>JALAZF010000438.1:2633675-5267350 GCA_022829125.1 Lathyrus tuberosus
TCCTTCGGCCGACCTCGTGTTACCCTTTGTTTGAAATTCCACCTTCGGCTTGGTCTTTCTTTTTCGAGTTCGCATTCGGTCGTCCTCGTATTATCTTTGGTTTAAAAGTCTACCTTCGGCTTAGTCTTTCATTTCGAGTTCGCCTTCGGCCGTCCTCGTGTTACCCATTGTGTGAAAGTCTACCTTCGACTTAGTCTTTCTTTTCGAGTTCGCCTTCGGCCGTTCTCGAATTATCTTGGGTTTGAAAGTCCACCTTTGGCTTGGTCTTTCTTTCCGAGTTCGCCTTCGGCCGTCCTCGTATTACCCTTTGTTTGAAAGTCCACCTTCGGCTTAGTCTTTCTTTTTCGAGTTCGCCTTCGGTCGTCCTCGTATTATCTTGGATTTGAAAGTCCACCTTCGGCTTGGTCTTTCATTTCGAGTTCGCCTTCGGCCGTCCTCGTGTTACCCTTTGTTTAAAACTTCACCTTTGGCTTGGTATTTCTTTTCGAGTTTGCCTTCGGCCGTCCTCGTATTATTTTGTTGTTTGTAAGTTAACCTTCAGCTTGGTCTTTCTTTTTCGAGTTCGCCTTCGGGCGTCCTCGTATTATCTTGGGTTTGAAAGTCTACCTTCAGCTTGGTCTTTCTTTTCGAGTTCGCCTTCGGCCGTCTTCGTATTATCTTGGGTTTGAAAGTCCACCTTCGGCTTGGTCTTTCTTTTCGAGTTCGCCTTCGGCCGTCCTTGCGTTTCCCTTTGTTTGAAAGTCTAGCTTCGGCTTAGTCTTTCATTTCGAGTTCGCCTTCGGCCGTCCTTGTATTATTTTGTTGTTGGAAAGTCCACCTACAGCTTGGTCTTTATTTTCGAGTTCGCATTCGGCCGTTCTCGTGTTACCCTTTTTTTGAAAGTCCACCTTCGGCTTGGTTTTTCTTTTTCGAGTTCACCTTCGGCCGTCCTCGTATTACCTTGTGTTTGAAAGTCCACCATCGGCTTGGTCTTTCTTTTCGAGTTCGCCTTCGGCCGTCCTCGTGTTACCCTTTGTGTGAAAGTCTACCTTCGACTTGGTCTTTCGTTTTCGAGTTCGCCTTTAGTCGTCGTCGTATTATCTTGGGTTTGAATGTCCACCTTCAGCTTGGTCTTTCTTTTCGAGTTCGCCTTCGGCCGTCCTCGTGTTACCCTTTGTTTGAAAGTCCACCTACGGCTTGGTCTTTCTTTTTCTAGGTCGCCTTCGGCCGTCCTCGTATTATCTTGGGTTTGGAAGTCCACCTTCGGCTTGGTCTTTCTTTTCGAGTTCGCCTTTGGCCGTCCTCATGTTACCCTTTGTTTGAAAGTCCACCTTCGGCTTGGACTTTCTTTTTCAAGTTCGTCTTAGGCCGTCCTCGTATTATCTTGGGTTTGAAAGTCCACTTTCGGCTTGGTCTTTCTTTTCGAGTTCGCCTTCGGCTGTCCTCGCGTTACCCTTTATTTGAAAGCCTACCTTCGGCTTAGTCATTCTTTTCGAGTTCGCCTTCGACCTTCCTCGTATTATTTTGTTGTTTGAAAGTCCACTTTCGGCTTGGTCTTTCTTTCCGAGTTCGCCTTCGGCCGTCCTCGTGTTACCCTTTGTTTGAAATTCCACCTTCGGCTTGGTCTTTCTTTTTCGAGTTCGCATTCGGTCGTCCTCGTATTATCTTTGGTTTAAAAGTCTACCTTCGGCTTGGTCTTTCATTTCGAGTTCGCCTTCGGCCGTCCTCGTGTTACCCATTGTGTGAAAGTCTACCTTCGACTTTGTCTTTCTTTTCGAGTTCGCCTTCGGCCGTTCTCAAATTATCTTGGGTTTGAAAGTCCACCTTTGGCTTGGTCTTTCTTTCCGAGTTCGCCTTCGGTCGTCCTCGTATTACCCTTTCTTTGAAAGTCCACCTTCGGCTTGGTCTTTCTTTTTCGAGTTCGCCTTCGGTCGTCCTCGTATTATCTTGGATTTGAAAGTCCACCTTCGGCTTGGTCTTTCTTTCCGAGTTCGCCTTCGGTCGTCCTCGTGTTACCCTTTGTTTAAAACTTCACCTTTGGCTTGGTCTTTCTTTTCGAGTTCGCCTTCGGCCGTCTTCGTATTATCTTGGGTTTGAAAGTCCACCTTCGGCTTGGCCTTTCTTTTCGAGTTCGCCTTCGGCCGTCCTCGCGTTACCCTTTGTTTGAAAGTCTAGCTTCGGCTTAGTCTTTCTTTTCGAGTTCGCCTTCGGCCGTCCTCGTATTATTTTGTTGTTGGAAAGTCCACCTACAGCTTGGTCTTTCTTTTCGAGTTCGCATTCGGCCGTTCTCGTGTTACCCTTTTTTTGAAAGTCCACCTTCGGCTTGGTTTTTCTTTTTCGAGTTCACCTTCGGCCGTCCTCGTATTACCTTGTGTTTGAAAGTCCACCATCGGCTTGGTCTTTCTTTTCGAGTTCGCCTTCGGCCGTCCTCGTGTTACCCTTTGTGTGAAAGTCTACCTTCGACTTGGCCTTTCGTTTTCGAGTTCGCCTTTAGTCGTCGTCGTATTATCTTGGGTTTGAATGTCCACCTTCAGCTTGGTCTTTCTTTTCGAGTTCGCCTTCGGCCGTCCTCGTGTTACCCTTTGTTTGAAAGTCCACCTTCGGCTTGGTCTTTCTTTTTCTAGGTCGCCTTCGGCCGTCCTCGTATTATCTTGGGTTTGAAAGTCCACCTTCGGCTTGGTCTATCATTTCGAGTTCGCCTTTGGCCGTCCTCGTGTTACCCTTTATTTGAAAGTTCACCTTTGGCTTGGTATTTCTTTTCGAGTTTGCCTTCGGCCGTCCTCGTATTATTTTGTTGTTTGTAAGTTAACCTTCAGCTTGGTCTTTCTTTTTCGAGTTCGCCTTCGGCCGTCCTCGTATTATCTTGGGTTTGAAAGTCTACCTTCGGCTTGGTCTTTCTTTTCGAGTTCGCCTTCGGCCGTCTTCGTATTATCTTGGGTTTGAAAGTCCACCTTCGGCTTGGCCTTTCTTTTCGAGTTCGCCTTCGGCCGTCCTCGTGTTACCCTTTGTTTGAAAGTCCACCTTCGGCTTGGTCTTTCTTTTTCTAGGTCGCCTTCGGCCGTCCTCGTATTATCTTGGGTTTGAAAGTCCACCTTCGGCTTGGTCTTTCTTTTCGAGTTCGCCTTTGGCCGTCCTCATGTCACCCATTGTTTGAAAGTCCACCTTCGGCTTGGACTTTCTTTTTCAAGTTCGTCTTAGGCCGTCCTCGTATTATCTTGGGTTTGAAAGTCCACTTTCGGCTTGGTCTTTCTTTTCGAGTTTGCCTTCGGCTGTCCTCGCGTTACCCTTTATTTGAAAGCCTACCTTCGGCTTAGTCATTCTTTTCATGTTCGCCTTCGGCCGTCCTCGTATTATTTTGTTGTTTGAAAGTCCACTTTCGGCGTGGTATTTCTTTCCGAGTTTCGCCTTCGGCCGTCCTCGTGTTACCCTTTGTTTGAAATTCCACCTTCGGCTTGGTCTTTCTTTTTCGAGTTCGCCTTCAGTCGTCCTCGTATTATCTTTGGTTTAAAAGTCCACCTTCGGCTTGGTCTTTCATTTCGAGTTCGCCTTCGGCCGTCCTCGTGTTACCCATTGCGTGAAAGTCTACCTTCGACTTAGTCTTTCTTTTCGAGTTCGCCTTCGGCCGTTCTCGAATTATCTTGGGTTTGAAAGTCCACCTTCGGCTTGGTCTTTCTTTCCGAGTTCTCCTTCGGCCGTCCTCGTATTACCCTTTGTTTGAAAGTCCACCTTCGGCTTGGTCTTTCTTTTTCGAGTTCGCCTTCGGTCGTCCTCGTATTATCTTGGATTTGAAAGTCAACCTTCGGCTTGGTCTTTCATTTCGAGTTCGCCTTCGGCCGTCCTCGTGTTACCCTTTGTTTAAAAGTTCACCTTTGGCTTGGTCTTTCTTTTCGAGTTTGCCTTCGGCCGTCCTCGTATTACTTTGTTGTTTGTAAGTTAACCTTCAGCTTGGTCTTTCTTTTTCGGGTTCGCCTTCAGCCGTCCTCGTATTATCTTGGGTTTGAAAGTCTACCTTCGGCTTGGTCTTTCTTTTCGAGTTCACCTTCGGCCGTCTTCGTATTATCTTGGGTTTGAAAGTCCACCTTCGGCTTGGCCTTTCTTTTCGAGTTCGCCTTCGGCCGTCCTCGCGTTACCCTTTGTTTGAAAGTCTAGCTTCGGCTTAGTCTTTCTTTTCGAGTTCGCCTTCGGCCGTCCTCATATTATTTTGTTGTTGGAAAGTCCACCTACAGCTTGGTCTTTCTTTTCGAGTTCGCATTCGGCCGTTCTCGTGTTACCCGTTTTTTGAAAGTCCACCTTCGGCTTGGTTTTTCTTTTTCGAGTTCACCTTCGGCCGTCCTCGTATTACCTTGTGTTTGAAAGTCCACCATCGGCTTGGTCTTTCTTTTCGAGTTCGCCTTCGGCCGTCCTCGTGTTACCCTTTGTGTGAAAGTCTACCTTCGACTTGGTCTTTCGTTTTCGAGTTCGCCTTTAGTCGTCGTCGTATTATCTTGGGTTTGAATGTCCACCTTCAGCTTGGTCTTTCTTTTCGAGTTCGCCTTCGGCCGTCCTCGTGTTACCCTTTGTTTGAAAGTCCACCTTCGGCTTGGTCTTTCTTTTTCTAGGTCGCCTTCGGCCGTCCTCGTATTATCTTGGGTTTGAAAGTCCACCTTCGGCTTGGTCTTTCTTTTCGAGTTCGCCTTTGGCCGTCCTCATGTCACCCTTTGTTTGAAAGTCCACCTTCGGCTTGGACTTTCTTTTTCAAGTTCGTCTTAGGCCGTCCTCGTATTATCATGGGTTTGAAAGTCCACTTTCGGCTTGGTCTTTCTTTTCGAGTTCGCCTTCGGCTGTCCTCGCGTTACCCTTTATTTGAAAGCCTACCTTCGGCTTAGTCATTCTTTTCGAGTTCGCCTTCGGCCGTCCTCGTATTATTTTGTTGTTTGAAAGTCCACTTTCGGCTTGGTCTTTCTTTTCGAGTTCGCCTTCCGCCGTCCTCGTGTTACCCTTTGTTTGAAATTCCACCTTCGGCTTGGTCTTTCTTTTTCGAGTTCGCCTTCGGTCGTCCTCGTATTATCTTTGGTTTAAAAGTCCACCTTCGGCTTGGTCTTTCATTTCGAGTTCGCCTTCGGCCGTCCTCGTGTTACCCATTGTGTGAAAGTCTACCTTCGACTTAGTCTTTCTTTTCGAGTTCGCCTTCGGCCGTTCTCGAATTATCTTGGGTTTGAAAGTCCACCTTCGGCTTGGTCTTTCTTTCCGAGTTCGCCTTCGGCCGTCCTCGTATTACCCTTTGTTTGAAAGTCCACCTTCGGCTTGGTCTTTCTTTTTCGAATTCGCCTTCGGTCGTCCTCGTATTATCTTGGATTTGAAAGTCTACGTTTGGCTTGGTCTTTCATTTCGAGTTCGCCTTCGGCCGTCCTCGTATTACCCTTTATTTGAAAGTTCAGCTTTGGCTTGGTATTTCTTTTCGAGTTTGCCTTCGGCCGTCCTCGTATTATTTTGTTGTTTGTAAGTTACCTTCAGCTTGGTCTTTCTTTTTCGAGTTCGCCTTCGGCCGTCCTCGTATTATCTTGGGTTTGAAAGTCTACCTTCGGCTTGGTCTTTCTTTTCGAGTTCGCCTTCGGCCGTCTTCGTATTATCTTGGGTTTGAAAGTCCACCTTCGGCTTGGCCTTTCTTTTCGAGTTCGCCTTCGGCTGTCCTCGTGTTACCCTTTGTTTGAAAGTCCACCTTCGGCTTGGTCTTTCTTTTTCTAGGTCGCCTTCGGCCGTCCTCGTATTATCTTGGGTTTGAAAGTCCACCTTCGGCTTGGTCTTTCTTTTCGAGTTCGCCTTTGGCCGTCCTCATGTCACCCATTGTTTGAAAGTCCACCTTCGGCTTGGACTTTCTTTTTCAAGTTCGTCTTAGGCCGTCCTCGTATTATCTTGGGTTTGAAAGTCCACTTTCGGCTTGGTCTTTCTTTTCGAGTTCGCCTTCGGCTGTCCTCGCGTTACCCTTTATTTGAAAGCCTACCTTCGGCTTAGTCATTCTTTTCATGTTCGCCTTCGGCCGTCCTCGTATTATTTTGTTGTTTGAAAGTCCACTTTCGGCTTGGTCTTTCTTTCCGAGTTCGCCTTCGGCCGTCCTCGTGTTACCCTTTGTTTAAAAGTTCACCTTTGGCTTGGTCTTTCTTTTCGAGTTTGCCTTCGGCCGTCCTCGTATATTTTGTTGTTTGTAAGTTAACCTTCAGCTTGGTCTTTCTTTTTCGGGTTCGCCTTCGGTCGTCCTCGTATTATCTTGGGTTTGAAAGTCTACCTTCGGCTTGGTCTTTCTTTTCGAGTTCGCCTTCGGCCGTCTTCGTATTATCTTGGGTTTGAAAGTCCACCTTCGGCTTGGCCTTTCTTTTCGAGTTCGCCTTCGGCCGTCCTCGCGTTACCCTTTGTTTGAAAGTCTAGCTTCGGCTTAGTCTTTCTTTTCGAGTTCGCCTTCGGCCGTCCTCGTATTATTTTGTTGTTGGAAAGTCCACCTACAGCTTGGTCTTTCTTTTCGAGTTCGCATTCGGCCGTTCTCGTGTTGCCCTTTTTTTGAAAGTCCACCTTCGGCTTGGTTTTTCTTTTTCGAGTTCACCTTCGGCCGTCCTCGTATTACCTTGTGTTTGAAAGTCCACCATCGGCTTGGTCTTTCTTTTCGAGTTCGCCTTCGGCCGTCCTCGTGTTACCCTTTGTGTGAAAGTCTACCTTCGACTTGGTCTTTCGTTTTCGAGTTCGC
Organism: Lathyrus tuberosus; assembly: GCA_022829125.1. NCBI lineage: Eukaryota > Viridiplantae > Streptophyta > Magnoliopsida > Fabales > Fabaceae > Lathyrus > Lathyrus tuberosus. Next base: position 2,640,370 of record JALAZF010000438.1, read on the forward strand.
CTTTAGTCGTCGTCGTATTATCTTGGGTTTGAATGTCCACCTTCGGCTTGGTCTTTCTTTTCGAGTTCGCCTTCGGCCGTCCTCGTGTTACCCTTTGTTTGAAAGTCCACCTTCGGCTTGGTCTTTCTTTTTCTAGGTCGCCTTCGGCCGTCCTCGTATTATCTTGGGTTTGAAAGTCGACCTTCGGCTTGGTCTTTCTTTTCGAGTTCGCCTTTGGCCGTCCTCATGTCACCCTTTGTTTGAAAGTTCACCTTCGGCTTGGACTTTCTTTTTCAAGTTCGTCTTAGGCCGTCCTCGTATTATCATGGGTTTGAAAGTCCACTTTCGGCTTGGTCTTTCTTTTCGAGTTCGCCTTCGGCTGTCCTCGCGTTACCCTTTTTTTGAAAGCCTACCTTCGGCTTAGTCATTCTTTTCGAGTTCGCCTTCGGCCGTCCTCGTATTATTTTGTTGTTTGAAAGTCCACTTTCGGCTTGGTCTTTCTTTCCGAGTTCGCCTTCGGCCGTCCTCGTGTTACCCTTTGTTTGAAATTCCACCTTCGTCTTGGTCTTTCTTTTTCGAGTTCGCCTTCGGTCGTCCTCGTATTATCTTTGGTTTAAAAGTCCACCTTCGGCTTGGTCTTTCATTTCGAGTTCGCCTTCGGCCGTCCTCCTGTTACCCATTGTGTGAAAGTCTACCTTCGACATAGTCTTTCTTTTCGAGTTCGCCTTCGGCCGTTCTCGAATTATCTTGGGTTTGAAAGTCCACCTTCGGCTTGGTCTTTCTTTCCGAGTTCGCCTTCGGCCGTCCTCGTATTACCCTTTGTTTGAAAGTCCACCTTCGGCTTGGTCTTTCTTTTTCGAATTCGCCTTCGGTCGTCCTCGTATTATCTTGGATTTGAAAGTCTACGTTTGGCTTGGTCTTTCATTTCGAGTTCGCCTTCGGCCGTCCTCGTATTACCCTTTATTTGAAAGTTCAGCTTTGGCTTGGTATTTCTTTTCGAGTTTGCCTTCGGCCGTCCTCGTATTATTTTGTTGTTTGTAAGTTACCTTCAGCTTGGTCTTTCTTTTTCGAGTTCGCCTTCGGCCGTCCTCGTATTATCTTGGGTTTGAAAGTCTACCTTCGGCTTGGTCTTTCTTTTCGAGTTCGCCTTCGGCCGTCTTCGTATTATCTTGGGTTTGAAAGTCCACCTTCGGCTTGGCCTTTCTTTTCGAGTTCGCCTTCGGCTGTCCTCGTGTTACCCTTTGTTTGAAAGTCCACCTTCGGCTTGGTCTTTCTTTTTCTAGGTCGCCTTCGGCCGTCCTCGTATTATCTTGGGTTTGAAAGTCCACCTTCGGCTTGGTCTTTCTTTTCGAGTTCGCCTTTGGCCGTCCTCATGTCACCCATTGTTTAAAAGTCCACCTTCGGCTTGGACTTTCTTTTTCAAGTTCGTCTTAGGCCGTCCTCGTATTATCTTGGGTTTGAAAGTCCACTTTCGGCTTGGTCTTTCTTTTCGAGTTCGCCTTCGGCTGTCCTCGCGTTACCCTTTATTTGAAAGCCTACCTTCGGCTTAGTCATTCTTTTCATGTTCGCCTTCGGCCGTCCTCGTATTATTTTGTTGTTTGAAAGTCCACTTTCGGCTTGGTCTTTCTTTCCGAGTTCGCCTTCGGCCGTCCTCGTGTTACCCTTTGTTTAAAAGTTCACCTTTGGCTTGGTCTTTCTTTTCGAGTTTGCCTTCGGCCGTCCTCGTATATTTTGTTGTTTGTAAGTTAACCTTCAGCTTGGTCTTTCTTTTTCGGGTTCGCCTTCGGTCGTCCTCGTATTATCTTGGGTTTGAAAGTCTACCTTCGGCTTGGTCTTTCTTTTCGAGTTCGCCTTCGGCCGTCTTCGTATTATCTTGGGTTTGAAAGTCCACCTTCGGCTTGGCCTTTCTTTTCGAGTTCGCCTTCGGCCGTCCTCGCGTTACCCTTTGTTTGAAAGTCTAGCTTCGGCTTAGTCTTTCTTTTCGAGTTCGCCTTCGGCCGTCCTCGTATTATTTTGTTGTTGGAAAGTCCACCTACAGCTTGGTCTTTCTTTTCGAGTTCGCATTCGGCCGTTCTCGTGTTGCCCTTTTTTTGAAAGTCCACCTTCGGCTTGGTTTTTCTTTTTCGAGTTCACCTTCGGCCGTCCTCGTATTACCTTGTGTTTGAAAGTCCACCATCGGCTTGGTCTTTCTTTTCGAGTTCGCCTTCGGCCGTCCTCGTGTTACCCTTTGTGTGAAAGTCTACCTTCGACTTGGTCTTTCGTTTTCGAGTTCGCCTTTAGTCGTCGTCGTATTATCTTGGGTTTGAATGTCCACCTTCGGCTTGGTCTTTCTTTTCGAGTTCGCCTTCGGCCGTCCTCGTGTTACCCTTTGTTTGAAAGTCCACCTTCGGCTTGGTCTTTCTTTTTCTAGGTCGCCTTCGGCCGTCCTCGTATTATCTTGGGTTTGAAAGTCCACCTTCGGCTTGGTCTTTCTTTTCGAGTTCGCCTTTGGCCGTCCTCATGTCACCCTTTGTTTGAAAGTTCACCTTCGGCTTGGACTTTCTTTTTCAAGTTCGTCTTAGGCCGTCCTCGTATTATCATGGGTTTGAAAGTCCACTTTCGGCTTGGTCTTTCTTTTCGAGTTCGCCTTCGGCTGTCCTCGCGTTACCCTTTTTTTGAAAGCCTACCTTCGGCTTAGTCATTCTTTTCGAGTTCGCCTTCGGCCGTCCTCGTATTATTTTGTTGTTTGAAAGTCCACTTTCGGCTTGGTCTTTCTTTCCGAGTTCGCCTTCGGCCGTCCTCGTGTTACCCTTTGTTTGAAATTCCACCTTCGTCTTGGTCTTTCTTTTTCGAGTTCGCCTTCGGTCGTCCTCGTATTATCTTTGGTTTAAAAGTCCACCTTCGGCTTGGTCTTTCATTTCGAGTTCGCCTTCGGCCGTCCTCCTGTTACCCATTGTGTGAAAGTCTACCTTCGACTTAGTCTTTCTTTTCGAGTTCGCCTTCGGCCGTTCTCGAATTATCTTGGGTTTGAAAGTCCACCTTCGGCTTGGTCTTTCTTTCCGAGTTCGCCTTCGGCCGTCCTCGTATTACCCTTTGTTTGAAAGTCCACCTTCGGCTTGGTCTTTCTTTTTCGAGTTCGCCTTCGGTCGTCCTCGTATTATCTTGGATTTGAAAGTCCACCTTCGGCTTGGTCTTTCATTTCGAGTTCGCCTTCGGCCGTCCTCGTGTTACCCTTTGTTTGAAAGTTCACCTTTGGCTTGGTATTTCTTTTCGAGTTTGCCTTCGGCCGTCCTCGTATTATTTTGTTGTTTGTAAGTTACCTTCAGCTTGGTCTTTCTTTTTCGAGTTCGCCTTCGGCCGTCCTCGTATTATCTTGGGTTTGAAAGTCTACCTTCGGCTTGGTCTTTCTTTTCGAGTTCGCCTTCGGCCGTCTTCGTATTATCTTGGGTTTGAAAGTCCACCTTCGGCTTGGCCTTTCTTTTCGAGTTCGACTTCGGCCGTCCTCGTGTTACCCTTTGTTTGAAAGTCCACCTTCGGCTTGGTCTTTCTTTTTCTAGGTCGCCTTCGGCCGTCCTCGTATTATCTTGGGTTTGAAAGTCCACCTTCGGCTTGGTCTTTCTTTTCGAGTTCGCCTTTGGCCGTCCTCATGTCACCCATTGTTTGAAAGTCCACCTTCGGCTTGGAATTTCTTTTTCAAGTTCGTCTTAGGCCGTCCTCGTATTATCTTGGGTTTGAAAGTCCACTTTCGGCTTGGTCTTTCTTTTCGAGTTCGCCTTCGGCTGTCCTCGCGTTACCCTTTATTTGAAAGCCTACCTTCGGCTTAGTCATTCTTTTCATGTTCGCCTTCGGTCGTCCTCGTATTATTTTGTTGTTTGAAAGTCCACTTTCGGCTTGGTCTTTCTTTCCGAGTTCACCTTCGGGCGTCCTCGTGTTACCCTTTGTTTAAAAGTTCACCTTTGGCTTGGTCTTTCTTTTCGAGTTTGCCTTCGGCCGTCCTCGTATTATTTTGTTGTTTGTAAGTTAACCTTCAGCTTGGTCTTTCTTTTCCGGGTTCGCCTTCGGCCGTCCTCGTATTATCTTGGGTTTGAAAGTCTACCTTCGGCTTGGTCTTTCTTTTCGAGTTCGCCTTCGGCCGTCTTCGTATTATCTTGGGTTTGAAAGTCCACCTTCGGCTTGGCCTTTCTTTTCGAGTTCTCCTTCGGCCGTCCTCGCGTTACCCTTTGTTTGAAAGTCTAGCTTCGGCTTAGTCTTTCTTTTCGAGTTCGCCTTCGGCCGTCCTCGTATTATTTTGTTGTTGGAAAGTCCACCTACAGCTTGGTCTTTCTTTTCGAGTTCGCATTCGGCCGTTCTCGTGTTACCCTTTTTTTGAAAGTCCACCTTCGGCTTGGTTTTTCTTTTTCGAGTTCACCTTCGGCCGTCCTCGTATTACCTTGTGTTTGAAAGTCCACCATCGGCTTGGTCTTTCTTTTCGAGTTCGCCTTCGGCCGTCCTCGTGTTACCCTTTGTGTGAAAGTCTACCTTCGACTTGGCCTTTCGTTTTCGAGTTCGCCTTTAGTCGTCGTCGTATTATCTTGGGTTTGAATGTCCACCTTCAGCTTGGTCTTTCTTTTCGAGTTCGCCTTCGGCCGTCCTCGTGTTACCCTTTGTTTGAAAGTCCACCTTCGGCTTGGTCTTTCTTTTTCTAGGTCGCCTTCGGCCGTCCTCGTATTATCTTGGGTTTGAAAGTCCACCTTCGGCTTGGCCTTTCTTTTCGAGTTCGCCTTTGGCCGTCCTCATGTCACCCATTGTTTGAAAGTCCACCTTCGGCTTGGACTTTCTTTTTCAAGTTCGTCTTAGGCCGTCCTCGTATTATCTTGGGTTTGAAAGTCCACTTTCGGCTTAGTCTTTCTTTTCGAGTTCGCCTTCGGCTGTCCTCGCGTTACCCTTTATTTGAAAGCCTACCTTCGGCTTAGTCATTCTTTTCGAGTTCGCCTTCGGCCGTCCTCGTATTATTTTGTTGTTTGAAAGTCCACTTTCGGCTTGGTCTCTCTATCCGAGTTCGCCTTCGGCCGTCCTCGTGTTACCCTTTGTTTGAAATTCTACCTTCGGCTTGGTCTTTCTTTTTCGAGTTCGCCTTCGGCCGTCCTCGTATTATTTTGTTGTTTGTAAGTTAACCTTCAGCTTGGTCTTTTTTTTTCGGGTTCGCCTTCGGCCGTCCTCGTGTTACCCATTGTGTGAAAGTCTACCTTCGACTTAGTCTTTCTTTTCGAGTTCGCCTTCGGCCGTTCTCGAATTATCTTGGGTTTGAAAGTCCACCTTCGGCTTGGTCTTTCTTTCCGAGTTCGCCTTCGGCCGTCCTCGTATTACCCTTTGTTTGAAAGTCCACCTTCGGCTTGGTCTTTCTTTTTCGAATTCGCCTTCGGTCGTCCTCGTATTATCTTGGATTTGAAAGTCCACCTTCGGCTTGGTCTTTCATTTCGAGTTCACCTTCGGCCGTCCTCGTGTTACCCTTTGTTTGAAAGTTCACCTTTGGCTTGGTATTTCTTTTCGAATTTGCCTTCGGCCGTCCTCGTATTATTTTGTTGTTTGTAAGTTAACCTTCAGCTTGGTCTTTCTTTTTCGAGTTCGCCTTCGGCCGTCCTCGTATTATCTTGGGTTTGAAAGTCTACCTTCGGCTTGGTCTTTCTTTTCGAGTTCGCCTTCGGCCGTCTTCGTATTATCTTGGGTTTGAAAGTCCACCTTCGGCTTGGCCTTTCTTTTCGAGTTCGCCTTCGGTCGTCCTCGTGTTACCCTTTGTTTGAAATTCCACCTTCGGCTTGGTCTTTCTTTTTCTAGGTCGCCTTCGGCCGTCCTCGTATTATCTTGGGTTTGAAAGTCCACCTTCGGCTTGGTCTTTCTTTTCGAGTTCGCCTTTGGCCGTCCTCATGTCACCCATTGTTTGAAAGTCCACCTTCGGCTTGGACTTTCTTTTTCAAGTTCGTCTTAGGCCGTCCTCGTATTATCTTGGGTTTGAAAGTCCACTTTCGGCTTGGTCTTTCTTTTCGAGTTCGCCTACGGTTGTCCTCGCGTTACCCTTTATTTGAAAGCCTACCTTCGGCTTAGTCATTCTTTTCATGTTCGCCTTCGGCCGTCCTCGTATTATTTTGTTGTTTGAAAGTCCACTTTCGGCTTGGTCTTTCTTTCCGAGTTCGCCTTCGGCCGTCGTCGTGTTACCCTTTGTTTGAAATTCCACCTTCGGCTTGGTCTTTCTTTTTCGAGTTCGCCTTCGGTCGTCCTCGTATTATCTTTGGTTTAAAAGTCCACCTTCGGCTTGGTCTTTCATTTCGAGTTCGCCTTCGGCCGTCCTCGTGTTACCCATTGTGTGAAAGTCTACCTTCGACTTAGTCTTTCTTTTCGAGTTCGCCTTCGGCCGTTCTCGAATTATCTTGGGTATGAAAGTCCACCTTCGGCTTGGCCTTTCTTTCTGAGTTCTCCTTCGACCGTCCTCGTATTACCCTTTGTTTGAAAGTCCACCTTCGGCTTGGTCTTTCTTTTTCGAGTTCGCCTTCGGTCGTCCTCGTATTATCTTGGATTTGAAAGTCCACCTTCGGCTTGGTCTTTCATTTCGAGTTCGCCTTCGGCCGTCCTCGTGTTACCCTTTGTTTAAAAGTTCACCTTTGGCTTGGTCTTTCTTTTCGAGTTTGCCTTCGGCCGTCCTCGTATTATTTTGTTGTTTGTAAGTTAACCTTCAGCTTAGTCTTTCTTTTTCGGGTTCGCCTTCGGCCGTCCTCGTATTATCTTGGGTTTGAAAGTCTACCTTCGGCTTGGTCTTTCTTTTCGAGTTCGCCTTCGGCCGTCATCGTATTATCTTGGGTTTGAAAGTCCACCTTCGGCTTGGCCTTTCTTTTCGAGTTCGCCTTCGGCCGTCCTCGCGTTACCCTTTGTTTGAAAGTCTAGCTTCGGCTTAGTCTTTCTTTTCGAGTTCGCCTTCGGCCGTCCTCGTATTATTTTGTTGTTGGAAAGTCCACCTACATCTTGGTCTTTCTTTTCGAGTTCGCATTCGGCCGTTCTCATGTTACCCTTTTTTTGAAAGTCCACCTTCGGCTTGGTTTTTCTTTTTCGAGTTCACCTTCGGCCGTCCTCGTATTACCTTGTGTTTGAAAGTCCACCATCGGCTTGGTCTTTCTTTTCGAGTTCGCCTTCGGCCGTCCTCGTGTTACCCTTTGTGTGAAAGTCTACCTTCGACTTGGTATTTCATTTTCGAGTTCGCCTTTAGTCATCGTCGTATTATCTTGGGTTTGAATGTCCACCTTCAGCTTGGTCTTTCTTTTCGAGTTCGCCTTCGGCCGTCCTCGTCTTACCCTTTGTTTGAAAGTCCACCTTCGGCTTGGTCTTTCTTTTTCTAGGTCGCCTTCGGCCGTCCTCGTATTATCTTGGGTTTGAAAGTCCACCTTCGGCTTGGTCTTTCTTTTCGAGTTCGCCTTTGGCCGTCCTCATGTCACCCTTTGTTTGAAAGTCCACCTTCGGCTTGGACTTTCTTTTTCAAGTTCGTCTTAGGCCGTCCTCGTATTATCATGGGTTTGAAAGTCCACTTTCGGCTTGGTCTTTCTTTTCGAGTTTGCCTTCGGCTGTCCTCGCGTTACCCTTTATTTGAAAGCCTACCTTCGGCTTAGTCTCTCTTTTCGAGTTCACCTGCGGCCGTCCTCGTATTAGTTTGTTGTTTGAAAGTCCACCTTCGGCTTGGTCTTTCTTTTTCGAGTTCGCCTTCGGTCGTCCTCGTATTATCTTTGGTTTAAAAGTCCACCTTCGGCTTGGTCTTTCATTTCGAGTTCGCCTTCGGCCATCCTCGTGTTACCCATTGTGTTAAAGTCTACCTTCGGCTTTGTCTTTCTTTTCGAGTTCGCCTTCGGCCGTTCTCGAATTATCTTGGGTTTGAAAGTCCACCTTCGGCTTGGTCTTTCTTTCCGTGTTCGCCTTCGGCCGTCCTCGTATTACCCTTTGTTTGAAAGTCCACCTTCGGCTTGGTCTTTCTTTTTCGAGTTCGCCTTCGGTCGTCCTCGTATTATCTTGGATTTGAAAGTCCACCTTCGGCTTGGTCTTTCATTTTGAGTTCGCCTTCGGCCGTCCTCGTGTTACCCTTTTTTTGAAAGTCCACCATTGGCTTGGTATTTCCTTTCGAGTTTGCCTTCGGCCGTCCTCGTATTATTTTGTTGTTTGAAAGTCAACCTTCAGCTTGGTCTTTCTTTTTCGAGTTCACCTTCGGCCGTCCCCGTATTATCTTGGGTTTCAAAGTTTACCTTCGGCTTGGTCTTTCTTTTCGAGTTCGCCTTCGGCCGTCTTTGTATTATCTTGGGTTTGAAAGTCCACCTTCGGCTTGGTCTTTCTTTTCGAGTTCGCCTTTGGCCGTCCTCGCGTTACCCTTTGTTTGAAAGTATAGCTTCGGCTTAGTCTTTCTTTTCTAGTTCGCCTTCGGCCGTCCTCGTATTATTTTGTTATTGGAAAGTCCAAATACAGCTTGGTCTTTCTTTTCAAGTTCGCATTCGTCCGTTCTCGTGTTACCCTTTTTTTGAAAGTCCACCTTTGGCTTGGTTTTTCTTTTTCGAGTTCACCTTCGGCCGTCCTCGTATTACCTTGTGTTTGAAAGTTCACCATCGGCTTGGTCTTTCTTTTCGAGTTCGCCTTCGGTCGTCCTCGTGTTACCCTTTGTGTGAAAGTCTACCTTCGACTTGGTCTTTCTTTTTCGAGTTCGCCTTTAGTTGTTATCGTATTATCTTGGGTTTAAATGTCCACCTTCGGCTTGGTCTTTCTTTTCGAGTTCTCTTTCGGACGTCCTCGTGTTACCCTTTGTTTGAAAGTCCACCTTCGGCTTGGTATTCCTTTTTCTAGTTCGCCTTCGGCCGTCCTAGTATTATCTTGGGTTTGAAAGTCCAACTTCAGCTTGGCCTTTCTTTTTTGAGGTCGCCTTCGGCCGTCCTCGTATTATCTCGGGTTTAAAAGTCCACCTTCGGCTTGGTCTTTCTTTTCGAGTTCGCCTTCGGCCGTCCTAGTGTTACCCTTTGTTTGAAAGTCCACCTTCGGCTTGGTCTTTCTTTTTCTAGGTCGACTTCGGCCGTCCTCGTATTATCTTGGGTTTAAAAGTCCACCTTCGGCTTGGTCTTTCTTTTCGAGTTCGCCTTCGGCCGTCCTCGTGTTACCCTTTGTTTGAAAGTCCACCTTCGGCTTGGTCTTTCTTTTTCTAGGTCGCCTTCGGCCGTCCTCGTATTATCTTGGGTTTGAAAGTCCACCTTCGGCTTGGTCATTCTTTTAGAGTTCGCCTTTGGCCGTCCTCGTGTTACCCTTTGTTTGAAAGTCCACCTTCGGCTTGGTCTTTCTTTTTCAAGTTCGTCTTAGGCCGTCCTCGTATTATCATGGGTTTGAAAGTCCACTTTCGGCTTGGTCTTTCTTTTCGAGTTTGCCTTCGGCTGTCCTCGCGTTACCCTTTATTTGAAAGCCTACCTTCGGCTTAGTCTCTCTTTTCGAGTTCACCTGCGGCCGTCCTCGTATTAGTTTGTTGTTTGAAAGTCCACCTTCGGCTTGGTCTTTCTTTTTCGAGTTCGCCTTCGGTCGTCCTCGTATTATCTTTGGTTTAAAAGTCCACCTTCGGCTTGGTCTTTCATTTCGAGTTCGCCTTCGGCCATCCTCGTGTTACCCATTGTGTTAAAGTCTACCTTCGGCTTTGTCTTTCTTTTCGAGTTCGCCTTCGGCCGTTCTCGAATTATCTTGGGTTTGAAAGTCCACCTTCGGCTTGGTCTTTCTTTCCGTGTTCGCCTTCGGCCGTCCTCGTATTACCCTTTGTTTGAAAGTCCACCTTCGGCTTGGTCTTTCTTTTTCGAGTTCGCCTTCGGTCGTCCTCGTATTATCTTGGATTTGAAAGTCCACCTTCGGCTTGGTCTTTCATTTTGAGTTCGCCTTCGGCCGTCCTCGTGTTACCCTTTTTTTGAAAGTCCACCATTGGCTTGGTATTTCCTTTCGAGTTTGCCTTCGGCCGTCCTCGTATTATTTTGTTGTTTGAAAGTCAACCTTCAGCTTGGTCTTTCTTTTTCGAGTTCACCTTCGGCCGTCCCCGTATTATCTTGGGTTTCAAAGTTTACCTTCGGCTTGGTCTTTCTTTTCGAGTTCGCCTTCGGCCGTCTTTGTATTATCTTGGGTTTGAAAGTCCACCTTCGGCTTGGTCTTTCTTTTCGAGTTCGCCTTTGGCCGTCCTCGCGTTACCCTTTGTTTGAAAGTATAGCTTCGGCTTAGTCTTTCTTTTCTAGTTCGCCTTCGGCCGTCCTCGTATTATTTTGTTATTGGAAAGTCCAAATACAGCTTGGTCTTTCTTTTCAAGTTCGCATTCGTCCGTTCTCGTGTTACCCTTTTTTTGAAAGTCCACCTTTGGCTTGGTTTTTCTTTTTCGAGTTCACCTTCGGCCGTCCTCGTATTACCTTGTGTTTGAAAGTTCACCATCGGCTTGGTCTTTCTTTTCGAGTTCGCCTTCGGTCGTCCTCGTGTTACCCTTTGTGTGAAAGTCTACCTTCGACTTGGTCTTTCTTTTTCGAGTTCGCCTTTAGTTGTTATCGTATTATCTTGGGTTTAAATGTCCACCTTCGGCTTGGTCTTTCTTTTCGAGTTCTCTTTCGGACGTCCTCGTGTTACCCTTTGTTTGAAAGTCCACCTTCGGCTTGGTATTCCTTTTTCTAGTTCGCCTTCGGCCGTCCTAGTATTATCTTGGGTTTGAAAGTCCAACTTCAGCTTGGCCTTTCTTTTTTGAGGTCGCCTTCGGCCGTCCTCGTATTATCTCGGGTTTAAAAGTCCACCTTCGGCTTGGTCTTTCTTTTCGAGTTCGCCTTCGGCCGTCCTAGTGTTACCCTTTGTTTGAAAGTCCACCTTCGGCTTGGTCTTTCTTTTTCTAGGTCGACTTCGGCCGTCCTCGTATTATCTTGGGTTTAAAAGTCCACCTTCGGCTTGGTCTTTCTTTTCGAGTTTGCCTTCGGCCGTCCTCGTGTTACCCTTTGTTTGAAAGTCCACCTTCGGCTTGGTCTTTCTTTTTCTAGGTCGCCTTCGGCCGTCCTCGTATTATCTTGGGTTTGAAAGTCCACCTTCGGCTTGGTCATTCTTTTAGAGTTCGCCTTTGGCCGTCCTCGTGTTACCCTTTGTTTGAAAGTCCACCTTCGGCTTGGTCTTTCTTTTTCAAGTTCGTCTTAGGCCGTCCTCGTATTATCTTGGGTTTGAAAGTCCACTTTCGGCTTGGTCTTTCTTTTCGAATTCGCCTTCGGCCGTCTTCGTGTTACCCTTTATTTGAAAGCCTACCTTCGGCTTAGTCTTTCTTTTCTAGTTCGCCCTCGGCCGTCCTCGTATTATTTTGTTGTTTAAAAGTCCACCTTAGGCTTGGTCTTTCTTTCCGAGTTCGCCTTCGGCCGTCCTCGTGTTACCCTTTGTTTGAAAGTTCACCTTCGGCTTGGTCTTTCTTTTTCGAGTTTGCCTTCGGTCGTCCTCGTATTATCTTTGGTTTAGAAGTCCACCTTCAGCTTGGTCTTTCATTTCGAGTTCGCCTTCTACCGTCCTCGTGTTACCCATTGTGTGAAAGTCTACCTTCGGCTTAGTCTTTCTTTTCGAGTTCGCCTTCGGCCGTCCTCGTATTATTTTGTTGTTGGAAAGTCCACCTACAGCTTGGTCTTTCTTTTCGAGTTCGCATTCGGCCGTTCTCGTGTTACCCTTTTTTTGAAAGTCCACCTTCGGCTTGGTTTTTCTTTTTCGAGTTCACCTTCGGCCGTCCTCGTATTACCTTGTGTTTGAAAGTCCACCATCGGCTTGGTCTTTCTTTTCGAGTTCGCCTTCGGCCGTCCTCGTGTTACCCTTTGTGTGAAAGTCTACCTTCGACTTGGTCTTTCGTTTTCGAGTTCGCCTTTAGTCGTCGTCGTATTATCTTGGATTTGAATGTCCACCTTCAGCTTGGTCTTTCTTTTCGAGTTCGCCTTCGGCCGTCCTCGTGTTACCCTTTGTTTGAAAGTCCACCTTCGGCTTGGTCTTTCTTTTTCTAGGTCGCCTTCGGCCGTCCTCGTATTATCTTGGGTTTGAAAGTCCACCTTCGGCTTGGTCTTTCTTTTCGAGTTCGCCTTTGGCCATCCTCATGTCACCCTTTGTTTGAAAGTCCACCTTCGGCTTGGGCTTTCTTTTTCAAGTTCGTCTTAGGCCGTCCTCGTATTATCATGGGTTTGAAAGTCCACTTTCGGCTTGGTCTTTCTTTTCGAGTTCGCCTTCGGCTGTCCTCGCGTTACCCTTTATTTGAAAGCCTACCTTCGGCTTAGTCTCTCTTTTCGAGTTCACCTGCGGCCGTCCTCGTATTATTTTGTTGTTTGAAAGTCCACCTTCGGCTTGGTCTTTCTTTCCGAGTTCGCCTTCGGTCGTCCTCGTGTTACCCTTTGTTTGAAAGTCCACCTTCAGCTTGGTCTTCCTTTTTCGAGTTCGCCTTCGGTCGTCCTCGTATTATCTTTGGTTTAAAAGTCCACCTTCGGCTTGGTCTTTCATTTCGAGTTCGCCTTCGGCCATCCTCGTGTTACCCATTGTGTTAAAGTCTACCTTCGGCTTAGTCTTTCTTTTCGAGTTCGCCTTCGGCCGTTCTCGAATTATCTTGGGTTTGAAAGTCCACCTTCGGCTTGGTCTTTCTTTCCGTGTTCGCCTTCGGCCGTCCTCGTATTACCCTTTGTTTGAAAGTCCACCTTCGGCTTGGTCTTTCTTTTTCGAGTTCGCCTTCAGTCGTCCTCGTATTATCTTGGATTTGAAAGTCCACCTTCGGCTTGGTCTTTCATTTTGAGTTCGCCTTCGGCCGTCCTCGTGTTACCCTTTTTTTGAAAGTCCACCATTGGCTTGGTATTTCTTTTCGAGTTTGCCTTCGGCCGTCCTCGTATTATTTCGTTGTTTGAAAGTCAACCTTCAGCTTGGTCTTTCTTTTTCGAGTTCACCTTCGGCCGTCCCCGTATTATCTTGGGTTTGAAAGTTTACCTTCGGCTTGGTCTTTCTTTTCGAGTTCGCCTTCGGCCGTCTTTGTATTATCTTGGGTTTGAAAGTCCACCTTCGGCTTGGTCTTTCTTTTCGAGTTCGCCTTTGGCCGTCCTCGCGTTACCCTTTGTTTGAAAGTATAGCTTCGGCTTAGTCTTTCTTTTCGAGTTCGCCTTCGGCCGTCCTCGTATTATTTTGTTATTGGAAAGTCCAAATACAGCTTGGTATTTCTTTTCGAGTTCGCATTCGTCCGTTCTCGTGTTACCCTTTTTTTGAAAGTCCACCTTTGGCTTGGTTTTTCTTTTTCGAGTTCACCTTCGGCCGTCCTCGCATTACCTTGTGTTTGAAAGTTCACCATCGGCTTGGTCTTTCTTTTCGAGTTCGCCTTCGGCCGTCCTCGTGTTACCCTTTGTGTGAAAGTCTACCTTCGACTTGGTCTTTCGTTTTCGAGTTCGCCTTTAGTCGTCGTCGTATTATCTTGGGTTTGAATGTCCACCTTCAGCTTGGTCTTTCTTTTCGAGTTCGCCTTCGGCCGTCCTCGTGTTACCCTTTGTTTGAAAGTCCACCTTCGGCTTGGTCTTTCTTTTTCTAGGTCGCCTTCGGCCGTCCTCGTATTATCTTGGGTTTGAAAGTCCACCTTCGGCTTGGTCTTTCTTTTCGAGTTCGCCTTTGGCCATCCTCATGTCACCCTTTGTTTGAAAGTCCACCTTCGGCTTGGACTTTCTTTTTCAAGTTCGTCTTAGGCCGTCCTCGTATTATCATTTGTTTGAAAGTCCACTTTCGGCTTGGTCTTTCTTTTCGAGTTCGCCTTCGGCTGTCCTCGCGTTACCCTTTATTTGAAAGCCTACCTTCGGCTTAGTCTCTCTTTTCGAGTTCACCTGCGGCCGTCCTCGTATTATTTTGTTGTTTGAAAGTCCACCTTCGGCTTGGTCTTTCTTTCCGAGTTCGCCTTCGGCTGTCCTCGTGTTACCCTTTGTTTGAAAGTCCACCTTCAGCTTGGTCTTTCTTTTTCGAGTTCGCCTTCGGTCGTCCTCGTATTATCTTTGGTTTAAAAGTCCACCTTCGGCTTGGTCTTTCATTTCGAGTTCGCCTTCGGCCATCCTCGTGTAACCCATTGTGTTAAAGTCTACCTTCGGCTTAGTCTTTCTTTTCGAGTTCGCCTTCGGCCGTTCTCGAATTATCTTGGGTTTGAAAGTCCACCTTCGGCTTGGTCTTTCTTTCCGTGTTCGCCTTCGGCCGTCCTCGTATTACCCTTTGTTTGAAAGTCCACCTTCGGCTTGGTCTTTCTTTTTCGAGTTCGCCTTCAGTCGTCCTCGTATTATCTTGGATTTGAAAGTCCACCTTCGGCTTGGTCTTTCATTTTGAGTTCGCCTTCGGCCGTCCTCGTGTTACCCTTTTTTTGAAGGTCCACCATTGGCTTGGTATTTCTTTTCGAGTTTGCCTTCGGCCGTCCTCGTATTATTTTGTTGTTTGAAAGTCAACCTTCAGCTTGGTCTTTCTTTTTCGAGTTCACCTTCGGCCGTCCTCGTATTATATTGGGTTTGAAAGTTTACCTTCGGCTTGGTCTTTCTTTTCGAGTTCGCCTTCGGCCGTCTTTGTATTATCTTGGGTTTGAAAGTCCACCTTCGGCTTGGTCTTTCTTTTCGAGTTCGCCTTTGGCCGTCCTCGCGTTACCCTTTGTTTGAAAGTACAGCTTCGGCTTAGTCTTTCTTTTCGAGTTCGCCTTCGGCCGTCCTCGTATTATTTTGTTATTGGAAAGTCCAAATGCAGCTTGGTCTTTCTTTTCGAGTTCGCATTCGTCCGTTCTCGTGTTACCCTTTTTTTGAAAGTCCACCTTTGGCTTGGTTTTTCTTTTTCGAGTTCACCTTCGGCCGTCCTCGCATTACCTTGTGTTTGAAAGTTCACCATCGGCTTAGTCTTTCTTTTCGAGTTCGCCTTCGGCCGTCCTCGTGTTACCCTTTGTGTGAAAGTCTTCCTTCGACTTGGTCTTTCTTTTTCGAGTTCGCCTTTAGTTGTTATCGTATTATCTTGGGTTTAAATGTCCACCTTCGGCTTGGTCTTTCTTTTCGAGTTCTCTTTCGGACGTCCTCGTGTTACCCTTTGTTTGAAAGTCCACCTTCGGTTTAGTATTCCTTTTTCTAGTTCGCCTTCGGCCGTCCTAGTATTATCTTGGGTTTGAAAGTCCAACTTCAGCTTGGCCTTTCTTTTTTGAGGTCGCCTTCGGCCGTCCTCGTATTATCTCGGGTTTAAAAGTCCACCTTCGGCTTGGTCTTTCTTTTCGAGTTCGCCTTCGGTCGTCCTCGTGTTACCCTTTGTTTGAAAGTCCACCTTCGACTTGGTCTTTCTTTTTCTAGGTCGCCTTCGTCCGTCCTCGTATTATCTTGGGTTTAAAAGTCCACCTTCGGCTTGGTCTTTCTTTTCGAGTTTGCCTTCGGCCGTCCTCGTGTTACCCTTTGTTTGAAAGTCCACCTTCGGCTTGGTCTTTCTTTTTCTAGGTCGCCTTCGGCCGTCCTCGTATTATCTTGGGTTTGAAAGTCCACCTTCGGCTTGGTCTTTCTTTTCGAGTTCGCCTTTGGCCATCCTCGTGTTACCCTTTGTTTGAAAGTCCACCTTCGGCTTGGTCTTGCTTTTTCAAGTTCGTCTTAGGCCGTCCTCGTATTATCTTGGGTTTGAAAGTCCACTTTCGGCTTGGTCTTTCTTTTCGAGTTCGCCTTCGGCCGTCTTCGCGTTACCCTTTATTTGAAAGCCTACCTTCGGCTTAGTCTTTCTTTTCTAGTTCGCCCTCGGCAGTCCTCGTATTATTTTGTTGTTTGAAAGTCCACCTTAGGCTTGGTCTTTCTTTCCGAGTTCGCCTTCGGCCGTCCTCGTGTTACCCTTTGTTTGAAAGTTCACCTTCGGCTTGGTCTTTCTTTTTCGAGTTTGCCTTCGGTCGTCCTCGTATTATCTTTGGTTTAAAAGTCCACCTTCAGCTTGGTCTTTCATTTCGAGTTCGCCTTCGACCGTCCTCGTGTTACCCATTGTGTGAAAGTCTACCTTCGGCTTAGTCTTTCTTTTCGAGTTCGCCTTCGGCCGTCCTCGTATTATTTTGTTATTGGAAAGTCCAAATACAGCTTGGTCTTTCTTTTCGAGTTCGCATTCGGCCGTTCTCGTGTTACCCTTTTTTTGAAAGTCCACCTTTGGCTTGGTTTTTCTTTTTCGAGTTCACCTTCGGCCGTCCTCGCATTACCTTGTGTTTGAAAGTTCACCATCGGCTTGGTCTTTCTTTTCGAGTTCGCCTTCGGCCGTCCTCGTGATACCCTTTGTGTGAAAGTCTACCTTCGACTTGGTCTTTCTTTTTCGAGTTCGCCTTTAGTTGTTATCGTATTATCTTGGGTTTAAATGTCCACCTTCGGCTTGGTCTTTCTTTTCGAGTTCTCTTTTGGACGTCCTCGTGTTACCCTTTGTTTGAAAGTCCACCTTCGGCTTGGTATTCCATTTTCTAGTTCGCCTTCGGTCGTCCTAGTATTATCTTGGGTTTGAAAGTCCAACTTCAGCTTGGCCTTTCTTTTTTGAGGTCGCCTTCGGCCGTCCTCGTATTATCTCGGGTTTAAAAGTCCACCTTCGGCTTGGTCTTTCTTTTCGAGTTCGCCTTCGGCCGTCCTCGTGTTACCCTTTGTTTGAAAGTCCACCTTCGGCTTGGTCTTTCTTTTTCTAGGTCGCCTTCGGCCGTCCTCGTATTATCTTGGGTTTAAAAGTCCACCTTCGGCTTGGTCTTTCTTTTCGAGTTTTCCTTCGGCCGTCCTCGTGTTACCCTTTGTTTGAAAGTCCACCTTCGGCTTGGTCTTTCTTTTTCTAGTTCGCCTTTGGCCGTCCTCGTATTATCTTGGGTTTGAAAGTCCACCTTCGGCTTGGTCTTTCTTTTCGAGTTCGCCTTTGGCCGTCCTCGTGTTACCCTTTGTTTGAAAGTCCACCTTCGGCTTGGTCTTTCTTTTTCAAGTTCGTCTTAGGCCGTCCTCGTATTATCTTGGGTTTGAAAGTCCAGTTTCGGCTTGGTCTTTCTTTTCGAGTTCGCCTTCGGCCGTCTTCGCGTTACCCTTTATTTGAAAGCCTACCTTCGGCTTAGTCTTTCTTTTCTAGTTCGCCCTCGGCCGTCCTCGTATTATTTTGTTGTTTGAAAGTCCACCTTAGGCTTGGTCTTTCTTTCCGAGTTCGCCTTCGGCCGTCCTCGTGTTACCCTTTGTTTGAAAGTTCACCTTCGGCTTGGTCTTTCTTTTTCGAGTTTGCCTTCGGTCGTCCTCGTATTATCTTTGGTTTAAAAGTCCACCTTCAGCTTGGTCTTTCATTTCGAGTTCGCCTTCGACCGTCCTCGTGTTACCCATTGTGTGAAAGTCTACCTTCGGCTTAGTCTTTCTTTTCGAGTTCGCCTTCGGCCGTCCTCGTATTATTTTGTTATTGGAAAGTCCAAATACAGCTTGGTCTTTCTTTTCGAGTTCGCATTCGGCCGTTCTCGTGTTACCCTTTTTTTGAAAGTCCACCTTTGGCTTGGTTTTTCTTTTTCGAGTTCACCTTCGGCCGTCCTCGCATTACCTTGTGTTTGAAAGTTCACCATCGGCTTGGTCTTTCTTTTCGAGTTCGCCTTCGGCCGTCCTCGTGTTACCCTTTGTGTGAAAGTCTACCTTCGACTTGGTCTTTCTTTTTCGAGTTCGCCTTTAGTTGTTATCGTATTATCTTGGGTTTAAATGTCCACCTTCGGCTTGGTCTTTCTTTTCGAGTTCTCTTTTGGACGTCCTCGTGTTACCCTTTGTTTGAAAGTCCACCTTCGGCTTGGTATTCCTTTTTCTAGTTCGCCTTCGGTCGTCCTAGTATTATCTTGGGTTTGAAAGTCCAACTTCAGCTTGGCCTTTCTTTTTTGAGGTCTCCTTCGGCCGTCCTTGTATTATCTCGGGTTTAAAAGTCCACCTTCGGCTTGGTCTTTCTTTTCGAGTTCGCCTTCGGCCGTCCTCGTGTTACCCTTTGTTTGAAAGTCCACCTTCGGCTTGGTCTTTCTTTTTCTAGTTCGCCTTTGGCCGTCCTCGTATTATCTTGGGTTTAAAAGTCCACCTTCGGCTTGGTCTTTCTTTTCGAGTTTTCCTTCGGCCGTCCTCGTGTTACCCTTTGTTTGAAAGTCCACCTTCGGCTTGGTCTTTCTTTTTCTAGTTCGCCTTTGGCCGTCCTCGTATTATCTTGGGTTTGAAAGTCCACCTTCGGCTTGGTCTTTCTTTTCGAGTTCGCCTTTGGCCGTCCTCGTGTTACCCTTTGTTTGAAAGTCCACCTTCGGCTTGGTCTTTCTTTTTCAAGTTCGTCTTAGGCCGTCCTCGTATTATCTTGGGTTTGAAAGTCCACTTTCGGCTTGGTCTTTCTTTTCGAGTTCGCCTTCGGCCGTCTTCGCGTTACCCTTTATTTGAAAGCCTACCTTCGGCTTAGTCTTTCTTTTCTAGTTCGCCCTCGGCCGTCCTCGTATTATTTTGTTGTTTGAAAGTCCACCTTAGGCTTGGTCTTTCTTTCCGAGTTCGCCTTCGGCCGTCCTCGTGTTACCCTTTGTTTGAAAGTTCACCTTCGGCTTGGTCTTTCTTTTTCGAGTTTGCCTTCGGTCGTCCTCGTATTATCTTTGGTTTAAAAGTCCACCTTCAGCTTGGTCTTTCATTTCGAGTTCGCCTTCGACCGTCCTCGTGTTACCCATTGTGTGAAAGTCTACCTTCGGCTTAGTCTTTCTTTTCGAGTTCGCCTTCGGCCGTTCTCGAATTATCTTGGGTTTGGTAGTCCACCTTCGGCTTGGTCTTTCTTTCCGAGTTCGCCTTCGGCCGTCCTCGTATTACCCTTTGTTTGAAAGTCCACCTTCGGCTTGGTATTTCTTTTTTGAGTTCGCCTTCGGTCGTCCTCGTATTATCTTGGATTTACAAGTCCACCTTCGGCTTGGTCTTTCATTTCGAGTTCGCCTTCGGCCGTCCTCGTGTTACCCTTTGTTTGAAAGTCCACCTTTGGCTTGGTCTTTCTTTTCGAGTTTACCTTCGGCCGTCCTCGTATTATTTTGTTGTTTGAAAGTCAACCTTCAGCTTGGTCTTTCTTTTTCGAGTTCGCCATCGGTCGTCCTCGTATTATCTTGGGTTTGAAAGTCCACCTTCGGCTTGGTCTTTCATTTCGAGTTCGCCTTCGGCCGTCCTCGCGTTACCCTTTGTTTGAAAGTCTAGCTTCGGCTTAGTCTTTCATTTCGAGTTCACCTTCGGCCGTCCTCGTATTATTTTGTTGTTGGAAAGTCCACCTACAGCTTGGTCTTTCTTTTTGAGTTCGCATTCGGCCGTTCTCGTGTTACCCTTTTTATGAAAGTCCACCTTCGGTTTGGTTTTTCTTTTTCGAGTTCGTCTTAGGCCGTCCTCTTATTATCTTGGGTTTGAAAGTCCAGCTTCGGCTTGGTCTTTCTTTTCGAGTTCGCCTTTGGCCATCCTCATGTTACCGTTTGTTTGAAAGTCCACCTTCGGCTTGGTCTTTCTTTTTCGAGTTCGCCTTCGGCCGTCCTCGTATTACCCTTTGTTTGAAAGTCCACCTTCGGCTTGGTCTTTCTTTTTCGAGTTCGCCTTCGGTCGTCCTCGTATTATCTTGGATTTACAAGTCCACCTTCGGCTTGGTCTTTCATTTCGAGTTCGCCTTCGGCCGTCCTCGTGTTACCCTTTGTTTGAAAGTCCACCTTTGGCTTGGTCTTTCTTTTCGAGTTTACCTTCGGCCGTCCTCGTATTATTTTGTTGTTTGAAAGTCAACCTTCAGCTTGGTCTTTCTTTTTCGAGTTCACCTTCGGCCGTCCTGGTATTATCTTGGGTTTGAAAGTTTACCTTCGGCTTGGTCTTTCTTTTCGAGTTCGCCTTCGGTCGTCTTTGTATTATCTTGGGTTTGAAAGCCCACCTTCGGCTTGGTCTTTCTTTTCGAGTTCGCCTTTGGCCGTCCTCGCGTTACCCTTTGTTTGAAAGTCTAGCTTCGGCTTAGTCTTTCTTTTCGAGTTCGCCTTCGGCCGTCCTCGTATTATTTTGTTGTTGGAAAGTCCACCTATAGCTTGGTCTTTCTTTTCGAGTTCGCATTCGGCCGTTCTCGTGTTACCCTTTTTTTGAAAGTCCACCTTTGGCTTGGTTTTTCTTTTTCGAGTTCACCTTCGGCCGTCCTCGTATTACTTTGTGTTTGAAAGTTCACCATCGGCTTGGTCTTTCTTTTCGAGTTCGCCTTCGGCCGTCCTCGTGTTACCCTTTGTGTGAAAGTCTACCTTTGGTCTTTCTTTTTCGAGTTCGCCTTTAGTTGTTATCGTATTATCTTGGGTTTAAATGTCCACCTTCGGCATGGTCTTTCTTTTCGAGTTCTCTTTCGGACGTCCTCGTGTTACCCTTTGTTTGAAAGTCCACCTTCGGCTTGGTATTCCTTTTTCTAGTTCGCGTTCGGCCGTCCTAGTATTATCTTGGGTTTGAAAGTCCAACTTCATCTTGGCCTTTCTTTTTTGAGGTCGCCTTTGGCCGTCCTCGTATTATCTCGGGTTTAAAAGTCCACCTTCGGCTTGGTCTTCCTTTTCGAGTTCGCCTTCGGCCGTCCTCGTGTTCCCCTTTATTTGAAAGTCCACCTTCGGCTTGGTCTTTCTATTTCTAGGTCGCCTTCGGCCGTCCTCGTATTATCTTGGGTTTAAAAGTCCACCTTCGGCTTGGTCTTTCTTTTCGAGTTTGCCTTCGGCCGTCCTCGTGTTACCCTTTGTCTGAAAGTCCACCTTCGGCTTGGTCTTTCTTTTTCTAGGTCGCCTTCGGCCGTCCTCGTATTATCTTGGGTTTGAAAGTCTACCTTCGGCTTGGTCTTTCTTTTCGAGTTCGCCTTTGGCCGTCCTCGTGTTACCCTTTGTTTGAATGTCCACCTTCGGCTTGGTCTTTCTTTTTCAAGTTCGTCTTAGGTCGTCCTCGTATTATCTTGGGTTTGAAAGTCCACTTTCGGCTTGGTCTTTCTTTTCGAGTTCGCCTTCGGCCGTCTTCGCGTTAACCTTTATTTGAAAGCCTACCTTCGGCTTAGTCTTTCTTTTCGAGTTCGCCCTCGGCCGTCCTCGTATTATTTTGTTGTTTAAAAGTCCACCTTAGGCTTGGTCTTTCTTTCCGAGTTCGCCTTCGGCCGTCCTCGTGTTACCCTTTGTTTGAAAGTTCACCTTCGGCTTGGTCTTTCTTTTTCGAGTTTGCCTTCGGTCGTCCTCGTATTATCTTTGGTTTAAAAGTCCACCTTCGGCTTGGTCTTTCTTTCCGAGTTCGCCT
The DNA here is from genome assembly GCA_022829125.1 of Lathyrus tuberosus. Taxonomy (NCBI): domain Eukaryota; kingdom Viridiplantae; phylum Streptophyta; class Magnoliopsida; order Fabales; family Fabaceae; genus Lathyrus; species Lathyrus tuberosus. The sequence goes on from JALAZF010000438.1 coordinate 2,661,582, forward strand.
TCGGCCGTCCTCGTATTACCCTTTGTTTGAAAGTCCACCTTCGGCTTGGTCTTTCGTTTTTGAGTTCGCCTTCGGTCGTCCTCGTATTATCTTGGATTTACAAGTCCACCTTCGGCTTGGTCTTTCATTTCGAGTTCGCCTTCGGCCGTCCTCGTGTTACCCTTTGTTTGAAAGTCCACCTTTGGCTTGGTCTTTCTTTTCGAGTTTACCTTCGGCCGTCCTCGTATTATTTTGTTGTTTGAAAGTCAACCTTCAGCTTGGTCTTTCTTTTTCGAGTTCGCCATCGGTCGTCCTCGTATTATCTTGGGTTTGAAAGTCCACCTTCGGCTTGGTCTTTCATTTCGAGTTCGCCTTCGGCCGTCCTCGCGTTACCCTTTGTTTGAAAGTCTAGCTTCGGCTTAGTCTTTCATTTCGAGTTCACCTTCGGCCGTCCTCGTATTATTTTGTTGTTGGAAAGTCCACCTACAGCTTGGTCTTTCTTTTTGAGTTCGCATTCGGCCGTTCTCGTGTTACCCTTTTTATGAAAGTCCACCTTCGGTTTGGTTTTTCTTTTTCGAGTTCGTCTTAGGCCGTCCTCTTATTATCTTGGGTTTGAAAGTCCAGCTTCGGCTTGGTCTTTCTTTTCGAGTTCGCCTTTGGCCATCCTCATGTTACCGTTTGTTTGAAAGTCCACCTTCGGCTTGGTCTTTCTTTTTCGAGTTCGCCTTCGGCCGTCCTCGTATTACCCTTTGTTTGAAAGTCCACCTTCGGCTTGGTCTTTCTTTTTCGAGTTCGCCTTCGGTCGTCCTCGTATTATCTTGGATTTACAAGTCCACCTTCGGCTTGGTCTTTCATTTCGAGTTCGCCTTCGGCCGTCCTCGTGTTACCCTTTGTTTGAAAGTCCACCTTTGGCTTGGTCTTTCTTTTCGAGTTTACCTTCGGCCGTCCTCGTATTATTTTGTTGTTTGAAAGTCAACCTTCAGCTTGGTCTTTCTTTTTCGAGTTCACCTTCGGCCGTCCTGGTATTATCTTGGGTTTGAAAGTTTACCTTCGGCTTGGTCTTTCTTTTCGAGTTCGCCTTCGGTCGTCTTTGTATTATCTTGGGTTTGAAAGCCCACCTTCGGCTTGGTCTTTCTTTTCGAGTTCGCCTTTGGCCGTCCTCGCGTTACCCTTTGTTTGAAAGTCTAGCTTCGGCTTAGTCTTTCTTTTCGAGTTCGCCTTCGGCCGTCCTCGTATTATTTTGTTGTTGGAAAGTCCACCTACAGCTTGGTCTTTCTTTTCGAGTTCGCATTCGGCCGTTCTCGTGTTACCCTTTTTTTGAAAGTCCACCTTTGGCTTGGTTTTTCTTTTTCGAGTTCACCTTCGGCCGTCCTCGTATTACTTTGTGTTTGAAAGTTCACCATCGGCTTGGTCTTTCTTTTCGAGTTCGCCTTCGGCCGTCCTCGTGTTACCCTTTGTGTGAAAGTCTACCTTTGGTCTTTCTTTTTCGAGTTCGCCTTTAGTTGTTATCGTATTATCTTGGGTTTAAATGTCCACCTTCGGCATGGTCTTTCTTTTCGAGTTCTCTTTCGGACGTCCTCGTGTTACCCTTTGTTTGAAAGTCCACCTTCGGCTTGGTATTCCTTTTTCTAGTTCGCGTTCGGCCGTCCTAGTATTATCTTGGGTTTGAAAGTCCAACTTCATCTTGGCCTTTCTTTTTTGAGGTCGCCTTTGGCCGTCCTCGTATTATCTCGGGTTTAAAAGTCCACCTTCGGCTTGGTCTTCCTTTTCGAGTTCGCCTTCGGCCGTCCTCGTGTTCCCCTTTATTTGAAAGTCCACCTTCGGCTTGGTCTTTCTATTTCTAGGTCGCCTTCGGCCGTCCTCGTATTATCTTGGGTTTAAAAGTCCACCTTCGGCTTGGTCTTTCTTTTCGAGTTTGCCTTCGGCCGTCCTCGTGTTACCCTTTGTCTGAAAGTCCACCTTCGGCTTGGTCTTTCTTTTTCTAGGTCGCCTTCGGCCGTCCTCGTATTATCTTGGGATTGAAAGTCTACCTTCGGCTTGGTCTTTCTTTTCGAGTTCGCCTTTGGCCGTCCTCGTGTTACCCTTTGTTTGAATGTCCACCTTCGGCTTGGTCTTTCTTTTTCAAGTTCGTCTTAGGTCGTCCTCGTATTATCTTGGGTTTGAAAGTCCACTTTCGGCTTGGTCTTTCTTTTCGAGTTCGCCTTCGGCCGTCTTCGCGTTAACCTTTATTTGAAAGCCTACCTTCGGCTTAGTCTTTCTTTTCGAGTTCGCCCTCGGCCGCCTCGTATTATTTTGTTGTTTAAAAGTCCACCTTAGGCTTGGTCTTTCTTTCCGAGTTCCCCTTCGGCCGTCCTCGTGTTACCCTTTGTTTGAAAGTTCACCTTCGGCTTGGTCTTTCTTTTTCGAGTTTGCCTTCGGTCATCCTCGTATTATCTTTGGTTTAAAAGTCCACCTTCGGCTTGGTCTTTCATTTCGAGTTCGCCTTCGACCGTCCTCGTGTTACCCATTGTGTGAAAGTCTACCTTCGGCTTAGTCTTTCTTTTCGAGTTCGCCTTCGGCCGTTCTCGAAGTATCTTGGGTTTGAAAGTCCACCTTCGGCTTGGTCTTTCTTTCCGAGTTCGCCTTTGGCCGTCCTCATATTACCCTTTGTTTGAAAGTCCACCTTCGACTTGGTCTTTCTTTTTCGAGTTCGCCTTCGGTCGTCCTCGTATTATCTTGGATTTACAAGTCCACCTTCGTCTTGGTCTTTCATTTCGAGTTCGCCTTCGGCCGTCCTCGTGTTACCCTTTGTTTGAAAGTCCACCTTTGGCTTGGTCTTTCTTTTCGATTTTACCTTCGGCCGTCCTCGTATTATTTTGTTGTTTGAAAGTTTACCTTCGGCTTGGTCTTTCTTTTCGAGTTCGCCTTCGGCCGTCTTTGTATTATCTTGGGTTTGAAAGTCCACCTTCGGCTTGGGCTTTCTTTTCGAGTTCGCCTTTGGCCGTCCTCGCGTTACCCTTTGTTTGAAAGTATAGCTTCGGCTTAGTCTTTTTTTTCGAGTTCGCCTTCGGCCGTCCTCGTATTATTTTTTTATTGGAAAGTCCAAATACAGCTTGGTCTTTCTTTTCGAGTTCGCATTCGGCCGTTCTCGTGTTACCCTTTTTTTGAAAGTCCACCTTTGGCTTGGTTTTTCTTTTTCGAGTTCACCTTCGGCCGTCCTCGCATTACCTTGTGTTTGAAAGTTCACCATCGGCTTGGTCTTTCTTTTCGAGTTCGCCTTCGGCCGTCCTCGTGTTACCCTTTGTGTGAAAGTCTACCTTCGACTTGGTCTTTCTTTTTCGAGTTCGCCTTTAGTTGTTATCGTATTATCTTGGGTTTAAATGTCCACCTTCGGCTTGGTCTTTCTTTTCGAGTTCTCTTTCGAACGTCCTCGTGTTACCCTTTGTTTGAAAGTCCACCTTCGGCTTGGTATTCCTTTTTCTAGTTCGCCTTCGGCCGTCCTAGTATTATCTTGGGTTTGAAAGTCCAACTTCAGCTTGGCCTTTCTTTTTTTAGGTCGCCTTCGGCCGTCCTCGTATTATCTCGGGTTTAAAAGTCCACCTTCGGCTTGGTCTTTCTTTTCGAGTTCGCCTTCGGTCGTCCTCGTGTTCCCCTTTATTTGAAAGTCCACCTTCGGCTTGGTCTTTCTTTTTCTAGGTCGCCTTCGGCCGTCCTCGTATTATCCTGGGTTTAAAAGTCCACCTTCGGCTTGGTCTTTCTTTTCGAGTTTGCCTTCGGTCGTCCTCGTGTTACCCTTTGTTTGAAAGTCCACCTTCGGCTTGGTCTTTCTTTTTCTAGGTCGCCTTCGGCCGTCCTCGTATTATCTTGGGTTTGGAAGTCCACCTTCGGCTTGGTCTTTCTTTTCGAGTTCGCCTTTGGCCGTCCTCGTGTTACCCTTTGTTTGAAAGTCCACCTTCGGCTTGGTCTTTCTTTTTCAAGTTCGTCTTAGGCCGTCCTCGTATTATCTTGGGTTTGAAAGTCCACTTTCGGCTTGATCTTTCTTTTCGAGTTCGCCTTCGGCCGTCTTCGCGTTACCCTTTATTTGAAAGCCTACCTTCGGCTTAGTCTTTCTTTTCGAGTTCGCCCTCGGCCGTCCTCGTATTATTTTGTTGTTTGAAAGTCCACCTTAGGCTTGGTCTTTCTTTCCGAGTTCGCCTTCGGCCGTCCTCGTGTTACCCTTTGTTTGAAAGTTCACCTTCGGCTTGGTCTTTCTTTTTCGAGTTTGCCTTCGGTCGTCCTCGTATTATCTTTGGTTTAAAAGTCCACCTTCGGCTTAGTCTTTCATTTCGAGTTCGCCTTCGACCGTCCTCGTGTTACCCATTGTGTGAAAGTCTACCTTCGGCTTAGTCTTTCTTTTCGAGTTCGCCTTCGGCCGTTCTCGAATTATCTTGGGTTTGAAAGTCCACCTTCGGCTTGGTCTTTCTTTTCGATTTTACCTTCGGCCGTCCTCGTATTATTTTGTTGTTTGAAAGTTTACCTTCGGCTTGGTCTTTCTTTTCGAGTTCGCCTTCGGCCGTCTTTGTATTATCTTGGGTTTGAAAGTCCACCTTCGGCTTGGGCTTTCTTTTCGAGTTCGCCTTTGGCCGTCCTCGCGTTACCCTTTGTTTGAAAGTATAGCTTCGGCTTAGTCTTTTTTTTCGAGTTCGCCTTCAGCCGTCCTCGTATTATTTTTTTATTGGAAAGTCCAAATACAGCTTGGTCTTTCTTTTCGAGTTCGCATTCGGCCGTTCTCGTGTTACCCTTTTTTTGAAAGTCCACCTTTGGCTTGGTTTTTCTTTTTCGAGTTCACCTTCGGCCGTCCTCGCATTACCTTGTGTTTGAAAGTTCACCATCGGCTTGGTCTTTCTTTTCGAGTTCGCCTTCGGCCGTCCTCGTGTTACCCTTTGTGTGAAAGTCTACCTTCGACTTGGTCTTTCTTTTTCGAGTTCGCCTTTAGTTGTTATCGTATTATCTTGGGTTTAAATGTCCACCTTCGGCTTGGTCTTTCTTTTCGAGTTCTCTTTCGAACGTCCTCGTGTTACCCTTTGTTTGAAAGTCCACCTTCGGCTTGGTATTCCTTTTTCTAGTTCGCCTTCGGCCGTCCTAGTATTATCTTGGGTTTGAAAGTCCAACTTCAGCTTGGCCTTTCTTTTTTTAGGTCGCCTTCGGCCGTCCTCGTATTATCTCGGGTTTAAAACTCCACCTTCGGCTTAGTCTTTCTTTTCGAGTTCGCCTTCGGTCGTCCTCGTGTTCCCCTTTATTTGAAAGTCCACCTTCGGCTTGGTCTTTCTTTTTCTAGGTCGCCTTCGGCCGTCCTCGTATTATCCTGGGTTTAAAAGTCCACCTTCGGCTTGGTCTTTCTTTTCGAGTTTGCCTTCGGTCGTCCTCGTGTTACCCTTTGTTTGAAACTCCACCTTCGGCTTGGTCTTTCTTTTTCTAGGTCGCCTTCGGCCGTCCTCGTATTATCTTGGGTTTGTAAATGCACCTTCGGCTTGGTCTTTCTTTTCGAGTTCGCCTTTGGCCGTCCTCGTGTTACCCTTTGTTTGAAAGTCCACCTTCGGCTTGGTCTTTCTTTTTCAAGTTCGTCTTAGGCCGTCCTCGTATTATCTTGGGTTTGAAAGTCCACTTTCGGCTTGATCTTTCTTTTCGAGTTCGCCTTCGGCCGTCTTCGCGTTACCCTTTATTTGAAAGCCTACCTTCGGCTTAGTCTTTCTTTTCGAGTTCGCCCTCGGCCGTCCTCGTATTATTTTGTTGTTTGAAAGTCCACCTTAGGCTTGGTCTTTCTTTCCGAGTTCGCCTTCGGCCGTCCTCGTGTTACCCTTTGTTTGAAAGTTCACCTTCGGCTTGGTCATTCTTTTTCGAGTTTGCCTTCGGTCGTCCTCGTATTATCTTTGGTTTAAAAGTCCACCTTCGGCTTAGTCTTTCATTTCGAGTTCGCCTTCGACCGTCCTCGTGTTACCCATTGTGTGAAAGTCTACCTTCGGCTTAGTCTTTCTTTTCGAGTTCGCCTTTGGCCGTTCTCGAATTATCTTGGGTTTGAAAGTCCACCTTCGGCTTGGTCTTTCTTTCCGAGTTCGCCTTCGGCCGTCCTCGTATTACCCTTTGTTTGAAAGTCCACCTTCGGCTTGGTCTTTCTTTTTCGAGTTCGCCTTCGGTCGTCCTCGTATTATCTTGGATTTACAAGTCCACCTTCGGCTTGGTCTTTCATTTCGAGTTCGCCTTCGGCCGTCCTCGTGTTACCCTTTGTTTGAAGTCCACCTTTGGCTTGGTCATTCTTTTCGAGTTTACCTTCGGCCGTCCTCGTATTATTTTGTTGTTTGAAAGTCAACCTTCAGCTTGGTCATTCTTTTTCGAGTTCGCCATCGGTCGTCCTCGTATTATCTTGGGTTTGAAAGTCCACCTTCGGCTTGGTCTTTCATTTCGAGTTCGCCTTCGGCCGTCCTCGCGTTACCCTTTGTTTGAAAGTCTAGCTTCTGCTTAGTCTTTCATTTCGAGTTCACCTTCGGCCGTCCTCGTATTATTTTGTTGTTGGAAAGTCCACCTACAGCTTGGTCTTTCTTTTTGAGTTCGCATTCGGCCGTTCTCGTGTTACCCTTTTTATGAAAGTCCACCTTCGGCTTGGTTTTCTTTTTCGAGTTCGTCTTAGGCCGTCCTCGTATTATATTGGGTTTGAAAGTCCACCTTCGGCTTGGCCTTTCTTTTCGAGTTCGCCTTTGGCCATCCTCATGTTACCCTTTGTTTGAAAGCCCACCTTCGGCTTGGTCTTTCTTTTTCAAGTTCGTCTTCGGTCGCCCTCGTATTATCTTGGGTTTGAAAGTCCACTTTCGACTTGGTCTTTCTTTTCGATTTCGCCTTCGGCTGTCCTCGCGTTACCCTTTATTTGAAAGCCTACCTTCGGCTTAGTCTTTCTTTTCGAGTTCACCTGCGGCCGTCCTCGTATTATTTTGTTGTTTGAAAGTCCACCTTCGGCTTGGTCTTTCTTTCCGAGTTCGCCTTCGGCCGTCCTCGTGTTACGCTTTGTTTGAAAGTCCACCTTCGGCTTGGTCTTTCTTTTTCGAGTTCGCCTTCGGTCGTCCTCATATTATCTTTGGTTTAAAAGTCCACCTTCGGCTTGGTCTTTCATTTCGAGTTCGCCTTCGGCCATCCTCGTGTTACCCATTGTGTGAAAGTCTACCTTCGACTTAGTCTTTCTTTTCGAGTTCGCCTTCGGCCGTCTTCGCGTTACCCTTTATTTGAAAGCCTACCTTCGGCTTAGTCTTTCTTTTCGAGTTCGCCCTCGGCCGTCCTCGTATTATTTTGTTGTTTGAAAGTCCACCTTAGGCTTGGTCTTTCTTTCTGAGTTCGCTTTCGGCCGTCCTCGTGTTACACTTTGTTTGAAAGTTCACCTTCGGCTTGGTCTTTCTTTTTCGAGTTCGCCTTCGGCCGTCCTCGTGTTACCCTTTGTGTGAAAGTCTACCTTCGACTTGGTCTTTCTTTTTCGAGTTCGCCTTTAGTTGTTATCGTATTATCTTGGGTTTAAATGTCCACCTTCGGCTTGGTCTTTCTTTTCGAGTTCTCTTTCGAACGTCCTCGTGTTACCCTTTGTTTGAAAGTCCACCTTCGGCTTGGTATTCCTTTTTCTAGTTCGCCTTCGGCCGTCCTAGTATTATCTTGGGTTTGAAAGTCCACCTTCGGCTTGGTCTTTCTTTTTCTAGGTCGCCTTCGGCCGTCCTCGTATTATCCTGGGTTTAAAAGTCCACCTTCGGCTTGGTCTTTCTTTTCGAGTTTGCCTTCGGTCGTCCTCGTGTTACCCTTTGTTTGAAAGTCCACCTTCGGCTTGGTCTTTCTTTTTCTAGGTCGCCTTCGGCCGTCCTCGTATTATCTTGGGTTTGGAAGTCCACCTTCGGCTTGGTCTTTCTTTTCGAGTTCGCCTTTGGCCGTCCTCGTGTTACCCTTTGTTTGAAAGTCCACCTTCGGCTTGGTCTTTCTTTTTCAAGTTCGTCTTAGGCCGTCCTCGTATTATCTTGGGTTTGAAAGTCCACTTTCGGCTTGGTCTTTCTTTTCGAGTTCGCCTTCGGCCGTCTTCGCGTTACCCTTTATTTGAAAGCCTACCTTCGGCTTAGTCTTTCTTTTCGAGTTCGCCCTCGGCCGTCCTCGTATTATTTTGTTGTTTGAAAGTCCACCTTAGGCTTGGTCTTTCTTTCCGAGTTCGCCTTCGGCCGTCCTCGTGTTACCCTTTGTTTGAAAGTTCACCTTCGGCTTGGTCTTTCTTTTTCGAGTTTGCCTTCGGTCGTCCTCGTATTATCTTTGGTTTAAAAGTCCACCTTCGGCTTAGTCTTTCATTTCGAGTTCGCCTTCGACCGTCCTCGTGTTACCCATTGTGTGAAAGTCTACCTTCGGCTTAGTCTTTCTTTTCGAGTTCGCCTTCGGCCGTTCTCGAATTATCTTGGGTTTGAAAGTCCACCTTCGGCTTGGTCTTTCTTTCCGAGTTCGCCTTCGGCCGTCCTCGTATTACCCTTTGTTTGAAAGTCCACCTTCGGCTTGGTCTTTCTTTTTCGAGTTCGCCTTCGGTCGTCCTCGTATTATCTTGGATTTACAAGTCCACCTTCGGCTTGGTCTTTCATTTCGAGTTCGCCTTCGGCCGTCCTCGTGTTACCCTTTGTTTGAAGTCCACCTTTGGCTTGGTCATTCTTTTCGAGTTTACCTTCGGCCGTCCTCGTATTATTTTGTTGTTTGAAAGTCAACCTTCAGCTTGGTCATTCTTTTTCGAGTTCGCCATCGGTCGTCCTCGTATTATCTTGGGTTTGAAAGTCCACCTTCGGCTTGGTCTTTCATTTCGAGTTCGCCTTCGGCCGTCCTCGCGTTACCCTTTGTTTGAAAGTCTAGCTTCTGCTTAGTCTTTCATTTCGAGTTCACCTTCGGCCGTCCTCGTATTATTTTGTTGTTGGAAAGTCCACCTACAGCTTGGTCTTTCTTTTTGAGTTCGCATTCGGCCGTTCTCGTGTTACCCTTTTTATGAAAGTCCACCTTCGGCTTGGTTTTCTTTTTCGAGTTCGTCTTAGGCCGTCCTCGTATTATATTGGGTTTGAAAGTCCACCTTCGGCTTGGCCTTTCTTTTCGAGTTCGCCTTTGGCCATCCTCATGTTACCCTTTGTTTGAAAGCCCACCTTCGGCTTGGTCTTTCTTTTTCAAGTTCGTCTTCGGTCGCCCTCGTATTATCTTGGGTTTGAAAGTCCACTTTCGGCTTAGTCTTTCTTTTCGAGTTCGCCTTCGGCCGTCTTCGCGTTACCCTTTATTTGAAAGCCTACCTTCGGCTTAGTCTTTCTTTTCGAGTTCGCCCTCGGCCGTCCTCGTATTATTTTGTTGTTTGAAAGTCCACCTTAGGCTTGGTCTTTCTTTCCGAGTTCGCTTTCGGCCGTCCTCGTGTTACCCTTTGTTTGAAAGTTCACCTTCGGCTTGGTCTTTCTTTTTCGAGTTTGCCTTCGGTCGTCCTCGTATTATCTTTGGTTTAAAAGTCCAACTTCATCTTGGCCTTTCTTTTTTGAGGTCGCCTTTGGCCGTCCTCGTATTATCTCGGGTTTAAAAGTCCACCTTCGGCTTGGTCTTTCTTTTCGAGTTCGCCTTCGGCCGTCCTCGTGTTCCCCTTTATTTGAAAGTCCACCTTCGGCTTGGTCTTTCTATTTCTAGGTCGCCTTCGGCCGTCCTCGTATTATCTTGGGTTTAAAAGTCCACCTTCGGCTTGGTCTTTCTTTTCGAGTTTGCCTTCGGACGTCCTCGTGTTACCCTTTGTTTGAAAGTCCACCTTCGGCTTGGTATTCCTTTTTCTAGTTCGCCTTCGGCCGTCCTAGTATTATCTTGGGTTTGAAAGTTCAACTTCATCTTGGCCTTTCTTTTTTGAGGTCGCCTTTGGCCGTCCTCGTATTATCTCGGGTTTAAAAGTCCACCTTCGGCTTGGTCTTTCTTTTCGAGTTCGCCTTCGGACGTCCTCGTGTTCCCCTTTATTTGAAAGTCCACCTTCGGCTTGGTCTTTCTATTTCTAGGTCGCCTTCGGCCGTCCTCGTATTATCTTGGGTTTAAAAGTCCACCTTCGGCTTGGTCTTTCTTTTCGAGTTTGCCTTCGGCCGTCCTCGTGTTACCCTTTGTTTGAAAGTCCACCTTCGGCTTGGTCTTTCTTTTTCTAGGTCGCCTTCGGTCGTCCTCATATTATCTTGGGTTTGAAAGTCTACCTTCGGCTTGGTCTTTCTTTTCGAGTGCGCCTTTGGCCATCCTCGTGTTACCCTTTGTTTGAAAGTCCACCTTCGGCTTGGTCTTTCTTTTTCAAGTTCGTCTTAGGTCGTCCTCGTATTATCTTGGGTTTGAAAGTCCACTTTCGGCTTGGTCTTTCTTTTCGAGTTCGCCTTCAGTCGTCTTCGCGTTAACCTTTATTTGAAAGCCTACCTTCGGCTTAGTCTTTCTTTTCGAGTTCGCCCTCGGTCGTCCTCGTATTATTTTATTGTTTAAAAGTCCACCTTAGGCTTGGTCTTTCTTTCCGAGTTCGCCTTCGGCCGTCCTCGTGTTACCCTTTGTTTGAAAGTTCACCTTCGGCTTGGTCTTTCTTTTTCGAGTTTGCCTTCGGTCGTCCTCGTATTATCTTTGGTTTAAAATTCCACGTTCGGCTTGGTCTTTCATTTCGAGTTCGCCTTCGACCGTCCTCGTGTTACCCATTGTGTGAAAGTCTACCTTCGGCTTAGTCTTTCTTTTCGAGTTCGCCTTCGGCCGTTCTCGAATTATCTTGGGTTTGAAAGTCCACCTTCGGCTTGGTCTTTCTTTCCGAGTTCGCCTTCAGCCGTCCTCGTATTACCCTTTGTTTGAAAGTCCACCTTCGGCTTGGTCTTTCTTTTTCAAGTTCGTCTTAGGTCGTCCTCGTATTATCTTGGGTTTGAAAGTCCACTTTCGGCTTGGTCTTTCTTTTCGAGTTCGCCTTCGGCCGTCTTCGCGTTAACCTTTATTTGAAAGCCTACCTTCGGCTTAGTCTTTCTTTTCGAGTTCGCCCTCGGTCGTCCTCGTATTATTTTGTTGTTTAAAAGTCCACCTTAGGCTTGGTTTTTCTTTCCGAGTTCGCCTTCGGCCGTCCTCGTGTTACCCTTTGTTTGAAAGTTCACCTTCGGCTTGGTCTTTCTTTTTCGAGTTTGCCTTCGGTCGTCCTCGTATTATCTTTGGTTTAAAAGTCCACCTTTGGCTTGGTCTTTCATTTCGAGTTCACCTTCGACCGTCCTCGTGTTACCCATTGTGTGAAAGTCTACCTTCGGCTTAGTCTTTCTTTTCGAGTTCGCCTTCGGCCGTTCTCGAATTATCTTGGGTTTGAAAGTCCACCTTCGGCTTGGTCTTTCTTTCCGAGTTCGCCTTCGGCCGTCCTCGTATTACCCTTTGTTTGAAAGTCCACCTTCGGCTTGGTCTTTCTTTTTCGAGTTCGCCTTCGGTCGTCCTCGTATTATCTTGGACTTACAAGTCCACCTTCGGCTTGGTCTTTCATTTCGAGTTCGCCTTCGGCCGTCCTCGTGTTACCCTTTGTTTGAAAGTCCACCTTCGGCTTGGTCTTTCTTTTCGAGTTTACCTTCGGCCGTCCTCGTATTATTTTGTTGTTTCAAAGTCAACCTTCAGCTTGGTCATTCTTTTTCGAGTTCGCCATCGGTCGTCCTCGTATTATCTTGGGTTTGAAAGACCACCTTCGGCTTGGTCTTTCTTTTCGAGTTCGCCTTTGGCCGTCCTCGCGTTACCCTTTGTTTGAAAGTCTAGCTTCGGCTTAGTCTTTCTTTTCGAGTTCGCCTTCGGCCGTCCTCGTATTATTTTGTTGTTGGAAAGTCCACCTACAGCTTGGTCTTTCTTTTCAAGTTCGCATTCGGCCATTCTCGTGTTACCCTTTTTTTGAAAGTCCACCTTTGGCTTGGTTTTTCTTTTTCGAGTTCACCTTCGGCCGTCCTCGTATTACCTTGTGTTTGAAAGTTCACCATCGGCTTGGTCTTTCTTTTCGAGTTCGCCTTCGGCCGTCCTCGTGTTACCCTTTGTGTGAAAGTCTACCTTCGACTTGGTCTTTCTTTTTCGAGTTCGCCTTTAGTTGTTATCGTATTATCTTGGGTTTAAAAGTCCACCTTCGGCTTGGTCTTTCTTTTCGAGTTTGCCTTCGGACGTCCTCGTGTTACCCTTTGTTTGAAAGTCCACCTTCGGCTTGGTATTCCTTTTTCTAGGTCACCTTCAGCCGTCCTCGTATTATCTTGGGTTTAAAAGTCCACCTTCGGCTTGGTCTTTCTTTTCGAGTTTGCCTTCGGCCGTCCTCGTGTTACCCTTTGTTTGAAAGTCCACCTTCGGCTTGGTCTTTCTTTTTCTAGGTCGCCTTCGGCCGTCCTCGTATTATCTTGGGTTTGAAAGTCTACCTTCGGCTTGGTCTTTCTTTTCGAGTTCGCCTTTGGCCGTCCTCGTGTTACCCTTTGTTTGAAAGTCCACCTTCGGCTTGGTCTTTCTTTTTCAAGTTCGTCTTAGGTCGTCCTCGTATTATCTTGGGTTTGAAAGTCCACTTTCGGCTTGGTCTTTCTTTTCGAGTTCGCCTTCGGCCGTCTTCGCGTTAACCTTTATTTGAAAGCCTACCTTCGGCTTAGTCTTTCTTTTCGAGTTCGCCCTCGGTCGTCCTCGTATTATTTTGTTGTTTAAAAGTCCACCTTAGGCTTGGTCTTTCTTTCTGAGTTCGCCTTCGGCCGTCCTCGTGTTACCCTTTGTTTGAAAGTTCACCTTCGGCTTGGTCTTTCTTTTTCGAGTTTGCCTTCGGTCGTCCTCGTATTATCTTTGGTTTAAAAGTCCACGTTCGGCTTGGTCTTTCTTTTCGAGTTTGCCTTCGGCCGTCCTCGTATTACCCTTTGTTTGAAAGTCCACCTTCGGCTTGGTCTTTCTTTTTCTAGGTCGCCTTCGGCCGTCCTCGTATTATCTTGGGTTTAAAAGTCCACCTTCGGCTTGGTCTTTCTTTTCGAGTTTGCCTTCGGCCGTCCTCGTGTTACCCTTTGTTTGAAAGTCCACCTTCGGCTTGGTCTTTCTTTTTCTAGGTCGCCTTCGGCCGTCCTCGTATTATCTTGGGTTTGAAAGTCTACCTTCGGCTTGGTCTTTCTTTTCGAGTTCGCCTTTGGCCGTCCTCGTGTTACCCTTTGTTTGAAAGTCCACCTTCGGCTTGGTCTTTCTTTTTCAAGTTCGTCTTAGGTCGTCCTCGTATTATCTTGGGTTTGAAAGTCCACTTTCGGCTTGGTCTTTCTTTTCGAGTTCGCCTTCGGCCGTCTTCGCGTTAACCTTTATTTGAAAGCCTACCTTCGGCTTAGTCTTTCTTTTCGAGTTCGCCCTCGGTCGTCCTCGTATTATTTTGTTGTTTAAAAGTCCACCTTAGGCTTGGTCTTTCTTTCCGAGTTCGCCTTCGGCCGTCCTCGTGTTACCCTTTGTTTGAAAGTTCACCTTCGGCTTGGTCTTTCTTTTTCGAGTTTGCCTTCGGTCGTCCTCGTATTATCTTTGGTTTAAAAGTCCACCTTCGGCTTGGTCTTTCATTTCGAGTTCGCCTTCGACCGTCCTCGTGTTACCCATTGTGTGAAAGTCTACCTTCGGCTTAGTCTTTCTTTTCGAGTTCGCCTTCGGCCGTTCTCGAATTATCTTGGGTTTGAAAGTCCACCTTCGGCTTGGTCTTTCTTTCCGAGTTCGCCTTCGGCCGTCCTCGTATTACCCTTTGTTTGAAAGTCCACCTTCGGCTTGGTCTTTCTTTTTCAAGTTCGTCTTAGGTCGTCCTCGTATTATCTTGGGTTTGAAAGTCCACTTTCGGCTTGGTCTTTCTTTTCGAGTTCGCCTTCGGCCGTCTTCGCGTTAACCTTTATTTGAAAGCCTACCTTCGGCTTAGTCTTTCTTTTCGAGTACGCCCTCGGTCGTCCTCGTATTATTTTGTTGTTTAAAAGTCCACCTTAGGCTTGGTCTTTCTTTCCGAGTTCGCCTTCGGCCGTCCTCGTGTTACCCTTTGTTTGAAAGTTCACCTTCGGCTTGGTCTTTCTTTTTCGAGTTTTCCTTCGGCCGTCCTCGTGTTACCCTTTGTTTGAAAGTCCACCTTCGGCTTGGTCTTTCATTTTGAGTTCGCCTTCGACCGTCCTCGTGTTACCCATTGTGTGAAAGTCTACCTTCGGCTTAGTCTTTCTTTTCGAGTTCGCCTTCGGCCGTTCTCGAATTATCTTGGGTTTGAAAGTCCACCTTCGGCTTGGTCTTTCTTTCCGAGTTCGCCTTCGGCCGTCCTCGTATTACCCTTTGTTTGAAAGTCCACCTTCGGCTTGGTCTTTCTTTTTCGAGTTCGCCTTCGGTCGTCCTCGTATTATCTTGGATTTACAAGTCCACCTTCGGCTTGGTCTTTCATTTCGAGTTCGCCTTCGGCCGTCCTCGTGTTACCCTTTGTTTGAAAGTCCACCTTCGGCTTGGTCTTTCTTTTCGAGTTTACCTTCGGCCGTCCTCGTATTATTTTGTTGTTTCAAAGTCAACCTTCAGCTTGGTCATTCTTTTTCGAGTTCGCCATCGGTCGTCCTCGTATTATCTTGGGTTTGAAAGTCCACCTTCGGCTTGGTCTTTCTTTTCGAGTTCGCCTTTGGCCGTCCTCGCGTTACCCTTTGTTTGAAAGTCTAGCTTCGGCTTAGTCTTTCTTTTCGAGTTCGCCTTCGGCCGTCCTCGTATTATTTTGTTGTTGGAAAGTCCACCTACAGCTTGGTCTTTCTTTTCGAGTTCGCATTCGGCCATTCTCGTGTTACCCTTTTTTTGAAAGTCCACCTTTGGCTTGGTTTTTCTTTTTCGAGTTCACCTTCGGCCGTCCTCGTATTACCTTGTGTTTGAAAGTTCACCATCGGCTTGGTCTTTCTTTTCGAGTTCGCCTTCGGCCGTCCTCGTGTTACCCTTTGTGTGAAAGTCTACCTTCGACTTGGTCTTTCTTTTTCGAGTTCGCCTTTAGTTGTTATCGTATTATCTTGGGTTTAAATGTCCACCTTCGGCTTGGTCTTTCTTTTCGAGTTCTCTTTCGAACGTCCTCGTGTTACCCTTTGTTTGAAAGTCCACCTTCGGCTTGGTATTCCTTTTTCTAGTTCGCCTTCGGCCGTCCTAGTATTATCTTGGGTTTGAAAGTCCAACTTCAGCTTGGACTTTCTTTTTTGAGGTCGCCTTCGGCCGTCCTCGTATTATCTCGGGTTTAAAAGTCCACCTTCGGCTTGGTCTTTCTTTTCGAGTTCGCCTTCGGCCGTCCTCGTGTTCCCCTTTATTTGAAAGTCCACCTTCGGCTTGGTCTTTCTTTTTCTAGGTCGCCTTCGGCCGTCCTCGTATTATCTTGGGTTTAAAAGTCCACCTTCGGCTTGGTCTTTCTTTTCGAGTTTGCCTTCGGTCGTCCTCGTGTTACCCTTTGTTTGAAAGTCCACCTTCGGCTTGGTCTTTCTTTTTCTAGGTCGCCTTCGGCCGTCCTCGTATTATCTTCGGTTTGAAAGTCCACCTTCGGCTTGGTCTTTCTTTTTGAGTTCGCCTTTGGCCGTCCTCGTGTTACCCTTTGTTTGAAAGTCCACCTTCGGCTTGGTCTTTCTTTTTCAAGTTCGTCTTAGGCCGTCCTCGTATTATCTTGGGTTTGAAAGTCCACTTTCGGCTTGATCTTTCTTTTCGAGTTCGCCTTCGGCCGTCTTCGCGTTAACCTTTATTTGAAAGCCTACCTTCGGCTTAGTCTTTCTTTTCGAGTTCGCCCTCGGCCGTCCTCGTATTATTTTGTTGTTTGAAAGTCCACCTTAGGCTTGGTCTTTCTTTCCGAGTTCGCCTTCGGCCGTCCTCGTGTTACCCTTTGTTTGAAAGTTCACCTTCGGCTTGGTCTTTCTTTTTCGAGTTTGCCTTCGGTCGTCCTCGTATTATCTTTGGTTTAAAAGTCCACCTTCGGCTTAGTCTTTCATTTCGAGTTCGCCTTCGACCGTCCTCGTGTTACCCATTGTGTGAAAGTCTACCTTCGGCTTAGTCTTTCTTTTCGAGTTCGCCTTCGGCCGTTCTCGAATTATCTTGGGTTTGAAAGTCCACCTTCGGCTTGGTCTTTCTTTTAGAGTTCGCCTTCGGCCGTCCTCGTATTACCCTTTGTTTGAAAGTCCACCTTCGGCTTGGTCTTTATTTTTCGAGTTCGCCTTCGGTCATCCTCGTATTATCTTGGATTTACAAGTCCACCTTCGGCTTGGTCTTTCATTTCGAGTTCGCCTTCGGCCGTCCTCGTGTTACCCTTTGTTTGAAAGTCCACCTTTGGCTTGGTCATTCTTTTCGAGTTTACCTTCGGCCGTCCTCGTATTATTTTGTTGTTTGAAAGTCAACCTTCAGCTTGGTCATTCTTTTTCGAGTTCGCCATCGGTCGTCCTCGTATTATCTTGGGTTTGAAAGTCCACCTTCGGCTTGGTCTTTCATTTCGAGTTCGCCTTCGGCCGTCCTCGCGTTACCCTTTGTTTGAAAGTCTAGCTTCGGCTTAGTCTTTCATTTCGAGTTCACCTTCGGCCGTCCTCGTATTATTTTGTTGTTGGAAAGTCCACCTACAGCTTGGTCTTTCTTTTTGAGTTCGCATTCGGCCGTTCTCGTGTTACCCTTTTTATGAAAGTACACCTTCGGCTTGGTTTTCTTTTTCGAGTTCGTCTTAGGCCGTCCTCGTATTATATTGGGTTTGAAAGTCCACCTTCGGCTTGGCCTTTCTTTTCGAGTTCGCCTTTGGCCATCCTCATGTTACCCTTTGTTTGAAAGTCCACCTTCGGCTTGGTCTTTCTTTTTCAAGTTCGTCTTCGGTCGCCCTCGTATTATCTTGGGTTTGAAAGTCCACTTTCGGCTTGGTCTTTCTTTTCGATTTCGCCTTCGGCTGTCCTCGCGTTACCCTTTATTTGAAAGCCTACCTTCGGCTTAGTCTTTCTTTTCGAGTTCACCTGCGGTCGTCCTCGTATTATTTTGTTGTTTGAAAGTCCACCTTCGGCTTGGTCTTTCTTTCCGAGTTCGCCTTCGGCCGTCCTCGTGTCACGCTTTGTTTGAAAGTCCACCTTCGGCTTGGTCTTTCTTTTTCGAGTTCGCCTTCGGTCGTCCTCGTATTATCTTGGATTTACAAGTCCACCTTCGGCTTGGTCTTTCATTTCGAGTTCGCCTTCGGCCGTCCTCGTGTTACCCTTTGTTTGAAAGTCCACCTTCGGCTTGGTCTTTCTTTTCGAGTTTACCTTCGGCCGTCCTCGTATTATTTTGTTGTTTCAAAGTCAACCTTCAGCTTGGTCATTCTTTTTCGAGTTCGCCATCGGTCGTCCTCGTATTATCTTGGGTTTGAAAGTCCACCTTCGGCTTGGTCTTTCTTTTCGAGTTCGCCTTTGGCCGTCCTCGCGTTACCCTTTGTTTGAAAGTCTAGCTTCGGCTTAGTCTTTCTTTTCGAGTTCGCCTCCGGCCGTCCTCGTATTATTTTGTTGTTGGAAAGTCCACCTACAGCTTGGTCTTTCTTTTCGAGTTCGCATTCGGCCATTCTCGTGTTACCCTTTTTTTGAAAGTCCACCTTTGGCTTGGTTTTTCTTTTTCGAGTTCACCTTCGGCCGTCCTCGTATTACCTTGTGTTTGAAAGTTCACCATCGGCTTGGTCTTTCTTTTCGAGTTCGCCTTCGGCCGTCCTCGTGTTACCCTTTGTGTGAAAGTCTACCTTCGACTTGGTCTTTCTTTTTCGAGTTCGCCTTTAGTTGTTATCGTATTATCTTGGGTTTAAATGTCCACCTTCGGCTTGGTCTTTCTTTTCGAGTTCTCTTTCGAACGTCCTCGTGTTACCCTTTGTTTGAAAGTCCACCTTCGGCTTGGTATTCCTTTTTCTAGTTCGCCTTCGGCCGTCTTAGTATTATCTTGGGTTTGAAAGTCCAACTTCAGCTTGGACTTTCTTTTTTGAGGTCGCCTTCGGCCGTCCTCGTATTATCTCGGGTTTAAAAGTCCACCTTCGGCTTGGTGTTTCTTTTTCTAGGTCGCCTTCGGCCGTCCTAGTATTATCTTGGGTTTAAAAGTCCACCTTCGGCTTGGTCTTTCTTTTCGAGTTTGCCTTCGGCCGTCCTCGTGTTACCCTTTGTTTGAAAGTCCACCTTCGGCTTGGTCTTTCTTTTTCTAGGTCGCCTTCGGCCGTCCTCGTATTATCTTGGGTTTGAAAGTCAACCTTCGGCTTGCTCTTTCTTTTTGAGTTCGCCTTTGGGCGTCCTCGTGTTACCCTTTGTTTGAAAGTCCACCTTCGGCTTGGTCTTTCTTTTTCAAGTTCGTCTTAGGCCGTCCTCGTATTATCTTGGGTTTGAAAGTCCACTTTCGGCTTGGTCTTTCTTTTCGAGTTCGCCTTCGGCCGTCTTCGCGTTAACCTTTATTTGAAAGCCTACCTTCGGCTTAGTCTTTCTTTTCGAGTTCGCCCTCGGCCGTCCTCGTATTATTTTGTTGTTTGAAAGTCCACCTTAGGCTTGGTCTTTCTTTCCGAGTTCTCCTTCGGCCGTCCTCGTGTTACCCTTTGTTTGAAAGTTCACCTTCGGCTTGGTCTTTCTTTTTCGAGTTTGCCTTCGGTCGTCCTCGTATTATCTTTGGTTTAAAAGTCCACCTTCGGCTTAGTCTTTCTTTTTGAGTTCGCATTCGGCCGTTCTCGTGTTACCCTTTTTATGAAAGTCCACCTTCGGCTTGGTTTTCTTTTTCGAGTTCGTCTTAGGCCGTCTTCGTATTATATTGGGTTTGAAAGTCCACCTTCGGCTTGGCCTTTCTTTTCGAGTTCGCCTTTGGCCATCCTCATGTTACCCTTTGTTTGAAAGTCCACCTTCGGCTTGGTCTTTCTTTTTCAAGTTCGTCTTCGGTCGCCCTCGTATTATCTTGGGTTTGAAAGTCCACTTTCGGCTTGGTCTTTCTTTTCGATTTCGCCTTCGGCTGTCCTCGCGTTACCCTTTATTTGAAAGCCTACCTTCGGCTTAGTCTTTCTTTTCGAGTTCACCTGCGGCCGTCCTCGTATTATTTTGTTGTTTGAAAGTCCACCTTCGGCTTGGTCTTTCTTTCCGAGTTCGCCTTCGGCCGTCCTCGTGTTACGCTTTGTTTGAAAGTCCACCTTCGGCTTGGTCTTTCTTTTTCGAGTTCGCCTTCGGTCGTCCTCGTATTATCTTTGGTTTAAAAGTCCACCTTCGGCTTGGTCTTTCATTTCGAGTTCGCCTACGGCCATCCTCGTGTTACCCATTGTGTGAAAGTCTACCTTCGACTTAGTCTTTCTTTTCGAGTTCGCCTTCGGCCGTCTTCGCGTTACCCTTTATTTGAAAGCCTACCTTCGGCTTAGTCTTTCTTTTCGAGTTCGCCCTCGGCCGTCCTCGTATTATTTTGTTGTTTGAAAGTCCACCTTAGGCTTGGTCTTTCTTTCCGAGTTCGCCTTCGGCCGTCCTCGTGTTACCCTTTGTTTGAAAGTTCACCTTCGGCTTGGTCTTTCTTTTTCGAGTTTGCCTTCGATCGTCCTCGTATTATCTTTGGTTTAAAAGTCCACCTTCGGCTTGGTCTTTCATTTCGAGTTCGCCTTCGACCGTCCTCGTGTTACCCATTGTGTGAAAGTCTACCTTCGGCTTAGTCTTTCTTTTCGAGTTCGCCTTCGGCCGTTCTCGAATTATCTTGGGTTTGAAAGTCCACCTTCGGCTTGGTCTTTCTTTCCGAGTTCGCCTTCGGCCGTCCTCGTATTGCCCTTTGTTTGAAAGTCCACCTTCGGCTTGGTCTTTCTTTTTCGAGTTCGCCTTCGGTCGTCCTCGTATTCTCTTGGATTTACAAGTCCACCTTCGGCTTGGTCTTTCATTTCGAGTTCGCCTTCGGCCGTCCTCGTGTTACCCTTTGTTTGAAAGTCCACCTTTGGCTTGGTCTTTCTTTTCGAGTTTACCTTCGGCCGTCCTCGTATTATTTTGTTGTTTGAAAGTCAACCTTCAGCTTGGTCATTCTTTTTCGAGTTCGCCATCGGTCGTCCTCTTATTATCTTGGGTTTGAAAGTCCACCTTCGGCTTGGTCTTTCTTTTCGAGTTCGCCTTTGGCCGTCCTCGCGTTACCCTTTGTTTGAAAGTCTAGCTTCGGCTTAGTCTTTCTTTTCGAGTTCGCCTCCGGCCGTCCTCGTATTATTTTGTTGTTGGAAAGTCCACCTACAGCTTGGTCTTTCTTTTCGAGTTCGCATTCGGCCATTCTCGTGTTACCCTTTTTTTGAAAGTCCACCTTTGGCTTGGTTTTTCTTTTTCGAGTTCACCTTCGGCCGTCCTCGTATTACCTTGTGTTTGAAAGTTCACCATCGGCTTGGTCTTTCTTTTCGAGTTCGCCTTCGGCCGTCCTCGTGTTACCCTTTGTGTGAAAGTCTACCTTCGACTTGGTCTTTCTTTTTCGAGTTCGCCTTTAGTTGTTATCGTATTATCTTGGGTTTAAATGTCCACCTTCGGCTTGGTCTTTCTTTTCGAGTTCTCTTTCGAACGTCCTCGTGTTACCCTTTGTTTGAAAGTCCACCTTCGGCTTGGTATTCCTTTTTCTAGTTCGCCTTCGGCCGTCTTAGTATTATCTTGGGTTTGAAAGTCCAACTTCAGCTTGGACTTTCTTTTTTGAGGTCGCCTTCGGCCGTCCTCGTATTATCTCGGGTTTAAAAGTCCACCTTCGGCTTGGTGTTTCTTTTTCTAGGTCGCCTTCGGCCGTCCTAGTATTATCTTGGGTTTAAAAGTCCACCTTCGGCTTGGTCTTTCTTTTCGAGTTTGCCTTCGGCCGTCCTCGTGTTACCCTTTGTTTGAAAGTCCACCTTCGGCTTGGTCTTTCTTTTTCTAGGTCGCCTTCGGCCGTCCTCGTATTATCTTGGGTTTGAAAGTCAACCTTCGGCTTGCTCTTTCTTTTTGAGTTCGCCTTTGGGCGTCCTCGTGTTACCCTTTGTTTGAAAGTCCACCTTCGGCTTGGTCTTTCTTTTTCAAGTTCGTCTTAGGCCGTCCTCGTATTATCTTGGGTTTGAAAGTCCACTTTCGGCTTGGTCTTTCTTTTCGAGTTCGCCTTCGGCCGTCTTCGCGTTAACCTTTATTTGAAAGCCTACCTTCGGCTTAGTCTTTCTTTTCGAGTTCGCCCTCGGCCGTCCTCGTATTATTTTGTTGTTTGAAAGTCCACCTTAGGCTTGGTCTTTCTTTCCGAGTTCTCCTTCGGCCGTCCTCGTGTTACCCTTTGTTTGAAAGTTCACCTTCGGCTTGGTCTTTCTTTTTCGAGTTTGCCTTCGGTCGTCCTCGTATTATCTTTGGTTTAAAAGTCCACCTTCGGCTTAGTCTTTCTTTTTGAGTTCGCATTCGGCCGTTCTCGTGTTACCCTTTTTATGAAAGTCCACCTTCGGCTTGGTTTTCTTTTTCGAGTTCGTCTTAGGCCGTCTTCGTATTATATTGGGTTTGAAAGTCCACCTTCGGCTTGGCCTTTCTTTTCGAGTTCGCCTTTGGCCATCCTCATGTTACCCTTTGTTTGAAAGTCCACCTTCGGCTTGGTCTTTCTTTTTCAAGTTCGTCTTCGGTCGCCCTCGTATTATCTTGGGTTTGAAAGTCCACTTTCGGCTTGGTCTTTCTTTTCGATTTCGCCTTCGGCTGTCCTCGCGTTACCCTTTATTTGAAAGCCTACCTTCGGCTTAGTCTTTCTTTTCGAGTTCACCTGCGGCCGTCCTCGTATTATTTTGTTGTTTGAAAGTCCACCTTCGGCTTGGTCTTTCTTTCCGAGTTCGCCTTCGGCCGTCCTCGTGTTACGCTTTGTTTGAAAGTCCACCTTCGGCTTGGTCTTTCTTTTTCGAGTTCGCCTTCGGTCGTCCTCGTATTATCTTTGGTTTAAAAGTCCACCTTCGGCTTGGTCTTTCATTTCGAGTTCGCCTACGGCCATCCTCGTGTTACCCATTGTGTGAAAGTCTACCTTCGACTTAGTCTTTCTTTTCGAGTTCGCCTTCGGCCGTCTTCGCGTTACCCTTTATTTGAAAGCCTACCTTCGGCTTAGTCTTTCTTTTCGAGTTCGCCCTCGGCCGTCCTCGTATTATTTTGTTGTTTGAAAGTCCACCTTAGGCTTGGTCTTTCTTTCCGAGTTCGCCTTCGGCCGTCCTCGTGTTACCCTTTGTTTGAAAGTTCACCTTCGGCTTGGTCTTTCTTTTTCGAGTTTGCCTTCGATCGTCCTCGTATTATCTTTGGTTTAAAAGTCCACCTTCGGCTTGGTCTTTCATTTCGAGTTCGCCTTCGACCGTCCTCGTGTTACCCATTGTGTGAAAGTCTACCTTCGGCTTAGTCTTTCTTTTCGAGTTCGCCTTCGGCCGTTCTCGAATTATCTTGGGTTTGAAAGTCCACCTTCGGCTTGGTCTTTCTTTCCGAGTTCGCCTTCGGCCGTCCTCGTATTGCCCTTTGTTTGAAAGTCCACCTTCGGCTTGGTCTTTCTTTTTCGAGTTCGCCTTCGGTCGTCCTCGTATTCTCTTGGATTTACAAGTCCACCTTCGGCTTGGTCTTTCATTTCGAGTTCGCCTTCGGCCGTCCTCGTGTTACCCTTTGTTTGAAAGTCCACCTTTGGCTTGGTCTTTCTTTTCGAGTTTACCTTCGGCCGTCCTCGTATTATTTTGTTGTTTGAAAGTCAACCTTCAGCTTGGTCATTCTTTTTCGAGTTCGCCATCGGTCGTCCTCTTATTATCTTGGGTTTGAAAGTCCACCTTCGGCTTGGTCTTTCTTTTCGAGTTCGCCTTTGGCCGTCCTCGCGTTACCCTTTGTTTGAAAGTCTAGCTTCGGCTTAGTCTTTCTTTTCGAGTTCGCCTCCGGCCGTCCTCGTATTATTTTGTTGTTGGAAAGTCCACCTACAGCTTGGTCTTTCTTTTCGAGTTCGCATTCGGCCATTCTCGTGTTACCCTTTTTTTGAAAGTCCACCTTTGGCTTGGTTTTTCTTTTTCGAGTTCACCTTCGGCCGTCCTCGTATTACCTTGTGTTTGAAAGTTCACCATCGGCTTGGTCTTTCTTTTCGAGTTCGCCTTCGGCCGTCCTCGTGTTACCCTTTGTGTGAAAGTCTACCTTCGACTTGGTCTTTCTTTTTCGAGTTCGCCTTTAGTTGTTATCGTATTATCTTGGGTTTAAATGTCCACCTTCGGCTTGGTCTTTCTTTTCGAGTTCTCTTTCGAACGTCCTCGTGTTACCCTTTGTTTGAAAGTCCACCTTCGGCTTGGTATTCCTTTTTCTAGTTCGCCTTCGGCCGTCTTAGTATTATCTTGGGTTTGAAAGTCCAACTTCAGCTTGGACTTTCTTTTTTGAGGTCGCCTTCGGCCGTCCTCGTATTATCTCGGGTTTAAAAGTCCACCTTCGGCTTGGTGTTTCTTTTTCTAGGTCGCCTTCGGCCGTCCTAGTATTATCTTGGGTTTAAAAGTCCACCTTCGGCTTGGTCTTTCTTTTCGAGTTTGCCTTCGGCCGTCCTCGTGTTACCCTTTGTTTGAAAGTCCACCTTCGGCTTGGTCTTTCTTTTTCTAGGTCGCCTTCGGCCGTCCTCGTATTATCTTGGGTTTGAAAGTCAACCTTCGGCTTGCTCTTTCTTTTTGAGTTCGCCTTTGGGCGTCCTCGTGTTACCCTTTGTTTGAAAGTCCACCTTCGGCTTGGTCTTTCTTTTTCAAGTTCGTCTTAGGCCGTCCTCGTATTATCTTGGGTTTGAAAGTCCACTTTCGGCTTGGTCTTTCTTTTCGAGTTCGCCTTCGGCCGTCTTCGCGTTAACCTTTATTTGAAAGCCTACCTTCGGCTTAGTCTTTCTTTTCGAGTTCGCCCTCGGCCGTCCTCGTATTATTTTGTTGTTTGAAAGTCCACCTTAGGCTTGGTCTTTCTTTCCGAGTTCTCCTTCGGCCGTCCTCGTGTTACCCTTTGTTTGAAAGTTCACCTTCGGCTTGGTCTTTCTTTTTCGAGTTTGCCTTCGGTCGTCCTCGTATTATCTTTGGTTTAAAAGTCCACCTTCGGCTTAGTCTTTCTTTTTGAGTTCGCATTCGGCCGTTCTCGTGTTACCCTTTTTATGAAAGTCCACCTTCGGCTTGGTTTTCTTTTTCGAGTTCGTCTTAGGCCGTCTTCGTATTATATTGGGTTTGAAAGTCCACCTTCGGCTTGGCCTTTCTTTTCGAGTTCGCCTTTGGCCATCCTCATGTTACCCTTTGTTTGAAAGTCCACCTTCGGCTTGGTCTTTCTTTTTCAAGTTCGTCTTCGGTCGCCCTCGTATTATCTTGGGTTTGAAAGTCCACTTTCGGCTTGGTCTTTCTTTTCGATTTCGCCTTCGGCTGTCCTCGCGTTACCCTTTATTTGAAAGCCTACCTTCGGCTTAGTCTTTCTTTTCGAGTTCACCTGCGGCCGTCCTCGTATTATTTTGTTGTTTGAAAGTCCACCTTCGGCTTGGTCTTTCTTTCCGAGTTCGCCTTCGGCCGTCCTCGTGTTACGCTTTGTTTGAAAGTCCACCTTCGGCTTGGTCTTTCTTTTTCGAGTTCGCCTTCGGTCGTCCTCGTATTATCTTTGGTTTAAAAGTCCACCTTCGGCTTGGTCTTTCATTTCGAGTTCGCCTACGGCCATCCTCGTGTTACCCATTGTGTGAAAGTCTACCTTCGACTTAGTCTTTCTTTTCGAGTTCGCCTTCGGCCGTCTTCGCGTTACCCTTTATTTGAAAGCCTACCTTCGGCTTAGTCTTTCTTTTCGAGTTCGCCCTCGGCCGTCCTCGTATTATTTTGTTGTTTGAAAGTCCACCTTAGGCTTGGTCTTTCTTTCCGAGTTCGCCTTCGGCCGTCCTCGTGTTACCCTTTGTTTGAAAGTTCACCTTCGGCTTGGTCTTTCTTTTTCGAGTTTGCCTTCGATCGTCCTCGTATTATCTTTGGTTTAAAAGTCCACCTTCGGCTTGGTCTTTCATTTCGAGTTCGCCTTCGACCGTCCTCGTGTTACCCATTGTGTGAAAGTCTACCTTCGGCTTAGTCTTTCTTTTCGAGTTCGCCTTCGGCCGTTCTCGAATTATCTTGGGTTTGAAAGTCCACCTTCGGCTTGGTCTTTCTTTCCGAGTTCGCCTTCGGCCGTCCTCGTATTGCCCTTTGTTTGAAAGTCCACCTTCGGCTTGGTCTTTCTTTTTCGAGTTCGCCTTCGGTCGTCCTCGTATTCTCTTGGATTTACAAGTCCACCTTCGGCTTGGTCTTTCATTTCGAGTTCGCCTTCGGCCGTCCTCGTGTTACCCTTTGTTTGAAAGTCCACCTTTGGCTTGGTCTTTCTTTTCGAGTTTACCTTCGGCCGTCCTCGTATTATTTTGTTGTTTGAAAGTCAACCTTCAGCTTGGTCATTCTTTTTCGAGTTCGCCATCGGTCGTCCTCTTATTATCTTGGGTTTGAAAGTCCACCTTCGGCTTGGTCTTTCTTTTCGAGTTCGCCTTTGGCCGTCCTCGCGTTACCCTTTGTTTGAAAGTCTAGCTTCGGCTTAGTCTTTCTTTTCGAGTTCGCCTTCGGCCGTCCTCGTATTATTTTGTTGTTGGAAAGTCCACCTACAGCTTGGTCTTTCTTTTCGAGTTCGCATTCGGCCATTCTCGTGTTACCCTTTTTTTGAAAGTCCACCTTTGGCTTGGTTTTTCTTTTTCGAGTTCACCTTCGGCCGTCCTCGTATTACCTTGTGTTTGAAAGTTCACCATCGGCTTGGTCTTTCTTTTCGAGTTCGCCTTCGGCCGTCCTCGTGTTACCCTTTGTGTGAAAGTCTACCTTTGACTTGGTCTTTCTTTTTCGAGTTCGCCTTTAGTTGTTATCGTATTATCTTGGGTTTAAATGTCCACCTTCGACTTGGTCTTTCTTTTCGAGTTCTCTTTCGAACGTCCTCGTGTTACCCTTTGTTTGAAAGTCCACCTTCGGCTTGGTATTCCTTTTTCTAGTTCGCCTTCGGCCGTCCTAGTATTATCTTGGGTTTGAAAGTCCAACTTCAGCTTGGCCTTTCTTTTTTGAGGTCGCCTTCGGCCGTCCTCGTATTATCTCGGGTTTAAAAGTCCACCTTCGGCTTGGTCTTTCTTTTCGAGTTCGCCTTCGGCCGTCCTCGTGTTCCCCTTTATTTGAAAGTCCACCTTCGGCTTGGTCTTTCTTTTTCTAGGTCGCCTTCGGCCGTCCTCGTATTATCTTGGGTTTAAAAGTCCACCTTCGGCTTGGTCTTTCTTTTCGAGTTTGCCTTCGGCCGTCCTCGTGTTACCCTTTGTTTGAAAGTCCACCTTCGGCTTGGTATTCCTTTTTCTAGTTCGCCTTCGGCCGTCTTAGTATTATCTTGGGTTTGAAAGTCCAACTTCAGCTTGGACTTTCTTTTTTGAGGTCGCCTTCGGCCGTCCTCGTATTATCTCGGGTTTAAAAGTCCACCTTCGGCTTGGTCTTTCTTTTTCTAGGTCGCCTTCGGCCGTCCTCGTATTATCTTGGGTTTAAAAGTCCACCTTCGGCTTGGTCTTTCTTTTCGAGTTTGCCTTCGGCCGTCCTCGTGTTACCCTTTGTTTGAAAGTCCACCTTCGGCTTGGTCTTTCTTTTTCTAGGTCGCCTTCGGCCGTCCTCGTATTATCTTGGGTTTGAAAGTCAACCTTCGGCTTGCTCTTTCTTTTTGAGTTCGCCTTTGGGCGTCCTCGTGTTACCCTTTGTTTGAAAGTCCACCTTCGGCTTGGTCTTTCTTTTTCAAGTTCGTCTTAGGCCGTCCTCGTATTATCTTGGGTTTGAAAGTCCACTTTCGGCTTGGTCTTTCTTTTCGAGTTCGCCTTCGGCCGTCTTCGCGTTACCCTTTATTTGAAAGCCTACCTTCGGCTTAGTCTTTCTTTTCGAGTTCGCCCTCGGCCGTCCTCGTATTATTTTGTTGTTTGAAAGTCCACCTTAGGCTTGGTCTTTCTTTCCGAGTTCGCCTTCGGCCGTCCTCGTGTTACCCTTTGTTTGAAAGTTCACCTTCGGCTTGGTCTTTCTTTTTCGAGTTTGCCTTCGGTCGTCCTCGTATTATCTTTGGTTTAAAAGTCCACCTTCGGCTTAGTCTTTCATTTCGAGTTCGCCTTCGACCGTCCTCGTGTTACCCATTGTGTGAAAGTCTACCTTCGGCTTAGTCTTTCTTTTCGAGTTCGCCTTCGGCCGTTCTCGAATTATCTTGGGTTTGAAAGTCCACCTTCGGCTTGGTCTTTCTTTCCGAGTTCGCCTTCGGCCGTCCTCGTATTACCCTTTGTTTGAAAGTCCACCTTCGGCTTGGTCTTTCTTTTTCGAGTTCGCCTTCGGTCGTCCTCGTATTATCTTGGATTTACAAGTCCACCTTCGGCTTGGTCTTTCATTTCGAGTTCGCCTTCGGCCGTCCTCGTGTTACCCTTTGTTTGAAGTCCACCTTTGGCTTGGTCATTCTTTTCGAGTTTACCTTCGGCCGTCCTCGTATTATTTTGTTGTTTGAAAGTCAACCTTCAGCTTGGTCATTCTTTTTCGAGTTCGCCATCGGTCGTCCTCGTATTATCTTGGGTTTGAAAGTCCACCTTCGGCTTGGTCTTTCATTTCGAGTTCGCCTTCGGCCGTCCTCGCGTTACCCTTTGTTTGAAAGTCTAGCTTCTGCTTAGTCTTTCATTTCGAGTTCACCTTCGGCCGTCCTCGTATTATTTTGTTGTTGGAAAGTCCACCTACAGCTTGGTCTTTCTTTTTGAGTTCGCATTCGGCCGTTCTCGTGTTACCCTTTTTATGAAAGTCCACCTTCGGCTTGGTTTTCTTTTTCGAGTTCGTCTTAGGCCGTCCTCGTATTATATTGGGTTTGAAAGTCCACCTTCGGCTTGGCCTTTCTTTTCGAGTTCGCCTTTGGCCATCCTCATGTTACCCTTTGTTTGAAAGCCCACCTTCGGCTTGGTCTTTCTTTTTCAAGTTCGTCTTCGGTCGCCCTCGTATTATCTTGGGTTTGAAAGTCCACTTTCGGCTTGGTCTTTCTTTTCGATTTCGCCTTCGGCTGTCCTCGCGTTACCCTTTATTTGAAAGCCTACCTTCGGCTTAGTCTTTCTTTTCGAGTTCACCTGCGGCCGTCCTCGTATTATTTTGTTGTTTGAAAGTCCACCTTCGGCTTGGTCTTTCTTTCCGAGTTCGCCTTCGGCCGTCCTCGTGTTACGCTTTGTTTGAAAGTCCACCTTCGGCTTGGTCTTTCTTTTTCGAGTTCGCCTTCGGTCGTCCTCATATTATCTTTGGTTTAAAAGTCCACCTTCGGCTTGGTCTTTCATTTCGAGTTCGCCTTCGGCCATCCTCGTGTTACCCATTGTGTGAAAGTCTACCTTCGACTTAGTCTTTCTTTTCGAGTTCGCCTTCGGCCGTCTTCGCGTTACCCTTTATTTGAAAGCCTACCTTCGGCTTAGTCTTTCTTTTCGAGTTCGCCCTCGGCCGTCCTCGTATTATTTTGTTGTTTGAAAGTCCACCTTAGGCTTGGTCTTTCTTTCCGAGTTCGCTTTCGGCCGTCCTCGTGTTACCCTTTGTTTGAAAGTTCACCTTCGGCTTGGTCTTTCTTTTTCGAGTTTGCCTTCGGTCGTCCTCGTATTATCTTTGGTTTAAAAGTCCAACTTCATCTTGGCCTTTCTTTTTTGAGGTCGCCTTTGGCCGTCCTCATATTATCTCGGGTTTAAAAGTCCACCTTCGGCTTGGTCTTTCTTTTCGAGTTCGCCTTCGGCCGTCCTCGTGTTCCCCTTTATTTGAAAGTCCACCTTCGGCTTGGTCTTTCTATTTCTAGGTCGCCTTCGGCCGTCCTCGTATTATCTTGGGTTTAAAAGTCCACCTTCGGCTTGGTCTTTCTTTTCGAGTTTGCCTTCGGACGTCCTCGTGTTACCCTTTGTTTGAAAGTCCACCTTCGGCTTGGTATTCCTTTTTCTAGTTCGCCTTCGGCCGTCCTAGTATTATCTTGGGTTTGAAAGTCCAACTTCATCTTGGCCTTTCTTTTTTGAGGTCGCCTTTGGCCGTCCTCGTATTATCTCGGGTTTAAAAGTCCACCTTCGGCTTGGTCTTTCTTTTCGAGTTCGCCTTCGGACGTCCTCGTGTTCCCCTTTATTTGAAAGTCCACCTTCGGCTTGGTCTTTCTATTTCTAGGTCGCCTTCGGCCGTCCTCGTATTATCTTGGGTTTAAAAGTCCACCTTCGGCTTGGTCTTTCTTTTCGAGTTTGCCTTCGGCCGTCCTCGTGTTACCCTTTGTTTGAAAGTCCACCTTCGGCTTGGTCTTTCTTTTTCTAGGTCGCCTTCGGCCGTCCTCATATTATCTTGGGTTTGAAAGTCTACCTTCGGCTTGGTCTTTCTTTTCGAGTGCGCCTTTGGCCATCCTCGTGTTACCCTTTGTTTGAAAGTCCACCTTCGGCTTGGTCTTTCTTTTTCAAGTTCGTCTTAGGTCGTCCTCGTATTATCTTGGGTTTGAAAGTCCACTTTCGGCTTGGTCTTTCTTTTCGAGTTCGCCTTCAGTCGTCTTCGCGTTAACCTTTATTTGAAAGCCTACCTTCGGCTTAGTCTTTCTTTTCGAGTTCGCCCTCGGTCGTCCTCGTATTATTTTATTGTTTAAAAGTCCACCTTAGGCTTGGTCTTTCTTTCCGAGTTCGCCTTCGGCCGTCCTCGTGTTACCCTTTGTTTGAAAGTTCACCTTCGGCTTGGTCTTTCTTTTTCGAGTTTGCCTTCGGTCGTCCTCGTATTATCTTTGGTTTAAAATTCCACGTTCGGCTTGGTCTTTCATTTCGAGTTCGCCTTCGACCGTCCTCGTGTTACCCATTGTGTGAAAGTCTACCTTCGGCTTAGTCTTTCTTTTCGAGTTCGCCTTCGGCCGTTCTCGAATTATCTTGGGTTTGAAAGTCCACCTTCGGCTTGGTCTTTCTTTCCGAGTTCGCCTTCAGCCGTCCTCGTATTACCCTTTGTTTGAAAGTCCACCTTCGGCTTGGTCTTTCTTTTTCAAGTTCGTCTTAGGTCGTCCTCGTATTATCTTGGGTTTGAAAGTCCACTTTCGGCTTGGTCTTTCTTTTCGAGTTCGCCTTCGGCCATCTTCGCGTTAACCTTTATTTGAAAGCCTACCTTCGGCTTAGTCTTTCTTTTCGAGTTCGCCCTCGGTCGTCCTCGTATTATTTTGTTGTTTAAAAGTCCACCTTAGGCTTGGTTTTTCTTTCCGAGTTCGCCTTCGGCCGTCCTCGTGTTACCCTTTGTTTGAAAGTTCACCTTCGGCTTGGTCTTTCTTTTTCGAGTTTGCCTTCGGTCGTCCTCGTATTATCTTTGGTTTAAAAGTCCACCTTTGGCTTGGTCTTTCATTTCGAGTTCACCTTCGACCGTCCTCGTGTTACCCATTGTGTGAAAGTCTACCTTCGGCTTAGTCTTTCTTTTCGAGTTCGCCTTCGGCCGTTCTCGAATTATCTTGGGTTTGAAAGTCCACCTTCGGCTTGGTCTTTCTTTCCGAGTTCGCCTTCGGCCGTACTCGTATTACCCTTTGTTTGAAAGTCCACCTTCGGCTTGGTCTTTCTTTTTCGAGTTCGCCTTCGGTCGTCCTCGTATTATCTTGGATTTACAAGTCCACCTTCGGCTTGGTCTTTCATTTCGAGTTCGCCTTCGGCCGTCCTCGTGTTACCCTTTGTTTGAAAGTCCACCTTCGGCTTGGTCTTTCTTTTCGAGTTTACCTTCGGCCGTCCTCGTATTATTTTGTTGTTTCAAAGTCAACCTTCAGCTTGGTCATTCTTTTTCGAGTTCGCCATCGGTCGTCCTCGTATTATCTTGGGTTTGAAAGTCCACCTTCGGCTTGGTCTTTCTTTTCGAGTTCGCCTTTGGCCGTCCTCGCGTTACCCTTTGTTTGAAAGTCTAGCTTCGGCTTAGTCTTTCTTTTCGAGTTCGCCTTCGGCCGTCCTCGTATTATTTTGTTGTTGGAAAGTCCACCTACAGCTTGGTCTTTCTTTTCAAGTTCGCATTCGGCCATTCTCGTGTTACCCTTTTTTTGAAAGTCCACCTTTGGCTTGGTTTTTCTTTTTCGAGTTCACCTTCGGCCGTCCTCGTATTACCTTGTGTTTGAAAGTTCACCATCGGGTTGGTCTTTCTTTTCGAGTTCGCCTTCGGCCGTCCTCGTGTTACCCTTTGTGTGAAAGTCTACCTTCGACTTGGTCTTTCTTTTTCGAGTTCGCCTTTAGTTGTTATCGTATTATCTTGGGTTTAAAAGTCCACCTTCGGCTTGGTCTTTCTTTTCGAGTTTGCCTTCGGACGTCCTCGTGTTACCCTTTGTTTGAAAGTCCACCTTCGGCTTGGTATTCCTTTTTCTAGGTCACCTTCAGCCGTCCTCGTATTATCTTGGGTTTAAAAGTCCACCTTCGGCTTGGTCTTTCTTTTCGAGTTTGCCTTCGGCCGTCCTCGTGTTACCCTTTGTTTGAAAGTCCACCTTCGGCTTGGTCTTTCTTTTTCTAGGTCGCCTTCGGGCGTCCTCGTATTATCTTGGGTTTGAAAGTTTACCTTCGGCTTGGTCTTTCTTTTCGAGTTCGCCTTTGGCCGTCCTCGTGTTACCCTTTGTTTGAAAGTCCACCTTCGGCTTGGTCTTTCTTTTTCAAGTTCGTCTTAGGTCGTCCTCGTATTATCTTGGGTTTGAAAGTCCACTTTCGGCTTGGTCTTTTTTTTCGAGTTCGCCTTCGGCCGTCTTCGCGTTAACCTTTATTTGAAAGCCTACCTTCGGCTTAGTCTTTCTTTTCGAGTTCGCCCTCGGTCGTCCTCGTATTATTTTGTTGTTTAAAAGTCCACCTTAGGCTTGGTCTTTCTTTCTGAGTTCGCCTTCGGCCGTCCTCGTGTTACCCTTTGTTTGAAAGTTCACCTTCGGCTTGGTCTTTCTTTTTCGAGTTTGCCTTCGGTCGTCCTCGTATTATCTTTGGTTTAAAAGTCCACGTTCGGCTTGGTCTTTCTTTTCGAGTTTGCCTTCGGCCGTCCTCGTATTACCCTTTGTTTGAAAGTCCACCTTCGGCTTGGTCTTTCTTTTTCTAGGTCGCCTTCGGCCGTCCTCGTATTATCTTGGGTTTAAAAGTCCACCTTCGGCTTGGTCTTTCTTTTCGAGTTTGCCTTCGGCCGTCCTCGTGTTACCCTTTGTTTGAAAGTCCACCTTCGGCTTGGTCTTTCTTTTTCTAGGTCGCCTTCGGCCGTCCTCGTATTATCTTGGGTTTGAAAGTCTACCTTCGGCTTGGTCTTTCTTTTCGAGTTCGCCTTTGGCCGTCCTCGTGTTACCCTTTGTTTGAAAGTCCACCTTCGGCTTGGTCTTTCTTTTTCAAGTTCGTCTTAGGTCGTCCTCGTATTATCTTGGGTTTGAAAGTCCACTTTCGGCTTGGTCTTTCTTTTCGAGTTCGCCTTCGGCCGTCTTCGCGTTAACCTTTATTTGAAAGCCTACCTTCGGCTTAGTCTTTCTTTTCGAGTTCGCCCTCGGTCGTCCTCGTATTATTTTGTTGTTTAAAAGTCCACCTTAGGCTTGGTCTTTCTTTCCGAGTTCGCCTTCGGCCGTCCTCGTGTTACCCTTTGTTTGAAAGTTCACCTTCGGCTTGGTCTTTCTTTTTCGAGTTTGCCTTCGGTCGTCCTCGTATTATCTTTGGTTTAAAAGTCCACCTTCGGCTTGGTCTTTCATTTCAAGTTCGCCTTCGACCGTCCTCGTGTTACCCATTGTGTGAAAGTCTACCTTCGGCTTAGTCTTTCTTTTCGAGTTCGCCTTCGGTCGTTCTCGAATTATCTTGGGTTTGAAAGTCCACCTTCGGCTTGGTCTTTCTTTCCGAGTTCGCCTTCGGCCGTCCTCGTATTACCCTTTGTTTGAAAGTCCACCTTCGGCTTGGTCTTTCTTTTTCAAGTTCGTCTTAGGTCGTCCTCGTATTATCTTGGGTTTGAAAGTCCACTTTCGGCTTGGTCTTTCTTTTCGAGTTCGCCTTCGGCCGTCTTCGGGTTAACCTTTATTTGAAAGCCTACCTTCGGCTTAGTCTTTCTTTTCGAGTTCGCCCTCGGTCGTCCTCGTATTATTTTGTTGTTTAAAAGTCCACCTTAGGCTTGGTT
This sequence comes from Lathyrus tuberosus, assembly GCA_022829125.1. Taxonomy (NCBI): domain Eukaryota; kingdom Viridiplantae; phylum Streptophyta; class Magnoliopsida; order Fabales; family Fabaceae; genus Lathyrus; species Lathyrus tuberosus. Next base: position 2,694,538 of record JALAZF010000438.1, read on the forward strand.
TTTCTTTCCGAGTTCGCCTTCGGCCGTCCTCGTGTTACCCTTTGTTTGAAAGTTCACCTTCGGCTTGGTCTTTCTTTTTCGAGTTTGCCTTCGGTCGTCCTCGTATTATCTTTGGTTTAAAAGTCCACCTTTGGCTTGGTCTTTCATTTCGAGTTCACCTTCGACCGTCCTCGTGTTACCCATTGTGTGAAAGTCTACCTTCGGCTTAGTCTTTCTTTTCGAGTTCGCCTTCGGCCGTTCTCGAATTATCTTGGGTTTGAAAGTCCACCTTCGGCTTGGTCTTTCTTTCCGAGTTCGCCTTCGGCCGTACTCGTATTACCCTTTGTTTGAAAGTCCACCTTCGGCTTGGTCTTTCTTTTTCGAGTTCGCCTTCGGTCGTCCTCGTATTATCTTGGATTTACAAGTCCACCTTCGGCTTGGTCTTTCATTTCGAGTTCGCCTTCGGCCGTCCTCGTGTTACCCTTTGTTTGAAAGTCCACCTTCGGCTTGGTCTTTCTTTTCGAGTTTACCTTCGGCCGTCCTCGTATTATTTTGTTGTTTCAAAGTCAACCTTCAGCTTGGTCATTCTTTTTCGAGTTCGCCATCGGTCGTCCTCGTATTATCTTGGGTTTGAAAGTCCACCTTCGGCTTGGTCTTTCTTTTCGAGTTCGCCTTTGGCCGTCCTCGCGTTACCCTTTGTTTGAAAGTCTAGCTTCGGCTTAGTCTTTCTTTTCGAGTTCGCCTTCGGCCGTCCTCGTATTATTTTGTTGTTGGAAAGTCCACCTACAGCTTGGTCTTTCTTTTCAAGTTCGCATTCGGCCATTCTCGTGTTACCCTTTTTTTGAAAGTCCACCTTTGGCTTGGTTTTTCTTTTTCGAGTTCACCTTCGGCCGTCCTCGTATTACCTTGTGTTTGAAAGTTCACCATCGGCTTGGTCTTTCTTTTCGAGTTCGCCTTCGGCCGTCCTCGTGTTACCCTTTGTGTGAAAGTCTACCTTCGACTTGGTCTTTCTTTTTCGAGTTCGCCTTTAGTTGTTATCGTATTATCTTGGGTTTAAAAGTCCACCTTCGGCTTGGTCTTTCTTTTCGAGTTTGCCTTCGGACGTCCTCGTGTTACCCTTTGTTTGAAAGTCCACCTTCGGCTTGGTATTCCTTTTTCTAGGTCACCTTCAGCCGTCCTCGTATTATCTTGGGTTTAAAAGTCCACCTTCGGCTTGGTCTTTCTTTTCGAGTTTGCCTTCGGCCGTCCTCGTGTTACCCTTTGTTTGAAAGTCCACCTTCGGCTTGGTCTTTCTTTTTCTAGGTCGCCTTCGGGCGTCCTCGTATTATCTTGGGTTTGAAAGTTTACCTTCGGCTTGGTCTTTCTTTTCGAGTTCGCCTTTGGCCGTCCTCGTGTTACCCTTTGTTTGAAAGTCCACCTTCGGCTTGGTCTTTCTTTTTCAAGTTCGTCTTAGGTCGTCCTCGTATTATCTTGGGTTTGAAAGTCCACTTTCGGCTTGGTCTTTTTTTTCGAGTTCGCCTTCGGCCGTCTTCGCGTTAACCTTTATTTGAAAGCCTACCTTCGGCTTAGTCTTTCTTTTCGAGTTCGCCCTCGGTCGTCCTCGTATTATTTTGTTGTTTAAAAGTCCACCTTAGGCTTGGTCTTTCTTTCTGAGTTCGCCTTCGGCCGTCCTCGTGTTACCCTTTGTTTGAAAGTTCACCTTCGGCTTGGTCTTTCTTTTTCGAGTTTGCCTTCGGTCGTCCTCGTATTATCTTTGGTTTAAAAGTCCACGTTCGGCTTGGTCTTTCTTTTCGAGTTTGCCTTCGGCCGTCCTCGTATTACCCTTTGTTTGAAAGTCCACCTTCGGCTTGGTCTTTCTTTTTCTAGGTCGCCTTCGGCCGTCCTCGTATTATCTTGGGTTTAAAAGTCCACCTTCGGCTTGGTCTTTCTTTTCGAGTTTGCCTTCGGCCGTCCTCGTGTTACCCTTTGTTTGAAAGTCCACCTTCGGCTTGGTCTTTCTTTTTCTAGGTCGCCTTCGGCCGTCCTCGTATTATCTTGGGTTTGAAAGTCTACCTTCGGCTTGGTCTTTCTTTTCGAGTTCGCCTTTGGCCGTCCTCGTGTTACCCTTTGTTTGAAAGTCCACCTTCGGCTTGGTCTTTCTTTTTCAAGTTCGTCTTAGGTCGTCCTCGTATTATCTTGGGTTTGAAAGTCCACTTTCGGCTTGGTCTTTCTTTTCGAGTTCGCCTTCGGCCGTCTTCGCGTTAACCTTTATTTGAAAGCCTACCTTCGGCTTAGTCTTTCTTTTCGAGTTCGCCCTCGGTCGTCCTCGTATTATTTTGTTGTTTAAAAGTCCACCTTAGGCTTGGTCTTTCTTTCCGAGTTCGCCTTCGGCCGTCCTCGTGTTACCCTTTGTTTGAAAGTTCACCTTCGGCTTGGTCTTTCTTTTTCGAGTTTGCCTTCGGTCGTCCTCGTATTATCTTTGGTTTAAAAGTCCACCTTCGGCTTGGTCTTTCATTTCAAGTTCGCCTTCGACCGTCCTCGTGTTACCCATTGTGTGAAAGTCTACCTTCGGCTTAGTCTTTCTTTTCGAGTTCGCCTTCGGTCGTTCTCGAATTATCTTGGGTTTGAAAGTCCACCTTCGGCTTGGTCTTTCTTTCCGAGTTCGCCTTCGGCCGTCCTCGTATTACCCTTTGTTTGAAAGTCCACCTTCGGCTTGGTCTTTCTTTTTCAAGTTCGTCTTAGGTCGTCCTCGTATTATCTTGGGTTTGAAAGTCCACTTTCGGCTTGGTCTTTCTTTTCGAGTTCGCCTTCGGCCGTCTTCGGGTTAACCTTTATTTGAAAGCCTACCTTCGGCTTAGTCTTTCTTTTCGAGTTCGCCCTCGGTCGTCCTCGTATTATTTTGTTGTTTAAAAGTCCACCTTAGGCTTGGTCTTTCTTTCCGAGTTCGCCTTCGGCGGTCCTCGTGTTACCCTTTGTTTGAAAGTTCACCTTCGGCTTGGTCTTTCTTTTTCGAGTTTGCCTTCGGTCGTCCTCGTATTATCTTTGGTTTAAAAGTCCACCTTCGGCTTGGTCTTTCATTTTGAGTTCGCCTTCGACCGTCCTCGTGTTACCCATTGTGTGAAAGTCTACCTTCGGCTTAGTCTTTCTTTTCGAGTTCGCCTTCGGCCGTTCTCGAATTATCTTGGGTTTGAAAGTCCACCTTCGGCTTGGTCTTTCTTTCCGAGTTCGCCTTCGGCCGTCCTCGTATTACCCTTTGTTTGAAAGTCCACCTTCGGCTTGGTCTTTCTTTTTCGAGTTCGCCTTCGGTCGTCCTCGTATTATCTTGGATTTACAAGTCCACCTTCGGCTTGGTCTTTCATTTCGAGTTCGCCTTCGGCCGTCCTCGTGTTACCCTTTGTTTGAAAGTCCACCTTCGGCTTGGTCTTTCTTTTCGAGTTTACCTTCGGCCGTCCTCGTATTATTTTGTTGTTTCAAAATCAACCTTCAGCTTGGTCATTCTTTTTCGAGTTCGCCATCGGTCGTCCTCGTATTATCTTGGGTTTGAAAGTCCACCTTCGGCTTGGTCTTTCTTTTCGAGTTCGCCTTTGGCCGTCCTCGCGTTACCCTTTGTTTGAAAGTCTAGCTTCGGCTTAGTCTTTCTTTTCGAGTTCGCCTTCGGCCGTCCTCGTATTATTTTGTTGTTGGAAAGTCCACCTACAGCTTGGTCTTTCTTTTCGAGTTCGCATTCGGCCATTCTCGTGTTACCCTTTTTTTGAAAGTCCACCTTTGGCTTGGTTTTTCTTTTTCGAGTTCACCTTCGGCCGTCCTCGTATTACCTTGTGTTTGAAAGTTCACCATCGGCTTGGTCTTTCTTTTCGAGTTCGCCTTCGGCCGTCCTCGTGTTACCCTTTGTGTGAAAGTCTACCTTCGACTTGGTCTTTCTTTTTCGAGTTCGCCTTTAGTTGTTATCGTATTATCTTGGGTTTAAATGTCCACCTTCGGCTTGGTCTTTCTTTTCGAGTTCTCTTTCGAACGTCCTCGTGTTACCCTTTGTTTGAAAGTCCACCTTCGGCTTGGTATTCCTTTTTCTAGTTCGCCTTCGGCCGTCCTAGTATTATCTTGGGTTTGAAAGTCCAACTTCAGCTTGGACTTTCTTTTTTGAGGTCGCCTTCGGCCGTCCTCGTATTATCTCGGGTTTAAAAGTCCACCTTCGGCTTGGTCTTTCTTTTCGAGTTCGCCTTCGGCCGTCCTCGTGTTCCCCTTTATTTGAAAGTCCACCTTCGGCTTGGTCTTTCTTTTTCTAGGTCGCCTTCGGCCGTCCTCGTATTATCTTGGGTTTAAAAGTCCACCTTCGGCTTGGTCTTTCTTTTCGAGTTTGCCTTCGGTCGTCCTCATGTTACCCTTTGTTTGAAAGTCCACCTTCGGCTTGGTCTTTCTTTTTCTAGGTCGCCTTCGGCCGTCCTCGTATTATCTTCGGTTTGAAAGTCCACCTTCGGCTTGGTCTTTCTTTTTGAGTTCGCCTTTGGCCGTCCTCGTGTTACCCTTTGTTTGAAAGTCCACCTTCGGCTTGGTCTTTCTTTTTCAAGTTCGTCTTAGGCCGTCCTCGTATTATCTTGGGTTTGAAAGTCCACTTTCGGCTTGATCTTTCTTTTCGAGTTCGCCTTCGGCCGTCTTCGCGTTAACCTTTATTTGAAAGCCTACCTTCGGCTTAGTCTTTCTTTTCGAGTTCGCCCTCGGCCGTCCTCGTATTATTTTGTTGTTTGAAAGTCCACCTTAGGCTTGGTCTTTCTTTCCGAGTTCGCCTTCGGCCGTCCTCGTGTTACCCTTTGTTTGAAAGTTCACCTTCGGCTTGGTCTTTCTTTTTCGAGTTTGCCTTCGGTCGTCCTCGTATTATCTTTGGTTTAAAAGTCCACCTTCGGCTTAGTCTTTCATTTCGAGTTCGCCTTCGACCGTCCTCGTGTTACCCATTGTGTGAAAGTCTACCTTCGGCTTAGTCTTTCTTTTCGAGTTCGCCTTCGGCCGTTCTCGAATTATCTTGGGTTTGAAAGTCCACCTTCGGCTTGGTCTTTCTTTTCGAGTTCGCCTTCGGCCGTCCTCGTATTACCCTTTGTTTGAAAGTCCACCTTCGGCTTGGTCTTTATTTTTCGAGTTCGCCTTCGGTCGTCCTCGTATTATCTTGGATTTACAAGTCCACCTTCGGCTTGGTCTTTCATTTCGAGTTCGCCTTCGGCCGTCCTCGTGTTACCCTTTGTTTGAAAGTCCACCTTTGGCTTGGTCATTCTTTTCGAGTTTACCTTCGGCCGTCCTTGTATTATTTTGTTGTTTGAAAGTCAACCTTCAGCTTGGTCATTCTTTTTCGAGTTCGCCATCGGTCGTCCTCGTATTATCTTGGGTTTGAAAGTCCACCTTCGGCTTGGTCTTTCATTTCGAGTTCGCCTTCGGCCGTCCTCGCGTTACCCTTTGTTTGAAAGTCTTGCTTCGGCTTAGTCTTTCATTTCGAGTTCACCTTCGGCCGTCCTCGTATTATTTTGTTGTTGGAAAGTCCACCTACAGCTTGGTCTTTCTTTTTGAGTTCGCATTCGGCCGTTCTCGTGTTACCCTTTTTATGAAAGTACACCTTCGGCTTGGTTTTCTTTTTCGAGTTCGTCTTAGGCCGTCCTCGTATTATATTGGGTTTGAAAGTCCACCTTCGGCTTGGCCTTTCTTTTCGAGTTCGCCTTTGGCCATCCTCATGTTACCCTTTGTTTGAAAGTCCACCTTCGGCTTGGTCTTTCTTTTTCAAGTTCGTCTTCGGTCGCCCTCGTATTATCTTGGGTTTGAAAGTCCACTTTCGGCTTGGTCTTTCTTTTCGATTTCGCCTTCGGCTGTCCTCGCGTTACCCTTTATTTGAAAGCCTACCTTCGGCTTAGTCTTTCTTTTCGAGTTCACCTGCGGTCGTCCTCGTATTATTTTGTTGTTTGAAAGTCCACCTTCGGCTTGGTCTTTCTTTCCGAGTTCGCCTTCGGCCGTCCTCGTGTCACGCTTTGTTTGAAAGTCCACCTTCGGCTTGGTCTTTCTTTTTCGAGTTCGCCTTCGGTCGTCCTCGTATTATCTTGGATTTACAAGTCCACCTTCGGCTTGGTCTTTCATTTCGAGTTCGCCTTCGGCCGTCCTCGTGTTACCCTTTGTTTGAAAGTCCACCTTCGGCTTGGTCTTTCTTTTCGAGTTTACCTTCGGCCGTCCTCGTATTATTTTGTTGTTTCAAAGTCAACCTTCAGCTTGGTCATTCTTTTTCGAGTTCGCCATCGGTCGTCCTCGTATTATCTTGGGTTTGAAAGTCCACCTTCGGCTTGGTCTTTCTTTTCGAGTTCGCCTTTGGCCGTCCTCGCGTTACCCTTTGTTTGAAAGTCTAGCTTCGGCTTAGTCTTTCTTTTCGAGTTCGCCTCCGGCCGTCCTCGTATTATTTTGTTGTTGGAAAGTCCACCTACAGCTTGGTCTTTCTTTTCGAGTTCGCATTCGGCCATTCTCGTGTTACCCTTTTTTTGAAAGTCCACCTTTGGCTTGGTTTTTCTTTTTCGAGTTCACCTTCGGCCGTCCTCGTATTACCTTGTGTTTGAAAGTTCACCATCGGCTTGGTCTTTCTTTTCGAGTTCGCCTTCGGCCGTCCTCGTGTTACCCTTTGTGTGAAAGTCTACCTTCGACTTGGTCTTTCTTTTTCGAGTTCGCCTTTAGTTGTTATCGTATTATCTTGGGTTTAAATGTCCACCTTCGGCTTGGTCTTTCTTTTCGAGTTCTCTTTCGAACGTCCTCGTGTTACCCTTTGTTTGAAAGTCCACCTTCGGCTTGGTATTCCTTTTTCTAGTTCGCCTTCGGCCGTCTTAGTATTATCTTGGGTTTGAAAGTCCAACTTCAGCTTGGACTTTCTTTTTTGAGGTCGCCTTCGGCCGTCCTCGTATTATCTCGGGTTTAAAAGTCCACCTTCGGCTTGGTCTTTCTTTTTCTAGGTCGCCTTCGGCCGTCCTAGTATTATCTTGGGTTTAAAAGTCCACCTTCGGCTTGGTCTTTCTTTTCGAGTTTGCCTTCGGCCGTCCTCGTGTTACCCTTTGTTTGAAAGTCCACCTTCGGCTTGGTCTTTCTTTTTCTAGGTCGCCTTCGGCCGTCCTCGTATTATCTTGGGTTTGAAAGTCAACCTTCGGCTTGCTCTTTCTTTTTGAGTTCGCCTTTGGGCGTCCTCGTGTTACCCTTTGTTTGAAAGTCCACCTTCGGCTTGGTCTTTCTTTTTCAAGTTCGTCTTAGGCCGTCCTCGTATTATCTTGGGTTTGAAAGTCCACTTTCGGCTTGGTCTTTCTTTTCGAGTTCGCCTTCGGCCGTCTTCGCGTTAACCTTTATTTGAAAGCCTACCTTCGGCTTAGTCTTTCTTTTCGAGTTCGCCCTCGGCCGTCCTCGTATTATTTTGTTGTTTGAAAGTCCACCTTAGGCTTGGTCTTTCTTTCCGAGTTCGCCTTCGGCCGTCCTCGTGCTACCCTTTGTTTGAAAGTTCACCTTCGGCTTGGTCTTTCTTTTTCGAGTTTGCCTTCGGTCGTCCTCGTATTATCTTTGGTTTAAAAGTCCACCTTCGGCTTAGTCTTTCTTTTTGAGTTCGCATTCGGCCGTTCTCGTGTTACCCTTTTTATGAAAGTCCACCTTCGGCTTGGTTTTCTTTTTCGAGTTCGTCTTAGGCCGTCTTCGTATTATATTGGGTTTGAAAGTCCACCTTCGGCTTGGCCTTTCTTTTCGAGTTCGCCTTTGGCCATCCTCATGTTACCCTTTGTTTGAAAGTCCACCTTCGGCTTGGTCTTTCTTTTTCAAGTTCGTCTTCGGTCGCCCTCGTATTATCTTGGGTTTGAAAGTTCACTTTCGGCTTGGTCTTTCTTTTCGATTTCGCCTTCGGCTGTCCTCGCGTTACCCTTTATTTGAAAGCCTACCTTCGGCTTAGTCTTTCTTTTCGAGTTCACCTGCGGCCGTCCTCGAATTATTTTGTTGTTTGAAAGTCCACCTTCGGCTTGGTCTTTCTTTCCGAGTTCGCCTTCGGCCGTCCTCGTGTTACGCTTTGTTTGAAAGTCCACCTTCGGCTTGGTCTTTCTTTTTCGAGTTCGCCTTCGGTCGTCCTCGTATTATCTTTGGTTTAAAAGTCCACCTTCGGCTTGGTCTTTCATTTCGAGTTCGCCTACGGCCATCCTCGTGTTACCCATTGTGTGAAAGTCTACCTTCGACTTAGTCTTTCTTTTCGAGTTCGCCTTCGGCCGTCTTCGCGTTACCCTTTATTTGAAAGCCTACCTTCGGCTTAGTCTTTCTTTTCGAGTTCGCCCTCGGCCGTCCTCGTATTATTTTGTTGTTTGAAAGTCCACCTTAGGCTTGGTCTTTCTTTCCGAGTTCGCCTTCGGCCGTCCTCGTGTTACCCTTTGTTTGAAAGTTCACCTTCGGCTTGGTCTTTCTTTTTCGAGTTTGCCTTCGATCGTCCTCGTATTATCTTTGGTTTAAAAGTCCCCCTTCGGCTTGGTCTTTCATTTCGAGTTCGCCTTCGACCGTCCTCGTGTTACCCATTGTGTGAAAGTCTACCTTCGGCTTAGTCTTTCTTTTCGAGTTCGCCTTCGGCCGTTCTCGAATTATCTTGGGTTTGAAAGTCCACCTTCGGCTTGGTCTTTCTTTCCGAGTTCGCCTTCGGCCGTCCTCGTATTACCCTTTGTTTGAAAGTCCACCTTCGGCTTGGTCTTTCTTTTTCGAGTTCGCCTTCGGTCGTCCTCGTATTCTCTTGGATTTACAAGTCCACCTTCGGCTTGGTCTTTCATTTCGAGTTCGCCTTCGGCCGTCCTCGTGTTACCCTTTGTTTGAAAGTCCACCTTTGGCTTGGTCTTTCTTTTCGAGTTTACCTTCGGCCGTCCTCGTATTATTTTGTTGTTTGAAAGTCAACCTTCAGCTTGGTCATTCTTTTTCGAGTTCGCCATCGGTCGTCCTCTTATTATCTTGGGTTTGAAAGTCCACCTTCGGCTTGGTCTTTCTTTTCGAGTTCGCCTTTGGCCGTCCTCGCGTTACCCTTTGTTTGAAAGTCTAGCTTCGGCTTAGTCTTTCTTTTCGAGTTCGCCTTCGGCCGTCCTCGTATTATTTTGTTGTTGGAAAGTCCACCTACAGCTTGGTCTTTCTTTTCGAGTTCGCATTCGGCCATTCTCGTGTTACCCTTTTTTTGAAAGTCCACCTTTGGCTTGGTTTTTCTTTTTCGAGTTCACCTTCGGCCGTCCTCGTATTACCTTGTGTTTGAAAGTTCACCATCGGCTTGGTCTTTCTTTTCGAGTTCGCCTTCGGCCGTCCTCGTGTTACCCTTTGTGTGAAAGTCTACCTTTGACTTGGTCTTTCTTTTTCGAGTTCGCCTTTAGTTGTTATCGTATTATCTTGGGTTTAAATGTCCACCTTCGGCTTGGTCTTTCTTTTCGAGTTCTCTTTCGAACGTCCTCGTGTTACCCTTTGTTTGAAAGTCCACCTTCGGCTTGGTATTCCTTTTTCTAGTTCGCCTTCGGCCGTCCTAGTATTATCTTGGGTTTGAAAGTCCAACTTCAGCTTGGCCTTTCTTTTTTGAGGTCGCCTTCGGCCGTCCTCGTATTATCTCGGGTTTAAAAGTCCACCTTCGGCTTGGTCTTTCTTTTCGAGTTCGCCTTCGGCCGTCCTCGTGTTCCCCTTTATTTGAAAGTCCACCTTCGGCTTGGTCTTTCTTTTTCTAGGTCGCCTTCGGCCGTCCTCGTATTATCTTGGGTTTAAAAGTCCACCTTCGGCTTGGTCTTTCTTTTCGAGTTTGCCTTCGGCCGTCCTCGTGTTACCCTTTGTTTGAAAGTCCACCTTCGGCTTGGTCTTTCTTTTTCTAGGTCGCCTTCGGCCGTCCTCGTATTATCTTGGGTTTGAAAGTCCACCTTCGGCTTGGTCTTTCTTTTCGAGTTCGCCTTTGGCCGTCCTCGTGTTACCCTTTGTTTGAAAGTCCACCTTCGGCCTGGTCTTTCTTTTTCAAGTTCGTCTTAGGCCGTCCTCGTATTATCTTGGGTTTGAAAGTCCACTTCCGTCTTGGTCTTTCTTTTCGAGTTCGCCTTCGGCCGTCTTCGCGTTACCCTTTATTTGAAAGCCTACCTTCGTCTTAGTCTTTCTTTTCGAGTTCGCCCTCGGCCGTCCTCGTATTATTTTGTTGTTTGAAAGTCCACCTTAGGCTTGGTCTTTCTTTCCGAGTTCGCCTTCGGCCGTCCTCGTGTTACCCTTTGTTTGAAAGTTCACCTTCGGCTTGGTCTTTCTTTTTCGAGTTTGCCTTCGGTCGTCCTCGTATTATCTTTGGTTTAAAAGTCCACCTTCGGCTTGGTCTTTCATTTCGAGTTCGCCTTCGACCGTCCTCGTGTTACCCATTGTGTGAAAGTCTACCTTCGGCTTAGTCTTTCTTTTCGAGTTCGCCTTCGGCCGTTCTCGAATTATCTTGGGTTTGAAAGTCCACCTTCGGCTTGGTCTTTCTTTCCGAGTTCGCCTTCGGCCGTCCTCGTATTACCCTTTGTTTGAAAGTCCACCTTCGGCTTGGTCTTTCTTTTTCGAGTTCGCCTTCGGTCGTCCTCGTATTCTCTTGGATTTACAAGTCCACCTTCGGCTTGGTCTTTCATTTCGAGTTCGCCTTCGGCCATCCTCGTGTTACCCTTTGTTTGAAAGTCCACCTTTGGCTTGGTCTTTCTTTTCGAGTTTACCTTCGGCCGTCCTCGTATTATTTTGTTGTTTGAAAGTCAACCTTCAGCTTGGTCATTCTTTTTCGAGTTCGCCATCGGTCGTCCTCTTATTATCTTGGGTTTGAAAGTCCACCTTCGGCTTGGTCTTTCTTTTCGAGTTCGCCTTTGGCCGTCCTCGCGTTACCCTTTGTTTGAAAGTCTAGCTTCGGCTTAGTCTTTCTTTTCGAGTTCGCCTTCGGCCGTCCTCGTATTATTTTGTTGTTGGAAAGTCCACCTACAGCTTGGTCTTTCTTTTCGAGTTCGCATTCGGCCATTCTCGTGTTACCCTTTTTTTGAAAGTCCACCTTTGGCTTGGTTTTTCTTTTTCGAGTTCACCTTCGGCCGTCCTCGTATTACCTTGTGTTTGAAAGTTCACCATCGGCTTGGTCTTTCTTTTCGAGTTCGCCTTCGGCCGTCCTCGTGTTACCCTTTGTGTGAAAGTCTACCTTTGACTTGGTCTTTCTTTTTCGAGTTCGCCTTTAGTTGTTATCGTATTATCTTGGGTTTAAATGTCCACCTTCGGCTTGGTCTTTCTTTTCGAGTTCTCTTTCGAACGTCCTCGTGTTACCCTTTGTTTGAAAGTCCACCTTCGGCTTGGTATTCCTTTTTCTAGTTCGCCTTCGGCCGTCCTAGTATTATCTTGGGTTTGAAAGTCCAACTTCAGCTTGGCCTTTCTTTTTTGAGGTCGCCTTCGGCCGTCCTCGTATTATCTCGGGTTTAAAAGTCCACCTTCGGCTTGGTCTTTCTTTTCGAGTTCGCCTTCGGCCGTCCTCGTGTTCCCCTTTATTTGAAAGTCCACCTTCGGCTTGGTCTTTCTTTTTCTAGGTCGCCTTCGGCCGTCCTCGTATTATCTTGGGTTTAAAAGTCCACCTTCGGCTTGGTCTTTCTTTTCGAGTTTGCCTTCGGCCGTCCTCGTGTTACCCTTTGTTTGAAAGTCCACCTTCGGCTTGGTCTTTCTTTTTCTAGGTCGCCTTCGGCCGTCCTCGTATTATCTTGGGTTTGAAAGTCCACCTTCGGCTTGGTCTTTCTTTTCGAGTTCGCCTTTGGCCGTCCTCGTGTTACCCTTTGTTTGAAAGTCCACCTTCGGCTTGGTCTTTCTTTTTCAAGTTCGTCTTAGGCCGTCCTCGTATTATCTTGGGTTTGAAAGTCCACTTTCGTCTTGGTCTTTCTTTTCGAGTTCGCCTTCGGCCGTCTTCGCGTTACCCTTTATTTGAAAGCCTACCTTCGTCTTAGTCTTTCTTTTCGAGTTCGCCCTCGGCCGTCCTCGTATTATTTTGTTGTTTGAAAGTCCACCTTAGGCTTGGTCTTTCTTTCCGAGTTCGCCTTCGGCCGTCCTCGTGTTACCCTTTGTTTGAAAGTTCACCTTCGGCTTGGTCTTTCTTTTTCGAGTTTGCCTTCGGTCGTCCTCGTATTATCTTTGGTTTAAAAGTCCACCTTCGGCTTGGTCTTTCATTTCGAGTTCGCCTTCGACCGTCCTCGTGTTACCCATTGTGTGAAAGTCTACCTTCGGCTTAGTCTTTCTTTTCGAGTTCGCCTTCGGCCGTTCTCGAATTATCTTGGGTTTGAAAGTCCACCTTCGGCTTGGTCTTTCTTTCCGAGTTCGCCTTCGGCCGTCCTCGTATTACCCTTTGTTTGAAAGTCCACCTTCGGCTTGGTCTTTCTTTTTCGAGTTCGCCTTCGGTCGTCCTCGTATTCTCTTGGATTTACAAGTCCACCTTCGGCTTGGTCTTTCATTTCGAGTTCGCCTTCGGCCGTCCTCGTGTTACCCTTTGTTTGAAAGTCCACCTTTGGCTTGGTCTTTCTTTTCGAGTTTACCTTCGGCCGTCCTCGTATTATTTTGTTGTTTGAAAGTCAACCTTCAGCTTGGTCATTCTTTTTCGAGTTCGCCATCGGTCGTCCTCTTATTATCTTGGGTTTGAAAGTCCACCTTCGGCTTGGTCTTTCTTTTCGAGTTCGCCTTTGGCCGTCCTCGCGTTACCCTTTGTTTGAAAGTCTAGCTTCGGCTTAGTCTTTCTTTTCGAGTTCGCCTTCGGCCGTCCTCGTATTATTTTGTTGTTGGAAAGTCCACCTACAGCTTGGTCTTTCTTTTCGAGTTCGCATTCGGCCATTCTCGTGTTACCCTTTTTTTGAAAGTCCACCTTTGGCTTGGTTTTTCTTTTTCGAGTTCACCTTCGGCCGTCCTCGTATTACCTTGTGTTTGAAAGTTCACCATCGGCTTGGTCTTTCTTTTCGAGTTCGCCTTCGGCCGTCCTCGTGTTACCCTTTGTGTGAAAGTCTACCTTTGACTTGGTCTTTCTTTTTCGAGTTCGCCTTTAGTTGTTATCGTATTATCTTGGGTTTAAATGTCCACCTTCGGCTTGGTCTTTCTTTTCGAGTTCTCTTTCGAACGTCCTCGTGTTACCCTTTGTTTGAAAGTCCACCTTCGGCTTGGTATTCCTTTTTCTAGTTCGCCTTCGGCCGTCCTAGTATTATCTTGGGTTTGAAAGTCCAACTTCAGCTTGGCCTTTCTTTTTTGAGGTCGCCTTCGGCCGTCCTCGTATTATCTCGGGTTTAAAAGTCCACCTTCGGCTTGGTCTTTCTTTTCGAGTTCGCCTTCGGCCGTCCTCGTGTTCCCCTTTATTTGAAAGTCCACCTTCGGCTTGGTCTTTCTTTTTCTAGGTCGCCTTCGGCCGTCCTCGTATTATCTTGGGTTTAAAAGTCCACCTTCGGCTTGGTCTTTCTTTTCGAGTTTGCCTTCGGCCGTCCTCGTGTTACCCTTTGTTTGAAAGTCCACCTTCGGCTTGGTCTTTCTTTTTCTAGGTCGCCTTCGGCCGTCCTCGTATTATCTTGGGTTTGAAAGTCCACCTTCGGCTTGGTCTTTCTTTTCGAGTTCGCCTTTGGCCGTCCTCGTGTTACCCTTTGTTTGAAAGTCCACCTTCGGCTTGGTCTTTCTTTTTCAAGTTCGTCTTAGGCCGTCCTCGTATTATCTTGGGTTTGAAAGTCCACTTTCGTCTTGGTCTTTCTTTTCGAGTTCGCCTTCGGCCGTCTTCGCGTTACCCTTTATTTGAAAGCCTACCTTCGTCTTAGTCTTTCTTTTCGAGTTCGCCCTCGGCCGTCCTCGTATTATTTTGTTGTTTGAAAGTCCACCTTAGGCTTGGTCTTTCTTTCCGAGTTCGCCTTCGGCCGTCCTCGTGTTACCCTTTGTTTGAAAGTTCACCTTCGGCTTGGTCTTTCTTTTTCGAGTTTGCCTTCGGTCGTCCTCGTATTATCTTTGGTTTAAAAGTCCACCTTCGGCTTGGTCTTTCATTTCGAGTTCGCCTTCGACCGTCCTCGTGTTACCCATTGTGTGAAAGTCTACCTTCGGCTTAGTCTTTCTTTTCGAGTTCGCCTTCGGCCGTTCTCGAATTATCTTGGGTTTGAAAGTCCACCTTCGGCTTGGTCTTTCTTTCCGAGTTCGCCTTCGGCCGTCCTCGTATTACCCTTTGTTTGAAAGTCCACCTTCGGCTTGGTCTTTCTTTTTCGAGTTCGCCTTCGGTCGTCCTCGTATTCTCTTGGATTTACAAGTCCACCTTCGGCTTGGTCTTTCATTTCGAGTTCGCCTTCGGCCGTCCTCGTGTTACCCTTTGTTTGAAAGTCCACCTTTGGCTTGGTCTTTCTTTTCGAGTTTACCTTCGGCCGTCCTCGTATTATTTTGTTGTTTGAAAGTCAACCTTCAGCTTGGTCATTCTTTTTCGAGTTCGCCATCGGTCGTCCTCTTATTATCTTGGGTTTGAAAGTCCACCTTCGGCTTGGTCTTTCTTTTCGAGTTCGCCTTTGGCCGTCCTCGCGTTACCCTTTGTTTGAAAGTCTAGCTTCGGCTTAGTCTTTCTTTTCGAGTTCGCCTTCGGCCGTCCTCGTATTATTTTGTTGTTGGAAAGTCCACCTACAGCTTGGTCTTTCTTTTCGAGTTCGCATTCGGCCATTCTCGTGTTACCCTTTTTTTGAAAGTCCACCTTTGGCTTGGTTTTTCTTTTTCGAGTTCACCTTCGGCCGTCCTCGTATTACCTTGTGTTTGAAAGTTCACCATCGGCTTGGTCTTTCTTTTCGAGTTCGCCTTCGGCCGTCCTCGTGTTACCCTTTGTGTGAAAGTCTACCTTTGACTTGGTCTTTCTTTTTCGAGTTCGCCTTTAGTTGTTATCGTATTATCTTGGGTTTAAATGTCCACCTTCGGCTTGGTCTTTCTTTTCGAGTTCTCTTTCGAACGTCCTCGTGTTACCCTTTGTTTGAAAGTCCACCTTCGGCTTGGTATTCCTTTTTCTAGTTCGCCTTCGGCCGTCCTAGTATTATCTTGGGTTTGAAAGTCCAACTTCAGCTTGGCCTTTCTTTTTTGAGGTCGCCTTCGGCCGTCCTCGTATTATCTCGGGTTTAAAAGTCCACCTTCGGCTTGGTCTTTCTTTTCGAGTTCGCCTTCGGCCGTCCTCGTGTTCCCCTTTATTTGAAAGTCCACCTTCGGCTTGGTCTTTCTTTTTCTAGGTCGCCTTCGGCCGTCCTCGTATTATCTTGGGTTTAAAAGTCCACCTTCGGCTTGGTCTTTCTTTTCGAGTTTGCCTTCGGCCGTCCTCGTGTTACCCTTTGTTTGAAAGTCCACCTTCGGCTTGGTCTTTCTTTTTCTAGGTCGCCTTCGGCCGT
Organism: Lathyrus tuberosus; assembly: GCA_022829125.1. Classification (NCBI taxonomy): domain Eukaryota; kingdom Viridiplantae; phylum Streptophyta; class Magnoliopsida; order Fabales; family Fabaceae; genus Lathyrus; species Lathyrus tuberosus. Next base: position 2,709,861 of record JALAZF010000438.1, read on the forward strand.
CCTCGTATTATCTTGGGTTTGAAAGTCCACCTTCGGCTTGGTCTTTCTTTTCGAGTTCGCCTTTGGCCGTCCTCGTGTTACCCTTTGTTTGAAAGTCCACCTTCGGCTTGGTCTTTCTTTTTCAAGTTCGTCTTAGGCCGTCCTCGTATTATCTTGGGTTTGAAAGTCCACTTTCGTCTTGGTCTTTCTTTTCGAGTTCGCCTTCGGCCGTCTTCGCGTTACCCTTTATTTGAAAGCCTACCTTCGTCTTAGTCTTTCTTTTCGAGTTCGCCCTCGGCCGTCCTCGTATTATTTTGTTGTTTGAAAGTCCACCTTAGGCTTGGTCTTTCTTTCCGAGTTCGCCTTCGGCCGTCCTCGTGTTACCCTTTGTTTGAAAGTTCACCTTCGGCTTGGTCTTTCTTTTTCGAGTTTGCCTTCGGTCGTCCTCGTATTATCTTTGGTTTAAAAGTCCACCTTCGGCTTAGTCTTTCATTTCGAGTTCGCCTTCGACCGTCCTCGTGTTACCCATTGTGTGAAAGTCTACCTTCGGCTTAGTCTTTCTTTTCGAGTTCGCCTTCGGCCGTTCTCGAATTATCTTGGGTTTGAAAGTCCACCTTCGGCTTGGTCTTTCTTTCCGAGTTCGCCTTCGGCCGTCCTCGTATTACCCTTTGTTTGAAAGTCCACCTTCGGCTTGGTCTTTCTTTTTCGAGTTCGCCTTCGGTCGTCCTCGTATTATCTTGGATTTACAAGTCCACCTTCGGCTTGGTCTTTCATTTCGAGTTCGCCTTCGGCCGTCCTCGTGTTACCCTTTGTTTGAAAGTCCACCTTTGGCTTGGTCATTCTTTTCGAGTTTACCTTCGGCCGTCCTCGTATTATTTTGTTGTTTGAAAGTCAACCTTCAGCTTGGTCATTCTTTTTCGAGTTCGCCATCGGTCGTCCTCGTATTATCTTGGGTTTGAAAGTCCACCTTCGGCTTGGTCTTTCATTTCGAGTTCGCCTTCGGCCGTCCTCGCGTTACCCTTTGTTTGAAAGTCTAGCTTCGGCTTAGTCTTTCATTTCGAGTTCACCTTCGGCCGTCCTCGTATTATTTTGTTGTTGGAAAGTCCACCTACAGCTTGGTCTTTCTTTTTGAGTTCGCATTCGGCCGTTCTCGTGTTACCCTTTTTATGAAAGTCCACCTTCGGCTTGGTTTTCTTTTTCGAGTTCGTCTTAGGCCGTCCTCGTATTATATTGGGTTTGAAAGTCCACCTTCGGCTTGGCCTTTCTTTTCGAGTTCGCCTTTGGCCATCCTCATGTTACCCTTTGTTTGAAAGTCCACCTTCGGCTTGGTCTTTCTTTTTCAAGTTCGTCTTCGGTCGCCCTCGTATTATCTTGGGTTTGAAAGTCCACTTTCGGCTTGGTCTTTCTTTTCGATTTCGCCTTCGGCTGTCCTCGCGTTACCCTTTATTTGAAAGCCTAGCTTCGGCTTAGTCTTTCTTTTCGAGTTCACCTGCGGCCGTCCTCGTATTATTTTGTTGTTTGAAAGTCCACCTTCGGCTTGGTCTTTCTTTCCGAGTTCGCCTTCGGCCGTCCTCGTGTTACGCTTTGTTTGAAAGTCCACCTTCAGCTTGGTCTTTCTTTTTCGAGTTCGCCTTCGGTCGTCCTCGTATTATTTTTGGTTTAAAATTCCACCTTCGGCTTGGTCTTTCATTTCGAGTTCGCCTTCGGCCATCCTCGTGTTACCCATTGTATGAAAGTCTACCTTCGACTTAGTCTTTCTTTTCGAGTTCGCCTTCGGCCGTCTTCGCGTTACCCTTTATTTGAAAGCCTACCTTCGGCTTAGTCTTTCTTTTCGAGTTCGCCCTCGGCCGTCCTCGTATTATTTTGTTGTTTGAAAGTCCACCTTAGGCTTGGTCTTTCTTTCCGAGTTCGCCTTCGGCCGTCCTCGTGTTACCCTTTGTTTGAAAGTTCACCTTCGGCTTGGTCTTTCTTTTTCGAGTTTGCCTTCGGTCGTCCTCGTATTATCTTTGGTTTAAAAGTCCACCTTCGGCTTGGTCTTTCATTTCGAGTTCGCCTTCGACCGTCCTCGTGTTACCCATTGTGTGAAAGTCTACCTTCGGCTTAGTCTTTCTTTTCGAGTTCGCCTTCGGCCGTTCTCGAATTATCTTGGGTTTGAAAGTCCACCTTCGGCTTGGTCTTTCTTTCCGAGTTCGCCTTCGGCCGTCCTCGTATTACCCTTTGTTTGAAAGTCCACCTTCGGCTTGGTCTTTCTTTTTCGAGTTCGCCTTCGGTCGTCCTCGTATTCTCTTGGATTTACAAGTCCACCTTCGGCTTGGTCTTTCATTTCGAGTTCGCCTTCGGCCGTCCTCGTGTTACCCTTTGTTTGAAAGTCCACCTTTGGCTTGGTCTTTCTTTTCGAGTTTACCTTCGGCCGTCCTCGTATTATTTTGTTGTTTGAAAGTCAACCTTCAGCTTGGTCATTCTTTTTCGAGTTCGCCATCGGTCGTCCTCTTATTATCTTGGGTTTGAAAGTCCACCTTCGGCTTGGTCTTTCTTTTCGAGTTCGCCTTTGGCCGTCCTCGCGTTACCCTTTGTTTGAAAGTCTAGCTTCGGCTTAGTCTTTCTTTTCGAGTTCGCCTTCGGCCGTCCTCGTATTATTTTGTTGTTGGAAAGTCCACCTACAGCTTGGTCTTTCTTTTCGAGTTCGCATTCGGCCATTCTCGTGTTACCCTTTTTTTGAAAGTCCACCTTTGGCTTGGTTTTTCTTTTTCGAGTTCACCTTCGGCCGTCCTCGTATTACCTTGTGTTTGAAAGTTCACCATCGGCTTGGTCTTTCTTTTCGAGTTCGCCTTCGGCCGTCCTCGTGTTACCCTTTGTGTGAAAGTCTACCTTTGACTTGGTCTTTCTTTTTCGAGTTCGCCTTTAGTTGTTATCGTATTATCTTGGGTTTAAATGTCCACCTTCGGCTTGGTCTTTCTTTTCGAGTTCTCTTTCGAACGTCCTCGTGTTACCCTTTGTTTGAAAGTCCACCTTCGGCTTGGTATTCCTTTTTCTAGTTCGCCTTCGGCCGTCCTAGTATTATCTTGGGTTTGAAAGTCCAACTTCAGCTTGGCCTTTCTTTTTTGAGGTCGCCTTCGGCCGTCCTCGTATTATCTCGGGTTTAAAAGTCCACCTTCGGCTTGGTCTTTCTTTTCGAGTTCGCCTTCGGCCGTCCTCGTGTTCCCCTTTATTTGAAAGTCCACCTTCGGCTTGGTCTTTCTTTTTCTAGGTCGCCTTCGGCCGTCCTCGTATTATCTTGGGTTTAAAAGTCCACCTTCGGCTTGGTCTTTCTTTTCGAGTTTGCCTTCGGCCGTCCTCGTGTTACCCTTTGTTTGAAAGTCCACCTTCGGCTTGGTCTTTCTTTTTCTAGGTCGCCTTCGGCCGTCCTCGTATTATCTTGGGTTTGAAAGTCCACCTTCGGCTTGGTCTTTCTTTTCGAGTTCGCCTTTGGCCGTCCTCGTGTTACCCTTTGTTTGAAAGTCCACCTTCGGCTTGGTCTTTCTTTTTCAAGTTCGTCTTAGGCCGTCCTCGTATTATCTTGGGTTTGAAAGTCCACTTTCGTCTTGGTCTTTCTTTTCGAGTTCGCCTTCGGCCGTCTTCGCGTTACCCTTTATTTGAAAGCCTACCTTCGTCTTAGTCTTTCTTTTCGAGTTCGCCCTCGGCCGTCCTCGTATTATTTTGTTGTTTGAAAGTCCACCTTAGGCTTGGTCTTTCTTTCCGAGTTCGCCTTCGGCCGTCCTCGTGTTACCCTTTGTTTGAAAGTTCACCTTCGGCTTGGTCTTTCTTTTTCGAGTTTGCCTTCGGTCGTCCTCGTATTATCTTTGGTTTAAAAGTCCACCTTCGGCTTAGTCTTTCATTTCGAGTTCGCCTTCGACCGTCCTCGTGTTACCCATTGTGTGAAAGTCTACCTTCGGCTTAGTCTTTCTTTTCGAGTTCGCCTTCGGCCGTTCTCGAATTATCTTGGGTTTGAAAGTCCACCTTCGGCTTGGTCTTTCTTTCCGAGTTCGCCTTCGGCCGTCCTCGTATTACCCTTTGTTTGAAAGTCCACCTTCGGCTTGGTCTTTCTTTTTCGAGTTCGCCTTCGGTCGTCCTCGTATTATCTTGGATTTACAAGTCCACCTTCGGCTTGGTCTTTCATTTCGAGTTCGCCTTCGGCCGTCCTCGTGTTACCCTTTGTTTGAAAGTCCACCTTTGGCTTGGTCATTCTTTTCGAGTTTACCTTCGGCCGTCCTCGTATTATTTTGTTGTTTGAAAGTCAACCTTCAGCTTGGTCATTCTTTTTCGAGTTCGCCATCGGTCGTCCTCGTATTATCTTGGGTTTGAAAGTCCACCTTCGGCTTGGTCTTTCATTTCGAGTTCGCCTTCGGCCGTCCTCGCGTTACCCTTTGTTTGAAAGTCTAGCTTCGGCTTAGTCTTTCATTTCGAGTTCACCTTCGGCCGTCCTCGTATTATTTTGTTGTTGGAAAGTCCACCTACAGCTTGGTCTTTCTTTTTGAGTTCGCATTCGGCCGTTCTCGTGTTACCCTTTTTATGAAAGTCCACCTTCGGCTTGGTTTTCTTTTTCGAGTTCGTCTTAGGCCGTCCTCGTATTATATTGGGTTTGAAAGTCCACCTTCGGCTTGGCCTTTCTTTTCGAGTTCGCCTTTGGCCATCCTCATGTTACCCTTTGTTTGAAAGTCCACCTTCGGCTTGGTCTTTCTTTTTCAAGTTCGTCTTCGGTCGCCCTCGTATTATCTTGGGTTTGAAAGTCCACTTTCGGCTTGGTCTTTCTTTTCGATTTCGCCTTCGGCTGTCCTCGCGTTACCCTTTATTTGAAAGCCTAGCTTCGGCTTAGTCTTTCTTTTCGAGTTCACCTGCGGCCGTCCTCGTATTATTTTGTTGTTTGAAAGTCCACCTTCGGCTTGGTCTTTCTTTCCGAGTTCGCCTTCGGCCGTCCTCGTGTTACGCTTTGTTTGAAAGTCCACCTTCAGCTTGGTCTTTCTTTTTCGAGTTCGCCTTCGGTCGTCCTCGTATTATTTTTGGTTTAAAATTCCACCTTCGGCTTGGTCTTTCATTTCGAGTTCGCCTTCGGCCATCCTCGTGTTACCCATTGTATGAAAGTCTACCTTCGACTTAGTCTTTCTTTTCGAGTTCGCCTTCGGCCGTCTTCGCGTTACCCTTTATTTGAAAGCCTACCTTCGGCTTAGTCTTTCTTTTCGAGTTCGCCCTCGGCCGTCCTCGTATTATTTTGTTGTTTGAAAGTCCACCTTAGGCTTGGTCTTTCTTTCCGAGTTCGCCTTCGGCCGTCCTCGTGTTACCCTTTGTTTGAAAGTTCACCTTCGGCTTGGTCTTTCTTTTTCGAGTTTGCCTTCGGTCGTCCTCGTATTATCTTTGGTTTAAAAGTCCACCTTCGGCTTGGTCTTTCATTTCGAGTTCGCCTTCGACCGTCCTCGTGTTACCCATTGTGTGAAAGTCTACCTTCGGCTTAGTCTTTCTTTTCGAGTTCGCCTTCGGCCGTTCTCGAATTATCTTGGGTTTGAAAGTCCACCTTCGGCTTGGTCTTTCTTTCCGAGATCGCCTTCGGCCGTCCTCGTATTACCCTTTGTTTGAAAGTCCACCTTCGGCTTGGTCTTTCTTTTTCGAGTTCGCCTTCGGTCGTCCTCGTATTATCTTGGATTTACAAGTCCACCTTCGGCTTGGTCTTTCATTTCGAGTTCGCCTTCGGCCGTCCTCGTGTTACCCTTTGTTTGAAAGTCCACCTTTGGCTTGGTCTTTCTTTTCGAGTTTACCTTCAGCCGTCCTCGTATTATTTTGTTGTTTGAAAGTCAACCTTCAGCTTGGTCATTCTTTTTCGAGTTCGCCATCGGTCGTCCTCGTATTATCTTGGGTTTGAAAGTCCACCTTCGGCTTGGTCTTTCTTTTCGAGTTCGCCTTTGGCCGTCCTCGCGTTACCCTTTGTTTGAAAGTCTAGCTTCGGCTTAGTCTTTCTTTTCGAGTTCGCCTTCGGCCGTCCTCGTATTATTTTGTTGTTGGAAAGTCCACCTACAGCTTGGTCTTTCTTTTCGAGTTCGCATTCGGCCATTCTCGTGTTACCCTTTTTTTGAAAGTCCACCTTTGGCTTGGTTTTTCTTTTTCGAGTTCACCTTCGGCCGTCCTCGTATTACCTTGTGTTTGAAAGTTCACCATCGGCTTGGTCTTTCTTTTCGAGTTCGCCTTCGGCCGTCCTCGTGTTACCCTTTGTGTGAAAGTCTACCTTTGACTTGGTCTTTCTTTTTCGAGTTCGCCTTTAGTTGTTATCGTATTATCTTGGGTTTAAATGTCCACCTTCGGCTTGGTCTTTCATTTCGAGTTCTCTTTCGAACGTCCTCGTGTTACCCTTTGTTTGAAAGTCCACCTTCGGCTTGGTATTCCTTTTTCTAGTTCGCCTTCGGCCGTCCTAGTATTATCTTGGGTTTGAAAGTCCAACTTCAGCTTGGCCTTTCTTTTTTGAGGTCGCCTTCGGCCGTCCTCGTATTATCTCGGGTTTAAAAGTCCACCTTCGGCTTGGTCTTTCTTTTCGAGTTCGCCTTCGGCCGTCCTCGTGTTCCCCTTTATTTGAAAGTCCACCTTCGGCTTGGTCTTTCTTTTTCTAGGTCGCCTTCGGCCGTCCTCGTATTATCTTGGGTTTAAAAGTCCACCTTCGGCTTGGTCTTTCTTTTCGAGTTTGCCTTCGGCCGTCCTCGTGTTACCCTTTGTTTGAAAGTCCACCTTCGGCTTGGTCTTTCTTTTTCTAGGTCGCCTTCGGCCGTCCTCGTATTATCTTGGGTTTGAAAGTCCACCTTCGGCTTGGTCTTTCTTTTCGAGTTCGCCTTTGGCCGTCCTCGTGTTACCCTTTGTTTGAAAGTCCACCTTCGGCTTGGTCTTTCTTTTTCAAGTTCATCTTAGGCCGTCCTCGTATTATCTTGGGTTTGAAAGTCCACTTTCGGCTTGGTCTTTCTTTTCGAGTTCGCCTTCGGTCGTCTTCGCGTTACCCTTTATTTGAAAGCCTACCTTCGGCTTAGTCTTTCTTTTCGAGTTCGCCCTCGGCCGTCCTCGTATTATTTTGTTGTTTGAAAGTCCACCTTAGGCTTGGTCTTTCTTTCCGAGTTCGCCTTCGGCCGTCCTCGTGTTACCCTTTGTTTGAAAGTTCACCTTCGGCTTGGTCTTTCTTTTTCGAGTTTGCCTTCGGTCGTCCTCGTATTATCTTTGGTTTAAAAGTCCACCTTCGGCTTAGTCTTTCATTTCGAGTTCGCCTTCGACCGTCCTCGTGTTACCCATTGTGTGAAAGTCTACCTTCGGCTTAGTCTTTCTTTTCGAGTTCGCCTTCGGCCGTTCTCGAATTATCTTGGGTTTGAAAGTCCACCTTCGGCTTGGTCTTTCTTTCCGAGTTCGCCTTCGGCCGTCCTCGTATTACCCTTTGTTTGAAAGTCCACCTTCGGCTTGGTCTTTCTTTTTCGAGTTCGCCTTCGGTCGTCCTCGTATTATCTTGGATTTACAAGTCCACCTTCGGCTTGGTCTTTCATTTCGAGTTCGCCTTCGGCCGTCCTCGTGTTACCCTTTGTTTGAAAGTCCACCTTTGGCTTGGTCATTCTTTTCGAGTTTACCTTCGGCCGTCCTCGTATTATTTTGTTGTTTGAAAGTCAACCTTCAGCTTGGTCATTCTGTTTCGAGTTCGCCATCGGTCGTCCTCGTATTATCTTGGGTTTGAAATTCCACCTTCGGCTTGGTCTTTCATTTCGAGTTCGCCTTCGGCCGTCCTCGCGTTACCCTTTGTTTGAAAGTCTAGCTTCGGCTTAGTCTTTCATTTCGAGTTCACCTTCGGCCGTCCTCGTATTATTTTGTTGTTGGAAAGTCCACCTACAGCTTGGTCTTTCTTTTTGAGTTCGCATTCGGCCGTTCTCGTGTTACCCTTTTTATGAAAGTCCACCTTCGGCTTGGTTTTCTTTTTCGAGTTCGTCTTAGGCCGTCCTCGTATTATATTGGGTTTGAAAGTCCACCTTCGGCTTGGCCTTTCTTTTCGAGTTCGCCTTTGGCCATCCTCATGTTACCCTTTGTTTGAAAGTCCACCTTCGGCTTGGTCTTTCTTTTTCAAGTTCGTCTTCGGTCGCCCTCGTATTATCTTGGGTTTGAAAGTCCACTTTCGGCTTGGTCTTTCTTTTCGATTTCGCCTTCGGCTGTCCTCGCGTTACCCTTTATTTGAAAGCCTACCTTCGGCTTAGTCTTTCTTTTCGAGTTCACCTGCGGCCGTCCTCGTATTATTTTGTTGTTTGAAAGTCCACCTTCGGCTTGGTCTTTCTTTTCGAGTTCGCCTTCGGCCGTCCTCGTGTTACGCTTTGTTTGAAAGTCCACCTTCGGCTTGGTCTTTCTTTTTCGAGTTCGCCTTCGGTCGTCCTCGTATTATCTTTGGTTTAAAAGTCCACCTTCGGCTTGGTCTTTCATTTCGAGTTCGCCTTCGGCCATCCTCGTGTTACCCATTGTGTGAAAGTCTACCTTCGACTTAGTCTTTCTTTTCGAGTTCGCCTTCGGCCGTCTTCGCGTTACCCTTTATTTGAAAGCCTACCTTCGGCTTAGTCTTTCTTTTCGAGTTCGCCCTCGGCCGTCCTCGTATTATTTTGTTGTTTGAAAGTCCACCTTAGGCTTGGTCTTTCTTTCCGAGTTCGCCTTCGGCCGTCCTCGTGTTACCCTTTGTTTGAAAGTTCACCTTCGGCTTGGTCTTTCTTTTTCGAGTTTGCCTTCGGTCGTCCTCGTATTATCTTTGGTTTAAAAGTCCACCTTCGGCTTGGTCTTTAATTTCGAGTTCGCCTTCGACCGTCCTCGTGTTACCCATTGTGTGAAAGTCTACCTTCAGCTTAGTCTTTCTTTTCGAGTTCGCCTTCGGCCGTTCTCGAATTATCTTGGGTTTGAAAGTCCACCTTCGGCTTGGTCTTTCTTTCCGAGTTCGCCTTCGGCCGTCCTCGTATTACCCTTTGTTTGAAAGTCCACCTTCGGCTTGGTCTTTCTTTTTCGAGTTCGCCTTCGGTCGTCCTCGTATTATCTTGGATTTACAAGTCCACCTTCGGCTTGGTCTTTCATTTCAAGTTCGCCTTCGGCCGTCCTCGTGTTACCCTTTGTTTGAAAGTCCACCTTTGGCTTGGTCTTTCTTTTCGAGTTTACCTTCGGCCGTCCTCGTATTATTTTGTTGTTTGAAAGTCAACCTTCAGCTTGGTCATTCTTTTTCGAGTTCGCCATCGGTCGTCCTCGTATTATCTTGGGTTTGAAACTCCACCTTCGGCTTGGTCTTTCATTTCGAGTTCGCCTTCGGCCGTCCTCGCGTTACCCTTTGTTTGAAAGTCTAGCTTCGACTTAGTCTTTCATTTCGAGTTCACCTTCGGCCGTCCTCGTATTATTTTGTTGTTGGAAAGTCCACCTACAGCTTGGTCTTTCTTTTTGAGTTCGCATTCGGCCGTTCTCGTGTTACCCTTTTTATGAAAGTCCACCTTCGGCTTGGTTTTTCTTTTTCGAGTTCGTCTTAGGCCGTCCTCGTATTATCTTGGGTTTGAAAGTCCACCTTCGGCTTGGCCTTTCTTTTCGATGTTCGCCTTTGGCCATCCTCATGTTACCCTTTGTTTGAAAGTCCACCTTCGGCTTGGTCTTTCTTTTTCAAGTTCGTCTTCGGTCGCCCTCGTATTATCTTGGGTTTGAAAGTCCACTTTCAGCTTGGTCTTTCTTTTCGATTTCGCCTTCGGCTGTCCTCGCGTTACCCTTTATTTGAAAGCCTACCTTCGGCTTAGTCTTTCTTTTCGAGTTCACCTGTGGCCATCCTCGTATTATTTTGTTGTTTGAAAGTCCACCTTCGGCTTGGTCTTTCTTTTCGAGTTCGCCTTCGGCCGTCTTCGCGTTACCCTTTGTTTGAAAGTCCACCTTCGGCTTGGTCTTTCTTTTTCGAGTTCGCCTTCGGTCGTCCTCGTATTATCTTGGATTTACAAGTCCACCTTCGGCTTGGTCTTTCATTTCGAGTTCGCCTTCGGCCGTCCTCGTGTTACCCTTTGTTTGAAAGTCCACCTTTGGCTTGGTCATTCTTTTCGAGTTTACCTTCGGCCGTCCTCGTATTATTTTGTTGTTTGAAAGTCAACCTTCAGCTTGGTCATTCTGTTTCGAGTTCGCCATCGGTCGTCCTCGTATTATCTTGGGTTTGAAAGTCCACCTTCGGCTTGGTCTTTCATTTCGAGTTCGCCTTCGGCCGTCCTCGCGTTACCCTTTGTTTGAAAGTCTAGCTTCGGCTTAGTCTTTCATTTCGAGTTCACCTTCGGCCGTCCTCGTATTATTTTGTTGTTGGAAAGTCCACCTACAGCTTGGTCTTTCTTTTTGAGTTCGCATTCGGCCGTTCTCGTGTTACCCTTTTTATGAAAGTCCACCTTCGGCTTGGTTTTCTTTTTCGAGTTCGTCTTAGGCCGTCCTCGTATTATATTGGGTTTGAAAGTCCACCTTCGGCTTGGCCTTTCTTTTCGAGTTCGCCTTTGGCCATCCTCATGTTACCCTTTGTTTGAAAGTCCACCTTCGGCTTGGTCTTTCTTTTTCAAGTTCGTCTTCGGTCGCCCTCGTATTATCTTGGGTTTGAAAGTCCACTTTCGGCTTGGTCTTTCTTTTCGATTTCGCCTTCGGCTGTCCTCGCGTTACCCTTTATTTGAAAGCCTACCTTCGGCTTAGTCTTTCTTTTCGAGTTCACCTGCGGCCGTCCTCGTATTATTTTGTTGTTTGAAAGTCCACCTTCGGCTTGGTCTTTCTTTCCGAGTTCGCCTTCGGCCGTCCTCGTGTTACGCTTTGTTTGAAAGTCCACCTTCGGCTTGGTCTTTCTTTTTCGAGTTCGCCTTCGGTCGTCCTCGTATTATCTTTGGTTTAAAAGTCCACCTTCGGCTTGGTCTTTCATTTCGAGTTCGCCTTCGGCCATCCTCGTGTTACCCATTGTGTGAAAGTCTACCTTCGACTTAGTCTTTCTTTTCGAGTTCGCCTTCGGCCGTCTTCGCGTTACCCTTTATTTGAAAGCCTACCTTCGGCTTAGTCTTTCTTTTCGAGTTCGCCCTCGGCCGTCCTCGTATTATTTTGTTGTTTGAAAGTCCACCTTAGGCTTGGTCTTTCTTTCCGAGTTCGCCTTCGGCCGTCCTCGTGTTACCCTTTGTTTGAAAGTTCACCTTCGGCTTGGTCTTTCTTTTTCGAGTTTGCCTTCGTTCGTCCTCGTATTATCTTTGGTTTAAAAGTCCACCTTCGGCTTGGTCTTTCATTTCGAGTTCGCCTTCGACCGTCCTCGTGTTACCCATTGTGTGAAAGTCTACCTTCGGCTTAGTCTTTCTTTTCGAGTTCGCCTTCGGCCGTTCTCGAATTATCTTGGGTTTGAAAGTCCACCTTCGGCTTGGTCTTTCTTTCCGAGTTCGCCTTCGGCCGTCCTCGTATTACCCTTTGTTTGAAAGTCCACCTTCGGCTTGGTCTTTCTTTTTCGAGTTCGCCTTCGGTCGTCCTCGTATTATCTTGGATTTACAAGTCCACCTTCGGCTTGGTCTTTCATTTCGAGTTCGCCTTCGGCCGTCCTCGTGTTACCCTTTGTTTGAAAGTCCACCTTTGGCTTGGTCTTTCTTTTCGAGTTTACCTTCGGCCGTCCTCGTATTATTTTGTTGTTTGAAAGTCAACCTTCAGCTTGGTCATTCTTTTTCGAGTTCGCCATCGGTCGTCCTCGTATTATCTTGGGTTTGAAAGTCCACCTTCGGCTTGGTCTTTCTTTTCGAGTTCGCCTTTGGCCGTCCTCGCGTTACCCTTTGTTTGAAAGTCTAGCTTCGGCTTAGTCTTTCTTTTCGAGTTCGCCTTCGGCCGTCCTCGTATTATTTTGTTGTTGGAAAGTCCACCTACAGCTTGGTCTTTTTTTCGAGTTCGCATTCGGCCATTCTCGTGTTACCCTTTTTTTGAAAGTCCACCTTTGGCTTGGTTTTTCTTTTTCGAGTTCACCTTCGGCCGTCCTCGTATTACCTTGTGTTTGAAAGTTCACCATCGGCTTGGTCTTTCTTTTCGAGTTCGCCTTCGGCCGTCCTCGTGTTACCCTTTGTGTGAAAGTCTACCTTTGACTTGGTCTTTCTTTTTCGAGTTCGCCTTTAGTTGTTATCGTATTATCTTGGGTTTAAATGTCCACCTTCGGCTTGGTCTTTCATTTCGAGTTCTCTTTCGAACGTCCTCGTGTTACCCTTTGTTTGAAAGTCCACCTTCGGCTTGGTATTCCTTTTTCTAGTTCGCCTTCGGCCGTCCTAGTATTATCTTGGGTTTGAAAGTCCAACTTCAGCTTGGCCTTTCTTTTTTGAGGTCGCCTTCGGCCGTCCTCGTATTATCTCGGGTTTAAAAGTCCACCTTCGGCTTGGTCTTTCTTTTCGAGTTCGCCTTCGGCCGTCCTCGTGTTCCCCTTTATTTGAAAGTCCACCTTCGGCTTGGTCTTTCTTTTTCTAGGTCGCCTTCGGCCGTCCTCGTATTATCTTGGGTTTAAAAGTCCACCTTCGGCTTGGTCTTTCTTTTCGAGTTTGCCTTCGGCCGTCCTCGTGTTACCCTTTGTTTGAAAGTCCACCTTCGGCTTGGTCTTTCTTTTTCTAGGTCGCCTTCGGCCGTCCTCGTATTATCTTGGGTTTGAAAGTCCACCTTCGGCTTGGTCTTTCTTTTCGAGTTCGCCTTTGGCCGTCCTCGTGTTACCCTTTGTTTGAAAGTCCACCTTCGGCTTGGTCTTTCTTTTTCAAGTTCGTCTTAGGCCGTCCTCGTATTATCTTGGGTTTGAAAGTCCACTTTCGGCTTGGTCTTTCTTTTCGAGTTCGCCTTCGGTCGTCTTCGCGTTACCCTTTATTTGAAAGCCTACCTTCGGCTTAGTCTTTCTTTTCGAGTTCGCCCTCGGCCGTCCTCGTATTATTTTGTTGTTTGAAAGTCCACCTTAGGCTTGGTCTTTCTTTCCGAGTTCGCCTTCGGCCGTCCTCGTGTTACCCTTTGTTTGAAAGTTCACCTTCGGCTTGGTCTTTCTTTTTCGAGTTTGCCTTCGGTCGTCCTCGTATTATCTTTGGTTTAAAAGTCCACCTTCGGCTTAGTCTTTCATTTCGAGTTCGCCTTCGACCGTCCTCGTGTTACCCATTGTGTGAAAGTCTACCTTCGGCTTAGTCTTTCTTTTCGAGTTCGCCTTCGGCCGTTCTCGAATTATCTTGGGTTTGAAAGTCCACCTTCGGCTTGGTCTTTCTTTCCGAGTTCGCCTTCGGCCGTCCTCGTATTACCCTTTGTTTGAAAGTCCACCTTCGGCTTGGTCTTTCTTTTTCGAGTTCGCCTTCGGTCGTCCTCGTATTATCTTGGATTTACAAGTCCACCTTCGGCTTGGTCTTTCATTTCGAGTTCGCCTTCGGCCGTCCTCGTGTTACCCTTTGTTTGAAAGTCCACCTTTGGCTTGGTCATTCTTTTCGAGTTTACCTTCGGCCGTCCTCGTATTATTTTGTTGTTTGAAAGTCAACCTTCAGCTTGGTCATTCTGTTTCGAGTTCGCCATCGGTCGTCCTCGTATTATCTTGGGTTTGAAAGTCCACCTTCGGCTTGGTCTTTCATTTCGAGTTCGCCTTCGGCCGTCCTCGCGTTACCCTTTGTTTGAAAGTCTAGCTTCGGCTTAGTCTTTCATTTCGAGTTCACCTTCGGCCGTCCTCGTATTATTTTGTTGTTGGAAAGTCCACCTACAGCTTGGTCTTTCTTTTTGAGTTCGCATTCGGCCGTTCTCGTGTTACCCTTTTTATGAAAGTCCACCTTCGGCTTGGTTTTCTTTTTCGAGTTCGTCTTAGGCCGTCCTCGTATTATATTGGGTTTGAAAGTCCACCTTCGGCTTGGCCTTTCTTTTCGAGTTCGCCTTTGGCCATCCTCATGTTACCCTTTGTTTGAAAGTCCACCTTCGGCTTGGTCTTTCTTTTTCAAGTTCGTCTTCGGTCGCCCTCGTATTATCTTGGGTTTGAAAGTCCACTTTCGGCTTGGTCTTTCTTTTCGATTTCGCCTTCGGCTGTCCTCGCGTTACCCTTTATTTGAAAGCCTACCTTCGGCTTAGTCTTTCTTTTCGAGTTCACCTGCGGCCGTCCTCGTATTATTTTGTTGTTTGAAAGTCCACCTTCGGCTTGGTCTTTCTTTCCGAGTTCGCCTTCGGCCGTCCTCGTGTTACGCTTTGTTTGAAAGTCCACCTTCGGCTTGGTCTTTCTTTTTCGAGTTCGCCTTCGGTCGTCCTCGTATTATCTTTGGTTTAAAAGTCCACCTTCGGCTTGGTCTTTCATTTCGAGTTCGCCTTCGGCCATCCTCGTGTTACCCATTGTGTGAAAGTCTACCTTCGACTTAGTCTTTCTTTTCGAGTTCGCCTTCGGCCGTCTTCGCATTACCCTTTATTTGAAAGCCTACCTTCGGCTTAGTCTTTCTTTTCGAGTTCGCCCTCGGCCGTCCTCGTATTATTTTGTTGTTTGAAAGTCCACCTTAGGCTTGGTCTTTCTTTCCGAGTTCGCCTTCGGCCGTCCTCGTGTTACCCTTTGTTTGAAAGTTCACCTTCGGCTTGGTCTTTCTTTTTCGAGTTTGCCTTCGGTCGTCCTCGTATTATCTTTGGTTTAAAAGTCCACCTTCGGCTTGGTCTTTCATTTCGAGTTCGCCTTCGACCGTCCTCGTGTTACCCATTGTGTGAAAGTCTACCTTCGGCTTAGTCTTTCTTTTCGAGTTCGCCTTCGGCCGTTCTCGAATTATCTTGGGTTTGAAAGTCCACCTTCGGCTTGGTCTTTCTTTCCGAGTTCGCCTTCGGCCGTCCTCGTATTACCCTTTGTTTGAAAGTCCACCTTCGGCTTGGTCTTTCTTTTTCGAGTTCGCCTTCGGTCGTCCTCGTATTATCTTGGATTTACAAGTCCACCTTCGGCTTGGTCTTTCATTTCGAGTTCGCCTTCGGCCGTCCTCGTGTTACCCTTTGTTTGAAAGTCCACCTTTGGCTTGGTCTTTCTTTTCGAGTTTACCTTCGGCCGTCCTCGTATTATTTTGTTGTTTGAAAGTCAACCTTCAGCTTGGTCATTCTTTTTCGAGTTCGCCATCGGTCGTCCTCGTATTATCTTGGGTTTGAAACTCCACCTTCGGCTTGGTCTTTCATTTCGAGTTCGCCTTCGGCCGTCCTCGCGTTACCCTTTGTTTGAAAGTCTAGCTTCGACTTAGTCTTTCATTTCGAGTTCACCTTCGGCCGTCCTCGTATTATTTTGTTGTTGGAAAGTCCACCTACAGCTTGGTCTTTCTTTTTGAGTTCGCATTCGGCCGTTCTCGTGTTACCCTTTTTATGAAAGTCCACCTTCGGCTTGGTTTTTCTTTTTCGAGTTCGTCTTAGGCCGTCCTCGTATTATCTTGGGTTTGAAAGTCCACCTTCGGCTTGGCCTTTCTTTTCGATGTTCGCCTTTGGCCATCCTCATGTTACCCTTTGTTTGAAAGTCCACCTTCGGCTTGGTCTTTCTTTTTCAAGTTCGTCTTCGGTCGCCCTCGTATTATCTTGGGTTTGAAAGTCCACTTTCAGCTTGGTCTTTCTTTTCGATTTCGCCTTCGGCTGTCCTCGCGTTACCCTTTATTTGAAAGCCTACCTTCGGCTTAGTCTTTCTTTTCGAGTTCACCTGTGGCCATCCTCGTATTATTTTGTTGTTTGAAAGTCCACCTTCGGCTTGGTCTTTCTTTTCGAGTTCGCCTTCGGCCGTCTTCGCGTTACCCTTTGTTTGAAAGTCCACCTTCGGCTTGGTCTTTCTTTTTTGAGTTCGCCTTCGGTCGTCCTCGTATTATCTTGGATTTACAAGTCCACCTTCGGCTTGGTCTTTCATTTCGAGTTCGCCTTCGGCCGTCCTCGTGTTACCCTTTGTTTGAAAGTCCACCTTTGGCTTGGTCATTCTTTTCGAGTTTACCTTCGGCCGTCCTCGTATTATTTTGTTGTTTGAAAGTCAACCTTCAGCTTGGTCATTCTGTTTCGAGTTCGCCATCGGTCGTCCTCGTATTATCTTGGGTTTGAAAGTCCACCTTCGGCTTGGTCTTTCATTTCGAGTTCGCCTTCGGCCGTCCTCGCGTTACCCTTTGTTTGAAAGTCTAGCTTCGGCTTAGTCTTTCATTTCGAGTTCACCTTCGGCCGTCCTCGTATTATTTTGTTGTTGGAAAGTCCACCTACAGCTTGGTCTTTCTTTTTGAGTTCGCATTCGGCCGTTCTCGTGTTACCCTTTTTATGAAAGTCCACCTTCGGCTTGGTTTTCTTTTTCGAGTTCGTCTTAGGCCGTCCTCGTATTATATTGGGTTTGAAAGTCCACCTTCGGCTTGGCCTTTCTTTTCGAGTTCGCCTTTGGCCATCCTCATGTTACCCTTTGTTTGAAAGTCCACCTTCGGCTTGGTCTTTCTTTTTCAAGTTCGTCTTCGGTCGCCCTCGTATTATCTTGGGTTTGAAAGTCCACTTTCGGCTTGGTCTTTCTTTTCGATTTCGCCTTCGGCTGTCCTCGCGTTACCCTTTATTTGAAAGCCTACCTTCGGCTTAGTCTTTCTTTTCGAGTTCACCTGCGGCCGTCCTCGTATTATTTTGTTGTTTGAAAGTCCACCTTCGGCTTGGTCTTTCTTTCCGAGTTCGCCTTCGGCCGTCCTCGTGTTACGCTTTGTTTGAAAGTCCACCTTCGGCTTGGTCTTTCTTTTTCGAGTTCGCCTTCGGTCGTCCTCGTATTATCTTTGGTTTAAAAGTCCACCTTCGGCTTGGTCTTTCATTTCGAGTTCGCCCTCGGTCGTCCTCGTATTATTTTGTTGTTTGAAAGTCCACCTTAGGCTTGGTCTTTCTTTCCGAGTTCGCCTTCGGCCGTCCTCGTGTTACCCTTTGTTTGAAAGTTCACCTTCGGCTTGGTCTTTCTTTTTCGAGTTTGCCTTCGGTCGTCCTCGTATTATCTTTGGTTTAAAAGTCCACCTTCGGCTTGGTCTTTCATTTCGAGTTCGCCTTCGACCGTCCTCGTGTTACCCATTGTGTGAAAGTCTACCTTCGGCTTAGTCTTTCTTTTCGAGTTCGCCTTCGGCCATTCTCGAATTATCTTGGGTTTGAAAGTCCACCTTCGGCTTGGTCTTTCTTTCCGAGTTCGCCTTCTGCCGTCCTCGTATTACCCTTTGTTTGAAAGTCCACCTTCGGCTTGGTCTTTCTTTTTCGAGTTCGCCTTCGGTCGTCCTCGTATTATCTTGGATTTACAAGTCCACCTTCGGCTTGGTCTTTCATTTCGAGTTCGCCTTCGGCCGTCCTCGTGTTACCCTTTGTTTGAAAGTCCACCTTTGGCTTGGTCATTCTTTTCGAGTTTACCTTCGGCCGTCCTCGTATTATTTTGTTGTTTGAAAGTCAACCTTCAGCTTGGTCATTCTTTTTCGAGTTCGCCATCGGTCGTCCTCGTATTATCTTGGGTTTGAAAGTCCACCTTCGGCTTGGTCTTTCATTTCGAGTTCGCCTTCGGCCGTCCTCGCGTTACCCTTTGTTTGAAAGTCTAGCTTCGGCTTAGTCTTTCATTTCGAGTTCACCTTCGGCCGTCCTCGTATTATTTTGTTGTTGGAAAGTCCACCTACAGCTTGGTCTTTCTTTTTGAGTTCGCATTCGGCCGTTCTCGTGTTACCCTTTTTATGAAAGTCCACCTTCGGCTTGGTTTTCTTTTTCGAGTTCGTCTTAGGCCGTCCTCGTATTATATTGGGTTTGAAAGTCCACCTTCGGCTTGGCCTTTCTTTTCGAGTTCGCCTTTGGCCATCCTCATGTTACCCTTTGTTTGAAAGTCCACCTTCGGCTTGGTCTTTCTTTTTCAAGTTCGTCTTCGGTCGCCCTCGTATTATCTTGGGTTTGAAAGTCCACTTTCGGCTTGGTCTTTCTTTTCGATTTCGCCTTCGGCTGTCCTCGCGTTACCCTTTATTTGAAAGCCTACCTTCGGCTTAGTCTTTCTTTTCGAGTTCACCTGCGGCCGTCCTCGTATTATTTTGTTGTTTGAAAGTCCACCTTCGGCTTGGTCTTTCTTTCCGAGTTCGCCTTCGGCCGTCCTCGTGTTACGCTTTGTTTGAAAGTCCACCTTCGGCTTGGTCTTTCTTTTTCGAGTTCGCCTTCGGTCGTCCTCGTATTATCTTTGGTTTAAAAGTCCACCTTCGGCTTGGTCTTTCATTTCGAGTTCGCCTTCGGCCATCCTCGTGTTACCCATTGTGTGAAAGTCTACCTTCGACTTAGTCTTTCTTTTCGAGTTCGCCTTCGGCCGTCTTCGCGTTACCCTTTATTTGAAAGCCTACCTTCGGCTTAGTCTTTCTTTTCGAGTTCGCCCTCGGCCGTCCTCGTATTATTTTGTTGTTTGAAAGTCCACCTTAGGCTTGGTCTTTCTTTCCGAGTTCGCCTTCGGCCCTCCTCGTGTTACCCTTTGTTTGAAAGTTCACCTTCGGCTTGGTCTTTCTTTTTCGAGTTTGCCTTCGGTCGTCCTCGTATTATCTTTGGTTTAAAAGTCCACCTTCGGCTTGGTCTTTCATTTCGAGTTCGCCTTCGACCGTCCTCGTGTTACCCATTGTGTGAAAGTCTACCTTCGGCTTAGTCTTTCTTTTCGAGTTCGCCTTCGGCCGTTCTCGAATTATCTTGGGTTTGAAAGTCCACCTTCGGCTTGGTCTTTCTTTCCGAGTTCGCCTTCGGCCGTCCTCGTATTACCCTTTGTTTGAAAGTCCACCTTCGGCTTGGTCTTTCTTTTTCGAGTTCGCCTTCGGTCGTCCTCCTATTATCTTGGATTTACAAGTCCACCTTCGGCTTGGTCTTTCATTTCGAGTTCGCCTTCGGCCGTCCTCGTGTTACCCTTTGTTTGAAAGTCCACCTTTGGCTTGGTCTTTCTTTTCGAGTTTACCTTCGGCCGTCCTCGTATTATTTTGTTGTTTGAAAGTCAACCTTCAGCTTGGTCATTCTTTTTCGAGTTCGCCATCGGTCGTCCTCGTATTATCTTGGGTTTGAAACTCCACCTAAGGCTTGGTCTTTCATTTCGAGTTCGCCTTCGGCCGTCCTCGCGTTACCCTTTGTTTGAAAGTCTAGCTTCGACTTAGTCTTTCATTTCGAGTTCACCTTTGGCCGTCCTCGTATTATTTTGTTGTTGGAAAGTCCACCTACAGCTTGGTCTTTCTTTTTGAGTTCGCATTCGGCCGTTCTCGTGTTACCCTTTTTATGAAAGTCCACCTTCGGCTTGGTTTTTCTTTTTCGAGTTCGTCTTAGGCCGTCCTCGTATTATCTTGGGTTTGAAAGTCCACCTTCGGCTTGGCCTTTCTTTTCGATGTTCGCCTTTGGCCATCCTCATGTTACCCTTTGTTTGAAAGTCCACCTTCGGCTTGGTCTTTCTTTTTCAAGTTCGTCTTCGGTCGCCCTCGTATTATCTTGGGTTTGAAAGTCCACTTTCAGCTTGGTCTTTCTTTTCGATTTCGCCTTCGGCTGTCCTCGCGTTACCCTTTATTTGAAAGCCTACCTTCGGCTTAGTCTTTCTTTTCGAGTTCACCTGTGGCCATCCTCGTATTATTTTGTTGTTTGAAAGTCCACCTTCGGCTTGGTCTTTCTTTTCGAGTTCGCCTTCGGCCGTCTTCGCGTTACCCTTTGTTTGAAAGTCCACCTTCGGCTTGGTCTTTCTTTTTCGAGTTCGCCTTCGGTCGTCCTCGTATTATCTTGGATTTACAAGTCCACCTTCGGCTTGGTCTTTCATTTCGAGTTCGCCTTCGGCCGTCCTCGTGTTACCCTTTGTTTGAAAGTCCACCTTTGGCTTGGTCATTCTTTTCGAGTTTACCTTCGGCCGTCCTCGTATTATTTTGTTGTTTGAAAGTCAACCTTCAGCTTGGTCATTCTGTTTCGAGTTCGCCATCGGTCGTCCTCGTATTATCTTGGGTTTGAAAGTCCACCTTCGGCTTGGTCTTTCATTTCGAGTTCGCCTTCGGCCGTACTCGCGTTACCCTTTGTTTGAAAGTCTAGCTTCGGCTTAGTCTTTCATTTCGAGTTCACCTTCGGCCGTCCTCGTATTATTTTGTTGTTGGAAAGTCCACCTACAGCTTGGTCTTTCTTTTTGAGTTCGCATTCGGCCGTTCTCGTGTTACCCTTTTTATGAAAGTCCACCTTCGGCTTGGTTTTCTTTTTCGAGTTCGTCTTAGGCCGTCCTCGTATTATATTGGGTTTGAAAGTCCACCTTCGGCTTGGCCTTTCTTTTCGAGTTCGCCTTTGGCCATCCTCATGTTACCCTTTGTTTGAAAGTCCACCTTCGGCTTGGTCTTTCTTTTTCAAGTTCGTCTTCGGTCGCCCTCGTATTATCTTGGGTTTGAAAGTCCACTTTCGGCTTGGTCTTTCTTTTCGATTTCGCCTTCGGCTGTCCTCGCGTTACCCTTTATTTGAAAGCCTACCTTCGGCTTAGTCTTTCTTTTCGAGTTCACCTGCGGCCGTCCTCGTATTATTTTGTTGTTTGAAAGTCCACCTTCGGCTTGGTCTTTCTTTCCGAGTTCGCCTTCGGCCGTCCTCGTGTTACGCTTTGTTTGAAAGTCCACCTTCGGCTTGGTCTTTCTTTTTCGAGTTCGCCTTCGGTCGTCCTCGTATTATCTTTGGTTTAAAAGTCCACCTTCGGCTTGGTCTTTCATTTCGAGTTCGCCTTCGGCCATCCTCGTGTTACCCATTGTGTGAAAGTCTACCTTCGACTTAGTCTTTCTTTTCGAGTTCGCCTTCGGCCGTCTTCGCGTTACCCTTTATTTGAAAGCCTACCTTCGGCTTAGTCTTTCTTTTCGAGTTCGCCCTCGGCCGTCCTCGTATTATTTTGTTGTTTGAAAGTCCACCTTAGGCTTGGTCTTTCTTTCCGAGTTCGCCTTCGGCCGTCCTCGTGTTACCCTTTGTTTGAAAGTTCACCTTCGGCTTGGTCTTTCTTTTTCGAGTTTGCCTTCGGTCGTCCTCGTATTATCTTTGGTTTAAAAGTTCACCTTTGGCTTGGTCTTTCATTTCGAGTTCGCCTTCGACCGTCCTCGTGTTACCCATTGTGTGAAAGTCTACCTTCGGCTTAGTCTTTCTTTTCGAGTTCGCCTTCGGCCGTTCTCGAATTATCTTGGGTTTGAAAGTCCACCTTCGGCTTGGTCTTTCTTTCCGAGTTCGCCTTCGGCCGTCCTCGTATTACCCTTTGTTTGAAAGTCCACCTTCGGCTTGGTCTTTCTTTTTCGAGTTCGCCTTCGGTCGTCCTCGTATTATCTTGGATTTACAAGTCCACCTTCGGCTTGGTCTTTCATTTCGAGTTCGCCTTCGGCCGTCCTCGTGTTACCCTTTGTTTGAAAGTCCACCTTTGGCTTGGTCTTTCTTTTCGAGTTTACCTTCGGCCGTCCTCGTATTATTTTGTTGTTTGAAAGTCAACCTTCAGCTTGGTCATTCTTTTTCGAGTTCGCCATCGGTCGTCCTCGTATTATCTTGGGTTTGAAACTCCACCTTCGGCTTGGTCTTTCATTTCGAGTTCGCCTTCGGCCGTCCTCGCGTTACCCTTTGTTTGAAAGTCTAGCTTCGACTTAGTCTTTCATTTCGAGTTCACCTTCGGCCGTCCTCGTATTATTTTGTTGTTGGAAAGTCCACCTACAGCTTGGTCTTTCTTTTTGAGTTCGCATTCGGCCGTTCTCGTGTTACCCTTTTTATGAAAGTCCACCTTCGGCTTGGTTTTTCTTTTTCGAGTTCGTCTTAGGCC
Source organism: Lathyrus tuberosus (assembly GCA_022829125.1). NCBI lineage: Eukaryota > Viridiplantae > Streptophyta > Magnoliopsida > Fabales > Fabaceae > Lathyrus > Lathyrus tuberosus. The sequence goes on from JALAZF010000438.1 coordinate 2,731,561, forward strand.
GTCCTCGTATTATCTTGGGTTTGAAAGTCCACCTTCGGCTTGGCCTTTCTTTTCGATGTTCGCCTTTGGCCATCCTCATGTTACCCTTTGTTTGAAAGTCCACCTTCGGCTTGGTCTTTCTTTTTCAAGTTCGTCTTCGGTCGCCCTCGTATTATCTTGGGTTTGAAAGTCCACTTTCAGCTTGGTCTTTCTTTTCGATTTCGCCTTCGGCTGTCCTCGCGTTACCCTTTATTTGAAAGCCTACCTTCGGCTTAGTCTTTCTTTTCGAGTTCACCTGTGGCCATCCTCTTATTATTTTGTTGTTTGAAAGTCCACCTTCGGCTTGGTCTTTCTTTTCGAGTTCGCCTTCGGCCGTCTTCGCGTTACCCTTTGTTTGAAAGTCCACCTTCGGCTTGGTCTTTCTTTTTCGAGTTCGCCTTCGGTCGTCCTCGTATTATCTTTGGTTTAAAAGTCCACCTTCGGCTTGGTCTTTCATTTCGAGTTCGCCCTCGGTCGTCCTCGTATTATTTTGTTGTTTGAAAGTCCACCTTAGGCTTGGTCTTTCTTTCCGAGTTCGCCTTCGGCCGTCCTCGTGTTACCCTTTGTTTGAAAGTTCACCTTCGGCTTGGTCTTTCTTTTTCGAGTTTGCCTTCGGTCGTCCTCGTATTATCTTTGGTTTAAAAGTCCACCTTCGGCTTGGTCTTTCATTTCGAGTTCGCCTTCGACCGTCCTCGTGTTACCCATTGTGTGAAAGTCTACCTTCGGCTTAGTCTTTCTTTTCGAGTTCGCCTTCGGCCATTCTCGAATTATCTTGGGTTTGAAAGTCCACCTTCGGCTTGGTTTTTCTTTCCGAGTTCGCCTTCTGCCGTCCTCGTATTACCCTTTGTTTGAAAGTCCACCTTTGGCTTGGTCTTTCTTTTTCGAGTTCGCCTTCGGTCGTCCTCGTATTATCTTGGATTTACAAGTCCACCTTCGGCTTGGTCTTTCATTTCGAGTTCGCCTTCGGCCGTCCTCGTGTTACCCTTTGTTTGAAAGTCCACCTTTGGCTTGGTCATTCTTTTCGAGTTTACCTTCGGCCGTCCTCGTATTATTTTGTTGTTTGAAAGTCAACCTTCAGCTTGGTCATTCTTTTTCGAGTTCGCCATCGGTCGTCCTCGTATTATCTTGGGTTTGAAAGTCCACCTTCAGCTTGGTCTTTCATTTCGAGTTCGCCTTCGGCCGTCCTCGCGTTACCCTTTGTTTGAAATTCTAGCTTCGGCTTAGTCTTTCATTTCGAGTTCACCTTCGGCCGTCCTCGTATTATTTTGTTGTTGGAAAGTCCACCTACAGCTTGGTCTTTCTTTTTGAGTTCGCATTCGGCCGTTCTCGTGTTACCCTTTTTATGAAAGTCCACCTTCGGCTTGGTTTTCTTTTTCGAGTTCGTCTTAGGCCGTCCTCGTATTATATTGGGTTTGAAAGTCCACCTTCGGCTTGGCCTTTCTTTTCGAGTTCGCCTTTGGCCATCCTCATGTTACCCTTTGTTTGAAAGTCCACCTTCGGCTTGGTCTTTCTTTTTCAAGTTCGTCTTCGGTCGCCCTCGTATTATCTTGGGTTTGAAAGTCCACTTTCGGCTTGGTCTTTCTTTTCGATTTCGCCTTCGGCTGTCCTCGCGTTACCCTTTATTTGAAAGCCTACCTTCGGCTTAGTCTTTCTTTTCGAGTTCACCTGCGGCCGTCCTCGTATTATTTTGTTGTTTGAAAGTCCACCTTCGGCTTGGTCTTTCTTTCCGAGTTCGCCTTCGGCCGTCCTCGTGTTACGCTTTGTTTGAAAGTCCACCTTCGGCTTGGTCTTTCTTTTTCGAGTTCGCCTTCGGTCGTCCTCGTATTATCTTTGGTTTAAAAGTCCACCTTCGGCTTGGTCTTTCATTTCGAGTTCGCCTTCGGCCATCCTCGTGTTACCCATTGTGTGAAAGTCTACCTTCGACTTAGTCTTTCTTTTCGAGTTCGCCTTCGGCCGTCTTCGCGTTACCCTTTATTTGAAAGCCTACCTTCGGCTTAGTCTTTCTTTTCGAGTTCGCCCTCGGCCGTCCTCGTATTATTTTGTTGTTTGAAAGTCCACCTTAGGCTTGGTCTTTCTTTCCGAGTTCGCCTTCGGCCGTCCTCGTGTTACCCTTTGTTTGAAAGTTCACCTTCGGCTTGGTCTTTCTTTTTCGAGTTTGCCTTCGGTCGTCCTCGTATTATCTTTGGTTTAAAAGTCCACCTTCGGCTTGGTCTTTCATTTCGAGTTCGCCTTCGACCGTCCTCGTGTTACCCATTGTGTGAAAGTCTACCTTCGGCTTAGTCTTTCTTTTCGAGTTCGCCTTCGGCCGTTCTCGAATTATCTTGGGTTTGAAAGTCCACCTTCGGCTTGGTCTTTCTTTCCGAGTTCGCCTTCGGCCGTCCTCGTATTACCCTTTGTTTGAAAGTCCACCTTCGGCTTGGTCTTTCTTTTTCGAGTTCGCCTTCGGTCGTCCTCCTATTATCTTGGATTTACAAGTCCACCTTCGGCTTGGTCTTTCATTTCGAGTTCGCCTTCGGCCGTCCTCGTGTTACCCTTTGTTTGAAAGTCCACCTTTGGCTTGGTCTTTCTTTTCGAGTTTACCTTCGGCCGTCCTCGTATTATTTTGTTGTTTGAAAGTCAACCTTCAGCTTGGTCATTCTTTTTCGAGTTCGCCATCGGTCGTCCTCGTATTATCTTGGGTTTGAAACTCCACCTTCGGCTTGGTCTTTCATTTCGAGTTCTCCTTCGGCCGTCCTCGCGTTACCCTTTGTTTGAAAGTCTAGCTTCGACTTAGTCTTTCATTTCGAGTTCACCTTCGGCCGTCCTCGTATTATTTTGTTGTTGGAAAGTCCACCTACAGCTTGGTCTTTCTTTTTGAGTTCGCATTCGGCCGTTCTCGTGTTACCCTTTTTATGAAAGTCCACCTTCGGCTTGGTTTTTCTTTTTCGAGTTCGTCTTAGGCCGTCCTCGTATTATCTTGGGTTTGAAAGTCCACCTTCGGCTTGGCCTTTCTTTTCGATGTTCGCCTTTGGCCATCCTCATGTTACCCTTTGTTTGAAAGTCCACCTTCGGCTTGGTCTTTCTTTTTCAAGTTCGTCTTCGGTCGCCCTCGTATTATCTTGGGTTTGAAAGTCCACTTTCAGCTTGGTCTTTCTTTTCGATTTCGCCTTCGGCTGTCCTCGCGTTACCCTTTATTTGAAAGCCTACCTTCGGCTTAGTCTTTCTTTTCGAGTTCACCTGTGGCCATCCTCGTATTATTTTGTTGTTTGAAAGTCCACCTTCGGCTTGGTCTTTCTTTCCGAGTTCGCCTTCGGCCGTCTTCGCGTTACCCTTTGTTTGAAAGTCCACCTTCGGCTTGGTCTTTCTTTTTCGAGTTCGCCTTCGGTCGTCCTCGTATTATCTTTGGTTTAAAAGTCCACCTTCGGCTTGGTCTTTCATTTCGAGTTCGCCCTCGGTCGTCCTCGTATTATTTTGTTGTTTGAAAGTCCACCTTAGGCTTGGTCTTTCTTTCCGAGTTCGCCTTCGGCCGTCCTCGTGTTACCCTTTGTTTGAAAGTTCACCTTCGGCTTGGTCTTTCTTTTTCGAGTTTGCCTTCGGTCGTCCTCGTATTATCTTTGGTTTAAAAGTCCACCTTCGGCTTGGTCTTTCATTTCGAGTTCGCCTTCGACCGTCCTCGTGTTACCCATTGTGTGAAAGTCTACCTTCGGCTTAGTCTTTCTTTTCGAGTTCGCCTTCGGCCATTCTCGAATTATCTTGGGTTTGAAAGTCCACCTTCGGCTTGGTCTTTCTTTCCGAGTTCGCCTTCTGCCGTCCTCGTATTACCCTTTGTTTGAAAGTCCACCTTCGGCTTGGTCTTTCTTTTTCGAGTTCGCCTTCGGTCGTCCTCGTATTATCTTGGATTTACAAGTCCACCTTCGGCTTGGTCTTTCATTTCGAGTTCGCCTTCGGCCGTCCTCGTGTTACCCTTTGTTTGAAAGTCCACCTTTGGCTTGGTCTTTCTTTTCGAGTTTACCTTCGGCCGTCCTCGTATTATTTTGTTATTTGAAAGTCAACCTTCAGCTTGGTCATTCTTTTTCGAGTTCGCCATCGGTCGTCCTCGTATTATCTTGGGTTTGAAACTCCACCTTCGGCTTGGTCTTTCATTTCGAGTTCGCCTTCGGCCGTCCTCGCGTTACCCTTTGTTTGAAAGTCTAGCTTCGGCTTAGTCTTTCATTTCGAGTTCACCTTCGGCCGTCCTCGTATTATTTTGTTGTTGGAAAGTCCACCTACAGCTTGGTCTTTCTTTTTGAGTTCGCATTCGGCCGTTCTCGTGTTACCCTTTTTATGAAAGTCCACCTTCGGCTTGGTTTTTCTTTTTCGAGTTTGTCTTAGGCCGTCCTCGTATTATCTTGGGTTTGAAAGTCCACCTTCGGCTTGGCCTTTCTTTTCGATGTTCGCCTTTGGCCATCCTCATGTTACCCTTTGTTTGAAAGTCCACCTTCGGCTTGGTCTTTCTTTTTCAAGTTCGTCTTCGGTCGCCCTCGTATTATCTTGGGTTTGAAAGTCCACTTTCAGCTTGGTCTTTCTTTTCGATTTCGCCTTCGGCTGTCCTCGCGTTACCCTTTATTTGAAAGCCTACCTTCGGCTTAGTCTTTCTTTTCGAGTTCACCTGTGGCCATCCTCGTATTATTTTGTTGTTTGAAAGTCCACCTTCGGCTTGGTCTTTCTTTCCGAGTTCGCCTTCGGCCGTCTTCGCGTTACCCTTTGTTTGAAAGTCCACCTTCGGCTTGGTCTTTCTTTTTCGAGTTCGCCTTCGGTCGTCCTCGTATTATCTTTGGTTTAAAAGTCCACCTTCGGCTTGGTCTTTCATTTCGAGTTCGCCCTCGGTCGTCCTCGTATTATTTTGTTGTTTGAAAGTCCACCTTAGGCTTGGTCTTTCTTTCCGAGTTCGCCTTCGGCCGTCCTCGTGTTACCCTTTGTTTGAAAGTTCACCTTCGGCTTGGTCTTTCTTTTTCGAGTTTGCCTTCGGTCGTCCTCGTATTATCTTTGGTTTAAAAGTCCACCTTCGGCTTGGTCTTTCATTTCGAGTTCGCCTTCGACCGTCCTCGTGTTACCCATTGTGTGAAAGTCTACCTTCGGCTTAGTCTTTCTTTTCGAGTTCGCCTTCGGCCATTCTCGAATTATCTTGGGTTTGAAAGTCCACCTTCGGCTTGGTCTTTCTTTCCGAGTTCGCCTTCTGCCGTCCTCGTATTACCCTTTGTTTGAAAGTCCACCTTCGGCTTGGTCTTTCTTTTTCGAGTTCGCCTTCGGTCGTCCTCGTATTATCTTGGATTTACAAGTCCACCTTCGGCTTGGTCTTTCATTTCGAGTTCGCCTTCGGCCGTCCTCGTGTTACCCTTTGTTTGAAAGTCCACCTTTGGCTTGGTCTTTCTTTTCGAGTTTACCTTCGGCCGTCCTCGTATTATTTTGTTATTTGAAAGTCAACCTTCAGCTTGGTCATTCTTTTTCGAGTTCGCCATCGGTCGTCCTCGTATTATCTTGGGTTTGAAACTCCACCTTCGGCTTGGTCTTTCATTTCGAGTTCGCCTTCGGCCGTCCTCGCGTTACCCTTTGTTTGAAAGTCTAGCTTCGGCTTAGTCTTTCATTTCGAGTTCACCTTCGGCCGTCCTCGTATTATTTTGTTGTTGGAAAGTCCACCTACAGCTTGGTCTTTCTTTTTGAGTTCGCATTCGGCCGTTCTCGTGTTACCCTTTTTATGAAAGTCCACCTTCGGCTTGGTTTTTCTTTTTCGAGTTTGTCTTAGGCCGTCCTCGTATTATCTTGGGTTTGAAAGTCCACCTTCGGCTTGGCCTTTCTTTTCGATGTTCGCCTTTGGCCATCCTCATGTTACCCTTTGTTTGAAAGTCCACCTTCGGCTTGGTCTTTCTTTTTCAAGTTCGTCTTCGGACGCCCTCGTATTATCTTTCGTTTGAAAGTCCACTTTCGGCTTGGTCTTTCTTTTCGATTTCGCCTTCGGCTGTCCTCGCGTTACCCTTTATTTGAAAGCCTACCTTCGGCTTAGTCTTTCTTTTCTAGTTCACCTGCGGCCATCCTCGTATTATTTTGTTGTTTGAAAGTCCACCTTCGGCTTGGTCTTTCTTTCCGAGTTCGCCTTCGGCCGTCTTCGCGTTACCCTTTGTTTGAAAGTCCACCTTCGGCTTGCTCTTTCTTTTTCGAGTTCGCCTTCGGTCGTCCTCGTATTATCTTTGGTTTAAAAGTCCACCTTCGGCTTGGTCTTTCATTTTGAGTTCGCCCTCGGCCGTCCTCGTATTATTTTGTTGTTTGAAAGTCCACCTTAGGCTTGGTCTTTCTTTCCGAGTTCGCCTTCGGCCGTCCTCGTGTTACCCTTTGTTTGAAAGTTCACCTTCGGCTTGGTCTTTCTTTTTCGAGTTTGCCTTCGGTCGTCCTCGTATTATCTTTGGTTTAAAAGTCCACCTTCGGCTTGGTCTTTCATTTCGAGTTCGCCTTCGACCGTCCTCGTGTTACCCATTGTGTGAAAGTCTACCTTCGGCTTACTCTTTCTTTTCGAGTTCGCCTTCGGCCGTTCTCGAATTATCTTGGGTTTGAAAGTCCACCTTCGGCTTGGTCTTTCTTTCCGAGTTCGCCTTCGGTCGTCCTCGTATTACCCTTTGTTTGAAAGTCCACCTTCGGCTTGGTCTTTCTTTTTCGAGTTCGCCTTCGGTCGTCCTCGTATTATCTTGGATTTACAATTCCACCTTTGGCTTGGTCTTTCATTTCGAGTTCGCCTTCGGCCGTCCTCGTGTTACCCTTTGTTTGAAAGTCCACCTTTGGCTTGGTCTTTCTTTTCGAGTTTACCTTCGGCCGTCCTCGTATTATTTTGTTATTTGAAAGTCAACCTTCAGCTTGGTCATTCTTTTTCGAGTTCGCCATCGGTCGTCCTCGTATTATCTTGGGTTTGAAACTCCACCTTCGGCTTGGTCTTTCATTTCGAGTTCGCCTTCGGCCGTCCTCGCGTTACCCTTTGTTTGAAAGTCTAGCTTCGGCTTAGTCTTTCATTTTGAGTTCACCTTCGGCCGTCCTCGTATTATTTTGTTGTTGGAAAGTCCACCTACTGCTTGGTCTTTCTTTTTGAGTTCGCATTCGGCCGTTCTCGTGTTACCCTTTTTATGAAAGTCCACCTTCGGCTTGGTTTTTCTTTTTCGAGTTCGTCTTAGGCCGTCCTCGTATTATCTTGGGTTTGAAAGTCCACCTTCGGCTTGGCCTTTCTTTTCGATGTTCGCCTTTGGCCATCCTCATGTTACCCTTTGTTTGAAAGTCCACCTTCGGCTTGGTCTTTCTTTTTCAAGTTCGTCTTCGGTCGCCCTCGTATTATCTTTCGTTTGAAAGTCCACTTTCGGCTTGGTCTTTCTTTTCGATTTCGCCTTCGGTTGTCCTCGCGTTACCCTTTATTTGAAAGCCTACCTTCGGCTTAGTCTTTCTTTTCGAGTTCACCTGCGGCCATCCTCGTATTATTTTGTTGTTTGAAAGTCCACCTTCGGCTTGGTCTTTCTTTCCGAGTTCGCCTTCGGCCGTCTTCGCGTTACCCTTTGTTTGAAAGTCCACCTTCGGCTTGGTCTTTCTTTTTCGAGTTCGCCTTCGGTCGTCCTCGTATTATCTTTGGTTTAAAAGTCCACCTTCGGCTTGGTCTTTCATTTCGAGTTCGCCCTCGGCCGTCCTCGTATTATTTTGTTGTTTGAAAGTCCACCTTAGGCTTGGTCTTTCTTTCCGAGTTCGCCTTCGGCCGTCCTCGTGTTACCCTTTGTTTGAAAGTTCACCTTCGGCTTGGTCTTTCTTTTTCGAGTTTGCCTTCGGTCGTCCTCGTATTATCTTTGGTTTAAAAGTCCACCTTCGGCTTGGTCTTTCATTTCGAGTTCGCCTTCGACCGTCCTCGTGTTACCCATTGTGTGAAAGTCTACCTTCGGCTTAGTCTTTCTTTTCGAGTTCGCCTTCGGCCGTTCTCGAATTATCTTGGGTTTGAAAGTCCACCTTCGGCTTGGTCTTTCTTTCCGAGTTCGCCTTCGGCCGTCCTCGTATTACCCTTTGTTTGAAAGTCCACCTTCGGCTTGGTCTTTCTTTTTCGAGTTCGCCTTCGGTCGTCCTCGTATTATCTTGGATTTACAAGTCCACCTTCGGCTTGGTCTTTCATTTCGAGTTCGCCTTCGGCCGTCCTCGTGTTACCCTTTGTTTGAAAGTCCACCTTTGGCTTGGTCTTTCTTTTCGAGTTTACCTTCGGCCGTCCTCGTATTATTTTGTTGTTTGAAAGTCAACCTTCAGCTTGGTCATTCTTTTTCGAGTTCGCCAGCGGTCGTCCTCGTATTATCTTGGGTTTGAAACTCCACCTTCGGCTTGGTCTTTCATTTCGAGTTCGCCTTCGGCCGTCCTCGCGTTACCCTTTGTTTGAAAGTCTAGCTTCGGCTTAGTCTTTCATTTTGAGTTCACCTTCGGCCGTCCTGGTATTATTTTGTTGTTGGAAAGTCCACCTACTGCTTGGTCTTTCTTTTTGAGTTCGCATTCGGCCGTTCTCGTGTTACCCTTTTTATGAAAGTCCACCTTCGGCTTGGTTTTTCTTTTTCGAGTTCGTCTTAGGCCGTCCTCGTATTATCTTGGGTTTGAAAGTCCACCTTCGGCTTGGCCTTTCTTTTCGATGTTCGCCTTTGGCCATCCTCATGTTACCCTTTGTTTGAAAGTCCACCTTCGGCTTGGTCTTTCTTTTTCAAGTTCGTCTTCGGTCGCCCTCGTATTATCTTTCGTTTGAAAGTCCACTTTTGGCTTGGTCTTTCTTTTCGATTTCGCCTTCGGCTGTCCTCGCGTTACCCTTTATTTGAAAGCCTACCTTCGGCTTAGTCTTTCTTTTCGAGTTCACCTGCGGCCATCCTCGTATTATTTTGTTGTTTGAAAGTCCACCTTCGGCTTGGTCTTTCTTTCCGAGTTCGCCTTCGGCCGTCTTCGCGTTACCCTTTGTTTGAAAGTCCACCTTCGGCTTGGTCTTTCTTTTTCGAGTTCGCCTTCGGTCGTCCTCGTATTATCTTTGGTTTAAAAGTCCACCTTCGGCTTGGTCTTTCATTTCGAGTTCGCCCTCGGCCGTCCTCGTATTATTTTGTTGTTTGAAAGTCCACCTTAGGCTTGGTCTTTCTTTCCGAGTTCGCCTTCGGCCGTCCTCGTGTTACCCTTTGTTTGAAAGTTCACCTTCGGCTTGGTCTTTCTTTTTCGAGTTTGCCTTCGGTCGTCCTCCTATTATCTTTGGTTTAAAAGTCCACCTTCGGCTTGGTCTTTCATTTCGAGTTCGCCTTCGACCGTCCTCGTGTTACCCATTGTGTGAAAGTCTACCTTCGGCTTAGTCTTTCTTTTCGAGTTCGCCTTCGGCCGTTCTCGAATTATCTTGGGTTTGAAAGTCCACCTTCGGCTTGGTCTTTCGTTCCGAGTTCGCCTTCGGCCGTCCCCGTATTACCCTTTGTTTGAAAGTCCACCTTCGGCTTGGTCTTTCTTTTTCGAGTTCGCCTTCGGTCGTCCTCGTATTATCTTGGATTTACAAGTCCACCTTCGGCTTGGTCTTTCATTTCGAGTTCGCCTTCGGCCGTCCTCGTGTTACCCTTTGTTTGAAAGTCCACCTTTGGCTTGGTCTTTCTTTTCGAGTTTACCTTCGGCCGTCCTCGTATTATTTTGTTGTTTGAAAGTCAACCTTCAGCTTGGTCATTCTTTTTCGAGTTCGCCAGCGGTCGTCCTCGTATTATCTTGGGTTTGAAAGTCCACCTTCGGCTTGGTCTTTCATTTCGAGTTCGCCTTCAGCCGTCCTCGCGTTACCCTTTGTTTGAAAGTCTAGCTTCGGCTTAGTCTTTCATTTCGAGTTCACCTTCGGCCGTCCTCGTATTATTTTGTTGTTGGAAAGTCCACCTACAGCTTGGTCTTTCTTTTTGAGTTCGCATTCGGCCGTTCTCGTGTTACCCTTTTTATGAAAGTCCACCTTCGGCTTGGTTTTTCTTTTTCGAGTTCGTCTTAGGCCGTCCTCGTATTATCTTGGGTTTGAAAGTCCACCTTCGGCTTGGCCTTTCTTTTCGATGTTCGCCTTTGGCCATCCTCATGTTACCCTTTGTTTGAAAGTCCACCTTCGGCTTGGTCTTTCTTTTTCAAGTTCGTCTTCGGTCGCCCTCGTATTATCTTTCGTTTGAAAGTCCACTTTCGGTTTGATCTTTCTTTTCGATTTCGCCTTCGGCTGTCCTCGCGTTACCCTTTATTTGAAAGCCTACCTTCGGCTTAGTCTTTCTTTTCGAGTTCACCTGCGGCCATCCTCGTATTATTTTGTTGTTTGAAAGTCCACCTTCGGCTTGGTCTTTCTTTCCGAGTTCGCCTTCGGCCGTCTTCGCGTTACCCTTTGTTTGAAAGTCCACCTTCGGCTTGGTCTTTCTTTTTCGAGTTCGCCTTCGGTCGTCCTCGTATTATCTTTGGTTTAAAAGTCCACCTTCGGCTTGGTCTTTCATTTCGAGTTCGCCCTCGGCCGTCCTCGTATTATTTTGTTGTTTGAAAGTCCACCTTAGGCTTGGTCTTTCTTTCCGAGTTCGCCTTCGGCCGTCCTCGTGTTACCCTTTGTTTGAAAGTTCACCTTCGGCTTGGTCTTTCTTTTTCGAGTTTGCCTTCGGTCGTCCTCCTATTATCTTTGGTTTAAAAGTCCACCTTCGGCTTGGTCTTTCATTTCGAGTTCGCCTTCGACCGTCCTCGTGTTACCCATTGTGTGAAAGTCTACCTTCGGCTTAGTCTTTCTTTTCGAGTTCGCCTTCGCCCGTTCTCGAATTATCTTGGGTTTGAAAGTCCACCTTCGGCTTGGTCTTTCGTTCCGAGTTCGCCTTCGGCCGTCCCCGTATTACCCTTTGTTTGAAAGTCCACCTTCGGCTTGGTCTTTCTTTTTCGAGTTCGCCTTCGGTCGTCCTCGTATTATCTTGGATTTACAAGTCCACCTTCGGCTTGGTCTTTCATTTCGAGTTCGCCTTCGGCCGTCCTCGTGTTACCCTTTGTTTGAAAGTCCACCTTTGGCTTGGTCTTTCTTTTCGAGTTTACCTTCGGCCGTCCTCGTATTATTTTGTTGTTTGAAAGTCAACCTTCAGCTTGGTCATTCTTTTTCGAGTTCACCAGCGGTCGTCCTCGTATTATCTTGGGTTTGAAAGTCCACCTTCGGCTTGGTCTTTCATTTCGAGTTCGCCTTCAGCCGTCCTCGCGTTACCCTTTGTTTGAAAGTCTAGCTTCGGCTTAGTCTTTCATTTCGAGTTCACCTTCGGCCGTCCTCGTATTATTTTGTTGTTGGAAAGTCCACCTACAGCTTGGTCTTTCTTTTTGAGTTCGCATTCGGCCGTTCTCGTGTTACCCTTTTTATGAAAGTCCACCTTCGGCTTGGTTTTTCTTTTTCGAGTTCGTCTTAGGCCGTCCTCGTATTATCTTGGGTTTGAAAGTCCACCTTCGGCTTGGCCTTTCTTTTCGATGTTCGCCTTTGGCCATCCTCATGTTACCCTTTGTTTGAAAGTCCACCTTCGGCTTGGTCTTTCTTTTTCAAGTTCGTCTTCGGTCGCCCTCGTATTATCTTTCGTTTGAAAGTCCACTTTCGGCTTGGTCTTTCTTTTCGATTTCGCCTTCGGCTGTCCTCGCGTTACCCTTTATTTGAAAGCCTACCTTCGGCTTAGTCTTTCTTTTCGAGTTCACCTGCGGCCATCCTCGTATTATTTTGTTGTTTGAAAGTCCACCTTCGGCTTGGTCTTTCTTTCCGAGTTCGCCTTCGGCCGTCTTCGCGTTACCCTTTGTTTGAAAGTCCACCTTCGGCTTGGTCTTTCTTTTTCGAGTTCGCCTTCGGTCGTCCTCGTATTATCTTTGGTTTAAAAGTCCACCTTCGGCTTGGTCTTTCATTTCGAGTTCGCCCTCGGCCGTCCTCGTATTATTTTGTTGTTTGAAAGTCCACCTTAGGCTTGGTCTTTCTTTCCGAGTTCGCCTTCGTCCGTCCTCGTGTTACCCTTTGTTTGAAAGTTCACCTTCGGCTTGGTCTTTCTTTTTCGAGTTTGCCTTCGGTCGTCCTCCTATTATCTTTGGTTTAAAAGTCCACCTTCGGCTTGGTCTTTCATTTCGAGTTCGCCTTCGACCGTCCTCGTGTTACCCATTGTGTGAAAGTCTACCTTCGGCTTAGTCTTTCTTTTCGAGTTCGCCTTCGGCCGTTCTCGAATTATCTTGGGTTTGAAAGTCCACCTTCGGCTTGGTCTTTCTTTCTGAGTTCGCCTTCGGCCGTCCCCGTATTACCCTTTGTTTGAAAGTCCACCTTCGGCTTGGTCTTTCTTTTTTGAGTTCGCCTTCGGTCGTCCTCGTATTATCTTGGATTTACAAGTCCACCTTCGGCTTGGTCTTTCATTTCGAGTTCGCCTTCGGCCGTCCTCGTGTTACCCTTTGTTTGAAAGTCCACCTTTGGCTTGGTCTTTCTTTTCGAGTTTACCTTCGGCCGTCCTCGTATTATTTTGTTGTTTGAAAGTCAACCTTCAGCTTTGTCATTCTTTTTCGAGTTCGCCAGCGGTCGTCCTCGTATTATCTTGGGTTTGAAAGTCCACCTTCGGCTTGGTCTTTCATTTCGAGTTCGCCTTCAGCCGTCCTCGCGTTACCCTTTGTTTGAAAGTCTAGCTTCGGCTTAGTCTTTCATTTCGAGTTCACCTTCGGCCGTCCTCGTATTATTTTGTTGTTGGAAAGTCCACCTACAGCTTGGTCTTTCTTTTTGAGTTCGCATTCGGCCGTTCTCGTGTTACCCTTTTTATGAAAGTCCACCTTCGGCTTGGTTTTCTTTTTCGAGTTCGTCTTAGGCCGTCCTCGTATTATATTGGGTTTGAAAGTCCACCTTCGGCTTGGCCTTTCTTTTCGAGTTCGCCTTTGGCCATCCTCATGTTACCCTTTGTTTGAAAGTCCACCTTCGGCTTGGTCTTTCTTTTTCAAGTTCGTCTTCGGTCGCCCGCGTATTATCTTGGGTTTGAAAGTCCACTTTCGGCTTGGTCTTTCTTTTCGATTTCGCCTTCGGCTGTCCTCGCGTTACCCTTTATTTGAAAGCCTACCTTCGGCTTAGTCTTTCTTTTCGAGTTCACCTGCGGCCGTCCTCGTATTATTTTGTTGTTTGAAAGTCCACCTTCGGCTTGGTCTTTCATTTCGAGTTCGCCTTCGGCCGTCCTCGTGTTACCCATTGTGTGAAAGTCTACCTTCGGCTTAGTCTTTCTTTTCGAGTTCGCCTTCGGCCGTTCTCGAATTATCTTGGGTTTGAAAGTCCACCTTCGGCTTGGTCTTTCTTTCCGAGTTCGCCTTCGGCCGTCCTCGTATTACCCTTTGTTTGAAAGTCCACCTTCGGCTTGGTCTTTCTTTTTCGAGTTCGCCTTCGGTCGTCCTCGTATTATCTTGGATTTACAAGTCCACCTTCGGCTTGGTCTTTCATTTCGAGTTCGCCTTCGGCCGTCCTCGTGTTACCCTTTGTTTGAAAGTCCACCTTTGGCTTGGTCTTTCTTTTCGAGTTTACCTTCGGCCGTCCTCGTATTATTTTGTTATTTGAAAGTCAACCTTCAGCTTGGTCATTCTTTTTCGAGTTCGCCATCGGTCGTCCTCGTATTATCTTGGGTTTGAAACTCCACCTTCGGCTTGGACTTTCATTTCGAGTTCGCCTTCGGCCGTCCTCGCGTTACCCTTTGTTTGAAAGTCTAGCTTCGGCTTAGTCTTTCATTTCGAGTTCACCTACGGCCGTCCTCGTATTATTTTGTTGTTGGAAAGTCCACCTACAGCTTGGTCTTTCTTTTTGAGTTCGCATTCGGCCGTTCTCGTGTTACCCTTTTTATGAAAGTCCACCTTCGGCTTGGTTTTTCTTTTTCGAGTTCGTCTTAGGCCGTCCTCGTATTATCTTGGGTTTGAAAGTCCACCTTCGGCTTGGCCTTTCTTTTCGATGTTCGCCTTTGGCCATCCTCATGTTACCCTTTGTTTGAAAGTCCACCTTCGGCTTGGTCTTTCTTTTTCAAGTTCGTCTTCGGTCGCCCTCGTATTATCTTTCGTTTGAAAGTCCACTTTCGGTTTGATCTTTCTTTTCGATTTCGCCTTCGGCTGTCCTCGCGTTACCCTTTATTTGAAAGCCTACCTTCGGCTTAGTCTTTCTTTTCGAGTTCACCTGCGGCCATCCTCGTATTATTTTGTTGTTTGAAAGTCCACCTTCGGCTTGGTCTTTCTTTCCGAGTTCGCCTTCGGCCGTCTTCGCGTTACCCTTTGTTTGAAAGTCCACCTTCGGCTTGGTCTTTCTTTTTCGAGTTCGCCTTCGGTCGTCCTCGTATTATCTTTGGTTTAAAAGTCCACCTTCGGCTTGGTCTTTCATTTCGAGTTCGCCCTCGGCCGTCCTCGTATTATTTTGTTGTTTGAAAGTCCACCTTAGGCTTGGTCTTTCTTTCCGAGTTCGCCTTCGGCCGTCCTCGTGTTACCCTTTGTTTGAAAGTTCACCTTCGGCTTGGTCTTTCTTTTTCGAGTTTGCCTTCGGTCGTCCTCCTATTATCTTTGGTTTAAAAGTCCACCTTCGGCTTGGTCTTTCATTTCGAGTTCGCCTTCGACCGTCCTCGTGTTACCCATTGTGTGAAAGTCTACCTTCGGCTTAGTCTTTCTTTTCGAGTTCGCCTTCGGCCGTTCTCGAATTATCTTGGGTTTGAAAGTCCACCTTCGGCTTGGTCTTTCGTTCCGAGTTCGCCTTCGGCCGTCCCCGTATTACCCTTTGTTTGAAAGTCCACCTTCGGCTTGGTCTTTCTTTTTCGAGTTCGCCTTCGGTCGTCCTCGTATTATCTTGGATTTACAAGTCCACCTTCGGCTTGGTCTTTCATTTCGAGTTCGCCTTCGGCCGTCCTCGTGTTACCCTTTGTTTGAAAGTCCACCTTTGGCTTGGTCTTTCTTTTCGAGTTTACCTTCGGCCGTCCTCGTATTATTTTGTTGTTTGAAAGTCAACCTTCAGCTTGGTCATTCTTTTTCGAGTTCACCAGCGGTCGTCCTCGTATTATCTTGGGTTTGAAAGTCCACCTTCGGCTTGGTCTTTCATTTCGAGTTCGCCTTCAGCCGTCCTCGCGTTACCCTTTGTTTGAAAGTCTAGCTTCGGCTTAGTCTTTCATTTCGAGTTCACCTTCGGCCGTCCTCGTATTATTTTGTTGTTGGAAAGTCCACCTACAGCTTGGTCTTTCTTTTTGAGTTCGCATTCGGCCGTTCTCGTGTTACCCTTTTTATGAAAGTCCACCTTCGGCTTGGTTTTTCTTTTTCGAGTTCGTCTTAGGCCGTCCTCGTATTATCTTGGGTTTGAAAGTCCACCTTCGGCTTGGCCTTTCTTTTCGATGTTCGCCTTTGGCCATCCTCATGTTACCCTTTGTTTGAAAGTCCACCTTCGGCTTGGTCTTTCTTTTTCAAGTTCGTCTTCGGTCGCCCTCGTATTATCTTTCGTTTGAAAGTCCACTTTCGGCTTGGTCTTTCTTTTCGATTTCGCCTTCGGCTGTCCTCGCGTTACCCTTTATTTGAAAGCCTACCTTCGGCTTAGTCTTTCTTTTCGAGTTCACCTGCGGCCATCCTCGTATTATTTTGTTGTTTGAAAGTCCACCTTCGGCTTGGTCTTTCTTTCCGAGTTCGCCTTCGGCCGTCTTCGCGTTACCCTTTGTTTGAAAGTCCACCTTCGGCTTGGTCTTTCTTTTTCGAGTTCGCCTTCGGTCGTCCTCGTATTATCTTTGGTTTAAAAGTCCACCTTCGGCTTGGTCTTTCATTTCGAGTTCGCCCTCGGCCGTCCTCGTATTATTTTGTTGTTTGAAAGTCCACCTTAGGCTTGGTCTTTCTTTCCGAGTTCGCCTTCGTCCGTCCTCGTGTTACCCTTTGTTTGAAAGTTCACCTTCGGCTTGGTCTTTCTTTTTCGAGTTTGCCTTCGGTCGTCCTCCTATTATCTTTGGTTTAAAAGTCCACCTTCGGCTTGGTCTTTCATTTCGAGTTCGCCTTCGACCGTCCTCGTGTTACCCATTGTGTGAAAGTCTACCTTCGGCTTAGTCTTTCTTTTCGAGTTCGCCTTCGGCCGTTCTCGAATTATCTTGGGTTTGAAAGTCCACCTTCGGCTTGGTCTTTCTTTCTGAGTTCGCCTTCGGCCGTCCCCGTATTACCCTTTGTTTGAAAGTCCACCTTCGGCTTGGTCTTTCTTTTTTGAGTTCGCCTTCGGTCGTCCTCGTATTATCTTGGATTTACAAGTCCACCTTCGGCTTGGTCTTTCATTTCGAGTTCGCCTTCGGCCGTCCTCGTGTTACCCTTTGTTTGAAAGTCCACCTTTGGCTTGGTCTTTCTTTTCGAGTTTACCTTCGGCCGTCCTCGTATTATTTTGTTGTTTGAAAGTCAACCTTCAGCTTTGTCATTCTTTTTCGAGTTCGCCAGCGGTCGTCCTCGTATTATCTTGGGTTTGAAAGTCCACCTTCGGCTTGGTCTTTCATTTCGAGTTCGCCTTCAGCCGTCCTCGCGTTACCCTTTGTTTGAAAGTCTAGCTTCGGCTTAGTCTTTCATTTCGAGTTCACCTTCGGCCGTCCTCGTATTATTTTGTTGTTGGAAAGTCCACCTACAGCTTGGTCTTTCTTTTTGAGTTCGCATTCGGCCGTTCTCGTGTTACCCTTTTTATGAAAGTCCACCTTCGGCTTGGTTTTCTTTTTCGAGTTCGTCTTAGGCCGTCCTCGTATTATATTGGGTTTGAAAGTCCACCTTCGGCTTGGCCTTTCTTTTCGAGTTCGCCTTTGGCCATCCTCATGTTACCCTTTGTTTGAAAGTCCACCTTCGGCTTGGTCTTTCTTTTTCAAGTTCGTCTTCGGTCGCCCGCGTATTATCTTGGGTTTGAAAGTCCACTTTCGGCTTGGTCTTTCTTTTCGATTTCGCCTTCGGCTGTCCTCGCGTTACCCTTTATTTGAAAGCCTACCTTCGGCTTAGTCTTTCTTTTCGAGTTCACCTGCGGCCGTCCTCGTATTATTTTGTTGTTTGAAAGTCCACCTTCGGCTTGGTCTTTCATTTCGAGTTCGCCTTCGGCCGTCCTCGTGTTACCCATTGTGTGAAAGTCTACCTTCGGCTTAGTCTTTCTTTTCGAGTTCGCCTTCGGCCGTTCTCGAATTATCTTGGGTTTGAAAGTCCACCTTCGGCTTGGTCTTTCTTTCCGAGTTCGCCTTCGGCCGTCCTCGTATTACCCTTTGTTTGAAAGTCCACCTTCGGCTTGGTCTTTCTTTTTCGAGTTCGCCTTCGGTCGTCCTCGTATTATCTTGGATTTACAAGTCCACCTTCGGCTTGGTCTTTCATTTCGAGTTCGCCTTCGGCCGTCCTCGTGTTACCCTTTGTTTGAAAGTCCACCTTTGGCTTGGTCTTTCTTTTCGAGTTTACCTTCGGCCGTCCTCGTATTATTTTGTTATTTGAAAGTCAACCTTCAGCTTGGTCATTCTTTTTCGAGTTCGCCATCGGTCGTCCTCGTATTATCTTGGGTTTGAAACTCCACCTTCGGCTTGGACTTTCATTTCGAGTTCGCCTTCGGCCGTCCTCGCGTTACCCTTTGTTTGAAAGTCTAGCTTCGGCTTAGTCTTTCATTTCGAGTTCACCTTCGGCCGTCCTCGTATTATTTTGTTGTTGGAAAGTCCACCTACAGCTTGGTCTTTCTTTTTGAGTTCGCATTCGGCCGTTCTCGTGTTACCCTTTTTATGAAAGTCCACCTTCGGCTTGGTTTTTCTTTTTCGAGTTCGTCTTAGGCCGTCCTCGTATTATCTTGGGTTTGAAAGTCCACCTTCGGCTTGGCCTTTCTTTTCGATGTTCGCCTTTGGCCATCCTCATGTTACCCTTTGTTTGAAAGTCCACCTTCGGCTTGGTCTTTCTTTTTCAAGTTCGTCTTCGGTCGCCCTCGTATTATCTTTCGTTTGAAAGTCCACTTTTGGCTTGGTCTTTCTTTTCGATTTCGCCTTCGGCTGTCCTCGCGTTACCCTTTATTTGAAAGCCTACCTTCGGCTTAGTCTTTCTTTTCGAGTTCACCTGCGGCCATCCTCGTATTATTTTGTTGTTTGAAAGTCCACCTTCGGCTTGGTCTTTCTTTCCGAGTTCGCCTTCGGCCGTCTTCGCGTTACCCTTTGTTTGAAAGTCCACCTTCGGCTTGGTCTTTCTTTTTCGAGTTCGCCTTCGGTCGTCCTCGTATTATCTTTGGTTTAAAAGTCCACCTTCGGCTTGGTCTTTCATTTCGAGTTCGCCCTCGGCCGTCCTCGTATTATTTTGTTGTTTGAAAGTCCACCTTAGGCTTGGTCTTTCTTTCCGAGTTCGCCTTCGGCCGTCCTCGTGTTACCCTTTGTTTGAAAGTTCACCTTCGGCTTGGTCTTTCTTTTTCGAGTTTGCCTTCGGTCGTCCTCGTATTATCTTTGGTTTAAAAGTCCACCTTCGGCTTGGTCTTTCATTTCGAGTTCGCCTTCGACCGTCCTCGTGTTACCCATTGTGTGAAAGTCTACCTTCGGCTTAGTCTTTCTTTTCGAGTTCGCCTTCGGCCGTTCTCGAATTATCTTGGGTTTGAAAGTCCACCTTCGGCTTGGTCTTTCTTTCCGAGTTCGCCTTCGGCCGTCCTCGTATTACCCTTTGTTTGAAAGTCCACCTTCGGCTTGGTCTTTCTTTTTCGAGTTCCCCTTCGGTCGTCCTCGTATTATCTTGGATTTACAAGTCCACCTTCGGCTTGGTCTTTCATTTCGAGTTCGCCTTCGGCCGTCCTCGTGTTACCCTTTGTTTGAAAGTCCACCTTTGGCTTGGTCTTTCTTTTCGAGTTTACCTTCGGCCGTTCTCGTATTATTTTGTTGTTTGAAAGTCAACCTTCAGCTTGGTCATTCTTTTTCGAGTTCGCCAGCGGTCGTCCTCGTATTATCTTGGGTTTGAAAGTCCACCTTCGGCTTGGTCTTTCATTTCGAGTTCGCCTTCGGCCGTCCTCGCGTTACCCTTTGTTTGAAAGTCTAGCTTCGGCTTAGTCTTTCATTTCGAGTTCACCTTCGGCCGTCCTCGTATTATTTTGTTGTTGGAAAGTCCACCTACAGCTTGGTCTTTCTTTTTGAGTTCGCATTCGGCCGTTCTCGTGTTACCCTTTTTATGAAAGTCCACCTTCGGCTTGGTTTTCTTTTTCGAGTTCGTCTTAGGCCGTCCTCGTATTATATTGGGTTTGAAAGTCCACCTTCGGCTTGGCCTTTCTTTTCGAGTTCGCCTTTGGCCATCCTCATGTTACCCTTTGTTTGAAAGTCCACCTTCGGCTTGGTCTTTCTTTTTCAAGTTCGTCTTCGGTCGCCCTCGTATTATCTTGGGTTTGAAAGTCCACTTTCGGCTTGGTCTTTCTTTTCGATTTCGCCTTCCGCTGTCCTCGCGTTACCCTTTATTTGAAAGCCTACCTTCGGCTTAGTCTTTCTTTTCGAGTTCACCTGCGGCCGTCCTCGTATTATTTTGTTGTTTGAAAGTCCACCTTCGGTTGGTCTTTCATTTCGAGTTCGCCTTCGGCCGTCCTCGTGTTACCCATTGTGTGAAAGTCTACCTTCGGCTTAGTCTTTCTTTTCGAGTTCGCCTTCGGCCGTTCTCGAATTATCTTGGGTTTGAAAGTCCACCTTCGGCTTGGTCTTTCTTTCCGAGTTCGCCTTCGGGCGTCCTCGTATTACCCTTTGTTTGAAAGTCCACCTTCGGCTTGGTCTTTCTTTTTCGAGTTCGCCTTCGGTCGTCCTCGTATTATCTTGGATTTACAAGTCCACCTTCGGCTTGGTCTTTCATTTCGAGTTCGCCTTCGGCCGTCCTCGTGTTACCCTTTGTTTGAAAGTCCACCTTTGGCTTGGTCTTTCTTTTCGAGTTTACCTTCGGCCGTCCTCGTATTATTTTGTTATTTGAAAGTCAACCTTCAGCTTGGTCATTCTTTTTCGAGTTCGCCATCGGTCGTCCTCGTATTATCTTGGGTTTGAAACTCCACCTTCGGCTTGGTCTTTCATTTCGAGTTCGCCTTCGGCCGTCCTCGCGTTACCCTTTGTTTGAAAGTCTAGCTTCGGCTTAGTCTTTCATTTCGAGTTCACCTTCGGCCGTCCTCGTATTATTTTGTTGTTGGAAAGTCCACCTACAGCTTGGTCTTTCTTTTTGAGTTCGCATTCGGCCGTTCTCGTGTTACCCTTTTTATGAAAGTCCACCTTCGGCTTGGTTTTTCTTTTTCGAGTTCGTCTTAGGCCGTCCTCGTATTATCTTGGGTTTGAAAGTCCACCTTCGGCTTGGCCTTTCTTTTCGATGTTCGCCTTTGGCCATCCTCATGTTACCCTTTGTTTGAAAGTCCACCTTCGGCTTGGTCTTTCTTTTTCAAGTTCGTCTTCGGTCGCCCTCGTATTATCTTTCGTTTGAAAGTCCACTTTCGGCTTGGTCTTTCTTTTCGATTTCGCCTTCGGCTGTCCTCGCGTTACCCTTTATTTGAAAGCCTACCTTCGGCTTAGTCTTTCTTTTCGAGTTCACCTGCGGCCATCCTCGTATTATTTTGTTGTTTGAAAGTCCACCTTCGGCTTGGTCTTTCTTTCCGAATTCGCCTTCGGCCCTCTTCGCGTTACCCTTTGTTTGAAAGTCCACCTTCGGCTTGGTCTTTCTTTTTCGAGTTCGCCTTCGGTCGTCCTCGTATTATCTTTGGTTTAAAAGTCCACCTTTGGCTTGGTCTTTCATTTCGAGTTCGCCCTCGGCCGTCCTCGTATTATTTTGTTGTTTGAAAGTCCACCTTAGGCTTGGTCTTTCTTTCCGAGTTCGCCTTCGGCCGTCCTCGTGTTACCCTTTGTTTGAAAGTTCACCTTCGGCTTGGTCTTTCTTTTTCGAGTTTGCCTTCGGTCGTCCTCGTATTATCTTTGGTTTAAAAGTCCACCTTCGGCTTGGTCTTTCATTTCGAGTTCGCCTTCGACCGTCCTCGTGTTACCCATTGTGTGAAAGTCTACCTTCGGCTTAGTCTTTCTTTTCGAGTTCGCCTTCGGCCGTTCTCGAATTATCTTGGGTTTGAAAGTCCACATTCGGCTTGGTCTTTCTTTCCGAGTTCGCCTTCGGCCGTCCTCGTATTACCCTTTGTTTGAAAGTCCACCTTCGGCTTGGTCTTTCTTTTTCGAATTCGCCTTCGGTCGTCCTCGTATTATCTTGGATTTACAAGTCCACCTTCGGCTTGGTCTTTCATTTCGAGTTCGCCTTCGGCCGTCCTCGTGTTACCCTTTGTTTGAAAGTCCACCTTTGGCTTGGTCTTTCTTTTCGAGTTTACCTTCGGCCGTTCTCGTATTATTTTGTTGTTTGAAAGTCAACCTTCAGCTTGGTCATTCTTTTTCGAGTTCGCGAGCGGTCGTCCTCGTATTATCTTGGGTTTGAAAGTCCACCTTCGGCTTGGTCTTTCATTTCGAGTTCGCCTTCGGCCGTCCTCGCGTTACCCTTTGTTTGAAAGTCTAGCTTCGGCTTAGTCTTTCATTTCGAGTTCACCTTCGGCCGTCCTCGTATTATTTTGTTGTTGGAAAGTCCACCTACAGCTTGGTCTTTCTTTTTGAGTTCGCATTCGGTCGTTCTCGTGTTACCCTTTTTATGAAAGTCCACCTTCGGCTTGGTTTTCTTTTTCGAGTTCGTCTTAGGCCGTCCTCGTATTATATTGGGTTTGAAAGTCCACCTTCGGCTTGGCCTTTCTTTTCGAGTTCGCCTTTGGCCATCCTCATGTTACCCTTTGTTTGAAAGTCCACCTTCGGCTTGGTCTTTCTTTTTCAAGTTCGTCTTCGGTCGCCCTCGTATTATCTTGGGTTTGAAAGTCCACTTTCGGCTTGGTCTTTCTTTTCGATTTCGCCTTCGGCTGTCCTCGCGTTACCCTTTATTTGAAAGCCTACCTTCGGCTTAGTCTTTCTTTTCGAGTTCACCTGCGGCCATCCTCGTATTATTTTGTTGTTTGAAAGTCCACCTTCGGCTTGGTCTTTCATTTCGAGTTCGCCTTCGGCCGTCCTCGTGTTACCCATTATGTGAAAGTCTACCTTCGGCTTAGTCTTTCTTTTCGAGTTCGCCTTCGGCCGTTCTCGAATTATCTTGGGTTTGAAAGTCCACCTTCGGCTTGGTCTTTCTTTCCGAGTTCGCCTTCGGCCGTCCTCGTATTACCCTTTGTTTGAAAGTCCACCTTCGGCTTGGTCTTTCTTTTTCGAGTTCGCCTTCGGTCGTCCTCGTATTATCTTGGATTTACAAGTCCACCTTCGGCTTGGTCTTTCATTTCGAGTTCCCCTTCGGCCGTCCTCGTGTTACCCTTTGTTTGAAAGTCCACCTTTGGCTTGGTCTTTCTTTTCGAGTTTACCTTC
Source organism: Lathyrus tuberosus (assembly GCA_022829125.1). Taxonomy (NCBI): domain Eukaryota; kingdom Viridiplantae; phylum Streptophyta; class Magnoliopsida; order Fabales; family Fabaceae; genus Lathyrus; species Lathyrus tuberosus. Next base: position 2,753,907 of record JALAZF010000438.1, read on the forward strand.
GGCCGTCCTCGTATTATTTTGTTATTTGAAAGTCAACCTTCAGCTTGGTCATTCTTTTTCGAGTTCGCCATCGGTCGTCCTCGTATTATCTTGGGTTTGAAACTCCACCTTCGGCTTGGTCTTTCATTTCGAGTTCGCCTTCGGCCGTCCTCGCGTTACCCTTTGTTTGAAAGTCTATCTTCGGCTTAGTCTTTCATTTCGAGTTCACCTTCGGCCGTCCTCGTATTATTTTGTTGTTGGAAAGTCCACCTACAGCTTGGTCTTTCTTTTTGAGTTCGCATTCGGCCGTTCTCGTGTTACCCTTTTTATGAAAGTCCACCTTCGGCTTGGTTTTTCTTTTTCGAGTTCGTCTTAGGCCGTCCTCGTATTATCTTGGGTTTGAAAGTCCACCTTCGGCTTGGCCTTTCTTTTCGATGTTCGCCTTTGGCCATCCTCATGTTACCCTTTGTTTGAAAGTCCACCTTCGGCTTTGACTTTCTTTTTCAAGTTCGTCTTCGGTCGCCCTCGTATTATCTTGGGTTTGAAAGTCCACTTTCGGCTTGGTCTTTCTTTTCGATTTCGCCTTCGGCTGTCCTCGCGTTACCCTTTATTTGAAAGCCTACCTTCGGCTTAGTCTTTCTTTTCGAGTTCACCTGCGGCCGTCCTCGTATTATTTTGTTGTTTGAAAGTCCACCTTCGGCTTGGTCTTTCATTTCGAGTTCGCCTTCGGCCGTCCTCGTGTTACCCATTGTGTGAAAGTCTACCTTCGGCTTAGTCTTTCTTTTCGAGTTCGCCTTCGGCCGTTCTCGAATTATCTTGGGTTTGAAAGTCCACCTTCGGCTTGGTCTTTCTTTCCGAGTTCGCCTTCGGCCGTCCTCGTATTACCCTTTGTTTGAAAGTCCACCTTCGGCTTGGTCTTTCTTTTTCGAGTTCGCCTTCGGTCGTCCTCGTATTATCTTGGATTTACAAGTCCACCTTCGGCTTGGTCTTTCATTTCGAGTTCGCCTTCGGCCGTCCTCATGTTACCCTTTGTTTGAAAGTCCACCTTTGGCTTGGTCTTTCTTTTCGAGTTTACCTTCGGCCGTCCTCGTATTATTTTGTTGTTTGAAAGTCAACCTTCAGCTTGGTCATTCTTTTTCGAGTTCGCCATCGGTCGTCCTCGTATTATCTTGGGTTTGAAAGTCCACCTTCGGCTTGATCTTTCATTTCGAGTTCGCCTTCGGCCGTCCTCGCGTTACCCTTTGTTTGAAAGTCTAGCTTCGGCTTAGTCTTTCATTTCGAGTTCACCTTCGGCCGTCCTCGTATTATTTTGTTGTTGGAAAGTCCACCTACAGCTTGGTCTTTCTTTTTGAGTTCGCATTCGGCCGTTCTCGTGTTACCCTTTTTATGAAAGTCCACCTTCGGCTTGGTTTTCTTTTTCGAGTTCGTCTTAGGCCGTCCTCGTATTATATTGGGTTTGAAAGTCCACCTTCGGCTTGGCCTTTCTTTTCGAGTTCGCCTTTGGCCATCCTCATGTTACCCTTTGTTTGAAAGTCCACCTTCGGCTTGGTCTTTCTTTTTCAAGTTCGTCTTCGGTCGCCCTCGTATTATCTTGGGTTTGAAAGTCCACTTTCGGCTTGGTCTTTCTTTTCGATTTCGCCTTCGGCTGTCCTCGCGTTACCCTTTATTTGAAAGCCTACCTTCGGCTTAGTCTTTCTTTTCGAGTTCACCTGCGGCCGTCCTCGTATTATTTTGTTGTTTGAAAGTCCACCTTCGGCTTGGTCTTTCATTTCGAGTTCGCCTTCGGCCGTCCTCGTGTTACCCATTGTGTGAAAGTCTACCTTCGGCTTAGTCTTTCTTTTCGAGTTCGCCTTCGGCCGTTCTCGAATTATCTTGGGTTTGAAAGTCCACCTTCGGCTTGGTCTTTCTTTCCGAGTTCGCCTTCGGCCGTCCTCGTATTACCCTTTGTTTGAAAGTCCACCTTCGGCTTGGTCTTTCTTTTTCGAGTTCGCCTTCGGTCGTCCTCGTATTATCTTGGATTTACAAGTCCACCTTCGGCTTGGTCTTTCATTTCGAGTTCGCCTTCGGCCGTCCTCATGTTACCCTTTGTTTGAAAGTCCACCTTTGGCTTGGTCTTTCTTTTCGAGTTTACCTTCGGCCGTCCTCGTATTATTTTGTTGTTTGAAAGTCAACCTTCAGCTTGGTCATTCTTTTTCGAGTTCGCCATCGGTCGTCCTCGTATTATCTTGGGTTTGAAAGTCCACCTTCGGCTTGATCTTTCATTTCGAGTTCGCCTTCGGCCGTCCTCGCGTTACCCTTTGTTTGAAAGTCTAGCTTCGGCTTAGTCTTTCATTTCGAGTTCACCTTCGGGCGTCCTCGTATTATTTTGTTGTTGGAAAGTCCACCTACAGCTTGGTCTTTCTTTTTGAGTTCGCATTCGGCCGTTCTCGTGTTACCCTTTTTATGAAAGTCCACCTTCGGCTTGGTTTTCTTTTTCGAGTTCGTCTTAGGCCGTCCTCGTATTATATTGGGTTTGAAAGTCCACCTTCGGCTTGGCCTTTCTTTTCGAGTTCGCCTTTGGCCATCCTCATGTTACCCTTTGTTTGAAAGTCCACCTTCGGCTTGGTCTTTCTTTTTCAAGTTCGTCTTCGGTCGCCCTCGTATTATCTTGGGTTTGAAAGTCCACTTTCGGCTTGGTCTTTCTTTTCGATTTCGCCTTCGGCTGTCCTCGCGTTACCCTTTATTTGAAAGCCTACCTTCGGCTTAGTCTTTCTTTTCGAGTTCACCTGCGGCCGTCCTCGTATTATTTTGTTGTTTGAAAGTCCACCTTCGGCTTGGTCTTTCATTTCGAGTTCGCCTTCGGCCGTCCTCGTGTTACCCATTGTGTGAAAGTCTACCTTCGGCTTAGTCTTTCTTTTCGAGTTCGCCTTCGGCCGTTCTCGAATTATCTTGGGTTTGAAAGTCCACCTTCGGCTTGGTCTTTCTTTCCGAGTTCGCCTTCGGCCGTCCTCGTATTACCCTTTGTTTGAAAGTCCACCTTCGGCTTGGTCTTTCTTTTTCGAGTTCGCCTTCGGTCGTCCTCGTATTATCTTGGATTTACAAGTCCACCTTCGGCTTGGTCTTTCATTTCGAGTTCGCCTTCGGCCGTCCTCGTGTTACCCTTTGTTTGAAAGTCCACCTTTGGCTTGGTCTTTCTTTTCGAGTTTACCTTCGGCCGTCCTCGTATTATTTTGTTGTTTGAAAGTCAACCTTCAGCTTGGTCATTCTTTTTCGAGTTCGCCATCGGTCGTCCTCGTATTATCTTGGGTTTGAAAGTCCACCTTCGGCTTGGTCTTTCATTTCGAGTTCGCCTTCAGCCGTCCTCGCGTTACCCTTTGTTTGAAAGTCTAGCTTCGGCTTAGTCTTTCATTTCGAGTTCACCTTCGGCCGTCCTCGTATTATTTTGTTGTTGGAAAGTCCACCTACAGCTTGGTCTTTCTTTTTGAGTTCGCATTCGGTCGTTCTCGTGTTACCCTTTTTATGAAAGTCCACCTTCGGCTTGGTTTTCTTTTTCGAGTTCGTCTTAGGCCGTCCTCGTATTATATTGGGTTTGAAAGTCCACCTTCGGCTTGGCCTTTCTTTTCGAGTTCGCCTTTGGCCATCCTCATGTTACCCTTTGTTTGAAAGTCCACCTTCGGCTTGGTCTTTCTTTTTCAAGTTCGTCTTCGGTCGCCCTCGTATTATCTTGGGATTGAAAGTCCACTTTCGGCTTGGTCTTTCTTTTCGATTTCGCCTTTGGCTGTCCTCGCGTTACCCTTTATTTGAAAGCCTACCTTCGGCTTAGTCTTTCTTTTCGAGTTCACCTGCGGCCGTCCTCGTATTATTTTGTTGTTTGAAAGTCCACCTTCGGCTTGGTCTTTCATTTCGAGTTCGCCTTCGGCCGTCCTCGTGTTACCCATGGTGTGAAAGTCTACCTTCGGCTTAGTCTTTCTTTTCGAGTTCGCCTTCGGCCGTTCTCGAATTATCTTGGGTTTGAAAGTCCACCTTCGGCTTGGTCTTTCTTTCCGAGTTCGCCTTCGGCCGTCCTCGTGTTACCCTTTGTTTGAAAGTCCACCTTTGGCTTGGTCTTTCTTTTCGAGTTTACCTTCGGCCGTCCTCGTATTATTTTGTTGTTTGAAAGTCAACCTTCAGCTTGGTCATTCTTTTTCGAGTTCGCCATCGGTCGTCCTCGTATTATCTTGGGTTTGAAAGTCCACCTTCGGCTTGGTCTTTCATTTCGAGTTCGCCTTCGGCCGTCCTCGCGTTACCCTTTGTTTGAAAGTCTAGCTTCGGCTTAGTCTTTCATTTCGAGTTCACCTTCGGCCGTCCTCGTATTATTTTGTTGTTGGAAAGTCCACCTACAGCTTGGTCTTTCTTTTTGAGTTCGCATTCGGCCGTTCTCGTGTTACCCTTTTTATGAAAGTCCACCTTCGGCTTGGTTTTCTTTTTCGAGTTCGTCTTAGGCCGTCCTCGTATTATATTGGGTTTGAAAGTCCACCTTCGGCTTGGCCTTTCTTTTCGAGTTCGCCTTTGGCCATCCTCATGTTACCCTTTGTTTGAAAGTCCACCTTCGGCTTGGTCTTTCTTTTTCAAGTTCGTCTTCGGTCGCCCTCGTATTATCTTGGGTTTGAAAGTCCACTTTCGGCTTGGTCTTTCTTTTCGATTTCGCCTTCGGCTGTCCTCGCGTTACCCTTTATTTGAAAGCCTACCTTCGGCTTAGTCTTTCTTTTCGAGTTCACCTGCGGCCGTCCTCGTATTATTTTGTTGTTTGAAAGTCCACCTTCGGCTTGGTCTTTCATTTCGAGTTCGCCTTCGGCCGTCCTCGTGTTACCCATTGTGTGAAAGTCTACCTTCGGCTTAGTCTTTCTTTTCGAGTTCGCCTTCGGCCGTTCTCGAATTATCTTGGGTTTGAAAGTCCACCTTCGGCTTGGTCTTTCTTTCCGAGTTCGCCTTCGGCCGTCCTCGTATTACCCTTTGTTTGAAAGTCCACCTTCGGCTTGGTCTTTCTTTTTCGAGTTCGCCTTCGGTCGTCCTCGTATTATCTTGGATTTACAAGTCCACCTTCGGCTTGGTCTTTCATTTCGAGTTCGCCTTCGGCCGTCCTCGTGTTACCCTTTGTTTGAAAGTCCACCTTTGGCTTGGTCTTTCTTTTCGAGTTTACCTTCGGTCGTCCTCGTATTATTTTGTTATTTGAAAGTCAACCTTCAGCTTGGTCATTCTTTTTCGAGTTCGCCATCGGTCGTCCTCGTACTATCTTGGGTTTGAAACTCCACCTTCGGCTTGGTCTTTCATTTCGAGTTCGCCTTCGGCCGTCCTCGCGTTACCCTTTGTTTGAAAGTCTAGCTTCGGCTTAGTCTTTCATTTCGAGTTCACCTTCGGCCGTCCTCGTATTATTTTGTTGTTGGAAAGTCCACCTACAGCTTGGTCTTTCTTTTTGAGTTCGCATTCGGCCGTTCTCGTGTTACCCTTTTTATGAAAGTCCACCTTCGGCTTGGTTTTTCTTTTTCGAGTTCGTCTTAGGCCGTCCTCGTATTATCTTGGGTTTGAAAGTCCACCTTCGGCTTGGCCTTTCTTTTCGATGTTCGCCTTTGGCCATCCTCATGTTACCCTTTGTTTGAAAGTCCACCTTCGGCTTGGTCTTTCTTTTTCAAGTTCGTCTTCGGTCGCCCTCGTATTATCTTTCGTTTGAAAGTCCACTTTCGGCTTGGTCTTTCTTTTCGATTTCGCCTTCGGCTGTCCTCGCGTTACCCTTTATTTGAAAGCCTACCTTCGGCTTAGTCTTTCTTTTCGAGTTCACCTGCGGCCATCCTCGTATTATTTTGTTGTTTGAAAGTCCACCTTCGGCTTGGTCTTTCTTTCCGAGTTCGCCTTCGGCCGTCCTCGTGTTAGCCTTTGTTTGAAAGTCCACCTTCGGCTTGGTCTTTCTTTTTCGAGTTCGCCTTCGGTCATCCTCGTATTATCTTTGGTTTAAAAGTCCACCTTCGGCTTGGTCTTTCATTTCGAGTTCGCCCTCGGCCGTCCTCGTATTATTTTGTTGTTTGAAAGTCCACCTTAGGCTTGGTCTTTCTTTCCGAGTTCGCCTTCGGCCGTCCTCGTGTTACCCTTTGTTTGAAAGTTCACCTTCGGCTTGGTCTTTCTTTTTCGAGTTTGCCTTCGGTCGTCCTCGTATTATCTTTGGTTTAAAAGTCCACCTTCGGCTTGGTCTTTCATTTCGAGTTCGCCTTCGACCGTCCTCGTGTTACCCATTGTGTGAAAGTCTACCTTCGGCTTAGTCTTTCTTTTCGAGTTCGCCTTCGGCCGTTCTCGAATTATCTTGGGTTTGAAAGTCCACCTTCGGCTTGGTCTTTCTTTCCGAGTTCGCCTTCGGCCGTCCTCGTATTACCCTTTGTTTGAAAGTCCACCTTCGGCTTGGCCTTTCTTTTCGAGTTCGCCTTTGGCCATCCTCATGTTACCCTTTGTTTGAAAGTCCACCTTCGGCTTGGTCTTTCTTTTTCAAGTTCGTCTTCGGTCGCCCTCGTATTATCTTGGGTTTGAAAGTCCACTTTAGGCTTGGTCTTTCTTTTCGATTTCGCCTTCGGCTGTCCTCGCGTTACCCTTTATTTGAAAGCCTACCTTCGGCTTAGTCTTTCTTTTCGAGTTCACCTGCGGCCGTCCTCGTATTATTTTGTTGTTTGAAAGTCCACCTTCGGCTTGGTCTTTCTTTCCGAGTTCGCCTTCGGCCGTCCTCGTGTTACCCTTTGTTTGAAAGTCCACCTTCGGCTTGGTCTTTCTTTTTCGAGTTCGCCTTCGGTCGTCCTCGTATTATCTTTGGTTTAAAAGTCCACCTTCGGCTTGGTCTTTCATTTCGAGTTCGCCTTCGGCCATCCTCGTGTTACCCATTGTGTGAAAGTCTACCTTCGACTTAGTCTTTCTTTTCGAGTTCGCCTTCGGCCATCTTCGCGTTACCCTTTATTTGAAAGCCTACCTTCGGCTTAGTCTTTCTTTTCGAGTTCGCCCTCGGCCGTCCTCGTATTATTTTGTTGTTTGAAAGTCCACTTTAGGCTTGGTCTTTCTTTTCGATTTCGCCTTCGGCTGTCCTCGCGTTACCCTTTATTTGAAAGCCTACCTTCGGCTTAGTCTTTCTTTTCGAGTTCACCTGCGGCCGTCCTCGTATTATTTTGTTGTTTGAAAGTCCACCTTCGGCTTGGTCTTTCTTTCCGAGTTCGCCTTCGGCCGTCCTCGTGTTACCCTTTGTTTGAAAGTTCACCTTCGGCTTGGTCTTTCTTTTTCGAGTTTGCCTTCGGTCGTCCTCGTATTATCTTTGGTTTAAAAGTCCACCTTCGGCTTGGTCTTTCATTTCGAGTTCGCCTTCGACCGTCCTCGTGTTACCCATTGTGTGAAAGTCTACCTTCGGCTTAGTCTTTCTTTTCGAGTTCGCCTTCGGCCGTTCTCGAATTATCTTGGGTTTAAAAGTCCACCTTCGGCTTGGTCTTTCTTTCCGAGTTCGCCTTCGGTCCTCCTCGTATTACCCTTTGTTTGAAAGTCCACCTTCGGCTTGGTCTTTCTTTTTCGAGTTCGCCTTCGGTCGTCCTCGTATTATCTTGGATTTACAAGTCCACCTTCGGCTTGGTCTTTCATTTCGAGTTCGCCTTCGGCCGTCCTCGTGTTACCCTTTGTTTGAAAGTCCACCTTTGGCTTGGTCTTTCTTTTCGAGTTTACCTTCGGCCGTCCTCGTATTATTTTGTTGTTTGAAAGTCAACCTTCAGCTTGGTCATTCTTTTTCGTGTTCGCCATCGGTCGTCCTCGTATTATCTTGGGTTTGAAACTCCACCTTCGGCTTGGTCTTTCATTTCGAGTTCGCCTTCGGCCGTCCTCGCGTTACCCTTTGTTTGAAAGTCTAGCTTCGGCTTAGTCTTTCATTTCGAGTTCACCTTCGGCCGTCCTCGTATTATTTTGTTGTTGGAAAGTCCACCTACAGCTTGGTCTTTCTTTTTGAGTTCGTATTCAGCCGTTCTCGTGTTACCCTTTTTATGAAAGTCAACCTTCGGTTTGGTTTTTCTTTTTCGAGTTCGTCTTAGGCCGTCCTCGTATTATCTTGGGTTTGAAAGTCCACCTTCGGCTTGGCCTTTCTTTTCGATGTTCGCCTTTGGCCATCCTCATGTTACCCTTTGTTTGAAAGTCCACCTTCGGCTTGGTCTTTCTTTTTCAAGTTCGTCTTCGGTCGCCCTCGTATTATCTTGGGTTTGAAAGTCCACTTTCAGCTTGGTCTTTCTTTTCGATTTCGCCTTCGGCTATCCTCGCGTTACCCTTTATTTGAAAGCCTACCTTCGGCTTAGTCTTTCTTTTCGAGTTCACCTGCGGCCATCCTCGTATTATTTTGTTGTTTGAAAGTCCACCTTCGGCTTGGACTTTGTTTCCGAGTTCGCCTTCGGCCGTCCTCGTGTTACCCTTTGTTTGAAAGTCCACCTTCGGCTTGGTCTTTCTTTTTCGAGTTCGCCTTCGGTCGTCCTCGTATTATCTTTGGTTTAAAAGTCCACCTTCGGCTTGGTCTTTCATTTCGAGTTCGCCTTCGGCCATCCTCGTGTTACCCATTGTGTGAAAGTCTACCTTCGGCTTAGTCTTTCTTTTCGAGTTCGCCTTCGGCCGTTCTCGAATTATCTTGGGTTTGAAAGTCCACCTTCGGCTTGGTCTTTCTTTCCGAGTTCGCCTTCGGCCGTCCTCATATTACCCTTTGTTTGAAAGTCGCCTTCGGCCATCCTCGTGTTACCCCTTGTGTGAAAGTCTACCTTCGGCTTAGTCTTTCTTTACAAGTTCGCCTTCGGTCGTCCTCGTATTATCTTGGATTTGAAAGTGCACCTTCGGCTTGGTCTTTTATTTTGAGTTCGCCTTCGGCCGTCCTCGTGTTACCCTTTGTTTGAAAGTCCACCATTGGCTTGGTATTTCTTTTCGAGTTTGCCTTCGGCCGTCCTCGTATTATTTTGTTGTTTGAAAGTCAACCTTCAGCTTGGTCTTTCTTTTTCGAGTTCACCTTCGGCCGTCCTCGTATTATCTTGGGTTTGAAAGTCTACCTTCGGCTTGGTTTTTCTTTTCGAGTTCGCCTTCGGCCGTCTTTGTATTATCTTGGGTTTGAAAGTCCACCTTCGGCTTGGTCTTTCTTTTCGAGTTCGCCTTTGGCCGTCCTCGCGTTACCCTTTGTTTGAAAGTCTAGCTTCGGCTTAGTCTTTCTTTTCGAGTTCGCCTTCGGCCGTCCTCGTATTATTTTGTTGTTGGAAAGTCCACCTACAACTTGGTCTTTCTTTTCGAGTTCGCATTCGGCCGTTCTCGCGTTACCCTTTTTTTGAAAGTCCACCTTTGGCTTGGTTTTTCTTTTTCGAGTTCACCTTCGGCCGTCCTCGTATTACCTTGTGTTTGAAAGTTCACCATCGGCTTGGTCTTTCTTTTCGAGTTCGCCTTCGGCCGTCCTCGTGTTATCCTTTGTGTGAAAGTCTACCTTTAACTTGGTCTTTCTTTTTCGAGTTCGCCTTTAGTTGTTATCGTATTATCTTGGGTTTAAATGTCCACCTTTGGCTTGGTGTTTCTTTTCGAGTTCTCTTTCGGATGTCCTCGTGTTACCCTTTGTTTGAAAGTCCACCTTGAGCTTGGTATTCCTTTTTCTAGTTCGCCTTCGGTCGTCCTAGTATTATCTTGGGTTTGAAAGTCCAACTTCAGCTTGGCCTTTCTTTTTTGAGGTCGCCTTCGGCCGTCCTCGTATTATCTCGGGTTTAAAACTCCACCTTCGGTTTGGTCTTTCTTTCCGAGTTCGCCTTCGGCCGTCCTCGTGTTACCCTTTGTTTGAAAGTCCACCTTCGGCTTGGTCTTTCTTTTTCGAGTTCGCCTTCGGTCGTCCTCATATTATCTTTGGTTTAAAAGTCCACCTTCGGCTTGGTCTTTCATTTCGAGTTCGCCTTCGGCCATCCTCGTGTTACCCATTGTGTGAAAGTCTACCTTCGACTTAGTCTTTCTTTTCTAGTTCGCCTTCGGCCGTCTTCGCGTTACCCTTTATTTGAAAGCCTACCTTCGGCTTAGTCTTTCTTTTCGAGTTCGCCCTCGGCCGTCCTCGTATTATTTTGTTGTTTGAAAGTCCACCTTAGGCTTCGTCTTTCTTTCCGAGTTCGCCTTCGGCCGTCCTCGTGTTACCCTTTGTTTGAAAGTTCACCTTCCGCTTGGTCTTTCTTTTTCGAGTTTGCCTTCGGTCGTCCTCGTATTATCTTTGGTTTAAAAGCCCACCTTCGGCTTGGTCTTTCATTTCGAGTTCGCCTTCGACCGTCCTCGTGTTACCCATTGTGTGAAAGTCTACCTTCGGCTTAGTCTTTCTTTTCGAGTTCGCCTTCGGCCGTTCTCGAATTATCTTGGGTTTGAAAGTCCACCTTCGGCTTGGTCTTTCTTTCCGAGTTCGCCTTCGGCCGTCCTCGTATTACCCTTTGTTTGAAAGTCCACCTTCGGCTTGGTCTTTCTTTTTCGAGTTTGCCTTCGGTCGTCCTCGTATTATCTTGGATTTACAAGTCCACCTTCGGCTTGGTCTTTCATTTCGAGTTCGCCTTCGGCCGTCCTCGAGTTACCCTTTGTTTGAAAGTCCACCTTTGGCTTGGTCTTTCTTTTCGAGTTTACCTTCGGCCGTCCTCGTATTATTTTGTTGTTTGAAAGTCAACCTTCAGCTTGGTCATTCTTTTTCGAGTTCGCCATCGGTCATCCTCGTATTATCTTGGGTTTGAAACTCCACCTTCGTCTTGGTCTTTCATTTCGAGTTCGCCTTCGGCCGTCCTCGCGTTACCCTTTGTTTGAAAGTCTAGCTTCGGCTTAGTCTTTCATTTCGAGTTCACCTTCGGCCGTCCTCGTATTATTTTGTTGTTGGAAAGTCCACCTACAGCTTGGTCTTTCTTTTTGAGTTCGCATTCGGCCGTTCTCGTGTTACCCTTTTTATGAAAGTCCACCTTCGGCTTGGTTTTTCTTTTTCGAGTTCGTCTTAGGCCGTCCTCGTATTATCATGGGTTTGAAAGTCCACCTTCGGCTTGGCCTTTCTTTTCGATGTTCGCCTTTGGCCATCCTCATGTTACCCTTTGTTTGAAAGTCCACCTTCGGCTTGGTCTTTCTTTTTCAAGTTCGTCTTCGGTCGCCCTCGTATTATCTTGGGTTTGAAAGTCCACTTTCAGCTTGGTCTTTCTTTTCGATTTCGCCTTCGGCTGTCCTCGCGTTACCCTTTATTTGAAAGCCTACCTTCGGCTTAGTCTTTCTTTTCGAGTTCACCTGCGGCCATCCTCGTATTATTTTGTTGTTTGAAAGTCCACCTTCGGCTTGGTCTTTCTTTCCGAGTTCGCCTTCGGCCGTCCTCGTGTTACCCTTTGTTTGAAAGTCCACCTTCGGCTTGGTCTTTCTTTTTCGAGTTCGCCTTCGGTCGTCCTCGTATTATCTTTGGTTTAAAAGTCCACCTTCGGCTTGGTCTTTCATTTCGAGTTTGCCTTCGGCCATCCTCGTGTTACCCATTGTGTGAAAGTCTACCTTCGGCTTAGTCTTTCATTTCGAGTTCGCCTTCGGCCGTTCTCGAATTATCTTGGGTTTGATAGTCCACCTTCGGCTTGGTCTTTCTTTCCGAGTTCGCCTTCGGCCGTCCTCGTATTACCCTTTGTTTGAAAGTCGCCTTCGGCCATCCTCGTGTTACCCATTGTGTGAAAGTCTACCTTCGGCTTAGTCTTTCTTTACAAGTTCGCCTTCGGTCGTCCTCGTATTATCTTGGATTTGAAAGTGCACCTTCGGCTTGGTCTTTCATTTTGAGTTCGCCTTCGGCCGTCCTCGTGTTACCCTTTGTTTGAAAGTCCACCATTGGCTTGGTATTTCTTTTCGAGTTTGCCTTCGGCCGTCCTTGTATTATTTTGTTGTTGGAAAGTCCACCTACAGCTTGGTCTTTCTTTTCGAGTTCGCATTCGGCCGTTCTCGCGTTACCCTTTTTTTGAAAGTCCACCTTTGGCTTGGTTTTTCTTTTTCGAGTTCACCTTCGGCCGTCCTCGTATTACCTTGTGTTTAAAAGTTCACCATCGGCTTGGTCTTTCTTTTCGAGTTCGCCTTCGGCCGTCCTCGTGTTACCCTTTGTGTGAAAGTCTACCTTCAACTTGGTCTTTCTTTTTCGAGTTCGCCTTTAGTTGTTATCGTATTATCTTGGGTTTAAATGTCCACCTTCGGCTTGGTGTTTCTTTTCGAGTTCTCTTTCGGACGTCCTCGTGTTACCCTTTGTTTGAAAGTCCACCTTCAGCTTGGTATTCCTTTTTCTAGTTCGCCTTCGGCCGTCCCAGTATTATCTTGGGTTTGAAAGTCCAACTTCAGCTTGGCCTTTCTTTTTTGAGGTCGCCTTCGGCCGTCCTCGTATTATCTCGGGTTTAAAAGTCCACCTTCGGCTTGGTCTTTCTTTTCGAGTTCGCCTTCGGCCGTCCTCGTGTTACCCTTTGTTTGAAAGTCCACCTTCGGCTTGGTCTTTCTTTTTCTAGGAAGCCTTCGGCCGTCCTCGTATTATCTTGGGTTTAAAAGTCCACCTTCGGCTTGGTCTTTCTTTTCGAGTTTGCCTTCGGCCGTCCTCGTGTTACCCTTTGTTTGAAAGTCCACCTTCGGCTTGGTCTTTCTTTTTCTAGGTCGCCTTCGGCCGTCCTCGTATTATCTTGGGTTTGAAAGTCCACCTTCGGCTTGGTCTTTCTTTTCGAGTTCGCCTTTGGCCGTCCTCGTGTTACCCTTTGTTTGAAAGTCCACCTTCGGCTTGGTCTTTCTTTTTCAAGTAAGTCTTAGGCCGTCCTCGTATTATCTTGGGTTTGAAAGTCCACTTTCGGCATGGTCTTTCTTTTCGAGTTCACCTTCGGCCGTCTTCGCGTTACCCTTTATTTGAAAGCCTACCTTCGGCTTAATCGTTCTTTTCGAGTTCGCCCTCGGCCGTCCTCGTATTATTTTGTTGTTTAAAAGTCCACCTTCGGTTTGGTCTTTCTTTCCGAGTTCGCCTTCGGCCGTCCTCGTGTTACCCTTTGTTTGAAAGTTCACCTTCAGCTTGGTCTTTCTTTTTCGAGTTTGCCTTCGGTCGTCCTCGTATTATCTTTGGTTTAAAAGTCCACCTTCGGCTTGGTCTTTCATTTCGAGTTCACCTTCGACCGTCCTCGTGTTACCCATTGTGTGAAAGTCTACCTTCGGCTTAGTCTTTCTTTTCGAGTTCGCCTTCGGCCGTTCTCGAATTATCTTGGGTTTGAAAGTCCACCTTCGACTTGGTCTTTCTTTCCGAGTTCGCCTTCGGCCGTCCTCGTATTACCCTTTGTTTGAAAGTCCACCTTCGGCTTGGTCTTTCTTTTTCGAGTTCGCCTTCGGTCGTCCTCGTATTATCTTGGATTTACAAGTCCACCTTCAGCTTGGTCTTTCATTTCGAGTTCGCCTTCTGCCGTCCTCGTGTTACCCTTTGTTTGAAAGTCCACCTTTGGCTTGGTCTTTCTTTTCGAGTTTACCTTCGGCCGTCCTCGTATTATTTTGTTGTTTGAAAGTCAACCTTCAGCTCGGTCTTTCTTTTTCGAGTTCGCCATCGGTCGTCCTCGTATTATCTTGGGTTTGAAAGTCCACCTTCGGCTTGGTCTTTCATTTCGAGTTCGCCTTCGGCCGTCCTCGCGTTACCCTTTGTGTGAAAGTCTAGCTTCGGCTTAGTCTTTCATTTCGAGTTCGCCTTCGGCCGTCCTCGTATTATTTTGTTGTTGGAAAGTCCACCTACAGCTTGGTCTTTCTTTTTGAGTTCGCATTCGGCCGTTCTCGTGTTACCCTTTTTATGAAAGTCCACCTTCGGCTTGGTTTTTCTTTTTCGAGTTCGTCTTAGGCCGTCCTCGTATTATCTTGGGTTTGAAAGTCCACCTTCGGCTTGGTCTTTCTTTTCGAGTTCGCCTTTGGTCGTCCTCATGTTACCCTTTGTTTGAAAGTCCACCTTCGGCTTGGTCTTTCTTTTTCAAGTTCGTCTTCGGTCGCCCTCGTATTATCTTGGGTTTGAAAGTCCACTTTCGGCTTGGTCTTTCTTTTCGAGTTCGCCTTCAGCCGTCTTCGCGTTACCCTTTATATAAAAGCCTACCTTTGGCTTAGTCTTTCTTTTCGAGTTCGCCTTCGGCCGTCCTCGTATTATTTTGTTGTTTGAAAGTCCATCTTCGGCTTGGTCTTTCTTTCCGAGTTTGCCTTCGGCCGTCCTCGTGTTACCCTTTGTTTGAAAGTCCACCTTTGGCTTGGTCTTTCTTTTCGAGTTTGCCTTCGGTTGTCCTCGTATTATTTTGTTGTTTGAAAGTCCACCTTCAGCTTGGTCTTTCTTTTTCGAGTTCGCCTTCGGCCGTCCTCATATTATCTTGGGTTTGAAAGTCCTCCTTCGGCGTGGTCTTTCTTTTCGAGTTCGCCTTCAGCCGTCTTCTTATTATCTTGGGTTTGAAAGTCCACCTTCGGCTTGGTCTTTCTTTTCGAGTTCGCCTTCGGGCGTCCTCGTGTTACCCTTTGTTTGAAAGTCTAGCTTCGGCTTAGTCTTTCTTTTCGAGTTCGCCTTCGGCCGTCCTCGTATTATCTTGGGTTCGAAAGTCCACCTTCGGCTTGGTCTTTCTTTTCGAGTTCCCCTTCGGCTGTCCTCGCGTTACCCTTTATTTGAAAGCCTACCTTCGGCTTAGTCTTTCTTTTCAAGTACTACTTCGACCGTCCTCGTATTATTTTGGGTTTTAAAAGTCCACCTTCGGCTTGGTCTTTCTTTCCGAGTTCGCCTTCGGCCGTCCTCGTGTTACCCTTTGTTTGAAAGTCAACCTTCAGCTTGGTCTTTCTTTTTCGAGTCCGCCTTCGGTAGTCCTCGTATTATCTTGGGTTTAAAAGCCCACCTTCGGCTTGGTCTTTCATTTCGAGTTCGCCTTCGGCCATCCTCGTGTTACCCTTTGTTTGAAAGTCCACAATTGGCTTGCTCTTTCTTTTCGAGTTCGCCTTCGGCCATCCTCGTATTATTTTGTTGCTTGAAAGTCCACCATCGGCTTGGTCATTCTTTTTCGAGTTCGCCTTCGGCCGTTCTCGTATTATCTTGGGTTTGAAAGTCCACCTTCGGCTTGGTCTTTCTTTTCGTGTTCTCCTTCAGCCGTCTTCGTATTATCCTGGGGTTTGAAAGTCCATCTTAGACTTGGTCTTTCTTTTCGAGTTCGCCTTCGGTCGTCCTCGCGTCACCCTTTGTTTGAAAGTCTACCTTCGGCTTAGTCTTTCTTTTCGAGTTCGCTTTCGGCCGTCCTCGTATTATTTTGTTGTTGGAAAGTCCACCTACGGCTTGGTCTTTCTTTTCGAGTTCGCATTCGGCCGTTCTCGTGTTACCCTTTTTCTGAAAGTCCACCTTCGGCTTGGTTTTTCTTTTTCGAGTTCGCCTTGGGTCGTCCTCTTATTACCTTGGGTTTGAAAGTCCACCATCGGCTTGGTCTTTCTTTTCGAGTTCTCCTTCGGCCGTCCTTGTGTTACCCTTTGTTTGAAAGTCCACCTTCGGATTGGTATTCCTTTTTCTAGTTCGCCTTCGGCCGTCCTCGTATTATCTTGGGTTTGAAAGTCCACCTTCGGCTTGGTATTTCTTTTCGAGTTCGCCTTCGGCCGTCCTCGTGTTACCCTTTGTTTGAAAGTCCACCTTGGGTTTGTCCTTTCTTTTTTGAGGTCGCCTTCGGCCGTCCTCATATTATCTTGGGTTTGAAAGTCCACCTTCGGCTTGGTCTTTCTTTTCGAGTTCACCTTCGGCCGTCCTCGTGTTACCCTTTGTTTGAAAGTCCACGTTTGGCTTGGTCTTTCTTTTCGAGTTTGCCTTCGGTCGTCCTCGTATTATTTTGTTGTTTAAAAGTCCACCTTCGGCTTGGTCTTTCTTTTTCGAGTTCGCCTTCGGCCGTCCTCATATTATCTTGGGTTTGAAAGTCCACCTTCGGCTTGGTCTTTCTTTTCGAGTTCGCCTTCAGTCGTCTTCATATTATCTTGGGTTTGAAAGTCCACCTTCGGCTTGGTCTTTCTTTTCGAGTTCGCCTTCGGCCGTCCTCGCGTTACCCTTTGTTTGAAAGTCTACCTTCGACTTAGTCTTTCTTTTCGAGTTCGTCTTCGGCCGTCCACTTATTATTTGGTTTTTGGAAAGTCCACCTACAGCTTGGTCTTTCTTTTCGAGTTCGCATTCGGCCGTTCTCGTATTACCCTTTTTTTGAAAGTCCACCTTCGGCTTGGTCTTTCTTTTTCGAGTTCGCCTTCGGTCGTCCTCATATTATCTTGGGTTTGAAAGGCCACCTTCGGCTTGGTCTTTCTTTTCGAGTTCGCCTCAGGCCGTCCTCATATTATCTTGGGTTTGAAAGTCCACCTTCGGCTTGGTCTTTCTTTTCGAGTTCGCCTTTGGCCGTCCTCAAGTTACCCTTTGTTTGAAAGTCCACCTTCGGCTTGGTCTTTCATTTCGAGTTCGCCTTCGGCCATCCTCGTGTTACCCTTTGTTTGAAAGTCCACAATTGGCTTGCTCTTTCTTTTCGAGTTCGCCTTCGGCCATCCTCGTATTATTTTGTTGCTTGAAAGTCCACCATCGGCTTGGTCATTCTTTTTCGAGTTCGCCTTCGGCCGTTCTCGTATTATCTTGGGTTTGAAAGTCCACCTTCGGCTTGGTCTTTCTTTTCGTGTTCTCCTTCAGCCGTCTTCGTATTATCCTGGGGTTTGAAAGTCCATCTTAGACTTGGTCTTTCTTTTCGAGTTCGCCTTCGGTCGTCCTCGCGTCACCCTTTGTTTGAAAGTCTACCTTCGGCTTAGTCTTTCTTTTCGAGTTCGCTTTCGGCCGTCCTCGTATTATTTTGTTGTTGGAAAGTCCACCTACGGCTTGGTCTTTCTTTTCGAGTTCGCATTCGGCCGTTCTCGTGTTACCCTTTTTCTGAAAGTCCACCTTCGGCTTGGTTTTTCTTTTTCGAGTTCGCCTTGGGTCGTCCTCTTATTACCTTGGGTTTGAAAGTCCACCATCGGCTTGGTCTTTCTTTTCGAGTTCTCCTTCGGCCGTCCTTGTGTTACCCTTTGTTTGAAAGTCCACCTTCGGATTGGTATTCCTTTTTCTAGTTCGCCTTCGGCCGTCCTCGTATTATCTTGGGTTTGAAAGTCCACCTTCGGCTTGGTATTTCTTTTCGAGTTCGCCTTCGGCCGTCCTCGTGTTACCCTTTGTTTGAAAGTCCACCTTGGGTTTGTCCTTTCTTTTTTGAGGTCGCCTTCGGCCGTCCTCATATTATCTTGGGTTTGAAAGTCCACCTTCGGCTTGGTCTTTCTTTTCGAGTTCACCTTCGGCCGTCCTCGTGTTACCCTTTGTTTGAAAGTCCACGTTTGGCTTGGTCTTTCTTTTCGAGTTTGCCTTCGGTCGTCCTCGTATTATTTTGTTGTTTAAAAGTCCACCTTCGGCTTGGTCTTTCTTTTTCGAGTTCGCCTTCGGCCGTCCTCATATTATCTTGGGTTTGAAAGTCCACCTTCGGCTTGGTCTTTCTTTTCGAGTTCGCCTTCAGTCGTCTTCATATTATCTTGGGTTTGAAAGTCCACCTTCGGCTTGGTCTTTCTTTTCGAGTTCGCCTTCGGCCGTCCTCGCGTTACCCTTTGTTTGAAAGTCTACCTTCGACTTAGTCTTTCTTTTCGAGTTCGTCTTCGGCCGTCCACTTATTATTTGGTTTTTGGAAAGTCCACCTACAGCTTGGTCTTTCTTTTCGAGTTCGCATTCGGCCGTTCTCGTATTACCCTTTTTTTGAAAGTCCACCTTCGGCTTGGTCTTTCTTTTTCGAGTTCGCCTTCGGTCGTCCTCATATTATCTTGGGTTTGAAAGGCCACCTTCGGCTTGGTCTTTCTTTTCGAGTTCGCCTCAGGCCGTCCTCATATTA
Source organism: Lathyrus tuberosus (assembly GCA_022829125.1). Lineage (NCBI taxonomy): Eukaryota > Viridiplantae > Streptophyta > Magnoliopsida > Fabales > Fabaceae > Lathyrus > Lathyrus tuberosus. The sequence goes on from JALAZF010000438.1 coordinate 2,771,759, forward strand.
TCTTGGGTTTGAAAGTCCACCTTCGGCTTGGTCTTTCTTTTCGAGTTCGCCTTTGGCCGTCCTCAAGTTACCCTTTGTTTGAAAGTCCACCTTCGGCTTGGTCTTTCTTTTTCAAGTTCGTCTTCGGTCGCCCTCGTATTTTCTTGGGTTTGAAAGTCCCCTTTCGGCTTGGTCTTTCTTTTCGAGTTCGCCTTCGGCCGTCTTCGCGTTACCCTTGATATAAAAGCCTACCTTTGGCTTAGTCTTTCTTTTCGAGTTCGCCTTCGGCCGTCCTCGTATTATTTTGTTGTTTGAAAGTCCATCTTCGGCTTGGTCTTTCTTTCCGAGTTCGCCTTCGGGCGTCCTCGTGTTACCCTTTGTTTGAAAGTCCACCTTTGGCTTGGTCTTTCTTTTCGAGTTTGCCTTCGGTCGTCCTCGTATTATTTTGTTGTTTGAAAGTCCACCTTCGGCTTGGTCTTTCTTTTCCGAGTTCGCCTTCTGCCGTCCTCAAATTATCTTGGGTTTGAAAGTCCGCCTTAGGCTTGGTCTTTCTTTTCGAGTTCGGCTTCAGCCGTCTTCATATTATCTTGGGTTTGAAAGTCCACCTTCGGCTTGGTCTTTCTTTTCGAGTTCGCCTTCGGCCGTCCTCGTGTTACCCTTTGTTTGAAAGCCCACCTTTGGCTTGGACTTTCTTTTTTAAGGTCGCCTTCGGCCGTCCTCGTATTATCTTGGGTTCGAAAGTCCACCTTCGGCTTAGTCCTTCTTTTCGAGTTCGCCTTCGTCTGTCCTCGTGTTACCCTTTGTTTGAAAGTCCTCCTTCGGCTTGGTCTTTCTTTTTCAAGTTCGCCTTCGGTCGTCCTCGTATTATCTTGGCTTTGAAAGTCCACCTTCGGCTTGGTCTTTCTTTTTGAGTTTGCCTTTGGCCGTCTTCATGTTACCCTTTGTTTGAAAGTCCACCTTCGGCTTGGTCTTTCTTTTTCAAGTTCGTCTTAGGCCGTCCTCGTATTATCTTGGGTTTGAAAGTCCACCTTCAGCTTGGTCTTTCTTTTCGAGTTCCCCTTCGGTTGTCCTCGCGTTACCCTTTATTTGAAAGCCTACCTTCGGCTTAGTCTTTCTTTTCAAGTTCTACTTCGACCGTCCTCGTATTATTTTGGGTATTAAAAGTCTGCCTTCGGCTTGGTCTTTCTTTCCGAGTTTGCCTTCGGCCGTCCTCGTGTTACCCTTTGTTTGAAAGTCAACCTTCGGCTTGGTCTTTCTTTTTCGAGTTCGCCTTCGGCAGTCCTCGTATTATCTTGGGTTTAAAAGCCCACCTTCAGCTTGGTCTTTCATTTCGTGTTCGCCTTCAGCCGTCCTCGTGTTACCCTTTGTTTGAAAGTCCACAATTGGCTTGCTCTTTCTTTTCGAGTTCGCCTTCGGCCATCCTCGTATTATTTTTTTGCTTAAAAGTCCACCATCGGCTTGGTCATTCTTTTTCGAGTTCGCCTTCGGCCGTCCTCGTATTATCTTGGGTTTGAAAGTCCACCTTCGGCTTGGTCTTTCTTTTCGTGTTCTCCTTCAGCCGTCTTCGTATTATCCTGGGGTTTGAAAGTCCATCTTAGACTTGGTCTTTCTTTTCGAGTTCGCCTTCGGCCGTCCTCGCGTTACCCTTTGTTTGAAAGTCTACCTTCAGCTTAGTCTTTCTTTTCGAGTTCGCCTTCGGCCGTCCTCGTATTATTTTGTTGTTGGAAAGTCCACCTACGGCTTGGTCTTTCTTTTCGAGTTCGCATTCGGCCGTTCTCGTGTTACCCTTTTTCTGAAAGTCCACCTTCGGCTTGGTTTTTCTTTTTCGAGTTCGCCTTGGGTCGTCCTCTTATTACCTTGGGTTTGAAAGTCCACCATCGGCTTGGTCTTTCTTTTCGAGTTCTCCTTCGGCCGTCCTTGTGTTACCCTTTGTTTGAAAGTCCACCTTCGGATTGGTATTCCTTTTTCTAGTTCGCCTTCGGCCGTCCTCGTATTATCTTGGGTTTGAAAGTCCACCTTCGGCTTGGTATTTCTTTTCGAGTTCGCCTTCGGCCGTCCTCGTGTTACCCTTTGTTTGAAAGTCCACCTTGGGTTTGTCCTATCTTTTTTGAGGTCGCCTTCGGCAGTCCTCGTATTATCTTGGGTTTAAAAGCCCACCTTCAGCTTGGTCTTTCATTTCGTGTTCGCCTTCAGCCGTCCTCGTGTTACCCTTTGTTTGAAAGTCCACGTTTGGCTTGGTCTTTCTTTTCGAGTTTGCCTTCGGTCGTCCTCGTATTATTTTGTTGTTTAAAAGTCCACCTTCGGCTTGGTCTTTCTTTTTCGAGTTCGCCTTCGGCCGTCCTCATATTATCTTGGGTTTGAAAGTCCACCTTCGGCTTGGTCTTTCTTTTCGAGTTCGCCTTCAGTCGTCTTCATATTATCTTAGGTTTGAAAGTCCACCTTCGGCTTGGTCTTTCTTTTCGAGTTCGCCTTCGGCCGTCCTCGCGTTACCCTTTGTTTGAAAGTCTACCTTCGACTTAGTCTTTCTTTTCGAGTTCGTCTTCGGCCGTCCACTTATTATTTGGTTTTTGGAAAGTCCACCTACGGCTTGGTCTTTCTTTTCGAGTTCGCATTCGGCCGTTCTCGTATTACCCTTTTTTGAAAGTCCACCTTCGGCTTGGTCTTTCTTTTTCGAGTTCGTCTTCGGTCGTCCTCATATTATCTTGGGTTTGAAAGGCCACCTTCGGCTTGGTCTTTCTTTTCGAGTTCGCCTCAGGCCGTCCTCATATTATCTTGGGTTTGAAAGTCCACCTTCGGCTTGGTCTTTCTTTTCGAGTTCGCCTTTGGCCGTCCTCAAGTTACCCTTTGTTTGAAAGTCCACCTTCGGCTTGGTCTTTCTTTTTCAAGTTCGTCTTCGGTCGCCCTCGTATTTTCTTGGGTTTGAAAGTCCCCTTTCGGCTTGGTCTTTCTTTTCGAGTTCGCCTTCGGCCGTCTTCGCGTTACCCTTGATATAAAAGCCTACCTTTGGCTTAGTCTTTCTTTTCGAGTTCGCCTTCGGCCGTCCTCGTATTATTTTGTTGTTTGAAAGTCCATCTTCGGCTTGGTCTTTCTTTCCGAGTTCGCCTTCGGGCGTCCTCGTGTTACCCTTTGTTTGAAAGTCCACCTTTGGCTTGGTCTTTCTTTTCGAGTTTGCCTTCGGTCGTCCTCGTATTATTTTGTTGTTTGAAAGTCCACCTTCGGCTTGGTCTTTCTTTTCCGAGTTCGCCTTCGGCCGTCCTCAAATTATCTTGGGTTTGAAAGTCCGCCTTAGGCTTGGTCTTTCTTTTCGAGTTCGGCTTCAGCCGTCTTCATATTATCTTGGGTTTGAAAGTCCACCTTCGGCTTGGTCTTTCTTTTCGAGTTCGCCTTCGGCCGTCCTCGTGTTACCCTTTGTTTGAAAGCCCACCTTTGGCTTGGCCTTTCTTTTTTAAGGTCGCCTTCGGCCGTCCTCGTATTATCTTGGGTTCGAAAGTCCACCTTCGGCTTAGTCCTTCTTTTCGAGTTCGCCTTCGTCTGTCCTCGTGTTACCCTTTGTTTGAAAGTCCTCCTTCGGCTTGGTCTTTCTTTTTCAAGTTCGCCTTCGGCCGTCCTCATATTATCTTGGGTTTGAAAGTCCACCTTCGGCTTGGTCTTTCTTTTCGAGTTCGCCTTCAGTCGTCTTCATATTATCTTGGGTTTGAAAGTCCACCTTCGGCTTGGTCTTTCTTTTCGAGTTCGCCTTCGGCCGTCCTCGCGTTACCCTTTGTTTGAAAGTCTACCTTCGACTTAGTCTTTCTTTTCGAGTTCGTCTTCGGCCGTCCACTTATTATTTGGTTTTTGGAAAGTCCACCTACAGCTTGGTCTTTCTTTTCGAGTTCGCATTCGGCCGTTCTCGTATTACCCTTTTTTTGAAAGTCCACCTTCGGCTTGGTCTTTCTTTTTCGAGTTCGCCTTCGGTCGTCCTCATATTATCTTGGGTTTGAAAGGCCACCTTCGGCTTGGTCTTTCTTTTCGAGTTCGCCTCAGGCCGTCCTCATATTATCTTGGGTTTGAAAGTCCACCTTCGGCTTGGTCTTTCTTTTCGAGTTCGCCTTTGGCCGTCCTCAAGTTACCCTTTGTTTGAAAGTCCACCTTCGGCTTGGTCTTTCTTTTTCAAGTTCGTCTTCGGTCGCCCTCGTATTTTCTTGGGTTTGAAAGTCCCCTTTCGGCTTGGTCTTTCTTTTCGAGTTCGCCTTCGGCCGTCTTCGCGTTACCCTTGATATAAAAGCCTACCTTTGGCTTAGTCTTTCTTTTCGAGTTCGCCTTCGGCCGTCCTCGTATTATTTTGTTGTTTGAAAGTCCATCTTCGGCTTGGTCTTTCTTTCCGAGTTCGCCTTCGGGCGTCCTCGTGTTACCCTTTGTTTGAAAGTCCACCTTTGGCTTGGTCTTTCTTTTCGAGTTTGCCTTCGGTCGTCCTCGTATTATTTTGTTGTTTGAAAGTCCACCTTCGGCTTGGTCTTTCTTTTCCGAGTTCGCCTTCGGCCGTCCTCAAATTATCTTGGGTTTGAAAGTCCGCCTTAGGCTTGGTCTTTCTTTTCGAGTTCGGCTTCAGCCGTCTTCATATTATCTTGGGTTTGAAAGTCCACCTTCGGCTTGGTCTTTCTTTTCGAGTTCGCCTTCGGCCGTCCTCGTGTTACCCTTTGTTTGAAAGCCCACCTTTGGCTTGGACTTTCTTTTTTAAGGTCGCCTTCGGCCGTCCTCGTATTATCTTGGGTTCGAAAGTCCACCTTCGGCTTAGTCCTTCTTTTCGAGTTCGCCTTCGTCTGTCCTCGTGTTACCCTTTGTTTGAAAGTCCTCCTTCGGCTTGGTCTTTCTTTTTCAAGTTCGCCTTCGGTCGTCCTCGTATTATCTTGGCTTTGAAAGTCCACCTTCGGCTTGGTCTTTCTTTTTGAGTTTGCCTTTGGCCGTCTTCATGTTACCCTTTGTTTGAAAGTCCACCTTCGGCTTGGTCTTTCTTTTTCAAGTTCGTCTTAGGCCGTCCTCGTATTATCTTGGGTTTGAAAGTCCACCTTCAGCTTGGTCTTTCTTTTCGAGTTCCCCTTCGGTTGTCCTCGCGTTACCCTTTATTTGAAAGCCTACCTTCGGCTTAGTCTTTCTTTTCAAGTTCTACTTCGACCGTCCTCGTATTATTTTGGGTATTAAAAGTCCGCCTTCGGCTTGGTCTTTCTTTCCGAGTTTGCCTTCGGCCGTCCTCGTGTTACCCTTTGTTTGAAAGTCAACCTTCGGCTTGGTCTTTCTTTTTCGAGTTCGCCTTCGGCAGTCCTCGTATTATCTTGGGTTTAAAAGCCCACCTTCAGCTTGGTCTTTCATTTCGTGTTCGCCTTCAGCCGTCCTCGTGTTACCCTTTGTTTGAAAGTCCACAATTGGCTTGCTCTTTCTTTTCGAGTTCGCCTTCGGCCATCCTCGTATTATTTTTTTGCTTAAAAGTCCACCATCGGCTTGGTCATTCTTTTTCGAGTTCGCCTTCGGCCGTCCTCGTATTATCTTGGGTTTGAAAGTCCACCTTCGGCTTGGTCTTTCTTTTCGTGTTCTCCTTCAGCCGTCTTCGTATTATCCTGGGGTTTGAAAGTCCATCTTAGACTTGGTCTTTCTTTTCGAGTTCGCCTTCGGCCGTCCTCGCGTTACCCTTTGTTTGAAAGTCTACCTTCAGCTTAGTCTTTCTTTTCGAGTTCGCCTTCGGCCGTCCTCGTATTATTTTGTTGTTGGAAAGTCCACCTACGGCTTGGTCTTTCTTTTCGAGTTCGCATTCGGCCGTTCTCGTGTTACCCTTTTTCTGAAAGTCCACCTTCGGCTTGGTTTTTCTTTTTCGAGTTCGCCTTGGGTCGTCCTCTTATTACCTTGGGTTTGAAAGTCCACCATCGGCTTGGTCTTTCTTTTCGAGTTCTCCTTCGGCCGTCCTTGTGTTACCCTTTGTTTGAAAGTCCACCTTCGGATTGGTATTCCTTTTTCTAGTTCGCCTTCGGCCGTCCTCGTATTATCTTGGGTTTGAAAGTCCACCTTCGGCTTGGTATTTCTTTTCGAGTTCGCCTTCGGCCGTCCTCGTGTTACCCTTTGTTTGAAAGTCCACCTTGGGTTTGTCCTATCTTTTTTGAGGTCGCCTTCGGCCGTCCTCATATTATCTTGGGTTTGAAAGTCCACCTTCGGCTTGGTCTTTCTTTTCGAGTTCACCTTCGGCCGTCCTCGTGTTACCCTTTGTTTGAAAGTCCACGTTTGGCTTGGTCTTTCTTTTCGAGTTTGCCTTCGGTCGTCCTCGTATTATTTTGTTGTTTAAAAGTCCACCTTCGGCTTGGTCTTTCTTTTTCGAGTTCGCCTTCGGCCGTCCTCATATTATCTTGGGTTTGAAAGTCCACCTTCGGCTTGGTCTTTCTTTTCGAGTTCGCCTTCAGTCGTCTTCATATTATCTTAGGTTTGAAAGTCCACCTTCGGCTTGGTCTTTCTTTTCGAGTTCGCCTTCGGCCGTCCTCGCGTTACCCTTTGTTTGAAAGTCTACCTTCGACTTAGTCTTTCTTTTCGAGTTCGTCTTCGGCCGTCCACTTATTATTTGGTTTTTGGAAAGTCCACCTACGGCTTGGTCTTTCTTTTCGAGTTCGCATTCGGCCGTTCTCGTATTACCCTTTTTTGAAAGTCCACCTTCGGCTTGGTCTTTCTTTTTCGAGTTCGTCTTCGGTCGTCCTCATATTATCTTGGGTTTGAAAGGCCACCTTCGGCTTGGTCTTTCTTTTCGAGTTCGCCTCAGGCCGTCCTCATATTATCTTGGGTTTGAAAGTCCACCTTCGGCTTGGTCTTTCTTTTCGAGTTCGCCTTTGGCCGTCCTCAAGTTACCCTTTGTTTGAAAGTCCACCTTCGGCTTGGTCTTTCTTTTTCAAGTTCGTCTTCGGTCGCCCTCGTATTTTCTTGGGTTTGAAAGTCCCCTTTCGGCTTGGTCTTTCTTTTCGAGTTCGCCTTCGGCCGTCTTCGCGTTACCCTTGATATAAAAGCCTACCTTTGGCTTAGTCTTTCTTTTCGAGTTCGCCTTCGGCCGTCCTCGTATTATTTTGTTGTTTGAAAGTCCATCTTCGGCTTGGTCTTTCTTTCCGAGTTCGCCTTCGGGCGTCCTCGTGTTACCCTTTGTTTGAAAGTCCACCTTTGGCTTGGTCTTTCTTTTCGAGTTTGCCTTCGGTCGTCCTCGTATTATTTTGTTGTTTGAAAGTCCACCTTCGGCTTGGTCTTTCTTTTCCGAGTTCGCCTTCGGCCGTCCTCAAATTATCTTGGGTTTGAAAGTCCGCCTTAGGCTTGGTCTTTCTTTTCGAGTTCGGCTTCAGCCGTCTTCATATTATCTTGGGTTTGAAAGTCCACCTTCGGCTTGGTCTTTCTTTTCGAGTTCGCCTTCGGCCGTCCTCGTGTTACCCTTTGTTTGAAAGCCCACCTTTGGCTTGGCCTTTCTTTTTTAAGGTCGCCTTCGGCCGTCCTCGTATTATCTTGGGTTCGAAAGTCCACCTTCGGCTTAGTCCTTCTTTTCGAGTTCGCCTTCGTCTGTCCTCGTGTTACCCTTTGTTTGAAAGTCCTCCTTCGGCTTGGTCTTTCTTTTTCAAGTTCGCCTTCGGTCGTCCTCGTATTATCTTGGCTTTGAAAGTCCACCTTCGGCTTGGTCTTTCTTTTTGAGTTTGCCTTTGGCCGTCTTCATGTTACCCTTTGTTTGAAAGTCCACCTTCGGCTTGGTCTTTCTTTTTCAAGTTCGTCTTAGGCCGTCCTCGTATTATCTTGGGTTTGAAAGTCCACCTTCAGCTTGGTCTTTCTTTTCGAGTTCCCCTTCGGTTGTCCTCGCGTTACCCTTTATTTGAAAGCCTACCTTCGGCTTAGTCTTTCTTTTCAAGTTCTACTTCGACCGTCCTCGTATTATTTTGGGTATTAAAAGTCCGCCTTCGGCTTGGTCTTTCTTTCCGAGTTTGCCTTCGGCCGTCCTCGTGTTACCCTTTGTTTGAAAGTCAACCTTCGGCTTGGTCTTTCTTTTTCGAGTTCGCCTTCGGCAGTCCTCGTATTATCTTGGGTTTAAAAGCCCACCTTCAGCTTGGTCTTTCATTTCGTGTTCGCCTTCAGCCGTCCTCGTGTTACCCTTTGTTTGAAAGTCCACAATTGGCTTGCTCTTTCTTTTCGAGTTCGCCTTCGGCCATCCTCGTATTATTTTTTTGCTTAAAAGTCCACCATCGGCTTGGTCATTCTTTTTCGAGTTCGCCTTCGGCCGTCCTCGTATTATCTTGGGTTTGAAAGTCCACCTTCGGCTTGGTCTTTCTTTTCGTGTTCTCCTTCAGCCGTCTTCGTATTATCCTGGGGTTTGAAAGTCCATCTTAGACTTGGTCTTTCTTTTCGAGTTCGCCTTCGGCCGTCCTCGCGTTACCCTTTGTTTGAAAGTCTACCTTCAGCTTAGTCTTTCTTTTCGAGTTCGCCTTCGGCCGTCCTCGTATTATTTTGTTGTTGGAAAGTCCACCTACGGCTTGGTCTTTCTTTTCGAGTTCGCATTCGGCCGTTCTCGTGTTACCCTTTTTCTGAAAGTCCACCTTCGGCTTGGTTTTTCTTTTTCGAGTTCGCCTTGGGTCGTCCTCTTATTACCTTGGGTTTGAAAGTCCACCATCGGCTTGGTCTTTCTTTTCGAGTTCTCCTTCGGCCGTCCTTGTGTTACCCTTTGTTTGAAAGTCCACCTTCGGATTGGTATTCCTTTTTCTAGTTCGCCTTCGGCCGTCCTCGTATTATCTTGGGTTTGAAAGTCCACCTTCGGCTTGGTATTTCTTTTCGAGTTCGCCTTCGGCCGTCCTCGTGTTACCCTTTGTTTGAAAGTCCACCTTGGGTTTGTCCTATCTTTTTTGAGGTCGCCTTCGGCCGTCCTCATATTATCTTGGGTTTGAAAGTCCACCTTCGGCTTGGTCTTTCTTTTCGAGTTCACCTTCGGCCGTCCTCGTGTTACCCTTTGTTTGAAAGTCCACGTTTGGCTTGGTCTTTCTTTTCGAGTTTGCCTTCGGTCGTCCTCGTATTATTTTGTTGTTTAAAAGTCCACCTTCGGCTTGGTCTTTCTTTTTCGAGTTCGCCTTCGGCCGTCCTCATATTATCTTGGGTTTGAAAGTCCACCTTCGGCTTGGTCTTTCTTTTCGAGTTCGCCTTCAGCCGTCTTCATATTATCTTGGGTTTGAAAGTCCACCTTCGGCTTGGTCTTTCTTTTCGAGTTCGCCTTCGGCCGTCCTCGCGTTACCCTTTGTTTGAAAGTCTACCTTCGACTTAGTCTTTCTTTTCGAGTTCGTCTTCGGCCGTCCACTTATTATTTGGTTTTTGGAAAGTCCACCTACGGCTTGGTCTTTTTTTTCGAGTTCGCATTCGGCCGTTCTCGTATTACCCTTTTTTTGAAAGTCCACCTTCGGCTTGGTCTTTCTTTTTCGAGTTCGCCTTCGGTCGTCCTCATATTATCTTGGGTTTGAAAGGCCACCTTCGGCTTGGTCTTTCTTTTCGAGTTCGCCTCAGGCCGTCCTCATATTATCTTGGGTTTGAAAGTCCACCTTCGGCTTGGTCTTTCTTTTCGAGTTCGCCTTTGGCCGTCCTCAAGTTACCCTTTGTTTGAAAGTCCACCTTCGGCTTGGTCTTTCTTTTTCAAGTTCGTCTTCGGTCGCCCTCGTATTTTCTTGGGTTTGAAAGTCCCCTTTCGGCTTGGTCTTTCTTTTCGAGTTCGCCTTCGGCCGTCTTCGAGTTACCCTTGATATAAAAGCCTACCTTTGGCTTAGTCTTTCTTTTCGAGTTCGCCTTCGGCCGTCCTCGTATTATTTTGTTGTTTGAAAGTCCATCTTCGGCTTGGTCTTTCTTTCCGAGTTCGCCTTCGGGCGTCCTCGTGTTACCCTTTGTTTGAAAGTCCACCTTTGGCTTGGTCTTTCTTTTCGAGTTTGCCTTCGGTCGTCCTCGTATTATTTTGTTGTTTGAAAGTCCACCTTCGGCTTGGTCTTTCTTTTCCGAGTTCGCCTTTGGCCGTCCTCAAATTATCTTGGGTTTGAAAGTCCGCCTTAGGCTTGGTCTTTCTTTTCGAGTTCGGCTTCAGCCGTCTTCATATTATCTTGGGTTTGAAAGTCCACCTTCGGCTTGGTCTTTATTTTCGAGTTCGCCTTCGGCCGTCCTCGTGTTACCCTTTGTTTGAAAGCCCACCTTTGGCTTGGCCTTTCTTTTTTAAGGTCGCCTTCGGCCGTCCTCGTATTATCTTGGGTTCGAAAGTCCACCTTCGGCTTAGTCCTTCTTTTCGAGTTCGCCTTCGTCTGTCCTCGTGTTACCCTTTGTTTGAAAGTCCTCCTTCGGCTTGGTCTTTCTTTTTCAAGTTCGCCTTCGGTCGTCCTCGTATTATCTTGGCTTTGAAAATCCACCTTCGGCTTGGTCTTTCTTTTTGAGTTTGCCTTTGGCCGTCTTCATGTTACCCTTTGTTTGAAAGTCCACCTTCGGCTTGGTCTTTCTTTTTCAAGTTCGTCTTAGGCCGTCCTCGTATTATCTTGGGTTTGAAAGTCCACCTTCAGCTTGGTCTTTCTTTTCGAGTTCCCCTTCGGTTGTCCTCGCGTTACCCTTTATTTGAAAGCCTACCTTCGGCTTAGTCTTTCTTTTCAAGTTCTACTTCGACCGTCCTCGTATTATTTTGGGTATTAAAAGTCCGCCTTCGGCTTGGTCTTTCTTTCCGAGTTTGCCTTCGGCCGTCCTCGTGTTACCCTTTGTTTGAAAGTCAACCTTCGGCTTGGTCTTTCTTTTTCGAGTTCGCCTTCGGCAGTCCTCGTATTATCTTGGGTTTAAAAGCCCACCTTCAGCTTGGTCTTTCATTTCGAGTTCGCCTTCAGCCGTCCTCGTGTTACCCTTTGTTTGAAAGTCCACAATTGGCTTGCTCTTTCTTTTCGAGTTCGCCTTCGGCCATCCTCGTATTATTTTTTTGCTTAAAAGTCCACCATCGGCTTGGTCATTCTTTTTCGAGTTCGCCTTCGGCCGTCCTCGTATTATCTTGGGTTTGAAAGTCCACCTTCGGCTTGGTCTTTCTTTTCGTGTTCTCCTTCAGCCGTCTTCGTATTATCCTGGGGTTTGAAAGTCCATCTTAGACTTGGTCTTTCTTTTCGAGTTTGCCTTCGGCCGTCCTCGCGTTACCCTTTGTTTGAAAGTCTACCTTCAGCTTAGTCTTTCTTTTCGAGTTCGCCTTCGGCCGTCCTCGTATTATTTTGTTGTTGGAAAGTCCACCTACGGCTTGGTCTTTCTTTTCGAGTTCGCATTCGGCCGTTCTCGTGTTACCCTTTTTCTGAAAGTCCACCTTCGGCTTGGTTTTTCTTTTTCGAGTTCGCCTTGGGTCGTCCTCTTATTACCTTGGGTTTGAAAGTCCACCATCGGCTTGGTCTTTCTTTTCGAGTTCTCCTTCGGCCGTCCTTGTGTTACCCTTTGTTTGAAAGTCCACCTTCGGATTGGTATTCCTTTTTCTAGTTCGCCTTCGGCCGTCCTCGTATTATCTTGGGTTTGAAAGTCCACCTTCGGCTTGGTATTTCTTTTCGAGTTCGCCTTCGGCCGTCCTCGTGTTACCCTTTGTTTGAAAGTCCACCTTGGGTTTGTCCTATCTTTTTTGAGGTCGCCTTCGGCCGTCCTCATATTATCTTGGGTTTGAAAGTCCACCTTCGGCTTGGTCTTTCTTTTCGAGTTCACCTTCGGCCGTCCTCGTGTTACCCTTTGTTTGAAAGTCCACGTTTGGCTTGGTCTTTCTTTTCGAGTTTGCCTTCGGTCGTCCTCGTATTATTTTGTTGTTTAAAAGTCCACCTTCGGCTTGGTCTTTCTTTTTCGAGTTCGCCTTCAGCCGTCTTCATATTATCTTGGGTTTGAAAGTCCACCTTCGGCTTGGTCTTTCTTTTCGAGTTCGCCTTCGGCCGTCCTCGCGTTACCCTTTGTTTGAAAGTCTACCTTCGACTTAGTCTTTCTTTTCGAGTTCGTCTTCGGCCGTCCACTTATTATTTGGTTTTTGGAAAGTCCACCTACGGCTTGGTCTTTCTTTTCGAGTTCGCATTCGGCCGTTCTCGTATTACCCTTTTTTTGAAAGTCCACCTTCGGCTTGGTCTTTCTTTTTCGAGTTCGCCTTCGGTCGTCCTCATATTATCTTGGGTTTGAAAGGCCACCTTCGGCTTGGTCTTTCTTTTCGAGTTCGCCTCAGGCCGTCCTCGTATTATCTTGGGTTTGAAAGTCCACCTTCGGCTTGGTCTTTCTTTTCGAGTTCGCCTTTGGCCGTCCTCATGTTACCCTTTGTTTGAAAGTCCACCTTCGGCTTGGTCTTTCTTTTTCAAGTTCGTCTTCGGTCGCCCTCGTATTTTCTTGGGTTTGAAAGTCCCCTTTCGGCTTGGTCTTTCTTTTCGAGTTCGCCTTCGGCCGTCTTCGCGTTACCCTTGATATAAAAGCCTACCTTTGGCTTAGTCTTTCTTTTCGAGTTCGCCTTCGGCCGTCCTCGTATTATTTTGTTGTTTGAAAGTCCATCTTCGGCTTGGTCTTTCTTTCCGAGTTCGCCTTCGGGCGTCCTCGTGTTACCCTTTGTTTGAAAGTCCACCTTTGGCTTGGTCTTTCTTTTCGAGTTTGCCTTCGGTCGTCCTCGTATTATTTTGTTGTTTGAAAGTCCACCTTCGGCTTGGTCTTTCTTTTCCGAGTTCGCCTTCGGCCGTCCTCAAATTATCTTGGGTTTGAAAGTCCGCCTTAGGCTTGGTCTTTCTTTTCGAGTTCGGCTTCAGCCGTCTTCATATTATCTTGGGTTTGAAAGTCCACCTTCGGCTTGGTCTTTCTTTTCGAGTTCGCCTTCGGCCGTCCTCGTGTTACCCTTTGTTTGAAAGCCCACCTTTGGCTTGGCCTTTCTTTTTTAAGGTCGCCTTCGGCCGTCCTCGTATTATCTTGGGTTTGAAAGTCCACCTTCGGCTTATTCCTTCTTTTCGAGTTCGCCTTCGTCTGTCCTCGTGTTACCCTTTGTTTGAAAGTCCTCCTTCGGCTTGGTCTTTCTTTTTCAAGTTCGCCTTCGGTCGTCCTCGTATTATCTTGGCTTTGAAAGTCCACCTTCGGCTTGGTCTTTCTTTTTGAGTTTGCCTTTGGCCGTCTTCATGTTACCCTTTGTTTGAAAGTCCACCTTCGGCTTGGTCTTTCTTTTTCAAGTTCGTCTTAGGCCGTCCTCGTATTATCTTGGGTTTGAAAGTCCACCTTCAGCTTGGTCTTTCTTTTCGAGTTCCCCTTCGGTTGTCCTCGCGTTACCCTTTATTTGAAAGCCTACCTTCGGCTTAGTCTTTCTTTTCAAGTTCTACTTCGACCGTCCTCGTATTATTTTGGGTATTAAAAGTCCACCTTCGGCTTGGTCTTTCTTTCCGAGTTCGCCTTCGGCCGTCCTCGTGTTACCCTTTGTTTGAAAGTCAACCTTCGGCTTGGTCTTTCTTTTTCGAGTTCGCCTTCGGCAGTCCTCGTATTATCTTGGGTTTAAAAGCCCACCTTCAGCTTGGTCTTTCATTTCGAGTTCGCCTTCAGCCGTCCTCGTGTTACCCTTTGTTTGAAAGTCCACAATTGGCTTGCTCTTTCTTTTCGAGTTCACCTTCGGCCATCCTCGTATTATTTTTTTGCTTGAAAGTCCACCATCGGCTTGGTCATTCTTTTTCGAGTTCGCCTTCGGCCGTCCTCGTATTATCTTGGGTTTGAAAGTCCACCTTCGGCTTGGTCTTTCTTTTCGTGTTCTCCTTCAGCCGTCTTCGTATTATCCTGGGGTTTGAAAGTCCATCTTAGACTTGGTCTTTCTTTTCGAGTTTGCCTTCGGTCGTCCTCGCGTTACCCTTTGTTTGAAAGTCTACCTTCAGCTTAGTCTTTCGTTTCGAGTTCGCCTTCGGCCGTCCTCGTATTATTTTGTTGTTGGAAAGTCCACCTACGGCTTGGTCTTTCTTTTCGAGTTCGCATTCGGCCGTTCTCGTGTTACCCTTTTTCTGAAAGTCCACCTTCGGCTTGGTTTTTCTTTTTCGAGTTCGCCTTGGGTCGTCCTCTTATTACCTTGGGTTTGAAAGTCCACCATCGGCTTGGTCTTTCTTTTCGAGTTCTCCTTCGGCCGTCCTTGTGTTACCCTTTGTTTGAAAGTCCACCTTCGGATTGGTATTCCTTTTTCTAGTTCGCCTTCGGCCGTCCTCGTATTATCTTGGGTTTGAAAGTCCACCTTCGGCTTGGTATTTCTTTTCGAGTTCGCCTTCGGCCGTCCTCGTGTTACCCTTTGTTTGAAAGTCCACCTTGGGTTTGTCCTTTCTTTTTTGAGGTCGCCTTCGGCCGTCCTCATATTATCTTGGGTTTGAAAGTCCACCTTCGGCTTGGTCTTTCTTTTCGAGTTCACCTTCGGCCGTCCTCGTGTTACCCTTTGTTTGAAAGTCCACGTTTGGCTTGGTCTTTCTTTTCGAGTTTGCCTTCGGTCGTCCTCGTATTATTTTGTTGTTTAAAAGTCCACCTTCGGCTTGGTCTTTCATTTTCGAGTTCGCCTTCGGCCGTCCTCATATTATCTTGGGTTTGAAAGTCCACCTTCGGCTTGGTCTTTCTTTTCGAGTTCGCCTTCAGCCGTCTTCATATTATCTTGGGTTTGAAAGTCCACCTTCGGCTTGGTCTTTCTTTTCGAGTTCGCCTTCGGCCGTCCTCGCGTTACCCTTTGTTTGAAAGTCTATCTTCGACTTAGTCTTTCTTTTCGAGTTCGTCTTCGGCCGTCCACTTATTATTTGGTTTTTGGAAAGTCCACCTACGGCTTGGTCTTTCTTTTCGAGTTCGCATTCGGCCGTTCTCGTATTACCCTTTTTTTGAAAGTCCACCTTCGGCTTGGTCTTTCTTTTTCGAGTTCGCCTTCGGTCGTCCTCATATTATCTTGGGTTTGAAAGGCCACCTTCGGCTTGGTCATTCTTTTTCGAGTTCGCCTTCGGCCGTCCTCGTATTATCTTGGGTTTGAAAGTCCACCTTCGGCTTGGTCTTTCTTTTCGTGTTCTCCTTCAGCCGTCTTCGTATTATCCTGGGGTTTGAAAGTCCATCTTAGACTTGGTCTTTCTTTTCGAGTTTGCCTTCGGTCGTCCTCGCGTTACCCTTTGTTTGAAAGTCTACCTTCAGCTTAGTCTTTCTTTTCGAGTTCGCCTTCGGCCGTCCTCGTATTATTTTGTTGTTGGAAAGTCCACCTACGGCTTGGTCTTTCTTTTCGAGTTCGCATTCGGCCGTTCTCGTGTTACCCTTTTTCTGAAAGTCCACCTTCGGCTTGGTTTTTCTTTTTCGAGTTCGCCTTGGGTCGTCCTCTTATTACCTTGGGTTTGAAAGTCCACCATCGGCTTGGTCTTTCTTTTCGAGTTCTCCTTCGGCCGTCCTTGTGTTACCCTTTGTTTGAAAGTCCACCTTCGGATTGGTATTCCTTTTTCTAGTTCGCCTTCGGCCGTCCTCGTATTATCTTGGGTTTGAAAGTCCACCTTCGGCTTGGTATTTCTTTTCGAGTTCGCCTTCGGCCGTCCTCGTGTTACCCTTTGTTTGAAAGTCCACCTTGGGTTTGTCCTTTCTTTTTTGAGGTCGCCTTCGGCCGTCCTCATATTATCTTAGGTTTGAAAGTCCACCTTCGGCTTGGTCTTTCTTTTCGAGTTCACCTTCGGCCGTCCTCGTGTTACCCTTTGTTTGAAAGTCCACGTTTGGCTTGGTCTTTCTTTTCGAGTTTGCCTTCGGTCGTCCTCGTATTATTTTGTTGTTTAAAAGTCCACCTTCGGCTTGGTCTTTCATTTTCGAGTTCGCCTTCGGCCGTCCTCATATTATCTTGGGTTTGAAAGTCCACCTTCGGCTTGGTCTTTCTTTTCGAGTTCGCCTTCAGCCGTCTTCATATTATCTTGGGTTTGAAAGTCCACCTTCGGCTTGGTCTTTCTTTTCGAGTTCGCCTTCGGCCGTCCTCGCGTTACCCTTTGTTTGAAAGTCTACCTTCGACTTAGTCTTTCTTTTCGGTTCGTCTTCGGCCGTCCACTTATTATTTAGTTTTTGGAAAGTCCACCTACGGCTTGGTCTTTCTTTTCGAGTTCGCATTCGGCCGTTCTCGTATTACCCTTTTTTTGAAAGTCCACCTTCGACTTGGTCTTTCTTTTTCGAGTTCGCCTTCGGTCGTCCTCATATTATCTTGGGTTTGAAAGGCCACCTTCGGCTTGGTCTTTCTTTTCGAGTTCGCCTCAGGCCGTCCTCGTATTATCTTGGGTTTGAAAGTCCACCTTCGGCTTGGTCTTTCTTTTCGAGTTCGCCTTTGGCCGTCCTCATGTTACCCTTTGTTTGAAAGTCCACCTTCGGCTTGGTCTTTCTTTTTCAAGTTCGTCTTCGGTCGCCCTCGTATTTTCTTGGGTTTGAAAGTCCCCTTTCGGCTTGGTCTTTCTTTTCGAGTTCGCCTTCGGCCGTCTTCGCGTTACCCTTGATATAAAAGCCTACCTTTGGCTTAGTCTTTCTTTTCGAGTTCGCCTTCGGCCGTCCTCGTATTATTTTGTTGTTTGAAAGTCCATCTTCGGCTTGTTCTTTCTTTCCGAGTTCGCCTTCGGGCGTCCTCGTGATACCCTTTGTTTGAAAGTCCACCTTTGGCTTGGTCTTTCTTTTCGAGTTTGCCTTCGGTCGTCCTCGTATTATTTTGTTGTTTGAAAGTCCACCTTCGGCTTGGTCTTTCTTTTCCGAGTTCGCCTTCGGCCGTCCTCAAATTATCTTGGGTTTGAAAGTCCGCCTTAGGCTTGGTCTTTCTTTTCGAGTTCGGCTTCAGCCGTCTTCATATTATCTTGGGTTTGAAAGTCCACCTTCGGCTTGGTCTTTCTTTTCGAGTTCGCCTTCGGCCGTCCTCGTGTTACCCTTTGTTTGAAAGCCCACCTTTGGCTTGGCCTTTCTTTTTTAAGGTCGCCTTCGGCCGTCCTCGTATTATCTTGGGTTCGAAAGTCCACCTTCGGCTTAGTCCTTCTTTTCGAGTTCGCCTTCGTCTGTCCTCGTGTTACCCTTTGTTTGAAAGTCCTCCTTCGGCTTGGTCTTTCTTTTTCAAGTTCGCCTTCGGTCGTCCTCGTATTATCTTGGCTTTGAAAGTCCACCTTCGGCTTGGTCTTTCTTTTTGAGTTTGCCTTTGGCCGTCTTCATGTTACCCTTTGTTTGAAAGTCCACCTTCGGCTTGGTCTTTCTTTTTCAAGTTCGTCTTAGGCCGTCCTCGTATTATCTTGGGTTTGAAAGTCCACCTTCAGCTTGGTCTTTCTTTTCGAGTTCCCCTTCGGTTGTCCTCGCGTTACCCTTTATTTGAAAGCCTACCTTCGGCTTAGTCTTTCTTTTCAAGTTCTACTTCGACCGTCCTCGTATTATTTTGGGTATTAAAAGTCCACCTTCGGCTTGGTCTTTCTTTCCGAGTTCGCCTTCGGCCGTCCTCGTGTTACCCTTTGTTTGAAAGTCAACCTTCGGCTTGGTCTTTCTTTTTCGAGTTCGCCTTCGGCAGTCCTCGTATTATCTTGTGTTTAAAAGCCCACCTTCAGCTTGGTCTTTCATTTCGAGTTCGCCTTCAGCCGTCCTCGTGTTACCCTTTGTTTGAAAGTCCACCTTGGGTTTGTCCTTTCTTTTTTGAGGTCGCCTTCGGCCGTCCTCATATTATCTTGGGTTTGAAAGTCCACCTTCGGCTTGGTCTTTCTTTTCGAGTTCACCTTCGGCCGTCCTCGTGTTACCCTTTGTTTGAAAGTCCACGTTTGGCTTGGTCTTTCTTTTCGAGTTTGCCTTCGGTCGTCCTCGTATTATTTTGTTGTTTAAAAGTCCACCTTCGGCTTGGTCTTTCATTTTCGAGTTCGCCTTCGGCCGTCCTCATATTATCTTGGGTTTGAAAGTCCACCTTCGGCTTGGTCTTTCTTTTCGAGTTCGCCTTCAGCCGTCTTCATATTATCTTGGGTTTGAAAGTCCACCTTCGGCTTGGTCTTTCTTTTCGAGTTCGCCTTCGGCCGTCCTCGCGTTACCCTTTGTTTGAAAGTCTACCTTCGACTTAGTCTTTCTTTTCGAGTTCGTCTTCGGCCGTCCACTTATTATTTAGTTTTTGGAAAGTCCACCTACGGCTTGGTCTTTCTTTTCGAGTTCGCATTCGGCCGTTCTCGTATTACCCTTTTTTTGAAAGTCCACCTTCGGCTTGGTCTTTCTTTTTCGAGTTCGCCTTCGGTCGTCCTCATATTATCTTGGGTTTGAAAGGCCACCTTCGGCTTGGTCTTTCTTTTCGAGTTCGCCTCAGGCCGTCCTCGTATTATCTTGGGTTTGAAAGTCCACCTTCGGCTTGGTCTTTCTTTTCGAGTTCGCCTTTGGCCGTCCTCATGTTACCCTTTGTTTGAAAGTCCACCTTCGGCTTGGTCTTTCTTTTTCAAGTTCGTCTTCGGTCGCCCTCGTATTTTCTTGGGTTTGAAAGTCCCCTTTCGGCTTGGTCTTTCTTTTCGAGTTCGCCTTCGGCCGTCTTCGCGTTACCCTTGATATAAAAGCCTACCTTTGGCTTAGTCTTTCTTTTCGAGTTCGCCTTCGGCCGTCCTCGTATTATTTTGTTGTTTGAAAGTCCATCTTCGGCTTGGTCTTTCTTTCCGAGTTCGCCTTCGGGCGTCCTCGTGATACCCTTTGTTTGAAAGTCCACCTTTGGCTTGGTCTTTCTTTTCGAGTTTGCCTTCGGTCGTCCTCGTATTATTTTGTTGTTTGAAAGTCCACCTTCGGCTTGGTCTTTCTTTTCCGAGTTCGCCTTCGGCCGTCCTCAAATTATCTTGGGTTTGAAAGTCCGCCTTAGGCTTGGTCTTTCTTTTCGAGTTCGGCTTCAGCCGTCTTCATATTATCTTGGGTTTGAAAGTCCACCTTCGGCTTGGTCTTTCTTTTCGAGTTCGCCTTCGGCCGTCCTCGTGTTACCCTTTGTTTGAAAGCCCACCTTTGGCTTGGCCTTTCTTTTTTAAGGTCGCCTTCGGCCGTCCTCGTATTATCTTGGGTTCGAAAGTCCACCTTCGGCTTAGTCCTTCTTTTCGAGTTCGCCTTCGTCTGTCCTCGTGTTACCCTTTGTTTGAAAGTCCTCCTTCGGCTTGGTCTTTCTTTTTCAAGTTCGCCTTCGGTCGTCCTCGTATTATCTTGGCTTTGAAAGTCCACCTTCGGCTTGGTCTTTCTTTTTGAGTTTGCCTTTGGCCGTCTTCATGTTACCCTTTGTTTGAAAGTCCACCTTCGGCTTGGTCTTTCTTTTTCAAGTTCGTCTTAGGCCGTCCTCGTATTATCTTGGGTTTGAAAGTCCACCTTCAGCTTGGTCTTTCTTTTCGAGTTCCCCTTCGGTTGTCCTCGCGTTACCCTTTATTTGAAAGCCTACCTTCGGCTTAGTCTTTCTTTTCAAGTTCTACTTCGACCGTCCTCGTATTATTTTGGGTATTAAAAGTCCACCTTCGGCTTGGTCTTTCTTTCCGAGTTCGCCTTCGGCCGTCCTCGTGTTACCCTTTGTTTGAAAGTCAACCTTCGGCTTGGTCTTTCTTTTTCGAGTTCGCCTTCGGCAGTCCTCGTATTATCTTGGGTTTAAAAGCCCACCTTCAGCTTGGTCTTTCATTTCGAGTTCGCCTTCAGCCGTCCTCGTGTTACCCTTTGTTTGAAAGTCCACAATTGGCTTGCTCTTTCTTTTCGAGTTCGCCTTCGGCCATCCTCGTATTATTTTTTTGCTTGAAAGTCCACCATCGGCTTGGTCATTCTTTTTCGAGTTCGCCTTCGGCCGTCCTCGTATTATCTTGGGTTTGAAAGTCCACCTTCGGCTTGGTCTTTCTTTTCGTGTTCTCCTTCAGCCGTCTTCGTATTATCCTGGGGTTTGAAAGTCCATCTTAGACTTGGTCTTTCTTTTCGAGTTTGCCTTCGGCCGTCCTCGCGTTACCCTTTGTTTGAAAGTCTACCTTCAGCTTAGTCTTTCTTTTCGAGTTCGCCTTCGGCCGTCCTCGTATTATTTTGTTGTTGGAAAGTCCACCTACGGCTTGGTCTTTCTTTTCGAGATCGCATTCGGCCGTTCTCGTGTTACCCTTTTTCTGAAAGTCCACCTTCGGCTTGGTTTTTCTTTTTCGAGTTTGCCTTGGGTCGTCCTCTTATTACCTTGGGTTTGAAAGTCCACCATCGGCTTGGTCTTTCTTTTCGAGTTCTCCTTCGGCCGTCCTTGTGTTACCCTTTGTTTGAAAGTCCACCTTCGGATTGGTATTCCTTTTTCTAGTTCGCCTTCGGCCGTCCTCGTATTATCTTGGGTTTGAAAGTCCACCTTCGGCTTGGTATTTCTTTTCGAGTTCGCCTTCGGCCGTCCTCGTGTTACCCTTTGTTTGAAAGTCCACCTTGGGTTTGTCCTTTCTTTTTTGAGGTCGCCTTCGGCCGTCCTCATATTATCTTGGGTTTGAAAGTCCACCTTCGGCTTGGTCTTTCTTTTCGAGTTCACCTTCGGCCGTCCTCGTGTTACCCTTTGTTTGAAAGTCCACGTTTGGCTTGGTCTTTCTTTTCGAGTTTGCCTTCGGTCGTCCTCGTATTATTTTGTTGTTTAAAAGTCCACCTTCGGCTTGGTCTTTCTTTTTCGAGTTCGCCTTCGGCCGTCCTCATATTATCTTGGGTTTGAAAGTCCACCTTCGGCTTGGTCTTTCTTTTCGAGTTCGCCTTCAGCCGTCTTCATATTATCTTGGGTTTGAAAGTCCACCTTCGGCTTGGTCTTTCTTTTCGAGTTCGCCTTCGGCCGTCCTCGCGTTACCCTTTGTTTGAAAGTCTACCTTCGACTTAGTCTTTCTTTTCGAGTTCGTCTTTGGCCGTCCACTTATTATTTGGTTTTTGGAAAGTCCACCTACGGCTTGGTCTTTCTTTTCGAGTTCGCATTCGGCCGTTCTCGTATTACCCTTTTTTTGAAAGTCCACCTTCGGCTTGGTCTTTCTTTTTCGAGTTCGCCTTCGGTCGTCCTCATATTATCTTGGGTTTGAAAGGCCACCTTCGGCTTGGTCTTTCTTTTCGAGTTCGCCTTCGGCCGTCCTCGTGTTACCCTTTGTTTGAAAGCCCACCTTTGGCTTGGCCTTTCTTTTTTAAGGTCGCCTTCGGCCGTCCTCGTATTATCTTGGGTTCGAAAGTCCACCTTCGGCTTAGTCCTTCTTTTCGAGTTCGCCTTCGTCTGTCCTCGTGTTACCCTTTGTTTGAAAGTCCTCCTTCGGCTTGGTCTTTCTTTTTCAAGTTCGCCTTCGGTCGTCCTCGTATTATCTTGGCTTTGAAAGTCCACCTTCGGCTTGGTCTTTCTTTTTGAGTTTGCCTTTGGCCGTCTTCATGTTACCCTTTGTTTGAAAGTCCACCTTCGGCTTGGTCTTTCTTTTTCAAGTTCGTCTTAGGCCGTCCTCGTATTATCTTGGGTTTGAAAGTCCACCTTCAGCTTGGTCTTTCTTTTCGAGTTCCCCTTCGGTTGTCCTCGCGTTACCCTTTATTTGAAAGCCTACCTTCGGCTTAGTCTTTCTTTTCAAGTTCTACTTCGACCGTCCTCGTATTATTTTGGGTATTAAAAGTCCACCTTCGGCTTGGTCTTTCTTTCCGAGTTCGCCTTCGGCCGTCCTCGTGTTACCCTTTGTTTGAAAGTCAACCTTCGGCTTGGTCTTTCTTTTTCGAGTTCGCCTTCGGCAGTCCTCGTATTATCTTGTGTTTAAAAGCCCACCTTCAGCTTGGTCTTTCATTTCGAGTTCGCCTTCAGCCGTCCTCGTGTTACCCTTTGTTTGAAAGTCCACCTTGGGTTTGTCCTTTCTTTTTTGAGGTCGCCTTCGGCCGTCCTCATATTATCTTGGGTTTGAAAGTCCACCTTCGGCTTGGTCTTTCTTTTCGAGTTCACCTTCGGCCGTCCTCGTGTTACCCTTTGTTTGAAAGTCCACGTTTGGCTTGGTCTTTCTTTTCGAGTTTGCCTTCGGTCGTCCTCGTATTATTTTGTTGTTTAAAAGTCCACCTTCGGCTTGGTCTTTCATTTTCGAGTTCGCCTTCGGCCGTCCTCATATTATCTTGGGTTTGAAAGTCCACCTTCGGCTTGGTCTTTCTTTTCGAGTTCGCCTTCAGCCGTCTTCATATTATCTTGGGTTTGAAAGTCCACCTTCGGCTTGGTCTTTCTTTTCGAGTTCGCCTTCGGCCGTCCTCGCGTTACCCTTTGTTTGAAAGTCTACCTTCGACTTAGTCTTTCTTTTCGAGTTCGTCTTCGGCCGTCCACTTATTATTTAGTTTTTGGAAAGTCCACCTACGGCTTGGTCTTTCTTTTCGAGTTCGCATTCGGCCGTTCTCGTATTACCCTTTTTTTGAAAGTCCACCTTCGGCTTGGTCTTTCTTTTTCGAGTTCGCCTTCGGTCGTCCTCATATTATCTTGGGTTTGAAAGGCCACCTTCGGCTTGGTCTTTCTTTTCGAGTTCGCCTCAGGCCGTCCTCGTATTATCTTGGGTTTGAAAGTCCACCTTCGGCTTGGTCTTTCTTTTCGAGTTCGCCTTTGGCCGTCCTCATGTTACCCTTTGTTTGAAAGTCCACCTTCGGCTTGGTCTTTCTTTTTCAAGTTCGTCTTCGGTCGCCCTCGTATTTTCTTGGGTTTGAAAGTCCCCTTTCGGCTTGGTCTTTCTTTTCGAGTTCGCCTTCGGCCGTCTTCGCGTTACCCTTGATATAAAAGCCTACCTTTGGCTTAGTCTTTCTTTTCGAGTTCGCCTTCGGCCGTCCTCGTATTATTTTGTTGTTTGAAAGTCCATCTTCGGCTTGGTCTTTCTTTCCGAGTTCGCCTTCGGGCGTCCTCGTGATACCCTTTGTTTGAAAGTCCACCTTTGGCTTGGTCTTTCTTTTCGAGTTTGCCTTCGGTCGTCCTCGTATTATTTTGTTGTTTGAAAGTCCACCTTCGGCTTGGTCTTTCTTTTCCGAGTTCGCCTTCGGCCGTCCTCAAATTATCTTGGGTTTGAAAGTCCGCCTTAGGCTTGGTCTTTCTTTTCGAGTTCGGCTTCAGCCGTCTTCATATTATCTTGGGTTTGAAAGTCCACCTTCGGCTTGGTCTTTCTTTTCGAGTTCGCCTTCGGCCGTCCTCGTGTTACCCTTTGTTTGAAAGCCCACCTTTGGCTTGGCCTTTCTTTTTTAAGGTCGCCTTCGGCCGTCCTCGTATTATCTTGGGTTCGAAAGTCCACCTTCGGCTTAGTCCTTCTTTTCGAGTTCGCCTTCGTCTGTCCTCGTGTTACCCTTTGTTTGAAAGTCCTCCTTCGGCTTGGTCTTTCTTTTTCAAGTTCGCCTTCGGTCGTCCTCGTATTATCTTGGCTTTGAAAGTCCACCTTCGGCTTGGTCTTTCTTTTTGAGTTTGCCTTTGGCCGTCTTCATGTTACCCTTTGTTTGAAAGTCCACCTTCGGCTTGGTCTTTCTTTTTCAAGTTCGTCTTAGGCCGTCCTCGTATTATCTTGGGTTTGAAAGTCCACCTTCAGCTTGGTCTTTCTTTTCGAGTTCCCCTTCGGTTGTCCTCGCGTTACCCTTTATTTGAAAGCCTACCTTCGGCTTAGTCTTTCTTTTCAAGTTCTACTTCGACCGTCCTCGTATTATTTTGGGTATTAAAAGTCCACCTTCGGCTTGGTCTTTCTTTCCGAGTTCGCCTTCGGCCGTCCTCGTGTTACCCTTTGTTTGAAAGTCAACCTTCGGCTTGGTCTTTCTTTTTCGAGTTCGCCTTCGGCAGTCCTCGTATTATCTTGGGTTTAAAAGCCCACCTTCAGCTTGGTCTTTCATTTCGAGTTCGCCTTCAGCCGTCCTCGTGTTACCCTTTGTTTGAAAGTCCACAATTGGCTTGCTCTTTCTTTTCGAGTTCGCCTTCGGCCATCCTCGTATTATTTTTTTGCTTGAAAGTCCACCATCGGCTTGGTCATTCTTTTTCGAGTTCGCCTTCGGCCGTCCTCGTATTATCTTGGGTTTGAAAGTCCACCTTCGGCTTGGTCTTTCTTTTCGTGTTCTCCTTCAGCCGTCTTCGTATTATCCTGGGGTTTGAAAGTCCATCTTAGACTTGGTCTTTCTTTTCGAGTTTGCCTTCGGCCGTCCTCGCGTTACCCTTTGTTTGAAAGTCTACCTTCAGCTTAGTCTTTCTTTTCGAGTTCGCCTTCGGCCGTCCTCGTATTATTTTGTTGTTGGAAAGTCCACCTACGGCTTGGTCTTTCTTTTCGAGATCGCATTCGGCCGTTCTCGTGTTACCCTTTTTCTGAAAGTCCACCTTCGGCTTGGTTTTTCTTTTTCGAGTTCGCCTTGGGTCGTCCTCTTATTACCTTGGGTTTGAAAGTCCACCATCGGCTTGGTCTTTCTTTTCGAGTTCTCCTTCGGCCGTCCTTGTGTTACCCTTTGTTTGAAAGTCCACCTTCGGATTGGTATTCCTTTTTCTAGTTCGCCTTCGGCCGTCCTCGTATTATCTTGGGTTTGAAAGTCCACCTTCGGCTTGGTATTTCTTTTCGAGTTCGCCTTCGGCCGTCCTCGTGTTACCCTTTGTTTGAAAGTCCACCTTGGGTTTGTCCTTTCTTTTTTGAGGTCGCCTTCGGCCGTCCTCATATTATCTTGGGTTTGAAAGTCCACCTTCGGCTTGGTCTTTCTTTTCGAGTTCACCTTCGGCCGTCCTCGTGTTACCCTTTGTTTGAAAGTCCACGTTTGGCTTGGTCTTTCTTTTCGAGTTTGCCTTCGGTCGTCCTCGTATTATTTTGTTGTTTAAAAGTCCACCTTCGGCTTGGTCTTTCTTTTTCGAGTTCGCCTTCGGCCGTCCTCATATTATCTTGGGTTTGAAAGTCCACCTTCGGCTTGGTCTTTCTTTTCGAGTTCGCCTTCAGCCGTCTTCATATTATCTTGGGTTTGAAAGTCCACCTTCGGCTTGGTCTTTCTTTTCGAGTTCGCCTTCGGCCGTCCTCGCGTTACCCTTTGTTTGAAAGTCTACCTTCGACTTAGTCTTTCTTTTCGAGTTCGTCTTTGGCCGTCCACTTATTATTTGGTTTTTGGAAAGTCCACCTACGGCTTGGTCTTTCTTTTCGAGTTCGCATTCGGCCGTTCTCGTATTACCCTTTTTTTGAAAGTCCACCTTCGGCTTGGTCTTTCTTTTTCGAGTTCGCCTTCGGTCGTCCTCATATTATCTTGGGTTTGAAAGGCCACCTTCGGCTTGGTCTTTCTTTTCGAGTTCGCCTCAGGCCGTCCTCGTATTATCTTGGGTTTGAAAGTACACCTTCGGCTTGGTCTTTCTTTTCGAGTTCGCCTTTGGCCGTCCTCATGTTACCCTTTGTTTGAAAGTCCACCTTCGGCTTGGTCTTTCTTTTTCAAGTTCGTCTTCGGTCGCCCTCGTATTTTCTTGGGTTTGAAAGTCCCCTTTCGGCTTGGTCTTTCTTTTCGAGTTCGCCTTCGGCCGTCTTCGCGTTACCCTTGATATAAAAGCCTACCTTTGGCTTAGTCTTTCTTTTCGAGTTCGCCTTCGGCCGTCCTCGTATTATTTTGTTGTTTGAAAGTCCATCTTCGGCTTGGTCTTTCTTTCCGAGTTCGCCTTCGGGCGTCCTCGTGTTACCCTTTGTTTGAAAGTCCACCTTTGGCTTGGTCTTTCTTTTCGAGTTTGCCTTCGGTCGTCCTCGTATTATTTTGTTGTTTGAAAGTCCACCTTCGGCTTGGTCTTTCTTTTCCGAGTTCGCCTTCGGCCGTCCTCAAATTATCTTGGGTTTGAAAGTCCGCCTTAGGCTTGGTCTTTCTTTTCGAGTTCGGCTTCAGCCGTCTTCATATTATCTTGGGTTTGAAAGTCCACCTTCGGCTTGGTCTTTCTTTTCGAGTTCGCCTTCGGCCGTCCTCGTGTTACCCTTTGTTTGAAAGCCCACCTTTGGCTTGGCCTTTCTTTTTTAAGGTCGCCTTCGGCCGTCCTCGTATTATCTTGGGTTCGAAAGTCCACCTTCGGCTTAGTCCTTCTTTTCAAGTTCGCCTTCGTCTGTCCTCGTGTTACCCTTTGTTTGAAAGTCCTCCTTCGGCTTAGTCTTTCTTTTTCAAGTTCGCCTTCGGTCGTCCTCGTATTATCTTGGCTTTGAAAGTCCACCTTCGGCTTGGTCTTTCTTTTTGAGTTTGCCTTTGGCCGTCTTCATGTTACCCTTTGTTTGAAAGTCCACCTTCGGCTTGGTCTTTCTTTTTCAAGTTCGTCTTAGGCCGTCCTCGTATTATCTTGGGTTTGAAAGTCCACCTTCAGCTTGGTCTTTCTTTTCGAGTTCCCCTTCGGTTGTCCTCGCGTTACCCTTTATTTGAAAGCCTACCTTCGGCTTAGTCTTTCTTTTCAAGTTCTACTTCGACCGTCCTCGTATTATTTTGGGTATTAAAAGTCCACCTTCGGCTTGGTCTTTCTTTCCGAGTTCGCCTTCGGCCGTCCTCGTGTTACCCTTTGTTTGAAAGTCAACCTTCGGCTTGGTCTTTCTTTTTCGAGTTCGCCTTCGGCAGTCCTCGTATTATCTTGGGTTTAAAAGCCAACCCTCAGCTTGGTCTTTCATTTCGAGTTCGCCTTCAGCCGTCCTCGTGTTACCCTTTGTTTGAAAGTCCACAATTGGCTTGCTCTTTCTTTTAGAGTTCGCCTTCGGCCATCCTCGTATTATTTTTTTGCTTGAAAGTCCACCATCGGCTTGGTCATTCTTTTTCGAGTTCGCCTTCGGCCGTCCTCGTATTATCTTGGGTTTGAAAGTCCACCTTCGGCTTGGTCTTTCTTTTCGTGTTCTCCTTCAGCCGTCTTCGTATTATCCTGGGGTTTGAAAGTCCATCTTAGACTTGGTCTTTCTTTTCGAGTTTGCCTTCGGCCGTCCTCGCGTTACCCTTTGTTTGAAAGTCTACCTTCAGCTTAGTCTTTCTTTTCGAGTTCGCCTTCGGCCGTCCTCGTATTATTTTGTTGTTGGAAAGTCCACCTACGGCTTGGTCTTTCTTTTCGAGTTCGCATTCGGCCGTTCTCGTGTTACCCTTTTTTTGGAAGTCCACCTTCGGCTTGGTTTTTCTTTTTCGAGTTCGCCTTGGGTCGTCCTCTTATTACCTTGGGTTTGAAAGTCCACCATTGGCTTGGTCTTTCTTTTCGAGTTCGCCTTCGGCCGTCCTCGTGTTACCCTTTGTGTGAAAGTCTACCTTCGACTTGGTCTTTCTTTTTCGAGTTTGCCTTCCTCCATCGTCGTATTTTCTTGGGTTTGAAAGTCCACCTTCGGCTTGGTCTTTCTTTTCGAGTTCTCCTTCGGCCGTCCTTGTGTTACCCTTTGTTTGAAAGTCCACCTTCGGCTTGGTATTCCTTTTTCTAGTTCGCCTTCGGCCGTCCTCATATTATCTTGGGTTTGAAAGTCCACCTTCGGCTTGGTATTTCTTTTCGAGTTCGCCTTCGGCCGTCCTCGTGTTACCCTTTGTTTGAAAGTCCACCTTGGGTTTGTCCTTTCTTTTTTGAGGTCGCCTTCGGCCGTCCTCATATTATCTTGGGTTTGAAAGTCCACCTTCGGCTTGGTCTTTCTTTTCGAGTTCACCTTCGGCCGTCCTCGTGTTACCCTTTGTTTGAAAGTACACGTTTGGCTTGGTCTTTCTTTTCGAGTTTGCCTTCGGTCGTCCTCGTATTATTTTGTTGTTTGAAAGTCCACCTTCGGCTTGGTCTTTCTTTTTCGAGTTCGCCTTCGGCCGTCCTCATATTATCTTGGGTTTGAAAGTCCACCTTCGGCTTGGTCTTTCTTTTCGAGTTCGCCTTCAACCGTCTTCATATTATCTTGGGTTTGAAAGTCCACCTTCGGCTTGGTCTTTCTTTTCGAGTTCGCCTTCGGCCGTCCTCGCGTTACCCTTTGTTTGAAAGTCTACCTTCGACTTAGTCTTTCTTTTCGAGTTCGTCTTCGGCCGTCCACTTATTATTTGGTTGTTGGAAAGTCCACCTACGGCTTGGTCTTTCTTTTCGAGTTCGCATTCGGCCGTTCTCGTATTACCCTTTTTTTGAAAGTCCACCTTCGGCTTGGTTTTTCTTTTTCGAGTTCGCCATCAGTCATCCTCGTATTACCTTGGGTTTTAAAGTCCATCATCGGCTTGGTCTTTCTTTTCGAGTTCGCCTTCGGCCGTGCTCGTGTTACCCTTTGTGTGAAAGTCTACCTTCGACTTGGTCTTTCTTTTTCGAGTTCGCCTTCGGCCATCGTCGTATTATCTTCGGTTTGAAAGTCCACCTTCGGCTTGGTCTTTCTTTTCGAGTTCTCCTTCGTCCGTCCTCGTGTTACCCTTTGTTTGAAAGTCCACCTTCGGCTTGGTATTCCTTTTTCTAGTTCGCCTCCGGCCGTCCTCGTATTATCTTAGGTTTGAAAGTCCACCTTCGGCTTGGTATTTCTTTTCGAGTTCGCCTTCGGCCGTCCTCGTGTTACCCTTTGTTTGAAAGCCCACCTTCGGCTTGGCCTTTCTTTTTTAAGGTCACCTTCGGCCGTCCTCGTATTATCTTGAGTTCAAAAGTCCACCTTCGGCTTGGTCTTTCTTTTCGAGTTCGCCTTCGGCTGTCCTCGTGTTACCCTTTGTTTGAAAGTCCGCCTTCGGCTTGGTCTTTCTTTTTCACGTTTGCCTTCGGTCGTCCTCGTATTATCTTGGGTTTGAAAGTCCACCTTTGGCTTGGTCTTTGTTTTTGAGTTTGCCTTTGGCCGTCCTCATGTTACCTTTTGTTTGAAAGTCCACCTTCGGCTTGGTCTTTCTTTTTCGAGTTCGTCTTAGACCGTCCTCGTATTATCTTGGGTTTGAAAGTCCACCTTCAGCTTGGTCTTTCTTTTCGAGTTCCCCTTCGGCTGTCCTCGCGTTACCCTTTATTTGAAAGCCTACCTTCGGCTTAGTCTTTCTTTTCGAGTTCTACTTCGACCGTCCTCGTATTATTTTGGGTTTTAAAAGTCCACCTTCGGCTTGGTCTTTCTTTCCGAGTTCGCCTTCGGCCGTCCTCGTGTTACCCTTTGTTTGAATGTCAACCTTCGGCTTGGTCTTTCTTTTTCGAGTTCGCCTTCGGTCGTCCTCGTATTATCTTGGGTTTAAAAGCCAACCTTCGGCTTGGTCTTTCATTTCGAATTCGCCTTCGGCCGTCCTCGTGTTACCCTTTGTTTGAAAGTCCACAATTGGCTTGCTCTTTCTTTTCGGGTTCGCCTTCGGCCATCCTCGTATTATTTTGTTGCTTGAAAGTCCACCATCGGCTTGGTCATTCTTTTTCGAGTTCGCCTTCGGCCGTTCTCGTATTATCTTGGGTTTGAAAGTCCACCTTCGGCTTGGTCTTTCTTTTCATGTTCTCCTTCAGCCGTCTACGTATTATCCTGGGGTTTGAAAGTCCATCTTAGACTTGGTCTTTCTTTTCGAGTTCGCCTTCGGTCGTCCTCGCGTTACCCTTTGTTTAAAAGTCTACCTTCGGCTTAGTCTTTCTTTTAGAGTTCGCTTTCGGCCGTCCTCGTATTATTTTGTTGTTGGAAAGTCCACCTACGGCTTGGTCTTTCTTTTCGAGTTCGCATTCGGCCGTTCTCGTGTTACCCTTTTTCTGAAAGTCCACCTTCGGCTTGGTTTTTCTTTTTCGAGTTCGCCTTGGGTCGTCCTCTTATTACCTTGGGTTTGAAAGTCCACCATCGGCTTGGTCTTTCTTTTCGAGTTCGCCTTCGGCCGTCCTCGTGTTACCCTTTGTGTGAAAGTCTACCTTTGACTTCGTCTTTCTTTTTCGAGTTCGCCTTCGGCCATCGTCGTATTTTCTTGGGTTTGAAAGTCCACCTTCGGCTTGGTCTTTCTTTTCGAGTTCTCCTTCGGCCGTCCTTGTGTTACCCTTTGTTTGAAAGTCCACCTTCGGCTTGGTATTCCTTTTTCTAGTTCGCCTTTGGCCATCCTCGTATTATCTTGGGTTTGAAAGTCCACCTTCGGCTTGGTATTTCTTTTCGAGTTCGCCTTCGGCCGTCCTCGTGTTACCCTTTGTTTGAAAGTCCACCTTCGGTTTGTCCTTTCTTTTTTGAGGTCGGCTTCGGCCGTCCTCATATTATCTTGGGTTTGAAAGTCCACCTTCGGCTTGGTCTTTCTTTTCGAGTTCACCTTCGGCCGTCCTCGTGTTACCCTTTGTTTGAAAGTCCACGTTTGGCTTGGTCTTTCTTTTCGAGTTTGCCTTCGGTCGTCCTCGTATTATTTTGTTGTTTGAAAGTCCACCTTTGGCTTGGTCTTTCTTTTTCGAGTTCGCCTTCGGCCGTCCTCATATTAATTTGGGTTTGAAAGTCCACCTTCGGCTTGGTCTTTCTTTTCGAGTTCGCCTTCAGCCGTCTTCATATTATCTTGGGTTTGAAAGTCCACCTTCGGCTTGGTCTTTCTTTTCGAGTTCGCCTTCGGCCGTCCTCGCGTTACCCTTTGTTTGAAAGTCTACCTTCGACTTAGTCTTTCTTTTCGAGTTCGTCTTCGGCCGTCCACTTATAATTTGGTTGTTGGAAAGTCCACCTACGGCTTGGTCTTTCTTTTCGAGTTCGCATTCGGCCGTTCTCGTATTACCCTTTTTTTGAAAGTCCACCTTCGGCTTGGTCTTCCTTTTTCGAGTTCGCCTTCGGCCGTCCTCATATTATCTTGGGTTTGAAAGGCCACCTTCGGCTTGGTCTTTCTTTTCGAGTTCGCCTTAGGCCGTCCTCGTATTATCTTGGGTTTGAAAGTCCACCTTCGGCTTGGTCTTTCTTTTCGAGTTCGCCTTTGGCCGTCCTCATGTTACCCTTTGTTTGAAAGTCCACCTTCGGCTTGGTCTTTCTTTTTCAAGTTCGTCTTCAGTCGCCTCGTATTTTCTTGGGTTTGAAAGTCCCCTTTCGGCTTGGTCTTTCTTTTCGAGTTCGCCTTCGGCCGTCTTTGCGTTACCCTTTATATAAAAGCCTACCTTTGGCTTAGTCTTTCTTTTCGAGTTCTCCTTCGGCCGTCCTCGTATTATTTTGTTGTTTGAAAGTCCATCTTCGGCTTGGTCTTTCTTTCCGAGTTCGCCTTCGGCCGTCCTCGTGTTACCCTTTGTTTGAAAGTCCACCTTTGGCTTGGTCTTTCTTTTCGAGTTTGCCTTCGGTCGTCCTCGTATTATTTTGTTGTTTGAAAGTCCACCTTCGGCTTAGTCTTTCTTTTTCGAGTTCGCCTTCGGCCGTCCTCAAATTATCTTGGGTTTGAAAGTCCGACTTCGGCTTGGTCTTTCTTTTCGAGTTCGCCTCGTCTTCATATTATCTTGGGTTTGAAAGTCCACCTTCGGCTTGGTCTTTCTTTTCGAGTTCGCCTTCGGCCGTCCTCGTGTTACCCTTTTTTTGAAAGCCCACCTTCGGCTTGGCCTTTCTTTTTTAAGGTCGCCTTCGGCCGTCCTCGTATTATCTTGGGTTCGAAAGTCCACCTTCGGCTTGGTCTTTCTTTTCGAGTTCGCCTTCGTCTGTCCTCGTGTTACCCTTTGTTTGAAAGTCCTCCTTCGGCTTGGTCTTTCTTTTTCAAGTTCGCCTTCGGTCGTCCTCGTATTATCTTGGCTTTGAAAGTCCACCTTCGGCTTGGTCTTTCTTTTTGAGTTTGCCTTTGGCCGTCTTCATGTTACCCTTTGTTTGAAAGTCCACCTTCGGCTTGATCTTTCTTTTTGAAGTTCGTCTTAGGCCGTCCTCGTATTATCTTGGGTTTGAAAGTCCACCTTCAGCTTGGTCTTTCTTTTCGAGTTCCCCTTCGGCTGTCCTCGCGTTACCCTTTATTTGAAAGCCTACCTTCGGCTTAGTCTTTCTTTTCAAGTTCTACTTCGACCGTCCTCGAATTATTTTGGGTTTTAAAAGTCCACCTTCGGCTTGGTCTTTCTATCCGAGTTCGCCTTCGGCCGTCCTCGTGTTACCCTTTGTTTGAAAGTCAACAATTGGCTTGCTCTTTCTTTTCGAGTTCGCCTTCGGCCATCCTCGTATTATTTTTTTGCTTGAAAGTCCACCATCGGCTTGGTCATTCTTTTTCGAGTTCGCCTTCGGCCGTCCTCGTATTATCCTGGGTTTGAAAGTCCACCTTCGGCTTGGTATTTCTTTTCGAGTTCGCCTTCGGCCGTCCTCGTGTTACCCTTTGTTTGAAAGTCCACCTTCGGTTTGCCCTTTCTTTTTTGAGGTAGCCTTCGGCCGTCCTCATATTATCTTGGGTTTGAAAGTCCACCTTCGGCTTGGACTTTCTTTTCGAGTTCGACTTCGGCCGTCCTCATGTTACCCTTTGTTTGAAAGTCCACCTTTGGCTTGGTCTTTCTTTTCGAGTTTGCCTTCGGTCGTCCTCGTATTATTTTGTTGTTTGAAAGTCCACCTTCGGCTTGGTCTTTCTTTTTCGAGTTCGCCTTCGGCTGTCCTCATATTATCTTGGGTTTGAAAGTCCACCTTCGGCTTGGTCTTTCTTTTCGAGTTCGCCTTCAGCCGTCTTCATATTTTCTTGGGTTTGAAAGTCCACCTTCGGCTTGGTCTTTCTTTTGGAGTTCGCCTTCGGCCGTCCTCGCGTTACCCTTTGTTTGAAAGTCTACCTTCGATTAGTCTTTCTTTTCGAGTTCGTCTTCAGCCGTCCACTTATTATTTGGTTGTTGGAAAGTCCACCTACGGCTTGGTCTTTCTTTTCGAGTTCGCATTCGGCCGTTCTCGTATTACCCTTTTTTTGAAAGTCCACCTTCGGCTTGGTCTTTCTTTTTCGAGTTCGCCTTCGGCCGTCCTCATATTATCTTGGGTTTGAAAGGCCACCTTCGGCTTGGTCTTTCTTTTCGAGTTCGCCTTAGGCCGTCCTCGTATTATCTTGGGTTTGAAAGTCCACCTTCGGCTTGGTCTTTCTTTTCGAGTTCGCCTTTGGCCGTCCTCATGTTACCCATTGTTTGAAAGTCCACCTTCGGCTTGGTCTTTCTTTTTCAAGTTCGTCTTCGGTCGCCCTCGTATTTTCTTTTGTTTGAAAGTCCCCTTTCGGCTTGGTCTTTCTTTCCGAGTTCGCCTTCGGCCGTCCTCGTGTTACCCTTTGTTTGAAAGTCCACCTTTGGCTTGGTCTTTCTTTTCGAGTTTGCCTTCGGTCGTCCTCGTATTATTTTGTTGTTTGAAAGTCCACCTTCGGCTTGGTCTTTCTTTTTCGAGCTCGCCTTCGGCCGTCCTCAAATTATCTTGGGTTTGAAAGTCCGCCTTCGGCTTGGTCTTTCTTTTCGAGTTCGCCTTCAGCCGTCTTCATATTATCTTGGGTTTGAAAGTCCACCTTCGGCTTGGTCTTTCTTTTCCAGTTCGCCTTCGGCCGTCCTCGTGTTACCCTTTGTTTGAAATCCCACCTTCGGCTTGGCCTTTCTTTTTTAAGGTCGCCTTCGGCCGTCCTCGTATTATCTTGGGTTCGAAAGTCCACCTTCGGCTTGGTCTTTCTTTTCGAGTTCGCCTTCGTCTGTCCTCGTGTTACCCTTTGTTTGAAAGTCCACCTTTGGCTTGGTCTTTCTTTTCGAGTTTGCCTTCGGTCGTCCTAGTATTATTTTGTTGTTTGAAAGTCCACCTTCGACTTGGTCTTTCTTTTTCGAGTTCGCCTTCTGCCGTCCTCATATTATCTTGGGTTTGAAAGTCCACCTTCGGCTTGGTCTTTCTTTTCGAGTTCGCCTTCAGCCGTCTTCATATTTTCTTGGGTTTGAAAGTCCACCTTCGGCTTGGTCTTTCTTTTCGAGTTCGCCTTCGGCCGTCCTCGCGTTACCCTTTGTTTGAAAGTCTACCTTCGACTTAGTCTTTCTTTTCGAGTTCGTCTTCGGCCGTCCACTTATTATTTGGTTGTTGGAAAGTCCACCTATGGCTTGGTCTTTCTTTTCGAGTTCGCATTCGGCCGTTCTCGTATTACCCTTTTTTTAAAAGTCCACCTTCGGCTTGGTCTTTCTTTTTTGAGTTCGCCTTCGGCCGTCCTCATATTATCTTGGGTTTGAAAGGCCACCTTCGGCTTGGTCTTTCTTTTCGAGTTCGCCTTAGGCCGTCCTCGTATTATCTTGGGTTTGAAAGTCCACCTTCGGCTTGGTCTTTCTTTTCGAGTTCGCCTTTGGCCGTCCTCATGTTACCCTTTGTTTGAAAGTCCACCTTCGGCTTGGTCTTTCTTTTTCAAGTTCGTCTTCGGTCGCCCTCGTATTTTCTTGGGTTTGAAAGTCCCCTTTCGGCTTGGTCTTTCTTTTCGAGTTCGCCTTCGGCCGTCTTCGCGTTACCCTTTATATAAAAGCCTACCTTTGGCTTAGTCTTTCTTTTCGAGTTCGCATTCGGCCGTCCTCGTATTATTTTGTTGTTTGAAAGTCCATCTTCGGCTTGGTCTTTCTTTCCGAGTTCGCCTTCGGCCGTCCTCGTGTTACCCTTTGTTTGAAAGTCCACCTTTGGCTTGGTCTTTCTTTTCGAGTTTGCCTTCGGTCGTCCTCGTATTATTTTGTTGTTTGAAAGTCCACCTTCGGCTTGGTCTTTCTTTTTCGAGTTCGCCTTCGGCCGTCCTCAAATTATCTTGGGTTTGAAAGTCCGCATTCGGCTTGGTCTTTCTTTTCGAGTTCGCCTTCAGCCGTCTTCATATTATCTTGGGTTTGAAAGTCCACCTTCGGCTTGGTCTTTCTTTTCGAGTTCGCCTTCGGCCGTCCTCGTGTTACCCTTTATTTGAAAGCCCACCTTCGGCTTGGCCTTTCTTTTTTAAGGTCGCCTTCGGCCGTCCTCGTATTATCTTGGGTTCGAAAGTCCACCTTCGGCTTGGTCTTTCTTTTCGAGTTCGCCTTCGTCTGTCCTCGTGTTACCCTTTGTTTGAAAGTCCACCTTTGGCTTGGTCTTTCTTTTCGAGTTTGCCTTCGGTCGTCCTAGTATTATTTTGTTGTTTGAAAGTCCACCTTCGACTTGGTCTTTCTTTTTCGAGTTCGCCTTCTGCCGTCCTCATATTATCTTGGGTTTGAAAGTCCACCTTCGGCTTGGTCTTTCTTTTCGAGTTCGCCTTCAGCCGTCTTCATATTTTCTTGGGTTTGAAAGTCCACCTTCGGCTTGGTCTTTCTTTTCGAGTTCGCCTTCGGCCGTCCTCGCGTTACCCTTTGTTTGAAAGTCTACCTTCGACTTAGTCTTTCTTTTCGAGTTCGTCTTCGGCCGTCCACTTATTATTTGGTTGTTGGAAAGTCCACCTATGGCTTGGTCTTTCTTTTCGAGTTCGCATTCGGCCGTTCTCGTATTACCCTTTTTTTAAAAGTCCACCTTCGGCTTGGTCTTTCTTTTTTGAGTTCTCCTTCGGCCGTCCTCATATTATCTTGGGTTTGAAAGGCCACCTTCGGCTTGGTCTTTCTTTTCGAGTTCGCCTTAGGCCGTCCTCGTATTATCTTGGGTTTGAAAGTCCACCTTCGGCTTGGTCTTTCTTTTCGAGTTCGCCTTTGGCCGTCCTCATGTTACCCTTTGTTTGAAAGTCCACCTTCGGCTTGGTCTTTCTTTTTCAAGTTCGTCTTCGGTCGCCCTCGTATTTTCTTGGGTTTGAAAGTCCCCTTTCGGCTTGGTCTTTCTTTTCGAGTTCGCCTTCGGCCGTCTTCGCGTTACCCTTTATATAAAAGCCTACCTTTGGCTTAGTCTTTCTTTTCGAGTTCGCATTCGGCCGTCCTCGTATTATTTTGTTGTTTGAAAGTCCATCTTCGGCTTGGTCTTTCTTTCCGAGTTCGCCTTCGGCCGTCCTCGTGTTACCCTTTGTTTGAAAGTCCACCTTCGGCTTGGTCTTTCTTTTTCGAGTTCGCCTTCGGCCGTCCTCAAATTATCTTGGGTTTGAAAGTCCGCATTCGGCTTGGTCTTTCTTTTCGAGTTCGCCTTCAGCCGTCTTCATATTATCTTGGGTTTGAAAGTCCACCTTCGGCTTGGTCTTTCTTTTCGAGTTCGCCTTCGGCCGTCCTCGTGTTACCCTTTATTTGAAAGCCCACCTTCGGCTTGGCCTTTCTTTTTTAAGGTCGCCTTCGGCCGTCCTCGTATTATCTTGGGTTCGAAAGTCCACCTTCGGCTTGGTCTTTCTTTTCGAGTTCGCCTTCGTCTGTCCTCGTGTTACCCTTTGTTTGAAAGTCCTCCTTCGGCTTGGTCTTTCTTTTTCAAGTTCGCCTTCGGTCGTCCTCGTATTATCTTGGCTTTGAAAGTCCACCTTCGGCTTGGTCTTTCTTTTTGCGTGTGCCTTTGGCCGTCTTCATGTTACCCTTTGTTTGAAAGTCTACCTTCGGCTTGGTCTTTCTTTTTCAAGTTCGTCTTAGGCCGTCCTCGTATTATCTTGGGTTTGAAAGTCCACCTTCAGCTTGGTCTTTCTTTTCGAGTTCCCCTTCGGCTGTCCTCGCGTTACCCTTTATTTGAAAGCCTACCTTCGGCTTAGTCTTTCTTTTCAAGTTCTACTTCGACCGTCCTCGTATTATTTTGGGTTTTAAAAGTCCACCTTCGGCCGTCCTCGTGTTACCCTTTGTTTGAAAATCAACCTTCGGCTTGGTCTTTCTTTTTCGAGTTCGCCTTCGGTAGTCCTCGTATTATCTTGGGTTTAAAAGCCCACCTTCGGCTTGGTCTTTCATTTCGAGTTCGCCTTCGGCCGTCCTCGTGTTACCCTTTGTTTGAAAGTCCACAATTGGCTTGCTCTTTCTTTTCGAGTTCGCCTTCGGCCATCCTCGTATTATTTTTTTGCTTGAAAGTCCACCATCGGCTTGGTCATTCTTTTCCGAGTTCGCCTTCATCCGTCCTCGTATTATCTTGGGTTTGAAAGTCCACCTTCGGCTTGGTCTTTCTTTTCGTGTTCTCCTTCAGCCGTCTTCGTATTATCCTGGGGTTTGAAAGTCCATCTTAGACTTGGTCTTTCTTTTCGAGTTCGCCTTCGGCCGTCCTCGCGTTACCCTTTGTTTGAAAGTCCACCTTCGGCTTGGTCTTTCTTTTTCGAGCTCGCCTTCGGCCGTCCTCAAATTATCTTGGGTTTGAAAGTCCGCCTTCGGCTTGGTCTTTCTTTTCGAGTTCGCCTTCAGCCGTCTTCATATTATCTTGGGTTTGAAAGTCCACCTTCGGCTTGGTCTTTCTTTTCCAGTTCGCCTTCGGCCGTCCTCGTGTTACCCTTTGTTTGAAATCCCACCTTCGGCTTGGCCTTTCTTTTTTAAGGTCGCCTTCGGCCGTCCTCGTATTATCTTGGGTTCGAAAGTCCACCTTCGGCTTGGTCTTTCTTTTCGAGTTCGCCTTCGTCTATCCTCGTGTTACCCTTTGTTTGAAAGTCCACCTTTGGCTTGGTCTTTCTTTTCGAGTTTGCCTTCGGTCGTCCTAGTATTATTTTGTTGTTTGAAAGTCCACCTTCGACTTGGTCTTTCTTTTTCGAGTTCGCCTTCTGCCGTCCTCATATTATCTTGGGTTTGAAAGTCCACC
The DNA here is from genome assembly GCA_022829125.1 of Lathyrus tuberosus. Lineage (NCBI taxonomy): Eukaryota > Viridiplantae > Streptophyta > Magnoliopsida > Fabales > Fabaceae > Lathyrus > Lathyrus tuberosus. The sequence continues at coordinate 2,809,039 of JALAZF010000438.1, forward strand.
TTCGGCTTGGTCTTTCTTTTCGAGTTCGCCTTCAGCCGTCTTCATATTTTCTTGGGTTTGAAAGTCCACCTTCGGCTTGGTCTTTCTTTTCGAGTTCGCCTTCGGCCGTCCTCGCGTTACCCTTTGTTTGAAAGTCTACCTTCGACTTAGTCTTTCTTTTCGAGTTCGTCTTCGGCCGTCCACTTATTATTTGGTTGTTGGAAAGTCCACCTATGGCTTGGTCTTTCTTTTCGAGTTCGCATTCGGCCGTTCTCGTATTACCCTTTTTTTAAAAGTCCACCTTCGGCTTGGTCTTTCTTTTTTGAGTTCGCCTTCGGCCGTCCTCATATTATCTTGGGTTTGAAAGGCCACCTTCGGCTTGGTCTTTCTTTTCGAGTTCGCCTTAGGCCGTCCTCGTATTATCTTGGGTTTGAAAGTCCACCTTCGGCTTGGTCTTTCTTTTCGAGTTCGCCTTTGGCCGTCCTCATGTTACCCTTTGTTTGAAAGTCCACCTTCGGCTTGGTCTTTCTTTTTCAAGTTCGTCTTCGGTCGCCCTCGTATTTTCTTGGGTTTGAAAGTCCCCTTTCGGCTTGGTCTTTCTTTTCGAGTTCGCCTTCGGCCGTCTTCGCGTTACCCTTTATATAAAAGCCTACCTTTGGCTTAGTCTTTCTTTTCGAGTTCGCATTCGGCCGTCCTCGTATTATTTTGTTGTTTGAAAGTCCATCTTCGGCTTGGTCTTTCTTTCCGAGTTCGCCTTCGGCCGTCCTCGTGTTACCCTTTGTTTGAAAGTCCACCTTTGGCTTGGTCTTTCTTTTCGAGTTTGCCTTCGGTCGTCCTCGTATTATTTTGTTGTTTGAAAGTCCACCTTCGGCTTGGTCTTTCTTTTTCGAGTTCGCCTTCGGCCGTCCTCAAATTATCTTGGGTTTGAAAGTCCGCATTCGGCTTGGTCTTTCTTTTCGAGTTCGCCTTCAGCCGTCTTCATATTATCTTGGGTTTGAAAGTCCACCTTCGGCTTGGTCTTTCTTTTCGAGTTCGCCTTCGGCCGTCCTCGTGTTACCCTTTATTTGAAAGCCCACCTTCGGCTTGGCCTTTCTTTTTTAAGGTCGCCTTCGGCCGTCCTCGTATTATCTTGGGTTCGAAAGTCCACCTTCGGCTTGGTCTTTCTTTTCGAGTTCGCCTTCGTCTGTCCTCGTGTTACCCTTTGTTTGAAAGTCCTCCTTCGGCTTGGTCTTTCTTTTTCAAGTTCGCCTTCGGTCGTCCTCGTATTATCTTGGCTTTGAAAGTCCACCTTCGGCTTGGTCTTTCTTTTTGCGTGTGCCTTTGGCCGTCTTCATGTTACCCTTTGTTTGAAAGTCTACCTTCGGCTTGGTCTTTCTTTTTCAAGTTCGTCTTAGGCCGTCCTCGTATTATCTTGGGTTTGAAAGTCCACCTTCAGCTTGGTCTTTCTTTTCGAGTTCCCCTTCGGCTGTCCTCGCGTTACCCTTTATTTGAAAGCCTACCTTCGGCTTAGTCTTTCTTTTCAAGTTCTACTTCGACCGTCCTCGTATTATTTTGGGTTTTAAAAGTCCACCTTCGGCTTGGTCTTTCTTTCCGAGTTCGCCTTCGGCCGTCCTCGTGTTACCCTTTGTTTGAAAGTCAACCTTCGGCTTGGTCTTTCTTTTTCGAGTTCGCCTTCGGTAGTCCTCGTATTATCTTGGGTTTAAAAGCCCACCTTCGGCTTGGTCTTTCATTTCGAGTTCGCCTTCGGCCGTCCTCGTGTTACCCTTTGTTTGAAAGTCCACAATTGGCTTGCTCTTTCTTTTCGAGTTCGCCTTCGGCCATCCTCGTATTATTTTTTTGCTTGAAAGTCCACCATCGGCTTGGTCATTCTTTTCCGAGTTCGCCTTCAGCCGTCCTCGTATTATCTTGGGTTTGAAAGTCCACCTTCGGCTTGGTCTTTCTTTTCGTGTTCTCCTTCAGCCGTCTTCGTATTATCCTGGGGTTTGAAAGTCCATCTTAGACTTGGTCTTTCTTTTCGAGTTCGCCTTCGGCCGTCCTCGCGTTACCCTTTGTTTGAAAGTCCACCTTCGGCTTGGTCTTTCTTTTTCGAGCTCGCCTTCGGCCGTCCTCAAATTATCTTGGTTTTGAAAGTCCGCCTTCGGCTTGGTCTTTCTTTTCGAGTTCGCCTTCAGCCGTCTTCATATTATCTTGGGTTTGAAAGTCCACCTTCGGCTTGGTCTTTCTTTTCCAGTTCGCCTTCGGCCGTCCTCGTGTTACCCTTTGTTTGAAATACCACCTTCGGCTTGGCCTTTCTTTTTTAAGGTCGCCTTCGGCCGTCCTCGTATTATCTTGGGTTCGAAAGTCCACCTTCGGCTTGGTCTTTCTTTTCGAGTTCGCCTTCGTCTGTCCTCGTGTTACCCTTTGTTTGAAAGTCCACCTTTGGCTTGGTCTTTCTTTTCGAGTTTGCCTTCGGTCGTCCTAGTATTATTTTGTTGTTTGAAAGTCCACCTTCGACTTGGTCTTTCTTTTTCGAGTTCGCCTTCTGCCGTCCTCATATTATCTTGGGTTTGAAAGTCCACCTTCGGCTTGGTCTTTCTTTTAGAGTTCGCCTTCAGCCGTCTTCATATTTTCTTGGGTTTGAAAGTCCACCTTCGGCTTGGTCTTTCTTTTCGAGTTCGCCTTCGGCCGTCCTCGCGTTACCCTTTGTTTGAAAGTCTACCTTCGACTTAGTCTTTCTTTTGGAGTTCGTCTTCGGCCGTCCACTTATTATTTGGTTGTTGGAAAGTCCACCTATGGCTTGGTCTTTCTTTTCGAGTTCGCATTCGGCCGTTCTCGTATTACCCTTTTTTTAAAAGTCCACCTTCGGCTTGGTCTTTCTTTTTTGAGTTCGCCTTTGGCCGTCCTCATATTATCTTGGGTTTGAAAGGCAACCTTCGGCTTGGTCTTTCTTTTCGAGTTCGCCTTAGGCCGTCCTCGTATTATCTTGGGTTTGAAAGTCCACCTTCGGCTTGGTCTTTCTTTTCGAGTTCGCCTTTGGCCGTCCTCATGTTACCCTTTGTTTGAAAGTCCACCTTCGGCTTGGTCTTTCTTTTTCAAGTTCGTCTTCGGTCGCCCTCGTATTTTCTTGGGTTTGAAAGTCCCCTTTCGGCTTGGTCTTTCTTTTCGAGTTCGCCTTCGGCCGTCTTCGCGTTACCCTTTATATAAAAGCCTACCTTTGGCTTAGTCTTTCTTTTCGAGTTCGCATTCGGCCGTCCTCGTATTATTTTGTTGTTTGAAAGTCCATCTTCGGCTTGGTCTTTCTTTCCGAGTTCGCCTTCGGCCGTCCTCGTGTTACCCTTTGTTTGAAAGTCCACCTTTGGCTTGGTCTTTCTTTTCGAGTTTGCCTTCGGTCGTCCTCGTATTATTTTGTTGTTTGAAAGTCCACCTAAGGCTTGGTCTTTCTTTTTCGAGTTCGCCTTCGGCCGTCCTCAAATTATCTTGGGTTTGAAAGTCCGCATTCGGCTTGGTCTTTCTTTTCGAGTTCGCCTTCAGCCGTCTTCATATTATCTTGGGTTTGAAAGTCCACCTTCGGCTTGGTCTTTCTTTTCGAGTTCGCCTTCGGCCGTCCCCGTGTTACCCTTTATTTGAAAGCCCACCTTCGGCTTGGCCTTTCTTTTTTAAGGTCGCCTTCGGCCGTCCTCGTATTATCTTGGGTTCGAAAGTCCACCTTCGGCTTGGTCTTTCTTTTCGAGTTCGCCTTCGTCTGTCCTCGTGTTACCCTTTGTTTGAAAGTCCTCCTTCGGCTTGGTCTTTCTTTTTCAAGTTCGCCTTCGGTCGTCCTCGTATTATCTTGGCTTTGAAAGTCCACCTTCAGCTTGGTCTTTCTTTTTGCGTGTGCCTTTAGCCGTCTTCATGTTACCCTTTGTTTGAAAGTCTACCTTCGGCTTGGTCTTTCTTTTTCAAGTTCGTCTTAGGCCGTCCTCGTATTATCTTGGGTTTGAAAGTCCACCTTCAGCTTGGTCTTTCTTTTCGAGTTCCCCTTCGGCTGTCCTCGCGTTACCCTTTATTTGAAAGCCTACCTTCGGCTTAGTCTTTCTTTTCAAGTTCTACTTCGACCGTCCTCGTATTATTTTGGGTTTTAAAAGTCCACCTTCGGCTTGGTCTTTCTTTCCGAGTTCGCCTTCGGCCGTCCTCGTGTTACCCTTTGTTTGAAAGTCAACCTTCGGCTTGGTCTTTCTTTTTCGAGTTCGCCTTCGGTAGTCCTCGTATTATCTTGGGTTTAAAAGCCCACCTTCGGCTTGGTCTTTCATTTCGAGTTCGCCTTCGGCCGTCCTCGTGTTACCCTTTGTTTGAAAGTCCACAATTGGCTTGCTCTTTCTTTTCGAGTTCGCCTTCGGCCATCCTCGTATTATTTTTTTGCTTGAAAGTCCACCATCGGCTTGGTCATTCTTTTCCGAGTTCGCCTTCAGCCGTCCTCGTATTATCTTGGGTTTGAAAGTCCACCTTCGGCTTGGTCTTTCTTTTCGTGTTCTCCTTCAGCCGTCTTCGTATTATCCTGGGGTTTGAAAGTCCATCTTAGACTTGGTCTTTCTTTTCGAGTTCGCCTTCGGCCGTCCTCGCGTTACCCTTTGTTTGAAAGTCCACCTTCGGCTTGGTCTTTCTTTTTCGAGCTCGCCTTCGGCCGTCCTCAAATTATCTTGGGTTTGAAAGTCCGCCTTCGGCTTGGTCTTTCTTTTCGAGTTCGCCTTCAGCCGTCTTCATATTATCTTGGGTTTGAAAGTCCACCTTCGGCTTGGTCTTTCTTTTCCAGTTCGCCTTCGGCCGTCCTCGTGTTACCCTTTGTTTGAAATCCCACCTTCGGCTTGGCCTTTCTTTTTTAAGGTCGCCTTCGGCCGTCCTCGTATTATCTTGGGTTCGAAAGTCCACCTTCGGCTTGGTCTTTCTTTTCGAGTTCGCCTTCGTCTGTCCTCGTGTTACCCTTTGTTTGAAAGTCCACCTTTGGCTTGGTCTTTCTTTTCGAGTTTGCCTTCGGTCGTCCTAGTATTATTTTGTTGTTTGAAAGTCCACCTTCGACTTGGTCTTTCTTTTTCGAGTTCGCCTTCTGCCATCCTCATATTATCTTGGGTTTGAAAGTCCACCTTCGGCTTGGTCTTTCTTTTCGAGTTCGCCTTCAGCCGTCTTCATATTTTCTTGGGTTTGAAAGTCCACCTTCGGCTTGGTCTTTCTTTTCGAGTTCGCCTTCGGCCGTCCTCGCGTTACCCTTTGTTTGAAAGTCTACCTTCGACTTAGTCTTTCTTTTCGAGTTCGTCTTCGGCCGTCCACTTATTATTTGGTTGTTGGAAAGTCCACCTATGGCTTGGTCTTTCTTTTCGAGTTCGCATTCGGCCGTTCTCGTATTACCCTTTTTTTAAAAGTCCACCTTCGGCTTGGTCTTTCTTTTTTGAGTTCGCCTTCGGCCGTCCTCATATTATCTTGGGTTTGAAAGGCAACCTTCGGCTTGGTCTTTCTTTTCGAGTTCGCCTTAGGCCGTCCTCGTATTATCTTGGGTTTGAAAGTCCACCTTCGGCTTGGTCTTTCTTTTCGAGTTCGCCTTTGGCCGTCCTCATGTTACCCTTTGTTTGAAAGTCCACCTTCGGCTTGGTCTTTCTTTTTCAAGTTCGTCTTCGGTCGCCCTCGTATTTTCTTGGGTTTCAAAGTCCCCTTTCGGCTTGGTCTTTCTTTTCGAGTTCGCCTTCGGCCGTCTTCGCGTTACCCTTTATATAAAAGCCTACCTTTGGCTTAGTCTTTCTTTTCGAGTTCGCATTCGGCCGTCCTCGTATTATTTTGTTGTTTGAAAGTCCATCTTCGGCTTGGTCTTTCTTTCCGAGTTCGCCTTCGGCCGTCCTCGTGTTACCCTTTGTTTGAAAGTCCACCTTTGGCTTGGTCTTTCTTTTCGAGTTTGCCTTCGGTCGTCCTCGTATTATTTTGTTGTTTGAAAGTCCACCTTCGGCTTGGTCTTTCTTTTTCGAGTTCGCCTTCGGCCGTCCTCAAATTATCTTGGGTTTGAAAGTCCGCATTCGGCTTGGTCTTTCTTTTCGAGTTCGCCTTCAGCCGTCTTCATATTATCTTGGGTTTGAAAGTCCACCTTCGGCTTGGTCTTTCTTTTCGAGTTCGCCTTCGGCCGTCCCCGTGTTACCCTTTATTTGAAAGCCCACCTTCGGCTTGGCCTTTCTTTTTTAAGGTCGCCTTCGGCCGTCCTCGTATTATCTTGGGTTCGAAAGTCCACCTTCGGCTTGGTCTTTCTTTTCGAGTTCGCCTTCGTCTGTCCTCGTGTTACCCTTTGTTTGAAAGTCCTCCTTCGGCTTGGTCTTTCTTTTTCAAGTTCGCCTTCGGTCGTCCTCGTATTATCTTGGCTTTGAAAGTCCACCTTCGGCTTGGTCTTTCTTTTTGCGTGTGCCTTTAGCCGTCTTCATGTTACCCTTTGTTTGAAAGTCTACCTTCGGCTTGGTCTTTCTTTTTCAAGTTCGTCTTAGGCCGTCCTCGTATTATCTTGGGTTTGAAAGTCCACCTTCAGCTTGGTCTTTCTTTTCGAGTTCCCCTTCGGCTGTCCTCGCGTTACCCTTTATTTGAAAGCCTACCTTCGGCTTAGTCTTTCTTTTCAAGTTCTACTTCGACCGTCCTCGTATTATTTTGGGTTTTAAAAGTCCACCTTCGGCTTGGTCTTTCTTTCCGAGTTCGCCTTCGGCCGTCCTCGTGTTACCCTTTGTTTGAAAGTCAACCTTCGGCTTGGTCTTTCTTTTTCGAGTTCGCTTTCGGTAGTCCTCGTATTATCTTGGGTTTAAAAGCCCACCTTCGGCTTGGTCTTTCATTTCGAGTTCGCCTTCGGCCGTCCTCGTGTTACCCTTTGTTTGAAAGTCCACAATTGGCTTGCTCTTTCTTTTCGAGTTCGCCTTCGGCCATCCTCGTATTATTTTTTTGCTTGAAAGTCCACCATCGGCTTGGTCATTCTTTTCCGAGTTCGCCTTCAGCCGTCCTCGTATTATCTTGGGTTTGAAAGTCCACCTTCGGCTTTGTCTTTCTTTTCGTGTTCTCCTTCAGCCGTCTTCGTATTATCCTGGGGTTTGAAAGTCCATCTTAGACTTGGTCTTTCTTTTCGAGTTCGCCTTCGGCCGTCCTCGCGTTACCCTTTGTTTGAAAGTCTACCTTCGGCTTAGTCTTTCTTTTCGAGTTCGCCTTCGGCCGTCCTCGTATTATTTTGTTGTTGGAAAGTCCACCTACGGCTTGGTCTTTCTTTTCGAGTTCGCATTCGGCCGTTCTCGTGTTACCCTTTTTTTGAAAGTCCACCTTCGGCTTGGTTTTTCTTTTTCGAGTTCGCCTTGGGTCGTCCTCTTATTACCTTGGGTTTGAAAGTCCACCATTGGCTTGGTCTTTCTTTTCGAGTTCGCCTTCGGCCGTCCTCGTGTTACCCTTTGTGTGAAAGTCTATCTTCGACTTGGTCTTTCTTTTTCGAGTTCGCCTTTGGCGATCGTCGTATTTTCTTGGGTTTGAAAGTCCACCTTCGGCTTGGTCTTTCTTTTCGAGTTCTCCTTCGGCCATCCTTGTGTTACCCTTTGTTTGAAAGTCCACCTTCGGCTTGGTATTCCTTTTTCTAGTTCGCCTTCGGCCGTCCTCGTATTATCTTGGGTTTGAAAGTCCACCTTCGGCTTGGTATTTCTTTTCGAGTTTGCCTTCGGCCGTCCTCGTGTTACCCTTTGTTTGAAAGTCCACCTTCGGTTTGCCCTTTCTTTTTTGAGGTCGCATTCGGCCGTCCTCATATTATCTTGGGTTTGAAAGTCCACCTTCGGCTTGGTCTTTCTTTTCGAGTTCGACTTCGGCCGTCCTCGTGTTACCCTTTGTTTGAAAGTCCACCTTTGGCTTGGTCTTTCTTTTCGAGTTTGCCTTCGGTCGTCCTTGTATTATTTTGTTGTTTGAAAGTCCACCTTCGGCTTGGTCTTTCTTTTTCGAGTTCGCCTTCGGCCGTCCTCATATTATATTGGGTTTGAAAGTCCACCTTCAGCTTGGTCTTTCTTTTCGAGTTCGCCTTCGGCCGTCTTCGCGTTACCCTTTATATAAAAGCCTACCTTTGGCTTAGTCTTTCTTTTCGAGTTCGCATTCGGCCGTCCTCGTATTATTTTGTTGTTTGAAAGTCCATCTTCGGCTTGGTCTTTCTTTCCAAGTTCGCCTTCGGCCGTCCTCGTGTTACCCTTTGTTTGAAAGTCCACCTTTGGCTTGGTCTTTCTTTTCGAGTTTGCCTTCGGTCGTCCTCGTATTATTTTGTTGTTTGAAAGTCCACCTTCGGCTTGGTCTTTCTTTTTCGAGTTCGCCTTCGGCCGTCCTCAAATTATCTTGGGTTTGAAAGTCCGCATTCGGCTTGGTCTTTCTTTTCGAGTTCGCCTTCAGCCGTCTTCATATTATCTTGGGTTTGAAAGTCCACCTTCGGCTTGGTCTTTCTTTTCGAGTTCGCCTTCGGCCGCCCTCGTGTTACCCTTTGTTTGAAAGCCCACCTTCGGCTTGGCCTTTCTTTTTTAAGGTCGCCTTCGGCCGGCCTCGTATTATCTTGGGTTCGAAAGTCCACCTTCGGATTGGTCTTTCTTTTCGAGTTCGCCTTCATCTGTCCTCGTGTTACCCTTTGTTTGAAAGTCCTCCTTCGGCTCGGTCTTTCTTTTTCAAGTTCGCCTTCGGTCGTCCTCGTATTATCTTGGCTTTGAAAGTCCTCCTTCGGCTCGGTCTTTCTTTTTCAAGTCCACCTTCGGCTGTCCTCGCGTTACCCTTTATTTGAAAGCCTACCTTCGGCTTAGTCTTTCTTTTCAAGTTCTACTTCGACCGTCCTCGAATTATTTTGGGTTTTAAAAGTCCACCTTCGGCTTGGTCTTTCTTTCCGAGTTCGCCTTCGGCCGTCCTCGTGTTACCCTTTGTTTGAAAGTCAACCTTCGGCTTGGTATTTCTTTTTCGAGTTCGCCTTCGGTAGTCCTCGTATTATCTTGGGTTTAAAAGCCCACCTTCGGCTTGGTCTTTCATTTCGAGTTCGCCTTCGTCCGTCCTCGTGTTACCCTTTGTTTGAAAGTCCACAATTGGCTTGCTCTTTCTTTTCGAGTTCGCCTTCGGCGATCCTCGTATTATTTTTTTGCTTGAAAGTCCACCATCGGCTTGGTCATTCTTTTCCGAGTTCGCCTTCGGCCGTCCTCGTATTATCTTGGGTTTGAAAGTCCACCTTCGGCTTGGTCTTTCTTTTCGTGTTCTCCTTCAGCCGTCTTCGTATTATCCTGGGGTTTGAAAGTCCATCTTAGACTTGGTCTTTCTTTTCGAGTTCGCCTTCGGCCGTCCTCGTGTTACCCTTTGTTTGAAAGTCTACCTTCGGCTTAGTCTTTCTTTTCGAGTTTGCCTTCGGCCGTCCTCGTATTATTTTGTTGTTGGAAAGTCCACCTACGGCTTGGTCTTTCTTTTCGAGTTCGCATTCGGCCGTTCTCGTGTTACCCTTTTTTTGAAAGTCCACCTTCGGCTTGGTTTTTCTTTTTCGAGTTCGCCTTGGGTCGTCCTCTTATTACCTTGGGTTTGAAAGTCCACCATCGGCTTGGTCTTTCTTTTCGAGTTCCCCTTCGGCCGTCCTCGTGTTACCCTTTGTGTGAAAGTCTACCTTCGACTTGGTCTTTCTTTTTCGAGTTCGCCTTCGTCCATCGTCGTATTATCTTGGTTTTGAAAGTCCACCTTCGGCTTGGTCTTTCTTTTCGAGTTCTCCTTCGGCCGTCCTTGTGTTACCCTTTGTTTGAAAGTCCACCTTCGGCTTGGTATTCCTTTTTCTAGTTCGCCTTCGACCGTCCTCGTATTATCTTGGGTTTGAAAGTCCACCTTCGGCTTGGTATTTCTTTTCGAGTTCGCCTTCGGCCGTCCTCGTGTTACCCTTTGTTTGAAAGTCCACCTTCGGTTTGCCCTTTCTTTTTTGAGGTCGCCTTCGGCCGTCCACATATTATCTTGGGTTTGAAAGTCCACCTTCGGCTTGGTCTTTCTTTTCGAGTTCGCCTTCGGCCGTCTTCGCGTTACCCTTTATTTAAAAGCCTACCTTTGGCTTAGTCTTTCTTTTCGAGTTCGCCTTTGGCCATCCTCGTATTATTTTGTTGTTTGAAAGTCCATCTTCGGCTTGGTCTTTCTTTCCGAGTTTGCCTTCGGTCGTCCTCGTATTATTTTGTTGTTTGAAAGTCCATCTTCGGCTTGGTCTTTCTTTCCGAGTTCGCCTTCGGCCGTCCTCGTGTTACCCTTTGTTTGAAAGTCCACCTTTGGCTTGGTCTTTCTTTTCGAGTTTGCCTTCGGTCGTCCTCGTATTATTTTGTTGTTTGAAAGTCCACCTTCGGCTTGGTCTTTCTTTTTCGAGTTCGCCTTCGGCCGTCTTCGTGTTACCCTTTGTTTGAAAGCCCACCTTCGGCTTGGCCTTTCTTTTTTAAGGTCGCCTTCGGCCGTCCTCGTATTATCTTGGGTTCGAAAGTCCACCTTCGGCTTGGTCTTTCTTTTCGAGTTCGCCTTCGTCTGTCCTCGTGTTACCCTTTGTTTGAAAGTCCTCCTTCTGCTTGGTCTTTCTTTTTCAAGTTCGCCTTCGGTCGTCCTCGTATTATCTTGGGTTTGAAATTCCACCTTCGGCTTGGTATTTCTTTTTGAGTTTGCCTTTGGCCGTCCTCATGTTACCCTTTGTTTGAAAGTCCACCTTCGGCTTGGTCTTTCTTTTTCGAGTTCGTCTTAGGCCGTCCTCGTATTATCTTGGGTTTGAAAGTCCACCTTCAGCTTGGTCTTTCTTTTTGAGTTCCCCTTCGGCTGTCCTCGCGTTACCCTTCATTTGAAAGCCTACCTTCGGCTTAGTCTTTCTTTTCGAGTTCTACTTCGACCGTCCCCGTATTATTTTGGGTTTTAATAGTCCACCTTCGGCTTGGTCTTTCTTTCCGAGTTCGCCTTCGGCCGTCCTCGTGTTACCCTTTGTGTGAAAGTCTACCTTCGACTTGGTCTTTCTTTTTCGAGTTCGCCTTTGGCCATCGTCGTATTTTCTTGGGTTTGAAAGTCCACCTTCGGCTTGGTCTTTCTTTTCGAGTTCTCCTTCGGCCGTCCTTGTGTTACCCTTTGTTTGAAAGTCCACCTTCGGCTTGGTATTCCTTTTTCTAGTTCGCCTTCGGCCGTCCTCGTATTATCTTGGGTTTGAAAGTCCACCTTCGGCTTGGTATTTCTTTTCGAGTTCGCCTTCGGCCGTCCTCGTGTTACCCTTTGTTTGAGAGTCCACCTTCGGTTTGCCCTTTCTTTTTTGAGGTCGCCTTCGGCCGTCCTCATATTATCTTGGGTTTGAAAGTCCACCTTCGGCTTGGTCTTTCTTTTCGAGTTCGCCTTCGGCCGTCCTCGTGTTACCCTTTGTTTGAAAGTCCACCTTTGGCTTGGTCTTTCTTTTCGAGTTTGCCTTCGGTCGTCCTCGTATTATTTTGTTGTTTGAAAGTCCACCTTCGGCTTGGTCTTACTTTTTCGAGTTCGCCTTCGGCCGTCCTCATATTATCTTGGGTTTGAAAGTCCACCTTCGGCTTGGTCTTTCTTTTCGAGTTCGCCTTCAGCTGTCTTCATATTATCTTGGGTTTGAAAGTCCACCTTCGGCTTGGTCTTTCTTTTCGAGTTCGCCTTCAGCCGTCTTCATATTATCTTGGGTTTGAAAGTCCACCTTCGGCTTGGTCTTTCTTTTCGAGTTCGCCTTCGGCCGTCTTCATATTATCTTGGGTTTGAAAGTCCACCTTCGACTTAGTCTTTCTTTTCGAGTTCGTCTTCGGCCGTCCACTTATTATTTGGTTGTTGGAAAGTCCACCTACGGCTTGGTCTTTCTTTTCGAGTTCGCATTCGGTCGTTCTCGTATTACCCTTATTTTGAAAGTCCACCTTCGGCTTGGTTTTTCTTTTTCGAGTTCGCCTTCGGCCGTCCTCGTATTATCTTGGGTTCGAAAGTCCACCTTCGGCTTGGTCTTTCTTTTCGAGTTCGACTTCGGCCGTCCTCGTGTTACCCTTTGTTTGAAAGTCCACCTTTGGCTTGGTCTTTCTTTTCGAGTTTGCCTTCGGTCGTCCTTGTATTATTTTGTTGTTTGAAAGTCCACCTTCGGCTTGGTCTTTCTTTTTCGAGTTCGCCTTCGGCCGTCCTCATATTATCTTGGGTTTGAAAGTCCACCTTCGGCTTGGTCTTTCTTTTCGAGTTTGCCTTCAGCCGTCTTCATATTTTCTTGGGTTTGAAAGTCCACCTTCGGCTTGGTCTTTCTTTTCGAGTTCACCTTCGACCGTCCTCGCGTTACCCTTTGTTTGAAAGTCTACCTTCGACTTAGTCTTTCTTTTCGAGTTCGTCTTCGGCCGTCCACTTATTATTTGGTCGTTGGAAAGTCCACCTACGGCTTGGTCTTTCTTTTCGAGTTCGCATTCGGCCGTTCTTGTGTTACCCTTTTTTTGAAAGTCCACCTTCGGCTTGATTTTTCTTTTTCGAGTTCGCCTTGGGTCGTCCTCTTATTACCTTGGGTTTGAAAGTCCACCATCAGCTTGGTCTTTCTTTTCGAGTTCGCCTTCGGCCGTCCTCGTGTTACCCTTTGTGTGAAAGTCTACCTTCGACTTGGTCTTTCTTTTTCGAGTTCGCCTTCGGCCATCGTCGTATTATCTTCGGTTTGAAAGTCCACCTTCGGCTTGGTCTTTCTTTTCGAGTTCTCCTTCGTCCGTCCTCGTGTTACCCTTTGTTTGAAAGTCCACCTTCGGCTTGGTATTCCTTTTTCTAGTTCGCCTTCGGCCGTCCTCGTATTATCTTAAGTTTGAAAGTCCACCTTCGGCTTGGTATTTCTTTTCGAGTTCGCCTTCGGCCGTCCTCGTGTTACCCTTTGTTTGAAAGCCCACCTTCGGCTTGGCCTTTATTTTTTAAGGTCGCCTTCGGCCGTCCTCGTATTATCTTGGGTTCAAAAGTCCACCTTCGGCTTGGTCTTTCTTTTCGAGTTCGCCTTCGGCTGTCCTCGTGTTACCCTTTGTTTGAAAGTCCGCCTTCGGCTTGGTCTTTCTTTTTCACGTTTGCCTTCGGTCGTCCTCGTATTATCTTGGGTTTGAAAGTCCACCTTTGGCTTGGTCTTTCTTTTTGAGTTTGCCTTTGGCCGTCCTCATGTTACCTTTTGTTTGAAAGTCCACCTTCGGCTTGGTCTTTCTTTTTCGAGTTCGTCTTAGACCGTCCTCGTATTATCTTGGGTTTGAAAGTCCACCTTCAGCTTGGTCTTTCTTTTCGAGTTCCCCTTCGGCTGTCCTCGCGTTACCCTTTATTTGAAAGCCTACCTTCGGCTTAGTCTTTCTTTTCGAGTTCTACTTCGACCGTCCTCGTATTATTTTGGGTTTTAAAAGTCCACCTTCGGCTTGGTCTTTCTTTCCGAGTTCGCCTTCGGCCGTCCTCGTGTTACCCTTTGTTTGAAAGTCAACTTTCGGCTTGGTCTTTCTTTTTCGAGTTCGCCTTCGGTCGTCCTCGTATTATCTTGGGTTTAAAAGCCCACCTTCGGCTTGGTCTTTCATTTCGAGTTCGCCTTCGGCCGTCCTCGTGTTACCCTTTGTTTGAAAGTCCACAATTGGCTTGCTCTTTCTTTTCGAGTTCGCCTTCGGCAATCCTCGTATTATTTTGTTGTTTGAAAGTCCACCATCGGCTTGGTCTTTCTTTTTTGAGTTCGCCTTCGGCCGTCCTCGTATTATCTTGGGTTTGAAAGTCCACCTTCGGCTTGGTCTTTCTTTTCGTGTTCTCCTTCAGCCGTCTTCGTATTATCCTGGGGTTTGAAAGACCATCTTAGACTTGGTCTTTCTTTTCGAGTTCGCCTTCGGCCATCCTCGTGTTACCCTTTGTTTGAAAGTCTACCTTCGTCTTAGTCTTTCTTTTCGAGTTCGCCTTCGGCCATCCTCGTATTATTTTGTTGTTCGAAAGTCCACCTACAGCTTGGTCTTTCTTTTCGAGTTCGCATTCGGCCGTTCTCGTGTTACCCTTTTTTTGAAAGTCCACCTTCGACTTGGTTTTTCTTTTTCGAGTTCGCCTTGGGTCGTCCTCTTATTACCTTGGGTTTGAAAGTCCACCATCGGCTTGGTCTTTCTTTTCGAGTTCCCCTTCGGCCGTCCTCGTGTTACCCTTTGTGTGAAAGTCTACCTTCGACTTGGTATTTCTTTTTCGAGTTCGCCTTCGGCCATCGTCGTATTATGTTGGGTTTGAAAGTCCACCTTCGGCTTGGTCTTTCTTTTCGAGTTCTCCTTCGGCCGTCCTTGTGTTACCCTTTGTTTGAAAGTCCACCTTCGGCTTGGTATTCCTTTTTCTAGTTCGCCTTCGACCGTCCTCGTATTATCTTGGGTTTGAAAGTCCACCTTCGGCTTGGTATTTCTTTTCGAGTTCGCCTTCGGCCGTCCACGTGTTACACTTTGTTTGAAAGTCCACCTTCGGTTTGCCCTTTCTTTTTTGAGGTCGCCTTCGGCCGTCCACATATTATCTTGGGTTTGAAAGTCCACCTTCGGCTTGGTCTTTCTTTTCGAGTTCGCCTTCGGCCGTCTTCGCGTTACCCTTTATTTAAAAGCCTACCTTTGGCTTAGTCTTTCTTTTCGAGTTCGCCTTCGGCCATCCTCGTATTATTTTGTTGTTTGAAAGTCTATCTTCGGCTTGGTCTTTCTTTCCGAGTTTGCCTTCGGTCATCCTCGTATTATTTTGTTGTTTGAAAGTCCATCTTCGGCTTGGTCTTTCTTTCCGAGTTCGCCTTCGGCCGTCCTCGTGTTACCCTTTGTTTGAAAGTCCACCTTTGGCTTGGTCTTTCTTTTCGAGTTTGCCTTCGGTCGTCCTCGTATTATTTTGTTGTTTGAAAGTCCACCTTCGGCTTGGTCTTTCTTTTTCGAGTTCGCCTTCGGCTGTCCTCATATTATCTTGGGTTTGAAAGTCCACCTTTGGCTTGGTCTTTCTTTTCGAGTTCGCCTTCAGCCGTCTTCATATTATCTTGGGTTTGAAAGTCCACCTTCGGCTTGGTATTTCTTTTCGAGTTCGCCTTCGGCCGTCCTCGTGTTACCCTTTGTTTGAAAGCCCACCTTCGGCTTGGCCTTTCTTTTTTAAGGTCGCCTTCGGCCGTCCTCGTATTATCTTGGGTTCGAAAGTCCACCTTCGGCTTGGTCTTTCTTTTCGAGTTCGCCTTCGTCTGTCCTCGTGTTACCCTTTGTTTGAAAGTCCTCCTTCGGCTTGGTCTTTCTTTTTCAAGTTCGCCTTCGGTCGTCCTCGTATTATCTTGGGTTTGAAAGTCCACCTTCGGCTTGGTATTTCTTTTTGAGTTTGCCTTTGGCCGTCCTCATGTTACCCTTTGTTTGAAAGTCCACCTTCGGCTTGGTCTTTCTTTTTCGAGTTCGTCTTAGGCCATCCTCGTATTATCTTGGGTTTGAAAGTCCACCTTCAGTTTGGTCTTTCTTTTCGAGTTCCCCTTCGGCTGTCCTCGCGTTACCCTTTATTTGAAAGCCTACCTTCGGCTTAGTCTTTCTTTTCGAGTTCTACTTCGACCGTCCCCGTATTATTTTGGGTTTTAATAGTCCACCTTCGGCTTGGTCTTTCTTTCCGAGTTCGCCTTCGGCCGTCCTCGTGTTACCCTTTGTGTGAAAGTCTACCTTCGACTTGGTCTTTCTTTTTCGAGTTCGCCTTTGGCCATCGTCGTATTTTCTTGGGTTTGAAAGTCCACCTTCGGCTTGGTCTTTCTTTTCGAGTTCTCCTTCGGCCGTCCTTGTGTTACCCTTTGTTTGAAAGTCCACCTTCGGCTTGGTATTCCTTTTTCTAGTTCGCCTTCGGCCGTCCTCGTATTATCTTGGGTTTGAAAGTCCACCTTCGGCTTGGTATTTCTTTTCGAGTTCGCCTTCGGGCGTCCTCGTGTTACCCTTTGTTTGAGAGTCCTTCTTCGGTTTGCCCTTTCTTTTTTGAGGTCGCCTTCGGCCGTCCTCATATTATCTTGGGTTTGAAAGTCCACCTTCGGCTTGGTCTTTCTTTTCGAGTTCGCCTTCGGCCGTCCTCTTGTTACCCTTTGTTTGAAAGTCCACCTTTGGCTTGGTCTTTCTTTTCGAGTTTGCCTTCGGTCGTCCTCGTATTATTTTGTTGTTTGAAAGTCCACCTTCGGCTTGGTCTTTCTTTTTCGAGTTCGCCTTCGGCCGTCCTCATATTATCTTGGGTTTGAAAGTCCACCTTCGGCTTGGTCTTTCTTTTCGAGTTCGCCTTCAGCCGTCTTCATATTATCTTGGGTTTGAAAGTCCACCTTCGGCTTGGTCTTTCTTTTCGAGTTCGCCTTCAGCCGTCTTCATATTATCTTGGGTTTGAAAGTCCACCTTCGGCTTGGTCTTTCTTTTCGAGTTCGCCTTCGGCCGTCTTCATATTATCTTGGGTTTGAAAGTCCACCTTCGACTTAATCTTTCTTTTCGAGTTCGTCTTCGGCCGTCCACTTATTATTTGGTTGTTGGAAAGTCCACCTACGGCTTGGTCTTTCTTTTCGAGTTCGCATTCGGCCGTTCTCGTATTACCCTTTTTTTGAAAGTCGACCTTCGGCTTGGTTTTTCTTTTTCGAGTTCGCCTTCGGCCGTCCTCGTATTATCTTAGGTTTGAAAGTCCACCTTCGGCTTGGTATTTCTTTTCGAGTTCGCCTTCGGCCGTCCTCGTGTTACCCTTTGTTTGAAAGCCCACCTTCGGCTTGGCCTTTATTTTTTAAGGTCGCCTTCGGCCGTCCTCGTATTATCTTGGGTTCGAAAGTCCACCTTCGGCTTGGTCTTTCTTTTCGAGTTCGCCTTCGGCTGTCCTCGTGTTACCCTTTGTTTGAAAGTCCGCCTTCGGCTTGGTCTTTCTTTTTCACGTTTGCCTTCGGTCGTCCTCGTATTATCTTGGGTTTGAAAGTCCACCTTTGGCTTGGTCTTTCTTTTTGAGTTTGCCTTTGGCCGTCCTCATGTTACCTTTTGTTTGAAAGTCCACCTTCGGCTTGGTCTTTCTTTTTCGAGTTCGTCTTAGACCGTCCTCGTATTATCTTGGGTTTGAAAGTCCACCTTCAGCTTGGTCTTTCTTTTCGAGTTCCCCTTCGGCTGTCCTCGCGTTACCCTTCATTTGAAAGCCTACCTTCGGCTTAGTCTTTCTTTTCGAGTTCTACTTCGACCGTCCTCGTATTATTTTGGGTTTTAAAAGTCCACCTTCGGCTTGGTCTTTCTTTCCGAGTTCGCCTTCGGCCGTCCTCGTGTTACCCTTTGTTTGAAAGTCAACTTTCGGCTTGGTCTTTCTTTTTCGAGTTCGCCTTCGGTCGTCCTCGTATTATCTTGGGTTTAAAAGCCCACCTTCGGCTTGGTCTTTCATTTCGAGTTCGCCTTCGGCCGTCCTCGTGTTACCCTTTGTTTGAAAGTCCACAATTGGCTTGCTCTTTCTTTTCGAGTTCGCCTTCGGCCATCCTCGTATTATTTTGTTGTTTGAAAGTCCACCATCGGCTTGGTCTTTCTTTTTTGAGTTCGCCTTCGGCCGTCCTCGTATTATCTTGGGTTTGAAAGTCCACCTTCGGCTTGGTCTTTCTTTTCGTGTTCTCCTTCAGCCGTCTTCGTATTATCCTGGGGTTTGAAAGTCCATCTTAG
Source organism: Lathyrus tuberosus (assembly GCA_022829125.1). NCBI lineage: Eukaryota > Viridiplantae > Streptophyta > Magnoliopsida > Fabales > Fabaceae > Lathyrus > Lathyrus tuberosus. The sequence goes on from JALAZF010000438.1 coordinate 2,826,603, forward strand.
ACTTGGTCTTTCTTTTCGAGTTCGCCTTCGGCCATCCTCGTGTTACCCTTTGTTTGAAAGTCTACCTTCGTCTTAGTCTTTCTTTTCGAGTTCGCCTTCGGCCATCCTCGTATTATTTTGTTGTTCGAAAGTCCACCTACAGCTTGGTCTTTCTTTTCGAGTTCGCATTCGGCCGTTCTCGTGTTACCCTTTTTTTGAAAGTCCACCTTCGACTTGGTTTTTCTTTTTCGAGTTCGCCTTGGGTCGTCCTCTTATTACCTTGGGTTTGAAAGTCCACCATCGGCTTGGTCTTTCTTTTCGAGTTCCCCTTCGGCCGTCCTCGTGTTACCCTTTGTGTGAAAGTCTACCTTCGACTTGGTATTTCTTTTTCGAGTTCGCCTTCGGCCATCGTCGTATTATCTTGGGTTTGAAAGTCCACCTTCGGCTTGGTCTTTCTTTTCGAGTTCTCCTTCGGCCGTCCTTGTGTTACCCTTTGTTTGAAAGTCCACCTTCGGCTTGGTATTCCTTTTTCTAGTTCGCCTTCGACCGTCCTCGTATTATCTTGGGTTTGAAAGTCCACCTTCGGCTTGGTATTTCTTTTCGAGTTCGCCTTCGGCCGTCCTCGTGTTACCCTTTGTTTGAAAGTCCACCTTCGGTTTGCCCTTTCTTTTTTGAGGTCGCCTTCGGCCGTCCACATATTATCTTGGGTTTGAAAGTCCACCTTCGGCTTGGTCTTTCTTTTCGAGTTCGCCTTCGGCCGTCTTCGCGTTACCCTTTATTTAAAAGCCTACCTTTGGCTTAGTCTTTCTTTTCGAGTTCGCCTTCGGCCATCCTCGTATTATTTTGTTGTTTGAAAGTCTATCTTCGGCTTGGTCTTTCTTTCCGAGTTTGCCTTCGGTCATCCTCGTATTATTTTGTTGTTTGAAAGTCCATCTTCGGCTTGGTCTTTCTTTCCGAGTTCGCCTTCGGCCGTCCTCGTGTTACCCTTTGTTTGAAAGTCCACCTTTGGCTTGGTCTTTCTTTTCGAGTTTGCCTTCGGTCGTCCTCGTATTATTTTGTTGTTTGAAAGTCCACCTTCGGCTTGGTCTTTCTTTTTCGAGTTCGCCTTCGGCTGTCCTCATATTATCTTGGGTTTGAAAGTCCACCTTTGGCTTGGTCTTTCTTTTCGAGTTCGCCTTCAGCCGTCTTCATATTATCTTGGGTTTGAAAGTCCACCTTCGGCTTGGTATTTCTTTTCGAGTTCGCCTTCGGCCGTCCTCGTGTTACCCTTTGTTTGAAAGCCCACCTTCGGCTTGGCCTTTCTTTTTTAAGGTCGCCTTCGGCCGTCCTCGTATTATCTTGGGTTCGAAAGTCCACCTTCGGCTTGGTCTTTCTTTTCGAGTTCGCCTTCGTCTGTCCTCGTGTTACCCTTTGTTTGAAAGTCCTCCTTCGGCTTGGTCTTTCTTTTTCAAGTTCGCCTTCGGTCATCCTCGTATTATCTTGGGTTTGAAAGTCCACCTTCGGCTTGGTATTTCTTTTTGAGTTTGCCTTTGGCCGTCCTCATGTTACCCTTTGTTTGAAAGTCCACCTTCGGCTTGGTCTTTCTTTTTCGAGTTCGTCTTAGGCCATCCTCGTATTATCTTGGGTTTGAAAGTCCACCTTCAGTTTGGTCTTTCTTTTCGAGTTCCCCTTCGGCTGTCCTCGCGTTACCCTTTATTTGAAAGCCTACCTTCGGCTTAGTCTTTCTTTTCGAGTTCTACTTCGACCGTCCCCGTATTATTTTGGGTTTTAATAGTCCACCTTCGGCTTGGTCTTTCTTTCCGAGTTCGCCTTCGGCCGTCCTCGTGTTACCCTTTGTGTGAAAGTCTACCTTCGACTTGGTCTTTCTTTTTCGAGTTCGCCTTTGGCCATCGTCGTATTTTCTTGGGTTTGAAAGTCCACCTTCGGCTTGGTCTTTCTTTTCGAGTTCTCCTTCGGCCGTCCTTGTGTTACCCTTTGTTTGAAAGTCCACCTTCGGCTTGGTATTCCTTTTTCTAGTTCGCCTTCGGCCGTCCTCGTATTATCTTGGGTTTGAAAGTCCACCTTCGGCTTGGTATTTCTTTTCGAGTTCGCCTTCGGGCGTCCTCGTGTTACCCTTTGTTTGAGAGTCCTTCTTCGGTTTGCCCTTTCTTTTTTGAGGTCGCCTTCGGCCGTCCTCATATTATCTTGGGTTTGAAAGTCCACCTTCGGCTTGGTCTTTCTTTTCGAGTTCGCCTTCGGCCGTCCTCTTGTTACCCTTTGTTTGAAAGTCCACCTTTGGCTTGGTCTTTCTTTTCGAGTTTGCCTTCGGTCGTCCTCGTATTATTTTGTTGTTTGAAAGTCCACCTTCGGCTTGGTCTTTCTTTTTCGAGTTCGCCTTCGGCCGTCCTCATATTATCTTGGGTTTGAAAGTCCACCTTCGGCTTGGTCTTTCTTTTCGAGTTCGCCTTCAGTCGTCTTCATATTATCTTGGGTTTGAAAGTCCACCTTCGGCTTGGTCTTTCTTTTCGAGTTCGCCTTCAGCCGTCTTCATATTATCTTGGGTTTGAAAGTCCACCTTCGGCTTGGTCTTTCTTTTCGAGTTCGCCTTCGGCCGTCTTCATATTATCTTGGGTTTGAAAGTCCACCTTCGACTTAATCTTTCTTTTCGAGTTCGTCTTCGGCCGTCCACTTATTATTTGGTTGTTGGAAAGTCCACCTACGGCTTGGTCTTTCTTTTCGAGTTCGCATTCGGCCGTTCTCGTATTACCCTTTTTTTGAAAGTCGACCTTCGGCTTGGTTTTTCTTTTTCGAGTTCGCCTTCGGCCGTCCTCGTATTATCTTAGGTTTGAAAGTCCACCTTCGGCTTGGTATTTCTTTTCGAGTTCGCCTTCGGCCGTCCTCGTGTTACCCTTTGTTTGAAAGCCCACCTTCGGCTTGGCCTTTCTTTTTTGAGGTCGCCTTCGGCCGTCCTCGTATTATCTTGGGTTCGAAAGTCCACCTTCGGCTTGGTCTTTCTTTTCGAGTTCGCCTTCGGCTGTCCTCGTGTTACCCTTTGTTTGAAAGTCCGCCTTCGGCTTGGTCTTTCTTTTTCAAGTTTGCCTTCGGTCGTCCTCGTATTATCTTGGGTTTGAAAGTCCACCTTCGGCTTGGTCTTTCTTTTTGAGTTTGCCTTTGGCCGTCCTCATGTTACCTTTTGTTTGAAAGTCCACCTTTGGCTTGGTCTTTCTTTTTCGAGTTCGTCTTAGGCCGTCCTCGTATTATCTTGGGTTTGAAAGTCCACCTTCAGCTTGGTCTTTCTTTTCGAGTTCCCCTTCGGCTGTCCTCGCGTTACCCTTTATTTGAAAGCCTACCTTCGGCTTAGTCTTTCTTTTCGAGTTCTACTTCGACCGTCCTTGTATTATTTTGGGTTTTAAAAGTCCACCTTCAGCTTGGTCTTTCTTTCCGAGTTCGCCTTTGGCCGTCCTCGTATTATCTTGGGTTTGAAAGTCCATCTTCGGCTTGGTCTTTTTTTTCGTGTTCTCCTTCAGCCGTCTTCGTATTATCCTGGGGTTTGAAAGTCCATCTTAGACTCGGTCTTTCTTTTCAAGTTCGCCTTCGGCCGTCCTCGTATTATTTTGTTGTTGGAAAGTCCACCTACGGCTTGGTCTTTCTTTTCGAGTTCGTATTCGGCCGTTCTCGTGTTACCCTTTTTTTGAAAGTCCACCTTCGGCTTGGTTTTTCTTTTTCGAGTTCGCCTTGGGTCGTCCTCTTATTACCTTGGGTTTGAAAGTCCACCATCGGCTTGGTCTTTCTTTTCGAGTTCGCCTTCGGCCGTCCTCTTGTTACCCTTTGTGTGAAAGTCTACCTTCGACTTGGTCTTTCTTTTTCGAGTTCGCCTTCGGCCATCGTCGTATTATCTTGGGTTTGAAAGTCCACCTTCGGCTTGGTCTTTCTTTTCGAGTTCTCCTTCGGTCGTCCTTGTGTTACCCTTTGTTTGAAAGTCCACCTTCGGCTTGGTATTCCTTTTTCTAGTACACCTTCGGCCGTCCTCGTATTATCTTGGGTTTGAAAGTCCACCTTCGGCTTGGTATTTCTTTTCGAGTTCGCCTTCGGCCGTCCTCGTGTTACCCTTTGTTTGAAAGTCCATCTTCGGTTTGCCCTTTCTTTTTTGAGGTCCCCTTCGGCCGTCCTCATATTATCTTGGGTTTGAAAGTCCACCTTCGGCTTGGTCTTTCTTTTCGAGTTCGCCTTCGTCATCCTCGTGTTACCCTTTGTTTGAAAGTCCACCTTTGGCTTGGTCTTTCTTTTCGAGTTTGCCTTCGGTCGTCCTCGTATTATTTTGTTGTTTGAAAGTCCACCTTCGGCTTGGTCTTTCTTTTCGAGTTCGCCTTCATCCGTCTTCATATTATCTTGGGTTTGAAAGTCCACCTTCGGCTTGGTCTTTCTTTTTCGAGTTAGCCTTCGGTCGTCCTCGTATTATCTTGGGTTTAAAAGCCCACCTTCGGCTTGGTCTTTCATTTCGAGTTCGCCTTCGGCCGTCCTCGTGTTACCCTTTGTTTGAAAGTCCACAATTGGCTTGCTCTTTCTTTTCGAGTTGGCCTTCGGCCATCCTCGTATTATTTTGTTGTTTGAAAGTCCACCATCGGCTTGGTCTTTCTTTTTCGAGTTCGCCTTTGGCCGTCCTCGTATTATCTTGGGTTTGAAAGTCCACCTTCGGCTTGGTCTTTCTTTTCGTGTTCTCCTTCAGCCGTCTTCGTATTATCCTCGGGTTTGAAAGTCCATCTTAGACTCGGTCTTTCTTTTCGAGTTCGCCTTCGGCCGTCCTCGCGTTACCCTTTGTTTGAAAGTCTACCTTCGGCTTAGTCTTTCTTTTCGAGTTCGCCTTCGGCCGTCCTCGTATTATTTTGTTGTTGGAAAGTCCACCTACGGCTTGGTCTTTCTTTTCGAGTTCGCATTCGGCCGTTCTCGTGTTACCCTTTTCCTGAAAGTCCACCTTCGGCTTGGTTTTTCTTTTTCGAGTTCGCCTTGGGTCGTCCTCTTATTACCTTGGGTTTGAAAGTCCACCATCGGCTTGGTCTTTCTTTTCGAGTTTGCCTTCGGCCGTCCTCGTGTTACCCTTTGTGTGAAAGTCTACCTTCGACTTGGTCTTTCTTTTTCGAGTTCGCCTTCGGCCATCGTCGTATTATCTTGGGTTTGAAAGTCCACCTTCGGCTTGGTCTTTCTTTTCGAGTTCTCCTTCGGTCGTCCTTGTGTTACCCTTTGTTTGAAAGTCCACCTTCGGCTTGGTATTCCTTTTTCTAGTTCGCCTTCGGCCGTCCTCGTATTATCTTGGGTTTGAAAGCCCACCTTCGGCTTGGTATTTCTTTTCGAGTTCGCCTTCGGCCGTCCTCGTGTTACCCTTTGTTTGAAAGTCCACCTTCGGTTTGCCCTTTCTTTTTTGAGGTCGCCTTCGGCCGTCCTCATATTATCTTGTGTTTGAAAGTCCACCTTCGGCTTGGTCTTTCTTTTCGAGTTCGCCTTCGGCCATCCTCGTGTTACCCTTTGTTTGAAAGTCCACCTTTGGCTTGGTCTTTCTTTTCGAGTTTGCCTTCGGTCGTCCTCGTATTATTTTGTTGTTTGAAAGTCCACCTTCGGCTTGGTCTTTCTTTTCGAGTTTGCCTTCAGCCGTCTTCATATTATCTTGGGTTTGAAAGTCCACCTTCGGCTTGGTCTTTCTTTTCGGGTTCGCCTTTGGCCGTCCTCATGTTACCCTTTGTTTGAAAGTCCACCTTCGGCTTGGTCTTTATTTTTCAAGTTCGTCTTCGGTCGCCCTCGTATTATCTTGGGTTTGAAAGTCCACTTTCGGCTTGGTATTCCTTTTTCTAGTTCGCCTTCGGCCGTCCTCGTATTATCTTGGGTTTGAAAGTCCACCTTCGGCTTGGTATTTCTTTTCGAGTTCGCCTTCGGCCGTCCTCGTGTTACCCTTTGTTTGAAAGTCCATCTTCGGTTTGCCCTTTCTTTTTTGAGGTCGCCTTCGGCCGTCCTCATATTATCTTGGGTTTGAAAGTCCACCTTCGGCTTGGTCTTTCTTTTCGAGTTCGCCTTCGGCCATCCTCGTGTTACCCTTTGTTTGAAAGTCCACCTTTGGCTTGGTCTTTCTTTTCGAGTTTGCCTTCGGTCGTCCTCGTATTATTTTGTTGTTTGAAAGTCCACCTTCGGCTTGGTCTTTCTTTTCGAGTTCGCCTTCAGCCGTCTTCATATTATCTCGGGTTTGAAAGTCCACCTTCGGCTTGGTCTTTCTTTTTCGAGTTAGCCTTCGGTCGTCCTCGTATTATCTTGGGTTTAAAAGCCCACCTTCGGCTTGGTCTTTCATTTCGAGTTCGCCTTCGGCCGTCCTCGTGTTACCCTTTGTTTGAAAGTCCACAATTGGCTTGCTCTTTCTTTTCGAGTTGGCCTTCGGCCATCCTCGTATTATTTTGTTGTTTGAAAGTCCACCATCGGCTTGGTCTTTCTTTTTCGAGTTCGCCTTTGGCCGTCCTCGTATTATCTTGGGTTTGAAAGTCCACCTTCGGCTTGGTCTTTCTTTTCGTGTTCTCCTTCAGCCGTCTTCGTATTATCCTCGGGTTTGAAAGTCCATCTTAGACTCGGTCTTTCTTTTCGAGTTCGCCTTCGGCCGTCCTCGCGTTACCCTTTGTTTGAAAGTCTACCTTCGGCTTAGTCTTTCTTTTCGAGTTCGCCTTCGGCCGTCCTCGTATTATTTTGTTGTTGGAAAGTCCACCTACGGCTTGGTCTTTCTTTTCGAGTTCGCATTCGGCCGTTCTCGTGTTACCCTTTTTTTGAAAGTCCACCTTCGGCTTGGTTTTTCTTTTTCGAGTTCGCCTTGGGTCGTCCTCTTATTACCTTGGGTTTGAAAGTCCACCATCGGCTTGGTCTTTCTTTTCGAGTTTGCCTTCGGCCGTCCTCGTGTTACCCTTTGTGTGAAAGTCTACCTTCGACTTGGTCTTTCTTTTTCGAGTTCGCCTTCGGCCATCGTCGTATTATCTTGGGTTTGAAAGTCCACCTTCGGCTTGGTCTTTCTTTTCGAGTTCTCCTTCGGTCGTCCTTGTGTTACCCTTTGTTTGAAAGTCCACCTTCGGCTTGGTATTCCTTTTTCTAGTTCGCCTTCGGCCGTCCTCGTATTATCTTGGGTTTGAAAGTCCACCTTCGGCTTGGTATTTCTTTTCGAGTTCGCCTTCGGCCGTCCTCGTGTTACCCTTTGTTTGAAAGTCCACCTTCGGTTTGCCCTTTCTTTTTTGAGGTCGCCTTCGGCCGTCCTCATATTATCTTGTGTTTGAAAGTCCACCTTCGGCTTGGTCTTTCTTTTCGAGTTCGCCTTCGGCCATCCTCGTGTTACCCTTTGTTTGAAAGTCCACCTTTGGCTTGGTCTTTCTTTTTGAGTTTGCCTTCGGTCGTCCTCGTATTATTTTGTTGTTTGAAAGTCCACCTTCGGCTTGGTCTTTCTTTTCGAGTTCGCCTTCAGCCGTCTTCATATTATCTTGGGTTTGAAAGTCCACCTTCGGCTTGGTCTTTCTTTTCGGGTTCGCCTTCGGCCGTATTCGCTTTACCCTTTATTTAAAAGCCTACCTTTGGCTTAGTCTTTCTTTTCGAGTTTGCCTTTGGCCGTCCTCGTATTATTTTGTTGTTTGAAAGTCCACCTTCGGTTTGCCATTTCTTTTTTAAGGTCGCCTTCGGCCGTCCTCATATTATCTTAGGTTTGAAAGTCCACCTTCGGCTTGGTCTTTCTTTTCGAGTTCGCCTTCAGCCGTCTTCATATTATCTCGGGTTTGAAAGTCCACCTTCGGCTTGGTATTTCTTTTTCGAGTTCGCCTTCGGTAGTCCTCGTATTATCTTGGGTTTAAAAGCCCACCTTCGGCTTGGTCTTTCATTTCGAGTTCGCCTTCGGCCGTCCTCGTGTTACCCTTTGTTTGAAAGTCCACAATTGGCTTGCTCTTTCTTTTCGAGTTCGCCTTCGGCCATCCTCGTATTATTTTGTTGTTTGAAAGTCCACCATCGGCTTGGTCTTTCTTTTTCGAGTTCGCCTTTGGCCGTCCTCGTATTATCTTGGGTTTGAAAGTCCACCTTCGGCTTGGTCTTTCTTTTCGTGTTCTCCTTCAGCCGTCTTCGTATTATCCTCGGGTTTGAAAGTCCATCTTAGACTCGGTCTTTCTTTTCGAGTTCGCCTTCGGCCGTCCTCGCGTTACCCTTTGTTTGAAAGTCTACCTTCGGCTTAGTCTTTCTTTTCGAGTTCGCCTTCAGCCGTCCTCGTATTATTTTGTTGTTGGAAAGTCCACCTACGGCTTGGTCTTTCTTTTCGAGTTCGCATTCGGCCGTTCTCGTGTTACCCTTTTTTTGAAAGTCCACCTTCGGCTTGGTTTTTCTTTTTCGAGTTCGCCTTGGGTCGTCCTCTTATTACCTTGGGTTTGAAAGTCCACCATCGGCTTGGTCTTTCTTTTCGAGTTTGCCTTCGGCCGTCCTCGTGTTACCCTTTGTGTGAAAGTCTACCTTCGACTTGGTCTTTCTTTTTCGAGTTCGCCTTCGGCCATCGTCGTATTATCTTGGGTTTGAAAGTCCACCTTCGGCTTGGTCTTTCTTTTCGAGTTCTCCTTCGGTCGTCCTTGTGTTACCCTTTGTTTGAAAGTCCACCTTCGGCTTGGTATTCCTTTTTCTAGTTCGCCTTCGGCCGTCCTCGTATTATCTTGGGTTTGAAAGTCCACCTTCGGCTTGGTATTTCTTTTCGAGTTCGCCTTCGGCCGTCCTCGTGTTACCCTTTGTTTGAAAGTCCACCTTCGGTTTGCCCTTTCTTTTTTGAGGTCGCCTTCGGCCGTCCTCATATTATCTTGGGTTTGAAAGTCCACCTTCGGCTTGGTCTTTCTTTTCGAGTTCGCCTTCGGCCATCCTCGTGTTACCCTTTGTTTGAAAGTCCACCTTTGGCTTGGTCTTTCTTTTCGAGTTTGCCTTCGGTCGTCCTCGTATTGTTTTGTTGTTTGAAAGTCCACCTTCGGCTTGGTCTTTCTTTTCGAGTTCGCCTTCAGCCGTCTTCATATTATCTTGGGTTTGAAAGTCCACCTTCGGCTTGGTCTTTCTTTTCGGGTTCGCCTTTGGCCGTCCTCATGTTACCCTTTGTTTGAAAGTCCACCTTCGGCTTGGTCTTTATTTTTCAAGTTCGTCTTCGGTCGCCCTCGTATTATCTTGGGTTTGAAAGTCCACTTTCGGCTTGGTCTTTCTTTTCGAGTTCGCCTTCGGCCGTATTCGCTTTACCCTTTATTTAAAAGCCTACCTTTGGCTTAGTCTTTCTTTTCGAGTTCGCCTTTGGCCGTCCTCGTATTATTTTGTTGTTTGAAAGTCCACCTTCGGTTTGCCCTTTCTTTTTTAAGGTCGCCTTCGGCCGTCCTCATATTATCTTGGGTTTGAAAGTCCACCTTCGGCTTGGTCTTTCTTTTCGAGTTCGCCTTCGGCCATCCTCGTGTTACCCTTTGTTTGAAAGTCCACCTTTGGCTTGGTATTTCTTTTCGAGTTTGCCTTCGGTCGTCCTCGTATTATTTTGTTGTTTGAAAGTCCACCTTCGGCTTGGTCTTTCTTTTCGAGTTCGCCTTCAGCCGTCTTCATATTATCTCGGGTTTGAAAGTCCACCTTCGGCTTGGTCTTTCTTTTTCGAGTTAGCCTTCGGTCGTCCTCGTATTATCTTGGGTTTAAAAGCCCACCTTCGGCTTGGTCTTTCATTTCGAGTTCGCCTTCGGCCGTCCTCGTGTCACCCTTTGTTTGAAAGTCCACAATTGGCTTGATCTTTCTTTTCGAGTTCGCCTTCGGCCATCCTCGTATTATTTTGTTGTTTGAAAGTCCACCATCGGCTTGGTCTTTCTTTTTCGAGTTCGCCTTTGACCGTCCTCGTATTATCTTGGGTTTGAAAGTCCACCTTCGGCTTGGTCTTTCTTTTCGTGTTCTCCTTCAGCCGTCTTCGTATTATCCTCGGGTTTGAAAGTCCATCTTAGACTCGGTCTTTCTTTTCGAGTTCGCCTTCGGCCGTCCTCGCGTTACCCTTTGTTTGAAAGTCTACCTTCGGCTTAGTCTTTCTTTTCGAGTTCGCCTTCGGCCGTCCTCGTATTATTTTGTTGTTGGAAAGTCCACCTACGGCTTGGTCTTTCTTTTCGAGTTCGCATTCGGCCGTTCTCGTGTTACCCTTTTTTTGAAAGTCCACCTTCGGCTTGGTTTTTCTTTTTCGAGTTCGCCTTGGGTCGTCCTCTTATTACCTTGGGTTTGAAAGTCCACCATCGGCTTGGTCTTTCTTTTCGAGTTTGCCTTCGGCCGTCCTCGTGTTACCCTTTGTGTGAAAGTCTACCTTCGACTTGGTCTTTCTTTTTCGAGTTCGCCTTCGGCCATCGTCGTATTATCTTGGGTTTGAAAGTCCACCTTCGGCTTGGTCTTTCTTTTCGAGTTCTCCTTCGGTCGTCCTTGTGTTACCCTTTGTTTGAAAGTCCACCTTCGGCTTGGTATTCCTTTTTCTAGTTCGCCTTCGGCCGTCCTCGTATTATCTTGGGTTTGAAAGTCCACCTTCGGCTTGGTATTTCTTTTCGAGTTCGCCTTCGGCCGTCCTCGTGTTACCCTTTGTTTGAAAGTCCACCTTCGGTTTGCCCTTTCTTTTTTGAGGTCGCCTTCGGCCGTCCTCATATTATCTTGGGTTTGAAAGTCCACCTTCGGCTTGGTCTTTCTTTTCGAGTTCGCCTTCGGCCATCCTCGTGTTACCCTTTGTTTGAAAGTCCACCTTTGGCTTGGTCTTTCTTTTCGAGTTTGCCTTCGGTCGTCCTCGTATTGTTTTGTTGTTTGAAAGTCCACCTTCGGCTTGGTCTTTCTTTTCGAGTTCGCCTTCAGCCGTCTTCATATTATCTTGGGTTTGAAAGTCCACCTTCGGCTTGGTCTTTCTTTTCGGGTTCGCCTTTGGCCGTCCTCATGTTACCCTTTGTTTGAAAGTCCACCTTCGGCTTGGTCTTTATTTTTCAAGTTCGTCTTCGGTCGCCCTCGTATTATCTTGGGTTTGAAAGTCCACTTTCGGCTTGGTCTTTCTTTTCGAGTTCGCCTTCGGCCGTATTCGCTTTACCCTTTATTTAAAAGCCTACCTTTGGCTTAGTCTTTCTTTTCGAGTTCGCCTTTGGCCGTCCTCGTATTATTTTGTTGTTTGAAAGTCCACCTTCGGTTTGCCCTTTCTTTTTTAAGGTCGCCTTCGGCCGTCCTCATATTATCTTGGGTTTGAAAGTCCACCTTCGGCTTGGTCTTTCTTTTCGAGTTCGCCTTCGGCCATCCTCGTGTTACCCTTTGTTTGAAAGTCCACCTTTGGCTTGGTATTTCTTTTCGAGTTTGCCTTCGGTCGTCCTCGTATTATTTTGTTGTTTGAAAGTCCACCTTCGGCTTGGTCTTTCTTTTCGAGTTCGCCTTCAGCCGTCTTCATATTATCTCGGGTTTGAAAGTCCACCTTCGGCTTGGTCTTTCTTTTTCGAGTTAGCCTTCGGTCGTCCTCGTATTATCTTGGGTTTAAAAGCCCACCTTCGGCTTGGTCTTTCATTTCGAGTTCGCCTTCGGCCGTCCTCGTGTCACCCTTTGTTTGAAAGTCCACAATTGGCTTGATCTTTCTTTTCGAGTTCGCCTTCGGCCATCCTCGTATTATTTTGTTGTTTGAAAGTCCACCATCGGCTTGGTCTTTCTTTTTCGAGTTCGCCTTTGACCGTCCTCGTATTATCTTGGGTTTGAAAGTCCACCTTCGGCTTGGTCTTTCTTTTCGTGTTCTCCTTCAGCCGTCTTCGTATTATCCTCGGGTTTGAAAGTCCATCTTAGACTCGGTCTTTCTTTTCGAGTTCGCCTTCGGCCGTCCTCGCGTTACCCTTTGTTTGAAAGTCTACCTTCGGCTTAGTCTTTCTTTTCGAGTTCGCCTTCGGCCGTCCTCGTATTATTTTGTTGTTGGAAAGTCCACCTACGGCTTGGTCTTTCTTTTCGAGTTCGCATTCGGCCGTTCTCGTGTTACCCTTTTTTTGAAAGTCCACCTTCGGCTTGGTTTTTCTTTTTCGAGTTCGCCTTGGGTCGTCCTCTTATTACCTTGGGTTTGAAAGTCCACCATCGGCTTGGTCTTTCTTTTCGAGTTTGCCTTCGGCCGTCCTCGTGTTACCCTTTGTGTGAAAGTCTACCTTCGACTTGGTCTTTCTTTTTCGAGTTCGCCTTCGGCCATCGTCGTATTATCTTGGGTTTGAAAGTCCACCTTCGGCTTGGTCTTTCTTTTCGAGTTCTCCTTCGGTCGTCCTTGTGTTACCCTTTGTTTGAAAGTCCACCTTCGGCTTGGTATTCCTTTTTCTAGTTCGCCTTCGGCCGTCCTCGTATTATCTTGGGTTTGAAAGTCCACCTTCGGCTTGGTATTTCTTTTCGAGTTCGCCTTCGGCCGTCCTCGTGTTACCCTTTGTTTGAAAGTCCACCTTCGGTTTGCCCTTTCTTTTTTGAGGTCGCCTTCGGCCGTCCTCATATTATCTTGGGTTTGAAAGTCCACCTTCGGCTTGGTCTTTCTTTTCGAGTTCGCCTTCGGCCATCCTCGTGTTACCCTTTGTTTGAAAGTCCACCTTTGGCTTGGTCTTTCTTTTCGAGTTTGCCTTCGGTCGTCCTCGTATTATTTTGTTGTTTGAAAGTCCACCTTCGGCTTGGTCTTTCTTTTCGAGTTCGCCTTCAGCCGTCTTCATATTATCTTGGGTTTGAAAGTCCACCTTCGGCTTGGTCTTTCTTTTCGGGTTCGCCTTTGGCCGTCCTCATGTTACCCTTTGTTTGAAAGTCCACCTTCGGCTTGGTCTTAATTTTTCAAGTTCGTCTTCGGTCGCCCTCGTATTATCTTGGGTTTGAAAGTCCACTTTCGGCTTGGTCTTTCTTTTCGAGTTCGCCTTCGGCCGTATTCGCGTTACCCTTTATTTAAAAGCCTACCTTTGGCTTAGTCTTTCTTTTCGAGTTCGCCTTTGGCCGTCCTCGTATTATTTTGTTGTTTGAAAGTCCATCTTCGGCTTGGTCTTTCTTTCCGAGTTCGCCTTCGGCCGTCCTCATATTATCTTGGGTTTGAAAGTCCACCTTCGGCTTGGTCTTTCTTTTCGAGTTCGCCTTCGGTCGTCCTCGTATTATTTTGTTGTTTGAAAGTCCACCTTCGGCTTGGTCTTTCTTTTTCGAGTTCGCCTTCGGCCGTCCTCATATTACATTGGGTTTGAAAGTCCACCTTCGGCTTGGTCTTTCTCTTCGAGTTCGCCTTCAGCCGTCTTCATATTATCTTGGGTTTGAAAGTCCCCCTTCGGCTGGTCTTTCTTTTCGAGTTCGCCTTCGGCCGTCCTCGTGTTACCCTTTGTTTGAAAGCCCACCTTCGGCTTGGCCTTTCTTTTTTAAGGTCGCCTTCGGCCGTCCTCGTATTATCTTGGGTTCGAAAGTCCACCTTCGGCTTGGTCTTTCTTTTCGAGTTCGCCTTCGGCTGTCCTCGTGTTACCCTTTGTTTGAAAGTCCTCCTTTGGCTTGGTCTTTCTTTTTCAAGTTCGCCTTCGGTCGTCCTCGTATTATCTTGGGTTTGAAAGTCCACCTTCGGCTTGGTCTTTCTTTTTGAGTTTGCCTTTGGCCGTCCTCATGTTACCCTTTGTTTGAAAGTCCACCTTCGGCTTGGTCTTTCTTTTTCGAGTTCGTCTTAGGCCGTCCTCGTATTATCTTGGGTTTGAAAGTCCACCTTCAGCTTGGTCTTTCTTTTCGAGTTCCCCTTCGGCTGTCCTCGCGTTACCCTTTATTTGAAAGCCTACCTTCGGCTTAGTCTTTCTTTTCGAGTTCTACTTCGATCGTCCTCGTATTATTTTGGGTTTTAAAAGTCCACCTTCGGCTTGGTCTTTCTTTTCGAGTTCGTCTTCGGCCGTCCACTTATTATTTGGTTGTTGGAAAGTCCACCTACGGCTTGGTCTTTCTTTTCGAGTTCGCATTCGGACGTTCTCGTATTACCCTTTTTTTGAAAGTCCGCCTTCGGCTTGGTTTTTCTTTTTCGAGTTCGCCTTCGGCCGTCCTCCTATTATCTTAGGTTTGAAAGTCCACCTTCGGCTTGGTATTTCTTTTCGAGTTCGCCTTCGGCCGTCCTCGTGTTACCCTTTGTTTGAAAGCCCACCTTCGGCTTGGCCTTTCTTTTTTAAGGTCGCCTTCGGGCGTCCTCGTATTATCTTGGGTTCGAAAGTCCACCTTCGGCTTGGTCTTTCTTTTCGAGTTCGCCTTCGGCTGTCCTCGTGTTACCCTTTTTTTTGAAAGTCCGCCTTCGGCTTGGTCTTTCTTTTTCAAGTTTGCCTTCGGTCGTCCTCGTATTATCTTGGGTTTGAAAGTCCACCTTCGGCTTGGTCTTTCTTTTTGAGTTTGCCTTTGGCCGTCCTCATGTTACCTTTTGTTTGAAAGTCCACCTTCAGCTTGGTCTTTCTTTTTCGAGTTCGTCTTAGGCCGTCCTCGTATTATCTTGGGTTTGAAAGTCCACCTTCAGCTTGGTCTTTCTTTTCGAGTTCCCCTTCGGCTGTCCTCGCGTTACCCTTTATTTGAAAGCCTACCTTCGGCTTAGTCTTTCTTTTCGAGTTCTACTTCGACCGTCCTTGTATTATTTTGGGTTTTAAAAGTCCACCTTCAGCTTGGTCTTTCTTTCCGAGTTCGCATTCGGCCGTCCTCGTGTTACCCTTTGTTTGAAAGTCAACCTTCGGCCTGGTCTTTCTTTTTCGAGTTAGCCTTCGGTCGTCCTCGTATTATCTTGGGTTTAAAAGCCCACCTTCGGCTTGGTCTTTCATTTCGAGTTCGCCTTCGGCCGTCCTCGCGTTACCCTTTGTTTGAAAGTCTACCTTCGGCTTAGTCTTTCTTTTCGAGTTCGCCTTCGGCCGTCCTCGTATTATTTTGTTGTTGGAAAGTCCACCTACGGCTTGGTCTTTCTTTTCGAGTTCGCATTCGGCCGTTCTCTTGTTACCCTTTTTTTGAAAGTCCACCTTCGGCTTGGTTTTTCTTTTTCGAGTTCGCCTTGGGTCGTCCTCTTATTACCTTGGGTTTGAAAGTCCACCATCGGCTTGGTCTTTCTTTTCGAGTTCGCCTTCGGCCGTCCTCGTGTTACCCTTTGTGTGAAAGTCTACCTTCGACTTGGTCTTTCTTTTTCGAGTTCGCCTTCGGCCATCGTCGTATTATCTTGGGTTTGAAAGTCCACCTTCGGCTTGGTCTTTCTTTTCGAGTTCTCCTTCGGCCGTCCTTGTGTTACCCTTTGTTTGAAAGTCCACCTTCGGCTTGGTATTCCTTTTTCTAGTTCGCCTTCGGCCGTCCTCGTATTATCTTGGGTTTGAAAGTCCACCTTCGGCTTGGTATTTCTTTTCGAGTTCGTCTTCGGCCGTCCTCGTGTTACCCTTTGTTTGAAAGTCCACCTTCGGTTTGCCCTTTCTTTTTTGAGGTCGCCTTCGGCCGTCCTCATATTATCTTGGGTTTGAAAGTCCACCTTCGGCTTGGTCTTTCTTTTCGAGTTCGCCTTCGGCCATCCTCGTGTTACCCTTTGTTTGAAAGTCCACCTTTGGCTTGGTCTTTCTTTTCGAGTTTGCCTTCGGTCGTCCTCGTATTATTTTGTTGTTTGAAAGTCCAGCTTCGGCTTGGTCTTTCTTTTCGAGTTCGCCTTCAGCCGTCTTCATATTATCTTGGGTTTGAAAGTCCACCTTCAGCTTGGTCTTTCTTTTCGAGTTCGCCTTTGGCCGTCCTCATGTTACCCTTTGTTTGAAAGACCACCTTCGGCTTGGTCTTTATTTTTCAAGTTCGTCTTCGGTCGCCCTCGTATTATCTTGGGTTTGAAAGTCCACTTTCGGCTTGGTCTTTCTTTTCGTGTTCGCCTTCGGCCGTATTCGCGTTACCCTTTATTTAAAAGCCTACCTTTGGCTTAGTCTTTCTTTTCGAGTTCGCCTTCGGCCGTCCTCGTAATATTTTGTTGTTTGAAAGTCCATCTTCGGCTTGGTCTTTCTTTCCGAGTTCGCCTTCGGCTGTCCTCGTGTTACCCTTTGTTTGAAAGTCCACCTTTGGCTTGGTCTTTCTTTTCGAGTTTGCCTTCGGTCGTCCTCGTATTATTTGGTTGTTTGAAGGTCCACCTTCGGCTTGGTCTTTCTTTTCGAGTTCGCCTTCAGCCGTCTTCATATTATCTTGGGTTTGAAAGTCCACCTTCGGCTTGGTCTTTCTTTTCGAGTTCGCCTTCAGCCGTCTTCATATTATCTTGGGTTTGAAAGTCCACTTTCGGCCTGGTCTTTCTTTTCGAGTTCGCATTCGGCCGTTCTCTTATTACCCTTTTTTTTAAAGTCCACCTTCGGCTTGGTTTTTCTTTTCGAGTTCGCCTTCGGCCGTCCTCGTGTTACCCTTTGTTTGAAAGTCCACCTTTGGCTTGTCTTTATTTTCGAGTTTGCCTTCGGTCGTCCTCGTATTATTTTGTTGTTTGAAAGTCCACCTTCGGCTTGGTCTTTCTTTTTCTAGTTCGCCTTTGGCCGTCCTCATATTATCTTGGGTTTGAAAGTCCACCTTCGGCTTGGTCTTTCTTTTCGAGTTCGCCTTCAGCCGTCTTCATATTATCTTGGGTTTGAAAGTCCACTTTCGGCCTGGTCTTTCTTTTCGAGTTCGCATTCGGCCGTTCTAGTATTACCCTTTTTTTGAAAGTCCACCTTCGGCTTGGTTTTTCTTTTCGAGTTCGCCTTCGGCCGTCCTCGTGTTACCCTTTGTTTGAAAGCCCACCTTCGGCTTGGCCTTTCTTTTTTAAGGTCGCCTTCGGCCGTCCTCGTATTATCTTGGGTTCGAAAGTCCACCTTCGGCTTGGTCTTTCTTTTCGAGTTCGCCTTCGGCTGTCCTCGTGTTACCCTTTGTTTGAAAGTCCGCCTTCGGCTTGGTCTTTCTTTTTCAAGTTCGCCTTCGGTCTTCTTCGTATTATCTTGGGTTTGAAAGTCCACCTTCGGCTTGGTCTTTCTTTTTGAGTTTGCCTTTGGCCGTCCTCATGTTACCCTTTGTTTGAAAGTTCACCTTTGGCTTGGTCTTTCTTTTTCGAGTTCGTCTTAGGCCGTCCTCGTATTATCTTGGGTTTGAAAGTCCACCTTCAGCTTGGTCTTTCTTTTCGAGTACCCCTTCGGCTGTCCTCGCGTTACCCTTTATTTGAAAGCCTACCTTCGGCTTAGTCTTTCTTTTCGAGTTCTACTTCGACCGTCCTCGTATTATTTTGGGTTTTAAAAGTCCACCTTCGGATTGGTCTTTCTTTCCGAGTTCGCCTTCGGCCGTCCTCATGTTACCCTTTGTTTGAAAGTCAACCTTCGGCTTGGTCTTTCTTTTTCGAGTTCGCCTTCGGTCATCCTCGTATTACCTTGGGTTTAAAAGCCCACCTTCGGCTTGGTCTTTCATTTTGAGTTCGCCTTCGGCCGTCCTCGTGTTACCCTTTGTTTGAAAGTCCACAATTGGCTTGCTCTTTCTTTTCGAGTTCGCCTTCGGCCATCCTCGTATTATTTTGTTGTTTGAAAGTCCACCATCGGCTTGGTCTTTCTTTTTCGAGTTTGCCTTCGGCCGTCCTCGTATTATCTTGGGTATGAAAGTCCACCTTCGGCTTGGTCTTTCTTTTCGTGTTCTCCTTCAGCCGTCTTCGTATTATCCTGGGGTTTGAAAGTCCATCTTAGACTTGGTCTTTCTTTTCGAGTTCGCCTTCGGCCGTCCTCGCGTTACCCTTTGTTTGAAAGTCTACCTTCGGCTTAGTCTTTCTTTTCGAGTTCGCCTTCGGCCGTCCTCGTATTATTTTGTTGTTGGAAAGTCCACCTACGGCTTGGTCTTTCTTTTCGAGTTCGCATTCGGCCGTTCTCGTGTTACCCTTTTTTTGAAAGTCCACCTTCGGCTTGGTTTTTCTTTTTCGAGTTCGCCTTGGGTCGTCCTCTTATTACCTTAGGTTTGAAAGTCCACCATCGGCTTGGTCTTTCTTTTCGAGTTCGCCTTCGGGCGTCCTCGTGTTACCCTTTGTGTGAAAGTCTACCTTCGACTTGGTCTTTCTTTTTCGAGTTCGCCTTCAGCCATCGTCGTATTATCTTGGGTTTGAAAGTCCACCTTCGGCTTGGTCTTTCTTTTCGAGTTCTCCTTCGGCCGTCCTTGTGTTACCCTTTGTTTGAAAGTCCACCTTCGGCTTGGTATTCCTTTTTCTAGTTCGCCTTCGGCCATCCTCGTATTATCTTGGGTTTGAAAGTCCACCTTCGGCTTGGTATTTCTTTTCGAGTTCGCCTTCGGCCATCCTCGTGTTACCCTTTGTTTGAAAGTCCACCTTTGGCTTGGTCTTTCTTTTCGAGTTTGCCTTCGGTCATCCTCGTATTATTTTGTTGTTTGAAAGTCCACCTTCGGCTTTGTCTTTCGTTTCAAGTTCGCCTTCAACCGTCTTCATATTATCTTGGGTTTGAAAGTCCACCTTCGGCTTGGTCTTTCTTTTCGAGTTCGCCTTCGGCCGTCCTCGCGTTACCCTTTGTTTGAAAGTCTACCTTCGACTTAGTCTTTCTTTTCGAGTTCGTCTTCGGCCGTCCACTTATTATTTGGTTGTTGGAAAGTCCACCTACGGCTTCGTCTTTCTTTTCGAGTTCGCATTCGGCCGTTCTCGTATTACCCTATTTTTGAAAGTCCACCTTCGGCTTGGTTTTTATATTTCGAGTTCGCCTTCGGTCGTCCTCGTATTACCTTGGGTTTTAAAGTCCATCATCGGCTTGGTCTTTCTTTTCGAGTTCGCCTTCGGCCGTCCTCGTGTTACCCTTTGTGTGAAAGTCTACCTTCGACTTGGTCTTTCTTTTTCGAGTTCGCCTTCGGCCATCGTCGTATTATCTTCGGTTTGAAAGTCCACCTTCGGCTTGGTATTTCTTTTCGAGTTCGCCTTCGGCCGTCCTCGTGTTACCCTTTGTTTGAAAGCCCACCTTCGGCTTGGCCTTTCTTTTTTAAGGTCGCCTTTGGCCGTCCTCGTATTATCTTGGGTTCGAAAGTCCACCTTCGGCTTGGTCTTTCTTTTCGAGTTCGCCTTCGGCTGTCCTCGTGTTACCCTTTGTTTGAAAGTCCGCCTTCGGCTTGGTCTTTCTTTTTCAAGTTCGCCTTCGGTCGTCCTCGTATTATCTTGGGTTTGAAAGTCCACGTTCGGCTTGGTCTTTGTTTTTGAGTTTGCCTTTGGCCGTCCTCATGTTACCCTTTGTTTGAAAGTCCACCTTCGGCTTGGTCTTTCTTTTTCAAGTTCGTCTTAGGTCGTCCTCGTATTATCTTGGGTTTGAAAGTCCACCTTCAGCTTGGTCTTTCTTTTCGAATTCCCCTTCGGCTGTCCTCGCGTTACCCTTTATTTGAAAGCCTACCTTCGGCTTAGTCTTTCTTTTCGAGTTATACTTTGACCGTCCTCGTATTATTTTGGGCTTTAAAAGTCCACCTTCGGCTTTGTCTTTCTTTCCGAGTTCGCCTTCGGCCGTCCTCGTGTTACCCTTTGTGTGAAAGTCTACCTTCGACTTGGTCTTTCTTTTTCGAGTTCGCCTTCGGCCATCGTCGTATTATCTTGGGTTTGAAAGTCCACCTTCGGCTTGGTCTTTCTTTTCGAGTTCTCCTTCGGCCGTCCTTGTGTTACCCTTTGTTTGAAAGTCCACCTTCGGCTTGGTATTCCTTTTTCTAGTTCGCCTTCGGCCGTCCTCGTATTATCTTGGGTTTGAAAGTCCACCTTCGGCTTGGTATTTCTTTTCGAGTTCGCCTTCGGCCGTCCTCGTGTTACCCTTTGTTTGAAAGTCCACCTTCGGTTTGCCCTTTCTTTTTTGAGGTCGCCTTCGACCGTCCTCATATTATCTTGGGTTTGAAAGTCCACCTTCGGCTTGGTCTTTCTTTTCGAGTTCGCCTTCGGCCATCCTCGTGTTACCCTTTGTTTGAAAGTCCACCTTTGGCTTGGTCTTTCTTTTTGAGTTTGCCTTCGGTCGTCCTCGTATTATTTTGTTGTTTGAAAGTCCACCTTCGGCTTTGTTTTTCTTTTCGAGTTCGCCTTCAGCCGTCTTCATATTATCTTGGGTTTGAAAGTCCACCTTCGGCTTGGTCTTTCTTTTCGAGTTCGCCTTCGGCTATCATCGCGTTACCCTTTGTTTGAAAGTCTACCTTCGAGTTAGTCTTTCTTTTCGAGTTCTACTTCGGCCGTCCACTTATTATTTGGTTGTTGGAATGTCCACCTACGGCTTGGTCTTTCTTTTCGAGTTCGCATTCGGCCGTTCTCGTATTACCCTATTTTTGAAAGTCCACCTTTGGCTTGGTTTTTCTATTTCGAGTTCGCCTTCGGATGTCCTCGTATTACCTTGGGTTTTAAAGTCCATCATCGACTTGGTCTTTCTTTTCGAGTTCGCCTTCGGCCGTCCTCGTGTTATCCTTTGTGTGAAAGTCTACCTTCGACTTGGTCTTTCTTTTTCGAGTTCGCCTTCGGGCATCGTCGTATTATCTTCGGTTTGAAAGTCCACCTTCGGCTTGGTCTTTCTTTTCGAGTTCTCCTTCATCCGTCCTCGTGTTACCCTTTGTTTGAAAGTCCACCTTCGGTTTTGGTATTCCTTTTTCTAGTTCGCCTTCGGCCGTCCTCGTATTATCTTAGGTTTGAAAGTCCACCTTCGGCTTGGTATTTCTTTTCGAGTTCGCCTTCGGCCGTCCTCGTGTTACCCTTTGTTTGAAAGCCCACCTTCGGCTTGGCCTTTCTTTTTTAAGGTCGCCTTCGGCCGTCCTCGTATTATCTTGGGTTCGAAAGTCCACCTTCGGCTTGGTCTTTCTTTTCGAGTTCGCCTTCGGCTGTCCTCGTGTTACCCTTTGTTTGAAAGTCCGCCTTCGGCTTGGTATTTCTTTTTCAAGTTCGCCTTCGGTCGTCCTCATATTATCTTGGGTTTGAAAGTCCACGTTCGGCTTGGTCTTTGTTTTTGAGTTTGCCTTTGGCCGTCCACATGTTACCCTTTGTTTGAAAGTCCACCTTCGGCTTGGTCTTTCTTTTTCGAGTTCGTCTTAGGCCGTCCTCGTATTATCTTGGGTTTGAAAGTCCACCTTCAGCTTGGTCTTTCTTTTCGAGTTCCCCTTCGGTTTTCCTCGCGTTACCCTTTATTTGAAAGCCTACCTTCGGCTTAGTCTTTCTTTTCGAGTTATACTTCGACCATCCTCGTATTATTTTGGGCTTTAAAAGTCCACCTTCGGCTTTGTCTTTCTTTCCGAGTTCGCCTTCGGCCGTCCTCGTGTTACCCTTTGTGTGAAAGTCTACCTTAGACTTGGTCTTTCTTTTTCGAGTTCGCCTTCGCCCATCGTCGTATTATCTTCGGTTTGAAAGTCCACCTTCGGCTTGGTCTTTCTTTTCGAGTTCTCCTTCGTCCGTCCTCGTGTTACCCTTTGTTTGAAAGTCCACCTTCGGCTTGGTATTCCTTTTTCTAGTTCGCCTTCGGCCGTCCTCGTATTATCTTAGGTTTGAAAGTCCACCTTCGGCTTGGTATTTCTTTTCGAGTTCGCCTTCGGCCGTCCTCGTGTTACCCTTTGTTTGAAAGCCCACCTTCGGCTTGGTCTTTCTTTTTTAAGGTCGCCTTTGGCCGTCCTCGTATTATCTTGGGTTCGAAAGTCCACCTTCGGCTTGGTCTTTCTTTTCGAGTTCGCCTTCGGCTGTCCTCGTGTTACCCTTTGTTTGAAAGTCCGCCTTCGGCTTGGTCTTTCTTTTTCAAGTTCGCCTTCGGTCGTCCTCGTATTATCTTGGGTTTGAAAGTCCATGTTCGGCTTGGTCTTTGTTTTTGAGTTTGCCTTTGGCCGTCCTCATGTTACCCTTTGTTTGAAAGTCCACCTTCGGCTTGGTCTTTCTTTTTCAAGTTCGTCTTAGGTCGTCCTCGTATTATCTTGGGTTTGAAAGTCCACCTTCAGCTTGGTCTTTCTTTTCGAGTTCCCCTTCGGCTGTCCTCGCGTTACCCTTTATCTGAAAGCCTACCTTCGGCTTAGTCTTTCTTTTCGATTTATACTTTGACCGTCCTCGTATTATTTTGGGCTTTAAAAGTCCACCTTCGGCTTTGTCTTTCTTTCCGAGTTCGCCTTCGGCCGTCCTCGTGTTACCCTTTGTGTGAAAGTCTACCTTCGACTTGGTCTTTCTTTTTCGAGTTCGCCTTCGCCCATCGTCGTATTATCTTGGGTTTGAAAGTCCACCTTCGGCTTGGTCTTTCTTTTCGAGTTCTCCTTCGGCCGTCCTTGTGTTACCCTTTGTTTGAAAGTCCACCTTCGGCTTGGTATTCCTTTTTCTAGTTCGCCTTCGGCCGTCCTCGTATTATCTTGGGTTTGAAAGTCCACCTTCGGCTTGGTATTTCTTTTCGAGTTCGCCTTCGGCCGTCCTCGTGTTACCCTTTGTTTGAAAGTCCAGCTTCGGTTTGCCTTTTCTTTTTTGAGGTCGCCTTCGACCGTCCTCATATTATCTTGGGTTTGAAAGTCCACCTTCGGCTTGGTCTTTCTTTTCGAGTTCGCCTTCGGCCATCCTCGTGTTACCCTTTGTTTGAAAGTCCATCTTTGGCTTGGTCTTTCTTTTCGAGTTTGCCTTCGGTCGTCCTCGTATTATTTTGTTGTTTGAAAGTCCACCTTCGGCTTTGTTTTTCTTTTCGAGTTCGCCTTCAGCCGTCTTCATATTATCTTGGGTTTGAAAGTCCACCTTCGGCTTGGTCTTTCTTTTCGAGTTTGCCTTCGGCCGTCCTCGCGTTACCCTTTGTTTGAAAGTCTACCTTCGAGTTAGTCTTTCTTTTCGAGTTCTACTTCGGCCATCCACTTATTATTTGGTTGTTGGAAAGTCCACCTACGGCTTGGTCTTTCTTTTCGAGTTCGCATTCGGTCGTTCTCGTATTACCCTATTTTTGAAAGTCCACCTTCGGCTTGGTTTTTCTATTTCGAGTTCGCCTTCGGTTGTCCTCGTATTACCTTGGGTTTTAAAGTCCATCATCGGCTTAGTCTTTCTTTTCGAGTTCGCCTTCCGCCGTCCTCGTGTTATCCTTTGTGTGAAAGTCTACCTTCGACTTGGTCTTTCTTTTTCGAGTTCGCCTTCGGGCATCGTCGTATTATCTTCGGTTTGAAAGTCCACCTTCGGCTTGGTCTTTCTTTTCGAGTTCTCCTTCGTCCGTCCTCGTGTTACCCTTTGTTTGAAAGTCCACCTTCGGTTTTGGTATTCCTTTTTCTAGTTCGCCTTCGGCCGTCCTCGTGTAACACCCCAATTCCCATCACGAATAAATAACACATAATAAAAATCAGAGTAACTAAAAATTTATTTTTTCCGACAGAAACAGGGATGCCACATTTAAAGAAATAAAATACAATCCCTGCTCAACATTTTTGATACATAACACAAAGAGAAACTTTTCCTCACAAAAGGATGGTCAATTATGGAATAAAGCGGAAAGATCCATAACCGACTTGTTTTACAAATAAATGGTTTTAGAACATCAAAATATAAATACAAAATAATATTTAATATATTCAACAAAAATATACATATAATAAACGTTCCCCGACTCCCGTGCTACGTATCAGAGCAGACACCAAGACCGACAACGGAACGGAGGACTAATCTTCACAAAATCCTCCACGCCTCTAAAGCTGACAATCTGCACTATGCCATAAAAAGCATATTCCAGCAGAAGGGTGAGAAATAACAACTATAACAAGATTGCATAATAATATGCCACAACACAGATAATTCACATATGTAATATTTCTCACCGCATACATCACATACTAACACATATAGCATGGCACCAATACATAATATATCACACATAATAAATCGAATCATGATTTTCCACACATAACACATCCCTTCACAATTCACACCACAATTCATCCCAACTCACTCATATACATCACAATGTATATATCTATACGAAACCAAGCATATAATCATGCATATTCCATTAATTCCATACTTCCATAAACCATACTTTTCCATAATCATTCATCAATGCAAATATACAAAAGATGATCAATGCATACCATAGAGATCGACCAACGACTCTATATAGATGCAAATGCGGTACCGACTCAATTGGTGATACATTAGTCCCCCAGGAACTCTTGGAATCATCGCTCGTTACATAGAGTAACTCCCCGTCGGGCCTACGATGTTCCCCGTCGCTATAAACCACTATTTCAGGGCGAACGACGTTTATGGATTGCTTTCTACCACTATTTCAGGGCGCACAATCCGATTGCTTTCTACCAGTATTTCATGGCGCACAATCGTCTATAACCACCGCTTTCAGTCCTCAGGCAACGCCTCTTATCTTCGAGGCACACGGTGTTATAGAAAATTCCCTCTGGAATCATTCCGTCACTCAGGACGTCACAACAATGCATATCATGATGCTTGGCATACAAATTACTCATGACATTCACATTGCACCCACATACACATCCATAATCATGCATAAATCAACAATTACCACGTATCGCATTTTCTTGCCATAAGGCCACAAATCATCATCACAACAATATCACGTGCATATTCATTTCACAACATGTCACCACATGCATTTTCATTACAAACCACAAACCACAACAATTATGCAATCACAATCACTTCCACAAGGAATTCACATATCAAATGCTACTCACAACACATCATTATCGCACATTGAAATCAAAACCCAAAACACACATTTATTCCTCCATAACACCACAAACCATCATCACCAATACTTATCATATATATTCACATCAACACAATTATTGTCATAAAGCCACAAACCATCAACAAAGTATTCCACAACAACCAATTATCATCAAAGAATCATCACACAAGTCATACAATCACTTACCAAAGCATAACCCACAATATTGAAAAATAACACCAAAGTCCATAATTCGTTTTCTCGGAAAAGTCGGCCAAAAATAATATTTTTCATCATCACTAAAAAGTACTCCTAAAGACCTTCGATTCGATATAAAGAACTCTTAAATCCGATAAACGACGAATATTTCCAAATAACGCAAAACATAAACCGGACGCCCGACACTACGAAACGGTTCGTAAAAACTGTACCGATTGGGAAGGATTCAGACCTCAAAACTATTTTTCCTAGAAAAAACATCTCGTTAGCTTCCCAACGCTTCGAACGGGGGTTAAAACCGACTTACGGTTCAAGAGATATGAATTTCCGAAGTTTTTCCAAAACAGAATTTTTCACCTACAGCACGCGTCCGTACGACTGCGCACAAAACCAGAAATTCTGCTACATTCTGGTACAGCCGCGTAATCGCCCGAAACCCGACCGATTCAATTACTTTCTTCCGAATAAATACATGGTAATATCACATAAATACACACCAACATATTAGGATCAAGAAAAACCCGATTCCACGACTTTTATTTTTCACCAAAATCTCAAAATCTCAAAACTCAAAAATGTCAAAACTCACAATATCAACCGATTTCAACCAAACGAGTTTCTATAATCTCGTCCTAACCTCATACGACTAATCTACGCAATTTATTTCGAAATTCATCCGTGAAAACATCGATTTCTATCGATTTGATCCCAATTTATCAAAAGAGAAAACATTGTAAAACAACCAAAACATTCACAACAAACAACACATATACATACACAAACAAGATATAATTGAAACTTCTCACCCTTACCCGATTATTCGCGCTTGAAACGGAGATTTCCTCGATTTTCCTCTTTTTCCTCTTCTCTCTTTTTCCTTCTCTTCTCTTTCTCTTCTTCCCACTTTCTTTCTTTTCTTTTCCTTTCTCTCTCTTTTCTCTCTATTTCTCTTTTTATATAAAATATCTAACTTTTCTAAAATATCTAACCTCTCAAAATGACCATTTTACCCCTCAGCTCAAATATCTCCCAAACGCTCTCAAAATGCGATAAAACTTAAACAGCGATAAAATATATTTCGGGAAATAAAAGTTGAAAAGAAATTATAATTTATTGCAAATATTTTACCTATCAGAGAAATTAACTAATTAACTCAATTAGCAGGTAAAATACAATAAATTCACACATATCACAAAATTCACATAACTGAAATAAATAAATACAATTAAACAAATCAGGGCGTTACAACTCTCCCCCACTTAGACATTTTCGTCCTCGAAAATATACTGAGACGAACAACTCCGGACACGACTCTCGCATCCGACTAACAAACTAACAGGCCAACCAAAGGCACACCACGAATAACACCACAGACAAACACCTTGCTAACCACAAATACAATAACGACACAACAACGACAAGATGCAAAGCCCATACAATGCACTTGACGACCAACTCACAACCCAAAGAATACACAAAACACAACTCACAGGTTCACTCTTGAACCCAAAACACAACAGGATCGTTACCCGCACCTTAGGTAACACTCCCCCAATTCCCAATCATAGGAATTAGCTACACACACTCGAACCATCACCATGGAAACGAGGCAACAACACAAACAAGAACATAAAATTCCACGACACCACAAGGTCTCAACAACATCAACAAAACCAGAACACCAACATCCTTGTCACACAACCATACTACAACAATGCTACGATTCACCAATCGAACATATAACCAAAACACCCAACTACATATTCGTACCTGATTAATATTGAAACCTTCCACTTATCACTTCTATTATAGAACATCCCATGGTCTCATCATTCCTACCGTTTCCCACTGTTCAACCTTTGAACTCTATCAAGTCACACACGCATAAACGAAATGTGCCACATCAGGCTTCCGATGCGCACTCTGATTACTCGTAACCATCAAAACTATCAATTTCACGTCCAAAGTCTAGCTCTTTTTCATATTCACCAAAAATCATTGTTCGCCTTTAATATACCCAACCTCACACTTGACTATGTTTTCTCACACACCAGACACAAGTCTCTGATTTGCTCAAATAATTCTCATCCATCCGAACAGACATGCATAACAACTTTCGACTTAACTCATCCGGCACAACCTCGGCTTTTCCCAAAGAATAATCCAAGCCAAATTCATAACTCATCACAAATTCTAGCCATCCTCATTGTCTCATACTCTATTCCTTCAAACCAACCAAGTACTCTAAACTCTTGTGGTTACCAAACACTTCGAGTCAAGAACCATAAAAATAATACCTCCAAATTTTCCAACACAATACAACCGCAACCAATTCCAAATCCTGAATAGTATAGATCCTTCTATGAATCCTCAAAGGTCGTAAAGTATAAGCCACAAATTTACTTTCTTGCACTAACACACTGCCTAAACTTATCAAAACACATCCTCATACCTCACAAACGGTTGAACAGGATCACACAGACTCAAAACTGCAGCCGTAGACAAATTCTACTTCAGCTTTCTGAAACTTTCCTCACAATGAACATCCAAAACAAACGACTCATCCTTTGCAAGCCAACTGAAATAACAGAAGTACAAACTTAGTAAAGTCTTCCATACCCTACCGTAACAACCAACTGAGCCCAAAAGTTTCTACTCTCCTTAACCAACTTCGGAGCCTCTCATGAAGAACTACATCTACTTCCGATGGATCCGTAAAAATACCATCACCAGAAATAACATATCCAAGAAAACTAACCTTTTCAACCAAAATTCTCACTTGAATAACTTAGCATAAAACTTCGTCTCTTTCCAACACTTGTGATTCAAATCTCAAACACTCTACCGGTTCTTCTTCTGAGTTTATAACAGATTCGAATATCCTCAATCAAAACCAATACGAACTTATCCAAATAAATATGAAAGATACGATTCCTCTACTCCACAAACATTACAGACGCATTACTATCACCGAACAACATCACCGTACTTCGTAATGTCCAACCAAATTCCAAAAGATATAAATTCTTAAAGCTTTTGCAAAACCTTGCACTGGGTAACTGGCTCCTCACACACAAGCTTAACCGAGTAATTAACAGCCTATTCCGATGATAACAACATAACCAGTCACATCAAATCGATCAAAGTCTTAACTCACACAATTCACCACTCTTATCAAACATTCCAAACAATTGCAAGTTCACTCAAACTCAGTCAAACCATTCCAATTATCTATTCCCGAAAGTGAACACTTATTCTCAATCGTCACCTTATCCGCTGTTAGTAATCCATACACAATTTCTCCTCTTAACAATCCAAACTCTATAAATCCCAACATGTAGCAACAATCAACCAAAAAGAACTCTTAAATAATACATCCACACTTAAGGTTTTCTCAAAATTTCCATTAATGCTCTAAAATTCCAAAAACTCCAAACCTCTTCGGAACTCTAAGTTTGGCTTTCCATAGTCTCAATACCATTATACACATCATGCTTGTTATTTCGGTCAATCATCCTTCCTTTTTGTTGCTAACAACACTGAAGCTCTCCAAGACGACACACTTGGCCTCACAATTCTCCTTTCCAGTAAATCTTCCAACTGCTCTATCAGTCCGGGTACCTCTAACGCTAACATCCAATATTCCATCTGGGAATACGTCTTAAAATCACGCACAACCGGTAGCTCATCACTGTGTCCTCCCTGCCAATTTCTAGAAAACTATCATCACAAACATAACAACATCTTAGTTTCACTTCCTAAAAGTTCTCCTGCTTACTTAGCAGATCCAAACCTGAAATCCTTACCTTTGTCCAATTTGAGTTCACACTTTTCTCTCTGAGAACAACCATTAACGATGCCCAATCATTCTCTCTCAAAACTTCCCAACTGGACCAACATACCAAAACCTCTAATCCATTTCATCTTCCGATATTAGCATCTTCATCGACTCATCAAAACAATCTGTAATCGTTTCCTTAAATTCCAAACACTCATTTCACACGCTATCAAAGCCGGAAAGACACGTCTATTCCATCCAACATAATTTCCGTCTGCTATCAACAAGAGATTAAGGGTGATCAGTTCCTCAATTTGTCAATAGAAGCCGACAATCATGATGTGGCATAAACCGTCTTTACCAAACTATAATAGCATTTCTTGCATCCTGTGCACAAAACTACCTAAAGCACAAATCCTTAGTTGACATAAACCTTACCACCGCATCCCTTCTAGAACCGGGAACCACACTATCCAAACAACACTTACAATCTTGCAATTCACAATACACTGAGCCAACGCTCCACACCTGAAGCAACATGGAGAAGTACCAACTTCTCCCCCACTTATCTCAAACTCAATCCTGAAAACAAAGGATTAGAAAACCCAGAAAGTACTGACAGTGTTCCACACACCTATCACGTACTAAGAGATAAACAACAACGACAGTATTCAACTGTCACACCAACTGACTCAATAGCTTGGCCGGACGGACCGACCTGCTCTGATACCACTTATGTAACACCCCAATTCCCATCACGAATAAATAACACATAATAAAAATCAGAGTAACTAAAAATTTATTTTTTCCGACAGAAACAGGGATGCCACATTTAAAGAAATAAAATACAATCCCTGCTCAACATTTTTGATACATAACACAAAGAGAA
Source organism: Lathyrus tuberosus (assembly GCA_022829125.1). NCBI lineage: Eukaryota > Viridiplantae > Streptophyta > Magnoliopsida > Fabales > Fabaceae > Lathyrus > Lathyrus tuberosus. The sequence goes on from JALAZF010000438.1 coordinate 2,856,061, forward strand.
ACTTTTCCTCACAAAAGGATGGTCAATTATGGAATAAAGCGGAAAGATCCATAACCGACTTGTTTTACAAATAAATGGTTTTAGAACATCAAAATATAAATACAAAATAATATTTAATATATTCAACAAAAATATACATATAATAAACGTTCCCCGACTCCCGTGCTACGTATCAGAGCAGACACCAAGACCGACAACGGAACGGAGGACTAATCTTCACAAAATCCTCCACGCCTCTAAAGCTGACAATCTGCACTATGCCATAAAAAGCATATTCCAGCAGAAGGGTGAGAAATAACAACTATAACAAGATTGCATAATAATATGCCACAACACAGATAATTCACATATGTAATATTTCTCACCGCATACATCACATACTAACACATATAGCATGGCACCAATACATAATATATCACACATAATAAATCGAATCATGATTTTCCACACATAACACATCCCTTCACAATTCACACCACAATTCATCCCAACTCACTCATATACATCACAATGTATATATCTATACGAAACCAAGCATATAATCATGCATATTCCATTAATTCCATACTTCCATAAACCATACTTTTCCATAATCATTCATCAATGCAAATATACAAAAGATGATCAATGCATACCATAGAGATCGACCAACGACTCTATATAGATGCAAATGCGGGTACCGACTCAATTGGTGATACATTAGTCCCCCAGGAACTCTTGGAATCATCGCTCGTTACATAGAGTAACTCCCCGTCGGGCCTACGATGTTCCCCGTCGCTATAAACCACTATTTCAGGGCGAACGACGTTTATGGATTGCTTTCTACCACTATTTCAGGGCGCACAATCCGATTGCTTTCTACCAGTATTTCATGGCGCACAATCGTCTATAACCACCGCTTTCAGTCCTCAGGCAACGCCTCTTATCTTCGAGGCACACGGTGTTATAGAAAATTCCCTCTGGAATCATTCCGTCACTCAGGACGTCACAACAATGCATATCATGATGCTTGGCATACAAATTACTCATGACATTCACATTGCACCCACATACACATCCATAATCATGCATAAATCAACAATTACCACGTATCGCATTTTCTTGCCATAAGGCCACAAATCATCATCACAACAATATCACGTGCATATTCATTTCACAACATGTCACCACATGCATTTTCATTACAAACCACAAACCACAACAATTATGCAATCACAATCACTTCCACAAGGAATTCACATATCAAATGCTACTCACAACACATCATTATCGCACATTGAAATCAAAACCCAAAACACACATTTATTCCTCCATAACACCACAAACCATCATCACCAATACTTATCATATATATTCACATCAACACAATTATTGTCATAAAGCCACAAACCATCAACAAAGTATTCCACAACAACCAATTATCATCAAAGAATCATCACACAAGTCATACAATCACTTACCAAAGCATAACCCACAATATTGAAAAATAACACCAAAGTCCATAATTCGTTTTCTCGGAAAAGTCGGCCAAAAATAATATTTTTCATCATCACTAAAAAGTACTCCTAAAGACCTTCGATTCGATATAAAGAACTCTTAAATCCGATAAACGACGAATATTTCCAAATAACGCAAAACATAAACCGGACGCCCGACACTACGAAACGGTTCGTAAAAACTGTACCGATTGGGAAGGATTCAGACCTCAAAACTATTTTTCCTAGAAAAAACATCTCGTTAGCTTCCCAACGCTTCGAACGGGGGTTAAAACCGACTTACGGTTCAAGAGATATGAATTTCCGAAGTTTTTCCAAAACAGAATTTTTCACCTACAGCACGCGTCCGTACGACTGCGCACAAAACCAGAAATTCTGCTACATTCTGGTACAGCCGCGTAATCGCCCGAAACCCGACCGATTCAATTACTTTCTTCCGAATAAATACATGGTAATATCACATAAATACACACCAACATATTAGGATCAAGAAAAACCCGATTCCACGACTTTTATTTTTCACCAAAATCTCAAAATCTCAAAACTCAAAAATGTCAAAACTCACAATATCAACCGATTTCAACCAAACGAGTTTCTATAATCTCGTCCTAACCTCATACGACTAATCTACGCAATTTATTTCGAAATTCATCCGTGAAAACATCGATTTCTATCGATTTGATCCCAATTTATCAAAAGAGAAAACATTGTAAAACAACCAAAACATTCACAACAAACAACACATATACATACACAAACAAGATATAATTGAAACTTCTCACCCTTACCCGATTATTCGCGCTTGAAACGGAGATTTCCTCGATTTTCCTCTTTTTCCTCTTCTCTCTTTTTCCTTCTCTTCTCTTTCTCTTCTTCCCACTTTCTTTCTTTTCTTTTCCTTTCTCTCTCTTTTCTCTCTATTTCTCTTTTTATATAAAATATCTAACTTTTCTAAAATATCTAACCTCTCAAAATGACCATTTTACCCCTCAGCTCAAATATCTCCCAAACGCTCTCAAAATGCGATAAAACTTAAACAGCGATAAAATATATTTCGGGAAATAAAAGTTGAAAAGAAATTATAATTTATTGCAAATATTTTACCTATCAGAGAAATTAACTAATTAACTCAATTAGCAGGTAAAATACAATAAATTCACACATATCACAAAATTCACATAACTGAAATAAATAAATACAATTAAACAAATCAGGGCGTTACAGTTTTGGTATTCCTTTTTCTAGTTCGCCTTCGGCCGTCCTCGTATTATCTTAGGTTTGAAAGTCCACCTTCGGCTTGGTATTTCTTTTCGAGTTCGCCTTCGGCCGTCCTCGTGTTACCCTTTGTTTGAAAGCCCACCTTCGGCTTGGCCTTTCTTTTTTAAGGTCGCCTTTGGCCGTCCTCGTATTATCTTGGGTTCGAAAGTCCACCTTCGGCTTGGTCTTTCTTTTCGAGTTCGCCTTCGGCTGTCCTCGTGTTACCCTTTGTTTGGAAGTCCGCCTTCGGCTTGGTATTTCTTTTTCAAGTTCGCCTTCGGTCGTCCTCGTATTATCTTGGGTTCGAAAGTCCACGTTCGGCTTGGTCTTTCTTTTCGAGTTCGCCTTCGGCTGTCCTCGTGTTACCCTTTGTTTGAAAGTCCGCCTTCGGCTTGGTATTTCTTTTTCAAGTTCGCCTTCGGTCGTCCTCGTATTATCTTGGGTTTGAAAGTCCACCTTCAGCTTGGTCTTTCTTTTCGAGTTCCCCTTCGGCTGTCCTCGCGTTACCCTTTACTTGAAAGCCTACCTTCGGCTTAGTCTTTCTTTTCGAGTTATACTTCGACCATCCTCGTATTATTTTGGGCTTTAACAGTCCACCTTCGGCTTTGTCTTTCTTTCCGAGTTCGCCTTCGGCCGTCCTCGTGTTACCCTTTGTGTGAAAGTCTACCTTCGACTTGGTCTTTCTTTTTCGAGTTCGCCTTCGGCCATCATCGTATTATCTTCGGTTTGAAAGTCCACCTTCGGCTTGGTCTTTCTTTTCGAGTTCTCCTTCGTCCGTCCTCGTGTTACCCTTTGTTTGAAAGTCCACCTTTGGCTTGGTATTCCTTTTTCTAGTTCGCCTTCGGCCGTCCTCGTATTATCTTAGGTTTGAAAGTCCACCTTCGGCTTGGTATTTCTTTTCGAGTTCGCCTTCGGCCGTCCTCGTGTTACCCTTTGTTTGAAAGCCCACCTTCGGCTTGGCCTTTCTTTTTTAAGGTCGCCTTCGGCCGTCCTCGTATTATCTTGGGTTCGAAAGTCCACCTTCGGCTTGGTCTTTCTTTTCGAGTTCGCCTTCGGCTGTCCTCGTGTTACCCTTTGTTTGAAAGTCCGCCTTCGGCTTGGTATTTCTTTTTCAAGTTCGCCTTCGGTCGTCCCCGTATTATCTTGGGTTTGAAAGTCCACGTTCGGCTTGGTCTTTGTTTTTGAGTTTGCCTTTGGCCGTCCTCATGTTACCCTTTGTTTGAAAGTCCACCTTCGGCTTGGTCTTTCTTTTTCGAGTTCGTCTTAGCCGTCCTCGTATTATCTTGGGTTTGAAAGTCCACCTTCAGCTTGGTCTTTCTTTTCGAGTTCCCCTTCGGCTGTCCTCGCGTTACCCTTTATTTGAAAGCCTACCTTCGGCTTAGTCTTTCTTTTCGAGTTATACTTTGACCGTCTTCGTATTATTTTGGGCTTTAAAAGTCCACCTTCGGCTTTGTCTTTCTTTCCGAGTTCGCCTTCGGCCGTCCTCGTGTTACCCTTTGTGTGAAAGTCTACCTTCGACTTGGTCTTTCTTTTTCGAGTTCGCCTTCGGCCATCGTCGTATTATCTTCGGTTTGAAAGTACACCTTCGGCTTGGTCTTTCTTTTCGAGTTCTCCTTCGTCCGTCCTCGTGTTACCCTTTGTTTGAAAGTCCACCTTCGGCTTGGTATTCCTTTTTCTAGTTCGCCTTCGGCCGTCCTCGTATTATCTTAGGTTTGAAAGTCCACCTTCGGCTTGGTATTTCTTTTCGAGTTCGCCTTCGGCCGTCCTCGTGTTACCCTTTGTTTGAAAGCCCACCTTCGGCTTGGCCTTTCTTTTTTAAGGTCGCCTTTGGCCGTCCTCGTATTATCTTGGGTTCGAAAGTCCACCTTCGGCTTGGTCTTTCTTTTCGAGTTCGCCTTCGGCTGTCCTCGTGTTACCCTTTGTTTGAAAGTCCGCCTTCGGCTTGGTCTTTCTTTTTCAAGTTCGCCTTCGGTCGTCCTCGTATTATCTTGGGTTTGAAAGTCCACGTTCGGCTTGGTCTTTGTTTTTGAGTTTGCCTTTGGCCGTCCTCATGTTACCCTTTGTTTGAAAGTCCACCTTCGGCTTGGTCTTTCTTTTTCAAGTTCGTCTTAGGTCGTCCTCGTATTATCTTGGGTTTGAAAGTCCACCTTCAGCTTGGTCTTTCTTTTCGAGTTCCCCTTCGGCTGTCCTCGCGTTACCCTTTATTTGAAAGCCTACCTTCGGCTTAGTCTTTCTTTTCGAGTTATACTTCGACCGTCCTCGTATTATTTTGGGCTTTAAAAGTCCACCTTCGGCTTTGTCTTTCTTTCCGAGTTCGCCTTCGGCCGTCCTCGTGTTACTCTTTGTGTGAAAGTCTACCTTCGACTTGGTCTTTCTTTTTCGAGTTCGCCTTCGGCCATCGTCGTATTATCTTGGGTTTGAAAGTCCACCTTCGGCTTGGTCTTTCTTTTCGAGTTCTCCTTCGGCCGTCCTTGTGTTACCCTTTGTTTGAAAGTCCACCTTCGGCTTGGTATTCCTTTTTCTTGTTCGCCTTCGGCCGTCCTCGTATTATCTTGGGTTTGAAAGTCCACCTTCGGCTTGGTATTTCTTTTCGAGTTCGCCTTCGGCCGTCCTCGTGTTACCCTTTGTTTGAAAGTCCACCTTCGGTTTGCCCATTCTTTTTTGAGGTCGGCTTCGGCCGTCCTCATATTATCTTGGGTTTGAAAGTCCACCTTTGGCTTGGTCTTTCTTTTCGAGTTCGCCTTCGGCCATCCTCGTGTTACCCTTTGTTTGAAAGTCCACCTTTGGCTTGGTCTTTCTTTTCGAGTTTGCCTTCGGTCGTCCTCGTATTATTTTGTTGTTTGAAAGTCCACCTTCGGCTTTGTCTTTCTTTTCGAGTTCGCCTTCAGCCGTCTTCATATTATCTTGGGTTTGAAAGTCCACCTTCGGCTTGGTCTTTCTTTTCGAGTTCGCCTTCGGCCGTCCTCGCGTTACCCTTTGTTTGAAAGTCTACCTTCGACTTAGTCTTTCTTTTCGAGTTCGTCTTCGGCCGTCCACTTATTATTTTGTTGTTGGAAAGTCCACCTACGGCTTGGTCTTTCTTTTCGAGTTCGCATTCGGCCGTTCTCGTATTACCCTATTTTTGAAAGTCCACCTGCGGCTTGGTTTTTCTATTTCGAGTTCGCCTTCGGTCGTCCTCGTATTACCTTGGGTTTTAAAGTTCATCATCGGCTTGGTCTTTCTTTTCGAGTTCGCCTTCGGCCGTCCTCGTGTTACCCTTTGTGTGAAAGTCTGCCTTCGACTTGGTCTTTCTTTTTCGAGTTCGCCTTCGGCCATCGTCGTATTATCTTCGGTTTGAAAGTCCACCTTCGGCTTGGTCTTTCTTTTCGAGTTCTCCTTCGTCCGTCCTCGTGTTACCCTTTGTTTGAAAGTCCACCTTCGGCTTGGTATTCCTTTTTCTAGTTCGTCTTCGGCCGTCCTCGTATTATCTTAGGTTTGAAAGTCCACCTTCGGCTTGGTATTTCTTTTCGAGATCGCCTTCGGCCGTCCTCGTGTTACCCTTTGTTTGAAAGCCCACCTTCGGCTTGGCCTTTCTTTTTTAAGGTCGCCTTCGGCCGTCCTCGTATTATCTTGGGTTCGAAAGTCCACCTTCGGCTTGGTCTTTCTTTTTGAGTTCGCCTTCGGCTGTCCTCGTGTTACCCTTTGTTTGAAAGCCCACCTTCGATTTGCCCTTTCTTTTTTGAGGTCGCCTTCGGTCGTCCTCGTATTATCTTGGGTTTGAAAGTCCACATTCGGCTTGGTCTTTGTTTTTGAGTTTGCCTTTGGCCGTCCTCATGTTACCCTTTGTTTGAAAGTCCACCTTCGGCATGGTCTTTCTTTTTCGAGTTCGTCTTAGGCCGTCCTCGTATTATCTTGGGTTTGAAAGTCCACCTTCAGCTTGGTCTTTCTTTTCGAGTTCCCCTTCGGCTGTCCTCGCGTTACCCTTTATTTGAAAGTCAACCTTCGGCTTGGTCTTTCTTTTTCGAGTTCGCCTTCGGTCGTCCTCGTATTATCTTGGGTTTAAAAGCCCACATTCGGCTTTGTATTTCATTTCGAGTTCGCCTTCGGCCGTCCTCGTGTTACCCTTTGTTTGAAAGTCCACAATTGGCTTGCTCTTTCTTTTCGAGTTCGCCTTCGGCCATCCTCGTATTATTTTGTTGTTTGAAAGTCCACCATTGGCTTGGTCTTTCTTTTTCGAGTTCGCCTTCGGCTGTCCTCGTATTATCTTGGGTTTGAAAGTCCACCTTGGGCTTGGTCTTTCTTTTCGTGTTCTCCTTCAGCCGTCTTCGTATTATCCTGGGGTTTGAAAGTCCAACTTAGACTTGGTCTTTCTTTTCGAGTTCGCCTTCGGCCGTCCTCGCGTTACCCTTTGTTTGAAAGTCTACCTTCGGCTTAGTCTTTCTTTTCGAGTTCGCCTTCGGCCGTCCTCGTATTATTTTGTTGTTGGAAAGTCCACCTACGGCTTGGTCTTTCTTTTCGAGTTCGCATTCGGCCGTTCTCGTGTTACCCTTTTTTTGAAAGTCAACCTTCGGCTTGGTTTTTCTTTTTCGAGTTCGCCTTGGGTCGTCCTCTTATTACCTTGGGTTTGAAAGTCCACCTTCGGCTTGGTCTTTCTTTTCGAGTTCTCCTTCGTCCGTCCTCGTGTTACCCTTTGTTTGAAAGTCCACCTTCGGCTTGGTATTCCTTTTTCTAGTTCGTCTTCGGCCGTCCTCGTATTATCTTAGGTTTGAAAGTCCACCTTCGGCTTGGTATTTCTTTTCGAGTTCGCCTTCGGCCGTCCTCGTGTTACCCTTTGTTTGAAAGCCCACCTTCGGCTTGGCCTTTCTTTTTTAAGGTCGCCTTCGGCCGTCCTCGTATTATCTTGGGTTCGAAAGTCCACCTTCGGCTTGGTCTTTCTTTTCGAGTTCGCCTTCGGCTGTCCTCGTGTTACCCTTTGTTTGAAAGCCCACCTTCGATTTGCCCTTTCTTTTTTGAGGTCGCCTTCGGTCGTCCTCGTATTATCTTGGGTTTGAAAGTCCACATTCGGCTTGGTCTTTGTTTTTGAGTTTGCCTTTGGCCGTCCTCATGTTACCCTTTGTTTGAAAGTCCACCTTCGGCATGGTCTTTCTTTTTCGAGTTCGTCTTAGGCCGTCCTCGTATTATCTTGGGTTTGAAAGTCCACCTTCAGCTTGGTCTTTCTTTTCGAGTTCCCCTTCGGCTGTCCTCGCGTTACCCTTTATTTGAAAGTCAACCTTCGGCTTGGTCTTTCTTTTTCGAGTTCGCCTTCGGTCGTCCTCGTATTATCTTGGGTTTAAAAGCCCACATTCGGCTTTGTCTTTCATTTCGAGTTCGCCTTCGGCCGTCCTCGTGTTACCCTTTGTTTGAAAGTCCACAATTGGCTTGCTCTTTCTTTTCGAGTTCGCCTTCGGCCATCCTCGTATTATTTTGTTGTTTGAAAGTCCACCATTGGCTTGGTCTTTCTTTTTCGAGTTCGCCTTCGGCTGTCCTCGTATTATCTTGGGTTTGAAAGTCCACCTTGGGCTTGGTCTTTCTTTTCGTGTTCTCCTTCAGCCGTCTTCGTATTATCCTGGGGTTTGAAAGTCCAACTTAGACTTGGTCTTTCTTTTCGAGTTCGCCTTCGGCCGTCCTCGCGTTACCCTTTGTTTGAAAGTCTACCTTCGGCTTAGTCTTTGTTTTCGAGTTCGCCTTCGGCCGTCCTCGTATTATTTTGTTGTTGGAAAGTCCACCTACGGCTTGGTCTTTCTTTTCGAGTTCGCATTCGGCCGTTCTCGTGTTACCCTTTTTTTGAAAGTCAACCTTCGGCTTGGTTTTTCTTTTTCGAGTTCGCCTTGGGTCGTCCTCTTATTACCTTGGGTTTGAAAGTCCACCATCGGCTTGGTCTTTCTTTTCGAGTTCGCCTTCGGCCGTCCTCGTGTTACCCTTTGTGTGAAAGTCTACCTTCGACTTGGTCTTTCTTTTTTGAGTTCGCCTTCGGCCATCGTCGTATTATCTTGGGTTTGAAAGTCCACCTTCGGCTTGGTCTTTCTTTTCGAGTTCTCCTTCGGCCGTCCATGTGTTACCCTTTGTTTGAAAGTCCACCTTCGGCTTGGTTTTCCTTTTTCTAGTTCGCCTTCGGCCGTCCTCGTATTATCTTGGGTTTGAAAGTCCACCTTCGGCTTGGTATTTCTTTTCGAGTTCGCCTTCGACCGTCCTCGTGTTACCCTTTATTTGAAAGTCCACCTTCGGTTTGCCCTTTCTTTTTTGAGGTCGCCTTCGGCCGTCCTCATATTATCTTGGGTTTGAAAGTCCACCTTCAGCTTGGTCTTTCTTTTCGAGTTCGCCTTCGGCCGTCCTCGCGTTAACCTTTGTTTGAAAGTCTACCTTCGACTTAGTCTTTCTTTTCGAGTTCGTCTTCGGCCGTCCACTTATTATTTGGTTGTTGGAAAGTCCACCTACGGCTTGGTCTATCTTTTCGAGTTCGCATTCGGCCGTTCTCGTATTACCCTATTTTTGAAAGTCCACCTGCGGCTTGGTTTTTCTATTTCGAGTTCGCCTTCGGTCGTCCTCGTATTACCTTGGGTTTTAAAGTCCATCATCGGCTTGGTCTTTCTTTTCGAGTTCGCCTTCGGCCGTCCTCGTGTTACCCTTTGTGTGAAAGTCTGCCTTCGAGTTGGTCTTTCTTTTTCGAGTTCGCCTTCGGCCATCGTCGTATTATCTTCGGTTTGAAAGTCCACCTTCGGCTTGGTCTTTCTTTTCGAGTTCTCCTTCGTCCGTCCTCGTGTTACCCTTTGTTTGAAAGTCCACCTTCGGCTTGGTATTCCTTTTTCTAGTTCGTCTTCGGCCGTCCTCGTATTATCTTAGGTTTGAAAGTCCACCTTCGGCTTGGTATTTCTTTTCGAGTTCGCCTTCGGCCGTCCTCGTGTTACCCTTTGTTTGAAAGCCCACCTTCGGCTTGGCCTTTCTTTTTTAAGGTCGCCTTCGGCCGTCCTCGTATTATCTTGGGTTCGAAAGTCCACCTTCTGCTTGGTCTTTGTTTTCGAGTTCGCCTTCGGCTGTCCTCGTGTTACCCTTTGTTTGAAAGCCCACCTTCTATTTGCCCTTTCTTTTTTGAGGTCGCCTTCGGTCGTCCTCGTATTATCTTGGGTTTGAAAGTCCACATTCGGCTTGGTCTTTGTTTTTGAGTTTGCCTTTGGCCGTCCTCATGTTACCCTTTGTTTGAAAGTCCACCTTCGGCATGGTCTTTCTTTTTCGAGTTCGTCTTAGGCCGTCCTCGTATTATCTTGGGTTTGAAAGTCCACCTTCAGCTTGGTCTTTCTTTTCGAGTTCCCCTTCGGCTGTCCTCGCGTTACCCTTTATTTGAAAGTCAACCTTCGGCTTGGTCTTTCTTTTTCGAGTTCGCCTTCGGTCGTCCTCGTATTATCTTGGGTTTAAAAGCCCACATTCGGCTTTGTCTTTCATTTCGAGTTCGCCTTCGGCCGTCCTCGTGTTACCCTTTGTTTGAAAGTCCACAATTGGCTTGCTCTTTCTTTTCGAGTTCGCCTTCGGCCATCCTCGTATTATTTTGTTGTTTGAAAGTCCACCATTGGCTTGGTCTTTCTTTTTCGAGTTCGCCTTCGGCTGTCCTCGTATTATCTTGGGTTTGAAAGTCCACCTTGGGCTTGGTCTTTCTTTTCGTGTTCTCCTTCAGCCGTCTTCGTATTATCCTGGGGTTTGAAAGTCCAACTTAGACTTGGTCTTTCTTTTCGAGTTCGCCTTCGGCCGTCCTCGCGTTACCCTTTGTTTGAAAGTCTACCTTCGGCTTAGTCTTTCTTTTCGAGTTCGCCTTCGGCCGTCCTCGTATTATTTTGTTGTTGGAAAGTCCACCTACGGCTTGGTCTTTCTTTTCGAGTTCGCATTCGGCCGTTCTCGTGTTACCCTTTTTTTGAAAGTCAACCTTCGGCTTGGTTTTTCTTTTTCGAGTTCGCCTTGGGTCGTCCTCTTATTACCTTGGGTTTGAAAGTCCACCTTCGGCTTGGTCTTTCTTTTCGAGTTCTCCTTCGTCCGTCCTCGTGTTACCCTTTGTTTGAAAGTCCACCTTCGGCTTGGTATTCCTTTTTCTAGTTCGTCTTCGGCCGTCCTCGTATTATCTTAGGTTTGAAAGTCCACCTTCGGCTTGGTATTTCTTTTCGAGTTCGCCTTCGGCCGTCCTCGTGTTACCCTTTGTTTGAAAGCCCACCTTCGGCTTGGCCTTTCTTTTTTAAGGTCGCCTTCGGCCGTCCTCGTATTATCTTGGGTTCGAAAGTCCACCTTCGGCTTGGTCTTTCTTTTCGAGTTCGCCTTCGGCTGTCCTCGTGTTACCCTTTGTTTGAAAGCCCACCTTCGATTTGCCCTTTCTTTTTTGAGGTCGCCTTCGGTCGTCCTCGTATTATCTTGGGTTTGAAAGTCCACATTCGGCTTGGTCTTTGTTTTTGAGTTTGCCTTTGGCCGTCCTCATGTTACCCTTTGTTTGAAAGTCCACCTTCGGCATGGTCTTTCTTTTTCGAGTTCGTCTTAGGCCGTCCTCGTATTATCTTGGGTTTGAAAGTCCACCTTCAGCTTGGTCTTTCTTTTCGAGTTCCCCTTCGGTTGTCCTCGCGTTACCCTTTATTTGAAAGTCAACCTTCGGCTTGGTCTTTCTTTTTCGAGTTCGCCTTCGGTCGTCCTCGTATTATCTTGGGTTTAAAAGCCCACATTCGGCTTTGTCTTTTATTTCGAGTTCGCCTTCGGCCGTCCTCGTGTTACCCTTTGTTTGAAAGTCCACAATTGGCTTGCTCTTTCTTTTCGAGTTCGCCTTCGGCCATCCTCGTATTATTTTGTTGTTTGAAAGTCCACCATTGGCTTGGTCTTTCTTTTTCGAGTTCGCCTTCGGCTGTCCTCGTATTATCTTGGGTTTGAAAGTCCACCTTGGGCTTGGTCTTTCTTTTCGTGTTCTCCTTCAGCCGTCTTCGTATTATCCTGGGGTTTGAAAGTCCAACTTAGACTTGGTCTTTCTTTTCGAGTTCGCCTTCGGCCGTCCTCGCGTTACCCTTTGTTTGAAAGTCTACCTTCGGCTTAGTCTTTCTTTTCGAGTTCGCCTTCGGCCGTCCTCGTATTATTTTGTTGTTGGAAAGTCCACCTACGGCTTGGTCTTTCTTTTCGAGTTCGCATTCGGCCGTTCTCGTGTTACCCTTTTTTTGAAAGTCAACCTTCGGCTTGGTTTTTCTTTTTCGAGTTCGCCTTGGGTCGTCCTCTTATTACCTTGGGCTTGAAAGTCCACCATCGGCTTGGTCTTTCTTTTCGAGTTCGCCTTCGGCCGTCCTCGTGTTACCCTTTGTGTGAAAGTCTACCTTCGACTTGGTCTTTCTTTTTTGAGTTCGCCTTCGGCCATCGTCGTATTATCTTGGGTTTGAAAGTCCACCTTCGGCTTGGTCTTTCTTTTCGAGTTCTCCTTCGGCCGTCCATGTGTTACCCTTTGTTTGAAAGTCCACCTTCGGCTTGGTATTCCTTTTTCTAGTTCGCCTTCGGCCGTCCTCGTATTATCTTGGGTTTGAAAGTCCACCTTCGGCTTGGTATTTCTTTTCGAGTTCGCCTTCGACCGTCCTAGTGTTACCCTTTATTTGAAAGTCCACCTTCGGTTTGCCCTTTCTTTTTTGAGGTCGCCTTCGGCCGTCCTCATATTATCTTGGGTTTGAAAGTCCACCTTCGGCTTGGTCTTTCTTTTCGAGTTCGCCTTCGGCCGTCCTCGCGTTAACCTTTGTTTGAAAGTCTACCTTCGACTTAGTCTTTCTTTTCGAGTTCGTCTTCGGCCGTCCACTTATTATTTGGTTGTTGGAAAGTCCACCTACGGCTTGGTCTATCTTTTCGAGTTCGCATTCGGCCGTTCTCGTATTACCCTATTTTTGAAAGTCCACCTGCGGCTTGGTTTTTCTATTTCGAGTTCGCCTTCGGTCGTCCTCGTATTACCTTGGGTTTTAAAGTCCATCATCGGCTTGGTCTTTCTTTTCGAGTTCGCCTTCGGCCGTCCTCGTGTTACCCTTTGTGTGAAAGTCTGCCTTCGAGTTGGTCTTTCTTTTTCGAGTTCGCCTTCGGCCATCGTCGTATTATCTTCGGTTTGAAAGTCCACCTTCGGCTTGGTCTTTCTTTTCGAGTTCTCCTTCGTCCGTCCTCGTGTTACCCTTTGTTTGAAAGTCCACCTTCGGCTTGGTATTCCTTTTTCTAGTTCGTCTTCGGCCGTCCTCGTATTATCTTAGGTTTGAAAGTCCACCTTCGGCTTGGTATTTCTTTTCGAGTTCGCCTTCGGCCGTCCTCGTGTTACCCTTTGTTTGAAAGCCCACCTTCGGCTTGGCCTTTCTTTTTTAAGGTCGCCTTCGGCCGTCCTCGTATTATCTTGGGTTCGAAAGTCCACCTTCGGCTTGGTCTTTGTTTTCGAGTTCGCCTTCGGCTGTCCTCGTGTTACCCTTTGTTTGAAAGCCCACCTTCGATTTGCCCTTTCTTTTTTGAGGTCGCCTTCGGTCGTCCTCGTATTATCTTGGGTTTGAAAGTCCACATTCGGCTTGGTCTTTGTTTTTGAGTTTGCCTTTGGCCGTCCTCATGTTACCCTTTGTTTGAAAGTCCAACTTCGGCATGGTCTTTCTTTTTCGAGTTCGTCTTAGGCCGTCCTCGTATTATCTTGGGTTTGAAAGTCCACCTTCAGCTTGGTCTTTCTTTTCGAGTTCCCCTTCGGCTGTCCTCGCTTTACCCTTTATTTGAAAGTCAACCTTCGGCTTGGTCTTTATTTTTCGAGTTCGCCTTCGGTCGTCCTCGTATTATCTTGGGTTTAAAAGCCCACATTCGGCTTTGTCTTTCATTTCGAGTTCGCCTTCGGCCGTCCTCGTGTTACCCTTTGTTTGAAAGTCCACAATTGGCTTGCTCTTTCTTTTCGAGTTCGCCTTCGGCCATCCTCGAATTATTTTGTTGTTTGAAAGTCCACCATTGGCTTGGTCTTTCTTTTTCGAGTTCGCCTTCAGCTGTCCTCATATTATCTTGGGTTTGAAAGTCCACCTTGGGCTTGGTCTTTCTTTTCGTGTTCTCCTTCAGCCGTCTTCGTATTATCCTGGGGTTTGAAAGTCCAACTTAGACTTGGTCTTTCTTTTCGAGTTCGCCTTCGGCCGTCCTCGCGTTACCCTTTGTTTGAAAGTCTACCTTCGGCTTAGTCTTTCTTTTCGAGTTCGCCTTCGGCCGTCCTCGTATTATTTTGTTGTTGGAAAGTCCACCTACGGCTTAGTCTTTCTTTTCGAGTTCGCATTCGGTCGTTCTCGTGTTACCCTTTTTTTGAAAGTCCACCTTCGGCTTGGTTTTTCTTTTTCGAGTTCGCCTTGGGTCGTCCTCTTATTACCTTGGGTTTGAAAGTCCACCATCGGCTTGGTCTTTCTTTTCGAGTTCGCCTTCGGCCGTCCTCGTGTTACCCTTTGTGTGAAAGTCTACCTTCGACTTGGTCTTTCTTTTTTGAGTTCGCCTTCGGCCATCGTCGTATTATCTTGGGTTTGAAAGTCCACCTTCGGCTTGGTCTTTCTTTTCGAGTTCTCCTTCGGCCGTCCTCGTGTTACCCTTTGTTTGAAAGTCCACCTTCGGCTTGGTATTCCTTTTTCTAGTTCGCCTCCGGCCGTCCTCGTATTATCTTGGGTTTGAAAGTCCACCTTCGGCTTGGTCTTTCTTTTCGAGTTCTCCTTCGGCCGTCCATGTGTTACCCTTTGTTTGAAAGTCCACCTTCGGCTTGGTATTCCTTTTTCTAGTTCGCCTTCGGCCGTCCTCGTATTATCTTTGGTTTGAAAGTCCACCTTCGGCTTGGTATTTCTTTTCGAGTTCGCCTTCGACCGTCCTCGTGTTACCCTTTATTTGAAAGTCCACCTTCGGTTTGCCCTTTCTTTTTTGAGGTCGCCTTCGGCCGTCCTCATATTATCTTGGGTTTGAAAGTCCACCTTCGGCTTGGTCTTTCTTTTCGAGTTCGCCTTCGGCCGTCCTCGCGTTAACCTTTGTTTGAAAGTCTACCTTCGACTTAGTCTTTCTTTTCGAGTTCGTCTTCGGCCGTCCACTTATTATTTGGTTGTTGGAAAGTCCACCTACGGCTTGGTCTATCTTTTCGAGTTCGCATTCGGCCGTTCTCGTATTACCCTATTTTTGAAAGTCCACCTGCGGCTTGGTTTTTCTATTTCGAGTTCGCCTTCGGTCGTCCTCGTATTACCTTGGGTTTTAAAGTCCATCATCGGCTTGGTCTTTCTTTTCGAGTTCGCCTTCGGCCCTCCTCGTGTTACCCTTTGTGTGAAAGTCTGCCTTCGAGTTGGTCTTTCTTTTTCGAGTTCGCCTTCGGCCATCGTCGTATTATCTTCGGTTTGAAAGTCCACCTTCGGCTTGGTCTTTCTTTTCGAGTTCTCCTTCGTCCGTCCTCGTGTTACCCTTTGTTTGAAAGTCCACCTTCGGCTTGGTATTCCTTTTTCTAGTTCGTCTTCGGCCGTCCTCGTATTATCTTAGGTTTGAAAGTCCACCTTCGGCTTGGTATTTCTTTTCGAGTTCGCCTTCGGCCGTCCTCGTGTTACCCTTTGTTTGAAAGCCCACCTTCGGCTTGGCCTTTCTTTTTTAAGGTCGCCTTCGGCCGTCCTCGTATTATCTTGGGTTCGAAAGTCCACCTTCGGCTTGGTCTTTGTTTTCGAGTTCGCCTTCGGCTGTCCTCGTGTTACCCTTTGTTTGAAAGCCCACCTTCGATTTGCCCTTTCTTTTTTGAGGTCGCCTTCGGTCGTCCTCGTATTATCTTGGGTTTGAAAGTCCACATTCGGCTTGGTCTTTGTTTTTGTGTTTGCCTTTGGCCGTCCTCATGTTACCCTTTGTTTGAAAGTCCAACTTCGGCATGGTCTTTCTTTTTCGAGTTCGTCTTAGGCCGTCCTCGTATTATCTTGGGTTTGAAAGTCCACCTTCAGCTTGGTCTTTCTTTTCGAGTTCCCCTTCGGCTGTCCTCGCGTTACCCTTTATTTGAAAGTCAACCTTCGGCTTGGTCTTTATTTTTCGAGTTCGCCTTCGGTCGTCCTCGTATTATCTTGGGTTTAAAAGCCCACATTCGGCTTTGTCTTTCATTTCGAGTTCGCCTTCGGCCGTCCTCGTGTTACCCTTTGTTTGAAAGTCCACAATTGGCTTGCTCTTTCTTTTCGAGTTCGCCTTCGGCCATCCTCGAATTATTTTGTTGTTTGAAAGTCCACCATTGGCTTGGTCTTTCTTTTTCGAGTTCGCCTTCAGCTGTCCTCATATTATCTTGGGTTTGAAAGTCCACCTTGGGCTTGGTCTTTCTTTTCGTGTTCTCCTTCAGCCGTCTTCGTATTATCCTGGGGTTTGAAAGTCCAACTTAGACTTGGTCTTTCTTTTCGAGTTCGCCTTCGGCCGTCCTCGCGTTACCCTTTGTTTGAAAGTCTACCTTCGGCTTAGTCTTTCTTTTCGAGTTCGCCTTCGGCCGTCCTCGTATTATTTTGTTGTTGGAAAGTCCACCTACGGCTTAGTCTTTCTTTTCGAGTTCGCATTCGGTCGTTCTCGTGTTACCCTTTTTTTGAAAGTCCACCTTCGGCTTGGTTTTTCTTTTTCGAGTTCGCCTTGGGTCGTCCTCTTATTACCTTGGGTTTGAAAGTCCACCATCGGCTTGGTCTTTCTTTTCGAGTTCGCCTTCGGCCGTCCTCGTGTTACCCTTTGTGTGAAAGTCTACCTTCGACTTGGTCTTTCTTTTTTGAGTTCGCCTTCGGCCATCGTCGTATTATCTTGGGTTTGAAAGTCCACCTTCGGCTTGGTCTTTCTTTTCGAGTTCTCCTTCGGCAGTCCTCGTGTTACCCTTTGTTTGAAAGTCCACCTTCGGCTTGGTATTCCTTTTTCTAGTTCGCCTCCGGCCGTCCTCGTATTATCTTGGGTTTGAAAGTCCACCTTCGGCTTGGTATTTCTTTTCGAGTTCGCCTTCGGCCGTCCTCGTGTTACCCTTTATTTGAAAGTCCACCTTCGGTTTGCCCTTTCTTTTTTGAGGTCGCCTTCGGCCGTCCTCATATTATCTTGGGTTTGAAAGTCCACCTTCGGCTTGGTCTTTCTTTTCGAGTTCGGCTTCGGCCGTCCTCGTGTTACCCTTTGTTTGAAAGTCCACCTTTGGCTTGGTCTTTCTTTTCGAGTTTGCCTTCGGTCGTCCTCATATTATTTTGTTGTTTGAAAGTCTACCTTCGGCTTGGTCTTTATTTTTCGAGTTCACCATCGGCCGTCCTCATATTATCTTGGGTTTGAAAGTCCACCTTCGGCTTGGTCTTTCTTTTCGAGTTCGGCTTCAGCCGTCTTCATATTATCTTGGGTTCGAAAGTCCACCTTCGGCTTGGTCGTTCTTTTCGAGTTCGCCTTCGGTCGTCCTCGCGTTACCCTTTGTTTGAAAGTCTACCTTCGACTTAGTCTTTCTTTTCGAGTTCGTCTTCGGCCGTCCACTTATTATTTTGTTGTTGGAAAGTCCACCTATGGCATGGTCTTTCTTTTCGAGTTCGCATTCGGCCGTTCTCGTGTTACCCTTTTTTTGAAAGTCCACCTTCGGCTTGGTTTTTCTTTTTTGAGTTCTCCTTTGGTCGTCCTCGTATTACCTTGGGTTTTAAAGTCCATCATCGGCTTGATCTTTCTTTTCGAGTTCGCCTTCGGCCGTCCTCGTGTTACCCTATGTGTGAAAGTCTACCTTCGACTTGGTCTTTCTTTTTCGAGTTCACCTTCGGCCATCGTCGTATTATCTTCGATTTAAAAGTCCACCTTCGGCTTGGTATTCCTTTTTCTAGTTCGCCTTCGGCCGTCCTCGTATTATCTTAGGTTTGAAAGTCCACCTTCGGCTTGGTCTTTCTTTTCGAGTTCGCCTTCGGCCGTCCTCGTGTTACCCTTTGTTTCAAAGTCCACCTTTGGCTTTCTCTTTCTTTTCGAGTTTGCCTTCAGTCGTCTTCATATTACCTTGGGTTTAAAAGTCCACCTTCGGCTTGGTCTTTCTTTTCGAGTTCGCCTTCGATCGTCCTCGCGTTACCCTTTGTTTGAAAGTCTACCTTCGACTTAGTCTTTCTTTTCGAGTTCGTCTTCGGCCGTCCACTTATTATTTGGTTGTTGGAAAGTCCACCTACGGCTTGGTCTTTCTTTTCGAGTTTGCATTCGGCCGTTCTCGTATTACCCTATATTTGAATTCGGCTTGGTTTCTCTTTTTCGAGTTCTCCTTCGGTCGTCCTCATATTACCTTGGGTTTTAAAGTCCATCATCGGCTTGGTCTTTCTTTTCGAGTTCGCCTTCGGCCGTCCTCGTGTTACCCTTTGTGTGAAAGTCTACCTTCGACTTGGTCTTTCTTTTTCGAGTTCGCCTTCGGCCGTCTTCATATTATCTTGGGTTTGAAAGTCCACCTTCGGCTTGGTCTTTCTTTTCGAGTTCGCCTTCGGTCGTCCTCGCGTTACCGTTTGTTTGAAAGTCTACCTTCGACTTAGTCTTTCTTTTCGAGTTCGTCTTCGGCCGTCCACTTATTATTTTGTTGTTGGAAAGTCCACCTACGGCTTGGTCTTTTTTTTCGAGTTCGCATTCGGCCGTTCTCGTGTTACCCTTTTTTTGAAAGTCCACCTTCGGCTTGGTTTTTCTTTTTCGAGTTCGCCTTTGGTCGTCCTCGTATTACCTTGGGTTTTAAAGTCCATCATCGGCTTGGTCTTTCTTTTTGAGTTCGCCTTCGGCCGTCCTCATGTTACCCTATGTGTGAAAGTCTACCTTCGACTTGGTCTTTCTTTTTCGAGTTCGCCTTCGGCCATCGTCGTATTATCTTCGATTTGAAAGTCCACCTTCGGCTTGGTCTTTCTTTTCGAGTTCGCCTTCGGCCGTCCTCGTGTTACCCTTTATTTGAAAGTCCACCTTCGGTTTGCCCTTTCTTTTTTGAGGTCGCCTTCGGCCGTCCTCATATTATCTTGGGTTTGAAAGTCCACCTTCGGCTTGGTCTTTCTTTTCGAGTTCGGCTTCGGCCGTCCTCGTGTTACCCTTTGTTTGAAAGTCCACCTTTGGCTTGGTCTTTCTTTTCGAGTTTGCCTTCGGTCGTCCTCATATTATTTTGTTGTTTGAAAGTCTACCTTCGGCTTGGTCTTTATTTTTCGAGTTCACCATCGGCCGTCCTCATATTATCTTGGGTTTGAAAGTCCACCTTCGGCTTGGTCTTTCTTTTCGAGTTCGGCTTCAGCCGTCTTCATATTATCTTGGGTTCGAAAGTCCACCTTCGGCTTGGTCGTTCTTTTCGAGTTCGCCTTCGGTCGTCCTCGCGTTACCCTTTGTTTGAAAGTCTACCTTCGACTTAGTCTTTCTTTTCGAGTTCGTCTTCGGCCGTCCACTTATTATTTTGTTGTTGGAAAGTCCACCTATGGCATGGTCTTTCTTTTCGAGTTCGCATTCGGCCGTTCTCGTGTTACCCTTTTTTTGAAAGTCCACCTTCGGCTTGGTTTTTCTTTTTTGAGTTCTCCTTTGGTCGTCCTCGTATTACCTTGGGTTTTAAAGTCCATCATCGGCTTGATCTTTCTTTTCGAGTTCGCCTTCGGCCGTCCTCGTGTTACCCTATGTGTGAAAGTCTACCTTCGACTTGGTCTTTCTTTTTCGAGTTCACCTTCGGCCATCGTCGTATTATCTTCGATTTAAAAGTCCACCTTCGGCTTGGTATTCCTTTTTCTAGTTCGCCTTCGGCCGTCCTCGTATTATCTTAGGTTTGAAAGTCCACCTTCGGCTTGGTCTTTCTTTTCCAGTTCGCCTTCGGCCGTCCTCGTGTTACCCTTTGTTTCAAAGTCCACCTTTGGCTTTCTCTTTCTTTTCGAGTTTGCCTTCAGTCGTCTTCATATTACCTTGGGTTTAAAAGTCCACCTTCGGCTTGGTCTTTCTTTTCGAGTTCGCCTTCGATCGTCCTCGCGTTACCCTTTGTTTGAAAGTCTACCTTCGACTTAGTCTTTCTTTTCGAGTTCGTCTTCGGCCGTCCACTTATTATTTGGTTGTTGGAAAGTCCACCTACGGCTTGGTCTTTCTTTTCGAGTTTGCATTCGGCCGTTCTCGTATTACCCTATATTTGAATTCGGCTTGGTTTCTCTTTTTCGAGTTCTCCTTCGGTCGTCCTCATATTACCTTGGGTTTTAAAGTCCATCATCGGCTTGGTCTTTCTTTTCGAGTTCGCCTTCGGCCGTCCTCGTGTTACCCTTTGTGTGAAAGTCTACCTTCGACTTGGTCTTTCTTTTTCGAGTTCGCCTTCGGCCGTCTTCATATTATCTTGGGTTTGAAAGTCCACCTTCGGCTTGGTCTTTCTTTTCGAGTTCGCCTTCGGTCGTCCTCGCGTTACCGTTTGTTTGAAAGTCTACCTTCGACTTAGTCTTTCTTTTCGAGTTCGTCTTCGGCCGTCCACTTATTATTTTGTTGTTGGAAAGTCCACCTACGGCTTGGTCTTTTTTTTCGAGTTCGCATTCGGCCGTTCTCGTGTTACCCTTTTTTTGAAAGTCCACCTTCGGCTTGGTTTTTCTTTTTCGAGTTCGCCTTTGGTCGTCCTCGTATTACCTTGGGTTTTAAAGTCCATCATCGGCTTGGTCTTTCTTTTTGAGTTCGCCTTCGGCCGTCCTCATGTTACCCTATGTGTGAAAGTCTACCTTCGACTTGGTCTTTCTTTTTCGAGTTCGCCTTCGGCCATCGTCGTATTATCTTCGATTTGAAAGTCCACCTTCGGCTTGGTCTTTCTTTTCGAGTTCTCCTTCGACCGTCCTCGTGTTACCCTTTGTTTGAAAGTCCACCTTCGGCTTGGTATTCCTTTTTCTAGTTCGCCTTCGGCCATCCTCGTATTATCTTTGGTTTGAAAGTCCACCTTCGGCTTGGTCTTTCTTTTCGAGTTCGCCTTCGGCCGTCCTCGTGTTACCCTTTGTTTCAAAGTCCACCTTTGGCTTGGTATTTCTTTTCGAGTTTGCCTTCGGTCGTCCTCGTATTATTTTGTTGTTTGAAAGTCCACCTTCGGTTTGGTCTTTCTTTTCGAGTTCGCCTTCACCCGTCTCCATATTATCTTGGGTTTAAAAGTCCACCTTCGGCTTGGTCTTTCTTTTCGAGTTCGCCTTCGGCCGTCCTCGCGTTACCCTTTGTTTGAAAGTCTACCTTCGACTTAGTCTTTCTTTTCGAGTTCGTCTTCGGCCGTCCACTTATTATTTGGTTGTTGGAAAGTCCACCTACGGCTTGGTCTATCTTTTCGAGTTTGCATTCGGCCGTTCTCGTATTACCCTATATTTGAATTCGGCTTGGTTTCTCTTTTACGAGTTCTCCTTCGGTCGTCATCGTATTACCTTGGGTTTTAAAGTCCATCATCGGCTTGGTATTTCTTTTCGAGTTCGCCTTCGGCCGTCCTCGTGTTACCCTTTGTGTGAAAGTCTACCTTCGACTTGGTCTTTCTTTTTCTAGTTCGCCTTCGGCCATCGTCGTATTATCTTCGGTTTGAAAGTCCACCTTCGGCTTGGTCTTTCTTTTCGAGTTCTCCTTCGTCCGTCCTCGTGTTACCCTTTGTTTGAAAGTCCACCTTCGGCTTGGTATTCCTTTTTCTAGATCGCCTTCGGCCGTCCTCGTATTATCTTAGGTTTGAAAGTCCACCTTCGGCTTGGTATTCCTTTTTCTAGTTCTCCTTCGGCCATCCTCGTATTATCTTGGGTTTGAAAGTCCACCTTCGGCTTGGTATTTCTTTTCGAGTTCGCCTTCGGCCGTCCTCGTGTTACCCTTTATTTGAAAGTCCACCTTCGGTTTGCCCTTTCTTTTTTGAGGTCGCCTTCGGCCGTCCTCATATTATCTTGGGTTTGAAAGTCCACCTTCGGCTTGGTCTTTCTTTTCGAGTTCGCCTTCGGCCGTCCTCGTGTTACCCTTTGTTTGAAAGTCCACCTTTGGCTTGGTCTTTCTTTTCGAGTTTGCCTTCGATCGTCCTCGTATTATTTTGTTGTTTGAAAGTCTACCTTCGGCTTGGTCTTTCTTTTCGAGTTCGCCTTCAGCCGTCTTCATATTATCTTGGGTTTGAAAGTCCACCTTCGGCTTGGTCTTTCTTTTCGAGTTCGCCTTCGGTCGTCCTCGCGTTACCCTTTGTTTGAAAGTCTACCTTCGACTTAGTCTTTCTTTTCGAGTTCGTCTTCGGCCGTCCACTTATTATTTTGTTGTTGGAAAGTCCACCTATGGCATGGTCTTTCTTTTCGAGTTCGCATTCGGCCGTTCTTGTGTTACCCTTTTTTTGAAAGTCCACCTTCGGCTTGGTTTTTCTTTTTTGAGTTCGCCTTTGGTCGTCCTCGTATTACCTTGGGTTTTAAAGTCCATCATCGGCTTGGTCTTTCTTTTCGAGTTCGCCTTCGGCCGTCCTCGTGTTACCCTATGTGTGAAAGTCTACCTTCAACTTGGTCTTTCTTTTTCGAGTTCACCTTCGGGCATCGTCGTATTATCTTCGATTTGGAAGTCCACCTTCGGCTTGGTCTTTCTTTTCGAGTTCTCCTTCGACCGTCCTCGTGTTACCCTTTGTTTGAAAGTCCACCTTCGGCTTGGTATTCCTTTTTCTAGTTCGCCTTCGGCCGTCCTCGTATTATCTTAGGTTTGAAAGTCCACCTTCGGCTTGGTCTTTCTTTTAGAGTTCGCCTTCGGCCGTCCTCGTGTTACCCTTTGTTTCAAAGTCCACCTTTGGCTTTCTCTTTCTTTTCGAGTTTGCCTTCGGTCGTCCTCGTATTATTTTGTTGTTTGAAAGTCCACCTTCGGTTTGGTCTTTCTTTTCGAGTTTGCCTTCAGCCGTCTTCATATTACCTTGGGTTTAAAAGTCCACCTTCGGCTTGGTCTTTCTTTTCGAGTTCGCCTTCGGTCGTCCTCGCGTTACCCTTTGTTTGAAAGTCTACCTTCGACTTAGTCTTTCTTTTCGATTTCGTCTTCGGCCGTCCACTTATTATTTGGTTGTTGGAAAGTCCACCTACGGCTTGGTCTTTCTTTTCGAGTTTGCATTCGGCCGTTCTCGTATTACCCTATATTTGAATTAGGCTTGGTTTCTCTTTTTCGAGTTCTCCTTCGGCCGTCCTCGTATTACCTTGGGTTTTAAAGTCCATCATCGGCTTGGTCTTTCTTTTCGAGTTCGCCTTCGGCCGTCCTCGTGTTACCCTTTGTGTGAAAGTCTACCTTCGACTTGGTCTTTCTTTTTTGAGTTCGCCTTCAGCCGTCTTCATATTATCTTGGGTTTGAAAGTCCACCTTCGGCTTGGTCTTTCTTTTCGAGTTCGGCTTCGGTCGTCCTCACGTTACCCTTTGTTTGAAAGTCTACCTTCGACTTAGTCTTTCTTTTCGAGTTCGTCTTCGGCCGTCCACTTATTATTTTGTTGTTGGAAAGTCCACCTACGGCTTGGTCTTTTTTTTCGAGTTCGCATTCGGCCGTTCTCGTGTTACCCTTTTTTTGAAAGTCCACCTTCGGCTTGGTTTTTCTTTTTCGAGTTCGCCTTTGGTCGTCCTCGTATTACCTTGGGTTTTAAAGTCCATCATCGGCTTGGTCTTTCTTTTCGAGTTCGCCTTCGGCCATCCTCGTCTTACCCTATGTGTGAAAGTCTACCTTCGACTTGGTCTTTCTTTTTCGAGTTCGCCTTCGGCCATCGTCGTATTATCTTCGATTTGAAAGTCCACCTTCGGCTTGGTCTTTATTTTCGAGTTCTCCTTCGACCGTCCTCGTGGTACCCTTTGTTTGAAAGTCCACCTTCGGCTTGGTATTCCTTTTTCTAGTTCGCCTTCGGCCGTCCTCGTATTATCTTAGGTTTGAAAGTCCACCTTCGGCTTGGTCTTTCTTTTCGAGTTCGCCTTCGGCCGTCCTCGTGTTACCCTTTGTTTCAAAGTCCACCTTTGGCTTGGTCTTTCTTTTCGAGTTTGCCTTCGGTCGTCCTCGTATTATTTTGTTGTTTGAAAGTCCACCTTCGGTTTGGTCTTTCTTTTCGAGTTCGCCTTCACCCGTCTTCATATTATCTTGGGTTTAAAAGTCCACCTTCGGCTTGGTCTTTCTTTTCGAGTTCGCCTTCGGCCGTCCTAGTGTTACCCTTTGTTTGAAAGTCTACCTTCGACTTAGTCTTTCTTTTCGAGTTCGTCTTCGGCCGTCCACTTATTATTTGGTTGTTGGAAAGTCCACCTACAGCTTCGTCTTTCTTTTCGAGTTTGCATTCGGCCGTTCTCGTATTACCCTATATTTGAAATCGGCTTGGTTTCTCTTTTTCGAGTTCTCCTTCGGTCGTCCTCGTATTACCTTGGGTTTTAAAGTCCATCATCGGCTTGGTCTTTCTTTTCGAGTTCGCCTTCGGTCGTCCTCGCGTTACCCTTTGTTTGAAAGTCTACCTTCGACTTAGTCTTTCTTTTCGAGTTCGTCTTCGGCCGTCCACTTATTATTTGGTTGTTGGAAAGTCCACCTACAGCTTGGTCTTTCTTTTCGAGTTTTCATTCGGCCGTTCTCGTATTACCCTATATTTGAATTCGGCTTGGTTTCTCTTTTTCGAGTTCTCCTTCGGTCGTCCTCGTATTACCTTGGGTTTTAAAGTCCATCATCGGCTTGGTCTTTCTTTTCGAGTTCGCCTTCGGCCGTCCTCGTGTTACCCTTTGTGTGAAAGTCTACCTTCGACTTGGTCTTTCTTTTTCTAGTTCGCCTTCGGCCATCGTCGTATTATCTTCAGTTTGAAAGTCCCCCTTCGGCTTGGTCTTTCCTTTCGAGTTCTCCTTCGTCCGTCCTCGTGTTACCCTTTGTTTGAAAGTCCACCTTCGGCTTGGTATTCCTTTTTCTAGATCGCCTTCGTCCTTCCCCGTATTATCTTAGGTTTGAAAGTCCACCTTCGGCTTGGTATTTCTTTTCGAGTTCGCCTTCGGCCGTCCTCGTGTTACCCTTTGTTTGAAAGCCCACCTTCGGCTTGGCCTTTCTTTTTTAAGGTCGCCTTCCTCCGTCCTCGTATTATCTTGGGTTCGAAAGTCCACCTTCGGCTTGGTCTTTCTTTTTGAGATCGCCTTCGGCTGTCCTCGTGTTATCCTTTGTTTGAAAGTCCGCCTTCGGCTTGGTCTTTCTTTTTCAAGTTCGCCTTCGGTCGTCCTCGTATTATCTTGGGTTTGAAAGTCCACCTTCGGCTTGGTCTTTCTTTTTGAGTTTGCCTTTGGCCGTCCTCATGTTACCCTTTGTTTGAAAGTCCACCTTCGGCTTGGTCTTTCTTTTTCGAGTTCGTCTTAGGCCGTCCTCGTATTATCTTGGGTTTGAAAGTCCACCTTCAGCTTGGCCTTTCTTTTCGAGTTCCCCTTCGGCTGTCCTCGCGTTACCCTTTGTTTGAAAGCCCACCTTCGGCTTGGCCTTTCTTTTTTGCGGTCGCCTTCGGCCGTCCTCGTATTATCATGGGTTCGAAAGTCCACCTTCGGCTTGGTCTTTCTTTTCGAGTTCGCCTTCGGCTGTCCTCGTGTTACCCTTTGTTTGAAGTCAACCTTCGGCTTGGTCTGTCTTTTTCGAGTTCGCCTTCGGTCGTCCTCGTATTATCTTGGGTTTAAAAGCCCACCTTCGCTTGGTCTTTCATTTCGAGTTCGCCTTCGGCCGTCCTCGTGTTACCCTTTGTTTGAAAGTCCACAATTGGATTGCTCTTTCTTTTTGAGTTCGCCTTCGGCCATCCTCGTATTATTTTGTTGTTTGAAAGTCCACCATTGGCTTGGTCTTTCTTTTTTGAGTTCGCCTTCGGCCGTCCTCGTATTATCTTGGGTTTGAAAGTCCACCTTCGGCTTGGTCTTTCTTTTCGTGTTCTCCTTCAGCCGTCTTCGTATTATCCTCGGGTTTGAAAGTCCATCTTAGACTTGGTCTTTCTTTTCGAGTTCGCCTTCGGCCGTCCTCGCGTTACCCTTTGTTTGAAAGTCTACCTTCGGCTTAGTCTTTCTTTTCGAGTTCGCCTTCGGCCGTCCTCGTATTATTTTGTTGTTGGAAAGTCCACCTACAGCTTGGTCTTTCTTTTCGAGTTCGCATTCGGCCGTTCTCGTGTTACCCTTTTTTTGAAAGTCCACCTTCGGCTTGGTTTTTCTTTTTCGAGTTCGCCTTGGGTCGTCCTCTTATTACCTTGGGTTTGAAAGTCCACCATCGGCTTGGTCTTTCTTTTCGAGTTCGCCTTCGGCCGTCCTCGTGTTACCCTTTGTGTGAAAGTCTACCTTCGACTTGGTCTTTCTTTTTCGAGTTCTCCTTCGGCCATCGTCGTATTATCATGGGTTTGAAAGTCCACCTTCGGCTTGGTCTTTCTTTTCGAGTTCTCCTTCGGCCGTCCTTGTGTTACCCTTTGTTTGAAAGTCCACCTTCGGCTTGGTATTCCCTTTTCTAGTTCGCCTTCGGCCGTCCTCGTATTATCTTGGGTTTGAAAGTCCACCTTCGGCTTGGTATTTCTTTTCGAGTTCGCCTTCGGCCGTTCTCGTGTTACCCTTTGTTTGAAAGTCCACCTTTGGCTTGGTCTTTCTTTTCGAGTTTTCCTTCGGTCGTCCTCGTATTATTTTGTTGTTTGAAAGTCCACCTTCGGCTTGGTCTTTCTTTTTCGAGTTCGCCTGTGGCGTCCTCATATTATCTTGGGTTTGAAAGTCCACCTTCGGCTTGGTCTTTCTTTTCGAGTTCGCCTTCAGCCGTCTTCATATTATCTTGGGTTTGAAAGTCCACCTTCGGCTTGGTCTTTCTTTTCGAGTTCGCCTTCGGTCGTCCTCGCGTTACGCTTTGTTTGAAAGTCTACCTTCGACTTAGTCTTTCTTTTCGAGTTCGTCTTCGGCCGTCCACTTATTATTTTGTTGTTGGAAAGTCCACCTACGGCTTGGTCTTTCTTTTCGAGTTCGCATTCGGCCGTTCTCGTGTTACCCTTTTTTTGAAAGTCCACCTTCGGCTTGGTTTTTCTTTTTCGAGTTCGCCTTGGGTCGTCCTCTTATTACCTTGGGTTTGAAAGTCCACCATCGGCTTGGTCTTTCTTTTCGAGTTGGCCTTCGGCCGTCCTCGTGTTACCCTTTGTGTGAAAGTCTACCTTCGACTTGGTCTTTCTTTTTCGAGTTCTCCTTCGGCCATCGTCGTATTATCATGGGTTTGAAAGTCCACCTTCGGCTTGGTCTTTCTTTTCGATTTCTCCTTCGGCCGTCCTTGTGTTACCCTTTGTTTGAAAGTCCACCTTCGGCTTGGTATTCCCTTTTCTAGTTCGCCTTCGGCCGTCCTCGTATTATCTTGGGTTTGAAAGTCCACCTTCGGCTTGGTATTTCTTTTCGAGTTCGCCTTCGGCCGTCCTCGTGTTACCCTTTGTTTGAAAGTCCACCTTCGGTTTGCCCTTTCTTTTTTGAGGTCGCCTTCGGCCGTCCTCATATTATCTTGGGTTTGAAAGTCCACCTTCGGCTTGGTCTTTATTTTCTAGTTCGCCTTCGGCCGTCCTCGTGTTACCCTTTGTTTGAAAGTCCACCTTTGGCTTGGTCTTTCTTTTCGAGTTTGCCTTCGGTCGTCCTCGTATTATTTTGTTGTTTGAAAGTCCACCTTCGGCTTGGTCTTTCTTTTTCGAGTTCGCCTGTGGCGTCCTCATATTACCTTGGGTTTGAAAGTCCACCTTCGGCTTGGTCTTTCTTTTCGAGTTCGCCTTCAGCCGTCTTCATATTATCTTGGGTTTGAAAGTCCACCTTCGGCTTGGTCTTTCTTTTCGAGTTCGCCTTCGGTCGTCCTCGCGTTACCCTTTGTTTGAAAGTCTACCTTCGACTTAGTCTTTCTTTTCGAGTTCGTCTTCGGCCGTCCACTTATTATTTTGTTGTTGGAAAGTCCACCTACGGCTTGGTCTTTCTTTTCGAGTTCGCATTCGGCCGTTCTCGTGTTACCCTTTTTTTGAAAGTCCACCTTCGGCTTGGTTTTTCTTTTTCGAGTTCGCCTTGGGTCGTCCTCTTATTACCTTGGGTTTGAAAGTCCACCATCGGCTTAGTCTTTCTTTTCGAGTTCGCCTTCGGCCGTCCTCGTGTTACCCTTTGTGTGAAAGTCTACCTTCGACTTGGTCTTTCTTTTTCGAGTTCTCCTTCGGCCATCGTCGTATTATCATGGGTTTGAAAGTCCACCTTCGGCTTGGTCTTTCTTTTCGATTTCTCCTTCGGCCGTCCTTGTGTTACCCTTTGTTTGAAAGTCCACCTTCGGCTTGGTATTCCCTTTTCTAGTTCGCCTTCGGCCGTCCTCGTATTATCTTGGGTTTGAAAGTCCACCTTCGGCTTGGTATTTCTTTTCGAGTTCGCCTTCGGCCGTCCTCGTGTTACCCTTTGTTTGAAAGTCCACCTTCGGTTTGCCCTTTCTTTTTTGAGGTCGCCTTCGGCCGTCCTCATATTATCTTGGGTTTGAAAGTCCACCTTCGGCTTGGTCTTTATTTTCTAGTTCGCCTTCGGCCGTCCTCGTGTTACCCTTTGTTTGAAAGTCCACCTTTGGCTTGGTCTTTCTTTTCGAGTTTGCCTTCGGTCGTCCTCGTATTATTTTGTTGTTTGAAAGTCCACCTTCGGCTTGGTCTTTCTTTTTCGAGTTCGCCTTCAGCCGTCTTCATATTATCTTGGGTTTGAAAGTCCACCTTCGGCTTGGTCTTTCTTTTCGTGTTCGCCTTCGGTCGTCCTCGCGTTACCCTTTGTTTGAAAGTCTACCTTCGACTTAGTCTTTCTTTTCGAGTTCGTCTTCGGCCGTCCACTTATTATTTTGTTGTTGGAAAGTCCACCTACGGCTTGGTCTTTCTTTTCGAGTTCGCATTCGGCCGTCCTTGTGTTACCCTTTGTTTGAAAGTCCACCTTCGGCTTGGTATTCCCTTTTCTAGTTCGCCTTCGGCCGTCCTCGTATTATCTTGGGTTTTAAAGTCCATCATCCGCTTGGTCTTTCTTTTCGAGTTCGCCTTCGGCCGTCCTCGTGTTACCCTTTGTGTGAAAGTCTACCTTCGACTTGGTTTTTCTTTTTCGAGTTCGCCTTCGGCCATCATCGTATTATCTTCGATTTGAAAGCCCACCTTCGGCTTGGTCTTTCTGATCGAGTTCTCCTTCGACCGTCCTCGTGTTACACTTTGTATGAAAGTCCACCTTCGGCTTGGTATTCCTTTTTCTAGTTCGCCTCCGGCCGTCCTCGTATTATCTTAGGTTTGAAAGTCCACCTTCGGCTTGGTATTTCTTTTCGAGTTCGCCTTCGGCCGTCCTCGTGTTACCCTTTGTTTCAAAGTCCACGTTTGGCTTGGTCTTTCTTTTCGAGTTTGCCTTCGGTCGTCCTCGTATTATTTTGTTGTTTGAAAGTCCACCTTCGGTTTGGTCTTTCTTTTCGAGTTCGCCTTCAGCCGTCTTCATATTATCTTGGGTTTAAAAGTCCACCTTCGGCTTGGTCTTTCTTTTCGAGTTCGTCTTCGGCCGTCCTCACGTTACCCTTTGTTTGAAAGTCTACCTTCGACTTAGTCTTTCTTTTCGAGTTCGTCTTCGGTCGTCCACTTATTATTTGGTTGTTGGAAAGTCCACCTACGGCTTGGTCTTTCTTTTCGAGTTTGCATTCGGCCGTTCTCGTATTACCCTATATTTCAATTCGGCTTGGTTTCTCTTTTTCGAGTTCTCCTTCGGTCGTCCTCGTATTACCTTGGGTTTTAAAGTCCATCATCGGCTTGGTCTTTCTTTTCGAGTTCGCCTTCGGCCGTCCTCGTGTTACCCTTTGTGTGAAAGTCTACCTTCGACTTGGTATTTCTTTTTCTAGTTCGCCTTCGGCCATCGTCGTATTATCTTCGGTTTGAAAGTCCACCTTCGGCTTGGTCTTTCTTTTCGAGTTCTCCTTCGTCCGTCCTCGTGTTACCCTTTGTTTGAAAGTCCACCTTCGACTTGGTATTCCTTTTTCTAGATCGCCTTCGGCCGTCCTCGTATTATCTTAGGTTTGAAAGTCCACCTTCGGCTTGGTATTTCTTTTCGAGTTCGCCTTCGGCCGTCCTCGTGTTACCCTTTGTTTGAAAGCCCACCTTCGGCTTGGCCTTTCTTTTTTAAGGTCGCCTTCCTCCGTCCTCGTATTATCTTGGGTTCGAAAGTCCACCTTCGGCTTGGTCTTTCTTTTTGAGATCGCCTTCGGCTGTCCTCGTGTTACCCTTTGTTTGAAAGTCCGCCTTCGGCTTGGTCTTTCTTTTTCAAGTTCGCCTTCGGTCGTCCTCGTATTATCTTGGGTATGAAAGTCCACCTTCGGCTTGGTCTTTCTTTTTGAGTTTGCCTTTGGCCGTCCTCATGTTACCCTTTGTTTGAAAGTCCACCTTCGGCTTGGTCTTTCTTTTTCGAATTCGTCTTAGGCCGTCCTCGTATTATCTTGGGTTTGAAAGTCCACCTTCAGCTTGGCCTTTCTTTTTGAGTTCCCCTTCTGCTGTCCTCGCGTTACCCATTGTTTGAAAGCCCACCTTCGGCTTGGCCTTTCTTTTTTGCGGTCGCCTTCGGCCGTCCTCGTATTATCATGGGTTCGAAAGACCACCTTCAGCTTGGTCTTTCTTTTCGAGTTCGCCTTCGGCTGTCCTCGTGTTACCCTTTGTTTGAAGTCAACCTTCGGCTTGGTCTTTCTTTTTCGAGTTCGCCTTCGGTCATCCTCGTGTTACCCTTTGTTTGAAAGTCCACAATTGGCTTGCTCTTTCTTTTTGAGTTCGCCTTCGGCCATCCTCGTATTATTTTGTTGTTTGAAAGTCCACCATTGGCTTGGTCTTTCTTTTTCGAGTTCGCCTTCGGCCGTCCTCGTATTATCTTGGGTTTGAAAGTCCACCTTCGGCTTGGTCTTTCTTTTCGTGTTCTCCTTCAGCCGTCTTCGTATTATCCTGGGGTTTGAAAGTCCATCTTAGACTTGGTCTTTCTTTTCGAGTTCGCCTTCGGCCGTCCTCGCGTTACCCTTTGTTTGAAAGTCTACCTTCGGCTTAGTCTTTCTTTTCCAGTTCGCCTTCATCCGTCCTCGTATTATTTTGTTGTTGGAAAGTCCACCTACAACTTGGTCTTTCTTTTCGAGTTCGCATTCGGCCGTTCTCGTGTTACCCTTTTTTTGAAAGTCCACCTTCGACTTGGTTTTTCTTTTTCGAGTTCGCCTTGGGTCGTCCTCTTATTACCTTGGGTTTGAAAGTCCACCATCGGCTTGGTCTTTCTTTTCGAGTTCGCCTTCGGCCGTCCTAGTGTTACCCTTTGTTTGAAAGTCCACCTTCGGTTTGCCCTTTCTTTTTTGAGGTCGCCTTCGGCCGTCCTCATATTATCTTGGGTTTGAAAGTCCACCTTCGGCTTGGTCTTTCTTTTCGAGTTCGCCTTCGGATGTCCTCGTGTTACCCTTTGTTTGGAAGTCCACCTTTGGCTTGGTCTTTCTTTTCGAGTTTGCCTTCGGTCGTCCTCGTATTATTTTGTTGTTTGAAAGTCCACCTTCGGCTTGGTCTTTCTTTTTCGAGTTTGCCTTCGGCCGTCCTCATATTATCTTGGGTTTGAAAGTCCACCTTCGGCTTGGTCTTTCTTTTCGAGTTCGCCTTCAGCCGTCTTCATATTATCTTGGGTTTGAAAGTCCACCTTCGGCTTGGTCTTTCTTTTCGAGTTCGCCTTCGGTCGTCCTCGCGTTACCCTTTGTTTGAAAGTCTACCTTCAAATTAGTCTTTCTTTTCGAGTTCGTCTTCGGCCGTCCACTTATTATTTTGTTGTTGGAAAGTCCACCTACGGCTTGGTCTTTCATTTCGAGTTCGCATTCGGCCGTTCTCGTGTTACCCTTTTTTTGAAAGTCCACCTTCGGCTTGGATTTTCTTTTTCGAGTTCGCCTTCGGTCGTCCTCGTATTACCTTGGGTTTTAAAGTCTATCATCGGCTTGGTATTTCTTGTCGAGTTCGCCTTCGGCCGTCCTCGTGTTACCCTTTGTTTGAAAGCCCACCTTCGGCTTGGCCTTTCTTTTTTAAGGTCGCCTTCCTCCGTCCTCGTATTATCCTGGGTTCGAAAGTCCACCTTCGGCTTGGTCTTTCTTTTCGAGATCGCCTTCGGCTGTCCTCGTGTTACCCTTTGTTTGAAAGTCCGCCTTCGGCTTGGTCTTTCTTTTTCAAGTTCGCCTTCGGTCGTCCTCGTATTATCTTGGGTTTGAAAGTCCACCTTCGGCTTGGTCTTTCTTTTTGAGTTTGCCTTTGGCCGTCCTCGTGTTACCCTTTGTTTGAAAGTTCACCTTCGGCTTGGTCTTTCTTTTTCGAATTCGTCTTAGGTCGTCCTCGTATTATCTTGGGTTTGAAAGTCCACCTTCAGCTTGGCCTTTCTTTTTGAGTTCCCCTTCTGCTGTCCTCGCGTTACCCATTGTTTGAAAGCCCACCTTCGGCTTGGCCTTTCTTTTTTGCGGTCGCCTTCGGCCGTCCTCGTATTATCATGGGTTCGAAAGTCCACCTTCGGCTTGGTCTTTCTTTTCGAGTTCGCCTTCGGCTGTCCTCGTGTTACCCTTTGTTTGAAGTCAACCATCGGCTTGGTCTTTCTTTTTCGAGTTCGCCTTCGGTCGTCCTCGTATTATCTTGGGTTTAAAAGCCCACCTTCGGCTTGGTCTTTCATTTCGAGTTCGCCTTCGGCCGTCCTCGTGTTACCCTTTGTTTGAAAGTCCACAATTGGCTTGCTCTTTCTTTTTGAGTTCGCCTTCGGCCATCCTCGTATTATTTTGTTGTTTGAAAGTCCACCATTGGCTTGGTCTTTCTTTTTCGAGTTCGCCTTCAGCCGTCCTCGTATTATCTTGGGTTTGAAAGTCCACCTTCGGCTTAGTCTTTCTTTTCGTGTTCTCCTTCAGCCGTCTTCGTATTATCCTGGGGTTTGAAAGTCCATCTTAGACTTGGTCTTTCTTTTCGAGTTCGCCTTCGGCCGTCCTCGCGTTACCCTTTGTTTGAAAGTCTACCTTCGGCTTAGTCTTTCTTTTCCAGTTCGCCTTCATCCGTCCTCGTATTATTTTGTTGTTGGAAAGTCCACCTACAACTTGGTCTTTCTTTTCGAGTTCGCATTCGGCCGTTCTCGTGTTACCCTTTTTTTGAAAGTCCACCTTCGGCTTGGTTTTTCTTTTTCGAGTTCGCCTTGGGTCGTCCTCTTATTACCTTGGGTTTGAAAGTCCACCATCGGCTTGGTCTTTCTTTTCGAGTTCGCCTTCGGCCGTCCTCGTGTTACCCTTTGTGTGAAAGTCTACCTTCGACTTGGTCTTTCTTTTTCGAGTTCTCCTTCGGCCATCGTCGTATTATCATGGGTTTGAAAGTCCACCTTCGGCTTGGTCTTTCTTTTCGAGTTCTCCTTCGGCCGTCCTTGTGTTACCCTTTGTTTGAAAGTCCACCTTCGGCTTGGTATTCCCTTTTCTAGTTCGCCTTCGGCCGTCCTCGTATTATCTTGGGTTTGAAAGTCCACCTTCGGCTTGGTATTTCTTTTCGAGTTCGCCTTCGGCCGTCCTAGTGTTACCCTTTGTTTGAAAGTCCACCTTCGATTTGCCCTTTCTTTTTTGAGGTCGCCTTCGGCCGTCCTCATATTATCTTGGGTTTGAAAGTCCACCTTCGGCTTGGTCTTTCTTTTCGAGTTCGCCTTCGGCCGTCCTCGTGTTACCCTTTGTTTGGAAGTCCACCTTTGGCTTGGTCTTTCTTTTCGAGTTTGCCTTCGGTCGTTCTCGTATTATTTTGTTGTTTGAAAGTCCACCTTCGGCTTGGTCTTTCTTTTTCGAGTTCGCCTGCGGCATCCTCATATTATCTTGGGTTTGAAAGTCCACCTTCGGCTTGGTCTTTCTTTTCGAGTTCGCCTTCAGCCGTCTTCATATTATCTTGGGTTTGAAAGTCCACCTTCGGCTTGGTCTTTCTTTTCCAGTTCGCCTTCGGTCGTCCTCGCGTTACCCTTCGTTTGAAAGTCTACCTTCGAATTAGTCTTTCTTTTCGAGTTCGTCTTCGGCCGTCCACTTATTATTTTGTTGTTGGAAAGTCCACCTACGGCTTGGTCTTTCATTTCGAGTTCGCATTCGGCCGTTCTCGTGTTACCCTTTTTTTGAAAGTCCACCTTCGGCTTGGATTTTCTTTTTCGAGTTCGCCTTCGGTCGTCCTCGTATTACCTTGGGTTTTAAAGTCTATCATCGGCTTGGTATTTCTTGTCGAGTTCGCCTTCGGCCGTCCTCGTGTTACCCTTTGTTTGAAAGCCCACCTTCGGCTTGGCCTTTCTTTTTTAAGGTCGCCTTCCTCCGTCCTCGTATTATCTTGGGTTCGAAAGTCCACCTTCGGCTTGGTCTTTCTTTTCGAGATCGCCTTCGGCTGTCCTCGTGTTACCCTTTGTTTGAAAGTCCGCCTTCGGCTTGGTCTTTCTTTTTCAAGTTCGCCTTCGGTCGTCCTCGTATTATCTTGGGTTTGAAAGTCCACCTTCGGCTTGGTCTTTCTTTTTGAGTTTGCCTTTGGCCGTCCTCATGTTACCCTTTGTTTGAAAGTCCACCTTCGGCTTGGTCTTTCTTTTTCGAGTTCGTCTTAGGTCATCCTCGTATTCTCTTGGGTTTGAAAGTCTACCTTCAGCTTGGCCTTTCTTTTCGAGTTCCCCTTCGGCTGTCCTCGCGTTACCCTTTGTTTGAAAGCCCACCTTCGGCTTGGCCTTTCTTTTTTGCGGTCGCCTTCGGCCGTCCTCGTATTATCATGGGTTCGAAAGTCCACCTTCGGCTTGGTCTTTCTTTTCGAGTTCGCCTTCGGCTGTCCTCGTGTTACCCTTTGTTTGAAGTCAACCTTCGGCTTGGTCTTTCTTTTTCGAGTTCGCCTTCGGTCGTCCTCGTATTATCTTGGGTTTAAAAGCCCACCTTCGGCTTGGTCTTTCATTTCGAGTTCGCCTTCGGCCGTCCTCGTGTTACCCTTTGTTTGAAAGTCCACAATTGGCTTGCTCTTTCTTTTTGAGTTCGCCTTCGGCCATCCTCGTATTATTTTGTTGTTTGAAAGTCCACCATTGGCTTGGTGTTTCTTTTTCGAGTTCGCCTTCGGCCGTCCTCGTATTATCTTGGGTTTGAAAGTCCACCTTCGGCTTGGTCTTTCTTTTCGTGTTCTCCTTCAGCCGTCTTCGTATTATCCTGGGGTTTGAAAGTCCATCTTAGACTTGGTCTTTCTTTTCGAGTTCGCCTTCGGCCGTCCTCGCGTTACCCTTTGTTTGAAAGTCTACCTTCGGCTTAGTCTTTCTTTTCGAGTTCGCCTTCGGCCGTCCTCGTATTATTTTGTTGTTGGAAAGTCCACCTACAGCTTGGTCTTTCTTTTCGAGTTCGCATTCGGCCGTTCTCGTGTTACCCTTTTTTTGAAAGTCCACCTTCGGCTTGGTTTTTCTTTTTCGAGTTCGCCTTGGGTCGTCCTCTTATTACCTTGGGTTTGAAAGTCCACCATCGGCTTGGTCTTTCTTTTCGAGTTCGCCTTCGGCCGTCCTCGTGTTAACCTTTGTGTGAAAGTCTACCTTCGACTTGGTCTTTCTTTTTCGAGTTCTCCTTCGGCCATCGTCGTATTATCATGGGTTTGAAAGTCCACCTTCGGCTTGGTCTTTCTTTTCGAGTTCTCCTTCGGTCGTCCTTGTGTTACCCTTTGTTTGAAAGTCCACCTTCGGCTTGGTATTCCCTTTTCTAGTTCGCCTTCGGCCGTCCTCGTATTATCTTGGGTTTGAAAGTCGACCTTCAGCTTGGTATTTCTTTTCGAGTTCGTCTTCGGCCGTCCTAGTGTTTCCCTTTGTTTGAAAGTCCACCTTCGGTTTGCCCTTTCTTTTTTGAGGTCGCCTTCGGCCGTCCTCATATTATCTTGGGTTTGAAAGTCCACCTTCGGCTTGGTCTTTCTTTTCGAGTTCGCCTTCGGCCGTCCTCGTGTTACCCTTTGTTTGGAAGTCCACCTTTGGCTTGGTCTTTCTTTTCGAGTTTGCCTTCGGTCGTCCTCGTATTATTTTGTTGTTTGAAAGTCCACCTTCGGCTTGGTCTTTCTTTTTCGAGTTCGCCTGCGGCGTCCTCATATTATCTTGGGTTTGAAAGTCCACCTTCGGCTTGGTCTGTCTTTTCGAGTTCGCCTTCAGCCGTCTTCATATTATCTTGGGTTTGAAAGTCCAACTTCGGCTTGGTCTTTCTTTTCGAGTTCGCCTTCGGTCGTCCTCGCGTTACCCTTTGTTTGAAAGTCTACCTTCGACTTAGTCTTTCTTTTCGAGTTCGTCTTCGGCCGTCCACTTATTATTTTGTTGTTGGAAAGTCCACCTACGGCTTGGTCTTCCATTTCGAGTTCACATTCGGCCGTTCTCGTGTTACCCTTTTTTTGAAAGTCCACCTTCGGCTTGGATTTTCTTTTTCGAGTTCGCCTTCGGTCGTCCTCGTATTACCTTGGGTTTTAAAGTCTATCATCGGCTTGGTATTTCTTGTCGAGTTCGCCTTCGGCCGTCCTCGTGTTACCCTTTGTTTGAAAGCCCACCTTCGGCTTGGCCTTTCTTTTTTAAGGTCGCCTTCCTCCGTCCTCGTATTATCTTGGGTTCGAAAGTCCACCTTCGGCTTGGTCTTTCTTTTCGAGATCGCCTTCGGATGTCCTCGTGTTACCCTTTGTTTCAAAGTCCGCCTTCGGCTTGGTCTTTCTTTTTCAAGTTCGCCTTCGGTCGTCCTCGTATTATCTTGGGTTTGAAAGTCCACCTTCGGCTTGGTCTTTCTTTTTGAGTTTGCCTTTGGCCGTCCTCATGTTACCCTTTGTTTGAAAGTCCACCTTCGGCTTGGTCTTTCTTTTTCGAGTTCGTCTTAGGCCGTCCTCGTATTATCTTGGGTTTGAAAGTCCACCTTCAGCTTGGCCTTTCTTTTCGAGTTCCCCTTCGGCTGTCCTCGCGTTACCCTTTGTTTGAAAGCCCACCTTCGGCTTGGCCTTTCTTTTTTGCGGTCGCCTTCGGCCGTCCTCATATTATCATGGGTTCGAAAGTCCACCTTCGGCTTGGTCTTTCTTTTCGAGTTCGCCTTCGGCTGTCCTCGTGTTACCCTTTGTTTGAAGTCAACCTTCGATTTGGTCTTTCTTTTTCGAGTTCGCCTTCGGTCGTCCTCGTATTATCTTGGGTTTAAAAGCCCACCTTCGGCTTGGTCTTTCATTTCGAGTTCGCCTTCGGCCGTCCTCGTGTTACCCTTTGTTTGAAAGTCCACAATTGGCTTGCTCTTTCTTTTTGAGTTCGCCTTCGGCCATCCTCGTATTATTTTGTTGTTTGAAAGTCCACCATTGGCTTGGTCTTTCTTTTTCGAGTTCGCCTTCGGCCGTCCTCGTATTATCTTGGGTTTGAAAGTCCACCTTCGGCTTGGTCTTTCTTTTCGTGTTCTCCTTCAGCCGTCTTCGTATTATCCTGGGGTTTGAAAGTCCATCTTAGACTTGGTCTTTCTTTTCGAGTTCGCCTTCGGCCGTCCTCGCGTTACCCTTTGTTTGAAAGTCTACCTTCGGCTTAGTCTTTCTTTTCGAGTTCGCCTTCGGCCGTCCTCGTATTATTTTGTTGTTGGAAAGTCCACCTACAGCTTGGTCTTTCTTTTCGAGTTCGCATTCGGCCGTTCTCGTGTTACCCTTTTTTTGAAAGTCCACCTTCGGCTTGGTTTTTCTTTTTCGAGTTCGCCTTGGGTCGTCCTCTTATTACCTTGGGTTTGAAAGTCCACCATCGGCTTGGTCTTTCTTTTCGAGTTCGCCTTCGGCCGTCCTCGTGTTACCCTTTCTGTGAAAGTCTACCTTCGACTTGGTCTTTCTTTTTCGAGTTCTCCTTCGGCCATCGTCGTATTATCATGGGTTTGAAAGTCCACCTTCGGCTTGGTCTTTCTTTTCGAGTTCTCCTTCGGCCGTCCTTGTGTTACCCTTTGTTTGAAAGTCCACCTTCGGCTTGGTATTCCCTTTTCTAGTTCGCCTTCGGCCGTCCTCGTATTATCTTGGGTTTGAAAGTCCACCTTCGGCTTGGTCTTTATTTTCTAGTTCGCCTTCGGCCGTCCTCGTGTTACCCTTTGTTTGAAAGTCCACCTTTGGCTTGGTCTTTCTTTTCGAGTTTGCCTTCGGTCGTCCTCGTATTATTTTGTTGTTTGAAAGTCCACCTTCGGCTTGGTCTTTCTTTTTCGAGTTCGCCTGTGGCGTCCTCATATTATCTTGGGTTTGAAAGTCCACCTTCGGCTTGG
Source organism: Lathyrus tuberosus (assembly GCA_022829125.1). Taxonomy (NCBI): domain Eukaryota; kingdom Viridiplantae; phylum Streptophyta; class Magnoliopsida; order Fabales; family Fabaceae; genus Lathyrus; species Lathyrus tuberosus. Next base: position 2,893,908 of record JALAZF010000438.1, read on the forward strand.
TCTTTCTTTTCGAGTTCGCCTTCAGCCGTCTTCATATTATCTTGGGTTTGAAAGTCCACCTTCGGCTTGGTCTTTCTTTTCGAGTTCGCCTTCGGTCGTCCTCGCGTTACCCTTTGTTTGAAAGTCTACCTTCGACTTAGTCTTTCTTTTCGAGTTCGTCTTCGGCCGTCCATTTATTATTTTGTTGTTGGAAAGTCCACCTACGGCTTGGTCTTTCTTTTCGAGTTCGCATTCGGCCGTTCTCGTGTTACCCTTTTTTTGAAAGTCCACCTTCGGCTTGGTTTTTCTTTTTCGAGTTCGCCTTCGGTCGTCCTCGTATTACCTTGGGTTTTAAAGTCCATCATCCGCTTGGTCTTTCTTTTCGAGTTCGCCTTCGGCCGTCCTCGTGTTACCCTTTGTGTAAAAGTCTACCTTCGACTTGGTCTTTCTTTTTCGAGTTCGCCTTCGGCCATCGTCGTATTATCTTCGATTTGAAAGTCCACCTTCGGCTTGGTCTTTCTTTTCGAGTTCTCCTTCGACCGTCCTCGTGTTACACTTTGTTTGAAAGTCCACCTTCGGCTTGGTATTCCTTTTTCTAGTTCGCCTCCGGCCGTCCTCGTATTATCTTAGGTTTGAAAGTCCACCTTCGGCTTGGTATTTCTTTTCGAGTTCGCCTTCGGCCGTCCTCGTGTTACCCTTTGTTTCAAAGTCCACATTTGGCTTAGTCTTTCTTTTCGAGTTTGCCTTCGGTCGTCCTCGTATTATTTTGTTGTTTGAAAGTCCACCTTCGGTTTGGTCTTTCTTTTCGAGTTCGCCTTCAGCCGTCTTCATATTATCTTGGGTTTAAAAGTCCACCTTCGGCTTGGTCTTTCTTTTCGAGTTCGTCTTCGGCCGTCCTCACGTTACCCTTTGTTTGAAAGTCTACCTTCGACTTAGTCTTTCTTTTCGAGTTCGTCTTCGGTCGTCCACTTATTATTTGGTTGTTGGAAAGTCCACCTACGGCTTGGTCTTTCTTTTCGAGTTTGCATTCGGCCGTTCTCGTATTACCCTATATTTGAATTCGGCTTGGTTTCTCTTTTTCGAGTTCTCCTTCGGTCGTCCTCGTATTACCTTGGGTTTTAAAGTCCATCATCGGCTTGGTCTTTCTTTTCGAGTTCGCCTTCGGCCGTCCTCGTGTTACCCTTTGTGTGAAAGTCTACCTTCGACTTGGTCTTTCTTTTTCTAGTTCGCCTTCGGCCATCGTCGTATTATCTTCGGTTTGAAAGTCCACCTTCGGCTTGGTCTTTCTTTTCGAGTTCTCCTTCGTCCGTCCTCGTGTTACCCTTTGTTTGAAAGTCCACCTTCGGCTTGGTATTCCTTTTTCTAGATCGCCTTCGGCCGTCCTCGTATTATCTTAGGTTTGAAAGTCCACCTTCGGCTTGGTATTTCTTTTCGAGTTCGCCTTCGGCCGTCCTCGTGTTACCCTTTGTTTGAATGCCCACCTTCGGCTTGGCCTTTCTTTTTTAAGGTCGCCTTCCTCCGTCCTCGTATTATCTTGGGTTCGAAAGTCCACCTTCGGCTTGGTCTTTCTTTTTGAGATCGCCTTCGGCTGTCCTCGTGTTACCCTTTGTTTGAAAGTCCGCCTTCGGCTTGGTCTTTCTTTTTCAAGTTCGCCTTCGGTCGTTCTCGTATTACCTTGGGTTTTAAAGTCCATCATCCGCTTGGTCTTTCTTTTCGAGTTCGCCTTCGGCCGTCCTCGTGTTACCCTTTGTGTAAAAGTCTACCTTCGACTTGGTCTTTGTTTTTCGAGTTCGCCTTCGGCCATCGTCGTATTATCTTCGATTTGAAAGTCCACCTTCGGCTTGGTCTTTCTTTTCGAGTTCTCCTTCGACCGTCGTCGTGTTACACTTTGTTTGAAAGTCCACCTTCGGCTTGGTATTCCTTTTTCTAGTTCGCCTCCGGCCGTCCTCGTATTATCTTAGGTTTGAAAGTCCACCTTCGGCTTGGTATTTCTTTTCGAGTTCGCCTTCGGCCGTCCTCGTGTTACCCTTTGTTTCAAAGTCCACGTTTGGCTTAGTCTTTCTTTTCGAGTTTGCCTTCGGTCGTCCTCTTATTATTTTGTTGTTTGAAAGTCCACCTTCGGTTTGGTCTTTCTTTTCGAGTTCGCCTTCAGCCGTCTTCATATTATCTTGGGTTTAAAAGTCCACCTTCGGCTTGGTCTTTCTTTTCGAGTTCGTCTTCGGCCGTCCTCACGTTACCCTTTGTTTGAAAGTCTACCTTCGACTTAGTCTTTCTTTTCGAGTTCGTCTTCGGTCGTCCACTTATTATTTGGTTGTTGGAAAGTCCACCTACGGCTTGGTCTTTCTTTTCGAGTTTGCATTCGGCCGTTCTCGTATTACCCTATATTTGAATTCGGCTTGGTTTCTCTTTTTCGAGTTCTCCTTCGGTCGTCCTCGTATTACCTTGGGTTTTAAAGTCCATCATCGGCTTGGTCTTTCTTTTCGAGTTCGCCTTCGGCCGTCCTCGTGTTACCCTTTGTGTGAAAGTCTACCTTCGACTTGGTCTTTCTTTTTCTAGTTCGCCTTCGGCCATCGTCGTATTATCTTCGGTTTGAAAGTCCACCTTCGGCTTGGTCTTTCTTTTCGAGTTCTCCTTCGTCCGTCCTCGTGTTACCCTTTGTTTGAAAGTCCACCTTCGGCTTGGTATTCCTTTTTCTAGATCGCCTTCGGTCGTCCTCGTATTATCTTAGGTTTGAAAGTCCACCTTCGGCTTGGTATTTCTTTTCGAGTTCGCCTTCGGCCGTCCTCGTGTTACCCTTTGTTTGAATGCCCACCTTCGGCTTGGCCTTTCTTTTTTAAGGTCGCCTTCCTCCGTCCTCGTATTATCTTGGGTTCGAAAGTCCACCTTCGGCTTGGTCTTTCTTTTTGAGATCGCCTTCGGCTGTCCTCGTGTTACCCTTTGTTTGAAAGTCCGCCTTCGGCTTGGTCTTTCTTTTTCAAGTTCGCCTTCGGTCGTCCTCGTATTATCTTGGGTTTGAAAATCCACCTTCGGCTTGGTCTTTCTTTTTGAGTTTGCCTTTGGCCGTCCTCATGTTACCCTTTGTTTGAAAGTCCACCTTCGGCTTGGTCTTTCTTTTTCGAATTCGTCTTAGGCCGTCCTCGTATTATCTTGGGTTTGAAAGTCCACCTTCAGCTTGGCCTTTCTTTTTGAGTTCCCCTTCTGCTATCCTCGCGTTACCCATTGTTTGAAAGCCCACCTTCGGCTTGGCCTTTCTTTTTTGCGGTCGCCTTCGGCCGTCCTCGTATTATCATGGGTTCGAAAGTCCACCTTCGGCTTGGTCTTTCTTTTCGAGTTCGCCTTCGGCTGTCCTCGTGTTACCCTTTGTTTGAAGTCAACCTTCGGCTTGGTCTTTCTTTTTCGAGTTCGCCTTCGGTCGTCCTCGTATTATCTTGGGTTTAAAAGCCCACCTTTGGCTTGGTCTTTCATTTCGAGTTCGCCTTCGGCCGTCCTCGTGTTACCCTTTGTTTGAAAGTCCACAATTGGCTTGCTCTTTCTTTTTGAGTTCGCCTTCGGCCATCCTCGTATTATTTTGTTGTTTGAAAGTCCACCATTGGCTTGGTCTTTCTTTTTCGAGTTCGCCTTCGGCCGTCCTCGTATTATCTTGGGTTTGAAAGTCCACCTTCGCCTTGGTCTTTCTTTTCGTGTTCTCCTTCAGCCGTCTTCGTATTATCCTGGGGTTTGAAAGTCCATCTTAGACTTGGTCTTTCTTTTCGAGTTCGCCTTCGGCCGTCCTCGCGTTACCCTTTGTTTGAAAGTCTACCTTCGGCTTAGTCTTTCTTTTCGAGTTCGCCTTCGGCCGTCCTCGTATTATTTTGTTGTTGGAAAGTCCACCTACAACTTGGTCTTTCTTTTGGAGTTCGCATTCGGCCGTTCTCGTGTTACCCTTTGTGTGAAAGTCTACCTTCGACTTGGTCTTTCTTTTTCGAGTTCTCCTTCGGCCATCGTCGTATTATCATGGGTTTGAAAGTCCACCTTCGGCTTGGTCTTTCTTTTCGAGTTCTCCTTCGGCCGTCCTTGTGTTACCCTTTGTTTGAAAGTCCACCTTCGGCTTGGTATTCCCTTTTCTAGTTCGCCTTCGGCCGTCCTCGTATTATCTTGGGTTTGAAAGTCCACCTTCGGCTTGGTATTTCTTTTCGAGTTCGCCTTCGGCCGTCCTAGTGTTACCCTTTGTTTGAAAGTCCACCTTCGGTTTGCCCTTTCTTTTTTGAGGTCGCCTTCGGCCGTCCTCATATTATCTTGGGTTTGAAAGTCCACCTTCGGCTTGGTCTTTCTTTTCGAGTTCGCCTTCGGCCGTCCTCGTGTTACCCTTTGTTTGGAAGTCCACCTTTGGCTTGGTCTTTCTTTTCGAGTTTGCCTTCGGTCGTCCTCGTATTATTTTGTTGTTTGAAAGTCCACCTTCGGCTTGGTCTTTCTTTTTCGAGTTCGCCTGCGGCGTCCTCATATTATCTTGGGTTTGAAAGTCCACCTTCGGCTTGGTCTTTCTTTTCGAGTTCGCCTTCAGCCGTCTTCATATTATCTTGGGTTTGAAAGTCCACCTTCGGCTTGGTCTTTCTTTTCGAGTTCGCCTTCGGTCGTCCTCGCGTTACCCTTTGTTTGAAAGTCTACCTTCGACTTAGTCTTTCTTTTCGAGTTCGTCTTCGGCCGTCCACTTATTATTTTGTTGTTGGAAAGTCCACCTACGGCTTGGTCTTTCATTTCGAGTTCGCATTCGGCCGTTCTCGTGTTACCCTTTTTTTGAAAGTCCACCTTCGGCTTGGATTTTCTTTTTCGAGTTCGCCTTCGGTCGTCCTCGTATTACCTTGGGTTTTAAAGTCTATCATCGGCTTGGTATTTCTTGTCGAGTTCGCCTTCGGCCGTCCTCGTGTTACCCTTTGTTTGAAAGCCCACCTTCGGCTTGGCCTTTCTTTTTTAAGGTCGCCTTCCTCCGTCCTCGTATTATCTTGGGTTCGAAAGTCCACCTTCGGCTTGGTCTTTCTTTTCGAGATCACCTTCGGCTGTCCTCGTGTTACCCTTTGTTTGAAAGTCCGCCTTCGGCTTGGTCTTTCTTTTTCAAGTTCGCCTTCGGTCGTCCTCGTATTATCTTGGGTTTGAAAGTCCACCTTCGGCTTGGTCTTTCTTTTTGAGTTTGCCTTTGGCCGTCCTCATGTTACCCTTTGTTTGAAAGTCCACCTTCGGCTTGGTCTTTCTTTTTCGAGTTCGTCTTAGGCCGTCCTCGTATTATCTTGGGTTTGAAAGTCCACCTTCAGCTTGGCCTTTCTTTTCGAGTTCCCCTTCGGCTGTCCTCGCGTTACCCTTTGTTTGAAAGCCCACCTTCGGCTTGGCCTTTCTTTTTTGCGGTCGCCTTCGGCCGTCCTCGTATTATCATGGGTTCGAAAGTCCACCTTCGGCTTGGTCTTTCTTTTCGAGTTCGCCTTCGGCTGTCCTCGTGTTACCCTTTGTTTGAAGTCAACCTTCGGCTTGGTCTTTCTTTTTCGAGTTCGCCTTCGGTCGTCCTCGTATTATCTTGGGTTTAAAAGCCCACCTTCGGCTTGGTCTTTCATTTCGAGTTCGCCTTCGGCCGTCCTCGTGTTACCCTTTGTGTGAAAGTCTACCTTCGACTTGGTCTTTCTTTTTCGAGTTCTCCTTCGGCCATCGTCGTATTATCATGGGTTTGAAAGTCCACCTTCGGCTTGGTCTTTCTTTTCGAGTTCTCCTTCGGCCGTCCTTGTGTTACCCTTTGTTTGAAAGTCCACCTTCGGCTTGGTATTCCCTTTTCTAGTTCGCCTTCGGTCGTCCTCGTATTATCTTGGGTTTGAAAGTCCACCTTCGGCTTGGTATTTCTTTTCGAGTTCGCCTTCGGCCGTCCTAGTGTTACCCTTTGTTTGAAAGTCCACCTTCGGTTTGCCCTTTCTTTTTTGAGGTCGCCTTCGGCCGTCCTCATATTATCTTGGGTTTGAAAGTCCACCTTCGGCTTGGTCTTTCTTTTCGAGTTCGCCTTCGGCCGTCCTCGTGTTACCCTTTGTTTGGAAGTCCACCTTTGGCTTGGTCTTTCTTTTCGAGTTTGCCTTCGGTCGTCCTCGTATTATTTTGTTGTTTGAAAGTCCACCTTCGGCTTGGTCTTTCTTTTTCGAGTTCGCCTGCGGCGTCCTCATATTATCTTGGGTTTGAAAGTCCACCTTCGGCTTGGTCTTTCTTTTCGAGTTCGCCTTCAGCCGTCTTCATATTATCTTGGGTTTGAAAGTCCACCTTCGGCTTGGTCTTTCTTTTCGAGTTCGCCTTCGGTCGTCCTCGCGTTACCCTTTGTTTGAAAGTCTACCTTCGACTTAGTCTTTCTTTTCGAGTTCGTCTTCGGCCGTCCACTTATTATTTTGTTGTTGGAAAGTCCACCTACGGCTTGGTCTTTCATTTCGAGTTCGCATTCGGCCGTTCTCGTGTTACCCTTTTTTTGAAAGTCCACCTTCGGCTTGGATTTTCTTTTTCGAGTTCGCCTTCGGTCGTCCTCGTATTACCTTGGGTTTTAAAGTCTATCATCGGCTTGGTATTTCTTGTCGAGTTCGCCTTCGGCCGTCCTCGTGTTACCCTTTGTTTGAAAGCCCACCTTCGGCTTGGCCTTTCTTTTTTAAGGTCGCCTTCCTCCGTCCTCGTATTATCTTGGGTTCGAAAGTCCACCTTCGGCTTGGTCTTTCTTTTCGAGATCGCCTTCGGCTGTCCTCGTGTTACCCTTTGTTTGAAAGTCCGCCTTCGGCTTGGTCTTTCTTTTTCAAGTTCGCCTTCGGTCGTCCTCGTATTATCTTGGGTTTGAAAGTCCACCTTCGGCTTGGTCTTTCTTTTTGAGTTTGCCTTTGGCCGTCCTCATGTTACCCTTTGTTTGAAAGTCCACCTTCGGCTTGGTCTTTCTTTTTCGAGTTCGTCTTAGGTCGTCCTCGTATTATCTTGGGTTTGAAAGTCCACCTTCAGCTTGGCCTTTCTTTTCGAGTTCCCCTTCGGCTGTCCTCGCGTTACCCTTTGTTTGAAAGCCCACCTTCGGCTTGGCCTTTCTTTTTTGCGGTCGCCTTCGGCCGTCCTCGTATTATCATGGGTTCGAAAGTCCACCTTCGGCTTGGTCTTTCTTTTCGAGTTCGCCTTCGGCTGTCCTCGTGTTACCCTTTGTTTGAAGTCAACCTTCGGCTTGGTCTTTCTTTTTCGAGTTCGCCTTCGATCGTCCTCGTATTATCTTGGGTTTAAAAGCCCACCTTCGGCTTGGTCTTTCATTTCGAGTTCGCCTTCGGCCGTCCTCGTGTTACCCTTTGTGTGAAAGTCTACCTTCGACTTGGTCTTTCTTTTTCGAGTTCTCCTTCGGCCATCGTCGTATTATCAATGGTTTGAAAGTCCACCTTCGGCTTGGTCTTTCTTTTCGAGTTCTCCTTCGGCCGTCCTTGTGTTACCCTTTGTTTGAAAGTCCACCTTCGGCTTGGTATTCCCTTTTCTAGTTCGCCTTCGGCCGTCCTCGTATTATCTTGGGTTTGAAAGTCCACCTTCGGCTTGGTATTTCTTTTCGAGTTCGCCTTCGGCCGTCCTAGTGTTACCCTTTGTTTGAAAGTCCACCTTCGGTTTGCCCTTTCTTTTTTGAGGTCGCCTTCGGCCGTCCTCATATTATCTTGGGTTTGAAAGTCCACCTTCGGCTTGGTCTTTCTTTTCGAGTTCGCCTTCGGCCGTCCTCGTGTTACCCTTTGTTTGGAAGTCCACCTTTGGCTTGGTCTTTCTTTTCGAGTTTGCCTTCGGTCGTCCTCGTATTATTTTGTTGTTTGAAAGTCCACCTTCGGCTTGGTCTTTCTTTTTCGACTTCGCCTGCGGCGTCCTCATATTATCTTGGGTTTGAAAGTCCACCTTCGGCTTGGTCTTTCTTTTCGAGTTCGCCTTCAGCCGTCTTCATATTATCTTGGGTTTGAAAGTCCACCTTCGGCTTGGTCTTTCTTTTCGAGTTCGCCTTCGGTCGTCCTCGCGTTACCCTTTGTTTGAAAGTCTACCTTCGACTTAGTCTTTCTTTTCGAGTTCGTCTTCGGCCGTCCACTTATTATTTTGTTGTTGGAAAGTCCACGTACGGCTTGGTCTTTCATTTCGAGTTCGCATTCGGCCGTTCTCGTGTTACCCTTTTTTTGAAAGTCCACCTTCGGCTTGGATTTTCTTTTTCGAGTTCGCCTTCGGTCGTCCTAGTATTACCTTGGGTTTTAAAGTCTATCATCGGCTTGGTATTTCTTGTCGAGTTCGCCTTCGGCCGTCCTCGTGTTACCCTTTGTTTGAAAGCCCACCTTCGGCTTGGCCTTTCTTTTTTAAGGTCGCCTTCCTCCGTCCTCGTATTATCTTGGGTTCGAAAGTCCACCTTCGGCTTGGTCTTTCTTTTCGAGATCGCCTTCGGCTGTCCTCGTGTTACCCTTTGTTTGAAAGTCCGCCTTCGGCTTGGTCTTTCTTTTTCAAGTTCGCCTTCGGTCGTCCTCGTATTATCTTGGGTTTGAAAGTCCACCTTCGGCTTGGTCTTTCTTTTTGAGTTTGCCTTTGGCCGTCCTCATGTTACCCTTTGTTTGAAAGTCCACCTTCGGCTTGGTCTTTCTTTTTCGAGTTCGTCTTAGGTCGTCCTCGTATTATCTTGGGTTTGAAAGTCCACCTTCAGCTTGGCCTTTCTTTTCGAGTTCCCCTTCGGCTGTCCTCGCGTTACCCTTTGTTTGAAAGCCCACCTTCGGCTTGGCCTTTCTTTTTTGCGGTCGCCTTCGGCCGTCCTCGTATTATCATGGGTTCGAAAGTCCACCTTCGGCTTGGTCTTTCTTTTCGAGTTCGCCTTCGGCTGTCCTCGTGTTACCCTTTGTTTGAAGTCAACCTTCGGCTTGGTCTTTCTTTTTCGAGTTCGCCTTCGATCGTCCTCGTATTATCTTGGGTTTAAAAGCCCACCTTCGGCTTGGTCTTTCATTTCGAGTTCGCCTTCGGCCGTCCTCGTGTTACCCTTTGTGTGAAAGTCTACCTTCGACTTGGTCTTTCTTTTTCGAGTTCTCCTTCGGCCATCGTCGTATTATCAATGGTTTGAAAGTCCACCTTCGGCTTGGTCTTTCTTTTCGAGTTCTCCTTCGGCCGTCCTTGTGTTACCCTTTGTTTGAAAGTCCACCTTCGGCTTGGTATTCCCTTTTCTAGTTCGCCTTCGGCCGTCCTCGTATTATCTTGGGTTTGAAAGTCCACCTTCGGCTTGGTATTTCTTTTCGAGTTCGCCTTCGGCCGTCCTAGTGTTACCCTTTGTTTGAAAGTCCACCTTCGGTTTGCCCTTTCTTTTTTGAGGTCGCCTTCGGCCGTCCTCATATTATCTTGGGTTTGAAAGTCCACCTTCGGCTTGGTCTTTCTTTTCGAGTTCGCCTTCGGCCGTCCTCGTGTTACCCTTTGTTTGGAAGTCCACCTTTGGCTTGGTCTTTCTTTTCGAGTTTGCCTTCGGTCGTCCTCGTATTATTTTGTTGTTTGAAAGTCCACCTTCGGCTTGGTCTTTCTTTTTCGACTTCGCCTGCGGCGTCCTCATATTATCTTGGGTTTGAAAGTCCACCTTCGGCTTGGTCTTTCTTTTCGAGTTCGCCTTCAGCCGTCTTCATATTATCTTGGGTTTGAAAGTCCACCTTCGGCTTGGTCTTTCTTTTCGAGTTCGCCTTCGGTCGTCCTCGCGTTACCCTTTGTTTGAAAGTCTACCTTCGACTTAGTCTTTCTTTTCGAGTTCGTCTTCGGCCGTCCACTTATTATTTTGTTGTTGGAAAGTCCACGTACGGCTTGGTCTTTCATTTCGAGTTCGCATTCGGCCGTTCTCGTGTTACCCTTTTTTTGAAAGTCCACCTTCGGCTTGGATTTTCTTTTTCGAGTTCGCCTTCGGTCGTCCTAGTATTACCTTGGGTTTTAAAGTCTATCATCGGCTTGGTATTTCTTGTCGAGTTCGCCTTCGGCCGTCCTCGTGTTACCCTTTGTTTGAAAGCCCACCTTCGGCTTGGCCTTTCTTTTTTAAGGTCGCCTTCCTCCGTCCTCGTATTATCTTGGGTTCGAAAGTCCACCTTCGGCTTGGTCTTTCTTTTCGAGATCGCCTTTGGCTGTCCTCGTGTTACCCTTTGTTTGAAAGTCCGCCTTCGGCTTGGTCTTTCTTTTTCAAGTTCGCCTTCGGTCGTCCTCGTATTATCTTGGGTTTGAAAGTCCACCTTCGGCTTGGTCTTTCTTTTTGAGTTTGCCTTTGGCCGTCCTCATGTTACCCTTTGTTTGAAAGTCCACCTTCGGCTTGGTCTTTCTTTTTCGAGTTCGTCTTAGGCCGTCCTCGTATTATCTTGGGTTTGAAAGTCCACCTTCAGCTTGGCCTTTCTTTTCGAGTTCCCCTTCGGCTGTCCTCGCGTTACCCTTTGTTTAAAAGCCCACCTTCGGCTTGGCCTTTCTTTTTTGCGGTCGCCTTCGGCCGTCCTCGTATTATCATGGGTTCGAAAGTCCACCTTCGGCTTGGTCTTTCTTTTCGAGTTCGCCTTCGGCTGTCCTCGTGTTACCCTTTGTTTGAAGTCAACCTTCGGCTTGGTCTTTCTTTTTCGAGTTCGCCTTCGGTCGTCCTCGTATTATCTTGGGTTTAAAAGCCCACCTTCGGCTTGGTCTTTCATTTCGAGTTCGCCTTCGGCCGTCCTCGTGTTACCCTTTGTTTGAAAGTCCACAATTGGCTTGCTCTTTCTTTTTGAGTTCGCCTTCGGCCATCCTCGTATTATTTTGTTGTTTGAAAGTCCACCATTGGCTTGGTCTTTCTTTTTCGAGTTCGCCTTCGGCCGTCCTCGTATTATCTTGGGTTTGAAAGTCCACCTTCGGCTTGGTCTTTCTTTTCGTGTTCTCCTTCAGCCGTCTTCGTATTATCCTGGGGTTTGAAAGTCCATCTTAGACTTGGTCTTTCTTTTCGAGTTCGCCTTCGGCCGTCCTCGCGTTACCCTTTGTTTGAAAGTCTACCTTCGGCTTAGTCTTTCTTTTCGAGTTCGCCTTCGGCCGTCCTCGTATTATTTTGTTGTTGGAAAGTCCACCTACAGCTTGGTCTTTCTTTTGGAGTTCGCATTCGGCCGTTCTCGTGTTACCCTTTTTTTGAAAGTCCACCTTCGGCTTGGTTTTTCTTTTTCGAGTTCGCCTTGGGTCGTCCTCTTATTACCTTGGGTTTGAAAGTCCACCATCGGCTTGGTCTTTCTTTTCGAGTTCGCCTTCGGTCGTCCTCGTGTTACCCTTTGTGTGAAAGTCTACCTTCGACTTGGTCTTTCTTTTTCGAGTTCTCCTTCGGCCATCGTCGTATTATCATGGGTTTGAAAGTCCACCTTCGGCTTGGTCTTTCTTTTTGAGTTCTCCTTCGGCCGTCCTTGTGTTACCCTTTGTTTGAAAGTCCACCTTCGGCTTGGTATTCCCTTTTCTAGTTCGCCTTCGGCCGTCCTCGTATTATCTTGGGTTTTAAAGTCCACCTTCGGCTTGGTATTTCTTTTCGAGTTCGCCTTCGGCCATCCTAGTGTTACCCTTTGTTTGAAAGTCCACCTTCGGTTTGCCCTTTCTTTTTTGAGGTCGCCTTCGGCCGTCCTCATATTATCTTGGGTTTGAAAGTCCACCTTCTGCTTGGTCTTTCTTTTCGAGTTCGCCTTCGGCCGTCCTCGTGTTACCCTTTGTTTGGAAGTCCACCTTTGGCTTGGTCTTTCTTTTCGAGTTTGCCTTCGGTCGTCCTCGTATTATTTTGTTGTTTGAAAGTCCACCTTCGGCTTGGTCTTTCTTTTTCGAGTTCGCCTGCGGCGTCCTCATATTATCTTGGGTTTGAAAGTCCACCTTCGGCTTGGTCTTTCTTTTCGAGTTCGCCTTCAGCCGTCTTCATATTATCTTGGGTTTGAAAGTCCACCTTCGGCTTAGTCTTTCTTTTCGAGTTCGCCTTCGGTCGTCCTCGCGTTACCCTTTGTTTGAAAGTCTACCTTCGATTTAGTCTTTCTTTTCGAGTTCGTCTTCGGCCGTCCACTTATTATTTTGTTGTTGGAAAGTCCACCTACGGCTTGGTCTTTCATTTCGAGTTCGCATTCGGCCGTTCTCGTGTTACCCTTTTTTTGAAAGTCCACCTTCGGCTTGGATTTTCTTTTTTGAGTTCGCCTTCGGTCGTCCTCGTATTACCTTGGGTTTTAAAGTCTATCATCGGCTTGGTATTTCTTGTCGAGTTCGCCTTCGGCCGTCCTCGTGTTACCCTTTGTTTGAAAGCCCACCTTCGGCTTGGCCTTTCTTTTTTAAGGTCGCCTTCCTCCATCCTCGTATTATCTTGGGTTCGAAAGTCCACCTTCGGCTTGGTCTTTCTTTTCGAGATCGCCTTTGGCTGTCCTCGTGTTACCCTTTGTTTGAAAGTCCGCCTTCGGCTTGGTCTTTCTTTTTCTAGTTCGCCTTTGGTCGTCCTCGTATTATCTTGGGTTTGAAAGTCCACCTTCGGCTTGGTCTTTCTTTTTGAGTTTGCCTTTGGCCGTCCTCATGTTACCCTTTGTTTGAAAGTCCACCTTCGGCTTGGTCTTTCTTTTTCGAGTTCGTCTTAGGCCGTCCTCGTATTATCTTGGGTTTGAAAGTCCACCTTCAGCTTGGCCTTTCTTTTCGAGTTCCCCTTCGGCTGTCCTCGCGTTACCCTTTGTTTGAAAGCCCACCTTCGGCTTGGCTTTTCTTTTTTGCGGTCGCCTTCGGCCGTCCTCGTATTATCATGGGTTCGAAAGTCCACCTTCGGCTTGGTCTTTCTTTTCGAGTTCGCCTTCGGCTGTCCTCGTGTTACCCTTTGTTTGAAGTCAACCTTCGGCTTGGTCTTTCTTTTTCGAGTTCGCCTTCGGTCGTCCTCGTATTATCTTGGGTTTAAAAGCCCACCTTCGGCTTGGTCTTTCATTTCGAGTTCGCCTTCGGCCGTCCTCGTGTTACCCTTTGTTTGAAAGTCCACAATTGGCTTGCTCTTTCTTTTTGAGTTCGCCTTCGGCCATCCTCGTATTATTTTGTTGTTTGAAAGTCCACCATTGGCTTGGTCTTTCTTTTTCGAGTTCGCCTTCGGCCGTCCTCGTATTATCTTGGGTTAGAAAGTCCACCTTCGGCTTGGTCTTTCTTTTCGTGTTCTCCTTCAGCCGTCTTCGTATTATCCTGGGGTTTGAAAGTCCATCTTAGACTTGGTCTTTCTTTTCGAGTTCGCCTTCGGCCGTCCTCGCGTTACCCTTTGTTTGAAAGTCTACCTTCGGCTTAGTCTTTCTTTTCGAGTTCGCCTTCGGCCGTCCTCGTATTATTTTGTTGTTGGAAAGTCCACCTATAGCTTGGTCTTTCTTTTCGAGTTCGCATTCGGCCGTTCTCGTGTTACCCTTTTTTTGAAAGTCCACCTTCGGCTTGGTTTTTCTTTTTCGAGTTCGCCTTGGGTCGTCCTCTTATTACCTTGGGTTTGAAAGTCCACCATCGGCTTGGTCTTTCTTTTCGAGTTCGCCTTCGGCCGTCCTCGTGTTACCCTTTGTGTGAAAGTCTACCTTCGACTTGGTCTTTCTTTTTCGAGTTCTCCTTCGGCCATCGTCGTATTATCATGGGTTTGAAAGTCCACCTTCGGCTTGGTCTTTCTTTTCGAGTTCTCCTTCGGCCGTCCTTGTGTTACCCTTTGTTTGAAAGTCCACCATCGGCTTGGTATTCCCTTTTCTAGTTCGCCTTCGGCCGTCCTCGTATTATCTTGGGTTTGAAAGTCCACCTTCGGCTTGGTATTTCTTTTCGAGTTCGCCTTCGGCCATCCTAGTGTTACCCTTTGTTTGAAAGTCCACCTTCGGTTTGCCCTTTCTTTTTTGAGGTCGCCTTCGGCCGTCCTCATATTATCTTGGGTTTGAAAGTCCACCTTCTGCTTGGTCTTTCTTTTCGAGTTCGCCTTCGGCCGTCCTCGTGTTACCCTTTGTTTGGAAGTCCACCTTTGGCTTGGTCTTTCTTTTCGAGTTTGCCTTCGGTCGTCCTCGTATTATTTTGTTGTTTGAAAGTCCACCTTCGGCTTGGTCTTTCTTTTTCGAGTTCGCCTGCGGCGTCCTCATATTATCTTGGGTTTGAAAGTCCACCTTCGGCTTGGTCTTTCTTTTCGAGTTCGCCTTCAGCCGTCTTCATATTATCTTGGGTTTGAAAGTCCACCTTCGGCTTAGTCTTTCTTTTCGAGTTCGCCTTCGGTCGTCCTCGCGTTACCCTTTGTTTGAAAGTCTACCTTCGATTTAGTCTTTCTTTTCGAGTTCGTCTTCGGCCGTCCACTTATTATTTTGTTGTTGGAAAGTCCACCTACGGCTTGGTCTTTCATTTCGAGTTCGCATTCGGCCGTTCTCGTGTTACCCTTTTTTTGAAAGTCCACCTTCGGCTTGGATTTTCTTTTTTGAGTTCGCCTTCGGTCGTCCTCGTATTACCTTGGGTTTTAAAGTCTATCATCGGCTTGGTATTTCTTGTCGAGTTCGCCTTCGGCCGTCCTCGTGTTACCCTTTGTTTGAAAGCCCACCTTCGGCTTGGCCTTTCTTTTTTAAGGTCGCCTTCCTCCGTCCTCGTATTATCTTGGGTTCGAAAGTCCACCTTCGGCTTGGTCTTTCTTTTCGAGATCGCCTTTGGCTGTCCTCGTGTTACCCTTTGTTTGAAAGTCCGCCTTCGGCTTGGTCTTTCTTTTTCTAGTTCGCCTTTGGTCGTCCTCGTATTATCTTGGGTTTGAAAGTCCACCTTCGGCTTGGTCTTTCTTTTTGAGTTTGCCTTTGGCCGTCCTCATGTTACCCTTTGTTTGAAAGTCCACCTTCGGCTTGGTCTTTCTTTTTCGAGTTCGTCTTAGGCCGTCCTCGTATTATCTTGGGTTTGAAAGTCCACCTATAGCTTGGTCTTTCTTTTCGAGTTCGCATTCGGCCGTTCTCGTGTTACCCTTTTTTTGAAAGTCCACCTTCGGCTTGGTTTTTCTTTTTCGAGTTCGCCTTGGGTCGTCCTCTTATTACCTTGGGTTTGAAAGTCCACCATCGGCTTGGTCTTTCTTTTCGAGTTCGCCTTCGGCCGTCCTCGTGTTACCCTTTGTGTGAAAGTCTACCTTCGACTTGGTCTTTCTTTTTCGAGTTCTCCTTCGGCCATCGTCGTATTATCATGGGTTTGAAAGTCCACCTTCGGCTTGGTCTTTCTTTTCGAGTTCTCCTTCGGCCGTCCTTGTGTTACCCTTTGTTTGAAAGTCCACCTTCGGCTTGGTATTCCCTTTTCTAGTTCGCCTTCGGCCGTCCTCGTATTATCTTGGGTTTGAAAGTCCACCTTCGGCTTGGTATTTCTTTTCGAGTTCGCCTTCGGCCATCCTAGTGTTACCCTTTGTTTGAAAGTCCACCTTCGGTTTGCCCTTTCTTTTTTGAGGTCGCCTTCGGCCGTCCTCATATTATCTTGGGTTTGAAAGTCCACCTTCTGCTTGGTCTTTCTTTTCGAGTTCGCCTTCGGCCGTCCTCGTGTTACCCTTTGTTTGGAAGTCCACCTTTGGCTTGGTCTTTCTTTTCGAGTTTGCCTTCGGTCGTCCTTGTATTATTTTGTTGTTTGAAAGTCCACCTTCGGCTTGGTCTTTCTTTTTTGAGTTCGCCTGCGGCGTCCTCATATTATCTTGGGTTTGAAAGTCCACCTTCGGCTTGGTCTTTCTTTTCGAGTTCGCCTTCAGCCGTCTTCATATTATCTTGGGTTTGAAAGTCCACCTTCGGCTTAGTCTTTCTTTTCGAGTTCGCCTTCGGTCGTCCTCGCGTTACCCTTTGTTTGAAAGTCTACCTTCGATTTAGTCTTTCTTTTCGAGTTCGTCTTCGGCCGTCCACTTATTATTTTGTTGTTGGAAAGTCCACCTACGGCTTGGTCTTTCATTTCGAGTTCGCATTCGGCCGTTCTCGTGTTACCCTTTTTTTGAAAGTCCACCTTCGGCTTGGATTTTCTTTTTTGAGTTCGCCTTCGGTCGTCCTCGTATTACCTTGGGTTTTAAAGTCTATCATCGGCTTGGTATTTCTTGTCGAGTTCGCCTTCGGCCGTCCTCGTGTTACCCTTTGTTTGAAAGCCCACCTTCGGCTTGGCCTTTCTTTTTTAAGGTCGCCTTCCTCCTTCCTCGTATTATCTTGGGTTCGAAAGTCCACCTTCGGCTTGGTCTTTCTTTTCGAGATCGCCTTTGGCTGTCCTCGTGTTACCCTTTGTTTGAAAGTCCGCCTTCGGCTTGGTCTTTCTTTTTCTAGTTCACCTTCGGTCGTCCTCGTATTATCTTGGGTTTGAAAGTCCACCTTCGGCTTGGTCTTTCTTTTTGAGTTTGCCTTTGGCCGTCCTCATGTTACCCTTTGTTTGAAAGTCCACCTTCGGCTTGGTCTTTCTTTTTCGAGTTCGTCTTAGGCCGTCCTCGTATTATCTTGGGTTTGAAAGTCCACCTTCAGCTTGGCCTTTCTTTTCGAGTTCCCCTTCGGCTGTCCTCGCGTTACCCTTTGTTTGAAAGCCCACCTTCGGCTTGGCTTTTCTTTTTTGCGGTCGCCTTCGGCCGTCCTCGTATTATCATGGGTTCGAAAGTCCACCTTCGGCTTGGTCTTTCTTTTCGAGTTCGCCTTCGGCTGTCCTCGTGTTACCCTTTGTTTGAAGTCAACCTTCGGCTTGGTCTTTCTTTTTCGAGTTCGCCTTCGGTCGTCCTCGTATTATCTTGGGTTTAAAAGCCCACCTTCGGCTTGGTCTTTCATTTCGAGTTCGCCTTCGGCCGTCCTCGTGTTACCCTTTGTTTGAAAGTCCACAATTGGCTTGCTCTTTCTTTTTGAGTTCGCCTTCGGCCATCCTCGTGTTATTTTGTTGTTTGAAAGTCCACCATTGGCTTGGTCTTTCTTTTTCGAGTTCGCCTTCGGCCGTCCTCGTATTATCTTGGGTTAGAAAGTCCACCTTCGGCTTGGTCTTTCTTTTCGTGTTCTCCTTCAGCCGTCTTCGTATTATCCTGGGGTTTGAAAGTCCATCTTAGACTTGGTCTTTCTTTTCGAGTTCGCCTTCGGCCGTCCTCGCGTTACCCTTTGTTTGAAAGTCTACCTTCGGCTTAGTCTTTCTTTTCGAGTTCGCCTTCGGCCGTCCTCGTATTATTTTGTTGTTGGAAAGTCCACCTATAGCTTGGTCTTTCTTTTCGAGTTCGCATTCGGCCGTTCTCGTGTTACCCTTTTTTTGAAGTCCACCTTCGGCTTGGTTTTTCTTTTTCGAGTTCGCCTTGGGTCGTCCTCTTATTACCTTGGGTTTGAAAGTCCACCATCGGCTTGGTCTTTCTTTTCGAGTTCGCCTTCGGCCGTCCTCGTGTTACCCTTTGTGTGAAAGTCTACCTTCGACTTGGTCTTTCTTTTTCGAGTTCTCCTTCGGCCATCGTCGTATTATCATGGGTTTGAAAGTCCACCTTCGGCTTGGTCTTTCTTTTCGAGTTCTCCTTTGGCCGTCCTTGTGTTACCCTTTGTTTGAAAGTCCACCTTCGGCTTGGTATTCCCTTTTCTAGTTCGCCTTCGGCCGTCCTCGTATTATCTTGGGTTTGAAAGTCCACCTTCGGCTTGGTATTTCTTTTCGAGTTCGCCTTCGGCCATCCTAGTGTTACCCTTTGTTTGAAAGTCCACCTTCGGTTTGCCCTTTCTTTTTTGAGGTCGCCTTCGACCGTCCTCATATTATCTTGGGTTTGAAAGTCCACCTTCTGCTTGGTCTTTCTTTTCGAGTTCGCCTTCGGCCGTCCTCGTGTTACCCTTTGTTTGGAAGTCCACCTTTGGCTTGGTCTTTCTTTTCGAGTTTGCCTTCGGTCGTCCTCGTATTATTTTGTTGTTTGAAAGTCCACCTTCGGCTTGGTCTTTCTTTTTCGAGTTCGCCTGCGGCGTCCTTATATTATCTTGGGTTTGAAAGTCCACCTTCGGCTTGGTCTTTCTTTTCGAGTTCGCCTTCAGCCGTCTTCATATTATCTTGGGTTTGAAAGTCCACCTTCGGCTTGGTCTTTCTTTTCGAGTTCGCCTTCGGTCGTCCTCGCGTTACCCTTTGTTTGAAAGTCTACCTTCGATTTAGTCTTTCTTTTCGAGTTCGTCTTCGGCCGTCCACTTATTATTTTGTTGTTGGAAAGTCCACCTACGGCTTGGTCTTTCATTTCGAGTTCGCATTCGGCCGTTCTCGTGTTACCCTTTTTTTGAAAGTCCACCTTCGGCTTGGATTTTCTTTTTCGAGTTCGCCTTCGGTCGTCCTCGTATTACCTTGGGTTTTAAAGTCTATCATCGGCTTGGTATTTCTTGTCGAGTTCGCCTTCGGCCGTCCTCGTGTTACCCTTTGTTTGAAAGCCCACCTTCGGCTTGGCCTTTCTTTTTTAAGGTCGCCTTCCTCCGTCCTCGTATTATCTTGGGTTCGAAAGTCCACCTTCGGCTTGGTCTTTCTTTTCGAGATCGCCTTCGGCTGTCCTCGTGTTACCCTTTGTTTAAAAGTCCGCCTTCGGCTTGGTCTTTCTTTTTCTAGTTCGCCTTCGGTCGTCCTCGTATTATCTTGGGTTTGAAAGTCCACCTTCGGCTTGGTCTTTCTTTTTGAGTTTGCCTTTGGCCGTCCTCATGTTACCCTTTGTTTGAAAGTCCACCTTCGGCTTGGTCTTTCTTTTTCGAGTTCGTCTTAGGCCGTCCTCGTATTATCTTGGGTTTGAAAGTCCACCTTCAGCTTGGCCTTTCTTTTCGAGTTCCCCTTCGGCTGTCCTCGCGTTACCCTTTGTTTGAAAGCCCACCTTCGGCTTGGCTTTTCTTTTTTGCGGTCGCCTTCGGCCGTCCTCGTATTATCATGGGTTCGAAAGTCCACCTTCGGCTTGGTCTTTCTTTTCGAGTTCGCCTTCGGCTGTCCTCGTGTTACCCTTTGTTTGAAGTCAACCTTCGGCTTGGTCTTTCTTTTTCGAGTTCGCCTTCGGTCGTCCTCGTATTATCTTGGGTTTAAAAGCCCACCTTCGGCTTGGTCTTTCATTTCGAGTTCGCCTTCGGCCGTCCTCGTGTTACCCTTTGTTTGAAAGTCCACAATTGGCTTGCTCTTTCTTTTTGAGTTCGCCTTCGGCCATCCTCGTATTATTTTGTTGTTTGAAAGTCCACCATTGGCTTGGTCTTTCTTTTTCGAGTTCGCCTTCGGCCGTCCTCGTATTATCTTGGGTTAGAAAGTCCACCTTCGGCTTGGTCTTTCTTTTCGTGTTCTCCTTCAGCCGTCTTCGTATTATCCTGGGGTTTGAAAGTCCATCTTAGACTTGGTCTTTCTTTTCGAGTTCGCCTTCGGCCGTCCTCGCGTTACCCTTTGTTTGAAAGTCTACCTTCGGCTTAGTCTTTCTTTTCGAGTTCGCCTTCGGCCGTCCTCGTATTATTTTGTTGTTGGAAAGTCCACCTATAGCTTGGTCTTTCTTTTCGAGTTCGCATTCGGCCGTTCTCGTGTTACCCTTTTTTTGAAAGTCCACCTTCGGCTTGGTTTTTCTTTTTCGAGTTCGCCTTGGGTCGTCCTCTTATTACCTTGGGTTTGAAAGTCCACCATCGGCTTGGTCTTTCTTTTCGAGTTCGCCTTCGGCCGTCCTCGTGTTACCCTTTGTGTGAAAGTCTACCTTCGACTTGGTCTTTCTTTTTCGAGTTCTCCTTCGGCCATCGTCGTATTATCATGGGTTTGAAAGTCCACCTTCGGCTTGGTCTTTCTTTTCGAGTTCTCCTTCGGCCGTCCTTGTGTTACCCTTTGTTTGAAAGTCCACCTTCGGCTTGGTATTCCCTTTTCTAGTTCGCCTTCGGCCGTCCTCGTATTATCTTGGGTTTGAAAGTCCACCTTCGGCTTGGTATTTCTTTTCGAGTTCGCCTTCGGCCGTCCTCGTGTTACCCTTTGTTTGAAAGTCCACCTTCGGTTTGCCCTTTCTTTTTTGAGGTCGCCTTCGGCCGTCCTCATATTATCTTGGGTTTGAAAGTCCACCTTCGGCTTGGTCTTTCTTTTCGAGTTCGCCTTCGGCCGTCCTCGTGTTACCCTTTGTTTGGAAGTCCACCTTTGGCTTGGTCTTTCTTTTCGAGTTTGCCTTCGGTCGTCCTCGTATTATTTTGTTGTTTGAAAGTCCACCTTCGGCTTGGTCTTTCTTTTTCGAGTTCGCCTGCGGCGTCCTCACATTATCTTGGGTACGAAAGTCCACCTTCGGCTTGGTCTTTCTTTTCGAGTTCGCCTTCGGTCGTCCTCGCGTTACCCTTTGTTTGAAAGTCTACCTTCGACTTAGTCTTTCTTTTCGAGTTCGTCTTCGGCCGTCCAGTTATTATTTTGTTGTTGGAAAGTCCACCTACGGCTTGGTCTTTCATTTCGAGTTCGCATTCGGCCGTTCTCGAGTTACCCTTTTTTTGAAAGTCCACCTTCGGCTTGGATTTTCTTTTTCGAGTTCGCCTTCGGTCGTCCTCGTATTACCTTGGGTTTTAAAGTTCATCATCGGCTTGGTATTTCTTGTCGAGTTCGCCTTCGGCCGTCCTCGTGTTACCCTTTGTTTGAAAGCCCACCTTCGGCTTGGCCTTTCTTTTTTAAGGTCGCCTTCCTCCGTCCTCGTATTATCTTGGGTTCGAAAGTCCACCTTCGGCTTGGTCTTTCTTTTCGAGATCGCCTTCGGCTGTCCTTGTGTTACCCTTTGTGTGAAAGTCTACATTCGACTTGGTCTTTCTTTTTCGAGTTCGCCTTCGGCCATCGTCGTATTATCTTGGGTTTGAAAGTCCACCTTCGGTTTGGTCTTTCTTTTCGAGTTCTCCTTCGACCGTCCTCGTGTTACCCTTTGTTTGAAAGTCCACCTTCGGCTTGGTATTCCTTTTTCTAGTTCTCCTTCGGCCGTCCTCGTATTATCTTAGGTTTGAAAGTCCACCTTCGTCTTGGTATTTCTTTTCGAGTTCGCCTTCGGCCGTCCTCGTGTTACCCTTTGTTTGAAAGCCCACCTTTGGCTTGGCCTTTCTTTTTTGCGGTCGCCTTCGGCCGTCCTCGTATTATCATGGGTTCGAAAGTCCACCTTCGGCTTGGTCTTTCTTTTCGAGTTCGCCTTCGTCTGTCCTCGTGTTACCCTTTGTTTGAAGTCAACCTTCGGCTTGGTCTTTCTTTTTCGAGTTCGCCTTCGGTCGTCCTCGTATTATCTTGGGTTTAAAAGCCCACCTTCGGCTTGGTCTTTCATTTCGAGTTTGCCTTCGGTCGTCCTCGTGTTACCCTTTGTTTGAAAGTCCACAATTGGCTTGCTCTTTCTTTTTGAGTTCGCCTTCGGCCATCCTCGTATTATTTTGTTGTTGGAAAGTCCACCTACAGCTTGGTCTTTCTTTTCGAGTTCGCATTCGGCCGTTCTCGTGTTACCCTTTTTTTGAAAGTCCACCTTCAGCTTGGTTTTTCTTTTTTGAGTTCGCCTTGGGTCGTCCTCTTATTACCTTGGGTTTGAAAGTCCACCATCGGCTTGGTCTTTCTTTTCGAGTTCGCATTCGGCCGTTCTCGTGTTACCCTTTGTTTGAAAGTCCACCTTCGGTTTGCCCTTTCTTTTTTGAGGTCGCCTTCGGCCGTCCTCATATTATCTTGGGTTTGAAAGTCCACCTTCGGCTTGGTCTTTCTTTTCGAGTTCGCCTTCGGCCGTCCTCGTGTTACCCTTTGTTTGGAAGTCCACCTTTGGCTTGGTCTTTCTTTTCGAGTTTGCCTTCGGTCGTCCTCGTATTATTTTGTTGTTTGAAAGTCCACCTTCGGCTTGGTCTTTCTTTTTCGAGTTCGCCTGCGGCGTCCTCACATTATCTTGGGTTTGAAAGTCCACCTTCGGCTTGGTCTTTCTTTTCGAGTTCGCCTTCAGCCGTCTTCATATTATCTTGGGTTTGAAAGTCCACCTTCGGCTTGGTCTTTCTTTTCGAGTTCGCCTTCGGTCGTCCTCGCGTTACCCTTTGTTTGAAAGTCTACCTTCGACTTAGTCTTTCTTTTCGAGTTCGTCTTCGGCCGTCCACTTATTATTTTGTTGTTGGAAAGTCCACCTACGGCTTGGTCTTTCATTTCGAGTTCGCATTCGGCCGTTCTCGAGTTACCCTTTTTTTGAAAGTCCACCTTCGGCTTGGATTTTCTTTTTCGAGTTCGCCTTCGGTCGTCCTCGTATTACCTTGGGTTTTAAAGTTCATCATCGGCTTGGTATTTCTTGTCGAGTTCGCCTTCGGCCGTCCTCGTGTTACCCTTTGTTTGAAAGCCCACCTTCGGCTTGGCCTTTCTTTTTTAAGGTCGCCTTCCTCCGTCCTCGTATTATCTTGGGTTCGAAAGTCCACCTTCGGCTTGGTCTTTCTTTTCGAGATCGCCTTCGGCTGTCCTTGTGTTACCCTTTGTGTGAAAGTCTACATTCGACTTGGTCTTTCTTTTTCGAGTTCGCCTTCGGCCATCGTCGTATTATCTTGGGTTTGAAAGTCCACCTTCGGTTTGGTCTTTCTTTTCGAGTTCTCCTTCGACCGTCCTCGTGTTACCCTTTGTTTGAAAGTCCACCTTCGGCTTGGTATTCCTTTTTCTAGTTCTCCTTCGGCCGTCCTCGTATTATCTTAGGTTTGAAAGTCCACCTTCGTCTTGGTATTTCTTTTCGAGTTCGCCTTCGGCAGTCCTCGTGTTACCCTTTGTTTGAAAGCCCACCTTTGGCTTGGCCTTTCTTTTTTGCGGTCGCCTTCGGCCGTCCTCGTATTATCATGGGTTCGAAAGTCCACCTTCGGCTTGGTCTTTCTTTTCGAGTTCGCCTTCGTCTGTCCTCGTGTTACCCTTTGTTTGAAGTCAACCTTCGGCTTGGTCTTTCTTTTTCGAGTTCGCCTTCGGTCGTCCTCGTATTATCTTGGGTTTAAAAGCCCACCTTCGGCTTGGTCTTTCATTTCGAGTTTGCCTTCGGTCGTCCTCGTGTTACCCTTTGTTTGAAAGTCCACAATTGGCTTGCTCTTTCTTTTTGAGTTCGCCTTCGGCCATCCTCGTATTATTTTGTTGTTTGAAAGTCCACCATTGGCTTGGTCTTTCTTTTTCGAGTTCGCCTTCGGCCGTCCTCGTATTATCTTGGGTTTGAAAGTCCACCTTCGGCTTGGTCTTTCTTTTCGTGTTCTCCTTCAGCCGTCTTTGTATTATCCTGGGGTTTGAAAGTCCATCTTAGACTTGGTCTTTCTTTTCGAGTTCGCCTTCGGCCGTCCTCGCGTTACCCTTTGTTTGAAAGTCTACCTTCGGCTTAGTCTTTCTTTTCGAGTTCGCCTTCGGCCGTCCTCGTATTATTTTGTTGTTGGAAAGTCCACCTACAGCTTGGTCTTTCTTTTCGAGTTCGCATTCGGTCGTTCTCGTGTTACCCTTTTTTTGAAAGTCCACCTTCAGCTTGGTTTTTCTTTTTTGAGTTCGCCTTGGGTCGTCCTCTTATTACCTTGGGTTTGAAAGTCCACCATCGGCTTGGTCTTTCTTTTCGAGTTCGCCTTCGGCCGTCCTCGTGTTACCCTTTGTGTGAAAGTCTAGCTTCGACTTGGTCTTTCTTTTTCGAGTTCTCCTTCGGCCATCGTCGTATTATCATGGGTTTGAAAGTCCACCTTCGGCTTGGTCTTCCTTTTCGAGTTCTCCTTCGGCCGTCCTTGTGTTACCCTTTGTTTGAAAGTCCACCTTCGGCTTGTTATTCCTTTTACTAGTTCGCCTTCCGCCGTCCTCGTATTATCTTGGGTTTGAAAGTCCACCTTCGGCTTGGTATTTCTTTTCGAGTTCGCCTTCGGCCGTCCTCGTGTTACCCTTTGTTTGAAAGCCCACCTTCGATTTGCCCTTTCTTTTTTGAGGTCGCCTTCGGCCGTCCTCATATTATCTTGGGTTTGGAAGTCCACCTTCGGCTTGGTCTTTCTTTTCGAGTTCGCCTTCGGTCGTCCTCGTGTTACCCTTTGTTTGAAAGTCCACCTTTGGCTTGGTCTTTCTTTTCGAGTTTGCCTTTGGTCGTCCTCCTATTATTTTGTTGTTTGAAAGTCCACCTTCGGCTTGGTCTTTCTTTTTCGAGTTCGCCTGTGGCGTCCTCATATTATCTTGGGTTTGAAAGTCCACCTTCGGCTTGGTCTTTCTTTTCGAGGTCGCCTTCAGCCGTCTTCATATTATCTTGGGTTTGAAAGTCCACCTTCGGCTTGGTCTTTCTTTTCGAGTTCGCCTTCGGTCGTCCTCGCGTTACCCTTTGTTTGAAAGTCTACCTTCGACTTAGTCTTTCTTTTCGAGTTCGTCTTCGGCCGTCCACTTATTATTTTGTTGTTGGAAAGTCCACCTACGGCTTGGTCTTTCTTTTCGAGTTCGCATTCGGCTGTTCTCGTGTTACCCTTTTTTTGAAAGTCCACCTTCGGCTTGGTTTTTCTTTTTCGAGTTCGCCTTCGGTCGTCCTCGTATTACCTTGGGTTTTAAAGTCCATCATCGGCTTGGTCTTTCATTTTGAGTTCGCCTTCGGCTGTCCTTGTGTTACCCTTTGTGTGAAAGTCTACATTCGACTTGGTCTTTCTTTTTCGAGTTCGCCTTCGGCCATCGTCGTATTATCTTCGATTTGAAAGTCCACCTTCGGCTTGGTCTTTCTTTTCGAGTTCTCCTTCGACCGTCCTCGTGTTACCCTTTGTTTGAAAGTCCACCTTCGGCTTGGTATTCCTTTTTCTAGTTCTCCTTCGGCCGTCCTCGTATTATCTTAGGTTTGAAAGTCCACCTTCGTCTTGGTATTTCTTTTCGAGTTCGCCTTCGGCCGTCCTCGTGTTACCCTTTGTTTGAAAGCCCACCTTTGGCTTGGCCTTTCTTTTTTGCGGTCGCCTTCGGCCGTCCTCGTATTATCATGGGTTCGAAAGTCCACCTTCGGGTTGGTCTTTCTTTTCGAGTTCGCCTTCGGATGTCCTCGTGGTACCCTTTGTTTGAAAGTCCACCTTCGGCTTGGTCTTTCTTTTTCTAGGTCGCCTTCGGTCGTCCTCGTATTATCTTGGGTTTGAAAGTCCACCTTCGACTTGGTCTTTCTTTTTGAGTTTGCCTTTGGCCGTCCTCATGTTACCCTTTGTTTGAAAGTCAACCTTCGGCTTGGTCTTTCTTTTTCGAGTTCGCCTTCGGCTTGGTCTTTCTTTTTCGAGTTCGCCTTCGGTCATCCTCGTATTATCTTGGGTTTAAAAGCCCACCTTCGGCTTGGTCTTTCATTTCGAGTTCGCCTTCGGCCGTCCTCGTGTTACCCTTTGTTTGAAAGTCCACAATTGGCTTGCTCTTTCTTTTCGAGTTCGCCTTCGGCCATCCTCGTATTATTTTGTTGTTTGACAGTCCACCATCGGCTTGGTCTTTCTTTTTCGAGTTCGCCTTCAGCCGTCCTCGTATTATCTTGGGTTTGAAAGTCCACCTTCGGCTTGGTCTTTCTTTTTCGAGTTCGCCTTCGGCGTCCTCATATTATCTTGGGTTTGAAAGTCGACCTTCGGCTTGGTCTTTCTTTTCGAGTCCGCCTTCAGCCGTCTTCATATTATCTTGGGTTTGAAAGTCCACCTTCGGCTTGGTCTTTCTTTTCGAGTTCGCCTTCGGCCGTCCTCACGTTACCCTTTGTTTGAAAGTCTACCTTCGGCTTAGTCTTTCTTTTCGAGTTCGCCTTCGGCCGTCCTCGTATTATTTTGTTGTTGGAAAGTCCACCTACGGCTTGGTCTTTCTTTTCGAGTTCGCATTCGGCCGTTCTCGTGATACCCTTTTTTAGAAAGTCCACCTTCAGCTTGGTTTTTCTTTTTCGAGTTCGCCTTGGGTCGTCCTCTTATTACCTTGGGTTTAAAAGTCCACCATCGGCTTGGTCTTTCTTTTCGAGTTCGCCTTCGGCCGTCCTCGTGTAACCTTTTGTGTGAAAGTCTACCTTCGACTTGGTCTTTCTTTTTCGAGTTCTCCTTCGGCCATCGTCGTATTATCTTGGGTTTGAAAGTCCACCTTCGGCTTGGTCTTCCTTTTCGAGTTCTCCTTCGGCCGTCCTTGTGTTACCCTTTGTTTGAAAGTCCACCTTCGGCTTGGTATTCCTTTTTCTAGTTCGCCTTCCGCCGTCCTCGTATTATCTTGGGTTTGAAAGTCCACCTTCGGCTTGGTATTTATTTTCGAGTTCGCCTTCGGCCGTCCTCGTGTTACCCTTTGTTTGAAAGCCCACCTTCGATTTGCCCTTTCTTTTTTGAGGTCGCCTTCGGCCGTCCTCATATTATCTTGGGTTTGAAAGTCCACCTTCGGCTTGGTCTTTCTTTTCGAGTTCGCCTTCGGTCGTCCTCGTGTTACCCTTTGTTTGAAAGTCCACCTTTGGCTTGGTCTTTCTTTTCGAGTTTGCCTTTGGTCGTCCTCCTATTATTTTGTTGTTTGAAAGTCCACCTTCGGCTTGGTCTTTCTTTTTCGAGTTCGCCTTCGGCCGTCCTCATATTATCTTAGGTTTGAAAGTCCACCTTCGGCTTGGTCTTTCTTTTCGAGTTCGCCTTCAGCCGTCTTCATATTATCTTGGGTTTGAAAGTCCACCTTCGGCTTGGTCTTTCTTTTCGAGTTCGCCTTCGGTCGTCCTCGCGTTACCCTTTGTTTGAAAGTCTACCTTCGACTTAGTCTTTATTTTCGAGTTCGTCTTCGGCCGTCCACTTATTATTTTTGTTGTTGGAAAGTCCACCTACGGCTTGGTCTTTCTTTTCGAGTTCGCATTCGGCCGTTCTCGTGTTACCCTTTTTTTGAAAGTCCACCTTCGGCTTGGTTTTTCTTTTTCAAGTTCGCCTTCGGTCGTCCTCGTATTACCTTGGGTTTTAAAGCCCATCATCGGCTTGGTCTTTCATTTTGAGTTCGCCTTCGGCTGTCCTTGTGTTACCCTTTGTGTGAAAGTCTACATTCGACTTGGTCTTTCTTTTTCGAGTTCGCCTTCGGCCATCGTCGTATTATCTTCGATTTGAAAGTCCACCTTCGGCTTGGTCTTTCTTTTCGAGTTCTCCTTCGACCGTCCTCGTGTTACCCTTTGTTTGAAAGTCCACCTTCGGCTTGGTATTCCTTTTTCTAGTTCTCCTTCGGCCGTCCTCGTATTATCTTAGGTTTGAAAGTCCACCTTCGTCTTGGTATTTCTTTTCGAGTTCGCCTTCGGCCGTCCTCGTGTTACCCTTTGTTTGAAAGCCCACCTTTGGCTTGGCCTTTCTTTTTTGCGGTCGCCTTCGGCCGTCCTCGTATTATCATGGGTTCGAAAGTCCACCTTCGGCTTGGTCTTTCTTTTCGAGTTCGCCTTCGGATGTCCTCGTGTTACCCTTTGTTTGAAAGTCCACCTTCGGCTTGGTCTTTCTTTTTCTAGGTCGCCTTCGGTCGTCCTCGTATTATCTTGGGTTTGAAAGTCCACCTTCGACTTGGTCTTTCTTTTTGAGTTTGCCTTTGGCCGTCCTCATGTTACCCTTTGTTTGAAAGTCCACCTTCGGCTTGGTCTTTCTTTTTCGAGTTCGCCTTAGGCCGTCCTCGTATTATCTTGGGTTTGAAAGTCCACCTTCAGCTTGGTCTTTCTTTTCGATTTCCCCTTCAGCTGTCCTCGCGTTACCCTTTATTTGAAAGCCTACCTTCGGCTTAGTCTTTCTTTTCGAGTTCTACTTCGACCGTCCTCGTATTATTTTGGGTTTTAAAAGTCCACCTTCGGTTGGTCTTTCTTTCCGAGTTCGCCTTCGGCCGTCCTCGTGTTACCCTTTGTTTGAAAGTCAACCTTCGGCTTGGTCTTTCTTTTTCGAGTTCGCCTTCGGTCGTCCTCGTATTATCTTGGGTTTGAAAGCCCACCTTCGGCTTGGTCTTTCATTTCGAGTTCGCCTTCGGCCGTCCTCGTGTTACCCTTTGTTTGAAAGTCCACCTTTGGCTTGCTCTTTCTTTTCGAGTTCGCCTTCGGCCGTCCTCGTATTATTTTGTTGTTTGAAAGTCCACCATCGGCTTGGTCTTTCTTTTTCGAGTTCGCCTTCGGCCATCCTCGTATTATCTTGGGCTTGAAAGTCCACCTTCGGCTTGGTCTTTCTTTTTCGAGTTCGCCTTCGGCGTCCTCATATTATCTTGGGTTTGAAAGTCCACCTTCGGCTTGGTCTTTCTTTTCGATTCGCCTTCAGCCGTCTTCATATTATCTTGGGTTTGAAAGTCCACCTTCGGCTTGGTCTTTCTTTTCGAGTTCGCCTTCGGCCGTCCTCACGTTACCCTTTGTTTGAAAGTCTACCTTCGGCTTAGTCTTTCTTTTCGAGTTCGCCTTCGGCCGTCCTCGTATTATTTTGTTGTTGGAAAGTCCACCTACGGCTTGGTCTTTCTTTTCGAGTTCGCATTCGGCCGTTCTCGTGATACCCTTTTTTTGAAAGTCCACCTTCAGCTTGGTTTTTCTTTTT
Organism: Lathyrus tuberosus; assembly: GCA_022829125.1. Classification (NCBI taxonomy): domain Eukaryota; kingdom Viridiplantae; phylum Streptophyta; class Magnoliopsida; order Fabales; family Fabaceae; genus Lathyrus; species Lathyrus tuberosus. The sequence goes on from JALAZF010000438.1 coordinate 2,922,185, forward strand.
CGAGTTCGCCTTGGGTCGTCCTCTTATTACCTTGGGTTTAAAAGTCCACCATCGGCTTGGTCTTTCTTTTCGAGTTCGCCTTCGGCCGTCCTCGTGTTACCCTTTGTGTGAAAGTCTACCTTCGACTTGGTCTTTCTTTTTCGAGTTCTCCTTCGGCCATCGTCGTATTATCTTGGGTTTGAAAGTCCACCTTCGGCTTGGTCTTCCTTTTCGAGTTCTCCTTCGGCCGTCCTTGTGTTACCCTTTGTTTGAAAGTCCACCTTCGGCTTGGTATTCCTTTTTCTAGTTCGCCTTCCGCCGTCCTCGTATTATCTTGGGTTTGAAAGTCCACCTTCGGCTTGGTATTTATTTTCGAGTTCGCCTTCGGCCGTCCTCGTGTTACCCTTTGTTTGAAAGCCCACCTTCGATTTGCCCTTTCTTTTTTGAGGTCGCCTTCGGCCGTCCTCATATTATCTTGGGTTTGAAAGTCCACCTTCGGCTTGGTCTTTCTTTTCGAGTTCGCCTTCGGTCGTCCTCGTGTTACCCTTTGTTTGAAAGTCCACCTTTGGCTTGGTCTTTCTTTTCGAGTTTGCCTTTGGTCGTCCTCCTATTATTTTGTTGTTTGAAAGTCCACCTTCGGCTTGGTCTTTCTTTTTCGAGTTCGCCTTCGGCCGTCCTCATATTATCTTAGGTTTGAAAGTCCACCTTCGGCTTGGTCTTTCTTTTCGAGTTCGCCTTCAGCCGTCTTCATATTATCTTGGGTTTGAAAGTCCACCTTCGGCTTGGTCTTTCTTTTCGAGTTCGCCTTCGGTCGTCCTCGCGTTACCCTTTGTTTGAAAGTCTACCTTCGACTTAGTCTTTATTTTCGAGTTCGTCTTCGGCCGTCCACTTATTATTTTGTTGTTGGAAAGTCCACCTACGGCTTGGTCTTTCTTTTCGAGTTCGCATTCGGCCGTTCTCGTGTTACCCTTTTTTTGAAAGTCCACATTCGGCTTGGTTTTTCTTTTTCGAGTTCGCCTTCGGTCGTCCTCGTATTACCTTGGGTTTTAAAGCCCATCATCGGCTTGGTCTTTCATTTTGAGTTCGCCTTCGGCTGTCCTTGTGTTACCCTTTGTGTGAAAGTCTACATTCGACTTGGTCTTTCTTTTTCGAGTTCGCCTTCGGCCATCGTCGTATTATCTTCGATTTGAAAGTCCACCTTCGGCTTGGTCTTTCTTTTCGAGTTCTCCTTCGACCGTCCTCGTGTTACCCTTTGTTTGAAAGTCCACCTTCGGCTTGGTATTCCTTTTTCTAGTTCTCCTTCGGCCGTCCTCGTATTATCTTAGGTTTGAAAGTCCACCTTCGTCTTGGTATTTCTTTTCGAGTTCGCCTTCGGCCGTCCTCGTGTTACCCTTTGTTTGAAAGCCCACCTTTGGCTTGGCCTTTCTTTTTTGCGGTCGCCTTCGGCCGTCCTCGTATTATCATGGGTTCGAAAGTCCACCTTCGGCTTGGTCTTTCTTTTCGAGTTCGCCTTCGGATGTCCTCGTGTTACCCTTTGTTTGAAAGTCCACCTTCGGCTTGGTCTTTCTTTTTCTAGGTCGCCTTCGGTCGTCCTCGTATTATCTTGGGTTTGAAAGTCCACCTTCGACTTGGTCTTTCTTTTTGAGTTTGCCTTTGGCCGTCCTCATGTTACCCTTTGTTTGAAAGTCCACCTTCGGCTTGGTCTTTCTTTTTCGAGTTCGCCTTAGGCCGTCCTCGTATTATCTTGGGTTTGAAAGTCCACCTTCAGCTTGGTCTTTCTTTTCGATTTCCCCTTCAGCTGTCCTCGCGTTACCCTTTATTTGAAAGCCTACCTTCGGCTTAGTCTTTCTTTTCGAGTTCTACTTCGACCGTCCTCGTATTATTTTGGGTTTTAAAAGTCCACCTTCGGTTGGTCTTTCTTTCCGAGTTCGCCTTCGGCCGTCCTCGTGTTACCCTTTGTTTGAAAGTCAACCTTCGGCTTGGTCTTTCTTTTTCGAGTTCGCCTTCGGTCGTCCTCGTATTATCTTGGGTTTGAAAGCCCACCTTCGGTTTGGTCTTTCATTTCGAGTTCGCCTTCGGCCGTCCTCGTGTTACCCTTTGTTTGAAAGTCCACCTTTGGCTTGCTCTTTCTTTTCGAGTTCGCCTTCGGCCGTCCTCGTATTATTTTGTTGTTTGAAAGTCCACCATCGGCTTGGTCTTTCTTTTTCGAGTTCGCCTTCGGCCATCCTCGTATTATCTTGGGCTTGAAAGTCCACCTTCGGCTTGGTCTTTCTTTTTCGAGTTCGCCTTCGGCGTCCTCATATTATCTTGGGTTTGAAAGTCCACCTTCGGCTTGGTCTTTCTTTTCGATTCGCCTTCAGCCGTCTTCATATTATCTTGGGTTTGAAAGTCCACCTTCGGCTTGGTCTTTCTTTTCGAGTTCGCCTTCGGCCGTCCTCACGTTACCCTTTGTTTGAAAGTCTACCTTCGGCTTAGTCTTTCTTTTCGAGTTCGCCTTCGGCCGTCCTCGTATTATTTTGTTGTTGGAAAGTCCACCTACGGCTTGGTCTTTCTTTTCGAGTTCGCATTCGGCCGTTCTCGTGATACCCTTTTTTTGAAAGTCCACCTTCAGCTTGGTTTTTCTTTTTCGAGTTCGCCTTGGGTCGTCCTCTTATTACCTTGGGTTTAAAAGTCCACCATCGGCTTGGTCTTTCTTTTCGAGTTCGCCTTCGGCCGTCCTCGTGTTACCCTTTGTGTGAAAGTCTACCTTCGACTTGGTCTTTCTTTTTCGAGTTCTCCTTCGGCCATCGTCGTATTATCTTGGGTTTGAAAGTCCACCTTCGGCTTGGTCTTCCTTTTCGAGTTCTCCTTCGGCCGTCCTTGTGTTACCCTTTGTTTGAAAGTCCACCTTCGGCTTGGTATTCCTTTTTCTAGTTCGCCTTCCGCCGTCCTCGTATTATCTTGGGTTTGAAAGTCCACCTTCGGCTTGGTATTTCTTTTCTAGTTCGCCTTCGGCCGTCCTCGTGTTACCCTTTGTTTGAAAGCCCACATTCGATTTGCCCTTTCTTTTTTGAGGTCGCCTTCGGCCGTCCTCATATTATCTTGGGTTTGAGAGTCCACCTTTGGCTTGGTCTTTCTTTTCGAGTTTGCCTTTGGTCGTCCTCCTATTATTTTGTTGTTTGAAAGTCCACCTTCGGCTTGGTCTTTCTTTTTCGAGTTCGCCTTCGGCCGTCCTCATATTATCTTAGGTTTGAAAGTGCACCTTCGGCTTGGTCTTTCTTTTCGAGTTCGCCTTCAGCCGTCTTCATATTATCTTGGGTTTGAAAGTCCACCTTCGGCTTGGTCTTTCTTTTCGAGTTCGCCTTCGGTCGTCCTCGCGTTACCCTTTGTTTGAAAGTCTACCTTCGACTTAGTCTTTCTTTTCGAGTTCGTCTTCGGCCGTCCACTTATTATTTTGTTGTTGGAAAGTCCACCTACGGCTTGGTCTTTCTTTTCGAGTTCGCATTCGGCCGTTCTCGTGTTACCCTTTTTTTGAAAGTCCACCTTCGGCTTGGTTTTTCTTTTTCGAGTTCGCCTTCGGTCGTCCTCGTATTACCTTGGGTTTTAAAGTCCATCATCGGCTTGGTCTTTCATTTTGAGTTCGCCTTCGGCTGTCCTTGTGTTACCCTTTGTGTGAAAGTCTACATTCGACTTGGTCTTTCTTTTTCGAGTTCGCCTTCGGCCATCGTCGTATTATCTTCGATTTGAAAGTCCACCTTCGGCTTGGTCTTTCTTTTCGAGTTCTCCTTCGACCGTCCTCGTATTACCCTTTGTTTGAAAGTCCACCTTCGGCTTGGTATTCCTTTTTCTAGTTCTCCTTCGGCCGTCCTCGTATTATCTTAGGTTTGAAAGTCCACCTTCGTCTTGGTATTTCTTTTCGAGTTCGCCTTCGGCCGTCCTCGTGTTACCCTTTGTTTGAAAGCCCACCTTTGGCTTGGCCTTTCTTTTTTGCGGTCGCCTTCGGCCGTCCTCGTATTATCATGGGTTCGAAAGTCCACCTTCGGCTTGGTCTTTCTTTTCGAGTTCGCCTTCGGATGTCCTCGTGTTACCCTTTGTTTGAAAGTCCACCTTCGGCTTGGTCTTTCTTTTTCTAGGTCGCCTTCGGTCGTCCTCGTATTATCTTGGGTTTGAAAGTCCACCTTCGACTTGGTCTTTCTTTTTGAGTTTGCCTTTGGCCGTCCTCATGTTACCCTTTGTTTGAAAGTCCACCTTCGGCTTGGTCTTTCTTTTTCGAGTTCGCCTTAGGCCGTCCTCGTATTATCTTGGGTTTGAAAGTCCACCTTCAGCTTGGTCTTTCTTTTCGATTTCCCCTTCAGCTGTCCTCGCGTTACCCTTTATTTGAAAGCCTACCTTCGGCTTAGTCTTTCTTTTCGAGTTCTACTTCGACCGTCCTCGTATTATTTTGGGTTTTAAAAGTCCATCTTCGGTTGGTCTTTCTTTCCGAGTTCGCCTTCGGCCGTCCTCGTGTTACCCTTTGTTTGAAAGTCAACCTTCGGCTTGGTCTTTCTTTTTCGAGTTCGCCTTCGGTCGTCCTCGTATTATCTTGGGTTTGAAAGCCCACCTTCGGCTTGGTCTTTCATTTCGAGTTCGCCTTCGGCCGTCCTCGTGTTACCCTTTGTTTGAAAGTCCACCTTTGGCTTGCTCTTTCTTTTCGAGTTCGCCTTCGGCCGTCCTCGTATTATTTTGTTGTTTGAAAGTCCACCATCGGCTTGGTCTTTCTTTTTCGAGTTCGCCTTCGGCCATCCTCGTATTATCTTGGGCTTGAAAGTCCACCTTCGTCTTGGTCTTTCTTTTTTAGTTTGCCTTTGGCCATCCTCATGTTACCGTTTGTTTGAAAGTCCACCTTCGGCTTGGTCTTTCTTTTTCGAGTTCGCCTTAGGCCGTCCTCGTATTATCTTGGGTTTGAAAGTCCACCTTCAGCTTGGTCTTTCTTTTCGATTTCCCCTTCGGCTGTCCTCGCGTTACCCTTTATTTGAAAGCCTACCTTCGGCTTAGTCTTTCTTTTCGAGTTCTACTTTGACCGTCCTTCTATTATTTTGGGTTTTAAAAGTCCACCTTCGGCTTGGTCTTTCTTTCCGAGTTCGCCTTCGGCCGTCCTCGTGTTACCCTTTGCTTGAAAGTCAACCTTCGGCTTGGTCTTTCTTTTTCGAGTTCGCCTTCGGTCGTCCTAGTATTATCTTGGGTTTGAAAGCCCACCTTCGGCTTGGTCTTTCATTTCGAGTTCGCCTTCGGCCGTCCTCGTGTTACCCTTTGTTTGAAAGTCCACCTTTGGCTTGCTCTTTCTTTTCGAGTTCGCCTTCGGCCGTCCTCGTATTATTTTGTTGTTTGAAAGTCCACCATCGGCTTGGTCTTTCTTTTTCGAGTTCGCCTTCGGCCGTCCTCGTATTATCTTGGGTTTGAAAGTCCACCTTCGGCTTGGTCTTTCTTTTCGTGTTCTCCTTCAGCCGTCTTCGTATTATCCTGGGGGTTGAAAGTCCATCTTAGAATTGGTCTTTCTTTTCGAGTTCGCCTTCGGCCGTCCTCGTGTTACCCTTTGTGTGAAAGTCTACCTTCGACTTGGTCTTTCTTTTTCGAGTTCGCCTTCGACCATCGTCGTATTATCTTCGGTTTGAAAGTCCACCTTCGGCTTGGTCTTTTTTTTCGAGGTCTCCTTCGACCGTCCTCGTGTTACCCTTTGTTTGAAAGTCCACCTTCGGCTTGGTATTCCTTTTTCTAGTTCGCCTACGGCCGTCCTCGTGTTACCCTTTGTTTGAAAGCCCACCTTCAGCTTGGCCTTTCTTTTTTAAGGTCGCCTTCGGCCGTCCTCGTATTATCTTGGGTTCGAAAGTCCACCTTTGGCTTGGTCTTTCTTTTCGAGTTCGCCTTCAGCTGTCCTCGTGTTACCCTTTGTTTGAAAGTGCTCCTTCGGCTTGGTCTTTCTATTTCTAGTTCGCCTTCGGTCGTCCACGTATTATCTTGGGTTTGAAAGTCCACCTTCGACTTGGTCTTTCTTTTTGAGTTTGCCTTTGGCCGTCCTCATGTTACCCTTTGTTTGAAAGTCCACCTTCGGCTTGTTCTTTCTTTTTCAAGTTCGCCTTAGGCCGTCCTCGTATTATCTTGGGTTTGAAAGTCCACCTTCAGCTTGGTCTTTCTTTTTGATTTCCCCTTCGGCTGTCCTCGCGTTACCCTTTATTTGAAAGCCTACCTTCGGCATAGTCTTTCTTTTTGAGTTCTACTTCGATCGTCCTCGTATTATTTTGGGTTTTAAAAGTCCACCTTCGGCTTGGTCTTTCTTTCCGAGTTCGCCTTCGGCCGTCCTCGTGTTACCCTTTGTTTGAAAGTCAACCTTCGGCTTGGTCTTTCTTTTTCGAGTTCGCCTTCGGTCGTCCTCGTGTTACCCTAGTGTTACCCTTTGTTTGAAAGTCCACCTTCGGTTTGCCCTTTCTTTTTTGAGGTCGCCTTCGGCCGTCCTCATATTATCTTGGGTTTGAAAGTCCACCTTCGGCTTGGTCTTTCTTTTCGAGTTCGCCTTCGGTCGTCCTCGTGTTACCCTTTGTTTGGAAGTCCACCTTTGGCTTGGTCTTTCTTTTCGAGTTTGCCTTCGGTCGTCCTCGTATTATTTTGTTGTTTGAAAGTCCACCTTCGGCTTGGTCTTTCTTTTTCGAGTTCGCCTGCGGCGTCCTCATATTATCGTGGGTTTGAAAGTCCACCTTCGGCTTGGTCTTTCTTTTCATGTTCTCCTTCAGCCGTCTTCGTATTATCCTCGGGTTTGAAAGTCCATCTTAGACTTGGTCTTTCTTTTCGAGTTCGCCTTCGGCCGTCCTCGTGTTACCCTTTGTTTGAAAGTCCACAATTCGCTTGCTCTTTCTTTTCGAGTTCGCCTTCGGCCGTCCTCGTATTATTTTGTTGTTTGAAAGTCCACCATCGGCTTGGTCTTTCTTTTTCGAGTTCGCCTTCGGCCGTCCTCGTATTATCTTGGGTTTGAAAGTCCACCTTCGGCTTGGTCTTTCTTTTCATGTTCTCCTTCGGCCGTCCTCGTATTATCTTGGGTTTAAAAGTCCATCTTAGACTTGGTCTTTCTTTTCGAGTTCGCCTTCGGCTGTCCTCGCGTTACCCTTTGTTTGAAAGTCTACCTTCGGCTTAGTCTTTCTTTTCGAGTTCGCCTTCGGCCGTCCTCGTATTATTTTGTTGTTGGAAAGTCCACCTACGGCTTGGTCTTTCTTTTCGAGTTCGCATTCGGCCGTTCTCGTGTTACCCTTTTTTTGAAAGTCCACCTTCGGCTTGGTTTTTCTTTCTCGAGTTCGCCTGGGGTCGTCCTCTTATTAACTTGGGTTTGAAAGTCCACCATCGGCTTGGTCTTTCTTTTCGAGTTCGCCTTCGGCCGTCCTCGTGTTACCCTTTGTGTGAAAGTCTACCTTCGACTTGGTCTTTCTTTTTCGAGTTCGCCTTCGGCCATCGTCGTATTATCTTGGGTTTGAAAGTCCACCTTCGGCTTGGTCTTTCTTTTTCGAGTTTGCCTTCGGCCGTCCTCATATTATCTTGGGTTTGAAAGTCCACCTTCAGCTTGGTCTTTCTTTTCGAGTTTGCCTTCATCCGTCTTCATATTATCTTGGGTTTGAAAGTCCACCTTCGGCTTGGTCTTTCTTTTCGAGTTCGCCTTCGGTCGTCCTCTCGTTACCCTTTGTTTGAAAGTCTACCTTCGACTTAGTCTTTCTTTTCGAGTTCGTCTTCGGCCGTCCACTTATTATTTTGTTGTTGGAAAGTCCACCTACACTTGGTCTTTCTTTTCGAGTTCGCATTCGGCCGTTCTCGTGTTACCCTTTTTTTGAAAGTCCACCTTCGGCTGGGTTTTTCTTTTTCGAGTTCACCTTTGGTCGTCCTCGTATTACCTTGGGTTTTAAAGTCCATCATCGGCTTGGTCTTTCTTTTCGAGGTCGCCTTCGGCCGTCCTCGTGTTACCCTTTGTGTGAAAGTCTACCTTCGACTTGGTCTTTCTTTTTCGAGTTCGCCTTCGGACATCGTCGTATTATCTTCGATTTGAAAGTCCACCTTCGGCTTGGTCTTTCTTTTTCTAGTTCGCCTTCGGCCGTCCTCGTATTATCTTGGGTTTGAAAGTCCACCTTCGGCTTGGTATTTCTTTTCGAGTTCGCCTTCGGCCTTCCTCGTGTTACCCTTTGTTTGAAAGTTCACCTTCGGTTTGCCCTTTCTTTTTTGAGGTCGCCTTCGGCCGTCCTCGTATTATCTTGGGTTTGAAAGTCCACCTTCGGCTTGGTCTTTCTTTTCGAGTTCGTCTTCGGCCGTCCTCGTGTTACCCTTTGTTTAAAAGTCCACCTTTGGCTTGGTATTTCTTTTCGAGTTTGCCTTTGGTCGTCCTCGTATTATTTTGTTGTTTGAAAGTCCACCTTCGGCTTGGTCTTTCTTTTTCGAGTTTGCCTTCGGCCGTCCTCATATTATCTTGGGTTTGAAAGTCCACCTTCAGCTTGGTCTTTCTTTTCGATTTCCCCTTCGGCTGTCCTCGCGTTACCCTTTATTTGAAAGCCTACCTTCGGCTTAGTCTTTCTTTTTGAGTTCTACTTCGACCGTCCTCGTATTATTTTGGGTTTTAAAATTCCACCTTCGGCTTGGTCTTTCTTTCCGAGTTCGCCTTCGGCCGTCCTCGTGTTACCCTTTGTTTGAAATTCAACCTTCGGCTTGGTCTTTCTTTTTCGAGTTCGCCTTCGGTCGTCCTCGTATTATCTTGGGTTTGAAAGCCCACCTTCGGTTTGGTCTTTCATTTCGAGTTCGCCTTCGGGCGTCCTCGTGTTACCCTTTGTTTGAAAGTCCACAATTCGCTTGCTCTTTCTTTTCGAGTTCGCCTTCGGCCGTCCTCGTATTATTTTGTTGTTTGAAAGTCCACCTTCGGCTTGGTCTTTCTTTTTCGAGTTCGCCTGCGGCGTCCTCATATTATCTTGGGTTTGAAAGTCCACCTTCGGCTTGGTCTTTCTTTTCATGTTCTCCTTCAGCCGTCTTCGTATTATCCTCGGGTTTGAAAGTCCATCTTAGACTTGGTCTTTCTTTTCGAGTTCGCCTTCGGCCGTCCTCGTGTTACCCTTTGTTTGAAAGTCCACAATTCGCTTGCTCTTTCTTTTCGAGTTCGCCTTCGGCCGTCCTCGTATTATTTTGTTGTTTGAAAGTCCACCATCGGCTTGGTCTTTCTTTTTCGAGTTCGCCTTCGGCCGTCCTCGTATTATCTTGGGTTTGAAAGTCCACCTTCGGCTTGGTCTTTCTTTTCATGTTCTCCTTCGGCCGTCCTCGTATTATCTTGGGTTTGAAAGTCCATCTTAGACTTGGTCTTTCTTTTCGAGTTCGCCTTCGGCTGTCCTCGCGTTACCCTTTGTTTGAAAGTCTACCTTCGGCTTAGTCTTTCTTTTCGAGTTCGCCTTCGGCCGTCCTCGTATTATTTTATTGTTGGAAAGTCCACCTACGGCTTGGTCTTTCTTTTCGAGTTCGCATTCGGCCGTTCTCGTGTTACCCTTTTTTTGAAAGTCCACCTTCGGCTTGGTTTTTCTTTCTCGAGTTCGCCTGGGGTCGTCCTCTTATTAACTTGGGTTTGAAAGTCCACCATCGGCTTGGTCTTTCTTTTCGAGTTCGCCTTCGGCCGTCCTCGTGTTACCCTTTGTGTGAAAGTCTACCTTCGACTTGGTCTTTCTTTTTCGAGTTCGCCTTCGGCCATCGTCGTATTATCTTGGGTTTGAAAGTCCACCTTCGGCTTGGTCTTTCTTTTTCGAGTTTGCCTTCGGCCGTCCTCATATTATCTTGGGTTTGAAAGTCCACCTTCAGCTTGGTCTTTCTTTTCGAGGTTGCCTTCATCCGTCTTCATATTATCTTGGGTTTGAAAGTCCACCTTCGGCTTGGTCTTTCTTTTCGAGTTCGCCTTCGGTCGTCCTCTCGTTACCCTTTGTTTGAAAGTCTACCTTCGACTTAGTCTTTCTTTTCGAGTTCGTCTTCGGCCGTCCACTTATTATTTTGTTGTTGGAAAGTCCACCTACACTTGGTCTTTCTTTTCGAGTTCGCATTCGGCCGTTCTCGTGTTACCCTTTTTTTGAAAGTCCACCTTCGGCTGGGTTTTTCTTTTTCGAGTTCACCTTTGGTCGTCCTCGTATTACCTTGGGTTTTAAAGTCCATCATCGGCTTGGTCTTTCTTTTCGAGGTCGCCTTCGGCCGTCCTCGTGTTACCCTTTGTGTGAAAGTCTACCTTCGACTTGGTCTTTCTTTTTCGAGTTCGCCTTCGGACATCGTCGTATTATCTTGGGTTTGAAAGTCCACCTTCGGCTTGGTATTTCTTTTCGAGTTCGCCTTCGGCCGTCCACTTATTATTTTGTTGTTGGAAAGTCCACCTACACTTGGTCTTTCTTTTCGAGTTCGCATTCGGCCGTTCTCGTGTTACCCTTTTTTTGAAAGTCCACCTTCGGCTGGGTTTTTCTTTTTCGAGTTCACCTTTGGTCGTCCTCGTATTACCTTGGGTTTTAAAGTCCATCATCGGCTTGGTCTTTCATTTTGAGTTCGCCTTCGGCTGTCCTTGTGTTACCCTTTGTGTGAAAGTCTACATTCGACTTGGTCTTTCTTTTTCGAGTTCGCCTTCGGACATCGTCGTATTATCTTCGATTTGAAAGTCCACCTTCGGCTTGGTATTCCTTTTTCTAGTTCGCCTTCGGCCGTCCTCGTATTATCTTGGGTTTGAAAGTCCACCTTCGGCTTGGTATTTCTTTTCGAGTTCGCCTTCGGCCTTCCTCGTGTTACCCTTTGTTTGAAAGTTCACCTTCGGTTTGCCCTTTCTTTTTTGAGGTCGCCTTCGGCCGTACTCGTATTATCTTGGGTTTGAAAGTCCACCTTCGGCTTGGTCTTTCTTTTCGAGTTCGTCTTCGGCCGTCCTCGTGTTACCCTTTGTTTAAAAGTCCACCTTTGGCTTGGTATTTCTTTTCGAGTTTGCCTTTGGTCGTCCTCGTATTATTTTGTTGTTTGAAAGTCCACCTTCGGCTTGGTCTTTCTTTTTCGAGTTTGCCTTCGGCCGTCCTCATATTATCTTGGGTTTGAAAGTCCACCTTCAGCTTGGTCTTTCTTTTCGATTTCCCCTTCGGCTGTCCTCGCGTTACCCTTTATTTGAAAGCCTACCTTCGGCTTAGTCTTTCTTTTTGAGTTCTACTTCGACCGTCCTCGTATTATTTTGGGTTTTAAAATTCCACCTTCGGCTTGGTCTTTCTTTCCGAGTTCGCCTTCGGCCGTCCTCGTGTTACCCTTTGTTTGAAATTCAACCTTCGGCTTGGTCTTTCTTTTTCGAGTTCGCCTTCGGTCGTCCTCGTATTATCTTGGGTTTGAAAGCCCACCTTCGGTTTGGTCTTTCATTTCGAGTTCGCCTTCGGCCGTCCTCGTGTTACCCTTTGTTTGAAAGTCCACAATTCGCTTGCTCTTTCTTTTCGAGTTCGCCTTCGGCCGTCCTCGTATTATTTTGTTGTTTGAAAGTCCACCATCGGCTTGGTCTTTCTTTTTCGAGTTCGCCTTCGGCCGTCCTCGTATTATCTTGGGTTTGAAAGTCCACCTTCGGCTTGGTCTTTCTTTTCATGTTCTCCTTCGGCCGTCCTCGTATTATCTTGGGTTTGAAAGTCCATCTTAGACTTGGTCTTTCTTTTCGAGTTCGCCTTCGGCTGTCCTCGCGTTACCCTTTGTTTGAAAGTCTACCTTCGGCTTAGTCTTTCTTTTCGAGTTCGCCTTCGGCCGTCCTCGTATTATTTTGTTGTTGGAAAGTCCACCTACGGCTTGGTCTTTCTTTTCGAGTTCGCATTCGGCCGTTCTCGTGTTACCCTTTTTTTGAAAGTCCACCTTCGGCTTGGTTTTTCTTTCTCGAGTTCGCCTGGGGTCGTCCTCTTATTAACTTGGGTTTGAAAGTCCACCATCGGCTTGGTCTTTCTTTTCGAGTTCGCCTTCGGCCGTCCTCGTGTTACCCTTTGTGTGAAAGTCTACCTTCGACTTGGTCTTTCTTTTTCGAGTTCGCCTTCGGCCATCGTCGTATTATCTTGGGTTTGAAAGTCCACCTTCGGCTTGGTCTTTATTTTCGAGTTCTCCTTCGGCCGTCCTTGTGTTACCCTTTGTTTGAAAGTCCACCTTCGGCTTGGTATTCCTTTTTCTAGTTCGCCTTCGGCCGTCCTCGTATTATCTTGGGTTTGAAAGTCCACCTTCGGCTTGGTATTTCTTTTCGAATTTGCCTTCGGCCTTCCTCGTGTTACCCTTTGTTTGAAAGCCCACCTTCGGTTTGCCCTTTCTTTTTTGAGGTCGCCTTCGGCCGTCCTCGTATTATCTTGGGTTTGAAAGTCCACCTTCGGCTTGGTCTTTCTTTTCGAGTTCGTCTTCGGCCGTCCTCGTGTTACCCTTTGTTTAAAAGTCCACCTTTGGCTTGATCTTTCTTTTCGAGTTTGCCTTTGGTCGTCCTCGTATTATTTTGTTGTTTGAAAGTCCACCTTCGGCTTGGTCTTTCTTTTTCGAGTTTGCCTTCGGCCGTGCTCATATTATCTTGGGTTTGAAAGTCCACCTTCGGCATGGTCTTTCTTTTCGAGTTTGCCTTCATCCGTCTTCATATTATCTTGGGTTTGAAAGTCCACCTTCGGCTTGGTCTTTCTTTTCGAGTTCGCCTTCGGTCGTCCTCTCGTTACCCTTTGTTTGGAAGTCTACCTTCGACTTAGTCTTTCTTTTCGAGTTCGTCTTCGGCCGTCCACTTATTATTTTGTTGTTGGAAAGTCCACCTACACTTGGTCTTTCTTTTCGAGTTCGCATTCGGCCGTTCTCGTGTTACCCTTTTTTTGAAAGTCCACCTTCGGCTGGGTTTTTCTTTTTCGAGTTCACCTTTGGTCGTCCTCGTATTACCTTGGGTTTTAAAGTCCATCATCGGCTTGGTCTTTCTTTTCGAGGTCGCCTTCGGCCGTCCTCGTGTTACCCTTTGTGTGAAAGTCTACCTTCGACTTGGTCTTTCTTTTTCGAGTTCGCCTTCGGACATCGTCGTATTATCTTCGATTTGAAAGTCCACCTTCGGCTTGGTATTCCTTTTTCTAGTTCGCCTTCGGCCGTCCTCGTATTATCTTGGGTTTGAAAGTCCACCTTCGGCTTGGTATTTCTTTTCGAGTTCGCCTTCGGCCTTCCTCGTGTTACCCTTTGTTTGAAAGTTCACCTTCGGTTTGCCCTTTCTTTTTTGAGGTCGCCTTCGGCCGTCCTCGTATTATCTTGGGTTTGAAAGTCCACCTTCAGCTTGGTCTTTCTTTTCGAGTTCGTCTTCGGCCGTCCTCGTGTTACCCTTTGTTTAAAAGTCCACCTTTGGCTTGGTATTTCTTTTCGAGTTTGCCTTTGGTCATCCTCGTATTATTTTGTTGTTTGAAAGTCCACCTTCGGCTTGGTCTTTCTTTTTCGAGTTTGCCTTCGGCCGTCCTCATATTATCTTGGGTTTGAAAGTCCACCTTCAGCTTGGTCTTTCTTTTCGATTTCCCCTTCGGCTGTCCTCGCGTTACCCTTTATATGAAAGCCTACCTTCGGCTTAGTCTTTCTTTTTGAGTTCTACTTCGACCGTCCTCGTATTATTTTGGGTTTTAAAATTCCACCTTCGGCTTGGTCTTTCTTTCCGAGTTCGCCTTCGGTCGTCCTCGTGTTACCCTTTGTTTGAAAGTCAACCTTCGGCTTGGTCTTTCTTTTTCGAGTTCGCCTTCGGTCGTCCTCGTATTATCTTGGGTTTGAAAGCCCACCTTCGGTTTGGTCTTTCATTTCGAGTTCGCCTTCGGCCGTCCTCGTGTTACCCTTTGTTTGAAAGTCCACAATTCGCTTGCTCTTTCTTTTCGAGTTCGCCTTCGGCCGTCCTCGTATTATTTTGTTGTTTGAAAGTCCACCATCGGCTTGGTCTTTCTTTTTCGAGTTCGCCTTCGGCCGTCCTCGTATTATCTTGGGTTTGAAAGTCCACCTTCGGCTTGGTCTTTCTTTTCATGTTCTCCTTCGGCCGTCCTCGTATTATCTTGGGTTTGAAAGTCCATCTTAGACTTGGTCTTTCTTTTCGAGTTCGCCTTCGGCTGTCCTCGCGTTACCCTTTGTTTGAAAGTCTACCTTCGGCTTAGTCTTTCTTTTCGAGTTCGCCTTCGGCCGTCCTCGTATTATTTTGTTGTTGGAAAGTCCACCTACGTCTTGGTCTTTCTTTTCGAGTTCGCATTCGGCCGTTCTCGTGTTACCCTTTTTTTGAAAGTCCACCTTCGGCTTGGTTTTTCTTTCTCGAGTTCGCCTGGGGTCGTCCTCTTATTAACTTGGGTTTGAAAGTCCACCATCGGCTTGGTCTTTCTTTTCGAGTTCGCCTTCGGCCGTCCTCGTGTTACCCTTTGTGTGAAAGTCTACCTTCGACTTGGTCTTTCTTTTTCGAGTTCGCCTTCGGCCATCGTCGTATTATCTTGGGTTTGAAAGTCCACCTTCGGCTTGGTCTTTATTTTCGAGTTCTCCTTCGGCCGTCCTTGTGTTACCCTTTGTTTGAAAGTCCACCTTCGGCTTGGTATTCCTTTTTCTAGTTCGCCTTCGGCCGTCCTCGTATTATCTTGGGTTTGAAAGTCCACCTTCGGCTTGGTATTTCTTTTCGAATTTGCCTTCGGCCTTCCTCGTGTTACCCTTTGTTTGAAAGCCCACCTTCGGTTTGCCCTTTCTTTTTTGAGGTCGCCTTCGGCCGTCCTCGTATTATCTTGGGTTTGAAAGTCCACCTTCGGCTTGGTCTTTCTTTTCGAGTTCGTCTTCGGCCGTCCTCGTGTTACCCTTTGTTTAAAAGTCCACCTTTGGCTTGATCTTTCTTTTCGAGTTTGCCTTTGGTCGTCCTCGTATTATTTTGTTGTTTGAAAGTCCACCTTCGGCTTGGTCTTTCTTTTTCGAGTTTGCCTTCGGCCGTCCTCATATTATCTTGGGTTTGAAAGTCCACCTTCGGCATGGTCTTTCTTTTCGAGTTTGCCTTCATCTGTCTTCATATTATCTTGGGTTTGAAAGTCCACCTTCGGCTTGGTCTTTCATTTCGAGTTCGCCTTCGGTCGTCCTCTCGTTACCCTTTGTTTGGAAGTCTACCTTCGACTTAGTCTTTCTTTTCGAGTTCGTCTTCGGCCGTCCACTTATTATTTTGTTGTTGGAAAGTCCACCTACACTTGGTCTTTCTTTTCGAGTTCGCATTCGGCCGTTCTCGTGTTACCCTTTTTTTGAAAGTCCACCTTCGGCTGGGTTTTTCTTTTTCGAGTTCACCTTTGGTCGTCCTCGTATTACCTTGGGTTTTAAAGTCCATCATCGGCTTGGTCTTTCTTTTCGAGGTCGCCTTCGGCCGTCCTCGTGTTACCCTTTGTGTGAAAGTCTACCTTCGACTTGGTCTTTCTTTTTCGAATTCGCCTTCGGACATCGTCGTATTATCTTCGATTTGAAAGTCCACCTTCGGCTTGGTATTCCTTTTTCTAGTTCGCCTTCGGCCGTCCTCGTATTATCTTGGGTTTGAAAGTCCACCTTCGGCTTGGTATTTCTTTTCGAGTTCGCCTTCGGCCTTCCTCGTGTTACCCTTTGTTTGAAAGTTCACCTTCGGTTTGCCCTTTCTTTTTTGAGGTCGCCTTCGGCCGTCCTCGTATTATCTTGGGTTTGAAAGTCCACCTTCGGCTTGGTCTTTCTTTTCGAGTTCGTCTTCGGCCGTCCTCGTGTTACCCTTTGTTTAAAAGTCCACCTTTGGCTTGGTATTTCTTTTCGAGTATGCCTTTGGTCATCCTCGTATTATTTTGTTGTTTGAAAGTCCACCTTCGGCTTGGTCTTTCTTTTTCGAGTTTGCCTTCGGCCGTCCTCATATTATCTTGGGTTTGAAAGTCCACCTTCAGCTTGGTCTTTCTTTTCGATTTCCCCTTCGGCTGTCCTCGCGTTACCCTTTATTTGAAAGCCTACCTTCGGCTTAGTCTTTCTTTTTGAGTTCTACTTCGACCGCCCTCGTATTATTTTGGGTTTTAAAATTCCACCTTCGGCTTGGTCTTTCTTTCCGAGTTCGCCTTCGGCCGTCCTCGTGTTACCCTTTGTTTGAAAGTCAACCTTCGGCTTGGTCTTTCTTTTTCGAGTTCGCCTTCGGTCGTCTTCGTATTATCTTGGGTTTGAAAGCCCACCTTCGGTTTGGTCTTTCATTTCGAGTTCGCCTTCGGCCGTCCTCGTGTTACCCTTTGTTTGAAAGTCCACAATTCGCTTGCTCTTTCTTTTCGAGTTCGCCTTCGGCCGTCCTCGTATTATTTTGTTGTTTGAAAGTCCACCATCGGCTTGGTCTTTCTTTTTCGAGTTCGCCTTCGGCCGTCCTCGTATTATCTTGGGTTTGAAAGTCCACCTTCGGCTTGGTCTTTCTTTTCATGTTCTCCTTCGGTCGTCCTCGTATTATCTTGGGTTTGAAAGTCCATCTTAGACTTGGTCTTTCTTTTCGAGTTCGCCTTCGGCTGTCCTCGCGTTACCCTTTGTTTGAAAGTCTACCTTCGGCTTAGTCTTTCTTTTCGAGTTCGCCTTCGGCCGTCCTCGTATTATTTTGTTGTTGGAAATTCCACCTACGGCTTGGTCTTTCTTTTCGAGTTCGCATTCGGCCGTTCTCGTGTTACCCTTTTTTTGAAAGTCCACCTTCGGCTTGGTTTTTCTTTCTCGAGTTCGCCTGGGGTCGTCCTCTTATTAACTTGGGTTTGAAAGTCCACCATCGGCTTGGTCTTTCTTTTCGAGTTCGCCTTCGGCCGTCCTCGTGTTACCCTTTGTGTGAAAGTCTACCTTCGACTTGGTCTTTCTTTTTCGAGTTCGCCTTCGGCCATCGTCGTATTATCTTGGGTTTGAAAGTCCACCTTCGGCTTGGTCTTTATTTTCGAGTTCTCCTTCGGTCGTCCTTGTGTTACCCTTTGTTTGAAAGTCCACCTTCGGCTTGGTATTCCTTTTTCTAGTTCGCCTTCGGCCGTCCTCGTATTATCTTGGGTTTGAAAGTCCACCTTCGGCTTGGTATTTCTTTTCGAATTCGCCTTCGGCCTTCCTCGTGTTACCCTTTGTTTGAAAGCCCACCTTCGGTTTGCCCTTTCTTTTTTGAGGCCGCCTTCGGCCGTCCTCGTATTATCTTGGGTTTGAAAGTCCACCTTCGGCTTGGTCTTTCTTTTCGAGTTCGTCTTCGGCCGTCCTCGTGTTACCCTTTGTTTAAAAGTCCACCTTTGGCTTGATCTTTCTTTTCGAGTTTGCCTTTGGTCGTCCTCGTATTATTTTGTTGTTTGAAAGTCCACCTTCGGCTTGGTCTTTCTTTTTCGAGTTTGCCTTCGGCCGTCCTCATATTATCTTGGGTTTGAAAGTCCACCTTCGGCATGGTCTTTCTTTTCGAGTTTGCCTTCATCCGTCTTCATATTATCTTGGGTTTGAAAGTCCACCTTCGGCTTGGTCTTTCTTTTCGAGTTCGCCTTCGGTCGTCCTCTCGTTACCCTTTGTTTGGAAGTCTACCTTCGACTTAGTCTTTCTTTGCGAGTTCGTCTTCGACCGTCCACTTATTATTTTGTTGTTGGAAAGTCCACCTACACTTGGTCTTTCTTTTCGAGTTCGCATTCGGCCTTTCTCGTGTTACCCTTTTTTTGAAAGTCCACCTTCGGCTGGGTTTTTCTTTTTCGAGTTCACCTTTGGTCGTCCTCGTATTACCTTGGGTTTTAAAGTCCATCATCGGCTTGGTCTTTCTTTTCGAGGTCGCCTTCGGCCGTCCTCGTGTTACCCTTTGTGTGAAAGTCTACCTTCGACTTGGTCTTTCTTTTTCGAGTTCGCCTTCGGACATCGTCGTATTATCTTCGATTTGAAAGTCCACCTTCGGCTTGGTATTCCTTTTTCTAGTTCGCCTTCGGCCGTCCTCGTATTATCTTGGGTTTGAAAGTCCACCTTCGGCTTGGTATTTCTTTTCGAGTTCGCCTTCGGCCTTCCTCGTGTTACCCTTTGTTTGAAAGTCCACCTTCGGTTTGCCCTTTCTTTTTTGAGGTCGCCTTCGGCCGTCCTCGTATTATCTTGGGTTTGAAAGTCCACCTTCGGCTTGGTCTTTCTTTTCGAGTTCGTCTTCGGTCGTCCTCGTGTTACCCTTTGTTTAAAAGTCCACCTTTGGCTTGGTCTTTCTTTTCGAGTTTGCCTTTGGTCGTTCTCGTATTATTTTGTTGTTTGAAAGTCCACCTTCGGCTTGGTCTTTCTTTTTCGAGTTTGCCTTCGGCCGTCCTCATATTATCTTGGGTTTGAAAGTCCACCTTCGGCATGGTCTTTCTTTTCGAGTTTGCCTTCATCCGTCTTCATATTATCTTGGGTTTGAAAGTCCACCTTCGGCTTGGTCTTTCTTTTCGAGTTCGCCTTCGGTCGTCCTCTCGTTACCCTTTGTTTGAAAGTCTACCTTCGACTTAGTCTTTCTTTTCGAGTTCGTCTTCGGCCGTCCACTTATTATTTTATTCTTGGAAAGTCCACCTACACTTGGTCTTTGTTTTCGAGTTCGCATTCGGTCGTTCTCGTGTTACCCATTTTTTGAAAGTCCACCTTCGGCTGGGTTTTTCTTTTTCGAGTTCACCTTTGGCGTCCTCGTATTACCTTGGGTTTTAAAGTCCATCATCGGCTTGGTCTTTCTTTTCGAGGTCGCCTTCGGCCGTCCTCATGTTACCCTTTGTGTGAAAGTCTACCTTCGACTTGGTCTTTCTTTTTCGAGTTCGCCTTCGGCCATCGTCGTGTTACCCTTTGTTTGAAAGTCCACCTTCGGCTTGGTATTCCTTTTTCTAGTTCGCCTTCGGCCGTCCTCGTATTATCTTGGGTTTGAAAGTCCACCTTCGGCTTGGTCTTTCTTTTCGAGTTCGCCTTCGGCCGTCCTCGTGTTACCCTTTGTTTAAAAGTCCACCTTTGGCTTGGTCTTTCTTTTCGAGTTTGCCTTTGGTCGTCCCCGTATTATATTGTTATTTGAAAGTCCACCTTCGGCTTGGTCTTTCTTTTTCGAGTTCGCCTTCGGCCGTCCTCATATGATCTTGGGTTTGAAAGACCACCTTCGGCTTGGTCTTTCTTTTCGAGTTCGCCTTCAGCCGTCTTCATATTATCTTGGGTTTGAAAGTCCACCTTCGGCTTGGTCTTTCTTTTCGAGTTCGCCTTGGGTCGTCCTCGCGTTACCCTTTGTTTGAAAGTCTACCTTCGACTTAGTCTTTCTTTTCGAGTTCGTCTTCGGCTGTCCACTTATTATTTTGTTGTTGGAAAGTCCACCTACGGCTTGGTTTTTCTTTTTCGAGTTCGCCTTCGTTCGTCCTCGGATTACCTTGGGTTTTCAACTCCATCATCGGCTTGGTCTTTCGTTTCGAGTCCGCCTTCGGCCGTCCTTGTGTTACCCTTTGTGTGAAAGTCTACATTCAACTTGGTCTTTCTTTTTCGAGTTCGCCTTCGGCCATCGTCGTATTATCTTCGATTTGAAAGTCCACCTTCGGCTTGGTATTTCTTTTTGAATTCGCCTTCGGCCTTCCTCGTGTTACCCTTTGTTTGAAAGCCCACCTTCGGTTTGCCCTTTCTTTTTTGAGGTTGCCTTCGGCCGTCCTCGTATTATCTTGGGTTTGAAAGTCCACCTTCCGCTTGGTCTTTCTTTTCGAGTTCGTCTTCGGCCATCCTCGTGTTACCCTTTGTTTAAAAGTCCACCTTTGGCTTGATCTTTCTTTTCGAGTTTGCCTTTGGTCGTCCTCGTATTATTTTGTTGTTTGAAAGTCCACCTTCGGCTTGGTCTTTCTTTTTCGAGTTTGCCTTCGGCCGTCCTCATATTATCTTGGGTTTGAAAGTCCACCTTCGGCATGGTATTTCTTTTCGAGTTTGCCTTCATCCGTCTTCATATTATCTTGGGTATGAAAGTCCACCTTCGGCTTGGTCTTTCTTTTCGAGTCCGCCTTCGGTCGTCCTCTCGTTACCCTTTGTTTGGAAGTCTACCTTCGACTTAGTCTTTCTTTTCGAGTTCGTCTTCGGCCGTCCACTTATTATTTTGTTGTTGGAAAGTCCACCTACACTTGGTCTTTCTTTTCGAGTTCGCATTCGGCCGTTCTCGTGTTACCCTTTTTTTGAAAGTCCACCTTCGGCTGGGTTTTTCATTTTCGAGTTCACCTTTGGCGTCCTCGTATTACCTTGGGTTTTAAAGTCCATCATCGGCTTGGTCTTTCTTTTCGAGGTCGCCTTCGTCCGTCCTCATGTTACCCTTTGTGTGAAAGTCTACCTTCGACTTGGTCTTTCTTTTTCGAGTTCGCCTTCGGCCATCGTCGTGTTACCCTTTGTTTGAAAGTCCACCTTCGGCTTGGTATTCCTTTTTCTAGTTCGCCTTCGGCCGTCCTCGTATTATCTTGGGTTTGAAAGTCCACCTTCGGCTTGGTCTTTCTTTTCGAGTTCGCCTTCGGCCGTCCTCGTGTTACCCTTTGTTTAAAAGTCCACCTTTGGCTTGGTCTTTCTTTTCTAGTTTTCCTTTGGTCGTCCCCGTATTATTTTGTTATTTGAAAGTCCACCTTCGGCTTGGTCTTTCTTTTTCGAGTTCGCCTTCGGCCGTCCTCATATGATCTTGGGTTTGGAAGACCACCTTCGGCTTGGTCTTTCTTTTCGAGTTCGCCTTCAGCCGTCTTCATATTATCTTGGGTTTGAAAGTCCACCTTCGGCTTGGTCTTTCTTTTCGAGTTCGCCTTGGGTCGTCCTCGCGTTACCCTTTGTTTGAAAGTCTACCTTTAACTTAGTCTTTCTTTTCGAGTTCGTCTTCGGCCGTCCACTTATTATTTTGTTGTTGGAAAGTCCACCTACGGCTTGGTTTTTCTTTTTCGAGTTCGCCTTCGGTCGTCCTCGAATTACCTTGGGTTTTAAAGTCCATCATCGGCTTGGTCTTTCGTTTCGAGTCCGCCTTCGGCCGTCCTTGTGTTACCCTTTGTGTGAAAGTCTACATTCGACTTGGTCTTTCTTTTTCGAGTTCGCCTTCGCCCGTCCTCGTATTATCTTGGGTTTGAAAGTCCACCTTCGGCTTGGTCTTTCTTTTCATGTTCTCCTTCGGCCGTCCTCGTATTATCTTGGGTTTGAAAGTCCATCTTAGACTTGGTCTTTCTTTTCGAGTTCGCCTTCGGCTGTCCTCGCGTTACCCTTTGTTTGAAAGTCTACCTTCGGCTTAGTCTTTCTTTTCGAGTTCGCCTTCGGCCGTCCTCGTATCATTTTGTTGTTGGAAAGTCCACCTACGGCTTGGTCTTTCTTTTCGAGTTCGCATTCGGCCGTTCTCGTGTTACCCTTTTTTTGAAAGTCCACCTTCGGCTTGGTTTTTCTTTCTCGAGTTCGCCTGGGGTCGTCCTCTTATTAACTTGGGTTTGAAAGTCCACCATCGGCTTGGTCTTTCTTTTCGAGTTCGCCTTCGGCCGTCCTCGTGTTACCCTTTGTGTGAAAGTCTACCTTCGACTTGGTCTTTCTTTTTCGAGTTCGCCTTCGGCCATCGTCGTATTATCTTGGGTTTGAAAGTCCACCTTCGGCTTGGTCTTTATTTTCGAGTTCTCCTTCGGCCGTCCTTGTGTTACCCTTTGTTTGAAAGTCCACCTTCGGCTTGGTATTCCTTTTTCTAGTTCGCCTTCGGCCGTCCTCGTATTATCTTGGGTTTGAAAGTCCACCTTCGGCTTGGTATTTCTTTTCGAATTCGCCTTCGGCCTTCCTCGTGTTACCCTTTGTTTGAAAGCCCACCTTCGGTTTGCCCTTTCTTTTTTGAGGTCGCCTTCGGCCGTCCTCGTATTATCTTGGGTTTGAAAGTCCACCTTCGGCTTGGTCTTTCTTTTCGAGTTCGTCTTCGGCCGTCCTCGTGTTACCCTTTGTTTAAAAGTCCACCTTTGGCTTGATCTTTCTTTTCGAGTTTGCCTTTGGTTGTCCTCGTATTATTTTGTTGTTTGAAAGTCCACCTTCGGCTTGGTCTTTCTTTTTCGAGTTTGCCTTCGGCCGTCCTCATATTATCTTGGGTTTGAAAGTCCACCTTCGGCATGGTCTTTCTTTTCGAGTTTGCCTTCATCCGTCTTCATATTATCTTGGGTTTGAAAGTCCACCTTCGGCTTGGTCTTTCTTTTCGAGTTCGCCTTCGGTCGTCCTCTCGTTACCCTTTGTTTGGAAGTCTACCTTCGACTTAGTCTTTCTTTTCGAGTTCGTCTTCGGCCGTCCACTTATTATTTTGTTGTTGGAAAGTCCACCTACACTTGGTCTTTCTTTTCGAGTTCGCATTCGGCCGTTCTCGTGTTACCCTTTTTTTGAAAGTCCACCTTCGGCTGGGTTTTTCTTTTTCGAGTTCACCTTTGGTCGTCCTCGTATTACCTTGGGTTTTAAAGTCCATCATCGGCTTGGTCTTTCTTTTCGAGGTCGCCTTCGGCCGTCCTCGTGTTACCCTTTGTGTGAAAGTCTACCTTCGACTTGGTCTTTCTTTTTCGAGTTCGCCTTCGGACATCGTCGTATTATCTTCGATTTGAAAGTCCACCTTCGGCTTGGTATTCCTTTTTCTAGTTCGCCTTCGGCCGTCCTCGTATTATCTTGGGTTTGAAAGTCCACCTTCGGCTTGGTATTTCTTTTCGAGTTCGCCTTTGGCCTTCCTCGTGTTACCCTTTGTTTGAAAGTTCACCTTCGGTTTGCCCTTTCTTTTTTGAGGTCGCCTTCGGCCGTCCTCGTATTATCTTGGGTTTGAAAGTCCACCTTCGGCTTGGTCTTTCTTTTCGAGTTCGTCTTCGGCCGTCCTCGTGTTACCCTTTGTTTAAAAGTCCACCTTTGGCTTGGTATTTCTTTTCGAGTTTTCCTTTGGTCGTCCTCGTATTATTTTGTTGTTTGAAAGTCCACCTTCGGCTTGGTCTTTCTTTTTCGAGTTTGCCTTCGGCCGTCCTCATATTATCTTGGGTTTGAAAGTCCACCTTCAGCTTGGTCTTTCTTTTCGATTTCCCCTTCGGCTGTCCTCGCGTTACCCTTTATTTGAAAGCCTACCTTCGGCTTAGTCTTTCTTTTTGAGTTCTACTTCGACCGTCCTCGTATTATTTTGGGTTTTAAAATTCCACCTTCGGCTTGGTCTTTCTTTCCGAGTTCGCCTTCGGCCGTCCTCGTGTTACCCTTTGTTTGAAAGTCAACCTTCGGCTTGGTCTTTCTTTTTCGAGTTCGCCTTCGGTCGTCCTCGTATTATCTTGGGTTTGAAAGTCCACCATCGGCTTGGTCTTTCTTTTTTGAGTTCGCCTTCGGCCGTCCTCGTATTATCTTGGGTTTGAAAGTCCACCTTCGGCTTGGTCTTTCTTTTCATGTTCTCCTTCGGCCGTCCTCGTATTATCTTGGGTTTGAAAGTCCATCTTAGACTTGGTCTTTCTTTTCGAGTTCGCCTTCGGCTGTCCTCGCGTTACCCTTTGTTTGAAAGTCTACCTTCGGCTTAGTCTTTCTTTTCGAGTTCGCCTTCGGCCGTCCTCGTATTATTTTGTTGTTGGAAAGTCCACCTACGGCTTGGTCATTCTTTTCGAGTTCGCATTCGGCCGTTCTCGTGTTACCCTTTTTTTGAAAGTCCACCTTCGGCTTGGTTTTTCTTTCTCGAGTTCGCCTGGGGTCGTCCTCTTATTAACTTGGGTTTGAAAGTCCACCATCGGCTTGGTCTTTCTTTTGGAGTTCGCCTTCATCCGTCTTCATATTATCTTGGGTTTGAAAATCCACCTTCGGCTTGGTCTTTCTTTTCGAGTTCGCCTTCGGTCGTCCTCTCGTTACCCTTTGTTTGGAAGTCTACCTTCGACTTAGTCTTTCTTTTCGAGTTCGTCTTCGGCCGTCCACTTATTATTTTGTTGTTGGAAAGTCCACCTACACTTGGTCTTTCTTTTCGAGTTCGCATTCGGCCGTTCTCGTGTTACCCTTTTTTTGAAAGTCCACCTTCGGCTGGGTTTTTCTTTTTCGAGTTCACCTTTGGTCGTCCTCGTATTACCTTGGGTTTTAAAGTCCATCATCGGCTTGGTCTTTCTTTTCGAGGTCGCCTTCGGCCGTCCTCGTGTTACCCTTTGTGTGAAAGTCTACCTTCGACTTGGTCTTTCTTTTTCGAGTTCGCCTTCGGCCATCGTCGTATTATCTTGGGTTTGAAAGTCCACCTTCGGCTTGGTCTTTATTTTCGAGTTCTCCTTCGGCCGTCCTTGTGTTACCCTTTGTTTGAAAGTCCACCTTCGGCTTGGTATTCCTTTTTCTAGTTCGCCTTCGGCCGTCCTCGTATTATCTTGGGTTTGAAAGTCCACCTTCGGCTTGGTATTTCTTTTCGAATTCGCCTTCGGCCTTCCTCGTGTTACCCTTTGTTTGAAAGCCCACCTTCGGTTTGCCCTTTCTTTTTTGAGGTCGCCTTCGGCCGTCCTCGTATTATCTTGGGTTTGAAAGTCCACCTTCGGCTTGGTCTTTCTTTTCGAGTTCGTCTTCGGCCGTCTTCGTGTTACCCTTTGTTTAAAAGTCCACCTTTGGCTTGATCTTTCTTTTCGAGTTTGCCTTTGGTCGTCCTCGTATTATTTTGTTGTTTGAAAGTCCACCTTCGGCTTGGTCTTTCTTTTTCGAGTTTGCCTTCGGCCGTCCTCATATTATCTTGGGTTTGAAAGTCCACCTTCGGCATGGTCTTTCTTTTCGAGTTTGCCTTCATCCGTCTTCATATTATCTTGGGTTTGAAAGTCCACCTTCGGCTTGGTCTTTCTTTTCGAGTTCGCCTTCGGTCGTCCTCTCGTTACCCTTTGTTTGGAAGTCTACCTTCGACTTAGTCTTTCTTTTCGAGTTCGTCTTCGGCCGTCCACTTATTATTTTGTTGTTGGAAAGTCCACCTACACTTGGTCTTCCTTTTCGAGTTCGCATTCGGCCGTTCTCGTGTTACCCTTTTTTTGAAAGTCCACCTTCGGCTGGGTTTTTCTTTTTCGAGTTCACCTTTGGTCGTCCTCGTATTACCTTGGGTTTTAAAGTCCATCATCGGCTTGGTCTTTCTTTTCGAGGTCGCCTTCGGCCGTCCTCGTGTTACCCTTTGTGTGAAAGTCTACCTTCGACTTGGTCTTTCTTTTTCGAGTTCGCCTTCGGACATCGTCGTATTATCTTCGATTTGAAAGTCCACCTTCGGCTTGGTATTCCTTTTTCTAGTTCGCCTTCGGCCGTCCTCGTATTATCTTGGGTTTGAAAGTCCACCTTCGGCTTGGTATTTCTTTTCGAGTTCGCCTTCGGCCTTCCTCGTGTTACCCTTTGTTTGAAAGTCCACCTTCGGTTTGCCCTTTCTTTTTTGAGGTCGCCTTCGGCCGTCCTCGTATTATCTTGGGTTTGAAAGTCCACCTTCGGCTTGGTCTTTCTTTTCGAGGTCGCCTTCGGCCGTCCTCGTGTTACCCTTTGTGTGAAAGTCTACCTTCGACTTGGTCTTTCTTTTTCGAGTTCGCCTTCGGCCATCGTCGTATTATCTTGGGTTTGAAAGTCCACCTTCGGCTTGGTCTTTATTTTCGAGTTCTCCTTCGGCCGTCCTTGTGTTACCCTTTGTTTGAAAGTCCACCTTCGGCTTGGTATTCCTTTTTCTAGTTCGCCTTCGGTCGTCCTCGTATTATCTTGGGTTTGAAAGTCCACCTTCGGCTTGGTATTTCTTTTCGAATTCGCCTTCGGCCTTCCTCGTGTTACCCTTTGTTTGAAAGCCCACCTTCGGTTTGCCCTTTCTTTTTTGAGGTCGCCTTCGGCCGTCCTCGTATTATCTTGGGTTTGAAAGTCCACCTTCGGCTTGGTCTTTCTTTTCGAGTTCGTCTTCGGCCGTCCTCGTGTTACCCTTTGTTTAAAAGTCCACCTTTGGCTTGATCTTTCTTTTCGAGTTTGCCTTTGGTCGTCCTCGTATTATTTTGTTGTTTGAAAGTCCACCTTCGGCTTGGTCTTTCTTTTTCGAGTTTGCCTTCGGCCGTCCTCATATTATCTTGGGTTTGAAAGTCCACCTTCGGCATGGTCTTTCTTTTCGAGTTTGCCTTCATCCGTCTTCATATTATCTTGGGTTTGAAAGTCCACCTTCGGCTTGGTCTTTCTTTTCGAGTTCGCCTTCGGTCGTCCTCTCGTTACCCTTTGTTTGGAAGTCTACCTTCGACTTAGTCTTTCTTTTCGAGTTCGTCTTCGGCCGTCCACTTATTATTTTGTTGTTGGAAAGTCCACCTACACTTGGTCTTTCTTTTCGAGTTCGCATTCGGCCGTTCTCGTGTTACCCTTTTTTTGAAAGTCCACCTTCGGCTGGGTTTTTCTTTTTCGAGTTCACCTTTGGTCGTCCTCGTATTACCTTGGGTTTTAAAGTCCATCATCGGCTTGGTCTTTCTTTTCGAGGTCGCCTTCGGCCGTCCTCGTGTTACCCTTTGTGTGAAAGTCTACCTTCGACTTGGTCTTTCTTTTTCGAGTTCGCCTTCGGACATCGTCGTATTATCTTCGATTTGAAAGTCCACCTTCGGCTTGGTATTCCTTTTTCTAGTTCGCCTTCGGCCGTCCTCGTATTATCTTGGGTTTGAAAGTCCACCTTCGGCTTGGTATTTCTTTTCGAGTTCGCCTTCGGCCTTCCTCGTGTTACCCTTTGTTTGAAAGTCCACCTTCGGTTTGCCCTTTCTTTTTTGAGGTCGCCTTCGGCCGTCCTCGTATTATCTTGGGTTTGAAAGTCCACCTTCGGCTTGGTCTTTCTTTTCGAGTTCGTCTCCGGTCGTCCTCGTGTTACCCTTTGTTTAAAAGTCCACCTTTGGCTTGGTCTTTCTTTTCGAGTTTGCCTTTGGTCGTCCTCGTATTATTTTGTTGTTTGAAAGTCCACCTTCGGCTTGGTCTTTCTTTTTCGAGTTTGCCTTCGGCCGTCCTCATATTATCTTGGGTTTGAAAGTCCACCTTCGGCATGGTCTTTCTTTTCGAGTTTGCCTTCATCCGTCTTCATATTATCTTGGGTTTGAAAGTCCACCTTCGGCTTGGTCTTTCTTTTCGAGTTCGCCTTCGGTCGTCCTCTCGTTACCCTTTGTTTGAAAGTCTACCTTCGACTTAGTCTTTCTTTTCGAGTTCGTCTTCGGCCGTCCACTTATTATTTTATTGTTGGAAAGTCCACCTACACTTGGTCTTTGTTTTCGAGTTCGCATTCGGCCGTTCTCGTGTTACCCATTTATTGAAAGTCCACCTTCGGCTGGGTTTTTCTTTTTCGAGTTCACCTTTGGCGTCCTCGTATTACCTTGGGTTTTAAAGTCCATCATCGGCTTGGTCTTTCTTTTCGAGGTCGCCTTCGGCCGTCCTCATGTTACCCTTTGTGTGAAAGTCTACCTTCGACTTGGTCTTTCTTTTTCGAGTTCGCCTTCGGCCATCGTCGTGTTACCCTTTGTTTGAAAGTCCACCTTCGGCTTGGTATTCCTTTTTATAGTTCGCCTTCGGCCGTCCTCGTATTATCTTGGGTTTGAAAGTCCACCTTCGGCTTGGTCTTTCTTTTCGAGTTCGCCTTCGGCCGTCCTCGTGTTACCCTTTGTTTAAAAGTCCACCTTTGGCTTGGTCTTTCTTTTCGAGTTTGCCTTTGGTCGTCCCCGTATTATTTGTTATTTGAAAGTCCACCTTCGGCTTGGTCTTTCTTTTTCGAGTTCGCCTTCGGCCGTCCTCATATGATCTTGGGTTTGAAAGACCACCTTCGGCTTGGTCTTTCTTTTCGAGTTTGCCTTCAGCCATCTTCATATTATCTTGGGTTTGAAAGTCCACCTTGGGCTTGGTCTTTCTTTTCGAGTTCGCCTTGGGTCGTCCTCGCGTTACCCTTTGTTTGAAAGTCTACCTTCGACTTAGTCTTTCTTTTCGAGTTCGTCTTCGGCCGTCCACTTATTATTTTGTTGTTGGAAAGTCGACCTACGGCTTGGTTTTTCTTTTTCGAGTTCGCCTTCGGTCGTCCTCGGATTACCTTGGGTTTTAAACTCCATCATCGGCTTGGTCTTTCGTTTCGAGTCCGCCTTCGGCCGTCCTTGTGTTACCCTTTGTGTGAAAGTCTACATTCGACTTGGTCTTTCTTTTTCGAGTTCGCCTTCGGCCATCGTCGTATTATCTTCGATTTGAAAGTCCACCTTCGGCTTGGTATTTCTTTTCGAATTCGCCTTCGGCCTTCCTCGTGTTACCCTTTGTTTGAAAGCCCACCTTCGGTTTGCCCTTTCTTTTTTGAGGTTGCCTTCGGCCGTCCTCGTATTATCTTGGGTTTGAAAGTCCACCTTCGGCTTGGTCTTTCTTTTCGAGTTCGTCTTCGGCCGTCCTCGTGTTACCCTTTGTTTAAAAGTCCACCTTTGGCTTGATCTTTCTTTTCGAGTTTGCCTTTGGTCGTCCTCGTATTATTTTGTTGTTTGAAAGTCCACCTTCGGCTTGGTCTTTCTTTTTCGAGTTTGCCTTCGGCCGTCCTCATATTATCTTGGGTTTGAAAGTCCAACTTCGGCATGGTCTTTCTTTTCGAGTTTGCCTTCATCCGTCTTCATATTATCTTGGGTATGAAAGTCCACGTTCGGCTTGGTCTTTCTTTTCGAGTTCGCCTTCGGTCGTCCTCTCGTTACCCTTTGTTTGGAAGTCTACCTTCAACTTAGTCTTTCTTTTCGAGTTCGTCTTCGGCCGTCCACTTATTATTTTGTTGTTGGAAAGTCCACCTACAGTTGGTCTTTCTTTTCGAGTTCGCATTCGGCCGTTCTCGTGTTACCCTTTGTGTGAAAGTCTACCTTCGACTTGGTCTTTCTTTTTCGAGTTTGCCTTCGGACATCGTCGTATTATCTTCGATTTGAAAGTCCACCTTCGGCTTGGTATTCCTTTTTCTAGTTCGCCTTCGGCCGTCCTCGTATTATCTTGGGTTTGAAAGTCCACCTTCGGCTTGGTATTTCTTTTCGAGTTCGCCTTCGCCTTCCTCGTGTTACCCTTTGTTTGAAAGTCCACCTTCGGTTTGCCCTTTCTTTTTTGAGGTCGCCTTCGGCCGTCCTCGTATTATCTTGGGTTTGAAAGTCCACCTTCGGCTTGGTCTTTCTTTTCGAGTTCGTCTTCGGCCGTCCTCGTGTTACCCTTTGTTTAAAAGTCCACCTTTGGCTTGGTCTTTCTTTTCGAGTTTGCCTTTGGTCGTCCTCGTATTATTTTGTTGTTTGAAAGTCCACCTTCGGCTTGGTCTTTCTTTTTCGAGTTTGCCTTCGGCCGTCCTCATATTATCTTGGGTT
Organism: Lathyrus tuberosus; assembly: GCA_022829125.1. NCBI lineage: Eukaryota > Viridiplantae > Streptophyta > Magnoliopsida > Fabales > Fabaceae > Lathyrus > Lathyrus tuberosus. Next base: position 2,951,341 of record JALAZF010000438.1, read on the forward strand.
TGAAAGTCCACCTTCGGCATGGTCTTTCTTTTCGAGTTTGCCTTCATCCGTCTTCATATTATCTTGGGTTTGAAAGTCCACCTTCGGCTTGGTCTTTCTTTTCGAGTTCGCCTTCGGTCGTCCTCTCGTTACCCTTTGTTTGAAAGTCTACCTTCGACTTAGTCTTTCTTTTCGAGTTCGTCTTCGGCCGTCCACTTATTATTTTGTTGTTGGAAAGTCCACCTACACTTGGTCTTTGTTTTCGAGTTCGCATTCGGCCGTTCTCGTGTTACCCATTTTTTGAAAGTCCACCTTCGGCTGGGTTTTTCTTTTTCGAGTTCACCTTTGGCGTCCTCGTATTACCTTGGGTTTTAAAGTCCATCATCGGCTTGGTCTTTCTTTTCGAGGTCGCCTTCGGCCGTCCTCATGTTACCCTTTGTGTGAAAGTCTACCTTCGACTTGGTCTTTCTTTTTCGAGTTCGCCTTCGGCCATCGTCGTGTTACCCTTTGTTTGAAAGTCCACCTTCGGCTTGGTATTCCTTTTTCTAGTTCGCCTTCGGCCGTCCTCGTATTATCTTGGGTTTGAAAGTCCACCTTCGGCTTGGTCTTTCTTTTCGAGTTCGCCTTCGGCCGTCCTCGTGTTACCCTTTGTTTAAAAGTCCACCTTTGGCTTGGTCTTTCTTTTCGAGTTTGCCTTTGGTCGTCCCCGTATTATTTTGTTATTTGAAAGTCCACCTTCGGCTTGGTCTTTCTTTTTCGAGTTCGCCTTCGGCCGTCCTCATATGATCTTGGGTTTGAAAGACCACCTTCGGCTTGGTCTTTCTTTTCGAGTTCGCCTTCAGCCGTCTTCATATTATCTTGGGTTTGAAAGTCCACCTTCGGCTTGGTCTTTCTTTTCGAGTTCGCCTTGGGTCGTCCTCGCGTTACCCTTTGTTTGAAAGTCTACCTTCGACTTAGTCTTTCTTTTCGAGTTCGTCTTCGGCCGTCCACTTATTATTTTGTTGTTGGAAAGTCCACCTACGGCTTGGTTTTTCTTTTTCGAGTTCGCCTTCGGTCGTCCTCGAATTACCTTGGGTTTTAAAGTCCATCATCGGCTTGGTCTTTCGTTTCGAGTCCGCCTTCGGTCGTCCTTGTGTTACCCTTTGTGTGAAAGTCTACATTCGACTTGGTCTTTCTTTTTCGAGTTCGCCTTCGGCCATCGTCGTATTATCTTCGATTTGAAAGTCCACCTTCGGCTTGGTCTTTCTTTTCGAGTTCTCTTTCGACCGTCCTCGTGTTACCCTTTGTTTGAAAGTCCACCTTCGGCTTGGTATTCCTTTTTCTAGTTCGCCTTCGCCTGTCCTCGTATTATCTTAGGTTTGAAAGTCCACCTTCGTCTTGGTATTTCTTTTCGAGTTCGCGTTCGGCCGTCCTCGTATTACCCTTTGTTTGAAAGCCCACCTTCGGCTTGGCCTTTCTTTTTTGCGGTCGCCTTCGGCCGTCCTTGTATTATCATGGGTTCGAAAGTCCAATTTCGGCTTGGTCTTTCTTTTCGAGTTCGCCTTCAGATGTCCTCGTGTTACCCTTTGTTTGAAATTCCACCTTCGGCTTGGTCTTTCTTTTTCTAGGTCCCCTTCGGTCGTCCTCGTATTATCTTGGGTTTGAAAGTCCACCTTCGGCTAGGTCTTTCTTTTTGAGTTTGCCTTTGGCCGTCCTCATGTTACCCTTTGTTTGAAAGTCCACCTTCGGCTTGGTCTTTCTTTTTCGAGTTCGCCTTAGGCCGTCCTCTTAATATCTTGGGTTTGAAAGTCCACCTTCAGCTTGGTCTTTCTTTTCGATTTCCCCTTCGGCTGTCCTCGCGTTACCCTTTATTTGAAAGCCTACCTTCGGCTTAGTCTTTCTTTTTGAGTTCTACTTCGACTGTCCTCGTATTATTTTGGGTTTTAAAAGTACACCTTCGGCTTGGCCTTCCTTTCCGAGTTCGCCTTCGGCCGTCCTCGTGTTACCCTTTGATTGAAAGTCAACCTTCGGCTTGGTCTTTCTTTTTCGAGTTCACCTTCGGTCGTCCTCGTATTATCTTGGGTTTGAAAGCCCACCTTCGGCTTGGTCTTTCATTTCGAGTTCGCCTTCGGCCGTCCTAGTGTTACCCTTTGTTTGAAAGTCCACCTTTGGCTTGCTCTTTCTTTTCGAGTTCGCCTTCGGCCGTCCTCGTATTATTTTGTTGTTTGAAAGTCCACCATCGGCTTGGTCTTTCTTTTTAGAGTTCGCCTTCGTCCGTCCTCGTATTATCTTGGGTTTGAAAGTCCACCTTCGGCTTGGTCTTTCTTTTCGTGTTCTCCTTCAGCCGTCTTCGTATTATCCTGGGGTTTGAAAGTCCATCTTAGACTTGGTCTTTCTTTTCGAGTTCGCCTTCGGCCGTCCTCGTGTTACCCTTTGTGTGAAAGTCTACCTTCGACTTGGTCTTTCTTTTTCGAGTTCGCCTTCGACCATCGTCGTATTATCTTCGGTTTGAAAGTCCACCTTTGGCTTGGTCTTTTTTTTCGAGTTCTCCTTCGGCCGTCCTCGTGTTACCCTTTGTGTCAAAGTCTGGCTTCGACTTGGTCTTTCTTTTTCGAGTTCGCCTTCGACCATCGTCGTATTATCTTCGGTTTGAAAGTCCACCTTCGGCTTGGTCTTTTTTTTCGAGTTCTCCTTCGACCGTCCTCGTGTTACCCTTTGTTTGAAAGTCCACCTTCGGCTTGGTATTCCTTTTTCTAGTTCGCCTTCGGCCGTCCTCGTATTATCTTAGGTTTGAAAGTCTACCTTCGGATTGGTATTTCTTTTCGAGTTCGCCTTCGGCCGTCCTCGTGTTACCCTTTGTTTGAAAGCCCACCTTCAGCTTGGCCTTTCTTTTTTAAGGTCGCCTTCGGCCGTCCTCGTATTATCTTGAGTTCGAAAGTCCACCTTTGGCTTGGTCTTTTTTTCGAGTTCGCCTTCAGCTGTCCTCGTGTTACCCTTTGTTTGAAAGTGCTCCTTCGGCTTGGTCTTTCTTTTTCTAGTTCGCCTTCGGTCGTCCTCGTATTATCTTGGGTTTGAAAGTCCACCTTCGGCTTGGTCTTTCTTTTTGAGTTTGCCTTTGGCCGTCCTCATGTTACCCTTTGTTTAAAAGTCCACCTTCGGCTTGGTCTTTCTTTTTCGAGTTCGTCTTAGGTCGTCCTCATATTATCTTGGGTTTGAAAGTCCACCTTCAGCTTGGTCTTTCTTTTCGAGTTCCCCCCCGGCTGTCCTCGCGTTACCCTTTATTTGAAAGCCTACCTTCGGCTTAGTCTTTCTTTTCGAGTTCTACTTCGACCGTCCTCGTATTATTTTGGGTTTTAAAAGTCCACCTTCGGCTTGGTCTTTCATTCCAAGTTCGCCTTCGGCCGTCCTCGTGTTACCCTTTGTTTGAAAGTCAACCTTCGGCTTGGCCTTTCTTTTTCGAGTTTGCCTTCGGTCGTCCTCGTATTATCTTGGGTTTGAAAGCCCACCTTCGGCTTGGTCTTTCATTTCGAGTTCGCCTTCGGCAGTCCTCGTGTTACCCTTTGTTTGAAAGTCCACAATTCGCTTGCTCTTTCTTTTCGAGTTCGCCTTCGGCCATCCTCGTATTATTTTGTTGTTTGAAAGTCCACCATCGGCTTGGTCTTTCTTTTTCGAGTTCGCCTTCGGCCGTCCTCGTATTATCTTGGGTTTGAAAGTCCACCTTCGGCTTGGTCTTTCTTTTCGTGTTCTCCTTCAGCCGTCTTCGTATTAACCTCGGGTTTGAAAGTCCATCTTAGACTTGGTCTTTCTTTTCGAGTTCTCCTTCGGCCGTCCTCGCGTTACCCTTTGTTTGAAAGTCTACCTTCGGCTTAGTCTTTCTTTTCGAGTTCGCCTTCGGCCGTCCTCGTATTATTTTGTTGTTGGAAAGTCCACCTACGGCTTGGTCTTTCTTTTCGAGTTCGCATTCGGCCGTTCTCGTGTTACCCTTTTTTTGAAAGTCCACCTTCGGCTTGGTTTTTCTTTTTCGAGTTCGTCTTGGGTCGTCCTCTTATTAACTTGGGTTTGAAAGTCCACCATCGGCTTGGTCTTTCTTTTCGAGTTCGCCTTCGGCCGTCCTCGTGTTACCCTTTGTGTGAAAGTCTACCTTCGACTTGGTCTTTCTTTTTCGAGTTCGCCTTCGGCCATCATCGTATTATCTTGGGTTTGAAAGTCCACCTTCGGCTTGGTCTTTATTTTCGAGTTCTCCTTCGGCCGTCCTTGTGTTACCCTTTGTTTGAAAGTCCACCTTCGGCTTGGTATTCCTTTTTCTAGTTCGCCTTCGGCCGTCCTCGTATTATCTTGGGTTTGAAAGTCCACCTTCGGCTTGGTATTTCTTTTCGAGTTCGCCTTCGGCCTTCCTCGTGTTACCCTTTGTTTGAAAGTCCACCTTCGGTTTGCCCTTTCTTTTTTGAGGTCGCCTTCGGCCGTCCTCGTATTATCTTGGGTTTGAAAGTCCACCTTCGGCTTGGTCTTTCTTTTCGAGTTCGTCTTCGGCCGTCCTCGTGTTACCCTTTGTTTAAAAGTCCACCTTTGGCTTGGTCTTACTTTTCGAGTTTGCCTTTGGTCGTCCTCGTATTATTTTGTTGTTTGAAAGTCCACCTTCGGCTTGGTCTTTCTTTTTCGAGTTTGCCTTCGGCCGTCCTCATATTATCTTGGGTTTGAAAGTCCACCTTCGGCATGGTCTTTCTTTTCAAGTTTGCCTTCATCCGTCTTCATATTATCTTGGGTTTGAAAGTCCACCTTCGGCTTGGTCTTTCTTTTCGAGTTCGCCTTCGGTCGTCCTCTCGTTACCCTTTGTTTGAAAGTCTACCTTCGACTTAGTCTTTCTTTTCGAGTTCGTCTTCGGCCGTCCACTTATTATTTTGTTGTTGGAAAGTCCACCTACACTTGGTCTTTCTTTTCGAGTTCGCATTCGGCCGTTCTCGTGTTACCCTTTTTTTGAAAGTCCACCTTCGGCTGGGTTTTTCTTTTTCGAGTTCACCTTTGGTCGTCCTCGTATTACCTTGGGTTTTAAAGTCTATCATCGGCTTGGTCTTTCTTTTCGAGGTCGCCTTCGGCCGTCCTCGTGTTACCCATTGTGTGAAAGTCTACCTTCGACTTGGTCTTTCTTTTTCGAGTTCGCCTTCGGACATCGTCGTATTATCTTTGATTTGAAAGTCCACCTTCGGCTTGGTATTCCTTTTTCTAGTTCGCCTTCGGCCGTCCTCGTATTATCTTGGGTTTGAAAGTCCACCTTCGGCTTGGTATTTCTTTTCGAGTTCGCCTTCGCCTTCCTCGTGTTACCCTTTGTTTGAAAGTCCACCTTCGGTTTGCCCTTTCTTTTTTGAGGTCGCCTTCGGCCGTCCTCGTATTATCTTGGGTTTGAAAGTCCACCTTCGGCTTGGTCTTTCTTTTCGAGTTCGTCTTCGGCCGTCCTCGTGTTACCCTTTGTTTAAAAGTCCACCTTTGGCTTGGTCTTTCTTTTCGAGTTTGCCTTTGGTCGTCCTCGTATTATTTTGTTGTTTGAAAGTCCACCTTCGGCTTGGTCTTTCTTTTTCGAGTTTGCCTTCGGCCGTCCTCATATTATCTTGGGTTTGAAAGTCCACCTTCGGCATGGTCTTTCTTTTCGAGTTTGCCTTCATCCGTCTTCATATTATCTTGGGTTTGAAAGTCCACCTTCGGCTTGGTCTTTCTTTTCGAGTTCGCCTTCGGTCGTCCTCTCGTTACCCTTTGTTTGAAAGTCTACCTTCGACTTAGTCTTTCTTTTCGAGTTCGTCTTCGGCCGTCCACTTATTATTTTGTTGTTGGAAAGTCCACCTACACTTGGTCTTTGTTTTCGAGTTCGCATTCGGCCGTTCTCGTGTTACCCATTTTTTGAAAGTCCACCTTCGGCTGGGTTTTTCTTTTTCGAGTTCACCTTTGGCGTCCTCGTATTACCTTGGGTTTTAAAGTCCATCATCGGCTTGGTCTTTCTTTTCGAGGTCGCCTTCGGCCGTCCTCATGTTACCCTTTGTGTGAAAGTCTACCTTCGACTTGGTCTTTCTTTTTCGAGTTCGCCTTCGGCCATCGTCGTGTTACCCTTTGTTTGAAAGTCCACCTTCGGCTTGGTATTCCTTTTTCTAGTTCGCCTTCGGCCGTCCTCGTATTATCTTGGGTTTGAAAGTCCACCTTCGGCTTGGTCTTTCTTTTCGAGTTCGCCTTCGGCCGTCCTCGTGTTACCCTTTGTTTAAAAGTCCACCTTTGGCTTGGTCTTTCTTTTCGAGTTTGCCTTTGGTCGTCCCCGTATTATTTTGTTGTTTGAAAGTCCACCATCGGCTTGGTCTTTTTTTTCGAGTTCGCCTTCAGCCGTCCTCGTATTATCTTGGGTTTGAAAGTCCACCTTCGGCTTGGTCTTTCTTTTTCGAGTTCGCCTTCGGCGTCCTCATATTATCTTGGGTTTGAAAGTCCACCTTCGGCTTGGTCTTTCTTTTTCGAGTTCGCCTTCGGCGTCCTCATATTATCTTTGGTTTGAAAGTCCACCTTCGGCTTGGTCTTTCTTTTCGAGTTCGCCTTCAGCCGTCTTCATATTATCTTGGGTTTGAAAGTCCACCTTCGCCTTGGTCTTTCTTTTCGAGTTCGCCTTCGGCCGTCCTCACGTTACCCTTTGTTTGAAAGTCTACCTTCGGCTTAGTCTTTCTTTTCGAGTTCGCCTTCGGCCGTCCTCGTATTATTTTGTTGTTGGAAAGTCCACCTACGGCTTGGTCTTTCTTTTCGAGTTCGCATTCGGCCGTTCTCGTGATACCCTTTTTTTGAAAGTCCACCTTTAGCTTGGTTTTTCTTTTTCGAGTTCGCCTTGGGTCGTCCTCTTATTACCTTGGGTTTGAAAGTCCACCATCGGCTTGGTCTTTCTTTTCGAGTTCGCCTTCGGCCGTCCTCGTGTTACCCTTTGTGTGAAAGTATACCTCCGACTTGGTCTTTCTTTTTCGAGTTCTCCTTCGGCCATCGTCGTATTATCTTGGGTTTGAAAGTCCACCTTCGGCTTGGTCTTCCTTTTCGAGTTCTCCTTCGGCCGTCCTTGTGTTACCCTTTGTTTGAAAGTCCACCTTCGGCTTGGTATTCCTTTTTCTAGTTCGCCTTCCGCCGTCCTCGTATTATCTTGGGTTTGAAAGTCCACCTTCGGCTTGGTATTTCTTTTCGAGTTCGCCTTCGGCCGTCCTCGTGTTACCCTTTGTTTGAAAGCCCACCTTCGATTTTCCCTTTCTTTTTTGAGGTCGCCTTCGGCCGTCCTCATATTATCTTGGGTTTGAAAGTCCACCTTCGGCTTGGTCTTTCTTTTCGAGTTCGCCTTCGGCCGTCCTCGTGTTACCCTTTGTTTGAAAGTCCACCTTTGGCTTGGTCTTTCTTTTCGAGTTTGCCTTTGGTCGTCCTCCTATTATTTTGTTGTTTGAAAGTCCACCTTCGGCTTGGTCTTTCTTTTTCGAGTTCGCCTTCGGCCGTCCTCATATTATCTTGGGTTTGAAAGTCCACCTTCGGCTTGGTCTTTCTTTTCGAGTTCCCCTTCGGCCGTCTTCATATTATCTTGGGTTTGAAAGTCCACCTTCGGCTTGGTCTTTCTTTTCGAGTTCGCCTTCGGTCGTCCTCGCGTTACCCTTTGTTTGAAAGTGTACCTTCGACTTAGTCTTTCTTTTCGAGTTCGTCTTCGGCCGTCCACTTATTATTTTGTTGTTGGAAAGTCCACCTACGGCTTGGTCTTTCTTTTCGAGTTCGCATTCGGCCGTTCTCGTGTTACCCTTTTTTTGAAAGTCCACCTTCGGCTTAGTTTTTCTTTTTCGAGTTCCCCTTCGGTCTTCCTCGTATTATTTTGTTGTTTTAAAGTCCACCATCGGCTTGGTCCTTCATTTTGAGTTCGCCTTCGGCCGTCCTTGTGTTACCCTTTGTGTGAAAGTCTACATTCGACTTGGTCTTTCTTTTTCGAGTTCGCCTTCGGCCATCGTCGTATTATCTTCGATTTGAAAGTCCACCTTCGGCTTGGTCTTTCTTTTCGAGTTCTCCTTCTACCGTCCTCGTGTTACCCTTTGTTTGAAAGTCCACCTTCGACTTGGTATTCCTTTTTCTAGTTCTCCTTCGGCCGTCCTCGTATTATCTTAGGTTTGAAAGTCCACCTTCGTCTTGGTATTTCTTTTCGAGTTCGCCTTCGGCCATCCTCGTGTTACCGTTTGTTTGAAAGCCCACCTTTGGCTTGGCGTTTCTTTTTTGCGGTCGCCTTCGGCCGTCCTCGTATTATCATGGGTTCGAAAGTCCACCTTCGGCTTGGTCTTTCTTTTCGAGTTCGCCTTCGGATGTCCTCGTGTTACCCTTTGTTTGAAAGTCCACCTTCGGCTTGGTCTTTCTTTTTCTAGGTCGCCTTCGGTCGTCCTCGTATTATCTTGGGTTTGAAAGTCCACCTTCGGCTTGGTCTTTCATTTCGAGTTCGCCTTCGGCCGCCCTCGTGTTACCCTTTGTTTGAAAGTCCACAATTGGCTTGCTCTTTAGTTTCGAGTTCGCCTTCGGCCATCCTCGTATTATTTTGTTGTTTGAAAGTCCACCATCGGCTTGGTCTTTCTTTTTCGAGTTCGCCTTCAGCCGTCCTCGTATTATCTTGGGTTTGAAAGTCCACCTTCGGCTTGGTCTTTATTTTTCGAGTTCGCCTTCGGCGTCCTCATATTATCTTGGGTTTGAAAGTCCACCTTCGGCTTGGTCTTTCTTTTCGAGTTCGCCTTCAGCCGTCTTCATATTATCTTGGGTTTGAAAGTCCACCTTCGCCTTGGTCTTTCTTTTCGAGTTCGCCTTCGGCCGTCCTCACGTTACCCTTTGTTTGAAAGTCTACCTTCGGCTTAGTCTTTCTTTTCGAGTTCGCCTTCGGCCGTCCTCGTATTATTTTGTTGTTGGAAAGTCCACCTACGGCTTGGTCTTTCTTTTCGAGTTCGCATTCGGCCGTTCTCGTGATACCCTTTTTTTGAAAGTCCACCTTTAGCTTGGTTTTTCTTTTTCGAGTTCGCCTTGGGTCATCCTCTTATTACCTTGGGTTTGAAAGTCCACCATCGGCTTGGTCTTTCTTTTCGAGTTCGCCTTCGGCCGTCCTCGTGTTACCCTTTGTGTGAAAGTATACCTTCGACTTGGTCTTTCTTTTTCGAGTTCTCCTTCGGCCATCGTCGTATTATCTTGGGTTTGAAAGTCCACCTTCGGCTTGGTCTTCCTTTTCGAGTTCTCCTTCGGTCGTCCTTGTGTTACCCTTTGTTTGAAAGTCCACCTTCGGCTTGGTATTCCTTTTTCTAGTTCGCCTTCCGCCGTCCTCGTATTATCTTGGGTTTGAAAGTCCACCTTCGGCTTGGTATTTCTTTTCGAGTTCGCCTTCGGCCGTCCTCGTGTTACCCTTTGTTTGAAAGCCCACCTTCGATTTTCCCTTTCTTTTTTGAGGTCGCCTTCGGCCGTCCTCATATTATCTTGGGTTTGAAAGTCCACCTTCGGCTTGGTCTTTCTTTTCGAGTTCGCCTTCGGCCGTCCTCGTGTTACCCTTTGTTTGAAAGTCCACCTTTGGCTTGGTCTTTCTTTTCGAGTTTGCCTTTGGTCGTCCTCCTATTATTTTGTTGTTTGAAAGTCCACCTTCGGCTTGGTCTTTCTTTTTCGAGTTCGCCTTCGGCCGTCCTCATATTATCTTGGGTTTGAAAGTCCACCTTCGGCTTGGTCTTTCTTTTCGAGTTCCCCTTCGGCCGTCTTCATATTATCTTGGGTTTGAAAGTCCACCTTCGGCTTGGTCTTTCTTTTCGAGTTCGCCTTCGGTCGTCCTCGCGTTACCCTTTGTTTGAAAGTCTACCTTCGACTTAGTCTTTCTTTTCGAGTTCGTCTTCGGCCGTCCACTTATTATTTTGTTGTTGGAAAGTCCACCTACGGCTTGGTCTTTCTTTTCGAGTTCGCATTCGGCCGTTCTCGTGTTACCCTTTTTTTGAAAGTCCACCTTCGGCTTAGTTTTTCTTTTTCGAGTTCCCCTTCGGTCTTCCTCGTATTATTTTGTTGTTTTAAAGTCCACCATCGGCTTGGTCCTTCATTTTGAGTTCGCCTTCGGCCATCCTTGTGTTACCCTTTGTGTGAAAGTCTACATTCGACTTGGTCTTTCTTTTTCGAGTTCGCCTTCGGCCATCGTCGTATTATCTTCGATTTGAAAGTCCACCTTCGGCTTGGTCTTTCTTTTCGAGTTCTCCTTCTACCGTCCTCGTGTTACCCTTTGTTTGAAAGTCCACCTTCGGCTTGGTATTCCTTTTTCTAGTTCTCCTTCGGCCGTCCTCGTATTATCTTAGGTTTGAAAGTCCACCTTCGTCTTGGTATTTCTTTTCGAGTTCGCCTTCGGCCATCCTCGTGTTACCGTTTGTTTGAAAGCCCACCTTTGGCTTGGCGTTTCTTTTTTGCGGTCGCCTTCGGCCGTCCTCGTATTATCATGGGTTCGAAAGTCCACCTTCGGCTTGGTCTTTCTTTTCGAGTTCGCCTTCGGATGTCCTCGTGTTACCCTTTGTTTGAAAGTCCACCTTCGGCTTGGTCTTTCTTTTTCTAGGTCGCCTTCGGTCGTCCTCGTATTATCTTGGGTTTGAAAGTCCACCTTCGACTTGGTCTTTCTTTTTGAGTTTGCCTTTGGCCGTCCTCATGTTACCCTTTGTTTGAAAGTCCACCTTCGGCTTGGTCTTTCTTTTTCGAGTTCGCCTTCAGCTGTCCTCGCGTTACCCTTTATTTGAAAGCCTACCTTCGGCTTAGTCTTTCTTTTCGAGTTCTACTTCGACCGTCCTCGTATTATTTTGGGTTTTAAAAGTCCACCTTCGGCTTGGTCTTTCTTTCCGAGTTCGCCTTCGGCCGTCCTCGTGTTACCCTTTGTTTGAAAGTCAACCTTCGGCTTGGTCTTTCTTTTTCGAGTTCGCCTTCGGTCGTCCTCGTATTATCTTGGGTTTGAAAGCCCACCTTCGGCTTGGTCTTTCATTTCGAGTTCGCCTTTGGCCGTCCTCGTGTTACCCTTTGTTTGAAAGTCCACCTTTGGCTTGCTCTTTCTTTTCGAGTTCGCCTTCGGCCGTCCTCGTATTATTTTGTTGTTTGAAAGTGCTCCTTCGGCTTGGTCTTTCTATTTCTAGTTCGCCTTCGGCCGTCCTCGTATTATCTTGGGTTTGAAAGTCCACCTTCGTCTTGGTCTTTCTTTTTGAGTTTGCCTTTGGCCGTCCTCATGTTACCCTTTGTTTGAAAGTCCACCTTCGGCTTGGTCTTTCTTTTTCGAGTTCGCCTTAGGCCGTCCTCGTATTATCTTGGGTTTGAAAGTCCACCTTCAGCTTGGTCTTTCTTTTCGATTTCCCCTTCGGCTGTCCTCGCGTTACCCTTTATTTGAAAGCCTACCTTCGGCTTAGTCTTTCTTTTTGAGTTCTACTTCGATCGTCCTCGTATTATTTTGGGTTTTAAAAGTCCACCTTCGGCTTGGTCTTTCTTTCCGAGTTCGCCTTCGGCCGTCCTCGTGTTACCCTTTGTTTGAAAGTCAACCTTCGGCTTGGTCTTTCTTTTTCGAGTTCGCCTTCGGTCGTCCTCGTATTATCTTGGGTTTGAAAGCCCACCTTCGGCTTGGTCTTTCATTTCGAGTTCGCCTTCGGCCGTCCTCGTGTTACCCTTTGTTTGAAAGTCCACAATTCGCTTGCTCTTTCTTTTCGAGTTCGCCTTCGGCCGTCCTCGTATTATTTTGTTGTTTGAAAGTCCACCATCGGCTTGGTCTTTCTTTTTCGAGTTCGCCTTCGGCCGTCCTCGTATTATCTTGGGTTTGAAAGTCCACCATCGGCTTGGTCTTTCTTTTCATGTTCTCCTTCAGCCGTCTTCGTATTATCCTCGGGTTTGAAAGTCCATCTTAGACTTGGTCTTTCTTTTCGAGTTCGCCTTCGGCCGTCCTCGCGTTACCCTTTGTTTGAAAGTCTACCTTCGGCTTAGTCTTTCTTTTCGAGTTCGCCTTCGGCCGTCCTCGTATTATTTTGTTGTTGGAAAGTCCACCTACGGCTTGGTCTTTCTTTTCGAGTTCGCATTCGGCCGTTCTCTTGTTACACTTTTTTTGAAAGTCCACCTTCGGCTTCGTTTTTCTTTTTCGAGTTCGCCTTGGGTCGTCCTCTTATTAACTTGGGTTTGAAAGTCCACCATTGGCTTGGTCTTTCTTTTCGAGTTCGCCTTCGGCCGTCCTTGTGTTACCCTTTGTGTGAAAGTCTACTTTCGACTTGGTCTTTCTTTTTCGAGTTCGCATTCGGCCATCGTCGTATTATCTTGGGTTTGAAAGTCCACCTTCGGCTTGGTCTTTATTTTCGAGTTCTCCTTCGGCCGTCCTTGTGTTACCCTTTGTTTGAAAGTCCACCTTAGGCTTGGTATTCCTTTTTCTAGTTCGCCTTCGGCCGTCCTCGTATTATCTTGGGTTTGAAAGTCCACCTTCGGCTTGGTATTTCTTTTCGAGTTCGCCTTCGGCCTTCCTCGTGTTACCCTTTGTTTGAAAGTCCACCTTCGGTTTGCCCTTTATTTTTTGAGGTCGCCTTCGGCCGTCCTTGTATTATCTTGGGTTTGAAAGTCCACCTTCGGCTTGGTCTTTCTTTTCGAGTTCGTCTTCGGCCGTCCTCGTGTTACCCTTTGTTTAAAAGTCCACCTTTGGCTTGGTCTTTCTTTTCGAGTTTGCCTTTGGTCGTCCTCGTATTATTTTGTTGTTTGAAAGTCCACCTTCGGCTTGGTCTTTCTTTTTCGAGTTTGCCTTCGGCCGTCCTCATATTATCTTGGGTTTGAAAGTCCACCTTTTGCATGGTCTTTCTTTTCGAGTTTGCCTTCATCCGTCTTCATATTATCTTGGGTTTGAAAGTCCACCTTCGGCTTGGTCTTTCTTTTCGAGTTCGCCTTCGGTCGTCCTCTCGTTACCCTTTGTTTGAAAGTCTACCTTCGACTTAGTCTTTCTTTTCGAGTTCGTCTTCGGCCGTCCACTTATTATTTTGTTGTTGGAAAGTCCACCTACGGCTTGGTTTTTCTTTTTCGAGTTCGCCTTCGGTCGTCCTCGGATTACCTTGGGTTTTAAAGTCCATCATCGGCTTGGTCTTTCGTTTCGAGTTCGCCTTCGACCGTCCTTGTGTTACCCTTTGTGTGAAAGTCTACATTCGACTTGGTCTTTCTTTTTCGAGTTCGCCTTCGGCCATCGTCGTATTATCTTCGATTTGAAAGTTCACCTTCGGCTTGGTCTTTCTTTTCGAGATCTCTTTCGACCGTCCTCGTGTTACCCTTTGTTTGAAAGTCCACCTTCGGCTTGGTATTCCTTTTTCTAATTCGCCTTCGGCCGTCCTCGTATTATCTTAGGTTTGAAAGTCTACCTTCGGATTGGTATTTCTTTTCGAGTTCGCCTTCGGCCGTCCTCGTGTTACCCTTTGTTTGAAAGCCCACCTTCGGCTTGGCCTTTCTTTTTTGCGGTCGCCTTCGGCCGTCCTTGTATTATCATGGGTTCGAAAGTCCACCTTCGGCTTGGTCTTTCTTTTCGAGTTCGCCTTCAGATGTCCTCGTGTTACCCTTTGTTTGAAATTCCACCTTCGGCTTGGTCTTTCTTTTTCTAGGTCGCCTTCGGTCGTCCTCGTATTATCTTGGGTTTGAAAGTCCACCTTTGGCTTGGTCTTTCTTTTCGAGTTTGCCTTTGGCCGTCCTCATGTTACCCTTTGTTTGAAAGTCCACCTTCGGCTTGGTCTTTCTTTTTCGAGTTCGCCTTAGGCCGTCCTCGTATTATCTTGGGTTTGAAAGTCCACCTTCAGCTTGGTCTTTCTATTCGATTTCCCCTTCGGCTGTCCTCGCGTTACCCTTTATTTGAAAGCCTACCTTCGGCTTAGTCTTTCTTTTTGAGTTCTACTTCGATCGTCCTCGTATTATTTTGGGTTTTAAAAGTCCACCTTCGGCTTGGTCTTTCTTTCCGAGTTCGCCTTCGGCCGTCCTCGTGTTACCCTTTGTTTGAAAGTCAACCTTCGGCTTGGTCTTTCTTTTTCGAGTTCGCCTTCGGTCGTCCTCGTATTATCTTGGGTTTGAAAGCCCACCTTCGGCTTGGTCTTTCATTTCGAGTTCGCCTTCGGCCGTCCTCGTGTTACCCTTTGTTTGAAAGTCCACAATTCGCTTGCTCTTTCTTTTCGAGTTCGCCTTCGGCCGTCCTCGTATTATTTTGTTGTTTGAAAGTCCACCATCGGCTTGGTCTTTCTTTTTCGAGTTCGCCTTCGGCCGTCCTCGTATTATCTTGGGTTTGAAAGTCCACCATCGGCTTGGTCTTTCTTTTCATGTTCTCCTTCAGCCGTCTTCGTATTATCCTCGGGTTTTAAAGTCCATCTTAGACTTGGTCTTTCTTTTCGAGTTCGCCTTCGGCCGTCCTCGCGTTACCCTTTGTTTGAAAGTCTACCTTCGGCTTAGTCTTTCTTTTCGAGTTCGCCTTCGGCCGTCCTCGTATTATTTTGTTGTTGGAAAGTCCACCTACGGCTTGGTCTTTCTTTTCGAGTTCGCATTCGGCCGTTCTCTTGTTACACTTTTTTTGAAAGTCCACCTTCGGCTTCGTTTTTCTTTTTCGAGTTCGCCTTGGGTCGTCCTCTTATTAACTTGGGTTTGAAAGTCCACCATTGGCTTGGTCTTTCTTTTCGAGTTCGCCTTCGGCCGTCCTTGTGTTACCCTTTGTGTGAAAGTCTACTTTCGACTTGGTCTTTCTTTTTCGAGTTCGCATTCGGCCATCGTCGTATTATCTTGGGTTTGAAAGTCCACCTTCGGCTTGGTCTTTATTTTCGAGTTCTCCTTCGGCCGTCCTTGTGTTACCCTTTGTTTGAAAGTCCACCTTAGGCTTGGTATTCCTTTTTCTAGTTCGCCTTCGGCCGTCCTCGTATTATCTTGGGTTTGAAAGTCCACCTTCGGCTTGGTATTTCTTTTCGAGTTCGCCTTCGGCCTTCCTCGTGTTACCCTTTGTTTGAAAGTCCACCTTCGGTTTGCCCTTTATTTTTTGAGGTCGCCTTCGGCCGTCCTTGTATTATCTTGGGTTTGAAAGTCCACCTTCGGCTTGGTCTTTCTTTTCGAGTTCGTCTTCGGCCGTCCTCGTGTTACCCTTTGTTTAAAAGTCCACCTTTGGCTTGGTCTTTCTTTTCGAGTTTGCCTTTGGTCGTCCTCGTATTATTTTGTTGTTTGAAAGTCCACCTTCGGCTTGGTCTTTCTTTTTCGAGTTTGCCTTCGGCCGTCCTCATATTATCTTGGGTTTGAAAGTCCACCTTTTGCATGGTCTTTCTTTTCGAGTTTGCCTTCATCCGTCTTCATATTATCTTGGGTTTGAAAGTCCACCTTCGGCTTGGTCTTTCTTTTCGAGTTCGCCTTCGGTCGTCCTCTCGTTACCCTTTGTTTGAAAGTCTACCTTCGACTTAGTCTTTCTTTTCGAGTTCGTCTTCGGCCGTCCACTTATTATTTTGTTGTTGGAAAGTCCACCTACGGCTTGGTTTTTCTTTTTCGAGTTCGCCTTCGGTCGTCCTCGGATTACCTTGGGTTTTAAAGTCCATCATCGGCTTGGTCTTTCGTTTCGAGTTCGCCTTCGACCGTCCTTGTGTTACCCTTTGTGTGAAAGTCTACATTCGACTTGGTCTTTCTTTTTCGAGTTCGCCTTCGGCCATCGTCGTATTATCTTCGATTTGAAAGTTCACCTTCGGCTTGGTCTTTCTTTTCGAGTTCTCTTTCGACCGTCCTCGTGTTACCCTTTGTTTGAAAGTCCACCTTCGGCTTGGTATTCCTTTTTCTAGTTCGCCTTCGGCCGTCCTCGTATTATCTTAGGTTTGAAAGTCTACCTTCGGATTGGTATTTCTTTTCGAGTTCGCCTTCGGCCGTCCTCGTGTTACCCTTTGTTTGACAGCCCACCTTCGGCTTGGCCTTTCTTTTTTGCGGTCGCCTTCGGCCGTCCTTGTATTATCATGGGTTCGAAAGTCCACCTTCGGCTTGGTCTTTCTTTTCGAGTTCGCCTTCAGATGTCCTCGTGTTACCCTTTGTTTGAAATTCCACCTTCGGCTTGGTCTTTCTTTTTATAGGTCGCCTTCGGTCGTCCTCGTATTATCTTGGGTTTGAAAGTCCACCTTTGGCTTGGTCTTTCTTTTCGAGTTTGCCTTTGGCCGTCCTCATGTTACCCTTTGTTTGAAAGTCCACCTTCGGCTTGGTCTTTCTTTTTCGAGTTCGCCTTAGGCCGTCCTCGTAATATCTTGGGTTTGAAAGTCCACCTTCAGCTTGGTCTTTCTTTTCGATTTCCCCTTCGGCTGTCCTCGCGTTACCCTTTATTTGAAAGCCTACCTTCGGCTTAGTCTTTCTTTTTGAGTTCTACTTCGACCGTCCTCGTATTATTTTGGGTTTTAAAAGTACACCTTCGGCTTGGCCTTCCTTTCCGAGTTCGCCTTAGGCCGTCCTCGTGTTACCCTTTGTTTGAAAGTCAACCTTCGGCTTGGTCTTTCTTTTTCGAGTTCGCCTTCGGTCGTCCTCGTATTATCTTGGGTTTGAAAGCCCACCTTCGGCTTGGTCTTTCATTTCGAGTTCGCCTTCGGCCGTCCTAGTGTTACCCTTTGTTTGAAAGTCCACCTTTGGCTTGCTCTTTCTTTTCGAGTTCGCCTTCGGCCGTCCTCGTATTATTTTGTTGTTTGAAAGTCCACCATCGGCTTGGTCTTTCTTTTTAGAGTTCGCCTTCGTCCGTCCTCGTATTATCTTGGGTTTGAAAGTCCACCTTCGGCTTGGTCTTTATTTTCGTGTTCTCCTTCAGCCGTCTTCGTATTATCCTGGGGTTTGAAAGTCCATCTTAGACTTGGTCTTTCTTTTCGAGTTCGCCTTCGGCCGTCCTCGTGTTACCCTTTGTGTGAAAGTCTACCTTCGACTTGGTCTTTCTTTTTCGAGTTCGCCTTCGACCATCGTCGTATTATCTTCGGTTTGAAAGTCCACCTTCGGCTTGGTCTTTTTTTTCGAGTTCTCCTTCGGCCATCCTCGTGTTACCCTTTGTGTGAAAGTCTACCTTCGACTTGGTCTTTCTTTTTCGAGTTCGCCTTCGACCATCGTAGTATTATCTTCGGTTTGAAAGTCCACCTTCGGCTTGGTCTTTTTTTTCGAGTACTCCTTCGACCGTCCTCGTGTTACCCTTTGATTAAAAGTCCACCTTCGGCTTGGTATTCCTTTTTCTAGTTCGCCTTCGGCCGTCCTCGTATTATCTTAGGTTTGAAAGTCCACCTTCGGATTGGTATTTCTTTTCGAGTTCGCCTTCGGCCGTCCTCGTGTTACCCTTTGTTTGAAAGCCCACCTTCAGCTTGGCCTTTCTTTTTTAAGGTCGCCTTCGGCCGTCCTCGTATTATCTTGGGTTCGAAAGTCCACCTTTGGCTTGGTCTTTTTTTCGAGTTCGCCTTCAGCTGTCCTCGTGTTACCCTTTGTTTGAAAGTGCTCCTTCGGCTTGGTCTTTCTTTTTCTAGTTCGCCTTCGGTCGTCCTCGTATTATCTTGGGTTTGAAAGTCCACCTTCGGCTTGGTCTTTCTTTTCGAGTTCCCCTTCGGCCGTCTTCATATTATCTTGGGTTTGAAAGTCCACCTTCGGCTTGGTCTTTCTTTTCGAGTTCGCCTTCGGTCGTCCTCGCGTTACCCTTTGTTTGAAAGTCTACCTTCGACTTAGTCTTTCTTTTCGAGTTCGTCTTCGGCCGTCCACTTATTATTTTGTTGTTGGAAAGTCCACCTACGGCTTGGTCTTTCTTTTCGAGTTCGCATTCGGCCGTTCTCGTGTTACCCTTTTTTTGAAAGTCCACCTTCGGCTTAGTTTTTCTTTTTCGAGTTCCCCTTCGGTCTTCCTCGTATTATTTTGTTGTTTTAAAGTCCACCATCGGCTTGGTCCTTCATTTTGAGTTCGCCTTCGGCCATCCTTGTGTTACCCTTTGTGTGAAAGTCTACATTCGACTTGGTCTTTCTTTTTCGAGTTCGCCTTCGGCCATCGTCGTATTATCTTCGATTTGAAAGTCCACCTTCGGCTTGGTCTTTCTTTTCGAGTTCTCCTTCTACCGTCCTCGTGTTACCCTTTGTTTGAAAGTCCACCTTCGGCTTGGTATTCCTTTTTCTAGTTCTCCTTCGGCCGTCCTCGTATTATCTTAGGTTTGAAAGTCCACCTTCGTCTTGGTATTTCTTTTCGAGTTCGCCTTCGGCCATCCTCGTGTTACCGTTTGTTTGAAAGCCCACCTTTGGCTTGGCGTTTCTTTTTTGCGGTCGCCTTCGGCCGTCCTCGTATTATCATGGGTTCGAAAGTCCACCTTCGGCTTGGTCTTTCTTTTCGAGTTCGCCTTCGGATGTCCTCGTGTTACCCTTTGTTTGAAAGTCCACCTTCGGCTTGGTCTTTCTTTTTCTAGGTCGCCTTCGGTCGTCCTCGTATTATCTTGGGTTTGAAAGTCCACCTTCGACTTGGTCTTTCTTTTTGAGTTTGCCTTTGGCCGTCCTCATGTTACCCTTTGTTTGAAAGTCCACCTTCGGCTTGGTCTTTCTTTTTCGAGTTCGCCTTCAGCTGTCCTCGCGTTACCCTTTATTTGAAAGCCTACCTTCGGCTTAGTCTTTCTTTTCGAGTTCTACTTCGACCGTCCTCGTATTATTTTGGGTTTTAAAAGTCCACCTTCGGCTTGGTCTTTCTTTCCGAGTTCGCCTTCGGCCGTCCTCGTGTTACCCTTTGTTTGAAAGTCAACCTTCGGCTTGGTCTTTCTTTTTCGAGTTCGCCTTCGGTCGTCCTCGTATTATCTTGGGTTTGAAAGCCCACCTTCGGCTTGGTCTTTCATTTCGAGTTCGCCTTTGGCCGTCCTCGTGTTACCCTTTGTTTGAAAGTCCACCTTTGGCTTGCTCTTTCTTTTCGAGTTCGCCTTCGGCCGTCCTCGTATTATTTTGTTGTTTGAAAGTGCTCCTTCGGCTTGGTCTTTCTATTTCTAGTTCGCCTTCGGCCGTCCTCGTATTATCTTGGGTTTGAAAGTCCACCTTCGTCTTGGTCTTTCTTTTTGAGTTTGCCTTTGGCCGTCCTCATGTTACCCTTTGTTTGAAAGTCCACCTTCGGCTTGGTCTTTCTTTTTCGAGTTCGCCTTAGGCCGTCCTCGTATTATCTTGGGTTTGAAAGTCCACCTTCAGCTTGGTCTTTCTTTTCGATTTCCCCTTCGGCTGTCCTCGCGTTACCCTTTATTTGAAAGCCTACCTTCGGCTTAGTCTTTCTTTTTGAGTTCTACTTCGATCGTCCTCGTATTATTTTGGGTTTTAAAAGTCCACCTTCGGCTTGGTCTTTCTTTCCGAGTTCGCCTTCGGCCGTCCTCGTGTTACCCTTTGTTTGAAAGTCAACCTTCGGCTTGGTCTTTCTTTTTCGAGTTCGCCTTCGGTCGTCCTCGTATTATCTTGGGTTTGAAAGCCCACCTTCGGCTTGGTCTTTCATTTCGAGTTCGCCTTCGGCCGTCCTCGTGTTACCCTTTGTTTGAAAGTCCACAATTCGCTTGCTCTTTCTTTTCGAGTTCGCCTTCGGCCGTCCTCGTATTATTTTGTTGTTTGAAAGTCCACCATCGGCTTGGTCTTTCTTTTTCGAGTTCGCCTTCGGCCGTCCTCGTATTATCTTGGGTTTGAAAGTCCACCATCGGCTTGGTCTTTCTTTTCATGTTCTCCTTCAGCCGTCTTCGTATTATCCTCGGGTTTGAAAGTCCATCTTAGACTTGGTCTTTCTTTTCGAGTTCGCCTTCGGCCGTCCTCGCGTTACCCTTTGTTTGAAAGTCTACCTTCGGCTTAGTCTTTCTTTTCGAGTTCGCCTTCGGCCGTCCTCGTATTATTTTGTTGTTGGAAAGTCCACCTACGGCTTGGTCTTTCTTTTCGAGTTCGCATTCGGCCGTTCTCTTGTTACACTTTTTTTGAAAGTCCACCTTCGGCTTCGTTTTTCTTTTTCGAGTTCGCCTTGGGTCGTCCTCTTATTAACTTGGGTTTGAAAGTCCACCATTGGCTTGGTCTTTCTTTTCGAGTTCGCCTTCGGTCGTCCTTGTGTTACCCTTTGTGTGAAAGTCTACTTTCGACTTGGTCTTTCTTTTTCGAGTTCGCATTCGGCCATCGTCGTATTATCTTGGGTTTGAAAGTCCACCTTCCGCTTGGTCTTTATTTTCGAGTTCTCCTTCGGCCGTCCTTGTGTTACCCTTTGTTTGAAAGTCCACCTTAGGCTTGGTATTCCTTTTTCTAGTTCGCCTTCGGCCGTCCTCGTATTATCTTGGGTTTGAAAGTCCACCTTCGGCTTGGTATTTCTTTTCGAGTTCGCCTTCGGCCTTCCTCGTGTTACCCTTTGTTTGAAAGTCCACCTTCGGTTTGCCCTTTATTTTTTGAGGTCGCCTTCGGCCGTCCTTGTATTATCTTGGGTTTGAAAGTCCACCTTCGGCTTGGTCTTTCTTTTCGAGTTCGTCTTCGGCCGTCCTCGTGTTACCCTTTGTTTAAAAGTCCACCTTTGGCTTGGTCTTTCTTTTCGAGTTTGCCTTTGGTCGTCCTCGTATTATTTTGTTGTTTGAAAGTCCACCTTCGGCTTGGTCTTTCTTTTTCGAGTTTGCCTTCGGCCGTCCTCATATTATCTTGGGTTTGAAAGTCCACCTTTTGCATGGTCTTTCTTTTCGAGTTTGCCTTCATCCGTCTTCATATTATCTTGGGTTTGAAAGTCCACCTTCGGCTTGGTCTTTCTTTTCGAGTTCGCCTTCGGTCGTCCTCTCGTTACCCTTTGTTTGAAAGTCTACCTTCGACTTAGTCTTTCTTTTCGAGTTCGTCTTCGGCCGTCCACTTATTATTTTGTTGTTGGAAAGTCCACCTACGGCTTGGTTTTTCTTTTTCGAGTTCGCCTTCGGTCGTCCTCGGATTACCTTGGGTTTTAAAGTCCATCATCGGCTTGGTCTTTCGTTTCGAGTTCGCCTTCGACCGTCCTTGTGTTACCCTTTGTGTGAAAGTCTACATTCGACTTGGTCTTTCTTTTTCGAGTTCGCCTTCGGCCATCGTCGTATTATCTTCGATTTGAAAGTTCACCTTCGGCTTGGTCTTTCTTTTCGAGATCTCTTTCGACCGTCCTCGTGTTACCCTTTGTTTGAAAGTCCACCTTCGGCTTGGTATTCCTTTTTCTAATTCGCCTTCGGCCGTCCTCGTATTATCTTAGGTTTGAAAGTCTACCTTCGGATTGGTATTTCTTTTCGAGTTCGCCTTCGGCCGTCCTCGTGTTACCCTTTGTTTGAAAGCCCACCTTCGGCTTGGCCTTTCTTTTTTGCGGTCGCCTTCGGCCGTCCTTGTATTATCATGGGTTCGAAAGTCCACCTTCGGCTTGGTCTTTCTTTTCGAGTTCGCCTTCAGATGTCCTCGTGTTACCCTTTGTTTGAAATTCCACCTTCGGCTTGGTCTTTCTTTTTCTAGGTCGCCTTCGGTCGTCCTCGTATTATCTTGGGTTTGAAAGTCCACCTTTGGCTTGGTCTTTCTTTTCGAGTTTGCCTTTGGCCGTCCTCATGTTACCCTTTGTTTGAAAGTCCACCTTCGGCTTGGTCTTTCTTTTTCGAGTTCGCCTTAGGCCGTCCTCGTATTATCTTGGGTTTGAAAGTCCACCTTCAGCTTGGTCTTTCTATTCGATTTCCCCTTCGGCTGTCCTCGCGTTACCCTTTATTTGAAAGCCTACCTTCGGCTTAGTCTTTCTTTTTGAGTTCTACTTCGATCGTCCTCGTATTATTTTGGGTTTTAAAAGTCCACCTTCGGCTTGGTCTTTCTTTCCGAGTTCGCCTTCGGCCGTCCTCGTGTTACCCTTTGTTTGAAAGTCAACCTTCGGCTTGGTCTTTCTTTTTCGAGTTCGCCTTCGGTCGTCCTCGTATTATCTTGGGTTTGAAAGCCCACCTTCGGCTTGGTCTTTCATTTCGAGTTCGCCTTCGGCCGTCCTCGTGTTACCCTTTGTTTGAAAGTCCACAATTCGCTTGCTCTTTCTTTTCGAGTTCGCCTTCGGCCGTCCTCGTATTATTTTGTTGTTTGAAAGTCCACCATCGGCTTGGTCTTTCTTTTTCGAGTTCGCCTTCGGCCGTCCTCGTATTATCTTGGGTTTGAAAGTCCACCATCGGCTTGGTCTTTCTTTTCATGTTCTCCTTCAGCCGTCTTCGTATTATCCTCGGGTTTTAAAGTCCATCTTAGACTTGGTCTTTCTTTTCGAGTTCGCCTTCGGCCGTCCTCGCGTTACCCTTTGTTTGAAAGTCTACCTTCGGCTTAGTCTTTCTTTTCGAGTTCGCCTTCGGCCGTCCTCGTATTATTTTGTTGTTGGAAAGTCCACCTACGGCTTGGTCTTTCTTTTCGAGTTCGCATTCGGCCGTTCTCTTGTTACACTTTTTTTGAAAGTCCACCTTCGGCTTCGTTTTTCTTTTTCGAGTTCGCCTTGGGTCGTCCTCTTATTAACTTGGGTTTGAAAGTCCACCATTGGCTTGGTCTTTCTTTTCGAGTTCGCCTTCGGCCGTCCTTGTGTTACCCTTTGTGTGAAAGTCTACTTTCGACTTGGTCTTTCTTTTTCGAGTTCGCATTCGGCCATCGTCGTATTATCTTGGGTTTGAAAGTCCACCTTCGGCTTGGTCTTTATTTTCGAGTTCTCCTTCGGCCGTCCTTGTGTTACCCTTTGTTTGAAAGTCCACCTTAGGCTTGGTATTCCTTTTTCTAGTTCGCCTTCGGCCGTCCTCGTATTATCTTGGGTTTGAAAGTCCACCTTCGGCTTGGTATTTCTTTTCGAGTTCGCCTTCGGCCTTCCTCGTGTTACCCTTTGTTTGAAAGTCCACCTTCGGTTTGCCCTTTATTTTTTGAGGTCGCCTTCGGCCGTCCTTGTATTATCTTGGGTTTGAAAGTCCACCTTCGGCTTGGTCTTTCTTTTCGAGTTCGTCTTCGGCCGTCCTCGTGTTACCCTTTGTTTAAAAGTCCACCTTTGGCTTGGTCTTTCTTTTCGAGTTTGCCTTTGGTCGTCCTCGTATTATTTTGTTGTTTGAAAGTCCACCTTCGGCTTGGTCTTTCTTTTTCGAGTTTGCCTTCGGCCGTCCTCATATTATCTTGGGTTTGAAAGTCCACCTTTTGCATGGTCTTTCTTTTCGAGTTTGCCTTCATCCGTCTTCATATTATCTTGGGTTTGAAAGTCCACCTTCGGCTTGGTCTTTCTTTTCGAGTTCGCCTTCGGTCGTCCTCTCGTTACCCTTTGTTTGAAAGTCTACCTTCGACTTAGTCTTTCTTTTCGAGTTCGTCTTCGGCCGTCCACTTATTATTTTGTTGTTGGAAAGTCCACCTACGGCTTGGTTTTTCTTTTTCGAGTTCGCCTTCGGTCGTCCTCGGATTACCTTGGGTTTTAAAGTCCATCATCGGCTTGGTCTTTCGTTTCGAGTTCGCCTTCGACCGTCCTTGTGTTACCCTTTGTGTGAAAGTCTACATTCGACTTGGTCTTTCTTTTTCGAGTTCGCCTTCGGCCATCGTCGTATTATCTTCGATTTGAAAGTTCACCTTCGGCTTGGTCTTTCTTTTCGAGTTCTCTTTCGACCGTCCTCGTGTTACCCTTTGTTTGAAAGTCCACCTTCGGCTTGGTATTCCTTTTTCTAGTTCGCCTTCGGCCGTCCTCGTATTATCTTAGGTTTGAAAGTCTACCTTCGGATTGGTATTTCTTTTCGAGTTCGCCTTCGGCCGTCCTCGTGTTACCCTTTGTTTGACAGCCCACCTTCGGCTTGGCCTTTCTTTTTTGCGGCCGCCTTCGGCCGTCCTTGTATTATCATGGGTTCGAAAGTCCACCTTCGGCTTGGTCTTTCTTTTCGAGTTCGCCTTCAGATGTCCTCGTGTTACCCTTTGTTTGAAATTCCACCTTCGGCTTGGTCTTTCTTTTTCTAGGTCGCCTTCGGTCGTCCTCGTATTATCTTGGGTTTGAAAGTCCACCTTTGGCTTGGTCTTTCTTTTCGAGTTTGCCTTTGGCCGTCCTCATGTTACCCTTTGTTTGAAAGTCCACCTTCGGCTTGGTCTTTCTTTTTCGAGTTCGCCTTAGGCCGTCCTCGTAATATCTTGGGTTTGAAAGTCCACCTTCAGCTTGGTCTTTCTTTTCGATTTCCCCTTCGGCTGTCCTCGCGTTACCCTTTATTTGAAAGCCTACCTTCGGCTTAGTCTTTCTTTTTGAGTTCTACTTCGACCGTCCTCGTATTATTTTGGGTTTTAAAAGTACACCTTCGGCTTGGCCTTCCTTTCCGAGTTCGCCTTAGGCCGTCCTCGTGTTACCCTTTGTTTGAAAGTCAACCTTCGGCTTGGTCTTTCTTTTTCGAGTTCGCCTTCGGTCGTCCTCGTATTATCTTGGGTTTGAAAGCCCACCTTCGGCTTGGTCTTTCATTTCGAGTTCGCCTTCGGCCGTCCTAGTGTTACCCTTTGTTTGAAAGTCCACCTTTGGCTTGCTCTTTCTTTTCGAGTTCGCCTTCGGCCGTCCTCGTATTATTTTGTTGTTTGAAAGTCCACCATCGGCTTGGTCTTTCTTTTTAGAGTTCGCCTTCGTCCGTCCTCGTATTATCTTGGGTTTGAAAGTCCACCTTCGGCTTGGTCTTTATTTTCGTGTTCTCCTTCAGCCGTCTTCGTATTATCCTGGGGTTTGAAAGTCCATCTTAGACTTGGTCTTTCTTTTCGAGTTCGCCTTCGGCCGTCCTCGTGTTACCCTTTGTGTGAAAGTCTACCTTCGACTTGGTCTTTCTTTTTCGAGTTCGCCTTCGACCATCGTCGTATTATCTTCGGTTTGAAAGTCCACCTTCGGCTTGGTCTTTTTTTTCGAGTTCTCCTTCGGCCATCCTCGTGTTACCCTTTGTGTGAAAGTCTACCTTCGACTTGGTCTTTCTTTTTCGAGTTCGCCTTCGACCATCGTAGTATTATCTTCGGTTTGAAAGTCCACCTTCGGCTTGGTCTTTTTTTTCGAGTACTCCTTCGACCGTCCTCGTGTTACCCTTTGATTAAAAGTCCACCTTCGGCTTGGTATTCCTTTTTCTAGTTCGCCTTCGGCCGTCCTCGTATTATCTTAGGTTTGAAAGTCCACCTTCGGATTGGTATTTCTTTTCGAGTTCGCCTTCGGCCGTCCTCGTGTTACCCTTTGTTTGAAAGCCCACCTTCAGCTTGGCCTTTCTTTTTTAAGGTCGCCTTCGGCCGTCCTCGTATTATCTTGGGTTCGAAAGTCCACCTTTGGCTTGGTCTTTTTTTCGAGTTCGCCTTCAGCTGTCCTCGTGTTACCCTTTGTTTGAAAGTGCTCCTTCGGCTTGGTCTTTCTTTTTCTAGTTCGCCTTCGGTCGTCCTCGTATTATCTTGGGTTTGAAAGTCCACCTTCGGCTTGGTCTTTCTTTTTGAGTTTGCCTTTGGCCGTCCTCATGTTACCCTTTGTTTGAAAGTCCACCTTCGGCTTGGTCTTTCTTTTTCGAGTTCGTCTTAGGCCGTCCTCGTATTATTTTGGGTTTCAAAATGCCACCTTCGGCTTGGTCTTTCATTCCAAGTTCGCCTTCGGCCGTCCTCGTGTTACCCTTTGTTTGAAAGTCCACAATTCGCTTGCTCTTTCTTTTCGAGTTCGCCTTCAGCCATCCTCGTATTATTTTGTTGTTTGAAAGTCCACCATCGGCTTGGTCTTTCTTTTTCGAGTTCGCCTTCGGGCGTCCTCGTATTATCTTGGGTTTGAAAGTCCACCTTCGGCTTGGTCTTTCTTTTCGTGTTCTCCTTCAGCCGTCTTCGTATTATCCTCGGGTTTGAAAGTCCATCTTAGACTTGGTCTTTCTTTTCGAGTTCGCCTTCGGCCGTCCTCGCGTTACCCTTTGTTTGAAAGTCTACCTTCGGCTTAGTCTTTCTTTTCGAGTTCGCCTTCGGCCGTCCTCGTATTATTTTGTTGTTGGAAAGTCCACCTACGGCTTGGTCTTTCTTTTCGAGTTCGCATTCGGCCGTTCTCGTGTTACCCTTTTTTTGAAAGTCCACCTTCGGCTTGGTTTTTCTTTTTCGAGTTCGCCTTGGGTCGTCCTCTTATTAACTTGGGTTTGAAAGTCCACCATCGGCTTGGTCTTTCTTTTCGAGTTCGCCTTCGGCCGTCCTCGTGTTACCCTTTGTTTGAAAGCCCACCTTCAGCTTGGCCTTTCTTTTTTAAGGTCGCCTTCGGCCGTCCTCGTATTATCTTGGGTTTGAAAGTCCACCTTCGGCTTGGTCTTTCTTTTCGAGTTCGTCTTCGGCCGTCCTCGTGTTACCCTTTGTTTAAAAGTCCACCTTTGGCTTGGTCTTTCTTTTCGAGTTCGCCTTTGGTCGTCCTCGTATTATTTTGTTGTTTGAAAGTCCACCTTCGGCTTGGTCTTTCTTTTTCGAGTTTGCCTTCGGCCGTCCTCATATTATCTTGGGTTTGAAAGTCCACCTTTTGCATGGTCTTTCTTTTCGAGTTTGCCTTCATCCGTCTTCATATTATCTTGGGTTTGAAAGTCCACCTTCGGCTTGGTCTTTCTTTTCGAGTTCGCCTTCGGTCGTCCTCTCGTTACCCTTTGTTTGAAAGTCTACCTTCGACTTAGTCTTTCTTTTCGAGTTCGTCTTCGGCCGTCCACTTATTATTTTGTTGTTGGAAAGTCCACCTACGGCTTGGTTTTTCTTTTTCGAGTTCGCCTTCGGTCGTCCTCGGATTACCTTGGGTTTTAAAGTCCATCATCGGCTTGGTCTTTCGTTTCGAGTTCGCCTTCGACCGTCCTTGTGTTACCCTTTGTGTGAAAGTCTACATTCGACTTGGTCTTTCTTTTTCGAGTTCGCCTTCGGCCATCGTCGTATTATCTTCGATTTGAAAGTTCACCTTCGGCTTGGTCTTTCTTTTCGAGTTCTCTTTCGACCGTCCTCGTGTTACCCTTTGTTTGAAAGTCCACCTTCGGCTTGGTATTCCTTTTTCTAGTTCGCCTTCGGCCGTCCTCGTATTATCTTAGGTTTGAAAGTCTACCTTCGGATTGGTATTTCTTTTCGAGTTCGCCTTCGGCCGTCCTCGTGTTACCCTTTGTTTGAAAGCCCACCTTCGGCTTGGCCTTTCTTTTTTGCGGTCGCCTTCGGCCGTCCTTGTATTATCATGGGTTCGAAAGTCCACCTTCGGCTTGGTCTTTCTTTTCGAGTTCGCCTTCAGATGTCCTCGTGTTACCCTTTGTTTGAAATTCCACCTTCGGCTTGGTCTTTCTTTTTCTAGGTCGCCTTCGGTCGTCCTCGTATTATCTTGGGTTTGAAAGTCCACCTTTGGCTTGGTCTTTCTTTTCGAGTTTGCCTTTGGCCGTCCTCATGTTACCCTTTGTTTGAAAGTCCACCTTCGGCTTGGTCTTTCTTTTTCGAGTTCGCCTTAGGCCGTCCTCGTAATATCTTGGGTTTGAAAGTCCACCTTCAGCTTGGTCTTTCTTTTCGATTTCCCCTTCGGCTGTCCTCGCGTTACCCTTTATTTGAAAGCCTACCTTCGGCTTAGTCTTTCTTTTTGAGTTCTACTTCGACCGTCCTCGTATTATTTTGGGTTTTAAAAGTACACCTTCGGCTTGGCCTTCCTTTCCGAGTTCGCCTTAGGCCGTCCTCGTGTTACCCTTTGTTTGAAAGTCAACCTTCGGCTTGGTCTTTCTTTTTCGAGTTCGCCTTCGGTCGTCCTCGTATTATCTTGGGTTTGAAAGCCCACCTTCGGCTTGGTCTTTCATTTCGAGTTCGCCTTCGGCCGTCCTAGTGTTACCCTTTGTTTGAAAGCCCACCTTTGGCTTGCTCTTTCTTTTCGAGTTCGCCTTCGGCCGTCCTCGTATTATTTTGTTGTTTGAAAGTCCACCATCGGCTTGGTCTTTCTTTTTAGAGTTTGCCTTCGTCCGTCCTCGTATTATCTTGGGTTTGAAAGTCCACCTTCGGCTTGGTCTTTCTTTTCGTGTTCTCCTTCAGCCGTCTTCGTATTATCCTGGGGTTTGAAAGTCCATCTTAGACTTGGTCTTTCTTTTCGAGTTCGCCTTCGGCCGTCCTCGTGTTACCCTTTGTGTGAAAGTCTACCTTCGACTTGGTCTTTCTTTTTCGAGTTCGCCTTCGACCATCGTCGTATTATCTTCGGTTTGAAAGTCCACCTTCGGCTTGGTCTTTTTTTTCGAGTTCTCCTTCGGCCATCCTCGTGTTACCCTTTGTGTGAAAGTCTACCTTCGACTTGGTCTTTCTTTTTCGAGTTCGCCTTCGACCATCGTAGTATTATCTTCGGTTTGAAAGTCCACCTTCGGCTTGGTCTTTTTTTTCGAGTACTCCTTCGACCGTCCTCGTGTTACCCTTTGATTAAAAGTCCACCTTCGGCTTGGTATTCCTTTTTCTAGTTCGCCTTCGGCCGTCCTCGTATTATCTTAGGTTTGAAAGTCCACCTTCGGATTGGTATTTCTTTTCGAGTTCGCCTTCGGCCGTCCTCGTGTTACCCTTTGTTTGAAAGCCCACCTTCAGCTTGGCCTTTCTTTTTTAAGGTCGCCTTCGGCCGTCCTCGTATTATCTTGGGTTCGAAAGTCCACCTTTGGCTTGGTCTTTTTTTCGAGTTCGCCTTCAGCTGTCCTCGTGTTACCCTTTGTTTGAAAGTGCTCCTTCGGCTTGGTCTTTCTTTTTCTAGTTCGCCTTCGGTCGTCCTCGTATTATCTTGGGTTTGATAGTCCACCTTCGGCTTGGTCTTTCTTTTTGAGTTTGCCTTTGGCCGTCCTCATGTTACCCTTTGTTTGAAAGTCCACCTTCGGCTTGGTCTTTCTTTTTCGAGTTCGTCTTAGGCCGTCCTCGTATTATTTTGGGTTTCAAAATGCCACCTTCGGCTTGGTCTTTCATTCCAAGTTCGCCTTCGGCCGTCCTCGTGTTACCCTTTGTTTGAAAGTCCACAATTCGCTTGCTCTTTCTTTTCGAGTTCGCCTTCAGCCATCCTCGTATTATTTTGTTGTTTGAAAGTCCACCATCGGCTTGGTCTTTCTTTTTCGAGTTCGCCTTCGGGCGTCCTCGTATTATCTTGGGTTTGAAAGTCCACCTTCGGCTTGGTCTTTCTTTTCGTGTTCTCCTTCAGCCGTCTTCGTATTATCCTCGGGTTTGAAAGTCCATCTTAGACTTGGTCTTTCTTTTCGAGTTCGCCTTCGGCCGTCCTCACGTTACCCTTTGTTTGAAAGTCTACCTTCGGCTTAGTCTTTCTTTTCGAGTTCGCCTTCGGCCGTCCTCGTATTATTTTGTTGTTGGAAAGTCCACCTACGGCTTGGTCTTTCTTTTCGAGTTCGCATTCGGCCGTTCTCGTGTTACCCTTTTTTTGAAAGTCCACCTTCGGCTTGGTTTTTCTTTTTCGAGTTCGCCTTGGGTCGTCCTCTTATTAACTTGGGTTTGAAAGTCCACCATCGGCTTGGTCTTTCTTTTCGAGTTCGCCTTCGGCCGTCCTCGTGTTACCCTTTGTTTGAAAGCCCACCTTCAGCTTGGCCTTTCTTTTTTAAGGTCGCCTTCGGCCGTCCTCGTATTATCTTGGGTTCGAAAGTCCACCTTTGGCTTGGTCTTTTTTTCGAGTTCGCCTTCAGCTTTCCTCGTGTTACCCTTTGTTTGAAAGTGCTCCTTCGGCTTGGTCTTTCTTTTTCTAGTTCGCCTTCGGTCGTCCTCGTATTATCTTGGGTTTGAAAGTCCACCTTCGGCTTGGTCTTTCTTTTTGAGTTTGCCTTTGGCCGTCCTCATGTTACCCTTTGTTTGAAAGTCCACCTTCGGCTTGGTCTTTCTTTTTCGAGTTCGTCTTAGGCCGTCCTCGTATTATTTTGGGTTTTAAAAGTCCACCTTCGGCTTGGTCTTTCATTCCAAGTTCGCCTTCGGCCGTCCTCGTGTTACCCTTTGTTTGAAAGTCCACAATTCGCTTGCTCTTTCTTTTCGAGTTCGCCTTCAGCCATCCTCGTATTATTTTGTTGTTTGAAAGTCCACCATCGGCTTGGTCTTTCTTTTTCGAGTTCGCCTTCGGGCGTCCTCGTATTATCTTGGGTTTGAAAGTCCACCTTCGGCTTGGTCTTTCTTTTCGTGTTCTCCTTCAGCCGTCTTCGTATTATCCTCGGGTTTGAAAGTCCATCTTAGACTTGGTCTTTGTTTTCGAGTTCGCCTTCGGCCATCCTCGCGTTACCCTTTGTTTGAAAGTCTACCTTCGGCTTAGTCTTTCTTTTCGAGTTCGCCTTCGGCCGTCCTCGTATTATTTTGTTGTTGGAAAGTCCACCTACGGCTTGGTCTTTCTTTTCGAGTTCGCATTCGGCCGTTCTCGTGTTACCCTTTTTTTGAAAGTCAACCTTCGGCTTGGTTTTTCTTTTTCGAGTTCGCCTTGGGTCGTCCTCTTATTAACTTGGGTTTGAAAGTCCACCATCGGCTTGGTCTTTCTTTTCGAGTTCGCCTTCGGCCGTCCTCGTGTTACCCTTTGTGTGAAAGTCTACCTTCGACTTGGTCTTTCTTTTTCGAGTTCGCCTTCGGCCATCGTCGTATTATCTTGGGTTTGAAAGTCCACCTTCGGCTTGGTCTTTATTTTCGAGTTCTCCTTCAGTCGTCCTTGTGTTACCCTTTGTTTGAAAGTCCACCTTCGGCTTGGTATTCCTTTTTCAAGTTCGCCTTCGGCCGTCCTCGTATTATCTTGGGTTTGAAAGTCCACCTTCGGCTTGGTATTTCTTTTCGAGTTCGCCTTCGGCCTTCCTCGTGTTACCCTTTGTTTGAAAGTCCACCTTCGGTTTGCCCTTTCTTTTTTGAGGTCGCCTTCGGCCATCCTCGTATTATCTTGGGTTTGAAAGTCCACCTTCGGCTTGGTCTTTCTTTTCGAGTTCGTCTTCGGCCGTCCTCGTGTTACCCTTTGTTTAAAAGTCCACCTTTGGCTTGATCTTTCTTTTCGAGTTTGCCTTTGGTCGTCCTCGTATTATTTTGTTGTTTGAAAGTCCACCTTCGGCTTGGTCTTTCTTTTTCGAGTTTGCCTTCGGCCGTCCTCATATTATCTTGGGTTTGAAAGTCCACCTTCGGCATGGTCTTTCTTTTCGAGTTTGCCTTCATCCGTCTTCATATTATCTTGGGTTTGAAAGTCCACCTTCGGCTTGGTCTTTCTTTTCGAGTTCGCCTTCGGTCGTCCTCTCGTTACCCTTTGTTTGAAAGTCTACCGTCGACTTAGTCTTTCTTTTCGAGTTCGTCTTCGGCCGTCCACTTATTATTTTGTTGTTGGAAAGTCCAACTACACTTGGTCTTTCTTTTCGAGTTCGCATTCGGCCGTTCTCGTGTTACCCTTTTTTTGAAAGTCCACCTTCGGCTGGGTTTTTCTTTTTCGAGTTCACCTTTGGTCGTCCTCGTATTACCTTGGGTTTTAAAGTCCATCATCGGCTTGGTCTTTCTTTTCGAGGTCGCCTTCGGCCGTCCTCGTGTTACCCTTTGTGTGAAAGTCTACCTTCGACTTGGTCTTTCTTTTTCGAGTTCGCCTTCGGACATCGTCGTATTATCTTCGATTTGAAAGTCCACCTTCGGCTTGGTATTCCTTTTTCTAGTTCGCCTTCGGCCGTCCTCGTATTATCTTGGGTTTGAAAGTCCACCTTCGGCTTGGTATTTCTTTTCGAGTTCGCCTTCGGCCTTCCTCGTGTTACCCTTTGTGTGAAAGTCTACCTTCGACTTGGTCTTTCTTTTTCGAGTTCGCCTTCGGCCATCGTCGTATTATCTTGGGTTTGAAAGTCCACCTTCGGCTTGGTCTTTATTTTCGAGTTCTCCTTCAGTCGTCCTTGTGTTACCCTTTGTTTGAAAGTCCACCTTCGGCTTGGTATTCCTTTTTCAAGTTCGCCTTCGGCCGTCCTCGTATTATCTTGGGTTTGAAAGTCCACCTTCGGCTTGGTATTTCTTTTCGAGTTCGCCTTCGGCCTTCCTCGTGTTACCCTTTGTTTGAAAGTCCACCTTCGGTTTGCCCTTTCTTTTTTGAGGTCGCCTTCGGCCGTCCTCGTATTATCTTGGGTTTGAAAGTCCACCTTCGGCTTGGTCTTTCTTTTCGAGTTCGTCTTCGGCCGTCCTCGTGTTACCCTTTGTTTAAAAGTCCACCTTTGGCTTGATCTTTCTTTTCGAGTTTGCCTTTGGTCGTCCTCGTATTATTTTGTTGTTTGAAAGTCCACCTTCGGCTTGGTCTTTCTTTTTCGAGTTTGCCTTCGGCCGTCCTCATATTATCTTGGGTTTGAAAGTCCACCTTCGGCATGGTCTTTCTTTTCGAGTTTGCCTTCATCCGTCTTCATGTTATCTTGGGTTTGAAAGTCCACCTTCGGCTTGGTCTTTCTTTTCGAGTTCGCCTTCGGTCGTCCTCTCGTTACCCTTTGTTTGAAAGTCTACCGTCGACTTAGTCTTTCTTTTCGAGTTCGTCTTCGGCCGTCCACTTATTATTTTGTTGTTGGAAAGTCCACCTACACTTGGTCTTTCTTTTCGAGTTCGCATTCGGCCGTTCTCGTGTTACCCTTTTTTTGAAAGTCCACCTTCGGCTGGGTTTTTCTTTTTCGAGTTCACCTTTGGTCGTCCTCGTATTACCTTGGGTTTTAAAGTCCATCATCGGCTTGGTCTTTCTTTTCGAGGTCGCCTTCGGCCGTCCTCGTGTTACCCTTTGTGTGAAAGTCTACCTTCGACTTGGTCTTTCTTTTTCGAGTTCTCCTTCGGACATCGTCGTATTATCTTCGATTTGAAAGTCCACCTTCGGCTTGGTATTCCTTTTTCTAGTTCGCCTTCGGCCGTCCTCGTATTATCTTGGGTTTGAAAGTCCACCTTCGGCTTGGTATTTCTTTTCGAGTTCGCCTTCGGCCTTCCTCGTGTTACCCTTTGTTTGAAAGTCCACCTTCGGTTTGCCCTTTCTTTTTTGAGGTCGCCTTCGGCCGTCCTCGTATTATCTTGGGTTTGAAAGTCCACCTTCGGCTTGGTCTTTCTTTTCGAGTTCGTCTTCGGCCGTCCTCGTGTTACCCTTTGTTTAAAAGTCCACCTTTGGCTTGGCCTTTCTTTTCGAGTTTGCCTTTGGTCGTCCTCGTATTATTTTGTTGTTTGAAAGTCCACCTTCGGCTTGGTCTTTCTTTTTCGAGTTTGCCTTCGGCCGTCCTCATATTATCTTGGGTTTGAAAGTCCACCTTCGGCATGGTCTTTCTTTTCGAGTTTGCCTTCATCCGTCTTCATATTATCTTGGGTTTGAAAGTCAACCTTCGGCTTGGTCTTTCTTTTCGAGTTCGCCTTCGGTCGTCCTCTCGTTACCCTTTGTTTGAAAGTCTACCTTCGACTTAGTCTTTCTTTTCGAGTACGTCTTCGGCCGTCCACTTATTATTTTGTTGTTGGAAAGTCCACCTACACTTGGTCTTTCTTTTCGAGTTCGCATTCGGCCGTTCTCGTGTTACCCATTTTTTGAAAGTCCACCTTCGGCTGGGTTTTTCATTTTCGAGTTCACCTTTGGTCGTCCTCGTATTACCTTGGGTTTTAAAGTCCATCATCGGCTTGGTCTTTCTTTTCGAGGTCGCCTTCGGTCGTCCTCATGTTACCCTTTGTGTGAAAGTCTACCTTCGACTTGGTCTTTCTTTTTCGAGTTCGCCTTCGGACATCGTCGTATTATCTTCGATTTGAAAGTCCACCTTCGGCTTGGTCTTTCTTTTCGAGTTCTCCTTCGACCGTCCTCGTGTTACCCTTTGTTTGAAAGTCCACCTTCGGCTTGGTATTCCCTTTTCTAGTTCGCCTTCGGCCGTCCTCGTATTATCTTGGGTTTGAAAGTCCACCTTCGGCTTGGTCTTTCTTTTCGAGTTCGCCTTCGGCCGTCTTCGTGTTACCCTTTGTTTAAAAGTCCACCTTTGGCTTGGTCTTTCTTTTCGAGTTTGCCTTTGGTCGTCCCCGTATTATTTTGTTATTTGAAATTCCACCTTCGGCTTGGTCTTTCTTTTTCGAGTTCGCCTTCGGCCGTCCTCATATGATCTTGGGTTTGAAAGACCACCTTCGGCTTGGTCTTTCTTTTCGAGTTCGCCTTCAGCCGTCTTCATATTATCTTGGGTTTGAAAGTCCACCTTCGGCTTAGTCTTTCTTTTCGAGTTCGCCTTGGGTCGTCCTCGCGTTACCCTTTGTTTGAAAGTCTACCTTCGACTTAGTCTTTCTTTTCGAGTTCGTCTTCGGCCGTCCACTTATTATTTTGTTGTTGGAAAGTCCACCTACGGCTTGGTTTTTCTTTTTCGAGTTCGCCTTCGGTCGTCCTCGGATTACCTTGGGTTTTAAAGTCCATCATCGCCTTGGTCTTTCGTTTCGAGTTCGCCTTCGGCCGTCCTTGTGTTACCCTTTGTGTGAAAGTCTACATTCGACTTGGTCTTTCTTTTTCGAGTTCGCCTTCGGCCATCGTCGTATTATCTTCGATTTGAAAGTCCACCTTCGGCTTGGTCTTTCTTTTCGAGTTCTCTTTCGACCGTCCTCGTGTTACCCTTTGTTTGAAAGTCCACCTTCGGCTTGGTATTCCTGTTTCTAGTTCGCCTTCGGCCGTCCTCGTATTATCTTAGGTTTGAAAGTCCACCTTCGTCTTGGTATTTCTTTTCGAGTTCGCGTTCGGCCGTCCCCGCATTACCCTTTGTTTGAAAGCCCACCTTCGGCTTGGCCTTTCTTTTTTGCGGTCGCCTTCGGCCGTCCTTGTATTATCATGGGTTCGAAAGTCCACCTTCGGCTTGGTCTTTCTTTTCGAGTTCGCCTTCAGATGTCCTCGTGTTACCCTTTGTTTGAAATTCCACCTTCGGCTTGGTCTTTCTTTTTCTAGGTCGCCTTCGGCCGTCCTCGTATTATCTTGGGTTTGAAAGTCCACCTTTGGCTTGGTCTTTCTTTTCGAGTTTGCCTTTGGCCGTTGTAATACCCCAAAATTTGCTCTTCCCTTTTGGCATCATAGCATGGCATTATCATTTATCATATCATATCCATCTCATTAGCATTGCATTGCATTTAACATAGAAAAATGAAGCATGGCATCCTTCTTACCATCAGGGCATGTGATCAGGTGGAAGGTGGACAATCAAGGGATCATTCAAAGCACAAAAAGGTCAATCAAGTTGGCTCTAGGCAAGCCAAGAGGTCTCTCATGTCTCATACTATCTCAATTGATCTTCCACAACCTCAAGAAGGTGAGATTCAATAGGAGATTGAAGCATTACATCTTTCATTATGCAAGAGGTTCAAAAATTGAAGGAAAACCCTCAAGTGAGATAGCTCATTGATCCAAAATCATCCTCAAATGGTATATCTCATCATCCTTTAAGAAGGTACACAACATACTCTGAGGAATTTGAAATTGAAGACTGCACATTTTTCTCCTAGGAGGTGGGCACCAAAACTAGGGTTTCCCATTAAATCAGGGAATCTTTGATTTTTGGACAAAACTTGATGTCATGGTATTCTATATGTCCTTAAGTGTATGTATGTGGAAAATTGCATCTCAATTGGTTTTAGAAGTGGTTCAATTGGAAGAAAGATCAAGAATCAGAGAAATTGGGGCAAGTCAAATAATCAGGGGAAAAAGTCAACTCTTGACTTTTTGAGCCCAAAATCATGAAATTCATGTTGCATATGTCCAATGTACAAAATTTGGTCAAGAAACTCCAAAGGAATCATGAAAAAATCAAGATGTGGAAAGTTGCCATTTTTGGATGAAGTAGGGTTACTAAAAATAGCAAGTTTTGGCCATTTTGCATCAGAGTTTGAACCAAGGCCATTCAAATTTGGAGTACCAAATGAAAATTCCACTCTGCCTCAATGAAAGGCCTTGCTTTAAGCTTCAAATCCATGTGTGGAACATCTCCATTGGATAAAAAATGAGGGAGATATGATTGATCAAAGTTTGAGCAAAGTAGGTTCAAAACTAGGTCATGACCAAGATTTTCAGGTCACGCGCGCAATCATTTTAACAAACAGTTGGTGGGCCAAATGTCCACTCATTTTTCTCATGGTTAAAGACCTCAAATGAAAAACTTTTCAACATCAGAGTTGTTCCTTGTAGTGTCATCTTCAATACTCATGTTGGACAAAATTCCATTTGATCAAGTTATAGAGGCGATATATGGGGCCAAAGTCATGGTGATTATGCTGAAAATCCCATGCCAACATGCCTTGCCAGCCAACCTCACTCACACGCCCATGATGCAGTCTCACATCCTTGTGTTCTAAGTCATTTTCCATCACTTTAAAGGCATTATTTCACTTGGATTCAAACATCAAACATGTTCTATGATGCATCCTCAATCCATTGACACCAAGATGATCCATTTTCATGCATTGGTCATAAAGAAATCCATGTTCAAACATCACCATTTGCATTGATGCATTGACTGTCTTGTATAGTAATTCACACATTGTTTTTGGTTCAGTCATTCAACAAACTTTCATGATCACTTCAGTCCATTTCCTCATTAAACCAAACAATTCATGCACGTGCCTCCACCATGCTGCTTCTTACATGAGAAGGGAAATGTATGAAACTTCCACCACAAGCTACTGCTGCAAGCTGCTACACAAGCCGTGCCAATTCATCTTCTCATTACTCCCACCATAACTCCATGGGCTGCACCACACCAAAACAAAACCTCTCCAACTCGTGTCACTAACCTCCTCACTCATTCTGTTAACTCAGAACTCAGTTAACTAGCTCAGTTAACTTGAGTTCTAACTGTCAACCTTATGAGTTAATTCTTAACCAGCCACATAAATAGAAATTTCACACGCATTGGAGAGGGATTTGATTTTTCACTCTCACTTCAAGTTGCTCTCACTTTTTTCTCTCAGAATTCTCAGTGTCTCTCTCTTTTCACACGAGTCCTCCAACTTTCTGCTCCAATCTTCATCACTCATCAATCTTGCAGCAATGGTGCATTGAAGCGTGGCACTAAACTTCATCATCTCCAAACTCATCTCACTGATCTCACACGGATTCAAGCTTCTAATAAGCATTTATTTTGCTCAACTCAAGCTCTAGAATTCAAGAAGGAACCTCTGGTCTTCTTTCAACATTTGTCTCATCAAGTTCAGGTTTCATCATCTTAACTTTTCTTCTCTAATTCGAACTAATGTGAGCATATTCTTACTTGTTTGAAGTTCATTAGGAACAGTTTATATCTCTGGCTAGTGATAGGCTTATTAGAAGCATAGATTCAGTTTTAGGGCGAAACTTCTTGCATCTGATTCTCTTTGTATGATTATAATTGTTGAATTTTAAGACCAGATCCTTGTTCTACATGAGTTTAGCTTTTGATTGATACGTGTATTGTGAATTTCTGGAAGAATGTGAACTTTCAGGTGGTGGCTGCTGGCCGGAGAAGATGACCGGAGGTCATCTCCGGCCGGTGATTTTGAATACTAGGGTTTGTGTGCGTTTTAATCTCGTTCGTCCATTTTTTTTTTTTGATCGTGTGACTGAGAACGTGCCAACGCATTAAAAGACATGTGCATGTCATGTGCCAAAATTCTGAAGTCACTTAAGCGTGGTGTGGTGTAGTGCATGGTAACTTGTGTGTGTCCTCACGCATGTGCATTGATTCTGTGTACTTTGACTTTAGCATGACTTTGACTTGATCCAATGGTTAATAGTGAGTCAAGTTTGTTGACTGAAGGCGCATGTTTGTTATTGTGGATTGCGCGTGTAATGGACTTAGTCAGATTGATATCCACACCTCCCATGTTTTCAAGCCCAATTAAATTGAACTATGGATTTGCTATGGTTGCACCCCCATTCATATTGCATTTCATATTTTATTTTCATTTTTGCTACACGTTTCATAATTGATTTTTAAAAATATCAAATGATATTGGAAAATTCTACAAAAATTCATGTGTATTCTTAAAACATTTAGGAAATTTTTCATGATTTTATTTTCTGATTTTATGACCATTTTGCCCCTGTTCCATTATTTCTTTTGAATTTCCATTTGCATGCATACTTAATGTGACATATGATTTTGTGCATTTTTGTTCTTGATCATAAAAATTGATTTTGATGCCTTTCTTTTTGCATTGTGGTCACAATATGTTGAGGTATGTTTGAGATTTATGAGATGATTTTTAAGTCTTTTTTGGATGACTTTTGATGTGTTGCTTTGAGCATGAATGCATGAAACTTCCATGGGACTTTGACCTAATTGTTGAGTGACTTTGGTTCTGATTCATTGCTTGTGGACTTGATATGTTAATGGCATGTGTTTAAGGTGTTTGATTGGTGAAAGTCATAATTTTTGAAGCATGTTTGCTATTTGTTTGAAGCATGAAGTTTAACTTGTTCATTTTGTGAATGCATGCCTCATGTTTGGTTTGCTTGATCATGAAGGCACTTGTGCCATGAGTTGTGGTTTTGTTTGAGGATGTATAGCAT
The DNA here is from genome assembly GCA_022829125.1 of Lathyrus tuberosus. NCBI lineage: Eukaryota > Viridiplantae > Streptophyta > Magnoliopsida > Fabales > Fabaceae > Lathyrus > Lathyrus tuberosus. The sequence goes on from JALAZF010000438.1 coordinate 2,989,663, forward strand.
GTTAATTGACTTCTGATTGTGACATTTGGGTTTCACCTTTGCATGTTTGATGTTTATCTTGCACCTTAAGTCACTTGTTTCACAAGTATGAACCACATTCACATCACTTCACCTTTTCTTCTTTGCTTCTTGTTGGATTGAGATTTTGTTTGCATGATTTAGTATGCCCATTTAGGATAACATTAGGTTGTGTAAATATGAGTTACATTCTGACTTGGAAGCATGTATAGCATTCAATCTCATTTCACCTTGTTTGTCAACTTGTTTGAATTTGATTTGTTCATTATATTTTCTTGCTTTACTTGTAAGTGATTGTGCTAACCATGTAGGGGTTTTGGTAAGTTTCAATTGAGTATGGATAAGGAATCCACATTCAACTTCTATCCTTTCTCTTTTACAATTCCATGTTTTGTTAAGCACTTATGTGCTTTCTTTTAATAACTCATCACTTGCCCTTTGTGAATCACAATTCATCTTCTACTTCAGAAGTGAATTGTTTAATTCATTCTTTCTTTAGACGTTAGGTTGAAACCTCACAAACCTTAGGATCACTCCCTTAACTAATCAATTAGGATTGAGTCTTAGTCCATATGGATTTTTACCTTTATCCTCCCTTGAGTCTCTTTTCTCATCTCAAAGAAAATTCAAAACATATAATAAAGGTAGGCATTTATTGCATTTAGGCCTTTCATATAAAGAAAAGGTTATAAGGGGTCTTCTCTTATAATCTTAGAATGTATAGCATATAGCCCATCTTGGGTCAATGTGTTAAACATTTGATCTTGTATGAGGGACTTAAATGCAATACTTGTTGAAGGTGCAAATAATAAAAAACACTTCTTCATTTCTTAATCAACAAAACACTTAATAAACACAAGTATGCTAGTGTGTTTGAACCTTGACAATTGGAACTAAGTGTGGGGGTCTTCTTCACTCTTAGTGTGCTTTCTTACCCATTCCATCTTGGAATGTGAGGATGTACACATTCCAATGACTAAGATTCAGATACACTATCATATGCAAACAAATGAAAAAACTCTTAAAAGACAAAAACAAACAATAATGTCTTTCCTTCGGGAATTCTTTTCTCACCTCATTCACTCTCAACGCACGAACGCGCTTCTACTCGTTCTCTTGCAAGATGGTAACGCACTCGGACCAGCGAGCCTGCAACACCTGAGCTAGAACGTCAGCCGTTCTCTAAAAAACACAAACAATTCATCCCTAGTGAGGGGAACTACGTCGCTCTGATTCTCATGCTCCCGATGAGATACGTAGGCAGTGGGGTAGGGCCCATGCGAGCACTTCTTTTATTTTCCCTACATTTGTTTCTCTTTCTCCTTTCCTTTTTCAGTTCTTTCTCAGTATTCCTTTCTTTACACCCTTTGATCGAGACAAGCAAGCGTGGATCCCATCGGGTACGATGGACGTGAGGGGGTGCTAATACCTTCCTCTCGCGTAACCGACTCCCTTACCCACTTCTCTTGGTCGTAAGACCATGCTTTTCCTTTCCCTCAGGTTTACGCGGTGTTTCCTTTCCCTCTCTTGGGATAAATACACATTGCTGGCGACTCTGTTCGGTGCCACTTTCGCGTTTGTACTTGGATGAAAATCCCGGGAGCGACAGCTGGCGACTCTGCTGGGGAAAACATTTTGACCTATTGCTGGTCCATCCCTAAGCGAGTCAATCCTAGCGCTTGTCTGTTTTTCTTTCATTGGGTGTTTACTGTTGTGCTATATTTACCATTTTATTGTATCGTTATTTACTGCTTTACTGTACATTACTGTATTTACTGCTTTTTAGCATTACATATCATATTATTACTGTTGTGTTGGACTGTGCTATTTTCTGTTTGGCGGGATGGGATTTCTGAGAGATAAGCCCATTACACAGGCTTGAGTATACACTTAGAATTAGAGTGGAGAGTAGTGGGACCTACGTGCCGTTTGGAGTGCGTTGGGTGTTCACGAAATTCACAGCTAGACGAGGCTATCTTGGGACACGTCGTGGCATACGCATCTTGCGTATTCCAGGATGTAGATCTAGAGAGCTGTCGACTCTAGTGACCGATCATGAGGACCTTAGTGGAAATATCCCTCTTTAGTGGTGACAATGGCAGACCACATTCTGTGGCAAACCCATTCGCACCCGAGGGCCCACTTTGGAACTTGCATAGGATGACCTTTATTTTCTAAAAGGAGTCAGTGGACGACCTCTTTGATTGGCATAGCATTGTATCCTACGGGCTGAATGTGCTATTGCTTCTCAAACCTCCGAAGCTGACAAGCCTTATTTTCTAAGAACCACATGTGAGTATGGGCGGGATGTTTACAGGTTTGCAGGAAACCCAGCCTCCTACCTACCTTATTTGTGATTCTATGATGATTTCAGACATTGTATCCTATGACAGTGATTTAAGTGATCATCTCAGATATTGCCAGACTCAGTACAGAGACACAGTGCACACAGTTCAATACAGACACTGACACTTGATTACCTGATCACATGCCCTTTCGCATTGCATTATCATATCATAACAGTTATGTTTGTCATTTTCAGGTGCATAATACATTTCTGATTCCAATCCATGGGTTCAACAGAGATCGTCGCCGAGAGAAAGAACAATGTGTCTTACAAGTTTCCAGATCCTGTCTTGGATTCATTGCTCAAAGTTATAGATATGGCTGGTCCGGGTATTCTTGATAGGTTTCAGAAGAGCTACGGGAATTTGGTTGGGATGGTCCGTACAATCACCAAGTATGAACATGATGCTTTGCACACTCTGCTGCAGTTCTACGAGCCTTCGTTGAGGTGCTTTCTTTTTTCAGATTACATTTTGATGCCAACACTGGAAGAATTCTCATTTATTTTGGGAATTCCGATCACGCCGGCAATACCATTCTTCTCTGGTAGTTCTCCCAGCGTAAAAGAAATTGCTGCTGCTTTACAAATGGATCAGGCAGTGATAAAGAGTGGTGTGAGCAGTAAAAATGGGGTTAGCGGATTTCATTTAGAATTTCTGTCTGGACAGGCCCAAGAGGCTGCAAGTGCTAAAAATTGGACGGTTTACAATTCCATTCTGGCTCTCTGCATATATGGCCTAGTTTTCTTTCCCAATCATCAAGACTTTGTGGATATGCAAGCAACGAGAGTTTTCGTCCTTAAAAATCCAGTCCCTACTTTGTTAGGAGATTTTTATCATTCCGTGCATTACAAGAATGAGAAAAGGAGGGGAGGATCTGTTAGTTGTTGTACTCCACTTCTGAGTCATTGGTTTTTCAAACATTTGCCTCAGACAGGTGCCTTTGTGGAAACCAAAGATGTGGCGAAATGGTCTAAACGATTGATGAGTTTAACTGCTGATAACATTGTATGGTTTGATCACCGGTTGTTGAGAATAGAGCTTGTCACAAGATGCGGAAATTTTCCAAATGTGCCTTTGATTGGCAGAAAAGGAGGGATCAATTATAATCCAGTTTTGGCCATCCGACAGTTTGGGTATGCTTCCAGGGATCCTCCTACAGAGCAAGATGTGGAAGAATCTTTATTCTTTACAGGAACTAAAGATGTGAAGGTGGTAGAAGTAGTGAATGCTTGGAAAGATAAGCACAAAATTGGAAAAGCAGTTTTTGGAAAAGGAGATTGTAGATCTTATCCTGAATATGACAGGTGGATTGAGACGAAAGTAAAGGAATTGCTTTTACCCTTTTCAAGGGGACCTCTTTTATGTTCAGCACAGCCAGAACAACCCACTATGGTGGCTATTGAAGAATGTGAGAAGTGGAAGAAAATGGTCAGAGAGTTGCAGATAGAGAATTCTGGAATGAGCAGATGTCTTCAGAAAGCTCTAGCTGACAACAAAGAGTTGGAAAAGAGAGCCTTGAAAGCGGAAAAAACCTTGGCTGACAAAGAGGAAGATTTTGATGACAGAGCTCGGTACTTTCGGAAACTTACTTTGGGAGCAGATGACACTAGTCAGGCTCACAAGATTACAAAACAGGCTTTAGCCCGAAGCAAGGATTCATTAGCTCAACTTCGTCAAGCTTGGGATGAAGTCAGAATTGAAAATGCCGAGTTAAAGGAGCAGTCGAAGACTAAAGACGAGGAGCTTAAAAAGGCACATGAGCAGAGGAGAAAGTATCGGGAAAGCCTCGGTAAGAGTCAAGAACAGCTAGAAGAAGCTAGAGGTGAGTTGAAGAATATCAAGAAAGAGCTTGAAGAAGTCATGTTAGAAAGGGAGATACTCAAGACGCAAGCCGGCATAAAGAGACACAAAGGAATGTGTGATGACGAGGCTCTGATGCTGCATATGGGTTCTTTAACTGAAGCTCTTGAGAAAAGGGATGTCTTGATCAAAGAAATGATTGAAAAGCCGAATCACCAGCGTACCCGTATACTTTTTGAGGAAATCAAGTATTCAAGTGATAAGCTGAAGGGTGTGGAATTGTCAGATTGATGTGCTTTTCCCTGTATTTTGTTGTTAATGGATACCATCAGGCTTGTTGATGGATCCATTTTTTCCTTGTATTGCATTTGCGGTTGAACCTTTCTTAAATGTACTTGAATATTTTATTGAATGAGTACGAGCAGTTTTATTCAGGATTATTTCTTATCAGATAGCTGCACACAAGCACATGACCACAATACGTCTCTTTATATCACGATTTCTGGTCTTCAGATTTCTGTGGTTGGATTGGAATCAGGGTATAAAGCACCTCGGAAATGACAAACATGGCATTGCATGGCATTGCATATCATTTTGCATTTTTTTGTTACTTGCTTTTCAGGTACTCGTTGCAGGGACTCTAACCTTTATTTGGTTTCAGGCAGTATAGCGGAGAGTCATATTCACCGATATTCGACGCGAAGGAATCAAGTAAGAATCATGGATCAAGTGCAAAGTGATTTGGCGGAAATGAGGGCGCGTATGGACCAGTTCATGACCCTCATGACTGGCATGGCGCAAAATCAGGAGAGACTGAGGCTTCTGGTAGAGCGTCCCGACAATGGGCCCGAAGGTGATCATCATGACAATTCACAGGGACATGGCATTCCTCCTCCCGGTGGCAACCCTCCTCCTGGTGGTAACAATCGGGGTAATGGAAATGGTAGGCAGGCTGGTGTTACTCTTGAAGATACTCTGGAAGACCAATTTACTCTGCTGGATGCTGATGTGGGTAATCAAGGGGATCGAAGGTATGATGAGTTAGCAGAGAAGATCAGGGCCATAGAATGCAAGAACTCTATGGGTATTGATGTTACCAGCTTGGGGCTGGTCTCAGGAGTCAGAATTCCCCCTAAATTCAAACCTCCTACTTTTGATAAGTATCACGGCAATGCGTGTCCCCAAACGCATCTTCAAGCTTACTTTGGGAAGATTTCAGCCCATACGGATGACGAGAAGCTATGGATGCACTATTTTCAGGACAGTCTGGCTGGGGCATCCTTGACCTGGTACATGAAGTTGAATAGAGCTGCTGTGAAGAATTGGAAAGATCTGGCAGAAGCGTTCCTGAAGCAATACCAGTATAATATCGACATGGCGCCCAACCGCACCCAATTGCAGGGATTGTCCCAGAATGCCAAGGAGAGTTTCAAAGAATATGCACAGAGGTGGAGGGAAATGGCTGCCCAGGTCCAACCTCCCTTGTCAGACAGAGAAATGGCAGATATGTTCATGGGCACCTTGCAAGGGGCCTATCTGGATAGATTAGCTGCTTGTCCGTCAACTGGATTTGCTGATATTGTGATTGCGGGAGAAAGAATAGAAAGTCTGTTAAAGCTTGGAAAGATCCAGGATGTGAATGGGGCTGGCTCTTCGGGGACGAAGAAACCGTTTGCTAGTAACCAGAAAAGAAGAGAAGGTGATACGAATGCTGTGTTTAGAGGACGAGGCAGAGGGCGTTCTCGAGCTTATTATCAGGTAGATGCTGTGACAATCCCCACACCGTCCGTTCAGAAACAACAACCCCAACAACAAGTTCAACAGCAACAACCTTTTTTCCAGCAAAGGTCTAGACAGAGGGATCGTAAGATGGATCCTCTCCCTATGACTTATGCCGCGCTGTTGCCCCGGCTACTCGAGTTAAAGTTGGTAGAACTCCGTACTATGAAAGCTCCGGTTGCTGGAAACCTGCCACCTAACTTCGATGCTAATGCTCGTTGTGAGTTCCACTCAGGTGCTCAGGGGCACTCCATTGAAAAATGCTGGGCTTTCCATCATAAAGTACAAGATTTGATTGATGCTAAAGCCATCAATTTCTCTCCCGCTCCTAATATTACTCAGCATCCCATGCCTGATCATAGTGCAGCAAATGTGTACGTTATTGAAGATGGGAGGAGATTGAATCTGGTGTTAGACGTTCATCAAGTGAAAACTTCTTTGTTGGTTGTAAAAGATCGTTTATTGAAGGGACAGGTGTTCCCGGGCTGTAATCAAGATTGCTCTGAGTGTATGAATCAGGAGAACGGTTGTGATAAGTTGAAGATGGGTTTACAGAATCTGATCGATGAAGGATGTCTACAGTTCGACAGAGTCGTGAAAGACACTGATGAGATATCAACCGTGACCATCTATTACACTCCCGCTGAGATTCAAATGCCGGTCAATGCAGTTCCCGTGGCGAGTGTTGCGCCAGAAGGGCCCAGTCCTGTCACTATCACGGTGCCAGGACCAATTCCGTTCACGTCTACGAAGGCCATCCCATGGCACTATGGGGCAGATGTATATTACGAAGGTAAAAAACAGGAAGTTGAGCCGTCAGTCAGCCCAAATATTGATAATGTAGGGGGTGTAGGGGGCTTTACAAGGAGTGGAAGGTTGTTCGCTCCCCAAACCTTGAGAAGTGATAAGGAGGTAGAAGCTGCAGCAAAGGCTAGGGGTAAACAGGTGGTTGAAAGTGCGCCTACACCTGAAGCAGAGACAAAGATTATTTTTGATAAGGAAATGGAAGAATTTATGAAGATAATCAAGAAAAGCGATTATAAGATTGTGGACCAACTGAATCAGACCCCTTCAAAGATTTCAATCTTGTCACTATTGATGTGCTCTGATGCGCACCGACAGGCGTTGTTGAAAGTGTTGAAGAGTGCATACGTGCCACAAGAAATTACTGTTAATCAGCTCGAGGGCGTAATCTCCAATGTCAATGTTAGCCATGGCTTGGGATTTACAAGCAGAGATTTGACTGTTGAAGGAAGAAACCATAATAAGGCTTTGCATATCACGATGGAGTGTAAGGGCGCAGTGTTATCTCATGTACTGGTAGACACTGGTTCATCACTCAATGTCTTGCCCAAGAAGGCATTAATGAAGCTGGAAGTTGATGGTTTGATCTTAAGGCCTAGTGAATTGGTGGTCAGAGCATTCGATGGGACCCGACGATCTGTGTTTGGTGAGGTGGAATTGCCCGTACAAATTGGACCACAGGTATTCAAATCCACGTTCCATGTAATGGACATACAACCTGCATATAGCTGCCTATTGGGACGCCCTTGGATTCACGGAGCCGGGGCTGTTACTTCTACTCTACATCAAAAGCTGAAGTATGAGTTTGAAGGGCAGGTTGTGACAGTGTGTGGGGAAGAAGACATCTTTGTGAGTCACTTGTCCACGTTCAAGTACATTGAAATGGATGGGGAAATTCATGAGATGCTGTGCCAATCATTTGAAGCAGTCAATATTGACGATGCACCTGGGTCTTCTTCTGTACCAGTTGGGGCTGGTACCTCCATTTCATCTTACAAACAAGCTGTCGAAGTCGTCAGGGCAGGCAACGCCCAAGGTTGGGGCAGGTTGATAGAGACCCCAATGAAGGAAGACAAATTTGGTATTGGTTATCATCCCTCTACAACTTCAGATGCGGGGAGCAGGGGACCCATTACTTTCAATAGTGGGGGAATTATCTACACGGACCAGTCTTGTGCAGCCGCAGAGGATAGTGTTGACAGTGATTGTGACCTGGACAATTGGGTACGCCCTCATGCTTCGGGACAACAAGTGCAGAACTGGTTCGTTGAAGAAGTCATCCGGGTTACTCTTCAGACAGAGTAATTTTTCTTTGTTTTTTCTAACCATAATGCATGACAAAATCTTGCGCTCTGCCCAAGGCGTATAGATTCATTTGTAGGGCCACCATGGTTGCATTTGCAATGTTTAATCATTAATAAAGGACGTTTTGCAATCAAATTTTGTTCTCTGTCTTTCAGTTTTTATTTTTGCACAAAAAAATAAAATGGCAATGTTTCATTTTCTTTTGTTTTGCTTAAAAATAAATTCTAAAATAAGGCATGAACCCGTTCATGCAGACTTGATCCTCCGGATACCACTGATAACGATTTTGATATGGCTATGTATGACTTTGACAATCCGATTTATCAAGCCGAAGAAGGGGATGAGAAAGATTGTGAACTCCCTGAAGAACTGGCCAGATTGTTGAAACAAGAGGAAAGGGTCATCCAGCCTCATCAGGAGACTGTAGACATCATCAATATTGGTACCAAGGACGCCAAAAAAGAGATCAGGATTGGTGCCAGCTTGCAAGCAGATGTGAAGCAAACTTTGACGGAAATGTTGCGCGAGTATGTTGACATCTTCGCCTGGTCGTATCAAGACATGCCGGGGTTGGATACGGATATTGTCGTGCACAGGCTACCATTGAGAGAAGAATGTCCGCCAGTCAAGCAGAAACTTCGTCGGACTCACCCCGACATGGCTTTAAAGATTAAGGAGGAAGTCCAGAAGCAGTGGGACGCTGGTTTTCTCGCTGTGACAAAGTATCCTCCATGGGTAGCCAACATCGTGCCAGTACCGAAGAAAGATGGAAAAGTGAGAATGTGTGTGGATTATCGAGATCTTAATAAAGCTAGCCCGAAAGATGATTTTCCACTACCTCATATTGATGTGCTGGTCGATAATACAGCTCAGTTTTCAGTGTTCTCATTTATGGACGGTTTCTCCGGGTACAACCAGATCAAGATGGCACCTGAAGACATGGAGAAGACCACGTTCATTACTCCGTGGGGTACATATTGTTATAAAGTAATGCCTTTTGGGTTGAAAAACGCAGGGGCAACGTACCAGCGGGCGATGGTGACATTGTTTCATGACTTGATTCATAAGGAGATCGAATGTTATGTAGATGATATGATTGCCAAGTCGAGAACAGAAGAGGAACATCTGGTTAACCTGAAAAAGCTGTTTGAAAGGTTGAGAAAGTTCCGTCTGAGATTAAATCCAAACAAGTGCACGTTTGGGGTGCGTTCTGGAAAGTTACTGGGTTTCATTGTGAGCGAAAGAGGAATCGAGGTTGATCCTGCCAAGGTGAAAGCAATACAAGAAATGCCTGAACCGAGAACATAAAAAGAGGTTCGTGGTTTCTTGGGTAGATTGAACTACATTGCAAGGTTCATATCTCACCTAACAGCCACGTGTGAGCCAATATTTAAATTGTTAAGGAAAGATCAAACGGTCAGGTGGAATGACGATTGCCAATTGGCATTCGATAAGATAAAAGAATACTTGCAGGAACCTCCGATTTTAATACCTCCAGTTGAAGGGAGACCGCTGATAATGTATCTGACAATGCTTGAAGGTGCCATGGGTTGTGTTCTCGGTCAACATGACGAGACAGGTAGGAAGGAGCATGCTATTTACTACCTGAGCAAAAAGTTCAATGATTGTGAGTCCCGATACTCAATGCTTGGAAAGACATGCTGTGCGCTTGCATGGGCCGCTAAGCGATTGAGGCAATATATGGTTAGGCACACGACCTTGTTGATTTCAAAAATGGATCCTATCAAGTATATTTTTGAGAAACCAGCATTGACAGGCAGAGTTGCACGGTGGCAAATGGTCTTGACAGAGTATGACATTCAGTACACTTCACAAAAGGCCATCAAAGGAAGTATCTTGTCCGATTATCTTGCGCAACAGCCAATGGATGATTACCAACCCATGAAGTTTGACTTCCCTGATGAGGACATCATGTTTCTCAAAGCTAAAGACTGTGAGGAACCACTCCCGGAGGAGGGGCCAGACCCTGAATCCAAATGGAGTCTGATGTTTGATGGGGCTGTCAATATGAATGGGTGCGGAGTTGGAGCAGTTCTTATCACGCCGGAAGGTGTTCATATGCCTTTCACTGCACGAATAACTTTCGGATGCACCAACAATGAAGCAGAGTACGAAGCTTGTATAATGGGGATCGAGGAGGCGATTAATCTACGGATTAAAACCCTTGATATATTCGGTGATTCAGCTTTGGTAATCAATCAAGTGAAAGGGAGTTGGTACACGCACCAAGCAAATCTAGTGCCGTATAGAGATTATACGAGGAGATTGCTGACATTTTTCACAACAGTGAAACTGTACCATATTCCTCGAGATGAGAATAGGTTCGCGGATGCCTTGGCCACTTTGTCTTCCATGATCAAAGTGCAAGGATGGAACCATGTACCTAAGATTGAGGTATCCCGCCTTGACAGACCAGCATTTGTGTTTGCGGTCGATGCAACGTCTGATGACAAGCCATGGTTTCATGATATTAAGTGTTTCTTGAAAAGTCAAGAGTACCCGTCAGGGGCATCGTCCAAAGACAGGAAGACGTTGAGAAGGTTAGCTGGTAGTTTCTTCTTGAACAAAGATGGCGTGCTGTATAAAAGAAATTTTGACACGGTCCTGCTTAGATGTGTGGATAGACATGAAGCAGACTTGTTGATGATTGAAGTGCACGAAGGCTCTTTCGGTACTCACGCCGGAGGGCATGCAATGGCTAAAAAGTTGTTAAGATCGGGATATTATTGGTTGACTATGGAGTCAGATTGTTGTAAATATGCCCGCAAATGCCATAAATGCCAGATCTATGCAGACAAGGTGCATGTGCCTCCAAATCCGTTGAGCATCATGTCGTCGCCTTGGCCGTTTGCCATGTGGGGCATTGATATGATCGGAAAAATTGAGCCTACAGCTTCCAATGGTCATCGTTTCATCTTGGTGGCAATTGATTGCTTCACCAAATGGGTTGAAGCCGCATCCTATGCCAATGTTACAAAGCAAGTGGTCGCTCGTTTCTTAAAACGGGATATCATTTGCCGATATGGAGTCCCCGAAAGAATCATTACTGATAATGGTTCTAATTTGAATAATAAGATGATGGCTGAGTTATGCCGGGACTTCAAAATCGAACATCACAATTCTTCTCCGTACCGCCCAAAGATGAATGGCGCGGTCGAAGCGGCCAACAAAAATATCAAGAAGATTGTGCAGAAGATGGTTGTCACGTACAAAGATTGGCATGAGATGTTACCATTTGCTTTGCATGGGTATCGAACGTCGGTACGCACGTCCACTGGGGCAACCCCATTCTCACTTGTATATGGTATGGAGGCAGTGCTACCGGTTGAAGTAGAGATTCCGTCCCTCAGAGTCATGATGGATGTTAAGCTAGATGAAGCTGAATGGGTACGAGCCAGATTTGATCAGCTGAGCCTTATTGAGGAAAAGCGATTGGCAGCTGTATGCCATGGGCAACTATATCAGCGCAGAATGAAGCAGGCATTTGACCAGAAGGTGCGTCCTCGGGTTTATAAAGTCGGAGATGTGGTACTCAAAAGGATCCTTCCTCCCAATACAGATCACAGGGGCAAATGGACTCCTAATTATGAAGGTCCATTCGTGGTTAAAAAGGTCTTTTCGGGCGGAGCTTTATTGCTTACAACCATGGATGGCGAAGACTTTTCATCCCCTGTCAACTCGGACGTAGTCAAAAAATACTTCGCATGAATAGACCCGCTGGATAATAAAAATAAAAAAAATCCAGGCAAAAAAAGGGCATCCCGGCGAACCAAAAACAGAATAAGGTTCGGGCAAAAATTAGGGATATAATTGAAAAAATTGTACACCCGGTAAGTTGAAAACCCGAAAGGGCAACTTAGGCAAAAAAGGGTATCCTGGTGGATCGAAAACCTGAAAGGGCGGTCCACACAAAAGAGGGATTTAAGCGAATGACTACAGTTTGAGTTATCTGTACCCATTACCGTTTGAACAACTGACGTTCTGAAGGATAGGAATCGGTCTGATCATTCCTCAGAAGGCAAGGTCGGGGAGTTTTGAAGACATACTGGTCATAACAGAATGGAAACTCAGTGGAATTCCGTTTTCACATTGCCATTAGGATAGTTTCTTTTCTCAATTTTCAGCGATCACCTCTTTCCAGGGATTGCTTCCGGATGTAATTGCCTATTCTGGGCTTTCAGTCAATAAATTGAATTTCAATAAAAAGCTTTCTATTTTTGTTTTATTGCTTTGTTTGCAAAAACGTCCTAATTGTTGATAAAACATTGCATTTGAAAACATGGCAGCCTGGCAATAACATGCGCAGAAAAAAAATATTTGAAATTACTTCGAATGTTGAATACTCCCGGATGGTGGATTCTAGCCACGCAATATTCGGGGCATGTGGGCATATTCTTTTGTTGCAGGTAGCAGGTGCAGATGATCTTAAGCACAAGACTAGCAATAAATCACCCCACGCAAAAGACTGGGGCAATTATGGGTAAGGAGATCGGCGTTCATCGGGTCGATCTCAGTGAATTAAGTTCAACTGGGTACCGTTGTATCTTATTAAGTCGATTCTCTCATTCAGTCCTTCCAACGGCTACAAGCTTTTCTATGTCGGTAACGGTCACAGGTTCCCCAAAAGAAGGGTCTCGTCGACACCGAAACTGATGGTCATTATCCCCAGCGAAGTCACAAGAGTTGGAAGAGGCTAGATCTTCTGTAAAATCCTCTTATGACATCCGCTTCGGGGACAAATTGTTGGTTTTCTTAAGCATGGGGCATGTTGTTTCCCCAGCATGAAGTGTTGATCACCCCCCATTAGAGTTTGATGGTCATTATCCCCAGCGAAGTCGCAGGAGTTTGAAGAAGCTAAATCTTCCGTAAGATCCTCTTATGACATCCTCTTCGGGGAAAAATTGTTTGGTTCCCCAGCATGAAGTGTTGATCATCCCCAGTAGAGTTTGAGGACAGTTGGTCTTCTGTAAAATCCTCTCAAAAGGCATTCCCCAACACGAGACGCTTTAAAGCAGTTTTCTCCAGCAGAGTTTGTTATAAACCCGTCATCCCTAACGGAATTGTCTAAAGGAAAGCTCGCCTAACATGGGGCATTGTAGTACTTATCCTAAGCTCGACAGTCACATTCTTCAGCAGACTACTGTGGATTTGCTTTGGGTTTCCCCAACAGATCTCTAAGGACTCTTTCTAGCAAGTTGTAGTGGAATGTTCTAACCAGGATTTGCATATCCCTGGAAGAGTAGCCCGGATCCCCAACAAGATTGTGTCTCTGGTAATGATCCCCCACAGAGGTCAGCATCGAATCTTGTCAGCAATACTCCCCAGCTGAGTTGTTGTCCTCCCCGCAGAGGTTTATAAGATCGACAGAGTCTATTCCTCAACAAGGATGGTACAGCCTTTCCCCAGCCGGGTCAGAAGGTGGATAACCCCTATAAAGGATCTTAGGTTGAATAAATCCCCAAGCAGAGTTTTAATGGCTCATTTCCCCAGCAGGACGTCATTTAAAAATTCTCATCCCCAGCGGAGTTGCTGTGACCAGAATCCAGCCCCAAACAGATGGAATAATTCCTGCCAGAGTCGTCATTCCCTCATATCTTAAAGTCCAATTTATTTTTGGCAAGCTTGACAATTCGAAGCAGACGGATTGTTCATCCATTCGCCAGCAGAGATATTATCCTTTTAGGAGTCTCCGAGATTAAATCATTGATTGTGGTTCCTCAGCAGAGTCGGCAGAGATGTCTGGCGCGGAGGCAGAGAGTAATTCGATTTTAAAATTCCAAAAGTCCAACAGTGGATTGGCAAAAGTCCATCTTCGGGTGGCAAAGCAGCTAAAAGTCCAACAGTGGATTGGCAAAAGTCCGTCTTCGGGTGGCAAAAGTCCAACAGTGGATTGGCAAAAGTCCGTCTTCGGGTGGCAAAAGTCCAACAGTGGATTGGCAAAAGTCCGTCTTCGGGTGGCAAAAGTCCAACAGTGGATTGGAAAAAGTCCGTCTTCGGGTGGCAAAAGTCCAACAGTGGATTGGCAAAAGTCCGTCTTCGGGTGGCAAAAGTCCAACAGTGGATTGGCAAAAGTCCGTCTTCGGGTGGCAAAAGTCCAACAGTGGATTGGCGAAAGGTCCATCTAAGGGTGGCATATTCTAAAAGTCCAACAGTGGATTGGCAAAAGTCCATCTTCGGGTGGCACGAAGCTGCAAAGTCCACCAGTAGTGTGGCAGGCCAGTAGTCGTCTGGAGTTGCATAAAAGACATTATTAAGGTCCACCAGTAGTGTGGCAAGCCAGTAGTCGTCTGGCGTCGTTCAAAAAGACAGTATTAAAGTCCACCAGTAGCGTGGCAAGCCAGTAGTCGTCTGGCATCGTTCAAAAGACAGATCTCTCCGACGTTTCATCGAGGACTCAATCCAGCAGTCTCGTTGGGTTTATATCCCTGTTATTCTTCATCATCCAGAGCAAATTTTTGGTTATATTTGGTATTCAATCACTATATACCTTGAAAGTCCGAAAGCAATTGCTTTCAGGCATTCAGGTCTACAGCGCTTGAATAGGGGCAGCTGTAATACCCCAAAATTTGCTCTTCCCTTTTGGCATCATAGCATGGCATTATCATTTATCATATCATATCCATCTCATTAGCATTGCATTGCATTTAACATAGAAAAATGAAGCATGGCATCCTTCTTACCATCAGGGCATGTGATCAGGTGGAAGGTAGACAATCAAGGGATCATTCAAAGCACAAAAAGGTCAATCAAGTTGGCTCTAGGCAAGCCAAGAGGTCTCTCATGTCTCATACTATCTCAATTGATCTTCCACAACCTCAAGAAGGTGAGATTCAATAGGAGATTGAAGCATTACATCTTTCATTATGCAAGAGGTTCAAAAATTGAAGGAAAACCCTCAAGTGAGATAGCTCATTGATCCAAAATCATCCTCAAATGGTATATCTCATCATCCTTTAAGAAGGTACACAACATACTCTGAGGAATTTGAAATTGAAGACTGCACATTTTTCTCCTAGGAGGTGGGCACCAAAACTAGGGTTTCCCATTAAATCAGGGAATCTTTGATTTTTGGACAAAACTTGATGTCATGGTATTCTATATGTCCTTAAGTGTATGTATGTGGAAAATTGCATCTCAATTGGTTTTAGAAGTGGTTCAATTGGAAGAAAGATCAAGAATCAGAGAAATTGGGGCAAGTCAAATAATCAGGGGAAAAAGTCAACTCTTGACTTTTTGAGCCCAAAATCATGAAATTCATGTTGCATATGTCCAATGTACAAAATTTGGTCAAGAAACTCCAAAGGAATCATGAAAAAATCAAGATGTGGAAAGTTGCCATTTTTGGATGAAGTAGGGTTACTAAAAATAGCAAGTTTTGGCCATTTTGCATCAGAGTTTGAACCAAGGCCATTCAAATTTGGAGTACCAAATGAAAATTCCACTCTGCCTCAATGAAAGGCCTTGCTTTAATCTTCAAATCCATGTGTGGAACATCTCCATTGGATAAAAAATGAGGGAGATATGATTGATCAAAGTTTGAGCAAAGTAGGTTCAAAACTAGGTCATGACCAAGATTTTCAGGTCACGCGCGCAATCATTTTAACAAACAGTTGGTGGGCCAAATGTCCACTCATTTTTCTCATGGTTAAAGACCTCAAATGAAAAACTTTTCAACATCAGAGTTGTTCCTTGTAGTGTCATCTTCAATACTCATGTTGGACAAAATTCCATTTGATCAAGTTATAGAGGCGATATATGGGGCCAAAGTCATGGTGATTATGCTGAAAATCCCATGCCAACATGCCTTGCCAGCCAACCTCACTCACACGCCCATGATGCAGTCTCACATCCTTGTGTTCTAAGTCATTTTCCATCACTTTAAAGGCATTATTTCACTTGGATTCAAACATCAAACATGTTCTATGATGCATCCTCAATCCATTGACACCAAGATGATCCATTTTCATGCATTGGTCATAAAGAAATCCATGTTCAAACATCACCATTTGCATTGATGCATTGACTGTCTTGTATAGTAATTCACACATTGTTTTTGGTTCAGTCATTCAACAAACTTTCATGATCACTTCAGTCCATTTCCTCATTAAACCAAACAATTCATGCACGTGCCTCCACCATGCTGCTTCTTACATGAGAAGGGAAATGTATGAAACTTCCACCACAAGCTACTGCTGCAAGCTGCTACACAAGCCGTGCCAATTCATCTTCTCATTACTCCCACCATAACTCCATGGGCTGCACCACACCAAAACAAAACCTCTCCAACTCGTGTCACTAACCTCCTCACTCATTCTGTTAACTCAGAACTCAGTTAACTAGCTCAGTTAACTTGAGTTCTAACTGTCAACCTTATGAGTTAATTCTTAACCAGCCACATAAATAGAAATTTCACACGCATTGGAGAGGGATTTTATTTTTCACTCTCACTTCAAGTTGCTCTCACTTTTTTCTCTCAGAATTCTCAGTGTCTCTCTCTTTTCACACGAGTCCTCCAACTTTCTGCTCCAATCTTCATCACTCATCAATCTTGCAGCAATGGTGCATTGAAGCGTGGCACTAAACTTCATCATCTCCAAACTCATCTCACTGATCTCACACGGATTCAAGCTTCTAATAAGCATTTATTTTGCTCAACTCAAGCTCTAGAATTCAAGAAGGAACCTCTGGTCTTCTTTCAACATTTGTCTCATCAAGTTCAGGTTTCATCATCTTAACTTTTCTTCTCTAATTCGAACTAATGTGAGCATATTCTTACTTGTTTGAAGTTCATTAGGAACAGTTTATATCTCTGGCTAGTGATAGGCTTATTAGAAGCATAGATTCAGTTTTAGGGCGAAACTTCTTGCATCTGATTCTCTTTGTATGATTATAATTGTTGAATTTTAAGACCAGATCCTTGTTCTACATGAGTTTAGCTTTTGATTGATACGTGTATTGTGAATTTCTGGAAGAATGTGAACTTTCAGGTGGTGGCTGCTGGCCGGAGAAGATGACCGGAGGTCATCTCCGGCCGGTGATTTTGAATACTAGGGTTTGTGTGCGTTTTAATCTCGTTCGTCCATTTTTTTTTTTTGATCGTGTGACTGAGAACGTGCCAACGCATTAAAAGACATGTGCATGTCATGTGCCAAAATTCTGAAGTCACTTAAGCGTGGTGTGGTGTAGTGCATGGTAACTTGTGTGTGTCCTCACGCATGTGCATTGATTCTGTGTACTTTGACTTTAGCATGACTTTGACTTGATCCAATGGTTAATAGTGAGTCAAGTTTGTTGACTGAAGGCGCATGTTTGTTATTGTGGATTGCGCGTGTAATGGACTTAGTCAGATTGATATCCACACCTCCCATGTTTTCAAGCCCAATTAAATTGAACTATGGATTTGCTATGGTTGCACCCCCATTCATATTGCATTTCATATTTTATTTTCATTTTTGCTACACGTTTCATAATTGATTTTTAAAAATATCAAATGATATTGGAAAATTCTACAAAAATTCATGTGTATTCTTAAAACATTTAGGAAATTTTTCATGATTTTATTTTCTGATTTTATGACCATTTTGCCCCTGTTCCATTATTTCTTTTGAATTTCCATTTGCATGCATACTTAATGTGACATATGATTTTGTGCATTTTTGTTCTTGATCATAAAAATTGATTTTGATGCCTTTCTTTTTGCATTGTGGTCACAATATGTTGAGGTATGTTTGAGATTTATGAGATGATTTTTAAGTCTTTTTTGGATGACTTTTGATGTGTTGCTTTGAGCATGAATGCATGAAACTTCCATGGGACTTTGACCTAATTGTTGAGTGACTTTGGTTCTGATTCATTGCTTGTGGACTTGATATGTTAATGGCATGTGTTTAAGGTGTTTGATTGGTGAAAGTCATAATTTTTGAAGCATGTTTGCTATTTGTTTGAAGCATGAAGTTTAACTTGTTCATTTTGTGAATGCATGCCTCATGTTTGGTTTGCTTGATCATGAAGGCACTTGTGCCATGAGTTGTGGTTTTGTTTGAGGATGTATAGCATGTTAATTGACTTCTGATTGTGACATTTGGGTTTCACCTTTGCATGTTTGATGTTTATCTTGCACCTTAAGTCACTTGTTTCACAAGTATGAACCACATTCACATCACTTCACCTATTCTTCTTTGCTTCTTGTTGGATTGAGATTTTGTTTGCATGATTTAGTATGCCCATTTAGGATAACATTAGGTTGTGTAAATATGAGTTACATTCTGACTTGGAAGCATGTATAGCATTCAATCTCATTTCACCTTGTTTGTCAACTTGTTTGAATTTGATTTGTTCATTATATTTTCTTGCTTTACTTGTAAGTGATTGTGCTAACCATGTAGGGGTTTTGGTAAGTTTCAATTGAGTATGGATAAGGAATCCACATTCAACTTCTATCCTTTCTCTTTTACAATTCCATGTTTTGTTAAGCACTTATGTGCTTTCTTTTAATAACTCATCACTTGCCCTTTGTGAATCACAATTCATCTTCTACTTCAGAAGTGAATTGTTTAATTCATTCTTTCTTTAGACGTTAGGTTGAAACCTCACAAACCTTAGGATCACTCCCTTAACTAATCAATTAGGATTGAGTCTTAGTCCATATGGATTTTTACCTTTATCCTCCCTTGAGTCTCTTTTCTCATCTCAAAGAAAATTCAAAACATATAATAAAGGTAGGCATTTATTGCATTTAGGCCTTTCATATAAAGAAAAGGTTATAAGGGGTCTTCTCTTATAATCTTAGAATGTATAGCATATAGCCCATCTTGGGTCAATGTGTTAAACATTTGATCTTGTATGAGGGACTTAAATGCAATACTTGTTGAAGGTGCAAATAATAAAAAACACTTCTTCATTTCTTAATCAACAAAACACTTAATAAACACAAGTATGCTAGTGTGTTTGAACCTTGACAATTGGAACTAAGTGTGGGGGTCTTCTTCACTCTTAGTGTGCTTTCTTACCCATTCCATCTTGGAATGTGAGGATGTACACATTCCAATGACTAAGATTCAGATACACTATCATATGCAAACAAATGAAAAAACTCTTAAAAGACAAAAACAAACAATAATGTCTTTCCTTCGGGAATTCTTTTCTCACCTCATTCACTCTCAACGCACGAACGCGCTTCTACTCGTTCTCTTGCAAGATGGTAACGCACTCGGACCAGCGAGCCTGCAACACCTGAGCTAGAACGTCAGCCGTTCTCTAAAAAACACAAACAATTCATCCCTAGTGAGGGGAACTACGTCGCTCTGATTCTCATGCTCCCGATGAGATACGTAGGCAGTGGGGTAGGGCCCATGCGAGCACTTCTTTTATTTTCCCTACATTTGTTTCTCTTTCTCCTTTCCTTTTTCAGTTCTTTCTCAGTATTCCTTTCTTTACACCCTTTGATCGAGACAAGCAAGCGTGGATCCCATCGGGTACGATGGACGTGAGGGGGTGCTAATACCTTCCTCTCGCGTAACCGACTCCCTTACCCACTTCTCTTGGTCGTAAGACCATGCTTTTCCTTTCCCTCAGGTTTACGCGGTGTTTCCTTTCCCTCTCTTGGGATAAATACACATTGCTGGCGACTCTGTTCGGTGCCACTTTCGCGTTTGTACTTGGATGAAAATCCCGGGAGCGACAGCCGTCCTCATGTTACCCTTTGTTTGAAAGTCCACCTTCGGCTTGGTCTTTCTTTTTCGAGTTCGCCTTAGGCCGTCCTCGTAATATCTTGGGTTTGAAAGTCCACCTTCAGCTTAGTCTTTCTTTTCGATTTCCCCTTCGGCTGTCCTCGCGTTACCCTTTATTTGAAAGCCTACCTTCGGCTTAGTCTTTCTTTTTGAGTTCTACTTCGACCGTCCTCGTATTATTTTGGGTTTTAAAAGTACACCTTCGGCTTGGCCTTCCTTTCCGAGTTCGCCTTCGGCCGTCCTCGTGTTACCCTTTGTTTGAAAGTCAACCTTCGGCTTGGTCTTTCTTTTTCGAGTTCGCCTTCGGTCGTCCTCGTATTATCTTGGGTTTGAAAGCCCACCTTCGGCTTGGTCTTTCATTTCGAGTTCGCCTTCGG
This sequence comes from Lathyrus tuberosus, assembly GCA_022829125.1. Taxonomy (NCBI): domain Eukaryota; kingdom Viridiplantae; phylum Streptophyta; class Magnoliopsida; order Fabales; family Fabaceae; genus Lathyrus; species Lathyrus tuberosus. Next base: position 3,009,844 of record JALAZF010000438.1, read on the forward strand.
CCGTCCTAGTGTTACCCTTTGTTTGAAAGTCCACCTTTGGCTTGCTCTTTCTTTTCGAGTTCGCCTTCGGCCGTCCTCGTATTATTTTGTTGTTTGAAAGTCCACCATCGGCTTGGTCTTTCTTTTTAGAGTTCGCCTTCGTCCGTCCTCGTATTATCTTGGGTTTGAAAGTCCACCTTCGGCTTGGTCTTTCTTTTCGTGTTCTCCTTCAGCCGTCTTCGTATTATCCTGGGGTTTGAAAGTCCATCTTAGACTTGGTCTTTCTTTTCGAGTTCGCCTTCGGCCGTCCTCGTGTTACCCTTTGTGTGAAAGTCTACCTTCGATTTGGTCTTTCTTTTTCGAGTTCGCCTTCGACCATCGTCGTATTATCTTCGGTTTGAAAGTCCACCTTCGGCTTGGTCTTTTTTTTCGAGTTCTCCTTCGGCAATCCTCGTGTTACCCTTTGTGTGAAAGTCTACCTTCGACTTGGTCTTTCTTTTTCGAGTTCGCCTTCGACCATCGTCGTATTATCTTCGGTTTGAAAGTCCACCTTCGGCTTGGTCTTTTTTTTCGAGTTCTCCTTCGACCGTCCTCGTGTTACCCTTTGTTTAAAAGTCCACCTTCGGCTTGGTATTCCTTTTTCTAGTTCGCCTTCGGCCGTCCTCGTATTATCTTAGGTTTGAAAGTCCACCTTCGGATTGGTATTTCTTTTCGAGTTCGCCTTCGGCCGTCCTCGTGTTACCCTTTGTTTGAAAGCCCACCTTCGGCTTGGTATTCCTTTTTCTAGTTCGCCTTCGGCCGTCCTCGTATTATCTTAGGTTTGAAAGTCCACCTTCGTCTTGGTATTTCTTTTCGAGTTCGCGTTCGGCCGTCCCCGCATTACCCTTTGTTTGAAAGCCCACCTTCGGCTTGGCCTTTCTTTTTTGCGGTCGCCTTCGGCCATCCTTGTATTATCATGGGTTCGAAAGTCCACCTTCGGCTTGGTCTTTCTTTTCGAGTTCGCCTTCAGATGTCCTCGTGTTACCCTTTGTTTGAAATTCCACCTTCGGCTTGGTCTTTCTTTTTCTAGGTCGCCTTCGGTCGTCCTCGTATTATCTTGGGTTTGAAAGTCCACCTTTGGCTTGGTCTTTCTTTTCGAGTTTGCCTTTGGCCGTCCTCATGTTACCCTTTGTTTGAAAGTCCACCTTCGGCTTGGTCTTTCTTTTTCGAGTTCCCCTTCGACCGTCCTCGTATTATTTTGGGTTTTAAAAGTACACCTTCGGCTTGGCCTTCCTTTCCGAGTTCGCCTTCGGTCGTCCTCGTGTTACCCTTTGTTTGAAAGTCAACCTTCGGCTTGGTCTTTCTTTTTCGAGTTCGCCTTCGGTCGTCCTCGTATTATCTTGGGTTTGAAAGCCCACCTTCGGCTTGGTCTTTCATTTCGAGTTCGCCTTCGTCCGTCCTAGTGTTACCCTTTGTTTGAAAGTCCACCTTTGGCTTGCTCTTTCTTTTCGAGTTCGCCTTCGGCCGTCCTCGTATTATTTTGTTGTTTGAAATTCCACCATCGGCTTGGTCTTTCTTTTTAGAGTTCGCCTTCGTCCGTCCTCGTATTATCTTGGGTTTGAAAGTCCACCTTCGGCTTGGTCTTTCTTTTCGTGTTCTCCTTCAGCCGTCTTCGTATTATCCTGGGGTTTGAAAGTCCATCTTAGACTTGGTCTTTCTTTTCGAGTTCGCCTTCGGCCGTCCTCGTGTTACCCTTTGTGTGAAAGTCTACCTTCGACTTGGTCTTTCTTTTTCGAGTTCGCCTTCGACCATCGTCGTATTATCTTCGGTTTGAAAGTCCACCTTCGGCTTGGTCTTTTTTTTCGAGTTCTCCTTCGGCCATCCTCGTGTTACCCTTTGTGTGAAAGTCTACCTTCGACTTGGTCTTTCTTTTTCGAGTTCGCCTTCGACCATCGTCGTATTATCTTCGGTTTGAAAGTCCACCTTCGGCTTGGTCTTTTTTTTCGAGTTCTCCTTCGGCCATCCTCGTGTTACCCTTTGTGTGAAAGTCTACCTTCGACTTGGTCTTTCTTTTTCGAGTTCGCCTTCGACCATCGTCGTATTATCTTCGGTTTGAAAGTCCACCTTCGGCTTGGTCTTTTTTTTCGAGTTCTCCTTCGGCCATCCTCGTGTTACCCTTTGAGTGAAAGTCTACCTTCGACTTGGTCTTTCTTTTTCGAGTTCGCCTTCGACCATCGTCGTATTATCTTCGGTTTGAAAGTCCACCTTCGGCTTGGTCTTTTTTTTCGAGTTCTCCTTCGACCGTCCTCGTGTTACCCTTTGTTTAAAAGTCCACCTTCGGCTTGGTATTCCTTTTTCTAGTTTGCCTTCGGCCGTCCTCGTATTATCTTAGGTTTGAAAGTCCACCTTCGGATTGGTATTTCTTTTCGAGTTCGCCTTCGGCCGTCCTCGTGTTACCCTTTGTTTGAAAGCCCACCTTCAGCTTGGCCTTTCTTTTTTAAGGTCGCCTTCGGCCGTCCTCGTATTATCTTGGGTTCGAAAGTCCACCTTTGGCTTGGTCTTTTTTTCGAGTTCGCCTTCAGCTGTCCTCGTGTTACCCTTTGTTTGAAGGTGCTCCTTCGGCTTGGTCTTTCTTTTTCTAGTTCGCCTTCGGTCGTCCTCGTATTATCTTGGGTTTGAAAGTCCACCTTCGGCTTGGTCTTTCTTTTTGAGTTTGCCTTTGGCCGTCCTCATGTTACCCTTTGTTTGAAAGTCCACCTTCGGCTTGGTCTTTCTTTTTCGAGTTCGTCTTAGGCCGTCCTCGTATTATTTTGGGTTTTAAAAGTCCACCTTCGGCTTGGTCTTTCATTCCAAGTTCGCCTTCGGCCGTCCTCGTGTTACCCTTTGTTTGAAAGTCAACCTTCGGCTTGGTCTTTCTTTTTCGAGTTTGCCTTCGGTCGTCCTCGTATTATCTTGGGTTTGAAAGCCCACCTTCGGCTTGGTCTTTCATTTCGAGTTCGCCTTCGGCCGTCCTCGTGTTACCCTTTGTTTGAAAGTCCACAATTCGCTTGCTCTTTCTTTTCGAGTTCGCCTTCGGCCATCCTCGTATTATTTTGTTGTTTGAAAGTCCACCATCGGCTTGGTCTTTCTTTTTCGAGTTCGCCTTCGGGCGTCCTCGTATTATCTTGGGTTTGAAAGTCCACCTTCGGCTTGGTCTTTCTTTTCGTGTTCTCCTTCAGCCGTCTTCGTATTATCCTCGGGTTTGAAAGTCCATCTTAGACTTGGTCTTTCTTTTCGAGTTCGCCTTCGGCCGTCCTTGCGTTACCCTTTGTTTGAAAGTCTACCTTCGGCTTAGTCTTTCTTTTCGAGTTCGCCTTCGGTTTTCCTCGTATTATTTTGTTGTTTGAAAGTCTACCTTCGGCTTGGTCTTTCTTTTCGAGTTCGCATTCGGCCGTTCTCGTGTTACCCTTTTTTTGAAAGTCCACCTTCGACTTGGTTGTTCTTTTTCGAGTTCGCCTTGGGTCGTCCTCTTATTAACTTGGGTTTGAAAGTCCACCATCGGCTTGGTCTTTATTTTCGAGTTCGCCTTCGGCCGTCCTCGTGTTACCCTTTGTGTGAAAGTCTACCTTCGACTTGGTCTTTCTTTTTCGAGTTCGCCTTCGGCCATCGTCGTATTATCTTGGGTTTGAAAGTCCACCTTCGGCTTGGTCTTTATTTTCGAGTTCTCCTTCGGCCGTCCTTGTGTTACCCTTTGTTTGAAAGTCCACCTTCGGCTTGGTATTCCTTTTTCTAGTTCGCCTTCGGCCGTCCTCGTATTATCTTGGGTTTGAAAGTCCACCTTCGGCTTGGTATTTCTTTTCGAGTTCGCCTTCGGCCTTCCTCGTGTTACCCTTTGTTTGAAAGTCCACCTTCGGTTTGCCCTTCCTTTTTTGAGGTCGCCTTCGGCCGTCCTCGTATTATCTTGGGTTTGAAAGTCCACCTTCGGCTTGGTCTTTCTTTTTCGAGTTTGCCTTCGGCCATCCTCATATTATCTTGGGTTTGAAAGTCCACCTTCGGCATGGTCTTTCTTTTCGAGTTTGCCTTCATCCGTCTTCATATTATCTTGGGTTTGAAAGTCCACCTTCGGCTTGGTCTTTCTTTTCGAGTTCGCCTTCGGTCGTCCTCTCGTTACCCTTTGTTTGAAAGTCTACCTTCGACTTAGTCTTTCTTTTCGAGTTCGTCTTCGGCCGTCCACTTATTATTTTGTTGTTGGAAAGTCCACCTACGCTTGGTCTTTCTTTTCGAGTTCGCATTCGGCCGTTTTCGTGTTACCCTTTTTTTGAAAGTCCACCTTCGGCTGGGTTTTTCTTTTTCGAGTTCACCTTTGGTCGTCCTCGTATTACCTTGGGTTTTAAAGTCCATCATCGGCTTGGTCTTTCTTTTCGAGGTCGCCTTCGGCTGTCCTCGTGTTACCCTTTGTGTGAAAGTCTACCTTCGACTTGGTCTTTCTTTTTCGAGTTCGCCTTCGGACATCGTCGTATTATCTTTGATCCGAAAGTCCACCTTCGGCTTGGTCTTTCTTTTCGAGTTCTCCTTCGACCGTCCTCGTGTTACCCTTTGTTTGAAAGTCCACCTTCGGCTTGGTATTCCTTTTTCTAGTTCGCCTTCGGCCGTCCTCGTATTATCTTGGGTTTGAAAGTCCACCTTCGGCTTGGTCTTTCTTTTCGAGTTCGCCTTCGGCCGTCCTCGTGTTACCCTTTGTTTAAAAGTCCACCTTTGGTTTGGTCTTTCTTTTCGAGTTTGCCTTTGGTCGTCCTCGTATTATTTTGTTGTTTAAAAGTCCACTTTCGGCTTGGTCTTTCTTTTTCGAGTTCGCCTTCGGTCATCCTCATATTATCTTGGGTTTGAAAGACCACCTTCGGCTTGGTCTTTCTTTTCGAGTTCGCCTTAAGCCGTCTTCATATTATCTTGGGTTTGAAAGTCCACCTTCGGCTTGGTCTTTCTTTTCGAGTTCGCCTTGGGTCGTCCTCGCGTTACCCTTTGTTTGAAAGTCTACCTTCGACTTAGTCTTTCTTTTCGAGTTCGTCTTCGGTCGTCCACTTATTATTTTGTTGTTGGAAAGTCCACCTACGGCTTGGTTTTTCTTTTTCGAGTTCGCCTTCGGTCGTCCTCGTATTACCTTGGGTTTTAAAGCCCATCATCGGCTTGGTCTTTCGTTTCGAGTTCACCTTCGGCCGTCCTTGTGTTACCCTTTGTGTGAAAGTCTACATTCGACTTGGTCTTTCTTTTTCGAGTTCACCTTCGGCCATCGTCGTATTATCTTCGATTTGAAAGTCCACCTTCGGCTTGGTCTTTCTTTTCGAATTCTCTTTCGACCGTCCTCGTGTTACCCTTTGTTTGTAAGTCCACCTTCGGCTTGGTATTCGTTTTTCTAGTTCGCCTTCGGCCGTCCTCGTATTATCTTAGGTTTGAAAGTCCACCTTCGTCTTGGTATTTCTTTTCGAGTTCACCTTCGGCCGTCCTCGTATTACCCTTTGTTTGAAAGCCCACCTTCGGCTTGGCCTTTCTTTTTTGCGGTCGCCTTCGGCCGTCCTTGTATTATCATGGGTTCGAAAGTCCACCTTCGGCTTGGTCTTTCTTTTCGAGTTCCCCTTCAGATGTCCTCGTGTTACCCTTTGTTTGAAAGTCCACCTTCGGCTTGGTCTTTCTTTTTCTAGGTCGCCTTCGGTCTTCCTCGTATTATCTTGGGTTTGAAAGTCCACCTTCGGCTTGGTCTTTCTTTTTGAGTTTGCCTTTGGCCGTCCTCATGTTACCCTTTGTTTGAAAGTCCACCTTCGGCTTGGTCTTTCTTTTTCGAGTTCGCCTTAGGCCGTCCTCGTATTATCTTGGGTTTGAAAGTCCACCTTCAGGTTGGTCTTTCTTTTCGATTTCCCCTTCGGCTGTCCTCGCGTTACCCTTTATTTGAAAGCCTACCTTCGGCTTAGTCTTTCTTTTCGAGTTCTACTTCGACCGTCCTCGTATTATTTTGGGTTTTAAAAGTCCACCTTCGGCTTGGTCTTCCTTTCCGAGTTCGCCTTCGGCCGTCCTCGTGTTACCCTTTGTTTGAATGTCAACCTTCGGCTTGGTCTTTCTTTTTCGAGTTTGCCTTCGGTCGTCCTCGTATTATCTTGGGTTTGAAAGCCCACCTTCGGCTTGGTCTTTCATTTCTAGTTCGCCTTCGGCCGTCCTCGTGTTACCCTTTGTTTGAAAGTCCACCTTTGGCTTGCTCTTTCTTTTCGAGTTCTCCTTCGGCCGTCCTCGTATTATCTTGGGTTTGAAAGTCCACCTTCGGCTTGGTCTTTCTTTTCGTGTTCTCCTTCAACCGTCTTCGTATTATCCTGGGGTTTGAAAGTACATCTTAGACTTGGTCTTTCTTTTCGAGTTCGCCTTCGGCCGTCCTCGTGTTACCCTTTGTGTGAAAGTCTACCTTCGACTTGGTCTTTCTTTTTCGAGTTCGCCTTCGACCATCGTCGTATTATCTTCGGTTTGAAAGTCCACCTTCGGCTTGGTCTTTTTTTTCGAGTTCTCCTTCGGCCGTCCTCGTGTTACCCTTTGTTTGAAAGTCCACCTTCGGCTTGGTATTCCTTTTTCTAGTTCGCCTTCGTCCGTCCTCGTATTATCTTAGGTTTGAAAGTCCACCTTCGGATTGGTATTTCTTTTCGAGTTCGCCTTCGGCCGTCCTCGTGTTACCCTTTGTTTGAAAGCCCACCTTCAGCTTGGCCTTTCTTTTTTAAGGTCGCCTTCGGCCGTCCTCGTATTATCTTGGGTTCGAAAGTCCACCTTTGGCTTGGTCTTTCTTTTCGAGTTCGCCTTCAGTTGTCCTCGTGTTACCCTTTGTTTGAAAGTGCTCCTTCGGCTTGGTCTTTCTTTTTCTAGTTCGCCTTCGGTCGTCCTCGTATTATCTTGGGTTTGAAAGTCCACCTTCGGCTTGGTCTTTATTTTTTAGTTTGCCTTTGGCCGTCCTCATGTTACCCTTTGTTTGAAAGTCCACCTTCGGCTTGGTCTTTCTTTTTCGAGTTCGTCTTAGGCCGTCCTCGTATTATCTTGGGTTTGAAAGTCCACCTTCAGCTTGGTCTTTCTTTTCGAGTTCCCCTTCGGTTGTCCTCGCGTTACCCTTTATTTGAAAGCCTACCTTCGGCTTAGTCTTTCTTTTCGAGTTCTACTTCGACCGTCCTCGTATTATTTTGGGTTTTAAAAGTCCACCTTCGGCTTGGTCTTTCATTCCAAGTTCACCTTCGGCCGTCCTCATGTTACCCTTTGTTTGAAAGTAGACCTTCGGCTTGGTCTTTCTTTTCGAGTTCTCTTTCGACCGTCCTCGTGTTACCCTTTGTTTGAAAGTCCACCTTCGGCTTGGTATTCCTTTTTCTAGTTCGCCTTCGGCCGTCCTCGTATTATCTTAGGTTTGAAAGTCCACCTTCGTCTTGGTATTTCTTTTCGAGTTCGCCTTCGGCCGTCCTCGTATTACCCTTTGTTTGAATGCCCACCTTCGGCTTGGCCTTTCTTTTTTGCGGTCGCCTTCGGCCGTCCTTGTATTATCATGGGTTTGAAAGTCCACCTTCGGCTTGGTCTTTCTTTTCGAGTTCGCCTTCAGATGTCCTCGTGTTACCCTTTGTTTGAAAGTCCACCTTCGGCTTGGTCTTTCTTTTTCTAGGTCGCCTTCGGTCGTCCTCGTATTATCTTGGGTTTGAAAGTCCACCTTCGGCTTGGTCTTTCTTTTTGAGTTTGCCTTTGGCCGTCCTCATGTTACCCTTTGTTTGAAAGTCCACCTTCGGCTTGGTCTTTCTTTTTCGAGTTCGCCTTAGGCCGTCCTCGTATTATTTTGGGTTTTAAAAGTCCACCTTCGGCTTGGTCTTCCTTTTCGAGTTCGCCTTTGGCCGTCCTCGTGTTACCCTTTGTTTGAAAGTCAACCTTCGGCTTGGTCTTTCTTTTTCGAGTTCGCCTTCGGTCGTCCTCGTATTATCTTGGGATTGAAAGCCCACCTTCGGCTTGATCTTTCATTTCGAGTTCGCCTTCGGCCGTCCTCGTGTTACCCTTTGTTTGAAAGTCCACCTTTGGCTTGCTCTTTCTTTTCAAGTTCGCCTTCGGCCGTCCTCGTATTATTTTGTTGTTTGAAAGTCCACCATCGGCTTGGTCTTTCTTTTCGTGTTCTCCTTCAACCGTCTTCGTATAATCCAGGGGTTTGAAAGTCCATCTTAGACTTGGTCTTTCTTTTCGAGTTCGCCTTCGGCCGTCCTCGTGTTACCCTTTGTGTGAAAGTCTACCTTCGACTTGGTCTTTCTTTTTCGAGTTCGCCTTCGACCATCGTCGTATTATCTTCTATTTGAAAGTCCACCTTCGGCTCGGTCTTTCTTTTCGAGTTCTCCTTCGACCGTCCTCGTGTTACCCTTTGTTTGAAAGTCCACCTTCGGCTTGGTATTCCTTTTTCTAGTTCGCCTTCGGCCGTCCTCGTATTATCTTAGGTTTGAAAGTCCACCTTCGTCTTGGTATTTCTTTTCGAGTTCGCCTTCGGCCGTCCTCGTATTACCCTTTGTTTGAAAGCCCACCTTCGGCTTGGCCTTTCTTTTTTGCGGTCGCCTTCGGCCGTCCTTGTATTATCATGGGTTTGAAAGTCCACCTTCGGCTTGGTCTTTCTTTTCGAGTTCGCCTTCAGATGTCCTCGTGTTACCCTTTGTTTGAAAGTCCACCTTCGGCTTGGTCTTTCTTTTTCTAGGTCGCCTTCGGTCGTCCTCGTATTATCTTGGGTTTGAAAGTCCACCTTCGGCTTGGTCTTTCTTTTTGAGTTTGCCTTTGGCCGTCCTCATGTTACCCTTTGTTTGAAAGTCCACCTTCGGCTTGGTCTTTCTTTTTCGAGTTCGCCTTAGGCCGTCCTCGTATTATTTTGGGTTTTAAAAGTCCACCTTCGGCTTGGTCTTCCTTTTCGAGTTCGCCTTCGGCCGTCCTCGTGTTACCCTTTGTTTGAAAGTCAACCTTCGGCTTGGTCTTTCTTTTTCGAGTTCGCCTTCGGTCGTCCTCGTATTATCTTGGGTTTGAAAGCCCACCTTCGGCTTGATCTTTCATTTCGAGTTCGCCTTCGGCCGTCCTCGTGTTACCCTTTGTATGAAAGTCCACCTTTGGCTTGCTCTTTCTTTTCAAGTTCGCCTTCGGCCGTCCTCGTATTATTTTGTTGTTTGAAAGTCCACCATCGGCTTGGTCTTTCTTTTCGTGTTCTCCTTCAACCGTCTTCGTATTATCCTGGGGTTTGAAAGTCCATCTTAGACTTGGTCTTTCTTTTCGAGTTCGCCTTCGGCCTTCCTCGTGTTACCCTTTGTGTGAAAGTCTACCTTCGACTTGGTCTTTCTTTTTCGAGTTCGCCTTCGACCATCGTCGTATTATCTTCGGTTTGAAAGTCCACCTTCGGCTTGGTCTTTTTTTTCGAGTTCTCCTTCGACCGTCCTCGTGTTACCCTTTGTTTGAAAGTCCACCTTCGGCTTGGTATTCCTTTTTCTAGTTCGCCTTCGGCCGTCCTCGTATTATCTTAGGTTTGAAAGTCCACCTTCGGATTGGTATTTCTTTTCGAGTTCGCCTTCGGTCGTCCTCATGTTACCCTTTGTTTGAAAGCCCACCTTCAGCTTGGCCTTTCTTTTTTAAGGTCGCCTTCGGCCGTCCTCGTATTATCTTGGGTTCGAAAGTCCACCTTTGGCTTGGTCTTTCTTTTCGAGTTCGCCTTCAGTTGTCCTCGTATTACCCTTTGTTTGAAAGTGCTCCTTCGGCTTGGTCTTTCTTTTTCTAGTTCGCCTTCGGTCGTCCTCGTATTATCTTGGGTTTGAAAGTCCACCTTCGGCTTGGTCTTTATTTTTGAGTTTGCCTTTGGCCGTCCTCATGTTACCCTTTGTTTGAAAGTCCACCTTCGGCTTGGTCTTTCTTTTTCGAGTTCGTCTTAGGCCATCCTCGTATTATCTTGGGTTTGAAAGTCCACCTTCAGCTTGGTCTTTCTTTTCGAGTTCCCCTTCGGTTGTCCTCGCGTTACCCTTTATTTGAAAGCCTACCTTCGGCTTAGTCTTTCTTTTCGAGTTCTACTTCGACCGTCCTCGTATTATTTTGGGTTTTAAAAGTCCACCTTCGGCTTGGTCTTTCATTCAAAGTTCGCCTTCGGCCGTCCTCGTGTTACCCTTTGTTTGAAAGTCAACCTTCGGCTTGGTCTTTCTTTTCGAGTTCTTTTTCGACCGTCCTCGTGTTACCCTTTGTTTGAAAGTCCACCTTCGGCTTGGTATTCCTTTTTCTAGTTCGCCTTCGGCCGTCCTCGTATTATCTTAGGTTTGAAAGTCCACCTTCGTCTTGGTATTTCTTTTCGAGTTCGCCTTCGGCCGTCCTCGTATTACCCTTTGTTTGAAAGCCCACCTTCGGCTTGGCCTTTCTTTTTTGCGGTCGCCTTCGGCCGTCCTTGTATTATCATGGGTTTGAAAGTCCACCTTCGGCTTGGTCTTTCTTTTCGAGTTCGCCTTCAGATGTCCTCGTGTTACCCTTTGTTTGAAAGTCCACCTTCGGCTTGGTCTTTCTTTTTCTAGGTCGCCTTCGGTCGTCCTCGTATTATCTTGGGTTTGAAAGTCCACCTTCGGCTTGGTCTTTCTTTTTGAGTTTACCTTTGGCCGTCCTCATGTTACCCTTTGTTTGAAAGTCCACCTTCGGCTTGGTCTTTCTTTTTCGAGTTCGCCTTAGGCCGTCCTCGTATTATTTTGGGTTTTAAAAGTCCACCTTCGACTTGGTCTTCCTTTCCGAGTTCGCCTTCGGCCGTCCTCGTGTTACCCTTTGTTTGAAAGTCAACCTTCGGCTTGGTCTTTCTTTTTCGAGTTCGCCTTCGGTCGTCCTCGTATTATCTTGGGTTTGAAAGCCCACCTTCGGCTTGATCATTCATTTCGAGTTCGCCTTCGGCCGTCCTCGTGTTACCCTTTGTTTGAAAGTCCACCTTTGGCTTGCTCTTTCTTTTCAAGTTCGCCTTCGGCCGTCCTCGTATTATTTTGTTGTTTGAAAGTCCACCATCGGCTTGGTCTTTCTTTTTCAAGTTCGCCTTCGGCCGTCCTCGTATTATCTTGGGTTTGAAAGTCCACCTTAGGCTTGGTCTTTCTTTTCGTGTTCTCCTTCAGCCGTCTTCGTATTATCCTGGGGTTTGAAAGTCCATCTTAGACTTTGTCTTTCTTTTCGAGTTTGCCTTCGGCCGTCCTCGTGTTACCCTTTGTGTGAAAGTCTACCTTCGACTTGGTATTCCTTCTTCTAGTTCGCCTTCGGCCGTCCTCGTATTATCTTAGGTTTGAAAGTCCACCTTCGGCTTGGTATTTCTTTTCGAGTTCGCCTTCGGCCGTCCTCGTGTTACCCTTTGTTTGAAAGCCCACCTTCGGCTTGGTATTCCTTCTTCTAGTTCGCCTTCGGCCGTCCTCGTATTATCTTAGGTTTGAAAGTCCACCTTCGGCTTGGTATTTCTTTTCGAGTTCGCCTTCGGCCGTCCTCGTGTTACCCTTTGTTTGAAAGCCCACCTTCTGCTTGGCCTTTCTTTTTTAAGGTCGCCTTCGGCCGTCCTCGTATTATCTTGGGTTCGAAAGTCCACCTTTGGCTTGGTCTTTCTTTTCGAGTTCGCCTTCAGCTGTCCTCGTGTTACCCTTTGTTTGAAAGTGCTCATTCGGCTTGGTCTTTTTTTTTCTAGTTCGCCTTCGGTCGTCCTCGTATTATCTTGGGTTTGAAAGTCCACCTTCGGCTTGGTCTTTCTTTTTGAGTTTGCCTTTGTCCGTCCTCATGTTACCCTTTGTTTGAAAGTCCACCTTCGGCTTGGTCTTTCTTTTTCGAGTTCGTCTTAGGTCGTCCTCGTAATATCTTGGGTTTGAAAGTCTACCTTCAGCTTGGTCTTTCTTTTCGAGTTCCCCTTCGGCCGTCCTCGCGTTACCTTTTATTTGAAAGCCTACCTTCGGCTTAGTCTTTCTTTTTCGAGTTTGCCTTCGGTCGTCCTCGTATTATCTTGGGTTTGAAAGCCCACCTTCGGCTTGGTCTTTCATTTCGAGTTCGCCTTCGGCCATCCTCGTGTTACCCTTTGTTTGAAAGTCCACAATTCGATTGCTCTTTCTTTTCGAGTTCGCCTTCGGCCATCCTCGTATTATTTTGTTGTTTGAAAGTCCACCATCGGCTTGGTCTTTCTTTTTCGAGTTCGCCTTCGGCCGTCCTCGTATTATCTTGGGTTTGAAAGTCCACCTTCGGCTTGGTCTTTCTTTTCGTGTTCTCCTTCAGCCGTCTTCGTATTATCCTGGGGTTTTAAAGTCCATCTTAGACTTGGTCTTTCTTTTCGAGTTCGCCTTCGGCCGTCCTCGCGTTACCCTTTGTTTGAAAGACTACCTTCGGCTTAGTCTTTCTTTTCGAGTTCGCCTTCGGCCGTTCTCGTGTTACCCTTTTTTTGAAAGTCCACCTTCGGCTTGGTTTTTCTTTTTCGAGTTCGCCTTGGCTCGTCCTCTTATTAACTTGGGTTTGAAAGTCCACCATCGGCTTGGTCTTTCTTTTCGAGTTCGCCTTCGGCCGTCCTCGTGTTACCCTATGTGTGAAAGTCTACCTTCGACTTGGTCTTTCTTTTTCGAGTTCGCCTTCGGCATCGTCGTATTATCTTGGGTTTGAAAGTCCACCTTCGGCTTGGTCTTTCTTTTCGAGTTCTCCTTCGGCCGTCCTTGTGTTACCCTTTGTTTGAAAGTCCACCTTCGGCTTGGTATTCCTTTTTCAACTTCGCCTTCGGCCGTCCTCGTATTATCTTGGGTTTGAAAGTCCACCTTCGGCTTGGTATTTCTTTTCGAGTTCGCCTTCGGCCTTCCTCGTGTTACCCTTTGTTTGAAAGTCCACCTTCGGTTTGCCCTTTCTTTTTTGAGGTCGCCTTCGGCCGTCCTCGTATTATCTTGGGTTCGAAAGTCCACCTTCGGCTTGGTCTTTCTTTTCGAGTTCGCCTTCGGCCGTCCTCGTGTTACCCTTTGTTTAAAAGTCCACCTTTGGCTTGGTCTTTCTTTTCGAGTTTGCCTTCGGTCGTCCTCATATTATTTTGTTGTTTGAAAGTCCACCTTCGGCTTGGTCTTTCTTTTTCGAGTTCGCCTTCGGCCGTCCTCATATTATCTTGGGTTTGAAAGTCCACGTTCGGCTTGGTCTTTCTTTTCGAGTTTGCCTTCATCCGTCTTCGTATTATCTTGGGTTTGAAAGTCCACCTTCGGCTTGGTCTTTCTTTTCGAGTTCGCCTTCGGTCGTCCTCTCGTTACCCTTTATTTGAAAGTCTACCTTCGACTTAGTCTTTCTTTTCGAGTTCGTCTTCGGCCGTCCACTTATTATTTTGTTGTTGGAAAGTCCACCTACGCTTGGTCTTTCTTTTCGAGTTCGCATTCGGCCGTTCTCGTGTTACCCTTTTTTTGAAAGTCCACCTTCGGCTTGGTTTTTCTTTATCGAGTTCACCTTTGGTCGTCCTCGTATTACCTTGGGTTTTAAAGTCCATCATCAGCTTGGTCTTTCTTTTCGAGTTCGCCTTCGGCCGTCCTCGTGTTACCCTTTGTGTGAAAATCTACCTTCGACTTGGTCTTTCTTTTTCGAGTTCGCCTTCGGCCATCGTCGTATTATCTTCTATTTGAAAGTCCACCTTCGGCTCGGTCTTTCTTTTCGAGTTCTCCTTCGACCGTCCTCGTGTTACCCTTTGTTTTAAAGTCCGCCTTCGGCTTGGGATTCCTTTTTCTAGTTCGCCTTCGGCCTTCCTCGTATTATCTTAGGTTTGAAAGTCCACCTTCGGCTTGGTATTTCTTTTCGAGTTTGCCTTCGGCCGTCCTCGTGTTACCCTTGGTTTGAAAGCCCACCTTCGGCTTGGCCTTTCTTTTTTGGGGTCGTCTTCGGCCGTCCTCGTATTTTCATTGGTTCGAAAGTCCACCTTCGGCTTGGTCTTTCTTTTCGAGTTCGCCTTCGGCTGTCCTCGTGTTACCCTTTGTTTGAAAGTCCACCTTTGGCTTGCTCTTTCTTTTCGAGTTCGCCTTTGGCCGTCCTCGTAATATTTTGTTGTTTGAAAGTCCACCATAGGCTTGGTCTTTCTTTTTCGAGTTCGCCTTCGGCCGTCCTCGTATTATCTTTTGTTTCAAAGTCCACCTTCGGTTTGGTCTTTCTTTTCGTGTTCTCCTTCAGCCGTCTTCGTATTATCCTGGGGTTTGAAAGTCCATCTTAGACTTGGTCTTTCTTTTCGAGTTCGCGTTCGACCGTCCTCATGTTACTTTTTGTTTGAAAGTCTACCTTCAGCTTAGTCTTTCTTTTCGAGTTCACCTTCGGCCGTCCTCGTATTATTTTGTTGTTGGAAACTCCACCTACGGCTTGGTCTTTTTTTTCGAGTTCGCATTCGGCCGTTCTCGTGTTACCCTTTTCTTGAAGGTCCACATTCGGCTTGGTTTTTCTTTTTCGAGTTTGCCCTGGGTCGTCCTCTTATTACCTTGGGTTTGAAAGTACACCATCGGCTTGGTCTTTCATTTCGAGTTCGCCTTCGGCCGTCCTCGTGTTACCCTTTGTGTGAAAGTCTACCTTTGACTTGGTCTTTCTTTTTCGAGTTCGCCTTCGGCCATCGTCGTATTATCTTGGGTTTGAAAGTCCACCTTCGGCTTGGTCTTTCTTTTTGAGTTCTCCTTCGGCCGTCTTTGTGTTACCGTTTGTTTGAAAGTCCACCTTCGGGTTGGTATTCCTTTTTCTAGTTCGCCTTCGGCCGTCCTCGTATTATCTTAGGTTTGAAAGTCCACCTTCGGCTTGGTATTTCTTTTCGAGTTCGCCTTCGGCCGTCCTCGTGTTACCCTTTGTTTGAAAGCCCACCTTCGGCTTGGTATTCCTTCTTCTAGTTCGCCTTCGGCCGTCCTCGTATTATCTTAGGTTTGAAAGTCCACCTTCGGCTTGGTATTTCTTTTCGAGTTCGCCTTCGGCCGTCCTCGTGTTACCCTTTGTTTGAAAGCCCACCTTCTGCTTGGCCTTTCTTTTTTAAGGTCGCCTTCGGCCTTCCTCGTATTATCTTGGGTTCGAAAGTCCACCTTTGGCTTGGTCTTTCTTTTCGAGTTCGCCTTCAGCTGTCCTCGTGTTACCCTTTGTTTGAAAGTGCTCATTCGGCTTGGTCTTTTTTTTTCTAGTTCGCCTTCGGTCGTCCTCGTATTATCTTGGGTTTGAAAGTCCACCTTCGGCTTGGTCTTTCTTTTTGAGTTTGATTTTGGCCGTCCTCATGTTACCCTTTGTTTGAAAGTCCACCTTCGGCTTGGTCTTTCTTTTTCGAGTTCGTCTTAGGTCGTCCTCGTAATATCTTGGGTTTGAAAGTCTACCTTCAGCTTGGTCTTTCTTTTCGAGTTCCCCTTCGGCCGTCCTCGCGTTACCTTTTATTTGAAAGCCTACCTTCGGCTTAGTCTTTCTTTTTCGAGTTTGCCTTCGGTCGTCCTCGTATTATCTTGGGTTTGAAAGCCCACCTTCGGCTTGGTCTTTCATTTCGAGTTCGCCTTTGGCCATCCTCGTGTTACCCTTTGTTTGAAAGTCCACAATTCGATTGCTCTTTCTTTTCGAGTTCGCCTTCGGCCATCCTCGTATTATTTTGTTGTTTGAAAGTCCACCATCGGCTTGGTCTTTCTTTTTCGAGTTCGCCTTCGGCCGTCCTCGTATTATCTTGGGTTTGAAAGTCCACCTTCGGCTTGGTCTTTCTTTTCGTGTTCTCCTTCAGCCGTCTTCGTATTATCCTGGGGTTTGAAAGTCCATCTTAGACTTGGTCTTTCTTTTCGAGTTCGCCTTCGGCCGTCCTCGCGTTACCCTTTGTTTGAAAGACTACCTTCGGCTTAGTCTTTCTTTTCGAGTTCGCCTTCAGCCGTTCTCGTGTTACCCTTTTTTTGAAAGTCCACCTTCGGCTTGGTTTTTCTTCTTCGAGTTCGCCTTGGCTCGTCCTCTTATTAACTTGGGTTTGAAAGTCCACCATCGGCTTGGTCTTTCTTTTCGAGTTCGCCTTCGGCCGTCCTCGTGTTACCCTATGTGTGAAAGTCTACCTTCGACTTGGTCTTTCTTTTTCGAGTTCGCCTTCGGCATCGTCGTATTATCTTGGGTTTGAAAGTCCACCTTCGGCTTGGTCTTTCTTTTCGAGTTCTCCTTCGGCCGTCCTTGTGTTACCCTTTGTTTGAAAGTCCACCTTCGGCTTGGTATTCCTTTTTCAACTTCGCCTTCGGCCGTCCTCGTATTATCTTGGGTTTGAAAGTCCACCTTCGGCTTGGTATTTCTTTTCGAGTTCGCCTTCGGCCTTCCTCGTGTTACCCTTTGTTTGAAAGTCCACCTTCGGTTTGCCCTTTCTTTTTTGAGGTCGCCTTCGGCCGTCCTCGTATTATCTTGGGTTCGAAAGTCCACCTTCGGCTTGGTCTTTCTTTTCGAGTTCGCCTTCGGCCGTCCTCGTGTTACCCTTTGTTTAAAAGTCCACCTTTGGCTTGGTCTTTCTTTTCGAGTTTGCCTTCGGTCGTCCTCATATTATTTTGTTGTTTGAAAGTCCACCTTCGGCTTGGTCTTTCTTTTTCGAGTTCGCCTTCGGCCGTCCTCATATTATCTTGGGTTTGAAAGTCCACGTTCGGCTTGGTCTTTCTTTTCGAGTTTGCCTTCATCCGTCTTCGTATTATCTTGGGTTTGAAAGTCCACCTTCGGCTTGGTCTTTCTTTTCGAGTTCGCCTTCGGTCGTCCTCTCGTTACCCTTTGTTTGAAAGTCTACCTTCGACTTAGTCTTTCTTTTCGAGTTCGTCTTCGGCCGTCCACTTATTATTTTGTTGTTGGAAAGTCCACCTACGCTTGGTCTTTCTTTTCGAGTTCGCATTCGGCCGTTCTCGTGTTACCCTTTTTTTGAAAGTCCACCTTCGGCTTGGTTTTTCTTTATCGAGTTCACCTTTGGTCGTCCTCGTATTACCTTGGGTTTTAAAGTCCATCATCAGCTTGGTCTTTCTTTTCGAGTTCGCCTTCGGCCGTCCTCGTGTTACCCTTTGTGTGAAAATCTACCTTCGACTTGGTCTTTCTTTTTCGAGTTCGCCTTCGGCCATCGTCGTATTATCTTCTATTTGAAAGTCCACCTTCGGCTCGGTCTTTCTTTTCGAGTTCTCCTTCGACCGTCCTCGTGTTACCCTTTGTTTTAAAGTCCACCTTCGGCTTGGGATTCCTTTTTCTAGTTCGCCTTCGGCCTTCCTCGTATTATCTTAGGTTTGAAAGTCCACCTTCGGCTTGGTATTTCTTTTCGAGTTTGCCTTCGGCCGTCCTCGTGTTACCCTTGGTTTGAAAGCCCACCTTCGGCTTGGCCTTTCTTTTTTGGGGTCGTCTTCGGCCGTCCTCGTATTTTCATTGGTTCGAAAGTCCACCTTCGGCTTGGTCTTTCTTTTCGAGTTCGCCTTCGGCTGTCCTCGTGTTACCCTTTGTTTGAAAGTCCACCTTTGGCTTGCTCTTTCTTTTCGAGTTCGCCTTTGGCCGTCCTCGTAATATTTTGTTGTTTGAAAGTCCACCATAGGCTTGGTCTTTCTTTTTCGAGTTCGCCTTCGGCCGTCCTCGTATTATCTTTTGTTTGAAAGTCCACCTTCGGTTTGGTCTTTCTTTTCGTGTTCTCCTTCAGCCATCTTCGTATTATCCTGGGGTTTGAAAGTCCATCTTAGACTTGGTCTTTCTTTTCGAGTTCGCGTTCGACCGTCCTCATGTTACCTTTTGTTTGAAAGTCTACCTTCAGCTTAGTCTTTCTTTTCGAGTTCACCTTCGGCCGTCCTCGTATTATTTTGTTGTTGGAAACTCCACCTATGGCTTGGTCTTTTTTTTCGAGTTCGCATTCGGCCGTTCTCGTGTTACCCTTTTCTTGAAGGTCCACATTCGGCTTGGTTTTTCTTTTTCGAGTTTGCCCTGGGTCGTCCTCTTATTACCTTGGGTTTGAAAGTACACCATCGGCTTGGTCTTTCATTTCGAGTTCGCCTTCGGCCGTCCTCGTGTTACCCTTTGTGTGAAAGTCTACCTTTGACTTGGTCTTTCTTTTTCGAGTTCGCCTTCGGCCATCGTCGTATTATCTTGGGTTTGAAAGTCCACCTTCGGCTTGGTCTTTCTTTTTGAGTTCTCCTTCGGCCGTCTTTGTGTTACCGTTTGTTTGAAAGTCCACCTTCGGGTTGGTATTCCTTTTTCTAGTTCGCCTTCGGCCGTCCTCGTATTATCTTGGGTTTGAAAGTCCACCTTCGGCTTGGTATTTCTTTTTGAGTTCGCCTTAGGCCGTCCTCGTGTTACCCTTTGTTTGAAAGTCCACCTTCGGTTTGCCCTTTCTTTTTTGAGGTCGCCTTCGGCCGTCCTCTTATTATCTTGGGTTTGAAAGTCCACATTCGGCTTGGTCTTTCTTTTCGAGTTCGCCTTCGGCCGTCCTCGTGTTACCCTTTGTTTGAAAGTCCACCTTTGGCTTGGTCTTCCTTTTCGAGTTTGCCTTCGGTCGTCCTCGTATTATTTTGTTGTTTGAAAGTCCACCTTCGGCTTGGTCTTTCTTTTTCGAGTTCGCCTTCGGCCGTCCTCATATTATCTTGGGTTTGAAAGTCCACCTTCGGCTTGGTCTTTCTTTTCGAGTTTGCCTTCTTCCATCTTCATATTATCTTGGGTTTGAAAGTCCACCTTCGGCTTGGTCTTTCTTTTCGAGTTCGCCTTCGGTCGTCCTCTCGTTACCCTTTGTTTGAAAGTCTACCTTCGACTTAGTCTTTCTTTTCGAGTTCGTCTTCGGCCGTCCACTTATTATTTTGTTGTTGGAAATTCCACCTACGGCTTGGTCTTTCTTTTCGAGTTCGCATTCGGCCGTTCTCGTGTTACCCTTTTTTTGAAAGTCCACCTTCGGCTTGGTTTTTCTTTTTCGAGTTCACCTTCGGTCGTCCTCGTATTATCTTGGGTTTGAAAGTCCACCTTCGGCTTGGTCTTTATTTCTGAGTTTGCCTTTGGCCGTCCTCATGTTACCCTTTGTTTGAAAGTCCACCTTCGGCTTGGTCTTTCTTTTTCGAGTTCGTCTTAGGCCGTCCTCGTATTATCTTGGGTTTGAAAGTCCACCTTCAGCTTGGTCTTTCTTTTTGAGTTCCCCTTTGGTTGTCCTCGCGTTACCCTTTATTTGAAAGCCTACCTTCGGCTTAGTCTTTCTTTTCGAGTTCTACTTCGACCGTCCTCGTATTATTTTGGGTTTTAAAAGTCCACCTTCGGCTTGGTCTTTCATTCCAAGTTCACCTTCGGCCGTCCTCGTGTTACCCTTTGTTTGAAAGTCAACCTTCGGCTTGGTCTTTCTTTTCGAGTTCTCTTTCGACCGTCCTCGTGTTACCCTTTGTTTGAAAGTCCACCTTCGGCTTGGTATTCCTTTTTCTAGTTCGCCTTCGGCCGTCCTCGTATTATCTTAGGTTTGAAAGTCCACCTTCGTCTTGGTATTTCTTTTCGAGTTCGCCTTCGGCCGTCCTCGTATTACCCTTTGTTTGAAAGCCCACCTTCGGCTTGGCCTTTCTTTTTTGCGGTCGCCTTCGGCCGTCCTTGTATTATCATGGGTTTGAAAGTCCACCTTCGGCTTGGTCTTTCTTTTCGAGTTCGCCTTCAGATGTCCTCGTGTTACCCTTTGTTTGAAAGTCCACCTTCGGCTTGGTCTTTCTTTTTCTAGGTCGCCTTCGGTCGTCCTCGTATTATCTTGGGTTTGAAAGTCCACCTTCGGCTTGGTCTTTCTTTTTGAGTTTGCCTTTGGCCGTCCTCATGTTACCCTTTGTTTGAAAGTCCACCTTCGACTTGGTCTTTCTTTTTCGAGTTCGCCTTAGGCCGTCCTCGTATTATTTTGGGTTTTAAAAGTCCACCTTCGGCTTGGTCTTCCTTTTCGAGTTCGCCTTCGGCCGTCCTCGTGTTACCCTTTGTTTGAAAGTCAACCTTCGGCTTGGTCTTTCTTTTTCGAGTTCGCCTTCGGTCGTCCTCGTATTATCTTGGGTTTGAAAGCCCACCTTCGGCTTGATCTTTCATTTCGAGTTCGCCTTCGGCCGTCCTCGTGTTACCCTTTGTTTGAAAGTCCACCTTTGGCTTGCTCTTTCTTTTCAAGTTCGCCTTCGGCCGTCCTCGTATTATTTTGTTGTTTGAAAGTCCACCATCGGCTTGGTCTTTCTTTTCGTGTTCTCCTTCAACCGTCTTCGTATTATCCTGGGGTTTGAAAGTCCATCTTAGACTTGGTCTTTCTTTTCGAGTTCGCCTTCGGCCGTCCTCGTGTTACCCTTTGTGTGGAAGTCTACCTTCGACTTGGTCTTTCTTTTTCGAGTTCGCCTTCGACCATCGTCGTATTATCTTCGGTTTGAAAGTCCACCTTCGGCTTGGTCTTTTTTTTCGAGTTCTCCTTCGACCGTCCTCGTGTTACCCTTTGTTTGAAAGTCCACCTTCGGCTTGGTATTCCTTTTTCTAGTTCGCCTTCGGTCGTCCTCGTATTATCTTAGGTTTGAAAGTCCACCTTCGGATTGGTATTTCTTTTCGAGTTCGCCTTCGGCCGTCCTCGTGTTACCCTTTGTTTGAAAGCCCACCTTCAGCTTGGCCTTTCTTTTTTAAGGTCGCCTTCGGCCGTCCTCGTATTATCTTGGGTTCGAAAGTCCACCTTTGGCTTGGTGTTTCTTTTCGAGTTCGCCTTCAGTTGTCCTCGTGTTACCCTTTGTTTGAAAGTGCTCCTTCGGCTTGGTCTTTCTTTTTCTAGTTCGCCTTCGGTCGTCCTCGTATTATCTTGGGTTTGAAAGTCCACCTTCGGCTTGGTCTTTATTTTTGAGTTTGCCTTTGGCCGTCCTCATGTTACCCTTTGTTTGAAAGTCCACCTTCGGCTTGGTCTTTCTTTTTCGAGTTCGTCTTAGGCCGTCCTCGTATTATCTTGGGTTTGAAAGTCCACCTTCAGCTTGGTCTTTCTTTTCAAGTTCCCCTTCGGTTGTCCTCGCGTTACCCTTTATTTGAAAGCCTACCTTCGGCTTAGTCTTTCTTTTCGAGTTCTACTTCGACCGTCCTCGTATTATTTTGGGTTTTAAAAGTCCACCTTCGGCTTGGTCTTTCATTCAAAGTTCGCCTTCGGCCGTCCTCGTGTTACCCTTTGTTTGAAAGTCAACCTTCGGCTTGGTCTTTCTTTTCGAGTTCTTTTTCGACCGTCCTCGTGTTACCCTTTGTTTGAAAGTCCACCTTCGGCTTGGTATTCCTTTTTCTAGTTCGCCTTCGGCCGTCCTCGTATTATCTTAGGTTTGAAAGTCCACCTTCGTCTTGGTATTTCTTTTCGAGTTCGCCTTCGGCCGTCCTCGTATTACCCTTTGTTTGAAAGCCCACCTTCGGCTTGGCCTTTCTTTTTTGCGGTCGCCTTCGGCCGTCCTTGTATTATCATGGGTTTGAAAGTCCACCTTCGGCTTGGTCTTTCTTTTCGAGTTCGCCTTCAGATGTCCTTGTGTTACCCTTTGTTTGAAAGTCCACCTTCGGCTTGGTCTTTCTTTTTCTAGGTCGCCTTCGGTCGTCCTCGTATTATCTTGGGTTTGAAAGTCCACCTTCGGCTTGGTCTTTCTTTTTGAGTTTACCTTTGGCCGTCCTCATGTTACCCTTTGTTTGAAAGTCCACCTTCGGCTTGGTCTTTCTTTTTCGAGTTCGCCTTAGGCCGTCCTCGTATTATTTTGGGTTTTAAAAGTCCACCTTCGACTTGGTCTTCCTTTCCGAGTTCGCCTTCGGCCGTCCTCGTGTTACCCTTTGTTTGAAAGTCAACCTTCGGCTTGGTCTTTCTTTTTCGAGTTCGCCTTCGGCCGTCCTCGTATTATCTAGGGTTTGAAAGCCCACCTTCGGCTTGATCTTTCATTTCGAGTTCGCCTTCGGCCGTCCTCGTGTTACCCTTTGTTTGAAAGTCCACCTTTGGCTTGCTCTTTCTTTTCAAGTTCGCCTTCGGCCGTCCTCGTATTATTTTGTTGTTTGAAAGTCCACCATCGGCTTGGTCTTTCTTTTTCGAGTTCGCCTTCGGCCGTCCTCGTATTATCTTGGGTTTGAAAGTCCATCTTCGGCTTGGTCTTTCTTTTCGTGTTCTCCTTCAGCCGTCTTCGTATTATCCTGGGGTTTGAAAGTCCATCTTAGACTTGGTCTTTCTTTTCGAGTTTGCCTTCGGCCGTCCTCGTGTTACCCTTTGTGTGAAAGTCTACCTTCGACTTGGTATTCCTTCTTCTAGTTCGCCTTCGGCCGTCCTCGTATTATCTTAGGTTTGAAAGTCCACCTTCGGCTTGGTATTTCTTTTCGAGTTCGCCTTCGGCCGTCCTCGTGTTACCCTTTGTTTGAAAGCCCACCTTCGGCTTGGTATTCCTTCTTCTAGTTCGCCTTCGGCCGTCCTCGTATTATCTTAGGTTTGAAAGTCCACCTTCGGCTTGGTATTTCTTTTCGAGTTCGCCTTCGGCCGTCCTCGTGTTACCCTTTGTTTGAAAGCCCACCTTCTGCTTGGCCTTTCTTTTTTAAGGTCGCCTTCGGCCGTCCTCGTATTATCTTGGGTTCGAAAGTCCACCTTTGGCTTGGTCTTTCTTTTCGAGTTCGCCTTCAGCTGTCCTCGTGTTACCCTTTGTTTGAAAGTGCTCATTCGGCTTGGTCTTTTTTTTTCTAGTTCGCCTTCGGTCGTCCTCGTATTATCTTGGGTTTGAAAGTCCACCTTCGGCTTGGTCTTTCTTTTTGAGTTTGCCTTTGGCCGTCCTCATGTTACCCTTTGTTTGAAAGTCCACCTTCGGCTTGGTCTTTCTTTTTCGAGTTCGTCTTAGGTCGTCCTCGTAATATCTTGGGTTTGAAAGTCCACCTTCAGCTTGGTCTTTCTTTTCGAATTCCCCTTCGGCCGTCCTCGCGTTACCTTTTATTTGAAAGCCTACCTTCGGCTTAGTCTTTCTTTTTCGAGTTTGCCTTCGGTCGTCCTCGTATTATCTTGGGTTTGAAAGCCCACCTTCGGCTTGGTCTTTCATTTCGAGTTCGCCTTCGGCCATCCTCGTGTTACCCTTTGTTTGAAAGTCCACAATTCGATTGCTCTTTCTTTTCGAGTTCGCCTTCGGCCATCCTCGTATTATTTTGTTGTTTGAAAGTCCACCATCGGCTTGGTCTTTCTTTTTCGAGTTCGCCTTCGGCCGTCCTCGTATTATCTTGGGTTTGAAAGTCCACCTTCGGCTTGGTCTTTCTTTTCGTGTTCTCCTTCAGCCGTCTTCGTATTATCCTGGGGTTTGAAAGTCCATCTTAGACTTGGTCTTTCTTTTCGAGTTCGCCTTCGGCCGTCCTCGCGTTACCCTTTGTTTGAAAGACTACCTTCGGCTTAGTCTTTCTTTTCGAGTTCGCCTTCGGCCGTTCTCGTGTTACCCTTTTTTTGAAAGTCCACCTTCGGCTTGGTTTTTCTTTTTCGAGTTCGCCTTGGCTCGTCCTCTTATTAACTTGGGTTTGAAAGTCCACCATCGGCTTGGTCTTTCTTTTCGAGTTCGCCTTCGGCCGTCCTCGTGTTACCCTATGTGTGAAAGTCTACCTTCGACTTGGTCTTTCTTTTTCGAGTTCGCCTTCGGCATCGTCGTATTATCTTGGGTTTGAAAGTCCACCTTCGGCTTGGTCTTTCTTTTCGAGTTCTCCTTCGGCCGTCCTTGTGTTACCCTTTGTTTGAAAGTCCACCTTCGGCTTGGTATTCCTTTTTCAACTTCGCCTTCGGCCGTCCTCGTATTATCTTGGGTTTGAAAGTCCACCTTCGGCTTGGTATTTCTTTTCGAGTTCGCCTTCGGCCTTCCTCGTGTTACCCTTTGTTTGAAAGTCCACCTTCGGTTTGCCCTTTCTTTTTTGAGGTCGCCTTCGGCCGTCCTCGCATTATCTTGGGTTCGAAAGTCCACCTTCGGCTAGGTCTTTCTTTTCGAGTTCGCCTTCGGCCGTCCTCGTGTTACCCTTTGTTTAAAAGTCCACCTTTGGCTTGGTCTTTCTTTTCGAGTTTGCCTTCGGTCGTCCTCATATTATTTTGTTGTTTGAAAGTCCACCTTCGGCTTGGTCTTTCTTTTTCGAGTTCGCCTTCGGCCGTCCTCATATTATCTTGGGTTTGAAAGTCCACGTTCGGCTTGGTCTTTCTTTTCGAGTTTGCCTTCATCCGTCTTCGTATTATCTTGGGTTTGAAAGTCCACCTTCGGCTTGGTCTTTCTTTTCGAGTTCGCCTTCGGTCGTCCTCTCGTTACCCTTTGTTTGAAAGTCTACCTTCGACTTAGTCTTTCTTTTCGAGTTCGTCTTCGGCCGTCCACTTATTATTTTGTTGTTGGAAAGTCCACCTACGCTTGGTCTTTCTTTTCGAGTTCGCATTCGGCCGTTCTCGTGTTACCCTTTTTTTGAAAGTCCACCTTCGGCTTGGTTTTTCTTTATCGAGTTCACCTTTGGTCGTCCTCGTATTACCTTGGGTTTTAAAGTCCATCATCGGCTTGGTCTTTCTTTTCGAGTTCGCCTTCGGCCATCCTCGTATTATTTTGTTGTTTGAAAGTCCACCATCGGCTTGGTCTTTCTTTTCGAGTTCGCCTTCGGCCGTCCTCTTGTTACCCTTTGTGTGAAAGTCTACCTTCGACTTGGTCTTTCTTTTTCGAGTTCGCCTTCGGCCATCGTCGTATTATCTTCTATTTGAAAGTCCACCTTCGGCTCGGTCTTTCTTTTCGAGTTCTCCTTCGACCGTCCTCTTGTTTCCCTTTGTTTGAAAGTCCACCTTCGGCTTGGTATTTCATTTCGAGTTTGCCTTCGGCCGTCCTCGTGTTACCCTTGGTTTGAAAGCCCACCTTCGGCTTGGCCTTTCTTTTTTGGGGTCGCCTTCGGCCGTCCTCGTATTTTCATTGGTTCGAAAGTCCACCTTCGGCTTGGTCTTTCTTTTCGAGTTCGCCTTCGGCTGTCCTCGTGTTACCCTTTGTTTGAAAGTCCACCTTTGGCTTGCTCTTTCTTTTCGAGTTCGCCTTTGGCCGTCCTCGTAATATTTTGTTGTTTGAAAGTCCACCATAGGCTTGGTCTTTCTTTTTCGAGTTCGCCTTCGGCCGTCCTCGTATTATCTTTTGTTTGAAAGTCCACCTTCGGTTTGGTCTTTCTTTTCGTGTTCTCCTTCAGCCGTCTTCGTATTATCCTGGGGTTTGAAAGTCCATCTTAGAATTGGTCTTTCTTTTCGAGTTCGCGTTCGACCGTCCTCATGTTACCTTTTGTTTGAAAGTCTACCTTCGGCTTAGTCTTTCTTTTCGAGTTCACCTTCGGCCGTCCTCGTATTATTTTGTTGTTGGAAACTCCACCTACGGCTTGGTCTTTTTTTTCGAGTTCGCATTCGGCCGTTCTCGTGTTACCCTTTTTTTGAAGGTCCACATTCGGCTTGGTTTTTCTTTTTCGAGTTTGCCCTGGGTCGTCCTCTTATTACCTTGGGTTTGAAAGTACACCATCGGCTTGGTCTTTCATTTCGAGTTCGCCTTCGGCCGTCCTCGTGTTACCCTTTGTGTGAAAGTCTACCTTTGACTTGGTCTTTCTTTTTCGAGTTCGCCTTCGGCCATCGTCGTATTATCTTGGGTTTGAAAGTCCACATTCGGCTTGGTCTTTCTTTTTGAGTTCTCCTTCGGCCGTCTTTGTGTTACCCTTTGTTTGAAAGTCCACCTTCGGGTTGGTATTCCTTTTTCTAGTTCGCCTTCGGCCGTCCTCGTATTATCTTGGGTTTGAAAGTCCACCTTCGGCTTGGTATTTCTTTTTGAGTTCGCCTTCGGCCGTCCTCGTGTTACCCTTTGTTTGAAAGTCCACCTTCGGTTTGCCCTTTCTTTTTTGAGGTCGCCTTCGGCCGTCCTCTTATTATCTTGGGTTTGAAAGTCCACATTCGGCTTGGTCTTTCTTTTCAAGTTCGCCTTCGGTCGTCCTCGTGTTACCCTTTGTTTGAAAGTCCACCTTTGGCTTGGTCTTCCTTTTCGAGTTTGCCTTCGGTCGTCCTCGTATTATTTTGTTGTTTGAAAGTCCACCTTCGGCTTGGTCTTTCTTTTTCGAGTTCGCCTTCGGCCGTCCTCATATTATCTTGGGTTTGAAAGTCCACCTTCGGCTTGGTCTTTCTTTTCGAGTTTGCCTTCTTCCATCTTCATATTATCTTGGGTTTGAAAGTCCACCTTCGGCTTGGTCTTTCTTTTCGAGTTCGCCTTCGGTCGTCCTCTCGTTACCCTTTGTTTGAAAGTCTACCTTCGACTTAGTCTTTCTTTTCGAGTTCGTCTTCGGCCGTCCACTTATTATTTTGTTGTTGGAAAGTCCACCTACGGCTTGGTCTTTCTTTTCGAGTTCGCATTCGGCCGTTCTCGTGTTACCCTTTTTTTGAAAGTCCACCTTCGGCTTGGTTTTTCTTTTTCGAGTTCACCTTTGGTCGTCCTCGTATTACCTTGGGTTTTAAAGTCCATCATCGGCTTGGTCTTTCTTTTCGAGTTCGCCTTCGGCCATCCTCGTATTATTTTGTTGTTTGAAAGTCCACCATCGGCTTGGTCTTTCTTTTTCGAGTTCGCCTTCGGCCGTCCTCGTATTATCTTGGGTTTGAAAGTCCACCTTCGGCTTGGTCTTTCTTTTCGTGTTCTCCTTCAGCCGTCTTCGTATTATCCTGGGGTTTGAAAGTCCATCTTAGACTTGGTCTTTCTTTTCGAGTTCGCCTTCGGCCGTCCTCGCGTTACCCTTTGTTTGAAAGACTACCTTCGGCTTAGTCTTTCTTTTCGAGTTCGCCTTCGGCCGTTCTCGTGTTACCCTTTTTTTGAAAGTCCACCTTCGGCTTGGTTTTTCTTCTTCGAGTTCGCCTTGGCTCGTCCTCTTATTAACTTGGGTTTGAAAGTCCACCATCGGCTTGGTCTTTCTTTTCGAGTTCGCCTTCGGCCGTCCTCGTGTTACCCTATGTGTGAAAGTCTACCTTCGACTTGGTCTTTCTTTTTCGAGTTCGCCTTCGGCATCGTCGTATTATCTTGGGTTTGAAAGTCCACCTTCGGCTTGGTCTTTCTTTTCGAGTTCTCCTTCGGCTGTCCTTGTGTTACCCTTTGTTTGAAAGTCCACCTTCGGCTTGGTATTCCTTTTTCAACTTCGCCTTCGACCGTCCTCGTATTATCTTGGGTTTGAAAGTCCACCTTCGGCTTGGTATTTCTTTTCGAGTTCGCCTTCGGCCTTCCTCGTGTTACCCTTTGTTTGAAAGTCCACCTTTGGTTTGCCCTTTCTTTTTTGAGGTCGCCTTCGGCCGTCCTCGTATTATCTTGGGTTCGAAAGTCCACCTTCGGCTTGGTCTTTCTTTTTGAGTTCGCCTTCGGCCGTCCTCGTGTTACCCTTTGTTTAAAAGTCCACCTTTGGCTTGGTCTTTCTTTTCGAGTTTGCCTTCGGTCGTCCTCATATTATTTTGTTGTTTGAAAGTCCACCTTCGGCTTGGTCTTTCTTTTTCGAGTTCGCCTTCGGCCGTCCTCATATTATCTTGGGTTTGAAAGTCCACGTTCGGCTTGGTCTTTCTTTTCGAGTTTGCCTTCATCCGTCTTCGTATTATCTTGGGTTTGAAAGTCCACCTTCGGCTTGGTCTTTCTTTTCGAGTTCGCCTTCGGTCGTCCTCTCGTTACCCTTTGTTTGAAAGTCTACCTTCGACTTAGTCTTTCTTTTCGAGTTCGTCTTCGGCCGTCCACTTATTATTTTGTTGTTGGAAAGTCCACCTACGCTTGGTCTTTCTTTTCGAGTTCGCATTCGGCCGTTCTCGTGTTACCCTTTTTTTGAAAGTCCACCTTCGGCTTGGTTTTTCTTTATCGAGTTCACCTTTGGTCGTCCTCGTATTACCTTGGGTTTTAAAGTCCATCATCGGCTTGGTCTTTCTTTTCGAGTTCGCCTTCGACCGTCCTCGTGTTACCCTTTGTGTGAAAGTCTACCTTCGACTTGGTCTTTCTTTTTCGAGTTCGCCTTCGGCCATCGTCGTATTATCTTCTATTTGAAAGTCCACCTTCGGCTCGGTCTTTCTTTTCGAGTTCTCCTTCGACCGTCCTCGTGTTACCCTTTGTTTGAAAGTCCACCTTCGGCTTGGGATTCCTTTTTCTAGTTCGCCTTCGGCCTTCCTCGTATTATCTTAGGTTTGAAAGTCCACCTTCGGCTTGGTATTTCTTTTCGAGTTTGCCTTCGGCCGTCCTCGTGTTACCCTTGGTTTGAAAGCCCACCTTCGGCTTGGCCTTTCTTTTTTGGGGTCGCCTTCGGCCGTCCTCGTATTTTCATTGGTTCGAAAGTCCACCTTCGGCTTGGTCTTTCTTTTCGAGTTCGCCTTCGGCTGTCCTCGTGTTACCCTTTGTTTGAAAGTCCACCTTTGGCTTGCTCTTTCTTTTCGAGTTCGCCTTTGGCCGTCCTCGTAATATTTTGTTGTTTGAAAGTCCACCATAGGCTTGGTCTTTCTTTTTCGAGTTCGCCTTCGGCCGTCCTCGTATTATCTTTTGTTTGAAAGTCCACCTTCGGTTTGGTCTTTCTTTTCGTGTTCTCCTTATGCCGTCTTCGTATTATCCTGGGGTTTGAAAGTCCATCTTAGACTTGGTCTTTCTTTTCGAGTTCGCGTTCGACCGTCCTCATGTTACCTTTTGTTTGAAAGTCTACCTTCGGCTTAGTCTTTCTTTTCGAGTTCACCTTCGGCCGTCCTCGTATTATTTTCTTGTTGGAAACTCCACCTACGACTTGGTCTTTTTTTTCGAGTTCGCATTCGGCCGTTCTCGTGTTACCCTTTTTTTGAAGGTCCACATTCGGCTTGGTTTTTCTTTTTCGAGTTTGCCCTGGGTCGTCCTCTTATTACCTTGGGTTTGAAAGTACACCATCGGCTTAGTCTTTCATTTCGAGTTCGCCTTCGGCCGTCCTCGTGTTACCCTTTGTGTGAAAGTCTACCTTTGACTTGGTCTTTCTTTTTCGAGTTCGCCTTCGGCCATCGTCGTATTATCTTGGGTTTGAAAGTCCACCTTCGGCTTGGTCTTTCTTTTTGAGTTTTCCTTCGGCCGTCTTTGTGTTACCCTTTGTTTGAAAGTCCACCTTCGGGTTGGTATTCCTTTTTCTAGTTCGCCTTCGGCCGTCCTCGTATTATCTTGGGTTTGAAAGTCCACCTTCGGCTTGGTATTTCTTTTTGAGTTCGCCTTCGGGCGTCCTCGTGTTACCCTTTCTTTGAAAGTCCACCTTCGGTTTGCCCTTTCTTTTTTGAGGTCGCCTTCGGCCGTCCTCTTATAATCTTGGGTTTGAAAGTCCACATTCGGCTTGGTCTTTCTTTTCGAGTTCGCCTTCGGCCGTCCTCGTGTTACCCTTTGTTTGAAAGTCCACCTTTGGCTTGGTCTTCCTTTTCGAGTTTGCCTTCGGTCGTCCTCGTATTATTTTGTTGTTTGAAAGTCCACCTTCGGCTTGGTCTTTCTTTTTCGAGTTCGCCTTCGGCCGTCCTCATATTATCTTGGGTTTGAAAGTCCACGTTCGGCTTGGTCTTTCTTTTCGAGTTTGCCTTCATCCGTCTTCGTATTATCTTGGGTTTGAAAGTCCACCTTCGGCTTGGTCTTTCTTTTCGAGTTCGCCATCGGTCGTCCTCTCGTTACCCTTTGTTTGAAAGTCTACCTTCGACTTAGTCTTTCTTTTCGAGTTCGTCTTCGGCCGTCCACTTATTATTTTGTTGTTGGAAAGTCCACCTACGCTTGGTCTTTCTTTTCGAGTTCGCATTCGGCCGTTCTCGTGTTACCCTTTTTTTGAAAGTCCACCTTCGGCTTGGTTTTTCTTTATCGAGTTCACCTTTGGTCGTCCTCGTATTACCTTGGGTTTTAAAGTCCATCATCGGCTTGGTCTTTCTTTTCGAGTTCGCCTTCGGCCGTCCTCGTGTTACCCTTTGTGTGAAAGTCTACCTTCGACTTGGTCTTTCTTTTTCGAGTTCGCCTTCGGCCATCGTCGTATTATCTTCTATTTGAAAGTCCACCTTCGGCTCGGTCTTTCTTTTCGAGTTCTCCTTCGACCGTCCTCTTGTTTCCCTTTGTTTGAAAGTCCACCTTCGGCTTGGGATTCCTTTTTCTAGTTCGCCTTCGGCCTTCCTCGTATTATCTTAGGTTTGAAAGTCCACCTTCGGCTTGGTATTTCATTTCGAGTTTGCCTTCGGCCGTCCTCGTGTTACCCTTGGTTTGAAAGCCCACCTTCGGCTTGGCCTTTCTTTTTTGGGGTCGCCTTCGGCCGTCCTCGTATTTTCATTGGTTCGAAAGTCCACCTTCGGCTTGGTCTTTCTTTTCGAGTTCGCCTTCGGCTGTCCTCGTGTTACCCTTTGTTTGAAAGTCCACCTTTGGCTTGCTCTTTCTTTTCGAGTTCGCCTTTGGCCGTCCTCGTAATATTTTGTTGTTTGAAAGTCCACCATAGGCTTGGTCTTTCTTTTTCGAGTTCGCCTTCGGCCATCCTCGTATTATCTTTTGTTTGAAAGTCCACCTTCGGTTTGGTCTTTCTTTTCGTGTTCTCCTTCAGCCGTCTTCGTATTATCCTGGGGTTTGAAAGTCCATCTTAGACTTGGTCTTTCTTTTCGAGTTCGCGTTTGACCGTCCTCATGTTACCTTTTGTTTGAAAGTCTACCTTCGGCTTAGTCTTTCTTTTCGAGTTCACCTTCGGCCGTCCTCGTATTATTTTGTTGTTGGAAACTCCACCTACGGCTTGGTCTTTTTTTTCGAGTTCGCATTCGGCCGTTCTCGTGTTACCCTTTTTTTGAAGGTCCACATTCGGCTTGGTTTTTCTTTTTCGAGTTTGCCCTGGGTCGTCCTCTTATTACCTTGGGTTTGAAAGTACACCATCGGCTTGGTCTTTCATTTCGAGTTCGCCTTCGGCCGTCCTCGTGTTACCCTTTGTGTGAAAGTCTACCTTTGACTTGGTCTTTCTTTTTCGAGTTCGCCTTCGGCCATCGTCGTATTATCTTGGGTTTGAAAGTCCACATTCGGCTTGGTCTTTCTTTTTGAGTTCTCCTTCGGCCGTCTTTGTGTTACCCTTTGTTTGAAAGTCCACCTTCGGGTTGGTATTCCTTTTTCTAGTTCGCCTTCGGCCGTCCTCGTATTATCTTGGGTTTGAAAGTCCACCTTCGGCTTGGTATTTCTTTTTGAGTTCGCCTTCGGCCGTCCTCGTGTTACCCTTTGTTTGAAAGTCCACCTTCGGTTTGCCCTTTCTTTTTTGAGGTCGCCTTCGGCCGTCCTCTTATTATCTTGGGTTTGAAAGTCCACATTCGGCTTGGTCTTTCTTTTCGAGTTCGCCTTCGGCCGTCCTCGTGTTACCCTTTGTTTGAAAGTCCACCTTTGGCTTGGTCTTCCTTTTCGAGTTTGCCTTCGGTCGTCCTCGTATTATTTTGTTGTTTGAAAGTCCACCTTCGGCTTGGTCTTTCTTTTTCGAGTTCGCCTTCGGCCGTCCTCATATTATCTTGGGTTTGAAAGTCCACCTTCGGCTTGGTCTTTCTTTTCGAGTTTGCCTTCTTCCATCTTCATATTATCTTGGGTTTGAAAGTCCACCTTCGGCTTGGTCTTTCTTTTCGAGTTCGCCTTCGGTCGTCCTCTCGTTACCCTTTGTTTGAAAGTCTACCTTCGACTTAGTCTTTCTTTTCGAGTTCGTCTTCGGCCGTCCACTTATTATTTTGTTGTTGGAAAGTCCACCTACGGCTTGGTCTTTCTTTTCGAGTTCGCATTCGGCCGTTCTCGTGTTACCCTTTTTTTGAGAGTCCACCTTCGGCTTGGTTTTTCTTTTTCGAGTTCACCTTTGGTCGTCCTCGTATTACCTTGGGTTTTAAAGTCCATCATCGGCTTGGTCTTTCTTTTCGAGTTCGCCTTCGGCCATCCTCGTATTATTTTGTTGTTTGAAAGTCCACCATCGGCTTGGTCTTTCTTTTTCGAGTTCGCCTTCGGCCGTCCTCGTATTATCTTGGGTTTGAAAGTCCACCTTCGGCTTGGTCTTTCTTTTCGTGTTCTCCTTCAGCCGTCTTCGTATTATCCTGGGGTTTGAAAGTCCATCTTAGACTTGGTCTTTCTTTTCGAGTTCGCCTTCGGCCGTCCTCGCGTTACCCTTTGTTTGAAAGACTACCTTCGGCTTAGTCTTTCTTTTCGAGTTCGCCTTCGGCCGTTCTCGTGTTACCCTTTTTTTGAAAGTCCACCTTCGGCTTGGTTTTTCTTCTTCGAGTTCGCCTTGGCTCGTCCTCTTATTAACTTGGGTTTGAAAGTCCACCATCGGCTTGGTCTTTCTTTTCGAGTTCGCCTTCGGCCGTCCTCGTGTTACCCTATGTGTGAAAGTCTACCTTCGACTTGGTCTTTCTTTTTCGAGTTCGCCTTCGGCATCGTCGTATTATCTTGGGTTTGAAAGTCCACCTTCGGCTTGGTCTTTCTTTTCGAGTTCTCCTTCGGCCGTCCTTGTGTTACCCTTTGTTTGAAAGTCCACCTTCGGCTTGGTATTCCTTTTTCAACTTCGCCTTCGGCCGTCCTCCTATTATCTTGGGTTTGAAAGTCCACCTTCGGCTTGGTATTTCTTTTCGAGTTCGCCTTCGGCCTTCCTCGTGTTACCTTTTGTTTGAAAGTCCACCTTCGGTTTGCCCTTTCTTTTTTGAGGTCGCCTTCGGCCGTCCTCGTATTATCTTGGGTTCGAAAGTCCACCTTCGGCTTGGTCTTTCTTTTCGAGTTCGCCTTCGGCCGTCCTCGTGTTACCCTTTGTTTAAAAGTCCACCTTTGGCTTGGTCTTTCTTTTCGAGTTTGCCTTCGGTCGTCCTCATATTATTTTGTTGTTTGAAAGTCCACCTTCGGCTTGGTCTTTCTTTTTCGAGTTCGCCTTCGGCCGTCCTCATATTATCTTGGGTTTGAAAGTCCACGTTCGGCTTGGTCTTTCTTTTCGAGTTTGCCTTCATCCGTCTTCGTATTATCTTGGGTTTGAAAGTCCACCTTCGGCTTGGTCTTTCTTTTCGAGTTCGCCTTCGGTCGTCCTCTCGTTACCCTTTGTTTGAAAGTCTACCTTCGACTTAGTCTTTCTTTTCGAGTTCGTCTTCGGCCGTCCACTTATTATTTTGTTGTTGGAAAGTCCACCTACGCTTGGTCTTTCTTTTCGAGTTCGCATTCGGCCGTTCTCGTGTTACCCTTTTTTTGAAAGTCCACCTTCGGCTTTGTTTTTCTTTATCGAGTTCACCTTTGGTCGTCCTCGTATTACCTTGGGTTTTAAAGTCCATCATCGGCTTGGTCTTTTTATTTTCGAGTTCGCCTTCGACCGTCCTCGTGTTACCCTTTGTGTGAAAGTCTACCTTCGACTTGGTCTTTCTTTTTCGAGTTCGCCTTCGGCCATCGTCGTATTATCTTCTATTTGAAAGTCCACCTTCGGCTCGGTCTTTCTTTTCGAGTTCTCCTTCGACCGTCCTCGTGTTACCCTTTGTTTGAAAGTCCACCTTCGGCTTGGGATTCCTTTTTCTAGTTCGCCTTCGGCCTTCCTCGTATTATCTTAGGTTTGAAAGTCCACCTTCGGCTTGGTATTTCTTTTCGAGTTTGCCTTCGGCCGTCCTCGTGTTACCCTTGGTTTGAAAGCCCACCTTCGGCTTGGCCTTTCTTTTTTGGGGTCGCCTTCGGCCGTCCTCGTATTTTCATTGGTTCGAAAGTCCACCTTCGGCTTGGTCTTTCTTTTCGAGTTCGCCTTCGGCTGTCCTCGTGTTACCCTTTGTTTGAAAGTCCACCTTTGGCTTGGTCTTTCTTTTTCTAGATCGCCTTCGGTCGTCCTCGTATTATCTTGGGTTTGAAAGTACACCTTCGTCTTGGTCTTTCTTTTTGAGTTTGCGTTTGGCCGTCCTCGTGTTACCCTTTGTTTGAAAGTCCACCATCGGCTTGGTCTTTCATTTCGAGTTCGCCTTCGGCCGTCCTCGTGTTACCCTTTGTGTGAAAGTCTACCTTTGACTTGGTCTTTCTTTTTCGAGTTCGCCTTCGGCCGTCCTCGTATTATCTTGGGTTTGAAAGTCCACCTTCGGCTTGGTATTTCTTTTTGAGTTCGCCTTCGGCCGTCCTCGTGTTACCCTTTCTTTGAAAGTCCACCTTCGGTTTGCCCTTTCTTTTTTGAGGTCGCCTTCGGCCGTCCTCTTATTATCTTGGGTTTGAAAGTCCACATTCGGCTTGGTCTTTCTTTTCGAGTTCGCCCTCGGCCGTCCTCGTGTTACCCTTTGTTTGAAAGTCCACCTTTGGCTTGGTCTTCCTTTTCGAGTTTGCCTTCGGTCGTCCTCGTATTATTTTGTTGTTTGAAAGTCCACCTTCGGCTTGGTCTTTCTTTTTCGAGTTCGCCTTCGGCCGTCCTCATATTATCTTGGGTTTGAAAGTCCACCTTCGGCTTGGTCTTTCTTTTCGAGTTTGCCTTCTTCCATCTTCATATTATCTTGGGTTTAAAAGCCCACCTTCGGCTTGGTCTTTCTTTTCGAGTTCGCCTTCGGTCGTCCTCTCGTTACCCTTTGTTTGAAAGTCTACCTTCGACTTAGTCTTTCTTTTCGAGTTCGTCTTCGGCCGTCCACTTATTATTTTGTTGTTGGAAAGTCCACCTACGGCTTGGTCTTTCTTTTCGAGTTCGCATTCGGCCGTTCTCGTGTTACCCTTTTTTTGAAAGTCCACCTTCGGCTTGGTTTTTCTTTTTCGAGTTCACCTTTGGTCGTCCTCGTATTACCTTGGGTTTTAAAGTCCATCATCGGCTTGGTCTTTCTTTTCGAGTTCGCCTTCGGCCGTCCTCGTGTTACCCTTTGTGTGAAAGTCTACCTTCGACTTGGTCTTTCTTTTTCGAGTTCGCCTTCGGCCATCGTCGTATTATCTTCGATTTGAAAGTCCACCTTCGGCTCGGTCTTTCTTTTCGAGTTCTCCTTCGACCGTCCTCGTCTTACCCTTTGTTTGAAAGTCCACCTTCGGCTTGGTATTCCTTTTTCTAGTTCGCCTTCGGCCGTCCTCGTATTATCTTAGGTTTGAAAGTCCACCTTCGGCTTGGTATTTCTTTTCGAGTTTGCCTTCGGGCGTCCTCGTGTTACCATTTGTTTGAAAGCCCACCTTCGGCTTGGCCTTTCTTTTTTGGGGTCGCCTTCGGCCGTCCTCGTATTATCATGGGTTCGAAAGTCCACCTTCAGCTTGGTCTTTCTTTTCGAGTTCGCCTTCGGCTGTCCTCGTGTTACCCTTTGTTTGAAAGTCCACCTTTGGCTTGGTCTTTCTTTTTCTAGGTCGCCTTCGGTCGTCCTCGTATTATCTTGGGTTTGAAAGTCCACCTTCGGCTTGGTCTTTCTTTTTTGGGGTCGCCTTCGTCCGTCCTCGTATTATCATGGGTTCGAAAGTCCACCTTCGGCTTGGTCTTTATTTTTGAGTTTGCCTTCGGCTGTCCTCGTGTTACCCTTTGTTTGAAAGTCCACCTTTGGCTTGGTCTTTCTTTTCGATTTCCCCTTCGGCTGTCCTCGCGTTACCCTTTATTTGAAAGCCTACCTTCAGCTTAGTCTTTCTTTTCGAGTTCTACTTCGACCGTCCTCGTATTATTTTGGGTTTTAAAAGTCCACCTTCGGCTTGGTCTTTCTTTCCGAGTTCGCCTTCGGCCGTCCTCGTGTTACCCTAAGTTTGAAAGTTAACCTTCGGCTGGGTCTTTCTTTTTCGAGTTCGCCTTCGGTCGTCCTCGTATTATCTTGGGTTTGAATGCCCACCTTCGGCTTGGTCTTTCATTTCGAGTTCGCCTTCGGCCGTCCTCATGTTACCCTTTGTTTGAAAGTTCACCTTTGGCTTGCTATTTCTTTTCGAGTTCGTCTTTGGCCGTCCTCGTATTATTTTGTTGTTTGAAAGTCCACCATAGGCTTGGTCTTTCTTTTTTGAGGTCGCCTTCGGACGTCCTCGTATTATCTTGGGTTTGAAAGTCCACATTCGGCTTGGTCTTTCTTTTCGAGTTCGCCTTCGGCCGTCCTCGTGTTACCCTTTGTGTGAAAGTCCACCTTCGGGTTGGTATTCCTTTTTCTAGTTCGCCTTCGGCCGTCCTCGTATTATCTTGGGTTTGAAAGTCCACCTTCGGCTTGGTATTTCTTTTCGAGTTCGCCTTCGGCCGTCCTCGTGTTACCCTTTGTGTGAAAGTCTACCTTCGACTTGGTCTTTCTTTTTCGAGTTCGCCTTCGGCCGTCCTCGTATTATCTTAGGATTGAAAGTCCACCTTCGGCTTGGTATTTCTTTTCGAGTTTGCCTTCGGCCGTCCTCGTGTTACCCTTTGTTTGAAAGCCCACCTTCGGCTTGGCCTTTCTTTTTTGGGGTCGCCTTCGGCCGTCCTCGTATTATCATGGGTTCGAAAGTCCACCTTCGGCTTGGTCTTTCTTTTCGAGTTCGCCTTCGGCTGTCCTCGTGTTACCCTTTGTTTGAAAGTCCACCTTTGGCTTGGTCTTTCTTTTTCTAGGTCGCCTTCGGTCGTCCTCGTATTATCTTGGGTTTGAAAGTCCACCTTCGGCTTGGTCTTTCTTTTTTGGGGTCGCCTTCGTCCGTCCTCGTATTATCATGGGTTCGAAAGTCCACCTTCGGCTTGGTCTTTATTTTCGAGTTCGCCTTCGGCTGTCCTCGTGTTACCCTTTGTTTGAAAGTCCACCTTTGGCTTGGTCTTTCTTTTCGATTTCCCCTTCGGCTGTCCTCGCGTTACCCTTTATTTGAAAGCCTACCTTCGGCTTAGTCTTTCTTTTCGAGTTGTACTTCGACCGTCCTCGTATTATTTTGGGTTTTAAAACTCCACCTTCGGCTTGGTCTTTCTTTCCGAGTTCGCCTTCGGCCGTCCTCGTGTTACCCTAAGTTTGAAAGTTAACCTTCGGCTGGGTCTTTCTTTTTCGAGTTCGCCTTCGGTCGTCCTCGTATTATCTTGGGTTTGAATGCCCACCTTCGGCTTGGTCTTTCATTTCGAGTTCGCCTTCGGCCGTCCTCATGTTACCCTTTGTTTGAAAGTTCACCTTTGGCTTGGTCTTCCTTTTCGAGTTTGCCTTCGGTCGTCCTCGTATTATTTTGTTGTTTGAAAGTCCACCTTCGGCTTGGTCTTTCTTTTTCGAGTTCGCCTTCGGCCGTCCTCATATTATCTTGGGTTTGAAAGTCCACCTTCGGCTTGGTCTTTCTTTTCGAGTTTGCCTTCTTCCATCTTCATATTATCTTGGGTTTAAAAGCCCACCTTCGGCTTGGTCTTTCTTTTCGAGTTCGCCTTCGGTCGTCCTCTCGTTACCCTTTGTTTGAAAGTCTACCTTCGACTTAGTCTTTCTTTTCGAGTTCGTCTTCGGCCGTCCACTTATTATTTTGTTGTTGGAAAGTCCACCTACGGCTTGGTCTTTCTTTTCGAGTTCGCATTCGGCCGTTCTCGTGTTACCCTTTTTTTGAAAGTCCACCTTCGGCTTGGTTTTTCTTTTTCGAGTTCACCTTTGGTCGTCCTCGTATTACCTTGGGTTTTAAAGTCCATCATCGGCTTGGTCTTTCTTTTCGAGTTCGCCTTCGGCCGTCCTCGTGTTACCCTTTGTGTGAAAGTCTACCTTTGACTTGGTCTTTCTTTTTCGAGTTCGCCTTCGGCCATCGTCGTATTATCTTGGGTTTGAAAGTCCACCTTCGGCTTGGTCTTTCTTTTTGAGTTCTCCTTCGGCCGTCTTTGTGTTACCCTTTGGTTGAAAGTCCACCTTCGGGTTGGTATTCCTTTTTCTAGTTCGCCTTCGGCCGTCCTCGTATTATCTTGGGTTTGAAAGTCCACCTTCGGCTTGGTATTTCTTTTTGAGTTCGCCTTCGGCCGTCCTCGTGTTACCCTTTCTTTGAAAGTCCACCTTCGGTTTGCCCTTTCTTTTTTGAGGTCGCCTTCGGCCGTCCTCTTATTATCTTGGGTTTGAAAGTCCACATTCGGCTTGGTCTTTCTTTTCGAGTTCGCCCTCGG
Organism: Lathyrus tuberosus; assembly: GCA_022829125.1. Classification (NCBI taxonomy): domain Eukaryota; kingdom Viridiplantae; phylum Streptophyta; class Magnoliopsida; order Fabales; family Fabaceae; genus Lathyrus; species Lathyrus tuberosus. The sequence continues at coordinate 3,047,641 of JALAZF010000438.1, forward strand.
CCGTCCTCGTGTTACCCTTTGTTTGAAAGTCCACCTTTGGCTTGGTCTTCCTTTTCGAGTTTGCCTTCGGTCGTCCTCGTATTATTTTGTTGTTTGAAAGTCCACCTTCGGCTTGTTCTTTCTTTTTCGAGTTCGCCTTCGGCCGTCCTCATATTATCTTGGGTTTGAAAGTCCACCTTCGGCTTGGTCTTTCTTTTCGAGTTTGCCTTCTTCCATCTTCATATTATCTTGGGTTTAAAAGCCCACCTTCGGCTTGGTCTTTCTTTTCGAGTTCGCCTTCGGTCGTCCTCTCGTTACCCTTTGTTTGAAAGTCTACCTTCGACTTAGTCTTTCTTTTCGAGTTCGTCTTCGGCCGTCCACTTATTATTTTGTTGTTGGAAAGTCCACCTACGGCTTGGTCTTTCTTTTCGAGTTCGCATTCGGCCGTTCTCGTGTTACCCTTTTTTTGAAAGTCCACCTTCGGCTTGGTTTTTCTTTTTCGAGTTCACCTTTGGCCGTCCTCGTATTATCTTGGGTTTGAAAGTCCACATTCGGCTTGGTCTTTCTTTTCGAGTTCGCCTTCGGCCGTCCTCGTGTTACCCTTTGTGTGAAAGTCTACCTTTGACTTGGTCTTTCTTTTTCGAGTTCGCCTTCGGCCATCGTCGTATTATCTTGGGTTTGAAAGTCCACCTTCGGCTTGGTCTTTCTTTTTGAGTTCTCCTTCGGCCGTCTTTGTGTTACCCTTTGGTTGAAAGTCCACCTTCGGGTTGGTATTCCTTTTTCTAGTTCGCCTTCGGCCGTCCTCGTATTATCTTGGGTTTGAAAGTCCACCTTCGGCTTGGTATTTCTTTTTGAGTTCGCCTTCGGCCGTCCTCGTGTTACCCTTTCTTTGAAAGTCCACCTTCGGTTTGGCCTTTCTTTTTTGAGGTCGCCTTCGGCCGTCCTCTTATTATCTTGGGTTTGAAAGTCCACATTCGGCTTGGTCTTTCTTTTCGAGTTCGCCCTCGGCCGTCCTCGTGTTACCCTTTGTTTGAATGTCCACCTTTGGCTTGGTCTTCCTTTTCGAGTTTGCCTTCGGTCGTCCTCGTATTATTTTGTTGTTTGAAAGTCCACCTTCGGCTTGGTCTTTCTTTTTCGAGTTCGCCTTCGGCCGTCCTCATATTATCTTGGGTTTGAAAGTCCACCTTCGGCTTGGTCTTTCTTTTCGAGTTTGCCTTCTTCCATCTTCATATTATCTTGGGTTTAAAAGCCCACCTTCGGCTTGGTCTTTCTTTTCGAGTTCGCCTTCGGTCGTCCTCTCGTTACCCTTTGTTTGAAAGTCTACCTTCGACTTAGTCTTTCTTTTCGAGTTCGTCTTCGGCCGTCCACTTATTATTTTGTTGTTGGAAAGTCCACCTACGGCTTGGTCTTTCTTTTCGAGTTCGCATTCGGCCGTTCTCGTGTTACCCTTTTTTTGAAAGTCCACCTTCGGCTTGGTTTTTCTTTTTCGAGTTCACCTTTGGTCGTCCTCGTATTACCTTGGGTTTTAAAGTCCATCATCGGCTTGGTCTTTCTTTTCGAGTTCGCCTTCGGCCGTCCTCGTGTTACCCTTTGTGTGAAAGTCTACCTTTGACTTGGTCTTTCTTTTTCGAGTTCGCCTTCGGCCATCGTCGTATTATCTTGGGTTTGAAAGTCCACCTTCGGCTTGGTCTTTCTTTTTGAGTTCTCCTTCGGCCGTCTTTGTGTTACCCTTTGGTTGAAAGTCCACCTTCGGGTTGGTATTCCTTTTTCTAGTTCGCCTTCGGCCGTCCTCGTATTATCTTGGGTTTGAAAGTCCACCTTCGGCTTGGTATTTCTTTTTGAGTTCGCCTTCGGCCGTCCTCGTGTTACCCTTTCTTTGAAAGTCCACCTTCGGTTTGCCCTTTCTTTTTTGAGGTCGCCTTCGGCCGTCCTCTTATTATCTTGGGTTTGAAAGTCCACATTCGGCTTGGTCTTTCTTTTCGAGTTCGCCCTCGGCCGTCCTCGTGTTACCCTTTGTTTGAAAGTCCACCTTTGGCTTGGTCTTCCTTTTCGAGTTTGCCTTCGGTCGTCCTCGTATTATTTTGTTGTTTGAAAGTCCACCTTCGGCTTGGTCTTTCTTTTTCGAGTTCGCCTTCGGCCGTCCTCATATTATCTTGGGTTTGAAAGTCCACCTTCGGCTTGGTCTTTCTTTTCGAGTTTGCCTTCTTCCATCTTCATATTATCTTGGGTTTAAAAGCCCACCTTCGGCTTGGTCTTTCTTTTCGAGTTCGCCTTCGGTCGTCCTCTCGTTACCCTTTGTTTGAAAGTCTACCTTCGACTTAGTCTTTCTTTTCGAGTTCGTCTTCGGCCGTCCACTTATTATTTTGTTGTTGGAAAGTCCACCTACGGCTTGGTCTTTCTTTTCGAGTTCGCATTCGGCCGTTCTCGTGTTACCCTTTTTTTGAAAGTCCACCTTCGGCTTGGTTTTTCTTTTTCGAGTTCACCTTTGGTCGTCCTCGTATTACCTTGGGTTTTAAAGTCCATCATCGGCTTGGTCTTTCTTTTCGAGTTCGCCTTCGGCCGTCCTCGTGTTACCCTTTGTGTGAAAGTCTACCTTCGACTTGGTCTTTCTTTTTCGAGTTCGCCTTCGGCCATCGTCGTATTATCTTCGATTTGAAAGTCCACCTTCGGCTCGGTCTTTCTTTTCGAGTTCTCCTTCGACCGTCCTCGTCTTACCCTTTGTTTGAAAGTCCACCTTCGGCTTGGTATTCCTTTTTCTAGTTCGCCTTCGGCCGTCCTCGTATTATCTTAGGTTTGAAAGTCCACCTTCGGCTTGGTATTTCTTTTCGAGTTTGCCTTCGGGCGTCCTCGTGTTACCATTTGTTTGAAAGCCCACCTTCGGCTTGGCCTTTCTTTTTTGGGGTCGCCTTCGGCCGTCCTCGTATTATCATGGGTTCGAAAGTCCACCTTCAACTTGGTCTTTCTTTTCGAGTTCGCCTTCGGCTGTCCTCGTGTTACCCTTTGTTTGAAAGTCCACCTTTGGCTTGGTCTTTCTTTTTCTAGGTCGCCTTCGGTCGTCCTCGTATTATCTTGGGTTTGAAAGTCCACCTTCGGCTTGGTCTTTCTTTTTTGGGGTCGCCTTCGTCCGTCCTCGTATTATCATGGGTTCGAAAGTCCACCTTCGGCTTGGTCTTTATTTTCGAGTTTGCCTTCGGCTGTCCTCGTGTTACCCTTTGTTTGAAAGTCCACCTTTGGCTTGGTCTTTCTTTTCGATTTCCCCTTCGGCTGTCCTCGCGTTACCCTTTATTTGAAAGCCTACCTTCGGCTTAGTCTTTCTTTTCGAGTTCTACTTCGACCGTCCTCGTATTATTTTGGGTTTTAAAAGTCCACCTTCGGCTTGGTCTTTCTTTCCGAGTTCGCCTTCGGCCGTCCTCGTGTTACCCTAAGTTTGAAAGTTAACCTTCGGCTGGGTCTTTCTTTTTCGAGTTCGCCTTCGGTCGTCCTCGTATTATCTTGGGTTTGAATGCCCACCTTCGGCTTGGTCTTTCATTTCGAGTTCGCCTTCGGCCGTCCTCATGTTACCCTTTGTTTGAAAGTTCACCTTTGGCTTGCTATTTCTTTTCGAGTTCGTCTTTGGCCGTCCTCGTATTATTTTGTTGTTTGAAAGTCCACCATAGGCTTGGTCTTTCTTTTTTGAGGTCGCCTTCGGACGTCCTCGTATTATCTTGGGTTTGAAAGTCCACATTCGGCTTGGTCTTTCTTTTCGAGTTCGCCTTCGGCCGTCCTCGTGTTACCCTTTGTGTGAAAGTCCACCTTCGGGTTGGTATTCCTTTTTCTAGTTCGCCTTCGGCCGTCCTCGTATTATCTTGGGTTTGAAAGTCCACCTTCGGCTTGGTATTTCTTTTCGAGTTCGCCTTCGGCCGTCCTCGTGTTACCCTTTGTGTGAAAGTCTACCTTCGACTTGGTCTTTCTTTTTCGAGTTCGCCTTCGGCCGTCCTCGTATTATCTTAGGATTGAAAGTCCACCTTCGGCTTGGTATTTCTTTTCGAGTTTGCCTTCGGCCGTCCTCGTGTTACCCTTTGTTTGAAAGCCCACCTTCGGCTTGGCCTTTCTTTTTTGGGGTCGCCTTCGGCCGTCCTCGTATTATCATGGGTTCGAAAGTCCACCTTCGGCTTGGTCTTTCTTTTCGAGTTCGCCTTCGGCTGTCCTCGTGTTACCCTTTGTTTGAAAGTCCACCTTTGGCTTGGTCTTTCTTTTTCTAGGTCGCCTTCGGTCGTCCTCGTATTATCTTGGGTTTGAAAGTCCACCTTCGGCTTGGTCTTTCTTTTTTGGGGTCGCCTTCGTCCGTCCTCGTATTATCATGGGTTCGAAAGTCCACCTTCGGCTTGGTCTTTATTTTCGAGTTCGCCTTCGGCTGTCCTCGTGTTACCCTTTGTTTGAAAGTCCACCTTTGGCTTGGTCTTTCTTTTCGATTTCCCCTTCGGCTGTCCTCGCGTTACCCTTTATTTGAAAGCCTACCTTCGGCTTAGTCTTTCTTTTCGAGTTGTACTTCGACCGTCCTCGTATTATTTTGGGTTTTAAAACTCCACCTTCGGCTTGGTCTTTCTTTCCGAGTTCGCCTTCGGCCGTCCTCGTGTTACCCTAAGTTTGAAAGTTAACCTTCGGCTGGGTCTTTCTTTTTCGAGTTCGCCTTCGGTCGTCCTCGTATTATCTTGGGTTTGAATGCCCACCTTCGGCTTGGTCTTTCATTTCGAGTTCGCCTTCGGCCGTCCTCATGTTACCCTTTGTTTGAAAGTTCACCTTTGGCTTGGTCTTCCTTTTCGAGTTTGCCTTCGGTCGTCCTCGTATTATTTTGTTGTTTGAAAGTCCACCTTCGGCTTGGTCTTTCTTTTTCGAGTTCGCCTTCGGCCGTCCTCATATTATCTTGGGTTTGAAAGTCCACCTTCGGCTTGGTCTTTCTTTTCGAGTTTGCCTTCTTCCATCTTCATATTATCTTGGGTTTAAAAGCCCACCTTCGGCTTGGTCTTTCTTTTCGAGTTCGCCTTCGGTCGTCCTCTCGTTACCCTTTGTTTGAAAGTCTACCTTCGACTTAGTCTTTCTTTTCGAGTTCGTCTTCGGCCGTCCACTTATTATTTTGTTGTTGGAAAGTCCACCTACGGCTTGGTCTTTCTTTTCGAGTTCGCATTCGGCCGTTCTCGTGTTACCCTTTTTTTGAAAGTCCACCTTCGGCTTGGTTTTTCTTTTTCGAGTTCACCTTTGGTCGTCCTCGTATTACCTTGGGTTTTAAAGTCCATCATCGGCTTGGTCTTTCTTTTCGAGTTCGCCTTCGGCCGTCCTCGTGTTACCCTTTGTGTGAAAGTCTACCTTCGACTTGGTCTTTCTTTTTCGAGTTCGCCTTCGGCCATCGTCGTATTATCTTCGATTTGAAAGTCCACCTTCGGCTCGGTCTTTCTTTTCGAGTTCTCCTTCGACCGTCCTCGTCTTACCCTTTGTTTGAAAGTCCACCTTCGGCTTGGTATTCCTTTTTCTAGTTCGCCTTCGGCCGTCCTCGTATTATCTTAGGTTTGAAAGTCCACCTTCGGCTTGGTATTTCTTTTCGAGTTTGCCTTCGGGCGTCCTCGTATTACCATTTGTTTGAAAGCCCACCTTCGGCTTGGCCTTTCTTTTTTGGGGTCGCCTTCGGCCGTCCTCGTATTATCATGGGTTCGAAAGTCCACCTTCAGCTTGGTCTTTCTTTTCGAGTTCGCCTTCGGCTGTCCTCGTGTTACCCTTTGTTTGAAAGTCCACCTTTGGCTTGGTCTTTCTTTTTCTAGGTCGCCTTCGGTCGTCCTCGTATTATCTTGGGTTTGAAAGTCCACCTTCGGCTTGGTCTTTCTTTTTTGGGGTCGCCTTCGTCCGTCCTCGTATTATCATGGGTTCGAAAGTCCACCTTCGGCTTGGTCTTTATTTTCGAGTTTGCCTTCGGCTGTCCTCGTGTTACCCTTTGTTTGAAAGTCCACCTTTGGCTTGGTCTTTCTTTTCGATTTCCCCTTCGGCTGTCCTCGCGTTACCCTTTATTTGAAAGCCTACCTTCGGCTTAGTCTTTCTTTTCGAGTTCTACTTCGACCGTCCTCGTATTATTTTGGGTTTTAAAAGTCCACCTTCGGCTTGGTCTTTCTTTCCGAGTTCGCCTTCGGCCGTCCTCGTGTTACCCTAAGTTTGAAAGTTAACCTTCGGCTGGGTCTTTCTTTTTCGAGTTCGCCTTCGGTCGTCCTCGTATTATCTTGGGTTTGAATGCCCACCTTCGGCTTGGTCTTTCATTTCGAGTTCGCCTTCGGCCGTCCTCATGTTACCCTTTGTTTGAAAGTTCACCTTTGGCTTGCTATTTCTTTTCGAGTTCGTCTTTGGCCGTCCTCGTATTATTTTGTTGTTTGAAAGTCCACCATAGGCTTGGTCTTTCTTTTTTGAGGTCGCCTTCGGACGTCCTCGTATTATCTTGGGTTTGAAAGTCCACATTCGGCTTGGTCTTTCTTTTCGAGTTCGCCTTCGGCCGTCCTCGTGTTACCCTTTGTGTGAAAGTCCACCTTCGGGTTGGTATTCCTTTTTCTAGTTCGCCTTCGGCCGTCCTCGTATTATCTTGGGTTTGAAAGTCCACCTTCGGCTTGGTATTTCTTTTCGAGTTCGCCTTCGGCCGTCCTCGTGTTACCCTTTGTGTGAAAGTCTACCTTCGACTTGGTCTTTCTTTTTCGAGTTCGCCTTCGGCCGTCCTCGTATTATCTTAGGATTGAAAGTCCACCTTCGGCTTGGTATTTATTTTCGAGTTTGCCTTCGGCCGTCCTCGTGTTACCCTTTGTTTGAAAGCCCACCTTCGGCTTGGCCTTTATTTTTTGGGGTCGCCTTCGGCCGTCCTCGTATTATCATGGGTTCGAAAGTCCACCTTCGGCTTGGTCTTTCTTTTCGAGTTCGCCTTCGGCTGTCCTCGTGTTACCCTTTGTTTGAAAGTCCACCTTTGGCTTGGTCTTTCTTTTTCTAGGTCGCCTTCGGTCGTCCTCGTATTATCTTGGGTTTGAAAGTCCACCTTCGGCTTGGTCTTTCTTTTTTGGGGTCGCCTTCGTCCGTCCTCGTATTATCATGGGTTCGAAAGTCCACCTTCGGCTTGGTCTTTATTTTCGAGTTCGCCTTTGGCTGTCCTCGTGTTACCCTTTGTTTGAAAGTCCACCTTTGGCTTGGTCTTTCTTTTCGATTTCCCCTTCGGCTGTCCTCGCGTTACCCTTTATTTGAAAGCCTACCTTCGGCTTAGTCTTTCTTTTCGAGTTCTACTTCGACCGTCCTCGTATTATTTTGGGTTTTAAAACTCCACCTTCGGCTTGGTCTTTCTTTCCGAGTTCGCCTTCGGCCGTCCTCGTGTTACCCTAAGTTTGAAAGTTAACCTTCGGCTGGGTCTTTCTTTTTCGAGTTCGCCTTCGGTCGTCCTCGTATTATCTTGGGTTTGAATGCCCACCTTCGGCTTGGTCTTTCATTTCGAGTTCGCCTTCGGCCGTCCTCATGTTACCCTTTGTTTGAAAGTTCACCTTTGGCTTGCTCTTTCTTTTCGAGTTCGTCTTTGGCCGTCCTCGTATTATTTTGTTGTTTGAAAGTCCACCATAGGCTTGGTCTTTCTTTTTCGAGTTCGCCTTCGGCCGTCCTCGTATTATCTTTTGTTTGAAAGTCCACCTTCGGCTTGGTCTTTCTTTTCGAGTTCTCCTTCGGCCGTCTTTGTGTTACCCTTTGTTTGAAAGTCCACCTTCGGGTTGGTATTCCTTTTTCTAGTTCGCCTTCGGCCGTCCTCGTATTATCTTGGGTTTGAAAGTCCACCTTCGGCTTGGTATTTCTTTTCGAGTTCGCCTTCGGCCGTCCTCGTGTTACCCTTTGTGTGAAAGTCTACCTTCGACTTGGTCTTTCTTTTTCGAGTTCGCCTTCGGCCGTCCTCGTATTATCTTAGGATTGAAAGTCCACCTTCGGCTTGGTATTTCTTTTCGAGTTTGCCTTCGGCCGTCCTCGTGTTACCCTTTGTTTGAAAGCCCACCTTCGGCTTGGCCTTTCTTTTTTGGGGTCGCCTTCGGCCGTCCTCGTATTATCATGGGTTCGAAAGTCCACCTTCGGCTTGGTCTTTCTTTTCGAGTTCGCCTTCGGCTGTCCTCGTGTTACCCTTTGTTTGAAAGTCCACCTTTGGCTTGGTCTTTCTTTTTCTAGGTCGCCTTCGGTCGTCCTCGTATTATCTTGGGTTTGAAAGTCCACCTTCGGCTTGGTCTTTCTTTTTTGGGGTCGCCTTCGGCCGTCCTCGTATTATCATGGGTTCGAAAGTCCACCTTCGGCTTGGTCTTTATTTTCGAGTTCGCCTTCGGCTGTCCTCGTGTTACCCTTTGTTTGAAAGTCCACCTTTGGCTTGGTCTTTCTTTTCGATTTCCCCTTCGGCTGTCCTCGCGTTACCCTTTATTTGAAAGCCTACCTTCGGCTTAGTCTTTCTTTTCGAGTTCTACTTCGACCGTCCTCGTATTATTTTGGGTTTTAAAACTCCACCTTCGGCTTGGTCTTTCTTTCCGAGTTCGCCTTCGGCCGTCCTCGTGTTACCCTTTGTTTGAAAGTTAACCTTCGGCTGGGTCTTTCTTTTTCGAGTTCGCCTTCGGTCGTCCTCGAATTATCTTGGGTTTGAATGCCCACCTTCGGCTTGGTCTTTCATTTCGAGTTCGCCTTCGGCCGTCCTCATGTTACCCTTTGTTTGAAAGTTCACCTTTGGCTTGCTCTTTCTTTTCGAGTTCGTCTTTGGCCGTCCTCGTATTATTTTGTTGTTTGAAAGTCCACCATAGGCTTGGTCTTTCTTTTTCGAGTTCGCCTTCGGCCGTCCTCGTATTATCTTTTGTTTGAAAGTCCACCTTCGGCTTGGTCTTTCTTTTCGAGTTCTCCTTCGGCCGTCTTTGTGTTACCCTTTGTTTGAAAGTCCACCTTCGGGTTGGTATTCCTTTTTCTAGTTCGCCTTCGGCCGTCCTCGTATTATCTTGGGTTTGAAAGTCCACCTTCGGCTTGGTATTTCTTTTCGAGTTCGCCTTCGGCCGTCCTCGTGTTACCCTTTGTTTGAAAGTCCACCTTCGGTTTGCCCTTTCTTTTTTGAGGTCGCCTTCGGACGTCCTCGTATTATCTTGGGTTTGAAAGTCCACATTCGGCTTGGTCTTTCTTTTCGAGTTCGCCTTCGGCCGTCCTCGTGTTACCCTTTGTGTGAAAGTCTACCTTCGACTTGGTCTTTCTTTTTCGAGTTCGCCTTCGGCCATCGTCGTATTATCTTCGATTTGAAAGTCCACCTTCGGCTCGGCCTTTCTTTTCGAGATCTCCTTCGACCGTCCTCGTCTTACCCTTTGTTTGAAAGTCCACCTTCGGCTTGGTATTCCTTTTACTAGTTCGCCTTCGGCCGTCCTCGTATTATCTTAGGATTGAAAGTCCACCTTCGGCTTGGTATTTCTTTTCAAGTTTGCCTTCGGCCGTCCTCGTGTTACCCTTTGTTTGAAAGTCCACCTTCGGCTTGGCCTTTCTTTTTTGGGGTCGCCTTCGGCCGTCCTCGTATTATCATGGGTTCGAAAGACCACCTTCGGCTTGGTCTTTCTTTTCGAGTTCGCCTTCGGCTGTCCTCGTGTTACCCTTTGTTTGAAAGTCCACCTTTGGCTTGGTCTTTCTTTTTCTAGATCGCCTTCGGTCGTCCTCGTATTATCTTGGGTTTGAAAGTACACCTTCGTCTTGGTCTTTCTTTTTGAGTTTGCGTTTGGCCGTCCTCATGTTACCCTTTGTTTGAAAGTTCACCTTCAGCTTGGTCTCTCTTTTTCGAGTTCGTCTTAGGTCGTCCTCGTATTATCTTGGGTTTGAAAGTCCACCTTCAGCTTGGTCTTTCTTTTCGATTTCCCCTTCGGCTGTCCTCGCGTTACCCTTTATTTGAAAGCCTACCTTCGGCTTAGTCTTTCTTTTCGAGTTCTACTTCGACCGTCCTTGTATTATTTTGGGTTTTAAAATTCCACCTTCGGCTTGGTCTTTCTTTCCGAGTTCGCCTTCGGCCGTCCTCGTGTTACCCTTTGTTTGAAAGTCCACCATCGGCTTGGTCTTTCATTTCGAGTTCGCCTTCGGCCGTCCTCGTGTTACCCTTTGTGTGAATGTCTACGTTTGACTTGGTCTTTCTTTTTCGAGTTCGCCTTCGGCCATCGTCGTATTATCTTGGGTTTGAAAGTCCACCTTCGGCTTGGTCTTTCTTTTCGAGTTCTCCTTCGGCCGTCTTTGTGTTACCCTTTGTTTGAAAGTCCAGCTTCGGGTTGGTATTCCTTTTTCTAGTTCGCCTTCTGCCGTCCTCGTATTATCTTGGGTTTGAAAGTCCACCTTCGGCTTGGTATTTCTTTTCGAGTTCGCCTTCGGCTGTCCTCGCGTTACACTTTGTTTGAAAATCCACCTTCGGTTTGCCCTTTCTTTTTGGAGGTCACCTTCGGCCGTCCTCGTATTATCTTGGGTTTGAAAGTCCACATTCGGCTTGGTCTTTCTTTTCGAGTTCGCGTTCGGCCGTCCTCGTGTTACCCTTTGTTTGAAAGTCCACCTTTGGCTTGGTCTTCCTTTTCGAGTTTGCCTTCGGTCGTCCTCGTATTATTTTGTTGTTTGAAAGTCCACCTTCGGCTTGGTCTTTCTTTTTCGAGTTCGCCTTCGGCCGTCCTCATATTATCTTGGGTTTGAAAGTCCACCTTCGGCTTGCTCTTTCTTTTCGAGTTTGCCTTCTTCCATCTTCATATTATTTTGGGTTTGAAAGTCCACCTTCGGCTTGGTCTTTCTTTTCGAGTTCGCCTTCGGTCGTCCTCTCGTTACCCTTTGTTTGGAAGTCTACCTTCGACTTAGTCTTTCTTTTCGAGTTCGTCTTCGGCCGTCCACTTATTATTTTGTTGTTGGAAAGTCCACCTACGCTTGGTCTTTCTTTTCGAGTTCGCATTCGGCCGTTCTCGTGTTACCCTTTTTTTGAAAGTCCACCTTCGGCTTGGTTTTTCTTTTTCGAGTTCACCTTTGGTCGTCCTCGTATTACCTTGGGTTTTAAAGTCCATCATCGGCTTGGTCTTTCTTTTCGAGTTCTCCTTCGGCCGTCCTCGTGTTACCCTTTGTGTGAATGTCTACCTTCGACTTGGTCTTTCTTTTTCGAGTTCGCCTTCGGCCATCGTCGTATTATCTTCGATTTGAAAGTCCACCTTCGGCTCGGTCTTTCTTTTCGAGTTCTCCTTCGACCGTCCTCGTCTTACCCTTTGTTTGAAAGTCCACCTTCGGCTTGGTATTCCCTTTTCTAGTTCGCCTTTGGCCGTCCTCGTATTATCTTAGGTTTGAAAGTCCACCTTCGGCTTGGTCTTTCTTTTCGAGTTCGCCTTCGGCTGTCCTCGTGTTACCCTTTGTTTGAAAGCCCACCTTCGGCTTGGCCTTTCTTTTTTGGGGTCGCCTTCGGCCGTCCTCGTATTATCAGGGGTTCGAAAGTCCACCTTCGGCTTGGTCTTTCTTTTCGAGTTCGCCTTCGGCTGTCCTCGTGTTACCCTTTGTTTGAAAGTCCACCTTTGGCTTGGTCTTTCTTTTCGATTTCCCCTTCGGCTGTCCTCGCGTTACCCTTTATTTGAAAGCCTACCTTCGGCTTAGTCTTTCTTTTCGAGTTCTACTTCGACCGTCCTCGTATTATTTTGGGTTTTAAAAGTCCACCTTCGGCTTGGTCTTTCTTTCCGAGTTCGCCTTCGGCCGTCCTCGTGTTACCCTTTGTTTGAAAGTTAACCTTCGGCTGGGTCTTTCTTTTTCAAGTTCGCCTTCGGTCGTCCTCGTATTATCTTGGGTTTGAATGCCCACCTTCGGCTTGGTCTTTCATTTCGAGTTCGCCTTCGGCCATCCTCATGTTACCCTTTCTTTGAAAGTTCACCTTTGGCTTGCTCTTTCTTTTCGAGTTCGTCTTTGGCCGTCCTCGTATTATTCTGTTGTTTGAAAGTCCACCATAGGCTTGGTCTTTCTTTTTCTAGTTTGCCTTCGGCCGTCCTCGTATTATCTTGGGTTTGAAAGTCCACCTACAGCTTGGTATTTCTTTTCGAGTTTGCCTTCGGCCGTCCTCGTGTTACCCTTTGTTTGAAAGTCCACCTTCGGGTTGGTATTCCTTTTTCTAGTTCGCCTTCGGCCGTCCTCGTATTATCTTGGGTTTGAAAGTCCACCTTCGGCTTGGTATTTCTTTTCGAGTTCGCCTTCGGCCGTCCTCGTGTTACCCTTTGTTTGAAAGTCCACCTTCGGTTTGCCCTTTCTTTTTTGAGGTCACCTTCGGCCGTCCTCGTATTATCTTGGGTTTGAAAGTCCATCATCGGCTTGGTCTTTCTTTTCGAGTTCGCCTTCGGCCGTCCTCGTGTTACCCTTTGTGTGAAAGTCTACCTTCGACCTGGTCTTTCTTTTTCGAGTTCGCCTTCGGCCATCGTCGTATTATCTTCGATTTGAAAGTCCACCTTCGGCTCGGCCTTTCTTTTCGAGTTCTCCTTCGACCGTCCTCGTCTTACCCTTTGTTTGAAAGTCCACCTTCGGCTTGGTATTCCTTTTACTAGTTCGCCTTCGGCCGTCCTCATATTATCTTAGGATTGAAAGTCCACCTTCGGCTTGGTATTTCTTTTCGAGTTTGCCTTCGGCCGTCATCGTGTTACCCTTTGTTTGAAAGCCCACCTTCGGCTTGGCCTTTCTTTTTTGGGGTCGCCTTCGGCCGTCCTCTTACTATCATGGGTTCGAAAGACCACCTTCGGCTTGGTCTTTCTTTTCGAGTTCGCCTTCGGCTGTCCTCGTGTTACCCTTTGGTTGAAAGTCCACCTTTGGCTTGGTCTTTCTTTTTCTAGATCGCCTTCGGTCGTCCTCGTATTATCATGGGTTTGAAAGTCCACCTTCGTCTTGGTCTTTCTTTTTGAGTTTGCGTTTGGTCGTCCTCATGTTACCCTTTGTTTGAAAGTCCCCCTTCGGCTTGGTCTTTCTTTTTCGAGTTCGTCTTAGGTCGTCCTCGTATTATCTTGGGTTTGAAAGTCCACCTTCAGCTTGGTCTTTCTTTTCGATTTCCCCTTCGGCTGTCCTCGCGTTACCCTTTATTTGAAAGCCTACCTTCGGCTTAGTCTTTCTTTTCGAGTTCTACTTCGACCGTCCTTGTATTATTTTGGGTTTTAAAATTCCACCTTCGGCTTGGTCTTTCTTTCCGAGTTCGCCTTCGGCCGTCCTCGTGTTACCCTTTGTTTGAAAGTCCACCATCGGCTTGGTCTTTCATTTCGAGTTCGCCTTCGGCCGTCCTCGTGTTACCCTTTGTGTGAAAGTCTACGTTTGACTTGGTCTTTCTTTTTCGAGTTCGCCTTCGGCCATCGTCGTATTATCTTGGGTTTGAAAGTCCACCTTCGGCTTGGTCTTTCTTTTCGAGTTCTCCTTCGGCCGTCTTTGTGTTACCATTTGTTTGAAAGTCCACCTTCGGGTTGGTATTCCTTTTTCTAGTTCGCCTTCGGCCGTCCTCGTATTATCTTGGGTTTGAAAGTCCACATTCGGCTTGGTCTTTCTTTTCGAGTTCGCCCTCGGCCGTCCTCGTGTTACCCTTTGTTTGAAAGTCCACCTTTAGCTTGGTCTTCCTTTTCGAGTTTGCCTTCGGTCGTCCTCGTATTATTTTGTTGTTTGAAAGTCCACCTTCGGCTTGGTCTTTCTTTTTCGAGTTCGCCTTCGGCCGTCCTCATATTATCTTGGGTTTGAAAGTCCACCTTTGGCTTGGTCTTTCTTTTCGAGTTTGCATTCTTCCATCTTCATATTATCTTGGGTTTGAAAGTCCACCTTCGGCTTGGTCTTTCTTTTCGAGTTCGCCTTCGGTCGTCCTCTCGTTACCCTTTCTTTGAAAGTCTACCTTCGACTTAGTCTTTCTTTTCGAGTTCGTCTTCGGCCGTCCACTTATTATTTTGTTGTTGGAAAGTCCACCTACGCTTGGTCTTTCTTTTCGAGTTCGCATTCGGCCGTTATCGTGTTACCCTTTTTTTGAAAGTCCACCTTCGGCTTGGTTTTTCTTTTTCGAGTTCACCTTTGGTCGTCCTGGTATTACCTTGGGTTTTAAAGTCCATCATCGGCTTGGTCTTTCTTTTCGAGTTCGCCTTCGGCCGTCCTCGTGTTACCCTTTGTGTGAAAGTCTACCTTCGACTTGGTCTTTCTTTTTCGAGTTCGCCTTCGGCCATCGTCGTATTATCTTCGATTTGAAAGTCCACCTTCGGCTCGGTCTTTCTTTTCGAGTTCTCCTTCGACCGTCCTCGTCTTACCCTTTGTTTGAAAGTCCACCTTCGGCTTGGTATTCCTTTTTCTAGTTCGCCTTCGGCCGTCCTCGTATTATCTTAGGTTTGAAAGTCCACCTTCGGCTTGGTCTTTCTTTTCGAGTTCGCCTTCGGCTGTCCTCGTGTTACCCTTTGTTTGAAAGCCCACCTTCGGCTTGGCCTTTCTTTTTTGGGGTCGCCTTCGGCCGTCCTCGTATTATCATGGGTTCGAAAGTCCACCTTCGGCTTGGTCTTTCTTTTCGAGTTTGCCTTCGGTTGTCCTCGTGTTACCCTTTGTTTGAAAGTCCACCTTTGGCTTGGTCTTTCTTTTTCTAGGTCGCCTTCGGTCGTCCTCGTATTATCTTGGGTTTGAAAGTCCACCTTTGGCTTGGTCTTTCTTTTTTGGGGTCGCCTTCGGCCGTCCTCGTATTATCATGGGTTCGAAAGTCCACCTTCGGCTTGGTCTTTATTTTCGAGTTCGCCTTCGGCTGTCCTCGTGTTACCCTTTGTTTGAAAGTCCACCTTTGGCTTGGTCTTTCTTTTCGATTTCCCCTTCGGTTGTCCTCGCGTTACCCTTTATTTGAAAGCCTACCTTCGGCTTAGTCTTTCTTTTCGAGTTCTACTTCGACCGTCCTCGTATTATTTTGGGTTTTAAAAGTCCACCTTCGGCTTGGTCTTTCTTTCCGAGTTCGCCTTCGGCCGTCCTCGTGTTACCCTTTGTTTGAAAGTTAACCTTCGGCTGGGTCTTTCTTTTTCGAGTTCGCCTTCGGTCGTCCTCGTATTATCTTGGGTTTGAAAGCCCACCTTCGGCTTGGTCTTTCATTTCGAGTTCGCCTTCGGCCGTCCTCATGTTACCCTTTGTTTGAAAGTTCACCTTTGGCTTGCTCTTTCTTTTCGAGTTCGTCTTTGGCCGTCCTCGTATTATTTTGTTGTTTGAAAGTCCACCATAGGCTTGGTCTTTCTTTTTCGAGTTCGCCTTCGGCCGTCCTCGTATTATCTTTTGTTTGAAAGTCCACCTTCGGCTTGGTCTTTCTTTTCGAGTTCTCCTTCGGCCGTCTTTGTGTTACCCTTTGTTTGAAAGTCCACCTTCGGGTTGGTATTCCTTTTTCTAGTTTGCCTTCGGCCGTCCTCGTATTATCTTGGGTTTGAAAGTCCACCTACGGCTTGGTATTTCTTTTCGAGTTCGCCTTCGGCCGTCCTCGTGTTACCCTTTGTTTGAAAGTCCACCTTCGGTTTGCCCTTTCTTTTTTGAGGTCGCCTCGGCCGTCCTCATATTATCTTGGGTTTGAAAGTCCACATTCGGCTTGGTCTTTCTTTTCGAGTTCGCCTTCGGCCGTCCTCGTGTTACCCTTTGTGTTAAAGTCTACCTTCGACTTGGTATTTCTTTTTCGAGTTCGCCTTCGGCCATCGTCGTATTATCTTCGATTTGAAAGTCCACCTTCGGCTCGGCCTTTCTTTTCGAGTTCTCCTTCGACCGTCCTCGTCTTACCCTTTGTTTGAAAGTCCACCTTCGGCTTCGTATTCCTTTTTCTAGTTCGCCTTCGGTCGTCCTCGTATTATCTTAGGTTTGAAAGTCCACCTTCGGCTTGGTATTTCTTTTCGAGTTTGCCTTCGGCCGTCCTCGTGTTACCCTTTGTTTGAAAGCCCACCTTCGGCTTGGCCTTTCTTTTTTGGGGTCGCCTTCGGCCGTCCTCGTATTATCATGGGTTCGAAAGTCCACCTTCGGCTTGGTCTTTCTTTTCGAGTTCGCCTTCGGCTGTCCTCGTGTTACCCTTTGTTTGAAAGTCAACCTTTGGCTTGGTCTTTCTTTTTCTAGGTCGCCTTCGGTCGTCCTCGTATTATCTTGGGTTTGAAAGTCCACCTTCGGCTTGGTCTTTCTTTTTGGATTTGCGTTTGGCCGTCCTCATGTTACCCTTTGTTTGAAAGTCCACCTTCGGCTTGGTCTTTCTTTTTCGAGTTCGTCTTAGGTCGTCCTCGTATTATCTTGGGTTTGAAAGTCCACCTTCAGCTTGGTCTTTCTTTTCTATTTCCCCTTCGGCTGTCCTCGCGTTACCCTTTATTTGAAAGCCTACCTTCGGCTTAGTCTTTCTTTTCGAGTTCTACTTCGACCGTCCTTGTATTATTTTGGGTTTTAAAAGTCCACCTTCGGCTTGGTCTTTCTTTCCGAGTTCGCCTTCGGCCGTCCTCGTGTTACCCTTTGTTTGAAAGTCAACCTTCGGCTGGGTCTTTCTTTTTCGAGTTCGCCTTCGGTTGTCCTCGTATTATCTTGGGTTTGAAAGCCCACCTTCGGCTTGGTCTTTCATTTCGAGTTCGCCTTCAGCCGTCCTCATGTTACCCTTTGTTTGAAAGTTCACCTTTGGCTTGCTCTTTCTTTTCGAGTTCGCCTTTGGCAGTCCTCGTATTATTTTGTTGTTTGAAAGTCCACCATAGGCTTGGTCTTTCTTTTTCGAGTTCGCCTTGGCCGTCCTCGTATTATCTTTTGTTTGAAAGTCCACCTTCGGCTTGGTCTTTCTTTTCGAGTTCTCCTTCGGTCGTCTTTGTGTTACCCTTTGTTTGAAAGTCCACCTTCGGGTTGGTATTCCTTTTTCTAGTTCGCCTTCGGCCGTCCTCGTATTATCTTGGGTTTGAAAGTCCACCTTCGGCTTGGTATTTCTTTTCGAGTTCGCCTTCGGCCGTCCTCGTGTTACCCTTTGTTTGAAAGTCCACCTTCGGTTTGCCCTTTCTTTTTTGAGGTCGCCTTCGGCCGTCCTCGTATTATCTTGGGTTTGAAAGTCCACATTCGGCTTGGTCTTTCTTTTCGAGTTCGCCTTCGGCCGTCCTCATGTTACCCTTTGTTTGAAAGTCCACCTTTGGCTTGGTCTTCCTTTTCGAGTTTGCCTTCGGTCGTCCTCGTATTATTTTGTTGTTTGAAAGTCCACCTTCGGCTTGGTCTTTTTTTTCGAGTTCGCCTTCGGCCGTCCTCATATTATCTTGGGTTTGAAAGTCCACCTTCGGCTTGGTCTTTCTTTTCGAGTTTGCCTTCATCCGTCTTCATATTATCTTGGGTTTGAAAGTCCACCTTCGGCTTGGTCTTTCTTTTCGAGTTCGCCTTCAGTCGTCCTCTCGTTACCCTTTGTTTGAAAGTCTACCTTCAACTTAGTCTTTCTTTTCGAGTTCGTCTTCGGCCGTCCACTTATTATTTTGTTGTTGGAATGTCCACCTACGCTTGGTCTTTCTTTTCGAGTTCGCATTCGGCCGTTCTCGTGTTACCCTTTTTTTGAAAGTCCACCTTCGGCTTGGTTTTTCTTTTTCGAGTTCACCTTTGGTCGTCCTCGTATTACCTTGGGTTTTAAAGTCCATCATCGGCTTGGTCTTTCTTTTCGAGTTCGCCTTCGGCCGTCCTCGTGTTACCCTTTGTGTGAAAGTCTACCTTCGACTTGGTCTTTCTTTTTCGAGTTCGCCTTCGGCCATCGTCGTATTATCTTCGATTTGAAAGTCCACCTTCGGCTCGGTCTTTCTTTTCGAGTTCTCCTTCGACCGTCCTCGTGTTACCCTTTGTTTGAAAGTCCACCTTCGGCTTGGTATTCCTTTTTCTAGTTCACCTTCGGCCATCCTCGTATTATCTTAGGTTTGAAAGTCCACCTTCGGCATGGTATTTCTTTTCGAGTTTGCCTTCGGCCGTCCTCGTGTTACCCTTTGTTTGAAAGCCCACCTTCGGCTTGGCCTTTCTTTTTTGGGGTCGCCTTCGGCCGTCCTCGTATTATCATGGGTTCGAAAGTCCACCTTCGGCTTGGTCTTTCTTTCCGAGTTCGCCTTCGGCTGTCCTCGTGTTACCCTTTGTTTGAAAGTCCACCTTTGGCTTGGTCTTTCTTTTTCTAGGTCGCCTTCGGTCGTCCTCGTATTATCTTGGGTTTGAAAGTCCACCTTCGGCTTGGTCTTTCTTTTTGAGTTTGCGTTTGGGCGTCCTCATGTTACCCTTTGTTTGAAAGTCCACCTTCGGCTTGGTTTTCTTTTTCGAGTTCGTCTTAGGTCGTCCTCGTATTATCTTGGGTTTGAAAGCCCACCTTCGGCTTGGTCTTTCATTTCGAGTTCGCCTTCGGCCGTCCTCATGTTACCCTTTGTTTGAAAGTTCACCTTTGGCTTGCTCTTTCTTTTCGAGTTCGTCTTTGGCCGTCCTCGTATTATTTTGTTGTTTGAAAGTCCACCATAGGCTTGGTCTTTCTTTTTCGAGTTCGCCTTCGGCCGTCCTCGTATTATCTTTTGTTTGAAAGTCCACCTTCGGCTTGGTCTTTCTTTTCGAGTTCTCCTTCGGCCGTCTTTGTGTTACCCTTTGTTTGAAAGTCCACCTTCGGGTTGGTATTCCTTTTTCTAGTTTGCCTTCGGCCGTCCTCGTATTATCTTGGGTTTGAAAGTCCACCTACGGCTTGGTATTTCTTTTCGAGTTCGCCTTCGGCCGTCCTCGTGTTACCCTTTGTTTGAAAGTCCACCTTCGGTTTGCCCTTTCTTTTTTGAGGTCGCCTCGGCCGTCCTCATATTATCTTGGGTTTGAAAGTCCACATTCGGCTTGGTCTTTCTTTTCGAGTTCGCCTTCGGCCGTCCTCGTGTTACCCTTTGTGTTAAAGTCTACCTTCGACTTGGTATTTCTTTTTCGAGTTCGCCTTCGGCCATCGTCGTATTATCTTCGATTTGAAAGTCCACCTTCGGCTCGGCCTTTCTTTTCGAGTTCTCCTTCGACCGTCCTCGTCTTACCCTTTGTTTGAAAGTCCACCTTCGGCTTCGTATTCCTTTTTCTAGTTCGCCTTCGGTCGTCCTCGTATTATCTTAGGTTTGAAAGTCCACCTTCGGCTTGGTATTTCTTTTCGAGTTTGCCTTCGGCCGTCCTCGTGTTACCCTTTGTTTGAAAGCCCACCTTCGGCTTGGCCTTTCTTTTTTGGGGTCGCCTTCGGCCGTCCTCGTATTATCATGGGTTCGAAAGTCCACCTTCGGCTTGGTCTTTCTTTTCGAGTTCGCCTTCGGCTGTCCTCGTGTTACCCTTTGTTTGAAAGTCAACCTTTGGCTTGGTCTTTCTTTTTCTAGGTCGCCTTCGGTCGTCCTCGTATTATCTTGGGTTTGAAAGTCCACCTTCGGCTTGGTCTTTCTTTTTGGATTTGCGTTTGGCCGTCCTCATGTTACCCTTTGTTTGAAAGTCCACCTTCGGCTTGGTCTTTCTTTTTCGAGTTCGTCTTAGGTCGTCCTCGTATTATCTTGGGTTTGAAAGTCCACCTTCAGCTTGGTCTTTCTTTTCTATTTCCCCTTCGGCTGTCCTCGCGTTACCCTTTATTTGAAAGCCTACCTTCGGATTAGTCTTTCTTTTCGAGTTCTACTTCGACCGTCCTTGTATTATTTTGGGTTTTAAAAGTCCACCTTCGGCTTGGTCTTTCTTTCCGAGTTCGCCTTCGGCCGTCCTCGTGTTACCCTTTGTTTGAAAGTCAACCTTCGGCTGGGTCTTTCTTTTTCGAGTTCGCCTTCGGTTGTCCTCGTATTATCTTGGGTTTGAAAGCCCACCTTCGGCTTGGTCTTTCATTTCGAGTTCGCCTTCAGCCGTCCTCATGTTACCCTTTGTTTGAAAGTTCACCTTTGGCTTGCTCTTTCTTTTCGAGTTCGCCTTTGGCAGTCCTCGTATTATTTTGTTGTTTGAAAGTCCACCATAGGCTTGGTCTTTCTTTTTCGAGTTCGCCTTGGCCGTCCTCGTATTATCTTTTGTTTGAAAGTCCACCTTCGGCTTGGTCTTTCATTTCGAGTTCGCCTTCGGCCGTCCTCATGTTACCCTTTGTTTGAAAGTTCACCTTTGGCTTGCTCTTTCTTTTCGAGTTCGTCTTTGGCCGTCCTCGTATTATTTTGTTGTTTGAAAGTCCACCATAGGCTTGGTCTTTCTTTTTCGAGTTCGCCTTCGGCCGTCCTCGTATTATCTTTTGTTTGAAAGTCCACCTTCGGCTTGGTCTTTCTTTTCGAGTTCTCCTTCGGCCGTCTTTGTGTTACCCTTTGTTTGAAAGTCCACCTTCGGGTTGGTATTCCTTTTTCTAGTTTGCCTTCGGCCGTCCTCGTATTATCTTGGGTTTGAAAGTCCACCTACGGCTTGGTATTTCTTTTCGAGTTCGCCTTCGGCCGTCCTCGTGTTACCCTTTGTTTGAAAGTCCACCTTCGGTTTGCCCTTTCTTTTTTGAGGTCGCCTCGGCCGTCCTCATATTATCTTGGGTTTGAAAGTCCACATTCGGCTTGGTCTTTCTTTTCGAGTTCGCCTTCGGCCGTCCTCGTGTTACCCTTTGTGTTAAAGTCTACCTTCGACTTGGTATTTCTTTTTCGAGTTCGCCTTCGGCCATCGTCGTATTATCTTCGATTTGAAAGTCCACCTTCGGCTCGGCCTTTCTTTTCGAGTTCTCCTTCGACCGTCCTCGTCTTACCCTTTGTTTGAAAGTCCACCTTCGGCTTCGTATTCCTTTTTCTAGTTCGCCTTCGGTCGTCCTCGTATTATCTTAGGTTTGAAAGTCCACCTTCGGCTTGGTATTTCTTTTCGAGTTTGCCTTCGGCCGTCCTCGTGTTACCCTTTGTTTGAAAGCCCACCTTCGGCTTGGCCTTTCTTTTTTGGGGTCGCCTTCGGCCGTCCTCGTATTATCATGGGTTCGAAAGTCCACCTTCGGCTTGGTCTTTCTTTTCGAGTTCGCCTTCGGCTGTCCTCGTGTTACCCTTTGTTTGAAAGTCAACCTTTGGCTTGGTCTTTCTTTTTCTAGGTCGCCTTCGGTCGTCCTCGTATTATCTTGGGTTTGAAAGTCCACCTTCGGCTTGGTCTTTCTTTTTGGATTTGCGTTTGGCCGTCCTCATGTTACCCTTTGTTTGAAAGTCCACCTTCGGCTTGGTCTTTCTTTTTCGAGTTCGTCTTAGGTCGTCCTCGTATTATCTTGGGTTTGAAAGTCCACCTTCAGCTTGGTCTTTCTTTTCTATTTCCCCTTCGGCTGTCCTCGCGTTACCCTTTATTTGAAAGCCTACCTTCGGCTTAGTCTTTCTTTTCGAGTTCTACTTCGACCGTCCTTGTATTATTTTGGGTTTTAAAAGTCCACCTTCGGCTTGGTCTTTCTTTCCGAGTTCGCCTTCGGCCGTCCTCGTGTTACCCTTTGTTTGAAAGTCAACCTTCGGCTGGGTCTTTCTTTTTCGAGTTCGCCTTCGGTTGTCCTCGTATTATCTTGGGTTTGAAAGCCCACCTTCGGCTTGGTCTTTCATTTCGAGTTCGCCTTCAGCCGTCCTCATGTTACCCTTTGTTTGAAAGTTCACCTTTGGCTTGCTCTTTCTTTTCGAGTTCGCCTTTGGCAGTCCTCGTATTATTTTGTTGTTTGAAAGTCCACCATAGGCTTGGTCTTTCTTTTTCGAGTTCGCCTTGGCCGTCCTCGTATTATCTTTTGTTTGAAAGTCCACCTTCGGCTTGGTCTTTCTTTTCGAGTTCTCCTTCGGTCGTCTTTGTGTTACCCTTTGTTTGAAAGTCCACCTTCGGGTTGGTATTCCTTTTTCTAGTTCGCCTTCGGCCGTCCTCGTATTATCTTGGGTTTGAAAGTCCACCTTCGGCTTGGTATTTCTTTTCGAGTTCGCCTTCGGCCGTCCTCGTGTTACCCTTTGTTTGAAAGTCCACCTTCGGTTTGCCCTTTCTTTTTTGAGGTCGCCTTCGGCCGTCCTCGTATTATCTTGGGTTTGAAAGTCCACATTCGGCTTGGTCTTTCTTTTCGAGTTCGCCTTCGGCCGTCCTCGTGTTACCCTTTGTTTGAAAGTCCACCTTTGGCTTGGTCTTCCTTTTCGAGTTTGCCTTCGATCGTCCTCGTATTATTTTGTTGTTTGAAAGTCCACCTTCGGCTTGGTCTTTTTTTTCGAGTTCGCCTTCGGCCGTCCTCATATTATCTTGGGTTTGAAAGTCCACCTTCGGCTTGGTCTTTCTTTTCGAGTTTGCCTTCATCCGTCTTCATATTATCTTGGGTTTGAAAGTCCACCTTCGGCTTGGTCTTTCTTTTCGAGTTCGCCTTCAGTCGTCCTCTCGTTACCCTTTGTTTGAAAGTCTACCTTCAACTTAGTCTTTCTTTTCGAGTTCGTCTTCGGCCGTCCACTTATTATTTTGTTGTTGGAATGTCCACCTACGCTTGGTCTTTCTTTTCGAGTTCGCATTCGGCCGTTCTCGTGTTACCCTTTTTTTGAAAGTCCACCTTCGGCTTGGTTTTTCTTTTTCGAGTTCACCTTTGGTCGTCCTCGTATTACCTTGGGTTTTAAAGTCCATCATCGGCTTGGTCTTTCTTTTCGAGTTCGCCTTCGGCCGTCCTCGTGTTACCCTTTGTGTGAAAGTCTACCTTCGACTTGGTCTTTCTTTTTCGAGTTCGCCTTCGGCCATCGTCGTATTATCTTCGATTTGAAAGTCCACCTTCGGCTCGGTCTTTCTTTTCGAGTTCTCCTTCGACCGTCCTCGTGTTACCCTTTGTTTGAAAGTCCACCTTCGGCTTGGTATTCCTTTTTCTAGTTCACCTTCGGCCATCCTCGTATTATCTTAGGTTTGAAAGTCCACCTTCGGCTTGGTATTTCTTTTCGAGTTTGCCTTCGGCCGTCCTCGTGTTACCCTTTGTTTGAAAGCCCACCTTCGGCTTGGCCTTTCTTTTTTGGGGTCGCCTTCGGCCGTCCTCGTATTATCATGGGTTCGAAAGTCCACCTTCGGCTTGGTCTTTCTTTCCGAGTTCGCCTTCGGCTGTCCTCGTGTTACCCTTTGTTTGAAAGTCCACCTTTGGCTTGGTCTTTCTTTTTCTAGGTCGCCTTCGGTCGTCCTCGTATTATCTTGGGTTTGAAAGTCCACCTTCGGCTTGGTCTTTCTTTTTGAGTTTGCGTTTGGCCGTCCTCATGTTACCCTTTGTTTGAAAGTCCACCTTCGGCTTGGTTTTCTTTTTCGAGTTCGTCTTAGGTCGTCCTCGTATTATCTTGGGTTTGAAAGCCCACCTTCGGCTTGGTCTTTCATTTCGAGTTCGCCTTCGGCCGTCCTCATGTTACCCTTTGTTTGAAAGTTCACCTTTGGCTTGCTCTTTCTTTTCGAGTTCGTCTTTGGCCGTCCTCGTATTATTTTGTTGTTTGAAAGTCCACCATAGGCTTGGTCTTTCTTTTTCGAGTTCGCCTTCGGCCGTCCTCGTATTATCTTTTGTTTGAAAGTCCACCTTCGGCTTGGTCTTTCTTTTCGAGTTCTCCTTCGGCCGTCTTTGTGTTACCCTTTGTTTGAAAGTCCACCTTCGGGTTGGTATTCCTTTTTCTAGTTTGCCTTCGGCCGTCCTCGTATTATCTTGGGTTTGAAAGTCCACCTACGGCTTGGTATTTCTTTTCGAGTTCGCCTTCGGCCGTCCTCGTGTTACCCTTTGTTTGAAAGTCCACCTTCGGTTTGCCCTTTCTTTTTTGAGGTCGCCTCGGCCGTCCTCATATTATCTTGGGTTTGAAAGTCCACATTCGGCTTGGTCTTTCTTTTCGAGTTCGCCTTCGGCCGTCCTCGTGTTACCCTTTGTGTTAAAGTCTACCTTCGACTTGGTATTTCTTTTTCGAGTTCGCCTTCGGCCATCGTCGTATTATCTTCGATTTGAAAGTCCACCTTCGGCTCGGCCTTTCTTTTCGAGTTCTCCTTCGACCGTCCTCGTCTTACCCTTTGTTTGAAAGTCCACCTTCGGCTTCGTATTCCTTTTTCTAGTTCGCCTTCGGTCGTCCTCGTATTATCTTAGGTTTGAAAGTCCACCTTCGGCTTGGTATTTCTTTTCGAGTTTGCCTTCGGCCGTCCTCGTGTTACCCTTTGTTTGAAAGCCCACCTTCGGCTTGGCCTTTCTTTTTTGGGGTCGCCTTCGGCCGTCCTCGTATTATCATGGGTTCGAAAGTCCACCTTCGGCTTGGTCTTTCTTTTCGAGTTCGCCTTCGGCTGTCCTCGTGTTACCCTTTGTTTGAAAGTCAACCTTTGGCTTGGTCTTTCTTTTTCTAGGTCGCCTTCGGTCGTCCTCGTATTATCTTGGGTTTGAAAGTCCACCTTCGGCTTGGTCTTTCTTTTTGGATTTGCGTTTGGCCGTCCTCATGTTACCCTTTGTTTGAAAGTCCACCTTCGGCTTGGTCTTTCTTTTTCGAGTTCGTCTTAGGTCGTCCTCGTATTATCTTGGGTTTGAAAGTCCACCTTCAGCTTGGTCTTTCTTTTCTATTTCCCCTTCGGCTGTCCTCGCGTTACCCTTTATTTGAAAGCCTACCTTCGGCTTAGTCTTTCTTTTCGAGTTCTACTTCGACTGTCCTTGTATTATTTTGGGTTTTAAAAGTCCACCTTCGGCTTGGTCTTTCTTTCCGAGTTCGCCTTCGGCCGTCCTCGTGTTACCCTTTGTTTGAAAGTCAACCTTCGGCTGGGTCTTTCTTTTTCGAGTTCGCCTTCGGTTGTCCTCGTATTATCTTGGGTTTGAAAGCCCACCTTCGGCTTGGTCTTTCATTTCGAGTTCACCTTCAGCCGTCCTCATGTTACCCTTTGTTTGAAAGTTCACCTTTGGCTTGCTCTTTCTTTTCGAGTTCGCCTTTGGCAGTCCTCGTATTATTTTGTTGTTTGAAAGTCCACCATAGGCTTGGTCTTTCTTTTTCGAGTTCGCCTTGGCCGTCCTCGTATTATCTTTTGTTTGAAAGTCCACCTTCGGCTTGGTCTTTCTTTTCGAGTTCTCCTTCGGTCGTCTTTGTGTTACCCTTTGTTTGAAAGTCCACCTTCGGGTTGGTATTCCTTTTTCTAGTTCGCCTTCGGCCGTCCTCGTATTATCTTGGGTTTGAAAGTCCACCTTCGGCTTGGTATTTCTTTTCGAGTTCGCCTTCGGCCGTCCTCGTGTTACCCTTTGTTTGAAAGTCCACCTTCGGTTTGCCCTTTCTTTTTTGAGGTCGCCTTCGGCCGTCCTCGTATTATCTTGGGTTTGAAAGTCCACATTCGGCTTGGTCTTTCTTTTCGAGTTCGCCTTCGGCCGTCCTCGTGTTACCCTTTGTTTGAAAGTCCACCTTTGGCTTGGTCTTCCTTTTCGAGTTTGCCTTCGGTCGTCCTCGTATTATTTTGTTGTTTGAAAGTCCACCTTCGGCTTGGTCTTTTTTTTCGAGTTCGCCTTCGGCCGTCCTCATATTATCTTGGGTTTGAAAGTCCACCTTCGGCTTGGTCTTTCTTTTCGAGTTTGCCTTCATCCGTCTTCATATTATCTTGGGTTTGAAAGTCCACCTTCGGCTTGGTCTTTCTTTTCGAGTTCGCCTTCAGTCGTCCTCTCGTTACCCTTTGTTTGAAAGTCTACCTTCAACTTAGTCTTTCTTTTCGAGTTCGTCTTCGGCCGTCCGCTTATTATTTTGTTGTTGGAATGTCCACCTACGCTTGGTCTTTCTTTTCGAGTTCGCATTCGGCCGTTCTCGTGTTACCCTTTTTTTGAAAGTCCACCTTCGGCTTGGTTTTTCTTTTTCGAGTTCACCTTTGGTCGTCCTCGTATTACCTTGGGTTTTAAAGTCCATCATCGGCTTGGTCTTTCTTTTCGAGTTCGCCTTCGGCCATCCTCGTGTTACCCTTTGTGTGAAAGTCTACCTTCGACTTGGTCTTTCTTTTTCGAGTTCGCCTTCGGCCATCGTCGTATTATCTTCGATTTGAAAGTCCACCTTCGGCTCGGTCTTTCTTTTCGAGTTCTCCTTCGACCGTCCTCGTGTTACCCTTTGTTTGAAAGTCCACCTTCGGCTTGGTATTCCTTTTTCTAGTTCACCTTCGGCCATCCTCGTATTATCTTAGGTTTGAAAGTCCACCTTCGGCTTGGTATTTCTTTTCGAGTTTGCCTTCGGCCGTCCTCGTGTTACCCTTTGTTTGAAAGCCCACCTTCGGCTTGGCCTTTCTTTTTTGGGGTCGCCTTCGGCCGTCCTCGTATTATCATGGGTTCGAAAGTCCACCTTCGGCTTGGTCTTTCTTTCCGAGTTCGCCTTCGGCTGTCCTCGTGTTACCCTTTGTTTGAAAGTCCACCTTTGGCTTGGTCTTTCTTTTTCTAGGTCGCCTTCGGTCGTCCTCGTATTATCTTGGGTTTGAAAGTCCACCTTCGGCTTGGTCTTTCTTTTTGAGTTTGCGTTTGGCCGTCCTCATGTTACCCTTTGTTTGAAAGTCCACCTTCGGCTTGGTTTTCTTTTTCGAGTTCGTCTTAGGTCGTCCTCGTATTATCTTGGGTTTGAAAGTCCACCTTCAGCTTGGTCTTTCTTTTCGATTTCCCCTTCGGCTGTCCTCGCGTTACCCTTTATTTGAAAGCCTACCTTCGGCTTAGTCTTTCTTTTCGAGTTCTACTTCGACCGTCCTTGTATTATTTTGGGTTTTAAAAGTCCACCTTCGGCTTGGTCTTTCTTTCCGAGTTCGCCTTCGGCCGTCCTCGTGTTACCCTTTGTTTGAAAGTCAACCTTCGGCTGGGTCTTTCTTTTTCGAGTTCGCCTTCGGTTGTCCTCGTCTTATCTTGGGTTTGAAAGCCCACCTTCGGCTTGGTCTTTCATTTCGAGTTCGCCTTCAGCCGTCCTCATGTTACCCTTTGTTTGAAAGTTCACCTTTGGCTTGCTCTTTCTTTTCGAGTTCGCCTTTGGCAGTCCTCGTATTATTTTGTTGTTTGAAAGTCCACCATTAGCGTGGTCTTTCTTTTTCGAGTTCGCCTTCGGCCGTCCTCGTATTATCTTTTGTTTGAAAGTCCACCTTCGGCTTGGTCTTTCTTTTCGAGTTCTCCTTCGGCCGTCTTTGTGTTACCCTTTGTTTGAAAGTCCACCTTCGGGTTGGTATTCCTTTTTCTAGTTCGCCTTCGGCCGTCCTCGTATTATCTTGGGTTTGAAAGTCCACCTTCGGCTTGGTATTTCTTTTCGAGTTCGCCTTCGGCCGTCCTCGTGTTACCCTTTGTTTGAAAGTCCACCTTCGGTTTGCCCTTTCTTTTTTGAGGTCGCCTTCGGCCGTCCTCGTATTATCTTGGGTTTGAAAGTCCACATTCGGCTTGGTCTTTCTTTTCGAGTTCGCCTTCGGCCGTCCTCGTGTTACCCTTTGTTTGAAAGTCCACCTTTGGCTTGGTCTTCCTTTTCGAGTTTGCCTTCGGTCGTCCTCGTATTATTTTGTTGTTTGAAAGTCCACCTTCGGCTTGGTCTTTTTTTTCGAGTTCGCCTTCGGCCGTCCTCATATTATCTTGGGTTTGAAAGTCCACCTTCGGCTTGGTCTTTCTTTTCGAGTTTGCCTTCATCCGTCTTCATATTATCTTGGGTTTGAAAGTCCACCTTCGGCTTGGTCTTTCTTTTCGAGTTCGCCTTCGGTCGTCCTCTCGTTACCCTTTGTTTGAAAGTCTACCTTCAACTTAGTCTTTCTTTTCGAGTTCGTCTTCGGCCGTCCACTTATTATTTTGTTGTTGGAATGTCCACCTACGCTTGGTCTTTCTTTTCGAGTTCGCATTCGGCCGTTCTCGTGTTACCCTTTTTTTGAAAGTCCACCTTCGGCTTGGTTTTTCTTTTTCGAGTTCACCTTTGGTCGTCCTCGTATTACCTTGGGTTTTAAAGTCCATCATCGGCTTGGTCTTTCTTTTCGAGTTCGCCTTCGGCCATCCTCGTGTTACCCTTTGTGTGAAAGTCTACCTTCGACTTGGTCTTTCTTTTTCGAGTTCGCCTTCGGCCATCGTCGTATTATCTTCGATTTGAAAGTCCACCTTCGGCTCGGTCTTTCTTTTCGAGTTCTCCTTCGACCGTCCTCGTGTTACCCTTTGTTTGAAAGTCCACCTTCGGCTTGGTATTCCTTTTTCTAGTTCGCCTTCGGCCATCCTCGTATTATCTTAGGTTTGAAAGTCCACCTTCGGCTTGGTATTTCTTTTCGAGTTTGCCTTCGGCCGTCCTCGTGTTACCCTTTGTTTGAAAGCCCACCTTCGGCTTGGCCTTTCTTTTTTGGGGTCGCCTTCGGCCGTCCTCGTATTATCATGGGTTCGAAAGTCCACCTTCGGCTTGGTCTTTCTTTCCGAGTTCGCCTTCGGCTGTCCTCGTGTTACCCTTTGTTTGAAAGTCCACCTTTGGCTTGGTCTTTCTTTTTCTAGGTCGCCTTCGGTCATCCTCGTATTATCTTGGGTTTGAAAGTCCACCTTCGGCTTGGTCTTTCTTTTTGAGTTTGCGTTTGGCCGTCCTCATGTTACCCTTTGTTTGAAAGTCCACCTTCGGCTTGGTCTTTCTTTTTCGAGTTCGTCTTAGGTCGTCCTCGTATTATCTTGGGTTTGAAAGTCCACCTTCAGCTTGGTCTTTCTTTTCGATTTCCCCTTCGGCTGTCCTCGCGTTACCCTTTATTTGAAAGCCTACCTTCGGCTTAGTCTTTCTTTTCGAGTTCAACTTCGACCGTCCTTGTATTATTTTGGGTTTTAAAAGTCCACCTTTGGCTTGGTCTTTCTTTCCGAGTTCGCCTTCGGCCGTCCTCGTGTTACCCTTTGTTTGAAAGTCAACCTTCGGCTGGGTCTTTCTTTTTCGAGTTCGCCTTCGGTTGTCCTCGTATTTACTTGGGTTTGAAAGCCCACCTTCGGCTTGGTCTTTCATTTCGAGTTCGCCTTCAGCCGTCCTCATGTTACCCTTTGTTTGAAAGTTCACCTTTGGCTTGCTCTTTCTTTTCGAGTTCGCCTTTGGCAGTCCTCGTATTATTTTGTTGTTTGAAAGTCCACCATAGGCTTGGTCTTTCTTTTTCGAGTTCGCCTTCGGCCGTCCTCGTATTATCTTATGTTTGAAAGTCCACCTTCGGCTTGGTCTTTCTTTTTGAGTTCTCCTTCGGCCGTCTTTGTGTTACCCTTTGTTTGAAAGTCCACCTTCGGGTTGGTATTCCTTTTTCTAGTTCGCCTTCGGCCGTCCTCGTATTATCTTGGGTTTGAAAGTCCACCTTCGGCTTGGTATTTCTTTTCGAGTTCGCCTTCGGTCGTCCTCGTGTTACCCTTTGTTTGAAAGTCCACCTTCGGTTTGCCCTTTCTTTTTTGAGGTCGCCTTCGGCCGTCCTCGTATTATCTTGGGTTTGAAAGTCCACATTTGGCTTGGTCTTTCTTTTCGAGTTCGCCTTCGGCCGTCCTCGTGTTACCCTTTGTTTGAAAGTCCACCTTTGGCTTGGTCTTCCTTTTCGAGTTTGCCTTCGGTCGTCCTCGTATTATTTTGTTGTTTGAAAGTCCACCTTCGGCTTGGTCTTTTTTTTCGAGTTCGCCTTCGGCCGTCCTCATATTATCTTGGGTTTGAAAGTCCACCTTCGGCTTGGTCTTTCTTTTCGAGTTTGCCTTCATCCGTCTTCATATTATCTTGGGTTTGAAAGTCCACCTTCGGCTTGGTCTTTCTTTTCGAGTTCGCCTTCGGTCGTCCTCTCGTTACCCTTTGTTTGAAAGTCTACCTTCAACTTAGTCTTTCTTTTCGAGTTCGTCTTCGGCCGTCCACTTATTATTTTGTTGTTGGAATGTCCACCTACGCTTGGTCTTTCTTTTCGAGTTCGCATTCGGCCGTTCTCGTGTTACCCTTTTTTTGAAAGTCCACCTTCGGCTTGGTTTTTCTTTTTCGAGTTCACCTTTGGTCGTCCTCGTATTACCTTGGGTTTTAAAGTCCATCATCGGCTTGGTCTTTCTTTTCGAGTTCGCCTTCGGCCGTCCTTGTAACGCCCCAGTTTTTGTCAGTTTTATTTAATCAAGTATATTTGATTATTTTATTATTATATTATTTTATTCTTGAATTTTATTTGACAAAATGTTATTTTTCATCATTGTTTATGTTTTATCGCATTTTGAGAGCGTTTGGGAGATATTTGAGCTGAGGGGTATTTTGGTCATTTGGGTAGTTAGATATTTTGTTATAAATAGAAGTGGAGAGAGAAAAAGAGAGAAAAGAAAAAGAAAAGAAAGAGAAGAGAAGAGAAAGGAGAAGAAAGAAAGGGAGAAGAGGAGAAAGAGGAAAAAGTGAAGATTCATCCGTTTAAAGCGCGATTAATCGGGTAAGGGTGAGAAGTTTCAATTATATCTTGCTTGTATATGTATATGTGTGTGATTGTGTGAATGTTTTTCTTGTTTTTCCATAGTTTTCCAATTTTAGGTCGAATGAGAAAAATGAATAGAAATCGATGTTTTCACGGTTAGAATTTGGAATAAGTTGTGTAGTGTAGTCGGGTAAGGCTTGGGTTTAATCGGGGGTGGTTGTTTGCGTGTTTTATCGCGGTTTCGATCGAGTTCGAAATTAGAATTCAATGATAAAATTTTGTTCCAAAATATTTCAAAAATGGAAAATGTGTTAGATGGCTTTTTAATGATGGAAATATTGTAGTATATTGAATTCTGAGATCACAGCTTTTTACGGAATCGAAATCGGAGGTCCGGAAGTCATTTAACGATCGAAAACTGAGTTTTTATCAACTTCTGCGCAGTGTGCGTCGACCTAAAGCATCTTTGCGTCGACCTAAAGAACGCTTGCGTCGACTCATGGGTCGACCTGAGCATACCCGCGCGTGACACAAATTTTCCAAAATGTCAGATTTTGTTTTCTTCATAACTTTTGAACCGTAAGTCCGTTTTGACCCCCGTTTGAAGCATTGGAAAGCTAATGAAAAGTTCTTTCTTTTAAAAATGGTTTGGAGGGTAGAAGATGATTTAATTAATCCGTGTTTTTGGAAAATAGTAGGGTTGTTGGGTTTTTATCGCGTTAACTGTGTGCGATTGATGTGTTGTTATGCTATGTGCTTTGTTATATAACGTGTAGCTTGTGTGTTGTTATATGATGTGAATACATGTAATGAGATGTTGGGATAAGGTGTTGTGATGCAAGGTTGTGATAATGTTGTTGTTGTGCGGTAAATACATTGTTTGACTGAATATCAATGTATGTTGTTATGATGTGTTGTGGGTAGCCTTTGTGGTGTGAATCCCTTGTGAAAGTAATTGTGATTGTGTGATTGTGGTAGTTTATGGCTTGTGATGAAATACATGGTTTGAGGTGAAATTCAATGTATGTTGTGTGGTGACATTTATGGTTTGAAATGCATTGTTTGAATTGTTTTGCAATGCATGAATGTGATGATGTTGAAGCATGTGACAAGTTGTTGTAATTGTTGTGGTTGTTGATTGGTGGCCTAAGGGCAAGAAAATGTGATATGTGGTAATTGTTGATTTATGCATGATTATGGGTGTGTATGTGGGTGCAATGTGAATGTCATGAGTCATTGTATGCCAAGCATCATGATATGCATTGTGAGAACGTCCTGAGTGGACTAATGACGTGACAAAATGACGTGACAATGGAAGTCCCTGAGTGGACTAATGACGTGACAAAATGACGTGACAATGGAAGTCCCTAAGTGGACTAATGACGTGACAAAATGACGTGACAATGGGAGTCCCTGAGTGGACTAATGACGTGACAATGGAAGTCGGTACCGCATGGCATGTGCATAGAGTCGTCGTGTTGATCTATGTG
The DNA here is from genome assembly GCA_022829125.1 of Lathyrus tuberosus. Taxonomy (NCBI): domain Eukaryota; kingdom Viridiplantae; phylum Streptophyta; class Magnoliopsida; order Fabales; family Fabaceae; genus Lathyrus; species Lathyrus tuberosus. Next base: position 3,079,332 of record JALAZF010000438.1, read on the forward strand.
CATTTGCATAAATCATGAATTAATTGTGTATGGAAATGTGATTGTGATTGATGAGACGAAATATGTGCACTTGTATTGAATGGTATATGTTTGCTTGACATATGTGATTGTGAATGGATGCATTACGTGTGGAAAATAATGATTTGATGGATTATGTGTGGGAATTGTTCATCGATTTGTTATGTGTTGAGATTGTGATAGTATTGGTAATTTGGTGTGCATATGTGATAAATGCATTGGTTGTGGATAATATGTTTTATGCATATACATAAGCTATGCGATGTGTGATGTGTTTCTATATGTGATGACTGATTATGCCTTAGGTGCAAATACGTGATTATGTTGGATAATTGATACAGGTTAGGTATTTGTGACATTCTATATGTATTGGTGTGTGATAGTTGTGGTGAGAATAACTATGCACGTGAATTGTTATGTTTTTGCATATTATTATGCAATCTTGGTTTAGTTGTTATTTCTTACCCTTCTGCTGTTTTATAATGCTCTATGAGGCATTGCAGATTTGTAGTCTTGGAGGCTTTTGTGGAGATTAGTCCTCCGTCCTTTGTCGTCTGTCTGCTCTGATACGTAGCACGGGAGTCGGGGAACGATTATGTCATATACGTATATAATTGTTGAATACATTTTGTATGAATATTTGATGTATAAAACAGTTTATTTTGTAAAATAAGTCGGTTATGGATCTTTCCGCTTTATTCCATAATTGACATTTCCTTTATTGTGGAAAAAGTTTCCCCTGTGAGGGTATTCTATCTTATGCTATGTATCAAATTTATGAGCAGGGATGATGTTTTTCTTACTTTGAGATGTGACATCCCTGTTTCCTGTCTGAAAAATAAATTTTTAGTTACTCTGATTTTATTTAAGTATTATTTATTCGCGATGGGAATTGGGGTGTTACATTAGTGGTATCAGAGCAGGTCGGTCCGTCCGGCCAAGTTGTTGAGTCAGTTGGTGTGACCGTTGAATACTGTCGATGTTGTTTGTCCCTTAGTACGTGATAGGTGTGTGGAACACTGTCAGTACTTTATGTTTTTCTAGTCCTTTGTCTGCAGGATTTAGATTGAGATAAGTGGGGGAGAAGCTGGAACTTCTCCAAGTTGCTTCAGGTGTGGAGCGTTGGCTCAGTGTTTTGAGAATTGCAAGATTGTAAGTGTGGTTTGGACAGTGTTGTTCCCGGTTCCGAAGGGAATGCGGAGGTAAGGTTTATGTCAACTAAGGATTTGTGCCTTAGGTAGTTTTGTGCCTGAGATGTAAGAAATGCTATGATAGTTTGGTAAAGATGGTTTATGCCCCATCATGATTGTCGGCTGTCTATTGAAAAATTGAGGAACTGATCACCCTTAATCTCTTGTTGATAGCAGACGAGAATTATGTTGGATGGAATAGACGTGTCTTTTCGGCTTTGATAGTGTGTGCAATGGATTGTTTGGATTAAAGAAAACAAGTACAAATTGTTTTGATGAGTCGATGAAGATGCTAATATCAGAAGATGAAATGGATTAGAGGTTTTGGTATGTTGGTCCAGTTGGGAAGTCATTGAGAGAGAACGATTGGATATCGTTAATGGTTGTTCTCAGAGAGTAAAGTGTGGACTCAAATTTGACGAAGGTAAGGATTTGAGGTTTGGATCTGCTAAGTAAGTAGAAGAACTTTTAGGACGTGAAACTCAGAGGTTGTTATGTTTGTGATGATAGTTTTCTAGAGATTGGCAGAAAGGCTATAGTGATGGGCTGCCAGTTGTGTGTGATTTTCAGATGTATTCCCGGATGGAATAACAAGCATGATGTGTATGAAGGAATTGAGACTATGGAAAGCGAAACTTAGAGTTCTGGTGAGGTTTGGAGATTTTGGAATTTTAGAACATTAATGGAAATTTTAAGAAAACCTTAGGTGTGGAGGTAATATTTAAGGGTTCTTCTTGGTTGGTTGTTGCTACATGTTGGGATTTATGGAATTTGGAATGGTTTGGTTGAGTTTAAGTGAAATTGCAATTGTTTGAAATGTTTGATAAGAGTGGCGAATTGCGTGAGTTGAGGCTTTGATCGATTTAATGTGACTGGTTAAGGTTGTATGTGAGTTTGGACAAGTTTGGATGAGGTTTGGTTTGTTTGGACATTACAACGTGCAGTGATGTTGTTCGGTGATAGTAATGCGTCTGTAATGTTTGTGGAGTAGACTAATCGTATCTTCCATATTTATTTGGATAAGTTCGTAGTGGTTTTAATTGAGGATATTCGGATCTGTTATAAACTCGGAGGAAGAACAGGTAGAGTGTTTGAGAATTGAATCACAAGTGTTGAAAAGAGACAAAGTGTTATGCTAAGTTATTCAAGTGAGAATTTTGGTTGAAAAAGGTTAGTTTTCTTGGATATGTTATTTTTGATGATGGTATTTTTATGGATTCATCGGAAGTAGATGCAGTTCTACAATGAGAGGCTCCGAAGTTGGTTAAGGTGATTAGAATCTTTTTGGACTTTAGTTGGTTATTCTCGGAGGTTATGGAAGGTTTTTCCAAGTTAGCATTATCGTTACTTCAGTTGACTTGCAAAGGGTAAGTCGTTTGTTTTGGATGTTCATTGTGAGGAAAGTTGAGAGGGTAAAGTCCTATCTTATGCTTTACGATAAGTGAGGATTTATAAAAGGATCTATACTATTCTGGATTTGGAATTGGTGGCGGTTGTATTGTGTTGGGAAATTTGGAGGTATTATCTTTATGATCCTGGGTTCGAAGTGTTTGGTAATCGCAAGAGTTTAGAGTACTTGGTTGGTTTGAAGGAATAGAGTATGAGACAATGAGGATGGTTAGAATTTGTGATGAGTTATGAATTTGGCTTGGATTATCCTTTGGGAAAAGCCGAGGTTGTGCCGGATGAGTTAAGTCAAAAGTTTCTATGTATGTCTGTTTTTATGGTCCGAGAATTAGAATTATTTGAGCAGTTCCGAGGTTTGTGTCTGGTGTGTGAGATAACACAGGAGAGTGTGAGGTTGGAAATATTAAAGTGAACAGTGATTTTTGGTGAATATGAGAAAGAGTTAGACTTTGGACGTGAGATTGGTAGTTTTGATGGTGTCGGGTAATCAGAGTGTGCGACGGAAGCGTGAAGTGGCACAATTCATATATAAGTGTGTGACTTGTAAGATTTCGTAGGTTGAACATTGGGAATATGTAGGACTGATGAGACCATTGGACGTTTCAAAATGGAAGTGATAAGTGAAAGGTTTGAATATTATACATGGACTACCATGTAGATAGATGTTTTAGTTATATGTTCGATTGGTGAATCGTAGCATTGTTGTAGTATGGTTGTGTGACAAGGTTGTTGGTGTTCTGGTTTTGTTGATGTTGTTGAGACCTTGTGGTGTTGTGGAACTTTATGTTCTTGTTTTGTTGTTGCCTCGTTTCCATGGTGATGGTTCGAGTGTGTGTAGCTAATTCCTATGATGGGGAATTAGGGGAGTGTTGTTTCGGTTCTAGAGTGAACCTGTGTATTGGTATCGTGGGTTTCCTTGAGTTGTGAGTTGGTCGTCAAGTGCATTGTATGGGCTTTGCATCTTGTCGTTGTTGTTGGCGTCGTTGCTGTGTCGTTGTTGTATCTGCTGTTGTCATGGTGGTTTGTCAGTTTGCGTTATTCGTGTTGTGCTTTTGTTGGCATGTTGGTTTGTTGGTCGGATGCGAGAGTCGCGTCCGGAGTTGTTCGTCTCGGTATATTTTCGAGGACGAAAATGTCTAAGTGGGGGAGAATTGTAACGCCCCAGTTTTTGTCAGTTTTATTTAATCAAGTATATTTGATTATTTTATTATTATATTATTTTATTCTTGAATTTTATTTGACAAAATGTTATTTTTCATCATTGTTTATGTTTTATCGCATTTTGAGAGCGTTTGGGAGATATTTGAGCTGAGGGGTATTTTGGTCATTTGGGTAGTTAGATATTTTGTTATAAATAGAAGTGGAGAGAGAAAAAGAGAGAAAAGAAAAAGAAAAGAAAGAGAAGAGAAGAGAAAGGAGAAGAAAGAAAGGGAGAAGAGGAGAAAGAGGAAAAAGTGAAGATTCATCCGTTTAAAGCGCGATTAATCGGGTAAGGGTGAGAAGTTTCAATTATATCTTGCTTGTATATGTATATGTGTGTGATTGTGTGAATGTTTTTCTTATTTTTCCATAGTTTTCCAATTTTAGGTCGAATGAGAAAAATGAATAGAAATCGATGTTTTCACGGTTAGAATTTGGAATAAGTTGTGTAGTGTAGTCGGGTAAGGCTTGGGTTTAATCGGGGGTGGTTGTTTGCGTGTTTTATCGCGGTTTCGATCGAGTTCGAAATTAGAATTCAATGATAAAATTTTGTTCCAAAATATTTCAAAAATGGAAAATGTGTTAGATGGCTTTTTAATGATGGAAATATTGTAGTATATTGAATTCTGAGATCACAGCTTTTTACGGAATCGAAATCGGAGGTCCGGAAGTCATTTAACGATCGAAAACTGAGTTTTTATCAACTTCTGCGCAGTGTGCGTCGACCTAAAGCAACTTTGCATCGACCTAAAGAACGCTTGCGTCGACTCATGGGTCGACCTGAGCATACCCGCGCGTGACACAAATTTTCCAAAATGTCAGATTTTGTTTTCTTCATAACTTTTGAACCGTAAGTCCGTTTTGACCCCCGTTTGAAGCATTGGAAAGCTAATGAAAAGTTCTTTCTTTTAAAAATGGTTTGGAGGGTAGAAGATGATTTAATTAATCCGTGTTTTTGGAAAATAGTAGGGTTGTTGGGTTTTTATCGCGTTAACTGTGTGCGATTGATGTGTTGTTATGCTATGTGCTTTGTTATATAACGTGTAGCTTGTGTGTTGTTATATGATGTGAATACATGTAATGAGATGTTGGGATAAGGTGTTGTGATGCAAGGTTGTGATAATGTTGTTGTTGTGCGGTAAATACATTGTTTGACTGAATATCAATGTATGTTGTTATGATGTGTTGTGGGTAGCCTTTGTGGTGTGAATCCCTTGTGAAAGTAATTGTGATTGTGTGATTGTGGTAGTTTATGGCTTGTGATGAAATACATGGTTTGAGGTGAAATTCAATGTATGTTGTGTGGTGACATTTATGGTTTGAAATGCATTGTTTGAATTGTTTTGCAATGCATGAATGTGATGATGTTGAAGCATGTGACAAGTTGTTGTAATTGTTGTGGTTGTTGATTGGTGGCCTAAGGGAAAGAAAATGTGATATGTGGTAATTGTTGATTTATGCATGATTATGGGTGTGTATGTGGGTGCAATGTGAATGTCATGAGTCATTGTATGCCAAGCATCATGATATGCATTGTGAGAACGTCCTGAGTGGACTAATGACGTGACAATGGAAGTCCCTGAGTGGACTAATGACGTGACAAAATGACGTGACAATGGAAGTCCCTAAGTGGACTAATGACGTGACAAAATGACGTGACAATGGGAGTCCCTGAGTGGACTAATGACGTGACAAAATGACGTGACAATGGAAGTCGGTACCGCATGGCATGTGCATAGAGTCGTCGTGTTGATCTATGTGCATTTGCATAAATCATGAATTAATTGTGTATGGAAATGTGGTTGTGATTGATGAGACGAAATATGTGCACTTGTATTGAATGGTATATGTTTGCTTGACATATGTGATTGTGAATGGATGCATTACGTGTGGAAAATAATGATTTGATGGATTATGTGTGGGAATTGTGCATCGATTTGTTATGTGTTGAGATTGTGATAGTATTGGTAATTTGGTGTGCATATGTGATAAATGCATTGGTTGTGGATAATATGTTTTATGCATATACATAAGCTATGCGATGTGTGATGTGTTTCTATATGTGATGACTGATTATGCCTTAGGTGCAAATACGTGATTATGTTGGATAATTGATACAGGTTAGGTATTTGTGACATTCTATATGTATTGGTGTGTGATAGTTGTGGTGAGAATAACTATGCACGTGAATTGTTATGTTTTTGCATATTATTATGCAATCTTGGTTTAGTTGTTATTTCTCACCCTTCTGCTGTTTTATAATGCTCTATGAGGCATTGCAGATTTGTAGTCTTGGAGGCTTTTGTGGAGATTAGTCCTCCGTCCTTTGTCGTCTGTCTGCTCTGATACGTAGCACGGGAGTCGGGGAACGATTATGTCATATACGTATATAATTGTTGAATACATTTTGTATGAATATTTGATGTATAAAACAGTTTATTTTGTAAAATAAGTCGGTTATGGATCTTTCCGCTTTATTCCATAATTGACATTTCCTTTATTGTGGAAAAAGTTTCCCCTGTGAGGGTATTCTATCTTATGCTATGTATCAAATTTATGAGCAGGGATGATGTTTTTCTTACTTTGAGATGTGACATCCCTGTTTCCTGTCTGAAAAATAAATTTTTAGTTACTCTGATTTTATTTAAGTATTATTTATTCGCGATGGGAATTGGGGTGTTACAGTCCTCGTGTTACCCTTTGTGTGAAAGTCTACCTTCGACTTGGTCTTTCTTTTTCGAGTTCGCCTTCGGCCATCGTCGTATTATCTTCGATTTGAAAGTCCACCTTCGGCTCGGTCTTTCTTTTCGAGTTCTCCTTCGACCGTCCTCGTGTTACCCTTTGTTTGAAAGTCCACCTTCGGCTTGGTATTCCTTTTTCTAGTTCGCCTTCGGCCATCCTCGTATTATCTTAGGTTTGAAAGTCCACCTTCGGCTTGGTATTTCTTTTCGAGTTTGCCTTCGGCCGTCCTCGTGTTACCCTTTGTTTGAAAGCCCACCTTCGGCTTGGCCTTTCTTTTTTGGGGTCGCCTTCGGCCGTCCTCGTATTATCAAGGGTTCGAAAGTCCACCTTCGGCTTGGTCTTTCTTTCCGAGTTCGCCTTCGGCTGTCCTCGTGTTACCCTTTGTTTGAAAGTCCAGCTTTGGCTTGGTCTTTCTTTTTCTAGGTCGCCTTCGGTCGTCCTCGTATTATCTTGGGTTTGAAAGTCCACCTTCGGCTTGGTCTTTCTTTTTGAGTTTGCGTTTGGCCGTCCTCATGTTACCCTTTGTTTGAAAGTCCACCTTCGGCTTGGTCTTTCTTTTTCGAGTTCGTCTTTGGTCGTCCTCGTATTATCTTGGGTTTGAAAGTCCACCTTCAGCTTGGTCTTTCTTTTCGATTTCCCCTTCGGCTGTCCTCGCGTTACCCTTTATTTGAAAGCCTACCTTCGGCTTAGTCTTTCTTTTCGAGTTCTACTTCGACCGTCCTTGTATTATTTTGGGTTTTAAAAGTCCACCTTCGGCTTGGTCTTTCTTTCCGAGTTCGCCTTCGGCCGTCCTCGTGTTACCCTTTCTTTGAAAGTCAACCTTCGGCTGGGTCTTTCTTTTTCGAGTTCGCCTTCGGTCGTCCTCGTATTATCTTGGGTTTGAAATCCCACCTTCGGCTTGGTCTTTCATTTCGAGTTCGCCTTCAGCCGTCCTCATGTTACCCTTTGTTTGAAAGTTCACCTTTGGCTTACTCTTTCTTTTCGAGTTCGCCTTTGGCCGTCCTCGTATTATTTTGTTGTTTGAAAGTCCACCATAGGCTTGGTCTTTCTTTTTCGAGTTCGCCTTCGGCCGTCCTCGTATTATCTTTTGTTTGAAAGTCCACCTTCGGCTTGGTCTTTCTTTTCGAGTTCTCCTTCGGCCGTCTTTGTGTTACCCTTTGTTTGAAAGTCCACCTTCGGGTTGGTATTCCTTTTTCTAGTTCGCCTTCGGCCGTCCTCATATTATCTTGGGTTTGAAAGTCCACATTCGGCTTGGTCTTTCTTTTTCGAGTTCGTCTTAGGTCGTCCTCGTATTATCTTGGGTTTGAAAGTCCACCTTCACCTTGGTCTTTCTTTTCGATTTCCCCTTCGGCCGTCCTCGTGTTACCCTTTGTTTGAAAGTCCACCTTTGGCTTGGTCTTCCTTTTCGAGTTTGCCTTCGGTCGTCCTCGTATTATTTTGTTGTTTGAAAGTCCACATTCGGCTTGGTCTTTCTTTTTCGAGTTCGCCTCGGCCGTCCTCATATTATCTTGGGTTTGAAAGTCCACCTTCGGCTTGGTCTTTCTTTTCGAGTTTGCCTTCATCCGTCTTCATATTATCTTGGGTTTGAAAGGCCACCTTCGGCTTGGTCTTTCTTTTCGAGTTCGCCTTCGGTCGTCCTCTCGTTACCCTTTGTTTGAAAGTCTACCTTCGACTTAGTCTTTCTTTTCGAGTTCGTCTTCGGCCGTCCACTTATTATTTTGTTGTTGGAAAGTCCACCTACGCTTGGTCTTTCTTTTCGAGTTCGCATTCGGCCGTTCTCGTGTTACCCTTTTTTTGAAAGTCCACCTTCAGCTTGGTTTTTCTTTTTCGAGTTCACCTTTGGTCGTCCTCGTATTACCTTGGGTTTTAAAGTCCATCATCGGCTTGGTCTTTCTTTTCGAGTTCGCCTTCGGCCGTCCTCGTGTTACCCTTTGTGTGAAAGTCTACCTTCGACTTGGTCTTTCTTTTTCGAGTTCGCCTTCGGCCATCGTCGTATTATCTTCGACTTGAAAGTCCACCTTCGGCTCGGTCTTTCTTTTCGAGTCCTCCTTCGACCGTCCTCGTGTTACCCTTTGTTTGAAAGTCCACCTTCGGCTTGGTATTCCTTTTTCTAGTTCGCCTTCGGCCGTCCTCGTATTATATTAGGTTTGAAAGTCCACCTTCGGCTTGGTATTTCTTTTCGAGTTTGCCTTCGGCCGTCCTCGTGTTACCCTTTGTTTGAAAGCCCACCTTCGGCTTGGCCTTTCTTTTTTGGGGTCGCCTTCGGCCGTCCTCGTATTATCATGGGTTCGAAAGTCCACCTTCGGCTTGGTCTTTCTTTCCGAGTTCGCCTTCGGCTGTCCTCGTGTTACCCTTTGTTTGAAAGTCCACCTTTGGCTTGGTCTTTCTTTTTCTAGGTCGCCTTCGGTCGTCCTCGTATTATCTTGGGTTTGAAAGTTCACCTTCGGCTTGGTCTTTCTTTTTGAGTTTGCGTTTGGCCGTCCTCATGTTACCCTTTGTTTGAAAGTCCACCTTCGGCTTGGTCTTTCTTTTTCGAGTTCGTCTTAGGTCGTCCTCGTATTATCTTGGGTTTGAAAGTCCACCTTCAGCTTGGTCTTTCTTTTCGATTTCCCCTTCGGCTGTCCTCGCGTTACCCTTTATTTGAAAGCCTACCTTCGGCTTAGTCTTTCTTTTCGAGTTCTACTTCGACCGTCCTTGTATTATTTTGGGTTTTAAAAGTCCACCTTCGGCTTGGTCTTTCTTTCCGAGTTCGCCTTCGGCCGTCCTCATGTTACCCTTTGTTTGAAAGTCAACCTTCGGCTGGGTCTTTCTTTTTCGAGTTCGCCATCGGTCGTCCTCGTATTATCTTGGGTTTGAAAGCCCACCTTCGGCTTGGTCTTTCATTTCGAGTTCGCCTTCAGCCGTCCTCATGTTACCCTTTGTTTGAAAGTTCACCTTTGGCTTGCTCTTTCTTTTCGAGTTCGCCTTTGGCCGTCCTCGTATTATTTTGTTGTTTGAAAGTCCACCATAGGCTTGGTCTTTCTTTTTCGAGTTCGCCTTCGGCCGTCCTCGTATTATCTTTTGTTTGAAAGTCCACCTTCGGCTTGGTCTTTCTTTTCGAGTTCTCCTTCGGCCGTCTTTGTGTTACCCTTTATTTGAAAGTCCACCTTCGGGTTGGTATTCCTTTTTCTAGTGCGCCTTCGGCCGTCCTCGTATTATCTTGGGTTTGAAAGTCCACATTTGGCTTGGTCTTTCTTTTCGAGTTCGCCTTCGGCCGTCCTCGTGTTACCCTTTGTTTGAAAGTCCACCTTTGGCTTGGTCTTCCTTTTCGGGTTTGCCTTCGGTCGTCCTCGTATTATTTTGTTGTTTGAAAGTCCACCTTCGGCTTGGTCTTTCTTTTTCGAGTTCGCCTCGGCCGTCCTCATATTATCTTGGGTTTGAAAGTCCACCTTCGGCTTGGTCTTTCTTTTCGAGTTTGCCTTCATCCGTCTTCATATTATCTTGGGTTTGAAAGTCCACCTTCGGCTTGGTCTTTCTTTTCGAGTTCTCCTTCGGTCGTCCTCTCGTTACCCTTTGTTTGAAAGTCTACCTTCGACTTAGTCTTTCTTTTCGAGTTCGTCTTCGGCCGTCCACTTATTATTTTGTTGTCGAAAAGTCCACCTACGCTTGGTCTTTCTTTTCGAGTTCGCATTCGGCCGTTCTCGTGTTACCCTTTTTTTGAAAGTCCACCTTCGGCTTGGTTTTTCTTTTTCGAGTTCACCTTTGGTCGTCCTTGTATTACCTTGGGTTTTAAAGTCCATCATCGGCTTGGTCTTTCTTTTCGAGTTCGCCTTCGGCCATCCTCGTGTTACCCTTTGTGTGAAAGTCTACCTTCGACTTGGTCTTTCTTTTCGAGTTCTCCTTCGACCGTCCTCGTGTTACCCTTTGTTTGAAAGTCCATCTTCGGCTTGGTATTCCTTTTTCTAGTTCGCCTTCGGCCGTCCTCGTATTATCTTAGGTTTGAAAGTCCACCTTCGGCTTGGTATTTCTTTTCGAGTTTGCCTTCGGTCGTCCTCGTGTTACCCTTTGTTTGAAAGCCCACCTTCGGCTTGGCCTTTCTTTTTTGGGGTCGCCTTCGGCCGTCCTCGTATTATCATGGGTTCGAAAGTCCACCTTCGGCTTGGTCTTTCATTTCGAGTTCGCCTTCAGCCGTCCTCATGTTACCCTTTGTTTGAAAGTTCACCTTTAGCTTGCTCTTTCTTTTCGAGTTCGCCTTTGGCCGTCCTCGTATTATTTTGTTGTTTGAAAGTCCACCATAGGCTTGGTCTTTCTTTTTCGAGTTCGCCTTCGGGCGTCCTCGTATTATCTTTTGTTTGAAAGTCCACCTTCGGCTTGGTCTTTCTTTTCGAGTTCTCCTTCGACCGTCTTTGTGTTACCCTTTGTTTGAAAGTCCACCTTCGGGTTGGTATTCCTTTTTCTAGTTCGCCTTCGGCCGTCCTCGTATTATCTTGGGTTTGAAAGTCCACATTCGGCTTGGTCTTTCTTTTCGAGTTCGCCTTCGGCCGTCCTCGTGTTACCCTTTGTTTGAAAGTCCACCTTTGGCCTGGTCTTCCTTTTCGAGTTTGCCTTCGGTCGTCCTCGTATTATTTTGTTGTTTGAAAGTCCACCTTCGGCTTGGTCTTTCTTTTTCGAGTTCTCCTTCGGCCGTCCTCATATTATCTTGGGTTTGTAAGTCCACCTTCGGCTTGGTCTTTCTTTTCGAGTTTGCCTTCATCCGTCTTCATATTATCTTGGGTTTGAAAGTCCACCTTCGGCTTGGTCTTTCTTTTCGAGTTCACCTTCGGTCGTCCTCTCGTTACCCTTTGTTTGAAAGTCTACCTTCGACTTAGTCTTTCTTTTCGAGTTCGTCTTCGGCCGTCCACTTATTATTTTGTTGTTGGAAAGTCCACCTACGCTTGGTCTTTCTTTTCGAGTTCGCATTCGGCCGTTCTCGTGTTACCCTTTTTTTGAAAGTCCACCTTCGGCTTGGTTTTTCTTTTTCGAGTTTACCTTTGGTCGTCCTCGTATTACCTTGGGTTTTAAAGTCCATCATCGGCTTGGTCTTTCTTTTCGAGTTCGCCTTCGGCCGTCCTCTTGTTACCCTTTGTGTGAAAGTCTACCTTCGACTTGGTCTTTCTTTTTCGAGTTCGCCTTCGGCCATCGTCGTATTATCTTCGATTTGAAAGTCCACCTTCGGCTCGGTCTTTCTTTTCGAGTTCTCCTTCGACCGTCCTCTTGTTACCCTTTGTTTGAAAGTCCACCTTCAGCTTGGTATTCCTTTTTCTAGTTCGCCTTCGGCCGTCCTCGTATTATCTTAGGTTTGAAAGTCCACCTTCGGCTTGGTATTTCTTTTCGAGTTTGCCTTCGGCCGTCCTCGTGTTACCCTATGTTTGAAAGCCCACCTTCGGCTTGGCCTTTCTTTTTTGGGGTCGCCTTCGGCCGTCCTCGTATTATCATGGGTTCGAAAGTCCACCTTCGGCTTGGTCTTTCTTTTCGCGTTCGCCTTCGGCTGTCCTCGTGTTACCCTTTGTTTGAAAGTCCACCTTTGGCTTGGTCTTCCTTTTTCTAGGTCGCCTTCGGTCGTCCTCTTATTATCTTGGGTTTGAAAGTCCACCTTCGGCTTGGTCTTTCTTTTTGAGTTTGCCTTTGGCCGTCCTCATGTTACCCATTGTTCTAAAGTCCACCTTCGGCTTGGTCTTTCATTTTCGAGTTCGCCTTAGGTCGTCCTCGTATTATCTTGGGTTTGAAAGTCCACCTTCAGCTTGGTCTTTCTTTTCGATTTCCCCTTCGGCTGTCCTCGCGTTACCCTTTATTTGAAAGCCTACCTTCGGCTTAGTCTTTCTTTTCGAGTTCTACTTCGACCGTCCTCGTATTATTTTGGGTTTTAAAAGTCCACCTTCAGCTTGGTCTTTCTTTTCGATTTCCCCTTCAGCTGTCCTCGCGTTACCCTTTATTTGAAAGCCTACCTTCGGCTTAGTCTTTCTTTTCGAGTTCTACTTCGACCGTCCTTGTATTATTTTGGGTTTTAAAAGTCCACCTTCGGCTTGGTCTTTCTTTCCGAGTTCGCCTTCGACCGTCCTCGTGTTACCCTTTCTTTGAAAGTCAACCTTCGGCTGGGTCTTTCTTTTTCGAGTTCGCCTTCGGTCGTCCTCGTATTATCTTGGGTTTGAAAGCCCACCTTCGGCTTGGTCTTTCATTTCGAGTTCGCCTTCAGCCGTCCTCATGTTACCCTTTGTTTGAAAGTTCACCTTTGGCTTGCTCTTTCTTTTCGAGTTCGCCTTTGGCCGTCCTCGTATTATTTTGTTGTTTGAAAGTCCACCATAGGCTTGGTCTTTCTTTTTCGAGTTCGCCTTCGGCCGTCCTCGTATTATCTTTTGTTTGAAAGTCCACCTTCGGCTTGGTCTTTCTTTTCGAGTTCTCCTTCGGCCGTCTTTGTGTTACCCTTTATTTGAAAGTCCACCTTCGGGTTGGTATTCCTTTTTCTAGTGCGCCTTCGGCCGTCCTCGTATTATCTTGGGTTTGAAAGTCCACATTCGGCTTGGTCTTTCTTTTCGAGTTCGCCTTCGGCCGTCCTCGTGTTACCCTTTGTTTGAAAGTCCACCTTTGGCTTGGTCTTCCTTTTCGATTTTGCCTTCGGTCGTCCTCGTATTATTTTGTTGTTTGAAAGTCCACCTTCGGCTTGGTCTTTCTTTTTCGAGTTCGCCTAGGCCGTCCTCATATTATCTTGGGTTTGAAAGTCCACCTTCGGCTTGGTCTTTCTTTTCGAGTTCGCCTTCGGTCGTCCTCCCGTTACCCTTTGTTTGAAAGTCTACCTTCGACTTAGTCTTTCTTTTCGAGTTCGACTTCGGCCGTCCACTTATTATTTTGTTGTTGGAAAGTCCACCTACGCTTGGTCTTTCTTTTCGAGTTCGCATTCGGCCGTTCTCGTGTTACCCTTTTTTTGAAAGTCCACCTTCGGCTTGGTTTTTCTTTTTCGAGTTCACCTTCGGTCGTCCTCGTATTACCTTGGGTTTTAAAGTCCATCACCGGCTTGGTCTTTCTTTTCGAGTTCGCCTTCGGCCGTCCTCGTGTTACCCTTTGTGTGAAAGTCTACCTTCGACTTGGTCTTTCTTTTTCGAGTTCTCCTTCGGCCGTCCTCGTGTTACCCTTTGTGTGAAAGTCCACCTTCGGCTCGGTCTTTCTTTTCGAGTTCTCCTTCGACCGTCCTCGTGTTACCCTTTGTTTGAAAGTCCACCTTCGGCTTGGTATTCCTTTTTCTAGTTCGCCTTCGGCCGTCCTCGTATTATCTTAGGTTTGAAAGTCCACCTTCGGCTTGGTATTTCTTTTCGAGTTTGCCTTCGGTCGTCCTCGTGTTACCCTTTGTTTGAAAGCCCACCTTCGGCTTGGCCTTTCTTTTTTGGGGTCGCCTTCGGCCGTCCTCGTATTATCATGGGTTCGAAAGTCCACCTTCGGCTTGGTCTTTCATTTCGAGTTCGCCTTCAGCCGTCCTCATGTTACCCTTTGTTTGAAAGTTCACCTTTAGCTTGCTCTTTCTTTTCGAGTTCGCCTTTGGCCGTCCTCGTATTATTTTGTTGTTTGAAAGTCCACCATAGGCTTGGTCTTTCTTTTTCGAGTTCGCCTTCGGCCGTCCTCGTATTATCTTTTGTTTGAAAGTCCACCTTCGGCTTGGTCTTTCTTTTCGAGTTCTCCTTCGGCCGTCTTTGTGTTACCCTTTGTTTGAAAGTCCACCTTCGGGTTGGTATTCCGTTTTCTAGTTCGCCTTCGGCCGTCCTCGTATTATCTTGGGTTTGAAAGTCCACATTCGGCTTGGTCTTTCTTTTCGAGTTCGCCTTCGGCCGTCCTCGTGTTACCCTTTGTTTGAAAGTCCACCTTTGGCTTGGTCTTCCTTTTCGAGTTTGCCTTCGGTCGTCCTCGTATTATTTTGTTGTTTGAAAGTCCACCTTCGGCTTGGTCTTTCTTTTTCGAGTTCTCCTTCGGCCGTCCTCATATTATCTTGGGTTTGTAAGTCCACCTTCGGCTTGGTCTTTCTTTTCGAGTTTGCCTTCATCCGTCTTCATATTATCTTGGGTTTGAAAGTCCACCTTCGGCTTGGTCTTTCTTTTCGAGTTCACCTTCGGTCGTCCTCTCGTTACCCTTTGTTTGAAAGTCTACCTTCGACTTAGTATTTCTTTTCGAGTTCGTCTTCGGCCATCCACTTATTATTTTGTTGTTGGAAAGTCCACCTACGCTTGGTCTTTCTTTTCGAGTTCGCATTCGGCCGTTCTCGTGTTACCCTTTTTTTGAAAGTCCACCTTCGGCTTGGTTTTTCTTTTTCGAGTTCACCTTTGGTCGTCCTCGTATTACCTTGGGTTTTAAAGTCCATCATCGGCTTGGTCTTTCTTTCGAGTTCGCCTTCGGCCGTCCTCGTGTTACCCTTTGTGTGAAAGTCTACCTTCGACTTGGTCTTTCTTTTTCGAGTTCGCCTTCGGCCATCGTCGTATTATCTTCGATTTGAAAGTCCACCTTCGGCTCGGTCTTTCTTTTCGAGTTCTCCTTCGACCGTCCTCGTGTTACCCTTTGTTTGAAAGTCCACCTTCAGCTTGGTATTCCTTTTTCTAGTTCGCCTTCGGCCGTCCTCGTATTATCTTAGGTTTGAAAGTCCACCTTCGGCTTGGTATTTCTTTTCGAGTTTGCCTTCGGCCGTCCTCGTGTTACCCTATGTTTGAAATCCCACCTTCGGCTTGGCCTTTATTTTTTGGGGTCGCCTTCGGCCGTCCTCGTATTATCATGGGTTCGAAAGTCCACCTTCGGCTTGGTCTTTCTTTTCGCGTTCGCCTTCGGCTGTCCTCGTGTTACCCTTTGTTTGAAAGTCCACCTTTGGCTTGGTCTTCCTTTTTCTAGGTCGCCTTCGGTCGTCCTCTTATTATCTTGGGTTTGAAAGTCCACCTTCGGCTTGGTCTTTCTTTTTGAGTTCGCCTTAGGTCGTCCTCGTATTATCTTGGGATTGAAAGTCCACCTTCAGCTTGGTCTTTCTTTTCGATTTCCCCTTCGGCTGTCCTCGCGTTACCCTTTATTTGAAAGCCTACCTTCGGCTTAGTCTTTCTTTTCGAGTTCTACTTCGACCGTCCTCGTATTATTTTGGGTTTTAAAAGTCCACCTTCGGCTTGGTCTTCCTTTCCGAGTTCGCCTTCGGCCGTCCTCGTGTTACCCTTTGTTTGAAAGTCAACCTTCGGCTTGGTCTTTCTTTTTCGAGTTCGCCTTCGGTCGTCCTCGTATTATATTGGGTTTGAAAGCCCACCTTCGGCTTGGTCTTTCATTTCGAGTTCGCCTTCAGCCGTCCTCATGTTACCCTTTGTTTGAAAGTTCACCTTTGGCTTGCTCTTTCTTTTCGAGTTCGCCTTTGGCCGTCCTCGTATTATTTTGTTGTTTGAAAGTCCACCATAGGCTTGGTCTTTCTTTTTCGAGTTCGCCTTCGGCCGTCCTCGTATTATCTTTTGTTTGAAAGTCCACCTTCGGCTTGGTCTTTCTTTTCGAGTTCTCCTTCGGCCGTCTTTGTGTTACCCTTTGTTTGAAAGTCCACCTTCGGGTTGGTATTCCTTTTTCTAGTTCGCCTTCGGCCGTCCTCGTATTATCTTGGGTTTGAAAGTCCACATTCGGCTTGGTCTTTCTTTTCGAGTTCCCCTTCGGCCGTCCTCGTGTTACCCTTTGTTTGAAAGTCCACCTTTGGCTTGGTCTTCCTTTTCGAGTTTGCCTTCGGTCGTCCTCGTATTATTTTGTTGTTTGAAAGTCCACCTTCGGCTTGGTCTTTCTTTTTCGAGTTCGCCTTCGGTCGTCCTCATATTATCTTGGGTTTGTAAGTCCACCTTCGGCTTGGTCTTTCTTTTCGAGTTTGCCTTCATCCGTCTTCATATTATCTTGGGTTTGAAAGTCCACCTTCGGCTTGGTCTTTCTTTTCGAGTTCACCTTTGGTCGTCCTCTCGTTACCCTTTGTTTGAAAGTCTACCTTCGACTTAGTCTTTCTTTTCGAGTTCGTCTTCGGCCGTCCACTTATTATTTTGTTGTTGGAAAGTCCACCTACGCTTTGTCTTTCTTTTCGAGTTCGCATTCGGCCGTTCTCGTGTTACCCTTTTTTTGAAAGTCCACCTTCGACTTAGTTTTTCTTTTTCGAGTTCACCTTTGGTCGTCCTCGTATTACCTTGGGTTTTAAAGTCCATCATCGGCTTGGTCTTTCCTTTCGAGTTCGCCTTCGGCCGTCCTCGTGTTACCCTTTGTGTGAAAGTCTACCTTCGACTTGGTCTTTCTTTTTTGAGTTCGCCTTCGGCCATCGTCGTATTATCTTCGATTTGAAAGTCCACCTTCGGCTCGGTCTTTCTTTTCGAGTTCTCCTTCGACCGTCCTCGTATTATCCTGGGGTTTGAAAGTCCATCTTAGACTTGGTCTTTCTTTTCGAGTTCGCCTTCGGCCGTCCTCGCGTTACCCTTTGTTTGAAAGTCTACCTTCGGCTTAGGCTTTCTTTTCGAGTTCGCCTTCGGCCGTCCTCATATTATTTTGTTACTGGAAAGTCCACCTACGACTTGGTATTTCTTTTCGAGTTCGCATTCGGCCGTTCTCGTGTTACCCTTTTTTTGAAAGTCCACCTTCGGCTTGGTTTTTCTTTTTCGAGTTCGCCTTCGGTCGTCCTCGTATTACCTTGGGTTTTAAAGTCCATCATCAGCTTGGTCTTCCTTTTCGAGTTCGCCTTCGGCCGTCCTCGTGTTACCCTTTGTGTGAAAGTCTACCTTCGACTTGGTCTTTCTTTTTCGAGTTCGCCTTCGGCCATCGTCGTATTATCTTCGGTTTGAAAGTCCACCTTCGGCTTGGTCTTTCTTTTCGAGTTCTCCTTCGACCGTCCTCGTGTTACCCTTTGTTTGAAAGTCCACCTTCGGCTTGTTATTCCTTTTTCTAGTTCGCCTTCGGCCGTCCTCGTATTATCTTAGGTTTGAAAGTCCACCTTCGGCTAGGTATTTCTTTTCGAGTTCGCCTTCGGCCGTCCTCGTGTTACCCTTTGTTTGAAAGCCCACCTTCGGCTTGGCCTTTCTTTTTTGGGGTCGCCTTCGGCCGTCCTCGTATTATCTTGGGTTCGAAAGTCCACCTTCGGCTTGGTCTTTCTTTTCGAGTTCGCCTTCGGCTGTCCTCGTGTTACCCTTTGTTTGAAAGTCCACCATCGGCTTGTTCTTTCTTTTTCTAGGTCGCCTTCGGTCGTCCTCGTATTATCTTGGGTTTGAAAGTCCACCTTCAGCTTGGTCTTTCTTTTTGAGTTCCCCTTCGGCTGTCCTCGCGTTACCCTTTATTTGAAAGCCTACCTTCGGCTTAGTCTTTCTTTTCGAGTTCTACTTCGACCATCCTCGTATTATTTTGGGTTTTAAAAATCCACCTCCGGCTTGGTCTTTCTTTCCGAGTTCGCCTTCGGCCGTCCTCGTGTTACCCTTTGTTTGAAAGTCAACCTTCGGCTTGGTCTTTCTTTTTCGAGTTCGCCTTCGGTCGTCCTCGTATTATCTTGCGTTTGAAAGCCAACCTTCGGCTTGGTCTTTCATTTCGAGTTCGCCTTCGGCCGTCCTCGTGTTACCCTTTGTTTGAAGGTCCACCTTTGGCTTGCTCTTTCTTTTCGAGTTCGCCTTCGGCCGTCCTCATATTATTTTGTTGTTTGAAAGTCCACCATCGGCTTGGTCTTTCTTTTTCGAGTTCGCCTTCGCCCGTCCTCGTATTATCTTGGGTTTGAAAGTCCACCTTCGGCTTGGTCTTTCTTTTCATGTTCTCCTTCTGCCGTCTTCGTATTATCCTGGGGTTTGAAAGTCCATCTTAGACTTGGTCTTTCTTTTCGAGTTCGCCTTCGGCCGTCCTCGCGTTAGCCTTTGTTTGCAAGTCTACCTTCGGCTTAGTCTTTCTTTTCGAGTTCGCCTTCGGCCGTCCTCATATTATTTTGTTGCTGGAAAGTCCACCTACGGCTTGGTATTTCTTTTCGAGTTCGCATTCGGCCATTCTCGTGTTACCCTTTTTTTGAAAGTCCACCTTCGGCTTGGTTTTTCTTTTTCGAGTTCGCCTTCGGTCGTCCTCGTATTACCTTGGGTTTTAAAGTCCATCATCGGCTTGGTCTTTCTTTTCGAGTTCGCCTTCGGCCGTCCTCGTGTTACCCTTTGTGTGAAAGTCTACCTTCGACTTGGTCTTTCTTTTTCGAGTTCGCCTTCGGCCATCGTCGTATTATCTTCGGTTTGAAAGTCCACCTTCGGCTTGGTCTTTCTTTTCGAGTTCTCCTTCGACCGTCCTCGTGTTACCCTTTGTTTGAAAGTCCACCTTCGGCTTGTTATTCCTTTTTCTAGTTCGCCTTCGGCCGTCCTCGTATTATCTTAGGTTTGAAAGTCCACCTTCGGCTTGGTATTTCTTTTCGAGTTCGCCTTCGGCCGTCCTCGTGTTACCCTTTGTTTGAAAGCCCACCTTCGGCTTGGCCTTTCTTTTTTGGGGTCGCCTTCGGCCGTCCTCGTATTATCTTGGGTTCGAAAGTCCACCTTCGGCTTGGTCTTTCTTTTTGAGTTCGCCTTCGGCTGTCCTCGTGTTACCCTTTGTTTGAAAGTCCACCATCGGCTTGTTCTTTCTTTTTCTAGGTCGCCTTCGGTCGTCCTCGTATTATCTTGGGTTTGAAAGTCCACCTTCAGCTTGGTCTTTCTTTTTGAGTTCCCCTTCGGCTGTCCTCGCGTTACCCTTTATTTGAAAGCCTACCTTCGGCTTAGTCTTTCTTTTCGAGTTCTACTTCGACCGTCCTCGTATTATTTTGGGTTTTAAAAATCCACCTTCGGCTTGGTCTTTCTTTCCGAGTTCTCCTTCGGCCGTCCTCGTGTTACGCTTTGTTTGAGAGTCAACCTTCGACTTGGTCTTTCTTTTTCGAGTTCGCCTTCGGTCGTCCTCGTATTATCTTGGGTTGGAAAGCCAACCTTCGGCTTGGTCTTTCATTTCGAGTTCGCCTTCGGCCGTCCTCGTGTTACCCTTTGTTTGAAAGTCCACCTTTGGCTTGCTCTTTCTTTTCGAGTTCGCCTTCGGCCGTCCTCATATTATTTTGTTGTTTGAAAGTCCACCATCGACTTGGTCTTTCTTTTTCGAGTTCGCCTTCGCCCGTCCTCGTATTATCTTGGGTTTGAAAGTCCACCTTCGGCTTGGTCTTTCTTTTCGTGTTCTCCTTCAGCCGTCTTCGTATTATCATGGGGTTTGAAAGTCCATCTTAGACTTGGTCTTTCTTTTCGAGTTCGCCTTCGGCCTTCCTCGCGTTACCCTTTGTTTGCAAGTCTACCTTCGGCTTAGTCTTTCTTTTCGAGTTCGCCTTCGGCCGTCCTCATATTATTTTGTTGCTGGAAAGTCCACCTACGGCTTGGTATTTCTTTTCGAGTTCGCATTCGGCCGTTCTCGTGTTTCCCTTTTTTTGAAAGTCCACCTTCGGCTTGGTTTTTCTTTTTCGAGTTCGCCTTCGGTCGTCCTCGTATTACCTTGGGTTTTAAAGTCCATCATCGGCTTGGTCTTTCTTTTCGAGTTCGCCTTCGGCCGTCCTCGTGTTACCCTTTGTGTGAAAGTCTACCTTCGACTTGGTCTTTCTTTTTCGAGTTCGCCTTCGGCCATCGTCGTATTATCTTCAGTTTGAAAGTCCACCTTCGGCTTGGTCTTTCTTTTCGAGTTCTCCTTCGACCGTCCTCGTGTTACCCTTTGTTTGAAAGTCCACCTTCGGCTTGTTATTCCTTTTTCTAGTTCGCCTTCGGCCGTCCTCGTATTATCTTAGGTTTGAAAGTCCACCTTCGGCTTGGTATTTCTTTTCGAGTTCGCCTTCGGCCGTCCTCGTGTTACCCTTTGTTTGAAAGCCCACCTTCGGCTTGGCCTTTCTTTTTTGGGGTCGCCTTCGGCCGTCCTCGTATTATCTTGGGTTCGAAAGTCCACCTTCGGCTTGGTCTTTCTTTTTGAGTTCGCCTTCGGCTGTCCTCGTGTTACCCTTTATTTGAAAGTCCACCATCGGCTTGTTCTTTCTTTTTCTAGGTCGCCTTCGGTCGTCCTCGTATTATCTTGGGTTTGAAAGTCCACCTTCAGCTTGGTCTTTCTTTTTGAGTTCCCCTTCGGCTGTCCTCGCGTTACCCTTTATTTGAAAGCCTACCTTCGGCTTAGTCTTTCTTTTCGAGTTCTACTTCGACCGTCCTCGTATTATTTTGGGTTTTAAAAATCCACCTTCGGCTTGGTCTTTCTTTCCGAGTTCGCCTTCGGCCGTCCTCGTGTTACGCTTTGTTTGAAAGTCAACCTTCGACTTGGTCTTTCTTTTTCGAGTTCACCTTCGGTCGTCCTCGTATTATCTTGGGTTTGAAAGCCAACCTTCGGCTTGGTCCTTCATTTCGAGTTCGCCTTCGGCCGTCCTCGTGTTACCCTTTGTTTGAAAGTCCACCTTTGGCTTGGTCTTTCTTTTCGAGTTCGCCTTCGGCCGTCCTCATATTATTTTGTTGTTTGAAAGTCCACCATCGACTTGGTCTTTCTTTTTCGAGTTCGCCTTCGCCCGTCCTCGTATTATCTTGGGTTTGAAAGTCCACCTTCGGCTTGGTCTTTCTTTTCGTGTTCTCCTTCAGCCGTCTTCGTATTATCATGGGGTTTGAAAGTCCATCTTAGACTTGGTCTTTCTTTTCGAGTTCGCCTTCGGCCTTCCTCGCGTTACCCTTTGTTTGCAAGTCTACCTTCGGCTTAGTCTTTCTTTTCGAGTTCGCCTTCGGCCGTCCTCATATTATTTTGTTGCTGGAAAGTCCACCTACGGCTTGGTATTTCTTTTCGAGTTCGCATTCGGCCGTTCTCGTGTTACCCTTTTTTTGAAAGTCCACCTTCGGCTTGGTTTTTCTTTTTCGAGTTCGCCTTCGGTCGTCCTCGTATTACCTTGGGTTTTAAAGTCCATCATCGGCTTGGTCTTTCTTTTCGAGTTCGCCTTCGGCCGTCCTCGTGTTACCCTTTGTGTGAAAGTCTACCTTCGACTTGGTCTTTCTTTTTCGAGTTCGCCTTCGGCCATCGTCGTATTATCTTCAGTTTGAAAGTCCACCTTCGGCTTGGTCTTTCTTTTGGAGTTCTCCTTCGACCGTCCTCGTGTTACCCTTTGTTTGAAAGTCCACCTTCGGCTTGTTATTCCTTTTTCTAGTTCGCCTTCGGCCGTCCTCGTATTATCGTAGGTTTGAAAGTCCACCTTCGGCTTGGTATTTCTTTTCGAGTTCGCCTTCGGCCGTCCTCGTGTTACCCTTTGTTTGAAAGCCCACCTTCGGCTTGGCCTTTCTTTTTTGGGGTCGCCTTCGGCCGTCCTCGTATTATCTTGGGTTCGAAAGTCCACCTTCGGCTTGGTCTTTCTTTTCGAGTTCGCCTTCGGCTGTCCTCGTGTTACCCTTTGTTTGAAAGTCCACCATCGGCTTGTTCTTTCTTTTTCTAGGTCGCCTTCGGTCGTCCTCGTATTATCTTGGGTTTGAAAGTCCACCTTCAGCTTGGTCTTTCTTTTTGAATTCCCCTTCGGCTGTCCTCGCGTTACCCTTTATTTGAAAGCCTACCTTCGGCTTAGTCTTTCTTTTCGAGTTCTACTTCGACCGTCCTCGTATTATTTTGGGTTTTAAAAATCCACCTTCGGCTTGGTCTTTCTTTCCGAGTTCGCCTTCGGCCGTCCTCGTGTTACGCTTTGTTTGAAAGTCAACCTTCGACTTGGTCTTTCTTTTTCGAGTTCGCCTTCGGTCGTCCTCGTATTATCTTGGGTTTGAAAGCCAACTTTCGGCTTGGTCTTTCATTTCGAGTTCGCCTTCGGCCGTCCTCGTGTTACCCTTTGTTTGAAAGTCCACCTTTGGCTTGCTCTTTCTTTTCGAGTTCGCCTTCGGCCGTCCTCATATTATTTTGTTGTTTGAAAGTCCACCATCGACTTGGTCTTTCTTTTTCGAGTTCGCCTTCGCCCGTCCTCGTATTAACTTGGGTTTGAAAGTCCACCTTCGGCTTGGTCTTTCTTTTCGTGTTCTCCTTCAGCCGTCTTCGTATTATCATGGGGTTTGAAAGTCCATCTTAGACTTGGTCTTTCTTTTCGAGTTCGCCTTCGGCCTTCCTCGCGTTACCCTTTGTTTGCAAGTCTACCTTCGGCTTAGTCTTTCTTTTCGAGTTCGCCTTCGGCCGTCCTCATATTATTTTGTTGCTGGAAAGTCCACCTACGGCTTGGTATTTCTTTTCGAGTTCGCATTCGGCCGTTCTCGTGTTTCCCTTTTTTTGAAAGTCCACCTTCGGCTTGGTTTTTCTTTTTCGAGTTCGCCTTCGGTCGTCCTCGTATTACCTTGGGTTTTAAAGTCCATCATCGGCTTGGTCTTTCTTTTCGAGTTCGCCTTCGGCCGTCCTCGTGTTACCCTTTGTGTGAAAGTCTACCTTCGACTTGGTCTTTCTTTTTCGAGTTCGCCTTCGGCCATCGTCGTATTATCTTCGGTTTGAAAGTCCACCTTCGGCTTGGTCTTTCTTTTCGAGTTCTCCTTCGACCGTCCTCGTGTTACCCTTTGTTTGAAAGTCCACCTTCGGCTTGTTATTCCTTTTTCTAGTTCGCCTTCGGCCGTCCTCGTATTATCTTAGGTTTGAAAGTCCACCTTCGGCTTGGTATTTCTTTTCGAGTTCGCCTTCGGCCGTCCTCGTGTTACCCTTTGTTTGAAAGCCCACCTTCGGCTTGGCCTTTCTTTTTTGGGGTCGCCTTCGGCCGTCCTCGTATTATCTTGGGTTCGAAAGTCCACCTTCGGCTTGGTCTTTCTTTTTGAGTTCGCCTTCGGCTGTCCTCGTGTTACCCTTTGTTTGAAAGTCCACCATCGGCTTGTTCTTTCTTTTTCTAGGTCGCCTTCGGTCGTCCTCGTATTATCTTGGGTTTGAAAGTCCACCTTCAGCTTGGTCTTTCTTTTTGAATTCCCCTTCGGCTGTCCTCGCGTTACCCTTTATTTGAAAGCCTACCTTCGGCTTAGTCTTTCTTTTCGAGTTCTACTTCGACCGTCCTCGTATTATTTTGGGTTTTAAAAATCCACCTTCGGCTTGGTCTTTCTTTCCGAGTTCGCCTTCGGCTGTCCTCGTGTTACGCTTTGTTTGAAAGTCAACCTTCGACTTGGTCTTTCTTTTTCGAGTTCGCCTTCGGTCGTCCTCGTATTATCTTGGGTTTGAAAGCCAACCTTCGGCTTGG
The DNA here is from genome assembly GCA_022829125.1 of Lathyrus tuberosus. Taxonomy (NCBI): domain Eukaryota; kingdom Viridiplantae; phylum Streptophyta; class Magnoliopsida; order Fabales; family Fabaceae; genus Lathyrus; species Lathyrus tuberosus. The sequence goes on from JALAZF010000438.1 coordinate 3,103,074, forward strand.
TCTTTCATTTCGAGTTCGCCTTCGGCCGTCCTCGTGTTACCCTTTGTTTGAAAGTCCACCTTTGGCTTGGTCTTTCTTTTCGAGTTCGCCTTCGGCCGTCCTCATATTATTTTGTTGTTTGAAAGTCCACCATCGACTTGGTCTTTCTTTTTCGAGTTCGCCTTCACCCGTCCTCGTATTATCTTGGGTTTGAAAGTCCACCTTCGGCTTGGTCTTTCTTTTCGTGTTCTCCTTCAGCCGTCTTCGTATTATCATGGGGTTTGAAAGTCCATCTTAGACTTGGTCTTTCTTTTCGAGTTCGCCTTCGGCCTTCCTCGCGTTACCCTTTGTTTGCAAGTCTACCTTCGGCTTAGTCTTTCTTTTCGAGTTCGCCTTCGGCCGTCCTCATATTATTTTGTTGCTGGAAAGTCCACCTACGGCTTGGTATTTCTTTTCGAGTTTGCATTCGGCCGTTCTCGTGTTACCCTTTTTTTGAAAGTCCACCTTCGGCTTGGTTTTTCTTTTTCGAGTTCGCCTTCGGTCGTCCTCGTATTACCTTGGGTTTTAAAGTCCATCATCGGCTTGGTCTTTCTTTTCGAGTTCGCCTTCGGCCGTCCTCGTGTTACCCTTTGTGTGAAAGTCTACCTTCGACTTGGTCTTTCTTTTTCGGGTTCGCCTTCGGCCATCGTCGTATTATCTTCAGTTTGAAAGTCCACCTTCGGCTTGGTCTTTCTTTTGGAGTTCTCCTTCGACCGTCCTCGTGTTACCCTTTGTTTGAAAGTCCACCTTCGGCTTGTTATTCCTTTTTCTAGTTCGCCTTCAGCCGTCCTCGTATTATCGTAGGTTTGAAAGTCCACCTTCGGCTTGGTATTTCTTTTCGAGTTCGCCTTCGGCCGTCCTCGTGTTACCCTTTGTTTGAAAGCCCACCTTCGGCTTGGCCTTTCTTTTTTGGGGTCGCCTTCGGCCGTCCTCGTATTATCTTGGGTTCGAAAGTCCACCTTCGGCTTGGTCTTTCTTTTCGAGTTCGCCTTCGGCTGTCCTCGTGTTACCCTTTGTTTGAAAGTCCACCATCGGCTTGTTCTTTCTTTTTCTAGGTCGCCTTCGGTCGTCCTCGTATTATCTTGGGTTTGAAAGTACACCTTCAGCTTGGTCTTTCTTTTTGAATTCCCCTTCGGCTGTCCTCGCGTTACCCTTTATTTGAAAGCCTACCTTCGGCTTAGTCTTTCTTTTCGAGTTCTACTTCGACCGTCCTCGTATTATTTTGGGTTTTAAAAATCCACCTTCGGCTTGGTCTTTCTTTCCGAGTTCGCCTTCGGCCGTCCTCGTGTTACGCTTTGTTTGAAAGTCAACCTTCGACTTGGTCTTTCTTTTTCGAGTTCGCCTTCGGTCGTCCTCGTATTATCTTGGGTTTGAAAGCCAACTTTCGGCTTGGTCTTTCATTTCGAGTTCGCCTTCGGCCGTCCTCGTGTTACCCTTTGTTTGAAAGTCCACCTTTGGCTTGCTCTTCCTTTTCGAGTTCGCCTTCGGCCGTCCTCATATTATTTTGTTGTTTGAAAGTCCACCATCGACTTGGTCTTTCTTTTTCGAGTTCGCCTTCGCCCGTCCTCGTATTATCTTGGGTTTGAAAGTCCACCTTCGGCTTGGTCTTTCTTTTCGTGTTCTCCTTCAGCCGTCTTCGTATTATCATGGGGTTTGAAAGTCCATCTTAGACTTGGTCTTTCTTTTCGAGTTCGCCTTCGGCCTTCCTCGCGTTACCCTTTGTTTGCAAGTCTACCTTCGGCTTAGTCTTTCTTTTCGAGTTCGCCTTCGGCCGTCCTCATATTATTTTGTTGCTGGAAAGTCCACCTACGGCTTGGTATTTCTTTTCGAGTTCGCATTCGGCCGTTCTCGTGTTTCCCTTTTTTTGAAAGTCCACCTTCGGCTTGGTTTTTCTTTTTCGAGTTCGCCTTCGGTCATCCTCGTATTACCTTGGGTTTTAAAGTCCATCATCGGCTTGGTCTTTCTTTTCGAGTTCGCCTTCGGCCGTCCTCGTGTTACCCTTTGTGTGAAAGTCTACCTTCGACTTGGTCTTTCTTTTTCGAGTTCGCCTTCGGCCATCGTCGTATTATCTTCGGTTTGAAAGTCCACCTTCGGCTTGGTCTTTCTTTTCGAGTTCTCCTTCGACCGTCCTCGTGTTACCCTTTGTTTGAAAGTCCACCTTCGGCTTGTTATTCCTTTTTCTAGTTCGCCTTCGGCCGTCCTCGTATTATCGTAGGTTTGAAAGTCCACCTTCGGCTTGGTACTTCTTTTCGAGTTCGCCTTCGGCCGTCCTCGTGTTACCCTTTGTTTGAAAGCCCACCTTCGGCTTGGCCTTTCTTTTTTGGGGTCGCCTTCGGCCGTCCTCGTATTATCTTGGGTTCGAAAGTCCACCTTCGGCTTGGTCTTTCTTTTCGAGTTCGCCTTCGGCTGTCCTCGTGTTACCCTTTGTTTGAAAGTCCACCATCGGCTTGTTCTTTCTTTTTCTAGGTCGCCTTCGGTCGTCCTCGTATTATCTTGGGTTTGAAAGTCCACCTTCAGCTTGGTCTTTCTTTTTGAATTCCCCTTCGGCTGTCCTCGCGTTACCCTTTATTTGAAAGCCTACCTTCGGCTTAGTCTTTCTTTTCGAGTTCTACTTCGACCGTCCTCGTATTATTTTGGGTTTTAAAAATCCACCTTCGGCTTGGTCTTTCTTTCCGAGTTCGCCTTCGGCCGTCCTCGTGTTACGCTTTGTTTGAAAGTCAACCTTCGACTTGGTCTTTCTTTTTCGAGTTCGCCTTCGGTCGTCCTCGTATTATCTTGGGTTTGAAAGCCAACTTTCGGCTTGGTCTTTCATTTCGAGTTCGCCTTCGGCCGTCCTCGTGTTACCCTTTGTTTGAAAGTCCACCTTTGGCTTGCTCTTTCTTTTCGAGTTCGCCTTCGGCCGTCCTCATATTATTTTGTTGTTTGAAAGTCCACCATCGACTTGGTCTTTCTTTTTCGAGTTCGCCTTCGCCCGTCCTCGTATTATCTTGGGTTTGAAAGTCCACCTTCGGCTTGGTCTTTCTTTTCGTGTTCTCCTTCAGCCGTCTTCGTATTATCATGGGGTTTGAAAGTCCATCTTAGACTTGGTCTTTCCTTTCGAGTTCGCCTTCGGCCTTCCTCGCGTTACCCTTTGTTTGCAAGTCTACCTTCGGCTTAGTCTTTCTTTTCGAGTTCGCCTTCGGCCGTCCTCATATTATTTTGTTGCTGGAAAGTCCACCTACGGCTTGGTATTTCTTTTCGAGTTCGCATTCGGCCGTTCTCGTGTTACCCTTTTTTTGAAAGTCCACCTTCGGCTTGGTTTTTCTTTTTCGAGTTCGCCTTCGGTCGTCCTCGTATTACCTTGGGTTTTAAAGTCCATCATCGGCTTGGTCTTTCTTTTCGAGTTCGCCTTCGGCCGTCCTCGTGTTACCCTTTGTGTGAAAGTCTACCTTCGACTTAGTCTTTCTTTTTCGAGTTCGCCTTCGGCCATCGTCGTATTATCTTCAGTTTGAAAGTCCACCTTCGGCTTGGTCTTTCTTTTGGAGTTCTCCTTCGACCGTCCTCGTGTTACCCTTTGTTTGAAAGTCCACCTTCGGCTTGTTATTCCTTTTTCTAGTTCGCCTTCGGCCGTCCTCGTATTATCGTAGGTTTGAAAGTCCACCTTCGGCTTGGTATTTCTTTTCGAGTTCGCCTTCGGCCGTCCTCGTGTTACCCTTTGTTTGAAAGCCCACCTTCGGCTTGGCCTTTCTTTTTTGGGGTCGCCTTCGGCCGTCCTCGTATTATCTTGGGTTCGAAAGTCCACCTTCGGCTTGGTCTTTCTTTTCGAGTTCGCCTTCGGCTATCCTCGTGTTACCCTTTGTTTGAAAGTCCACCATCGGCTTGTTCTTTCTTTTTCTAGGTCGCCTTCGGTCGTCCTCGTATTATCTTGGGTTTGAAAGTCCACCTTCAGCTTGGTCTTTCTTTTTGAATTCCCCTTCGGCTGTCCTCGCGTTACCCTTTATTTGAAAGCCTACCTTCGGCTTAGTCTTTCTTTTCGAGTTCTACTTCGACCGTCCTCGTATTATTTTGGGTTTTAAAAATCCACCTGCGGCTTGGTCTTTCTTTCCGAGTTCGCCTTCGGCCGTCCTCGTGTTACCCTGTGTTTGAAAGTCAACCTTCGACTTGGTCTTTCTTTTTCGAGTTCGCCTTCGGTCGTCCTCGTATTATCTTGGGTTTGAAAGCCAACCTTCAGCTTGGTCTTTCATTTCGAGTTCGCCTTCGACCGTCCTCGTGTTACCCTTTGTTTGAAAGTCCACCTTTGGCTTGCACTTTCTTTTCGAGTTCGCCTTCGGCCGTCCTCATATTATTTTGTTGTTTGAAAGTCCACCATCGGCTTGGTCTTTCTTTTTCGAGTTCGCCTTCGCCCGTCCTCGTATTATCTTGGGTTTGAAAGTCCACCTTCGGCTTGGTCTTTCTTTTCATGTTCTCCTTCAGCCGTCTTCGTATTATCCTGGGGTTTGAAAGTCCATCTTAGACTTGGTCTTTCTTTTCGAGTTCGCCTTCGGCCTGCCTCGCGTTACCCTTTGTTTGCAAGTCTACCTTCGGCTTAGTCTTTCTTTTCGAGTTCGCCTTCGGCCGTCCTCATATTATTTTGTTGCTGGAAAGTCCACCTACGGCTTGGTATTTCTTTTCGAGTTCGCATTCGGCCGTTCTCGTGTTACCCTTTTTTTGAAAGTCCACCTTCGGCTTGGTTTTTCTTTTTCGAGTTCGCCTTCGGTCGTCCTCGTATTACCTTGGGTTTTAAAGTCCATCATCGGCTTGGTCTTTCTTTTCGAGTTCGCCTTCGGCCGTCCTCGTGTTACCCTTTGTGTGAAAGTCTACCTTCGACTTGGTCTTTCTTTTTCGAGTTCGCCTTCGGCCATCGTCGTATTATCTTCAGTTTGAAAGTCCACCTTCGGCTTGGTCTTTCTTCTCGAGTTCTCCTTCGACCGTCCTCGTGTTACCCTTTGTTTGAAAGTCCACCTTCGGCTTGTTATTCCTTTTTCTAGTTCGCCTTCGGTCGTCCTCGTATTATCGTAGGTTTGAAAGTCCACCTTCGGCTTGGTATTTCTTTTCGAGTTCGCCTTCGGCCGTCCTCGTGTTACCCTTTGTTTGAAAGCCCACCTTCGGCTTGGCCTTTCTTTTTTGGGGTCGCCTTCGGCCGTCCTCGTATTATCTTGGGTTCGAAAGTCCACCTTCGGCTTGGTCTTTCTTTTCGAGTTCGCCTTCGGCTGTCCTCGTGTTACCCTTTGTTTGAAAGTCCACCATCGGCTTGTTCTTTCTTTTTCTAGGTCGCCTTCGGTCGTCCTCGTATTATCTTGGGTTTGAAAGTCCACCTTCAGCTTGGTCTTTCTTTTTGAATTCCCCTTCGGCTGTCCTCGCGTTACCCTTTATTTGAAAGCCTACCTTCGGCTTAGTCTTTCTTTTCGAGTTCTACTTCGACCGTCCTCGTATTATTTTGGGTTTTAAAAATCCACCTGCGGCTTGGTCTTTCTTTCCGAGTTCGCCTTCGGCCGTCCTCGTGTTACCCTGTGTTTGAAAGTCAACCTTCGACTTGGTCTTTCTTTTTCGAGTTCGCCTTCGGTCGTCCTCGTATTATCTTGGGTTTGAAAGCCAACCTTCGGCTTGGTCTTTCATTTCGAGTTCGCCTTCGGCCGTCCTCGTGTTACCCTTTGTTTGAAAGTCCACCTTTGGCTTGCACTTTCTTTTCGAGTTCGCCTTCGGCCGTCCTCATATTATTTTGTTGTTTGAAAGTCCACCATCGGCTTGGTCTTTCTTTTTCGAGTTCGCCTTCGCCCGTCCTCGTATTATCTTGGGTTTGAAAGTCCACCTTCGGCTTGGTCTTTCTTTTCGTGTTCTCCTTCAGCCGTCTTCGTATTATCATGGGGTTTGAAAGTCCATCTTAGACTTGGTCTTCCTTTTCAAGTTTGCCTTCGGCCGTCCTCGCGTTACCCTTTGTTTGCAAGTCTACCTTCGGCTTAGTCTTTCTTTTCGAGTTCTCCTTCGGCTGTCCTCGTATTATTTTGTTGCTGGAAAGTCAACCTACGGCTTGGTATTTCTTTTCGAGTTCGCATTCGGTCGTTCTCGTGTTACCCTTTTTATGAAAGTCCACCTTCGGCTTGGTTTTTCTTTTTCGAGTTCGCCTTCGGTCGTCCTCGTATTACCTTGGGTTTTAAAGTCCATCATCGGCTTGGTCTTTCTTTTAGAGTTCGCCTTCGGCCGTCCTCGTGTTACCCTTTGTGTGAAAGTCTACCTTCGACTTGGTCTTTCTTTTTCGAGTTCGCCTTCGGCCATCGTCGTATTATCTTCGGTTTGAAAGTCCACCTTCGGCTTTGTCTTTCTTTTCGAGTTCTCCTTCGCCGTCCTCGTGTTACCCTTTGTTTGAAAGTCCACCTTCGGCTTGTTATTCCTTTTTCTAGTTCGCCTTCGGTCGTCCTCGTATTATCTTGGGTTTGAAAGCCAACCTTCGGCTTGGTCTTTCATTTCGAGTTCTCCTTCGGCCGCCCTCGTGTTACCCTTTGTTTGAAAGTCCACCTTTGGCTTGCACTTTCTTTTCGAGTTCGCCTTCGGCCGTCCTCATATTATTTTGTTGTTTGAAAGTCCACCATCGGCTTGGTCTTTCTTTTTCGAGTTCGCCTTCGCCCGTCCTCGTATTATCTTGGGTTTGAAAGTCCACCTTCGGCTTGGTCTTTCTTTTCGTGTTCTCCTTCAGCCGTCTTCGTATTATCATGGGGTTTGAAAGTCCATCTTAGACTTGGTCTTCCTTTTCAAGTTTGCCTTCGGCCGTCCTCGCGTTACCCTTTATTTGCAAGTCTACCTTCGGCTTAGTCTTTCTTTTCGAGTTCTCCTTCGGCTGTCCTCGTATTATTTTGTTGCTGGAAAGTCAACCTACGGCTTGGTATTTCTTTTCGAGTTCGCATTCGGTCGTTCTCGTGTTACCCTTTTTTTGAAAGCCCACGTTCGGCTTGGTTTTTCTTTTTCGAGTTCGCCTTCGGTCGTCCTCGTATTACCTTGGGTTTTAAAGTCCATCATCGGCTTGGTCTTTCTTTTCGAGTTCGCCTTCGGCCGTCCTCGTGTTACCCTTTGTGTGAAAGTCTACCTTCGACTTGGTCTTTCTTTTTCGAGTTCGCCTTCGGCCATCGTCGTATTATCTTCAGTTTGAAAGTCCACCTTCGACTTGGTCTTTCTTTTCGAGTTCTCCTTCGACCGTCCTCGTGTTACCCTTTGTTTGAAAGTCCACCTTCGGCTTGTTATTCCTTTTTCTAGTTCGCCTTCGGCCGTCCTCGTATTATCGTAGGTTTGAAAGTCCACCTTCGGCTTGGTATTTCTTTTCGAGTTCGCCTTCGGCCGTCCTCGTGTTACCCTTTGTTTGAAAGCCCACCTTCGGCTTGGCCTTTCTTTTTTGGGGTCGCCTTCGGCTGTCCTCGTATTATCTTGGGTTCGAAAGTCCACCTTCGGCTTGGTCTTTCTTTTCGAGTTCGCCTTCGGCTGTCCTCGTGTTACCCTTTGTTTGAAAGTCCACCATCGGCTTGTTCTTTCTTTTTCTAGGTCGCCTTCGGTCGTCCTCGTATTATCTTGGGTTTGAAAGTCCACCTTCAGCTTGGTCTTTCTTTTTGAATTCCCCTTCGGCTGTCCTCGCGTTACCCTTTATTTGAAAGCCTACCTTCGGCTTAGTCTTTCTTTTCGAGTTCTACTTCGACCGTCCTCGTATTATTTTGGGTTTTAAAAATCCACCTGCGGCTTGGTCTTTCTTTCCGAGTTCGCCTTCGGCCGTCCTCGTGTTACCCTGTGTTTGAAAGTCAACCTTCGACTTGGTCTTTCTTTTTCGAGTTCGCCTTCGGTCGTCCTCGTATTATCTTGGGTTTGAAAGCCAACCTTCGGCTTGGTCTTTCATTTCGAGTTCGCCTTCGGCCGTCCTCGTGTTACCCATTGTTTGAAAGTCCACCTTTGGCTTGCACTTTCTTTTCGAGTTCGCCTTCGGCCGTCCTCATATTATTTTGTTGTTTGAAAGTCCACCATCGGCTTGGTCTTTCTTTTTCGAGTTCGCCTTCGCCCCTCCTCGTATTATCTTGGGTTTGAAAGTACACCTTCGGCTTGGTCTTTCTTTTCGTGTTCTCCTTCAGCCGTCTTCGTATTATCCTGGGGTTTGAAAGTCCATCTTAGACTTGGTCTTTCTTTTCGAGTTCGCCTTCGGCCGTCCTCGCGTTACCCTTTGTTTGCAAGTCTACCTTCGGCTTAGTCTTTCTTTTCGAGTTCTCCTTCGGCCGTCCTCGTATTATTTTGTTGCTGGAAAGTCAACCTACGGCTTGGTATTTCTTTTCGAGTTCGCATTCGGTCGTTCTCGTGTTACCCTTTTTATGAAAGTCCACCTTCGGCTTGGTTTTTCTTTTTCGAGTTCGCCTTCGGTCGTCCTCGTATTACCTTGGGTTTTAAAGTCCATCATCGGCTTGGTCTTTCTTTTCGAGTTCGCCTTCGGCCGTCCTCGTGTTACCCTTTGTGTGAAAGTCTACCTTCGACTTGGTCTTTCTTTTTCGAGTTCGCCTTCGGCCATCGTCGTATTATCTTCGGTTTGAAAGTCCACCTTCGGCTTTGTCTTTCTTTTCAAGTTCTCCTTCGCCGTCCTCGTGTTACCCTTTGTTTGAAAGTCCACCTTCGGCTTGTTATTCCTTTTTCTAGTTCGCCTTCGGCCGTCCTCGTATTATCTTAGGTTTGAAAGTCCACCTTCGGCTTGGTATTTCTTTTCGAGTTCGCCTTCGGCCGTCCTCGTGTTACCCTTTGTTTGAAAGCCCACCTTCGGCTTGGCCTTTCTTTTTTGGGGTCGCCTTCGGCCGTCCTCGTATTATCTTGGGTTCGAAAGTCCACCTTCGGCTTGGTCTTTCTTTTCGAGTTCGCCTTCGGCTGTCCTCGTGTTACCCTTTGTTTGAAAGTCCACCATCGGCTTGTTCTTTCTTTTTCTAGGTCGCCTTCGGTCGTCGTCGTATTATCTTGGGTTTGAAAGTCCACCTTCAGCTTGGTCTTTCTTTTTGAATTCCCCTTCGGCTGTCCTCGCGTTACCCTTTATTTGAAAGCCTACCTTCGGCTTAGTCTTTCTTTTCGAGTTCTACTTCGACCGTCCTCGTATTATTTTGGGTTTTAAAAATCCACCTGCGGCTTGGTCTTTCTTTCCGAGTTCGCCTTCGGCCGTCCTCGTGTTACCCTGTGTTTGAAAGTCAACCTTCGACTTGGTCTTTCTTTTTCGAGTTCGCCTTCGGTCGTCCTCGTATTATCTTGGGTTTGAAAGCTAACCTTCGGCTTGGTCTTTCATTTCGAGTTCGCCTTCGGCCGTCCTCGTGTTACCCTTTGTTTGAAAGTCCACCTTTGGCTTGCACTTTCTTTTCGAGTTCGCCTTCGGCCGTCCTCATATTATTTTGTTGTTTGAAAGTCCACCATCGGCTTGGTCTTTCTTTTTCGAGTTCGCCTTCGCCCGTCCTCGTATTATCTTGGGTTTGAAAGTCCACCTTCGGCTTGGTCTTTCTTTTCGTGTTCTCCTTCAGCCGTCTTCGTATTATCCTGGGGTTTGAAAGTCCATCTTAGACTTGGTCTTTCTTTTCGAGTTCGCCTTCGGCCGTCCTCGCGTTACCCTTTGTTTGAAAGTCTACCTTCGGCTTAGTCTTTATTTTCGAGTTCTCCTTCGGCCGTCCTCGTATTATTTTGTTGCTGGAAAGTCAACCTACGGCTTGGTATTTCTTTTCGAGTTCGCATTCGGTCGTTCTCGTGTTACCCTTTTTATGAAAGTCCACCTTCGGCTTGGTTTTTCTTTTTCGAGTTCGCCTTCGGTCGTCCTCGTATTACCTTGGGTTTTAAAGTCCATCATCGGCTTGGTCTTTCTTTTCGAGTTCGCCTTCGGCCGTCCTCGTGTTACCCTTTGTGTGAAAGTCTACCTTCGACTTGGTCTTTCTTTTTCGAGTTCGCCTTCGGCCATCGGTGTATTATCTTCGGTTTGAAAGTCCACCTTCGGCTTTGTCTTTCTTTTCGAGTTCTCCTTCGCCGTCCTCGTGTTACCCTTTGTTTGAAAGTCCACCTTCGGCTTGTTATTCCTTTTTCTAGTTCGCCTTCGGCCGTCCTCGTATTATCTTAGGTTTGAAAGTCCACCTTCGGCTTGGTATTTCTTTTCGAGTTCACCTTCGGCCGTCCTCGTGTTACCCTTTGTTTGAAAGCCCACCTTCGGCTTGGCCTTTCTTTTTTGGGGTCGCCTTCGGCCGTCCTCGTATTATCTTGTGTTCGAAAGTCCACCTTCGGCTTGGTCTTTCTTTTCGAGTTCGCCGTCGGCTGTCCTCGTGTTACCCTTTGTTTGAAAGTCCACCATCGGCTTGTTCTTTCTTTTTCTAGGTCGCCTTCGGTCGTCCTCGTATTATCTTGGGTTTGAAAGTCCACCTTCAGCTTGGTCTTTCTTTTTGAGTTCCCCTTCGGCTGTCCTCGCGTTACCCTTTATTTGAAAGCCTACCTTCGGCTTAGTCTTTCTTTTCGAGTTCTACCTCGACCGTCCTCGTATTATTTTGGGTTTTAAAAATCCACCTTCGGCTTGGTCTTTCTTTCCGAGTTCGCCTTCGGCCGTCCTCGTGTTACCCTTTGTTTGAAAGCCCACCTTCGGCTTGGCCTTTCTTTTTTGGGGTCGCCTTCGGCCGTCCTCGTATTATCTTGGGTTCGAAAGTCCACCTTCGGCTTGGTCTTTCTTTTCGAATTCGCCTTCGGCTGTCCTCGTGTTACCCTTTGTTTGAAAGTCCACCATCGGCTTGTTCTTTCTTTTTCTAGGTCGCCTTCGGTCGTCCTCGTATTATCTTGGGTTTGAAAGTCCACCTTCAGCTTGGTCTTTCTTTTTGAGTTCCCCTTCGGCTGTCCTCGCGTTACCCTTTATTTGAAAGCCTACCTTCGGCTTAGTCTTTCTTTTCGAGTTCTACTTCGACCGTCCTCGTATTATTTTGGGTTTTAAAAATCCACCTTCGGCTTGGTCTTTCTTTCCGAGTTCGCCTTCGGCCGTCCTCGTGTTACCCTTTGTTTGAAAATCAACCTTCAGCTTGGTCTTTCGTTTTCGAGTTCGCCTTCAGTCGTCATCGTATTATCTTGGGTTTGAAAGCCAACCTTCGGCTTGGTCTTTCATTTCGAGTTCGCCTTCGGCCGTCCTCGTGTTACCCTTTGTTTAAAAGTCCACCTTTGGCTTGCTCTTTCTTTTCGAGTTCGCCTTCGGCCGTCCTCATATTATTTTGTTGTTTGAAAGTCCACCATCGGCTTGGTCTTTCTTTTTCGAGTTCGCCTTCGCCCCTCCTCGTATTATCTTGGGTTTGAAAGTCCACCTTCGGCTTGGTCTTTCTTTTCGTGTTCTCCTTCAGCCGTCTTCGTATTATCCTGGGGTTTGAAAGTCCATCTTAGACTTGGTCTTTCTTTTCGAGTTCGCCTTCGGCCGTCCTCGCGTTACCCTTTGTTTGCAAGTCTACCTTCGGCTTAGTCTTTCTTTTCGAGTTCTCCTTCGGCCGTCCTCGTATTATTTTTTTGCTGGAAAGTCAACCTACGGCTTGGTATTTCTTTTCGAGTTCGCATTCGGTCGTTCTCGTGTTACCCTTTTTATGAAAGTCCACCTTCGGCTTGGTTTTTCTTTTTCGAGTTCGCCTTCGGTCGTCCTCGTATTACCTTGGGTTTTAAAGTCCATCATCGGCTTGGTCTTTCTTTTCGAGTTCGCCTTCGGCCGTCCTCGTGTTACCCTTTGTGTGAAAGTCTACCTTCGACTTGGTCTTTCTTTTTCGAGTTCGCCTTCGGCCATCGGTGTATTATCTTCGGTTTGAAAGTCCACCTTCGGCTTTGTCTTTCTTTTCGAGTTCTCCTTCGCCGTCCTCGTGTTACCCTTTGTTTGAAAGTCCACCTTCGGCTTGTTATTCCTTTTTCTAGTTCGCCTTCGGCCGTCCTCGTATTATCTTAGGTTTGAAAGTCCACCTTCGGCTTGGTATTTCTTTTCGAGTTCACCTTCGGCCGTCCTCGTGTTACCCTTTGTTTGAAAGCCCACCTTCGGCTTGGCCTTTCTTTTTTGGGGTCGCCTTCGGCCGTCCTCGTATTATCTTGTGTTCGAAAGTCCACCTTCGGCTTGGTCTTTCTTTTCGAGTTCGCCGTCGGCTGTCCTCGTGTTACCCTTTGTTTGAAAGTCCACCATCGGCTTGTTCTTTCTTTTTCTAGGTCGCCTTCGGTCGTCCTCGTATTATCTTGGGTTTGAAAGTCCACCTTCAGCTTGGTCTTTCTTTTTGAGTTCCCCTTCGGCTGTCCTCGCGTTACCCTTTATTTGAAAGCCTACCTTCGGCTTAGTCTTTCTTTTCGAGTTCTACCTCGACCGTCCTCGTATTATTTTGGGTTTTAAAAATCCACCTTCGGCTTGGTCTTTCTTTCCGAGTTCGCCTTCGGCCGTCCTCGTGTTACCCTTTGTTTGAAAGCCCACCTTCGGCTTGGCCTTTCTTTTTTGGGGTCGCCTTCGGCCGTCCTCGTATTATCTTGGGTTCGAAAGTCCACCTTCGGCTTGGTCTTTCTTTTCGAATTCGCCTTCGGCTGTCCTCGTGTTACCCTTTGTTTGAAAGTCCACCATCGGCTTGTTCTTTCTTTTTCTAGGTCGCCTTCGGTCGTCCTCGTATTATCTTGGGTTTGAAAGTCCACCTTCAGCTTGGTCTTTCTTTTTGAGTTCCCCTTCGGCTGTCCTCGCGTTACCCTTTATTTGAAAGCCTACCTTCGGCTTAGTCTTTCTTTTCGAGTTCTACTTCGACCGTCCTCGTATTATTTTGGGTTTTAAAAATCCACCTTCGGCTTGGTCTTTCTTTCCGAGTTCTCCTTCGGCCGTCCTCGTGTTACCCTTTGTTTGAAAATCAACCTTCAGCTTGGTCTTTCATTTTCGAGTTCGCCTTCAGTCGTCATCGTATTATCTTGGGTTTGAAAGCCAACCTTCGGCTTGGTCTTTCATTTCGAGTTCGCCTTCGGCCGTCCTCGTGTTACCCTTTGTTTAAAAGTCCACCTTTGGCTTGCTCTTTCTTTTCGAGTTCGCCTTCGGCCGTCCTCATATTATTTTGTTGTTTGAAAGTCCACCATCGGCTTGGTCTTTCTTTTTCGAGTTCGCCTTCGCCCCTCCTCGTATTATCTTGGGTTTGAAAGTCCACCTTCGGCTTGGTCTTTCTTTTCGTGTTCTCCTTCAGCCGTCTTCGTATTATCCTGGGGTTTGAAAGTCCATCTTAGACTTGGTCTTTCTTTTCGAGTTCGCCTTCGGCCGTCCTCGCGTTACCCTTTGTTTGCAAGTCTACCTTCGGCTTAGTCTTTCTTTTCGAGTTCTCCTTCGGCCGTCCTCGTATTATTTTTTTGCTGGAAAGTCAACCTACGGCTTGGTATTTCTTTTCGAGTTCGCATTCGGTCGTTCTCGTGTTACCCTTTTTATGAAAGTCCACCTTCGGCTTGGTTTTTCTTTTTCGAGTTCGCCTTCGGTCGTCCTCGTATTACCTTGGGTTTTAAAGTCCATCATCGGCTTGGTCTTTCTTTTCGAGTTCGCCTTCGGCCGTCCTCGTGTTACCCTTTGTGTGAAAGTCTACCTTCGACTTGGTCTTTCTTTTTCGAGTTCGCCTTCGGCCATCGGTGTATTATCTTCGGTTTGAAAGTCCACCTTCGGCTTTGTCTTTCTTTTCGAGTTCTCCTTCGCCGTCCTCGTGTTACCCTTTGTTTGAAAGTCCACCTTCGGCTTGTTATTCCTTTTTCTAGTTCGCCTTCGGCCGTCCTCGTATTATCTTAGGTTTGAAAGTCCACCTTCGGCTTGGTATTTCTTTTCGAGTTCACCTTCGGCCGTCCTCGTGTTACCCTTTGTTTGAAAGCCCACCTTCGGCTTGGCCTTTCTTTTTTGGGGTCGCCTTCGGCCGTCCTCGTATTATCTTGTGTTCGAAAGTCCACCTTCGGCTTGGTCTTTCTTTTCGAGTTCGCCGTCGGCTGTCCTCGTGTTACCCTTTGTTTGAAAGTCCACCATCGGCTTGTTCTTTCTTTTTCTAGGTCGCCTTAGGTCGTCCTCGTATTATCTTGGGTTTGAAAGTCCACCTTCAGCTTGGTCTTTCTTTTTGAGTTCCCCTTCGGCTGTCCTCGCGTTACCCTTTATTTGAAAGCCTACCTTCGGCTTAGTCTTTCTTTTCGAGTTCTACCTCGACCGTCCTCGTATTATTTTGGGTTTTAAAAATCCACCTTCGGCTTGGTCTTTCTTTCCGAGTTCGCCTTCGGCCGTCCTCGTGTTACCCTTTGTTTGAAAGCCCACCTTCGGCTTGGCCTTTCTTTTTTGGGGTCGCCTTCGGCCGTCCTCGTATTATCTTGGGTTCGAAAGTCCACCTTCGGCTTGGTCTTTCTTTTCGAATTCGCCTTCGGATGTCCTCGTGTTACCCTTTGTTTGAAAGTCCACCATCGGCTTGTTCTTTCTTTTTCTAGGTCGCCTTCGGTCGTCCTCGTATTATCTTGGGTTTGAAAGTCCACCTTCAGCTTGGTCTTTCTTTTTGAGTTCCCCTTCGGCTGTCCTCGCGTTACCCTTTATTTGAAAGCCTACCTTCGGCTTAGTCTTTCTTTTCGAGTTCTACTTCGACCGTCCTCGTATTATTTTGGGTTTTAAAAATCCACCTTCGGCTTGGTCTTTCTTTCCGAGTTCGCCTTCGGCCGTCCTCGTGTTACCCTTTGTTTGAAAATCAACCTTCAGCTTGGTCTTTCGTTTTCGAGTTCGCCTTCAGTCGTCATCGTATTATCTTGGGTTTGAAAGCCAACCTTCGGCTTGGTCTTTCCTTCCGAGTTCGCCTTCGGCCGTCCTCGTGTTACCCTTTGTTTGAAAGTCAACCTTCGGCTTGGTCTTTCTTTTTCGAGTTCGCCTTCGGTCGTCCTCGTATTATCTTGGGTTCGAAAGCCAACATTCGGCTTGGTCTTTCATTTCGAGTTCGCCTTCGGCCGTCCTCGTGTTACCCTTTGTTTGAAAGTCCACCTTTGGCTTGCTCTTTCTTTTCGAGTTCGCCTTCGGCCGTCCTCATATTATTTTGTTGTTTGAAAGTCCACCATCGGCTTGGTCTTTCTTTTTCGTGTTCGCCTTCGCCCGTCCTCGTATTATCTTGGGTTTTAAAGTCCACCTTCGGCTTGGTCTTTCTTTTCGTGTTCTCCTTCAGCCTTCTTCGTATTATCCTGGGGTTTGAAAGTCCATCTTAGACTTGGTCTTTCTTTTCGAGTTCGCCTTCGGCCGTCCTCGCGTTACCCTTTGTTTGAAAGTCTACCTTCGGCTTAGTCTTTCTTTTCGAGTTCGCCTTCGGCCCTCGTCGTATTATCTTCGGTTTAAAAGTCCACCTTCGGCTTGGTCTTTCTTTTCGAGTTCTCCTTCAACCGTCCTCGTGTTACCCTTTGTTTGAAAGTCCACCTTCGGCTTGGTATTCCTTTTTCTAATTCGCCTTCGGCCGTCCTCGTATTATCTTTGGTTTGAAAGTCTACCTTCGGCATGGTATTTATTTTCGAGTTCGCCTTCGGCCGTCCTCTTGTTACCCTTTGTTTGAAAGTCCACCTTTGGCTTGCTCTTTCTTTTCGAGTTCGCCTTCGGCCGTCCTCGTATTATTTTGTTGTTTAAAAGTCCACCATCGGCTTGGTATTTCTTTTTCAAGTTCGCCTTCGGCCGTCCTAGTATTATCTTGGGTTTGAAAGTTCACCTTCGGCTTGGTCTTTCTTTTCGTGTTCTCCTTCAGCCGTCTTCGTATTATCCTGGGGTTTGAAAGTCCATCTTAGACCTGGTCTTTCTTTTCGAGTTCGCCTTCGGCCGTCCTCGCGTTACCCTTTGTTTGAAAGTCTACCTTCGGCTTAGTCTTTCTTTTCGAGTTCGCCTTCGGCCGTCCTCGTATTATTTTGTTGTTGGAAAGTCCACCTACGACCTGGTCTTTCTTTTCGAGTTCGCATTCGGCCGTTCTCGTGTTACCTTTTTTTGAAAGTCCACCTTCGGCTTTGTTTTTCTTTTTCGAGTTCGCCTTAGGTCGTCCTCTTATTACCTTGGGTTTGAAAGTCCACCATCGGCTTGGTCTTTCTTTTCGAGTTTGCCTTCGGCCGTCCTCGTGTTACCCTTTGTGTGAAAGTCTACCTTCGGCTTGGTATTCCTTTTTCTAGTTCGCCTTCGGCCTTCCTCGTATTATCTTGGGTTTGAAAGTCCATCGTCGGCTTGGTGTTTCTTTTCGAGTTTGCATTCGGCCGTCCTCGTGTTACCCTTTGTTTGAAAGTCCACCTTCGGTTTGCCCTTTCTTTTTTGAGGTCGCCTTCGGCCGTCCTCGTATTATCTTGGGTTTGAAAGTCCACATTCGGCTTGGTCTTTCTTTTCGAGTTCGCCTTCGGCCGTCCTCGTGTTACCCTTTGTTTGAAAGTCCACCATCGGCTTGGTCTTTCTTTTCGAGTTTGCCTTCGGCCGTCCTCGTGTTACCCTTTGTGTGGAAATCTACCTTCGGCTTGGTATTCCTTTTTCTAGTTCGCCTTCGGCCGTCCTCGTATTATCTTGGGTTTGAAAGTCCATCGTCGGCTTGGTGTTTCTTTTCGAGTTTGCCTTCGGCCGTCCTCGTGTTACCCTTTGTTTGAAAGTCCACCTTCGGTTTGCCCTTTCTTTTTTGAGGTCGCCTTCGGCCGTCCTCGTATTATCTTGGGTTTGAAAGTCCACATTCGGCTTGGTCTTTCTTTTCGAGTTCGCCTTCGGCCGTCCTCGTGTTACCCTTTGTTTGAAAGTCCACCTTTGGCTTGGTCTTTCTTTTCGAGTTCGCCTTCGGCCGTCCTCGTGTTACCCTTTGTTTGAAAGTCCACCTTCGGCTTGGTCTTTCTTTTTCTAGGTCGCCTTCGGCCGTCCTCATATTATCTTGGGTTTGAAAGTCCACCTTCGGCTTGGTCTTTCTTTTCGAGTTCGCCTTCAGCCGTCTTCATATTATCTTGGGTTTGAAAGTCCACCTTCGGCTTGGTCTTTCTTTTCGAGTTCGCCTTCGGCCGTCCTCGCGTTACCCTTTATTTTAAAGTCTACCTTCGACTTAGTCTTTCTTTTCGAGTTCGTGTTCGCCCGTCCACTTATTATTTTGTTGTTGGAAAGTCCACCTACGGCTTGGTCTTTCTTTTCGAGTTCGCATTTGGCCGTTCTTGTGTTACCCTTTTTTTGAAAGTCCACCTTCGGCTTGGTTTTTCTTTTTCGAGTTCACCTTCGGTCGTCCTCGTATTACCTTGGGTTTTAAAGTCCATCATCGCCTTGGTCTTTCTTTTCGAGTTCGCCTTCGGCCGTCCTCGTGTTACCCTTTTTGTGAAAGTCTACCTTCTACTTGGTCTTTCTTTTTCGAGTTCGCCTTCGCCCATCGTCGTATTATCTTCGATTTGAATGTCCACCTTCGGCTTGGTCTTTCTTTTGGAGTTCTCCTTCGACCGTCCTCGTGTTACCCTTTGTTTGAAAGTCCACCTTCGGCTTGGTATTCCTTTTTCTAGTTCGCCTTCGGCCGTCCTCGTATTATCTTAGGTTTGAAAGTCCACCTTCGGCTTGGTATTTCTTTTAGAGTTCGCCTTCGGCCGTCCTCGTGTTACCCTTTGTTTGAAACTCCACCTTCGGCTTGGCCTTTCTTTTTCTAGGTCGCCTTCGGCCGTCCTCGTATTATCTTTGGTTCGAAAGTCCACCTTCGGCTTGGTCTTTCTTTTCGAGTTCGCCTTCAGCTGTCCTCCTGTTACCCTTTGTTTGAAAGTCCACCTTCGGCTTGTTCTTTCTTTTTCTAGGTCGCCTTCGGTCGTCCTCGTATTATCTTGGGTTTGAAAGTTCACCTTCGGCTTGGTCTTTCTTTTTGAGTTTGCCTTTGGTCGTCCTCATGTTACCCTTTGTTTGAAAGTCCACCTTCGGCTTGGTCTTTCTTTTTCGAGTTTGTCTTAGCCGTCCTCGTATTATCTTGGGTTTGAAAGTCCACCTTCAGCTTGGTCTTTCTTTTTGAGTTCCCCTTCGGCTGTACTCGCGTTACCCTTTATTTGAAAGCCTACCTTCGGCTTAGTCTTTCTTTTCGAGTTCTACTTCGACCGTCCTCGTATTATTTTGGGTTTTAAAAGTCCACCTTCGGCTTGGTCTTTCTTTCCGAGTTCGCCTTCGGCCGTCCTCGTGTTACCCTTTGTTTGAAAATCAACCTTCGGCTTGGTCTTTCGTTTTCGAGTTCGCCTTCAGTCGTCATCGTATTATCTTGGGTTTGAAAGCCAACCTTCAGCTTGGTCTTTCATTTCGAGTTCGCCTTCGGCCGTCCTCGTGTTACCCTTTGTTTGAAAGTCCACCTTTGGCTTGCTCTTTCTTTTCGAGTTCGCCTTCGGCCGTCCTCATATTATTTTGTTGTTTGAAAGTCCACCATCGGCTTGGTCTTTCTTTTTCGAGTTCGCCTTCGCCCGTCCTCGTATTATCTTGGGTTTGAAAGTCCACCTTCGGCTTTGTCTTTCTTTTCGTGTTCTCCTTCAGCCGTCTTCGTATTATCCTGGGGTTTGAAAGTCCATCTTAGACTTGGTCTTTATTTTCGAGTTCGCCTTCGGCTGTCCTCGCGTTACCCTTTGTTTGCAAGTCTACCTTCGGCTTAGTCTTTCTTTTCGAGTTCGCCTTCGGCCGTCCTCGTATTATTTTGTTGCTGGAAAGTCAACCTACGGCTTGGTATTTCTTTTCGAGTTCGCATTCGGCCGTTCTCGTGTTACCCTTTTTATGAAAGTCCACCTTCGGCTTGGTTTTTCTTTTTCGAGTTCGCCTTCGGTCGTCCTCGTATTACCTTGGGTTTTAAAGTCCATCATCGGCTTGGTCTTTCTTTTCGAGTTCGCCTTCGGCCGTCCTCGTGTTACCCTTTGTGTGAAAGTCTACCTTCGACTTGGTCTTTCTTTTTCGAGTTCGCCTTCGGCCATCGTCGTATTATCTTCGGTTTGAAAGTCCACCTTCGGCTTGGTCTTTCTTTTTCGAGTTCTCCTTCGCCGTCCTCGTGTTACCCTTTGTTTGAAAGTCCACCTTCAGCTTGTTATTCCTTTTTCTAGTTCGCCTTCGGCCGTCCTCGTATTATCTTAGGTTTGAAAGTCCACCTTCGGCTTGGTATTTCTTTTCGAGTTCGCCTTCGGCTGTCCTCGTGTTACCCTTTGTTTGAAAGTCCACCATCGGCTTGTTCTTTCTTTTTCTAGGTCGCCTTCGGTCGTCCTCGTATTATCTTGGGTTTTAAAGTCCACCTTCAGCTTGGTATTTCTTTTTGAGTTCCCCTTCGGCTGTCCTCGCGTTACCCTTTATTTGAAAGCCTACCTTCGGCTTAGTCTTTCTTTTCGAGTTCTACTTCGACCGTCCTCGTATTATTTTGGGTTTTAAAAATCCACCTTCGGGTTGGTCTTTCTTTCCGAGTTCGCCTTCGGCCGTCCTCGTGTTACCCTTTGTTTGAAAGTCAACCTTCGGCTTGGTCTTTCTTTTTCGAGTTCGCCTTCGGTCGTCCTCGTATTATCTTGGGTTTGAAAGCCAACATTCGGCTTGGTCTTTCATTTCGTGTTCGCCTTCGGCCGTCCTCGTGTTACCCTTTGTTTGAAAGTCCACCTTTGGCTTGCTCTTTCTTTTCGAGTTCGCCTTCGGCCGTCCTCATATTATTTTGTTGTTTGAAAGTCCACCATCGGCTTGGTCTTTCTTTTTCGTGTTCGCCTTCGCCCGTCCTCGTATTATCTTGGGTTTTAAAGTCCACCTTTGGCTTGGTCTTTCTTTTCGTGTTCTCCTTCAGCCTTCTTCGTATTATCCTGGGGTTTGAAAGTCCATCTTAGACTTGGTCTTTCTTTTCGAGTTCGCCTTCGGCCGTCCTCGCGTTACCCTTTGTTTGAAAGTCTACCTTCGGCTTAGTCTTTCTTTTCGAGTTCGCCTTCGCCCATCGTCGTATTATCTTCGGTTTAAAAGTCCACCTTCGGCTTGGTCTTTCTTTTCGAGTTCTCCTTCGACCGTCCTCGTGTTACCCTTTGTTTGAAAGTCCACCTTCGGCTTGGTATTCCTTTTTCTAGTTCGCCTTCGGCCGTCCTCGTATTATCTTTGGTTTGAAAGTCTACCTTCGGCTTGGTATTTATTTTCGAGTTCGCCTTCGGCCGTCCTCTTGTTACCCTTTGTTTGAAAGTCCACCTTTGGCTTGCTCTTTCTTTTCGAGTTCGCCTTCGGCCGTCCTCGTATTATTTTGTTGTTTAAAAGTCCACCATCGGCTTGGTATTTCTTTTTCAAGTTCGCCTTCGGCCGTCCTAGTATTATCTTGGGTTTGAAAGTTCACCTTCGGCTTGGTCTTTCTTTTCGTGTTCTCCTTCAGCCGTCTTCGTATTATCCTGGGGTTTGAAAGTCCATCTTAGACCTGGTCTTTCTTTTCGAGTTCGCCTTCGGCCGTCCTCGCGTTACCCTTTGTTTGAAAGTCTACCTTCGGCTTAGTCTTTCTTTTCGAGTTCGCCTTCGGCCGTCCTCGTATTATTTTGTTGTTGGAAAGTCCACCTACGACCTGGTCTTTCTTTTCGAGTTCGCATTCGGCCGTTCTCGTGTTACCTTTTTTTGAAAGTCCACCTTCGGCTTTGTATTTCTTTTTCGAGTTCGCCTTGGGTCGTCCTCTTATTACCTTGGGTTTGAAAGTCCACCATCGGCTTGGTCTTTCTTTTCGAGTTTGCCTTCGGCCGTCCTCGTGTTACCCTTTGTGTGAAAGTCTACCTTCGGCTTGGTATTCCTTTTTCTAGTTCGCCTTCGGCCGTCCTCGTATTATCTTGGGTTTGAAAGTCCATCGTCGGCTTGGTGTTTCTTTTCGAGTTTGCATTCGGCCGTCCTCGTGTTACCCTTTGTTTGAAAGTCCACCTTCGCTTTGCCCTTTCTTTTTTGAGGTCGCCTTCGGCCGTCCTCGTATTATCTTGGGTTTGAAAGTCCACATTCGGCTTGGTCTTTCTTTTCGAGTTCGCCTTCGGCCGTCCTCGTGTTACCCTTTGTTTGAAAGTCCACCATCGGCTTGGTCTTTCTTTTTCGAGTTCGCCTTCGGTCGTCCTCGTATTATCTTGGGTTTGAAAGCCAACATTCGGCTTGGTCTTTCATTTCGAGTTCGCCTTCGGCCGTCCTCGTGTTACCCTTTGTTTGAAAGTCCACCTTTGGCTTGCTCTTTCTTTTCGAGTTCGCCTTCGGCCGTCCTCATATTATTTTGTTGTTTGAAAGTCCACCATCGGCTTGGTCTTTCTTTTTCTTGTTCGCCTTCGCCCGTCCTCGTATTATCTTGGGTTTTAAAGTCCACCTTTGGCTTGGTCTTTCTTTTCGTGTTCTCCTTCAGCCTTCTTCGTATTATCCTGCGGTTTGAAAGTCCATCTTAGACTTGGTCTTTCTTTTCGAGTTCGCCTTCGGCCGTCCTCGCGTTACCCTTTGTTTGAAAGTCTACCTTCGGCTTAGTCTTTCTTTTCGAGTTCGCCTTCGGCCATCGTCGTATTATCTTCGGTTTAAAAGTCCACCTTCGGCTTGGTCTTTCTTTTCGAGTTCTCCTTCGACCGTCCTCGTGTTACCCTTTGTTTGAAAGTCCACCTTCGGCTTGGTATTCCTTTTTCTAGTTCGCCTTCGGCCGTCCTCGTATTATCTTTGGTTTGAAAGTCTACCTTCGGCTTGGTATTTATTTTCGAGTTCGCCTTCGGTCGTCCTCTTGTTACCCTTTGTTTGAAAGTCCACCTTTGGCTTGCTCTTTCTTTTCGAGTTCGCCTTCGGCCGTCCTCGTATTATTTTGTTGTTTAAAAGTCCACCATCGGCTTGGTATTTCTTTTTCAAGTTCGCCTTCGGCCGTCCTAGTATTATCTTGGGTTTGAAAGTTCACCTTCGGCTTGGTCTTTCTTTTCGTGTTCTCCTTCAGCCGTCTTCGTATTATCCTGGGGTTTGAAAGTCCATCTTAGACCTGGTCTTTCTTTTCGAGTTCGCCTTCGGCCGTCCTCGCGTTACCCTTTGTTTGAAAGTCTACCTTCGGCTTAGTCTTTCTTTTCGAGTTCGCCTTCGGCCGTCCTCGTATTATTTTGTTGTTGGAAAGTCCACCTACGACCTGGTCTTTCTTTTCGAGTTCGCATTCGGCCGTTCTCGTGTTACCTTTTTTTGAAAGTCCACCTTCGGCTTTGTTTTTCTTTTTCGAGTTCGCCTTGGGTCGTCCTCTTATTACCTTGGGTTTGAAAGTCCACCATCGGCTTGGTCTTTCTTTTCGAGTTTGCCTTCGGCCGTCCTCGTGTTACCCTTTGTGTGAAAGTCTACCTTCGGCTTGGTATTCCTTTTTCTAGTTCGCCTTCGGCCGTCCTCGTATTATCTTGGGTTTGAAAGTCCATCGTCGGCTTGGTGTTTCTTTTCGAGTTTGCATTCGGCCGTCCTCGTGTTACCCTTTGTTTGAAAGTCCACCTTCGGTTTGCCCTTTCTTTTTTGAGGTCGCCTTCGGCCGTCCTCGTATTATCTTGGGTTTGAAAGTCCACATTCGGCTTGGTCTTTCTTTTCGAGTTCGCCTTCGGCCGTCCTCGTGTTACCCTTTGTTTGAAAGTCCACCATCGGCTTGGTCTTTCTTTTCGAGTTTGCCTTCGGCCGTCCTCGTGTTACCCTTTGTGTGGAAATCTACCTTCGGCTTGGTATTCCTTTTTCTAGTTCGCCTTCGGCCGTCCTCGTATTATCTTGGGTTTGAAAGTCCATCGTCGGCTTGGTGTTTCTTTTCGAGTTTGCCTTCGGCCGTCCTCGTGTTACCCTTTGTTTGAAAGTCCACCTTCGGTTTGCCCTTTCTTTTTTGAGGTCGCCTTCGGCCGTCCTCGTATTATCTTGGGTTTGAAAGTCCACATTCGGCTTGGTCTTTCTTTTCGAGTTCGCCTTCGGCCGTCCTCGTGTTACCCTTTGTTTGAAAGTCCACCTTTGGCTTGGTCTTTCTTTTCGAGTTCGCCTTCGGCCGTCCTCGTGTTACCCTTTGTTTGAAAGTCCACCTTCGGCTTGGTCTTTCTTTTTCTAGGTCGCCTTCGGCCGTCCTCATATTATCTTGGGTTTGAAAGTCCACCTTCGGCTTGGTCTTTCTTTTCGAGTTCGCCTTCAGCCGTCTTCATATTATCTTGGGTTTGAAAGTCCACCTTCGGCTTGGTCTTTCTTTTCGAGTTCGCCTTCGGCCGTCCTCGCGTTACCCTTTATTTTAAAGTCTACCTTCGACTTAGTCTTTCTTTTCGAGTTCGTGTTCGCCCGTCCACTTATTATTTTGTTGTTGGAAAGTCCACCTACGGCTTGGTCTTTCTTTTCGAGTTCGCATTTGGCCGTTCTTGTGTTACCCTTTTTTTGAAAGTCCACCTTCGGCTTGGTTTTTCTTTTTCGAGTTCACCTTCGGTCGTCCTCGTATTACCTTGGGTTTTAAAGTCCATCATCGGCTTGGTCTTTCTTTTCGAGTTCGCCTTCGGCCGTCCTCGTGTTACCCTTTTTGTGAAAGTCTACCTTCGACTTGGTCTTTCTTTTTCGAGTTCGCCTTCGCCCATCGTCGTATTATCTTCGGTTTGAATGTCCACCTTCGGCTTGGTCTTTCTTTTGGAGTTCTCCTTCGACCGTCCTCGTGTTACCCTTTGTTTGAAAGTCCACCTTCGGCTTGGTATTCCTTTTTCTAGTTCGCCTTCGGCCGTCCTCGTATTATCTTAGGTTTGAAAGTCCACCTTCGGCTTGGTATTTCTTTTAGAGTTCGCCTTCGGCCGTCCTCGTGTTACCCTTTGTTTGAAACTCCACCTTCGGCTTGGCCTTTCTTTTTCTAGGTCGCCTTCGGCCGTCCTCGTATTATCTTTGGTTCGAAAGTCCACCTTCGGCTTGGTCTTTCTTTTCGAGTTCGCCTTCAGCTGTCCTCCTGTTACCCTTTGTTTGAAAGTCCACCTTCGGCTTGTTCTTTCTTTTTCTAGGTCGCCTTCGGTCGTCCTCGTATTATCTTGGGTTTGAAAGTTCACCTTCGGCTTGGTCTTTCTTTTTGAGTTTGCCTTTGGCCGTCCTCATGTTACCCTTTGTTTGAAAGTCCACCTTCGGCTTGGTCTTTCTTTTTCGAGTTTGTCTTAGCCGTCCTCGTATTATCTTGGGTTTGAAAGTCCACCTTCAGCTTGGTCTTTCTTTTTGAGTTCCCCTTCGGCTGTACTCGCGTTACCCTTTATTTGAAAGCCTACCTTCGGCTTAGTCTTTCTTTTCGAGTTCTACTTCGACCGTCCTCGTATTATTTTGGGTTTTAAAAGTCCACCTTCGGCTTGGTCTTTCTTTCCGAGTTCGCCTTCGGCCGTCCTCGTGTTACCCTTTGTTTGAAAGTCAACCTTCGGCTTAGTCTTTCTTTTTCGAGTTCGCCTTCGGTCGTCCTCGTATTATCTTGGGTTTGAAAGCCAACCTTCGGCTTGGTCTTCCATTTCGAGTTCGCCTTCGGCCGTCCTCGTGTTACCCTTTGTTTGAAAATCCACCTTTCCCTTGCTCTTTCTTTTCGAGTTCGCCTTCGGCCGTCCTCGTATTATTTTGTTATTTGAAAGTCCACCATCGGCTTGGTCTTTCTTTTTCGAGTTCGCCTTCGGCCGTCCTCGTATTATCTTGGGTTTGAAAGTCCACCTTCGGCTTGGTCTTTCTTTTCGTGTTCTCCTTCAGCCGTCTTCGTATTATCCTGGGGTTTGAAAGTCCATCTTAGTTTTCGAGTTCGCCTTCGGCCGTCCTCGCGTTACCCTTTGTTTGCAAGTCTACCTTCGGCTTAGTCTTTCTTTTCGAGTTCGCCTTCGGCCGTCCTCGTATTATTTTGTTGCTGGAAAGTCCACCTACGGCTTGGTCTTTCTTTTCGAGTTCGCATTCGACCGTTCTCGTGTTACCCTTTTTTTGAAAGTCCACCTTCGGCTTGGTTTTTCTTTTTTGAGTTCGCCTTGGGTCGTCCTCTTATTACCATTGGTTTGAAAGTCCACAATCGGCTTGGTATTTCTTTTCGAGTTCGCCTTCGGCCGTCCTTGTGTTACCCTTTGTGTGAAAGTCTACCTTCGACTTGGTCTTTCTTTTTCGAGTTCGCCTTCGGCCATCGTCGTATTATCTTGGGTTTGAAAGTCCACCTTCGGCTTGGTCTTTCTTTTCGAGTTCTCCTTCGGCCGTCCTCGTGTTACCCTTTGTTTGAAAGTCCATCTTCGGCTTGGTATTTCTTTTTCTAGGTCGCCTTCGGTCGTCCTCATATTATCTTGGGTTTGAAAGTCCACCTTGGGCTTGGTCTTTCTTTTTGAGTTCGCCTTTGGCCGTCCTCATGTTACCCTTTGTTTGAAAGTCCACCTTCGGCTTGGTCTTTCTTTTTCGAGTTCGTCTTAGGCCGTCCTCGTATTATCTTGGGTTTGAAAGTCCACCTTCGGCTTGGTCTTTCTTTTCGAGTTCGCCTTCGGCTGTCCTCGCGTTACCCTTTATTTGAAAGCCTACCTTCGGCTTAGTCTTTCTTTTCGAGTTCTCCTTCGACCGTCCTCGTATTATTTTGTTGTTTGAAAGTCCGCCTTCGGCTTGGTCTTTCTTTCCGAGTTCGCCTTCGGCTGTCCTCGTGTTACCCTTTGTTTGAAAGTCAACCTTCGGCTTGGTCTGTCTTTTTCGAGTTCGCCTTCGGTCGTCCTGGTATTATCTTGGGTTTGAAAGTCCACCTTCGGCTTGGTCTTTCATTTTGAGTTCGCCTTCGACCGTCCTCGCGTTACCCTTTGTTTGCATGTCTACCTTCGGCTTAGTCTTTATTTTCGAGTTCGCCTTCGGCCGTCCTCGTATTATTTTGTTGCTGGAAAGTCCACCTACGGCTTGGTCTTTCTTTTCGAGTTCGCATTCGGCCGTTCTCGTGTTACCCTTTTTTTGAAAGTCCACCTTCGGCTTGGTTTTTCTTTTTTGAGTTCGCCTTGGGTCGTCCTCTTATTACCTTGGGTTTGAAAGTCTACAATCGGCTTGGTCTTTCTTTTCGAGTTCGCCTTCGGCCGTCCTCGTGTTACCCTTTGTGTGAAAGTCTACCTTCGACTTGGTCTTTCTTTTTCGAGTTCGCCTTCGGCCATCGTCGTATTATCTTGGGTTTGAAAGTCCACCTTCGGCTTGGTCTTTCTTTTTGAGTTCGCCTTCGGCCGTCCTCGTGTTACCCTTTGTTTGAAAGTCCACCTTCGGCTTGGTCTTTCTTTTTCTAGGTCGCCTTCGGTCGTCCTCGTATTATCTTTGGTTTGAAAGTCCACCTTGGGCATGGTCTTTCCTTTTGAGTTCGCCTTTGGCCGTCCTCATGTTACCCTTTATTTGAAAGCCTACCTTCGGCTTAGTCTTTCTTTTCGAGTTCTCCTTCGACCATCCTCGTATTATTTTGTTGTTTGAAAGTCCACCTTCGGCTTGGTCTTTCTTTTCGAGTTCGCCTTCGGCTGTCCTCGTGTTACCCTTTGGTTGAAAGTCCACCTTCGGCTTGGTCTTTCATTTCGAGTTCGCCTTTGGCCGTCCTCGCGTTACCCTTTGTTTGCATGTCTACCTTCGGCTTAGTCTTTATTTTCGAGTTCGCCTTCGGCCGTCCTCGTATTATTTTGTTGCTGGAAAGTCCACCTACGGCTTGGTCTTTCTTTTCGAGTTCGCATTCGGCCGTTCTCGTGTTACCCTTTTTTTGAAAGTCCACCTTCGGCTTGGTTTTTCTTTTTTGAGTTCGCCTTGGGTCGTCCTCTTATTACCTTGGGTTTGAAAGTCTACAATCGGCTTGGTCTTTCTTTTCGAGTTCGCCTTCGGCCGTCCTCGTGTTACCCTTTGTGTGAAAGTCTACCTTCGACTTGGTCTTTCTTTTTCGAGTTCGCCTTCGGCCATCGTCGTATTATCTTGGGTTTGAAAGTCCACCTTCGGCTTGGTCTTTCTTTTCGAGTTCTCCTTCGGCCGTCCTCGTGTTACCCTTTGTTTGAAAGTCCATCTTCGGCTTGGTATTTCTTTTTCTAGGTCGCCTTCGGTCGTCCTCATATTATCTTGGGTTTGAAAGTCCACCTTGGGCTTGGTCTTTCTTTTTGAGTTCGCCTTTGGCCGTCCTCATGTTACCCTTTGTTTGAAAGTCCACCTTCGGCTTGGTCTTTCTTTTTCGAGTTCGTCTTAGGCCGTCCTCGTATTATCTTGGGTTTGAAAGTCCACCTTCGGCTTGGTCTTTCTTTTCGAGTTCGCCTTCGGCTGTCCTCGCGTTACCCTTTATTTGAAAGCCTACCTTCGGCTTAGTCTTTCTTTTCGAGTTCTCCTTCGACCGTCCTCGTATTATTTTGTTGTTTGAAAGTCCGCCTTCGGCTTGGTCTTTCTTTCCGAGTTCGCCTTCGGCTGTCCTCGTGTTACCCTTTGTTTGAAAGTCAACCTTCGGCTTGGTCTGTCTTTTTCGAGTTCGCCTTCGGTCGTCCTGGTATTATCTTGGGTTTGAAAGTCCACCTTCGGCTTGGTCTTTCATTTTGAGTTCGCCTTCGGCCGTCCTCGCGTTACCCTTTGTTTGCATGTCTACCTTCGGCTTAGTCTTTATTTTCGAGTTCGCCTTCGGCCGTCCTCGTATTATTTTGTTGCTGGAAAGTCCACCTACGGCTTGGTCTTTCTTTTCGAGTTCGCATTCGGCCGTTCTCGTGTTACCCTTTTTTTGAAAGTCCACCTTCGGCTTGGTTTTTCTTTTTTGAGTTCGCCTTGGGTCGTCCTCTTATTACCTTGGGTTTGAAAGTCTACAATCGGCTTGGTCTTTCTTTTCGAGTTCGCCTTCGGCCGTCCTCGTGTTACCCTTTGTGTGAAAGTCTACCTTCGACTTGGTCTTTCTTTTTCGAGTTCGCCTTCGGCCATCGTCGTATTATCTTGGGTTTGAAAGTCCACCTTCGGCTTGGTCTTTCTTTTCGAGTTCGCCTTCGGTCGTCCTCGTGTTACCCTTTGTTTGAAAGTCCACCTTCGGCTTGGTCTTTATTTTTCTAGGTCGCCTTCGGTTGTCCTCGTATTATCTTGGGTTTGAAAGTCCACCTTGGGCTTGGTCTTTCTTTTTGAGTTCGGCTTTGGCCGTCCTCATGTTACCCTTTGTTTGAAAGTCCACCTTCAGCTTGGTCTTTCTTTTTCGAGTTCGTCTTAGGCCATCCTCGTATTATCTTGGGTTTGAAAGTCCACCTTCGACTTGGTCTTTCTTTTCGAGTTCGCCTTCGGCTGTCCTCGCGTTACCCTTTATATGAAAGCCTACCTTCAGCTTAGTCTTTCTTTTCGAGTTCTCCTTCGACCGTCCTCGTATTATTTTGTTGTTTGAAAGTCCACCTTCGGCTTGGTCTTTCTTTCCGAGTTCGCCTTCGGCTGTCCTCGTGTTACCCTTTGTTTGAAAGTCAACCTTCGGCTTGGTCTGTCTTTTTCGAGTTCGCCTTCGGTCATCCTGGTATTATCTTGGGTTTGAAAGTCCACCTTCGGCTTGGTCTTTCATTTCGAGTTCGCCTTCGGCCGTCCTCGCGTTACCCTTTGTTTGCAAGTCTACCTTCAGCTTAGTCTTTATTTTCGAGTTCGCCTTCGGCCGTCCTCGTATTATTTTGTTGCTGGAAAGTCCACCTACGGCTTGGTCTTTCTTTTCGAGTTCGCATTCGGCCGTTCTCGTGTTACCCTTTTTTTGAAAGTCCATCTTCGGCTTGGTTTTTCTTTTTTGAGTTCGCCTTGGGTCGTCCTCTTATTACCTTGGGTTTGAAAGTCCACAATCGGCTTGGTCTTTCTTTTCGAGTTCGCCTTCGGCCGTCCTCGTGTTACCCTTTGTGTGAAAGTCTACCTTCGACTTGGTCTTTCTTTTTCGAGTTCGCCTTCGGCCATCGTCGTATTATCTTGGGTTTGAAAGTCCACCTTCGGCTTGGTCTTTCTTTTTGAGTTCGCCTTCGGCCGTCCTCGTGTTACCCTTTGTTTGAAAGTCCACCTTCGGCTTGGTCTTTCTTTTTCTAGGTCGCCTTCGGTCGTCCTCGTATTATCTTTGGTTTGAAAGTCCACCTTGGGCATGGTCTTTCCTTTTGAGTTCGCCTTTGGCCGTCCTCATGTTACCCTTTGTTTGAAAGTCCACCTTCGGCATGGTCTTTCTTTTTCGAGTTCGTCTTAGGCCGTCCTCGTATTATCTTGGGTTTGAAAGTCCACCTTCGGCTTGGTCTTTCTTTTCGAGTTCGCCTTCGGCTGTCCTCGCGTTACCCTTTATTTGAAAGCCTACCTTCGGCTTAGTCTTTCTTTTCGAGTTCTCCTTCGACCGTCCTCGTATTATTTTGTTGTTTGAAAGTCCGCCTTCGGCTTGGTCTTTCTTTCCGAGTTCGCCTTCGGCTGTCCTCGTGTTACCCTTTGTTTGAAAGTCAACCTTCGGCTTGGTCTGTCTTTTTCGAGTTCGCCTTCGGTCGTCCTGGTATTATCTTGGGTTTGAAAGTCCACCTTCGGCTTGGTCTTTCATTTTGAGTTCGCCTTCGGCCGTCCTCGCGTTACCCTTTGTTTGCATGTCTACCTTCGGCTTAGTCTTTATTTTCGAGTTCGCCTTCGGCCGTCCTCGTATTATTTTGTTGCTGGAAAGTCCACCTACGGCTTGGTCTTTCTTTTCGAGTTCGCATTCGGCCGTTCTCGTGTTACCCTTTTTTTGAAAGTCCACCTTCGGCTTGGTTTTTCTTTTTTGAGTTCGCCTTGGGTCGTCCTCTTATTACCTTGGGTTTGAAAGTCTACAATCGGCTTGGTCTTTCTTTTCGAGTTCGCCTTCGGCCGTCCTCGTGTTACCCTTTGTGTGAAAGTCTACCTTCGACTTGGTCTTTCTTTTTCGAGTTCGCCTTCGGCCATCGTCGTATTATCTTGGGTTTGAAAGTCCACCTTCGGCTTGGTCTTTCTTTTCGAGTTCGCCTTCGGTCGTCCTCGTGTTACCCTTTGTTTGAAAGTCCACCTTCGGCTTGGTCTTTATTTTTCTAGGTCGCCTTCGGTTGTCCTCGTATTATCTTGGGTTTGAAAGTCCACCTTGGGCTTGGTCTTTCTTTTTGAGTTCGGCTTTGGCCGTCCTCATGTTACCCTTTGTTTGAAAGTCCACCTTCAGCTTGGTCTTTCTTTTTCGAGTTCGTCTTAGGCCATCCTCGTATTATCTTGGGTTTGAAAGTCCACCTTCGACTTGGTCTTTCTTTTCGAGTTCGCCTTCGGCTGTCCTCGCGTTACCCTTTATATGAAAGCCTACCTTCAGCTTAGTCTTTCTTTTCGAGTTCTCCTTCGACCGTCCTCGTATTATTTTGTTGTTTGAAAGTCCACCTTCGGCTTGGTCTTTCTTTCCGAGTTCGCCTTCGGCTGTCCTCGTGTTACCCTTTGTTTGAAAGTCAACCTTCGGCTTGGTCTGTCTTTTTCGAGTTCGCCTTCGGTCGTCCTGGTATTATCTTGGGTTTGAAAGTCCACCTTCGGCTTGGTCTTTCATTTCGAGTTCGCCTTCGGCCGTCCTCGCGTTACCCTTTGTTTGCAAGTCTACCTTCAGCTTAGTCTTTATTTTCGAGTTCGCCTTCGGCCGTCCTCGTATTATTTTGTTGCTGGAAAGTCCACCTACGGCTTGGTCTTTCTTTTCGAGTTCGCATTCGGCCGTTCTCGTGTTACCCTTTTTTTGAAAGTCCACCTTCGGCTTGGTTTTTCTTTTTTGAGTTCGCCTTGGGTCGTCCTCTTATTACCTTGGGTTTGAAAGTCCACAATCGGCTTGGTCTTTCTTTTCGAGTTCGCCTTCGGCCGTCCTCGTGTTACCCTTTGTGTGAAAGTCTACCTTCGACTTGGTCTTTCTTTTTCGAGTTCGCCTTCGGCCATCGTCGTATTATCTTGGGTTGGAAAGTCCACCTTCGGCTTGGTCTTTCTTTTCGAGTTCGCCTTCGGCCGTCCTCGTGTTACCCTTTGTTTGAAAGTCCACCTTCGGCTTGGTCTTTATTTTTCTAGGTCGCCTTCGGTTGTCCTCGTATTATCTTGGGTTTGAAAGTCCACCTTGGGCTTGGTCTTTCTTTTTGAGTTCGCCTTTGGCCGTCCTCATGTTACCCTTTGTTTGAAAGTCCACCTTCAGTTTGGTCTTTCTTTTTCGAGTTCGTCTTAGGCCATCCTCGTATTATCTTGGGTTTGAAAGTCCACCTTCGACTTGGTCTTTCTTTTCGAGTTCGCCTTCGGCTGTCCTCGCGTTACCCTTTATTTGAAAGCCTACCTTCAGCTTAGTCTTTCTTTTCGAGTTCTCCTTCGACAGTCCTCGTATTATTTTGTTGTTTGAAAGTCCACCTTCGGCTTGGTCTTTCTTTCCGAGTTCGCCTTCGGCTGTCCTCGTGTTACCCTTTGTTTGAAAGTCAACCTTCGGCTTGGTCTGTCTTTTTCGAGTTCGCCTTCGGTCATCCTGGTATTATCTTGGGTTTGAAAGTCCACCTTCGGCTTGGTCTTTCATTTCGAGTTCGCCTTCGGCCGTCCTCGCGTTACCCTTTGTTTGCAAGTCTACCTTCAGCTTAGTCTTTATTTTCGAGTTCGCCTTCGGCCGTCCTCGTATTATTTTGTTGCTGGAAAGTCCACCTACGGCTTGGTCTTTCTTTTCGAGTTCGCATTCGGCCGTTCTCGTGTTACCCTTTTTTTGAAAGTCCATCTTCGGCTTGGTTTTTCTTTTTTGAGTTCGCCTTGGGTCGTCCTCTTATTACCTTGGGTTTGAAAGTCCACAATCGGCTTGGTCTTTCTTTTCGAGTTCGCCTTCGGCCGTCCTCGTGTTACCCTTTGTGTGAAAGTCTACCTTCGACTTGGTCTTTCTTTTTCGAGTTCGCCTTCGGCCATCGTCGTATTATCTTGGGTTTGATAGTCCAGCTTCGGCTTGGTCTTTCTTTTTGAGTTCGCCTTCGGCCGTCCTCGTGTTACCCTTTGTTTGAAAGTCCACCTTCGGCTTGGTCTTTCTTTTTCTAGGTCGCCTTCGGTCGTCCTCGTATTATCTTTGGTTTGAAAGTCCACCTTGGGCATGGTCTTTCCTTTTGAGTTCGCCTTTGGCCGTCCTCATGTTACCCTTTGTTTGAAAGTCCACCTTCGGCATGGTCTTTCTTTTTCGAGTTCGTCTTAGGCCGTCCTCGTATTATCTTGGGTTTGAAAGTCCACCTTCGGCTTGTTCTTTCTTTTCGAGTTCGCCTTCGGCCGTCCTCGCGTTACCCTTTGTTTGCAAGTCTACCTTCAGCTTAGTCTTTATTTTCGAGTTCGCCTTCGGCCGTCCTCGTATTATTTTGTTGCTGGAAAGTCCACCTACGGCTTGGTCTTTCTTTTCGAGTTCGCATTCGGCCGTTCTCGTGTTACCCTTTTTTTGAAAGTCCATCTTCGGCTTGGTTTTTCTTTTTTGAGTTCGCCTTGGGTCGTCCTCTTATTACCTTGGGTTTGAAAGTCCACAATCGGCTTGGTCTTTCTTTTCGAGTTCGCCTTCGGCCGTCCTCGTGTTACCCTTTGTGTGAAAGTCTACCTTCGACTTGGTCTTTCTTTTTCGAGTTCGCCTTCGGCCATCGTCGTATTATCTTGGGTTTGAAAGTCCACCTTCGGCTTGGTCTTTCTTTTTGAGTTCGCCTTCGGCCGTCCTCGTGTTACCCTTTGTTTGAAAGTCCACCTTCGGCTTGGTCTTTCTTTTTCTAGGTCGCCTTCGGTCGTCCTCGTATTATCTTTGGTTTGAAAGTCCACCTTGGGCATGGTCTTTCCTTTTGAGTTCGCCTTTGGCCGTCCTCATGTTACCCTTTGTTTGAAAGTCCACCTTCGGCATGGTCTTTCTTTTTCGAGTTCGTCTTAGGCCGTCCTCGTATTATCTTGGGTTTGAAAGTCCACCTTCGGCTTGTTCTTTCTTTTCGAGTTCGCCTTCGGCTGTCCTCGCGTTACCCTTTATTTGAAAGCCTACCTTCGGCTTAGTCTTTCTTTTCGAGTTCTCCTTCGACCATCCTCGTATTATTTTGTTGTTTGAAAGTCCACCTTCGGCTTGGTCTTTCTTTTCGAGTTCGCCTTCGGCTGTCCTCGTGTTACCCTTTGGTTGAAAGTCCACCTTCGGCTTGGTCTTTCATTTCGAGTTCGCCTTTGGCCGTCCTCGCGTTACCCTTTGTTTGCATGTCTACCTTCGGCTTAGTCTTTATTTTCGAGTTCGCCTTCGGCCGTCCTCGTATTATTTTGTTGCTGGAAAGTCCACCTACGGCTTGGTCTTTCTTTTCGAGTTCGCATTCGGCCGTTCTCGTGTTACCCTTTTTTTGAAAGTCCACCTTCGGCTTGGTTTTTCTTTTTTGAGTTCGCCTTGGGTCGTCCTCTTATTACCTTGGGTTTGAAAGTCTACAATCGGCTTGGTCTTTCTTTTCGAGTTCGCCTTCGGCCGTCCTCGTGTTACCCTTTGTGTGAAAGTCTACCTTCGACTTGGTCTTTCTTTTTCGAGTTCGCCTTCGGCCATCGTCGTATTATCTTGGGTTTGAAAGTCCACCTTCGGCTTGGTCTTTCTTTTCGAGTTCTCCTTCGGCCGTCCTCGTGTTACCCTTTGTTTGAAAGTCCATCTTCGGCTTGGTATTTCTTTTTCTAGGTCGCCTTCGGTCGTCCTCATATTATCTTGGGTTTGAAAGTCCACCTTGGGCTTGGTCTTTCTTTTTGAGTTCGCCTTTGGCCGTCCTCATGTTACCCTTTGTTTGAAAGTCCACCTTCGGCTTGGTCTTTCTTTTTCGAGTTCGTCTTAGGCCGTCCTCGTATTATCTTGGGTTTGAAAGTCCACCTTCGGCTTGGTCTTTCTTTTCGAGTTCGCCTTCGGCTGTCCTCGCGTTACCCTTTATTTGAAAGCCTACCTTCGGCTTAGTCTTTCTTTTCGAGTTCTCCTTCGACCGTCCTCGTATTATTTTGTTGTTTGAAAGTCCGCCTTCGGCTTGGTCTTTCTTTCCGAGTTCGCCTTCGGCTGTCCTCGTGTTACCCTTTGTTTGAAAGTCAACCTTCGGCTTGGTCTGTCTTTTTCGAGTTCGCCTTCGGTCGTCCTGGTATTATCTTGGGTTTGAAAGTCCACCTTCGGCTTGGTCTTTCATTTTGAGTTCGCCTTCGGCCGTCCTCGCGTTACCCTTTGTTTGCATGTCTACCTTCGGCTTAGTCTTTATTTTCGAGTTCGCCTTCGGCCGTCCTCGTATTATTTTGTTGCTGGAAAGTCCACCTACGGCTTGGTCTTTCTTTTCGAGTTCGCATTCGGCCGTTCTCGTGTTACCCTTTTTTTGAAAGTCCACCTTCGGCTTGGTTTTTCTTTTTTGAGTTCGCCTTGGGTCGTCCTCTTATTACCTTGGGTTTGAAAGTCTACAATCGGCTTGGTATTTCTTTTCGAGTTCGCCTTCGGCCGTCCTCGTGTTACCCTTTGTGTGAAAGTCTACCTTCGACTTGGTCTTTCTTTTTCGAGTTCGCCTTCGGCCATCGTCGTATTATCTTGGGTTTGAAAGTCCACCTTCGGCTTGGTCTTTCTTTTCGAGTTCGCCTTCGGTCGTCCTCGTGTTACCCTTTGTTTGAAAGTCCACCTTCGGCTTGGTCTTTATTTTTCTAGGTCGCCTTCGGTTGTCCTCGTATTATCTTGGGTTTGAAAGTCCACCTTGGGCTTGGTCTTTCTTTTTGAGTTCGGCTTTGGCCGTCCTCATGTTACCCTTTGTTTGAAAGTCCACCTTCAGCTTGGTCTTTCTTTTTCGAGTTCGTCTTAGGCCATCCTCGTATTATCTTGGGTTTGAAAGTCCACCTTCGACTTGGTCTTTCTTTTCGAGTTCGCCTTCGGCTGTCCTCGCGTTACCCTTTATATGAAAGCCTACCTTCAGCTTAGTCTTTCTTTTCGAGTTCTCCTTCGACCGTCCTCGTATTATTTTGTTGTTTGAAAGTCCACCTTCGGCTTGGTCTTTCTTTCCGAGTTCGCCTTCGGCTGTCCTCGTGTTACCCTTTGTTTGAAAGTCAACCTTCGGCTTGGTCTGTCTTTTTCGAGTTCGCCTTCGGTCGTCCTGGTATTATCTTGGGTTTGAAAGTCCACCTTCGGCTTGGTCTTTCATTTCGAGTTCGCCTTCGGCCGTCCTCGCGTTACCCTTTGTTTGCAAGTCTACCTTCAGCTTAGTCTTTATTTTCGAGTTCGCCTTCGGCCGTCCTCGTATTATTTTGTTGCTGGAAAGTCCACCTACGGCTTGGTCTTTCTTTTCGAGTTCGCATTCGGCCGTTCTCGTGTTACCCTTTTTTTGAAAGTCCACCTTCGGCTTGGTTTTTCTTTTTTGAGTTCGCCTTGGGTCGTCCTCTTATTACCTTGGGTTTGAAAGTCCACAATCGGCTTGGTCTTTCTTTTCGAGTTCGCCTTCGGCCGTCCTCGTGTTACCCTTTGTGTGAAAGTCTACCTTCGACTTGGTCTTTCTTTTTCGAGTTCGCCTTCGGCCATCGTCGTATTATCTTGGGTTGGAAAGTCCACCTTCGGCTTGGTCTTTCTTTTCGAGTTCGCCTTCGGCCGTCCTCGTGTTACCCTTTGTTTGAAAGTCCACCTTCGGCTTGGTCTTTATTTTTCTAGGTCGCCTTCGGTTGTCCTCGTATTATCTTGGGTTTGAAAGTCCACCTTGGGCTTGGTCTTTCTTTTTGAGTTCGCCTTTGGCCGTCCTCATGTTACCCTTTGTTTGAAAGTCCACCTTCAGTTTGGTCTTTCTTTTTCGAGTTCGTCTTAGGCCATCCTCGTATTATCTTGGGTTTGAAAGTCCACCTTCGACTTGGTCTTTCTTTTCGAGTTCGCCTTCGGCTGTCCTCGCGTTACCCTTTATTTGAAAGCCTACCTTCAGCTTAGTCTTTCTTTTCGAGTTCTCCTTCGACAGTCCTCGTATTATTTTGTTGTTTGAAAGTCCACCTTCGGCTTGGTCTTTCTTTCCGAGTTCGCCTTCGGCTGTCCTCGTGTTACCCTTTGTTTGAAAGTCAACCTTCGGCTTGGTCTGTCTTTTTCGAGTTCGCCTTCGGTCATCCTGGTATTATCTTGGGTTTGAAAGTCCATTTTCGGCTTGGTCTTTCATTTCGAGTTCGCCTTCGGCCGTCCTCGCGTTACCCTTTGTTTGCAAGTCTACCTTCAGCTTAGTCTTTATTTTCGAGTTCGCCTTCGGCCGTCCTCGTATTATTTTGTTGCTGGAAAGTCCACCTACGGCTTGGTCTTTCTTTTCGAGTTCGCATTCGGCCGTTCTCGTGTTACCCTTTTTTTGAAAGTCCATCTTCGGCTTGGTTTTTCTTTTTTGAGTTCGCCTTGGGTCGTCCTCTTATTACCTTGGGTTTGAAAGTCCACAATCGGCTTGGTCTTTCTTTTCGAGTTCGCCTTCGGCCGTCCTCGTGTTACCCTTTGTGTGAAAGTCTACCTTCGACTTGGTCTTTCTTTTTCGAGTTCGCCTTCGGCCATCGTCGAATTATCTTGGGTTTGATAGTCCACCTTCGGCTTGGTCTTTCTTTTTGAGTTCGCCTTCGGCCGTCCTCGTGTTACCCTTTGTTTGAAAGTCCACCTTCGGCTTGGTCTTTCTTTTTCTAGGTCGCCTTCGGTCGTCCTCGTATTATCTTTGGTTTGAAAGTCCACCTTGGGCATGGTCTTTCCTTTTGAGTTCGCCTTTGGCCGTCCTCATGTTACCCTTTGTTTGAAAGTCCACCTTCGGCATGGTCTTTCTTTTTCGAGTTCGTCTTAGGCCGTCCTCGTATTATCTTGGGTTTGAAAGTCCACCTTCGGCTTGTTCTTTCTTTTCGAGTTCGCCTTCGGCTGTCCTCGCGTTACCCTTTATTTGAAAGCCTACCTTCGGCTTAGTCTTTCTTTTCGAGTTCTCCTTCGACCATCCTCGTATTATTTTGTTGTTTGAAAGTCCACCTTCGGCTTGGTCTTTCTTTTCGAGTTCGCCTTCGGCTGTCCTCGTGTTACCCTTTGGTTGAAAGTCCACCTTCGGCTTGGTCTTTCATTCCGAGTTCGCCTTTGGCCGTCCTCGCGTTACCCTTTGTTTGCTTGTCTACCTTCGGCTTAGTCTTTATTTTCGAGTTCGCCTTCGGCCGTCCTCGTATTATTTTGTTGCTGGAAAGTCCACCTACGGCTTGGTCTTTCTTTTCGAGTTCGCATTCGGCCGTTCTCGTGTTACCCTTTTTTTGAAAGTCCACCTTCGGCTTGGTTTTTCTTTTTTGAGTTCGCCTTGGGTCGTCCTCTTATTACCTTGGGTTTGAAAGTCTACAATCGGCTTGGTCTTTCTTTTCGAGTTCGCCTTCGGCCGTCCTCGTGTTACCCTTTGTGTGAAAGTCTACCTTCGACTTGGTCTTTCTTTTTCGAGTTCACCTTCGGCCATCGTCGTATTATCTTGGGTTTGAAAGTCCACCTTCGGCTTGGTCTTTCTTTTCGAGTTCGCCTTCGGCCGTCCTCGTGTTACCCTTTGTTTGAAAGTCCACCTTCGGCTTGGTCTTTATTTTTCTAGGTCGCCTTCGGTTGACCTCGTATTATCTTGGGTTTGAAAGTCCACCTTGGGCTTCGTCTTTCTTTTTGAGTTCGCCTTTGGCCGTCCTCATGTTACCCTTTGTTTGAAAGTCCACCTTCAGCTTGGTCTTTCTTTTTCGAGTTCGTCTTAGGCCATCCTCGTATTATCTTGGGTTTGAAAGTCCACCTTCGACTTGGTCTTTCTTTTCGAGTTCGCCTTCGGCTGTCCTCGCGTTACCCTTTATATGAAAGGCTACCT
Organism: Lathyrus tuberosus; assembly: GCA_022829125.1. NCBI lineage: Eukaryota > Viridiplantae > Streptophyta > Magnoliopsida > Fabales > Fabaceae > Lathyrus > Lathyrus tuberosus. The sequence goes on from JALAZF010000438.1 coordinate 3,140,700, forward strand.
TCAGCTTAGTCTTTCTTTTCGAGTTCTCCTTCGACCGTCCTCGTATTATTTTGTTGTTTGAAAGTCCACCTTCGGCTTGGTCTTTCTTTCCGAGTTCGCCTTCGGCTGTCCTCGTGTTACCCTTTGTTTGAAAGTCAACCTTCGGCTTGGTCTGTCTTTTTCGAGTTCGCCTTCGGTCGTCCTGGTATTATCTTGGGTTTGAAAGTCCACCTTCGGCTTGGTCTTTCATTTCGAGTTCGCCTTCGGCCGTCCTCGCGTTACCCTTTGTTTGCAAGTCTACCTTCAGCTTAGTCTTTATTTTCGAGTTCCCCTTCGGCCGTCCTCGTATTATTTTGTTGCTGGAAAGTCCACCTACGGCTTGGTCTTTCTTTTCGAGTTCGCATTCGGCCGTTCTCGTGTTACCCTTTTTTTGAAAGTCCACCTTCGGCTTGGTTTTTCTTTTTTGAGTTCGCCTTGGGTCGTCCTCTTATTACCTTGGGTTTGAAAGTCCACAATCGGCTTGGTCTTTCTTTTCGAGTTCGCCTTCGGCCGTCCTCGTGTTACCCTTTGTGTGAAAGTCTACCTTCGACTTGGTCTTTCTTTTTCGAGTTCGCCTTCGGCCATCGTCGTATTATCTTGGGTTTGAAAGTCCACCTTCGGCTTGGTCTTTCTTTTCGAGTTCGCCTTCGGCCGTCCTCGTGTTACCCTTTGTTTGAAAGTCCACCTTCGGCTTGGTCTTTATTTTTCTAGGTCGCCTTCGGTTGTCCTCGTATTATCTTGGGTTTGAAAGTCCACCTTGGGCTTGGTCTTTCTTTTTGAGTTCGCCTTTGGCCGTCCTCATGTTACCCTTTGTTTGAAAGTCCACCTTCAGCTTGGTCTTTCTTTTTCGAGTTCGTCTTAGGCCATCCTCGTATTATCTTGGGTTTGAAAGTCCACCTTCGACTTGGTCTTTCTTTTCGAGTTCGCCTTCGGCTGTCCTCGCGTTACCCTTTATTTGAAAGCCTACCTTCAGCTTAGTCTTTCTTTTCGAGTTCTCCTTCGACCGTCCTCGTATTATTTTGTTGTTTGAAAGTCCACCTTCGGCTTGGTCTTTCTTTCCGAGTTCGCCTTCGGCTGTCCTCGTGTTACCCTTTGTTTGAAAGTCAACCTTCGGCTTGGTTTGTCTTTTTCGAGTTCGCCTTCGGTCATCCTGGTATTATCTTGGGTTTGAAAGTCCACCTTCGGCTTGGTCTTTCATTTCGAGTTCGCCTTCGGCCGTCCTCGCGTTACCCTTTGTTTGCAAGTCTACCTTCAGCTTAGTCTTTATTTTCGAGTTCGCCTTCGGCCGTCCTCGTATTATTTTGTTGCTGGAAAGTCCACCTACGACTTGGTCTTTCTTTTCGAGTTCGCATTCGGCCGTTCTCGTGTTACCCTTTTTTTGAAAGTCCACCTTCGGCTTGGTTTTTCTTTTTTGAGTTCGCCTTGGGTCGTCCTCTTATTACCTTGGGTTTGAAAGTCCACAATCGGCTTGGTCTTTCTTTTCGAGTTCGCCTTCGGCCGTCCTCGTGTTACCCTTTGTGTGAAAGTCTACCTTCGACTTGGTCTTTCTTTTTCGAGTTCGCCTTCGGCCATCGTCGTATTATCTTGGGTTTGAAAGTCCACCTTCGGCTTGGTCTTTCTTTTTGAGTTCGCCTTCGGCCGTCCTCGTGTTACCCTTTGTTTGAAAGTCCACCTTCAGCTTGGTCTTTCTTTTTCTAGGTCGCCTTCGGTCGTCCTCGTGTTATCTTGGGTTTGAAAGTCCACCTTGGGCTTGGTCTTTCCTTTTGAGTTCGCCTTTGGCCGTCCTCATGTTACCCTTTGTTTGAAAGTCCACCTTCGGCATGGTCTTTCTTTTTCGAGTTCGTCTTAGGCCGTCCTCGTATTATCTTGGGTTTGAAAGTCCACCTTCGGCTTGTTCTTTCTTTTCGAGTTCGCCTTCGGCTGTCCTCGCGTTACCCTTTATTTGAAAGCCTACCTTCGGCTTAGTCATTCTTTTCGAGTTCTCCTTCGACCGTCCTCGTATTATTTTGTTGTTTGAAAGTCCACCTTCGGCTTGGTCTTTCTTTCCGAGTTCTCCTTCGGCTGTCCTCGTGTTACCCTTTGGTTGAAAGTCCACCTTCGGCTTGGTCTTTCATTTCGAGTTCGCCTTCGGCCATCCTCGCGTTACCCTTTGTTTGCATGTCTACCTTCGGCTTAGTCTTTATTTTCGAGTTCGCCTTCGGCCGTCCTCGTATTATTTTGTTGCTGGAAAGTCCACCTACGGCTTGGTTTTTCTTTTCGAGTTCGCATTCGGCCGTTCTCGTGTTACCCTTTTTTTGAAAGTCCACCTTCGGCTTGGTTTTTCTTTTTTGAGTTCGCCTTGGGTCGTCCTCTTATTACCTTGGGTTTGAAAGTCTACAATCGGCTTGGTCTTTCTTTTCGAGTTCGCCTTCGGCCGTCCTCGTGTTACCCTTTGTGTGAAAGTCTACCTTCGACTTGGTCTTTCTTTTTCGAGTTCGCTTTCGGCCATCGTCGTATTATCTTGGGTTTGAAAGTCCACCTTCGGCTTGGTCTTTCTTTTCGAGTTCGCCTTCGGCCGTCCTCGTGTTACCCTTTGTTTGAAAGTCCACCTTCGGCTTGGTCTTTATTTTTCTAGGTCGCCTTCGGTTGTCCTCGTATTATCTTGGGTTTGAAAGTCCACCTTGGGCTTGGTCTTTCTTTTTGAGTTCGCGTTTGGCCGTCCTCATGTTACCCTTTGTTTGAAAGTCCACCTTCAGCTTGGTCTTTCTTTTTCGAGTTCGTCTTAGGCCATCCTCGTATTATCTTGGGTTTGAAAGTCCACCTTCGACTTGGTCTTTCTTTTCGAGTTCGCCTTCGGTTGTCCTCGCGTTACCCTTTATTTGAAAGCCTACCTTCAGCTTAGTCTTTCTTTTCGAGTTCTCCTTCGACCGTCCTCGTATTATTTTGTTGTTTGAAAGTCCACCTTCGGCTTGGTCTTTCTTTCCGAGTTCGCCTTCGGCTGTCCTCGTGTTACCCTTTGTTTGAAAGTCAACCTTCGGCTTGGTCTGTCTTTTTCGAGTTCGCCTTCGGTCATCCTGGTATTATCTTGGGTTTGAAAGTCCACCTTCGGCTTGGTCTTTCATTTCGAGTTCGCCTTCGGCCATCCTCGCGTTACCCTTTGTTTGCAAGTCTACCTTCAGCTTAGTCTTTATTTTCGAGTTCGCCTTCGGTCGTCCTCGTATTATTTTGTTGCTGGAAAGTCCACCTACGGCTTGGTCTTTCTTTTCGAGTTCGCATTCGGCCATTCTCGTGTTACCCTTTTTTTGAAAGTCCACCTTCGGCTTGGTTTTTCTTTTTTGAGTTCGCCTTGGGTCGTCCTCTTATTACCTTGGGTTTGAAAGTCCACAATCGGCTTGGTCTTTCTTTTCGAGTTCGCCTTCGGCCGTCCTCGTGTTACCCTTTGTGTGAAAGTCTACCTTCGACTTGGTCTTTCTTTTTCGAGTTCGCCTTCGGCCATCGTCGTATTATCTTGGGTTTGAAAGTCCACCTTCGGCTTGGTCTTTCTTTTCGAGTTCGCCTTCGGCCGTCCTCGTGTTACCCTTTGTTTGAAAGTCCCTCTTCGGCTTGGTCTTTATTTTTCTAGGTCGCCTTCGGTTGTCCTCGTATTATCTTGGGTTTGAAAGTCCACCTTGGGCTTGGTCTTTCTTTTTGAGTTCGCCTTTGCCCGTCCTCATGTTACCCTTTATTTGAAAGTCCACCTTCAGCTTGGTCTTTCTTTTTCGAGTTCGGCTTAGGCCATCCTCATATTATCTTGGGTTTGAAAGTCCATCTTCGACTTGGTCTTTCTTTTCGAGTTCGCCTTCGGCTGTCCTCGCGTTACCCTTTATTTGAAAGCCTACCTTCAGCTTAGTCTTTCTTTTCGAGTTCTCCTTCGACCGTCCTCGTATTATTTTGTTGTTTGAAATTCCACCTTCGGCTTGGTCTTTCTTTCCGAGTTCGCCTTCGGCTGTCCTCGTGTTACCCTTTGTTTAAAAGTCAACCTTCGGCTTGGTCTGTCTTTTTCGAGTTCGCCTTCGGTCGTCCTGGTATTATCTTAGGTTTGAAAGTCCACCTTCGGCTTGGTCTTTCATTTCGAGTTCGCCTTCGGCCGTCCTCGCGTTACCCTTTGTTTGCAAGTCTACCTTCAGCTTAGTCTTTATTTTCGAGTTCGCCTTCGGCCGTCCTCATATTATTTTGTTGCTGGAAAGTCCACCTACGGCTTGGTCTTTCTTTTCGAGTTCGCATTCGGCCGTTCTCGTGTTACCCTTTATTTGAAAGACCACCTTCGGCTTGGTTTTTCTTTTTTGAGTTCGCCTTGGGTCGTCCTCTTATTACCTTGGCTTTGAAAGTCCACAATCGGCTTGGTCTTTCTTTTCGAGTTCGCCTTCGGCCGTCCTCGTGTTACCCTTTGTGTGAAAGTCTACCTTCGACTTGGTCTTTCTTTTTCGAGTTCGCCTTCGGCCATCGTCGTATTATCTTGGGTTTGAAAGTCCACCTTCGGCTTGGTCTTTCTTTTTGAGTTCGCCTTCGGCCGTCCTCGTGTTACCCTTTGTTTGAAAGTCCACCTTCGGCTTGGTCTTTCTTTTTCTAGGTCGCCTTCGGTCGTCCTCGTATTATCTTGGGTTTGAAAGTCCACCTTGGGCTTGGTCTTTCCTTTTGAGTTCGCCTTTGGCCGTCCTCATGTTACCCTTTGTTTGAAAGTCCACCTTCGGCATGGTCTTTCTTTTTCGAGTTCGTCTTAGGCCGTCCTCGTATTATCTTGGGTTTGAAAGTCCACCTTCGGCTTGTTCTTTTTTTTCGAGTTCGCCTTCGGCTGTCCTCGCGTTACCCTTTATTTGAAAGCCTACCTTCGGCTTAGTCATTCTTTTCGAGTTCTCCTTCGACCGTCCTCGTATTATTTTGTTGTTTGAAAGTCCACCTTCGGCTTGGTCTTTCTTTCCGAGTTCGCCTTCGGCTGTCCTCGTGTTACCCTTTGGTTGAAAGCCCACCTTCGGCTTGGTCTTTCATTTCGAGTTCGCCTTCGGCCATCCTCGCGTTACCCTTTGTTTGCATGTCTACCTTCGGCTTAGTCTTTATTTTCGAGTTCGCCTTCGGCCGTCCTCGTATTATTTTGTTGCTGGAAAGTCCACCTACGGCTTGGTCTTTCTTTTCGAGTTCGCATTCGGCCGTTCTCGTGTTACCCTTTTTTTGAAAGTCCACCTTCGGCTTGGTTTTTCTTTTTTGAGTTCGCCTTGGGTCGTCCTCTTATTACCTTGGGTTTGAAAGTCTACAATCGGCTTGGTCTTTCTTTTCGAGTTCGCCTTCGGCCGTCCTCGTGTTACCCTTTGTGTGAAAGTCTACCTTCGACTTGGTCTTTCTTTTTCGAGTTCTCCTTCGGCCATCGTCGTATTATCTTGGGTTTGAAAGTCCACCTTCGGCTTGGTCTTTCTTTTCGAGTTCGCCTTCGGCCGTCCTCGTGTTACCCTTTGTTTCAAAGTCCACCTTCGGCTTGGTCTTTATTTTTCTATGTCGCCTTCGGTTGTCCTCGTATTATCTTGGGTTTGAAAGTCCACCTTGGGCTTGGTCTTTCTTTTTGAGTTCGCCTTTGGCCGTCCTCATGTTACCCTTTGTTTGAAAGTCCACCTTCAGCTTGGTCTTTCTTTTTCGAGTTCGTCTTAGGCCATCCTCGTATTATCTTGGGTTTGAAAGTCCACCTTCGACTTGGTCTTTCTTTTCGAGTTCGCCTTCGGCTGTCCTCGCGTTACCCTTTATTTGAAAGCCTACCTTCAGCTTAGTCTTTCTTTTCGAGTTCTCCTTCGACCGTCCTCGTATTATTTTGTTGTTTGAAAGTCCACCTTCGGCTTGGTCTTTCTTTCCGAGTTCGCCTTCGGCTGTCCTCGTGTTACCCTTTGTTTGAAAGTCAACCTTCGGCTTGGTCTGTCTTTTTCGAGTTCGCCTTCGGTCATCCTGGTATTATCTTGGGTTTGAAAGTCCACCTTCGGCTTGGTCTTTCATTTCGAGTTCGCCTTCGGCCGTCCTCGCGTTACCCTTTGTTTGCAAGTCTACCTTCAGCTTAGTCTTTATTTTCGAGTTCACCTTCGGCCGTCCTCGTATTATTTTGTTGCTGGAAAGTCCACCTACAGCTTGGTCTTTCTTTTCGAGTTCGCATTCGGCCGTTCTCGTGTTACCCTTTTTTTGAAAGTCCACCTTCGGCTTGGTTTTTCTTTTTTGAGTTCGCCTTGGGTCGTCCTCTTATTACCTTGGGTTTGAAAGTCCACAATCGGCTTGGTCTTTCTTTTCGAGTTCGCCTTCGGCCGTCCTCGTGTTACCCTTTGTGTGAAAGTCTACCTTCGACTTGGTCTTTCTTTTTCGAGTTCGCCTTCGGCCATCGTCGTATTATCTTGGGTTTGAAAGTCCACCTTCGGCTTGGTCTTTCTTTTCGAGTTCGCCTTCGGCCGTCCTCGTGTTACCCTTTGTTTGAAAGTCCATCTTCGGCTTGGTCTTTATTTTTCTAGGTCGCCTTCGGTTGTCCTCGTATTATCTTGGGTTTGAAAGTCCACCTTGGGCTTGGTCTTTCTTTTTGAGTTCGCCTTTGGCCGTCCTCATGTTACCCTTTATTTGAAAGTCCACCTTCAGCTTGGTCTTTCTTTTTCGAGTTCGGCTTAGGCCATCCTCGTATTATCTTGGGTTTGAAAGTCCATATTCGACTTGGTCTTTCTTTTCGAGTTCGCCTTCGGCTGTCCTCGCGTTACCCTTTATTTGAAAGCCTACCTTCAGCTTAGTCTTTCTTTTCGAGTTCTCCTTCGACCGTCCTCGTATTATTTTGTTGTTTGAAATTCCACCTTCGGCTTGGTCTTTCTTTCCGAGTTCGCCTTCGGCTGTCCTCGTGTTACCCTTTGTTTAAAAGTCAACCTTCGGCTTGGTCTGTCTTTTTCGAGTTCGCCTTCGGTCGTCCTGGTATTATCTTGGGTTTGAAAGTCCACCTTCGGCTTGGTCTTTCATTTCGAGTTCGCCTTCGGCCGTCCTCGCGTTACCCTTTGTTTGCAAGTCTACCTTCAGCTTAGTCTTTATTTTCGAGTTCGCCTTCGGCCGTCCTCATATTATTTTGTTGCTGGAAAGTCCACCTACGGCTTGGTCTTTCTTTTCGAGTTCGCATTCGGCCGTTCTCGTGTTACCCTTTATTTGAAAGTCCACCTTCGGCTTGGTTTTTCTTTTTTGAGTTCGCCTTGGGTCGTCCTCTTATTACCTTGGGTTTGAAAGTCCACAATCGGCTTGGTCTTTCTTTTCGAGTTCGCCTTCGGCCGTCCTCGTGTTACCCTTTGTGTGAAAGTCTACCTTCGACTTGGTCTTTCTTTTTCGAGTTCGCCTTCGGCCATCGTCGTATTATCTTGGGTTTGAAAGTCCACCTTCGGCTTGGTCTTTCTTTTTGAGTTCGCCTTCGGCCGTCCTCGTGTTACCCTTTGTTTGAAAGTCCACCTTCGGCTTGGTCTTTCTTTTTCTAGGTCGCCTTCGGTCGTCCTCGTATTATCTTGGGTTTGAAAGTCCACCTTCGGCTTGGTCTTTCTTTTTGAGTTCGCCTTCGGCCGTCCTCGTGTTACCCTTTGTTTGAAAGTCCACCTTCGGCATGGTCTTTCTTTTTCGAGTTCGTCTTAGGCCGTCCTCGTATTATCTTGGGTTTGAAAGTCCACCTTCGGCTTGTTCTTTCTTTTCGAGTTCGCCTTCGGCTGTCCTCGCGTTACCCTTTATTTGAAAGCCTACCTTCGGCTTAGTCATTCTTTTCGAGTTCTCCTTCGACCGTCCTCGTATTATTTTGTTGTTTGAAAGTCCACCTTCGGCTTGGTCTTTCTTTCCGAGTTCGCCTTCGGCTGTCCTCGTGTTACCCTTTGGTTGAAAGCCCACCTTCGGCTTGGTCTTTCATTTCGAGTTCGCCTTCGGCCATCCTCGCGTTACCCTTTGTTTGCATGTCTACCTTCGGCTTAGTCTTTATTTTCGAGTTCGCCTTCGGCCGTCCTCGTATTATTTTGTTGCTGGAAAGTCCACCTACGGCTTGGTCTTTCTTTTCGAGTTCGCATTCGGCCGTTCTCGTATTACCCTTTTTTTGAAAGTCCACCTTCGGCTTGGTTTTTCTTTTTTGAGTTCGCCTTGGGTCGTCCTCTTATTACCTTGGGTTTGAAAGTCTACAATCGGCTTGGTCTTTCTTTTCGAGTTCGCCTTCGGCCGTCCTCGTGTTACCCTTTGTGTGAAAGTCTACCTTCGACTTGGTCTTTCTTTTTCGAGTTCTCCTTCGGCCATCGTCGTATTATCTTGGGTTTGAAAGTCCACCTTCGGCTTGGTCTTTCTTTTCGAGTTCGCCTTCGGCCGTCCTCGTGTTACCCTTTGTTTGAAAGTCCATCTTCGGCTTGGTCTTTATTTTTCTAGGTCGCCTTCGGTTGTCCTCGTATTATCTTGGGTTTGAAAGTCCACCTTGGGCTTGGTCTTTCTTTTTGAGTTCGCCTTTGGCCGTCCTCATGTTACCCTTTGTTTGAAAGTCCACCTTCAGCTTGGTCTTTCTTTTTCGAGTTCGTCTTAGGCCATCCTCGTATTATCTTGGGTTTGAAAGTCCACCTTCGACTTGGTCTTTCTTTTCGAGTTCGCCTTCGGCTGTCCTCGCGTTACCCTTTATTTGAAAGCCTACCTTCAGCTTAGTCTTTCTTTTCGAGTTCTCCTTCGACCGTCCTCGTATTATTTTGTTGTTTGAAAGTCCACCTTCGGCTTGGTCTTTCTTTCCGAGTTCGCCTTCGGCTGTCCTCGTGTTACCCTTTGTTTGAAAGTCAACCTTCGGCTTGGTCTGTCTTTTTCGAGTTCGCCTTCGGTCATCCTGGTATTATCTTGGGTTTGAAAGTCCACCTTCGGCTTGGTCTTTCATTTCGAGTTCGCCTTCGGCCGTCCTCGCGTTACCCTTTGTTTGCAAGTCTACCTTCAGCTTAGTCTTTATTTTCGAGTTCACCTTCGGCCGTCCTCGTATTATTTTGTTGCTGGAAAGTCCACCTACAGCTTGGTCTTTCTTTTCGAGTTCGCATTCGGCCGTTCTCGTGTTACCCTTTTTTTGAAAGTCCACCTTCGGCTTGGTTTTTCTTTTTTGAGTTCGCCTTGGGTCGTCCTCTTATTACCTTGGGTTTGAAAGTCCACAATCGGCTTGGTCTTTCTTTTCGAGTTCGCCTTCGGCCGTCCTCGTGTTACCCTTTGTGTGAAAGTCTACCTTCGACTTGGTCTTTCTTTTTCGAGTTCGCCTTCGGCCATCGTCGTATTATCTTGGGTTTGAAAGTCCACCTTCGGCTTGGTCTTTCTTTTTGAGTTCGCCTTCGGCCGTCCTCGCGTTACCCTTTGTTTGAAAGTCCACCTTCGGCTTGGTCTTTCTTTTTCTAGGTCGCCTTCGGTCGTCCTCGTATTATCTTGGGTTTGAAAGTCCACCTTGGGCTTGGTCTTTCCTTTTGAGTTCGCCTTTGGCCGTCCTCATGTTACCCTTTGTTTGAAAGTACACCTTCGGCATGGTGTTTCTTTTTCGAGTTCGTCTTAGGCCGTCCTCGTATTATCTTGGGTTTGAAAGTCCACCTTCGGCTTGTTCTTTCTTTTCGAGTTCGCCTTCGGCTGTCCTCGCGTTACCCTTTATTTGAAAGCCTACCTTCGGCTTAGTCATTCTTTTCGAGTTCTCCTTCGACCGTCCTCGTATTATTTTGTTGTTTGAAAGTCCACCTTCGGCTTGGTCTTTCTTTCCGAGTTCGCCTTCGGCTGTCCTCGTGTTACCCTTTGGTTGAAAGTCCACCTTCGGCTTGGTCTTTCATTTCGAGTTCGCCTTCGGCCGTCCTCGCGTTACCCTTTGTTTGCATGTCTACCTTCGGCTTAGTCTTTATTTTCGAGTTCGCCTTCGGCCGTCCTCGTATTATTTTGTTGCTGGAAAGTCCACCTACGGCTTGGTCTTTCTTTTCGAGTTCGCATTCGGCCGTTCTCGTGTTACCCTTTTTTTGAAAGTCCACCTTCGGCTTGGTTTTTCTTTTTTGAGTTCGCCTTGGGTCGTCCTCTTATTACCTTGGGTTTGAAAGTCTACAATCGGCTTGGTCTTTCTTTTCGAGTTCGCCTTCGGCCGTCCTCGTGTTACCCTTTGTGTGAAAGTCTACCTTCGACTTGGTCTTTCTTTTTCGAGTTCGCCTTCGGCCATCGTCGTATTATCTTGGGTTTGAAAGTCCACCTTCGGCTTGGTCTTTCTTTTCGAGTTCGCCTTCGGCCGTCCTCGTGTTACCCTTTGTTTGAAAGTCCACCTTCGGCTTGGTCTTTATTTTTCTAGGTCGCCTTCGGTTGTCCTCGTATTATCTTGGGTTTGAAAGTCCACCTTGGGCTTGGTCTTTCTTTTTGAGTTCGCCTTTGGCCGTCCTCATGTTACCCTTTGTTTGAAAGTCCACCTTCAGCTTGGTCTTTCTTTTTCGAGTTCGTCTTAGGCCATCCTCGTATTATCTTGGGTTTGAAAGTCCACCTTCGACTTGGTCTTTCTTTTCGAGTTCGCCTTCGGCTGTCCTCGCGTTACCCTTTATATGAAAGGCTACCTTCAGCTTAGTCTTTCTTTTCGAGTTCTCCTTCGACCGTCCTCGTATTATTTTGTTGTTTGAAAGTCCACCTTCGGCTTGGTCTTTCTTTCCGAGTTCGCCTTCGGCTGTCCTCGTGTTACCCTTTGTTTGAAAGTCAACCTTCGGCTTGGTCTGTCTTTTTCGAGTTCGCCTTCGGTCGTCCTGGTATTATCTTGGGTTTGAAAGTCCACCTTCGGCTTGGTCTTTCATTTCGAGTTCGCCTTCGGCCGTCCTCGCGTTACCCTTTGTTTGCAAGTCTACCTTCAGCTTAGTCTTTATTTTCGAGTTCGCCTTCGGCCGTCCTCGTATTATTTTGTTGCTGGAAAGTCCACCTACGGCTTGGTCTTTCTTTTCGAGTTCGCATTCGGCCGTTCTCGTGTTACCCTTTTTTTGAAAGTCCACCTTCGGCTTGGTTTTTCTTTTTTGAGTTCGCCTTGGGTCGTCCTCTTATTACCTTGGGTTTGAAAGTCCAGAATCGGCTTGGTCTTTCTTTTCGAGTTCGCCTTCGGCCGTCCTCGTGTTACCCTTTGTGTGAAAGTCTACCTTCGACTTGGTCTTTCTTTTTCGAGTTCGCCTTCGGCCATCGTCGTATTATCTTGGGTTTGAAAGTCCACCTTCGGCTTGGTCTTTCTTTTCGAGTTCGCCTTCGGCCATCCTCGTGTTACCCTTTGTTTGAAAGTCCACCTTCGGCTTGGTCTTTATTTTTCTAGGTCGCCTTCGGTTGTCCTCGTATTATCTTGGGTTTGAAAGTCCACCTTGGGCTTGGTCTTTCTTTTTGAGTTCGCCTTTGGCCGTCCTCATGTTACCCTTTGTTTGAAAGTCCACCTTCAGCTTGGTCTTTCTTTTTCGAGTTCGTCTTAGGCCATCCTCGTATTATCTTGGGTTTGAAAGTCCACCTTCGACTTGGTCTTTCTTTTCGAGTTCGCCTTCGGCTGTCCTCGCGTTACCCTTTATTTGAAAGCCTACCTTCAGCTTAGTCTTTCTTTTCGAGTTCTCCTTCGACCGTCCTCGTATTATTTTGTTGTTTGAAAGTCCACCTTCGGCTTGGTCTTTCTTTCCGAGTTCGCCTTCGGCTGTCCTCGTGTTACCCTTTGTTTGAAAGTCAACCTTCGGCTTGGTCTGTCTTTTTCGAGTTCGCCTTCGGTCATCCTGGTATTATCTTGGGTTTGAAAGTCCACCTTCGGCTTGGTCTTTCATTTCGAGTTCGCCTTCGGCCGTCCTCGCGTTACCCTTTGTTTGCAAGTCTACCTTCAGCTTAGTCTTTATTTTCGAGTTCGCCTTCGGCCGTCCTCGTATTATTTTGTTGCTGGAAAGTCCACCTACGGCTTGGTCTTTCTTTTCGAGTTCGCATTCGGCCGTTCTCGTGTTACCCTTTTTTTGAAAGTCCACCTTCGGCTTGGTTTTTCTTTTTTGAGTTCGCCTTGGGTCGTCCTCTTATTACCTTGGGTTTGAAAGTCCACAATCGGCTTGGTCTTTCTTTTCGAGTTCGCCTTCGACCGTCCTCGTGTTACCCTTTGTGTGAAAGTCTACCTTCGACTTGGTCTTTCTTTTTCGAGTTCGCCTTCGGCCATCGTCGTATTATCTTGGGTTTGAAAGTCCACCTTCGGCTTGGTCTTTCTTTTTGAGTTCGCCTTCGGCCGTCCTCGTGTTACCCTTTGTTTGAAAGTCCACCTTCGGCTTGGTCTTTATTTTTCTAGGTCGCCTTCGGTCGTCCTCGTATTATCTTGGGTTTGAAAGTCCACCTTGGGCTTGGTCTTTCCTTTTGAGTTCGCCTTTGGTCGTCCTCATGTTACCCTTTGTTTGAAAGTCCACCTTCGGCATGGTCTTTCTTTTTCGAGTTCGTCTTAGGCTGTCCTCGTATTATCTTGGGTTTGAAAGTCCACCTTCAGCTTGTTCTTTCTTTTCGAGTTCGCCTTCGGCTGTCCTCGCGTTACCCTTTATTTGAAAGCCTACCTTCGGCTTAGTCTTTCTTTTCGAGTTCTCCTTCGACCGTCCTCGTATTATTTTGTTGTTTGAAAGTCCACCTTCGGCTTGGTCTTTCTTTCCGAGTTCGCCTTCGGCTGTCCTCGTGTTACCCTTTGGTTGAAATTCCACCTTCGGCTTGGTCTTTCATTTCGAGTTCGCCTTCGGCCGACCTCGCGTTACCCTTTGTTTGCATGTCTACCTTCGGCTTAGTCTTTATTTTCGAGTTCGCCTTCGGCCGTCCTCGTATTATTTTGTTGCTGGAAAGTCCACCTACGGCTTGGTCTTTCTTTTCGAGTTCGCATTCGGCCGTTCTCGTGTTACCCTTTTTTTGAAAGTCCACCTTCGGCTTGGTTTTTCTTTTTTGAGTTCGCCTTGGGTCGTCCTCTTATTACCTTGGGTTTGAAAGTCCACAATCAGCTTGGTCTTTCTTTTCGAGTTCGCCTTCGGCTGTCCTCGTGTTACCCTTTGTGTGAAAGTCTACCTTCGACTTGGTCTTTCTTTTTCGAGTTCGCCTTCGGCCATCGTCGTATTATCTTGGGTTTGAAAGTCCACCTTCGGCTTGGTCTTTCTTTTCGAGTTCGCCTTCGGCTGTCCTCGTGTTACCCTTTGTTTGAAAGTCAACCTTCGGCTTGGTCTGTCTTTTTCGAGTTCGCCTTCGGTCATCCTGGTATTATCTTGGGTTTGAAAGTCCACCTTCGGCTTGGTCTTTCATTTCGAGTTCGCCTTCGGCCGTCCTCGCGTTACCCTTTGTTTGCAAGTCTACCTTCAGCTTAGTCTTTATTTTCGAGTTCACCTTCGGCCGTCCTCGTATTATTTTGTTGCTGGAAAGTCCACCTACAGCTTGGTCTTTCTTTTCGAGTTCGCATTCGGCCGTTCTCGTGTTACCCTTTTTTTGAAAGTCCACCTTCGGCTTGGTTTTTCTTTTTTGAGTTCGCCTTGGGTCGTCCTCTTATTACCTTGGGTTTGAAAGTCCACAATCGGCTTGGTCTTTCTTTTCGAGTTCGCCTTCGGCCGTCCTCGTGTTACCCTTTGTGTGAAAGTCTACCTTCGACTTGGTCTTTCTTTTTCGAGTTCGCCTTCGGCCATCGTCGTATTATCTTGGGTTTGAAAGTCCACCTTCGGCTTGGTCTTTCTTTTTGAGTTCGCCTTCGGCCGTCCTCGCGTTACCCTTTGTTTGAAAGTCCACCTTCGGCTTGGTCTTTCTTTTTCTAGGTCGCCTTCGGTCGTCCTCGTATTATCTTGGGTTTGAAAGTCCACCTTGGGCTTGGTCTTTCCTTTTGAGTTCGCCTTTGGCCGTCCTCATGTTACCCTTTGTTTGAAAGTACACCTTCGGCATGGTGTTTCTTTTTCGAGTTCGTCTTAGGCCGTCCTCGTATTATCTTGGGTTTGAAAGTCCACCTTCGGCTTGTTCTTTCTTTTCGAGTTCGCCTTCGGCTGTCCTCGCGTTACCCTTTATTTGAAAGCCTACCTTCGGCTTAGTCATTCTTTTCGAGTTCTCCTTCGACCGTCCTCGTATTATTTTGTTGTTTGAAAGTCCACCTTCGGCTTGGTCTTTCTTTCCGAGTTCGCCTTCGGCTGTCCTCGTGTTACCCTTTGGTTGAAAGTCCACCTTCGGCTTGGTCTTTCATTTCGAGTTCGCCTTCGGCCGTCCTCGCGTTACCCTTTGTTTGCATGTCTACCTTCGGCTTAGTCTTTATTTTCGAGTTCGCCTTCGGCCGTCCTCGTATTATTTTGTTGCTGGAAAGTCCACCTACGGCTTGGTCTTTCTTTTCGAGTTCGCATTCGGCCGTTCTCGTGTTACCCTTTTTTTGAAAGTCCACCTTCGGCTTGGTTTTTCTTTTTTGAGTTCGCCTTGGGTCGTCCTCTTATTACCTTGGGTTTGAAAGTCTACAATCGGCTTGGTCTTTCTTTTCGAGTTCGCCTTCGGCCGTCCTCGTGTTACCCTTTGTGTGAAAGTCTACCTTCGACTTGGTCTTTCTTTTTCGAGTTCGCCTTCGGCCATCGTCGTATTATCTTGGGTTTGAAAGTCCACCTTCGGCTTGGTCTTTCTTTTCGAGTTCGCCTTCGGCCGTCCTCGTGTTACCCTTTGTTTGAAAGTCCACCTTCGGCTTGGTCTTTATTTTTCTAGGTCGCCTTCGGTTGTCCTCGTATTATCTTGGGTTTGAAAGTCCACCTTGGGCTTGGTCTTTCTTTTTGAGTTCGCCTTTGGCCGTCCTCATGTTACCCTTTGTTTGAAAGTCCACCTTCAGCTTGGTCTTTCTTTTTCGAGTTCGTCTTAGGCCATCCTCGTATTATCTTGGGTTTGAAAGTCCACCTTCGACTTGGTCTTTCTTTTCGAGTTCGCCTTCGGCTGTCCTCGCGTTACCCTTTATATGAAAGGCTACCTTCAGCTTAGTCTTTCTTTTCGAGTTCTCCTTCGACCGTCCTCGTATTATTTTGTTGTTTGAAAGTCCACCTTCGGCTTGGTCTTTCTTTCCGAGTTCGCCTTCGGCTGTCCTCGTGTTACCCTTTGTTTGAAAGTCAACCTTCGGCTTGGTCTGTCTTTTTCGAGTTCGCCTTCGGTCGTCCTGGTATTATCTTGGGTTTGAAAGTCCACCTTCGGCTTGGTCTTTCATTTCGAGTTCGCCTTCGGCCGTCCTCGCGTTACCCTTTGTTTGCAAGTCTACCTTCAGCTTAGTCTTTATTTTCGAGTTCGCCTTCGGCCGTCCTCGTATTATTTTGTTGCTGGAAAGTCCACCTACGGCTTGGTCTTTCTTTTCGAGTTCGCATTCGGCCGTTCTCGTGTTACCCTTTTTTTGAAAGTCCACCTTCGGCTTGGTTTTTCTTTTTTGAGTTCGCCTTGGGTCGTCCTCTTATTACCTTGGGTTTGAAAGTCCAGAATCGGCTTGGTCTTTCTTTTCGAGTTCGCCTTCGGCCGTCCTCGTGTTACCCTTTGTGTGAAAGTCTACCTTCGACTTGGTCTTTCTTTTTCGAGTTCGCCTTCGGCCATCGTCGTATTATCTTGGGTTTGAAAGTCCACCTTCGGCTTGGTCTTTCTTTTCGAGTTCGCCTTCGGCCATCCTCGTGTTACCCTTTGTTTGAAAGTCCACCTTCGGCTTGGTCTTTATTTTTCTAGGTCGCCTTCGGTTGTCCTCGTATTATCTTGGGTTTGAAAGTCCACCTTGGGCTTGGTCTTTCTTTTTGAGTTCGCCTTTGGCCGTCCTCATGTTACCCTTTGTTTGAAAGTCCACCTTCAGCTTGGTCTTTCTTTTTCGAGTTCGTCTTAGGCCATCCTCGTATTATCTTGGGTTTGAAAGTCCACCTTCGACTTGGTCTTTCTTTTCGAGTTCGCCTTCGGCTGTCCTCGCGTTACCCTTTATTTGAAAGCCTACCTTCAGCTTAGTCTTTCTTTTCGAGTTCTCCTTCGACCGTCCTCGTATTATTTTGTTGTTTGAAAGTCCACCTTCGGCTTGGTCTTTCTTTCCGAGTTCGCCTTCGGCTGTCCTCGTGTTACCCTTTGTTTGAAAGTCAACCTTCGGCTTGGTCTGTCTTTTTCGAGTTCGCCTTCGGTCATCCTGGTATTATCTTGGGTTTGAAAGTCCACCTTCGGCTTGGTCTTTCATTTCGAGTTCGCCTTCGGCCGTCCTCGCGTTACCCTTTGTTTGCAAGTCTACCTTCAGCTTAGTCTTTATTTTCGAGTTCGCCTTCGGCCGTCCTCGTATTATTTTGTTGCTGGAAAGTCCACCTACGGCTTGGTCTTTCTTTTCGAGTTCGCATTCGGCCGTTCTCGTGTTACCCTTTTTTTGAAAGTCCACCTTCGGCTTGGTTTTTCTTTTTTGAGTTCGCCTTGGGTCGTCCTCTTATTACCTTGGGTTTGAAAGTCCACAATCGGCTTGGTCTTTCTTTTCGAGTTCGCCTTCGACCGTCCTCGTGTTACCCTTTGTGTGAAAGTCTACCTTCGACTTGGTCTTTCTTTTTCGAGTTCGCCTTCGGCCATCGTCGTATTATCTTGGGTTTGAAAGTCCACCTTCGGCTTGGTCTTTCTTTTTGAGTTCGCCTTCGGCCGTCCTCGTGTTACCCTTTGTTTGAAAGTCCACCTTCGGCTTGGTCTTTATTTTTCTAGGTCGCCTTCGGTCGTCCTCGTATTATCTTGGGTTTGAAAGTCCACCTTGGGCTTGGTCTTTCCTTTTGAGTTCGCCTTTGGTCGTCCTCATGTTACCCTTTGTTTGAAAGTCCACCTTCGGCATGGTCTTTCTTTTTCGAGTTCGTCTTAGGCTGTCCTCGTATTATCTTGGGTTTGAAAGTCCACCTTCAGCTTGTTCTTTCTTTTCGAGTTCGCCTTCGGCTGTCCTCGCGTTACCCTTTATTTGAAAGCCTACCTTCGGCTTAGTCTTTCTTTTCGAGTTCTCCTTCGACCGTCCTCGTATTATTTTGTTGTTTGAAAGTCCACCTTCGGCTTGGTCTTTCTTTCCGAGTTCGCCTTCGGCTGTCCTCGTGTTACCCTTTGGTTGAAATTCCACCTTCGGCTTGGTCTTTCATTTCGAGTTCGCCTTCGGCCGACCTCGCGTTACCCTTTGTTTGCATGTCTACCTTCGGCTTAGTCTTTATTTTCGAGTTCGCCTTCGGCCGTCCTCGTATTATTTTGTTGCTGGAAAGTCCACCTACGGCTTGGTCTTTCTTTTCGAGTTCGCATTCGGCCGTTCTCGTGTTACCCTTTTTTTGAAAGTCCACCTTCGGCTTGGTTTTTCTTTTTTGAGTTCGCCTTGGGTCGTCCTCTTATTACCTTGGGTTTGAAAGTCCACAATCAGCTTGGTCTTTCTTTTCGAGTTCGCCTTCGGCTGTCCTCGTGTTACCCTTTGTGTGAAAGTCTACCTTCGACTTGGTCTTTCTTTTTCGAGTTCGCCTTCGGCCATCGTCGTATTATCTTGGGTTTGAAAGTCCACCTTCGGCTTGGTCTTTCTTTTCGAGTTCGCCTTCGGCCGTCCTCGTGTTACCCTTTGTTTGAAAGTCCACCTTCGGCTTGGTCTTTCTTTTTCTAGGTCGTCCTCGTATTATCTTGGGTTTGAAAGTCCACCTTGGGCTTGGTCTTTCTTTTTGTGTTCGCCTTTGGCCGTCCTCATGTTACCCTTTCTTTGAAAGTCCACCTTCGGATTGGTCTTTCTTTTTCGAGTTCGTCTTAGGCCATCCTCGTATTATCTTGGGTTTAGAAGTCCACCTTCGGCTTGGTCTTTCTTTTCGAGTTCGCCTTCGGCTGTCCTCGCGTTACCCTTTATTTGAAAGCCTACCTTCGGCTTAGTCTTTCTTTTCGAGTTCTCCTTCGACCGTCCTCGTATTATTTTGTTGTTTGAAAGTCCACCTTCGGCTTGGTCTTTCTTTCCGAGTTCGCCTTCGGCTGTCCTCGTGTTACCCTTTGTTTGAAAGTCAACCTTCGGCTTGGTCTGTCTTTTTCGAGTTCGCCTTCGGTCGTCCTGGTATTATCTTGGGTTTGAAAGTCCACCTTCGACTTGGTCTTTCATTTCGAGTTCGCCTTCGGCCGTCCTCGCGTTACCCTTTGTTTGCAAGTCTACCTTCTGCTTAGTCTTTCTTTTCGAGTTCGCCTTCGGCCGTCCTCGTATTATTTTGTTGCTGGAAAGTCCACCTACGGCTTGGTATTTCTTTTCGAGTTCGCATTCGGCCGTTCTCGTGTTACCCTTTTTTTGAAAGTCCACCTTCGGCTTGGTTTTTCTTTTTCGAGTTCGCCTTCGGTCGTCCTCGTATTACCTTGGGTTTTAAAGTCCATCATCGGCTTGGTCTTTCTTTTCGAGTTCGCCTTCGGCCGTCCTCGTGTTACCCTTTGTGTGAAAGTCTACCTTTGACTTGGTCTTTCTTTTTCGAGTTCGCCTTCGGCCATCGTCGTATTATCTTGGGTTTGAAAGTCCACCTTCGGCTTGGTCTTTCTTTTCGACTTCTCCTTCGACCGTCCTCGTGTTACCCTTTGTTTGAAAGTCCACCTTCGGCTTGTTATTCCTTTTTCTAGTTCGCCTTCGGCCGTCCTCGTATTATCTTGGGTTCGAAAGTCCACCTTCGGCTTGGTCTTTCTTTTTGAGTTCGCCTTCGGCTGTCCTCGTGTTACCCTTTGTTTGAAAGTCCACCATCGGCTTGTTCTTTCTTTTTCTAGGTCGCCTTCGGTCGTCCTCGTATTATCTTGGGTTTGAAAGTCCACCTTCAGCTTGGTCTTTCTTTTTGAGTTCCCCTTCGACTGTCCTCGCGTTACCCTTTATTTGAAAGCCTACCTTCGGCTTAGTCTTTCTTTTCGAGTTCTACTTCGACCGTCCTCGTATTATTTTGGGTTTTAAAAATCCACCTTCGGCTTGGTCTTTCTTTCCGAGTTCGCCTTCGGCCGTCCCCGTGTTACCCTTTGTTTGAAAATCAACCTTCGACTTGGTCTTTCTTTTTCGAGTTCGCCTTCGGTCGTCCTCGTATTATCTTGGGTTTGAAAGCCAACCTTCGGCTTGGTCTTTCATTTCGAGTTCGCCTTCGGCCGTCCTCGTGTTACCCTTTGTTTGAAAGTCCACCTTTGGCTTGCTCTTTCTTTTCGAGTTCGCCTTCGGCCGTCCTCATATTATTTTGTTGTTTGAAAGTCCACCATCGGCTTGGTCTTTCTTTTCATGTTCTCCTTCAACCGTCTTCGTATTATCCTGGGGTTTGAAAGTCCATCTTAGACTTGGTCTTTCTTTTCGAGTTCGCCTTTAGCCGTCCTCGTGTTACCCTTTGTGTGAAAGTCTACCTTCGACTTGGTCTTTCTTTTTCGAGTTCGCCTTCGGCCATCGTCGTATTATCTTCTGTTGGAAAGTCCACCTTCGGCTTGGTCTTTCTTTTCGAGTTCTCCTTCGACCGTCCTCGTGTTACCCTTTGTTTGAAAGTCCACCTTCGGCTTGTTATTCCTTTTTCTAGTTCGCCTTCGGCCGTCCTCGTATTATCTTAGGTTTGAAAGTCCACCTTCGGCTTGGTATTTCTTTTCGAGTTCGCCTTCGGCCGTCCTCGTGTGAGCCTTTGTTTGAAAGCCCACCTTCGGCTTGGCCTTTCTTTTTTGGGGTCGCCTTCGGCCGTCCTCGTATTATCTTGGGTTCGAAAGTCCACCTTCGGCTTGGTCTTTCATTTCGAGTTCGCCTTCGGCCGTCCTCGTGTTACCCTATGTTTGCAAGTCTACCTTCTGCTTAGTCTTTCTTTTCGAGTTCGCCTTCGGCTGTCCTCGTATTATTTTGTTGCTGGAAAGTCCACCTACGGCTTGGTCTTTCTTTTCGAGTTCGCATTCGGCCGTTCTCGTGTTACCCTTTTTTTGAAAGTCCACCTTCGGCTTGTTATTCCTTTTTCTAGTTCGCCTTCGGCCGTCCTCGTATTATCTTGGGTTCGAAAGTCCACCTTCGGCTTGGTCTTTCTTTTTGAGTTCGCCTTCGGCTGTCCTCGTGTTACCCTTTGTTTGAAAGTCCACCATCGGCTTGTTCTTTCTTTTTCTAGGTCGCCTTCGGTCGTCCTCGTATTATCTTGGGTTTGAAAGTCCACCTTCAGCTTGGTCTTTCTTTTTGAGTTCCCCTTCGACTGTCCTCGCGTTACCCTTTATTTGAAAGCCTACCTTCGGCTTAGTCTTTCTTTTCGAGTTCTACTTCGACCGTCCTCGTATTATTTTGGGTTTTAAAAATCCACCTTCGGCTTGGTCTTTCTTTCCGAGTTCGCCTTCGGCCGTCCCCGTGTTACCCTTTGTTTGAAAATCAACCTTCGACTTGGTCTTTCTTTTTCGAGTTCGCCTTCGGTCGTCCTCGTATTATCTTGGGTTTGAAAGCCAACCTTCGGCTTGGTCTTTCATTTCGAGTTCGCCTTCGGCCGTCCTCGTGTTACCCTTTGTTTGAAAGTCCACCTTTGGCTTGCTCTTTCTTTTCGAGTTCGCCTTCGGCCGTCCTCATATTATTTTGTTGTTTGAAAGTCCACCATCGGCTTGGTCTTTCTTTTCATGTTCTCCTTCAACCGTCTTCGTATTATCCTGGGGTTTGAAAGTCCATCTTAGACTTGGTCTTTCTTTTCGAGTTCGCCTTTAGCCGTCCTCGTGTTACCCTTTGTGTGAAAGTCTACCTTCGACTTGGTCTTTCTTTTTCGAGTTCGCCTTCGGCCATCGTCGTATTATCTTCTGTTGGAAAGTCCACCTTCGGCTTGGTCTTTCTTTTCGAGTTCTCCTTCGACCGTCCTCGTGTTACCCTTTGTTTGAAAGTCCACCTTCGGCTTGTTATTCCTTTTTCTAGTTCGCCTTCGGCCGTCCTCGTATTATCTTAGGTTTGAAAGTCCACCTTCGGCTTGGTATTTCTTTTCGAGTTCGCCTTCGGCCGTCCTCGTGTGAGCCTTTGTTTGAAAGCCCACCTTCGGCTTGGCCTTTCTTTTTTGGGGTCGCCTTCGGCCGTCCTCGTATTATCTTGGGTTCGAAAGTCCACCTTCGGCTTGGTCTTTCATTTCGAGTTCGCCTTCGGCCGTCCTCGTGTTACCCTTTGTTTGCAAGTCTACCTTCTGCTTAGTCTTTCTTTTCGAGTTCGCCTTCGGCTGTCCTCGTATTATTTTGTTGCTGGAAAGTCCACCTACGGCTTGGTCTTTCTTTTCGAGTTCGCATTCGGCCGTTCTCGTGTTACCCTTTTTTTGAAAGTCCACCTTCGGCTTGGTTTTTCTTTTTTGAGTTCGCCTTGGGTCGTCCTCTTATTACCTTGGGTTTGGAAGTCCACAATCGGCTTGGTCTTTCTTTTCGAGTTCGCCTTCGGCCGTCCTAGTGTTACCCTTTGTGTGAAAGTCTACCTTCGACTTGGTCTTTCTTTTTCGAGTTCGCCTTCGGCCATCGTCGTATTATCTTGGGTTTGAAAGTCCACCTTCGGCTTGGTCTTTCTTTTCGAGTTCGCCTTCGGCCGTCCTCGTGTTACCCTTTGTTTGAAAGTCCACCTTCGGCTTGGTCTTTATTTTTCTAGGTCGCCTTCGGTTGTCCTCGTATTATCTTGGGTTTGAAAGTCCACCTTGGGCTTGGTCTTTCTTTTTGAGTTTGCCTTTGGCCGTCCTCATGTTACCCTTTGTTTGAAAGTCCACCTTCAGCTTGGTCTTTCTTTTTCGAGTTCGTCTTAGGCCATCCTCGTATTATCTTGGGTTTGAAAGTCCACCTTCGACTTGGTCTTTCTTTTCGAGTTCGCCTTCGGCTGTCCTCGCGTTACCCTTTATTTGAAAGCCTACCTTCAGCTTAGTCTTTCTTTTCGAGTTCTCCTTCGACCATCCTCGTATTATTTTGTTGTTTGAAAGTCCACCTTCGGCTTGGTCTTTCTTTCCGAGTTCGCCTTCGGCTGTCCTCGTGTTACCCTTTGTTTGAAAGTCAACCTTCGGCTTGGTCTGTCTTTTTCGAGTTCGCCTTCGGTCATCCTGGTATTATCTTGGGTTTGAAAGTCCACCTTCGGCTTGGTCTTTCATTTCGAGTTCGCCTTCGGCCGTCCTCGCGTTACGCTTTGTTTGCAAGTCTACCTTCAGCTTAGTCTTTATTTTCGAGTTCGCCTTCGGTCGTCCTCGTATTATTTTGTTGCTGGAAAGTCCACCTACGGCTTGGTCTTTCTTTTCGAGTTCGCATTCGGCCGTTCTCGTGTTACCCTTTTTTTGAAAGTCCACCTTCGGCTTGGTTTTTCTTTTTTGAGTTCGCCTTGGGTCGTCCTCTTATTACCTTGGGTTTGAAAGTCCACAATCGGCTTGGTCTTTCTTTTCGAGTTCGCCTTCGGCCGTCCTCGTGTTACCCTTTGTGTGAAAGTCTACCTTCGACTTGGTCTTTCTTTTTCGAGTTCGCCTTCGGCCATCGTCGTATTATCTTGGGTTTGAAAGTCCACCTTCGGCTTGGTCTTTCTTTTTGAGTTCGCCTTCGGCCGTCCTCGTGTTACCCTTTGTTTGAAAGTCCACCTTCGGCTTGGTCTTTCTTTTTCTAGGTCGCCTTCGGTCGTCCTCGTATTATCTTGGGTTTGAAAGTCCACCTTGGGCTTGGTCTTTCCTTTTGAGTTCGCCTTTGGTCGTCCTCATGTTACCCTTTGTTTGAAAGTCCACCTTCGGCATGGTCTTTCTTTTTCGAGTTCGTCTTAGGCCGTCCTCGTATTATCTTGGGTTTGAAAGTCCACCTTCGGCTTGTTCTTTCTTTTCGAGTTCGCCTTCGGCTGTCCTCGCGTTACCCTTTATTTGAAAGCCTACCTTCGGCTTAGTCTTTCTTTTCGAGTTCTCCTTCGACCGTCCTCGTATTATTTTGTTGTTTGAAAGTCCACCTTCGGCTTGGTCTTTCTTTCCGAGTTCGCCTTCGGCTGTCCTCGTGTTACCCTTTGGTTGAAAGTCCACCTTCGGCTTGGTCTTTCATTTCAAGTTCGCCTTCGGCCGTCCTCGCGTTACCCTTTGTTTGCATGTCTACCTTCGGCTTAGTCTTTATTTTCGAGTTCGCCTTCGGCCGTCCTCGTATTATTTTGTTGCTGGAAAGTCCACCTACGGCTTGGTCTTTCTTTTCGAGTTCGCATTCGGCCGTTCTCGTGTTACCCTTTTTTTGAAAGTCCACCTTAGGCTTGGTTTTTCTTTTTTGAGTTCGCCTTGGGTCGTCCTCTTATTACCTTGGGTTTGAAAGTCCACAATCAGCTTGGTCTTTCTTTTCGAGTTCGCCTTCGGCCGTCCTCGTGTTACCCTTTGTGTGAAAGTCTACCTTCGACTTGGTCTTTCTTTTTCGAGTTCGCCTTCGGCCATCGTCGTATTATCTTGGGTTTGAAAGTCCACCTTCGGCTTGGTCTTTCTTTTCGAGTTCGCCTTCGGCCGTCCTCGTGTTACCCTTTGTTTGAAAGTCCACCTTCAGCTTGGTCTTTCTTTTTCTAGGTCGTCCTCGTATTATCTTGGGTTTGAAAGTCCACCTTGGGCTTGGTCTTTCTTTTTGAGTTCGCCTTTGGCCGTCCTCATGTTACCCTTTGTTTGAAAGTCCACGTTCGGCTTGGTCTTTCTTTTTCGAGTTCGTCTTAGGCCATCCTCGTATTATCTTGGGTTTAAAAGTCCACCTTTGGCTTGGTCTTTCTTTTCGAGTTCGCCTTCGGCTGTCCTCGCGTTACCCTTTATTTGAAAGCCTACCTTCGGCTTAGTCTTTCTTTTCGAGTTCTCCTTCGACCGTCCTCGTATTATTTTGTTGTTTGAAAGTCCACCTTCGGCTTGGTCTTTCTTTCCGAGTTCGCCTTCGGCTGTCCTCGTGTTACCCTTTGTTTGAAAGTTAACCTTCGGCTTGGTCTGTCTTTGTCGAGTTCGCCTTCGGTCGTCCTGGTATTATCTTGGGTTTGAAAGTCCACCTTCGGCTTGGTCTTTCATTTCGAGTTCGCCTTCGGCCGTCCTCGCGTTACCCTTTGTTTGCAAGTCTACCTTCTGCTTAGTCTTTCTTTTCGAGTTCGCCTTCGGCCGTCCTCGTATTATTTTGTTGCTGGAAAGTCCACCTACGGCTTGGTATTTCTTTTCGAGTTCGCATTCGGCCGTTCTCGTGTTATCCTTTTTTTGAAAGTCCACCTTCGGCTTGGTTTTTCTTTTTCGAGTTCGCCTTCGGTCGTCCTCGTATTACCTTGGGTTTTAAAGTCCATCATCGGCTTAGTCTTTCTTTTTGAGTTCGCCTTCGGCCGTCCTCGTGTTACCCTTTGTGTGAAAGTCTACCTTCGACTTGGTCTTTCTTTTTCGAGTTCGCCTTCGGCCATCGTCGTATTATCTTGGGTTTGAAAGTCCACCTTCGGCTTGGTCTTTCTTTTCGAGTTCTCCTTCGACCGTCCTCGTGTTACCCTTTGTTTGAAAGTCCACCTTCGGCTTGTTATTCCTTTTTCTAGTTCGCCTTCGGCCGTCCTCGTATTATCTTGGGTTCGAAAGTCCACCTTCGGCTTGGTCTTTCTTTTCGAGTTCGCCTTCGGCTGTCCTCGTGTTACCCTTTGTTTGAAAGTCCACCATCGGCTTGTTCTTTCTTTTTCTAGGTCGCCTTCGGTCGTCCTCGTATTATCTTGGGTTTGAAAGTCCACCTTCAGCTTGGTCTTTCTTTTTGAGTTCCCCTTCGGCTGTCCTCGCGTTACCCTTTATTTGAAAGCCTACCTTCGGCTTAGTCTTTCTTTTCGAGTTCTACTTCGACCGTCCTCGTATTATTTTGGGTTTTAAAAATCCACCTTCGGCTTGGTCTTTCTTTCCGAGTTCGCCTTCGGCCGTCCTCGTGTTACCCTTTGTTTGAAAATCAACCTTCGACTTGGTCTTTCTTTTTCGAGTTCGCCTTCGGTCGTCCTCGTATTATCTTGGGTTTGAAAGCCAACCTTCGGCTTGGTCTTTCATTTCGAGTTCGCCTTCGGCCGTCCTCGTGTTACCCTTTGTTTGAAAGTCCACCTTTGGCTTGCTCTTTCTTTTCGAGTTCGCCTTCGGCCGTCCTCATATTATTTTGTTGTTTGAAAGTCCACCATCGGCTTGGTCTTTCTTTTCATGTTCTCCTTCAACCGTCTTCGTATTATCCTGGGGTTTGAAAGTCCATCTTAGACTTGGTCTTTCTTTTCGAGTTCGCCTTTGGCCGTCCTCGTGTTACCCTTTGTGTGAAAGTCTACCTTCGACTTGGTCTTTGTTTTTCGAGTTCGCCTTCGGCCATCGTCGTATTATCTTCTGTTGGAAAGTCCACCTTCGGCTTGGTCTTTCTTTTCGAGTTCTCCTTCGACCGTCCTCGTGTTACCCTTTGTTTGAAAGTCCACCTTCGGCTTGTTATTCCTTTTTCTAGTTCGCCTTCGGCCGTCCTCGTATTATCTTAGGTTTGAAAGTCCACCTTCGGCTTGGTATTTCTTTTCGAGTTCGCCTTTGGCCGTCCTCGTGTGACCCTTTGTTTGAAAGCCCACCTTCGGCTTGGCCTTTCTTTTTTGGGTTCGCCTTCGGCCGTCCTCGTATTATCTTGGGTTCGAAAGTCCACCTTCGGCTTGGTCTTTCATTTCGAGTTCGCCTTCGGCCGTCCTCGCGTTACCCTTTGTTTGCAAGTCTACCTTCTGCTTAGTCTTTCTTTTCGAGTTCGCCTTCGGCCGTCCTCGTATTATTTTGTTGCTGGAAAGTCCACCTACGGCTTGGTATTTCTTTTCGAGTTCGCATTCGGCCGTTCTCGTGTTACCCTTTTTTTGAAAGTCCACCTTCGGCTTGGTTTTTCTTTTTCGAGTTCGCCTTCGGTCATCCTCGTATTACCTTGGGTTTTAAAGTCCATCATCGGCTTGGTCTTTCTTTTCGAGTTCGCCTTCGGCCGTCCTCGTGTTACCCTTTGTGTGAAAGTCTACCTTCGACTTGGTCTTTCTTTTTCGAGTTCGCCTTCGGCCATCGTCGTATTATCTTCGGTTTGAAAGTCCACATTCGGCTTGGTCTTTCTTTTCGAGTTCTCCTTCGACCGTCCTCGTGTTACCCTTTGTTTGAAAGTCCACCTTCGGCTTGTTATTCCTTTTTCTAGTTCGCCTTCGGCCGTCCTCGTATTATCTTGGGTTCGAAACTCCACCTTCGGCTTGGTCTTTCTTTTCGAGTTTGCCTTCGGCTGTCCTCGTGTTACCCTTTGTTTGAAAGTCCACCATCGGCTTGTTCTTTCTTTTTCTAGGTCGCCTTCGGTCGTCCTCGTATTATCTTGGGTTTGAAAGTCCACCTTCGGCTTGGTCTTTCATTTCGAGTTCGCCTTCGGCCGTCCTCGCGTTACCCTTTGTTTGCAAGTCTACCTTCTGCTTAGTCTTTCTTTTCGAGTTCGCCTTCGGCCGTCCTCGTATTATTTTGTTGCTGGAAAGTCCACCTACGGCTTGGTATTTCTTTTCGAGTTCGCATTCGGCCGTTCTCGTGTTACCCTTTTTTTGAAAGTCCACCTTCGGCTTGGTTTTTCTTTTTCGAGTTCGCCTTCGGTCATCCTCGTATTACCTTGGGTTTTAAAGTCCATCATCGGCTTGGTCTTTCTTTTCGAGTTCGCCTTCGGCCGTCCTCGTGTTACCCTTTGTGTGAAAGTCTACCTTCGACTTGGTCTTTCTTTTTCGAGTTCGCCTTCGGCCATCGTCGTATTATCTTCGGTTTGAAAGTCCACCTTCGGCTTGGTCTTTCTTTTCGAGTTCTCCTTCGACCGTCCTCGTGTTACCCTTTGTTTGAAAGTCCACCTTCGGCTTGTTATTCCTTTTTCTAGTTCGCCTTCGGCCGTCCTCGTATTATCTTGGGTTCGAAAGTCCACCTTCGGCTTGGTCTTTCTTTTCGAGTTCGCCTTCGGCTGTCCTCGTGTTACCCTTTGTTTGAAAGTCCACCATCGGCTTGTTCTTTCTTTTTCTAGGTCGCCTTCGGTCGTCCTCGTATTATCTTGGGTTTGAAAGTCCACCTTCAGCTTGGTCTTTCTTTTTGAGTTCCCCTTCGGCTGTCCTCGCGTTACCCTTTATTTGAGAGCCTACCTTCGGCTTAGTCTTTCTTTTCGAGTTCTACTTCGACCGTCCTCGTATTATTTTGGGTTTTAAAAATCCACCTTCGGCTTGGTCTTTCTTTCCGAGTTCGCCTTCGGCCGTCCTCGTGTTACCCTTTGTTTGAAAATCAACCTTCGACTTGGTCTTTCTTTTTCGAGTTCGCCTTCGGTCGTCCTCGTATTATCTTGGGTTTGAAATCCAACCTTCGGCTTGGTATTTCATTTCGAGTTCGCCTTCGGCCGTCCTCGTGTTACCCTTTGTTTGAAAGTCCACCTTTGGCTTGCTCTTTCTTTTCGAGTTCGCCTTCGGCCGTCCTCATATTATTTTGTTGTTTGAAAGTCCACCATTGGCTTGGTCTTTCTTTTCATGTTCTCCTTCAACCGTCTTCGTATTATCCTGGGGTTTGAAAGTCCATCTTAGACTTGGTCTTTCTTTTCGAGTTCGCCTTTGGCCGTCCTCGTGTTACCCTTTGTGTGAAAGTCTACCTTCGACTTGGTCTTTCTTTTTCGAGTTCGCCTTCGGCCATCGTCGTATTATCTTCTGTTGGAAAGTCCACCTTCGGCTTGGTCTTTCTTTTCGAGTTCTCCTTCGACCGTCCTCGTGTTACCCTTTGTTTGAAAGTCCACCTTCGGCTTGTTATTCCTTTTTCTAGTTCGCCTTCGGCCGTCCTCGTATTATCTTAGGTTTGAAAGTCCACCTTCGGCTTGGTATTTCTTTTCGAGTTCGCCTTCGGCCGTCCTCGTGTGACCCTTTGTTTGAAAGCCCACCTTCGGCTTGGCCTTTCTTTTTTGG
This sequence comes from Lathyrus tuberosus, assembly GCA_022829125.1. Taxonomy (NCBI): domain Eukaryota; kingdom Viridiplantae; phylum Streptophyta; class Magnoliopsida; order Fabales; family Fabaceae; genus Lathyrus; species Lathyrus tuberosus. The sequence goes on from JALAZF010000438.1 coordinate 3,168,478, forward strand.
GTTCGCCTTCGGCCGTCCTCGTATTATCTTGGGTTCGAAAGTCCACCTTCGGCTTGGTCTTTCATTTCGAGTTCGCCTTCGGCCGTCCTCGCGTTACCCTTTGTTTGCAAGTCTACCTTCTGCTTAGTCTTTCTTTTCGAGTTCGCCTTCGGCCGTCCTCGTATTATTTTGTTGCTGGAAAGTCCACCTACGGCTTGGTATTTCTTTTCGAGTTCGCATTCGGCCGTTCTCGTGTTACCCTTTTTTTGAAAGTCCACCTTCGGATTGGTTTTTCTTTTTCGAGTTCGCCTTCGGTCATCCTCGTATTACCTTGGGTTTTAAAGTCCATCATCGGCTTGGTCTTTCTTTTCGAGTTCGCCTTCGGCCGTCCTCGTGTTACCCTTTGTGTGAAAGTCTACCTTCGACTTGGTCTTTCTTTTTCGAGTTCGCCTTCGGCCATCGTCGTATTATCTTCGGTTTGAAAGTCCACCTTCGGCTTGGTCTTTCTTTTCGAGTTCTCCTTCGACCGTCCTCGTGTTACCCTTTGTTTGAAAGTCCACCTTCGGCTTGTTATTCCTTTTTCTAGTTCGCCTTCGGCCGTCCTCGTATTATCTTGGGTTCGAAAGTCCACCTTCGGCTTGGTCTTTCTTTTCGAGTTCGCCTTCGGCTGTCCTCGTGTTACCCTTTGTTTGAAAGTCCACCATCGGCTTGTTCTTTCTTTTTCTAGGTCGCCTTCGGTCGTCCTCGTATTATCTTGGGTTTGAAAGTCCACCTTCAGCTTGGTCTTTCTTTTTGAGTTCCCCTTCGGCTGTCCTCGCGTTACCCTTTATTTGAAAGCCTACCTTCGGCTTAGTCTTTCTTTTCGAGTTCTACTTCGACCGTCCTCGTATTATTTTGGGTTTTAAAAATCCACCTTCGGCTTGGTCTTTCTTTCCGAGTTCGCCTTCGGCCGTCCTCGTGTTACCCTTTGTTTGAAAATCAACCTTCGACTTGGTCTTTCTTTTTCGAGTTCGCCTTCGGTCGTCCTCGTATTATCTTGGGTTTGAAAGCCAACCTTCGGCTTGGTCTTTCATTTCGAGTTCGCCTTCGGCCGTCCTCGTGTTACCCTTTGTTTGAAAGTCCACCTTTGGCTTGCTCTTTCTTTTCGAGTTCGCCTTCGGCCGTCCTCATATTATTTTGTTGTTTGAAAGTCCACCCTCGGCTTGGTCTTTCTTTTCATGTTCTCCTTCAACCGTCTTCGTATTATCCTGGGGTTTGAAAGTCCATCTTAGACTTGGTCTTTCTTTTCGAGTTCGCCTTTGGCCGTCCTCGTGTTGCCCTTTGTGTGAAAGTCTACCTTCGACTTGGTCTTTCTTTTTCGAGTTCGCCTTCGGCCATCGTCGTATTATCTTCTGTTGGAAAGTCCACCTTCGGCTTGGTCTTTCTTTTCGAGTTCTCCTTCGACCGTCCTCGTGTTACCCTTTGTTTGAAAGTCCACCTTCGGCTTGTTATTCCTTTTTCTAGTTCGCCTTCGGCCGTCCTCGTATTATCTTAGGTTTGAAAGTCCACCTTCGGCTTGGTATTTCTTTTCGAGTTCGCCTTCGGCCGTCCTCGTGTGACCCTTTGTTTGAAAGCCCACCTTCGGCTTGGCCTTTCTTTTTTGGGTTCGCCTTCGGCCGTCCTCGTATTATCTTGGGTTCGAAAGTCCACCTTCGGCTTGGTCTTTCATTTCGAGTTCGCCTTCGGCCGTCCTCGCGTTACCCTTTGTTTGCAAGTCTACCTTCTGCTTAGTCTTTCTTTTCGAGTTCGCCTTCGGCCGTCCTCGTATTATTTTGTTGCTGGAAAGTCCACCTACGGCTTGGTATTTCTTTTCGAGTTCGCATTCGGCCGTTCTCGTGTTACCCTTTTTTTGAAAGTCCACCTTCGGCTTGGTTTTTCTTTTTCGAGTTCGCCTTCGGTCATCCTCGTATTACCTTGGGTTTTAAAGTCCATCATCGGCTTGGTCTTTCTTTTCGAGTTCGCCTTCGGCCGTCCTCGTGTTACCCTTTGTGTGAAAGTCTACCTTCGACTTGGTCTTTCTTTTTCGAGTTCGCCTTCGGCCATCGTCGTATTATCTTCGGTTTGAAAGTCCACCTTCGGCTTGGTCTTTCTTTTCGAGTTCTCCTTCGACCGTCCTCGTGTTACCCTTTGTTTGAAAGTCCACCTTCGGCTTGTTATTCCTTTTTCTAGTTCGCCTTCGGCCGTCCTCGTATTATCTTGGGTTCGAAAGTCCACCTTCGGCTTGGTCTTTCTTTTCGAGTTCGCCTTCGGCTGTCCTCGTGTTACCCTTTGTTTGAAAGTCCACCATCGGCTTGTTCTTTCTTTTTCTAGGTCGCCTTCGGTCGTCCTCGTATTATCTTGGGTTTGAAAGTCCACCTTCAGCTTGGTCTTTCTTTTTGAGTTCCCCTTCGGCTGTCCTCGCGTTACCCTTTATTTGAAAGCCTACCTTCGGCTTAGTCTTTCTTTTCGACTTCTACTTCGACCGTCCTCGTATTATTTTAGGTTTTAAAAATCCACCTTCGGCTTGGTCTTTCTTTCCGAGTTCGCCTTCGGCCGTCCTCGTGTTACCCTTTGTTTGAAAGTCCACCTTTGGCTTGCTCTTTCTTTTCGAGTTCGCCTTCGGCCGTCCTCATATTATTTTGTTGTTTGAAAGTCCACCATCGGCTTGGTCTTTCTTTTCATGTTCTCCTTCAACCGTCTTCGTATTATCCTGGGGTTTGAAAGTCCATCTTAGACTTGGTCTTTCTTTTCGAGTTCGCCTTTAGCCGTCCTCGTGTTACCCTTTGTGTGAAAGTCTACCTTCGACTTGGTCTTTCTTTTTCGAGTTCGCCTTCGGCCATCGTCGTATTATCTTCTGTTGGAAAGTCCACCCTCGGCTTGGTCTTTCTTTTCGAGTTCTCCTTCGACCGTCCTCGTGTTACCCTTTGTTTGAAAGTCCACCTTCGGCTTGTTATTCCTTTTTCTAGTTCGCCTTCGGCCGTCCTCGTATTATCTTAGGTTTGAAAGTCCACCTTCGGCTTGGTATTTCTTTTCGAGTTCGCCTTCGGCCGTTCTCGTGTGACCCTTTGTTTGAAAGCCCACCTTCGGCTTAGCCTTTCTTTTTTGGGGTCGCCTTCGGCCGTCCTCGTATTATCTTGGGTTCGAAAGTCCACCTTCGGCTCGGTCTTTCATTTCGAGTTCGCCTTCGGCCGTCCTCGTGTTACCCTTTGTTTGCAAGTCTACCTTCTGCTTAGTCTTTCTTTTCGAGTTCGCCTTCGGCCGTCCTCGTATTATTTTGTTGCTGGAAAGTCCACCTACGGCTTGGTCTTTCTTTTCGAGTTCGCATTCGGCCGTTCTCGTGTTACCCTTTTTTTGAAAGTCCACCTTCGGCTTGGTTTTTCTTTTTTGAGTTCGCCTTGGGTCGTCCTCTTATTACCTTGGGTTTGAAAGTCCACAATCGGCTTGGTCTTTCTTTTCGAGTTCGCCTTCGGCCGTCCTCGTGTTACCCTTTGTGTGAAAGTCTACCTTCGACTTGGTCTTTCTTTTTCAAGTTCGCCTTCGGCCATCGTCGTATTATCTTGGGTTTGAAAGTCCACCTTCGGCTTGGTCTTTCTTTTCGAGTTCGCCTTCGGCCGTCCTCGTGTTACCCTTTGTTTGAAAGTCCACCTTCGGCTTGGTCTTTATTTTTCTAGGTCGCCTTCGGTTGTCCTCGTATTATCTTGGGTTTGAAAGTCCACCTTGGGCTTGGTCTTTCTTTTTGAGTTTGCCTTTGGCCGTCCTCATGTTACCCTTTGTTTGAAAGTCCACCTTCAGCTTGGTCTTTCTTTTTCGAGTTCGTCTTAGGCCATCCTCGTATTATCTTGGGTTTGAAAGTCCACCTTCGACTTGGTCTTTCTTTTCGAGTTCGCCTTCGGCTGTCCTCGTGTTACCCTTTATTTGAAAGCCTACCTTCAGCTTAGTCTTTCTTTTCGAGTTCTCCTTCGACCGTCCTCGTATTATTTTGTTGTTTGAAAGTCCACCTTCGGCTTGGTCTTTCTTTCTGAGTTCGCCTTCGGCTGTCCTCGTGTTACCCTTTGTTTGAAAGTCAACCTTCGGCTTGGTCTGTCTTTTTCGAGTTCGCCTTCGGTCATCCTGGTATTATCTTGGGTTTGAAAGTCCACCTTTGGCTTGGTCTTTCATTTCGAGTTCGCCTTCGGCCGTCCTCGCGTTACCCTTTGTTTGCAAGTCTACCTTCAGCTTAGTCTTTATTTTCGAGTTCGCCTTCGGTCGTCCTCGTATTATTTTGTTGCTGGAAAGTCCACCTACGGCTTGGTCATTCTTTTCGAGTTCGCATTCGGCCGTTCTCGTGTTACCCTTTTTTTGAAAGTCCACCTTCGGCTTGGTTTTTCTTTTTTGAGTTCGCCTTGGGTCGTCCTCTTATTACCTTGGGTTTGAAAGTCCACAATCGGCTTGGTCTTTCTTTTCGAGTTCGCCTTCGTCCGTCCTCGTGTTACCCTTTGTGTGAAAGTCTACCTTCGACTTGGTCTTTCTTTTTCGAGTTCGCCTTCGGCCATCATCGTATTATCTTCTGTTGGAAAGTCCACCTTCGGCTTGGTCTTTCTTTTCGAGTTCTCCTTCGACCGTCCTCGTGTTACCCTTTGTTTGAAAGTCCACCTTCGGCTTGTTATTCCTTTTTCTAGTTCGCCTTCGGCCGTCCTCGTATTATCTTAGGTTTGAAAGTCCACCTTCGGCTTGGTCTTTCTTTTTGAGTTCCCCTTCGGCTGTCCTCGCGTTACCCTTTATTTGAAAGCCTACCTTCGGCTTAGTCTTTCTTTTCGAGTTCTACTTCGACCGTCCTCGTATTATTTTGGGTTTTAAAAATCCACCTTCGGCTTGGTCTTTCTTTCCGAGTTCGCCTTCGGCCGTCCTCGTGTTACCCTTTGTTTGAAAATCAACCTTCGACTTGGTCTTTCTTTTTCGAGTTCGCCTTCGGTCGTCCTCATATTATCTTGGGTTTGAAAGCCAACCTTCGGCTTGGTCTTTCATTTCGAGTTCGCCTTCGGCCGTCCTCGTGTTACCCTTTGTTTGAAAGTCCACCTTTGGCTTGCTCTTTCTTTTCGAGTTCGCCTTCGGCCGTCCTCATATTATTTTGTTGTTTGAAAGTCCACCATCGGCTTGGTCTTTCTTTTCATGTTCTCCTTCAACCGTCTTCGTATTATCCTGGGGTTTGAAAGTCCATCTTAGACTTGGTCTTTCTTTTCGAGTTCGCCTTTAGCCGTCCTCGTGTTACCCTTTGTGTGAAAGTCTACCTTCGACTTGGTCTTTCTTTTTCGAGTTCGCCTTCGGCCATCGTCGTATTATCTTCTGTTGGAAAGTCCACCTTCGGCTTGGTCTTTCTTTTCGAGTTCTCCTTCGACCGTCCTCGTGTTACCCTTTGTTTGAAAGTCCACCTTCGGCTTGTTATTCCTTTTTCTAGTTCGCCTTCGGCCGTCCTCGTATTATCTTAGGTTTGAAAGTCCACCTTCGGCTTGGTATTTCTTTTCGAGTTCGCCTTCGGCCGTCCTCGTGTGACCCTTTGTTTGAAAGCCCACCTTCGGCTTGGCCTTTCTTTTTTGGGGTCGCCTTCGGCCGTCCTCGTATTATCTTGGGTTCGAAAGTCCACCTTCGGCTCGGTCTTTCATTTCGAGTTCGCCTTCGGCCGTCCTCGTGTTACCCTTTGTTTGCAAGTCTACCTTCTGCTTAGTCTTTCTTTTCGAGTTCGCCTTCGGCCGTCCTCGTATTATTTTGTTGCTGGAAAGTCCACCTACGGCTTGGTCTTTCTTTTCGAGTTCGCATTCGGCCGTTCTCGTGTTACCCTTTTTTTGAAAGTCCACCTTCGGCTTGGTTTTTCTTTTTTGAGTTCGCCTTGGGTCGTCCTCTTATTACCTTGGGTTTGAAAGTCCACAATCGGCTTGGTCTTTCTTTTCGAGTTCGCCTTCGGCCGTCCTCGTGTTACCCTTTGTGTGAAAGTCTACCTTCGACTTGGTCTTTCTTTTTCAAGTTCGCCTTCGGCCATCGTCGTATTATCTTGGGTTTGAAAGTCCACCTTCGGCTTGGTCTTTCTTTTCGAGTTCGCCTTCGGCCGTCCTCGTGTTACCCTTTGTTTGAAAGTCCACCTTCGGCTTGGTCTTTATTTTTCTAGGTCGCCTTCGGTTGTCCTCGTATTATCTTGGGTTTGAAAGTCCACCTTGGGCTTGGTCTTTCTTTTTGAGTTTGCCTTTGGCCGTCCTCATGTTACCCTTTGTTTGAAAGTCCACCTTCAGCTTGGTCTTTCTTTTTCGAGTTCGTCTTAGGCCATCCTCGTATTATCTTGGGTTTGAAAGTCCACCTTCGACTTGGTCTTTCTTTTCGAGTTCGCCTTCGGCTGTCCTCGTGTTACCCTTTATTTGAAAGCCTACCTTCAGCTTAGTCTTTCTTTTCGAGTTCTCCTTCGTCCGTCCTCGTATTATTTTGTTGTTTGAAAGTCCACCTTCGGCTTGGTCTTTCTTTCTGAGTTCGCCTTCGGCTGTCCTCGTGTTACCCTTTGTTTGAAAGTCAACCTTCGGCTTGGTCTGTCTTTTTCGAGTTCGCCTTCGGTCATCCTGGTATTATCTTGGGTTTGAAAGTCCACCTTCGGCTTGGTCTTTCATTTCGAGTTCGCCTTCGGCCGTCCTCGCGTTACCCTTTGTTTGCAAGTCTACCTTCAGCTTAGTCTTTATTTTCGAGTTCGCCTTCGGTCGTCCTCGTATTATTTTGTTGCTGGAAAGTCCACCTACGGCTTGGTCATTCTTTTCGAGTTCGCATTCGGCCGTTCTCGTGTTACCCTTTTTTTGAAAGTCCACCTTCGGCTTGGTTTTTCTTTTTTGAGTTCGCCTTGGGTCGTCCTCTTATTACCTTGGGTTTGAAAGTCCACAATCGGCTTGGTCTTTCTTTTCGAGTTCGCCTTCGGCCGTCCTCGTGTTACCCTTTGTGTGAAAGTCTACCTTCGACTTGGTCTTTCTTTTTCGAGTTCGCCTTCGGCCATCGTCGTATTATCTTCTGTTGGAAAGTCCACCTTCGGCTTGGTCTTTCTTTTCGAGTTCTCCTTCGACCGTCCTCGTGTTACCCTTTGTTTGAAAGTCCACCTTCGGCTTGTTATTCCTTTTTCTAGTTCGCCTTCGGCCGTCCTCGTATTATCTTAGGTTTGAAAGTCCACCTTCGGCTTGGTCTTTCTTTTTGAGTTCCCCTTCGGCTGTCCTCGCGTTACCCTTTATTTGAAAGCCTACCTTCGGCTTAGTCTTTCTTTTCGAGTTCTACTTCGACCATCCTCGTATTATTTTGTTGTTTGAAAGTCCACCTTCGGCTTGGTCTTTCTTTCCGAGTTCGCCTTCGGCTGTCCTCGCGTTACCCTTTGTTTGAAAGTCAACCTTCGGCTTGGTCTGTCTTTTTCGAGTTCGCCTTCGGTCATCCTGGTATTATCTTGGGTTTGAAAGCCAACCTTCGGCTTGGTCTTTCATTTCGAGTTCGCCTTCGGCCGTCCTCGTGTTACCCTTTGTTTGAAAGTCCACCTTTGGCTTGCTCTTTCTTTTCGAGTTCGCCTTCGGCCGTCCTCATATTATTTTGTTGTTTGAAAGTCCACCATCGGCTTGGTCTTTCTTTTCATGTTCTCCTTCAACCGTCTTCGTATTATCCTGGGGTTTGAAAGTCCATCTTAGACTTGGTCTTTCTTTTCGAGTTCGCCTTTGGCCGTCCTCGTGTTACCCTTTGTGTGAAAGTCTACCTTCGACTTGGTCTTTCTTTTTCGAGTTCGCCTTCGGCCATCGTCGTATTATCTTCTGTTGGAAAGTCCACCTTCGGCTTGGTCTTTCTTTTCGAGTTCTCCTTCGACCGTCCTCGTGTTACCCTTTGTTTGAAAGTCCACCTTCGGCTTGTTATTCCTTTTTCTAGTTCGGCTTCGGCCGTCCTCGTATTATCTTAGGTTTGAAAGTCCACCTTCGGCTTGGTCTTTCTTTTTGAGTTCCCCTTCGGCTGTCCTCGCGTTACCCTTTATTTGAAAGCCTACCTTCGGCTTAGTCTTTCTTTTCGAGTTCTACTTCGACCGTCCTCGTATTATTTTGGGTTTTAAAAATCCACCTTCGGCTTGGTCTTTCTTTCCGAGTTCGCCTTCGGCCGTCCTCGTGTTACCCTTTGTTTGAAAATCAACCTTCGACTTGGTCTTTCTTTTTCGAGTTCGCCTTCGGTCGTCCTCATATTATCTTGGGTTTGAAAGCCAACCTTCGGCTTGGTCTTTCATTTCGAGTTCGCCTTCGGCCGTCCTCGTGTTACCCTTTGTTTGAAAGTCAACCTTTGGCTTGCTCTTTCTTTTCGAGTTCGCCTTCGGCCGTCCTCATATTATTTTGTTGTTTGAAAGTCCACCATCGGCTTGGTCTTTCTTTTCATGTTCTCCTTCAACCGTCTTCGTATTATCCTGGGGTTTGAAAGTCCATCTTAGACTTGGTCTTTCTTTTCGAGTTCGCCTTTAGCCGTCCTCGTGTTACCCTTTGTGTGAAAGTCTACCTTCGACTTGGTCTTTCTTTTTCGAGTTCGCCTTCGGCCATCGTCGTATTATCTTCTGTTGGAAAGTCCACCTTCGGCTTGGTCTTTCTTTTCGAGTTCTCCTTCGACCGTCCTCGTGTTACCCTTTGTTTGAAAGTCCACCTTCGGCTTGTTATTCCTTTTTCTAGTTCGCCTTCGGCCGTCCTCGTATTATCTTAGGTTTGAAAGTCCACCTTCGGCTTGGTATTTCTTTTCGAGTTCGCCTTCGGCCGTCCTCGTGTGACCCTTTGTTTGAAAGCCCACCTTCGGCTTGGCCTTTCTTTTTTGGGGTCGCCTTCGGCCGTCCTCGTATTATCTTGGGTTCGAAAGTCCACCTTCGGCTCGGTCTTTCATTTCGAGTTCGCCTTCGGCCGTCCTCGTGTTACCCTTTGTTTGCAAGTCTACCTTCTGCTTAGTCTTTCTTTTCGAGTTCGCCTTCGGCCGTCCTCGTATTATTTTGTTGCTGGAAAGTCCACCTACGGCTTGGTCTTTCTTTTCGAGTTCGCATTCGGCCGTTCTCGTGTTACCCTTTTTTTGAAAGTCCACCTTCGGCTTGGTTTTTCTTTTTTGAGTTCGCCTTGGGTCGTCCTCTTATTACCTTGGGTTTGAAAGTCCACAATCGGCTTGGTCTTTCTTTTCGAGTTCGCCTTCGGCCGTCCTCGTGTTACCCTTTGTGTGAAAGTCTACCTTCGACTTGGTCTTTCTTTTTCAAGTTCGCCTTCGGCCATCGTCGTATTATCTTGGGTTTGAAAGTCCACCTTCGGCTTGGTCTTTCTTTTCGAGTTCGCCTTCGGCCGTCCTCGTGTTACCCTTTGTTTGAAAGTCCACCTTCGGCTTGGTCTTTATTTTTCTAGGTCGCCTTCGGTTGTCCTCGTATTATCTTGGGTTTGAAAGTCCACCTTGGGCTTGGTCTTTCTTTTTGAGTTTGCCTTTGGCCGTCCTCATGTTACCCTTTGTTTGAAAGTCCACCTTCAGCTTGGTCTTTCTTTTTCGAGTTCGTCTTAGGCCATCCTCGTATTATCTTGGGTTTGAAAGTCCACCTTCGACTTGGTCTTTCTTTTCGAGTTCGCCTTCGGCTGTCCTCGTGTTACCCTTTATTTGAAAGCCTACCTTCAGCTTAGTCTTTCTTTTCGAGTTCTCCTTCGTCCGTCCTCGTATTATTTTGTTGTTTGAAAGTCCACCTTCGGCTTGGTCTTTCTTTCTGAGTTCGCCTTCGGCTGTCCTCGTGTTACCCTTTGTTTGAAAGTCAACCTTCGGCTTGGTCTGTCTTTTTCGAGTTCGCCTTCGGTCATCCTGGTATTATCTTGGGTTTGAAAGTCCACCTTCGGCTTGGTCTTTCATTTCGAGTTCGCCTTCGGCCGTCCTCGCGTTACCCTTTGTTTGCAAGTCTACCTTCAGCTTAGTCTTTATTTTCGAGTTCGCCTTCGGTCGTCCTCGTATTATTTTGTTGCTGGAAAGTCCACCTACGGCTTGGTCATTCTTTTCGAGTTCGCATTCGGCCGTTCTCGTGTTACCCTTTTTTTGAAAGTCCACCTTCGGCTTGGTTTTTCTTTTTTGAGTTCGCCTTGGGTCGTCCTCTTATTACCTTGGGTTTGAAAGTCCACAATCGGCTTGGTCTTTCTTTTCGAGTTCGCCTTCGGCCGTCCTCGTGTTACCCTTTGTGTGAAAGTCTACCTTTGACTTGGTCTTTCTTTTTCGAGTTCGCCTTCGGCCATCGTCGTATTATCTTCTGTTGGAAAGTCCACCTTCGGCTTGGTCTTTCTTTTCGAGTTCTCCTTCGACCGTCCTCGTGTTACCCTTTGTTTGAAAGTCCACCTTCGGCTTGTTATTCCTTTTTCTAGTTCGCCTTCGGTCGTCCTCGTATTATCTTAGGTTTGAAAGTCCACCTTCGGCTTGGTCTTTCTTTTTGAGTTCCCCTTCGGCTGTCCTCGCGTTACCCTTTATTTGAAAGCCTACCTTCGGCTTAGTCTTTCTTTTCGAGTTCTACTTCGACCGTCCTCGTATTATTTTGTTGTTTGAAAGTCCACCTTCGGCTTGGTCTTTCTTTCCGAGTTCGCCTTCGGCTGTCCTCGTGTTACCCTTTGTTTGAAAGTCAACCTTCGGCTTGGTCTGTCTTTTTCGAGTTCGCCTTCGGTCATCCTGGTATTATCTTGGGTTTGAAAGCCAACCTTCGGCTTGGTCTTTCATTTCGAGTTCGCCTTCGGCCGTCCTCGTGTTACCCTTTGTTTGAAAGTCCACCTTTGGCTTGCTCTTTCTTTTCGAGTTCGCCTTCGGCCGTCCTCATATTATTTTGTTGTTTGAAAGTCCACCATCGGCTTGGTCTTTCTTTTCATGTTCTCCTTCAACCGTCTTCGTATTATCCTGGGGTTTGAAAGTCCATCTTAGACTTGGTCTTTCTTTTCGAGTTCGCCTTTGGCCGTCCTCGTGTTACCCTTTGTGTGAAAGTCTACCTTCGACTTGGTCTTTCTTTTTCGAGTTCGCCTTCGGCCATCGTCGTATTATCTTCTGTTGGAAAGTCCACCTTCGGCTTGGTCTTTCTTTTCGAGTTCTCCTTCGACCGTCCTCGTGTTACCCTTTGTTTGAAAGTCCACCTTCGGCTTGTTATTCCTTTTTCTAGTTCGCCTTCGGCCGTCCTCGTATTATCTTAGGTTTGAAAGTCCACCTTCGGCTTGGTATTTCTTTTCGAGTTCGCCTTCGGCCGTCCTCGTGTGACCCTTTGTTTGAAAGCCCACCTTCGGCTTGGCCTTTCTTTTTTGGGGTCGCCTTCGGCCGTCCTCGTATTATCTTGGGTTCGAAAGTCCACCTTCGGCTCGGTCTTTCATTTCGAGTTCGCCTTCGGCCGTCCTCGTGTTACCCTTTGTTTGCAAGTCTACCTTCTGCTTAGTCTTTCTTTTCGAGTTCGCCTTCGGCCGTCCTCGTATTATTTTGTTGCTGGAAAGTCCACCTACGGCTTGGTCTTTCTTTTCGAGTTCGCATTCGGCCGTTCTCGTGTTACCCTTTTTTTGAAAGTCCACCTTCGGCTTGGTTTTTCTTTTTTGAGTTCGCCTTGGGTCGTCCTCTTATTACCTTGGGTTTGAAAGTCCACAATCGGCTTGGTCTTTCTTTTCGAGTTCGCCTTCGGCCGTCCTCGTGTTACCCTTTGTGTGAAAGTCTACCTTCGACTTGGTCTTTCTTTTTCAAGTTCGCCTTCGGCCATCGTCGTATTATCTTGGTTTTGAAAGTCCACCTTCGGCTTGGTCTTTCTTTTCGAGTTCGCCTTCGGCCGTCCTCGTGTTACCCTTTGTTTGAAAGTCCACCTTCGGCTTGGTCTTTATTTTTCTAGGTCGCCTTCGGTTGTCCTCGTATTATCTTGGGTTTGAAAGTCCACCTTGGGCTTGGTCTTTCTTTTTGAGTTTGCCTTTGGCCGTCCTCATGTTACCCTTTGTTTGAAAGTCCACCTTCAGCTTGGTCTTTCTTTTTCGAGTTCGTCTTAGGCCATCCTCGTATTATCTTGGGTTTGAAAGTCCACCTTCGACTTGGTCTTTCTTTTCGAGTTCGCCTTCGGCTGTCCTCGTGTTACCCTTTATTTGAAAGCCTACCTTCAGCTTAGTCTTTCTTTTCGAGTTCTCCTTCGTCCGTCCTCGTATTATTTTGTTGTTTGAAAGTCCACCTTCGGCTTGGTCTTTCTTTCTGAGTTCGCCTTCGGCTGTCCTCGTGTTACCCTTTGTTTGAAAGTCAACCTTCGGCTTGGTCTGTCTTTTTCGAGTTCGCCTTCGGTCATCCTGGTATTATCTTGGGTTTGAAAGTCCACCTTCGGCTTGGTCTTTCATTTCGAGTTCGCCTTCGGCCGTCCTCGCGTTACCCTTTGTTTGCAAGTCTACCTTCAGCTTAGTCTTTATTTTCGAGTTCGCCTTCGGTCGTCCTCGTATTATTTTGTTGCTGGAAAGTCCACCTACGGCTTGGTCATTCTTTTCGAGTTCGCATTCGGCCGTTCTCGTGTTACCCTTTTTTTGAAAGTCCACCTTCGGCTTGGTTTTTCTTTTTTGAGTTCGCCTTGGGTCGTCCTCTTATTACCTTGGGTTTGAAAGTCCACAATCGGCTTGGTCTTTCTTTTCGAGTTCGCCTTCGGCCGTCCTCGTGTTACCCTTTGTGTGAAAGTCTACCTTCGACTTGGTCTTTCTTTTTCGAGTTCGCCTTCGGCCATCGTCGTATTATCTTCTGTTGGAAAGTCCACCTTCGGCTTGGTCTTTCTTTTCGAGTTCTCCTTCGACCGTCCTCGTGTTACCCTTTGTTTGAAAGTCCACCTTCGGCTTGTTATTCCTTTTTCTAGTTCGCCTTCGGCCGTCCTCGTATTATCTTAGGTTTGAAAGTCCACCTTCGGCTTGGTCTTTCTTTTTGAGTTCCCCTTCGGCTGTCCTCGCGTTACCCTTTATTTGAAAGCCTACCTTCGGCTTAGTCTTTCTTTTCGAGTTCTACTTCGACCGTCCTCGTATTATTTTGTTGTTTGAAAGTCCACCTTCGGCTTGGTCTTTCTTTCCGAGTTCGCCTTCGGCTGTCCTCGCGTTACCCTTTGTTTGAAAGTCAACCTTCGGCTTGGTCTGTCTTTTTCGAGTTCGCCTTCGGTCATCCTGGTATTATCTTGGGTTTGAAAGCCAACCTTCGGCTTGGTCTTTCATTTCGAGTTCGCCTTCGGCCGTCCTCGTGTTACCCTTTGTTTGAAAGTCCACCTTTGGCTTGCTCTTTCTTTTCGAGTTCGCCTTCGGCCGTCCTCATATTATTTTGTTGTTTGAAAGTCCACCATCGGCTTGGTCTTTCTTTTCATGTTCTCCTTCAACCGTCTTCGTATTATCCTGGGGTTTGAAAGTCCATCTTAGACTTGGTCTTTCTTTTCGAGTTCGCCTTTGGCCGTCCTCGTGTTACCCTTTGTGTGAAAGTCTACCTTCGACTTGGTCTTTCTTTTTCGAGTTCGCCTTCGGCCATCGTCGTATTATCTTCTGTTGGAAAGTCCACCTTCGGCTTGGTCTTTCTTTTCGAGTTCTCCTTCGACCGTCCTCGTGTTACCCTTTGTTTGAAAGTCCACCTTCGGCTTGTTATTCCTTTTTCTAGTTCGCCTTCGGCCGTCCTCGTATTATCTTAGGTTTGAAAGTCCACCTTCGGCTTGGTATTTCTTTTCGAGTTCGCCTTCGGCCGTCCTCGTGTGACCCTTTGTTTGAAAGCCCACCTTCGGCTTGGCCTTTCTTTTTTGGGGTCGCCTTCGGCCGTCCTCGTATTATCTTGGGTTCGAAAGTCCACCTTCGGCTCGGTCTTTCATTTCGAGTTCGCCTTCGGCCGTCCTCGTGTTACCCTTTGTTTGCAAGTCTACCTTCTGCTTAGTCTTTCTTTTCGAGTTCGCCTTCGGCCGTCCTCGTATTATTTTGTTGCTGGAAAGTCCACCTACGGCTTGGTCTTTCTTTTCGAGTTCGCATTCGGCCGTTCTCGTGTTACCCTTTTTTTGAAAGTCCACCTTCGGCTTGGTTTTTCTTTTTTGAGTTCGCCTTGGGTCGTCCTCTTATTACCTTGGGTTTGAAAGTCCACAATCGGCTTGGTCTTTCTTTTCGAGTTCGCCTTCGGCCGTCCTCGTGTTACCCTTTGTGTGAAAGTCTACCTTCGACTTGGTCTTTCTTTTTGAAGTTCGCCTTCGGCCATCGTCGTATTATCTTGGGTTTGAAAGTCAACCTTCGGCTTGGTCTTTCTTTTCGAGTTCGCCTTCGGCCGTCCTCGTGTTACCCTTTGTTTGAAAGTCCACCTTCGGCTTGGTCTTTATTTTTCTAGGTCGCCTTCGGTTGTCCTCGTATTATCTTGGGTTTGAAAGTCCACCTTGGGCTTGGTCTTTCTTTTGGAGTTTGCCTTTGGCCGTCCTCATGTTACCCTTTGTTTGAAAGTCCACCTTCAGCTTGGTCTTTCTTTTTCGAGTTCGTCTTAGGCCATCCTCGTATTATCTTGGGTTTGAAAGTCCACCTTCGACTTGGTCTTTCTTTTCGAGTTCGCCTTCGGCTGTCCTCGTGTTACCCTTTATTTGAAAGCCTACCTTCAGCTTAGTCTTTCTTTTCGAGTTCTCCTTCGTCCGTCCTCGTATTATTTTGTTGTTTGAAAGTCCACCTTCGGCTTGGTCTTTCTTTCTGAGTTCGCCTTCGGCTGTCCTCGTGTTACCCTTTGTTTGAAAGTCAACCTTCGGCTTGGTCTGTCTTTTTCGAGTTCGCCTTCGGTCATCCTGGTATTATCTTGGGTTTGAAAGTCCACCTTCGGCTTGGTCTTTCATTTCGAGTTCGCCTTCGGCCGTCCTCGCGTTACCCTTTGTTTGCAAGTCTACCTTCAGCTTAGTCTTTATTTTCGAGTTCGCCTTCGGTCGTCCTCGTATTATTTTGTTGCTGGAAAGTCCACCTACGGCTTGGTCATTCTTTTCGAGTTCGCATTCGGCCGTTCTCGTGTTACCCTTTTTTTGAAAGTCCACCTTCGGCTTGGTTTTTCTTTTTTGAGTTCGCCTTGGGTCGTCCTCTTATTACCTTGGGTTTGAAAGTCCACAATCGGCTTGGTCTTTCTTTTCGAGTTCGCCTTCGGCCGTCCTCGTGTTACCCTTTGTGTGAAAGTCTACCTTCGACTTGGTCTTTCTTTTTCGAGTTCGCCTTCGGCCATCGTCGTATTATCTTCTGTTGGAAAGTCCACCTTCGGCTTGGTCTTTCTTTTCGAGTTCTCCTTCGACCGTCCTCGTGTTACCCTTTGTTTGAAAGTCCACCTTCGGCTTGTTATTCCTTTTTCTAGTTCGCCTTCGGCCATCCTCGTATTATCTTAGGTTTGAAAGTCCACCTTCGGCTTGGTTTTTCTTTTTGAGTTCCCCTTCGGCTGTCCTCGCGTTACCCTTTATTTGAAAGCCTACCTTCGGCTTAGTCTTTCTTTTCGAGTTCTACTTCGACCGTCCTCGTATTATTTTGGGTTTTAAAAATCCACCTTCGGCTTGGTCTTTCTTTCCGAGTTCGCCTTCGGCCGTCCTCGTGTTACCCTTTGTTTGAAAATCAACCTTCGACTTGGTCTTTCTTTTTCGAGTTCGCCTTCGGTCGTCCTCGTATTATCTTGGGTTTGAAAGCCAACCTTCGGCTTGGTCTTTCATTTCGAGTTCGCCTTCGGCCGTCCTCGTGTTACCCTTTGTTTGAAAGTCCACCTTTGGCTTGCTCTTTCTTTTCGAGTTCGCCTTCGGCCGTCCTCATATTATTTTGTTGTTTGAAAGTCCACCATCGGCTTGGTCTTTCTTTTCATGTTCTCCTTCAACCGTCTTCGTATTATCCTGGGGTTTGAAAGTCCATCTTAGACTTGGTCTTTCTTTTCGAGTTCGCCTTTGGCCGTCCTCGTGTTACCCTTTGTGTGAAAGTCTACCTTCGACTTGGTCTTTCTTTTTCGAGTTCGCCTTCGGCCATCGTCGTATTATCTTCTGTTGGAAAGTCCACCTTCGGCTTGGTCTTTCTTTTCGAGTTCTCCTTCGACCGTCCTCGTGTTACCCTTTGTTTGAAAGTCCACCTTCGGCTTGTTATTCCTTTTTCTAGTTCGCCTTCGGCCGTCCTCGTATTATCTTAGGTTTGAAAGTCCACCTTTGGCTTGGTATTTCTTTTCGAGTTCGCCTTCGGCCGTCCTCGTGTGACCCTTTGTTTGAAAGCCCACCTTCGGCTTGGCCTTTCTTTTTTGGGTTCGCCTTCGGCCGTCCTCGTATTATCTTGGGTTCGAAAGTCCACCTTCGGCTTGGTCTTTCATTTCGAGTTCGCCTTCGGCCGTCCTCGCGTTACCCTTTGTTTGCAAGTCTACCTTCTGCTTAGTCTTTCTTTTCGAGTTCGCCTTCGGCCGTCCTCGTATTATTTTGTTGCTGGAAAGTCCACCTACGGCTTGGTATTTCTTTTCGAGTTCGCATTCGGCCGTTCTCGTGTTACCCTTTTTTTGAAAGTCCACCTTCGGCTTGGTTTTTCTTTTTCGAGTTCGCCTTCGGTCATCCTCGTATTACCTTGGGTTTTAAAGTCCATCATCGGCTTGGTCTTTCTTTTCGAGTTCGCCTTCGGCCGTCCTCGTGTTACCCTTTGTGTGAAAGTCTACCTTCGACTTGGTCTTTCTTTTTCGAGTTCGCCTTCGGCCATCGTCGTATTATCTTCGGTTTGAAAGTCCACCTTCGGCTTGGTCTTTCTTTTCGAGTTCTCCTTCGACCGTCCTCGTGTTACCCTTTGTTTGAAAGTCCACCTTCGGCTTGTTATTCCTTTTTCTAGTTCGCCTTCGGCCGTCCTCGTATTATCTTGGGTTCGAAAGTCCACCTTCGGCTTGGTCTTTCTTTTCGAGTTCGCCTTCGGCTGTCCTCGTGTTACCCTTTGTTTGAAAGTCCACCATCGGCTTGTTCTTTCTTTTTCTAGGTCGCCTTCGGTCGTCCTCGTATTATCTTGGGTTTGAAAGTCCACCTTCAGCTTGGTCTTTCTTTTTGAGTTCCCCTTCGGCTGTCCTCGCGTTACCCTTTATTTGAAAGCCTACATTCGGCTTAGTCTTTCTTTTCGACTTCTACTTCGACCGTCCTCGTATTATTTTGGGTTTTAAAAATCCACCTTCGGCTTGGTCTTTCTTTCCGAGTTCGCCTTCGGCCGTCCTCGTGTTACCCTTTGTTTGAAAGTCCACCTTTGGCTTGCTCTTTCTTTTCGAGTTCGCCTTCGGCCGTCCTCATATTATTTTGTTGTTTGAAAGTCCACCATCGGCTTGGTCTTTCTTTTCATGTTCTCCTTCAACCGTCTTCGTATTATCCTGGGGTTTGAAAGTCCATCTTAGACTTGGTCTTTCTTTTCGAGTTCGCCTTTAGCCGTCCTCGTGTTACCCTTTGTGTGAAAGTCTACCTTCGACTTGGTCTTTCTTTTTCGAGTTCGCCTTCGGCCATCGTCGTATTATCTTCTGTTGGAAAGTCCACCTTCGGCTTGGTCTTTCTTTTCGAGTTCTCCTTCGACCGTCCTCGTGTTACCCTTTGTTTGAAAGTCCACCTTCGGCTTGTTATTCCTTTTTCTAGTTCGCCTTCGGCCGTCCTCGTATTATCTTAGGTTTGAAAGTCCACCTTCGGCTTGGTATTTCTTTTCGAGTTCGCCTTCGGCCGTCCTCGTGTGACCCTTTGTTTGAAAGCCCACCTTCGGCTTGGCCTTTCTTTTTTGGGGTCGCCTTCGGCCGTCCTCGTATTATCTTGGGTTCGAAAGTCCACCTTCGGCTCGGTCTTTCATTTCGAGTTCGCCTTCGGCCGTCCTCGTGTTACCCTTTGTTTGCAAGTCTACCTTCTGCTTAGTCTTTCTTTTCGAGTTCGCCTTCGGCCGTCCTCGTATTATTTTGTTGCTGGAAAGTCCACCTACGGCTTGGTCTTTCTTTTCGAGTTCGCATTCGGCCGTTCTCGTGTTACCCTTTTTTTGAAAGTCCACCTTCGGCTTGGTTTTTCTTTTTTGAGTTCGCCTTGGGTCGTCCTCTTATTACCTTGGGTTTGAAAGTCCACAATCGGCTTGGTCTTTCTTTTCGAGTTCGCCTTCGGCCGTCCTCGTGTTACCCTTTGTGTGAAAGTCTACCTTCGACTTGGTCTTTCTTTTTCAAGTTCGCCTTCGGCCATCGTCGTATTATCTTGGGTTTGAAAGTCCACCTTCGGCTTGGTCTTTCTTTTCGAGTTCGCCTTCGGCCGTCCTCGTGTTACCCTTTGTTTGAAAGTCCACCTTCGGCTTGGTCTTTATTTTTCTAGGTCGCCTTCGGTTGTCCTCGTATTATCTTGGGTTTGAAAGTCCACCTTGGGCTTGGTCTTTCTTTTTGAGTTTGCCTTTGGCCGTCCTCATGTTACCCTTTGTTTGAAAGTCCACCTTCAGCTTGGTCTTTCTTTTTCGAGTTCGTCTTAGGCCATCCTCGTATTATCTTGGGTTTGAAAGTCCACCTTCGACTTGGTCTTTCTTTTCGAGTTCGCCTTCGGCTGTCCTCGTGTTACCCTTTATTTGAAAGCCTACCTTCAGCTTAGTCTTTCTTTTCGAGTTCTCCTTCGACCGTCCTCGTATTATTTTGTTGTTTGAAAGTCCACCTTCGGCTTGGTCTTTCTTTCTGAGTTCGCCTTCGGCTGTCCTCGTGTTACCCTTTGTTTGAAAGTCAACCTTCGGCTTGGTCTGTCTTTTTCGAGTTCGCCTTCGGTCATCCTGGTATTATCTTGGGTTTGAAAGTCCACCTTCGGCTTGGTCTTTCATTTCGAGTTCGCCTTCGGCCGTCCTCGCGTTACCCTTTGTTTGCAAGTCTACCTTCAGCTTAGTCTTTATTTTCGAGTTCGCCTTCGGTCGTCCTCGTATTATTTTGTTGCTGGAAAGTCCACCTACGGCTTGGTCATTCTTTTCGAGTTCGCATTCGGCTGTTCTCGTGTTACCCTTTTTTTGAAAGTCCACCTTCGGCTTGGTTTTTCTTTTTTGAGTTCGCCTTGGGTCGTCCTCTTATTACCTTGGGTTTGAAAGTCCACAATCGGCTTGGTCTTTCTTTTCGAGTTCGCCTTCGGCCGTCCTCGTGTTACCCTTTGTGTGAAAGTCTACCTTCGACTTGGTCTTTCTTTTTCGAGTTCGCCTTCGGCCATCGTCGTATTATCTTGGGTTTGAAAGTCCACCTTCGGCTTGGTCTTTCTTTTTGAGTTCGCCTTCGGCCGTCCTCGTGTTACCCTTTGTTTGAAAGTCCACCTTCGGCTTGGTCTTTCTTTTTCTAGGTCGCCTTCGGTCGTCCTCGTATTATCTTGGGTTTGAAAGTCCACCTTGGGCTTGGTCTTTCCTTTTGAGTTCGCCTTTGGTCGTCCTCATGTTACCCTTTGTTTGAAAGTCCACCTTCGGCATGGTCTTTCTTTTTCGAGTTCGTCTTAGGCCGTCCTCGTATTATCTTGGGTTTGAAAGTCCACCTTCGGCTTGTTCTTTCTTTTCGAGTTCGCCTTCGGCTGTCCTCGCGTTACCCTTTATTTGAAAGCCTACCTTCGGCTTAGTCTTTCTTTTCGAGTTCTCCTTCGACCGTCCTCGTATTATTTTGTTGTTTGAAAGTCCACCTTTGGCTTGGTCTTTCTTTCCGAGTTCGCCTTCGGCTGTCCTCGTGTTACCCTTTGGTTGAAAGTCCACCTTCGGCTTGGTCTTTCATTTCGAGTTCGCCTTCGGCCGTCCTCGTATTATTTTGTTGCTGGAAAGTCCACCTGCGGCTTGGTCTTTCTTTTCGAGTTCGCATTCGGCCGTTCTCGTGTTACCCTTTTTTTGAAAGTCCACCTTAGGCTTGGTTTTTCTTTTTTGAGTTCGCCTTGGGTCGTCCTCTTATTACCTTGGGTTTGAAAGTCCACAATCAGCTTGGTCTTTCTTTTCGAGTTCGCCTTCGGCCGTCCTCGTGTTACCCTTTGTGTGAAAGTCCACCTTCGACTTGGTCTTTCTTTTTCGAGTTCGCCTTCGGCCATCGTCGTATTATCTTGGGTTTGAAAGTCCACCTTCGGCTTGGTCTTTCTTTTCGAGTTCGCCTTCGGCCGTCCTCGTGTTACCCTTTGTTTGAAAGTCCACCTTCGGCTTGGTCTTTCTTTTTCTAGGTCGTCCTCGTATTATCTTGGGTTTGAAAGTCCACCTTGGGCTTGGTCTTTCTTTTTGAGTTCGCCTTTGGCCGTCCTCATGTTACCCTTTGTTTGAAAGTCCACCTTCGGCTTGGTCTTTCTTTTTCGAGTTCGTCTTAGGCCATCCTCGTATTATCTTGGGTTTAAAAGTCCACCTTCGGCTTGGTCTTTCTTTTCGAGTTCGCCTTCGGCTGTCCTCGCGTTACCCTTTATTTGAAAGCCTACCTTCGGCTTAGTCTTTCTTTTCGAGTTCTCCTTCGACCGTCCTCGTATTATTTTGTTGTTTGAATGTCCACCTTCGGCTTGGTCTTTCTTTCCGAGTTCGCCTTCGGCTGTCCTCGTGTTACCCTTTGTTTGAAAGTCAACCTTCGGCTTGGTCTGTCTTTTTCGAGTTCGCCTTCGGTCGTCCTGGTATTATCTTGGGTTTGAAAGTCCACCTTCGGCTTGGTCTTTCATTTCGAGTTCGCCTTCGGCCGTCCTCGCGTTACCCTTTGTTTGGAAGTCTACCTTCTGCTTAGTCTTTCTTTTCGAGTTCGCCTTCGGCCGTCCTCGTATTATTTTGTTGCTGGAAAGTCCACCTACGGCTTGGTATTTCTTTTCGAGTTCGCATTCGGCCGTTCTCGTGTTACCCTTTTTTTGAAAGTCCACCTTCGGCTTGGTTTTTCTTTTTCGAGTTCGCCTTCGGTCGTCCTCGTATTACCTTGGGTTTTAAAGTCCATCATCGGCTTGGTCTTTCTTTTCGAGTTCGCCTTCGGCCGTCCTCGTGTTACCCTTTGTGTGAAAGTCTACCTTCGACTTGGTCTTTCTTTTTCGAGTTCGCCTTCGGCCATCGTCGTATTATCTTCGGTTTGAAAGTCCACCTTCGGCTTGGTCTTTCTTTTCGAGTTCTCCTTCGACCGTCCTCGTGTTACCCTTTGTTTGAAAGTCCACCTTCGGCTTGTTATTCCTTTTTCTAGTTCGCCTTCGGCCGTCCTCGTATTATCTTGGGTTCGAAAGTCCACCTTCGGCTTGGTCTTTCTTTTCGAGTTCGCCTTCGGCTGTCCTCGTGTTACCCTTTGTTTGAAAGTCCACCATCGGCTTGTTCTTTCTTTTTCTAGGTCGCCTTCGGTAGTCCTCGTATTATCTTGGGTTTGAAAGTCCACCTTCAGCTTGGTCTTTCTTTTTGAGTTCCCCTTCGGCTGTCCTCGCGTTACCCTTTATTTGAAAGCCTACCTTCGGCTTAGTCTTTCTTTTCGAGTTCTACTTCGACCGTCCTCGTATTATTTTGGGTTTTAAAAATCCACCTTCGGCTTGGTCTTTCTTTCCGAGTTCGCCTTCGGCCGTCCTCGTGTTACCCTTTGTTTGAAAATCAACCTTCGACTTGGTCTTTCTTTTTCGAGTTCGCCTTCGGTCGTCCTCGTATTATCTTGGGTTTGAAAGCCAACCTTCGGCTTGGTATTTCTTTTCGAGTTCGCCTTTGGCCGTCCTCGTGTGACCCTTTGTTTGAAAGCCCACCTTCGGCTTGGCCTTTCTTTTTTGGGGTCGCCTTCGACCGTCCTCGTATTATCTTGTGTTCGAAAGTCCACCTTCGGCTTGGTCTTTCATTTCGAGTTCGCCTTCGGCCGTCCTCGCGTTACCCTTTGTTTGCAAGTCTACCTTCAGCTTAGTCTTTATTTTCGAGTTCGCCTTCGGTCGTCCTCGTATTATTTTGTTGCTGGAAAGTCCACCTACGGCTTGGTCATTCTTTTCGAGTTCGCATTCGGCCGTTCTCGTGTTACCCTTTTTTTGAAAGTCCACCTTCGGCTTGGTTTTTCTTTTTTGAGTTCGCCTTGGGTCGTCCTCTTATTACCTTGGGTTTGAAAGTCCACAATCGGCTTGGTCTTTCTTTTCGAGTTCGCCTTCGGTCGTCCTCGTGTTACCCTTTGTGTGAAAGTCTACCTTCGACTTGGTCTTTCTTTTTCGAGTTCGCCTTCGGCCATCGTCGTATTATCTTGGGTTTGAAAGTCCACCTTCGGCTTGGTCTTTCTTTTTGAGTTCGCCTTCGGCCGTCCTCGTGTTACCCTTTGTTTAAAAGTCCACCTTCGGCTTGGTCTTTCTTTTTCTAGGTCGCCTTCGGTCGTCCTCGTATTATCTTGGGTTTGAAAGTCCACCTTGGGCTTGGTCTTTCCTTTTGAGTTCGCCTTTGGTCGTCCTCATGTTACCCTTTGTTTGAAAGTCCACCTTCGGCATGGTCTTTCTTTTTCGAGTTCGTCTTAGGCCGTCCTCGTATTATCTTGGGTTTGAAAGTCCACCTTCGGCTTGTTCTTTCTTTTCGAGTTCGCCTTCGGCTGTCCTCGCGTTACCCTTTATTTGAAAGCCTACCTTCGGCTTAGTCTTTCTTTTCGAGTTCTCCTTCGACCGTCCTCGTATTATTTTGTTGTTTGAAAGTCCACCTTCGGCTTGGTCTTTCTTTCCGAGTTCGCCTTCGGCTGTCCTCGTGTTACCCTTTGGTTGAAAGTCCACCTTCGGCTTGGTCTTTCATTTCGAGTTTGCCTTCGGCCGTCCTCGTATTATTTTGTTGCTGGAAAGTCCACCTACGGCTTGGTCTTTCTTTTCGAGTTCGCATTCGGCCGTTCTCGTGTTACCCTTTTTTTTGAAAGTCCACCTTAGGCTTGGTTTTTCTTTTTTGAGTTCGCCTTGGGTCGTCCTCTTATTACCTTGGGTTTGAAAGTCCACAATCAGCTTGGTCTTTCTTTTCGAGTTCGCCTTCGGCCGTCCTCGTGTTACCCTTTGTGTGAAAGTCCACCTTCGACTTGGTCTTTCTTTTTCGAGTTCGCCTTCGGCCATCGTCGTATTATCTTGGGTTTGAAAGTCCACCTTCGGCTTGGTCTTTCTTTTCGAGTTTGCCTTCGGCCGTCCTCGTGTTACCCTTTGTTTGAAAGTCCACCTTCGGCTTGGTCTTTCTTTTTCTAGGTCGTCCTCGTATTATCTTGGGTTTGAAAGTCCACCTTGGGCTTGGTCTTTCTTTTTGAGTTCGCCTTTGGCCGTCCTCATGTTACCCTTTGTTTGAAAGTCCACCTTCGGCTTGGTCTTTCTTTTTCGAGTTCGTCTTAGGCCATCCTCGTATTATCTTGGGTTTAAAAGTCCACCTTCGGCTTGGTCTTTCTTTTCGAGTTCGCCTTCGGCTGTCCTCGCGTTACCCTTTATTTGAAAGCCTACCTTCGGCTTAGTCTTTCTTTTCGAGTTCTCCTTCGACCGTCCTCGTATTATTTTGTTGTTTGAATGTCCACCTTCGGCTTGGTCTTTCTTTCCGAGTTCGCCTTCGGCTGTCCTCGTGTTACCCTTTGTTTGAAAGTCAACCTTCGGCTTGGTCTGTCTTTTTCGAGTTCGCCTTCGGTCGTCCTGGTATTATCTTGGGTTTGAAAGTCCACCTTCGGCTTGGTCTTTCATTTCGAGTTCGCCTTCGGCCGTCCTCGCGTTACCCTTTGTTTGGAAGTCTACCTTCTGCTTAGTCTTTCTTTTCGAGTTCGCCTTCGGCCGTCCTCGTATTATTTTGTTGCTGGAAAGTCCACCTACGGCTTGGTATTTCTTTTCGAGTTCGCATTCGGCCGTTCTCGTGTTACCCTTTTTTTGAAAGTCCACCTTCGGCTTGGTTTTTCTTTTTCGAGTTCGCCTTCGGTCGTCCTCGTATTACCTTGGGTTTTAAAGTCCATCATCGGCTTGGTCTTTCTTTTCGAGTTCGCCTTCGGCCGTCCTCGTGTTACCCTTTGTGTGAAAGTCTACCTTCGACTTGGTCTTTCTTTTTCGAGTTCGCCTTCGGCCATCGTCGTATTATCTTCGGTTTGAAAGTCCACCTTCGGCTTGGTCTTTCTTTTCGAGTTCTCCTTCGACCGTCCTCGTGTTACCCTTTGTTTGAAAGTCCACCTTCGGCTTGTTATTCCTTTTTCTAGTTCGCCTTCGGCCGTCCTCGTATTATCTGGGGTTCGAAAGTCCACCTTCGGCTTGGTATTTCTATTCGAGTTCGCCTTCGGCTGTCCTCGTGTTACCCTTTGTTTGAAAGTCCACCATCGGCTTGTTCTTTCTTTTTCTAGGTCGCCTTCGGTAGTCCTCGTATTATCTTGGGTTTGAAAGTCCACCTTCAGCTTGGTCTTTCTTTTTGAGTTCCCCTTCGGCTGTCCTCGCGTTACCCTTTATTTGAAAGCCTACCTTCGGCTTAGTCTTTCTTTTCGAGTTCTACTTCGACCGTCCTCGTATTATTTTGGGTTTTAAAAATCCACCTTCGGCTTGGTCTTTCTTTCCGAGTTCGTCTTCGGCCGTCCTCGTGTTACCCTTTGTTTGAAAATCAACCTTCGACTTGGTCTTTCTTTTTCGAGTTCGCCTTCGGTCGTCCTCGTATTATCTTGGGTTTGAAAGCCAACCTTCGGCTTGGTATTTCTTTTCGAGTTCGCCTTCGGCCGTCCTCGTGTGACCCTTTGTTTGAAAGCCCACCTTCGGCTTGGCCTTTCTTTTTTGGGGTCGCCTTCGGCCGTCCTCGTATTATCTTGGGTTCGAAAGTCCACCTTCGGCTTGGTCTTTCATTTCGAGTTCGCCTTCGGCCGTCCTCGCGTTACCCTTTGTTTGCAAGTCTACCTTCTGCTTAGTCTTTCTTTTCGAGTTCGCCTTCGGCCGTCCTCGTATTATTTTGTTGCTGGAAAGTCCACCTACGGCTTGGTATTTCTTTTCGAGTTCGCATTCGGCCGTTCTCGTGTTACCCTTTTTTTGAAAGTCCACCTTCGGCTTGGTTTTTCTTTTTCGAGTTCGCCTTCGGTCATCCTCGTATTACCTTGGGTTTTAAAGTCCATCATCGGCTTGGTCTTTCTTTTCGAGTTCGCCTTCGGCCGTCCTCGTGTTACCCTTTGTGTGAAAGTCTACCTTCGACTTGGTCTTTCTTTTTCGAGTTCGCCTTCGGCCATCGTCGTATTATCTTCGGTTTGAAAGTCCACCTTCGGCTTGGTCTTTCTTTTCGAGTTCACCTTCGACCGTCCTCGTGTTACCCTTTGTTTGAAAGTCCACCTTCGGCTTGTTATTCCTTTTTCTAGTTCGCCTTCGGCCGTCCTCGTATTATCTTGGGTTCGAAAGTCCACCTTCGGCTTGGTCTTTCTTTTCGAGTTCGCCTTCGGTTGTCCTCGTGTTACCCTTTGTTTGAAAGTCCACCATCGGCTTGTTCTTTCTTTTTCTAGGTCGCCTTCGGTCGTCCTCGTATTATCTTGGGTTTGAAAGTCCACCTTCAGCTTGGTCTTTCTTTTTGAGTTCCCCTTCGGCTGTCCTCGCGTTACCCTTTATTTGAAAGCCTACCTTCGGCTTAGTCTTTCTTTTCGAGTTCTACTTCGACCGTCCTCGTATTATTTTGGGTTTTAAAAATCCACCTTCGGCTTGGTCTTTCTTTCCGAGTTCGCCTTCGGCCGTCCTCGTGTTACCCTTTGTTTGAAAATCAACCTTCGACTTGGTCTTTCTTTTTCGAGTTCGCCTTCGGTCGTCCTCGTATTATCTTGGGTTTGAAAGCCAACCTTCGGCTTGGTCTTTCATTTCGAGTTCGCCTTCGGCCGTCCTCGTGTTACCCTTTGTTTGAAAGTCCACCTTTGGCTTGCTCTTTCTTTTCGAGTTCGCCTTCGGCCATCCTCATATTATTTTGTTGTTTGAAAGTCCACCATCGGCTTGGTCTTTCTTTTCATGTTCTCCTTCAACCGTCTTCGTATTATCCTGGGGTTTGAAAGTCCATCTTAGACTTGGTCTTTCTTTTCGAGTTCGCCTTTGGCCGTCCTCGTGTTACCCTTTGTGTGAAAGTCTACCTTCGACTTGGTCTTTCTTTTTCGAGTTCGCCTTCGGCCATCGTCGTATTATCTTCTGTTGGAAAGTCCACCTTCGGCTTGGTCTTTCTTTTCGAGTTCTCCTTCGACCGTCCTCGTGTTACCCTTTGTTTGAAAGTCCACCTTCGGCTTGTTATTCCTTTTTCGAGTTCGCCTTCGGCCGTCCTCGTATTATCTTAGGTTTGAAAGTCCACCTTCGGCTTGGTATTTCTTTTCGAGTTCGCCTTCGGCCGTCCTCGTGTGACCCTTTGTTTGAAAGCCCACCTTCGGCTTGGCCTTTCTTTTTTGGGGTCGCCTTCGGCCGTCCTCGTATTATCTTGGGTTCGAAAGTCCACCTTCGGCTTGGTCTTTCTTTTCGAGTTCGCCTTCGGCTGTCCTCGTGTTACCCTTTGTTTGAAAGTCCACCATCGGCTTGTTCTTTCGTTTTCTAGGTCGCCTTCGGTCGTCCTCGTATTATCTTGGGTTTGAAAGTCCACCTTCAGCTTGGTCTTTCTTTTTGAGTTCCCCTTCGGCCGTCCTCGTGTGACCCTTTGTTTGAAAGCCCACCTTCGGCTTGGCCTTTCTTTTTTGGGGTCGCCTTCGGCCGTCCTCGTATTATCTTGGGTTCGAAAGTCCACCTTCGGCTTGGTCTTTCATTTCGAGTTCGCCTTCGGCCGTCCTCGCGTTACCCTTTGTTTGCAAGTCTACCTTCTGCTTAGTCTTTCTTTTCGAGTTCGCCTTCGGCCGTCCTCGTATTATTTTGTTGCTGGAAAGTCCACCTACGGCTTGGTATTTCTTTTCGAGTTCGCATTCGGCCGTTCTCGTGTTACCCTTTTTTTGAAAGTCCACCTTCGGCTTGGTTTTTCTTTTTCGAGTTCGCCTTCGGTCATCCTCGTATTACCTTGGGTTTTAAAGTCCATCATCGGCTTGGTCTTTCTTTTCGAGTTCGCCTTCGGCCGTCCTCGTGTTACCCTTTGTGTGAAAGTCTACCTTCGACTTGGTCTTTCTTTTTCGAGTTCGCCTTCGGCCATCGTCGTATTATCTTCGGTTTGAAAGTCCACCTTCGGCTTGGTCTTTCTTTTCGAGTTCTCCTTCGACCGTCCTCGTGTTACCCTTTGTTTGAAAGTCCACCTTCGGCTTGTTATTCCTTTTTCTAGTTCGCCTTCGGCCGTCCTCGTATTATCTTGGGTTCGAAAGTCCACCTTCGGCTTGGTCTTTCTTTTCGAGTTCGCCTTCGGTTGTCCTCGTGTTACCCTTTGTTTGAAAGTCCACCATCGGCTTGTTCTTTCTTTTTCTAGGTCGCCTTCGGTCGTCCTCGTATTATCTTGGGTTTGAAAGTCCACCTTCAGCTTGGTATTTCTTTTTGAGTTCCCCTTCGGCTGTCCTCGCGTTACCCTTTATTTGAAAGCCTACCTTCGGCTTAGTCTTTCTTTTCGAGTTCTACTTCGACCGTCCTCGTATTATTTTGGGTTTTAAAAATCCACCTTCGGCTTGGTCTTTCTTTCCGAGTTCGCCTTCGGCCGTCCTCGTGTTACCCTTTGTTTGAAAATCAACCTTCGACTTGGTCTTTCTTTTTCGAGTTCGCCTTCGGTCGTCCTCGTATTACCTTGGGTTTGAAAGCCAACCTTCGGCTTGGTCTTTCATTTCGAGTTCGCCTTCGGCCGTCCTCGTGTTACCCTTTGTTTGAAAGTCCACCTTTGGCTTGCTCTTTCTTTTCGAGTTCGCCTTCGGCCATCCTCATATTATTTTGTTGTTTGAAAGTCCACCATCGGCTTGGTCTTTCTTTTCATGTTCTCCTTCAACCGTCTTCGTATTATCCTGGGGTTTGAAAGTCCATCTTAGACTTGGTCTTTCTTTTCGAGTTCGCCTTTGGCCGTCCTCGTGTTACCCTTTGTGTGAAAGTCTACCTTCGACTTGGTCTTTCTTTTTCGAGTTCGCCTTCGGCCATCGTCGTATTATCTTCTGTTGGAAAGTCCACCTTCGGCTTGGTCTTTCTTTTCGAGTTCTCCTTCGACCGTCCTCGTGTTACCCTTTGTTTGAAAGTCCACCTTCGGCTTGTTATTCCTTTTTCTAGTTCGCCTTCGGCCGTCCTCGTATTATCTTAGGTTTGAAAGTCCACCTTCGGCTTGGTATTTCTTTTCGAGTTCGCCTTCGGCCGTCCTCGTGTGACCCTTTGTTTGAAAGCCCACCTTCGGCTTGGCCTTTCTTTTTTGGGGTCGCCTTCGGCCGTCCTCGTATTATCTTGGGTTCGAAAGTCCACCTTCGGCTTGGTCTTTCTTTTCGAGTTCGCCTTCGGCTGTCCTCGTGTTACCCTTTGTTTGAAAGTCCACCATCGGCTTGTTCTTTCTTTTTCTAGGTCGCCTTCGGTCGTCCTCGTATTATCTTGGGTTTGAAAGTCCACCTTCAGCTTGGTCTTTCTTTTTGAGTTCCCCTTCGGCTGTCCTCGCGTTACCCTTTATTTGAAAGCCTACCTTCGGCTTAGTCTTTCTTTTCGAGTTCTACTTCGACCGTCCTCGTATTATTTTGGGTTTTAAAAATCCACCTTCGGCTTGGTCTTTCTTTCCGAGTTCGCCTTCGGCCGTCCTCGTGTTACCCTTTGTTTGAAAGTCAACCTTCGGCTTGGTCTTTCTTTTTCGAGTTCGCCTAAGGTCGTCCTCGTATTATCTTGGGTTTGAAAGCCAACCTTCGGCTTGATCTTTCATTTCGAGTTCGCGTTCGGCCGTCCTCGTGTTACCCTTTGTTTGAAAGTCCACCTTTGGCTTGCTCTTTCTTTTCGAGTTCGCCTTCGGCCGTCCTCATATTATTTTGTTGTTTGAAAGTCCACCATCGGCTTGGTCTTTCTTTTTCGAGTTCGCCTTCGCCCGTCCTCGTATTATCTTGGGTTTGAAACTCCACCTTCCGCTTGGTCTTTCTTTCCGAGTTCGCCTTCGGCTGTCCTCATGTTACCCTTTGTTTGAAAGTCCTCCTTCGGCTTGGTCTTTCATTTTGAGTTCGCCTTCGGCCGTCCTCGTGTTACCCTTTGTTTGAAAGTCCACCTTTGGCTTGCTCTTTCTTTTCGAGTTCTCCTTCGGCCGTCCTCATATTATTTTGTTGTTTGAAAGTCCACCATCGGCTTGGTCTTTCTTTTTCGAGTTCGCCTTCGCCCGTCCTCGTATTATCTTGGGTTTGAAAGTCCACCTTCGGCTTGGTCTTTCTTTTTGTGTTCTCCTTCAACCATCTTCGTATTATCCTGGGGTTTAAAAGTCCATCTAATACTTGGTCTTTCTTTTCGAGTTCGCCTTCGGTCGTCCTCGCGTTACCCTTTGTTTGCAAGTCTACCTTCGGCTTAGTCTTTCTTTTCGAGTTCGCCTTCGGCCGTCCTCGTATTATTTTGTTGCTGGAAAGTCCACCTACGGCTTGGAATTTCTTTTCGAGTTCGCATTCGGCCGTTCTCGTGTTACCCTTTTTTTGAAAGTCCACCTTCGGATTGGTTTTTCTTTTCCGAGTTCACCTTCGGTCGTCCTCGTATTACCTTGGGTTTTAAAGTCCATCATCGGCTTGGTCTTTCTTTTCGAGTTCGCCTTCGGCCGTCCTCGCGTTACCCTTTGTTTGCAAGTCTACCTTCGGCTTAGTCTTTCTTTTCGAGTTCGCCTTCGGCCGTCCTCGTATTATTTTGTTGCTGGAAAGTCCACCTACGGCTTGGAATTTCTTTTCGAGTTCGCATTCGGCCGTTCTCGTGTTACCCTTTTTTTGAAAGTCCACCTTCGGATTGGTTTTTCTTTTTCGAGTTCACCTTCGGTCGTCCTCGTATTACCTTGGGTTTTAAAGTCCATCATCGGCTTGGTCTTTCTTTTCGAGTTCGCCTTCGGCCGTCCTCGTGTTACCCTTTGTTTGAAAGTCCACCTTTGGCTTGCTCTTTCTTTTCGAGTTCGCCTTCGGCCGTCCTCATATTATTTTGTTATTTGAAAGTCCACCATCGGCTTGGTCTTTCTTTTTCGAGTTCGCCTTCGCCCGTCCTCGTATTATCTTGGGTTTGAAAGTCCACCTTCGGCTTGGTCTTTCTTTTTGTGTTCTCCTTCAACCATCTTCGTATTATCCTGGGGTTTAAAAGTCCATCTTAGACTTGGTCTTTCTTTTCGAGTTCGCCTTCGGCCGTCCTCGCGTTACCCTTTGTTTGCAAGTCTACCTTCGGCTTAGTCTTTCTTTTCGAGTTCGCCTTCGGCCGTCCTCGTATTATTTTGTTGCTGGAAAGTCCACCTACGGCTTGGAATTTCTTTTCGAGTTCGCATTCGGCCATTCTCGTGTTACCCTTTTTTTGAAAGTCCACCTTCGGATTGGTTTTTCTTTTACGAGTTCACCTTCGGTCGTCCTCGTATTACCTTGGGTTTTAAAGTCCATCATCGGCTTGGTCTTTCTTTTCGAGTTCGCCTTCGGCCGTCCTCGTGTTACCCTTTGTTTGAAAGTCAACCTTTGACTTGGTCTTTCTTTTTCGAGTTCGCCTTCGGCTGTCCTCGTGTTACCCTTTGTTTGAAAGTCCACCATCGGCTTGTTCTTTCATTTTCTAGGTCGCCTTCGGTCGTCCTCGTATTATCTTGGGTTTGAAAGTCCACCTTCAGCTTGGTCTTTCTTTTTGAGTTCCCCTTCGGCTGTCCTCGCGTTACCCTTAATTTGAAAGCCTACCTTCGGCTTAGTCTTTCTTTTCGAGTTCTACTTCGACCGTCCTCGTATTATTTTGGGTTTTAAAAAGCCACCTTCGGCTTGGTCTTTCTTTCCAAGTTCACCTTCGGCCGTCCTCGTGTTACCCTTTGTTTGAAAGTCAACCTTCGGCTTGGTCTTTCTTTTTCGAGTTCGCCTTCGGTCGTCCTCGTATTATCTTGGGTTTGAAAGCCAACCTTCGGCTTGGTCTTTCATTTCCAGTTCACCTTCGGCCGTCCTCATGTTACCCTTTGTTTGAAAGTCCACCTTTGGCTTGCTCTTTCTTTTCGAGTTCGCCTTCGGCCGTCCTCATATTATTTTGTTGTTTGAAAGTCCACCATCGGCTTGGTCTTTCTTTTTCGAGTTCGCCTTCGCCCGTGCTCGTATTATCTTGGGTTTGAAAGTCCACCTTCGGCTTGGTCTTTCTTTCCGAGTTCGCCTTCGGCTGTCCTCATGTTACCCTTTGTTTGAAAGTCCACCTTCGGCTTGGTCTTTCATTTTGAGTTCGCCTTCGGCCGTCCTCGTGTTACCCTTTGTTTGAAAGTCCACCTTTGGCTTGCTCTTTCTTTTCGAGTTCGCCTTCGGCCGTCCTCATATTATTTTGTTGTTTGAAAGTCCACCATCGGCTTGGTCTTTCTTTTTCGAGTTCGCCTTCGCCCGTCCTCGTATTATCTTGGGTTTGAAAGTCCACCTTCGGCTTGGTCTTTCTTTTTGTGTTCTCCTTCAACCGTCTTCGTATTATCCTGGGGTTTGAAAGTCCATCTTAGACTTGGTCTTTCTTTTCGAGTTCGCCTTCGGTCGTCCTCGCGTTACCCTTTGTTTGCAAGTCTACCTTCGGCTTAGTCTTTCTTTTCAAGTTCGCCTTCGGCCGTCCTCGTATTATTTTGTTGCTGGAAAGTCCACCTACGGCTTGGAATTTCTTTTCGAGTTCGCATTCGGCCGTTCTCGTGTTACCCTTTTTTTGAAAGTCCACCTTCGGATTGATTTTTCTTTTTCGAGTTCGCCTTCGGTCGTCCTCGTATTACCTTGGGTTTTAAAGTCCATCATCGGCTTGGTCTTTCTTTTCGAGTTCGCCTTCGCCCGTCCTCGTATTATCTTGGGTTTGAAAGTCCACCTTCAGCTTGGTCTTTCTTTTTGTGTTCTCCTTCAACCGTCTTCGTATTATCCTGGGGTTTGAAAGTCCATCTTAGACTTGGTCTTTCTTTTCGAGTTCTCCTTCGGTCGTCCTCGCGTTACCCTTTGTTTGCAAGTCTACCTTCGGCTTAGTCTTTCTTTTCAAGTTCGCCTTCGGCCGTCCTCGTATTATTTTGTTGCTGGAAAGTCCACCTAGGGCTTGGAATTTCTTTTCGAGTTCGCATTCGGCCGTTCTCGTGTTACCCTTTTTTTGAAAGTCCACCTTCGGATTGGTTTTTCTTTTTCGAGTTCGCCTTCGGTCGTCCTCGTATTACCTTGGGTTTTAAAGTCCATCATCGGCTTGGTCTTTCTTTTCGAGTTCGCCTTCGGCCGTCCTCGTGTTACCCTTTGTTTGAAAGTCAACCTTCGACTTGGTCTTTCTTTTCGAGTTCGCCTTCGGCTGTCCTCGTGTTACCCTTTGTTTGAAAGTCCACCATCGGCTTGTTCTTTCTTTTTCTAGGTCGCCTTCGGTCGTCCTCGTATTATCTTGGGTTTGAAAGTCCACCTTAAGCTTGGTCTTTTTTTTTAGTTCCCCTTCGGCTGTCCTCGCGTTACCCTTTATTTGAAAGCCTACCTTCGGCTTAGTCTTTCTTTTCGAGTTCTACTTCGACCGTCCTCGTATTATTTTGGGTTTTAAAAATCCACCTTCGGCTTGGTCTTTCTTTCCGAGTTTGCCTTCGGCCGTCCTCGTGTTACCCTTTGTTTGAAAGTCAACCTTCGGCTTGGTCTTTCTTTTTCGAGTTCGCCTTCGGTCGTCCTCGTATTATCTTGGGTTTGAAAGCCAACCTTCGGCTTGGTCTTTCATTTCGAGTTCGCCTTCGGCCGTCCTCGTGTTACCCTTTGTTTGAAAGTCCACCTTTGGCTTGCTCTTTCTTTTCGAGTTCGCCTTCGGCCGTCCTCATATTATTTTGTTGTTTGAAAGTCCACCTTCGGCTTGGTCTTTCTTTTCATGTTCTCCTTCAACCGTCTTCGTATTATCCTGGGGTTTGAAAGTCCATCTTAGACTTGGTCTTTCTTTTCGAGTTCGCCTTTGGCCGTCCTCGTGTTACCCTTTGTGTGAAAGTCTACCTTCGACTTGGTCTTTCTTTTTCGAGTTCGCCTTCGGCCAGCGTCGTATTATCTTCTGTTTGAAAGTCCACCTTCGGCTTGGTCTTTCTTTTCGAGTTTTCCTTCGACCGTCCTCGTGTTACCCTTTGTTTGAAAGTCCACCTTCGGCTTGTTATTCCTTTTTCTAGTTCGCCTTCGGCCGTCCTTGTATTATCTTAGGTTTGAAAGTCCACCTTCGGCTTGGTATTTCTTTTCGAGTTCGCCTTTGGCCGTCCTCGTGTTACCCTTTGTTTGAAAGCCCACCTTCGGCTTGGCCTTTCTTTTTTGGGGTCGCCTTCGGCCGTCCTCGTATTATCTTGGGTTCGAAAGTCCACCTTCGGCTTGGTCTTTCTTTTCGAGTTCGCCTTCGGCTGTCCTCGTGTTACCCTTTGTTTGAAAGTCCACCATCGGCTTGTTCTTTCTTTTTCTAGGTCGCCTTCGGTCGTCCTCGTATTATCTTGGGTTTGAAAGTCCACCTTAAGCTTGGTCTTTCTTTTTGAGTTCCCCTTCGGCTGTCCTCGCGTTACCCTTTATTTGAAAGCCTACCTTCAGCTCAGTCTTTCTTTTCGAGTTCTACTTCGACCGTCCTCGTATTATTTTGGGTTTTAAAAATCCACCTTCGGCTTGGTCTTTCTTTCCGAGTTCGCCTTCGGCCGTCCTCGTGTTACCCTTTGTTTGAAAGTCAACCTTCGGCTTGGTCTTTCTTTTTCGAGTTCGCCTTCGGTCGTCCTCGTATTATCTTGGGTTTGAAAGCCAACCTTCGGCTTGGTCTTTCATTTCCAGTTCACCTTCGGCCGTCCTCATGTTACCCTTTGTTTGAAAGTCCACCTTTGGCTTGCTCTTTCTTTTCGAGTTCGCCTTCGGCCGTCCTCATATTATTTTGTTGTTTGAAAGTCCACCATCGGCTTGGTCTTTCTTTTTCGAGTTCGCCTTCGCCCGTGCTCGTATTATCTTGGGTTTGAAAGTCCACCTTCGGCTTGGTCTTTCTTTCCGAGTTCGCCTTCGGCTGTCCTCATGTTACCCTTTGTTTGAAAGTCCACCTTCGGCTTGGTCTTTCATTTTGAGTTCGCCTTCGGCCGTCCTCGTGTTACCCTTTGTTTGAAAGTCCACCTTTGGCTTGCTCTTTCTTTTCGAGTTCGCCTTCGGCCGTCCTCATATTATTTTGTTGTTTGAAAGTCCACCATCGGCTTGGTCTTTCTTTTTCGAGTTCGCCTTCGCCCGTCCTCGTATTATCTTGGGTTTGAAAGTCCACCTTCGGCTTGGTCTTTCTTTTTGTGTTCTCCTTCAACCGTCTTCGTATTATCCTGGGGTTTGAAAGTCCATCTTAGACTTGGTCTTTCTTTTCGAGTTCGCCTTCGGTCGTCCTCGCGTTACCCTTTGTTTGCAAGTCTACCTTCGGCTTAGTCTTTCTTTTCAAGTTCGCCTTCGGCCGTCCTCGTATTATTTTGTTGCTGGAAAGTCCACCTACGGCTTGGAATTTCTTTTCGAGTTCGCATTCGGCCGTTCTCGTGTTACCCTTTTTTTGAAAGTCCACCTTCGGATTGATTTTTCTTTTTCGAGTTCGCCTTCGGTCGTCCTCGTATTACCTTGGGTTTTAAAGTCCATCATCGGCTTGGTCTTTCTTTTCGAGTTCGCCTTCGCCCGTCCTCGTATTATCTTGGGTTTGAAAGTCCACCTTCAGCTTGGTCTTTCTTTTTGTGTTCTCCTTCAACCGTCTTCGTATTATCCTGGGGTTTGAAAGTCCATCTTAGACTTGGTCTTTCTTTTCGAGTTCTCCTTCGGTCGTCCTCGCGTTACCCTTTGTTTGCAAGTCTACCTTCGGCTTAATCTTTCTTTTCAAGTTCGCCTTCGGCCGTCCTCGTATTATTTTGTTGCTGGAAAGTCCACCTAGGGCTTGGAATTTCTTTTCGAGTTCGCATTCGGCCGTTCTCGTGTTACCCTTTTTTTGAAAGTCCACCTTCGGATTGGTTTTTCTTTTTCGAGTTCGCCTTCGGTCGTCCTCGTATTACCTTGGGTTTTAAAGTCCATCATCGGCTTGGTCTTTCTTTTCGAGTTCGCCTTCAGCCGTCCTCGTGTTACCCTTTGTTTGAAAGTCAACCTTCGACTTGGTCTTTCTTTTCGAGTTCGCCTTCGGCTGTCCTCGTGTTACCCTTTGTTTGAAAGTCCACCATCGGCTTGTTCTTTCTTTTTCTAGGTCGCCTTCGGTCGTCCTCGTATTATCTTGGGTTTGAAAGTCCACCTTAAGCTTGGTCTTTCTTTTTGAGTTCCCCTTCGGCTGTCCTCGCGTTACCCTTTATTTGAAAGCCTACCTTCGGCTTAGTCTTTCTTTTCGAGTTCTACTTCGACCGTCCTCGTATTATTTTGGGTTTTAAAAATCCACCTTCGGCTTGGTCTTTCTTTCCGAGTTCGCCTTCGGCCGTCCTCGTGTTACCCTTTGTTTGAAAGTCAACCTTCGGCTTGGTCTTTCTTTTTCGAGTTCGCCTTCGGTCGTCCTCGTATTATCTTGGGTTTGAAAGCCAACCTTCGACTTGGTCTTTCATTTCGAGTTCGCCTTCGGCCGTCCTCGTGTTACCCTTTGTTTGAAAGTCCACCTTTGGCTTGCTCTTTCTTTTCGAGTTCGCCTTCGGCCGTCCTCATATTATTTTGTTGTTTGAAAGTCCACCTTCGGCTTGGTCTTTCTTTTCATGTTCTCCTTCAACCGTCTTCGTATTATCCTGGGGTTTGAAAGTCCATCTTAGACTTGGTCTTTCTTTTCGAGTTCGCCTTTGGCCGTCCTCGTGTTACCCTTTGTGTGAAAGTCTACCTTCGACTTGGTCTTTCTTTTTCGAGTTCGCCTTCGGCCAGCGTCGTATTATCTTCTGTTTGAAAGTCCACCTTCGGCTTGGTCTTTCTTTTCGAGTTTTCCTTCGACCGTCCTCGTGTTACCCTTTGTTTGAAAGTCCACCTTCGGCTTGTTATTCCTTTTTCTAGTTCGCCTTCGGCCGTCCTTGTATTATCTTAGGTTTGAAAGTCCACCTTCGGCTTGGTATTTCTTTTCGAGTTCGCCTTTGGCCGTCCTCGTGTTACCCTTTGTTTGAAAGCCCACCTTCGGCTTGGCCTTTCTTTTTTGGGGTCGCCTTCGGCCGTCCTCGTATTATCTTGGGTTCGAAAGTCCACCTTCGGCTTGGTCTTTCTTTTCGAGTTCGCCTTCGGCTGTCCTCGTGTTACCCTTTGTTTGAAAGTCCACCATCGGCTTGTTCTTTCTTTTTCTAGGTCGCCTTCGGTCGTCCTCGTATTATCTTGGGTTTGAAAGTCCACCTTAAGCTTGGTCTTTCTTTTTGAGTTCCCCTTCGGCTGTCCTCGCGTTACCCTTTATTTGAAAGCCTACCTTCAGCTTAGTCTTTCTTTTCGAGTTCTACTTCGACCGTCCTCGTATTATTTTGGGTTTTAAAAATCCACCTTCGGCTTGGTCTTTCTTTCCGAGTTCGCCTTCGGCCGTCCTCGTGTTACCCTTTGTTTGAAAGTCAACCTTCGGCTTGGTCTTTCTTTTTCGAGTTCGCCTTCGGTCGTCCTCGTATTATCTTGGGTTTGAAAGCCAACCTTCGGCTTGGTCTTTCATTTCGAGTTCGCCTTCGGCCGTCCTCGTGTTACCCTTTCTTTGAAAGTCCACCTTTGGCTTGCTCTTTCTTTTCGAGTTCGCCTTCGGCCGTCCTCATATTATTTTGTTGTTTGAAAGTCCACCATCGGCTTGGTCTTTCTTTTTTGAGTTCGCCTTCGCCCGTCCTCGTATTATCTTGGGTTTGAAAGTCCACCTTCGGCTTGGTCTTTCTTTTTGTGTTCTCCTTCAACCGTCTTCGTATTATCCTGGGGTTTGAAAGTCCATCTTAGACTTGGTCTTTCTTTTCGAGTTCGCCTTCGGCCGTCCTCGCGTTACCCTTTGTTTGCAAGTCTACCTTCGGCTTAGTCTTTCTTTTCGAGTTCGCCTTCGGCCGTCCTCGTATTATTTTGTTGCTGGAAAGTCCACCTATGGCTTGGAATTTCTTTTCGAGTTCGCATTCGGCCGTTCTCGTGTTACCCTTTTTTTGAAAGTCTACCTTCGGATTGATTTTTCTTTTTCGAGTTCGCCTTCGGTCGTCCTCGTATTACCTTGGGTTTTAAAGTCCATCATCGGCTTGGTCTTTCTTTTCGAGTTCACCTTCGGCCGTCCTCGTGTTACCCTTTGTTTGAAAGTCAACCTTCGACTTGGTCTTTCTTTTTCGAGTTCGCCTTCGGCTGTCCTCGTGTTACCCTTTGTTTGAAAGTCCACCATCGGGTTGTTCTTTCATTTTCTAGGTCGCCTTCGGTCGTCCTCGTATTATCTTGGGTTTGAAAGTCCACCTTCAACTTGGTCTTTCTTTTTGAGTTCCCCTTCGGCTGTCCTCGCGTTACCCTTTATTTGAAAGCCTACCTTCGGCTTAGTCTTTCTTTTCGAGTTCTACTTCGACCGTCCTCGTATTATTTTGGGTTTTAAAAATCCACCTTCGGCTTGGTCTTTCTTTCCAAGTTCGCCTTCGGCCGTCCTCGTGTTACCCTTTGTTTGAAAGTCAACCTTTGACTTGGTCTTTCTTTTTCGAGTTCGCCTTCGGTCGTCCTCGTATTATCTTGGGTTTGAAAGCCAACCTTCGGCTTGGTCTTTCATTTCGAGTTCGCCTTCGGCCGTCCTCGTGTTACCCTTTGTTTAAAAGTCCACCTTTGGCTTGCTCTTTCTTTTCGAGTTCGCCTTCGGCCGTCCTCATATTATTTTGTTGTTTGAAAGTCCACCTTCGGCTTGGTCTTTCTTTTCATGTTCTCCTTCAACCGTCTTCGTATTATCCTGGGGTTTGAAAGTCCATCTTAGACTTGGTCTTTCTTTTCGAGTTCGCCTTTGGGCGTCCTCGTGTTACCCTTTGTGTGAAAGTCTACCTTCGACTTGGTCTTTCTTTTTCGAGTTCGCCTTCGGCCATCGTCGTATTATCTTCTGTTTGAAAGTCCACCTTCGGCTTGGTCTTTCTTTTCGAGTTCTCCTTCGACCGTCCTCGTGTTACCCTTTGTTTGAAAGTCCACCTTCGGCTTGTTATTCCTTTTTCTAGTTCGCCTTCGGCCGTCCTCGTATTATCTTAGGTTTGAAAGTCCACCTTCGGCTTGGTATTTCTTTTCGAGTTCGCCTTCGGCCGTCCTCGTGTTACCCTTTGTTTGAAAGCCCACCTTCGGCTTGGCCTTTCTTTTTTGGGGTCGCCTTCGGTCGTCCTCGTATTATCTTGGGTTCGAAAGTCCACCTTCGGCTTGGTCTTTCTTTTCGAGTTCGCCTTCGGCTGTCCTCGTGTTACCCTTTGTTTGAAAGTCCACCATCGGCTTGTTCTTTCTTTTTCTAGGTCGCCTTCAGTCGTCCTCGTATTATTTTGGGTTTGAACATTCACCTTCAGCTTGGTCTTCCTTTTTGAGTTCCCCTTCGGCTGTCCTCGCGTTACCCTTTATTTGAAAGCCTACCTTCGGCTTAGTCTTTCTTTTCGAGTTCTACTTCGACCGTCCTCGTATTATTTTGGGTTTTAAAAATCCACCTTCGGGTTGGTCTTTCTTTCCGAGTTCGCCTTCGGCCGTCCTCGTGTTACCCTTTGTTTGAAAGTCAACCTTCGACTTGGTCTTTCTTTTTCGTGTTCGCCTTCGGTCGTCCTCGTATTATCTTGGGTTTGAAAGCCAACCTTCGGCTTGGTCTTTCATTTCGAGTTCGCCTTCGGCCGTCCTCGTGTTACCCTTTGTTTGAAAGTCCACCTTTGGCTTGCTCTTTCTTTTCGAGTTCGCCTTCGGCCGTCCTCATATTATTTTGTTGTTTGAAAGTCCACCATCGGCTTGGTCTTTCTTTTTCGAGTTCGCCTTCGCCCGTCCTCGTATTATCTTGGGTTTGAAAGTCCACCTTCGGCTTGGTATTTCTTTCCGAGTTCGCCTTCGGCTGTCCTCATGTTACCCTTTGTTTGAAAGTCCACCTTCGGCTTGGTCTTTCATTTTGAGTTCGCCTTCGGCCGTCCTCGTGTTACCCTTTGTTTGAAAGTCCACCTTTGGCTTGGTCTTTCTTTTCGAGTTCGCCTTCGGCCGTCCTCGCGTTACCCTTTGTTTGCAAGTCTACCTTCGGCTTAGTCTTTCTTTTCGAGTTCGCCTTCGGCCGTCCTCGTATTATTTTGTTGCTGGAAAGTCCACCTATGGCTTGGAATTTCTTTTCGAGTTCGCCTTCGGCCGTCCTCGTATTATCTTGGGTTTGAAAGTTCACCTTCGGCTTGGTCTTTCTTTCCGAGTTCGCCTTCGGCCGTCCTCGTGTTACCCTTTGTTTGAAAGTCCACCTTTGGCTTGCTCTTTCTTTTCGAGTTCGCCTTCGGCCGTCCTCATATTATTTTGTTGTTTGAAAGTCCACCATCGGCTTGGTCTTTCTTTTTCGAGTTCGCCTTCGCCCGTCCTCGTATTATCTTGGGTTTGAAAGTCCACCTTCGGCTTGGTCTTTCTTTCCGAGTTCGCCTTCGGCTGTCCTCATGTTACCCTTTGTTTGAAAGTCCACCTTCGGCTTGGTCTTTCATTTTGAGTTCGCCTTCGGCCGTCCTCGTGTTACCCTTTGTTTGAAAGTCCACCTTTGGCTTGGTCTTTCTTTTCGAGTTCGCCTTCGGCCGTCCTCGCGTTACCCTTTGTTTGCAAGTCTACCTTCGGCTTAGTCTTTCTTTTCGAGTTCGCCTTCGGCCGTCCTCGTATTATTTTGTTGCTGGAAAGTCCACCTATGGCTTGGAATTTCTTTTCGAGTTCGCCTTCGGCCGACCTCATATTATTTTGTTGTTTGAAAGTCCACCATCGGCTTGGTCTTTCTTTTTCGAGTTCGCCTTCGCCCGTCCTCGTATTATCTTGGGTTTGAAAGTCCACCTTCGGCTTGGTCTTTCTTTCCGAGTTCGCCTTCGGCTGTCCTCATGTTACCCTTTGTTTGAAAGTCCACCTTCGGCTTGGTCTTTCATTTTGAGTTCGCCTTCGGCCGTCCTCGTGTTACCCTTTGTTTGAAAGTCCACCTTTGGCTTGGTCTTTCTTTTCGAGTTCGCCTTCGGCCGTCCTCGTGTTACCCTTTCTTTGAAAGTCCACCTTTGGCTTGCTCTTTCTTTTCGAGTTCGCCTTCGGCCGTCCTCATATTATTTTGTTGTTTGAAAGTCCACCATCGGCTTGGTCTTTCATTTTCGAGTTCGCCTTCGCCCGTCCTCGTATTATCTTGGGTTTGAAAGTTCACCTTCGGCTTGGTCTTTCTTTCCGAGTTCGCCTTCGGCTGTCCTCATGTTACCCTTTGTTTGAAAGTCCACCTTCGGCTTGGTCTATCATTTTGAGTTCGCCTTCGGCCGTCCTCGTGTTACCCTTTGTTTGAAAGTCCACCTTTGGCTTGCTCTTTCTTTTCGAGTTCGCCTTCGGCCGTCCTCATATTATTTTGTTGTTTGAAAGTCCACCATCGGCTTGGTCTTTCTTTTTTGAGTTCGCCTTCGCCCGTCCTCGTATTATCTTGGGTTTGAAAGTCCACCTTCAGCTTGGTCTTTCTTTTTGTGTTCTCCTTCAACCGTCTTCGTATTATCCTGGGGTTTGAAAGTCCATCTTAGACTTGGTCTTTCTTTTCGAGTTCGCCTTCGGCCGTCCTCGCGTTACCCTTTGTTTGCAAGTCTACCTTCGGCTTAGTCTTTCTTTTCGAGTTCGCCTTCGGCCGTCCTCGTATTATTTTGTTGCTGGAAAGTCCACCTATGGCTTGGAATTTCTTTTCGAGTTCGCATTCGGCCGTTCTCGTGTTACCCTTTTTTTGAAAGTCTACCTTCGGATTGATTTTTCTTTTTCGAGTTCGCCTTCGGTCGTCCTCGTATTACCTTGGGTTTTAAAGTCCATCATCGGCTTGGTCTTTCTTTTCGAGTTCACCTTCGGCCGTCCTCGTGTTACCCTTTGTTTGAAAGTCAACCTTCGACTTGGTCTTTCTTTTTCGAGTTCGCCTTCGGCTGTCCTCGTGTTACCCTTTGTTTGAAAGTCCACCATCGGGTTGTTCTTTCATTTTCTAGGTCGCCTTCGGTCGTCCTCGTATTATCTTGGGTTTGAAAGTCCACCTTCAACTTGGTCTTTCTTTTTGAGTTCCCCTTCGGTTGTCCTCGCGTTACCCTTTATTTGAAAGCCTACCTTCGGCTTAGTCTTTCTTTTCGAGTTCTACTTCGACCGTCCTCGTATTATTTTGGGTTTTAAAAATCCACCTTCGGCTTGGCCTTTCTTTCCAAGTTCGCCTTCGGCCGTCCTCGTGTTACCCTTTGTTTGAAAGTCAACCTTCGACTTGGTCTTTCTTTTTCGAGTTCGCCTTCGGTCGTCCTCGTATTATCTTGGGTTTGAAAGCCAACCTTCGGCTTGGTCTTTCATTTCGAGTTCGCCTTCGGCCGTCCTCGTGTTACCCTTTGTTTAAAAGTCCACCTTTGGCTTGCTCTTTCTTTTCGAGTTCGCCTTCGGCCGTCCTCATATTATTTTGTTGTTTGAAAGTCCACCTTCGGCTTGGTCTTTCTTTTCATGTTCTCCTTCAACCGTCTTCGTATTATCCTGGGGTTTGAAAGTCCATCTTAGACTTGGTCTTTCTTTTCGAGTTCGCCTTTGGGCGTCCTCGTGTTACCCTTTGTGTGAAAGTCTACCTTCGACTTGGTCTTTCTTTTTCGAGTTCGCCTTCGGCCATCGTCGTATTATCTTCTGTTTGAAAGTCCACCTTCGGCTTGGTCTTTCTTTTCGAGTTCTCCTTCGACCGTCCTCGTGTTACCCTTTGTTTGAAAGTCCACCTTCGGCTTGTTATTCCTTTTTCTAGTTCGCCTTCGGCCGTCCTCGTATTATCTTAGGTTTGAAAGTCCACCTTCGGCTTGGTATTTCTTTTCGAGTTCGCCTTCGGCCGTCCTCGTGTTACCCTTTGTTTGAAAGCCCACCTTCGGCTTGGCCTTTCTTTTTTGGGGTCGCCTTCGGTCGTCCTCGTATTATCTTGGGTTCGAAAGTCCACCTTCGGCTTGGTCTTTCTTTTCGAGTTCGCCTTCGGCTGTCCTCGTGTTACCCTTTGTTTGAAAGTCCACCATCGGCTTGTTCTTTCTTTTTTTAGGTCGCCTTCAGTCGTCCTCGTATTATTTTGGGTTTGAACATTCACCTTCAGCTTGGTCTTCCTTTTTGAGTTCCCCTTCGGCTGTCCTCGCGTTACCCTTTATTTGAAAGCCTACCTTCGGCTTAGTCTTTCTTTTCGAGTTCTACTTCGACCGTCCTCGTATTATTTTGGGTTTTAAAAATCCACCTTCGGGTTGGTCTTTCTTTCCGAGTTCGCCTTCGGCCGTCCTCGTGTTACCCTTTGTTTGAAAGTCAACCTTCGACTTGGTCTTTCTTTTTCGTGTTCGCCTTCGGTCGTCCTCGTATTATCTTGGGTTTGAAAGCCAACCTTCGGCTTGGTCTTTCATTTCGAGTTCGCCTTCGGCCGTCCTCGTGTTACCCTTTGTTTGAAAGTCCACCTTTGGCTTGCTCTTTCTTTTCGAGTTCGCCTTCGGCCGTCCTCATATTATTTTGTTGTTTGAAAGTCCACCATCGGCTTGGTCTTTCTTTTTCGAGTTCGCCTTCGCCCGTCCTCGTATTATCTTGGGTTTGAAAGTCCACCTTCGGCTTGGTCTTTCTTTCCGAGTTCGCCTTCGGCTGTCCTCATGTTACCCTTTGTTTGAAAGTCCACCTTCGGCTTGGTCTTTCATTTTGAGTTCGCCTTCGGCCGTCCTCGTGTTACCCTTTGTTTGAAAGTCCACCTTTGGCTTGGTCTTTCTTTTCGAGTTCGCCTTCGGCCGTCCTCGCGTTACCCTTTGTTTGCAAGTCTACCTTCGGCTTAGTCTTTCTTTTCGAGTTCGCCTTCGGCCGTCCTCGTATTATTTTGTTGCTGGAAAGTCCACCTATGGCTTGGAATTTCTTTTCGAGTTCGCATTCGGCCGATCTCGTGTTACCCTTTTTTTGAAAGTCCACCTTCGGATTGATTTTTCTTTTTCGAGTTCGCCTTCGGTCGTCCTCGTATTACCTTGGGTTTTAAAGTCCATCATCGGCTTGGTCTTTCTTTTCGAGTTCGCCTTCGGCCGTCCTCGTGTTACCCTTTGTTTGAAAGTCAACCTTCGACTTGGTCTTTCTTTTTCGAGTTCGACTTCGGCTGTCCTCGTGTTACCCTTTATTTGAAACTCCACCATCGGGTTGTTCTTTCATTTTCTAGGTCGCCTTCGGTCGTCCTCATATTATCTTGGGTTTGAAAGTCCACCTTCAACTTGGTCTTTCTTTTTGAGTTCCCCTTCGGCTGTCCTCGCGTTACCCTTTATTTGAAAGCCTACCTTCGGCTTAGTCTTTCTTTTCGAGTTCTACTTCGACCGTCCTCGTATTATTTTGGGTTTTAAAAATCCACCTTCGGCTTGGCCTTTCTTTCCAAGTTCGCCTTCGGTCGTCCTCGTGTTACCCTTTGTTTGAAAGTCAACCTTCGACTTGGTCTTTCTTTTTCGAGTTCGCCTTCGGTCGTCCTCGTATTATCTTGGGTTTGAAAGCCAACCTTCGGCTTGGTCTTTCATTTCGAGTTCGCCTTCGGCCGTCCTCGTGTTACCCTTTGTTTGAAAGTCCACCTTTGGCTTGCTCTTTCTTTTCGAGTTCGCCTTCGGCCGTCCTCATATTATTTTGTTGTTTGAAAGTCCACCTTCGGCTTGGTCTTTATTTTCATGTTCTCCTTCAACCGTCTTCGTATTATCCTGGGGTTTGAAAGTCCATCTTAGACTTGGTCTTTCTTTTCGAGTTCGCCTTTGGGCGTCCTCGTGTTACCCTTTGTGTGAAAGTCTACCTTCGACTTGGTCTTTCTTTTT
This sequence comes from Lathyrus tuberosus, assembly GCA_022829125.1. Lineage (NCBI taxonomy): Eukaryota > Viridiplantae > Streptophyta > Magnoliopsida > Fabales > Fabaceae > Lathyrus > Lathyrus tuberosus. Next base: position 3,212,178 of record JALAZF010000438.1, read on the forward strand.
CGAGTTCGCCTTCGGCCATCGTCGTATTATCCTCTGTTTGAAAGTCCACCTTCGGCTTGGTCTTTCTTTTCGAGTTCTCCTTCGACCGTCCTCGTGTTACCCTTTGTTTGAAAGTCCACCTTCGGCTTGTTATTCCTTTTTCTAGTTCGCCTTCGGCCGTCCTCGTATTATATTAGGTTTGAAAGTCCACCTTCGGCTTGGTCTTTCTTTTCGAGTTCGCCTTCGGCTGTCCTCGTGTTACCCTTTGTTTGAAAGTCCACCATCGGCTTGTTCTTTCTTTTTCTAGGTCGCCTTCAGTCGTCCTCGCATTATTTTGGGTTTGAACATTCACCTTCAGCTTGGTCTTCCTTTTTGAGTTCCCCTTCGGATGTCCTCGCGTTACCCTTTATTTGAAAGCCTACCTTCGGCTTAGTCTTTCTTTTCGAGTTCTACTTCGACCGTCCTCGTATTATTTTGGGTTTTAAAAATCCACCTTCGGGTTGGTCTTTCTTTCCGAGTTCGCCTTCGGCCGTCCTCGTGTTACCCTTTGTTTGAAAGTCAACCTTCGACTTGGTCTTTCTTTTTCGTGTTCGCCTTCGGTCGTCCTCGTATTATCTTGGGTTTGAAAGCCAACCTTCGGCTTGGTCTTTCATTTCGAGTTCGCCTTCGGCCGTCCTCGTGTTACCCTTTGTTTGAAAGTCCACCTTTGGCTTGCTCTTTCTTTTCGAGTTCGCCTTCGGCCGTCCTCATATTATTTTGTTGTTTGAAAGTCCACCATCGGCTTGGTCTTTCTTTTTCGAGTTCGCCTTCGCCCGTCCTCGTATTATCTTGGGTTTGAAAGTCCACCTTCGGCTTGGTCTTTCTTTCCGAGTTCGCCTTCGGCTGTCCTCATGTTACCCTTTGTTTGAAAGTCCACCTTCGGCTTGGTCTATCATTTTGAGTTCGCCTTCGGCCGTCCTCGTGTTACCCTTTGTTTGAAAGTCCACCTTTGGCTTGCTCTTTCTTTTCGAGTTCGCCTTCGGCCGTCCTCATATTATTTTGTTGTTTGAAAGTCCACCATCGGCTTGGTCTTTCTTTTTCGAGTTCGCCTTCGCCCGTCCTCGTATTATCTTGGGTTTGAAAGTCCACCTTCGGCTTGGTCTTTCTTTTTGTGTTCTCCTTCAACCGTCTTCGTATTATCCTGGGGTTTGAAAGTCCATCTTAGACTTGGTCTTTCTTTTCGAGTTCGAATTCGGCCGTCCTCGCGTTACCCTTTGTTTTCAAGTCTACCTTCGGCTTAGTCTTTCTTTTCGAGTTCGCCTTCGGCCGTCCTCGTATTATTTTGTTGCTGGAAAGTCCACCTATGGCTTGGAATTTCTTTTCGAGTTCGCATTCGGCCGTTCTCGTGTTACCCTTTTTTTGAAAGTCCACCTTCGGATTGATTTTTCTTTTTCGAGTTCGCCTTCGGTCGTCCTCGTATTACCTTGGGTTTTAAAGTCCATCATCGGCTTGGTCTTTCTTTTCGAGTTCGCCTTCGGCCGTCCTCGTGTTACCCTTTGTTTGAAAGTCAACCTTCGACTTGGTCTTTCTTTTTCGAGTTCGCCTTCGGCTGTCCTCGTGTTACCCTTTGTTTGAAAGTCCATCATCGGGTTGTTCTTTCATTTTCTAGGTCGCCTTCGGTCGTCCTCGTATTATCTTGGGTTTGAAAGTCCACCTTCAACTTGGTCTTTCTTTTTGAGTTCCCCTTCGGCTGTCCTCGCGTTACCCTTTATTTGAAAGCCTACCTTCGGCTTAGTCTTTCTTTTCGAGTTCTACTTCGACCGTCCTCGTATTATTTTGGGTTTTAAAAATCCACCTTCGGCTTGGCCTTTCTTTCCAAGTTCGCCTTCGGCCGTCCTCGTGTTACCCTTTGTTTGAAAGTCAACCTTCGACTTGGTCTTTCTTTTTCGAGTTCGCCTTCGGTCGTCCTCGTATTATCTTGGGTTTGAAAGCCAACCTTCGGCTTGGTCTTTCATTTCGAGTTCGCCTTCGGCCGTCCTCGCGTTACCCTTTGTTTGAAAGTCCACCTTTGGCTTGCTCTTTCTTTTCGAGTTCGCCTTCGGCCGTCCTCATATTATTTTGTTGTTTGAAAGTCCACCTTCGGCTTGGTCTTTCTTTTCATGTTTTCCTTCAACCGTCTTCGTATTATCCTGGGGTTTGAAAGTCCATCTTAGACTTGGTCTTTCTTTTCGAGTTCGCCTTTGGGCGTCCTCGTGTTACCCTTTGTGTGAAAGTCTACCTTCGACTTGGTCTTTCTTTTTCGAGTTCGCCTTCGGCCATCGTCGTATTATCTTCTGTTTGAAAGTCCACCTTCGGCTTGGTCTTTCTTTTCGAGTTCTCCTTCGACCGTCCTCGTGTTACCCTTTGTTTGAAAGTCCACCTTCGGCTTGTTATTCCTTTTTCTAGTTCGCCTTCGGCCGTCCTCGTATTATCTTAGGTTTGAAAGTCCACCTTCGGCTTGGTATTTCTTTTCGAGTTCGCCTTCGGCCGTCCTCGTGTTACCCTTTGTTTGAAAGCCCACCTTCGGCTTGGCCTTTCTTTTTTGGGGTCGCCTTCGGTCGTCCTCGTATTATCTTGGGTTCGAAAGTCCACCTTCGGCTTGGTCTTTCTTTTCGAGTTCGCCTTCGGCTGTCCTCGTGTTACCCTTTGTTTGAAAGTCCACCATCGGCTTGTTCTTTCTTTTTCTAGGTCGCCTTCAGTCGTCCTCGTATTATTTTGGGTTTGAACATTCACCTTCAGCTTGGTCTTCCTTTTTGAGTTCCCCTTCGGCTGTCCTCGCGTTACCCTTTATTTGAAAGCCTACCTTCGGCTTAGTCTTTCTTTTCGAGTTCTACTTCGACCGTCCTCGTATTATTTTGGGTTTTAAAAATCCACCTTCGGGTTGGTCTTTCTTTCCGAGTTCGCCTTCGGCCGTCCTCGTGTTACCCTTTGTTTGAAAGTCAACCTTCGACTTGGTCTTTCTTTTTCGTGTTCGCCTTCGGTCGTCCTCGTATTATCTTGGGTTTGAAAGCCAACCTTCGGCTTGGTCTTTCATTTCGAGTTCGCCTTCGGCCGTCCTCGTGTTACCCTTTGTTTGAAAGTCCACCTTTGGCTTGCTCTTTCTTTTCGAGTTCGCCTTCGGCCGTCCTCATATTATTTTGTTGTTTGAAAGTCCACCATCGGCTTGGTCTTTCTTTTTCGAGTTTGCCTTCGCCCGTCCTCGTATTATCTTGGGTTTGAAAGTCCATCTTCGGCTTGGTCTTTCTTTCCGAGTTCGCCTTCGGCTGTCCTCATGTTACCCTTTGTTTGAAAGTCCACCTTCGGCTTGGTCTTTCATTTTGAGTTCGCCTTCGGCCGTCCTCGTGTTACCCTTTGTTTGAAAGTCCACCTTTGGCTTGCTCTTTCTTTTCGAGTTCGCCTTCGGCCGTCCTCATATTATTTTGTTGTTTGAAAGTCCACCATCGGCTTGGTCTTTCTTTTTCGAGTTCGCCTTCGCCCGTCCTCGTATTATCTTGGGTTTGAAAGTCCACCTTCAGCTTGGTCTTTCTTTTTGTGTTCTCCTTCAACCGTCTTCGTATTATCCTGGGGTTTGAAAGTCCATCTTAGACTTGGTCTTTCTTTTCGAGTTCGCCTTCGGCCGTCCTCGCGTTACCCTTTGTTTGCAAGTCTACCTTCGGCTTAGTCTCTCTTTCCGAGTTCGCCTTCGGCCGTCCTCGTATTATTTTGTTGCTGGAAAGTCCACCTACGGCTTGGAATTTCTTTTCGAGTTTGCATTCGGCCGTTCTCGTGTTACCCTTTTTTTGAAAGTCCACCTTCGGATTGATTTTTCTTTTTCGAGTTCGCCTTCGGTCGTCCTCGTATTTCCTTGGGTTTTAAAGTCCATCATCGGCTTGGTCTTTCTTTTCGAGTTCGCCTTTGGCCGTCCTCGTGTTACCCTTTGTTTGAAAGTCAACCTTCAACTTGGTCTTTCTTTTTCGAGTTCGCCTTCGGCTGTCCTCGTGTTACCCTTTGTTTGAAAGTTCACCATCGGCTTGTTCTTTCTTTTTCTAGGTCGCCTTCGGTCGTCCTCGTATTATCTTGGGTTTGAAAGTCCACCTTCAGCTTGGTCTTTCTTTTTGAGTTCCCCTTCGGCTGTCCTCGCGTTACCCTTTATTTGAAAGCCTACCTTCGGCTTAGTCTTTCTTTTTGAGTTCTACTTCGACCGTCCTCGTATTATTTTGGGTTTTAAAAATCCACCTTCGGCTTGGTCTTTCTTTCCGAGTTCGCCTTCGGCCGTCCTCGTGTTACCCTTTGTTTGAAAGTCAACCTTCGACTTGGTCTTTCTTTTTCGAGTTCGCCTTCGGTCGTCCTCGTATTATCTTGGGTTTGAAAGCCAACCTTCGGCTTGGTCTTTCATTTCGAGTTCGCCTTCGGCCGTCCTCGTGTTACCCTTTGTTTGAAAGTCCACCTTTGGCTTGCTCTTTCTTTTCGAGTTCGCCTTCGGCCGTCCTCATATTATTTTGTTGTTTGAAAGTCCACCTTCGGCTTGGTCTTTCTTTTCATGTTCTCCTTCAACCGTCTTCGTATTATCCTGGGGTTTGAAAGTCCATCGTAGACTTGGTATTTCTTTTCGAGTTCGCCTTTGGCCGTCCTCGTGTTACCCTTTGTGTGAAAGTCTACCTTCGACTTGGTCTTTCTTTTTCGAGTTCGCCTTCGGCCATCGTCGTATTATCTTCTGTTTGAAAGTCCACCTTCGGGTTGGTCTTTCTTTTCGAGTTCTCCTTCGACCGTCCTCGTGTTACCCTTTGTTTGAAAGTCCACCTTCGGCTTGTTATTCCTTTTTCTAGTTCGCCTTCGGCCGTCCTCGTATTATCTTAGGTTTGAAAGTCCACCTTCGGCTTGGTATTTCTTTTCGAGTTCGCCTTCGGCCGTCCTCGTGTTACCCTTTGTTTGAAAGCCCACCTTCGGCTTGGCCTTTCTTTTTTGGGGTCGCCTTCGGTCGTCCTCGTATTATCTTGGGTTCGAAAGTCCACCTTCGGCTTGGTCTTTCTTTTCGAGTTCGCCTTCGGCTGTCCTCGTGTTACCCTTTGTTTGAAAGTCCACCATCGGCTTGTTCTTTCTTTTTCTAGGTCGCCTTCAGTCGTCCTCGTATTATTTTGGGTTTGAACATTCACCTTCAGCTTGGTCTTCCTTTTTGAGTTCCCCTTCGGCTGTCCTCGCGTTACCCTTTATTTGAAAGCCTACCTTCGGCTTAGTCTTTCTTTTCGAGTTCTACTTCGATCGTCCTCGTATTATTTTGGGTTTTAAAAATCCACCTTCGGGTTGGTCTTTCTTTCCGAGTTCGCCTTCGGCCGTCCTCGTGTTACCCTTTGTTTGAAAGTCAACCTTCGACTTGGTCTTTCTTTTTCGTGTTCGCCTTCGGTCGTCCTCGTATTATCTTGGGTTTGAAAGCCAACCTTCGGCTTGGTCTTTCATTTCGAGTTCGCCTTCGGCCGTCCTCGTGTTACCCTTTGTTTGAAAGTCCACCTTTGGCTTGCTCTTTCTTTTCGAGTTCGCCTTCGGCCGTCCTCATATTATTTTGTTGTTTGAAAGTCCACCATCGGCTTGGTCTTTCTTTTTCGAGTTTGCCTTCGCCCGTCCTCGTATTATCTTGGGTTTGAAAGTCCACCTTCGGCTTGGTCTTTCTTTCCGAGTTCGCCTTCGGCTGTCCTCATGTTACCCTTTGTTTGAAAGTCCACCTTCGGCTTGGTCTTTCATTTTGAGTTCGCCTTCGGCCGTCCTCGTGTTACCCTTTGTTTGAAAGTCCACCTTTGGCTTGCTCTTTCTTTTCGAGTTCGCCTTCGGCCGTCCTCATATTATTTTGTTGTTTGAAAGTCCACCATCGGCTTGGTCTTTCTTTTTCGAGTTCGCCTTCGCCCGTCCTCGTATTATCTTGGGTTTGAAAGTCCACCTTCGGCTTGGTCTTTCTTTTTGTGTTCTCCTTCAACCGTCTTCGTATTATCCTGGGGTTTGAAAGTCCATCTTAGACTTGGTCTTTCTTTTCGAGTTCGCCTTCGGCCGTCCTCGCGTTACCCTTTGTTTGCAAGTCTACCTTCGGCTTAGTCTCTCTTTCCGAGTTCGCCTTCGGCCGTCCTCGTATTATTTTGTTGCTGGAAAGTCCACCTACGGCTTGGAATTTCTTTTCGAGTTTGCATTCGGCCGTTCTCGTGTTACCCTTTTTTTGAAAGTCCACCTTCGGATTGATTTTTCTTTTTCGAGTTCGCCTTCGGTCGTCCTCGTATTTCCTTGGGTTTTAAAGTCCGTCATCGGCTTGGTCTTTCTTTTCGAGTTCGCCTTTGGCCGTCCTCGTGTTACCCTTTGTTTGAAAGTCAACCTTCAACTTGGTCTTTCTTTTTCGAGTTCGCCTTCGGCTGTCCTCGTGTTACCCTTTGTTTGAAAGTTCACCATCGGCTTGTTCTTTCTTTTTCTAGGTCGCCTTCGGTCGTCCTCGTATTATCTTGGGTTTGAAAGTCCACCTTCAGCTTGGTCTTTCTTTTTGAGTTCCCCTTCGGCTGTCCTCGCGTTACCCTTTATTTGAAAGCCTACCTTCGGCTTAGTCTTTCTTTTTGAGTTCTACTTCGACCGTCCTCGTATTATTTTGGGTTTTAAAAATCCACCTTCGGCTTGGTCTTTCTTTCCGAGTTCGCCTTCGGCCGTCCTCGTGTTACCCTTTGTTTGAAAGTCCACCATCGGCTTGTTCTTTCTTTTTCTAGGTCGCCTTCAGTCGTCCTCGTATTATTTTGGGTTTGAACATTCACCTTCAGCTTGGTCTTCCTTTTTGAGTTCCCCTTCGGCTGTCCTCGCGTTACCCTTTATTTGAAAGCCTACCTTCGGCTTAGTCTTTCTTTTCGAGTTCTACTTCGATCGTCCTCGTATTATTTTGGGTTTTAAAAATCCACCTTCGGGTTGGTCTTTCTTTCCGAGTTCGCCTTCGGCCGTCCTCGTGTTACCCTTTGTTTGAAAGTCAACCTTCGACTTGGTCTTTCTTTTTCGTGTTCGCCTTCGGTCGTCCTCGTATTATCTTGGGTTTGAAAGCCAACCTTCGGCTTGGTCTTTCATTTCGAGTTCGCCTTCGGCCGTCCTCGTGTTACCCTTTGTTTGAAAGTCCACCTTTGGCTTGCTCTTTCTTTTCGAGTTCGCCTTCGGCCGTCCTCATATTATTTTGTTGTTTGAAAGTCCACCATCGGCTTGGTCTTTCTTTTTCGAGTTCGCCTTCGCCCGTCCTCGTATTATCTTGGGTTTGAAAGTCCACCTTCGGCTTGGTCTTTCTTTCCGAGTTCGCCTTCGGCTGTCCTCATGTTACCCTTTGTTTGAAAGTCCACCTTCGGCTTGGTCTTTCATTTTGAGTTCGCCTTCGGCCGTCCTCGTGTTACCCTTTGTTTGAAAGTCCACCTTTGGCTTGCTCTTTCTTTTCGAGTTCGCCTTCGGCCGTCCTCATATTATTTTGTTGTTTGAAAGTCCACCATCGGCTTGGTCTTTCTTTTTCGAGTTCGCCTTCGCCCGTCCTCGTATTATCTTGGGTTTGAAAGTCCACCTTCGGCTTGGTCTTTCTTTTTGTGTTCTCCTTCAACCGTCTTCGTATTATCCTGGGGTTTGAAAGTCCATCTTAGACTTGGTCTTTCTTTTCGAGTTCGCCTTCGGCCGTCCTCGCGTTACCCTTTGTTTGCAAGTCTACCTTCGGCTTAGTCTCTCTTTCCGAGTTCGCCTTCGGCCGTCCTCGTATTATTTTGTTGCTGGAAAGTCCACCTACGGCTTGGAATTTCTTTTCGAGTTTGCATTCGGCCGTTCTCGTGTTACCCTTTTTTTGAAAGTCCACCTTCGGATTGATTTTTCTTTTTCGAGTTCGCCTTCGGTCGTCCTCGTATTTCCTTGGGTTTTAAAGTCCATCATCGGCTTGGTCTTTCTTTTCGAGTTCGCCTTTGGCCGTCCTCGTGTTACCCTTTGTTTGAAAGTCAACCTTCAACTTGGTCTTTCTTTTTCGAGTTCGCCTTCGGCTGTCCTCGTGTTACCCTTTGTTTGAAAGTTCACCATCGGCTTGTTCTTTCTTTTTCTAGGTCGCCTTCGGTCGTCCTCGTATTATCTTGGGTTTGAAAGTCCACCTTCAGCTTGGTCTTTCTTTTTGAGTTCCCCTTCGGCTGTCCTCGCGTTACCCTTTATTTGAAAGCCTACCTTCGGCTTAGTCTTTCTTTTTGAGTTCTACTTCGACCGTCCTCGTATTATTTTGGGTTTTAAAAATCCACCTTCGGCTTGGTCTTTCTTTCCGAGTTCGCCTTCGGCCGTCCTCGTGTTACCCTTTGTTTGAAAGTCAACCTTCGACTTGGTCTTTCTTTTTCGAGTTCGCCTTCGGTCGTCCTCGTATTATCTTGGGTTTGAAAGCCAACCTTCGGCTTGGTCTTTCATTTCGAGTTCGCCTTCGGCCGTCCTCGTGTTACCCTTTGTTTGAAAGTCCACCTTTGGCTTGCTCTTTCTTTTCGAGTTCGCCTTCGGCCGTCCTCATATTATTTTGTTGTTTGAAAGTCCACCTTCGGCTTGGTCTTTCTTTTCATGTTCTCCTTCAACCGTCTTTGTATTATCCTGGGGTTTGAAAGTCCATCGTAGACTTGGTATTTCTTTTCGAGTTCGCCTTTGGCCGTCCTCGTGTTACCCTTTGTGTGAAAGTCTACCTTCGACTTGGTCTTTCTTTTTCGAGTTCGCCTTCGGCCATCGTCTTATTATCTTCTGTTTGAAAGTCCACCTTCGGCTTGGTCTTTCTTTTCGAGTTCTCCTTCGACCGTCCTCGTGTTACCCTTTGTTTGAAAGTCCACCTTCGGCTTGTTATTCCTTTTTCTAGTTCGCCTTCGGCCGTCCTCGTATTATCTTAGGTTTGAAAGTCCACCTTCGGCTTGGTATTTCTTTTCGAGTTCGCCTTCGGCCGTCCTCGTGTTACCCTTTGTTTGAAAGCCCACCTTCGGCTTGGCCTTTCTTTTTTGGGGTCGCCTTCGGTCGTCCTCGTATTATCTTGGGTTCGAAAGTCCACCTTCGGCTTGGTCTTTCTTTTCGAGTTCGCCTTCGGCTGTCCTCGTGTTACCCTTTGTTTGAAAGTCCACCATCGGCTTGTTCTTTCTTTTTCTAGGTCGCCTTCAGTCGTCCTCGTATTATTTTGGGTTTGAACATTCACCTTCAGCTTGGTCTTCCTTTTTGAGTTCCCCTTCGGCTGTCCTCGCGTTACCCTTTATTTGAAAGCCTACCTTCGGCTTAGTCTTTCTTTTCGAGTTCTACTTCGACCGTCCTCGTATTATTTTGGGTTTTAAAAATCCACCTTCGGGTTGGTCTTTCTTTCCGAGTTCGCCTTCGGCCGTCCTCGTGTTACCCTTTGTTTGAAAGTCAACCTTCGACTTGGTCTTTCTTTTTCGTGTTCGCCTTCGGTCGTCCTCGTATTATCTTGGGTTTGAAAGCCAACCTTCGGCTTGGTCTTTCATTTCGAGTTCGCCTTCGGCCGTCCTCGTGTTACCCTTTGTTTGAAAGTCCACCTTTGGCTTGCTCTTTCTTTTCGAGTTCGCCTTCGGCCGTCCTCATATTATTTTGTTGTTTGAAAGTCCACCATCGGCTTGGTCTTTCTTTTTCGAGTTTGCCTTCGCCCGTCCTCGTATTATCTTGGGTTTGAAAGTCCACCTTCGGCTTGGTCTTTCTTTCCGAGTTCGCATTCGGCTGTCCTCATGTTACCCTTTGTTTGAAAGTCCACCTTCGGCTTGGTCTTTCATTTTGAGTTCGCCTTCGGCCGTCCTCGTGTTACCCTTTGTTTGAAAGTCCACCTTTGGCTTGCTCTTTCTTTTCGAGTTCGCCTTCGGCCGTCCTCATATTATTTTGTTGTTTGAAAGTCCACCATCGGCTTGGTCTTTCTTTTTCGAGTTCGCCTTCGCCCGTCCTCGTATTAACTTGGGTTTGAAAGTCCACCTTCGGCTTGGTCTTTCTTTTTGTGTTCTCCTTCAACCGTCTTCGTATTATCCTGGGGTTTGAAAGTCCATCTTAGACTTGGTCTTTCTTTTCGAGTTCGCCTTCGGCCGTCCTCGCGTTACCCTTTGTTTGCAAGTCTACCTTCGGCTTAGTCTCTCTTTCCGAGTTCGCCTTCGGCCGTCCTCGTATTATTTTGTTGCTGGAAAGTCCACCTACGGCTTGGAATTTCTTTTCGAGTTTGCATTCGGCCGTTCTCGTGTTACCCTTTTTTTGAAAGTCCACCTTCGGATTGATTTTTCTTTTTCGAGTTCGCCTTCGGTCGTCCTCGTATTTCCTTGGGTTTTAAAGTCCATCATCGGCTTGGTCTTTCTTTTCGAGTTCGCCTTTGGCCGTCCTCGTGTTACCCTTTGTTTGAAAGTCAACCTTCAACTTGGTCTTTCTTTTTGGAGTTCGCCTTCGGCTGTCCTCGTGTTACCCTTTGTTTGAAAGTTCACCATCGGCTTGTTCTTTCTTTTTCTAGGTCGCCTTCGGTCGTCCTCGTATTATCTTGGGTTTGAAAGTCCACCTTCAGCTTGGTCTTTCTTTTTGAGTTCCCCTTCGGCTGTCCTCGCGTTACCCTTTATTTGAAAGCCTACCTTCGGCTTAGTCTTTCTTTTTGAGTTCTACTTCGACCGTCCTCGTATTATTTTGGGTTTTAAAAATCCACCTTCGGCTTGGTCTTTCTTTCCGAGTTCGCCTTCGGCCGTCCTCGTGTTACCCTTTGTTTGAAAGTCAACCTTCGACTTGGTCTTTCTTTTTCGAGTTCGCCTTCGGTCGTCCTCGTATTATCTTGGGTTTGAAAGCCAACCTTCGGCTTGGTCTTTCATTTCGAGTTCGCCTTCGGCCGTCCTCGTGTTACCCTTTGTTTGAAAGTCCACCTTTGGCTTGCTCTTTCTTTTCGAGTTCGCCTTCGGCCGTCCTCATATTATTTTGTTGTTTGAAAGTCCACCTTCGGCTTGGTCTTTCTTTTCATGTTCTCCTTCAACCGTCTTCGTATTATCCTGGGGTTTGAAAGTCCATCGTAGACTTGGTATTTCTTTTCGAGTTCGCCTTTGGCCGTCCTCGTGTTACCCTTTGTGTGAAAGTCTACGTTCGACTTGGTCTTTCTTTTTCGAGTTCGCCTTCGGCCATCGTCGTATTATCTTCTGTTTGAAAGTCCACCTTCGGCTTGGTCTTTCTTTTTGAGTTCTCCTTCGACCGTCCTCGTGTTACCCTTTGTTTGAAAGTCCACCTTCGGCTTGTTATTCCTTTTTCTAGTTCGCCTTCGGCCGTCCTCGTATTATCTTAGGTTTGAAAGTCCACCTTCGGCTTGGTATTTCTTTTCGAGTTCGCCTTCGGCCGTCCTCGTGTTACCCTTTGTTTGAAAGCCCACCTTCGGCTTGGTCTTTCTTTTTGAGTTCCCCTTCGGCTGTCCTCGCGTTACCCTTTATTTGAAAGCCTACCTTCGGCTTAGTCTTTCTTTTCGAGTTCTACTTCGACCGTCCTCGTATTATTTTGGGTTTTAAAAATCCACCTTCGGCTTGGTCTTTCTTTCCGAGTTCGCCTTCGGCCGTCCTCGTGTTACCCTTTGTTTGAAAGTCAACCTTCGGCTTGGTCTTTCTTTTTCGAGTTCGCCTTCGGTCGTCCTCGTATTATCTTAGGTTTGAAAGCCAACCTTCGGCTTGGTCTTTCATTTCGAGTTCGCCTTCGGCCGTCCTCATGTTACCCTTTGTTTGAAAGTCCACCTTTGGCTTGCTCTTTCTTTTCGAGTTCGCCTTCGGCCGTCCTCATATTATTTTGTTGTTTGAAAGTCCACCATCGGCTTGGTCTTTCTTTTTCGAGTTCGCCTTCGCCCGTCCTCGTATTATCTTGGGTTTGAAAGTCCACCTTCGGCTTGGTCTTTCTTTTCATGTTCTCCTTCAACCGTCTTCGTATTATCCTGGGGTTTGAAAGTCCATCTTAGACTTGGTCTTTCTTTTCGAGTTCGCCTTTGGCCGTCCTCGTGTTACCCTTTGTGTGAAAGTCTACCTTCGACTTGGTCTTTCTTTTTCGAGTTCTCCTTCGGCCATCGTCGTATTATCTTCTGTTTGAAAGTCCACCTTCGGCTTGGTCTTTCTTTTCGAGTTCTCCTTCGACCGTCCTCGTGTTACCCTTTGTTTGAAAGTCCACCTTCGGCTTGTTATTCCTTTTTCTAGTTCGCCTTCGTTCGTCCTCGTATTATCTTAGGTTTGAAAGTCCACCTTCGGCTTGGTATTTCTTTTCGAGTTCGCCTTCGCCCGTCCTCGTATTATCTTGGGTTTGAAAGTCCACCTTCGGCTTGGTCTTTCTTTTTGTGTTCTCCTTCAACCGTCTTCGTATTATCCTGGGGTTTGAAAGTCCATCTTAGACTTGGTCTTTCTTTTCGAGTTCGCCTTCGGCCGTCCTCGCGTTACCCTTTGTTTGCAAGTCTACCTTCGGCTTAGTCTTTCTTTTCGAGTTCGCCTTCGGCCGTCCTCGTATTATTTTGTTGCTGGAAAGTCCACCTACGGCTTGGAATTTCTTTTCGAGTTCGCATTCGGCCGTTCTCGTGTTACCCTTTATTTGAAAGTCCACCATCGGCTTGGTCTTTCTTTTTCGAGTTCGCCTTCGCCCGTCCTCGTATTATCTTGGGTTTGAAAGTCCACCTTCGGCTTGGTCTTTCTTTCCGAGTTCGCCTTCGGCTGTCCTCATGTTACCCTTTGTTTGAAAGTCCACCTTCGGCTTGGTCTTTCATTTTGAGTTCGCCTTCGGCCGTCCTCGTGTTACCCTTTGTTTGAAAGTCCACCTTTGGCTTGCTCTTTCTTTTCGAGTTCGCCTTAGGCCGTCCTCATATTATTTTGTTGTTTGAAAGTCCACCATCGGCTTGGTCTTTCTTTTTCGAGTTCGCCTTCGCCCGTCCTCGTATTATCTTGGGTTTGAAAGTCCACCTTCGGCTTGGTCTTTCTTTTTGTGTTCTCCTTCAACCGTCTTCGTATTATCCTGGGGTATGAAAGTCCATCTTAGACTTGGTCTTTCTTTTCGAGTTCGCCTTCGGCCGTCCTCGCGTTACCCTTTCTTTGCAAGTCTACCTTCGGCTTAGCCTCTCTTTCCGAGTTCGCCTTCGGCCGTCCTCGTATTATTTTGTTGCTGGAAAGTCCACCTACGGCTTGGAATTTCTTTTTGAGTTCGCATTCGGCCGTTCTCGTGTTACCCTTTTTTTGAAAGTCCACCTTCGGATTGATTTTTCTTTTTCGAGTTCGCCTTCGGTCGTCCTCGTATTACCTTGGGTTTTAAAGTCCATCATCGGCTTGGTCTTTCTTTTCGAGTTCGCCTTCGGCCGTCCTCGTGTTACCCTTTGTTTGAAAGTCAACCTTCGACTTGGTCTTTCTTTTTCGAGTTCGCCTTCGGCTGTCCTTGTGTTACCCTTTGTTTGAAAGTCCACCATCGGCTTGTTCTTTCTTTTTCTAGGTCGCCTTCGGTCGTCCTCGTATTATCTTGGGTTTGAAAGTCCACCTTCAGCTTGGTCTTTCTTTTTTAGTTCCCCTTCGGCTGTCCTCGCGTTACCCTTTATTTGAAAGCCTACCTTCGGCTTAGTCTTTCTTTTCGAGTTCTACTTCGACCGTCCTCGTATTATTTTGGGTTTTAAAAATCCACCTTCGGCTTGGTCTTTCTTTCCGAGTTCGCCTTCGGCCGTCCTCGTGTTACCCTTTGTTTGAAAGTCAACCTTCGACTTGGTCTTTCTTTTTCGAGTTCGCCTTGGGTCGTCCTCGTATTATCTTGGGTTTGAAAGCCAACCTTCGGCTTGGTCTTTCATTTCGAGTTCGCCTTCGGCCGTCCTCGTGTTACCCTTTGTTTGAAAGTCCACCTTTGGCTTGCTCTTTCTTTTCGAGTTCGCCTTCGGCCGTCCTCATATTATTTTGTTGTTTGAAAGTCCACCTTCAGCTTGGTCTTTCTTTTCATGTTCTCCTTCAACCGTCTTCGTATTATCCTGGGGTTTGAAAGTCCATCTTAGACTTGGTCTTTCTTTTCGAGTTCGCCTTTGGCCGTCCTCGTGTTACCCTTTGTGTGTAAGTCTACCTTCGACTTGGTCTTTCTTTTTCGAGTTCGCCTTCGGCCATCGTCGTATTATCTTCTGTTTGAAAGTCCACCTTCGGCTTGGTCTTTCTTTTCGAGTTCTCTTTCGACCGTCCTCGTGTTACCCTTTGTTTGAAAGTCCACCTTTGGCTTGTTATTCCTTTTTCTAGTTCGCCTTCGGCCGTCCTCGTATTATCTTAGGTTTGAAAGTCCACCTTCGGCTTGGTATTTCTTTTCGAGTTCGCCTTCGGCCGTCCTCGTGTTACCCTTTGTTTGAAAGCCCACCTTCGGCTTGGCCTTTCTTTTTTAGGGTCGCCTTCGGCCGTCCTCGTATTATCTTGGGTTCGAAAGTCCACCTTCGGCTTGGTCTTTCTTTTCGAGTTCGCCTTCGGCTGTCCTCGTGTTACCCTTTGTTTGAAAGTCCACCATCGGCTTGTTCTTTCTTTTTCTAGGTCGCCTTCGGTCGTCCTCGTATTATTTTGGGTTTGAACGTTCACCTTCAGCTTGGTCTTTCTTTTTGAGTTCCCCTTCGGCTGTCCTCGCGTTACCCTTTATTTGAAAGCCTACCTTCGGCTTAGTCTTTCTTTTCGAGTTCTACTTCGACCGTCCTCGTATTATTTTGGGTTTTAAAAATCCACCTTCGGGTTGGTCTTTCTTTCCGAGTTCGCCTTCGGCCGTCCTCGTGTTACCCTTTGTTTGAAAGTCAACCTTCGACTTGGTCTTTCTTTTTCGTGTTCGCCTTCGGTCGTCCTCGTATTATCTTGTGTTTGAAAGCCAACCTTCGGCTTGGTCTTTCATTTCGAGTTCGCCTTCGACCGTCCTCGTGTTACCCTTTGTTTGAAAGTCCACCTTTGGCTTGCTCTTTCTTTTCGAGTTCGCCTTCGGCCGTCCTCATATTATTTTGTTGTTTGAAAGTCCACCATCGGCTTGGTCTTTCTTTTTCGAGTTCGCCTTCGCCCGTCCTCGTATTATCTTGGGTTTGAAAGTCCACCTTTGGCTTGGTCTTTCTTTCCGAGTTCGCCTTCGGCTGTCCTCATATTACCCTTTGTTTGAAAGTCCACCTTCGGCTTGGTCTTTCATTTTGAGTTCGCCTTCGGCCGTCCTCGTGTTACCCTTTGTTTGAAAGTCCACCTTTGGCTTGCTCTTTCTTTTCGAGTTCGCCTTCGGCCGTCCTCATATTATTTTGTTGTTTGAAAGTCCACCATCGGCTTGGTCTTTCTTTTTCAAGTTCGCCTTCGCCCATCCTCGTATTATCTTAGGTTTGAAAGTCCACCTTCGGCTTGGTCTTTCTTTTTGTGTTCTCCTTCAACCGTCTTCGTATTATCCTGGGGTTTGAAAGTCCATCTTAGACTTGGTCTTTCTTTTCGAGTTCGCCTTCGGCCGTCCTCGCGTTACCCTTTGTTTGCAAGTCTACCTTCGGCTTAGTCTCTCTTTCCGAGTTCGCCTTCGGCCGTCCTCGTATTATTTTGTTGCTGGAAAGTCCACCTACGGCTTGGAATTTCTTTTCGAGTTCGCATTCGGTTGTTCTCGTGTTACCCTTTTTTTGAAAGTCCACCTTCGGATTGATTTTTCTTTTTCGAGTTCGCCTTCGGTCGTCCTCGTATTACCTTGGGTTTTAAAGTCCATCATCGGCTTGGTCTTTCTTTTCGAGTTCGCCTTCGGCTGTCCTCGTGTTACCCTTTGTTTGAAAGTCAACCTTCGACTTGGTCTTTCTTTTTCGAGTTCGCCTTCGGCTGTCCTCGTGTTACCCTTTGTTTGAAAGTCCACCATGGGCTTGTTCTTTCTTTTTCTAGGTCGCCTTCGGTCGTCCTCGTATTATCTTGGGTTTGAAAGTCCACCTTCAGCTTGGTCTTTCTTTTTGAGTTCCCCTTCGGCTGTCCTCGCGTTACCCTTTATTTGAAAGCCTACCTTCGGCTTAGTCTTTCTTTTCGAGTTCTACTTCGACCGTCCTCGTATTATTTTGGGTTTTAAAAATCCACCTTCGGCTTGGTCTTTCTTTACGAGTTCGCCTTCGGCCGTCCTCGTGTTACCCTTTGTTTGAAAGTCAACCTTCGACTTGGTCTTTCTTTTTCGAGTTCGCCTTCGGTCGTCCTCGTATTATCTTGGGTTTGAAAGCCAACCTTCGGCTTGGTCTTTCATTTCGAGTTCGCCTTCGGCCGTCCTCGTGTTACCCTTTGTTTGAAAGTCCACCTTTGGCTTGCTCTTTCTTTTCGAGTTCGCCTTCGGCCGTCCTCATATTATTTTGTTGTTTGAAAGTCCAGCTTCGGCTTGGTCTTTCTTTTCATGTTCTCCTTCAACCATCTCCGTATTATCCTGGGGTTTGAAAGTCCATCTTAGACTTGGTCTTTCTTTTCGAGTTCGCCTTTGGCCGTCCTCGTGTTACCCTTTGTGTGAAAGTCTACCTTCGACTTTGTCTTTCTTTTTCGAGTTCGCCTTCGGCCATCGTCGTATTATCTTCTGTTTGAAAGTCCACCTTCGGCTTGGTCTTTCTTTTCGAGTTCTCCTTCGACCGTCCTCGTGTTACCCTTTGTTTGAAAGTCCACCTTCGGCTTGTTATTCCTTTTTCTAGTTCGCCTTCGGTCATCCTCGTATTATCTTAGGTTTGAAAGTCCACCTTCAGCTTGGTATTTCTTTTCGAGTTCGCCTTCGGCCGTCCTCGTGTTACCCTTTGTTTGAAAGCCCACCTTCGGCTTGGCCTTTCTTTTTTGTGGTCGCCTTCGGCCGTCCTCGTATTATCTTGGGTTCGAAAGTCCACCTTCGGCTTGGTCTTTCTTTTTGAGTTCGCCTTCGGCTGTCCTCGTGTTACCCTTTGTTTGAAAGTCCACCATCGGCTTGTTCTTTCTTTTTCTAGGTCGCCTTCGGTCGTCCTCGTATTATTTTGGGTTTGAACGTCCACCTTCAGCTTGGTCTTTCTTTTTGAGTTCCCCTTCGGCTGTCCTCGCGTTACCCTTTATTTGAAAGCCTACCTTCGGCTTAGTTTTTCTTTTCGAGTTCTACTTCGACCATCCTCGTATTATTTTGGGTTTTAAAAATCTACCTTCGGCTTGGTCTTTCTTTCCGAGTTCGCCTTCGGCCGTCCTCGTGTTACCCTTTGTTTGAAAGTCAACCTTCGGCTTGGTCTTTCTTTTTCGAGTTCGCCTTCGGTCGTCCTCGTATTATCTTAGGTTTGAAAGCCAACCTTCGGCTTGGTCTTTCATTTCGAGTTCGCCTTCGGCCGTCCTCGTGTTACCCTTTGTTTGAAAGTCCACCTTTGGCTTGCTCTTTCTTTTCGAGTTCGCCTTCGGCCGTCCTCATATTATTTTGTTGTTTGAAAGTCCACCATCGGCTTGGTCTTTCTTTTTCGAGTTCGCCTTCGCCCGTCCTCGTATTATCTTGGGTTTGAAAGTCCACCTTCGGCTTGGTCTTTCTTTTCATGTTCTCCTTCAACCGTCTTCGTATTATCCTGGGGTTTGAAAGTCCATCTTAGACTTGGTCTTTCTTTTCGAGTTCGCCTTTGGCCGTCCTCGTGTTACCCTTTGTGTGAAAGTCTACCTTCGACTTGGTCTTTCTTTTTCGAGTTCGCCTTCGGCCATCGTCGTATTATCTTCTGTTTGAAAGTCCACCTTCGGCTTGGTCTTTCTTTTCGAGTTCTCCTTCGACCGTCCTCGTGTTACCCTTTGTTTGAAAGTCCACCTTCGGCTTGTTATTCCTTTTTCTAGTTCGCCTTCGTTCGTCCTCGTATTATCTTAGGTTCGAAAGTCCACCTTCGGCTTGGTATTTCTTTTCGAGTTCGCCTTCGCCCGTCCTCGTATTATCTTGGGTTTGAAAGTCCACCTTCGGCTTGGTCTTTCTTTTTGTGTTCTCCTTCAACCGTCTTCGTATTATCCTGGGGTTTGAAAGTCCATCATAGACTTGGTCTTTCTTTTCGAGTTCGCCTTCGGCCGTCCTCGCGTTACCCTTTGTTTGCAAGTCTACCTTCGGCTTAGTCTCTCTTTTCGAGTTCGCCTTCGGCCGTCCTCGTATTATTTTGTTGCTGGAAACTCCACCTACGGCTTGGAATTTCTTTTCGAGTTCGCATTCGGCCGTTCTCGTGTTACCCTTTATTTGAAAGTCCACCATCGGCTTGGTGTTTCTTTTTCGAGTTCGCCTTCGCCCGTCCTCGTATTATCTTGGGTTTGAAAGTCCACCTTCAGCTTGGTCTTTCTTTCCGAGTTCGCCTTCGGCTGTCCTCATGTTACCCTTTGTTTGAAAGTCCACCTTCGGCTTGGTCTTTCATTTTGAGTTCGCCTTCGGCCGTCCTCGTGTTACCCTTTGTTTGAAAGTCCACCTTTGGCTTGCTCTTTCTTTTCGAGTTCGCCTTCGGCCGTCCTCATATTATTTTGTTGTTTGAAAGTCCACCATCGGCTTGGTCTTTCTTTTTCGAGTTCGCCTTCGCCCGTCCTCGTATTATCTTGGGTTTGAAAGTCCACCTTCGGCTTGGTCTTTCTTTTTGTGTTCTCCTTCAACCGTCTTCGTATTATCCTGGGGTATGAAAGTCCATCTTAGACTTGGTCTTTCTTTTCGAGTTCGCCTTCGGCCGTCCTCGCGTTACCCTTTGTTTGCAAGTCTACCTTCGGCTTAGTCTCTCTTTCCGAGTTCGCCTTCGGCCGTCCTCGTATTATTTTGTTGCTGGAAAGTCCACCTACGGCTTGGAATTCCTTTTCGAGTTCGCATTCGGCCGTTCTCGTGTTACCCTTTTTTTGAAAGTCCACCTTCGGATTGATTTTTCTTTTTCGAGTTCGCCTTCGGTCGTCCTCGTATTACCTTGGGTTTTAAAGTCCATCATCGGCTTGGTCTTTCTTTTCGAGTTCGCCTTCGGCCGTCCTCGTGTTACCCTTTGTTTGAAAGTCAACCTTCGACTTGGTCTTTCTTTTTCGAGTTCGCCTTCGGTCGTCCTCGTATTATCTTGGGTTTGAAAGCCAACCTTCGGCTTGGTCTTTCATTTCGAGTTCGCCTTCGGCCGTCCTCGTGTTACCCTTTGTTTGAAAGTCAACCTTCGACTTGGTCTTTCTTTTTCGAGTTCGCCTTCGGTCGTCCTCGTATTATCTTGGGTTTGAAAGCCAACCTTCGGCTTAGTCTCTCTTTCCGAGTTCGCCTTCGGCCGTCCTCGTATTATTTTGTTGCTGGAAAGTCCACCTACGGCTTGGAATTTCTTTTCGAGTTCCCCTTCGGCTGTCCTCGCGTTACCCTTTATTTGAAAGCCTACCTTCGGCTTAGTCTTTCTTTTCGAGTTCTACTTCGACCGTCCTCGTATTATTTTAGGTTTTAAAAATCCACCTTCGGCTTGGTCTTTCTTTCCGAGTTCGCCTTCGGCCGTCCTCGTGTTACCCTTTGTTTGAAAGTCAACCTTCGACTTGGTCTTTCTTTTTCGAGTTCGCCTTCGGTCGTCCTCGTATTATCTTGGGTTTGAAAGCCAACCTTCGGCTTGGTCTTTCATTTCGAGTTCGCCTTCGGCCGTCCTCGTGTTACCCTTTGTTTGAAAGTCCACCTTTGGCTTGCTCTTTCTTTTCGAGTTCGCCTTCGGCCGTCCTCATATTATTTTGTTGTTTGAAAGTCCACCTTCAGCTTGGTCTTTCTTTTCATGTTCTCCTTCAACCGTCTTCGTATTATCCTGGGGTTTGAAAGTCCATCTTAGACTTGGTCTTTCTTTTCGAGTTCGCCTTTGGCCGTCCTCGTGTTACCCTTTGTGTGTAAGTCTACCTTCGACTTGGTCTTTCTTTTTCGAGTTCGCCTTCGGCCATCGTCGTATTATCTTCTGTTTGAAAGTCCACCTTCGGCTTGGTCTTTCTTTTCGAGTTCTCTTTCGACCGTCCTCGTGTTACCCTTTGTTTGAAAGTCCACCTTTGGCTTGTTATTCCTTTTTCTAGTTCGCCTTCGGCCGTCCTCGTATTATCTTAGGTTTGAAAGTCCACCTACGGCTTGGTATTTCTTTTCGAGTTCGCCTTCGGCCGTCCTCGTGTTACCCTTTGTTTGAAAGCCCACCTTCGGCTTGGCCTTTCTTTTTTAGGGTCGCCTTCGGCCGTCCTCGTATTATCTTGGGTTCGAAAGTCCACCTTCGGCTTGGTCTTTCTTTTCGAGTTCGCCTTCGGCTGTCCTCGTGTTACCCTTTGTTTGAAAGTCCACCATCGGCTTGTTCTTTCTTTTTCTAGGTCGCCTTCGGTCGTCCTCGTATTATTTTGGGTTTGAACGTTCACCTTCAGCTTGGTCTTTCTTTTTAAGTTCCCCTTCGGCTGTCCTCGCGTTACCCTTTATTTGAAAGCCTACCTTCGGCTTAGTCTTTCTTTTCGAGTTCTACTTCGACCGTCCTCGTATTATTTTGGGTTTTAAAAATCCACCTTCGGGTTGGTCTTTCTTTCCGAGTTCGCCTTCGGCCGTCCTCGTGTTACCCTTTGTTTGAAAGTCAACCTTCGACTTGGTCTTTCTTTTTCGTGTTCGCCTTCGGTCGTCCTCGTATTATCCTGTGTTTGAAAGCCAACCTTCGGCTTGGTCTTTCATTTCGAGTTCGCCTTCGACCGTCCTCGTGTTACCCTTTGTTTGAAAGTCCACCTTTGGCTTGCTCTTTCTTTTCGAGTTCGCCTTCGGCCGTCCTCATATTATTTTGTTGTTTGAAAGTCCACCATCGGCTTGGTCTTTCTTTTTCGAGTTCGCCTTCGCCCGTCCTCGTATTATCTTGGGTTTGAAAGTCCACCTTTGGCTTGGTCTTTCTTTCCGAGTTCGCCTTCGGCTGTCCTCATGTTACCCTTTGTTTGAAAGTCCACCTTCGGCTTGGTCTTTCATTTTGAGTTCGCCTTCGGCCGTCCTCGTGTTACCCTTTGTTTGAAAGTCCACCTTTGGCTTGCTCTTTCTTTTCGAGTTCGCCTTCGGCCGTCCTCATATTATTTTGTTGTTTGAAAGTCCACCATCGGCTTGGTCTTTCTTTTTCAAGTTCGCCTTCGCCCATCCTCGTATTATCTTAGGTTTGAAAGTCCACCTTCGGATTGATTTTTCTTTTTCGAGTTCGCCTTCGGTCGTCCTCGTATTACCTTGGGTTTTAAAGTCCATCATCGGCTTGGTCTTTCTTTACGAGTTCGCCTTCGGCCGTCCTCGTGTTACCCTTTGTTTGAAAGTCAACCTTCGACTTGGTCTTTCTTTTTCGAGTTCGCCTTCGGCTGTCCTCGTGTTACCCTTTGTTTGAAAGTCCACCATGGGCTTGTTCTTTCTTTTTCTAGGTCGCCTTCGGTCGTCCTCGTATTATCTTGGGTTTGAAAGTCCACCTTCAGCTTGGTCTTTCTTTTTGAGTTCCCCTTCAGCTGTCCTCGCGTTACCCTTTATTTGAAAGCCTACCTTCGGCTTAGTCTTTCTTTTCGAGTTCTACTTCGACCGTCCTCGTATTATTTTGGGTTTTAAAAATCCACCTTCGGCTTGGTCTTTCTTTCCGAGTTCGCCTTCGGCCGTCCTCGTGTTACCCTTTGTTTGAAAGTCAACCTTCGGCTTGGTCTTTCTTTTTCGAGTTCGCCTTCGGTCGTCCTCGTATTATCTTAGGTTTGAAAGCCAACCTTCGGCTTGGTCTTTCATTTCGATTTCGCCTTCGGCCGTCCTCGTGTTACCCTTTGTTTGAAAGTCCACCTTTGGCTTGCTCTTTCTTTTCGAGTTCGCCTTCGGCCGTCCTCATATTATTTTGTTGTTTGAAAGTCCACCTTCGGCTTGGTCTTTCTTTTCATGTTCTCCTTCAACCATCTTCGTATTATCCTGGGGTTTGAAAGTCCATCTTAGACTTGGTCTTTCTTTTCGAGTTCGCCTTTGGCCGTCCTCGTGTTACCCTTTGTGTGAAAGTCTACCTTCGACTTGGTCTTTCTTTTTCGAGTTCGCCTTCGGCCATCGTC
Organism: Lathyrus tuberosus; assembly: GCA_022829125.1. Taxonomy (NCBI): domain Eukaryota; kingdom Viridiplantae; phylum Streptophyta; class Magnoliopsida; order Fabales; family Fabaceae; genus Lathyrus; species Lathyrus tuberosus. The sequence goes on from JALAZF010000438.1 coordinate 3,234,074, forward strand.
GTATTATCTTCTGTTTGAAAGTCCACCTTCGGCTTGGTCTTTCTTTTCGAGTTCTCCTTCGACCGTCCTCGTGTTACCCTTTGTGTGAAAGTCTACCTTCGACTTGGTCTTTCTTTTTCGAGTTCGCCTTCGGCCATCGTCGTATTATCTTCTATTTGAAAGTCCACCTTCGGCTTGGTCTTTCTTTTCGAGTTCTCCTTCGACCGTCCTCGTGTTACCCTTTGTTTGAAAGTCCACCTTCGGCTTGTTATTCCTTTTTCTAGTTCGCCTTCGGCCGTCCTCGTATTATCTTAGGTTTGAACGTCCACCTTCGGCTTGGTATTTCTTTTCGAGTTCGCCTTCGGCCGTCCTCGTGTTACCCTTTGTTTGAAAGCCCACCTTCGGCTTGGCCTTTCTTTTTTGTGGTCGCCTTCGGCCGTCCTCGTATTATCTTGGGTTCGAAAGTCCACCTTCGGCTTGGTCTTTCTTTTCGAGTTCGCCTTCGGCTGTCCTCGTGTTACCCTTTGTTTGAAAGTCCACCATCGGCTTGTTCTTTCTTTTTCTAGGTCGCCTTCGGTCGTCCTCGTATTATTTTGGGTTTGAACGTCCACCTTCAGCTTGGTCTTTCTTTTTGAGTTCCCCTTCGGCTGTCCTCGCGTTACCCTTTATTTGAAAGCCTACCTTCGGCTTAGTCTTTCTTTTCGAGTTCTACTTCAACCGTCCTCGTATTATTTTGGGTTTTAAAAATCCACCTTCGGCTTGGTCTTTCTTTCCGAGTTCGCTTTCGGCCGTCCTCGTGTTACCCTTTGTTTGAAAGTCAACCTTCGGCTTGGTCTTTCTTTTTCGAGTTCGCCTTCGGTCGTCCTCGTATTATCTTAGGTTTGAAAGCCAACCTTCGGCTTGGTCTTTCATTTCGAGTTCGCCTTCGGCCGTCCTCGTGTTACCCTTTGTTTGAAAGTCCACCTTTGGCTTGCTCTTTCTTTTCGAGTTCGCCTTCGGCCGTCCTCATATTATTTTGTTGTTTGAAAGTCCACCATCGGCTTGGTCTTTCTTTTTCGAGTTCGCCTTCGCCCGTCCTCGTATTATCTTGGGTTTGAAAGTCCACCTTCGGCTTGGTCTTTCTTTTCATGTTCTCCTTCAACCGTCTTCGTATTATCCTGGGGTTTGAAAGTCCATCTTAGACTTGGCCTTTCTTTTCGAGTTCGCCTTTGGCCGTCCTCGTGTTACCCTTTGTGTGAAAGTCTACCTTCGACTTGGTCTTTCTTTTTCGAGTTCGCCTTCGGCCATCGTCGTATTATCTTCTGTTTGAAAGTCCACCTTCGGCTTGGTCTTTCTTTTCGAGTTCTCCTTCGGCTGTCCTCGCGTTACCCTTTATTTGAAAGCCTACCTTCGGCTTAGTCTTCCTTTTCGAGTTCTACTTCGACCGTCCTCGTATTATTTTGGGTTTTAAAAATCCACCTTCGGCTTGGTCTTTCTTTCCGAGTTCGCCTTCGGCCGTCCTCGTGTTACCCTTTGTTTGAAAGTCAACCTTCGGCTTGGTCTTTCTTTTTCGAGTTCGCCTTCGGTCGTCCTCGTATTATCTTAGGTTTGAAAGCCAACCTTCGGCTTGGTCTTTCATTTCGAGTTCGCCTTCGGCCGTCCTCGTGTTACCCTTTGTTTGAAAGTCCACCTTTGGCTTGCTCTTTCTTTTCGAGTTCGCCTTCGGCCGTCCTCATATTATTTTGTTGTTTGAAAGTCCACCTTCGGCTTGGTCTTTCTTTTCATGTTCTCCTTCAACCGTCTTCGTATTATCCTGGGGTTTGAAAGTCCATCTTAGACTTGGTCTTTCTTTTCGAGTTCGCCTTTGGCCGTCCTCGTGTTACCCTTTGTGTGAAAGTCTACCTTCGACTTGGTCTTTCTTTTTCGAGTTCGCCTTCGGCCATCGTCGTATTATCTTCTGTTTGAAAGTCCACCTTCGGCTTGGTCTTTCTTTTCGAGTTCTCCTTCGAACGTCCTCGTGTTACCCTTTGTTTGAAAGTCCACCTTCGGCTTGTTATTCCTTTTTCTAGTTCGCCTTCGGCCGTCCTCGTATTATCTTAGGTTTGAAAGTCCACCTTCGGCTTGGTATTTCTTTTCGAGTTCGCCTTCGGCCGTCCTCGTGTTACCCTTTGTTTGAAAGCCCACCTTCGGCTTGGCCTTTCTTTTTTGTGGTCGCCTTCGGCCGTCCTCGTATTATCTTGGGTTCGAAAGTCCACCTTCGGCTTGGTCTTTCTTTTCGAGTTCGCCTTCGGCTGTCCTCGTGTTACCCTTTGTTTGAAAGTCCACCATCGGCGTGTTCTTTCTTTTTCTAGGTCGCCTTCGGTCGTCCTCGTATTATTTTGGGTTTGAACGTCCACCTTCAGCTTGGTCTTTCTTTTTGAGTTCCCCTTCGGCTGTCCTCGCGTTACCCTTTATTTGAAAGCCTACCTTCAGCTTAGTCTTTCTTTTCGAGTTCTACTTCGACCGTCCTCGTGTTACCCTTTGTTTGAAAGTCAACCTTCGGCTTGGTCTTTCTTTTTCGAGTTCGCCTTCGGTCGTCCTCGTATTATCTTAGGTTTGAAAGCCAACCTTCGGCTTGGTCTTTCATTTCGAGTTCGCCTTCGGCCGTCCTCGTGTTACCCTTTGTTTGAAAGTCCACCTTTGGCTTGCTCTTTCTTTTCGAGTTCGCCTTCGGCCGTCCTCATATTATTTTGTTGTTTGAAAGTCCACCATCGGCTTGGTCTTTCTTTTTCGAGTTCGCCTTCGGCCATCGTCGTATTATCTTCTGTTTGAAAGTCCACCTTCGGCTTGGTCTTTCTTTTCGAGTTCTCCTTCGAACGTCCTCGTGTTACCCTTTGTTTGAAAGTCCACCTTGGGCTTGTTATTCCTTTTTCTAGTTCGCCTTCGGCCGTCCTCGTATTATCTTAGGTTTGAAAGTCCACCTTCGGCTTGGTATTTCTTTTCGAGTTCGCCTTCGGCCGTCCTCGTGTTACCCTTTGTTTGAAAGCCCACCTTCGGCTTGGCCTTTCTTTTTTGTGGTCGCCTTCGGCCGTCCTCGTATTATCTTGGGTTCGAAAGTCCACCTTCGGCTTGGTCTTTCTTTTCGAGTTCGCCTTCGGCTGTCCTCGTGTTACCCTTTGTTTGAAAGTCCACCATCGGCGTGTTCTTTCTTTTTCTAGGTCGCCTTCGGTCGTCCTCGTATTATTTTGGGTTTGAACGTCCACCTTCAGCTTGGTCTTTCTTTTTGAGTTCCCCTTCGGCTGTCCTCGCGTTACCCTTTATTTGAAAGCCTACCTTCGGCTTAGTCTTTCTTTTCGAGTTCTACTTCGACCGTCCTCGTGTTACCCTTTGTTTGAAAGTCAACCTTCGGCTTGGTCTTTCTTTTTCGAGTTCGCCTTCGGTCGTCCTCGTATTATCTTAGGTTTGAAAGCCAACCTTCGGCTTGGTCTTTCATTTCGAGTTAGCCTTCGGCCGTCCTCGTGTTACCCTTTGTTTGAAAGTCCACCTTTGGCTTGCTCTTTCTTTTCGAGTTCGCCTTCGGCCGTCCTCATATTATTTTGTTGTTTGAAAGTCCACCATCGGCTTGGTCTTTCTTTTTCGAGTTCGCCTTCGCCCGTCCTCGTATTATCTTGGGTTTGAAAGTCCACCTTCGGCTTGGTCTTTCTTTTCATGTTCTCCTTCAACCGTCTTCGTATTATCCTGGGGTTTGAAAGTCCATCTTAGACTTGGTCTTTCTTTTCGAGTTCGCCTTTGGTCGTCCTCGTGTTACCCTTTGTGTGAAAGTCTACCTTCGACTTGGTCTTTCTTTTTCGAGTTCGCCTTCGGCCATCGTCGTATTATCTTCTGTTTGAAAGTCCACCTTCGGCTTGGTCTTTCTTTTCGAGTTCTCCTTCGAACGTCCTCGTGTTACCCTTTGTTTGAAAGTCCACCTTCGGCTTGTTATTCCTTTTTCTAGTTCGCCTTCGGCCGTCCTCGTATTATCTTAGGTTTGAAAGTCCACCTTCGGCTTGGTATTTCTTTTCGAGTTCGCCTTTGACCATCCTCATGTTACCCTTTGATTGAAAGTCCACCTTCGGCTTGGTCTTTCTTTTTCGAGTTTGTCATCGGTCGTCCTGGTATTATCTAGGGTTTGAAAGCCCACCTTCGGCTTGGTATTTCTTTTCGAGTTCGCCTTCGGCCGTCCTCGTGTTACCCTTTGTTTGAAAGCCCACCTTCGGCTTGGCCTTTCTTTTTTATGGTCGCCTTCGGCCATCCTCGTATTATCTTGGGTTCGAAAGTCCACCTTCGGCTTGGTCTTTCTTTTCGAGTTCGCCTTCGGCTGTCCTCGTGTTACCTTTTGTTTGAAAGTCCACCATCGGCTTGTTCTTTCTTTTTCTAGGTCGCCTTCGGTCGTCCTCGTATTATTTTGGGTTTGAACGTCCACCTTCAGCTTGGTCTTTCTTTTTGAGTTCCCCTTCGGCTGTCCTCGCGTTACCCTTTATTTGAAAGCCTACCTTCGGCTTAGTCTTTCTTTTCGAGTTCTACTTCGACCGTCCTCGTATTATTTTGGGTTTTAAAAATCCACCTTCGGCTTGGTCTTTCTTTCCGAGTTCGCCTTCGGCCGTCCTCGTGTTACCCTTTGTTTGAAAGTCAACCTTCGGCTTGGTCTTTCTTTTTCGAGTTCGCCTTCGGTCGTCCTCGTATTATCTTAGGTTTGAAAGCCAACCTTCGGCTTGGTCTTTCATTTCGAGTTCGCCTTCGGCCGTCCTCGTGTTACCCTTTGTTTGAAAGTCCACCTTTGGCTTGCTCTTTCTTTTCGAGTTCGCCTTCGGCCGTCCTCATATTATTTTGTTGTTTGAAAGTCCACCTTCGGCTTGGTCTTTCTTTTCATGTTCTCCTTCAACCGTCTTCGTATTATCCTGGGGTTTGAAAGTCCATCTTAGACTTGGTCTTTCTTTTCGAGTTCGCCTTTGGCCGTCCTCGTGTTACCCTTTGTGTGAAAGTCTACCTTCGACTTGGTCTTTCTTTTTCAAGTTCGCCTTCGGCCATCGTCGTATTATCTTCTGTTTGAAAGTCCACCTTCGGCTTGGTCTTTCTTTTCGAGTTCTCCTTCGAACGTCCTCGTGTTACCCTTTGTTTGAAAGTCCACCTTCGGCTTGTTATTCCTTTTTCTAGTTCGCCTTCGGCCGTCCTCGTATTATCTTAGGTTTGAAAGTCCACCTTCGGCTTGGTATTTCTTTTCGAGTTCGCCTTCGGCCGTCCTCGTGTTACCCTTTGTTTGAAAGCCCACCTTCGGCTTGGCCTTTCTTTTTTGTGGTCGCCTTCGGCCGTCCTCGTATTATCTTGGGTTCGAAAGTCCACCTTCGGCTTGGTCTTTCTTTTCGAGTTCGCCTTCGGCTGTCCTCGTGTTACCCTTTGTTTGAAAGTCCACCATCGGCGTGTTCTTTCTTTTTCTAGGTCGCCTTCGGTCGTCCTCGTATTATTTTGGGTTTGAACGTCCACCTTCAGCTTGGTCTTTCTTTTTGAGTTCCCCTTCGGCTGTCCTCGCGTTACCCTTTATTTGAAAGCCTACCTTCGGCTTAGTCTTTCTTTTCGAGTTCTACTTCGACCGTCCTCGTGTTACCCTTTGTTTGAAAGTCAACCTTCGGCTTGGTCTTTCTTTTTCGAGTTCGCCTTCGGTCGTCCTCGTATTATCTTAGGTTTGAAAGCCAACCTTCGGCTTGGTCTTTCATTTCGAGTTCGCCTTCGGCCGTCCTCGTGTTACCCTTTGTTTGAAAGTCCACCTTTGGCTTGCTCTTTCTTTTCGAGTTCGCCTTCGGCCGTCCTCATATTATTTTGTTGTTTGAAAGTCCACCATCGGCTTGGTCTTTCTTTTTCGAGTTCGCCTTCGGCCATCGTCGTATTATCTTCTGTTTGAAAGTCCACCTTCGGCTTGGTCTTTCTTTTCGAGTTCTCCTTCGAACGTCCTCGTGTTACCCTTTGTTTGAAAGTCCACCTTCGGCTTGTTATTCCTTTTTCTAGTTCGCCTTCGGCCGTCCTCGTATTATCTTAGGTTTGAAAGTCCACCTTCGGCTTGGTATTTCTTTTCGAGTTCGCCTTCGGCCGTCCTCGTGTTACCCTTTGTTTGAAAGCCCACCTTCGGCTTGGCCTTTCTTTTTTGTGGTCGCCTTCGGCCGTCCTCGTATTATCTTGGGTTCGAAAGTCCACCTTCGGCTTGGTCTTTCTTTTCGAGTTCGCCTTCGGCTGTCCTCGTGTTACCCTTTGTTTGAAAGTCCACCATCGGCGTGTTCTTTCTTTTTCTAGGTCGCCTTCGGTCGTCCTCGTATTATTTTGGGTTTGAACGTCCACCTTCAGCTTGGTCTTTCTTTTTGAGTTCCCCTTCGGCTGTCCTCGCGTTACCCTTTATTTGAAAGCCTACCTTCGGCTTAGTCTTTCTTTTCGAGTTCTACTTCGACCGTCCTCGTGTTACCCTTTGTTTGAAAGTCAACCTTCGGCTTGGTCTTTCTTTTTCGAGTTCGCCTTCGGTCGTCCTCGTATTATCTTAGGTTTGAAAGCCAACCTTCGGCTTGGTCTTTCATTTCGAGTTCGCCTTCGGCCGTCCTCGTGTTACCCTTTGTTTGAAAGTCCACCTTTGGCTTGCTCTTTCTTTTCGAGTTCGCCTTCGGCCGTCCTCATATTATTTTGTTGTTTGAAAGTCCACCATCGGCTTGGTCTTTCTTTTTCGAGTTCGCCTTCGCCCGTCCTCATATTATCTTGGGTTTGAAAGTCCACCTTCGGCTTGGTCTTTCTTTTCATGTTCTCCTTCAACCGTCTTCGTATTATCCTGGGGTTTGAAAGTCCATCTTAGACTTGGTCTTTCTTTTCGAGTTCGCCTTTGGTCGTCCTCGTGTTACCCTTTGTGTGAAAGTCTACCTTCGACTTGGTCTTTCTTTTTCGAGTTCGCCTTCGGCCATCGTCGTATTATCTTCTGTTTGAAAGTCCACCTTCGGCTTGGTCTTTCTTTTCGAGTTCTCCTTCGAACGTCCTCGTGTTACCCTTTGTTTGAAAGTCCACCTTCGGCTTGTTATTCCTTTTTCTAGTTCGCCTTCGGCCGTCCTCGTATTATCTTAGGTTTGAAAGTCCACCTTCGGCTTGGTATTTCTTTTCGAGTTCGCCTTTGACCATCCTCATGTTACCCTTTGATTGAAAGTCCACCTTCGGCTTGGTCTTTCTTTTTCGAGTTTGTCATCGGTCGTCCTGGTATTATCTAGGGTTTGAAAGCCCACCTTCGGCTTGGTATTTCTTTTCGAGTTCGCCTTCGGCCGTCCTCGTGTTACCCTTTGTTTGAAAGCCCACCTTCGGCTTGGCCTTTCTTTTTTATGGTCGCCTTCGGCCATCCTCGTATTATCTTGGGTTCGAAAGTCCACCTTCGGCTTGGTCTTTCTTTTCGAGTTCGCCTTCGGCTGTCCTCGTGTTACCTTTTGTTTGAAAGTCCACCATCGGCTTGTTCTTTCTTTTTCTAGGTCGCCTTCGGTCGTCCTCGTATTATTTTGGGTTTGAACGTCCACCTTCAGCTTGGTCTTTCTTTTTGAGTTCCCCTTCGGCTGTCCTCGCGTTACCCTTTATTTGAAAGCCTACCTTCGGCTTAGTCTTTCTTTTCGAGTTCTACTTCGACCGTCCTCGTATTATTTTGGGTTTTAAAAATCCACCTTCGGCTTGGTCTTTCTTTCCGAGTTCGCCTTCGGCCGTCCTCGTGTTACCCTTTGTTTGAAAGTCAACCTTCGGCTTGGTCTTTCTTTTTCGAGTTCGCCTTCGGTCGTCCTCGTATTATCTTAGGTTTGAAAGCCAACCTTCGGCTTGGTCTTTCATTTCGAGTTCGCCTTCGGCCGTCCTCGTGTTACCCTTTGTTTGGAAGTCCACCTTTGGCTTGCTCTTTCTTTTCGAGTTCGCCTTCGGCCGTCCTCATATTATTTTGTTGTTTGAAAGTCCACCTTCGGCTTGGTCTTTCTTTTCATGTTCTCCTTCAACCGTCTTCGTATTATCCTGGGGTTTGAAAGTCCATCTTAGACTTGGTCTTTCTTTTCGAGTTCGCCTTTGGCCGTCCTCGTGTTACCCTTTGTGTGAAAGTCTACCTTCGACTTGGTCTTTCTTTTTCGAGTTCGCCTTCGGCCATCGTCGTATTATCTTCTGTTTGAAAGTCCACCTTCGGCTTGGTCTTTCTTTTCGAGTTCTCCTTCGACCGTCCTCGTGTTACCCTTTGTTTGAAAGTCCACCTTCGGCTTGTTATTCCTTTTTCTAGTTCGCCTTCGGCCGTCCTCGTATTATCTTAGGTTCTAAAGTCCACCTTCGGCTTGGTATTTCTTTTCGAGTTCGGCTTCGGCCGTCCTCGTGTTACCCTTTGTTTGAAAGCCCACCTTCGGCTTGGCCTTTCTTTTTTGGGGTCGCCTTCGGCCGTCCTCGTATTATCTTGGGTTCGAAAGTCCACCTTCGGCTTGGTCTTTCTTTTCGAGTTCGCCTTCGACTGTCCTCTTGTTACCCTTTGTTTGAAAGTCCACCATCGGCTTGTTCTTTCTTTTTCTAGGTCGCCTTCGGTCGTCCTCGTATTATTTTGGGTTTGAACGTCCACCTTCAGCTTGGTCTTTCTTTTTGAGTTCCCCTTCGGCTGTCCTCGCGTTACCCTTTATTTGAAAGCCTACCTTCGGCTTAGTCTTTCTTTTCGAGTTCTACTTCGACCGTCCTCGTATTATTTTGGGTTTTAAAAATCCACCTTCGGCTTGGTCTTTCTTTCCGAGTTCGCCTTCGGCCGTCCTCGTGTTACCCTTTGTTTGAAAGTCAACCTTCGACTTGGTCTTTCTTTTTCGAGTTCGCCTTCGGTCGTCCTCGTATTATCTTGGGTTTGAAAGCCAACCTTCGGCTTAGTCTTTCATTTCGAGTTCGCCTTCGGCCGTCCTCGTGTTACCCTTTGTTTGAAAGTCCACCTTTGGCTTGCTCTTTCTTTTCGAGTTCGCCTTCGGCCGTCCTCATATTATTTTGTTGTTTGAAAGTCCACCTTCGGCTTGGTCTTTCTTTTCATGTTCTCCTTCAACCGTCTTCGTATTATCCTGGGGTTTGAAAGTCCATCTTAGACTTGGTCTTTCTTTTCGAGTTCGCCTTTGGCCGTCCTCGTGTTACCCTTTGTGTGAAAGTCTACCTTCGACTTGGTCTTTTTTTGCGAGTTCGCCTTCGGCCATCGTCGTATTATCTTCTGTTTGAAAGTCCACCTTCGGCTTGGTCTTTCTTTTCGAGTTCTCCTTCGACCGTCCTCGTGTTACCCTTTGTTTGAAAGTCCACCTTCGGCTTGTTATTCCTTTTTCTAGTTCGCCTTCGGCCGTCCTCGTATTATCTTAGGTTTGAAAGTCCACCTTCGGCTTGGTATTTCTTTTCGAGTTCGCCTTCGGCCGTCCTCGTGTTACCCTTTGTTTGAAAGCCCACCTTCGGCTTGGCCTTTCTTTTTTGTGGTCGCCTTCGGCCGTCCTCGTATTATCTTGGGTTCGAAAGTCCACCTTCGGCTTGGTCTTTCTTTTCGAGTTCGCCTTCGGCTGTCCTCGTGTTACCCTTTGTTTGAAAGTCCACCATCGGCTTGTTCTTTCTTTTTCTAGGTCGCCTTCGGTCGTCCTCGTATTATTTTGGGTTTGAACGTCCACCTTCAGCTTGGTCTTTCTTTTTGAGTTCCCCTTCGGCTGTCCTCGCGTTACCCTTTATTTGAAAGCCTACCTTCGGCTTAGTCTTTCTTTTCGAGTTCTACTTCGACCGTCCTCGTATTATTTTGGGTTTTAAAAATCCACCTTCGGCTTGGTCTTTCTTTCCGAGTTCGCCTTCGGCCGTCCTCGTGTTACCCTTTGTTTGAAAGTCAACCTTCGGCTTGGTCTTTCTTTTTCGTGTTCGCCTTCGGTCGTCCTCGTATTATCTTAGGTTTGAAAGCCAACCTTCGGCTTGGTCTTTCATTTCGAGTTCGCCTTCGGCCGTCCTCGTGTTACCCTTTGTTTGGAAGTCCACCTTTGGCTTGCTCTTTCTTTTCGAGTTCGCCTTCGGCCGTCCTCATATTATTTTGTTGTTTGAAAGTCCACCTTCGGCTTGGTCTTTCTTTTCATGTTCTCCTTCAACCGTCTTCGTATTATCCTGGGGTTTGAAAGTCCATCTTAGACTTGGTCTTTCTTTTCGAGTTCGCCTTTGGCCGTCCTCGTGTTACCCTTTGTGTGAAAGTCTACCTTCGACTTGGTCTTTCTTTTTCGAGTTCGCCTTCGGCCATCGTCGTATTATCTTCTGTTTGAAAGTCCACCTTCGGCTTGGTCTTTCTTTTCGAGTTCTCCTTCGACCGTCCTCGTGTTACCCTTTGTTTGAAAGTCCACCTTCGGCTTGTTATTCCTTTTTCTAGTTCGCCTTCGGCCGTCCTCGTATTATCTTAGGTTTGAAAGTCCACCTTCGGCTTGGTATTTCTTTTCGAGTTCGCCTTCGGCCGTCCTCGTGTTACCCTTTGTTTGAAAGCCCACCTTCGGCTTGGCCTTTCTTTTTTGTGGTCGCCTTCGGCCGTCCTCGTATTATCTTGGGTTCGAAAGTCCACCTTCGGCTTGGTCTTTCTTTTCGAGTTCGCCTTCGGCTGTCCTCGTGTTACCCTTTGTTTGAAAGTCCACCATCGGCTTGTTCTTTCTTTTTCTAGGTCGCCTTCGGTCGTCCTCGTATTATTTTGGGTTTGAACGTCCACCTTCAGCTTGGTCTTTCTTTTTGAGTTCCCCTTCGGCTGTCCTCGCGTTACCCTTTATTTGAAAGCCTACCTTCGGCTTAGTCTTTCTTTTCGAGTTCTACTTCGACCGTCCTCGTATTATTTTGGGTTTTAAAAATCCACCTTCGGCTTGGTCTTTCTTTCCGAGTTCGCCTTCGGCCGTCCTCGTGTTACCCTTTGTTTGAAAGTCAACCTTCGGCTTGGTCTTTCTTTTTCGTGTTCGCCTTCGGTCGTCCTCGTATTATCTTAGGTTTGAAAGCCAACCTTCGGCTTGGTCTTTCATTTCGAGTTCACCTTCGGCCGTCCTCGTGTTACCCTTTGTTTGGAAGTCCACCTTTGGCTTGCTCTTTCTTTTCGAGTTCGCCTTCGGCCGTCCTCATATTATTTTGTTGTTTGAAAGTCCACCTTCGGCTTGGTCTTTCTTTTCATGTTCTCCTTCAACCGTCTTCGTATTATCCTGGGGTTTGAAAGTCCATCTTAGACTTGGTCTTTCTTTTCGAGTTCGCCTTTGGCCGTCCTCGTGTTACCCTTTGTGTGAAAGTCTACCTTCGACTTGGTCTTTCTTTTTCGAGTTCGCCTTCGGCCATCGTCGTATTATCTTCTGTTTGAAAGTCCACCTTCGGCTTGGTCTTTCTTTTCGAGTTCTCCTTCGACCGTCCTCGTGTTACCCTTTGTTTGAAAGTCCACCTTCGGCTTGTTATTCCTTTTTCTAGTTCGCCTTCGGCCGTCCTCGTATTATCTTAGGTTCTAAAGTCCACCTTCGGCTTGGTATTTCTTTTCGAGTTCGGCTTCGGCCGTCCTCGTGTTACCCTTTGTTTGAAAGCCCACCTTCGGCTTGGCCTTTCTTTTTTGGGGTCGCCTTCGGCCGTCCTCGTATTATCTTGGGTTCGAAAGTCCACCTTCGGCTTGGTCTTTCTTTTCGAGTTCGCCTTCGGCTGTCCTCTTGTTACCCTTTGTTTGAAAGTCCACCATCGGCTTGTTCTTTCTTTTTCTAGGTCGCCTTCGGTCGTCCTCGTATTATTTTGGGTTTGAACGTCCACCTTCAGCTTGGTCTTTCTTTTTGAGTTCCCCTTCGGCTGTCCTCGCGTTACCCTTTATTTGAAAGCCTACCTTCGGCTTAGTCTTTCTTTTCGAGTTCTACTTCGACCGTCCTCGTATTATTTTGGGTTTTAAAAATCCACCTTCGGCTTGGTCTTTCTTTCTGAGTTCGCCTTCGGCCGTCCTCGTGTTACCCTTTGTTTGAAAGTCAACCTTCGACTTGGTCTTTCTTTTTCGAGTTCGCCTTCGGTCGTCCTCGTATTATCTTGGGTTTGAAAGCCAACCTTCGGCTTAGTCTTTCATTTCGAGTTCGCCTTCGGCCGTCCTCGTGTTACCCTTTGTTTGAAAGTCCACCTTTGGCTTGCTCTTTCTTTTCGAGTTCGCCTTCGGCCGTCCTCATATTATTTTGTTGTTTGAAAGTCCACCTTCGGCTTGGTCTTTCTTTTCATGTTCTCCTTCAACCGTCTTCGTATTATCCTGGGGTTTGAAAGTCCATCTTAGACTTGGTCTTTCTTTTCGAGTTCGCCTTTGGCCGTCCTCGTGTTACCCTTTGTGTGAAAGTCTACCTTCGACTTGGTCTTTTTTTGCGAGTTCGCCTTCGGCCATCGTCGTATTATCTTCTGTTTGAAAGTCCACCTTCGGCTTGGTCTTTCTTTTCGAGTTCTCCTTCGACCGTCCTCGTGTTACCCTTTGTTTGAAAGTCCACCTTCGGCTTGTTATTCCTTTTTCTAGTTCGCCTTCGGCCGTCCTCGTATTATCTTAGGTTTGAAAGTCCACCTTCGGCTTGGTATTTCTTTTCGAGTTCGCCTTCGGCCGTCCTCGTGTTACCCTTTGTTTGAAAGCCCACCTTCGGCTTGGCCTTTCTTTTTTGTGGTCGCCTTCGGCCGTCCTCGTATTATCTTGGGTTCGAAAGTCCACCTTCGGCTTGGTCTTTCTTTTCGAGTTCGCCTTCGGCTGTCCTCGTGTTACCCTTTGTTTGAAAGTCCACCATCGGCTTGTTCTTTCTTTTTCTAGGTCGCCTTCGGTCGTCCTCGTATTATTTTGGGTTTGAACGTCCACCTTCAGCTTGGTCTTTCTTTTTGAGTTCCCCTTCGGCTGTCCTCGCGTTACCCTTTATTTGAAAGCCTACCTTCGGCTTAATCTTTCTTTTCGAGTTCTACTTCGACCGTCCTCGTATTATTTTGGGTTTTAAAAATCCACCTTCGGCTTGGTCTTTCTTTCTGAGTTCGCTTTCGGCCGTCCTCGTGTTACCCTTTGTTTGAAAGTCAACCTTCGGCTTGGTCTTTCTTTTTCGAGTTCGCCTTCGGTCGTCCTCGTATTATCTTAGGTCTGAAAGCCAACCTTCGGCTTGGTCTTTCATTTCGAGTTCGCCTTCGGCCGTCCTCGTGTTACCCTTTGTTTGAAAGTCCACCTTTGGCTTGCTCTTTCTTTTCGAGTTCGCCTTCGGCCGTCCTCATATTATTTTTTTGTTTGAAAGTCCACCATCGGCTTGGTCTTTCTTTTTCGAGTTCGCCTTCGCCCGTCCTCGTATTATCTTGGGTTTGAAAGTCCACCTTCGGCTTGGTCTTTCTTTTCATGTTCTCCTTCAACCGTCTTCGTATTATCCTGGGGTTTGAAAGTCCATCTTAGACTTGGTCTTTCTTTTCGAGTTCGCCTTTGGCCGTCCTCGTGTTACCCTTTGTGTGAAAGTCTACCTTCGACTTGGTCTTTCTTTTTCGAGTTCGCCTTCGGCCATCGTCGTATTATCTTCTGTTTGAAAGTCCACCTTCGGCTTGGTCTTTCTTTTCGAGTTCTCCTTCGACCGACCTCGTGTTACCCTTTGTTTGAAAGTCCACCTTCGGCTTGTTATTCCTTTTTCTAGTTCGCCTTCGGCCGTCCTCGTATTATCTTAGGTTCTAAAGTCCACCTTCGGCTTGGTATTTCTTTTCGAGTTCGGCTTCGGCCGTCCTCGTGTTACCCTTTGTTTGAAAGCCCACCTTCGGCTTGGCCTTTCTTTTTTGGGGTCGCCTTCGGCCGTCCTCGTATTATCTTGGGTTCGAAAGTCCACCTTCGGCTTGGTCTTTCTTTTCGAGTTCGCCTTCGGCTGTCCTCTTGTTACCCTTTGTTTGAAAGTCCACCATCGGCTTGTTCTTTCTTTTTCTAGGTCGCCTTCGGTCGTCCTCGTATTATTTTGGGTTTGAACGTCCACCTTCAGCTTGGTCTTTCTTTTTGAGTTCCCCTTCGGCTGTCCTCGCGTTACCCTTTATTTGAAAGCCTACCTTCGGCTTAGTCTTTCTTTTCGAGTTCTACTTCGACCGTCCTCGTATTATTTTGGGTTTTAAAAATCCACCTTCGGCTTGGTCTTTCTTTCCGAGTTCGCCTTCGGCCGTCCTCGTGTTACCCTTTGTTTGAAAGTCAACCTTCGACTTGGTCTTTCTTTTTCGAGTTCGCCTTCGGTCGTCCTCGTATTATCTTGGGTTTGAAAGCCAACCTTCGGCTTAGTCTTTCATTTCGAGTTCGCCTTCGGCCGTCCTCGTGTTACCCTTTGTTTGAAAGTCCACCTTTGGCTTGCTCTTTCTTTTCGAGTTCGCCTTCGGCCGTCCTCATATTATTTTGTTGTTTGAAAGTCCACCTTCGGCTTGGTCTTTCTTTTCATGTTCTCCTTCAACCGTCTTCGTATTATCCTGGGGTTTGAAAGTCCATCTTAGACTTGGTCTTTCTTTTCGAGTTCGCCTTTGGCCGTCCTCGTGTTACCCTTTGTGTGAAAGTCTACCTTCGACTTGGTCTTTTTTTGCGAGTTCGCCTTCGGCCATCGTCGTATTATCTTCTGTTTGAAAGTCCACCTTTGGCTTGGTCTTTCTTTTCGAGTTCTCCTTCGACCGTCCTCGTGTTACCCTTTGTTTGAAAGTCCACCTTCGGCTTGTTATTCCTTTTTCTAGTTCGCCTTCGGCCGTCCTCGTATTATCTTAGGTTTGAAAGTCCACCTTCGGCTTGGTATTTCTTTTCGAGTTCGCCTTCGGCCGTCCTCGTGTTACCCTTTGTTTGAAAGCCCACCTTCGGCTTGGCCTTTCTTTTTTGTGGTCGCCTTCGGCCGTCCTCGTATTATCTTGGGTTCGAAAGTCCACCTTCGGCTTGGTCTTTCTTTTCGAGTTCGCCTTCGGCTGTCCTCGTGTTACCCTTTGTTTGAAAGTCCACCATCGGCTTGTTCTTTCTTTTTCTAGGTCGCCTTCGGTCGTCCTCGTATTATTTTGGGTTTGAACTTCCACCTTCAGCTTGGTCTTTCTTTTTGAGTTCCCCTTCGGCTGTCCTCGCGTTACCCTTTATTTGAAAGCCTACCTTCGGCTTAATCTTTCTTTTCGAGTTCTACTTCGACCGTCCTCGTATTATTTTGGGTTTTAAAAATCCACCTTCGGCTTGGTATTTCTTTCTGAGTTCGCTTTCGGCCGTCCTCGTGTTACCCTTTGTTTGAAAGTCAACCTTCGGCTTGGTCTTTCTTTTTCGAGTTCGCCTTCGGTCGTCCTCGTATTATCTTAGGTTTGAAAGCCAACCTTCGGCTTGGTCTTTCATTTCGAGTTCGCCTTCGGCCGTCCTCGTGTTACCCTTTGTTTGAAAGTCCACCTTTGGCTTGCTCTTTCTTTTCGAGTTCGCCTTCGGCCGTCCTCATATTATTTTTTTGTTTGAAAGTCCACCATCGGCTTGGTCTTTCTTTTTCGAGTTCGCCTTCGCCCGTCCTCGTATTATCTTGGGTTTGAAAGTCCACCTTCGGCTTGGTCTTTCTTTTCATGTTCTCCTTCAACCGTCTTCGTATTATCCTGGGGTTTGAAAGTCCATCTTAGACTTGGTCTTTCTTTTCGAGTTCGCCTTTGGCCGTCCTCGTGTTACCCTTTGTGTGAAAGTCTACCTTCGACTTGGTCTTTCTTTTTCGAGTTCGCCTTCGGCCATCGTCGTATTATCTTCTGTTTGAAAGTCCACCTTCGGCTTGGTCTTTCTTTTCGAGTTCTCCTTCGACCGTCCTCGTGTTACCCTTTGTTTGAAAGTCCACCTTCGGCTTGTTATTCCTTTTTCTAGTTCGCCTTCGGCTGTCCTCGTATTATCTTAGGTTTGAAAGTCCACCTTCGGCTTGGTATTTCTTTTCGAGTTCGCCTTCGGCCGTCCTCGTGTTACCCATTGTTTGAAAGCCCACCTTCGGCTTGGCCTTTCTTTTTTGTGGTCGCCTTCGGCCGTCCTCGTATTATCTTGGGTTCGAAAGTCCACCTTCGGCTTGGTCTTTCTTTTCGAGTTCGCCTTCGGCTGTCCTCGTGTTACCCTTTGTTTGAAAGTCCACCATCGGCTTGTTCTTTCTTTTTCTAGGTCGCCTTCGGTCGTCCTCGTATTATTTTGGGTTTGAACGTCCACCTTCAGCTTGGTCTTTCTTTTTGAGTTCCCCTTCGGCTGTCCTCGCGTTACCCTTTATTTGAAAGCCTACCTTAGGCTTAATCTTTCTTTTCGAGTTCTACTTCGACCGTCCTCGTATTATTTTGGGTTTTAAAAATCCACCTTCGGCTTGGTCTTTCTTTCCGAGTTCGCTTTCGGCCGTCCTCGTGTTACCCTTTGTTTGAAAGTCAACCTTCGGCTTGGTCTTTCTTTTTCGAGTTCGCCTTCGGTCGTCCTCGTATTATCTTAGGTTTGAAAGCCAACCTTCGGCTTGGTCTTTCATTTCGAGTTCGCCTTCGGCCGTCCTCGTGTTACCCTTTGTTTGAAAGTCCACCTTTGGCTTGCTCTTTCTTTTCGAGTTCGCCTTCGGCCGTCCTCATATTATTTTGTTGTTTGAAAGTCCACCATCGGCTTGGTCTTTCTTTTTCGAGTTCGCCTTCGCCCGTCCTCGTATTATCTTGGGTTTGAAAGTCCACCTTCGGCTTGGTCTTTCTTTTCATGTTCTCCTTCAACCGTCTTCGTATTATCCTGGGGTTTGAAAGTCCATCTTAGACTTGGTCTTTCTTTTCGAGTTCGCCTTTGGCCGTCCTCGTGTTACCCTTTGTGTGAAAGTCTACCTTCGACTTGGTCTTTCTTTTTCGAGTTCGCCTTCGGCCATCGTCGTATTATCTTCTGTTTGAAAGTCCACCTTCGGCTTGGTCTTTCTTTTCGAGTTCTCCTTCGAACGTCCTCGTGTTACCCTCTGTTTGAAAGTCCACCTTCGGCTTGTTATTCCTTTTTCTAGTTCGCCTTCGGCCGTCCTCGTATTATCTTAGGTTTGAAAGTCCACCTTCGGCTTGGTATTTCTTTTCGAGTTCGCCTTCGGCCGTCCTCGTGTTACCCTTTGTTTGAAAGCCCAACTTCGGCTTGGCCTTTCTTTTTTGGGGTCGCCTTCGGCCGTCCTCGTATTATCTTGGGTTCGAAAGTCCACCTTCGGCTTGGTCTTTCTTTTCGAGTTCGCCTTCGGCTGTCCTCGTGTTACCCTTTGTTTGAAAGTCCACCATCGGCTTGTTCTTTCTTTTTCTAGGTCGCCTTCGGTCGTCCTCGTATTATTTTGGGTTTGAACGTCCACCTTCAGCTTGGTCTTTCTTTTTGAGATCCCCTTCGGCTGTCCTCGCGTTACCCTTTATTTGAAAGCCTACCTTCGGCTTAATCTTTCTTTTCGAGTTCTACTTCGGCCGTCCTCGTATTATTTTGGGTTTTAAAAATCCACCTTCGGCTTGGTCTTTCTTTCCGAGTTCACTTTCGGCCGTCCTCGTGTTACCCTTTGTTTGAAAGTCAACCTTCGGCTTGGTCTTTTTTTTCGAGTTCGCCTTCGGTCGTCCTCGTATTATCTTAGGTTTGAAAGCCACCCTTCGGCTTGGTCTTTCATTTCGAGTTCGCCTTCGGCCGTCCTCGTGTTACCCTTTGTTTGAAAGTCCACCTTTGGCTTGCTCTTTCTTTTCGAGTTCGCCTTCGGCCGTCCTCATATTATTTTGTTGTTTGAAAGTCCACCATCGGCTTGGTCTTTCTTTTTCGAGTTCGCCTTCGCCCGTCCTCGTATTATCTTGGGTTTGAAAGTCCACCTTCGGCTTGGTCTTTCTTTTCATGTTCTCCTTCAACCGTCTTCGTATTATCCTGGGGTTTGAAAGTCCATCTTAGACTTGGTCTTTCTTTTCGAGTTCGCCTTTGGCCGTCCTCGTGTTACCCTTTGTGTGAAAGTCTACCTTCGACTTGGTCTTTCTTTTTCGAGTTCGCCTTCGGCCATCGTCGTATTATCTTCTATTTGAAAGTCCACCTTCGGCTTGGTCTTTCTTTTCGAGTTCTCCTTCGACCTTCCTCGTGTTACCCTTTGTTTGAAAGTCCACCTTCGGCTTGTTATTCCTTTTTCTAGTTCGCCTTCGGCCGTCCTCGTATTATCTTAGGTTTGAAAGTCCACCTTCGGCTTGGTATTTCTTTTCGAGTTCGCCTTCGGCCGTCCTCGTGTTACCCTTTGTTTGAAAGCCCACCTTCGGCTTGGCCTTTCTTTTTTGTGGTCGCCTTCGGCCGTCCTCGTATTATCTTGGGTTCGAAAGTCCACCTTCGGCTTGGTCTTTCTTTTCGAGTTCGCCTTCGGCTGTCCTCGTGTTACCCTTTGTTTGAAAGTCCACCATCGGCTTGTTCTTTCTTTTTCTAGGTCGCCTTCGGTCGTCCTCGTATTATTTTGGGTTTGAACGTCCACCTTCAGCTTGGTCTTTCTTTTTGAGTTCCCCTTCGGCTGTCCTCGCGTTACCCTTTATTTGAAAGCCTACCTTCGGCTTAATCTTTCTTTTCGAGTTCTACTTCGACCGTCCTTGTATTATTTTGGGTTTTAAAAATCCACCTTCGGCTTGGTCTTTCTTTCCGAGTTCGCTTTCGGCCGTCCTCGTGTTACCCTTTGTTTGAAAGTCAACCTTCGGCTTGGTCTTTCTTTTTCGAGTTCGCCTTCGGTCGTCCTCGTATTATCTTAGGTTTGAAAGCCAACCTTCGGCTTGGTCTTTCATTTCGAGTTCGCCTTCGGCCGTCCTCGTGTTACCCTTTGTTTGAAAGTCCACCTTTGGCTTGCTCTTTCTTTTCGAGTTCGCCTTCGGCCGTCCTCATATTATTTTTTTGTTTGAAAGTCCACCATCGGCTTGGTCTTTCTTTTTCGAGTTCGCCTTCGCCCGTCCTCGTATTATCTTGGGTTTGAATGTCCACCTTCGGCTTGGTCTTTCTTTTCATGTTCTCCTTCAACCGTCTTCGTATTATCCTGGGGTTTGAAAGTCCATCTTAGACTTGGTCTTTCTTTTCGAGTTCGCCTTTGGCCGTCCTCGTGTTACCCTTTGTGTGAAAGTCTACCTTCGACTTGGTCTTTCTTTTTCGAGTTCGCCTTCGGCCATCGTCGTATTATCTTCTGTTTGAAAGTCCACCTTCGGCTTGGTCTTTCTTTTCGAGTTCTCCTTCGACCGTCCTCGTGTTACCCTTTGTTTGAAAGTCCACCTTCGGCTTGTTATTCCTTTTTCTAGTTCGCCTTCGGCCGTCCTCGTATTATCTTAGGTTTGAAAGTCCACCTTCGGCTTGGTATTTCTTTTCGAGTTCGCCTTCGGCCGTCCTCGTGTTACCCTTTGTTTGAAAGCCCACCTTCGGCTTGGCCTTTCTTTTTTGTGGTCGCCTTCGGCCGTCCTCGTATTATCTTGGGTTCGAAAGTCCACCTTCGGCTTGGTCTTTCTTTTCGAGTTCGCCTTCGGCTGTCCTCGTGTTACCCTTTGTTTGAAAGTCCACCATCGGCTTGTTCTTTCTTTTTCTAGGTCGCCTTCGGTCGTCCTCGTATTATTTTGGGTTTGAACGTCCACCTTCAGCTTGGTCTTTCTTTTTGAGTTCCCCTTCGGCTGTCCTCGCGTTACCCTTTATTTGAAAGCCTACCTTAGGCTTAATCTTTCTTTTCGAGTTCTATTTCGACCGTCCTCGTATTATTTTGGGTTTTAAAAATCCACCTTCGGCTTGGTCTTTCTTTCCGAGTTCGCTTTCGGCCGTCCTCGTGTTACCCTTTGTTTGAAAGTCAACCTTCGGCTTGGTCTTTCTTTTTCGAGTTCGCCTTCGGTCGTCCTCGTATTATCTTAGGTTTGAAAGCCAACCTTCGGCTTGGTCTTTCATTTCGAGTTCGCCTTCGGCCGTCCTCGTGTTACCCTTTGTTTGAAAGTCCACCTTTGGCTTGCTCTTTCTTTTCGAGTTCGCCTTCGGCCGTCCTCATATTATTTTGTTGTTTGAAAGTCCACCATCGGCTTGGTCTTTCTTTTTCGAGTTCGCCTTCGCCCGTCCTCGTATTATCTTGGGTTTGAAAGTCCACCTTCGGCTTGGTCTTTCTTTTCATGTTCTCCTTCAACCGTCTTCGTATTATCCTGGGGTTTGAAAGTCCATCTTAGACTTGGTCTTTCTTTTCGAGTTCGCCTTTGGCCGTCCTCGTGTTACCCTTTGTGTGAAAGTCTACCTTCGACTTGGTCTTTCTTTTTCGAGTTCGCCTTCGGCCATCGTCGTATTATCTTCTATTTGAAAGTCCACCTTCGGCTTGGTCTTTCTTTTCGAGTTCGCCTTCGCCCGTCCTCGTATTATCTTGGGTTTGAAAGTCCACCATCGGCTTGGTCTTTCTTTTTCGAGTTCGCCTTCGCCCGTCCTCGTATTATCTTGGGTTTGAAAGTCCACCTTCGGCTTGGTCTTTCTTTTCATGTTCTCCTTCAACCGTCTTCGTATTATCCTGGGGTTTGAAAGTCCATCTTAGACTTGGTCTTTCTTTTCGAGTTCGCCTTTGGCCGTCCTCGTGTTACCCTTTGTGTGAAAGTCTACCTTCGACTTGGTCTTTCTTTTTCGAGTTCGCCTTCGGCCATCGTCGTATTATCTTCTGTTTGAAAGTCCACCATCGGCTTGTTCTTTCTTTTTCTAGGTCGCCTTCGGTCGTCCTCGTATTATTTTGGGTTTGAACGTCCACCTTCAGCTTGGTCTTTCTTTTTGAGTTCCCCTTCGGCTGTCCTCGCGTTACCCTTTATTTGAAAGCCTACCTTCGACTTAATCTTTCTTTTCGAGTTCTACTTCGACCGTCCTCGTATTATTTTGGGTTTTAAAAATCCACCTTCGGCTTGGTCTTTCTTTCCGAGTTCGCTTTCGGTCGTCCTCGTGTTACCCTTTGTTTGAAATTCAACCTTCGGCTTGGTCTTTCTTTTTCGAGTTCGCCTTCGGTCGTCCTCGTATTATCTTAGGTTTGAAAGCCAACCTTCGGCTTGGTCTTTCATTTCGAGTTCGCCTTCGGCCGTCCTCGTGTTACCCTTTGTTTGAAAGTCCACCTTTGGCTTGCTCTTTCTTTTCGAGTTCGCCTTCGGCCGTCCTCATATTATTTTGTTGTTTGAAAGTCCACCATCGGCTTGGTCTTTCTTTTTCGAGTTCGCCTTCGCCCGTCCTCGTATTATCTTGGGTTTGAAAGTCCACCTTCGGCTTGGTCTTTCTTTTCATGTTCTCCTTCAACCGTCTTCGTATTATCCTGGGGTTTGAAAGTCCATCTTAGACTTGGTCTTTCTTTTCGAGTTCGCCTTTGGCCGTCCTCGTGTTACCCTTTGTGTGAAAGTCTACCTTCGACTTGGTCTTTCTTTTTCGAGTTCGCCTTCGCCCATCGTCGTATTATCTTCTATTTGAAAGTCCACCTTCGGCTTGGTCTTTCTTTTCGAGTTCTCCTTCGACCGTCCTCGTGTTACCCTTTGTTTGAAAGTCCACCTTCGGCTTGTTATTCCTTTTTCTAGTTCGCCTTCGGCCGTCCTCGTATTATCTTAGGTTTGAAAGTCCACCTTCGGCTTGGTATTTCTTTTCGAGTTCGCCTTCGGCCGTCCTCGTGTTACCCTTTGTTTGAAAGCCCACCTTCGGCTTGGCCTTTCTTTTTTGTGGTCGCCTTCGGCCGTCCTCGTATTATCTTGGGTTCGAAAGTCCACCTTCGGCTTGGTCTTTCTTTTCGAGTTCGCCTTCGGCTGTCCTCGTGTTACCCTTTGTTTGAAAGTCCACCATCGGCTTGTTCTTTCTTTTTCTAGGTCGCCTTCGGTCGTCCTCGTATTATTTTGGGTTTGAACGTCCACCTTCAGCTTGGTCTTTCTTTTTGAGTTCCCCTTCGGCTGTCCTCGCGTTACCCTTTATTTGAAAGCCTACCTTCGGCTTAATCTTTCTTTTCGAGTTCTACTTCGACCGTCCTCGTATTATTTTGGGTTTTAAAAATCCACCTTCGGCTTGGTCTTTCTTTCCGAGTTCGCTTTCGGCCGTCCTCGTGTTACCCTTTGTTTGAAAGTCAACCTTCGGCTTGGTCTTTCTTTTTCGAGTTCGCCTTCGGTCGTCCTCGTATTATCTTAGGTTTGAAAGCCAACCTTCGGCTTGGTCTTTCATTTCGAGTTCGCCTTCGGCCGTCCTCGTGTTACCCTTTGTTTGAAAGTCCACCTTTGGCTTGCTCTTTCTTTTCGAGTTCGCCTTCGGCCGTCCTCATATTATTTTGTTGTTTGAAAGTCCACCATCGGCTTGGTCTTTCTTTTTCGAGTTCGCCTTCGCCCGTCCTCGTATTATCTTGGGTTTGAAAGTCCACCTTCGGCTTGGTCTTTCTTTTCATGTTCTCCTTCAACCGTCTTCGTATTA
Source organism: Lathyrus tuberosus (assembly GCA_022829125.1). NCBI lineage: Eukaryota > Viridiplantae > Streptophyta > Magnoliopsida > Fabales > Fabaceae > Lathyrus > Lathyrus tuberosus. The sequence continues at coordinate 3,256,368 of JALAZF010000438.1, forward strand.
TCCTGGGGTTTGAAAGTCCATCTTAGACTTGGTCTTTCTTTTCGAGTTCGCCTTTGGCCGTCCTCGTGTTACCCTTTGTGTGAAAGTCTACCTTCAACTTGGTCTTTCTTTTTCGAGTTCGCCTTCGGCCATCGTCGCATTATCTTCTATTTGAAAGTCCACCTTCGGCTTGGTCTTTCTTTTCGAGTTCTCCTTCGACCTTCCTCGTGTTACCCTTTGTTTGAAAGTCCACCTTCGGCTTGTTATTCCTTTTTCTAGTTCGCCTTCGGCCGTCCTCGTATTATCTTAGGTTTGAAAGTCCACCTTCGGCTTGGTATTTCTTTTCGAGTTCGCCTTCGGCCGTCCTCGTGTTACCCTTTGTTTGAAAGCGCACCTTCGGCTTGGCCTTTCTTTTTTGTGGTCGCCTTCGGCCGTCCTCGTATTATCTTGGGTTCGAAAGTCCACCTTCGGCTTGGTATTTCTTTTCGAGTTCTACTTCGACCGTCCTCGTATTATTTTGGGTTTTAAAAATCCACCTTCGGCTTGGTCTTTCTTTCCGAGTTCGCTTTCGGCCGTCCTCGTGTTACCCTTTGTTTGAAAGTCAACCTTCGGCTTGGTCTTTCTTTTTCGAGTTCGCCTTCGGTCGTCCTCGTATTATCTTAGGTTTGAAAGCCAACCTTCGGCTTGGTCTTTCATTTCGAGTTCGCCTTCGGCCGTCCTCGTGTTACCCTTTGTTTGAAAGTCCACCTTTGGCTTGCTCTTTCTTTTCGAGTTCGCCTTCGGCCGTCCTCATATTATTTTGTTGTTTGAAAGTCCACCATCGGCTTGGTCTTTCTTTTTCGAGTTCGCCTTCGCCCGTCCTCGTATTATCTTGGGTTTGAAAGTCCACCTTCGGCTTGGTCTTTCATTTCGAGTTCGCCTTCGGCCGTCCTCGTGTTACCCTTTGTTTGAAAGTCCACCTTTGGCTTGCTCTTTCTTTTCGAGTTCGCCTTCGGCCGTCCTCATATTATTTTGTTGTTTGAAAGTCCACCATCGGCTTGGTCTTTCTTTTTCGAGTTCGCCTTCGCCCGTCCTCGTATTATCTTGGGTTTGAAAGTCCACCTTCGGCTTGGTCTTTCTTTTCATGTTCTCCTTCAACCGTCTTCGTATTATCCTGGGGTTTGAAAGTCCATCTTCGTGTTACCCTTTGTTTGAAAGTCAACCTTCGGCCGTCCTCGTGTTACCCTTTGTTTGAAAGTCAACCTTCGGCTTGGTCTTTCTTTTTCGAGTTCGCCTTCGGTCGTCCTCGTATTATCTTAGGTTTGAAAGCCACCCTTCGGCTTGGTCTTTCATTTTGAGTTCGCCTTCGGCCGTCCTCGTGTTACCCTTTGTTTGAAAGTCCACCTTTGGCTTGCTCTTTCTTTTCGAGTTCGCCTTCGGCCGTCCTCATATTATTTTGTTGTTTGAAAGTCCACCTTCGGCTTGGTCTTTCTTTTCATGTTCTCCTTCAACCGTCTTCGTATTATCCTGGGGTTTGAAAGTCCATCTTAGACTTGGTCTTTCTTTTCGAGTTCGCCTTTGGCCGTCCTCGTGTTACCCTTTGTGTGAAAGTCTACCTTCGACTTGGTCTTTCTTTTTTGAGTTCGCCTTCGGCCATCGTCGTATTATCTTCTGTTTGAAAGTCCACCTTCGGCTTGGTCTTTCTTTTCGAGTTCTCCTTCGACCGTCCTCGTGTTACCCTTTGTTTGAAAGTCCACCTTCGGCTTGTTATTCCTTTTTCTCGTTCGCCTTCGGCCGTCCTCGTATTATCTTAGGTTTGAAAGTCCACCTTCGGCTTGGTATTTCTTTTCGAGTTCGGCTTCGGCCGTCCTCGTGTTACCCTTTGTTTGAAAGCCCACCTTCGGCTTGGCCTTTCTTTTTTGGGGTCGCCTTCGGCCGTCCTCGTATTATCTTGGGTTCGAAAGTCCACCTTCGGCTTGGTCTTTCTTTTCGAGTTCGCCTTCGGCTGTCCTCTTGTTACCCTTTGTTTGAAATTCCACCATCGGCTTGTTCTTTCTTTTTCTAGGTCGCCTTCGGTCGTCCTCGTATTATTTTGGGTTTGAACGTCCTCCTTCACCTTGGTCTTTCTTTTTGAGTTCCCCTTCGGCTGTCCTCGCGTTACCCTTTATTTGAAAGCCTACCTTCGGCTTAGTCTTTCTTTTCGAGTTCTACTTCGACCGTCCTCGTATTATTTTGGGTTTTAAAAATCCACCTTCGGCTTGGTCTTTCTTTCCGAGTTCGCCTTCGGCCGTCCTCGTGTAACCCTTTGTTTGAAAGTCAACCTTCGGCTTGGTCTTTCTTTTTCGAGTTCGCCTTCGGTCGTCCTCGTATTATCTTAGGTTTGAAAGCCAACCTTCGGCTTGGTCTTTCATTTCGAGTTCGCCTTCGGCCGTCCTCGTGTTACCCTTTGTTTGAAAGTCCACCTTTGGCTTGCTCTTTCTTTTCGAGTTCGCCTTCGGCCGTCCTCATATTATTTTGTTGTTTGAAAGTCCACCATCGGCTTGGTCTTTCTTTTTCGAGTTCGCCTTCGCCCGTCCTCGTATTATCTTGGGTTTGAAAGTCCACCTTCGGCTTGGTCTTTCTTTTCATGTTCTCCTTCAACCGTCTTCGTATTATCCTGGGGTTTGAAAGTCCATCTTAGACTTGGTCTTTCTTTTCGAGTTCGCCTTTGGCCGTCCTCGTGTTACCCTTTGTGTGAAAGTCTACCTTCGACTTGGTCTTTCTTTTTCGAGTTCGCCTTCGGCCATCGTCGTATTATCTTCTGTTTGAAAGTCCACCTTCGGCTTGGTCTTTCTTTTCGAGTTCTCCTTCGACCGTCCTCGTGTTACCCTTTGTTTGAAAGTCCACCTTCGGCTTGTTATTCCTTTTTCTAGTTCACCTTCGGCCGTCCTCGTATTATCTTAGGTTTGAAAGTCCACCTTCGGCTTGGTATTTCTTTTCGAGTTCGCCTTCGGCCGTCCTCGTGTTACCCTTTGTTTGAAAGCCCAACTTCAGCTTGGCCTTTCTTTTTTGGGGTCGCCTTCGGCCGTCCTCGTATTATCTTGGGTTCTAAAGTCCACCTTCGGCTTGGTCTTTCTTTTCGAGTTCGCCTTCGGCTGTCCTCGTGTTACCCTTTGTTTGAAAGTCCACCATCGGCTTGTTCTTTCTTTTTCTAGGTCGCCTTCGGTCGTCCTCGTATTATTTTGGGTTTGAACGTCCACCTTCAGCTTGGTCTTTCTTTTTGAGTTCCCCTTCGGCTGTCCTCGCGTTACCCTTTATTTGAAAGCCTACCTTCGGCTTAGTCTTTCTTTTCGAGTTCTACTTCGACCGTCCTCGTATTATTTTGGGTTTTAAAAATCCACCTTCGGCTTGGTCTTTCTTTCCGAGTTCGCCTTCGGCCGTCCTCGTGTTACCCTTTGTTTGAAAGTCAACCTTCGGCTTGGTCTTTCTTTTTCGAGTTCGCCTTCGGTCGTCCTCGTATTATCTTAGGTTTGAAAGCCACCCTTCGGCTTGGTCTTTCATTTCGAGTTCGCCTTCGGCCGTCCTCGTGTTACCCTTTGTTTGAAAGTCCACCTTTGGCTTGCTCTTTCTTTTCGAGTTCGCCTTCGGCCGTCCTCATATTATTTTGTTGTTTGAAAGTCCACCTTCGGCTTGGTCTTTCTTTTCATGTTCTCCTTCAACCGTCTTCGTATTATCCTGGGGTTTGAAAGTCCATCTTAGACTTGGTCTTTCTTTTCGAGTTCGCCTTTGGCCGTCCTCGTGTTACCCTTTGTGTGAAAGTCTACCTTCGACTTGGTCTTTCTTTTTCGAGTTCGCCTTCGGCCATCGTCGTATTATCTTCTGTTTGAAAGTCCACCTTCGGCTTGGTCTTTCTTTTCGACTTCTCCTTCGACCGTCCTCGTGTTACCCTTTGTTTGAAAGTCCACCTTCGACTTGTTATTCCTTTTTCTAGTTCGCCTTCGGCCGTCCTCGTATTATCTTAGGTTTGAAAGTCCACCTTCGGCTTGGTATTTCTTTTCGAGTTCGGCTTCGGCCGTCCTCGTGTTACCCTTTGTTTGAAAGCCCACCTTCGGCTTGGCCTTTCTTTTTTGGGGTCGCCTTCGGCCATCCTCGTATTATCTTGGGTTCGAAAGTCCACCTTCGGCTTGGTCTTTCTTTTCGAGTTCGCCTTCGGCTGTCCTCTTGTTACCCTTTGTTTGAAAGTCCACCATCGGCTTGTTCTTTCTTTTTCTAGGTCGCCTTCGGTTGTCCTCGTATTATTTTGGGTTTGAACGTCCACCTTCAGCTTGGTCTTTCTTTTTGAGTTCCCCTTCGGCTGTCCTCGCTTTACCCTTTATTTGAAAGCCTACCTTCGGCTTAGTCTTTCTTTTCGAGTTCTACTTCGACCGTCCTCGTATTATTTTGGGTTTTAAAAATCCACCTTCGGCTTGGTCTTTCTTTCCGAGTTCGCCTTCGGCCGTCCTCGTGTTACCCTTTGTTTGAAAGTCAACCTTCGGCTTGGTCTTTCTTTTTCGAGTTCGCCTTCGGTCGTCCTCGTATTATCTTAGGTTTGAAAGCCAACCTTCGGCTTGGTCTTTCATTTCGAGTTCGCCTTCGGCCGTCCTCGTGTTACCCTTTGTTTGAAAGTCCACCTTTGGCTTGCTCTTTCTTTTCGAGTTTGCCTTCGGCCGTCCTCATATTATTTTGTTGTTTGAAAGTCCACCATCGGCTTGGTCTTTCTTTTTCGAGTTCGCCTTCGCCCGTCCTCGTATTATCTTGGGTTTGAAAGTCCACCTTCGGCTTGGTCTTTCTTTTCATGTTCTCCTTCAACCGTCTTCGTATTATCCTGGGGTTTGAAAGTCCATCTTAGACTTGGTCTTTCTTTTCGAGTTCGCCTTTGGCCGTCCTCGTGTTACCCTTTGTGTGAAAGTCTACCTTCGACTTGGTCTTTCTTTTTCGAGTTCGCCTTCGGCCATCGTCGTATTATCTTCTGTTTGAAAGTCCACCTTCGGCTTGGTCTTTCTTTTCGAGTTCTCCTTCGACCGTCCTCGTGTTACCCTTTGTTTGAAAGTCCACCTTCGGCTTGTTATTCCTATTTCTAGTTCGCCTTCGGCCGTCCTCGTATTATCTTAGGTTTGAAAGTCCACCTTCGGCTTGGTATTTCTTTTCGAGTTCGGCTTCGGCCGTCCTCGTGTTACCCTTTGTTTGAAAGCCCACCTTCGGCTTGGCCTTTCTTTTTTGGGGTCGCCTTCGGCCGTCCTCGTATTATCTTGGGTTCGAAAGTACACCTTCGGCTTGGTCTTTCTTTTCGAGTTCGCCTTCGGCTGTCCTCGTGTTACCCTTTGTTTGAAAGTCCACCATCGGCTTGTTCTTTCTTTTTCTAGGTCGCCTTCGGTTGTCCTCGTATTATTTTGGGTTTGATCGTCCACCTTCACCTTGGTCTTTCTTTTTGAGTTCCCCTTCGGCTGTCCTCGCGTTACCCTTTATTTGAAAGCCTACCTTCGGCTTAGTCTTTCTTTTCGAGTTCTACTTCGACCGTCCTCGTATTATTTTGGGTTTTAAAAATCCACCTTCGGCTTGGTCTTTCTTTCCGAGTTCGCCTTCGGCCGTCCTCGTGTTACCCTTTGTTTGAAAGTCAACCTTCGGCTTGGTCTTTCTTTTTCGAGTTCGCCTTCGGTCTTCCTCGTATTATCTTAGGTTTGAAAGCCAACCTTCGGCTTGGTCTTTCATTTCGAGTTCGCCTTCGGCCATCCTCGTGTTACCCTTTGTTTGAAAGTCCACCTTTGGCTTGCTCTTTCTTTTCGAGTTCGCCTTCGGCCGTCCTCATATTATTTTGTTGTTTGAAAGTCCACCTTCGGCTTGGTCTTTCTTTTTCGAGTTCGCCTTCGCCCGTCCTCGTATTATCTTGGGTTTGAAAGTCCACCTTCGGCTTGGTCTTTCTTTTCATGTTCTCCTTCAACCATCTTCGTATTATCCTGGGGTTTGAAAGTCCATCTTAGACTTGGTCTTTCTTTTCGAGTTCGCCTTTGGCCGTCCTCGTGTTACCCTTTGTGTGAAAGTCTACCTTCGACTTGGTCTTTCTTTTTCGAGTTCGCCTTCGGCCATCATCGTATTATCTTCTGTTTGAAAGTCCACCTTCGGCTTGGTCTTTCTTTTCGAGTTCTCCATCGACCGTCCTCGTGTTACCCTTTGTTTGAAAGTCCACCTTCGGCTTGTTATTCCTTTTTCTAGTTCGCCTTCGGCCGTCCTCGTATTATCTTAGGTTTGAAAGTCCACCTTCGGCTTGGTATTTCTTTTCGAGTTCGCCTTCGGCCGTCCTCGTGTTACCCTTTGTTTGAAAGCCCACCTTCGGCTTGGCCTTTCTTTTTTGGGGTCGCCTTCGGCCGTCCTCGTATTATCTTGCGTTCGAAAGTCCACCTTCGGCTTGGTCTTTCTTTTCGAGTTCGCCTTCGGCTGTCCTCGTGTTACCCTTTGTTTGAAAGTCCACCATCAGCTTGTTCTTTCTTTTTCTAGGTCGCCTTCGGTCGTCCTCATATTATCTTGGGTTTGAAAGTCCACCTTCAGCTTGGTCTTTCTTTTTGAGTTCCCCTTCGGCTGTCCTCGCGTTACCCTTTATTTGAAAGCCTACCTTCGGCTTAGTCTTTCTTTTCGAGTTCTACTTCGACCGTCCTCGTATTATTTTGGGTTTTAAAAATCCACCTTCGGCTTGGTCTTTCTTTCCGAGTTCGCCTTCGGCCGTCCTCGTGTTACCCTTTGTTTGAAAGTCAACCTTCGGCTTGGTCTTTCTTTTTCGAGTTCGCCTTCGGTTGTCCTCGTATTATCTTGGGTTTGAAAGCCAACCTTCGGCTTGGTCTTTCATTTCGAGTTCGCCTTCGGCCGTCCTCGTGTTACCCTTTGTTTGAAAGTCCACCTTTGGCTTGCTCTTTCTTTTCGAGTTCGCCTTCAGCCGTCCTCATATTATTTTGTTGTTTGAAAGTCCACCATCGGCTTGGTCTTTCTTTTTCGAGTTCGCCTTCGCCCGTCCTCGTATTATCTTGGGTTTGAAAGTCCACCTTCGGCTTGGTCTTTCTTTCCGAGTTCACCTTCAACCATCTTCGTATTATCCTGGGGTTTGAAAGTCCATCTTAGACTTGGTCTTTCTTTTCGAGTTCGCCTTTGGCCGTCCTCGTGTTACCCTTTGTGTGAAAGTCTACCTTCGACTTGGTCTTTCTTTTTCGAGTTCGCCTTCGGCCATCATCGTATTATCTTCTGTTTGAAAGTCCACCTTCGGCTTGGTCTTTCTTTTCGAGTTCTCCATCGACCGTCCTCGTGTTACCCTTTGTTTGAAAGTCCACCTTCGGCTTGTTATTCCTTTTTCTAGTTCGCCTTCGGCCGTCCTCGTATTATCTTAGGTTTGAAAGTCCACCTTCGGCTTGGTATTTCTTTTCGAGTTCGCCTTCGGCCGTCCTCGTGTTACCCTTTGTTTGAAAGCCCACCTTCGGCTTGGCCTTTCTTTTTTGGGGTCGCCTTCGGCCGTCCTCGTATTATCTTGCGTTCGAAAGTCCACCTTCGGCTTGGTCTTTCTTTTCGAGTTCGCCTTCGGCTGTCCTCGTGTTACCCTTTGTTTGAAAGTCCACCATCAGCTTGTTCTTTCTTTTTCTAGGTCGCCTTCGGTCGTCCTCATATTATCTTGGGTTTGAAAGTCCACCTTCAGCTTGGTCTTTCTTTTTGAGTTCCCCTTCGGCTGTCCTCGCGTTACCCTTTATTTGAAAGCCTACCTTCGGCTTAGTCTTTCTTTTCGAGTTCTACTTCGACCGTCCTCGTATTATTTTGGGTTTTAAAAATCCACCTTCGGCTTGGTCTTTCTTTCCGAGTTCGCCTTCGGCCGTCCTCGTGTTACCCTTTGTTTGAAAGTCAACCTTCGGCTTGGTCTTTCTTTTTCGAGTTCGCCTTCGGTTGTCCTCGTATTATCTTGGGTTTGAAAGCCAACCTTCGGCTTGGTCTTTCATTTCGAGTTCGCCTTCGGCCGTCCTCGTGTTACCCTTTGTTTGAAAGTCCACCTTTGGCTTGCTCTTTCTTTTCGAGTTCGCCTTCAGCCGTCCTCATATTATTTTGTTGTTTGAAAGTCCACCATCGGCTTGGTCTTTCTTTTTCGAGTTCGCCTTCGCCCGTCCTCGTATTATCTTGGGTTTGAAAGTCCACCTTCGGCTTGGTCTTTCTTTCCGAGTTCACCTTCAACCATCTTCGTATTATCCTGGGGTTTGAAAGTCCATCTTAGACTTGGTCTTTCTTTTCGAGTTCGCCTTTGGCCGTCCTCGTGTTACCCTTTGTGTGAAAGTCTACCTTCGACTTGGTCTTTCTTTTTCGAGTTCGCCTTCGGCCATCATCGTATTATCTTCTGTTTGAAAGTCCACCTTCGGCTTGGTCTTTCTTTTCGAGTTCTCCATCGACCGTCCTCGTGTTACCCTTTGTTTGAAAGTCCACCTTCGGCTTGTTATTCCTTTTTCTAGTTCGCCTTCGGCCGTCCTCGTATTATCTTAGGTTTGAAAGTCCACCTTCGGCTTGGTATTTCTTTTCGAGTTCGCCTTCGGCCGTCCTCGTGTTACCCTTTGTTTGAAAGCCCACCTTCGGCTTGGCCTTTCTTTTTTGGGGTCGCCTTCGGCCGTCCTCGTATTATCTTGCGTTCGAAAGTCCACCTTCGGCTTGGTCTTTCTTTTCGAGTTCGCCTTCGGCTGTCCTCGTGTTACCCTTTGTTTGAAAGTCCACCATCAGCTTGTTCTTTCTTTTTCTAGGTCGCCTTCGGTCGTCCTCATATTATCTTGGGTTTGAAAGTCCACCTTCAGCTTGGTCTTTCTTTTTGAGTTCCCCTTCGGCTGTCCTCGCGTTACCCTTTATTTGAAAGCCTACCTTCGGCTTAGTCTTTCTTTTCGAGTTCTACTTCGACCGTCCTCGTATTATTTTGGGTTTTAAAAATCCACCTTCGGCTTGGTCTTTCTTTCCGAGTTCGCCTTCGGCCGTCCTCGTGTTACCCTTTGTTTGAAAGTCAACCTTCGGCTTGGTCTTTCTTTTTCGAGTTCGCCTTCGGTTGTCCTCGTATTATCTTGGGTTTGAAAGCCAACCTTCGGCTTGGTCTTTCATTTCGAGTTCGCCTTCGGCCGTCCTCGTGTTACCCTTTGTTTGAAAGTCCACCTTTGGCTTGCTCTTTCTTTTCGAGTTCGCCTTCAGCCGTCCTCATATTATTTTGTTGTTTGAAAGTCCACCATCGGCTTGGTCTTTCTTTTTCGAGTTCGCCTTCGCCCGTCCTCGTATTATCTTGGGTTTGAAAGTCCACCTTCGGCTTGGTCTTTCTTTCCGAGTTCACCTTCGGCTATCCTCATGTTACCCTTTGTTTGAAAGTCCACCTTCGGCTTGGTCTTTCATTTTGAGTTCGCCTTCGGCCGTCCTCGTGTTACCCTTTGTTTGAAAGTCCACCTTTGGCTTGCTCTTTCTTTTCGAGTTCGCCTTCGGCCATCCTCATATTATTTTGTTGTTTGAAAGTCCACCATCGGCTTGGTCTTTCTTTTTCGAGTTCGCCTTCGGCCGTCCTCGTATTATCTTGGGTTCGAAAGTCCACCTTCGGCTTGGTCTTTCTTTTCGAGTTCGCCTTCGGCTGTCCTCTTGTTACCCTTTGTTTGAAAGTCCACCATCGGCTTGTTCTTTCTTTTTCTAGGTCGCCTTCGGTTGTCCTCGTATTATTTTGGGTTTGAACATCCACCTTCAGCTTGGTCTTTCTTTTTGAGTTCCCCTTCGGCTGTCCTCGCGTTACCCTTTATTTGAAAGCCTACCTTCGGCTTAGTCTTTCTTTTCGAGTTCTACTTCGACCGTCCTCGTATTATTTTGGGTTTTAAAAATCCACCTTCGGCTTGGTCTTTCTTTCCGAGTTCGCCTTCGGCCGTCCTCGTGTTACCCTTTGTTTGAAAGTCAACCTTCGGCTTGGTCTTTCTTTTTCGAGTTCGCCTTCGGTCGTCCTCGTATTATCTTAGGTTTGAAAGCCAACCTTCGGCTTGGTCTTTCATTTCGAGTTCGCCTTCGGCCGTCCTCGTGTTACCCTTTGTTTGAAAGTCCACCTTTGGCTTGCTCTTTCTTTTCGAGTTCGCCTTCGGCCGTCCTCATATTATTTTGTTGTTTGAAAGTCCACCATCGGCTTGGTCTTTCTTTTTCGAGTTCGCCTTCGCCCGTCCTCGTATTATCTTGGGTTTGAAAGTCCAGCTTCGGCTTGGTCTTTCTTTTCATGGTCTCCTTCAACCGTCTTCGTATTATCCTGGGGTTTGAAAGTCCATCTTAGACTTGGTCTTTCTTTTCGAGTTCGCCTTTGGCCGTCCTCGTGTTACCCTTTGTGTGAAAGTCTACCTTCGACTTGGTCTTTCTTTTTCGAGTTCGCCTTCGGCCATCGTCGTATTATCTTCTGTTTGAAAGTCCACCTTCGGCTTGGTCTTTCTTTTCGAGTTCTCCATCGACCGTCCTCGTGTTACCCTTTGTTTGAAAGTCCACCTTCGGCTTGTTATTCATTTTTCTAGTTCGCCTTCGGCCGTCCTCGTATTATCTTAGGTTTGAAAGTCCACCTTCGGCTTGGTATTTCTTTTCGAGTTCGCCTTCGGCCGTCCTCGTGTTACCCTTTGTTTGAAAGCCCACCGTCGGCTTGGCCTTTATTTTTTGCGGTCGCCTTCGGCCGTCCTCGTATTATCTTGGGTTCGAAAGTCCACCTTCGGCTTGGTCTTTCTTTTCGAGTTCGCCTTCGGCTGTCCTCGTGTTACCCTTTGTTTGAAAGTCCACCATCGGCTTGTTCTTTCTTTTTCTAGGTCGCCTTCGGTCGTCCTCATATTATCTTGGGTTTGAAAGTCCACCTTCAGCTTGGTCTTTCTTTTTGAGTTCCCCTTCGGTTGTCCTCGCGTTACCCTTTATTTGAAAGCCTACCTTCGGCTTAGTCTTTCTTTTCGAGTTCTACTTCGACCGTCCTCGTATTATTTTGGGTTTTAAAAATCCACCTTCGGCTTGGTCTTTCTTTCCGAGTTCGCCTTCGGCCGTCCTCGTGTTACCCTTTGTTTGAAAGTCAACCTTCGGCTTGGTCTTTCTTTTTCGAGTTCGCCTTCGGTTGTCCTCGTATTATCTTGGGTTTGAAAGCCAACCTTCGGCTTGGTCTTTCATTTCGAGTTCGCCTTCGGCCGTCCTCGTGTTACCCTTTGTTTGAAAGTCCACCTTTGGCTTGCTCTTTCTTTTCGAGTTCGCCTTCGGCCGTCCTCATATTATTTTGTTGTTTGAAAGTCCACCATCGGCTTGGTCTTTCTTTTTCGAGTTCGCCTTCGCCCGTCCTCGTATTATCTTGGGTTTGAAAGTCCAGCTTCGGCTTGGTCTTTCTTTTCATGTTCTCCTTCAACCGTCTTCGTATTATCCTGGGGTTTGAAAGTCCATCTTAGACTTGGTCTTTCTTTTCGAGTTCGCCTTTGGCCGTCCTCGTGTTACCCTTTGTGTGAAAGTCTACCTTCGACTTGGTCTTTCTTTTTCGAGTTCGCCTTCGGCCATCGTCGTATTATCTTCTGTTTGAAAGTCCACCTTCGGCTTGGTCTTTCTTTTCGAGTTCTCCATCGACCGTCCTCGTGTTACCCTTTGTTTGAAAGTCCACCTTCGGCTTGTTATTCATTTTTCTAGTTCGCCTTCGGCCGTCCTCGTATTATCTTAGGTTTGAAAGTCCACCTTCGGCTTGGTATTTCTTTTCGAGTTCGCCTTCGGCCGTCCTCGTGTTACCCTTTGTTTGAAAGCCCACCGTCGGCTTGGCCTTTATTTTTTGCGGTCGCCTTCGGCCGTCCTCGTATTATCTTGGGTTCGAAAGTCCACCTTCGGCTTGGTCTTTCTTTTCGAGTTCGCCTTCGGCTGTCCTCGTGTTACCCTTTGTTTGAAAGTCCACCATCGGCTTGTTCTTTCTTTTTCTAGGTCGCCTTCGGTCGTCCTCATATTATCTTGGGTTTGAAAGTCCACCTTCAGCTTGGTCTTTCTTTTTGAGTTCCCCTTCGGTTGTCCTCGCGTTACCCTTTATTTGAAAGCCTACCTTCGGCTTAGTCTTTCTTTTCGAGTTCTACTTCGACCGTCCTCGTATTATTTTGGGTTTTAAAAATCCACCTTCGGCTTGGTCTTTCTTTCCGAGTTCGCCTTCGGCCGTCCTCGTGTTACCCTTTGTTTGAAAGTCAACCTTCGGCTTGGTCTTTCTTTTTCGAGTTCGCCTTCGGTTGTCCTCGTATTATCTTGGGTTTGAAAGCCAACCTTCGGCTTGGTCTTTCATTTCGAGTTCGCCTTCGGCCGTCCTCGTGTTACCCTTTGTTTGAAAGTCCACCTTTGGCTTGCTCTTTCTTTTCGAGTTCGCCTTCGGCCGTCCTCATATTATTTTGTTGTTTGAAAGTCCACCATCGGCTTGGTCTTTCTTTTTCGAGTTCGCCTTCGCCCGTCCTCGTATTATCTTGGGTTTGAAAGTCCACCTTCGGCTTGGTCTTTCTTTTCATGTTCTCCTTCAACCATCTTCGTATTATCCTGGGGTTTGAAAGTCCATCTTAGACTTGGTCTTTCTTTTCGAGTTCGCCTTTGGCCGTCCTCGTGTTACCCTTTGTGTGAAAGTCTACCTTCGACTTGGTCTTTCTTTTTCGAGTTCGCCTTCGGCCATCGTCGTATTATCTTCTGTTTGAAAGTCCACCTTCGGCTTGGTCTTTCTTTTCGAGTTCTCCATCGACCGTCCTCGTGTTACCCTTTGTTTGAAAGTCCACCTTCGGCTTGTTATTCCTTTTTCTAGTTCGCCTTCGGCCGTCCTCGTATTATCTTAGGTTTGAAAGTCCACCTTCGGCTTGGTATTTCTTTTCGAGTTCGGCTTCGGCCGTCCTCGTGTTACCCTTTGTTTGAAAGCCCACCTTCGGCTTGGCCTTTCTTTTTTGGGGTCGCCTTCGGCCGTCCTCGTATTATCTTGGGTTCGAAAGTCCACCTTCGGCTTGGTCTTTCTTTTCGAGTTCGCCTTCGGCTGTCCTCGTGTTACCCTTTGTTTGAAAGTCCACCATCGGCTTGTTCTTTCTTTTTCTAGGTCGCCTTCGGTCGTCCTCATATTATCTTGGGTTTGAAAGTCCACCTTCAGCTTGGTCTTTCTTTTTGAGTTCCCCTTCGGCTGTCCTCGCGTTACCCTTTATTTGAAAGCCTACCTTCGGCTTAGTCTTTCTTTTCGAGTTCTACTTTGACCGTCCTCGTATTATTTTGGGTTTTAAAAATCCACCTTCGGCTTGGTCTTTCTTTCCGAGTTCGCCTTCGGCCGTCCTCGTGTTACCCTTTGTTTGAAAGTCAACCTTCGGCTTGGTCTTTCTTTTTCGAGTTCGCCTTCGGTTGTCCTCGTATTATCTTGGGTTTGAAAGCCAACCTTCGGCTTGGTCTTTCATTTCGAGTTCGCCTTCGGCCGTCCTCGTGTTACCCTTTGTTTGAAAGTCCACCTTTGGCTTGCTCTTTCTTTTCGAGTTCGCCTTCGGCCGTCCTCATATTATTTTGTTGTTTGAAAGTCCACCATCGGCTTGGTCTTTCTTTTTCGAGTTCGCCTTCGCCCGTCCTCGTATTATCTTGGGTTTGAAAGTCCACCTTCGGCTTGGTCTTTCTTTCCGAGTTCACCTTCGGCTATCCTCATGTTACCCTTTGTTTGAAAGTCCACCTTCGGCTTGGTCTTTCATTTTGAGTTCGCCTTCGGCCGTCCTCGTGTTACCCTTTGTTTGAAAGTACACCTTTGGCTTGCTCTTTCTTTTCGAGTTCGCCTTCGGCCGTCCTCATATTATTTTGTTGTTTGAAAGTCCACCATCGGCTTGGTCTTTCTTTTTCGAGTTCGCCTTCGTCCGTCCTCGTATTATCTTGGGTTTGAAAGTCCACCTTCGGCTTGGTCTTTCTTTTCGTGTTCTCCTTCAACCGTCTTTGTATTATCCTGGGGTTTGAAAGTCCATCTTAGACTTGGTCTTTCTTTTTGAGTTCGCCTTCGGCCGTCCTCGTATTATTTTGTTGTTGGAAAGTCCACCTACGGCTTGGGATTTCTTTTCGAGTTCGCATTCGGCCGTTCTCGTGTTACCCTTTTTTTGAAAGTCCACCTTCGGATTGGTTTTTCTTTTTTGAGTTCGCCTTCGGTCGTCCTCGTATTACCTTGGGTTTTAAAGTCCATCATCGGCTTGGTCTTTCTTTTCGAGTTCGCCTTCGGCCGTCCTCGTGTTACCCTTTGTTTGAAAGTCAACCTTCGACTTGGTCTTTCTTTTTCGAGTTCGCCTTCGGCTGTCCTCGTGTTACCCTTTGTTTGAAAGTCCACCATCGGCTTGTTCTTTCTTTTTCTAGGTCGCCTTCGGTCGTCCTCGTATTATCTTGGGTTTGAAAGTCCACCTTCAGCTTGGTCTTTCTTTTTGAGTTCCCCTTCGGCTGTCCTCGCGTTACCCTTTATTTGAAAGCCTACCTTCGGCTTAGTCTTTCTTTTCGAGTTCAACTTCGACCGTCCTCGTATTATTTTGGGTTTTAAAAATCCACCTTCGGCTTGGTCTTTCTTTCCGAGTTCGCCTTCGGCCGTCCTCGTGTTACCCTTTGTTTGAAAGCCCACCTTCGGCTTGGCCTTTCTTTTTTGGGGTCGCCTTCGGCCGTCCTCGTATTATCTTGGGTTCGAAAGTCCACCTTCGGCTTGGTCTTTCTTTTCGAGTTCGCCTTCGGCTGTCCTCGTGTTACCCTTTGTTTGAAAGTCCACCATCGGCTTGTTCTTTCTTTTTCTAGGTCGCCTTCGGTCGTCCTCGTATTATTTTGGGTTTGAACGTCCACCTTCAGCTTGGTCTTTCTTTTTGAGTTCCCCTTCGGCTGTCCTCGCGTTACCCTTTATTTGAAAGCCTACCTTCGGCTTAGTCTTTCTTTTCGAGTTCTACTTCGACCGTCCTCGTATTATTTTGGGTTTTAAAAATCCACCTTCGGCTTGGTCTTTCTTTCCGAGTTCGCCTTCGACCGTCCTCGTGTTACCCTTTGTTTGAAAGTCAACCTTCGGCTTGGTCTTTCTTTTTCGAGTTCGCCTTCGGTCGTCCTCGTATTATCTTAGGTTTGAAAGCCAACCTTCGGCTTGGTCTTTCATTTCGAGTTCGCCTTCGGTCGTCCCCGTGTTACCCTTTGTTTGATAGTCCACCTTTGGCTTGCTCTTTCTTTTCGAGTTCGCCTTCGGCCGTCCTCATATTATTTTGTTGTTTGAAAGTCCACCATCGGCTTGGTCTTTCTTTTTCAAGTTCGCCTTCGCCCGTCCTCGTATTATCTTGGGTTTGAAAGTCCACCTTCGGCTTGGTCTTTCTTTTCATGTTCTCCTTCAACCGTCTTCGTATTATCCTGGGGTTTGAAAGTCCATCTTAGACTTGGTCTTTCTTTTCGAGTTCGCCTTTGGCCGTCCTCGTGTTACCCTTTGTGTGAAAGTCTACCTTCGACTTGGTCTTTCTTTTTCGAGTTCGCCTTCGGCCATCGTCGTATTATCTTCTGTTTGAAAGTCCACCTTCGGCTTGGTCTTTCTTTTCGAGTTCTCCTTCGACCGTCCTCGTGTTACCCTTTGTTTGAAAGTCCACCTTCGGCTTGTTATTCCTTTTTCTAGTTCGCCTTCGGCCGTCCTCGTATTATCTTAGGTTTGAAAGTCCACCTTCGGCTTGGTATTTCTTTTCGAGTTCGCCTTCGGCCGTCCTCGTGTTACCCTTTGTTTGAAAGCCCCCCTTCGGCTTGGCCTTTCTTTTTTGGGGTCGCCTTCGGCCGTCCTCGTATTATCTTGGGTTCGAAAGTCCACCTTCGGCTTGGTCTTTCTTTTCGAGTTCGCCTTCGGCTGTCCTCGTGTTACCCTTTGTTTGAAAGTCCACCATCGGCTTGTTCTTTCTTTTTCTAGGTCGCCTTCGGTCGTCCTCGTATTATCTTGGGTTTGAAAGTCCACCTTCAGCTTGGTCTTTCTTTTTGAGTTCCCCTTCGGCTGTCCTCGCGTTACCCTTTATTTGAAAGCCTACCTTCGGCTTAGTCTTTCTTTTCGAGTTCTACTTCGACCGTCCTCGTATTATTTTGGGTTTTAAAAATCCACCTTCGGCTTGGTCTTTCTTTCCGAGTTCGCCTTCGGCCGTCCTCGTGTTACCCTTTGTTTGAAAGTCAACCTTCGGCTTGGTCTTTCTTTTTCGAGTTCGCCTTCGGTCGTCCTCGTATTATCTTGGGTTTGAAAGCCAACCTTCGGCTTGGTCTTTCATTTCGAGTTCGCCTTCGGCCGTCCTCGTGTTACCCTTTGTTTGAAAGTCCACCTTTGGCTTGCTCTTTCTTTTCGAGTTCGCCTTCGGTCGTCCTCATATTATTTTGTTGTTTGAAAGTCCACCATCGGCTTGGTCTTTCTTTTTCGAGTTCGCCTTCGCCCGTCCTCGTATTATCTTTGGTTTGAAAGTCCACCTTCCGCTTGGTCTTTCTTTCCGAGTTCGCCTTCGGCTGTCCTCATGTTACCCTTTGTTTGAAAGTCCACCTTTGGCTTGGTCTTTCATTTTGAGTTCGCCTTCGGCCGTCCTCGTGTTACCCTTTGTTTGAAAGTCCACCTTTGGCTTGCTCTTTCTTTTCGAGTTCGCCTTCGGCCGTCCTCATATTCTTTTGTTGTTTGAAAGTGCACCATCGGCTTGGTATTTCTTTTTCGAGTTCGCCTTCGCCCGTCCTCGTATTATCTTGGGTTTGAAAGTCCACCTTCGGCTTGGTCTTTCTTTTCGTGTTCTCCTTCAACCGTCTTCGTATTATCCTGGGGTTTGAAAGTCCATCTTAGACTTGGTCTTTCTTTTCGAGTTCGCCTTCGGCCGTCCTCGCGTTACCCTTTGTTTGCAAGTCTACCTTCGGCTTAGTCTTTCTTTTCGAGTTCGCCTTCGGCCATCCTCGTATTATTTTGTTGCTGGAAAGTCCACCTACGGCTTGGAATTTCTTTTCGAGTTCGCATTCGGCCGTTCTCGTGTTACCCTTTTTTTGAAAGTCCACCTTCGGATTGGTTTTTCTTTTTCGAGTTCGCCTTCGGTCGTCCTCGTATTACCTTGGGTTTTAAAGTCCATCATCGGCTTGGTCTTTCTTTTCGAGTTCGCCTTCGGCCGTCCTCGTGTTACCCTTTGTTTGAAAGTGAACCTTCGACTTGGTCTTTCTTTTTCGAGTTCGCCTTCGGCTGTCCTCGTGTTACCCTTTGTTTGAAAGTCCACCATCGGCTTGTTCTTTCTTTTTCTAGGTCGCCTTCGGTCGTCCTCGTATTATCTTGGGTTTGAAAGTCCACCTTCAGCTTGGTCTTTCTTTTTGAGTTCCCCTTCGGCTGTCCTCGCGTTACTCTTTATTTGAAAGCCTACCTTCGGCTTAGTCTTTCTTTTCGAGTTCTACTTCGACCGTCCTCGTATTATTTTGGGTTTTAAAAATCCACCTTCGGGTTGGTCTTTTTTTCCGAGTTCGCCTTCGGCCGTCCTCGTGTTACACTTTGTTTGAAAGTCAACCTTCGACTTGGTCTTTCTTTTTCGAGTTCGCCTTCGGTCGTCCTCGTATTATCTTGGGTTTGAAAGCCAACCTTCGGCTTGGTCTTTCATTTCGAGTTCACCTTCGGCCGTCCTCGTGTTACCCTTTGTTTGAAAGTCCACCTTTGGCTTGCTCTTTCTTTTCGAGTTCGCCTTCGGCCGTCCTCATATTATTTTGTTGTTTGAAAGTCCACCATCGGCTTGGTCTTTCTTTTTCGAGTTCGCCTTCGCCCGTCCTCGTATTATCTTTGGTTTGAAAGTCCACCTTCCGCTTGGTCTTTCTTTCCGAGTTCGCCTTCGGCTGTCCTCATGTTACCCTTTGTTTGAAAGTCCACCTTCAGCTTGGTCTTTCATTTTGAGTTCGCCTTCGGCCGTCCTCGTGTTACCCTTTGTTTGAAAGTCCACCTTTGGCTTGCTCTTTCTTTTCGAGTTCGCCTTCGGCCGTCCTCATATTATTTTGTTGTTTGAAAGTGCACCATCGGCTTGGTCTTTCTTTTTCGAGTTCGCCTTCGCCCATCCTCGTATTATCTTGGGTTTGAAAGTCCACCTTCGGCTTGGTCTTTCTTTTCGTGTTCTCCTTCAACCGTCTTCGTATTATCCTGGGGTTTGAAAGTCCATCTTAGACTTGGTCTTTCTTTTCGAGTTCGCCTTCGGCCGTCCTCGCGTTACCCTTTGTTTGCAAGTCTACCTTCGGCTTAGTCTTTCTTTTTGAGTTCGCCTTCGGCCATCCTCGTATTATTTTGTTGGTGGAAAGTCCACCTACGGCTTGGAATTTCTTTTCGAGTTCGCATTCGGCCGTTCTCGTGTTACCCTTTTTTTGAAAGTCCACCTTCGGATTGGTTTTTCTTTTTCGAGTTCGCCTTCGGTCGTCCTCGTATTACCTTGGGTTTTAAAGTCCATCATCGGCTTGGTCTTTCTTTTCGAGTTCGCCTTCGGCCGTCCTCGTGTTACCCTTTGTTTGAAAGTCAACCTTCGACTTGGTCTTTCTTTTTCGAGTTCGCCTTCGGTTGTCCTCGTGTTACCCTTTGTTTAAAAGTCAACAATCGGCTTGTTCTTTCTTTTTCTAGGTCGCCTTCGGTCGTCCTCGTATTATCTTGGGTTTGAAAGTCCACCTTCAGCTTGGTCTTTCTTTTTGAGTTCCCCTTCGGCTGTCCTCGCGTTACCCTTTATTTGAAAGCCTACCTTCGGCTTAGTCTTTCTTTTCGAGTTCTACTTCGACCGTCCTCGTATTATTTTGGGTTTTAAAAATCCACCTTCGGCTTGGTCTTTCTTTCCGAGTTCGCCTTCGGCCGTCCTCGTGTTACACTTTGTTTGAAAGTCAACCTTCGACTTGGTCTTTCTTTTTCGAGTTCGCCTTCGGTCGTCCTCGTATTATCTTGGGTTTGAAAGCCAACCTTCGGCTTGGTCTTTCATTTCGAGTTCGCCTTCGGCCGTCCTCGTGTTACCCTTTGTTTGAAAGTCCATCTTTGGCTTCCTCTTTCTTTTCGAGTTCGCCTTCGGCCGTCCTCATATTATTTTGTTGTTTAAAAGTCCACCTTCGGCTTGGTCTTTCTTTTCATGTTCTCCTTCAACCGTCTTCGTATTATCCTGGGGTTTGAAAGTCCATCTTAGACTTGGTCTTTCTTTTCGAGTTCGCCTTTGGCCGTCCTCGTGTTACCCTTTGTGTGAAAGTCTACCTTCGACTTGGTCTTTCTTTTTCGATTTCGCCTTCGGCCATCGTCGTATTATCTTCTGTTTGAAAGTCCACCTTCGGCTTGGTCTTTCTTTTCGAGTTCTCCTTCGACCGTCCTCGTGTTACCCTTTGTTTGAAAGTCCACCTTCAGCTTGTTATTCCTTTTTCTAGTTCTCCTTCGGCCGTCCTCGTATTATCTTAGGTTTGAAAGTCCACCTTCGGCTTGGTATTTCTTTTCGAGTTCGCCTTCGGCCGTCCTCGTGTTACCCATTGTTTGAAAGCCCACCTTCGGCTTGGCCTTTCTTTTTTGGGGTCGCCTTCGGCCGTCCTCGTATTATCTTGGGTTCGAAAGTCCACCTTCGGCTTGGTCTTTCTTTTCGAGTTCGCCTTCGGCTGTCCTCGTGTTACCCTTTGTTTGAAAGTCCACCATCGGCTTGTTCTTTCTTTTTCTAGGTCGCCTTCGGTCGTCCTCGTATTATTTTGGGTTTGAAAGTCCACCTTCAGCTTGGTCTTTCTTTTTGAGTTCCCCTTCGGCTGTCCTCGCGTTACCCTTTATTTGAAAGCCTACCTTCGGCTTAGTCTTTCTTTTCGAGTTCTACTTCGACCGTCCTCGTATTATTTTGGGTTTTAAAAATCCACCTTCGGCTTGGTCTTTCTTTCCGAGTTCGCCTTCGGCCGTCCTCGTGTTACCCTTTGTTTGAAAGTCAACCTTCGGCTTGGTCTTTCTTTTTCAAGTTCGCCTTCCGTCGTCCTCGTATTATCTTAGGTTTGAAAGCCAACCTTCGGCTTGGTCTTTCATTTCTAGTTCGCCTTCGGCCGTCCTCGTGTTACCCTTTGTTTGAAAGTCCACCTTTGGCTTGCTCTTTCTTTTCGAGTTCGCCTTCGGCCGTCCTCATATTATTTTGTTGTTTGAAAGTCCACCATCGGCTTGGTCTTTCTTTTTCGAGTTCGCCTTCGCCCGTCCTCGTATTATCTTGGGTTTGAAAGTCCACCTTCAGCTTGGTCTTTCTTTCCGAGTTCGCCTTCGGCTGTCCTCGTGTTACCCTTTGTTTGAAAGTCCACCTTCGGCTTGGTCTTTCATTTCGAGTTCGCCTTCGGCCGTCCTCGTGTTACCCTTTGTTTGAAAGTCCAGCTTTGGCTTGCTCTTTCTTTTCGAGTTCGCCTTGGGCCGTCCTCATATTATTTTGTTGTTTGAAAGTCCACCATCGGCTTGGTCTTTCTTTTTCGTGTTCGCCTTCGCCCGTCCTCGTATTATCTTGGGTTTGAAAGTCCACCTTCGGCTTGGTCTTTCTTTTCGTGTTCTCCTTCAACCGTCTTCGTATTATCCTGGGGTTTGAAAGTCCATCTTAGACTTGGTCATTCTTTTCGAGTTCGCCTTCGGCCGTCCTCGCGTTACCCTTTGTGTGAAAGTCTACCTTCGACTTGGTCTTTCTTTTTCGATTTCGCCTTCGGCCATCGTCGTATTATCTTCTGTTTGAAAGTCCACCTTCGGCTTGGTCTTTCTTTTCGAGTTCTCCTTCGACCGTCCTCGTGTTACCCTTTGTTTGAAAGTCCACCTTCAGCTTGTTATTCCTTTTTCTAGTTCTCCTTCGGCCGTCCTCGTATTATCTTAGGTTTGAAAGTCCACCTTCGGCTTGGTATTTCTTTTCGAGTTCGCCTTCGGCCGTCCTCGTGTTACCCATTGTTTGAAAGCCCACCTTCGGCTTGGCCTTTCTTTTTTGGGGTCGCCTTCGGCCGTCCTCGTATTATCTTGGGTTCGAAAGTCCACCTTCGGCTTGGTCTTTCTTTTCGAGTTCGCCTTCGGCTGTCCTCGTGTTACCCTTTGTTTGAAAGTCCACCATCGGCTTGTTCTTTCTTTTTCTAGGTCGCCTTCGGTCGTCCTCGTATTATTTTGGGTTTGAAAGTCCACCTTCAGCTTGGTCTTTCTTTTTGAGTTCCCCTTCGGCTGTCCTCGCGTTACCCTTTATTTGAAAGCCTACCTTCGGCTTAGTCTTTCTTTTCGAGTTCTACTTCGACCGTCCTCGTATTATTTTGGGTTTTAAAAATCCACCTTCGGCTTGGTCTTTCTTTCCGAGTTCGCCTTCGGCCGTCCTCGTGTTACCCTTTGTTTGAAAGTCAACCTTCGGCTTGGTCTTTCTTTTTCAAGTTCGCCTTCCGTCGTCCTCGTATTATCTTAGGTTTGAAAGCCAACCTTCGGCTTGGTCTTTCATTTCTAGTTCGCCTTCGGCCGTCCTCGTGTTACCCTTTGTTTGAAAGTCCACCTTTGGCTTGCTCTTTCTTTTCGAGTTCGCCTTCGGCCGTCCTCATATTATTTTGTTGTTTGAAAGTCCACCATCGGCTTGGTCTTTCTTTTTCGAGTTCGCCTTCGCCCGTCCTCGTATTATCTTGGGTTTGAAAGTCCACCTTCAGCTTGGTCTTTCTTTCCGAGTTCGCCTTCGGCTGTCCTCGTGTTACCCTTTGTTTGAAAGTCCACCTTCGGCTTGGTCTTTCATTTCGAGTTCGCCTTCGGCCGTCCTCGTGTTACCCTTTGTTTGAAAGTCCAGCTTTGGCTTGCTCTTTCTTTTCGAGTTCGCCTTGGGCCGTCCTCATATTATTTTGTTGTTTGAAAGTCCACCATCGGCTTGGTCTTTCTTTTTCGTGTTCGCCTTCGCCCGTCCTCGTATTATCTTGGGTTTGAAAGTCCACCTTCGGCTTGGTCTTTCTTTTCGTGTTCTCCTTCAACCGTCTTCGTATTATCCTGGGGTTTGAAAGTCCATCTTAGACTTGGTCATTCTTTTCGAGTTCGCCTTCGGCCGTCCTCGCGTTACCCTTTGTTTGCAAGTCTACCTTCGGGTTAGTCTTTCTTTTCGAGTTCGCCTTCGCCCGTCCTCGTATTATTTTGTTGCTGGAAAGTACACCTACGGCTTGGAATTTCTTTTCGAGTTCGCATTCGGCCGTTCTCGTGTTACCCTTTTTTTGAAAGTCCACCTTCGCCTTGGTTTTTCTTTTTTGAGTTCGCCTTCGGTCGTCCTCATATTACCTTGGGTTTTAAAGTCCATCATTGGCTTGGTCTTTCATTTCGAGTTCGCCTTCGGCCGTCCTCGTGTTACCCTTTGTGTGAAAGTCTACCTTCGACTTGGTCTTTCTTTTTCGAGTTCGCCTTCGGCCATCGTCGTATTATCTTCGGTTTGAAAGTCCACCTTCGGCTTGGTCTTTCTTTTCGAGTTCTCCTTCGACCGTCCTCGTGTTACCCTTTGTTTGAAAGTCCACCTTCGGCTTGTTATTCCTTTTTCTAGTTCGCCTTCGGCCGTCCTCGTATTATCTTAGGTTTGAAAGTCCACCTTCGGCAGGGTATTTCTTTTCGAGTTCGCCTTCGACCGTCCTCGTGTTACCCTTTGTTTGAAAGCCCACCTTCGGCTTGGCCTTTCTTTTTTGGGGTCGCCTTCGGCCGTCCTCGTACTATCTTGGGTTCGAAAGTCCACCTTCGGCTTGGTCTTTCTTTTCGAGTTCGCCTTCGGCTGTCCTCGTGTTACCCTTTGTTTGAAAGTCCACCATCGGATTGTTCTTTCTTTTTCTAGGTCGCCTTCGGTCGTCCTCGTATTATCTTGGGTTTGAAAGTCCACCTTCAGCTTGGTCTTTCTTTTTGAGTTCCCCTTCGGCTGTCCTCGCGTTACCCTTTATTTGAAAGCCTACCTTCGGCTTAGTCTTTCTTTTCGAGTTCTACTTCGACCGTCCTCGTATTATTTTGGGTTTTAAAAATCCACCTTCAGCTTGGTCTTTCTTTCCGAGTTCGCCTTCGGCCGTCCTCGTGTTACCCTTTGTTTGAAAGTCAACCTTCGACTTGGTCTTTCTTTTTCGAGTTCGCCTTCGGTCGTCCTCGTATTATCTTGGGTGTAAAAGCTAACCTTCGGCTTGGTCTTTCATTTCGAGTTCGCCTTCGGCCGTCCTCGTGTTACCCTTTGTTTGAAAGTCCACCTTTGGCTTGCTCTTTCTTTTCGAGTTCGCCTTCGGCCGTCCTCATATTATTTTGTTGTTTGAAAGTCCACCTTCGGCTTGGTCTTTCTTTTCATGTTCTCCTTCAACCGTCTTCGTATTATCCTGGGGTTTGAAAATCCATCTTAGACTTGGTCTTTCTTTTCGAGTTCGCCTTTGGCCGTCCACGTGTTACCCTTTGTGTGAAAGTCTACCTTCGACTTGGTCTTTCTTTTTCGAGTTCGCCTTCGGCAATCGTCGTATTATCTTCTGTTTGAAAGTCCACCTTCGGCTTGGTCTTTCTTTTCGAGTTCTCCTTCGACCGTCCTCGTGTTACCCTTTGTTTGAAAGTCCACCTTCGGCTTGTTATTCCTTTTTCTAGTTCGCCTTCGGCCGTCCTCGTATTATCTTAGGTTTGAAAGTCCACCTTCAGCTTGGTATTTGTTTTCGAGTTCGCCTTCGGCCGTCCTCGTGTTACCCTTTGTTTGAAAGCCCACCTTCGGCTTGGCCTTTCTTTTTTGGGGTCGCCTTCGGCCGTCCTCGTATTATCTTGGGTTCGAAAGTCCACCTCCGGCTTGGTCTTTCTTTTCGAGTTCGCCTTCGGCTGTCCTCGTGTTACCCTTTGTTTGAAAGTCCACCATCGGCTTGTTCTTTCTTTTTCTAGGTCGCCTTCGGTCGTCCTCGTATTATTTTGGGTTTGAAAGTCCACCTTCAGCTTGGTCTTTCTTTTTGAGTTCCCCTTCGGCTGTCCTCGCGTTACCCTTTATTTGAAAGCCTACCTTCGGCTTAGTCTTTCTTTTTGAGTTCTACTTCGACCGTCCTCGTATTATTTTGGGTTTTAAAAATCCACCTTCGGCTTGGTCTTTCTTTCCGAGTTTTCCTTCGGGCGTCCTCGTGTTACCCTTTGTTTGAAAGTCAACCTTCGCCTTGGTCTTTCTTTTTCAAGTTCGCCTTCCGTCGTCCTCGTATTATCTTAGGTTTGAAAGCCAACCTTCGGCTTGGTCTTTCATTTCGAGTTCGCCTTTGGCCGTCCTCGTGTTACCCTTTGTTTGAAAGTCCACCTTTGGCTTGCTCTTTCTTTTCGAGTTCGCCTTCGGCCGTCCTCATATTATTTTGTTGTTTGAAAGTCCTCCATCGGCTTGGTCTTTCTTTTTCGAGTTCGCCTTCGCCCGTCCTCGTATTATCTTGGGTTTAAAAGTCCACCTTCGGCTTGGTCTTTCTTTCCGAGTTCGCCTTCGGCTGTCCTCGTGTTACCCTTTGTTTGAAAGTCCACCTTCGGCTTGGTCTTTCATTTCGAGTTCGCCTTCGGCCGTCCTCGTGTTACCCTTTGTTTGAAAGTTCAGCTTTGGCTTGCTCTTTCTTTTCGAGTTCGCCTTTGGCCGTCCTCGTGTTACCCTTTGTGTGAAAGTCTACCTTCGACTTGGTCTTTCTTTTTCGATTTCGCCTTCGGCCATCGTCGTATTATCTTCTGTTTGAAAGTCCACCTTCGGCTTGGTCTTTCTTTTCGAGTTCTCCTTCGACCGTCCTCGTGTTACCCTTTGTTTGAAAGTCCACCTTCAGCTTGTTATTCCTTTTTCTAGTTCTCCTTCGGCCGTCCTCGTATTATCTTAGGTTTGAAAGTCCACCTTCGGCTTGATATTTCTTTTCGAGTTCGCCTTCGGCCGTCCTCGTGTTACCCATTGTTTGAAAGCCCACCTTCGGCTTGGCCTTTCTTTTTTGGGGTCGCCTTCGGCCGTCCTCGTATTATCTTGGGTTCGAAAGTCCACCTTCGGCTTGGTCTTTCTTTTCGAGTTCGCCTTCGGCTGTCCTTGTGTTACCCTTTGTTTGAAAGTCCACCATCGGCTTGTTCTTTCTTTTTCTAGGTCGCCTTCGGTCGTCCTCGTATTATTTTGGGTTTGAAAGTCCACCTTCAGCTTGGTCTTTCTTTTTGAGTTCCCCTTCGGCTGTCCTCGCGTTACCCTTTATTTGAAAGCCTACCTTCGGCTTAGTCTTTCTTTTCGAGTTCTACTTCGACCGTCCTCGTATTATTTTGGGTTTTAAAAATCCACCTTCGGCTTGGTCTTTCTTTCCGAGTTCGCCTTCGGCCGTCCTCGTGTTACCCTTTGTTTGAAAGTCAACCTTCGGCTTGGTCTTTCTTTTTCAAGTTCGCCTTCCGTCGTCCTCGTATTATCTTAGGTTTGAAAGCCAACCTTCGGCTTGGTCTTTCATTTCGAGTTCGCCTTCGGCCGTCCTCGTGTTACCCTTTGTTTGAAAGTCCACCTTTGGCTTGCTCTTTCTTTTCGAGTTCGCCTTCGGCCGTCCTCATATTATTTTGTTGTTTGAAAGTCCACCATCGGCTTGGTCTTTCTTTTTCGAGTTCGCCTTCGCCCGTCCTCGTATTATCTTGGGTTTGAAAGTCCACCTTCAGCTTGGTCTTTCTTTCCGAGTTCGCCTTCGGCTGTCCTCGTGTTACCCTTTGTTTGAAAGTCCACCTTCGGCTTGGTCTTTCATTTCGAGTTCGCCTTCGGCCGTCCTCGTGTTACCCTTTGTTTGAAAGTCCAGCTTTGGCTTGCTCTTTCTTTTCGAGTTCGCCTTGGGCCGTCCTCATATTATTTTGTTGTTTGAAAGTCCACCATCGGCTTGGTCTTTCTTTTTCGTGTTCGCCTTAGCCCGTCCTCGTATTATCTTGGGTTTGAAAGTCCACCTTCGGCTTGGTCTTTCTTTTCGTGTTCTCCTTCAACCGTCTTCGTATTATCCTGGGGTTTGAAAGTCCATCTTAGACTTGGTCATTCTTTTCGAGTTCGCCTTCGGCCGTCCTCGCGTTACCCTTTGTTTGCAAGTCTACCTTCGGGTTAGTCTTTCTTTTCGAGTTCGCCTTCGGCCGTCCTCGTATTATTTTGTTGCTGGAAAGTCCACCTACGGCTTGGAATTTCTTTTCGAGTTCGCATTCGGCCGTTCTCGTGTTACCCTTTTTTTGAAAGTCCACCTTCGGCTTGGTTTTTCTTTTTTGAGTTCGCCTTTGGTCGTCCTCATATTACCTTGGGTTTTAAAGTCCATCATTGGCTTGGTCTTTCATTTCGAGTTCGCCTTCGGCCGTCCTCGTGTTACCCTTTGTGTGAAAGTCTACCTTCGACTTGGTCTTTCTTTTTCGAGTTCGCCTTCGGCCATCGTCGTATTATCTTCGGTTTGAAAGTCCACCTTCGGCTTGGTCTTTCTTTTCGAGTTCTCCTTCGACCGTCCTCGTGTTACCCTTTGTTTGAAAGTCCACCTTCGGCTTGTTATTACTTTTTCTAGTTCGCCTTCGGCCGTCCTCGTATTATCTTAGGTTTGAAAGTCCACCTTCGGCAGGGTATTTCTTTTCGAGTTCGCCTTCGACCGTCCTCGTGTTACCCTTTGTTTGAAAGCCCACCTTCGGCTTGGCCTTTCTTTTTTGGGGTCGCCTTCGGCCGTCCTCGTACTATCTTGGGTTCGAAAGTCCACCTTCGGCTTGGTCTTTCTTTTCGAGTTCGCCTTCGGCTGTCCTCGTGTTACCCTTTGTTTGAAAGTCCACCATCGGATTGTTCTTTCTTTTTCTAGGTCGCCTTCGGTCGTCCTCATATTATCTTGGGTTTGAAAGTCCACCTTCAGCTTGGTCTTTCTTTTTGAGTTCCCCTTCGGCTGTCCTCGCGTTACCCTTTATTTGAAAGCCTACCTTCGGCTTAGTCTTTCTTTTCGAGTTCTACTTCGACCGTCCTCGTATTATTTTGGGTTTTAAAAATCCACCTTCAGCTTGGTCTTTCTTTCCGAGTTCGCCTTCGGCCGTCCTCGTGTTACCCTTTGTTTGAAAGTCAACCTTCGACTTGGTCTTTCTTTTTCGAGTTCGCCTTCGGTCGTCCTCGTATTATCTTGGGTGTAAAAGCTAACCTTCGGCTTGGTCTTTCATTTCGAGTTCGCCTTCGGCCGTCCTCGTGTTACCCTTTGTTTGAAAGTCCACCTTTGGCTTGCTCTTTCTTTTCGAGTTCGCCTTCGGCCGTCCTCATATTATTTTGTTGTTTGAAAGTCCACCTTCGGCTTGGTCTTTCTTTTCATGTTCTCCTTCAACCGTCTTCGTATTATCCTGGGGTTTGAAAATCCATCTTAGACTTGGTCTTTCTTTTCGAGTTCGCCTTTGGCCGTCCACGTGTTACCCTTTGTGTGAAAGTCTACCTTCGACTTGGTCTTTCTTTTTCGAGTTCGCCTTCGGCAATCGTCGTATTATCTTCTGTTTGAAAGTCCACCTTCGGCTTGGTCTTTCTTTTCGAGTTCTCCTTCGACCGTCCTCGTGTTACCCTTTGTTTGAAAGTCCACCTTCGGCTTGTTATTCCTTTTTCTAGTTCGCCTTCGGTCGTCCTCGTATTATCTTAGGTTTGAAAGTCCACCTTCAGCTTGGTATTTCTTTTCGAGTTCGCCTTCGGCCGTCCTCGTGTTACCCTTTGTTTGAAAGCCCACCTTCGGCTTGGCCTTTCTTTTTTGGGGTCGCCTTCGGCCGTCCTCGTATTATCTTGGGTTCGAAAGTCCACCTTCGGCTTGGTCTTTCTTTTCGAGTTCGCCTTCGGCTGTCCTCGTGTTACCCTTTGTTTGAAAGTCCACCATCGGCTTGTTCTTTCTTTTTCTAGGTCGCCTTCGGTCGTCCTCGTATTATTTTGGGTTTGAAAGTCCACCTTCAGCTTGGTCTTTCTTTTTGAGTTCCCCTTCGGCTGTCCTCGCGTTACCCTTTATTTGAAAGCCTACCTTCGGCTTAGTCTTTCTTTTTGAGTTCTACTTCGACCGTCCTCGTATTATTTTGGGTTTTAAAAATCCACCTTCGGCTTGGTCTTTCTTTCCGAGTTTGCCTTCGGCCGTCCTCGTGTTACCCTTTGTTTGAAAGTCAACCTTCGGCTTGGTCTTTCTTTTTCAAGTTCGCCTTCCGTCGTCCTCGTATTATCTTAGGTTTGAAAGCCAACCTTCGGCTTGGTCTTTCATTTCGAGTTCGCCTTTGGCCGTCCTCGTGTTACCCTTTGTTTGAAAGTCCACCTTTGGCTTGCTCTTTCTTTTCGAGTTCGCCTTTGGCCGTCCTCATATTATTTTGTTGTTTGAAAGTCCTCCATCGGCTTGGTCTTTCTTTTTCGAGTTCGCCTTCGCCCGTCCTCGTATTATCTTGGGTTTAAAAGTCCACCTTCGGCTTGGTCTTTCTTTCCGAGTTCGCCTTCGGCTGTCCTCGTGTTACCCTTTGTTTGAAAGTCCACCTTCGGCTTGGTCTTTCATTTCGAGTTCGCCTTCGGCCGTCCTCGTGTTACCCTTTGTTTGAAAGTCAAGCTTTGGCTTGCTCTTTCTTTTCGAGTTCGCCTTGGGCCGTCCTCATATTATTTTGTTGTTTGAAAGTCCACCATCGGCTTGGTCTTTCTTTTTCGTGTTCGCCTTCGCCCGTCCTCGTATTATCTTGGGTTTGAAAGTCCACCTTCGGCTTGGTCTTTCTTTTCGTGTTCTCCTTCAACCGTCTTCGTATTATCCTGGGGTTTGAAAGTCCATCTTAGACTTGGTCATTCTTTTCGAGTTCGCCTTCGGCCGTCCTCGCGTTACCCTTTGTTTGCAAGTCTACCTTCGGGTTAGTCTTTCTTTTCGAGTTCGCCTTCGGCCGTCCTCGTATTATTTTGTTGCTGGAAAGTCCACCTACGGCTTGGAATTTCTTTTCGAGTTCGCATTCGGCCGTTCTCGTGTTACCCTTTTTTTGAAAGTCCACCTTCGGCTTGGTTTTTCTTTTTTGAGTTCGCCTTCGGTTGTCCTCATATTACCTTGGGTTTTAAAGTCCATCATTGGCTTGGTCTTTCATTTCGAGTTCGCCTTCGGCCGTCCTCGTGTTACCCTTTGTGTGAAAGTCTACCTTCGACTTGGTCTTTCTTTTTCGAGTTCGCCTTCGGCCATCGTCGTATTATCTTCGGTTTGAAAGTCCACCTTCGGCTTGGTCTTTCTTTTGGAGTTCTCCTTCGACCGTCCTCGTGTTACCCTTTGTTTGAAAGTCCACCTTCGGCTTGTTATTCCTTTTTCTAGTTCGCCTTCGGCCGTCCTTGTATTATCTTAGGTTTGAAAGTCCACCTTCGGCTTGGTATTTCTTTTCGAGTTCGCCTTCGACCGTCCTCGTGTTACCCTTTGTTTGAAAGCCCACCTTCGGCTTGGCCTTTCTTTTTTGGGGTCGCCTTCGGCCGTCCTCGTACTATCTTGGGTTCGAAAGTCCACCTTCGGCTTGGTCTTTCTTTTCGAGTTCGCCTTCGGCTGTCCTCGTGTTACCCTTTGTTTGAAAGTCCACCATCGGATTGTTCTTTCTTTTTCTAGGTCGCCTTCGGTCGTCCTCGTATTATCTTGGGTTTGAAAGTCCACCTTCAGCTTGGTCTTTCTTTTTGAGTTCCCCTTCGGCTGTCCTCGCGTTACCCTTTATTTGAAAGCCTACCTTCGGCTTAGTCTTTCTTTTCGAGTTCTACTTCGACCGTCCTCGTATTATTTTG
Source organism: Lathyrus tuberosus (assembly GCA_022829125.1). NCBI lineage: Eukaryota > Viridiplantae > Streptophyta > Magnoliopsida > Fabales > Fabaceae > Lathyrus > Lathyrus tuberosus. The sequence goes on from JALAZF010000438.1 coordinate 3,285,935, forward strand.
GGTTTTAAAAATCCACCTTCAGCTTGGTCTTTCTTTCCGAGTTCGCCTTCGGCCGTCCTCGTGTTACCCTTTGTTTGAAAGTCAACCTTCGACTTGGTCTTTCTTTTTCGAGTTCGCCTTCGGTCGTCCTCGTATTATCTTGGGTGTAAAAGCTAACCTTCGGCTTGGTCTTTCATTTCGAGTTCGCCTTCGGCCGTCCTCGTGTTACCCTTTGTTTGAAAGTCCACCTTTGGCTTGCTCTTTCTTTTCGAGTTCGCCTTCGGCCGTCCTCATATTATTTTGTTGTTTGAAAGTCCACCTTCGGCTTGGTCTTTCTTTTCATGTTCTCCTTCAACCGTCTTCGTATTATCCTGGGGTTTGAAAATCCATCTTAGACTTGGTCTTTCTTTTCGAGTTCGCCTTTGGCCGACCACGTGTTACCCTTTGTGTGAAAGTCTACCTTCGACTTGGTCTTTCTTTTTCGAGTTCGCCTTCGGCAATCGTCGTATTATCTTCTGTTTGAAAGTCCACCTTCGGCTTGGTCTTTCTTTTCGAGTTCTCCTTCGACCGTCCTCGTGTTACCCTTTGTTTGAAAGTCCACCTTCGGCTTGTTATTCCTTTTTCTAGTTCGCCTTCGGTCGTCCTCGTATTATCTTAGGTTTGAAAGTCCACCTTCAGCTTGGTATTTCTTTTCGAGTTCGCCTTCGGCCGTCCTCGTGTTACCCTTTGTTTGAAAGCCCACCTTCGGCTTGGCCTTTCTTTTTTGGGGTCGCCTTCGGCCGTCCTCGTATTATCTTGGGTTCGAAAGTCCACCTTCGGCTTGGTCTTTCTTTTCGAGTTCGCCTTCGGCTGTCCTCGTGTTACCCTTTGTTTGAAAGTCCACCATCGGCTTGTTCTTTCTTTTTCTAGGTCGCCTTCGGTCGTCCTCGTATTATTTTGGGTTTGAAAGTCCACCTTCAGCTTGGTCTTTCTTTTTGAGTTCCCCTTCGGCTGTCCTCGCGTTACCCTTTATTTGAAAGCCTACCTTCGGCTTAGTCTTTCTTTTTGAGTTCTACTTCGACCGTCCTCGTATTATTTTGGGTTTTAAAAATCCACCTTCGGCTTGGTCTTTCTTTCCGAGTTTGCCTTCGGCCGTCCTCGTGTTACCCTTTGTTTGAAAGTCAACCTTCGGCTTGGTCTTTCTTTTTCAAGTTCGCCTTCCGTCGTCCTCGTATTATCTTAGGTTTGAAAGCCAACCTTCGGCTTGGTCTTTCATTTCGAGTTCGCCTTTGGCCGTCCTCATGTTACCCTTTGTTTGAAAGTCCACCTTTGGCTTGCTCTTTCTTTTCGAGTTCGCCTTTGGCCGTCCTCATATTATTTTGTTGTTTGAAAGTCCTCCATCGGCTTGGTCTTTCTTTTTCGAGTTCGCCTTCGCCCGTCCTCGTATTATCTTGGGTTTAAAAGTCCACCTTCGGCTTGGTCTTTCTTTCCGAGTTCGCCTTCGGCTGTCCTCGTGTTACCCTTTGTTTGAAAGTCCACCTTCGGCTTGGTCTTTCATTTCGAGTTCGCCTTCGGCCGTCCTCGTGTTACCCTTTGTTTGAAAGTCCAGCTTTGGCTTGCTCTTTCTTTTCGAGTTCGCCTTGGGCCGTCCTCATATTATTTTGTTGTTTGAAAGTCCACCATCGGCTTGGTCTTTCTTTTTCGTGTTCGCCTTCGCCCGTCCTCGTATTATCTTGGGTTTGAAAGTCCACCTTCGGCTTGGTCTTTCTTTTCGTGTTCTCCTTCAACCGTCTTCGTATTATCCTGGGGTTTGAAAGTCCATCTTAGACTTGGTCATTCTTTTCGAGTTCGCCTTCGGCCGTCCTCGCGTTACCCTTTGTTTGCAAGTCTACCTTCGGGTTAGTCTTTCTTTTCGAGTTCGCCTTCGGCCGTCCTCGTATTATTTTGTTGCTGGAAAGTCCACCTACGGCTTGGAATTTCTTTTCGAGTTCGCATTCGGCCGTTCTCGTGTTACCCTTTTTTTGAAAGTCCACCTTCGGCTTGGTTTTTCTTTTTTGAGTTCGCCTTCGGTCGTCCTCATATTACCTTGGGTTTTAAAGTCCATCATTGGCTTGGTCTTTCATTTCGAGTTCGCCTTCGGCCGTCCTCGTGTTACCCTTTGTGTGAAAGTCTACCTTCGACTTGGTCTTTCTTTTTCGAGTTCGCCTTCGGCCATCGTCGTATTATCTTCGGTTTGAAAGTCCACCTTCGGCTTGGTCTTTCTTTTGGAGTTCTCCTTCGACCGTCCTCGTGTTACCCTTTGTTTGAAAGTCCACCTTCGGCTTGTTATTCCTTTTTCTAGTTCGCCTTCGGCCGTCCTCGTATTATCTTGGGTTCGAAAGTCCACCTTCGGCTTGGTCTTTCTTTTCGAGTTCGCCTTCGGCTGTCCTCGTGTTACCCTTTGTTTGAAAGTCCACCATCGGATTGTTCTTTCTTTTTCTAGGTCGCCTTCGGTCGTCCTCGTATTATCTTGGGTTTGAAAGTCCACCTTCAGCTTGGTCTTTCTTTTTGAGTTCCCCTTCGGCTGTCCTCGCGTTACCCTTTATTTGAAAGCCTACCTTCGGCTTAGTCTTTCTTTTCGAGTTCTACTTCGACCGTCCTCGTATTATTTTGGGTTTTAAAAATCCACCTTCGGCTTGGTCTTTCTTTCCGAGTTCGCCTTCGGCCGTCCTCGTGTTACCCTTTGTTTGAAAGTCCAACTTCGGCTTGTTATTCCTTTTTCTAGTTCGCCTTCGGCCGTCCTCGTATTATCTTAGGTTTGAAAGTCCACCTTCGGCTTGGTATTTCTTTTCGAGTTCGCCTTCGACCGTCCTCGTGTTACCCTTTGTTTGAAAGCCCACCTTCGGCTTGGCCTTTCTTTTTTGGGGTCGCCTTCGGCCGTCCTCGTACTATCTTGGGTTCGAAAGTCCACCTTCGGCTTGGTCTTCCTTTTCGAGTTCGCCTTCGGCTGTCCTCGTGTTACCCTTTGTTTGAAAGTCCACCATCGGATTGTTCTTTCTTTTTCTAGGTCGCCTTCGGTCGTCCTCGTATTATCTTGGGTTTGAAAGTCCACCTTCAGCTTGGTCTTTCTTTTTGAGTTCCCCTTCGGCTGTCCTCGCGTTACCCTTTATTTGAAAGCCTACCTTCGGCTTAGTCTTTCTTTTCGAGTTCTACTTCGACCGTCCTCGTATTATTTTGGGTTTTAAAAATCCACCTTCGGCTTGGTCTTTCTTTCCGAGTTCGCCTTCGGCCGTCCTCGTGTTACCCTTTGTTTGAAAGTCCACCTTTGGCTTGCTCTTTCTTTTCGAGTTCGCCTTGGGTCGTCCTCATATTATTTTGTTGTTTGAAAGTCCACCATCGGCTTGGTCTTTCTTTTTCGTGTTCGCCTTCGCCCATCCTCGTATTATCTTGGGTTTGAAAGTCCACCTTCGGCTTGGTCTTTCTTTTCGTGTTCTCCTTCAACCGTCTTCGTATTATCCTGGGGTTTGAAAGTCCATCTTAGACTTGGTCATTCTTTTCGAGTTCGCCTTCGGCCGTCCTCGCGTTACCCTTTGTTTGCAAGTCTACCTTCGGGTTAGTCTTTCTTTTCGAGTTCGCCTTCGGCCGTCCTCGTATTATTTTGTTGCTGGAAAGTCCACCTACGGCTTGGAATTTCTTTTCGAGTTTGCATTCGGCCGTTCTCGTGTTACCCTTTTTTTGAAAGTCCACCTTCGGCTTGGTTTTTCTTTTTTGAGTTCGCCTTCGGTCGTCCTCATATTACCTTGGGTTTTAAAGTCCATCATTGGCTTGGTCTTTCATTTCGAGTTCGCCTTCGGCCGTCCTCGTGTTACCCTTTGTGTGAAAGTCTACCTTCGACTTGGTCTTTCTTTTTCGAGTTCGCCTTCGGCCATCGTCGTATTATCTTCGGTTTGAAAGTCCACCTTCGGCTTGGTCTTTCTTTTGGAGTTCTCCTTCGACCGTCCTCGTGTTACCCTTTGTTTGAAAGTCCACCTTCGGCTTGTTATTCCTTTTTCTAGTTCGCCTTCGGCCGTCCTCGTATTATTTTAGGTTTGAAAGTCCACCTTCGGCTTGGTATTTCTTTTCGAGTTCGCCTTCGACCGTCCTCGTGTTACCCTTTGTTTGAAAGCCCACCTTCGGCTTGGCCTTTCTTTTTTGGGGTCGCCTTCGGCCGTCCTCGTACTATCTTGGGTTCGAAAGTCCACCTTCGGCTTGGTCTTTCTTTTCGAGTTCGCCTTCGGCTGTCCTCGTGTTACCCTTTGTTTGAAAGTCCACCATCGGATTGTTCTTTCTTTTTCTAGGTCGCCTTCGGTCGTCCTCGTATTATCTTGGGTTTGAAAGTCCACCTTCAGCTTGGTCTTTCTTTTTTAGTTCCCCTTCGGCTGTCCTCGCGTTACCCTTTATTTGAAAGCCTACCTTCGGCTTAGTCTTTCTTTTCGAGTTCTACTTCGACCGTCCTCGTATTATTTTGGGTTTTAAAAATCCACCTTCGGCTTGGTCTTTCTTTCCGAGTTCGCCTTCGGCCGTCCTCGTGTTACCCTTTGTTTGAAAGTCCAACTTCGGCTTGTTATTCCTTTTTCTAGTTCGCCTTCGGCCGTCCTCGTATTATCTTAGGTTTGAAAGTCCACCTTCGGCTTGGTATTTCTTTTCGAGTTCGCCTTCGACCGTCCTCGTGTTACCCTTTGTTTGAAAGCCCACCTTCGGCTTGGCCTTTCTTTTTTGGGGTCGCCTTCGGCCGTCCTCGTACTATCTTGGGTTCGAAAGTCCACCTTCGGCTTGGTCTTCCTTTTCGAGTTCGCCTTCGGCTGTCCTCGTGTTACCCTTTGTTTGAAAGTCCACCATCGGATTGTTCTTTCTTTTTCTAGGTCGCCTTCGGTCGTCCTCGTATTATCTTGGGTTTGAAAGTCCACCTTCAGCTTGGTCTTTCTTTTTGAGTTCCCCTTCGGCTGTCCTCGCGTTACCCTTTATTTGAAAGCCTACCTTCGGCTTAGTCTTTCTTTTCGAGTTCTACTTCGACCGTCCTCGTATTATTTTGGGTTTTAAAAATCCACCTTCGGCTTGGTCTTTCTTTCCGAGTTCGCCTTCGGCCGTCCTCGTGTTACCCTTTGTTTGAAAGTCCACCTTTGGCTTGCTCTTTCTTTTCGAGTTCGCCTTGGGCCGTCCTCATATTATTTTGTTGTTTGAAAGTCCACCATCGGCTTGGTCTTTCTTTTTCGTGTTCGCCTTCGCCCATCCTCGTATTATCTTGGGTTTGAAAGTCCACCTTCGGCTTGGTCTTTCTTTTCGTGTTCTCCTTCAACCGTCTTCGTATTATCCTGGGGTTTGAAAGTCCATCTTAGACTTGGTCATTCTTTTCGAGTTCGCCTTCGGCCGTCCTCGCGTTACCCTTTGTTTGCAAGTCTACCTTCGGGTTAGTCTTTCTTTTCGAGTTCGCCTTCGGCCGTCCTCGTATTATTTTGTTGCTGGAAAGTCCACCTACGGCTTGGAATTTCTTTTCGAGTTTGCATTCGGCCGTTCTCGTGTTACCCTTTTTTTGAAAGTCCACCTTCGGCTTGGTTTTTCTTTTTTGAGTTCGCCTTCGGTCGTCCTCATATTACCTTGGGTTTTAAAGTCCATCATTGGCTTGGTCTTTCATTTCGAGTTCGCCTTCGGCCGTCCTCGTGTTACCCTTTGTGTGAAAGTCTACCTTCGACTTGGTCTTTCTTTTTCGAGTTCGCCTTCGGCCATCGTCGTATTATCTTCGGTTTGAAAGTCCACCTTCGGCTTGGTCTTTCTTTTGGAGTTCTCCTTCGACCGTCCTCGTGTTACCCTTTGTTTGAAAGTCCACCTTCGGCTTGTTATTCCTTTTTCTAGTTCGCCTTCGGCCGTCCTCGTATTATTTTAGGTTTGAAAGTCCACCTTCGGCTTGGTATTTCTTTTCGAGTTCGCCTTCGACCGTCCTCGTGTTACCCTTTGTTTGAAAGCCCACCTTCGGCTTGGCCTTTCTTTTTTGGGGTCGCCTTCGGCCGTCCTCGTACTATCTTGGGTTCGAAAGTCCACCTTCGGCTTGGTCTTTCTTTTCGAGTTCGCCTTCGGCTGTCCTCGTGTTACCCTTTGTTTGAAAGTCCACCATCGGATTGTTCTTTCTTTTTCTAGGTCGCCTTCGGTCGTCCTCGTATTATCTTGGGTTTGAAAGTCCACCTTCAGCTTGGTCTTTCTTTTTTAGTTCCCCTTCGGCTGTCCTCGCGTTACCCTTTATTTGAAAGCCTACCTTCGGCTTAGTCTTTCTTTTCGAGTTCTACTTCGACCGTCCTCGTATTATTTTGGGTTTTAAAAATCCACCTTCGGCTTGGTCTTTCTTTCCGAGTTCGCCTTCGGCCGTCCTCGTGTTACCCTTTGTTTGAAAGTCCAACTTCGGCTTGTTATTCCTTTTTCTAGTTCGCCTTCGGCCGTCCTCGTATTATCTTAGGTTTGAAAGTCCACCTTCGGCTTGGTATTTCTTTTCGAGTTCGCCTTCGACCGTCCTCGTGTTACCCTTTGTTTGAAAGCCCACCTTCGGCTTGGCCTTTCTTTTTTGGGGTCGCCTTCGGCCGTCCTCGTACTATCTTGGGTTCGAAAGTCCACCTTCGGCTTGGTCTTCCTTTTCGAGTTCGCCTTCGGCTGTCCTCGTGTTACCCTTTGTTTGAAAGTCCACCATCGGATTGTTCTTTCTTTTTCTAGGTCGCCTTCGGTCGTCCTCGTATTATCTTGGGTTTGAAAGTCCACCTTCAGCTTGGTCTTTCTTTTTGAGTTCCCCTTCGGCTGTCCTCGCGTTACCCTTTATTTGAAAGCCTACCTTCGGCTTAGTCTTTCTTTTCGAGTTCTACTTCGACCGTCCTTGTATTATTTTGGGTTTTAAAAATCCACCTTCGGCTTGGTCTTTCTTTCCGAGTTCGCCTTCGGCCGTCCTCGTGTTACCCTTTGTTTGAAAGTCAACCTTCAACTTGGTCTTTCTTTTTCGAGTTCGCCTTCGGTCGTCATCGTATTATCTTGGGTTTAAAAGCTAACCTTCGGCTTGGTCTTTCATTTCGAGTTCGCCTTCGGCCGTCCTCGTGTTACCCTTTGTTTGAAAGTCCACCTTTGGCTTGCTCTTTCTTTTCGAGTTCGCCTTCGGCCATCCTCATATTATTTTGTTGTTTGAAAGTCCACCTTCGGCTTGGTCTTTCTTTTCATGTTCTCCTTCAACCGTCTTCGTATTATCCTGGGGTTTGAAAGTCCATCTTAGACTTGGTCTTTCTTTTCGAGTTCGCCTTTGGCCGTCCACGTGTTACCCTTTGTGTGAAAGTCTACCTTCGACTTGGTCTTTCTTTTTCGAGTTCGCCTTCGGCAATCGTCGTATTATCTTCTGTTTGAAAGTCCACCTTCGGCTTGGTCTTTCTTTTCGAGTTCTCCTTCGACCGTCCTCGTGTTACCCTTTGTTTGAAAGTCCACCTTCGGCTTGTTATTCCTTTTTCTAGTTCGCCTTCGGCCGTCCTCGTATTATCTTAGGTTTGAAAGTCCACCTTCAGCTTGGTATTTCTTTTTGACTTCGCCTTCGGCCGTCCTCGTGTTACCCTTTGTTTGAAAGCCCACCTTCGGCTTGGCCTTTCTTTTTTGGGGTCGCCTTCGGCCGTCCTCGTATTATCTTGGGTTCGAAAGTCCACCTTCGGCTTGGTCTTTCTTTTCGAGTTCGCCTTCGGCTGTCCTCGTGTTACCCTTTGTTTGAAAGTCCACCATCGGCTTGTTCTTTCTTTTTCTAGGTCGCCTTCGGTCGTCCTCGTATTATTTTGGGTTTGAAATTCCACCTTCAGCTTGGTCTTTCTTTTTGAGTTCCCCTTCGGCTGTCCTCGCGTTACCCTTTATTTGAAAGCCTACCTTCGGCTTAGTCTTTCTTTTCGAGTTCTACTTCGACCGTCCTCGTATTATTTTGGGTTTTAAAAATCCACCTTCGGCTTGGTCTTTCTTTCCGAGTTCGCCTTCGGCCGTCCTCGTGTTACCCTTTGTTTGAAAGTCAACCTTCGACTTGGTCTTTCTTTTTCGAGTTCGCCTTCGGTCGTCATCGTATTATCTTGGGTTTAAAAGCTAACCTTCGGCTTGGTCTTTCATTTCGAGTTCGCCTTCGGCCGTCCTCGTGTTACCCTTTGTTTGAAAGTCCAACTTCGGCTTGTTATTCCTTTTTCTAGTTCGCCTTCGGCCGTCCTCGTATTATCTTAGGTTTGAAAGTCCACCTTCGGCTTGGTATTTCTTTTCGAGTTCGCCTTCGACCGTCCTCGTGTTACCCTTTGTTTGAAAGCCCACCTTCGGCTTGGCCTTTCTTTTTTGGGGTCGCCTTCGGCCGTCCTCGTACTATCTTGGGTTCGAAAGTCCACCTTCGGCTTGGTCTTTCTTTTCGAGTTCGCTTTCGGCTGTCCTCGTGTTACCCTTTGTTTGAAAGTCCACCATCGGATTGTTCTTTCTTTTTCTAGGTCGCCTTCGGTCGTCCTCGTATTATCTTGGGTTTGAAAGTCCACCTTCAGCTTGGTCTTTCTTTTTTAGTTCCCCTTCGGCTGTCCTCGCGTTACCCTTTATTTGAAAGCCTACCTTCGGCTTAGTCTTTCTTTTCGAGTTCTACTTCGACCGTCCTCGTATTATTTTGGGTTTTAAAAATCCACCTTCGGCTTGGTCTTTCTTTCCGAGTTCGCCTTCGGCCGTCCTCGTGTTACCCTTTGTTTGAAAGTCAACCTTCGACTTGGTCTTTCTTTTTCGAGTTCGCCTTCGGTCGTCATCGTATTATCTTGGGTTTAAAAGCTAACCTTCGGCTTGGTCTTTCATTTCGAGTTCGCCTTCGGCCGTCCTCGTGTTACCCTTTGTTTGAAAGTCCAACTTCGGCTTGTTATTCCTTTTTCTAGTTCGCCTTCGGCCGTCCTCGTATTATCTTAGGTTTGAAAGTCCACCTTCGGCTTAGTATTTCTTTTCGAGTTCGCCTTCGACCGTCCTCGTGTTACCCTTTGTTTGAAAGCCCACCTTCGGCTTGGCCTTTCTTTTTTGGGGTCGCCTTCGGCCGTCCTCGTACTATCTTGGGTTCGAAAGTCCACCTTCGGCTTGGTCTTTCTTTTCGAGTTCGCCTTCGGCTGTCCTCGTGTTACCCTTTGTTTGAAAGTCCACCATCGGATTGTTCTTTCTTTTTCTAGGTCGCCTTCGGTCGTCCTCGTATTATCTTGGGTTTGAAAGTCCACCTTCAGCTTGGTCTTTCTTTTTTAGTTCCCCTTCGGCTGTCCTCGCGTTACCCTTTATTTGAAAGCCTACCTTCGGCTTAGTCTTTCTTTTCGAGTTCTACTTCGACCGTCCTCGTATTATTTTGGGTTTTAAAAATCCACCTTCGGCTTGGTCTTTCTTTCCGAGTTCGCCTTCGGCCGTCCTCGTGTTACCCTTTGTTTGAAAGTCCAACTTCGGCTTGTTATTCCTTTTTCTAGTTCGCCTTCGGCCGTCCTCGTATTATCTTAGGTTTGAAAGTCCACCTTCGGCTTGGTATTTCTTTTCGAGTTCGCCTTCGACCGTCCTCGTGTTACCCTTTGTTTGAAAGCCCACCTTCGGCTTGGCCTTTCTTTTTTGGGGTCGCCTTCGGCCGTCCTCGTACTATCTTGGGTTCGAAAGTCCACCTTCGGCTTGGTCTTCCTTTTCGAGTTCGCCTTCGGCTGTCCTCGTGTTACCCTTTGTTTGAAAGTCCACCATCGGATTGTTCTTTCTTTTTCTAGGTCGCCTTCGGTCGTCCTCGTATTATCTTGGGTTTGAAAGTCCACCTTCAGCTTGGTCTTTCTTTTTGAGTTCCCCTTCGGCTGTCCTCGCGTTACCCTTTATTTGAAAGCCTACCTTCGGCTTAGTCTTTCTTTTCGAGTTCTACTTCGACCGTCCTTGTATTATTTTGGGTTTTAAAAATCCACCTTCGGCTTGGTCTTTCTTTCCGAGTTCGCCTTCGGCCGTCCTCGTGTTACCCTTTGTTTGAAAGTCAACCTTCAACTTGGTCTTTCTTTTTCGAGTTCGCCTTCGGTCGTCATCGTATTATCTTGGGTTTAAAAGCTAACCTTCGGCTTGGTCTTTCATTTCGAGTTCGCCTTCGGCCGTCCTCGTGTTACCCTTTGTTTGAAAGTCCACCTTTGGCTTGCTCTTTCTTTTCGAGTTCGCCTTCGGCCATCCTCATATTATTTTGTTGTTTGAAAGTCCACCTTCGGCTTGGTCTTTCTTTTCATGTTCTCCTTCAACCGTCTTCGTATTATCCTGGGGTTTGAAAGTCCATCTTAGACTTGGTCTTTCTTTTCGAGTTCGCCTTTGGCCGTCCACGTGTTACCCTTTGTGTGAAAGTCTACCTTCGACTTGGTCTTTCTTTTTCGAGTTCGCCTTCGGCAATCGTCGTATTATCTTCTGTTTGAAAGTCCACCTTCGGCTTGGTCTTTCTTTTCGAGTTCTCCTTCGACCGTCCTCGTGTTACCCTTTGTTTGAAAGTCCACCTTCGGCTTGTTATTCCTTTTTCTAGTTCGCCTTCGGCCGTCCTCGTATTATCTTAGGTTTGAAAGTCCACCTTCAGCTTGGTATTTCTTTTTGACTTCGCCTTCGGCCGTCCTCGTGTTACCCTTTCTTTGAAAGCCCACCTTCGGCTTGGCCTTTCTTTTTTGGGGTCGCCTTCGGCCGTCCTCGTATTATCTTGGGTTCGAAAGTCCACCTTCGGCTTGGTCTTTCTTTTCGAGTTCGCCTTCGGCTGTCCTCGTGTTACCCTTTGTTTGAAAGTCCACCATCGGCTTGTTCTTTCTTTTTCTAGGTCGCCTTCGGTCGTCCTCGTATTATTTTGGGTTTGAAATTCCACCTTCAGCTTGGTCTTTCTTTTTGAGTTCCCCTTCGGCTGTCCTCGCGTTACCCTTTATTTGAAAGCCTACCTTCGGCTTAGTCTTTCTTTTCGAGTTCTACTTCGACCGTCCTCGTATTATTTTGGGTTTTAAAAATCCACCTTCGGCTTGGTCTTTCTTTCCGAGTTCGCCTTCGGCCGTCCTCGTGTTACCCTTTGTTTGAAAGTCAACCTTCGACTTGGTCTTTCTTTTTCGAGTTCGCCTTCGGTCGTCATCGTATTATCTTGGGTTTAAAAGCTAACCTTCGGCTTGGTCTTTCATTTCGAGTTCGCCTTCGGCCGTCCTCGTGTTACCCTTTGTTTGAAAGTCCAACTTCGGCTTGTTATTCCTTTTTCTAGTTCGCCTTCGGCCGTCCTCGTATTATCTTAGGTTTGAAAGTCCACCTTCGGCTTGGTATTTCTTTTCGAGTTCGCCTTCGACCGTCCTCGTGTTACCCTTTGTTTGAAAGCCCACCTTCGGCTTGGCCTTTCTTTTTTGGGGTCGCCTTCGGCCGTCCTCGTACTATCTTGGGTTCGAAAGTCCACCTTCGGCTTGGTCTTTCTTTTCGAGTTCGCTTTCGGCTGTCCTCGTGTTACCCTTTGTTTGAAAGTCCACCATCGGATTGTTCTTTCTTTTTCTAGGTCGCCTTCGGTCGTCCTCGTATTATCTTGGGTTTGAAAGTCCACCTTCAGCTTGGTCTTTCTTTTTTAGTTCCATTTCGGCTGTCCTCGCGTTACCCTTTATTTGAAAGCCTACCTTCGGCTTAGTCTTTCTTTTCGAGTTCTACTTCGACCGTCCTCGTATTATTTTGGGTTTTAAAAATCCACCTTCGGCTTGGTCTTTCTTTCCGAGTTCGCCTTCGGCCGTCCTCGTGTTACCCTTTGTTTGAAAGTCAACCTTCGGCTTGGTCTTTCTTTTTCGAGTTCGCCTTTGGTCGTCCTCGTATTATCTTAGGTTTGAAAGCCAACCTTCGGCTTGGTCTTTCATTTCGAGTTCGCCTTCGGCCGTCCTCGTGTTACCCTTTGTTTGAAAGTCAACCTTCGACTTGGTCTTTCTTTTTCGAGTTCGCCTTCGGTCGTCATCGTATTATCTTGGGTTTAAAAGCTAACCTTCGGCTTGGTCTTTCACTTCGAGTTCGCCTTCGGCCGTCCTCGTGTTACCCTTTGTTTGAAAGTCCAACTTCGGCTTGTTATTCCTTTTTCTAGTTCGCCTTCGGCCGTCCTCGTATTATCTTAGGTTTGAAAGTCCACCTTCGGCTTGGTATTTCTTTTCGAGTTCGCCTTCGACCGTCCTCGTGTTACCCTTTGTTTGAAAGCCCACCTTCGGCTTGGCCTTTCTTTTTTGGGGTCGCCTTCGGCCGTCCTCGTACTATCTTGGGTTCGAAAGTCCACCTTCGGCTTGGTCTTCCTTTTCGAGTTCGCCTTCGGCTGTCCTCGTGTTACCCTTTGTTTGAAAGTCCACCATCGGATTGTTCTTTCTTTTTCTAGGTCGCCTTCGGTCGTCCTCGTATTATCTTGGGTTTGAAAGTCCACCTTCAGCTTGGTCTTTCTTTTTGAGTTCCCCTTCGGCTGTCCTCGCGTTACCCTTTATTTGAAAGCCTACCTTCGGCTTAGTCTTTCTTTTCGAGTTCTACTTCGACCGTCCTCGTATTATTTTGGGTTTTAAAAATCCACCTTCGGCTTGGTCTTTCTTTCCGAGTTCGCCTTCGGCCGTCCTCGTGTTACCCTTTGTTTGAAAGTCAACCTTCAACTTGGTCTTTCTTTTTCGAGTTCGCCTTCGGTCGTCATCGTATTATCTTGGGTTTAAAAGCTAACCTTCGGCTTGGTCTTTCATTTCGAGTTCGCCTTCGGCCGTCCTCGTGTTACCCTTTGTTTGAAAGTCCACCTTTGGCTTGCTCTTTCTTTTCGAGTTCGCCTTCGGCCATCCTCATATTATTTTGTTGTTTGAAAGTCCACCTTCGGCTTGGTCTTTCTTTTCATGTTCTCCTTCAACCGTCTTCGTATTATCCTGGGGTTTGAAAGTCCATCTTAGACTTGGTCTTTCTTTTCGAGTTCGCCTTTGGCCGTCCACGTGTTACCCTTTGTGTGAAAGTCTACCTTCGACTTGGTCTTTCTTTTTCGAGTTCGCCTTCGGCAATCGTCGTATTATCTTCTGTTTGAAAGTCCACCTTCGGCTTGGTCTTTCTTTTCGAGTTCTCCTTCGACCGTCCTCGTGTTACCCTTTGTTTGAAAGTCCACCTTCGGCTTGTTATTCCTTTTTCTAGTTCGCCTTCGGCCGTCCTCGTATTATCTTAGGTTTGAAAGTCCACCTTCAGCTTGGTATTTCTTTTTGACTTCGCCTTCGGCCGTCCTCGTGTTACCCTTTGTTTGAAAGCCCACCTTCGGCTTGGCCTTTCTTTTTTGGGGTCGCCTTCGGCCGTCCTCGTATTATCTTGGGTTCGAAAGTCCACCTTCGGCTTGGTCTTTCTTTTCGAGTTCGCCTTCGGCTGTCCTCGTGTTACCCTTTGTTTGAAAGTCCACCATCGGCTTGTTCTTTCTTTTTCTAGGTCGCCTTCGGTCGTCCTCGTATTATTTTGGGTTTGAAATTCCACCTTCAGCTTGGTCTTTCTTTTTGAGTTCCCCTTCGGCTGTCCTCGCGTTACCCTTTATTTGAAAGCCTACCTTCGGCTTAGTCTTTCTTTTCGAGTTCTACTTCGACCGTCCTCGTATTATTTTGGGTTTTAAAAATCCACCTTCGGCTTGGTCTTTCTTTCCGAGTTCGCCTTCGGCCGTCCTCGTGTTACCCTTTGTTTGAAAGTCAACCTTCGACTTGGTCTTTCTTTTTCGAGTTCGCCTTCGGTCGTCATCGTATTATCTTGGGTTTAAAAGCTAACCTTCGGCTTGGTCTTTCATTTCGAGTTCGCCTTCGGCCGTCCTCGTGTTACCCTTTGTTTGAAAGTCCAACTTCGGCTTGTTATTCCTTTTTCTAGTTCGCCTTCGGCCGTCCTCGTATTATCTTAGGTTTGAAAGTCCACCTTCGGCTTGGTATTTCTTTTCGAGCTCGCCTTCGACCGTCCTCGTGTTACCCTTTGTTTGAAAGCCCACCTTCGGCTTGGCCTTTCTTTTTTGGGGTCGCCTTCGGCCGTCCTCGTACTATCTTGGGTTCGAAAGTCCACCTTCGGCTTGGTCTTTCTTTTCGAGTTCGCTTTCGGCTGTCCTTGTGTTACCCTTTGTTTGAAAGTCCACCATCGGATTGTTCTTTCTTTTTCTAGGTCGCCTTCGGTCGTCCTCGTATTATCTTGGGTTTGAAAGTCCACCTTCAGCTTGGTCTTTCTTTTTGAGTTCCCTTCGGCTGTCCTCGCGTTACCCTTTATTTGAAAGCCTACCTTCGGCTTAGTCTTTCTTTTCGAGTTCTACTTCGACCGTCCTCGTATTATTTTGGGTTTTAAAAATCCACCTTCGGCTTGGTCTTTCTTTCCGAGTTCGCCTTCGGCCGTCCTCGTGTTACCCTTTGTTTGAAAGTTAACCTTCGACTTGGTCTTTCTTTTTCGAGTTCGCCTTCGGTCGTCATCGTATTATCTTGGGTTTAAAAGCTAACCTTCGGCTTGGTCTTTCATTTCGAGTTCGCCTTCGGCCGTCCTCGTCTTACCCTTTGTTTGAAAGTCCACCTTTGGCTTGCTCTTTCTTTTCGAGTTCGCCTTCGGCCATCCTCATATTATTTTGTTGTTTGAAAGTCCACCTTCGGCTTGGTCTTTCTTTTCATGTTCTCCTTCAACCGTCTTCGTATTATCCTGGGGTTTGAAAGTCCATCTTAGACTTGGTCTTTCTTTTCGAGTTTGCCTTTGGCCGTCCACGTGTTACCCTTTGTGTGAAAGTCTACCTTCGACTTGGTCTTTCTTTTTCGAGTTCGCCTTCGGCAATCGTCGTATTATCTTCTGTTTGAAAGTCCACCTTCGGCTTGGTCTTTCTTTTCGAGTTCTCCTTCGACCGTCCTCGTGTTACCCTTTGTTTGAAAGTCCACCTTCGGCTTGTTATTCCTTTTTCTAGTTCGCCTTCGGCCGTCCTCGTATTATCTTAGGTTTGAAAGTCCACCTTCAGCTTGGTATTTCTTTTTGACTTCGCCTTCGGCCGTCCTCGTGTTACCCTTTGTTTGAAAGCCCACCTTCGGCTTGGCCTTTCTTTTTTGGGGTCGCCTTCGGCCGTCCTCGTATTATCTTGGGTTCGAAAGTCCACCTTCGGCTTGGTCTTTCTTTTCGAGTTCGCCTTCGGCTGTCCTCGTGTTACCCTTTGTTTGAAAGTCCACCATCGGCTTGTTCTTTCTTTTTCTAGGTCGCCTTCGGTCGTCCTCGTATTATTTTGGGTTTGAAATTCCACCTTCAGCTTGGTCTTTCTTTTTGAGTTCCCCTTCGGCTGTCCTCGCGTTACCCTTTATTTGAAAGCCTACCTTCGGCTTAGTCTTTCTTTTCGAGTTCTACTTCGACCGTCCTCGTATTATTTTGGGTTTTAAAAATCCACCTTCGGCTTGGTCTTTCTTTCCGAGTTCGCCTTCGGCCGTCCTCGTGTTACCCTTTGTTTGAAAGTCAACCTTCGACTTGGTCTTTCTTTTTCGAGTTCGCCTTCGGTCGTCATCGTATTATCTTGGGTTTAAAAGCTAACCTTCGGCTTGGTCTTTCATTTCGAGTTCGCCTTCGGCCGTCCTCGTGTTACCCTTTGTTTGAAAGTCCAACTTCGGCTTGTTATTCCTTTTTCTAGTTCGCCTTCGGCCGTCCTCGTATTATCTTAGGTTTGAAAGTCCACCTTCGGCTTGGTATTTCTTTTCGAGTTCGCCTTCGACCGTCCTCGTGTTACCCTTTGTTTGAAAGCCCACCTTCGGCTTGGCCTTTCTTTTTTGGGGTCGCCTTCGGCCGTCCTCGTACTATCTTGGGTTCGAAAGTCCACCTTCGGCTTGGTCTTTCTTTTCGAGTTCGCTTTCGGCTGTCCTCGTGTTACCCTTTGTTTGAAAGTCCACCATCGGATTGTTCTTTCTTTTTCTAGGTCGCCTTCGGTCGTCCTCGTATTATCTTGGGTTTGAAAGTCCACCTTCAGCTTGGTCTTTCTTTTTTAGTTCCCCTTCGGCTGTCCTCGCGTTACCCTTTATTTGAAAGCCTACCTTCGGCTTAGTCTTTCTTTTCGAGTTCTACTTCGACCGTCCTCGTATTATTTGGGTTTTAAAAATCCACCTTCGGCTTGGTCTTTCTTTCCGAGTTCGCCTTCGGCCGTCCTCGTGTTACCCTTTGTTTGAAAGTCAACCTTCGGCTTGGTCTTTCTTTTTCGAGTTCGCCTTTGGTCGTCCTCGTATTATCTTAGGTTTGAAAGCCAACCTTCGGCTTGGTCTTTCATTTCGAGTTCGCCTTCGGCCGTCCTCGTGTTACCCTTTGTTTGAAAGTCAACCTTCGACTTGGTCTTTCTTTTTCGAGTTCGCCTTCGGTCGTCATCGTATTATCTTGGGTTTAAAAGCTAACCTTCGGCTTGGTCTTTCACTTCGAGTTCGCCTTCGGCCGTCCTCGTGTTACCCTTTGTTTGAAAGTCCAACTTCGGCTTGTTATTCCTTTTTCTAGTTCGCCTTCGGCCGTCCTCGTATTATCTTAGGTTTGAAAGTCCACCTTCGGCTTGGTATTTCTTTTCGAGTTCGCCTTCGACCGTCCTCGTGTTACCCTTTGTTTGAAAGCCCACCTTCGGCTTGGCCTTTCTTTTTTGGGGTCGCCTTCGGCCGTCCTCGTACTATCTTGGGTTCGAAAGTCCACCTTCGGCTTGGTCTTCCTTTTCGAGTTCGCCTTCGGCTGTCCTCGTGTTACCCTTTGTTTGAAAGTCCACCATCGGATTGTTCTTTCTTTTTCTAGGTCGCCTTCGGTCGTCCTCGTATTATCTTGGGTTTGAAAGTCCACCTTCAGCTTGGTCTTTCTTTTTGAGTTCCCCTTCGGCTGTCCTCGCGTTACCCTTTATTTGAAAGCCTACCTTCGGCTTAGTCTTTCTTTTCGAGTTCTACTTCGACCGTCCTCGTATTATTTTGGGTTTTAAAAATCCACCTTCGGCTTGGTCTTTCTTTCCGAGTTCGCCTTCGGCCGTCCTCGTGTTACCCTTTGTTTGAAAGTCAACCTTCAACTTGGTCTTTCTTTTTCGAGTTCGCCTTCGGTCGTCATCGTATTATCTTGGGTTTAAAAGCTAACCTTCGGCTTGGTCTTTCATTTCGAGTTCGCCTTCGGCCGTCCTCGTGTTACCCTTTGTTTGAAAGTCCACCTTTGGCTTGCTCTTTCTTTTCGAGTTCGCCTTCGGCCATCCTCATATTATTTTGTTGTTTGAAAGTCCACCTTCGGCTTGGTCTTTCTTTTCATGTTCTCCTTCAACCGTCTTCGTATTATCCTGGGGTTTGAAAGTCCATCTTAGACTTGGTCTTTCTTTTCGAGTTCGCCTTTGGCCGTCCACGTGTTACCCTTTGTGTGAAAGTCTACCTTCGACTTGGTCTTTCTTTTTCGAGTTCGCCTTCGGCAATCGTCGTATTATCTTCTGTTTGAAAGTCCACCTTCGGCTTGGTCTTTCTTTTCGAGTTCTCCTTCGACCGTCCTCGTGTTACCCTTTGTTTGAAAGTCCACCTTCGGCTTGTTATTCCTTTTTCTAGTTCGCCTTCGGCCGTCCTCGTATTATCTTAGGTTTGAAAGTCCACCTTCAGCTTGGTATTTCTTTTTGACTTCGCCTTCGGCCGTCCTCGTGTTACCCTTTGTTTGAAAGCCCACCTTCGGCTTGGCCTTTCTTTTTTGGGGTCGCCTTCGGCCGTCCTCGTATTATCTTGGGTTCGAAAGTCCACCTTCGGCTTGGTCTTTCTTTTCGAGCTCGCCTTCGGCTGTCCTCGTGTTACCCTTTGTTTGAAAGTCCACCATCGGCTTGTTCTTTCTTTTTCTAGGTCGCCTTCGGTCGTCCTCGTATTATTTTGGGTTTGAAATTCCACCTTCAGCTTGGTCTTTCTTTTTGAGTTCCCCTTCGGCTGTCCTCGCGTTACCCTTTATTTGAAAGCCTACCTTCGGCTTAGTCTTTCTTTTCGAGTTCTACTTCGACCGTCCTCGTATTATTTTGGGTTTTAAAAATCCACCTTCGGCTTGGTCTTTCTTTCCGAGTTCGCCTTCGGCCGTCCTCGTGTTACCCTTTGTTTGAAAGTCAACCTTCGACTTGGTCTTTCTTTTTCGAGTTCGCCTTCGGTCGTCATCGTATTATCTTGGGTTTAAAAGCTAACCTTCGGCTTGGTCTTTCATTTCGAGTTCGCCTTCGGCCGTCCTCGTGTTACCCTTTGTTTGAAAGTCCAACTTCGGCTTGTTATTCCTTTTTCTAGTTCGCCTTCGGCCGTCCTCGTATTATCTTAGGTTTGAAAGTCCACCTTCGGCTTGGTATTTCTTTTCGAGTTCGTCTTCGACCGTCCTCGTGTTACCCTTTGTTTGAAAGCCCACCTTCGGCTTGGCCTTTCTTTTTTGGGGTCGCCTTCGGCCGTCCTCGTACTATCTTGGGTTCGAAAGTCCACCTTCGGCTTGGTCTTTCTTTTCGAGTTCGCTTTCGGCTGTCCTTGTGTTACCCTTTGTTTGAAAGTCCACCATCGGATTGTTCTTTCTTTTTCTAGGTCGCCTTCGGTCGTCCTCGTATTATCTTGGGTTTGAAAGTCCACCTTCAGCTTGGTCTTTCTTTTTGAGTTCCCTTCGGCTGTCCTCGCGTTACCCTTTATTTGAAAGCCTACCTTCGGCTTAGTCTTTCTTTTCGAGTTCTACTTCGACCGTCCTCGTATTATTTTGGGTTTTAAAAATCCACCTTCGGCTTGGTCTTTCTTTCCGAGTTCGCCTTCGGCCGTCCTCGTGTTACCCTTTGTTTGAAAGTTAACCTTCGACTTGGTCTTTCTTTTTCGAGTTCGCCTTCGGTCGTCATCGTATTATCTTGGGTTTAAAAGCTAACCTTCGGCTTGGTCTTTCATTTCGAGTTCGCCTTCGGCCGTCCTCGTGTTACCCTTTGTTTGAAAGTCCACCTTTGGCTTGCTCTTTCTTTTCGAGTTCGCCTTCGGCCATCCTCATATTATTTTGTTGTTTGAAAGTCCACCTTCGGCTTGGTCTTTCTTTTCATGTTCTCCTTCAACCGTCTTCGTATTATCCTGGGGTTTGAAAGTCCATCTTAGACTTGGTCTTTCTTTTCGAGTTCGCCTTTGGCCGTCCACGTGTTACCCTTTGTGTGAAAGTCTACCTTTGACTTGGTCTTTCTTTTTCGAGTTCGCCTTCGGCAATCGTCGTATTATCTTCTGTTTGAAAGTCCACCTTCGGCTTGGTCTTTCTTTTCGAGTTCTCCTTCGACCGTCCTCGTGTTACCCTTTGTTTGAAAGTCCACCTTCGGCTTGTTATTCCTTTTTCTAGTTCGCCTTCGGCCGTCCTCGTATTATCTTAGGTTTGAAAGTCCACCTTCAGCTTGGTATTTCTTTTTGACTTCGCCTTCGGCCGTCCTCGTGTTACCCTTTGTTTGAAAGCCCACCTTCGGCTTGGCCTTTCTTTTTTGGGGTCGCCTTCGGCCGTCCTCGTATTATCTTGGGTTCGAAAGTCCACCTTCGGCTTGGTCTTTCTTTTCGAGTTCGCCTTCGGCTGTACTCGTGTTACCCTTTGTTTGAAAGTCCACCATCGGATTGTTCTTTCTTTTTCTAGGTCGCCTTCGGTCGTCCTCGTATTATTTTGGGTTTGAAATTCCACCTTCAGCTTGGTCTTTCTTTTTGAGTTCCCCTTCGGCTGTCCTCGCGTTACCCTTTATTTGAAAGCCTACCTTCGGCTTAGTCTTTCTTTTCGAGTTCTACTTCGACCGTCCTCGTATTATTTTGGGTTTTAAAAATCCACCTTCGGCTTGGTCTTTCTTTCCGAGTTCGCCTTCGGCCGTCCTCGTGTTACCCTTTGTTTGAAAGTTAACCTTCGGCTTGGTCTTTCTTTTTCAAGTTCGCCTTCGGTCGTCCTCGTATTATCTTAGGTTTGAAAGCCAACCTTCGGCTTGGTCTTTCATTTCGATTTCGCCTTCGGCCGTCCTCGTGTTACCCTTTGTTTGAAAGTCCACCTTTGGCTTGCTCTTTCTTTTCGAGTTCGCCTTCGGCCGTCCTCATATTATTTTGTTGTTTAAAAGTCCACCATCGACTTGCTCTTTCTTTTTCGAGTTCCCCTTCGCCCGTCCTCGTATTGTCTTGGGTTTGAAAGTCCACCTTCGGCTTGGTCTTTCTTTCCGAGTTCGCCTTCGGCTGTCCTCGTGTTACCCTTTGTTTGAAAGTCCACCTTCGGCTTGGTCTTTCATTTCGAGTTCGCCTTCGGCCGTCCTCGTGTTACCCTTTGTTTGAAAGTCCACCTTTGGCTTGCTCTTTCTTTTCGAGTTCGCCTTGGGCCGTCCTCATATTATTTTGTTGTTTGAAAGTCCACCATCGGCTTGGTCTTTCTTTTTCGAGTTCGCCTTCGCCCGTCCTCGTATTATCTTGGGTTTGAAAGTCCACCTTCGGCTTGGTCTTTCTTTTCGTGTTCTCCTTCAACCGTCTTCGTATTATCCTGGGGTTTGAAAGTCCATCTTAGACTTGGTCATTCTTTTCGAGTTCGCCTTCGGCCGTCCTCGCGTTACCCTTTGTTTGCAAGTCTACCTTCGGCTTAGTCTTTCTTTTCGAGTTCGCCTTCGGCCGTCCTCGTATTATTTTGTTGCTGGAAAGTCCACCTACGGCTTGGAATTTCTTTTCGAGTTCGCATTCGGCCGTTCTCGTGTTACCCTTTTTTTGAAAGTCCACCTTCGGCTTGGTTTTTCTTTTTTGAGTTCGCCTTCGGTCGTCCTCATATTACCTTGGGTTTTAAAGTCCATCATTGGCTTGGTCTTTCATTTTGAGTTCGCCTTCGGCCGTCCTCGTGTTACCCTTTGTGTGAAAGTCTACCTTCGACTTGGCCTTTCTTTTTCGAGTTCGCCTTCGGCCATCGTCGTATTATCTTTGGTTTGAAAGTCCACCTTCGGCTTGGTCTTTCTTTTCGAGTTCTCCTTCGACCGTCCTCGTGTTACCCTTTGTTTGAAAGTCCACCTTCGGCTTGGCCTTTCTTTTTTGGGGTCGCCTTCGGCCGTCCTCGTATTATCTTGGGTTCGAAAGTCCACCTTCGGCTTGGTCTTTCTTTTCGAGTTCGCCTTCGGCTGTCCTCGTGTTACCCTTTGTTTGAAAGTCCACCATCGGATTGTTCTTTCTTTTTCTAGGTCGCCTTCGGTCGTCCTCGTATTATCTTGGGTTTGAAAGTCCACCTTCAGCTTGGTCTTTCTTTTTGAGTTCCCCTTCGGCTGTCCTCGCGTTGCCCTTTATTTGAAAGCCTACCTTCGGCTTAGTCTTTCTTTTCGGGTTCTACTTCGACCGTCCTCGTATTATTTTGGGTTTTAAAAATCCACCTTCGGCTTGGTCTTTCTTTCCGAGTTCGCCTTCGGCCGTCCTCGTGTTACCCTTTGTTTGAAAGTCAACCTTCGGCTTGGCCTTTCTTTTTCGAGTTCGAATTCGGTCGTCCTCGTATTATCTTGGGTTTGAAAGCCAACCTTCGGCTTGGTCTTTCATTTCGAGTTCGCCTTCGGTCGTCCTCGTGTTACCCTTTGTTTGAAAGTCCACCTTTGGCTTGCTCTTTCTTTTCGAGTTCGCCTTCGGCCGTCCTCATATTATTTTGTTATTTGAAAGTCCACCATCGGCTTGGTCTTTCTTTTTCGAGTTCGCCTTCGCCCGTCCTCGTATTATCTTGGGTTTGAAAGTCCACCTTCAGCTTGGTCTTTCTTTTCGTGTTCTCCTTCAGCCGTCTTCGTATTATCCTGGGGTTTGAAAGTCCATCTAAGACTTGGTCTTTCTTTTCGAGTTCGCCTTCGGCCGTCCTCGCGTTACCCTTTGTTTGCAAGTCTACCTTCTGCTTAGTCTTTCTTTTCGAGTTCGCCTTCGGCCGTCCTCGTATTATTTTGTTGCTGGAAAGTCCACCTACGGCTTGGTATTTCTTTTCGAGTTCGCATTCGGTCGTTCTCGTGTTACCCTTTTTTTGAAAGTCCACCTTCGGCTTGGTTTTTCTTTTTCGAGTTCGCCTTCGGTCGTCCTCGTATTACCTTGGGTTTTAAAGTCCATCATCGGCTTGGTCTTTCTTTTCGAGTTCGCCTTCGGCCGTCCTCGTGTTACCCTTTGTGTGAAAGTCTACCTTCGACTTGGTCTTTCTTTTTCGAGTTCGCCTTCGGCCATCGTCGTATTATCTTCGGTTTGAAAGTCCACCTTTGGCTTGGTCTTTCTTTTCGAGTTCTCCTTCGACCGTCCTCGTGTTACCCATTGTTTGAAAGTCCACCTTCGGCTTGTTATTCCTTTTTCTAGTTCGCCTTCGGCCGTCCTCGTATTATCTTAGGTTTGAAAGTCCACCTTAGGCTTGGTATTTCTTTTTGAGTTCCCCTTCGGCCGTCCTCGTGTTACCCTTTGTTTGAAAGTCAACCTTCGGCTTGGTCTTTCTTTTTCGAGTTCGCCTTCGGTCGTCCTCGTATTATCTTGGGTTTGAAAGCCAACCTTCGGCTTGGTCTTTCATTTCGAGTTCGCCTTCGGCCGTCCTCGTGTTACCTTTGTTTGAAAGTCCACCTTTGGCTTGCTCTTTCTTTTCGAGTTCGCCTTCGGCCGTCCTCATATTATTTTGTTGTTTGAAAGTCCACCATCGGCTTGGTCTTTCTTTTTGAGTTCCCCTTCACCCGTCCTCGTATTATCTTGGGTTTGAAAGTCCACCTTCGGCTTGGTCTTTCTTTTCATGTTCTCCTTCAACCGTCTTCGTATTATCCTGGGGTTTGAAAGTCCATCTTAGACTTGGTCTTTCTTTTCGAGTTCGCCTTCGGCCGTCCTAGCGTTACCCTTTGTTTGCAAGTCTACCTTCGGCTTAGTCTTTCTTTTCGAGTTCGCCTTCGGCCGTCCTCATATTATTTTGTTGCTGGAAAGTCCACCTACGGCTTGGTATTTCTTTTCGAGTTCGCATTCGGGCGTACTCGTGTTACCCTTTTTTTGAAAGTCCACCTTCGGCTTGGTTTTTCTTTTTCGAATTCGCCTTCGGTCGTCCTCATATTACCTTGGGTTTTAAAGTCCATCATCGGCTTGGTCTTTCTTTTCGAGTTCGCCTTCGGCCGTCCTCGTGTTACCCTTTGTGTGAAAGTCTACCTTCGACTTGGTCTTTCTTTTTCGAGTTCGCCTTCGGCCATCGTCGTATTATCTTCGGTTTGAAAGTCCACCTTCGGCTTGGTCTTTCTTTTCGAGTTCTCCTTCGACCGTCCTCGTGTTACCCTTTGTTTGAAAGTCCACCTTCGGCTTGTTATTCCTTTTTCTAGTTCGCCTTCGGCCGTCCTCGTATTATCTTAGGTTTGAAAGTCCACCTTCGACTTGGTATTTCTTTTCGTGTTCGCCTTCGGCCGTCCTCGTGTTACCCTTTGTTTGAAAGCCCACCTTCGGCTTGGCCTTTCTTTTTTGGGGTCGCCTTCGGCCGTCCTCGTATTATCTTGGGTTCGAAAGTCCACCTTCGGCTTGGCCTTTCTTTTCGAGTTCGCCTTCGGCTGTCCTCGTGTTACCCTTTGTTTGAAAGTCCACCCTCGGCTTGTTCTTTCTTTTTCTAGGTCGCCTTCGGTCGTCCTAGTATTATCTTGGGTTTGAAAGTCCACCTTCAGCTTGGTCTTTCTTTTTGAGTTCCCCTTCGGCTGTCCTCGCGTTACCCTTTATTTGAAAGCCTACCTTCGGCTTAGTCTTTCTTTTCGAGTTCTACTTCGACCGAACTCGTATTATTTTTGGTTTTAAAAATCCACCTTCGGCTTGGTCTTTCTTTCCGAGTTCGCCTTCGGCCGTCCTCGTGTTACCCTTTGTTTGAAAGTCAACCTTCGGCTTGGTCTTTCTTTTTCGAGTTCGCCTTCGGTCGTCCTCGTATTATCTTGGGTTTGAAAGCCAACCTTTGGCTTGGTCTTTCATTTCGAGTTCGCCTTCGGCCGTCCTCGTGTTACCCTTTGTTTGAAAGTCCACCTTTGGCTTGCTCTTTCTTTTCGAGTTCGCCTTCGGCCGTCCTCATATTATTTTGTTGTTTGAAAGTCCACCATCGGCTTGGTCTTTCTTTTTCGAGTTCTCCTTCGCCCGTCCTCGTATTATCTTGGGTTTGAAAGTCCACCTTCGGCTTGGTCTTTCTTTTCATGTTCTCCTTCAGCCGTCTTCGTATTATCCTGGGGTTTGAAAGTCCATCTTAGACTTGGTCTTTCTTTTCGAGTTCGCCTTCGGCCGTCCTCGCGTTACCCTTTGTTTGCAAGTCTACCTTCGGCTTAGTCTTTCTTTTAGAATTCGCCTTCGGCCGTCCTCATATTATTTTGTTGCTAGAAAGTCCACTTACGGCTTGGTATTTCTTTTCGAGTTCGCATTCGGCCGTTCTCGTGTTACCCTTTTTTTGAAAGTCCACCTTTGGCTTGGTTTTTCTTTTTCGAGTTCGCCTTCGGTCGTCCTCGTATTACCTTGGGTTTTAAAGTCCATCATCGGCTTGGTCTTTCTTTTCGAGTTCGCCTTCGGCCATCCTCGTGTTACCCTTTGTGTGAAAGTCTACCTTCGACTTGGTTTCGAGTTCGCCTTCGGCCATCGTCGTATTATCTTCGGTTTGAAAGTCCAGCATCGGCTTGGTCTTTCTTTTCGAGTTCTCCTTCGACCGTCCTCGTGTTACCCTTTGTTTGAAAGTCCACCTTCGGCTTGTTATTCCTTTTTCTAGTACGCCTTCGGCCGTCCTCGTATTATCTTAGGTTTGAAAGTCCACCTTCGGCTTGGTATTTCTTTTCGAGTTCTCCTTCGGCCGTCCTCGTGTTACCCTTTGTTTGAAAGCCCACCTTCGGCTTGGCCTTTCTTTTTTGGGGTCGCCTTCGGCCGTCCTCGTATTATCTTGGGTTCGAAAGTCCACCTTCGGCTTGGTCTTTCTTTTCTAGTTCGCCTTCGGCTGTCCTCGTGTTACCCTTTGTTTGAAAGTCCACCATCGGCTTGTTCTTTCTTTTTCTAGGTCGCCTTCGGTCGTCCTCGTATTATCTTGGGTTTGAAAGTCCACCTTCAGCTTGGTCTTTCTTTTTGAGTTCCCCTTCGGCTGTCCTCGCCTTACATTTTATTTGAAAGCCTACCTTCGGCTTAGTCTTTCTTTTCGAGTTCTACTTCGACCGTTCTCATATTATTTTAGGTTTTAAAAATCCACCTTCGGCTTGGTCTTTCTTTCCGAGTTCGCCTTCGGCCGTCCTCGTGTTACCCTTTGTTTGAAAGTCAACCTTCGGCTTGGTCTTTCTTTTTCGAGTTCGCCTTCGGTCGTCCTCGTATTATCTTGGGTTTGAAAGCCAACCTTCGGCTTGGTCTTTCATTTCGAGTTCGCCTTCGGCCATCCTCGTGTTACCCTTTGTTTGAAAGTCCACCTTTGGCTTGCTCTTTCTTTTCGAGTTCGCCTTCGGCTGTCCCCATATTATTTTGTTGTTTGAAAGTCCACCATCGGCTTGGTCTTTCTTTTTCGAGTTCGCCTTCGCCCGTCCTCGTATTATCTTGGGTTTGAAAGTCCACCTTCGGCTTGGTCTTTCTTTTCATGTTCTCCTTCAGCCGTCTTCGTATTATCCTGGGGTTTGAAAGTCCATCTTAGACTTGGTCTTTCTTTTCGAGTTCGCCTTCGGCCGTCCTCGCGTTACCCTTTGTTTGCAAGTCTACCTTCGGCTTAGTCTTTCTTTTCGAGTTCGCCTTCGGCCGTCCTCATATTATTTTGTTGCTGGAAAGCCCACCTACGGCTTGGTATTTCTTTTCGAGTTCGCATTCGGCCGTTCTCGTGTTACCCTTTTTTTGAAAGTCCACCTTCAGCTTGGTTTTTCTTTTTCGAGTTCGCCTTCGGTCGTCCTCGTATTACCTTGGGTTTTAAAGTCCATCATCGGCTTGGTCTTTCTTTTCGTGTTCTCCTTCAGCCGTCTTCGTATTATCCTGGGGTTTGAAAGTCCATCTAAGACTTGGTCTTTCTTTTCGAGTTCGCCTTCGGCCGTCCTCGCGTTACCCTTTGTTTGCAAGTCTACCTTCTGCTTAGTCTTTCTTTTCGAGTTCGCCTTCGGCCGTCCTCGTATTATTTTGTTGCTGGAAAGTCCACCTACGCCTTGGTATTTCTTTTCGAGTTCGCATTCGGTCGTTCTCGTGTTACCCTTTTTTTGAAAGTCCACCTTCGGCTTGGTTTTTCTTTTTCGAGTTCGCCTTCGGTCGTCCTCGTATTACCTTGGGTTTTAAAGTCCATCATCGGCTTGGTCTTTCTTTTCGAGTTCGCCTTCGGCCGTCCTCGTGTTACCCTTTGTGTGAAAGTCTACCTTCGACTTGGTCTTTCTTTTTCGAGTTCGCCTTCGGCCATCGTCGTATTATCTTCGGTTTGAAAGTCCACCTTCGGCTTGGTCTTTCTTTTCGAGTTCTCCTTCGACCGTCCTCGTGTTACCCATTGTTTGAAAGTCCACCTTCGGCTTGTTATTCCTTTTTCTAGTTCGCCTTCGGCCGTCCTCGTATTATCTTAGGTTTGAAAGTCCACCTTCGGCTTGGTATTTCTTTTTGAGTTCCCCTTCGGCCGTCCTCGTGTTACCCTTTGTTTGAAAGTCAACCTTCGGCTTGGTCTTTCTTTTTCGAGTTCGCCTTCGGTCGTCCTCGTATTATCTTGGGTTTGAAAGCCAACCTTCGGCTTGGTCTTTCATTTCGAGTTCGCCTTCGGCCGTCCTCGTGTTACCTTTGTTTGAAAGTCCACCTTTGGCTTGCTCTTTCTTTTCGAGTTCGCCTTCGGCCGTCCTCATATTATTTTGTTGTTTGAAAGTCCACCATCGGCTTGGTCTTTCTTTTTGAGTTCCCCTTCACCCGTCCTCGTATTATCTTGGGTTTGAAAGTCCACCTTCGGCTTGGTCTTTCTTTTCATGTTCTCCTTCAACCGTCTTCGTATTATCCTGGGGTTTGAAAGTCCATCTTAGACTTGGTCTTTCTTTTCGAGTTCGCCTTCGGCCGTCCTAGCGTTACCCTTTGTTTGCAAGTCTACCTTCGGCTTAGTCTTTCTTTTCGAGTTCGCCTTCGGCCGTCCTCATATTATTTTGTTGCTGGAAAGTCCACCTACGGCTTGGTATTTCTTTTCGAGTTCGCATTCGGGCGTACTCGTGTTACCCTTTTTTTGAAAGTCCACCTTCGGCTTGGTTTTTCTTTTTCGAATTCGCCTTCGGTCGTCCTCATATTACCTTGGGTTTTAAAGTCCATCATCGGCTTGGTCTTTCTTTTCGAGTTCGCCTTCGGCCATCCTCGTGTTACCCTTTGTGTGAAAGTCTACCTTCGACTTGGTCTTTCTTTTTCAAGTTCGCCTTCGGCCATCGTCGTATTATCTTCGGTTTGAAAGTCCACCTTCGGCTTGGTCTTTCTTTTCGAGTTCTCCTTCGACCGTCCTCGTGTTACCCTTTGTTTGAAAGTCCACCTTCGGCTTGTTATTCCTTTTTCTAGTTCGCCTTCGGCCGTCCTCGTATTATCTTAGGTTTGAAAGTCCACCTTCGACTTGGTATTTCTTTTCGTGTTCGCCTTCGGCCGTCCTCGTGTTACCCTTTGTTTGAAAGCCCACCTTCGGCTTGGCCTTTCTTTTTTGGGGTCGCCTTCGGCCGTCCTCGTATTATCTTGGGTTCGAAAGTCCACCTTCGGCTTGGTCTTTCTTTTCGAGTTCGCCTTCGGCTGTCCTCGTGTTACCCTTTGTTTGAAAGTCCACCATCGGCTTGTTCTTTCTTTTTCTAGGTCGCCTTCGGTCGTCCTAGTATTATCTTGGGTTTGAAAGTCCACCTTCAGCTTGGTCTTTCTTTTTGAGTTCCCCTTCGGCTGTCCTCGCGTTACCCTTTATTTGAAAGCCTACCTTCGGCTTAGTCTTTCTTTTCGAGTTCTACTTCGACCGAACTCGTATTATTTTGGGTTTTAAAAATCCACCTTCGGCTTGGTCTTTCTTTCCGAGTTCGCCTTCGGCCGTCCTCGTGTTACCCTTTGTTTGAAAGTCAACCTTCGGCTTGGTCTTTCTTTTTCGAGTTCGCCTTCGGTCGTCCACGTATTATCTTGGGTTTGAAAGCCAACCTTCGGCTTGGTCTTTCATTTCGAGTTCGCCTTCGGCCGTCCTCGTGTTACCCTTTGTTTGAAAGTCCACCTTTGGCTTGCTCTTTCTTTTCGAGTTCGCCTTCGGCCGTCCTCATATTATTTTGTTGTTTGAAAGTCCACCATCGGCTTGGTCTTTCTTTTTCGAGTTCTCCTTCGCCCGTCCTCGTATTATCTTGGGTTTGAAAGTCCACCTTCGGCTTGGTCTTTCTTTTCATGTTCTCCTTCAGCCGTCTTCGTATTATCCTGGGGTTTGAAAGTCCATCTTAGACTTGGTATTTCTTTTCGAGTTCGCCTTCGGCCGTCCTCGCGTTACCCTTTGTTTGCAAGTCTACCTTCGGCTTAGTCTTTCTTTTAGAGTTCGCCTTCGGCCGTCCTCATATTATTTTGTTGCTAGAAAGTCCACTTACGGCTTGGTATTTCTTTTCGAGTTCGCATTCGGCCGTTCTCGTGTTACCCTTTTTTTGAAAGTCCACCTTCGGCTTGGTTTTTCTTTTTCGAGTTCGCCTTCGGTCGTCCTCGTATTACCTTGGGTTTTAAAGTCCATCATCGGCTTGGTCTTTCTTTTCGAGTTCGCCTTCGGCCATCCTCGTGTTACCCTTTGTGTGAAAGTCTACCTTCGACTTGGTCTTTCTTTTTCGAGTTCGCCTTCGGCCATCGTCGTATTATCTTCGGTTTGAAAGTCCAGCATCGGCTTGGTCTTTCTTTTCGAGTTCTCCTTCGACCGTCCTCGTGTTACCCTTTGTTTGAAAGTCCACCTTCGGCTTGTTATTCCTTTTTCTAGTACGCCTTCGGCCGTCCTCGTATTATCTTAGGTTTGAAAGTCCACCTTCGGCTTGGTATTTCTTTTCGAGTTCTCCTTCGGCCGTCCTCGTGTTACCCTTTGTTTGAAAGCCCACCTTCGGCTTGGCCTTTCTTTTTTGGGGTCGCCTTCGGCCGTCCTCGTATTATCTTGGGTTCGAAAGTCCACCTTCGGCTTGGTCTTTCTTTTCTAGTTCGCCTTCGGCTGTCCTCGTGTTACCCTTTGTTTGAAAGTCCACCATCGGCTTGTTCTTTCTTTTTCTAGGTCGCCTTCGGTCGTCCTCGTATTATCTTGGGTTTGAAAGTCCACCTTCAGCTTGGTCTTTCTTTTTGAGTTCCCCTTCGGCTGTCCTCGCCTTACATTTTATTTGAAAGCCTACCTTCGGCTTAGTCTTTCTTTTCGAGTTCTACTTCGACCGTTCTCATATTATTTTGGGTTTTAAAAATCCACCTTCGGCTTGGTCTTTCTTTCCGAGTTCGCCTTCGGCCGTCCTCGTGTTACCCTTTGTTTGAAAGTCAACCTTCGGCTTGGTCTTTCTTTTTCGAGTTCGCCTTCGGTCGTCCTCGTATTATCTTGGGTTTGAAAGCCAACCTTCGGCTTGGTCTTTCATTTCGAGTTCGCCTTCGGCCATCCTCGTGTTACCCTTTGTTTGAAAGTCCACCTTTGGCTTGCTCTTTCTTTTCGAGTTCGCCTTCGGCTATCCTCATATTATTTTGTTGTTTGAAAGTCCACCATCGGCTTGGTCTTTCTTTTTCGAGTTCGCCTTCGCCCGTCCTCGTATTATCTTGGGTTTGAAAGTCCACCTTCGGCTTGGTCTTTCTTTTCATGTTCTCCTTCAGCCGTCTTCGTATTATCCTGGGGTTTGAAAGTCCATCTTAGACTTGGTCTTTCTTTTCGAGTTCGCCTTCGGCCGTCCTCGCGTTACCCTTTGTTTGCAAGTCTACCTTCAGCTTAGTCTTTCTTTTCGAGTTCGCCTTCGGCCGTCCTCATATGATTTTGTTGCTGGAAAGCCCACCTACGGCTTGGTATTTCTTTTCGAGTTCGCATTCGGCCGTTCTCGTGTTACCCTTTTTTTGAAAGTCCACCTTCAGCTTGGTTTTTCTTTTTCGAGTTCGCCTTCGGTCGTCCTCGTATTACCTTGGGTTTTAAAGTCCATCATCGGCTTGGTCTTTCTTTTCGTGTTCTCCTTCAGCCGTCTTCGTATTATCCTGGGGTTTGAAAGTCCATCTAAGACTTGGTCTTTCTTTTCGAGTTCGCCTTCGGCCGTCCTCGCGTTACCCTTTGTTTGCAAGTCTACCTTCTGCTTAGTCTTTCTTTTCGAGTTCGCTTTCGGCCGTCCTCGTATTATTTTGTTGCTGGAAAGTCCACCTACGCCTTGGTATTTCTTTTCGAGTTCGCATTCGGTCGTTCTCGTGTTACCCTTTTTTTGAAAGTCCACCTTCGGCTTGGTTTTTCTTTTTCGAGTTCGCCTTCGGTCGTCCTCGTATTACCTTGGGTTTTAAAGTCCATCATCGGCTAGGTCTTTCTTTTCGAGTTCGCCTTCGGCCGTCCTCGTGTTACCCTTTGTGTGAAAGTCTACCTTCGACTTGGTCTTTCTTTTTCGAGTTCGCCTTCGGCCATCGTCGTATTATCTTCGGTTTGAAAGTCCACCTTCGGCTTGGTCTTTCTTTTCGAGTTCTCCTTCGACCGTCCTCGTGTTACCCATTGTTTGAAAGTCCACCTTCGGCTTGTTATTCCTTTTTCTAGTTCGCCTTCGGCCGTCCTCGTATTATCTTAGGTTTGAAAGTCCACCTTCGGCTTGGTATTTCTTTTTGAGTTCCCCTTCGGCCGTCCTCGTGTTACCCTTTGTTTGAAAGTCAACCTTCGGCTTGGTCTTTCTTTTTCGAGTTCGCCTTCGGTCGTCCTCGTATTATCTTGGGTTTGAAAGCCAACCTTCGGCTTGGTCTTTCATTTCGAGTTCGCCTTCGGCCGTCCTCGTGTTACCTTTGTTTGAAAGTCCACCTTTGGCTTGCTCTTTCTTTTCGAGTTCGCCTTCGGCCGTCCTCATATTATTTTGTTGTTTGAAAGTCCACCATCGGCTTGGTCTTTCTTTTTGAGTTCCCCTTCACCCGTCCTCGTATTATCTTGGGTTTGAAAGTCCACCTTCGGCTTGGTCTTTCTTTTCATGTTCTCCTTCAACCGTCTTCGTATTATCCTGGGGTTTGAAAGTCCATCTTAGACTTGGTCTTTCTTTTCGAGTTCGCCTTCGGCCGTCCTAGCGTTACCCTTTGTTTGCAAGTCTACCTTCGGCTTAGTCTTTCTTTTCGAGTTCGCCTTCGGCCGTCCTCATATTATTTTGTTGCTGGAAAGTCCACCTACGGCTTGGTATTTCTTTTCGAGTTCGCATTCGGCCGTACTCGTGTTACCCTTTTTTTGAAAGTCCACCTTCGGCTTGGTTTTTCTTTTTCGAATTCGCCTTCAGTCGTCCTCATATTACCTTGGGTTTTAAAGTCCATCATCGGCTTGGTCTTTCTTTTCGAGTTCGCCTTCGGCCGTCCTCGTGTTACCCTTTGTGTGAATGTCTACCTTCGACTTGGTCTTTCTTTTTCGAGTTCGCCTTCGGCCATCGTCGTATTATCTTCGGTTTGAAAGTCCACCTTCGGCTTGGTCTTTCTTTTCGAGTTCTCCTTCGACCGTCCTTGTGTTACCCTTTGTTTGAAAGTCCACCTTCGGCTTGTTATTCCTTTTTCTAGTTCGCCTTCGGCCGTCCTCGTATTATCTTAGGTTTGAAAGTCCACCTTCGACTTGGTATTTCTTTTCGTGTTCGCCTTCGGCCGTCCTCGTGTTACCCTTTGTTTGAAATCCCACCTTCGGCTTGGCCTTTCTTTTTTGGGGTCGCCTTCGGCCGTCCTCGTATTATCTTGGGTTCGAAAGTCCACCTTCGGCTTGGTCTTTCTTTTCGAGTTCGCCTTCGGCTGTCCTCGTGTTACCCTTTGTTTGAAAGTCCACCATCGGCTTGTTCTTTCTTTTTCTAGGTCGCCTTCGGTCGTCCTAGTATTATCTTGGGTTTGAAAGTCCACCTTCAGCTTGGTCTTTCTTTTTGAGTTCCCCTTCGGCTGTCCTCGCGTTACCCTTTATTTGAAAGCCTACCTTCGGCTTAGTCTTTCTTTTCGAGTTCTACTTCGACCGAACTCGTATTATTTTGGGTTTTAAAAATCCACCTTCGGCTTGGTCTTTCTTTCCGAGTTCGCCTTCGGTCGTCCTCGTGTTACCCTTTGTTTGAAAGTCAACCTTCGGCTTGGTCTTTCTTTTTCGAGTTCGCCTTCGGTCGTCCTCGTATTATCTTGGGTTTGAAAGCCAACCTTCGGCTTGGTCTTTCATTTCGAGTTCGCCTTCGGCCGTCCTCGTGTTACCCTTTGTTTGAAAGTCCACCTTTGGCTTGCTCTTTCTTTTCGAGTTCGCCTTCGGCCGTCCTCATATTATTTTGTTGTTTGAAAGTCCACCATCGGCTTGGTCTTTCTTTTTCGAGTTCTCCTTCGCCCGTCCTCGTATTATCTTGGGTTTGAAAGTCCACCTTCGGCTTGGTCTTTCTTTTCATGTTCTCCTTCAGCCGTCTTCGTATTATCCTGGGGTTTGAAAGTCCATCTTAGACTTGGTCTTTCTTTTCGAGTTCGCCTTCGGCCGTCCTCGCGTTACCCTTTGTTTGCAAGTCTACCTTCGGCTTAGTCTTTCTTTTAGAGTTCGCCTTCGGCCGTCCTCATATTATTTTGTTGCTAGAAAGTCCACTTACGGCTTGGTATTTCTTTTCGAGTTCGCATTCGGCCGTTCTCGTGTTACCCTTTTTTTGAAAGTCCACCTTCGGCTTGGTTTTTCTTTTTCGAGTTCGCCTTCGGTCGTCCTCGTATTACCTTGGGTTTTAAAGTCCATCATCGGCTTGGTCTTTCTTTTCGAGTTCGCCTTCGGCCATCCTCATGTTACCCTTTGTGTGAAAGTCTACCTTCGACTTGGTCTTTCTTTTTCGAGTTCGCCTTCGGCCATCGTCGTATTATCTTCGGTTTGAAAGTCCACCATCGGCTTAGTCTTTCTTTTCGAGTTCTCCTTCGACCGTCCTCGTGTTACCCTTTGTTTGAAAGTCCACCTTCGGCTTGTTATTCCTTTTTCTAGTTCGCCTTCGGCCGTCCTCGTATTATCTTAGGTTTGAAAGTCCACCTTCGGCTTGGTATTTCTTTTCGAGTTCTCCTTCGGCCGTCCTCGTGTTACCCTTTGTTTGAAAGCCCACCTTCGGCTTGGCCTTTCTTTTTTGGGGTCGCCTTCGGCCGTCCTCGTATTATCTTGGGTTCGAAAGTCCACCTTCGGCTTGGTCTTTCTTTTCTAGTTCGCCTTCGGCTATCCTCGTGTTACCCTTTGTTTGAAAGTCCACCATCGGCTTGTTCTTTCTTTTTCTAGGTCGCCTTCGGTCGTCCTCGTATTATCTTGGGTTTGAAAGTCCACCTTCAGCTTGGTCTTTCTTTTTGAGTTCCCCTTCGGCTGTCCTCGCCTTACACTTTATTTGAAAGCCTACCTTCGGCTTAGTCTTTCTTTTCGAGTTCTACTTCGACCGTTCTCATATTATTTTGGGTTTTAAAAATCCACCTTCGGCTTGGTCTTTCTTTCCGAGTTCGCCTTCGGCCGTCCTCGTGTTACCCTTTGTTTGAAAGTCAACCTTCGGCTTGGTCTTTCTTTTTCGAGTTCGCCTTCGGTCGTCCTCGTATTATCTTGGGTTTGAAAGCCAACCTTCGGCTTGGTCTTTCATTTCGAGTTCGCCTTCGGCCATCCTCGTGTTACCCTTTGTTTGAAAGTCCACCTTTGGCTTGCTCTTTCTTTTCGAGTTCGCCTTCGGCTGTCCTCATATTATTTTGTTGTTTGAAAGTCCACCATCGGCTTGGTCTTTCTTTTTCGAGTTCGCCTTCGCCCGTCCTCGTATTATCTTGGGTTTGAAAGTCCACCTTCGGCTTGGTCTTTCTTTTCATGTTCTCCTTCAGCCGTCTTCGTATTATCCTGGGGTTTGAAAGTCCATCTTAGACTTGGTCTTTCTTTTCGAGTTCGCCTTCGGCCGTCCTCGCGTTACCCTTTGTTTGCAAGTCTACCTTCGGCTTAGTCTTTCTTTTCGAGTTCGCCTTCGGCCGTCCTCATATTATTTTGTTGCTGGAAAGCCCACCTACGGCTTGGTATTTCTTTTCGAGTTCGCATTCGGCCGTTCTCGTGTTACCCTTTTTTTGAAAGTCCACCTTCAGCTTGGTTTTTCTTTTTCGAGTTCGCCTTCGGTCGTCCTCGTATTACCTTGGGTTTTAAAGTCCATCATCGGCTTGGTCTTTCTTTTCGAGTTCGCCTTCGGCCGTCCTCGTGTTACCCTTTGTGTGAAAGTCTACCTTCGACTTGGTCTTTCTTTTTCGAGTTCACCTTCGGCCATCGTCGTATTATCTTCGGTTTGAAACTCCACCTTCGGCTTGGTCTTTATTTTCGAGTTCTCCTTCGACCGTCCTCGTGTTACCCTTTGTTTGAAAGTCCACCTTCGGCTTGTTATTCCTTTTTCTTATTCGCCTTCGGCCATCCTCGTATTATCTTAGGTTTGAAAGTCCACCTTCGGCTTGGTATTTCTTTTCGAGTTCGCCTTCGGCCGTCCTCGTGTTACCCTTTGTTTGAAAGCCCACCTTCGGCTTGGCCTTTCTTTTTTGGGGTCGCCTTCGGCCGTCCTCATATTATCTTGGGTTCGAAAGTCCACCTTCGGCTTGGTCTTTCTTTTCGAGTTTGCCTTCGGCTGTCCTCGTGTTACCCTTTGTTTGAAAGTCCACCATCGGCTTGTTCTTTCTTTTTCTAGGTCTCCTTCGGTCGTCCTCGTATTATCTTGGGTTTGAAAGTCTACCTTCAGCTTGGTCTTTCTTTTTGAGTTCCCCTTCGGCTGTCCTCGCGTTACCCTTTATTTGAAAGCCTACCTTCGGCTTAGTCTTTCTTTTCGAGTTCTACTTTGACCGTCCTCGTATTATTTTGGGTTTTAAAAATCCACCTTCGGCTTGGTCTTTCTTTCCGAGTTCGCCTTCGGCCGTCCTCGTGTTACCCTTTGTTTGAAAGTCAACCTTCGACTTGGTCTTTCTTTTTCGAGTTCGCCTTCGGTCGTCCTCGTATTATCTTGGGTTTGAAAGCCAACCTTCGGCTTGGTCTTTCATTTCGAGTTCGCCTTCGGCCGTCCTCATGTTACCCTTTGTTTGAAAGTCCACCTTTGGCTTGCTCTTTCTTTTCGTGTTCGCCTTCGGCCGTCCTCATATTATTTTGTTGTTTGAAAGTCCACCATCGGCTTGGTCTTTCTTTTTCGAGTTCGCCTTCGCCCGTCCTCGTATTATCTTGGGTTTGAAAGTCCACCTTCGGCTTGGTCTTTCTTTTCGTGTTCTCCTTCAGCCGTCTTCGTATTATCCTGGGGTTTGAAAGTCCATCTTAGACTTGGTCTTTCTTTTCGAGTTCGCCTTCGGCCGTCCTCGCGTTACCCTTTGTTTGCAAGTCTACCTTCGGCTTAGTCTTTCTTTTCGAGTTCGCCTTCGGCCGTCCTCGTATTATTTTGTTGCTGGAAAGTCCACCTACGGCTTGGAATTTCTTTTCGAGTTCGCATTCGGCCGTTCTCGTGTTACCCTTTTTTTGAAAGTCCACCTTCGGATTAGTTTTTCTTTTTCGAGTTCACCTTCGGTCGTCCTCGTATTACATTGGGTTTTAAAGTCCATCATCGGCTTGGTCTTTCTTTTCGAGTTCGCCTTCGGCCGTCCTCGTGTTACCTTTTGTGTGAAAGTCTACCTTCGACTTGGTCTTTCTTTTTCGAGTTCGCCTTCGGCCATCGTCGTATTATCTTCGGTTTGAAAGTCCACCTTCGGCTTGGTCTTTCTTTTCGAGTTCTCCTTCGCCGTCCTCGTGTTACCCTTTGTTTGAAAGTCCACCTTCGGCTTGTTATTCCTTTTTCTAGTTCGCCTTCGGCCGTCCTCGTATTATCTTAGGTTTGAAAGTCCACCTTCGGCTTGGTATTTCTTTTCGAGTTCGCCTTCGGCCGTCCTCGTGTTACCCTTTGTTTGAAAGCCCACCTTCGGCTTGGCCTTTCTTTTTTGGGGTCGCCTTCGGCCGTCCTCGTATTATCTTGGGTTCGAAAGTCCACCTTCGGCTTGGTCTTTCTTTTCGAGTTCGCCTTCGGCTGTCCTCGTGTTACCCTTTGTTTGAAAGTCCACCATCGGCTTGTTCTTTATTTTTCTAGGTCGCCTTCGGTCGTCCTCGTATTATCTTGGGTTTGAAAGTCCACCATCAGCTTGGTCTTTCTTTTTGAGTTCCCCTTCGGCTGTCCTCGCGTTACCCTTTATTTGAAAGCCTACCTTCGGCTTAGTCTTTCTTTTCGAGTTCTACTTCGACCGTCCTCGTATTATTTTGGGTTTTAAAAATCCACCTTCGTCTTGGTCTTTCTTTCCGAGTTCGCCTTCAGCCGTCCTCGTGTTACCCTTTGTTTGAAAGCCCACCTTCGGCTTGGCCTTTCTTTTTTGGGGTCGCCTTCGGCCGTCCTCGTATTATCTTGGGTTCGAAAGTCCACCTTCGGCTTGGTCTTTCTTTTCGAGTTCGCCTTCGGCTGTCCTCGTGTCACCCTTTGTTTGAAAGTCCACCATCGGCTTGTTCTTTCTTTTTCTAGGTCGCCTTCGGTCGTCCTCGTATTATCTTGGGTTTGAAAGTCCACCTTCAGCTTGGTCTTTCTTTTTGAGTTCCCCTTCGGCTGTCCTCGCGTTACCCTTTATTTGAAAGCCTATCTTCGGCTTAGTCTTTCTTTTCGAGTTCTACTTCGACCGTCCTCGTATTATTTTGGGTTTTAAAAATCCACCTTCGGCTTGGTCTTTCTTTCCGAGTTCGCCTTCGGCCGTCCTCGTGTTACCCTTTGTTTGAAAATCAACCTTCGGCTTGGTCTTTCTTTTTCGAGTTCGCCTTCGGTCGTCCTCGTATTATCTTTGGTTTGAAAGCCAACCTTCGGCTTGGTCTTTCATTTCGAGTTTGCCTTGGGCCGTCCTCGTGTTACCCTTTGTTTGAAAGTCCACCTTTGGCTTGCTCTTTCTTTTCGAGTTCGCCTTCGGCCGTCCTCATATTATTTTGTTGTTTGAAAGTCCACCATTGGCTTGGTCTTTCTTTTTCGAGTTCTCCTTCGCCCGTCCTCGTATTATCTTGGGTTTGAAAGTCCACCTTCGGCTTGGTCTTTCTTTTCGTGTTCTCCTTCAGCCATCTTCGTATTAGCCTGGGGTTTGAAAGTCCATCTTAGACTTGGTCTTTCTTTTCGAGTTCGCCTTCGGCCGTCCTCGCGTTACCCTTTGTTTGCAAGTCTACCTTCGGCTTAGTCTTTCTTTTCGAGTTCGCCTTCGGCCGTCCTCGTATTATTTTGTTGCTGGAAAGTCAACCTACGGCTTGGTATTTCTTTTCGAGTTCGCATTCGGTCGTTCTCGTGTTACCCTTTTTATGAAAGTCCACCTTCGGCTTGGTTTTTCTTTTTCATGTTCGCCTTCGGTCGTCCTCGTATTACCTTGGGTTTTAAAGTCCATCACCGGCTTGGTCTTTCTTTTCGAGTTCGCCTTCGGCCGTCCTCGTGTTACCCTTTGTGTGAAAGTCTACCTTCGACTTGGTCTTTCTTTTTCGAGTTCGCCTTCGGCCATCGTCGTATTATCTTCGGTTTGAAAGTCCACCTTCGGCATGGTCTTTCTTTTCGAGTTCTCCTTCGCCGTCCTCGTGTTACCCTTTGTTTGAAAGTCCACCTTCGGCTTGTTATTCCTTTTTCTAGTTCGCCTTCGGCCGTCCTCGTATTATCTTAGGTTTGAAAGTCCACCTTCGGCTTGGTATTTCTTTTCGAGTTCGCCTTCGGCCGTCCTCGTGTTATCCTTTGTTTGAAAGCCCACCTTCGGCTTGGCCTTTCTTTTTTGGGGTCGCCTTCGGCCGTCCTCGTATTATCTTGGGTTCGAAAGTCCACCTTCGGCTTGGTCTTTCTTTTCGAGTTCGCCTTCGGCTGTCCTCGTGTTACCCTTTGTTTGAAAGTCCACCATCGGCTTGCTCTTTCTTTTTCTAGGTCGCCTTCGGTCGTCCTCGTATTATCTTGGGTTTGAAAGTCCACCTTCAGCTTGGTCTTTCTTTTTGAGTTCCCCTTCGGCTGTCCTCGCGTTACCCTTTATTTGAAAGCCTACCTTCGGCTTAGTCTTTCTTTTCGAGTTCTACTTCGACCGTCCTCGTATTATTTTGGGTTTTAAAAATCCACCTTCGTCTTGGTCTTTCTTTCCGAGTTCGCCTTCAGCCGTCCTCGTGTTACCCTTTGTTTGAAAGCCCACCTTCGGCTTGGCCTTTCTTTTTTGGGGTCGCCTTCGGCCGTCCTCGTATTATCTTGGGTTCGAAAGTCCACCTTCGGCTTGGTCTTTCTTTTCGAGTTCGCCTTCGGCTGTCCTCGTGTTACCCTTTGTTTGAAAGTCCACCATCGGCTTGTTCTTTCTTTTTCTAGGTCGCCTTCGGTCGTCCTCGTATTATCTTGGGTTTGAAAGTCCACCTTCAGCTTGGTCTTTCTTTTTGAGTTCCCCTTCGGCTGTCCTCGCGTTACCCTTTATTTGAAAGCCTACCTTCGGCTTAGTCTTTCTTTTCGAGTTCTACTTCGACCGTCCTCGTATTATTTTGGGTTTTAAAAATCCACCTTCGGCTTGGTCTTTCTTTCCGAGTTCGCCTTCGGCCGTCCTCGTGTTACCCTTTGTTTGAAAATCAACCTTCGGCTTGGTCTTTCTTTTTCGAGTTCGCCTTCGGTCGTCCTCGTATTATCTTGGGTTTGAAAGCCAACCTTCGGCTTGGTCTTTCATTTCGATTTTGCCTTTGGCCGTCCTCGTGTTACCCTTTGTTTGAAAGTCCACCTTTGGCTTGCTCTTTCTGTTCGAGTTCGCCTTCGGCCGTCCTCATATTATTTTGTTGTTTGAAAGTCCACCATTGGCTTGGTCTTTCTTTTTCGAGTTCGCCTTCGCCCGTCCTCGTATTATCTTGGGTTTGAAAGTCCACCTTCAGCTTGGTCTTTCTTTTCGTGTTCTCCTTCAGCCATCTTCGTATTATCCTGGGGTTTGAAAGTCCATCTTAGACTTGGTCTTTCTTTTCGAGTTCGCCTTCGGCCGTCCTCGCGTTACCCTTTGTTTGCAAGTCTACCTTCGGCTTAGTCTTTCTTTTCGAGTTCGCCTTCGGCCGTCCTCGTATTATTTTGTTGCTGGAAAGTCAACCTACGGCTTGGTATTTCTTTTCGAGTTCGCATTCGGCCGTTCTCGTGTTACCCTTTTTATGAAAGTCCACCTTCGGCTTGGTTTTTATTTTTCAAGTTCGCCTTCGGTCGTCCTCGTATTACCTTGGGTTTTAAAGTCCATCATCGGCTTGGTCTTTCTTTTCGAGTTCGCCTTCGGCCGTCCTCGTGTTACCCTTTGTGTGAAAGTCTACCTTCGACTTGGTCTTTCTTTTTCGAGTTCGCCTTCGGCCATCGTCGTATTATCTTCGGTTTGAAAGTCCACCTTCGGCATGGTCTTTCTTTTCGAGTTCTCCTTCGCCGTCCTCGTGTTACCCTTTGTTTGAAAGTCCACCTTCGGCTTGTTATTCCTTTTTCTAGTTCGCCTTCGGCCGTCCTCGTATTATCTTAGGTTTGAAAGTCCACCTTCGGCTTGGTATTTCTTTTCGAGTTCGCCTTCGGCCGTCCTCGTGTTACCCTTTGTTTGAAAGCCCACCTTCGGCTTGGCCTTTCTTTTTTGGGGTCGCCTTCGGCTGTCCTCGTATTATCTTGGGTTCGAAAGTCCATCTTCGGCTTGGTCTTTCTTTTCGAGTTCGCCTTCGGCTGTCCTCGTGTTACCCTTTGTTTGAAAGTCCACCATCGGCTTGTTCTTTCTTTTTCTAGGTCGCCTTCGGTCGTCCTCGTATTATCTTGGGTTTGAAAGTCCACCTTCAGCTTGGTCTTTCTTTTTGAGTTCCCCTTCGGCTGTCCTCGCGTTACCCTTTATTTGAAAGCCTACCTTCGGCTTAGTCTTTCTTTTCGAGTTCTACTTCGACCGTCCTCGTATTATTTTGGGTTTTAAAAATCCACCTTCGGCTTGGTCTTTCTTTCCGAGTTCGCCTTCGGCCGTCCTCGTGTTACCCTTTGTTTGAAAATCAACCTTCGGCTTGGTCTTTCTTTTTCGAGTTCGCCTTCGGTCGTCCTCGTATTATCTTGGGTTTGAAAGCCAACCTTCGGCTTGGTCTTTCATTTCGAGTTTGCCTTTGGCCGTCCTCGTGTTACCCTTTGTTTGAAAGTCCACCTTTGGCTTGCTCTTTCTTTTCGAGTTCGCCTTCGGCCGTCCTCATATTATTTTGTTGTTTGAAAGTCCACAATTGGCTTGGTCTTTCTTTTTCGAGTTCGCCTTCGCTCGTCCTCGTATTATCTTGGGTTTGAAAGTCCACCTTCAGCTTGGTCTTTCTTTTCGTGTTCTCCTTCAGCCATCTTCGTATTATCCTGGGGTTTGAAAGTCCATCTTAGACTTGGTCTTTCTTTTCGAGTTCGCCTTCGGCCGTCCTCGCGTTACCCTTTGTTTGCAAGTCTACCTTCGGCTTAGTATTTCTTTTCGAGTTCGCCTTCGGCCGTCCTCGTATTATTTTGTTGCTGGAAAGTCAACCTACGGCTTGGTATTTCTTTTCGAGTTCGCATTCGGCCGTTCTCGTGTTACCCTTTTTATGAAAGTCCACCTTCGGCTTGGTTTTTCTTTTTCGAGTTCGCCTTCGGTCGTCCTCGTATTACCTTGGGTTTTAAAGTCCATCATCGTCTTGGTCTTTCTTTTCGAGTTCGCCTTCGGCCGTCCTCGTGTTACCCTTTGTGTGAAAGTCTACCTTCGACTTGGTCTTTCTTTTTCGAGTTCGCCTTCGGCCATCGTCGTATTATCTTCGGTTTGAAAGTCCACCTTCGGCATGGTCTTTCTTTTCGAGTTCTCCTTCGCCGTCCTCGTGTTACCCTTTGTTTGAAAGTCCACCTTCGGCTTGTTATTCCTTTTTCTAGTTCGCCTTCGGCCGTCCTCGTATTATCTTAGGTTTGAAAGTCCACCTTCGGCTTGGTATTTCTTTTCGAGTTCGCCTTCGGCCGTCCTCGTGTTACCCTTTGTTTGAAAGTCCACCATCGGCTTGTTCTTTCTTTTTCTAGGTCGCCTTCGGTCGTCCTCGTATTATCTTGGGTTTGAAAGTCCACCTTCAGCTTGGTCTTTCTTTTTGAGTTCCCCTTCGGCTGTCCTCGCGTTACCCTTTATTTGAAAGCCTACCTTCGGCTTAGTCTTTCTTTTCGAGTTCTACTTCGACCGTCCTCGTATTATTTTGGGTTTTAAAAATCCACCTTCGGCATGGTCTTTCTTTCCGAGTTCGCCTTCGGCCGTCCTCGTGTTACCCTTTGTTTGAAAGCCCACCTTCGGCTTGGCCTTTC
Source organism: Lathyrus tuberosus (assembly GCA_022829125.1). Classification (NCBI taxonomy): domain Eukaryota; kingdom Viridiplantae; phylum Streptophyta; class Magnoliopsida; order Fabales; family Fabaceae; genus Lathyrus; species Lathyrus tuberosus. Next base: position 3,327,141 of record JALAZF010000438.1, read on the forward strand.
TTTTTTGGGGTCGCCTTCGGCCGTCCTCGTATTATCTTGGGTTCGAAAGTCCACCTTCGGCTTGGTCTTTCTTTTCGAGTTCGCCTTCGGCTGTCCTCGTGTTACCCTTTGTTTGAAAGTCCACCATAGGCTTGTTCTTTCTTTTTCTAGGTCGCCTTCGGTCGTCCTCGTATTATCTTGGGTTTGAAAGTCCACCTTCAGCTTGGTCTTTCTTTTTGAGTTCCCCTTCGGCTGTCCTCGCGTTACCCTTTGTTTGAAAGCCTACCTTCAGCTTAGTCTTTCTTTTCGAGTTCTACTTCGACCGTCCTCGTATTATTTTGGGTTTTAAAAATCCACCTTCGGCTTGGTCTTTCTTTCCGAGTTCGCCTTCGGCCGTCCTCGTGTTACCCTTTGTTTGAAAATCAACCTTCGGCTTGGTCTTTCTTTTTCGAGTTCGCCTTCGCTCGTCCTCGTATTATCTTGGGTTTGAAAGTCCACCTTCAGCTTGGTCTTTCTTTTCGTGTTCTCCTTCAGCCATCTTCGTATTATCCTGGGGTTTGAAAGTCCATCTTAGACTTGGTCTTTCTTTTCGAGTTCGCCTTCGGCCGTCCTCGCGTTACCCTTTGTTTGCAAGTCTACCTTCGGCTTAGTATTTCTTTTCGAGTTCGCCTTCGGCCGTCCTCGTATTATTTTGTTGCTGGAAAGTCAACCTACGGCTTGGTATTTCTTTTCGAGTTCGCATTCGGCCGTTCTCGTGTTACCCTTTTTATGAAAGTCCACCTTCGGCTTGGTTTTTCTTTTTCGAGTTCGCCTTCGGTCGTCCTCGTATTACCTTGGGTTTTAAAGTCCATCATCGTCTTGGTCTTTCTTTTCGAGTTCGCCTTCGGCCGTCCTCGTGTTACCCTTTGTGTGAAAGTCTACCTTCGACTTGGTCTTTCTTTTTCGAGTTCGCCTTCGGCCATCGTCGTATTATCTTCGGTTTGAAAGTCCACCTTCGGCATGGTCTTTCTTTTCGAGTTCTCCTTCGCCGTCCTCGTGTTACCCTTTGTTTGAAAGTCCACCTTCGGCTTGTTATTCCTTTTTCTAGTTCGCCTTCGGCCGTCCTCGTATTATCTTAGGTTTGAAAGTCCACCTTCGGCTTGGTATTTCTTTTCGAGTTCGCCTTCGGCCGTCCTCGTGTTACCCTTTGTTTGAAAGTCCACCATCGGCTTGTTCTTTCTTTTTCTAGGTCGCCTTCGGTCGTCCTCGTATTATCTTGGGTTTGAAAGTCCACCTTCAGCTTGGTCTTTCTTTTTGAGTTCCCCTTCGGCTGTCCTCGCGTTACCCTTTATTTGAAAGCCTACCTTCGGCTTAGTCTTTCTTTTCGAGTTCTACTTCGACCGTCCTCGTATTATTTTGGGTTTTAAAAATCCACCTTCGGCATGGTCTTTCTTTCCGAGTTCGCCTTCGGCCGTCCTCGTGTTACCCTTTGTTTGAAAGCCCACCTTCGGCTTGGCCTTTCTTTTTTGGGGTCGCCTTCGGCCGTCCTCGTATTATCTTGGGTTCGAAAGTCCACCTTCGGCTTGGTCTTTCTTTTCGAGTTCGCCTTCGGCTGTCCTCGTGTTACCCTTTGTTTGAAAGTCCACCATAGGCTTGTTCTTTCTTTTTCTAGGTCGCCTTCGGTCGTCCTCGTATTATCTTGGGTTTGAAAGTCCACCTTCAGCTTGGTCTTTCTTTTTGAGTTCCCCTTCGGCTGTCCTCGCGTTACCCTTTGTTTGAAAGCCTACCTTCAGCTTAGTCTTTCTTTTCGAGTTCTACTTCGACCGTCCTCGTATTATTTTGGGTTTTAAAAATCCACCTTCGGCTTGGTCTTTCTTTCCGAGTTCGCCTTCGGCCGTCCTCGTGTTACCCTTTGTTTGAAAATCAACCTTCGGCTTGGTCTTTCTTTTTCGAGTTCGCCTTCGGTCGTCCTCGTATTATCTTGGGTTTGAAAGCCAACCTTCGGCTTGGTCTTTCATTTCGAGTTTGCCTTCGGCCGTCCTTGTGTTACCCTTTGTTTGAAAGTCCACCTTTGGCTTGCTCTTTCTTTTCGAGTTCGCCTTCGGCCGTCCTCATATTATTTTGTTGTTTGAAAGTCCACCATCGGCTTGGTCTTTCTTTTTCGAGTTTGCCTTCGCCCGTCCTCGTATTATCTTGGGTTTGAAAGTCCACCTTCGGCTTGGTCTTTCTTTTCGTGTTCTCCTTCAGCCATCTTCGTAATATCCTGGGGTTTGAAAGTCCATCTTAGACTTGGTCTTTCTTTTCGAGTTCGCCTTCGGCCGTCCTCGCGTTACCCTTTGTTTGCAAGTCTACCTTCGGCTTAGTCTTTCTTTTCGAGTTCGCCTTCGGCCGTCCTCGTATTATTTTGTTGCTGGAAAGTCAACCTACGGCTTGGTATTTCTTTTCGAGTTCGCATTCGGCCGTTCTCGTGTTACCCTTTTTATGAAAGTCCACCTTCGGCTTGGTTTTTCTTTTTCGAGTTCGCCTTCGGTCGTCCTCGTATTACCTTGGGTTTTAAAGTCCATCATCGGCTTGGTCTTTCTTTTCGAGTTCGCCTTCGGCCGTCCTCGTGTTACCCTTTGTGTGAAAGTCTACCTTCGACTTGGTCTTTCTTTTTCGAGTTCGCCTTCGGCCATCGTCGTATTATCTTCTGTTTGAAAGTCCACCTTCGGCTTGGTCTTTCTTTTCGAGTTCGCCTTCGGCCGTCCTCGTGTTACCCTTTGTGTGAAAGTCTACCTTCGACTTGGTCTTTCTTTTTCGAGTTCGCCTTTGGCCATCGTCGTATTATCTTCGGTTTGAAAGTCCACCTTCGGCTTGGTCTTTCTTTTTGAGTTCCCCTTCGGCTGTCCTCGCGTTACCCTTTATTTGAAAGCCTACCTTCGGCTTAGTCTTTCTTTTCGAGTTCTACTTCGGGCGTCCTCGTATTATTTTAGGTTTTAAAAATCCACCTTCGGCTTGGTCTGTCTTTCCGAGTTCGCCTTCGGCCGTCCTCGTGTTACCCTTTGTTTGAAAGCCCACCTTCGGCTTGGCCTTTCTTTTTTGGGGTCGCCTTCGGCCGCCCTCGTATTATCTTGGGTTCGAAAGTCCATCTTCGGCTTGGTCTTTCTTTTCGAATTCGCCTTCGGCTGTCCTCGTGTTACCCTTTGTTTGAAAGTCCACCATCGGCTTGTTCTTTCTTTTTGTAGGTCGCCTTCGGTCGTCCTCGTATTATCTTGGGTTTGAAAGTCCACCTTCAGCTTGGTATTTCTTTTTGAGTTCCCCTTCGGCTGTCCTCGCGTTACCCTTTATTTGAAAGCCTACCTTCGGCTTAGTCTTTCTTTTCGAGTTCTACTTCGACCGTCCTCGTATTATTTTGGGTTTTTAAAATCCACCTTCGGCTTGGTCTTTCTTTCCGAGTTCGCCTTCGGCCGTCCTCACGTTACCCTTTGTTTGAAAGTCAACCTTCGACTTGGTCTTTCTTTTTCGAGTTCGCCTTCGGTCGTCCTCGTATTATTTTGTTGTTGGAAAGTCCACCTACGGCTTGGTCTTTCTTTTCGAGTTCGCATTTGGCCGTTCTTGTGTTACCCTTTTTTTGAAAGTCCACCTTCGGCTTGGTTTTTCTTTTTCGAGTTCGCCTTCGGCCGTCCTCGTATTACCTTGGGTTTTAAAGTCCATCATCGGCTTGGTCTTTCTTTTCGAGTTCGCCTTCGGTTGTCCTCGTGTTACCCTTTGTTTGAAAGTCCACCATCGGCTTGTTCTTTATTTTTCTAGGTCGCCTTCGGTCGTCCTCGTATTATCTTGGGTTTGAAAGTCCACCTTCAGCTTGGTCTTTCTTTTTGAGTTCCCCTTCGGCTGTCCTCGCGTTACCCTTTATTTGAAAGCCTACCTTCGGCTTAGTCTTTCTTTTCGAATTCTACTTCGACCGTCCTCGTATTATTTTGGGTTTTAAAAATCCACCGTCGGCTTGGTCTTTCTTTTCGAGTTCGCCTTCGGCCGTCCTCGTGTTACCCTTTGTTTGAAAGCCCACCTTCGGCTTAGCCTTTCTTTTCTGGGGTCGCCTTCGGCCGTCCTCGTATTATCTTGGGTTCGAAAGTCCACCTTCGGCTTGGTCTTTCTTTTCGAGTTCGCCTTCGGTCGTCCTCGTATTACCTTGGGTTTTAAAGTCCATCATCGTCTTGGTCTTTCTTTTCGAGTTCGCCTTCAGCCGTCCTCGTGTTACCCTTTGTGTGAAAGTCTACCTTCGACTTGGTCTTTCTTTTTCGAGTTCGCCTTCGGCCATCGTCGTATTATCTTCGGTTTGAAAGTCCACCTTCGGCATGGTCTTTCTTTTCGAGTTCTCCTTCGCCGTCCTCGTGTTACCCTTTGTTTGAAAGTCCACCTTCGGCTTGTTATTCCTTTTTCTAGTTCGCCTTCGGCCGTCCTCGTATTATCTTAGGTTTGAAAGTCCACCTTCGGCTTGGTATTTCTTTTCGAGTTCGCCTTCGGCCGTCCTCGTGTTACCCTTTGTTTGAAAGTCCACCATCGGCTTGTTCTTTCTTTTTCTAGGTCGCCTTCGGTCGTCCTCGTATTATCTTGGGTTTGAAAGTCCACCTTCAGCTTGGTCTTTCTTTTTGAGTTCCCCTTCGGCTGTCCTCGCGTTACCCTTTATTTGAAAGCCTACCTTCGGCTTAGTCTTTCTTTTCGAGTTCTACTTCGACCGTCCTCGTATTATTTTGGGTTTTAAAAATCCACCTTCGGCATGGTCTTTCTTTCCGAGTTCGCCTCCGGCCGTCCTCGTGTTACCCTTTGTTTGAAAGCCCACCTTCGGCTTGGCCTTTCTTTTTTGGGGTCGCCTTCGGCCGTCCTCGTATTATCTTGGGTTCGAAAGTCCACCTTCGGCTTGGTCTTTCTTTTCGAGTTCGCCTTCGGCTGTCCTCGTGTTACCCTTTGTTTGAAAGTCCACCATAGGCTTGTTCTTTCTTTTTCTAGGTCGCCTTCGGTCGTCCTCGTATTATCTTGGGTTTGAAAGTCCACCTTCAGCTTGGTATTTCTTTTTGAGTTCCCCTTCGGCTGTCCTCGCGTTACCCTTTATTTGAAAGCCTACCTTCGGCTTAGTCTTTCTTTTCGAGTTCTACTTCGACCGTCCTCGTATTATTTTGGGTTTTAAAAATCCACCTTCGGCTTGGTCTTTCTTTCCGAGTTCGCCTTCGGCCGTCCTCACGTTACCCTTTGTTTGAAAGTCCACCTTCGGCTTGTTATTCCTTTTTCTAGTTCGCCTTCGGCCGTCCTCGTATTATCTTAGGTTTGAAAGTCCACCTTCGGCTTGGTATTTCTTTTCGAGTTCGCCTTCGGCCGTCCTCGTGTTACCCTTTGTTTGAAAGCCCACCTTCGGCTTGGCCTTTCTTTTTTGGGGTCGCCTTCGGCCGTCCTCGTATTATCTTGGGTTCGAAAGTCCATCTTCGGCTTGGTCTTTCTTTTCGAATTCGCCTTCGGCTGTCCTCGTGTTACCCTTTGTTTGAAAGTCCACCATCGGCTTGTTCTTTCTTTTTCTAGGTCGCCTTCGGTCGTCCTTGTATTATCTTGGGTTTGAAAGTCCACCTTCAGCTTGGTATTTCTTTTTGAGTTCCCCTTCGGCTGTCCTCGCGTTACCCTTTATTTGAAAGCCTACCTTCGGCTTAGTCTTTCTTTTCGAGTTCTACTTCGACCGTCCTCGTATTATTTTGGGTTTTTAAAATCCACCTTCGGCTTGGTCTTTCTTTCCGAGTTCGCCTTCGGCCGTCCTCACGTTACCCTTTGTTTGAAAGTCAACCTTCGACTTGGTCTTTCTTTTTCGAGTTCGCCTTCGGTCGTCCTCGTATTATTTTGTTGTTGGAAAGTCCACCTACGGCTTGGTCTTTCTTTTCGAGTTCGCATTTGGCCGTTCTTGTGTTACCCTTTTTTTGAAAGTCCACCTTCGGCTTGGTTTTTCTTTTTCGAGTTCGCCTTCGGCCGTCCTCGTATTACCTTGGGTTTTAAAGTCCATCATCGGCTTGGTCTTTCTTTTCGAGTTCGCCTTCGGCTGTCCTCGTGTTACCCTTTGTTTGAAAGTCCACCATCGGCTTGTTCTTTATTTTTCTAGGTCGCCTTCGGTCGTCCTCGTATTATCTTGGGTTTGAAAGTCCACCTTCAGCTTGGTCTTTCTTTTTGAGTTCCCCTTCGGCTGTCCTCGCGTTACCCTTTATTTGAAAGCCTACCTTCGGCTTAGTCTTTCTTTTCGAATTCTACTTCGACCGTCCTCGTATTATTTTGGGTTTTAAAAATCCACCGTCGGCTTGGTCTTTCTTTTCGAGTTCGCCTTCGGCCGTCCTCGTGTTACCCTTTGTTTGAAAGCCCACCTTCGGCTTAGCCTTTCTTTTCTGGGGTCGCCTTCGGCCGTCCTCGTATTATCTTGGGTTCGAAAGTCCACCTTCGGCTTGGTCTTTCTTTTCGAGTTCGCCTTCGGTCGTCCTCGTATTACCTTGGGTTTTAAAGTCCATCATCGTCTTGGTCTTTCTTTTCGAGTTCGCCTTCAGCCGTCCTCGTGTTACCCTTTGTGTGAAAGTCTACCTTCGACTTGGTCTTTCTTTTTCGAGTTCGCCTTCGGCCATCGTCGTATTATCTTCGGTTTGAAAGTCCACCTTCGGCATGGTCTTTCTTTTCGAGTTCTCCTTCGCCGTCCTCGTGTTACCCTTTGTTTGAAAGTCCACCTTCGGCTTGTTATTCCTTTTTCTAGTTCGCCTTCGGCCGTCCTCGTATTATCTTAGGTTTGAAAGTCCACCTTCGGCTTGGTATTTCTTTTCGAGTTCGCCTTCGGCCGTCCTCGTGTTACCCTTTGTTTGAAAGTCCACCATCGGCTTGTTCTTTCTTTTTCTAGGTCGCCTTCGGTCGTCCTCGTATTATCTTGGGTTTGAAAGTCCACCTTCAGCTTGGTCTTTCTTTTTGAGTTCCCCTTCGGCTGTCCTCGCGTTACCCTTTATTTGAAAGCCTACCTTCGGCTTAGTCTTTCTTTTCGAGTTCTACTTCGACCGTCCTCGTATTATTTTGGGTTTTAAAAATCCACCTTCGGCATGGTCTTTCTTTCCGAGTTCGCCTCCGGCCGTCCTCGTGTTACCCTTTGTTTGAAAGCCCACCTTCGGCTTGGCCTTTCTTTTTTGGGGTCGCCTTCGGCCGTCCTCGTATTATCTTGGGTTCGAAAGTCCACCTTCGGCTTGGTCTTTCTTTTCGAGTTCGCCTTCGGCTGTCCTCGTGTTACCCTTTGTTTGAAAGTCCACCATAGGCTTGTTCTTTCTTTTTCTAGGTCGCCTTCGGTCGTCCTCGTATTATCTTGGGTTTGAAAGTCCAGCTTCAGCTTGGTCTTTCTTTTTGAGTTCCCCTTCGGCTGTCCTCGTGTTACCCTTTGTTTGAAAGCCTACCTTCGGCTTAGTCTTTCTTTTCGAGTTCTACTTCGACCGTCCTCGTATTATTTTGGGTTTTAAAAATCCACCTTCGGCTTGGTCTTTCTTTCCGAGTTCGCCTTCGGCCGTCCTCGTGTTACCCTTTGTTTGAAAATCAACCTTCGGCTTGGTCTTTCTTTTTCGAGTTCGCCTTCGGTCGTCCTCGTATTATCTTGGGTTTGAAAGCCAACCTTCGGCTTGGTCTTTCATTTCGAGTTTGCCTTCGGCCGTCCTTGTGTTACCCTTTGTTTGAAAGTCCACCTTTGGCTTGCTCTTTCTTTTCGAGTTCGCCTTCGGCCGTCCTCATATTATTTTGTTGTTTGAAAGTCCACCATCGGCTTGGTCTTTCTTTTTCGAGTTCGCCTTCGCCCGTCCTCGTATTATCTTGGGTTTGAAAGTCCACCTTCGGCTTGGTCTTTCTTTTCGTGTTCTCGTTCAGCCATCTTCGTAATATCCTGGGGTTTGAAAGTCCATCTTAGACTTGGTCTTTCTTTTCGAGTTTGCCTTCGGCCGTCCTCGCGTTACCCTTTGTTTGCAAGTCTACCTTCGGCTTAGTCTTTCTTTTCGAGTTCGCCTTCGGCCGTCCTCGTATTATTTTGTTGCTGGAAAGTCAACCTACGGCTTGGTATTTCTTTTCGAGTTCGCATTCGGCCGTTCTCGTGTTACCCTTTTTATGAAAGTCCACCTTCGGCTTGGTTTTTCTTTTTCGAGTTCGCCTTCGGTCGTCCTCGTATTACCTTGGGTTTTAAAGTCCATCATCGGCTTGGTCTTTCTTTTCGAGTTCGCCTTCGGCCGTCCTCGTGTTACCCTTTGTGTGAAAGTCTACCTTCGACTTGGTCTTTCTTTTTCGAGTTCGCCTTTGGCCATCGTCGTATTATCTTCGGTTTGAAAGTCCACCTTCGGCTTGGTCTTTCTTTTTGAGTTCCCCTTCGGCTGTCCTCGCGTTACCCTTTATTTGAAAGCCTACCTTCGGCTTAGTCTTTCTTTTCGAGTTCTACTTCGGGCGTCCTCGTATTATTTTAGGTTTTAAAAATCCACCTTCGGCTTGGTCTGTCTTTCCGAGTTCGCCTTCGGCCGTCCTCGTGTTACCCTTTGTTTGAAAGCCCACCTTCGGCTTGGCCTTTCTTTTTTGGGGTCGCCTTCGGCCGTCCTCGTATTATCTTGGGTTCGAAAGTCCACCTTCGGCTTGGTCTTTCTTTTCGAATTCGCCTTCGGCTGTCCTCGTGTTACCCTTTGTTTGAAAGTCCACCATCGGCTTGTTCTTTCTTTTTCTAGGTCGCCTTCGGTCGTCCTCGTATTATCTTGGGTTTGAAAGTCCACCTTCAGCTTGGTATTTCTTTTTGAGTTCCCCTTCGGCTGTCCTCGCGTTACCCTTTATTTGAAAGCCTACCTTCGGCTTAGTCTTTCTTTTCGAGTTCTACTTCGACCGTCCTCGTATTATTTTGGGTTTTTAAAATCCACCTTCGGCTTGGTCTTTCTTTCCGAGTTCGCCTTCGGCCGTCCTCACGTTACCCTTTGTTTGAAAGTCAACCTTCGACTTGGTCTTTCTTTTTCGAGTTCGCCTTCGGTCGACCTCGTATTATTTTGTTGTTGGAAAGTCCACCTACGGCTTGGTCTTTCTTTTCGAGTTCGCATTTGGCCGTTCTTGTGTTACCCTTTTTTTGAAAGTCCACCTTCGGCTTGGTTTTTCTTTTTCGAGTTCGCCTTCGGTCGTCCTCGTATTACCTTGGGTTTTAAAGTCCATCATCGGCTTGGTCTTTCTTTTCGAGTTCGCCTTCGGCTGTCCTCGTGTTACCCTTTGTTTGAAAGTCCACCATCGGCTTGTTCTTTATTTTTCTAGGTCGCCTTCGGTCGTCCTCGTATTATCTTGGGTTTGAAAGTCCACCTTCAGCTTGGTCTTTCTTTTTGAGTTCCCCTTCGGCTGTCCTCGCGTTACCCTTTATTTGAAAGCCTACCTTCGGCTTAGTCTTTCTTTTCGAGTTCTACTTCGACCGTCCTCGTATTATTTTGGGTTTTAAAAATCCACCGTCGGCTTGGTCTTTCTTTTCGAGTTCGCCTTCGGCCGTCCTCGTGTTACCCTTTGTTTGAAAGCCCACCTTCGGCTTGGCCTTTCTTTTTTGGGGTCGCCTTCGGCCGTCCTCGTATTATCTTGGGTTCGAAAGTCCACCTTCGGCTTGGTCTTTCTTTTCGAATTCGCCTTCGGCTGTCCACGTGTTACCCTTTGTTTGAAAGTCCACCATCGGCTTGTTCTTTCTTTTTCTAGGTCGCCTTCGGTCGTCCTCGTATTATCTTGGGTTTGAAAGTCCACCTTCAGCTTGGTATTTCTTTTTGAGTTCCCCTTCGGCTGTCCTCGCGTTACCCTTTATTTGAAAGCCTACCTTCGGCTTAGTCTTTCTTTTCGAGTTCTACTTCGACCGTCCTCGTATTATTTTGGGTTTTTAAAATCCACCTTCGGCTTGGTCTTTCTTTCCGAGTTCGCCTTCGGCCGTCCTCACGTTACCCTTTCTTTGAAAGTCAACCTTCGACTTGGTCTTTCTTTTTCGAGTTCGCCTTCGGTCGTCCTCGTATTATTTTGTTGTTGGAAAGTCCACCTACGGCTTGGTCTTTCTTTTCGAGTTCGCATTTGGCCGTTCTTGTGTTACCCTTTTTTTGAAAGTCCACCTTCGGCTTGGTTTTTCTTTTTCGAGTTCGCCTTCGGCCGTCCTCGTATTACCTTGGGTTTTAAAGTCCATCATCGGCTTGGTCTTTCTTTTCGAGTTCGCCTTCGGCTGTCCTCGTGTTACCCTTTGTTTGAAAGTCCACCATCGGCTTGTTCTTTATTTTTCTAGGTCGCCTTCGGTCGTCCTCGTATTATCTTGGGTTTGAAAGTCCACCTTCAGCTTGGTCTTTCTTTTTGAGTTCCCCTTCGGCTGTCCTCGCGTTACCCTTTATTTGAAAGCCTACCTTCGGCTTAGTCTTTCTTTTCGAGTTCTACTTCGACCGTCCTCGTATTATTTTGGGTTTTAAAAATCCACCGTCGGCTTGGTCTTTCTTTTCGAGTTCGCCTTCGGCCGTCCTCGTGTTACCCTTTGTTTGAAAGCCCACCTTCGGCTTAGCCTTTCTTTTCTGGGGTCGCCTTCGGCCGTCCTCGTATTATCTTGGGTTCGAAAGTCCACCTTCGGCTTGGTCTTTCTTTTCGAGTTCGCCTTCGGTCGTCCTCGTATTACCTTGGGTTTTAAAGTCCATCATCGTCTTGGTCTTTCTTTTCGAGTTCGCCTTCGGCCGTCCTCGTGTTACCCTTTGTGTGAAAGTCTACCTTCGACTTGGTCTTTCTTTTTCGAGTTCGCCTTCGGCCATCGTCGTATTATCTTCGGTTTGAAAGTCCACCTTCGGCATGGTCTTTCTTTTCGAGTTCTCCTTCGCCGTCCTCGTGTTACCCTTTGTTTGAAAGTCCACCTTCGGCTTGTTATTCCTTTTTCTAGTTCGCCTTCGGCCGTCCTCGTATTATCTTAGGTTTGAAAGTCCACCTTCGGCTTGGTATTTCTTTTCGAGTTCGCCTTCGGCCGTCCTCGTGTTACCCTTTGTTTGAAAGTCCACCATCGGCTTGTTCTTTCTTTTTCTAGGTCGCCTTCGGTCGTCCTCGTATTATCTTGGGTTTGAAAGTCCACCTTCAGCTTGGTCTTTCTTTTTGAGTTCCCCTTCGGCTGTCCTCGCGTTACCCTTTATTTGAAAGCCTACCTTCGGCTTAGTCTTTCTTTTCGAGTTCTACTTCGACCGTCCTCGTATTATTTTGGGTTTTAAAAATCCACCTTCGGCATGGTCTTTCTTTCCGAGTTCGCCTTCGGCCGTCCTCGTGTTACCCTTTGTTTGAAAGCCCACCTTCGGCTTGGCCTTTCTTTTTTGGGGTCGCCTTCGGCCGTCCTCGTATTATCTTGGGTTCGAAAGTCCACCTTCGGCTTGGTCTTTCTTTTCGAGTTCGCCTTCGGCTGTCCTCGTGTTACCCTTTGTTTGAAAGTCCACCATAGGCTTGTTCTTTCTTTTTCTAGGTCGCCTTCGGTCGTCCTCGTATTATCTTGGGTTTGAAAGTCCAGCTTCAGCTTGGTCTTTCTTTTTGAGTTCCCCTTCGGCTGTCCTCGTGTTACCTTTTGTTTGAAAGCCTACCTTCGGCTTAGTCTTTCTTTTCGAGTTCTACTTCGACCGTCCTCGTATTATTTTGGGTTTTAAAAATCCACCTTCGGCTTGGTCTTTCTTTCCGAGTTCGCCTTCGGCCGTCCTCGTGTTACCCTTTGTTTGAAAATCAACCTTCGGCTTGGTCTTTCTTTTTCGAGTTCGCCTTCGGTCGTCCTCGTATTATCTTGGGTTTGAAAGCCAACCTTCGGCTTGGTCTTTCATTTCGAGTTTGCCTTCGGCCGTCCTTGTGTTACCCTTTGTTTGAAAGTCCACCTTTGGCTTGCTCTTTCTTTTCGAGTTCGCCTTCGGCCGTCCTCATATTATTTTGTTGTTTGAAAGTCCACCATCGGCTTGGTCTTTCTTTTTCGAGTTCGCCTTCGCCCGTCCTCGTATTATCTTGGGTTTGAAAGTCCACCTTCGGCTTGGTCTTTCTTTTCGTGTTCTCCTTCAGCCATCTTCGTAATATCCTGGGGTTTGAAAGTCCATCTTAGACTTGGTCTTTCTTTTCGAGTTTGCCTTCGGCCGTCCTCGCGTTACCCTTTGTTTGCAAGTCTACCTTCGGCTTAGTCTTTCTTTTCGAGTTCGCCTTCGGCCGTCCTCGTATTATTTTGTTGCTGGAAAGTCAACCTACGGCTTGGTATTTCTTTTCGAGTTCGCATTCGGCCGTTCTCGTGTTACCCTTTTTATGAAAGTCCACCTTCGGCTTGGTTTTTCTTTTTCGAGTTCGCCTTCGGTCGTCCTCGTATTACCTTGGGTTTTAAAGTCCATCATCGGCTTGGTCTTTCTTTTCGAGTTCGCCTTCGGCCGTCCTCGTGTTACCCTTTGTGTGAAAGTCTACCTTCGACTTGGTCTTTCTTTTTCGAGTTCGCCTTTGGCCATCGTCGTATTATCTTCGGTTTGAAAGTCCACCTTCGGCTTGGTCTTTCTTTTTGAGTTCCCCTTCGGCTGTCCTCGCGTTACCCTTTATTTGAAAGCCTACCTTCGGCTTAGTCTTTCTTTTCGAGTTCTACTTCGGGCGTCCTCGTATTATTTTAGGTTTTAAAAATCCACCTTCGGCTTGGTCTGTCTTTCCGAGTTCGCCTTCGGCCGTCCTCGTGTTACCCTTTGTTTGAAAGCCCACCTTCGGCTTGGCCTTTCTTTTTTGGGGTCGCCTTCGGCCGTCCTCGTATTATCTTGGGTTCGAAAGTCCACCTTCGGCTTGGTCTTTCTTTTCGAATTCGCCTTCGGCTGTCCTCGTGTTACCCTTTGTTTGAAAGTCCACCATCGGCTTGTTCTTTCTTTTTCTAGGTCGCCTTCGGTCGTCCTCGTATTATCTTGGGTTTGAAAGTCCACCTTCAGCTTGGTATTTCTTTTTGAGTTCCCCTTCGGCTGTCCTCGCGTTACCCTTTATTTGAAAGCCTACCTTCGGCTTAGTCTTTCTTTTCGAGTTCTACTTCGACCGTCCTCGTATTATTTTGGGTTTTTAAAATCCACCTTCGGCTTGGTCTTTCTTTCCGAGTTCGCCTTCGGCCGTCCTCACGTTACCCTTTGTTTGAAAGTCAACCTTCGACTTGGTCTTTCTTTTTCGAGTTCGCCTTCGGCCGACCTCGTATTATTTTGTTGTTGGAAAGTCCACCTACGGCTTGGTCTTTCTTTTCGAGTTCGCATTTGGCTGTTCTTGTGTTACCCTTTTTTTGAAAGTCCACCTTCGGCTTGGTTTTTCTTTTTCGAGTTCGCCTTCGGTCGTCCTCGTATTACCTTGGGTTTTAAAGTCCATCATCGGCTTGGTCTTTCTTTTCGAGTTCGCCTTCGGCTGTCCTCGTGTTACCCTTTGTTTGAAAGTCCACCATCGGCTTGTTCTTTATTTTTCTAGGTCGCCTTCGGTCGTCCTCGTATTATCTTGGGTTTGAAAGTCCACCTTCAGCTTGGTCTTTCTTTTTGAGTTCCCCTTCGGCTGTCCTCGCGTTACCCTTTATTTGAAAGCCTACCTTCGGCTTAGTCTTTCTTTTCGAGTTCTACTTCGACCGTCCTCGTATTATTTTGGGTTTTAAAAATCCACCGTCGGCTTGGTCTTTCTTTTCGAGTTCGCCTTCGGCCGTCCTCGTGTTACCCTTTGTTTGAAAGCCCACCTTCGGCTTAGCCTTTCTTTTCTGTGGTCGCCTTCGGCCGTCCTCGTATTATCTTGGGTTCGAAAGTCCACCTTCGGCTTGGTCTTTCTTTTCGAGTTCGCCTTCGGCTGTCCTCGTGTTACCCTTTGTTTGAAAGTCCACCATCGGCTTGTTCTTTCTTTTTCTAGGTCGCCTTCGGTCGTCCTCGTATTATCTTGGGTTTGAAAGTCCACCTTCAGCTTGGTCTTTCTTTTTGAGTTCCCCTTCGGCTGTCCTCGCGTTACCCTTTATTTGAAAGCCTACCTTCGGCTTAGTCTTTCTTTTCGAGTTCTACTTCGACCGTCCTCGTATTATTTTGGGTTTTAAAAATCCACCTTCGGCTTGGTCTTTCTTTCCGAGTTCGCCTTCGGCCGTCCTCGTGTTACCCTTTGTTTGAAAGCCCACCTTCGGCTTGGCCTTTCTTTTTTGGGGTCGCCTTCGGCCGTCCTCATATTATCTTGGGTTCGAAAGTCCACCTTCGGCTTGGTCTTTCTTTCCGAGTTCGCCTTCGGCCGTCCTCGTGTTACCCTTTGTTTGAAAGCCCACCTTCGGCTTGGCCTTTCTTTTTTGGGGTCACCTTCGGCCGTCCTCGTATTATCTTGGGTTCGAAAGTCCACCTTCGGCTTGGTCTTTCTTTTCGAGTTCGCCTTCGGCTGTCCTCGTGTTACCCTTTGTTTGAAAGTCCACCATCGGCTTGTTCTTTCTTTTTCTAGGTCGCCTTCGGTCGTCCTCGTATTATCTTGGGTTTGAAAGTCCACCTTCAGCTTGGTCTTTCTTTTTGAGTTCCCCTTCGGCTGTCCTCGCGTTACCCTTTATTTGAAAGCCTACCTTCGGCTTAGTCTTTCTTTTCGAGTTCTACTTCGACCGTCCTCGTATTATTTTGGGTTTTAAAAATCCACCTTCGGCTTGGTCTTTCTTTCCGAGTTCGCCTTCGGCCGTCCTCGTGTTACCCTTAGTTTGAAAGCCCACCTTCGGCTTGGCCTTTCTTTTTTGGGGTCGCCTTCGGCCGTCCTCGTATTATCTTGGGTTCGAAAGTCCACCTTCGGATTGGTCTTTCTTTTCGAGTTCGCCTTCGGCCGTCCTCACGTTACCCTTTGTTTGAAAGTCAACCTTCGACTTGGTCTTTCTTTTTCGAGTTCGCCTTCGGTCGTCCTCGTATTATTTTGTTGTTGGAAAGTCCACCTACGGCTTGGTCTTTCTTTTCGAGTTCGCATTTGGCCGTTCTTATGTTACCATTTTTTTGAAAGTCCACCTTCGGCTTGGTTTTTCTTTTTCGAGTTCGCCTTCGGTCGTTCTCGTGTTACCCTTTTTATGAAAGTCCACCTTCGGCTTGGTTTTTCTTTTTCGAGTTCGCCTTCGGTCGTCCTCGTATTACCTTGGGTTTTAAAGTCCATCATCGGCTTGGTCTTTCTTTTCGAGTTCGCCTTCGGCCGTCCTCATGTTACCCTTTGTGTGAAAGTCTACCTTCGACTTGGTCTTTCTTTTTCGAGTTCGCCTTTGGCCATCGTCGTATTATCTTCGGTTTGAAAGTCCACCTTCGGCTTGGTCTTTCTTTTTGAGTTCCCCTTCGGCTGTCCTCGCGTTACCCTTTATTTGAAAGCCTACCTTCGGCTTAGTCTTTCTTTTCGAGTTCTACTTCGGGCGTCCTCGTATTATTTTAGGTTTTAAAAATCCACCTTCGGCTTGGTCTTTCTTTCCGAGTTCGCCTTCGGCCGTCCTCGTGTTACCCTTTGTTTGAAAGCCCACCTTCGGCTTGGCCTTTCTTTTTTGGGGTCGCCTTCGGCCGTCCTCGTATTATCTTGGGTTCGAAAGTCCACCTTCGGCTTGGTCTTTCTTTTCGAATTCGCCTTCGGCTGTCCTCGTGTTACCCTTTGTTTGAAAGTCCACCATCGGCTTGTTCTTTCTTTTTCTAGGTCGCCTTCGGTCGTCCTCGTATTATCTTGGGTTTGAAAGTCCACCTTCAGCTTGGTCTTTCTTTTTGAGTTCCCCTTCGGCTGTCCTCGCGTTACCCTTTATTTGAAAGCCTACCTTCGGCTTAGTCTTTCTTTTCGAGTTCTACTTCGACCGTCCTCGTATTATTTTGGGTTTTAAAAATCCACCTTCGGCTTGGTCTTTCTTTCCGAGTTCGCCTTCGGCCGTCCTCACGTTACCCTTTGTTTGAAAGTCAACCTTCGACTTGGTCTTTCTTTTTCGAGTTCGCCTTCGGTCGTCCTCGTATTATTTTGTTGTTGGAAAGTCCACCTACGGCTTGGTCTTTCTTTTCGAGTTCGCATTTGGCCGTTCTTGTGTTACCCTTTTTTTGAAAGTCCACCTTCGGCTTGGTTTTTCTTTTTCGAGTTCGCCTTCGGTCGTCCTCGTATTACCTTGGGTTTTAAAGTCCATCATCGGCTTGGTCTTTCTTTTCGAGTTCGCCTTCGACTGTCCTCGTGTTACCCTTTGTTTGAAAGTCCACCATCGGCTTGTTCTTTATTTTTCTAGGTCGCCTTCGGTCGTCCTCGTAATATCTTGGGTTTGAAAGTCCACCTTCAGCTTGGTCTTTCTTTTTGAGTTCCCCTTCGGCTGTCCTCGCGTTACCCTTTATTTGAAAGCCTACCTTCGGCTTACTCTTTCTTTTCGAGTTCTACTTCGACCGTCCTCGTATTATTTTGGGTTTTAAAAATCCACCGTCGGCTTGGTCTTTCTTTTTGAGTTCGCCTTCGGCCGTCCTCGTGTTACCCTTTGTTTGAAATCCCACTTTCGGCTTGGCCTTTCTTTTTTGGGGTCGCATTCGGCCGTCCTCGTATTATCTTGGGTTCGAAAGTCCACCTTCGGCTTGGTCTTTCTTTTCGAGTTCGCCTTCGGCTGTCCTCGTGTTACCCTTTGTTTGAAAGTCCACCATCGGCTTGTTCTTTCTTTTTCTAGGTCGCCTTCGGCCGTCCTCGTATTATCTTGGGTTTGAAAGTCCACCTTCAGCTTGGTCTTTCTTTTTGAGTTCCCCTTCGGCAGTCCTCGCGTTACCCTTTATTTGAAAGCCTACCTTCGGCTTAGTCTTTCTTTTCGAGTTCTACTTCGACCGTCCTCGTATTATTTTGGGTTTTAAAAATCCACCTTCGGCTTGGTCTTTCTTTCCGAGTTCGCCTTCGGCCGTCCTCGTGTTACCCTTTCTTTGAAAGCCCACCTTCGGCTTGGCCTTTCTTTTTTGGGGTCGCCTTCGGCCGTCCTCGTATTATCTTGGGTTCGAAAGTCCACCTTCGGCTTGGTCTTTCTTTCCGAGTTCGCCTTCGGCCGTCCTCGTGTTACCCTTTGTTTGAAAGCCCACCTTCGGCTTGGCCTTTCTTTTTTGGGGTCGCCTTCGGCCGTCCTCATATTATCTTGGGTTCGAAAGTCCACCTTCGGCTTGGTCTTTCTTTTCGAGTTCACCTTCGGCTGTCCTCGTGTTACCCTTTGTTTGAAAGTCCACCATCGGCTTGTTCTTTCTTTTTCTAGGTCGCCTTCGGTCGTCCTCGTATTATCTTGGGTTTGAAAGTCCACCTTCAGCTTGGTCTTTCTTTTTGAGTTCCCCTTCGGCTGTCCTCGCGTTACCCTTTATTTGAAAGCCTACCTTTGGCTTAGTCTTTCTTTTTGAGTTCTACTTCGACCGTCCTCGTATTATTTTGGGTTTTAAAAATCCACCTTCGGCTTGGTCTTTCTTTCCGAGTTCGCCTTCGGCCGTCCTCGTGTTACCCTTTGTTTGAAAGCCCACCTTCGGCTTGGCCTTTCTTTTTTGGGGTTGCCTTCGGCCGTCCTCGTATTATCTTGGGTTCGAAAGTCCACCTTCGGCTTGGTCTTTCTTTCCGAGTTCGCCTTCGGCCGTCCTCGTGTTACCCTTTGTTTGAAAGCCCACCTTCGGCTTGGCCTTTTTTTTTGGGGTCGCCTTCGGCCGTCCTCGTATTATCTTGGGTTCGAAAGTCCACCTTCGGCTTGGTCTTTCTTTTCGAGTTCGCCTTCGGCCGTCCTCGTGTTACCCTTTGTTTGAAAGTCCACCATCGGCTTGTTCTTTCTTTTTCTAGGTCGCCTTTGGTCGTCCTCGTATTATCTTGTGTTTGAAAGTCCACCTTCAGCTTGGTCTTTCTTTTTGAGTTCCCCTTCGGCTGTCCTCGCTTTACCCTTTATTTGAAAGCCTACCTTCGGCTTAGTCTTTCTTTTCGAGTTCTACTTCGACCGTCCTCGTATTATTTTGGGTTTTAAAAATCCACCTTCGGCTGGGTCTTTCTTTTCGAGTTCGCCTTCGGCCGTCCTCGTGTTACCCTTTGTTTGAAAATCAACCTTCGGCTTGGTCTTTCTTTTTCGAGTTCGCCTTCGGTCGTCCTCGTATTATCTTGGGTTTGAAAGCCAACCTTCGGCTTGGTCTTTCATTTCGAGTTTGCCTTCGGCCGTCCTCGTGTTACCCTTTGTTTGAAAGTCCACCTTTGGCTTGCTCTTTCTTTTCGAGTTCGCCTTCGGCCGTCCTCATATTATTTTGTTGTTTGAAAGTCCACCATCGGCTTGGTCTTTCTTTTTCGAGTTCGCCTTCGCCCGTCCTCGTATTATCTTGGGTTTGAAAGTCCACCTTCGGCTTGGTCTTTCTTTTCGTGTTCTCCTTCAGCCATCTTCGTATTATCCTGGGGTTTGAAAGTCCATCTTAGACTTGGTCTTTCTTTTCGAGTTCGCCTTCGGCCGTCCTCGCGTTACCCTTTGTTTGCAAGTCTACCTTCGGCTTAGTCTTTCTTTTCGAGTTCGCCTTCGGCCGTCCTCGTATTATTTTGTTGCTGGAAAGTCAACCTACGGCTTGGTATTTCTTTTCGAGTTCGCATTCGGCCGTTCTCGTGTTACCCTTTTTATGAAAGTCCACCTTCGGCTTGGTTTTTCTTTTTCGAGTTCGCCTTCGGTCGTCCTCGTATTACCTTGGGTTTTAAAGTCCATCATCGGCTTGGTCTTTCTTTTCGAGTTCGCCTTCGGCCGTCCTCGTGTTACCCTTTGTGTGAAAGTCTACCTTCGACTTGGTCTTTCTTTTTCGAGTTCGCCTTCGGCCATCGTCGTATTATCTTCGGTTTGAAAGTCCACTTTCGGCTTGGTCTATCTTTTCGAGTTCTCCTTCGCCGTCCTCGTGTTACCCTTTGTTTAAAAGTCCACCTTCGGCTTGTTATTCCTTTTTCTAGTTCGCCTTCGGCCGTCCTCGTATTATCTTAGGTTTGAAAGTCCACCTTCGGCTTGGTATTTCTTTTCGAGTTCGCCTTCGGCCGTCCTCGTGTTACCCTTTGTTTGAAAGCCCACCTTCGGCTTGGCCTTTCTTTTTTGGGGTCGCCTTCGGCTGTCCTCGTATTATCTTGGGTTCGAAAGTCCACCTTCGGCTTGGTCTTTCTTTTCGAGTTCGCCTTCGGCTGTCCTCGTGTTACCCTTTGTTTGAAAGTCCACCATCGGCTTGTTCTTTCTTTTTCTAGGTCGCCTTCGGTCGTCCTCGTATTATCTTGGGTTTGAAAGTCCACCTTCAGCTTGGTCTTTCTTTTTGAGTTCCCCTTCGGCTGTCCTCGCGTTACCCTTTATTTGAAAGCCTACCTTCGGCTTA
The DNA here is from genome assembly GCA_022829125.1 of Lathyrus tuberosus. Taxonomy (NCBI): domain Eukaryota; kingdom Viridiplantae; phylum Streptophyta; class Magnoliopsida; order Fabales; family Fabaceae; genus Lathyrus; species Lathyrus tuberosus. Next base: position 3,346,385 of record JALAZF010000438.1, read on the forward strand.
GTCTTTCTTTTCGAGTTCTACTTCGACCGTCCTCGTATTATTTTGGGTTTTAAAAATCCACCTTCGGCTTGGTCTTTCTTTCCGAGTTCGCCTTCGGCCGTCCTCGTGTTACCCTTTGTTTGAAAGCCCACCTTCGGCTTGGCCTTTCTTTTTTGGGGTCGCCTTCGGCCGTCCTCGTATTATCTTGGGTTCGAAAGTCCACCTTCGGATTGGTCTTTCTTTTCGAGTTCGCCTTCGGCTGTCCTCGTGTTACCCTTTGTTTGAAAGTCCACCATCGACTTGTTCTTTCTTTTTCTAGGTCGCCTTCGGTCGTCCTCGTATTATCTTGGGTTTGAAAGTCCACCTTCAGCTTGGTCTTTCTTTTTGAGTTCCCCTTCGGCTGTCCTCGCGTTACCCTTTATTTGAAAGCCGACCTTCGGCTTAGTCTTTTTTTTCGAGTTCTACTTCGACCGTCCTCGTATTATTTTGGGTTTTAAAAATCCACCTTCGGCTTGGTCTTTCTTTCCGAGTTCGCCTTCGGCCGTCCTCGTGTTACCCTTTGTTTGAAAATCAACCTTCGGCTTGGTCTTTGTTTTTCGAGTTCGCCTTCGGTCGTCCTCGTATTATCTTGGGTTTGAAAGCCAACCTTCGGCTTGGTCTTTCATTTCGAGTTTGCCTTCGGCCGTCCTCGTGTTACCCTTTGTTTGAAAGTCCACCTTTGGCTTGCTCTTTCTTTTCGAGTTCGCCTTCGGCCGTCCTCATATTATTTTGTTGTTTGAAAGTCCACCATCGGCTTGGTCTTTCTTTTTCGAGTTCGCCTTCGCCCGTCCTCGTATTATCTTGGGTTTGAAAGTCCACCTTCGGCTTGGTCTTTCTTTTCGTGTTCTCCTTCAGCCATCTTCGTATTATCCTGGGGTTTGAAAGTCCATCTTAGACTTGGTCTTTCTTTTCGAGTTCGCCTTCGGCCGTCCTCGCGTTACCCTTTGTTTGCAAAGTCTACCTTCGGCTTAGTCTTTCTTTTCGAGTTCGCCTTCGGCCGTCCTCGTATTATTTTGTTGCTGGAAAGTCAACCTACGGCTTGGTATTTCTTTTCGAGTTCGCATTCGGCCGTTCTCGTGTTACCCTTTTTATGAAAGTCCACCTTCGGCTTGGTTTTTCTTTTTCGAGTTCGCCTTCGGTCGTCCTCGTATTACCTTGGGTTTTAAAGTCCATCATCGGCTTGGTCTTTATTTTCGAGTTCGCCTTCGGCCGTCCTCGTGTTACCCTTTGTGTGAAAGTCTACCTTCGACTTGGTCTTTCTTTTTCGAGTTCGCCTTCGGCCATCGTCGTATTATCTTCGGTTTGAAAGTCCACCTTCGGCTTCGTCTTTCTTTTTGAGTTCCCCTTCGGGTGTCCTCGCGTTACCCTTTATTTGAAAGCCTACCTTCGGCTTAGTCTTTCTTTTCGAGTTCTACTTCGGCCGTCCTCGTATTATTTTGGGTTTTAAAAATCCACCTTCGGCTTGGTCTTTCTTTCCGAGTTCGCCTTCGGCCGTCCTCGTGTTACCCTTTGTTTGAAAGCCCACCTTCGGCTTGGCCTTTATTTTTTGGGGTCGCCTTCGGCCGTCCTCGTATTATCTTGGGTTCGAAAGTCCACCTTCGGCTTGGTCTTTCTTTTCGAGTTCGCCTTCGGCTGTCCTCGTGTTACCCTTTGTTTGAAAGTCCATCATCGGCTTGTTCTTTCTTTTTCTAGGTCGCCTTCGGTCGTCCTAGTATTATCTTGGGTTTGAAAGTCCACCTTCAGCTTGGTATTTCTTTTTGAGTTCCCCTTCGGCTGTCCTCGCGTTACCCTTTATTTGAAAGCCTACCTTCGGCTTAGTCTTTCTTTTCGAGTTCTACTTCGACCGTCCTCGTATTATTTTGGGTTTTAAAAATCCACCTTCGGCTTGGTCTTTCTTTCCGAGTTCGCCTTCGGCCGTCCTCGCGTTACCCTTTGTTTGAAAGTCAACCTTCGACTTGGTCTTTCTTTTTCGAGTTCGCCTTCGGTCGTCCTCGTATTATTTTGTTGTTGGAAAGTCCACCTACGACTTGGTCTTTCTTTTCGAGTTCGCATTTGGCCGTTCTTGTGTTACCCTTTTTTTGAAAGTCCACCTTCGGCTTGGTTTTTCTTTTTCGAGTTCGCCTTCGGTCGTCCTCGTATTACCTTGGGTTTTAAAGTCCATCATCGGCTTGGTCTTTCTTTTCGAGTTCGCCTTCGGCTGTCCTCGTGTTACCCTTTGTTTGAAAGTCCACCATCGGCTTGTTCTTTCTTTTTCTAGGTCGCCTTCGGTCGTCCTCGTATTATCTTGGGTTTGAAAGTCCACCTTCAGCTTGGTCTTTCTTTTTGAGTTCCCCTTCGGCTGTCCTCGCGTTACCCTTTATTTGAAAGCCTACCTTCGGCTTAGTCTTTCTTTTCGAGTTCTACTTCGACCGTCCTCGTATTATTTTGGGTTTTAAAAATCCACCTTCGGCTTGGTCTTTCTTTCCGAGTTCGTCTTAGGCCATCCTCGTGTTACCCTTTGTTTGAAAGCCCACCTTCGGCTTGGCCTTTCTTTTTTGGGGTCGACTTCGGTCGTCCTCGTATTATCTTGGGTTCGAAAGTCCACCTTCGGCTTGGTCTTTCTTTTCGAGTTCGCCTTCGGCTGTCCTCGCGTTACCCTTTGTTTGAAAGTCTACCATCGGCTTGTTCTTTCTTTTTCTAGGTCGCCTTCGGTCGTCCTCGTATTATCTTGGGTTTGAAAGTCCACCTTCAGCTTGGTCTTTCTTTTTGAGTTCCCCTTCGGCTGTCCTCGCGTTACCCTTTATTTGAAAGCCTACCTTCGGCTTAGTCTTTCTTTTCGAGTTCTACTTTGACCGTCCTCGTATTATTTTGGGTTTTAAAAATCCACCTTCGGCTTGGTCTTTCTTTCCGAGTTCGCCTTCGGCCGTCCTCGTGTTACCCTTTGTTTGAAAATCAACCTTCGGCTTGGTCTTTCTTTTTCGAGTTCGCCTTCGGTCGTCCTCGTATTATCTTGGGTTTGAAAGCCAAACTTCGGCTTGGTCTTTCATTTCGAGTTTGCCTTCGGCCGTCCTCGTGTTACCCTTTGTTTGAAAGTCCACCTTTGGCTTGCTCTTTCTTTTCGAGTTCGCCTTCGGCCGTCCTCATATTATTTTGTTGTTTGAAAGTCCACCATCGGCTTGGACTTTCTTTTTCGAGTTCGCCTTCGCCCGTCCTCATATTATCTTGTGTTTGAAAGTCCACCTTCGGCTTGGTCTTTCTTTTCGTGTTCTCCTTCAGCCGTCTTCGTATTATCCTGGGGTTTGAAAGTCCATCTTAGACTTGGTCTTTCTTTTCGAGTTCGCCTTCGGCCGTCCTCGCGTTACCCTTTGTTTGCAAGTCTACCTTCGGCTTAGTCTTTCTTTTCGAGTTCGCCTTCGGCCGTCCTCGTATTATTTTGTTGCTGGAAAGTCAACCTACGGCTTGGTATTTTTTTTCGAGTTCGCATTCGGCCGTTCTCGTGTTACCCTTTTTATGAAAGTCCAGCTTCGGCTTGGTTATTCTTTTTCGAGTTCGCCTTCGGTCGTCCTCGTATTACCTTAGGTTTTAAAGTTCATCATCGGCTTGGTCTTTCTTTTCGAGTTTGCCTTCGGCCGTCCTCGTGTTACCCTTTCTGTGAAAGTCTACCTTCGACTTGGTCTTTCTTTTTCGAGTTCGCCTTTGGCCATCGTCGTATTATCTTCGGTTTGAAAGTCCACCTTCGGCTTGGTCTTTCTTTTCGAGTTCTCCTTCGCCGTCCTCGTGTTACCCTTTGTTTGAAAGTCCACCTTCAGCTTGTTATTCCTTTTTCTAGTTCGCCTTCGGCCGTCCTCGTATTATCTTAGGTTTGAAAGTCCACCTTCGGCTTGGTATTTCTTTTCGAGTTCGCCTTCGGCTGTCCTCGTGTTACCCTTTGTTTGAAAGTCCACCTTCGGCTTGTTATTCCTTTTTCTAGTTCGCCTTCGGCCGTCCTCGTATTATCTTAGGTTTGAAAGTCCACCTTCGGCTTGGTATTTCTTTTCGAGTTCGCCTTCGGCCGTCCTCGTGTTACCCTTTGTTTGAAAGCCCACCTTCGGCTTGGCCTTTCTTTTTTGGGGTCGCCTTCGGCCGTCCTCGTATTATCTTGGGTTCGAAAGTCCACCTTCGGCTTGGTCTTTCTTTTCGAGTTCGCCTTCGGCTGTCCTCGTGTTACCCTTTGTTTGAAAGTCCACCATCGGCTTGTTCTTTCTTTTTCTAGGTCGCCTTCGGTCGTCCTCGTATTATCTTGGGTTTGAAAGTCCACCTTCAGCTTGGTCTTTCTTTTTTAGTTCCCCTTCGGCTATCCTCGCGTTACCCTTTATTTGAAAGCCTACCTTCGGCTTAGTCTTTCTTTTCGAGTTCTACTTCGACCGTCCTCGTATTATTTTGGGTTTTAAAAATCCACCTTCGGCTTGGTCTTTCTTTCCGAGTTCGCCTTCGGCCGTCCTCGTGTTACCCTTTGTTTGAAAGCCCACCTTCGGCTTGGGCTTTCTTTTTTGGGGTCGCCTTCGGCCGTCCTCGTATTATCTTGGGTTCGAAAGTCCACCTTCGGATTGGTCTTTCTTTTCGAGTTCGCCTTCGGCTGTCCTCGTGTTACCCTTTGTTTGAAAGTCCACCATCGACTTGTTCTTTCTTTTTCTAGGTCGCCTTCGGTCGTCCTCGTATTATCTTGGGTTTGAAAGTCCACCTTCAGCTTGGTCTTTCTTTTTGAGTTCCCCTTCGGCTGTCCTCGCGTTACCCTTTATTTGAAAGCCGACCTTCGGCTTAGTCTTTCTTTTCGAGTTCTACTTCGACCGTCCTCGTATTATTTTGGGTTTTAAAAATCCACCTTCGGCTTGGTCTTTCTTTCCGAGTTCGCCTTCGGCCGTCCTCGTGTTACCCTTTGTTTGAAAATCAACCTTCGGCTTGGTCTTTGTTTTTCGAGTTCGCCTTCGGTCGTCCTCGTATTATCTTGGGTTTGAAAGCCAACCTTCGGCTTGGTCTTTCATTTCGAGCTTGCCTTCGGCCGTCCTCGTGTTACCCTTTGTTTGAAAGTCCACCTTTGGCTTGCTCTTTCTTTTCGAGTTCGCCTTCGGCCGTCCTCATATTATTTTGTTGTTTGAAAGTCCACCATCGGCTTGGTCTTTCTTTTTCGAGTTCGCCTTCGCCCGTCCTCGTATTATCTTGGGTTTGAAAGTCCACCTTCGGCTTGGTCTTTCTTTTCGTGTTCTCCTTCAGCCATCTTCGTATTATCCTGGGGTTTGAAAGTCCATCTTAGACTTGGTCTTTCTTTTCGAGTTCGCCTTCGGCCGTCCTCGCGTTACCCTTTGTTTGCAAAGTCTACCTTCGGCTTAGTCTTTCTTTTCGAGTTCGCCTTCGGCCGTCCTCGTATTATTTTGTTGCTGGAAAGTCAACCTACGGCTTGGTATTTCTTTTCGAGTTCGCATTCGGCCGTTCTCGTGTTACCCTTTTTATGAAAGTCCACCTTCGGCTTGGTTTTTCTTTTTCGAGTTCGCCTTCGGTCGTCCTCGTATTACCTTGGGTTTTAAAGTCCATCATCGGCTTGGTCTTTATTTTCGAGTTCGCCTTCGGCCGTCCTCGTGTTACCCTTTGTGTGAAAGTCTACCTTCGACTTGGTCTTTCTTTTTCGAGTTCGCCTTCGGCCATCGTCGTATTATCTTCGGTTTGAAAGTCCACCTTCGGCTTCGTCTTTCTTTTTGAGTTCCCCTTCGGGTGTCCTCGCGTTACCCTTTATTTGAAAGCCTACCTTCGGCTTAGTCTTTCTTTTCGAGTTCTACTTCGGCCGTCCTCGTATTATTTTGGGTTTTAAAAATCCACCTTCGGCTTGGTCTTTCTTTCCGAGTTCGCCTTCGGCCGTCCTCGTGTTACCCTTTGTTTGAAAGCCCACCTTCGGCTTGGCCTTTATTTTTTGGGGTCGCCTTCGGCCGTCCTCGTATTATCTTGGGTTCGAAAGTCCACCTTCGGCTTGGTCTTTCTTTTCGAGTTCGCCTTCGGCTGTCCTCGTGTTACCCTTTGTTTGAAAGTCCATCATCGGCTTGTTCTTTCTTTTTCTAGGTCGCCTTCGGTCGTCCTAGTATTATCTTGGGTTTGAAAGTCCACCTTCAGCTTGGTATTTCTTTTTGAGTTCCCCTTCGGCTGTCCTCGCGTTACCCTTTATTTGAAAGCCTACCTTCGGCTTAGTCTTTCTTTTCGAGTTCTACTTCGACCGTCCTCGTATTATTTTGGGTTTTAAAAATCCACCTTCGGCTTGGTTTTTCTTTCCGAGTTCGCCTTCGGCCGTCCTCGCGTTACCCTTTGTTTGAAAGTCAACCTTCGACTTGGTCTTTCTTTTTCGAGTTCGCCTTCGGTCGTCCTCGTATTATTTTGTTGTTGGAAAGTCCACCTACGACTTGGTCTTTCTTTTCGAGTTCGCATTTGGCCGTTCTTGTGTTACCCTTTGTTTGAAAGTCCACCATCGGCTTGTTCTTTCTTTTTCTAGGTCGCCTTCGGTCGTCCTCGTATTATCTTGGGTTTGAAAGTCCACCTTCAGCTTGGTCTTTCTTTTTGAGTTCCCCTTCGGCTGTCCTCGCGTTACCCTTTATTTGAAAGCCTACCTTCGGCTTAGTCTTTCTTTTCGAGTTCTACTTCGACCGTCCTCGTATTATTTTGGGTTTTAAAAATCCACCTTCGGCTTGGTCTTTCTTTCCGAGTTCGCCTTAGGCCATCCTCGTGTTACCCTTTGTTTGAAAGCCCACCTTCGGCTTGGCCTTTCTTTTTTGGGGTCGACTTCGGCCGTCCTCGTATTATCTTGGGTTCGAAAGTCCACCTTCGGCTTGGTCTTTCTTTTCGAGTTCGCCTTCGGCTGTCCTCGTGTTACCCTTTGTTTGAAAGTCCACCATCGGCTTGTTCTTTCTTTTTCTAGGTCGCCTTCGGTCGTCCTCGTATTATCTTGGGTTTGAAAGTCCACCTTCAGCTTGGTCTTTCTTTTTGAGTTCCCCTTCGGCTGTCCTCGCGTTACCCTTTATTTGAAAGCCTACCTTCGGCTTAGTCTTTCTTTTCGAGTTCTACTTTGACCGTCCTCGTATTATTTTGGGTTTTAAAAATCCACCTTCGGCTTGGTCTTTCTTTCCGAGTTCGCCTTCGGCCGTCCTCGTGTTACCCTTTGTTTGAAAATCAACCTTCGGCTTGGTCTTTCTCTTTCGAGTTCGCCTTCGGTCGTCCTCGTATTATCTTGGGTTTGAAAGCCAAACTTCGGCTTGGTCTTTCATTTCGAGTTTGCCTTCGGCCGTCCTCGTGTTACCCTTTGTTTGAAAGTCCACCTTTGGCTTGCTCTTTCTTTTCGAGTTCGCCTTCGGCCGTCCTCATATTATTTTGTTGTTTGAAAGTCCACCATCGGCTTGGACTTTCTTTTTCGAGTTCGCCTTCGCCCGTCCTCGTATTATCTTGTGTTTGAAAGTCCACCTTCGGCTTGGTCTTTCTTTTCGTGTTCTCCTTCAGCCGTCTTCGTATTTTCCTGGGGTTTGAAAGTCCATCTTAGACTTGGTCTTTCTTTTCGAGTTCGCCTTCGGCCGTCCTCGCGTTACCCTTTGTTTGCAAGTCTACCTTCGGCTTAGTCTTTCTTTTCGAGTTCGCCTTCAGCCGTCCTCGTATTATTTTGTTGCTGGAAAGTCAACCTACGGCTTGGTATTTCTTTTCGAGTTCGCATTCGGCCATTCTCGTGTTACCCTTTTTATGAAAGTCCAGCTTCGGCTTGGTTTTTCTTTTTCGAGTTCGCCTTCGGTCGTCCTCGTATTACCTTGGGTTTTAAAGTTCATCATCGGCTTGGTCTTTCTTTTCGAATTTTCCTTCGGTCGTCCTCGTGTTACCCTTTGTGTGAAAGTCTACCTTCGACTTGGTCTTTCTTTTTCGAGTTCGCCTTCGGCCATCGTCGTATTATCTTCGGTTTGAAATCCACCTTCGGCTTGGTCTTTCTTTTCGAGTTCTCCTTCGCCGTCCTCGTGTTACCCTTTGTTTGAAAGTCCACCTTCAGCTTGTTATTCCTTTTTCTAGTTCGCCTTCGGCCGTCCTCGTATTATCTTAGGTTTGAAAGTCCACCTTCGGCTTGGTATTTCTTTTCGAGTTCGCCTTCGGCTGTCCTCGTGTTACCCTTTGTTTGAAAGTCCACCATCGGCTTGTTCTTTCTTTTTCTAGGTCGCCTTCGGTCGTCCTTGTATTATCTTGGGTTTGAAAGTTCACCTTCAGCTTGGTATTTCTTTTTGAGTTGCCCTTCGGCTGTCCTCGCGTTACCCTTTATTTGAAATCCTACCTTCAGCTTAGTCTTTCTTTTCGAGTTCTACTTCGACCGTCCTCGTATTATTTTGGGTTTTAAAAATCCACCTTCGGCTTGGTCTTTCTTTCCGAGTTCGCCTTCGGCCGTCCTCGTGTTACACTTTGTTTGAAAGTCAACCTTTGGCTTGGTCTTTCTTTTTCGAGTTCGCCTTCGGTCGTCCTCGTATTATCTTGGGTTTGAAAGCCAACCTTCGGCTTGGTCTTTCATTTCGAGTTCGCCTTCGGCCATCCTCGTGTTACCCTTTGTTTGAAAGTCCACCTTTGGCTTGCACTTTCTTTTCGAGTTCGCCTTCGGCCATCCTCATATTATTTTGCTGTTTGAAAGTCCACCTTCGGCTTGGTCTTTCTTTTCATGTTCTCCTTCAACCGTCTTCGTATTATCCTGGGGTTTGAAAGTCCATCTTAGACTTGGTCTTTCTTTTCGAGTTCGCCTTCGGCCGTCCTCGCGTTACCCTTTGTTTGAAAGTCTACCTTCGGCTTAGTCTTTCTTTTCGAGTTCACCTTGGGTCGTCCTCTTATTACCTTGGGTTTGAAAGTCCACCATCGGCTTGGTCTTTCTTTTCGAGTTTGCCTTCGGCCGTCCTCGTGTTACCCTTTGTGTGAAAGTCTACCTTCGGCTTGGTATTCCTTTTTCTAGTTCGCCTTCGGCCGTCCTCGTATTACCTTGGATTTTAAAGTCCATCATCTGCTTGGTCTTTCTTTTCGAGTTCGCCTTCGGCCGTCCTCGTGTTACCCTTTGTGTGAAAGTCTACCTTCGACTTGGTCTTTCTTTTTCGAGTTCGCCTTCGGCCATCGTCGTATTATCTTCGGTTTGAAAGTCCACCTTCGGCTTGGTCTTTCTTTTCGAGTTCTCCTTCGACCGTCCTCGTGTTACCCTTTGTTTGAAAATCCACCTTCGGCTTGGTATTCCCTTTTCTAGTTCGCCTTAGGCCGTCCTCGTATTATCTTTGGTTTGAAAGTCTACCTTCGGCTTGGTATTTCTTTTCGAGTTCGCCTTCGGCCGTCCTCTTGTTACCCTTTGTTTGAAAGTCCACCTTTGGCTTGCTCTTTCTTTTCGAGTTCGCCTTCGGCCGTCCTCGTATTATTTTCTTGTTTAAAAGTCCACCATCGGCTTGGTATTTCTTTTTCAAGTTCGCCTTCGGCCGTCCTCGTATTATCTTGGGTTTGAAAGTTCACCTTCGGCTTGGTCTTTCTTTTCGTGTTCTCCTTCAGCCGTCTTCGTATTATCCTGGGGTTTGAAAGTCCATCTTAGACTTGGTCTTTCTTTTTGAGTTCTCCTTCGGCCGTCCCCGCGTTACCCTTTGTTTGAAAGTCTACCTTCGGCTTAGTCTTTCTTTTCGAGTTCGCCTTCGGCCATCCTCGTATTATTTTGTTGTTGGAAAGTCCACCTACGACCTGGTCTTTCTTTTCGAGTTCGAATTCGGCCGTTCTCGTGTTACCTTTTTTTGAAAGTCCACCTTCGGCTTGGTTTTTCTTTTTCGAGTTCGCCTTGGGTCGTCCTCTTATTACCTTGGGTTTGAAAGTCCACCATCGGCTTGGTCTTTCTTTTCGAGTTTGCCTTCGGCCGTCCTCGTGTTACCCTTTGTGTGAAAGTCTACCTTCGGCTTGGTATTCCTTTTTCTAGTTCGCCTTCGGCCGTCCTCGTATTATCTTGGGTTTGAAAGTCCATCTTCGGCTTGGTGTTTCTTTTCGAGTTCGCCTTCGGTCGTCCTCGTGTTACCCTTTGTTTGAAAGTCCACCTTCGGTTTGCCATTTCTTTTTTGAGGTCTCCTTCGGCCGTCCTCGTATTATCTTGGGTTTGAAAGTCCACATTCGGCTTGGTCTTTCTTTTCGAGTTCGCCTTCGGCCGTCCTCGTGTTACCCTTTGTTTGAAAGTCCACCTTTGGCTTGGTCTTTCTTTTCGAGTTCGCCTTCGGCCGTCCTCGTGTTACCCTTTGTTTGAAAGTCCACCTTCGGCTTGGTCTTTCTTTTTCTAGGTCGCCTTCGGCCGTCCTCATATTATCTTGGGTTTGATAGTCCACCTTCGGCTTGGTCTTTCTTTTCGAGTTCGCCTTCAGCCGTCTTCATATTATCTTGGGTTTGAAAGTCCACCTTCGGCTTGGTCTTTCTTTTCGAGTTCACCTCCGGCCGTCCTCGCGTTACCCATTGTTTTAAAGTCTACCTTCGACTTAGTCTTTCTTTTCGAGCTTGTCTTCGCCCGTCCACTTATTATTTTGTTGTTGGAAAGTCCACCTACGGCTTGGTCTTTCTTTTCGAGTTCGCATTTGGCCGTTCTTGTGTTACCCTTTTTTTGAAAGTCCACCTTCGGCTTGGTTTTTCTTTTTCGAGTTCGCCTTCAGTCGTCCTCGTATTACCTTGGGTTTTAAAGTCCATCATCGGCTTGGTCTTTCTTTTCGAGTTCGCCTTCGGCCGTCCTCGTGTTACCCTTTTTGTGAAAGTCTACCTTCGACTTGGTCTTTCTTTTTCGAGTTCGCCTTCGCCCATCGTCGTATTATCTTCGGTTTGAAAGTCCACCTTCGGCTTGGTCTTTCTTTTGGAGTTCTCCTTCGACCGTCCTCGTGTTACCCTTTGTCTGAAAGTCCACCTTCGGCTTGGTATTCCTTTTTCTAGTTCGCCTTCGGCCGTCCTCATATTATCTTAGGTTTGAAAGTCCACCTTCGGCTTGGAATTTCTTTTTGAGTTCGCCTTCGGCCGTCCTCGTGTTACCCTTTGTTTGAAAGTCCACCTTCGGCTTGGCCTTTCTTTTTCTAGGTCACCTTCGGCCGTCCTCGTATTATCTTTGGTTCGAAAGTCCACCTTCGGCTTGGTCTTTCTTTTCGAGTTCGCCTTCGGCTGTCCTCGTGTTACCCTTTGTTTGAAAGTCCACCTTCGGCTTGTTCTTTCTTTTTCTAGGTCGCCTTCGGTCGTCCTCGTATTATCTTAGGTTTGAAAGTCCACCTTCGGCTTGGTCTTTCTTTTTGAGTTTGCCTTTGGCCGTCCTCATGTTACCCTTTGTTTGAAAGTCCACCTTCGGCTTGGTCTTTCTTTTTCGAGTTCGTCTTAGCCGTCCTCGTATTATCTTGGGTTTGAAAGTCCACCTTCAGCTTGGTCTTTCTTTTTGAGTTCCCCATCGGCTTGTTCTTTCTTTTTCTAGGCCGCCTTCGGTCGTCCTCGTATTATCTTGGGTTTGAAAGTCCACCTTCAGCTTGGTATTTCTTTTTGAGTTGCCCTTCGGCTGTCCTCGCGTTACCCTTTATTTGAAAGCCTACCTTCAGCTTAGTCTTTCTTTTCGAGTTCTACTTCGACCGTCCTCGTATTATTTTGGGTTTTAAAAATCCACCTTCGGCTTGGTCTTTCTTTCCGAGTTCGCCTTCGGCCGTCCTCGTGTTACCCTTTGTTTGAAAGTCAACCTTCAGCTTGGTCTTTCTTTTTCGAGTTCGCCTTCGGTCGTCCTCGTATTATCTTGGGTTTGAAAGCCAACCTTCGGCTTGGTCTTTCATTTCGAGTTCGCCTTCGGCCGTCCTCGTGTTACCCTTTGTTTGAAAGTCCAACTTTGGCTTGCACTTTCTTTTCGAGTTCGCCTTCGGCCATCCTCATATTATTTTGCTGTTTGAAAGTCCACCTTCGGCTTGGTCTTTCTTTTCATGTTCTCCTTCAACCGTCTTCGTATTATCCTGGGGTTTGAAAGTCCATCTTAGACTTGGTCTTTCTTTTCGAGTTCGCCTTCGGCCGTCCTCGCGTTACCCTTTGTTTGAAAGTCTACCTTCGGCTTAGTCTTTCTTTTCGAGTTCGCCTTGGGTCGTCCTCTTATTACCTTGGGTTTGAAAGTCCACCATCGGCTTGGTCTTTCTTTTCGAGTTTGCCTTCGGCCGTCCTCGTGTTACCCTTTGTGTGAAAGTCTACCTTCGGCTTGGTATTCCTTTTTCTAGTTCGCCTTCGACCGTCCTCGTATTACCTTGGATTTTAAAGTCCATCATCTACTTGGTCTTTCTTTTCGAGTTCGCCTTCGGCCGTCCTCGTGTTACCCTTTGTGTGAAAGTCTACCTTCGACTTGGTCTTTCTTTTTCGAGTTCGCCTTCGGCCATCGTCGTATTATCTTCGGTTTGAAAGTCCACCTTCGGCTTGGTCTTTCTTTTCGAGTTCTCCTTCGACCGTCCTCGTGTTACCCTTTGTTTGAAAATCCACCTTCGGCTTGGTATTCCCTTTTCTAGTTCGCCTTAGGCCGTCCTCGTATTATCTTTGGTTTGAAAGTCTACCTTCGGCTTGGTATTTCTTTTCGAGTTCGCCTTCGGCCGTCCTCTTGTTACCCTTTGTTTGAAAGTCCACCTTTGGGTTGCTCTTTCTTTTCGAGTTCGCCTTCGGCCGTCCTCGTATTATTTTCTTGTTTAAAAGTCCACCATCGGCTTGGTATTTCTTTTTCAAGTTCGCCTTCGGCCGTCCTCGTATTATCTTGGGTTTGAAAGTTCACCTTCGGCTTGGTCTTTCTTTTCGTGTTCTCCTTCAGCCGTCTTCGTATTATCCTGGGGTTTGAAAGTCCATCTTAGACTTGGTCTTTCTTTTTGAGTTCGCCTTCGGCCGTCCCCGCGTTACCCTTTGTTTGAAAGTCTACCTTCGGCTTAGTCTTTCTTTTCGAGTTCGCCTTCGGCCGTCCTCGTATTATTTTGTTGTTGGAAAGTCCACCTACGACCTGGTCTTTCTTTTCGAGTTCGAATTCGGCCATTCTCGTGTTACCTTTTTTTGAAAGTCCACCTTCGGCTTGGTTTTTCTTTTTCGAGTTCGCCTTGGGTCGTCCTCTTATTACCTTGGGTTTGAAAGTCCACCATCGGCTTGGTATTTCTTTTCGAGTTCGCCTTCGGCCGTCCTCTTGTTACCCTTTGTTTGAAAGTCCACCTTTGGGTTGCTCTTTCTTTTCGAGTTCGCCTTCGGCCGTCCTCGTATTATTTTCTTGTTTAAAAGTCCACCATCGGCTTGGTATTTCTTTTTCAAGTTCGCCTTCGGCCGTCCTCGTATTATCTTGGGTTTGAAAGTTCACCTTCGGCTTGGTCTTTCTTTTCGTGTTCTCCTTCAGCCGTCTTCGTATTATCCTGGGGTTTGAAAGTCCATCTTAGACTTGGTCTTTCTTTTTGAGTTCGCCTTCGGCCGTCCCCGCGTTACCCTTTGTTTGAAAGTCTACCTTCGGCTTAGTCTTTCTTTTCGAGTTCGCCTTCGGCCGTCCTCGTATTATTTTGTTGTTGGAAAGTCCACCTACGACCTGGTCTTTCTTTTCGAGTTCGAATTCGGCCATTCTCGTGTTACCTTTTTTTGAAAGTCCACCTTCGGCTTGGTTTTTCTTTTTCGAGTTCGCCTTGGGTCGTCCTCTTATTACCTTGGGTTTGAAAGTCCACCATCGGCTTGGTCTTTCTTTTCGAGTTTGCCTTCGGCCGTCCTCGTGTTACCCTTTGTGTGAAAGTCTACCTTCGGCTTGGTATTCCTTTTTCTAGTTCGCCTTCGGCCGTCCTCGTATTATCTTGGGTTTGAAAGTCCACCTTCGGCTTGGTCTTTCTTTTCGAGTTTGCCTTCGGCCGTCCTCGTGTTACCCTTTGTGTGAAAGTCTACCTTCGGCTTGGTATTCCTTTTTCTAGTTCGCCTTCGGCCGTCCTCGTATTATCTTGGGTTTGAAAGTCCACCTTCGGCTTGGAATTTCTTTTTGAGTTCGCCTTCGGCCGTCCTCGTGTTACCCTTTGTTTGAAACTCCACCTTCGGCTTGGTCTTTCTTTTTCTAGGTCGCCTTCGGCCGTCCTCATATTATCTTGGGTTTGAAAGTCCACCTTCGGCTTGGTCTTTCTTTTCGAGTTCGCCTTCAGCCGTCTTCATATTATCTTGGGTTTGAAAGTCCACCTTCGGCTTGGTCTTTCTTTTCGAGTTCACCTTCGGCCGTCCTCGCGTTACCCATTGTTTTAAAGTCTACCTTCGACTTAGTCTTTCTTTTCGAGCTTGTCTTCGCCCGTCCACTTATTATTTTGTTGTTGGAAAGTCCACCTACGGCTTGGTCTTTCTTTTCGAGTTCGCATTTGACCGTTCTTGTGTTACCCTTTTTTTGAAAGTCCACCTTCGGCTTGGTTTTTCTTTTTCGAGTTCGCCTTCAATCGTCCTCGTATTACCTTGGGTTTTAAAGTCCATCATCGGCTTGGTCTTTCTTTTCGAGTTCGCCTTCGGCCGTCCTCGTGTTACCCTTTTTGTGAAAGTCTACCTTCGACTTGGTCTTTCTTTTTCGAGTTCGCCTTCGCCCATCGTCGTATTATCTTCGGTTTGAAAGTCCACCTTCGGCTTGGTCTTTCTTTTGGAGTTCTCCTTCGACCGTCCTCGTGTTACCCTTTGTCTGAAAGTCCACCTTCGGCTTGGTATTCCTTTTTCTAGTTCGCCTTCGGCCGTCCTCGTATTATCTTAGGTTTGAAAGTCCACCTTCGGCTTGGAATTTATTTTTGAGTTCGCCTTCGGGCGTCCTCGTGTTACCCTTTGTTTGAAAGTCCACCTTCGGCTTGGCCTTTCTTTTTCTAGGTCGCCTTCGGCCGTCCTCGTATTATCTTTGGTTCGAAAGTCCCCCTTCGGCTTGGTCTTTCTTTTCGAGTTCGCCTTCGGCTGTCCTCGTGTTACCCTTTGTTTGAAAGTCCACCTTCGGCTTGTTCTTTCTTTTTCTAGGTCGCCTTCGGTCGTCCTCGTATTATCTTAGGTTTGAAAGTCCACCTTCGGCTTGGTCTTTCTTTTTGAGTTTGCCTTTGGCCGTCCTCATGTTACCCTTTGTTTGAAAGTCCACCTTCGGCTTGGTCTTTCTTTTTCGAGTTCGTCTTAGCCGTCCTCGTATTATCTTGGGTTTGAAAGTCCACCTTCAGCTTGGTCTTTCTTTTTGAGTTCCCCATCGGCTGTCCTCGCGTTACCCTTTATTTGAAAGCCTACCTTCGGCTTAGTCTTTCTTTTCGAGTTCTACTTCGACCGTCCTCGTATTATTTTGGGTTTTAAAAGTCCACCTTCGGCTTGGTCTTTCTTTCGGAGTTCGCCTTCGGTCGTCCTCGTGTTACCCTTTGTTTGAAAGTCAACCTTCGGCTTAGTCTTTCTTTTTCGAGTTCGCCTTCGGTCGTCCTCGTATTATCTTGTGTTTGAAAGCCAACCTTCGGCTTGGTCTTTCATTTCGAGTTCGCCTTCGGCCGTCCTCGTGTTACCCTTTGTTTGAAAATCCACCTTTGGCTTGCTCTTTCTTTTCGAGTTCGCCTTCAGCCGTCCTCGTATTATTTTGTTATTTGAAAGTCCACCATCGGCTTGGTCTTTCTTTTTTGAGTTCGCCTTCGGCCGTCCTCGTATTATCTTGGGTTTGAAAGTCCACCTTTGGCTTGGTCTTTCTTTTCGTGTTCTCCTTCAGCCGTCTTCGTATTATCCTGGGGTTTGAAAGTCCATCTTAGACTTGGTCTTTCTTTTCGAGTTCGCCTTCGGCCATCCTCGCGTTACCCTTTGTTTGCAAGTCTACCTTCGGCTTAGTCTTTCTTTTCGAGTTCGCCTTCGGCCGTCCTCGTATTATTTTGTTGCAGGAAAGTCCACCTACGGCTTGGTCTTTCTTTTCGAGTTCGTATTCGACCGTTCTCGTGTTACCCTTTGTGTGAAAGTCTACCTTCGACTTGGTCTTTATTTTTCGAGTTCGCCTTCGGCCATCGTCGTATTATCTTGGGTTTGAAAGTCCACCTTCGGCTTGGTCTTTCTTTTCGAGTTCGCCTTCGGCCGTCCTCGTGTTACCCTTTGTTTGAAAGTCCACCTTCGGCTTGGTCTTTCTTTTTCTAGGTCGACTTCGGTCGTCCTCGTATTATCTTGGGTTTGAAAGTCCACCTTGGGCTTGGTCTTTCTTTTTGAGTTCGCCTTTGGCCGTCCTCATGTTACCCTTTGTTTGAAAGTCCACCTTCGGCTTTGTCTTTTTTTTCGAGTTCGTCTTAGGCCGTCCTCGTATTATCTTGGGTTTGAAAGTCCACCTTCGGCTTGGTCTTTCTTTTCGAGTTCGCCTTCGGTTGTCCTCGCGTTACCCTTTATTTGAAAGCCTACCTTCGGCTTAGTCTTTCTTTTTGAGTTCTCCTTCGACCGTCCTCGTATTATTTTGTTGTTTGAAAGTCCACCTTCGGCTTGGTCTTTCTTTCCGAGTTCGCCTTCGGCTGTCCTCGTGTTACCCTTTGTTTGAAAGTCAACCTTCGGCTTGGTCTGTCTTTTTCGAGTTCGCCTTCGGTCGTCCTGGTATTATCTTGGGTTTGAAAGTCCACCTTCGGCTTGGTGTTTCATTTCTAGTTCGCCTTCGGCCGTCCTCGCGTTACCCTTTGTTTGCAAGTCTACCTTCGGCTTAGTCTTTATTTTCGAGTTCGCCTTCGGCCGTCCTCATATTATTTTGTTGCTGGAAAGTCCACCTACGGCTTGGTCTTTCTTTTCGAGTTCGCATTCGGCCGTTCTCGTGTTACCCTTTTTTTGAAAGTCCACCTTCGGCTTGGTTTTTCTTTTTTGAGTTCGCCTTGGGTCGTCCTCTTATTACCTTGGGTTTGAAAGTCCACAATCGGCTTGGTCTTTCTTTTCGAGTTCGCCTTCGGCCGTCCTCGTGTTACCCTTTGTGTGAAAGTCTACCTTCGACTTGGTCTTTCTTTTTCGAGTTCGCCTTCGGCCATCGTCGTATTATCTTGGGTTTGAAAGTCCACCTTCGGCTTGGTCTTTCTTTTCGAGTTCGCCTTCGGCCGTCCTCGTGTTACCCTTTGTTTGAAAGTCCACCTTCGGCTAGGTCTTTCTTTTTCTAGGTCGCCTTCGGTCGTCCTCGTATTATCTTGGGTTTGAAAGTCCACCTTGGGCTTGGTCTTTCTTTTTGAGTTCGCCTTTGGCCGTCCTCATGTTACCCTTTGTTTGAAAGTCCACCTTCGGCTTGGTCTTTCTTTTTCGAGTTCGTCTTAGGCCATCCTCGTATTATCTTGGGTTTGAAAGTCTACCTTCGGCTTGGTATTTCTTTTCGAGTTCGCCTTCGGCTGTCCTCGCGTTACCCTTTATTTGAAAGCCTACCTTCGGCTTAGTCTTTCTTTTCGAGTTCTCCTTCGACCGTCCTCGTATTATTTTGTTGTTTGAAAGTCCACCTTCGGCTTGGTCTTTCTTTCCGAGTTCGCCTTCGGCTGTCCTCGTGTTACCCTTTGTTTGAAAGTCAACCTTCGGCTTGGTCTGTCTTTTTCGAGTTCGCCTTCGGTCGTCCTGGTATTATCTTGGGTTTGAAAGTCCACCTTCGGCTTGGTCTTTCATTTCTAGTTCGCCTTCGGCCGTCCTCGCGTTACCCTTTGTTTGCAAGTCTACCTTCGGCTTAGTCTTTATTTTCGAGTTCGCCTTCGGCCGTCCTCGTATTATTTTGTTGCTGGAAAGTCCACCTACGGCTTGTCTTTCTTTTCGAGTTCGCATTCGGCCGTTCTCGTGTTACCCTTTTTTTGAAAGTCCACCTTCGGCTTGGTTTTTCTTTTTTGAGTTCGCCTTGGGTCGTCCTCTTATTACCTTGGGTTTGAAAGTCCACAATCGGCTTGGTCTTTCTTTTCGAGTTCGCCTTCGGCCGTCCTCGTGTTACCCTTTGTGTGAAAGTCTACCTTCGACTTGGTCTTTCTTTTTCGAGTTCGCCTTCGGCCATCGTCGTATTATCTTGGGTTTGAAAGTCCACCTTCGGCTTGGTCTTTCTTTTCGAGTTCGCCTTCGGCCGTCCTCGTGTTACCCTTTGTTTGAAAGTCCACCTTCGGCTTGGTCTTTCTTTTTCTAGGTCGCCTTCGGCTGTCCTCGCGTTACCCTTTATTTGAAAGCCTACCTTCGGCTTAGTCTTTCTTTTCGAGTTCTCCTTCGACCGTCCTCGTATTATTTTGTTGTTTGAAAGTCCACCTTCGGCTTGGTCTTTCTTTCCGAGTTCGCCTTCGGCTGTCCTCGTGTTACCCTTTGTTTGAAAGTCAACCTTCGGCTTGGTCTGTCTTTTTCGAGTTCGCCTTCGGTCGTCCTGGTATTATCTTTGGTTTGAAAGTCCACATTCGGCTTGGTCTTTCATTTCGAGTTCGCCTTCGGCCGTCCTCGCGTTACCCTTTGTTTGCAAGTCTACCTTCGGCTTAGTATTTATATTCGAGTTCGCCTTCGGCCGTCCTCGTATTATTTTGTTGCTGGAAAGTCCACCTACGGCTTGGTCTTTCTTTTCGAGTTCGCATTCGGCCGTTCTCGTGTTACCCTTTTTTTGAAAGTCCACCTTCGGCTTGGGTTTTCTTTTTTGAGTTTGCCTTGGGTCGTCCTCTTATTACCTTGGGTTTGAAAGTCCACAATCGGCTTGGTCTTTCTTTAAGAGTTCGCCTTCGGCCGTCCTCGTGTTACCCTTTGTGTGAAAGTCTACCTTCGACTTGGTCTTTCTTTTTCGAGTTCGCCTTCGGCCATCGTCGTATTATCTTGGGTTTGAAAGTCCACCTTCGGCTTGGTCTTTCTTTTCGAGTTCGCCTTCGGCCGTCCTCGTGTTACCCTTTGTTTGAAAGTCCACCTTCGGCTTGGTCTTTCTTTTTCTAGGTCGCCTTTGGTCGTCCTCGTATTATCTTAGGTTTGAAAGTCCACCTTGGGCTTGGTCTTTCTTTTTGAGTTCTCCTTTGGCCGTCCTCATGTTACCCTTTGTTTGAAAGTCCACCTTCGGCTTGGTCTTTCTTTTTCGAGTTCGTCTTAGGCCATCCTCGTATTATCTTGGGTTTCAAAGTCCACCTTCGGGTTGGTCTTTCTTTTCGTGTTCGCCTTCGGCTATCCTCGCGTTACCCTTTATTTGAAAGCCTACCTTCGGCTTAGTCTTTCTTTTCGAGTTCTCCTCCGACCGTCCTCGTATTATTTTGTTGTTTGAAAGTCCACCTTCGACTTGGTCTTTCTTTCCGAGTTCGCCTTCGGCTGTCCTCGTGTTACCCTTTGTTTGAAAGTCAACCTTCGGCTTGGTCTGTCTTTTTCGAGTTCGCCTTCGGTCGTCCTGGTATTATCTTGGGTTTGAAAGTCCACCTTCGGCTTGGTCTTTCATTTCGAGTTCGCCTTCGGCCGTCCTCGTGTTACCCTTTGTTTGAAAGTCTACCTTCGACTTAGTCTTTATTTTCGAGTTCGCCTTCGGCCGTCCTCGTATTATTTTGTTGCTGGAAAGTCCACCTACGGCTTGGTCTTTCTTTCCGAGTTCGCCTTCGGCTGTCCTCGTGTTACCCTTTGTTTGAAAGTCAACCTTCGGCTTGGTCTGTCTTTTTCGAGTTCGACTTCGGTCGTCCTGGTATTATCTTGGGTTTGAAAGTCCACCTTCGGCTTGGTATTTCATTTCGAGTTCGCCTTCGGCCGACCTCATGTTACCCTTTGTTTGAAAGTCTAACCTTCGGCTTAGTCTTTATTTTCGAGTTCGCCTTCGGCCGTCCTCGTATTATTTTGTTGCTGGAAAGTCCACCTACGGCTTGGTCTTTCTTTTCGAGTTCGCATTCGGCCGTTCTCGTGTTACCCTTTTTTTGAAAGTCCACCTTCAGCTTGGTTTTTCTTTTTTGAGTTCGCCTTGGGTCGTCCTCTTATTACCTTGGGTTTGAAAGTCCACAATCGGCTTGGTCTTTCTTTTCGAGTTCGCCTTCGGCCGTCCTCGTGTTACCCTTTGTGTGAAAGTCTACCTTCGACTTGGTCTTTGTTTTTCTAGTTCGCCTTCGGCCATCGTCGTATTATCTTGGGTTTTAAAGTCCACCTTCGGCTTGGTCTTTCTTTTCGAGTTCGCCTTAGGTCATCCTCGTGTTACCCTTTGTTTGAAAGTCCACCTTCGGCTTGGTCTTTCATTTCGAGTTCGCCTTCGGCCGTCCTCGCGTTACCCTTTGTTTGCATGTCTACCTTCGGCTTAGTCTTTATTTTCGAGTTCGCCTTCGGCCGTCCTCGTATTATTTTGTTGCTGGAAAGTCCACATACGGCTTGGTCTTTCTTTTCGAGTTCGCATTCGGCCGTTCTCGTGTTAACCTTTTTTTGAAAGTCCACCTTCGGCTTGGTTTTTCTTTTTTGAGTTCGCCTTGGGTCGTCCTCTTATTACCTTGGGTTTGAAAGTCCACAATCGGCTTGGTCTTTCTTTTCGAGTTCGCCTTCGGCCGTCCTCGTGTTACCCTTTGTGTGAAAGTCTACCTTCGACTTGGTCTTTCTTTTTCGAGTTCGCCTTCGGCCATCGTCGTATTATCTTGCGTTTGAAAGTCCACCTTCGGCTTGGTCTTTCTTTTCGAGTTCGCCTTCGGCCGTCCTCGTGTTACCCTTTGTTTGAAAGTCCACCCTCGGCTTGGTCTTTATTTTTCTAGGTCGCCTTCGGTCGTCCTCGTATTATCCTGGGTTTGAAAGTCCACCTTGGGCTTGGTCTTTCTTTTTGAGTTCGCCTTTGGCCGTCCTCATGTTACCCTTTGTTTGAAAGTCCACCTTCGGCTTGGTCTTTCTTTTTCGAGTTCGTCTTAGGCCATCCTCGTATTATCTTGGGTTTGAAAGTCCACCTTCGGCTTGGTCTTTCTTTTCGAGTTCGCCTTCGGATGTCCTCGCGTTACCCTTTATTTGAAAGCCTACCTTTGGCTTAGTCTTTCTTTTCGAGTTCTCCTTCGACCGTCCTCGTATTATTTTGTTGTTTGAAAGTCCACCTTCGGCTTGGTCTTTCTTTCCGAGTTCGCCTTCGGCTGTCCTCGTGTTACCCTTTGTTTGAAAGTCAACCTTCGGCTTGGTCTGTCTTTTTCGAGTTCGCCTTCGGTCGTCCTGGTATTATCTTGGGTTTGAATGTCCACCTTTGGCTTGGTCTTTCATTTCGAGTTCGCCTTCGGCCGTCCTCGTGTTACCCTTTGTTTGCAAGTCTACCTTCGGCTTAGTCTTTATTTTCGAATTTGCCTTCGGCCGTCCTCGTATTATTTTATTGCTGGAAAGTCCACCTACGGCTTGGTCTTTCTTTTCGTGTTCGCATTCGGCCGTTCTCGTGTTACCCTTTTTTTGAAAGTCCACCTTCGGCTTGGTTTTTCTTTTTTGAGTTCGCCTTGGGTCGTCCTCTTATTACCTTGGGTTTGAAAGTCCACAATCGGCTTGGTCTTTCTTTTCGAGTTCGCCTTCGGCCGTCCTCGTGTTACCCTTTGTGTGAAAGTCTACCTTCGACTTGGTCTTTCTTTTTTGAGTTCGCCTTCGGCCATCGTCGTATTATCTTGGGTTTGAAAGTCCACCTTCGGCTTGGTCTTTCTTTTCGAGTTCGCCGTCGGCCGTCCTCGTGTTACCCTTTGTTTGAAAGTCCACCTTCGGCTTAGTCTTTCTATTTCTAGGTCGCCTTTGGTCGTCCTCGTATTATCTTGGGTTTGAAAGTCCACCTTGGGCTTGGTCTTTCTTTTTGAGTTCGCCTTTGGCCGTCCTCATGTTACCCTTTGTTTGAAAGTCCACTTTCGGCTTGGTCTTTCTTTTTCGAGTTCGTCTTAGGCCATCCTCGTATTATCTTGGGTTTGAAAGTCCACCTTCGGCTTGGTCTTTCTTTTCGAGTTCGCCTTCGGCTATCCTCGCGTTACCCTTTATTTGAAAGCCTACCTTCGGCTTAGTCTTTCTTTTCAAGTTCTCCTTCGACCGTCCTCGTATTATTTTGTTGTTTGAAAGTCCACCTTCGGCTTGGTCTTTCTTTCCGAGTTCGCCTTCGGCTGTCCTCGTGTTACCCTTTGTTTGAAAGTCAACCTTCGGCTTGGTCTGTCTTTTTCGAGTTCGCCTTCGGTCGTCCTGGTATTATCTTGGGTTTGAAAGTCCACCTTCGGCTTGGTCTTTCATTTCGAGTTCGCCTTCGGCCGTCCTCGTGTTACCCTTTGTTTGAAAGTCTACCTTCGGCTTAGTCTTTATTTTCGAGTTCGCCTTCGGCCGTCCTCGTATTATTTTGTTGCTGGAAAGTCCACCTACGGCTTGGTCTTTCTTTCCGAGTTCGCCTTCGGCTGTCCTCGTGTTACCCTTTGTTTGAAAGTCAACCTTCGGCTTGGTCTGTCTTTTTCGAGTTCGACTTCGGTCGTCCTGGTATTATCTTGGGTTTGAAAGTCCACCTTCGGCTTGGTATTTCATTTCGAGTTCGCCTTCGGCCGACCTCGTGTTACCATTTGTTTGAAAGTCTAACCTTCGGCTTAGTCTTTATTTTCGAGTTCGCCTTCGGCCGTCCTCGTATTATTTTGTTGCTGGAAAGTCCACCTACGGCTTGGTCTTTCTTTTCGAGTTCGCATTCGGCCGTTCTCGTGTTACCCTTTTTTTGAAAGTCCACCTTCAGCTTGGTTTTTCTTTTTTGAGTTCGCCTTGGGTCGTCCTCTTATTACCTTGGGTTTGAAAGTCCACAATCGGCTTGGTCTTTCTTTTCGAGTTCGCCTTCGGCCGTCCTCGTGTTACCCTTTGTGTGAAAGTCTACCTTCGACTTGGTCTTTGTTTTTCTAGTTCGCCTTCGGCCATCGTCGTATTATCTTGGGTTTTAAAGTCCACCTTCGGCTTGGTCTTTCTTTTCGAGTTCGCCTTAGGTCATCCTCGTGTTACCCTTTGTTTGAAAGTCCACCTTCGGCTTGGTCTTTCATTTCGAGTTCGCCTTCGGCCGTCCTCGCGTTACCCTTTGTTTGCATGTCTACCTTCGGCTTAGTCTTTATTTTCGAGTTCGCCTTCGGCCGTCCTCGTATTATTTTGTTGCTGGAAAGTCCACATACGGCTTGGTCTTTCTTTTCGAGTTCGCATTCGGCCGTTCTCGTGTTAACCTTTTTTTGAAAGTCCACCTTCGGCTTGGTTTTTCTTTTTTGAGTTCGCCTTGGGTCGTCCTCTTATTACCTTGGGTTTGAAAGTCCACAATCGGCT
This sequence comes from Lathyrus tuberosus, assembly GCA_022829125.1. NCBI lineage: Eukaryota > Viridiplantae > Streptophyta > Magnoliopsida > Fabales > Fabaceae > Lathyrus > Lathyrus tuberosus. Next base: position 3,369,539 of record JALAZF010000438.1, read on the forward strand.
TGGTCTTTCTTTTCGAGTTCGCCTTCGGCCGTCCTCGTGTTACCCTTTGTGTGAAAGTCTACCTTCGACTTGGTCTTTCTTTTTCGAGTTCGCCTTCGGCCATCGTCGTATTATCTTGCGTTTGAAAGTCCACCTTCGGCTTGGTCTTTCTTTTCGAGTTCGCCTTCGCCCGTCCTTGTGACGCCCCCAATCTAATACCCCCAATTAGCATGCATTTAAAGCAGTTAAAAGAAAAATTCAAAAATTGATCAGAGTACATTTGAAAACACGGCATAGAAAGGAGACATCCCATCAACGTAACCAAAATATACACATAACATGCAACACCTGCCCATAATGATATGCAACTGTGGGGTAGCAATCATACAGAGGAAACTTCGTTCCTTACACCCACTTTTCAGAAATTAGAAATAAAACGGAAAATCTAAAATCTGATTAACATATACACATATAAACAGTTTGTCATACATCAAGTAGCATATGTACAACCAAAATATAATATATCATCAGATATACAAAACAATAGCACGCGGCCACCCTAACTACCCGGAGTCACATATCAGAGCCGACCGACCAAAATAATGAAGATGCAAAGCTTCACAAAAAGAATACCTCCAGCAAACCTAATCTGCAACGCCTCATAGAGCGTTATAAAACAGCAGAAGGGTGAGAAAAACAACCATAATATAATTGCATAAAATTATATATATTAACACAAAAATACACAAGCAACACATTCTCACCACAAATGCTCAACAGTCGCATATAATATCACACGGTACAATTCTCACTTATCGTATACCACATCACATCAATCATTCACAATACAATCAAACACGTTCCAAGCACAATTACTCATGATTTATGCAATGCACATAGACCGACACAACGACTCTATGCACATGCCATGCGGTACCGACTTCAAATCTTGTAATTCATTAGTCCCCCAGGAACTCTTGGAATCATCGCTCGTTACATAGAGTAACTCCCCGTCGGGCCTACGATGTTCCCCGTCGCTATAAACCAATATTTCAGGGCGAACGACATTTATGGATTGCTTTCTACCAGTATTTCAGGGCGCACAATCCGATTGCTTTCTACCAGTATTTCAGGGCGCACAATCAATTGGGATTAATCGCTTCTACCAATATTTCATGGCGTAAGACTATGAAACTGATTCATCTATGAATCTTCCCATGCAAGAATACATATCATGATACTTGACACATTAATGACTCATGCCAACATCAAATACTCATGCATCAACAATATTCATGTATTTCAAGTGCACACAAAGTAATGCACACAATTGCCCAAAATGGCCACAAACACCAATATACCACACTTAGCATTTTCTTGCCTCTCGGCCACAAATCGTCATCACAACAGCACATAAGGCATACACATCCAAAGCACAAACATATAACACAATACAAGTCAAATACGCACTATTAAAAACGACAAAAGTCGAGATTCGACACTATTCACATTTTCCGACCAAATTTAATCGGCTAACGATTCTCAAACCCTCATATTCACAAAGTACAGTTCGATACCTTTCCAACGACACCAAGAATGCAAAAATCGGATAATCGGAACCAAAGTTACGGACAAAACCGAAAACACATTTTGAAAAATCACATTTTGACATACTCCTGTCCATACGCGTATCACTCATGTCCATACGCGTACGGACAGAACCCATTTCCTTCACAAATTCCTCGTTCCAAAACCCATACGCGTATTGGCCCATGGCTCGCCCATGTTACGCGTAATGCCAAGATTCATACGCGTATTGGCCCAAAAACAAGCCAATGATACGCGTATCGCCTTGGCTCATACGCGTATGGACATGCCCCTTACGCGTATGGCCAGAGCATACCCAGAAAAATTCTGCAGAACAATTTCTGCGTTTTCCAACCCAACATCAACCAATTTCTTCACCTAAAAATCAGAAAAATAGCAATTTGAAGTGTAATAGCATACCACAAACATGTATGAACAATCAACAATGCATTCAACAAGACTTTTACTACAATCAAATTCATTTCTAATCAATTTTTACACAATCTAGGTTTCACTAATATTCTCCAAATCAATCTAAAAACAACAACAAAACACATACATAATCGTATACAATCATAGAATAATCGAGTTTCGCACCCTTACCCGATTAATCGATTCCTAGAAATTGTTCTTGATGATTTTTCCACTCTTTCTCCAATTTTCTCTCTTCTCCTCTTTTCTTCTCTTTTTCCTTCTTTCTTCTTTCTTTCTCTCTATTTTTCTTTCCCTTTTCTTTTCTATTTTCTTTTCTTTCTTACTAACTTAGTAAAAATATCTATGAAATGTCCAAAACACCCCCACACTCAAATATCCCGCAAATGTTCCCAAAACGCGATAAAATATAATCACGACGAAAAATAACATATTTTCGCATAAAAGTCGAGAATAAAATAAAATAATAATAAAATAATCCAAAAAGACTCAATAATATAAAATTAGCAAAACGGGGCGTTACAATTCTCCCCCACTTAGAAATTTTCGTCCTCGAAAATCTTACCTGATTCAAACAACTCTGGATACGACTCCCGCATCCTACTTTCCAACTCCCACGTCAGATTACCATCAGCAGCGCCTCCCCACGCCACTTTCACAAGTGCAATCTCTTTACCCCTCAACCGCTTCACCTCGCGATCCAAAATACTAACTGGTAAAGTCTCGACCGTAAGGTTATCTCTTACCTCAACCTCGTCCATAGGAATCACATGTGAAGGGTCTGAAACATACTTCCGCAACTGCGAAACATGAAACACATCATGCAAATTCGACAGATTCGGCGGTAACGCCACCCGATACGCTACAGCACCAACTCTCGCAGATATCTGGTAAGGACCAGTAAATCGAGGAGTAAGTTTCTTAGATTTCAAAGCACGACCAACACCCGTAACCGGCGTAACCCTCAGAAATACGTGATCACCCTCTTGAAACTCAAGATCCTTCCGTCTCTTATCATGATAACTCTTCTGCCTACTCTGAGAAGCCTTCATTTTCTCACGAATAAACTTTACCTTTTCCGTCGTCTGTTGCACCAATTCCGGTCCAACCACAGAACTCTCACCTGTTTCGTGCCAACACAACGGCGTTCGACATCTTCGCCCATATAAAGCCTCAAAAGGTGCCATTCCAATACTAGAATGGAAACTGTTATTGTACGTGAACTCAACCAAAGCAAGATAACTGTCCCACGTACCACCTTGTTCCAAAACACACGATCTCAACAAATCCTCCAAAGACTGAATAGTTCTTTCGGTCTGACCATCCGTCTGCGGATGATAAGCCGAACTCAACTTCAATCTAGAACCCAAAGCCTTCTGTAGACTCTCCCAAAATCTCGATGTAAACCTCGGATCTCTATCAGAAACAATGCTCAACGGGACACCATGCAATTTCACAACCACACCGACATAAATCTCAGCTAACCTCTCCAAAGAAAAACTGATGTCAATCGGAATGAAATGCGCCGATTTAGTCAGCCTATCCACAATCACCCAAATAGCATTATGCCCTCGCTGAGTATTCGGTAACCCCGTTACAAAATCCATCGAAATGCTATCCCATTTCCACTCAGGAATGTCTAATGGTTGCAACAAACCACTAGGCCTCAAATGTTCCACTTTCGATTTCTGACAAGTTAAACAAGCATAAACAAATTGAGCCACATCTCTTTTCAAACCAGACCACCAGAAAATCTTCCTCAAATCTTGGTACATTTTATTCGCTCCGGGATGAATACTTAAAATACTCCGGTGTCCTTCCTCCAAAATCATTCTTTTCAACTCCGCATCGTCAGGAATACAAATACGATCACGAAATCTCAAAACGCCAAACTTATCAACCTTGAAATCCTCATTCTCGTTCATCATCAAATCAACAAATTTCAAATCCAGCTTTTGTTTCTCACAAATCGACAACAAAAACTCATTCGTAACTTTCAACATACCAAGTCTCACACTCACCGATGTCACTTCGCAAACTAAACTCAAGTCTCTAAATGATTCCAAAAGTTCCCACTCTTTCGCCATCAATGCGGACATATGCAAAGACTTACGGCTCAATGCATCGGCTACCACATTAGCTTTACCAGGATGGTAATTCAAGCCAAAGTCGTAGTCTTTCAAGAATTCCAACCATCTCCGTTGCCTCATGTTCAACTCTTTCTGATCAAATAGATATTTCAAGCTTTTATGATCACTAAAGACTTCGAACCTCGCACCATAGAGATAGTGTCTCCAAATCTTTAACACAAAAACCACAGCAGCTAATTCAAGATCATGAGTAGGATAGTTTTTCTCATGAACTCTTAATTGCCTTGAAGCATAAGCTACAACTTTACCTTCCTGCATCAAAACACCACCCAAACCAATTAAAGAAGCATCACAATACACAACGAATGGTTCATTAGGATTAGGTAAAATAAGAATCGGAGCTGTCGTCAATCTTCTCTTCAGCTCACAAAAACTCTCTTCACACTGAATATCCCAAATGAACGCTTTGCCCTTACAAGTCAACTGCGTCAAAGGTAATGCTAGCTTGGAAAAACCTTCAATGAACCTCCGATAATAACCAGCCAAACCCAAAAAGCTTCGAATTTCAGTAACGGATCTAGGAGCCTCCCATTGTAGAACTGCTTCTACTTTAGATGGATCCACAGCAATACCATTACCTGAAATCACGTGCCCGAGAAAACTCACCTCCGACAACCAAAATTCACACTTGGACAATTTGGCAAAAAGCTTCCTTTCTCTCAAAACCTGCAAAACAATACGTAAATGCTCTGCATGTTCCTCACGAGACTTAGAATAGATTAAAATATCATCAATAAACACCACCACAAAACGATCCAAATGCTCGTGGAAAATCCGATTCATGTATTCCATGAACACACCAGGCGCATTAGAAACCCCGAACGGCATCACAGCAAACTCGTAATGCCCGTAGCGTGTCCTAAAGGCCGTCTTCTGAATATCTTCTTCTTTCACCCTTATCTGATGGTACCCCGATCTCAAGTCAATCTTACTAAATACACAAGCACCAACCAACTGATCCATCAGATCATCAATCCTTGGAAGCGGATATTTGTTCTTAATCGTCACTTTATTCAACTGGCGATAATCAATACATAATCGCATACTCCCATCTTTCTTTTTCACCAACAAAACTGGAGCACCCCAAGGAGAAACACTTGGTCTTACGAACCTTTTTTCCAGTAAGTCATTCAACTTCTTTTTCAACTCCACCAATTGAGATGCCGACATTCGATAAGGTGCCATAGAAACAGGTCTAGTACCAGGGACTAGATCTATCGAGAATTCCACCTCTCTCTCCGGCGGTACATCTGAAATATCTTCAGGAAATACCTCAGGAAAATCACACACAACAGGAAACACCTCAAGAGAAACTTTACTCTCCACCGACAACGATGCAAACACACCGAACAACTGAGCCTCATCCGCCAAAAGTCTCTTCAACTCTTTGGTAGATAAGAAACTCGAGTCTTCGTCTTCCTCCAGAGAAGGAAACCTTACTAGCTTATGATAACAATCAATGTGAACCCGATTAAATTGTAACCAGTTCATTCCCAACACCACATCTAACCCTTCCAATGGTAAACACACCAAATCCATCACAAAATCTTTACCATAAATGGCTAAAGGACAATTTAGACAAACCATAGAAGTAGTTACTGATCCCATCGCTGGAGTATCAATAACCATCTCAACACCCATCACAGACAACACAAGATTCAAACTCTTCGCGCACTCAGACGAAATAAACGAATGAGTCGCTCCAGTATCAATAATAGCAATTAAAGGCGTATTATTAATAAAGCAAGTACCTCTAATCAAACGATCTGCATTCGAGGTCTGAGTTCCTGCTAGTGCAAACACTTTTCCTCCAGGTTGAGCCTGTCTTGGTTTCGTACACCTTGTACTAACATGACCAACTTCCCCACAATTATAACATGTAACTCCATTCTTCCTCCTACAATCAGCAGCCACATGACCTTTCGAACCACAACTAGCACACATATCCACATTATTCATTTTCCTCTTACATTCCGATATACGATGTCCTAAACCACCACAATTGTAACATTTCACAGCAGAATTCATTCCTCCACCACTAGGCTTCCTATCAAAAGCAAACTTCTGTTTCCCTTTGTCAACAGGGTTAACATAAGGCCTACCTCTGAACTGCCCCTTTCCTTTCTTATCATTCAGATTCTTGTAATGAGTAGCACGTGCTTTGCTATCCTCATCAAAGATCCGACTCTTGTTCACCAACACTGAAAACTGTCTTATCTCCTGATAACCGATACCCTGCTTGATTTCTGGCCTCAAGCCATTCACAAACTTCAAACACTTCGACCTCTCTGAACCCGCTGTATTATAATTAGGACAGAACTTCACAAGTTCCTCAAACTTAGCAGCATAATCCGCAACAGAGGAATTATCCTGTTTCAGTTCAAGAAATTCAATTTCCTTCTTACCTCTCTCATCTTCCGGAAAATACTTTTCGAGAAAAGCATCTTTGAACACAGCCCACGTAACCACTATTTCATCCTCCTCAAACCTCTGAGAAGCATTTATCCACCAATCTTCAGCTTCCTTTTCCAGCACATGAGTACCAAACTGCACTTTCTGATCCTCGGAACACTTAATGAAACGGAAGATCTTCTCAATCTTCTTCAGCCAAATCTGTGCTCCCTCAGGATCATGAGTACCATTGAAGCTCGGTGGGTTATTCTTCTGAAACTTATCCATACTACGCGACTCCTCGTCCGCCGCAGCATTCGGTAAATTCTGCATCGCCTGCGCCACAGCTCGCATGGCCGCAGTCATAGCAGCATCACGTCTTCCAGCCATAATCTGAACGTTTCCAATGATAACAAATTATGGTTAAACAACAACTCGTCCAACGTAACTCGCCCAATATGCCAGACACAACAACCACAACTGACACAAACTGACACAAACAGCTCTGATACCACTTAATGTGACGCCCCCAATCTAATACCCCCAATTAGCATGCATTTAAAGCAGTTAAAAGAAAAATTCAAAAATTGATCAGAGTACATTTGAAAACACGGCATAGAAAGGAGACATCCCATCAACGTAACCAAAATATACACATAACATGCAACACCTGCCCATAATGATATGCAACTGTGGGGTAGCAATCATACAGAGGAAACTTCGTTCCTTACACCCACTTTTCAGAAATTAGAAATAAAACGGAAAATCTAAAATCTGATTAACATATACACATATAAACAGTTTGTCATACATCAAGTAGCATATGTACAACCAAAATATAATATATCATCAGATATACAAAACAATAGCACGCGGCCACCCTAACTACCCGGAGTCACATATCAGAGCCGACCGACCAAAATAATGAAGATGCAAAGCTTCACAAAAAGAATACCTCCAGCAAACCTAATCTGCAACGCCTCATAGAGCGTTATAAAACAGCAGAAGGGTGAGAAAAACAACCATAATATAATTGCATAAAATTATATATATTAACACAAAAATACACAAGCAACACATTCTCACCACAAATGCTCAACAGTCGCATATAATATCACACGGTACAATTCTCACTTATCGTATACCACATCACATCAATCATTCACAATACAATCAAACACGTTCCAAGCACAATTACTCATGATTTATGCAATGCACATAGACCGACACAACGACTCTATGCACATGCCATGCGGTACCGACTTCAAATCTTGTAATTCATTAGTCCCCCAGGAACTCTTGGAATCATCGCTCGTTACATAGAGTAACTCCCCGTCGGGCCTACGATGTTCCCCGTCGCTATAAACCAATATTTCAGGGCGAACGACGTTTATGGATTGCTTTCTACCAGTATTTCAGGGCGCACAATCCGATTGCTTTCTACCAGTATTTCAGGGCGCACAATCAATTGGGATTAATCGCTTCTACCAATATTTCATGGCGTAAGACTATGAAACTGATTCATCTATGAATCTTCCCATGCAAGAATACATATCATGATACTTGACACATTAATGACTCATGCCAACATCAAATACTCATGCATCAACAATATTCATGTATTTCAAGTGCACACAAAGTAATGCACACAATTGCCCAAAATGGCCACAAACACCAATATACCACACTTAGCATTTTCTTGCCTCTCGGCCACAAATCGTCATCACAACAGCACATAAGGCATACACATCCAAAGCACAAACATATAACACAATACAAGTCAAATACGCACTATTAAAAACGACAAAAGTCGAGATTCGACACTATTCACATTTTCCGACCAAATTTAATCGGCTAACGATTCTCAAAACCTCATATTCACAAAGTACAGTTCGATACCTTTCCAACGACACCAAGAATGCAAAAATCGGATAATCGGAACCAAAGTTACGGACAAAACCGAAAACACATTTTGAAAAATCACATTTTGACATACTCCTGTCCATACGCGTATCACTCATGTTCATACGCGTACGGACAGAACCCATTTCCTTCACAAATTCCTCGTTCCAAAACCCATACGCGTATTGGCCCATGGCTCGCCCATGTTACGCGTAATGCCAAGATTCATACGCGTATTGGCCCAAAAACAAGCCAATGATACGCGTATCGCCTTGGCTCATACGCGTATGGACATGCCCCTTACGCGTATGGCCAGAGCATACCCAGAAAAATTCTGCAGAACAATTTCTGCGTTTTCCAACCCAACATCAACCAATTTCTTCACCTAAAAATCAGAAAAACAGCAATTTGAAGTGTAATAGCATACCACAAACATGTATGAACAATCAACAATGCATTCAACAAGACTTTTACTACAATCAAATTCATTTCTAATCAATTTTTACACAATCTAGGTTTCACTAATATTCTCCAAATCAATCCAAAAACAACAACAAAACACATACATAATCGTATACAATCATAGAATAATCGAGTTTCGCACCCTTACCCGATTAATCGATTCCTAGAAATTGTTCTTGATGATTTTTCCACTCTTTCTCCAATTTTCTCTCTTCTCCTCTTTTCTTCTCTTTTTCCTTCTGTCTTCTTTCTTTCTCTCTATTTTTCTTTCCCTTTTCTTTTCTATTTTCTTTTCTTTCTTACTAACTTAGTAAAAATATCTATGAAATGTCCAAAACACCCCCACACTCAAATATCCCGCAAATGTTCCCAAAACGCGATAAAATATAATCACGACGAAAAATAACATATTTTCGCATAAAAGTCGAGAATAAAATAAAATAATAATAAAATAATCCAAAAAGACTCAATAATATAAAATTAGCAAAACGGGGCGTTACAGTCCTCGTGTTACCCTTTGTTTGAAAGTCCACCCTCGGCTTGGTCTTTATTTTTCTAGGTCGCCTTCGGTCGTCCTCGTATTATCCTGGGTTTGAAAGTCCACCTTGGGCTTGGTCTTTCTTTTTGAGTTCGCCTTTGGCCGTCCTCATGTTACCCTTTGTTTGAAAGTCCACCTTCGGCTTGGTCTTTCTTTTTCGAGTTCAACTTAGGCCATCCTCGTATTATCTTGGGTTTGAAAGTCCACCTTCGGCTTGGTCTTTCTTTTCGAGTTCGCCTTCGGCTGTCCTCGCGTTACCCTTTATTTGAAAGCCTACCTTTGGCTTAGTCTTTCTTTTCGAGTTCTCCTTCGACCGTCCTCGTATTATTTTGTTGTTTGAAAGTCCACCTTCGGCTTGGTCTTTCTTTCCGAGTTCGCCTTCGGCTGTCCTCGTGTTACCCTTTGTTTGAAAGTCAACCTTCGGCTTGGTCTGTCTTTTTCGAGTTCGCCTTCGGTCGTCCTGGTATTATCTTGGGTTTGAATGTCCACCTTCGGCTTGGTCTTTCATTTCGAGTTCGCCTTCGGCCGTCCTCGTGTTACCCTTTGTTTGCAAGTCTACCTTCGGCTTAGTCTTTATTTTCGAATTTGCCTTCGGCCGTCCTCGTATTATTTTATTGCTGGAAAGTCCACCTACGGCTTGGTCTTTCTTTTCGAGTTCGCATTCGACCGTTCTCGTGTTACCCTTTTTTTGAAAGTCCACCTTCGGCTTGGTTTTTCTTTTTTGAGTTCGCCTTGGGTCGTCCTCTTATTACCTTGGGTTTGAAAGTCCATAATCGGCTTGGTCTTTCTTTTCGAGTTCGCCTTCGGCCGTCCTCGTGTTACCCTTTGTGTGAAAGTCTACCTTCGACTTGGTCTTTCTTTTTCGAGTTCGCCTTCGGCCATCGTCGTATTATCTTGGGTTTGAAAGTCCACCTTCGGCTTGGTCTTTCTTTTCGAGTTCGCCGTCGGCCGTCCTCGTGTTACCCTTTGTTTGAAAGTCCACCTTCGGCTTAGTCTTTCTTTTTCTAGGTCGCCTTTGGTCGTCCTCGTATTATCTTGGGTTTGAAAGTCCACCTTGGGCTTGGTCTTTCTTTTTGAGTTCGCCTTTGGCCGTCCTCATGTTACCCTTTGTTTGAAAGTCCACCTTCGGCTTGGTCTTTCTTTTTCGAGTTCGTCTTAGGCCATCCTCGTATTATCTTGGGTTTGAAAGTCCACCTTCGGCTTGGTCTTTCTTTTCGAGTTCGCCTTCGGCTATCCTCGCGTTACCCTTTATTTGAAAGCCTACCTTCGGCTTAGTCTTTCTTTTCAAGTTCTCCTTCGACCGTCCTCGTATTATTTTGTTGTTTGAAAGTCCACCTTCGGCTTGGTCTTTCTTTCCGAGTTCGCCTTCGGCTGTCCTCTTGTTACCCTTTGGTTGAAAGTCAACCTTCGGCTTGGTCTGTCTTTTTCGAGTTCGCCTTCGGTCGTCCTGGTATTATCTTGGGTTTGAAAGTCCACCTTCGGCTTGGTATTTCATTTCGAGTTCGCCTTCGGCCGTCCTCGTGTTACCCTTTGTTTGCAAGTCTACCTTCGGCTTAGTCTTTATTTTCGAATTCGCCTTCGGCCATCCTCGTATTATTTTATTGCTGGAAAGTCCACCTACGGCTTGGTCTTTCTTTTCGAGTTCGCATTCGGCCGTTCTTGTGTTACCCTTTTTTTGAAAGTCCACCTTCGGCTTGGTTTTTCTTTTTTGAGTTCGCCTTGGGTCGTCCTCTTATTACCTTGGGTTTGAAAGTCCACAATCGGCTTGGTCTTTCTTTTCGAGTTCGCCTTCGGCCGTCCTCGTGTTACCCTTTGTGTGAAAGTCTACCTTCGACTTGGTCTTTCTTTTTCGAGTTCGCCTTCGGCCATCGTCGTATTATCTTGGGTTTGAAAGTCCACCTTCGGCTTGGTATTTCTTTTCGAGTTCGCCTTCGGCCGTCCTCGTGTTACCCTTTGTTTGAAAGTCCACCTTCGGCTTAGTCTTTCTTTTTCTAGGTCGCCTTTGGTCGTCCTCGTATTATCTTGGGTTTGAAAGTCCACCTTGGGCTTGGTCTTTCTTTTTGAGTTCGCCTTTGGCCGTCCTCATGTTACCCTTTGTTTGAAAGTCCACCTTCGGCTTGGTCTTTCTTTTTCGAGTTCGTCTTAGGCCATCCTTGTATTATCTTGGGTTTGAAAGTCCACCTTCGGCTTGGTCTTTCTTTTCGAGTTCGCCTTCGGCTATCCTCACGTTACCCTTTATTTGAAAGCCTACCTTCGGCTTAGTCTTTCTTTTCGAGTTCTCCTTCGACCGTCCTCGTATTATTTTGTTGTTTGAAAGACCACCTTCGGCTTGTTCTTTCTTTCCGAGTTCGCCTTCGGCTGTCCTCGTGTTACCCTTTGTTTGAAAGTCAACCTTCGGCTTGGTCTGTCTTTTTCGAGTTCGCCTTCGGTCGTCCTGGTATTATCTGGGGTTTGAAAGTCCACCTTCGGCTTGGTCTTTCATTTCGAGTTCGCCTTCGGCCGTCCTCATGTTACCCTTTGTTTGAAAGTCTACCTTCGGCTTAGTCTTTATTTTCGAGTTCGCCTTCGGCCGTCCTCGTATTATTTTGTTGCTGGAAAGTCCACCTACGGATTGGTCTTTCTTTTCGAGTTCGCATTCGGCCGTTCTCGTGTTACCCTTTTTTTGAAAGTCCACCTTCAGCTTGGTTTTTCTTTTTTGAGTTCGCCTTGGGTCGTCCTCTTATTACCTTGGGTTTGAAAGTCCACAATCGGCTTGGTCTTTCTTTTCGAGTTCGCCTTCGGCCGTCCTCGTGTTACCCTTTGTGTGAAAGTCTACCTTCGACTTGGTCTTTCTTTTTCGAGTTCGCCTTCGGCCATCGTCGTATTATCTTGGGTTTGAAAGTCCACCTTCGGCTTGGTCTTTCTTTTCGAGTTCGCCTTAGCTCATCCTCGTGTTACCCTTTGTTTGAAAGTCCACCTTCGGCTTGGTCTTTCTTTTTCTAGGTCGCCTTCGGTAGTCCTCGTATTATCTTGGGTTTGAAAGTCCACCTTGGGCTTGGTCTTTCTTTTTGAGTTCGCCTTTGGCCGTCCTCATGTTACCCTTTGTTTGAAAGTCCACCTTCGGCTTGGTCTTTCTTTTTCGATTTCGTCTTAGGCCATCCTCGTATTATCTTGGGTTTGAAAGTCCACCTTCAGCATGGTCTTTCTTTTCGAGTTCGCCTTCGGCCGTCCTTGTGTTACCCTTTGTGTGAAAGTCTACCTTCGACTTGGTCTTTCTTTTTCGAGTTCGCCTTCGTCCATCGTCGTATTATCTTGGGTTTGAAAGTCCACCTTCGGCTTGGTCTTTCTTTTCGAGTTCTCCTTCGGCCGTCCTTGTGTTACCCTTTGTTTGAAAGTCCACCTTCGGCTTGGTATTCCTTTTTCTAGTTCGCCTTCGGTCGTCCTGGTATTATCTTGGGTTTGAAAGTCCACCTTCGGCTTGGTCTTTCATTTCGAGTTCGCCTTCGGCCGTCCTCGTGTTACCCTTTGTTTGAAAGTCCACCTTTGGCTTGCTCTTTCTTTTGAAGTTCGCCTTCGGCCGTCCTCGTATTATTTTGTTGTTTGAAAGTCCACCATCGGCTTGGTCTTTCTTTTTCGAGTTCGCCTTCGGCCGTCCTCGTATTATCTTGATTTTGAAAGTCCACCTTCGGCTTGATCTTTCTTTTCGAGTTTTCCTTCGGCAGTCTTCGTATTATCCTGGGGTTTGAAAGTCCATCTTAGACTTGGTCTTTCTTTTCGAGTTCGCCTTCGGCCGTCCTCGCGTTACCCTTTGTATGAAAGTCTACCTTCGGCTTAGTCATTCTTTTCGAGTTCGCCTTCGGCCGTCCTCGTATTATTTTGTTGTTGGAATGTCCACCTACGGCTTGGTCTTTCTTTTCGAGTTCGCATTCGGCCGATCTCGTGTTACCCTTTTTTTGAAAGTCCACCTTCGGCTTGGTTTTTCTTTTTCGAGTTCGCCTTTGGCCGTCCTCTTATTACCTTGGGTTTGAAAGTCCACCATCGGCTTGGTGTTTCTTTTCGAGTTCGCCGTCGGCCGTCCTCGTGTTACCCTTTGTTTGAAAGTCCACCTTCGGCTTAGTCTTTCTTTTTCTAGGTCGCCTTTGGTCGTCCTCGTATTATCTTGGGTTTGAAAGTCCACCTTGGGCTTGGTCTTTCTTTTTGAGTTCGCCTTTGGCCGTCCTCATGTTACCCTTTGTTTGAAAGTCCACCTTCGGCTTGGTCTTTCTTTTTCGAGTTCGTCTTAGGCCATCCTCGTATTATCTTGGGTTTGAATGTCCACCTTCGGCTTGGTCTTTCTTTTCGAGTTCGCCTTCGGCTATCCTCGCGATACCCTTTATTTGAAAGCCTACCTTCGGCTTAGTCTTTCTTTTCAAGTTCTCCTTCGACCGTCCTCGTATTATTTTGTTGTTTGAAAGTCCACCTTCGGCTTGGTCTTTCTTTCCGAGTTCGCCTTCGGCTGTCCTCGTGTTACCCTTTGTTTGAAAGTCAACCTTCGGCTTGGTCTGTCTTTTTCGAGTTCGCCTTCGGTCGTCCTGGTATTATCTTGGGTTTGAAAGTCCACCTTCGGCTTGGTCTTTCATTTCGAGTTCGCCTTCGGCCGTCCTCATGTTACCCTTTGTTTGAAAGTCTACCTTCGACTTAGTCTTTATTTTCGAGTTCGCCTTCGGCCGTCCTCGTATTATTTTGTTGCTGGAAAGTCCACCTACGGATTGGTCTTTCTTTTCGAGTTCGCATTCGGCCGTTCTCATGTTACCCTTTTTTTGAAAGTCCACCTTCAGCTTGGTTTTTCTTTTTTGAGTTCGCCTTGGGTCGTCCTCTTATTACCTTGGGTTTGAAAGTCCACAATCGGCTTGGTCTTTCTTTTCGAGTTCGCCTTCGGCCGTCCCCGTGTTACCCTTTGTGTGAAAGTCTACCTTCGACTTGGTCTTTCTTTTTCGAGTTCGCCTTCGGCCATCGTCGTATTATCTTGGGTTTGAAAGTCCACCTTCGGCTTGGTCTTTCTTTTCGAGTTCGCCTTAGCTCATCCTCGTGTTACCCTTTGTTTGAAAGTCCACCTTCGGCTTGGTCTTTCTTTTTCTAGGTCGCCTTCGGTAGTCCTCGTATTATCTTGGGTTTGAAAGTCCACCTTGGGCTTGGTCTTTCTTTTTGAGTTCGCCTTTGGTCGTCCTCATGTTACCCTTTGTTTGAAAGTCCACCTTCGGCTTGGTCTTTCTTTTTCGATTTCGTCTTAGGCCATCCTCGTATTATCTTGGGTTTGAAAGTCCACCTTCAGCATGGTCTTTCTTTTCGAGTTCGCCTTCGGCCGTCCTTGTGTTACCCTTTGTGTGAAAGTCTACCTTCGACTTGGTATTTCTTTTTCGAGTTCGCCTTCGTCCATCGTCGTATTATCTTGGGTTTGAAAGTCCACCTTCGGCTTGGTCTTTCTTTTCGAGTTCTCCTTCGGCCGTCCTTGTGTTACCCTTTGTTTGAAAGTCCACCTTCGGCTTGGTATTCCTTTTTCTAGTTCGCCTTCGGTCGTCCTGGTATTATCTTGGGTTTGAAAGTCCACCTTCGGCTTGGTCTTTCATTTCGAGTTCGCCTTCGGCCGTCCTCGTGTTACCCTTTGTTTCAAAGTCCACCTTTGGCTTGCTCTTTCTTTTAGAGTTCGCCTTCGGCCGTCCTCGTATTATTTTGTTGTTTGAAAGTCCACCATCGGCTTGGTCTTTCTTTTTCGAGTTCGCCTTCGGCCGTCCTCGTATTATCTTGATTTTGAAAGTCCACCTTCGGCTTGATCTTTCTTTTCGAGTTTTCCTTCGGCAGTCTTCGTATTATCCTGGGGTTTGAAAGTCCATCTTAGACTTGGTCTTTCTTTTCGAGTTCGCCTTCGGCCGTCCTCGCGTTACCCTTTGTATGAAAGTCTACCTTCGGCTTAGTCATTCTTTTCGAGTTCGCCTTCGGCCGTCCTCGTATTATTTTGTTGTTGGAATGTCCACCTACGGCTTGGTCTTTCTTTTCGAGTTCGCATTCGGCCGATCTCGTGTTACCCTTTTTTTGAAAGTCCACCTTCGGCTTGGTTTTTCTTTTTCGAGTTCGCCTTTGGCCGTCCTCTTATTACCTTGGGTTTGAAAGTCCACCATCGGCTTGGTGTTTCTTTTCGAGTTCGCCGTCGGCCGTCCTCGTGTTACCCTTTGTTTGAAAGTCCACCTTCGGCTTAGTCTTTCTTTTTCTAGGTCGCCTTTGGTCGTCCTCGTATTATCTTGGGTTTGAAAGTCCACCTTGGGCTTGGTCTTTCTTTTTGAGTTCGCCTTTGGCCGTCCTCATGTTACCCTTTGTTTGAAAGTCCACCTTCGGCTTGGTCTTTCTTTTTCGAGTTCGTCTTAGGCCATCCTCGTATTATCTTGGGTTTGAATGTCCACCTTCGGCTTGGTCTTTCTTTTCGAGTTCGCCTTCGGCTATCCTCGCGATACCCTTTATTTGAAAGCCTACCTTCGGCTTAGTCTTTCTTTTCAAGTTCTCCTTCGACCGTCCTCGTATTATTTTGTTGTTTGAAAGTCCACCTTCGGCTTGGTCTTTCTTTCCGAGTTCGCCTTCGGCTGTCCTCGTGTTACCCTTTGTTTGAAAGTCAACCTTCGGCTTGGTCTGTCTTTTTCGAGTTCGCCTTCGGTCGTCCTGGTATTATCTTGGGTTTGAAAGTCCACCTTCGGCTTGGTCTTTCATTTCGAGTTCGCCTTCGGCCGTCCTCATGTTACCCTTTGTTTGAAAGTCTACCTTCGACTTAGTCTTTATTTTCGAGTTCGCCTTCGGCCGTCCTCGTATTATTTTGTTGCTGGAAAGTCCACCTACGGATTGGTCTTTCTTTTCGAGTTCGCATTCGGCCGTTCTCATGTTACCCTTTTTTTGAAAGTCCACCTTCAGCTTGGTTTTTCTTTTTTGAGTTCGCCTTGGGTCGTCCTCTTATTACCTTGGGTTTGAAAGTCCACAATCGGCTTGGTCTTTCTTTTCGAGTTCGCCTTCGGCCGTCCCCGTGTTACCCTTTGTGTGAAAGTCTACCTTCGACTTGGTCTTTCTTTTTCGAGTTCGCCTTCGGCCATCGTCGTATTATCTTGGGTTTGAAAGTCCACCTTCGGCTTGGTCTTTCTTTTCGAGTTCGCCTTAGCTCATCCTCGTGTTACCCTTTGTTTGAAAGTCCACCTTCGGCTTGGTCTTTCTTTTTCTAGGTCGCCTTCGGTAGTCCTCGTATTATCTTGGGTTTGAAAGTCCACCTTGGGCTTGGTCTTTCTTTTTGAGTTCGCCTTTGGTCGTCCTCATGTTACCCTTTGTTTGAAAGTCCACCTTCGGCTTGGTCTTTCTTTTTCGATTTCGTCTTAGGCCATCCTCGTATTATCTTGGGTTTGAAAGTCCACCTTCAGCATGGTCTTTCTTTTCGAGTTCGCCTTCGGCCGTCCTTGTGTTACCCTTTGTGTGAAAGTCTACCTTCGACTTGGTCTTTCTTTTTCGAGTTCGCCTTCGTCCATCGTCGTATTATCTTGGGTTTGAAAGTCCACCTTCGGCTTGGTCTTTCTTTTCGAGTTCTCCTTCGGCCGTCCTTGTGTTACCCTTTGTTTGAAAGTCCACCTTCGGCTTGGTATTCCTTTTTCTAGTTCGCCTTCGGTCGTCCTGGTATTATCTTGGGTTTGAAAGTCCACCTTCGGCTTGGTCTTTCATTTCGAGTTCGCCTTCGGCCGTCCTCGTGTTACCCTTTGTTTCAAAGTCCACCTTTGGCTTGCTCTTTCTTTTAGAGTTCGCCTTCGGCCGTCCTCGTATTATTTTGTTGTTTGAAAGTCCACCATCGGCTTGGTCTTTCTTTTTCGAGTTCGCCTTCGGCCGTCCTCGTATTATCTTGATTTTGAAAGTCCACCTTCGGCTTGGTCTTTCTTTTCGAGTTTTCCTTCGGCAGTCTTCGTATTATCCTGGGGTTTGAAAGTCCATCTTAGACTTGGTCTTTCTTTTCGAGTTCGCCTTCGGCCGTCCTCGCGTTACCCTTTGTATGAAAGTCTACCTTCGGCTTAGTCATTCTTTTCGAGTTCGCCTTCGGCCGTCCTCGTATTATTTTGTTGTTGGAATGACCACCTACGGCTTGGTCTTTCTTTTCGAGTTCGCATTCGGCCGATCTCGTGTTACCCTTTTTTTGAAAGTCCACCTTCCGCTTGGTTTTTCTTTTTCGAGTTCGCCTTTGGCCGTCCTCTTATTACCTTGGGTTTGAAAGTCCACCATCGGCTTGGTCTTTCTTTTCGAGTTTGCCTTCGGCCGTCCTCGTGTTACCCTTTGTGTGAAAGTCTACCTTCGACTTGGTCATTCTTTTTCGAGTTCGCCTTCGGCCATCGTCGTATTATCTTGGGTTTGAAAGTCCACCTTTGGCTTGGTCTTTCTTTTCGAGTTCTCCTTCGGCCGTCCTTGTGTTACCCTTTCTTTGAAAGTCCACCTTCGGATTGGTATTTCTTTTTCTAGTTCGCCTTCGGCCGTCCTTGTATTATCTTGGGTTTGAAAGTCCACCTTCGGCTTGGTATTTCTTTTTGAGTTCGCCTTCGGCCATCCTCGTGTTACCCTTTCTTTGAAAGTCCACCTTCGGCTTGGTCTTTCTTTTTCTAGGTCGCCTTCGGTCGTCCTCGTATTATCTTGGGTTTGAAAGTCCACCTTGGGCTTGGTCTTTCTTTTCGAGTTCGCCTTTGGCCGTCCTCGCGTTACCCTTTGTTTGAAAGTCTACCTTCGGCTTAGTCTTTCTTTTCGAGTTCGCCTTCGGCCGTCCTCATATTATTTTGTTGTTGGAAAGTCCTCCTACTGCTTGGTCTTTCTTTTCGAGTTCGCATTCGGTCGTTCTCGTGTTACCCTTTTTTTGAAAGTCCACCTTCGGCTTGGTTTTTCTTTTTCGAGTTCGCCTTGGGTCGTCCTCTTATTACCTTGGGTTTGAAAGTCCACAATCGGCTTGGTCTTTCTTTTCGAGTTCGCCTTCGGTCGTCCTCATGTTACCTTTTGTGTGAAAGTCTACCTTCGACTTGGTCTTTCTTTTTCGAGTTCGCCTTCGGCCATCGTCGTATTATCTTGGGTTTGAAAGTCCACATTCGACTTGGTCTTTCTTTTCGAGTTCGCCTTCGGCCGTCTTCGTGTTACCCTTTGTTTGAAAGTCAACCTTCGGCTTGGTCTTTCTTTTTCGAGTACGCCTTCGGTCGTCCTGGTATTATCTTGGGTTTGAAAGTCCACCTTCGGCTTGGTCTTTCATTTCGAGTTCACCTTCGGCCATCCTCGCGTTACCCTTTGTTTGCAAGTCTACCTTCAGCTTAGTCTTTATTTTCGAGTTCGCCTTCGGCCGTCCTCGTATTATTTTGTTGCTGGAAAGTCCACCTATGGCTTGGTCTTTCTTTTCGAGTTCGCATTCGCCCGTTCTCGTGTTACCCTTTTTTTGAAAGTCCACCTTCGGCTTGGTTTTTCTTTTTTGAGTTCGCCTTGGTTCGTCCTCTTATTACCTTGGGTTTGAAAGTCCACAATCGGCTTGGTCTTTCTTTTCGAGTTCGCCTTCGGCCGTCCTCGTGTTACCCTTTGTGTGAAAGTCTACCTTCGACTTGGTCTTTCTTTTTCAAGTTCGCCTTCGGCCATCGTCGTATTATCTTGGGTTTGAAAGTCCACCTTCGGCTTGGTCTTTCTTTTTGAGTTCGCCTTAGGTCATCCTCGTGTTACCCTTTGTTTGAAAGTCCACCTTCGGCTTGGTCTTTCTTTTTCTAGGTCGCCTTCGGTCGTCCTCGTATTATCTTGGGTTTGAAAGTCCACCTTGGGCTTGGTCTTTCTTTTTGAGTTCGCCTTTGGCCGTCCTCATGTTACCCTTTGTTTGAAAGTCCACCTTCAACTTGGTCTTTCTTTTTCGATTTGGTCTTAGGCCATCCTCGTATTATCTTGGGTTTGAAAGTCCACCTTCAGCTTGGTCTTTCTTTTCGAGTTCGCCTCCGGCTGTCCTCGCGTTACCCTTTATTTGAAAGCCTACCTTCGGCTTAGTCTTTCTTTTCGAGTTCTCCTTCGACCGTCCTAGTATTATTTTGTTGTTTGAAAGTCCACCTTCGACTTGGTCTTTCTTTCCGAGTTCGCCTTCGGCTGTCCTCGTGTTACCCTTTGTTTGAAAGTCAACCTTCGGCTTGGTCTTTCTTTTTCGAATTCGCCTTCGGTCGTCCTGGTATTATCTTGGGTTTGAAAGTCCACCTTCGGCTTGGCCTTTCATTTCGAGTTCGCCTTCGGCCGTCCTCGTGTTACCCTTTGTTTGAAAGTCCACCTTTGGCTTGCTCTTTCTTTTGGAGTTCGCCTTCGGCCGTCCTCGTATTATTTTGTTGTTTGAAAGTCCACCATCGGCTTGGTCTTTCTTTTTCAAGTTCACCTTCGGCCGTCCTCGTATTATCTTGGGTTTGAAAGTCCACCTTCGGCTTGGTCTTTCTTTTCGAGTTCTCCTTCGGCAGTCTTCGTGTTACCCTTTGTTTGAAAGTCCACCTTCGGCTTGGTATTCCTTTTTCTAGTTCGCCTTCGGTCGTCCTCCTATTATCTTGGGTTCGAAAGTCCACCTTCGGCTTGGTCTTTCATTTCGAGTTCGCCTTCGGCCGTCCTCGTGTTACCCTTTGTTTGAAAGTCCACCTTTGGCTTGCTCTTTCTTTTCGAGTTCGCCTTCGGCCGTCCTCATATTATTTTGTTGTTTGAAAGTCCACCATCGGCTTGGTCTTTCTTTTTCGAGTTCGCCTTCGGCCGTCCTCGTATTATCTTGAGTTTGAAAGTCCACCTTCGGCTTGGTCTTTCTTTTCGTGTTCTCCTTCAGCCGTCTTTGTATTATCCTGGGGTTTGAAAGTCCATCTTAGACTTGGTCTTTCTTTTCGAGTTCGCCTTCGGCCGTCCTCGCGTTACCCTTTGTTTGAAAGTCTACCTTCGGCTTAGTCTTTCTTTTCGAGTTCGCCTTCGGCCGTCCTCGTATTATTTTGTTGTTGGAAAGTCCACCTAAGGCTTGGTCTTTCTTTTCGAGTTCGCATTCGGCCGTTCTCGTGTTACCCTTTTTTTGAAAGTCCACCTTCGGCTTGGTTTTTCTTTTTCGAGTTCGCCTTTGGTCGTCCTCTTATTACCTTGGGTTTGAAAATCCACAATCGGCTTGGTCTTTCTTTTCGAGTTCGCCTTCGGTCGTCCTCGTGTTACCCTTTGTGTGAAAGTCTACCTTCGACTTGGTCTTTCTTTTTCGAGTTCGCCTTCGGCCATCGTCGTATTATCTTGGGTTTGAAAGTCCACCTTCGGCTTGGTCTTCCTTTTCGAGTTCGCCTTCGGCCGTCCTCGTGTTACCCTTTGTTTGAAAGTCAACCTTCGGCTTGGTCTGTCTTTTTCGAGTTCGCCTTCGGTCGTCCTGGTATTATCTTGGGTTTGAAAGTCCACCTTCGGCTTGGTCTTTCATTTCGAGTTCGCCTTCGGCCGTCCTCGCGTTACCTTTTGTTTGCAAGTCTACCTTCGGCTTAGTCCTTATTTTCGAGTTCGCCTTCGGCCGTCCTCGTATTATTTTGTTGCTGGAAAGTCCACCTACGGCTTGGTCTTTCTTTTCGAGTTCGCATTCGGCCGTTCTCGTGTTACCCTTTTTTTGAAAGTCCACCTTCGGCTTGGTTTTTCTTTTTTGAGTTCGCCTTGGTTCGTCCTCTTATTACCTTGGGTTTGAAAGTCCACAATCGGCTTGGTCTTTCTTTTCGAGTTCGCCTTCGGCCGTCCTCGTGTTACCCTTTGTGTGAAAGTCTACCTTCGACTTGGTCTTTCTTTTTCGAGTTCGCCTTCGGCCATCGTCGTATTATCTTGGGTTTGAAAGTCCACCTTCGGCTTGGTCTTTCTTTTTGAGTTCGCCTTAGGTCATCCTCGTGTTACCCTTTGTTTGAAAGTCCACCTTCGGCTTGGTCTTTCTTTTTCTAGGTCGCCTTCGGTCGTCCTCGTATTATCTTGGGTTTGAAAGTCCACCTTGGGCTTGGTCTTTCTTTTTGAGTTCGCCTTTGGCCGTCCTCATGTTACCCTTTGTTTGAAAGTCCACCTTCAACTTGGTCTTTCTTTTTCGATTTGGTCTTAGGCCATCCTCGTATTATCTTGGGTTTGAAAGTCCACCTTCAGCTTGGTCTTTCTTTTCGAGTTCGCCTCCGGCTGTCCTCGCGTTACCCTTTATTTGAAAGCCTACCTTCGGCTTAGTCTTTCTTTTCGAGTTCTCCTTCGACCGTCCTAGTATTATTTTGTTGTTTGAAAGTCCACCTTCGACTTGGTCTTTCTTTCCGAGTTCGCCTTCGGCTGTCCTCGTGTTACCCTTTGTTTGAAAGTCAACCTTCGGCTTGGTCTTTCTTTTTCGAATTCGCCTTCGGTCGTCCTGGTATTATCTTGGGTTTGAAAGTCCACCTTCGGCTTGGCCTTTCATTTCGAGTTCGCCTTCGGCCGTCCTCGTGTTACCCTTTGTTTGAAAGTCCACCTTTGGCTTGCTCTTTCTTTTGGAGTTCGCCTTCGGCCGTCCTCGTATTATTTTGTTGTTTGAAAGTCCACCATCGGCTTGGTCTTTCTTTTTCAAGTTCACCTTCGGCCGTCCTCGTATTATCTTGGGTTTGAAAGTCCACCTTCGGCTTGGTCTTTCTTTTCGAGTTCTCCTTCGGCAGTCTTCGTATTATCCTGGGGTTTGAAAGTCCATCTTAGACTTGGTCTTTCTTTTCGAGTTCGCTTTCGGCCGTCATCGCGTTACCCTTTGTTTGAAAGTCTACCTTCGGCTTAGTCATTCTTTTCGAGTTCGCCTTCGGTCGTCCTCGTATTATTTTGTTGTTGGAATGTCCACCTACGGCTTGGTCTTTCTTTTCAAGGTAGCATTCGGCCGATCTCGTGTTACCCTTTTTTTGAAAGTCTACCTTCGGCTTGGTTTTTCTTTTTCGAGTTCGCCTTGGGTCGTCCTCTTATTACCTTAGGTTTGAAAGTCCACCATCAGCTTGGTCTTTCTTTTCGAGTTCTCCTTCGGCCGTCCTTGTGTTACCCTTTGTGTGAAAGTCTACCTTCGACTTGGTCTTTCTTTTTCGAGTTCGCCTTCGGCCATCGTCGTATTATCTTGGGTTTGAAAGTCCACCTTCGGCAAGGTCTTTCTTTTCGAGTTCTCCTTCGGCCGTCCTTGTGTTACCCTTTGTTTGAAAGTCCACCTTCGGCTTGGTATTCCTTTTTCTAGTTCGCCTTCGGTCGTCCTCCTATTATCTTGGGTTCGAAAGTCCACCTTCGGCTTGGTCTTTCATTTCGAGTTCGCCTTCGGCCGTCCTCGTGTTACCCTTTGTTTGAAAGTCCACCTTTGGCTTGCTCTTTCTTTTCGAGTTCGCCTTCGGCCGTCCTCGTATTATTTTGTTGTTTGAAAGTCCACCATCGGCTTGGTCTTTCTTTTTCGAGTTCGCCTTCGGCCGTCCTCGTATTATCTTGAGTTTGAAAGTCCACCTTCGGCTTGGTCTTTCTTTTCGTGTTCTCCTTCAGCCGTCTTTGTATTATCCTGGGGTTTGAAAGTCCATCTTAGACTTGGTCTTTCTTTTCGAGTTCGCCTTCGGCCGTCCTCGCGTTACCCTTTGTTTGAAAGTCTACCTTCGGCTTAGTCTTTCTTTTCGAGTTCGCCTTCGGCCGTCCTCGTATTATTTTGTTGTTGGAAAGTCCACCTAAGGCTTGGTCTTTCTTTTCGAGTTCGCATTCGGCCGTTCTCGTGTTACCCTTTTTTTGAAAGTCCACCTTCGGCTTGGTTTTTCTTTTTCGAGTTCGCCTTTGGTCGTCCTCTTATTACCTTGGGTTTGAAAATCCACAATCGGCTTGGTCTTTCTTTTCGAGTTCGCCTTCGGTCGTCCTCGTGTTACCCTTTGTGTGAAAGTCTACCTTCGACTTGGTCTTTCTTTTTCGAGTTCGCCTTCGGCCATCGTCGTATTATCTTGGGTTTGAAAGTCCACCTTCGGCTTGGTCTTCCTTTTCGAGTTCGCCTTCGGCCGTCCTCGTGTTACCCTTTGTTTGAAAGTCAACCTTCGGCTTGGTCTGTCTTTTTCGAGTTCGCCTTCGGTCGTCCTGGTATTATCTTGGGTTTGAAAGTCCACCTTCGGCTTGGTCTTTCATTTCGAGTTCGCCTTCGGCCGTCCTTGCGTTACCTTTTGTTTGCAAGTCTACCTTCGGCTTAGTCCTTATTTTCGAGTTCGCCTTCGGCCGTCCTCGTATTATTTTGTTGCTGGAAAGTCCACCTACGGCTTGGTCTTTCTTTTCGAGTTCGCATTCGGCCGTTCTCGTGTTACCCTTTTTTTGAAAGTCCACCTTCGGCTTGGTTTTTCTTTTTTGAGTTCGCCTTGGTTCGTCCTCTTATTACCTTGGGTTTGAAAGTCCACAATCGGCTTGGTCTTTCTTTTCGAGTTCGCCTTCGGCCGTCCTCGTGTTACCCTTTGTGTGAAAGTCTACCTTCGACTTGGTCTTTCTTTTTCGAGTTCGCCTTCGGCCATCGTCGTATTATCTTGGGTTTGAAAGTCCACCTTCGGCTTGGTCTTTCTTTTCGAGTTCGCCTTAGGTCATCCTCGTGTTACCCTTTGTTTGAAAGTCCACCTTCGGTTTGGTCTTTCTTTTTCTAGGTCGCCTTCGGTCGTCCTCGTATTATCTTGGGTTTGAAAGTCCACCTTGGGCTTGGTCTTTCTTTTTGAGTTCGCCTTTGGCCGTCCTCATGTTACCCTTTGTTTGAAAGTCCACCTTCGGCTTGGTCTTTCTTTTTCGATTTGGTCTTAGGCCATCCTTGTATTATCTTGGGTTTGAAAGTCCACCTTCAGCTTGGTCTTTCTTTTCGAGTTCGCCTTTGGCTGTCCTCGCGTTACCCTTTATTTGAAAGCCTACCTTCGGCTTAGTCTTTCTTTTCGAGTTCTCCTTCGACCGTCCTAGTATTATTTTGTTGTTTGAAAGTCCACCTTCGGCTTGGTCTTTCTTTCTGAGTTCGCCTTCGGCTGTCCTCGTGTTACCCTTTGTTTGAAAGTCAACCTTCGGCTTGGTCTTTCTTTTTCGAGTTCGCCTTCGGTCGTCCTCGTATTATCTTGGGTTTGAAAGTCCACCTTCGGCTTGGTCTTTCATTTCGAGTTCGCCTTCGGCCGTCCTCGTGTTACCCTTTGTTTGAAAGTCCACCTTTGGCTTGCTCTTTCTTTTCGAGTTCGCCTTCGGCCGTCCTCGTATTATTTTGTTGTTTGAAAGTCCACCATCGGCTTGGTCTTTCTTTTTCGAGTTCGCCTTCGGCCGTCCTCGTATTATCTTGAGTTTGAAAGTCCACCTTCGGCTTGGTCTTTCTTTTCGTGTTCTCCTTCAGCCGTCTTTGTATTATCCTGGGGTTTGAAAGTCCATCTTAGACTTGGTCTTTCTTTTCGAGTTCGCCTTCGGCCGTCCTCGCGTTACCCTTTGTTTGAAAGTCTACCTTCGGCTTAGTCTTTCTTTTCGAGTTCGCCTTCGGCCGTCCTCGTATTATTTTGTTGTTGGAAAGTCCACCTAAGGCTTGGTCTTTATTTTCGAGTTCGCATTCGGCCGTTCTCGTGTTACCCTTTTTTTGAAAGTCCACCTTCGGCTTGGTTTTTCTTTTTCGAGTTCGCCTTTGGTCGTCCTCTTATTACCTTGGGTTTGAAAATCCACAATCGGCTTGGTCTTTCTTTTCGAGTTCGCCTTCGGTCGTCCTCGTGTTACCCTTTGTGTGAAAGTCTACCTTCGACTTGGTCTTTCTTTTTCGAGTTCGCCTTCGGCCATCGTCGTATTATCTTGGGTTTGAAAGTCCACCTTCGGCTTGGTCTTCCTTTTCGAGTTCGCCTTCGGCCGTCCTCGTGTTACCCTTTGTTTGAAAGTCAACCTTCGGCTTGGTCTGTCTTTTTCGAGTTCGCCTTCGGTCGTCCTGGTATTATCTTGGGTTTGAAAGTCCACCTTCGGCTTGGTCTTTCATTTCGAGTTCGCCTTCGGCCGTCCTCGCGTTACCTTTTGTTTGCAAGTCTACCTTCGGCTTAGTCTTTATTTTCGAGTTCGCCTTCGGCCGTCCTCGTATTATTTTGTTGCTGGAAAGTCCACCTACGGCTTGGTCTTTCTTTTCGAGTTCGCATTCGGCCGTTCTCGTGTTACCCTTTTTTTGAAAGTCCACCTTCGGCTTAGTCTTTCTTTTCGAGTTCTCCTTCGACCGTCCTAGTATTATTTTGTTGTTTGAAAGTCCACCTTCGACTTGGTCTTTCTTTCCGAGTTCGCCTTCGGCTGTCCTCGTGTTACCCTTTGTTTGAAAGTCAACCTTCGGCTTGGTCTTTCTTTTTCGAATTCGCCTTCGGTCGTCCTGGTATTATCTTGGGTTTGAAAGTCCACCTTCGGCTCGGTCTTTCATTTCGAGTTCGCCTTCGGCCGTCCTCGTGTTACCCTTTGTTTGAAAGTCCACCTTTGGCTTGCTCTTTCTTTTGGAGTTCGCCTTCGGCCGTCCTCGTATTATTTTGTTGTTTGAAAGTCCACCATCGGCTTGGTCTTTCTTTTTCAAGTTCACCTTCGGCCGTCCTCGTATTATCTTGGGTTTGAAAGTCCACCTTCGGCTTGGTCTTTCTTTTCGAGTTCTCCTTCGGCAGTCTTCGTATTATCCTGGGGTTTGAAAGTCCATCTTAGACTTGGTCTTTCTTTTCGAGTTCGCTTTCGGCCGTCATCGCGTTACCCTTTGTTTGAAAGTCTACCTTCGGCTTAGTCATTCTTTTCGAGTTCGCCTTCGGTCGTCCTCGTATTATTTTGTTGTTGGAATGTCCACCTACGGCTTGGTCTTTCTTTTCAAGTTCGCATTCGGCCGATCTCGTGTTACCCTTTTTTTGAAAGTCTACCTTCGGCTTGGTTTTTCTTTTTCGAGTTCGCCTTGGGTCGTCCTCTTATTACCTTAGGTTTGAAAGTCCACCATCGGCTTGGTCTTTCTTTTCGAGTTCTCCTTCGGCCGTCCTTGTGTTACCCTTTGTGTGAAAGTCTACCTTCGACTTGGTCTTTCTTTTTCGAGTTCGCCTTCGGCCATCGTCGTATTATCTTGGGTTTGAAAGTCCACCTTCGGCAAGGTCTTTCTTTTCGAGTTCTCCTTCGGCCGTCCTTGTGTTACCCTTTGTTTGAAAGTCCACCTTCGGCTTGGTATTCCTTTTTCTAGTTCGCCTTCGGTCGTCCTCCTATTATCTTGGGTTCGAAAGTCCACCTTCGGCTTGGTCTTTCATTTCGAGTTCGCCTTCGGCCGTCCTCGTGTTACCCTTTGTTTGAAAGTCCACCTTTGGCTTGCTCTTTCTTTTCGAGTTCGCCTTCGGCCGTCCTCGTATTATTTTGTTGTTTGAAAGTCCACCATCGGCTTGGTCTTTCTTTTTCGAGTTCGCCTTCGGCCGTCCTCGTATTATCTTGAGTTTGAAAGTCCACCTTCGGCTTGGTCTTTCTTTTCGTGTTCTCCTTCAGCCGTCTTTGTATTATCCTGGGGTTTGAAAGTCCATCTTAGACTTGGTCTTTCTTTTCGAGTTCGCCTTCGGCCGTCCTCGCGTTACCCTTTGTTTGAAAGTCTACCTTCGGCTTAGTCTTTCTTTTCGAGTTCGCCTTCGGCCGTCCTCGCGTTACCTTTTGTTTGCAAGTCTACCTTCGGCTTAGTCTTTATTTTCGAGTTCGCCTTCGGCCGTCCTCGTATTATTTTGTTGCTGAAAAGTCCACCTACGGCTTGGTCTTTCTTTTCGAGTTCGCATTCGGCCGTTCTCGTGTTACCCTTTTTTTGAAATTCCACCTTCGGCTTGGTTTTTCTTTTTTGAGTTCGCCTTGGTTCGTCCTCTTATTACCTTGGGTTTGAAAGTCCACAATCGGCTTGGTCTTTCTTTTCGAGTTCGCCTTCGGCCGTCCTCGTGTTACCCTTTGTGTGAAAGTCTACCTTCGACTTGGTCTTTCTTTTTCGAGTTCGCCTTCGGCCATCGTCGTATTATCTTGGGTTTGAAAGTCCACCTTCGGCTTGGTCTTTCTTTTCGAGTTCGCCTTAGGTCATCCTCGTGTTACCCTTTGTTTGAAAGTCCACCTTCGGTTTGGTCTTTCTTTTTCTAGGTCGCCTTCGGTCGTCCTCGTATTATCTTGGGTTTGAAAGTCCACCTTGGGCTTGGTCTTTCTTTTTGAGTTCGCCTTTGGCCGTCCTCATGTTACCCTTTGTTTGAAAGTCCACCTTCGGCTTGGTCTTTCTTTTTCGATTTGGTCTTAGGCCATCCTTGTATTATCTTGGGTTTGAAAGTCCACCTTCAGCTTGGTCTTTCTTTTCGAGTTCGCCTTCGGCTGTCCTCGCGTTACCCTTTATTTGAAAGCCTACCTTCGGCTTAGTCTTTCTTTTCGAGTTCTCCTTCGACCGTCCTAGTATTATTTTGTTGTTTGAAAGTCCACCTTCGGCTTGGTCTTTCTTTCCGAGTTCGCCTTCGGCTGTCCTCGTGTTACCCTTTGTTTGAAAGTCAACCTTCGGCTTGGTCTTTCTTTTTCGAGTTCGCCTTCGGTCGTCCTGGTATTATCTTGGGTTTGAAAGTCCACCTTCGGCTTGGTCTTTCATTTCGAGTTCGCCTTCGGCCGTCCTCGTGTTACCCTTTGTTTGAAAGTCCACCTTTGGCTTGCTCTTTCTTTTGGAGTTCGCCTTCGGCCGTCCTCGTATTATTTTGTGGTTTGAAAGTCCACCATCGGCTTGGTCTTTCTTTTTCAAGTTCACCTTCGGCCGTCCTCGTATTATCTTGGGTTTGAAAATCCACCTTCGGCTTGGTCTTTCTTTTCGAGTTCTCCTTCGGCAGTCTTCGTATTATCCTGGGGTTTGAAAGTCCATCTTAGACTTGGTCTTTCTTTTCGAGTTCGCTTTCGGCCGTCATCGCGTTACCCTTTGTTTGAAAGTCTACCTTCGGCTTAGTCATTCTTTTCGAGTTCGCCTTCGGTCGTCCTCGTATTATTTTGTTGTTGGAATGTCCACCTACGGCTTGGTCTTTCTTTTCAAGTTCGCATTAGGCCGATCTCGTGTTACCCTTTTTTTGAAAGTCTACCTTCGGCTTGGTTTTTCTTTTTCGAGTTCGCCTTGGGTCGTCCTCTTATTACCTTAGGTTTGAAAGTCCACCATCGGCTTGGTCTTTCTTTTCGAGTTCTCCTTCGGCCGTCCTTGTGTTACCCTTTGTGTGAAAGTCTACCTTCGACTTGGTCTTTCTTTTTCGAGTTCGCCTTCGGCCATCGTCGTATTATCTTGGGTTTGAAAGTCCACCTTCGGCAAGGTCTTTCTTTTCGAGTTCTCCTTCGGCCGTCCTTGTGTTACCCTTTGTTTGAAAGTCCACCTTCGGCTTGGTATTCCTTTTTCTAGTTCGCCTTCGGTCGTCCTCCTATTATCTTGGGTTCGAAAGTCCACCTTCGGCTTGGTCTTTCATTTCGAGTTCGCCTTCGGCCGTCCTCGTGTTACCCTTTGTTTGAAAGTCCACCTTTGGCTTGCTCTTTCTTTTCGAGTTCGCCTTCGGCCGTCCTCGTATTATTTTGTTGTTTGAAAGTCCACCATCGGCTTGGTCTTTCTTTTTCGAGTTCGCCTTCGACCGTCCTCGTATTATCTTGAGTTTGAAAGTCCACCTTCGGCTTGGTCTTTCTTTTCGTGTTCTCCTTCAGCCGTCTTTGTATTATCCTGGGGTTTGAAAGTCCATCTTAGACTTGGTCTTTCTTTTCGAGTTCGCCTTCGGCCGTCCTCGCGTTACCCTTTGTTTGAAAGTCTACCTTCGGCTTAGTCTTTCTTTTCGAGTTCGCCTTCGGCCGTCCTCGTATTATTTTGTTGTTGGAAAGTCCACCTAAGGCTTGGTCTTTCTTTTCGAGTTCGCATTCGGCCGTTCTCGTGTTACCCTTTTTTTGAAAGTCCACCTTCGGCTTGGTTTTTCTTTTTCGAGTTCGCCTTTGGTCGTCCTCTTATTACCTTGGGTTTGAAAATCCACAATCGGCTTGGTCTTTCTTTTCGAGTTCGCCTTCGGTCGTCCTCGTGTTACCCTTTGTGTGAAAGTCTACCTTCGACTTGGTCTTTCTTTTTCGAGTTCGCCTTCGGCCATCGTCGTATTATCTTGGGTTTGAAAGTCCACCTTCGGCTTGGTCGTCCTTTTCGAGTTCGCCTTCGGCCGTCCTCGTGTTACCCTTTGTTTGAAAGTCAACCTTCGGCTTGGTCTGTCTTTTTCGAGTTCGCCTTCGGTCGTCCTAGTATTATCTTGGGTTTGAAAGTCCACCTTCGGCTTGGTCTTTCATTTCGAGTTCGCCTTCGGCCGTCCTCGCGTTACCTTTTGTTTGCAAGTCTACCTTCGGCTTAGTCTTTATTTTCGAGTTCGCCTTCGGCCGTCCTCGTATTATTTTGTTGCTGAAAAGTCCACCTACGGCTTGGTCTTTCTTTTCGAGTTCGCATTCGGCCGTTCTCGTGTTACCCTTTTTTTGAAATTCCACCTTCGGCTTGGTTTTTCTTTTTTGAGTTCGCCTTGGTTCGTCCTCTTATTACCTTGGGTTTGAAAGTCCACAATCGGCTTGGTCTTTCTTTTCGAGTTCGCCTTCGGCCGTCCTCGTGTTACCCTTTGTGTGAAAGTCTACCTTCGACTTGGTCTTTCTTTTTCGAGTTCGCCTTCGGCCATCGTCGTATTATCTTGGGTTTGAAAGTAAACCTTCGGCTTGGTCTTTCTTTTCGAGTTCGCCTTAGGTCATCCTCGTGTTACCCTTTGTTTGAAAGTCCACCTTCGGTTTGGTCTTTCTTTTTCTAGGTCGCCTTCGGTCGTCCTCGTATTATCTTGGGTTTGAAAGTCCACCTTGGGCTTGGTCTTTCTTTTTGAGTTCGCCTTTGGCCGTCCTCATGTTACCCTTTGTTTGAAAGTCCACCTTCGGCTTGGTCTTTCTTTTTCGATTTGGTCTTAGGCCATCCTTGTATTATCTTGGGTTTGAAAGTCCACCTTCAGCTTGGTCTTTCTTTTCGAGTTCGCCTTCGGCTGTCCTCGCATTACCCTTTATTTGAAAGCCTACCTTCGGCTTAGTCTTTCTTTTCGAGTTCTCCTTCGACCGTCCTAGTATTATTTTGTTGTTTGAAAGTCCACCTTCGGCTTGGTCTTTCTTTCCGAGTTCGCCTTCGGCTGTCCTCGTGTTACCCTTTGTTTGAAAGTCAACCTTCGGCTTGGTCTTTCTTTTTCGAGTTCGCCTTCGGTCGTCCTGGTATTATCTTGGGTTTGAAAGTCCACCTTCGGCTTGGTCTTTCATTTCGAGTTCGCCTTCGGCCGTCCTCGTGTTACCCTTTGTTTGAAAGTCCACCTTTGGCTTGCTCTTTCTTTTGGAGTTCGCCTTCGGCCGTCCTCGTATTATTTTGTGGTTTGAAAGTCCACCATCGGCTTGGTCTTTCTTTTTCAAGTTCACCTTCGGCCGTCCTCGTATTATCTTGGGTTTGAAAATCCACCTTCGGCTTGGTCTTTCTTTTCGAGTTCTCCTTCGGCAGTCTTCGTATTATCCTGGGGTTTGAAAGTCCATCTTAGACTTGGTCTTTCTTTTCGAGTTCGCTTTCGGCCGTCATCGCGTTACCCTTTGTTTGAAAGTCTACCTTCGGCTTAGTCATTCTTTTCGAGTTCGCCTTCGGTCGTCCTCGTATTATTTTGTTGTTGGAATGTCCACCTACGGCTTGGTCTTTCTTTTCATGTTCGCATTCGGCCGATCTCGTGTTACCCTTTTTTTGAAAGTCTACCTTCGGCTTGGTTTTTCTTTTTCGAGTTCGCCTTGGGTCATCCTCTTATTACCTTAGGTTTGAAAGTCCACCATCGGCTTGGTCTTTCTTTTCGAGTTCGCCTTCGGCCGTCCTTGTGTTACCCTTTGTGTGAAAGTCTACCTTCGACTTGGTCTTTCTTTTTCGAGTTCGCCTTCGGCCATCGTCGTATTATCTTGGGTTTGAAAGTCCACCTTCGGCATGGTCTTTCTTTTCGAGTTCTCCTTCGCCCGTCCTTGTGTTACCCTTTGTTTGAAAGTCCACCTTCGGCTTGGTATTCCTTTTTCTAGTTCGCCTTCGGTCGTCCTCCTATTATCTTGGGTTTGAAAGTCCACCTTCGGCTTGGTCTTTCATTTCGAGTTCGCCTTCGGTCGTCCTCGTGTTACCCTTTGTTTGAAAGTTCACCTTTGGCTTGCTCTTTCTTTTCGAGTTCGCCTTCAGCCGTCCTCGTATTATTTTGTTGTTTGAAAGTCCACCATCGGCTTGGTCTTTCTTTTTCGAGTTCGCCTTCGGCCGTCCTCGTATTATCTTGGGTTTGAAAGTCCACCTTCGGCTTGGTCTTTCTTTTCGTGTTCTCCTTCAGCCGTCTTCGTATTATCCTGGGGTTTGAAAGTCCATCTTAGACTTGGTCTTTCTTTTCGAGTTCGCCTTCGGCCGTCCTCGCGTTACCCTTTGTTTGAAAGTCTACCTTCTGCTTAGTCTTTCTTTTCGAGTTCGCCTTCGGCCGTCCTCGTATTATTTTGTTGTTGGAAAGTCCACCTAAGGCTTGGTCTTTCTTTTTGAGTTCGCATTCGGCCGTTCTCGTGTTACCCTTTTTTTGAAAGTCCACCTTCGGCTTGGTTTTTCTTTTTCGAGTTCGCCTTGGGTCGTCCTCTTATTACCTTGGGTTTGAAAGTCCACAATCGGCTTGGTCTTTCTTTTCGAGTTCGCCTTTGGTCGTCCTCGTGTTACCCTTTGTGTGAAAGTCTACCTTCGACTTGGTCTTTCTTTTTCGAGTTCGCCTTCGGCCATCGTCGTATTATCTTGGGTTTGAAAGTCCACCTTCGGCTTGGTCTTCCTTTTCGAGTTCGCCTTCGGCCGTCCTCGTATTATTTTGTTGTTGGAAAGTCCACCTAAGGCTTGGTCTTTCTTTTTGAGTTCGCATTCGGCCGTTCTCGTGTTACCCTTTTTTTGAAAGTCCACCTTCGGCTTGGTTTTTCTTTTTCGAGTTCGCCTTGGGTCGTCCTCTTATTACCTTGGGTTTGAAAGTCCACAATCGGCTTGGTCTTTCTTTTCGAGTTCGCCTTTGGTCGTCCTCGTGTTACCCTTTGTGTGAAAGTCTACCTTCGACTTGGTCTTTCTTTTTCGAGTTCGCCTTCGGCCATCGTCGTATTATCTTGGGTTTGAAAGTCCACCTTCGGCTTGGTCTTCCTTTTCGAGTTCGCCTTCGGCCGTCCTCGTGTTACCCTTTGTTTGAAAGTCAACCTTCGGCTTGGTCTGTCTTTTTCGAGTTCGCCTTCGGTCGTCCTGGTATTATCTTGGGTTTGAAAGTCCAACTTCGGCTTGGTCTTTCATTTCGATTTCGCCTTCGGCCGTCCTCGCGTTACCCTTTGTTTGCAAGTCTACCTTCGGCTTAGTCTTTATTTTCGAGTTCGCCTTCGGCCGTCCTCGTATTATTTTGTTGCTGGAAAGTCCACCTACGGCTTGGTCTTTCTTTTCGAGTTCGCATTCGGCCGTTCTCGTGTTACCCTTTTTTTGAAAGTCCACCTTCGGCTTGGTTTTTCTTTTTTGAGTTCGCCTTGGGTCGTCCTCTTATTACCTTTGGTTTGAAAGTCCACAATCGGCTTGGTCTTTCTTTTCGAGTTCGCCTTCGGCCGTCCTCGTGTTACCCTTTGTGTGAAAGTCTACCTTCGACTTGGTCTTTCTTTTTCGAGTTCGCCTTCGGCCATCGTCGTATTATCTTGGGTTTGAAAGTCCACCTTTGGCTTGGTCTTTCTTTTCGAGTTTGCCTTAGGTCATCCTCGTGTTACCCTTTGTTTGAAAGTCCACCTTCGGCTTGGTCTTTCTTTTTCTAGGTCGCCTTCGGTCGTCCTCGTATTATCTTGGGTTTGAAAGTCCACTTTGGGCTTGGTCTTTCTTTTTGAGTTCGCCTTTGGCCGTCCTCATGTTACCCTTTGTTTGAAAGTCCACCTTCGGCTTGGTCTTTCTTTTTCGATTTGGTCTTAGGCCATCCTCGTATTATCTTGGGTTTGAAAGTCCACCTTCAGCTTGGTCTTTCTTTTCGAGTTCGCCTTCGGCTGTCCTCGCGTTACCCTTTATTTGAAAGCCTACCTTCGGCTTAGTCTTTCTTTTTGAGTTCTCCTTCGACCGTCCTAGTATTATTTTGTTGTTTGAAAGTCCACCTTCGGCTTGGTCTTTCTTTCCAAGTTCGCCTTCGGTTGTCCTCGTGTTACCCTTTGTTTGAAAGTCAACCTTCGGCTTGGTCTGTCTTTTTCGAGTTCGCCTTCGGTCGTCCTGGTATTATCTTGGGTTTGAAAGTCCACCTTCGGCTTGGTCTTTCATTTAGAGTTTGCCTTCGGCCGTCCTCGTGTTACCCTTTGTTTGAAAGTCCACCTTTGGCTTGCTCTTTCTTTTGGAGTTCGCCTTCGGCCGTCCTCGTATTATTTTGTTGTTTGAAAGTCCACCATCGGCTTGGTCTTTCTTATTCGAGTTCGGCTTCGGCCGTCCTCGTATTATCTTGGGTTTGAAAGTCCACCTTCGGCTTGGTCTTTCTTTTCGAGTTCTCCTTCGGCAGTCTTCGTATTATCCTGGGGTTTGAAAGTCCATCTTAGACTTGGTCTTTCTTTTCGAGTTCGCCTTCGGCCGTCCTCGCGTTACCCTTTGTTTGAAAGTCTACCTTCGGCTTAGTCATTCTTTTCGAGTTCGCCTTCGGCCGTCCTCGTATTATTTTGTTGTTGGAATGTCCACCTACGGCTTGGTCTTTCTTTTCGAGTTCGCATTCGGCCGATCTCGTGTTACCCTTTTTTTGAAAGTCCACCTTCGGCTTGGTTTTTCTTTTTCGAGTTCGCCTTGGGTCGTCCTCTTATTACCTTAGGTTTGAAAGTCCACCATCGGCTTGGTCTTTCTTTTCGAGTTCGCCTTCGGCCGTCCTTGTATTACCCTTTGTGTGAAAGTCTACCTTTGACTTGGTCTTTCTTTTTCGAGTTCGCCTTCGGCCATCGTCGTATTATCTTGGGTTTGAAAGTCCACCTTCGGCTTGGTCTTTCTTTTCGAGTTCGCCTTCGGCCGTCCTTGTGTTACCCTTTGTGTGAAAGTCTACCTTTGACTTGGTCTTCCTTTTTCGAGTTCGCCTTCGGCCATCGTCGTATTATCTTGGGTTTGAAAGTCCACCTTCGGCTTGGTCTTTCATTTCGAGTTCGCCTTCGGCCGTCCTCGTGTTACCCTTTGTTTGAAAGTCTAACTTTGGCTTGCTCTTTCTTTTCGAGTTCGCCTTCGGTCGTCCTCGTATTATTTTGTTGTTTGAAAGTCCGCCATCGGCTTGGTCTTTCTTTTTCGAGTTCGCCTTCGGCCTTCCTCGTATTATCTTGGCTTTGAAAGTCCACCTTCGGCTTGGTCTTTCTTTTCGTGTTCTTCTTCAGCCGTCTTCGTATTATCCTGGGGTTTGAAAGTCCATCTTAGACTTGGTCTTTCTTTTCTAGTTCGCCTTCGGCCGTCCTCGCGTTACCCTTTGTTTGAAAGTCTACCTTCGGCTTAGTCTTTCTTTTCGAGTTCACCTTCGGCCGTCCTCGTATTATTTTGTTGTTGGAAAGTCCACCTAAGGCTTGGTCTTTCTTTTTGAGTTCGCATTCGGCCGTTCTCGTGTTACCCTTTTTTTGAAAGTCCACCTTCGGCTTGGTTTTTCTTTTTCGAGTTCGCCTTGGGTCGTCCTCTTATTACCTTGGGTTTGAAAGTCCACAAT
Source organism: Lathyrus tuberosus (assembly GCA_022829125.1). NCBI lineage: Eukaryota > Viridiplantae > Streptophyta > Magnoliopsida > Fabales > Fabaceae > Lathyrus > Lathyrus tuberosus. The sequence continues at coordinate 3,404,656 of JALAZF010000438.1, forward strand.
CGGCTTGGTCTTTCTTTTCGAGTTCGCCTTTGGTCGTCCTCGTGTTACCCTTTGTGTGAAAGTCTACCTTCGACTTGGTCTTTCTTTTTCGAGTTCGCCTTCGGCCATCGTCGTATTATCTTGGGTTTGAAAGTCCACCTTCGGCTTGGTCTTCCTTTTCGAGTTCGCCTTCGGCCGTCCTCGTATTATTTTGTTGTTGGAAAGTCCACCTAAGGCTTGGTCTTTCTTTTTGAGTTCGCATTCGGCCGTTCTCGTGTTACCCTTTTTTTGAAAGTCCACCTTCGGCTTGGTTTTTCTTTTTCGAGTTCGCCTTGGGTCGTCCTCTTATTACCTTGGGTTTGAAAGTCCACAATCGGCTTGGTCTTTCTTTTCGAGTTCGCCTTTGGTCGTCCTCGTGTTACCCTTTGTGTGAAAGTCTACCTTCGACTTGGTCTTTCTTTTTCGAGTTCGCCTTCGGCCATCGTCGTATTATCTTGGGTTTGAAAGTCCACCTTCGGCTTGGTCTTCCTTTTCGAGTTCGCCTTCGGCCGTTCTCGTGTTACCCTTTTTTTGAAAGTCAACCTTCGGCTTGGTTTTTCTTTTTCGAGTTCGCCTTGGGTCGTCCTCTTATTACCTTGGGTTTGAAAGTCCACAATCGGCTTGGTCTTTCTTTTCGAGTTCGCCTTTGGTCGTCCTCGTGTTACCCTTTGTGTGAAAGTCTACCTTCGACTTGGTCTTTCTTTTTCGAGTTCGCCTTCGGCCATCGTCGTATTATCTTGGGTTTGAAAGTCCACCTTCGGCTTGGTCTTCCTTTTCGAGTTCGCCTTCGGCCGTCCTCGTGTTACCCTTTGTTTGAAAGTCAACCTTCGGCTTGGTCTGTCTTTTTCGAGTTCGCCTTCGGTCGTCCTGGTATTATCTTGGGTTTGAAAGTCCAACTTCGGCTTGGTCTTTCATTTCGATTTCGCCTTCGGCCGTCCTCGCGTTACCCTTTGTTTGCAAGTCTACCTTCGGCTTAGTCTTTATTTTCGAGTTCGCCTTCGGCCGTCCTCGTATTATTTTGTTGCTGGAAAGTCCACCTACGGCTTGGTCTTTCTTTTCGAGTTCGCATTCGGCCGTTCTCGTGTTACCCTTTTTTTGAAAGTCCACCTTCGGCTTGGTTTTTCTTTTTTGAGTTCGCCTTGGGTCGTCCTCTTATTACCTTTGGTTTGAAAGTCCACAATCGGCTTGGTCTTTCTTTTCGAGTTCGCCTTCGGCCGTCCTCGTGTTACCCTTTGTGTGAAAGTCTACCTTCGACTTGGTCTTTCTTTTTCGAGTTCGCCTTCGGCCATCGTCGTATTATCTTGGGTTTGAAAGTCCACCTTTGGCTTGGTCTTTCTTTTCGAGTTTGCCTTAGGTCATCCTCGTGTTACCCTTTGTTTGAAAGTCCACCTTCGGCTTGGTCTTTCTTTTTCTAGGTCGCCTTCGGTCGTCCTCGTATTATCTTGGGTTTGAAAGTCCACTTTGGGCTTGGTCTTTCTTTTTGAGTTCGCCTTTGGCCGTCCTCATGTTACCCTTTGTTTGAAAGTCCACCTTCGGCTTGGTCTTTCTTTTTCGATTTGGTCTTAGGCCATCCTCGTATTATCTTGGGTTTGAAAGTCCACCTTCAGCTTGGTCTTTCTTTTCGAGTTCGCCTTCGGCTGTCCTCGCGTTACCCTTTATTTGAAAGCCTACCTTCGGCTTAGTCTTTCTTTTTGAGTTCTCCTTCGACCGTCCTAGTATTATTTTGTTGTTTGAAAGTCCACCTTCGGCTTGGTCTTTCTTTCCAAGTTCGCCTTCGGCTGTCCTCGTGTTACCCTTTGTTTGAAAGTCAACCTTCGGCTTGGTCTGTCTTTTTCGAGTTCGCCTTCGGTCGTCCTGGTATTATCTTGGGTTTGAAAGTCCACCTTCGGCTTGGTCTTTCATTTAGAGTTTGCCTTCGGCCGTCCTCGTGTTACCCTTTGTTTGAAAGTCCACCTTTGGCTTGCTCTTTCTTTTGGAGTTCGCCTTCGGCCGTCCTCGTATTATTTTGTTGTTTGAAAGTCCACCATCGGCTTGGTCTTTCTTATTCGAGTTCGGCTTCGGCCGTCCTCGTATTATCTTGGGTTTGAAAGTCCACCTTCGGCTTGGTCTTTCTTTTCGAGTTCTCCTTCGGCAGTCTTCGTATTATCCTGGGGTTTGAAAGTCCATCTTAGACTTGGTCTTTCTTTTCGAGTTCGCCTTCGGCCGTCCTCGCGTTACCCTTTGTTTGAAAGTCTACCTTCGGCTTAGTCATTCTTTTCGAGTTCGCCTTCGGCCGTCCTCGTATTATTTTGTTGTTGGAATGTCCACCTACGGCTTGGTCTTTCTTTTCGAGTTCGCATTCGGCCGATCTCGTGTTACCCTTTTTTTGAAAGTCCACCTTCGGCTTGGTTTTTCTTTTTCGAGTTCGCCTTGGGTCGTCCTCTTATTACCTTAGGTTTGAAAGTCCACCATCGGCTTGGTCTTTCTTTTCGAGTTCGCCTTCGGCCGTCCTTGTATTACCCTTTGTGTGAAAGTCTACCTTTGACTTGGTCTTTCTTTTTCGAGTTCGCCTTCGGCCATCGTCGTATTATCTTGGGTTTGAAAGTCCACCTTCGGCTTGGTCTTTCTTTTCGAGTTCGCCTTCGGCCGTCCTTGTGTTACCCTTTGTGTGAAAGTCTACCTTTGACTTGGTCTTCCTTTTTCGAGTTCGCCTTCGGCCATCGTCGTATTATCTTGGGTTTGAAAGTCCACCTTCGGCTTGGTCTTTCATTTCGAGTTCGCCTTCGGCCGTCCTCGTGTTACCCTTTGTTTGAAAGTCTAACTTTGGCTTGCTCTTTCTTTTCGAGTTCGCCTTCGGTCGTCCTCGTATTATTTTGTTGTTTGAAAGTCCGCCATCGGCTTGGTCTTTCTTTTTCGAGTTCGCCTTCGGCCTTCCTCGTATTATCTTGGCTTTGAAAGTCCACCTTCGGCTTGGTCTTTCTTTTCGTGTTCTTCTTCAGCCGTCTTCGTATTATCCTGGGGTTTGAAAGTCCATCTTAGACTTGGTCTTTCTTTTCTAGTTCGCCTTCGGCCGTCCTCGCGTTACCCTTTGTTTGAAAGTCTACCTTCGGCTTAGTCTTTCTTTTCGAGTTCACCTTCGGCCGTCCTCGTATTATTTTGTTGTTGGAAAGTCCACCTAAGGCTTGGTCTTTCTTTTCGAGTTCGCATTCGGCCGTTCTCGTGTTACCCTTTTTTTGAAAGTCCACCTTCGGCTTGGTTTTTCTTTTTCGAGTTCGCCTCGGGTCGTCCTCTTATTACCTTGGGTTTGAAAGTCCACCCTCGGCTTGGTCTTTCTTTTCGAGTTCGCCTTCGGCCGTCCTCGTGTTACCCTTTGTGTGAAAGTCTTCCTTCGACTTGGTCTTTCTTTTTCGAGTTCGCCTTCGGCCATCGTCGTATTATCTTGGGTTTGAAAGTCCACCTTCGGCTTGGTCTTTCTTTCCAAGTTCGCCTTCGGCTGTCCTCGTGTTACCCTTTGTTTGAAAGTCAACCTTCGGCTTCGTCTGTCTTTTTCGAGTTCGCCTTCGGTCGTCCTGGTATTATCTTGGGTTTGAAAGTCCACCTTCGGCTTGGTCTTTCATTTAGAGTTTGCCTTCGGCCGTCCTCGTGTAACCCTTTGTTTGAAAGTCCACCTTTGGCTTGCTCTTTCTTTTGGAGTTCGCCTTCGGCCGTCCTCGTATTATTTTGTTGTTTGAAAGTCCACCATCGGCTTGGTCTTTCTTATTCGAGTTCGCCTTCGGCCGTCCTCGTATTATCTTGGGTTTGAAAGTCCACCTTCGGCTTGGTCTTTCTTTTCGAGTTCTCCTTCGGCAGTCTTCGTATTATCCTGGGGTTTGAAAGTCCATCTTAGACTTGGTCTTTCTTTTCGAGTTCGCCTTCGGCCGTCCTTGCGTTACCCTTTGTTTGAAAGTCTACCTTCGGCTTAGTCATTCTTTTCGAGTTCGCCTTCGGCCGTCCTCGTATTATTTTGTTGTTGGAATGTCCACCTACGGCTTGGTCTTTCTTTTCGAGTTCGCATTCGGCCTATCTCGTGTTACCCTTTTTTTGAAAGTCCACCTTCGGCTTGGTTTTTCTTTTTCGAGTTCGCCTTGGGTCGTCCTCTTATTACCTTAGGTTTGAAAGTCCACCATCGGCTTGGTCTTTCTTTTCGAGTTCGCCTTCGGCCGTCCTTGTGTTACCCTTTGTGTGAAAGTCTACCTTTGACTTGGTCTTTCTTTTTCGAGTTCGCCTTCGGCCATCGTCGTATTATCTTGGGTTTGAAAGTCCACCTTCGGCTTGGTCTTTCTTTTCGAGTTCGCCTTCGGCCGTCCTTGTGTTACCCTTTGTGTGAAAGTCTACCTTTGACTTGGTCTTTCTTTTTCGAGTTCGCCTTCGGCCATCGTCGTATTATCTTGGGTTTGAAAGTCCACCTTCGGCTTGGACTTTCATTTCGAGTTCGCCTTCGGCCGTCCTCGTGTTACCCTTTGTTTGAAAGTCCAACTTTGGCTTGCTCTTTCTTTTCGAGTTAGCCTTCGGCCGTCCTCGTATTATTTTGTTGTTTGAAAGTCCGCCATCGGCTTGGTCTTTCTTTTTCGAGTTCGCCTTCGGCCTTCCTCGTATTATCTTGGGTTTGAAAGTCCACCTTCGGCTTGGTCTTTCTTTTCGTGTTCTTCTTCAGCCGTCTTCGTATTATCCTGGGGTTTGAAAGTCCATCTTAGACTTGGTCTTTCTTTTCGAGTTCGCCTTCGGCCGTCCTCGCGTTACCCTTTGTTTGAAAGTCTACCTTCTGCTTAGTCTTTCTTTTCGAGTTCACCTTCGGCCGTCCTCGTATTATTTTGTTGTTGGAAAGTCCACCTAAGGCTTGGTCTTTCTTTTCGAGTTCGCATTCGGCCGTTCTCGTGTTACCCTTTTTTTTAAAGTCCACCTTCGGCTTGGTTTTTCTTTTTCGAGTTCGCCTCGGGTCGTCCTCTTATTACCTTGGGTTTGAAAGTCCACCCTCGGCTTGGTCTTTCTTTTCGAGTTCGCCTTCGGCCGTCCTCGTGTTACCCTTTGTGTGAAAGTCTTCCTTCGACTTGGTCTTTCTTTTTCGAGTTCGCCTTCGGCCATCGTCGTATTATCTTGGGTTTGAAAGTCCACCTTCGGCTTGGTCTTTCATTCCAAGTTCGCCTTCGGCTGTCCTCGTGTTACCCTTTGTTTGAAAGTCAACCTTCGGCTTCGTCTGTCTTTTTCGAGTTCGCCTTCGGTCGTCCTGGTATTATCTTGGGTTTGAAAGTCCACCTTCGGCTTGGTCTTTCATTTAGAGTTTGCCTTCGGCCGTCCTCGTGTTACCCTTTGTTTGAAAGTCCACCTTTGGCTTGCTCTTTCTTTTGGAGTTCGCCTTCGGCCGTCCTCGTATTATTTTGTTGTTTGAAAGTCCACCATCGGCTTGGTCTTTCTTATTCGAGTTCGCCTTCGGCCGTCCTCGTATTATCTTGGGTTTGAAAGTCCACCTTCGGCTTGGTCTTTCTTTTCGAGTTCTCCTTCGGCAGTCTTCGTATTATCCTGGGGTTTGAAAGTCCATCTTAGACTTGGTCTTTCTTTTCGAGTTCGCCTTCGGCCGTCCTTGCGTTACCCTTTGTTTGAAAGTCTACCTTCGGCTTAGTCATTCTTTTCGAGTTCGCCTTCGGCCGTCCTCGTATTATTTTGTTGTTGGAATGTCCACCTACGGCTTGGTCTTTCTTTTCGAGTTCGCATTCGGCCGATCTCGTGTTACCCTTTTTTTGAAAGTCCACCTTCGGCTTGGTTTTTCTTTTTCGAGTTCGCCTTGGGTCGTCCTCTTATTACCTTAGGTTTGAAAGTCCACCATCGGCTTGGTCTTTCTTTTCGAGTTCGCCTTCGGCCGTCCTTGTGTTACCCTTTGTGTGAAAGTCTACCTTTGACTTGGTCTTTCTTTTTCGAGTTCGCCTTCGGCCATCGTCGTATTATCTTGGGTTTGAAAGTCCACCTTCGGCTTGGTCTTTCTTTTCGAGTTCGCCTTCGGCCGTCCTTGTGTTACCCTTTGTGTGAAAGTCTACCTTTGACTTGGTCTTTCTTTTTCGAGTTCGCCTTCGGCCATCGTCGTATTATCTTGGGTTTGAAAGTCCACCTTCGGCTTGGACTTTCATTTCGAGTTCGCCTTCGGCCGTCCTCGTGTTACCCTTTGTTTGAAAGTCCAACTTTGGCTTGCTCTTTCTTTTCGAGTTCGCCTTCGGCCGTCCTCGTATTATTTTGTTGTTTGAAAGTCCGCCATCGGCTTGGTCTTTCTTTTTCGAGTTCGCCTTCGGCCTTCCTCGTATTATCTTGGGTTTGAAAGTCCACCTTCGGCTTGGTCTTTCTTTTCGTGTTCTTCTTCAGCCGTCTTCGTATTATCCTGGGGTTTGAAAGTCCATCTTAGACTTGGTCTTTCTTTTCGAGTTCGCCTTCGGCCGTCCTCGCGTTACCCTTTGTTTGAAAGTCTACCTTCTGCTTAGTCTTTCTTTTCGAGTTCGCCTTCGGCCGTCCTCGTATTATTTTGTTGTTGGAAAGTCCACCTAAGGCTTGGTCTTTCTTTTTGAGTTCGCATTCGGCCGTTCTCGTGTTACCCTTTTTTTGAAAGTCCACCTTCGGCTTGGTTTTTCTTTTTCGAGTTCGCCTTGGGTCGTCCTCTTATTACCTTGGGTTTGAAAGTCCACAATCGGCTTGGTCTTTCTTTTCGAGTTCGCCTTCGGTCGTCCTCGTGTTACCCTTTGTGTGAAAGTCTACCTTCGACTTGGTCTTTCTTTTTCGAGTTCGCCTTCGGCCATCGTCGTATTATCTTGGGTTTGAAAGTCCACCTTCGGCTTGGTCTTCCTTTTCGAGTTCGCCTTCGGCCGTCCTCGTGTTACCCTTTGTTTGAAACTCAACCTTCGGCTTGGTCTGTCTTTTTCGAGTTCGCCTTCGGTCGTCCTGGTATTATCTTGGGTTTGAAAGTCCACCTTCGGCTTGGTCTTTCATTTGGAGTTCGCCTTCGGCCGTCCTCGCGTTACCCTTTGTTTGCAAGTCTACCTTCGGCTTAGTCTTTATTTTCGAGTTCGCCTTCGGCCGTCCTCGTATTATTTTGTTGCTGGAAAGTCCACCTACGGCTTGGTCTTTCTTTTCGAGTTCGCATTCGGCCGTTCTCGTGTTACCCTTTTTTTGAAAGTCCACCTTCGGCTTGGTTTTTCTTTTTTGAGTTCGCCTTGGGTCGTCCTCTTATTACCTTGGGTTTGAAAGTCCACAATCGGCTTGGTCTTTCTTTTCGAGTTCGCCTTCGGCCGTCCTCGTGTTACCCTTTGTGTGAAAGTCTACCTTCGACTTGGTCTTTCATTTTCGAGTTCGCCTTCGGCCATCGTCGTATTATCTTGGGTTTGAAAGTCCACCTTTGGCTTGGTCTTTCTTTTCGAGTTTGCCTTAGGTCATCCTCGTGTTACCCTTTGTTTGAAAGTCCACCTTCGGCTTGGTCTTTCTTTTTCTAGGTCGCCTTCGGTCGTCCTCGTATTATCTTGGGTTTGAAAGTCCACTTTGGGCTTGGTCTTTCTTTTTGAGTTCGCCTTTGGCCGTCCTCATGTTACCCTTTGTTTGAAAGTCCACCTTCGGCTTGGTCTTTCTTTTTCGATTTGGTCTTAGGCCATCCTCGTATTATCTTGGGTTTGAAAGTCCACCTTCAGCTTGGTCTTTCTTTTCGAGTTCGCCTTCGGCTGTCCTCGCGTTACCCTTTATTTGAAAGCCTACCTTCGGCTTAGTCTTTCTTTTTGAGTTCTCCTTCGACCGTCCTAGTATTATTTTGTTGTTTGACAGTCCACCTTCGGCTTGGTCTTTCTTTCCAAGTTCGCCTTCGGTTGTCCTCGTGTTACCCTTTGTTTGAAAGTCAACCTTCGGCTTGGTCTGTCTTTTTCGAGTTCGCCTTCGGTCGTCCTGGTATTATCTTGGGTTTGAAAGTCCACCTTCGGCTTGGTCTTTCATTTAGAGTTTGCCTTCGGCCGTCCTCGTGTTACCCTTTGTTTGAAAGTCCACCTTTGGCTTGCTCTTTCTTTTGGAGTTCGCCTTCGGCCGTCCTCGTATTATTTTGTTGTTTGAAAGTCCACCATCGGCTTGGTCTTTCTTATTCGAGTTCGCCTTCGGCCGTCCTCGTATTATCTTGGGTTTGAAAGTCCACCTTCGGCTTGGTCTTTCTTTTCGAGTTCTCCTTCGGCAGTCTTCGTATTATCCTGGGGTTTGAAAGTCCATCTTAGACTTGGTCTTTCTTTTCCAGTTCGCCTTCGGCCGTCCTCGCGTTACCCTTTGTTTGAAAGTCTACCTTCGGCTTAGTCATTCTTTTCGAGTTCGCATTCGGCCGATCTCGTGTTACCCTTTTTTTGAAAGTCCACCTTCGGCTTGGTTTTTCTTTTTCGAGTTCGCCTTGGGTCGTCCTCTTATTACCTTAGGTTTGAAAGTCCACCTTCGGCTTGGTCTTTCTTTTCGAGTTCGCCTTCGGCCGTCCTTGTGTTACCCTTTGTGTGAAAGTCTACCTTTGACTTGGTCTTTCTTTTTCGAGTTCGCCTTCGGCCATCGTCGTATTATCTTGGGTTTGAAAGTCCACCTTCGGCTTGGTCTTTCATTCCAAGTTCGCCTTCGGCTGTCCTCGTGTTACCCTTTGTTTGAAAGTCAACCTTCGGCTTCGTCTGTCTTTTTCGAGTTCGCCTTCGGTCGTCCTGGTATTATCTTGGGTTTGAAAGTCCACCTTCGGCTTGGTCTTTCATTTCGAGTTCGCCTTCGGCCGTCCTCGTGTTACCCTTTGTTTGAAAGTCCACCTTTGGCTTGCTCTTTCTTTTGGAGTTCGCCTTCGGCCGTCCTCGTATTATTTTGTTGTTTGAAAGTCCACCATCGGCTTGGTCTTTCTTATTCGAGTTCGCCTTCGGCCGTCCTCGTATTATCTTGGGTTTGAAAGTCCACCTTCGGCTTGGTCTTTCTTTTCGAGTTCTCCTTCGGCAGTCTTCGTATTATCCTGGGGTTTGAAAGTCCATCTTAGACTTGGTCTTTCTTTTCGAGTTCGCCTTCGGCCGTCCTTGCGTTACCCTTTGTTTGAAAGTCTACCTTCGGCTTAGTCATTCTTTTCGAGTTCGCCTTCGGCCGTCCTCGTATTATTTTGTTGTTGGAATGTCCACCTACGGCTTGGTCTTTCTTTTCGAGTTCGCATTCGGCCGATCTCGTGTTACCCTTTTTTTGAAAGTCCACCTTCGGCTTGGTTTTTCTTTTTCGAGTTCGCCTTGGGTCGTCCTCTTATTACCTTAGGTTTGAAAGTCCACCATCGGCTTGGTCTTTCTTTTCGAGTTCGCCTTCGGCCGTCCTTGTGTTACCCTTTGTGTGAAAGTCTACCTTTGACTTGGTCTTTCTTTTTCGAGTTCGCCTTCGGCCATCGTCGTATTATCTTGGGTTTGAAAGTCCACCTTCGGCTTGGTCTTTCTTTTCGAGTTCGCCTTCGGCCGTCCTTGTGTTACCCTTTGTGTGAAAGTCTACCTTTGACTTGGTCTTTCTTTTTCGAGTTCGCCTTCGGCCATCGTCGTATTATCTTGGGTTTGAAAGTCCACCTTCGGCTTGGACTTTCATTTCGAGTTCGCCTTCGGCCGTCCTCGTGTTACCCTTTGTTTGAAAGTCCAACTTTGGCTTGCTCTTTCTTTTCGAGTTCGCCTTCGGCCGTCCTCGTATTATTTTGTTGTTTGAAAGTCCGCCATCGGCTTGGTCTTTCTTTTTCGAGTTCGCCTTCGGCCTTCCTCGTATTATCTTGGGTTTGAAAGTCCACCTTCGGCTTGGTCTTTCTTTTCGTGTTCTTCTTCAGCCGTCTTCGTATTATCCTGGGGTTTGAAAGTCCATCTTAGACTTGGTCTTTCTTTTCGAGTTCGCCTTCGGCCGTCCTCGCGTTACCCTTTGTTTGAAAGTCTACCTTCTGCTTAGTCTTTCTTTTCGAGTTCGCCTTCGGCCGTCCTCGTATTATTTTGTTGTTGGAAAGTCCACCTAAGGCTTGGTCTTTCTTTTTGAGTTCGCATTCGGCCGTTCTCGTGTTACCCTTTTTTTGAAAGTCCACCTTCGGCTTGGTTTTTCTTTTTCGAGTTCGCCTTGGGTCGTCCTCTTATTACCTTGGGTTTGAAAGTCCACAATCGGCTTGGTCTTTCTTTTCGAGTTCGCCTTCGGTCGTCCTCGTGTTACCCTTTGTGTGAAAGTCTACCTTCGACTTGGTCTTTCTTTTTCGAGTTCGCCTTCGGCCATCGTCGTATTATCTTGGGTTTGAAAGTCCACCTTCGGCTTGGTCTTCCTTTTCGAGTTCGCCTTCGGCCGTCCTCGTGTTACCCTTTGTTTGAAACTCAACCTTCGGCTTGGTCTGTCTTTTTCGAGTTCGCCTTCGGTCGTCCTGGTATTATCTTGGGTTTGAAAGTCCACCTTCGGCTTGGTCTTTCATTTGGAGTTCGCCTTCGGCCGTCCTCGCGTTACCCTTTGTTTGCAAGTCTACCTTCGGCTTAGTCTTTATTTTCGAGTTCGCCTTCGGCCGTCCTCGTATTATTTTGTTGCTGGAAAGTCCACCTACGGCTTGGTCTTTCTTTTCGAGTTCGCATTCGGCCGTTCTCGTGTTACCCTTTTTTTGAAAGTCCACCTTCGGCTTGGTTTTTCTTTTTTGAGTTCGCCTTGGGTCGTCCTCTTATTACCTTGGGTTTGAAAGTCCACAATCGGCTTGGTCTTTCTTTTCGAGTTCGCCTTCGGCCGTCCTCGTGTTACCCTTTGTGTGAAAGTCTACCTTCGACTTGGTCTTTCATTTTCGAGTTCGCCTTCGGCCATCGTCGTATTATCTTGGGTTTGAAAGTCCACCTTTGGCTTGGTCTTTCTTTTCGAGTTTGCCTTAGGTCATCCTCGTGTTACCCTTTGTTTGAAAGTCCACCTTCGGCTTGGTCTTTCTTTTTCTAGGTCGCCTTCGGTCGTCCTCGTATTATCTTGGGTTTGAAAGTCCACTTTGGGCTTGGTCTTTCTTTTTGAGTTCGCCTTTGGCCGTCCTCATGTTACCCTTTGTTTGAAAGTCCACCTTCGGCTTGGTCTTTCTTTTTCGATTTGGTCTTAGGCCATCCTCGTATTATCTTGGGTTTGAAAGTCCACCTTCAGCTTGGTCTTTCTTTTCGAGTTCGCCTTCGGCTGTCCTCGCGTTACCCTTTATTTGAAAGCCTACCTTCGGCTTAGTCTTTCTTTTTGAGTTCTCCTTCGACCGTCCTAGTATTATTTTGTTGTTTGACAGTCCACCTTCGGCTTGGTCTTTCTTTCCAAGTTCGCCTTCGGTTGTCCTCGTGTTACCCTTTGTTTGAAAGTCAACCTTCGGCTTGGTCTGTCTTTTTCGAGTTCGCCTTCGGTCGTCCTGGTATTATCTTGGGTTTGAAAGTCCACCTTCGGCTTGGTCTTTCATTTAGAGTTTGCCTTCGGCCGTCCTCGTGTTACCCTTTGTTTGAAAGTCCACCTTTGGCTTGCTCTTTCTTTTGGAGTTCGCCTTCGGCCGTCCTCGTATTATTTTGTTGTTTGAAAGTCCACCATCGGCTTGGTCTTTCTTATTCGAGTTCGCCTTCGGCCGTCCTCGTATTATCTTGGGTTTGAAAGTCCACCTTCGGCTTGGTCTTTCTTTTCGAGTTCTCCTTCGGCAGTCTTCGTATTATCCTGGGGTTTGAAAGTCCATCTTAGACTTGGTCTTTCTTTTCGAGTTCGCCTTCGGCCGTCCTCGCGTTACCCTTTGTTTGAAAGTCTACCTTCGGCTTAGTCATTCTTTTCGAGTTCGCATTCGGCCGATCTCGTGTTACCCTTTTTTTGAAAGTCCACCTTCGGCTTGGTTTTTCTTTTTCGAGTTCGCCTTGGGTCGTCCTCTTATTACCTTAGGTTTGAAAGTCCACCTTCGGCTTGGTCTTTCTTTTCGAGTTCGCCTTCGGCCGTCCTTGTGTTACCCTTTGTGTGAAAGTCTACCTTTGACTTGGTCTTTCTTTTTCGAGTTCGCCTTCGGCCATCGTCGTATTATCTTGGGTTTGAAAGTCCACCTTCGGCTTGGTCTTTCATTTCGAGTTCGCCTTCGGCCGTCCTCGTGTTACCCTTTGTTTGAAAGTCCAACTTTGGCTTGCTCTTTCTTTTCGAGTTCGCCTTCGGCCGATCTCGTGTTACCCTTTTTTTGAAAGTCTACCTTCGGCTTGGTTTTTCTTTTTCGAGTTCGCCTTGGGTCGTCCTCTTATTACCTTAGGTTTGAAAGTCCACCATCGGCTTGGTCTTTCTTTTCGAGTTCTCCTTCGGCCGTCCTTGTGTTACCCTTTGTGTGAAAGTCTACCTTCGACTTGGTCTTTCTTTTTCGAGTTCGCCTTCGGCCATCGTCGTATTATCTTGGGTTTGAAAGTCCACCTTCGGCAAGGTCTTTCTTTTCGAGTTCTCCTTCGGCCGTCCTTGTGTTACCCTTTGTTTGAAAGTCCACCTTCGGCTTGGTATTCCTTTTTCTAGTTCGCCTTCGGTCGTCCTCCTATTATCTTGGGTTCGAAAGTCCACCTTCGGCTTGGTCTTTCATTTCGAGTTCGCCTTCGGCCGTCCTCGTGTTACCCTTTGTTTGAAAGTCCACCTTTGGCTTGCTCTTTCTTTTCGAGTTCGCCTTCGGCCGTCCTCGTATTATTTTGTTGTTTGAAAGTCCACCATCGGCTTGGTCTTTCTTTTTCGAGTTCGCCTTCGGCCGTCCTCGTATTATCTTGAGTTTGAAAGTCCACCTTCGGCTTGGTCTTTCTTTTCGTGTTCTCCTTCAGCCGTCTTTGTATTATCCTGGGGTTTGAAAGTCCATCTTAGACTTGGTCTTTCTTTTCGAGTTCGCCTTCGGCCGTCCTCGCGTTACCCTTTGTTTGAAAGTCTACCTTCGGCTTAGTCTTTCTTTTCGAGTTCGCCTTCGGCCGTCCTCGTATTATTTTGTTGTTGGAAAGTCCACCTAAGGCTTGGTCTTTCTTTTCGAGTTCGCATTCGGCCGTTCTCGTGTTACCCTTTTTTTGAAAGTCCACCTTCGGCTTGGTTTTTCTTTTTCGAGTTCGCCTTTGGTCGTCCTCTTATTACCTTGGGTTTGAAAATCCACAATCGGCTTGGTCTTTCTTTTCGAGTTCGCCTTCGGTCGTCCTCGTGTTACCCTTTGTGTGAAAGTCTACCTTCGACTTGGTCTTTCTTTTTCGAGTTCGCCTTCGGCCATCGTCGTATTATCTTGGGTTTGAAAGTCCACCTTCGGCTTGGTCTTCCTTTTCGAGTTTGCCTTCGGCCGTCCTCGTGTTACCCTTTGTTTGAAAGTCAACCTTCGGCTTGGTCTGTCTTTTTCGAGTTCGCCTTCGGTCGTCCTAGTATTATCTTGGGTTTGAAAGTCCACCTTCGGCTTGGTCTTTCATTTCGAGTTCGCCTTCGGCCGTCCTCGCGTTACCTTTTGTTTGCAAGTCTACCTTCGGCTTAGTCTTTATTTTCGAGTTCGCCTTCGGCCGTCCTCGTATTATTTTGTTGCTGAAAAGTCCACCTACGGCTTGGTCTTTCTTTTCGAGTTCGCATTCGGCCGTTCTCGTGTTACCCTTTTTTTGAAATTCCACCTTCGGCTTGGTTTTTCTTTTTTGAGTTCGCCTTGGTTCGTCCTCTTATTACCTTGGGTTTGAAAGTCCACAATCGGCTTGGTCTTTCTTTTCGAGTTCGCCTTCGGCCGTCCTCGTGTTACCCTTTGTGTGAAAGTCTACCTTCGACTTGGTCTTTCTTTTTCGAGTTCGCCTTCGGCCATCGTCGTATTATCTTGGGTTTGAAAGTCCACCTTCGGCTTGGTCTTTCTTTTCGAGTTCGCCTTAGGTCATCCTCGTGTTACCCTTTGTTTGAAAGTCCACCTTCGGTTTGGTCTTTCTTTTTCTAGGTCGCCTTCGGTCGTCCTCGTATTATCTTGGGTTTGAAAGTCCACCTTGGGCTTGGTCTTTCTTTTTGAGTTCGCCTTTGGCCGTCCTCATGTTACCCTTTGTTTGAAAGTCCACCTTCGGCTTGGTCTTTCTTTTTCGATTTGGTCTTAGGCCATCCTTGTATTATCTTGGGTTTGAAAGTCCACCTTCAGCTTGGTCTTTCTTTTCGAGTTCGCCTTCGGCTGTCCTCACGTTACCCTTTATTTGAAAGCCTACCTTCGGCTTAGTCTTTCTTTTCGAGTTCTCCTTCGACCGTCCTAGTATTATTTTGTTGTTTGAAAGTCCACCTTCGGCTTGGTCTTTCTTTCCGAGTTCGCCTTCGGCTGTCCTCGTGTTACCCTTTGTTTGAAAGTCAACCTTCGGCTTGGTCTTTCTTTTTTGAGTTCGCCTTCGGTCGTCCTGGTATTATCTTGGGTTTGAAAGTCCACCTTCGGCTTGGTCTTTCATTTCGAGTTCGCCTTCGGCCGTCCTCGTGTTACCCTTTGTTTGAAAGTCCACCTTTGGCTTGCTCTTTCTTTTGGAGTTCGCCTTCGGCCGTCCTCGTATTATTTTGTGGTTTGAAAGTCCACCATCGGCTTGGTCTTTCTTTTTCAAGTTCACCTTCGGCCGTCCTCGTATTATCTTGGGTTTGAAAATCCACCTTCGGCTTGGTCTTTCTTTTCGAGTTCTCCTTCGGCAGTCTTCGTATTATCCTGGGGTTTGAAAGTCCATCTTAGACTTGGTCTTTCTTTTCGAGTTCGCTTTCGGCCGTCATCGCGTTACCCTTTGTTTGAAAGTCTACCTTCGGCTTAGTCATTCTTTTCGAGTTCGCCTTCGGTCATCCTCGTATTATTTTGTTGTTGGAATGTCCACCTACGGCTTGGTCTTTCTTTTCATGTTCGCATTCGGCCGATCTCGTGTTACCCTTTTTTTGAAAGTCTACCTTCGGCTTGGTTTTTCTTTTTCGAGTTCGCCTTGGGTCATCCTCTTATTACCTTAGGTTTGAAAGTCCACCATCGGCTTGGTCTTTCTTTTCGAGTTCGCCTTCGGCCGTCCTTGTGTTACCCTTTGTGTGAAAGTCTACCTTCGACTTGGTCTTTCTTTTTCGAGTTCGCCTTCGGCCATCGTCGTATTATCTTGGGTTTGAAAGTCCACCTTCGGCATGGTCTTTCTTTTCGAGTTCTCCTTCGCCCGTCCTTGTGTTACCCTTTGTTTGAAAGTCCACCTTCGGCTTGGTATTCCTTTTTCTAGTTCGCCTTCGGTCGTCCTCCTATTATCTTGGGTTTGAAAGTCCACCTTCGGCTTGGTCTTTCATTTCGAGTTCGCCTTCGGTCGTCCTCGTGTTACCCTTTGTTTGAAAGTTCACCTTTGGCTTGCTCTTTCTTTTCGAGTTCGCCTTCAGCCGTCCTCGTATTATTTTGTTGTTTGAAAGTCCACCATCGGCTTGGTCTTTCTTTTTCGAGTTCGCCTTCGGCCGTCCTCGTATTATCTTGGGTTTGAAAGTCCACCTTCGGCTTGGTCTTTCTTTTCGTGTTCTCCTTCAGCCGTCTTCGTATTATCCTGGGGTTTGAAAGTCCATCTTAGACTTGGTCTTTCTTTTCGAGTTCGCCTTCGGCCGTCCTCGCGTTACCCTTTGTTTGAAAGTCTACCTTCTGCTTAGTCTTTCTTTTCGAGTTCGCCTTCGGCCGTCCTCGTATTATTTTGTTGTTGGAAAGTCCACCTAAGGCTTGGTCTTTCTTTTTGAGTTCGCATTCGGCCGTTCTCGTGTTACCCTTTTTTTGAAAGTCCACCTTCGGCTTGGTTTTTCTTTTTCGAGTTCGCCTTGGGTCGTCCTCTTATTACCTTGGGTTTGAAAGTCCACAATCGGCTTGGTCTTTCTTTTCGAGTTCGCCTTTGGTCGTCCTCGTGTTACCCTTTGTGTGAAAGTCTACCTTCGACTTGGTCTTTCTTTTTCGAGTTCGCCTTCGGCCATCGTCGTATTATCTTGGGTTTGAAAGTCCACCTTCGGCTTGGTCTTCCTTTTCGAGTTCGCCTTCGGCCGTCCTCGTGTTACCCTTTGTTTGAAAGTCAACCTTCGGCTTGGTCTGTCTTTTTCGAGTTCGCCTTCGGTCGTCCTGGTATTATCTTGGGTTTGAAAGTCCAACTTCGGCTTGGTCTTTCATTTCGATTTCGCCTTCGGCCGTCCTCGCGTTACCCTTTGTTTGCAAGTCTACCTTCGGCTTAGTCTTTATTTTCGAGTTCGCCTTCGGCCGTCCTCGTATTATTTTGTTGCTGGAAAGTCCACCTACGGCTTGGTCTTTCTTTTCGAGTTCGCATTCGGCCGTTCTCGTGTTACCCTTTTTTTGAAAGTCCACCTTCGGCTTGGTTTTTCTTTTTTGAGTTCGCCTTGGGTCGTCCTCTTATTACCTTTGGTTTGAAAGTCCACAATCGGCTTGGTCTTTCTTTTCGAGTTCGCCTTCGGCCGTCCTCGTGTTACCCTTTGTGTGAAAGTCTACCTTCGACTTGGTCTTTCTTTTTCGAGTTCGCCTTCGGCCATCGTCGTATTATCTTGGGTTTGAAAGTCCACCTTTGGCTTGGTCTTTCTTTTCGAGTTTGCCTTAGGTCATCCTCGTGTTACCCTTTGTTTGAAAGTCCACCTTCGGCTTGGTCTTTCTTTTTCTAGGTCGCCTTCGGTCGTCCTCGTATTATCTTGGGTTTGAAAGTCCACTTTGGGCTTGGTCTTTCTTTTTGAGTTCGCCTTTGGCCGTCCTCATGTTACCCTTTGTTTGAAAGTCCACCTTCGGCTTGGTCTTTCTTTTTCGATTTGGTCTTAGGCCATCCTCGTATTATCTTGGGTTTGAAAGTCCACCTTCAGCTTGGTCTTTCTTTTCGAGTTCGCCTTCGGCTGTCCTCGCGTTACCCTTTATTTGAAAGCCTACCTTCGGCTTAGTCTTTCTTTTTGAGTTCTCCTTCGACCGTCCTAGTATTATTTTGTTGTTTGAAAGTCCACCTTCGGCTTGGTCTTTCTTTCCAAGTTCGCCTTCGGCTGTCCTCGTGTTACCCTTTTTTTGAAAGTCAACCTTCGGCTTGGTCTGTCTTTTTCGAGTTCGCCTTCGGTCGTCCTGGTATTATCTTGGGTTTGAAAGTCCACCTTCGGCTTGGTCTTTCATTTAGAGTTTGCCTTCGGCCGTCCTCGTGTTACCCTTTGTTTGAAAGTCCACCTTTGGCTTGCTCTTTCTTTTGGAGTTCGCCTTCGGCCGTCCTCGTATTATTTTGTTGTTTGAAAGTCCACCATCGGCTTGGTCTTTCTTATTCGAGTTCGGCTTCGGCCGTCCTCGTATTATCTTGGGTTTGAAAGTCCACCTTCGGCTTGGTCTTTCTTTTCGAGTTCTCCTTCGGCAGTCTTCGTATTATCCTGGGGTTTGAAAGTCCATCTTAGACTTGGTCTTTCTTTTCGAGTTCGCCTTCGGCCGTCCTCGCGTTACCCTTTGTTTGAAAGTCTACCTTCGGCTTAGTCATTCTTTTCGAGTTCGCCTTCGGCCATCCTCGTATTATTTTGTTGTTGGAATGTCCACCTACGGCTTGGTCTTTCTTTTCGAGTTCGCATTCGGCCGATCTCGTGTTACCCTTTTTTTGAAAGTCCACCTTCGGCTTGGTTTTTCTTTTTCGAGTTCGCCTTGGGTCGTCCTCTTATTACCTTAGGTTTGAAAGTCCACCATCGGCTTGGTCTTTCTTTTCGAGTTCGCCTTCGGCCGTCCTTGTGTTACCCTTTGTGTGAAAGTCTACCTTTGACTTGGTCTTTCTTTTTCGAGTTCGCCTTCGGCCATCGTCGTATTATCTTGGGTTTGAAAGTCCACCTTCGGCTTGGTCTTTCTTTTCGAGTTCGCCTTCGGCCGTCCTTGTGTTACCCTTTGTGTGAAAGTCTACCTTTGACTTGGTCTTCCTTTTTCGAGTTCGCCTTCGGCCATCGTCGTATTATCTTGGGTTTGAAAGTCCACCTTCGGCTTGGTCTTTCATTTCGAGTTCGCCTTCGGCCGTCCTCGTGTTACCCTTTGTTTGAAAGTCTAACTTTGGCTTGCTCTTTCTTTTCGAGTTCGCCTTCGGTCGTCCTCGTATTATTTTGTTGTTTGAAAGTCCGCCATCGGCTTCGTGTTTCTTTTTCGAGTTCGCCTTCGGCCTTCCTCGTATTATCTTGGCTTTGAAAGTCCACCTTCGGCTTGGTCTTTCTTTTCGTGTTCTTCTTCAGCCGTCTTCGTATTATCCTGGGGTTTGAAAGTCCATCTTAGACTTGGTCTTTCTTTTCTAGTTCGCCTTCGGCCGTCCTCGCGTTACCCTTTGTTTGAAAGTCTACCTTCGGCTTAGTCTTTCTTTTCGAGTTCACCTTCGGCCGTCCTCGTATTATTTTGTTGTTGGAAAGTCCACCTAAGGCTTGGTCTTTCTTTTCGAGTTCGCATTCGGCCGTTCTCGTGTTACCCTTTTTTTTAAAGTCCACCTTCGGCTTGGTTTTTGTTTTTCGAGTTCGCCTCGGGTCGTCCTCTTATTACCTTGGGTTTGAAAGTCCACCCTCGGCTTGGTCTTTCTTTTCGAGTTCGCCTTCGGCCGTCCTCGTGTTACCCTTTGTGTGAAAGTCTTCCTTCGACTTGGTCTTTCTTTTTCGAGTTCGCCTTCGGCCATCGTCGTATTATCTTGGGTTTGAAAGTCCACCTTTGGCTTGGTCTTTCTTTCCAAGTTCGCCTTCGGCTGTCCTCGTGTTACCCTTTGTTTGAAAGTCAACCTTCGGCTTCGTCTGTCTTTTTCGAGTTCGCCTTCGGTCGTCCTGGTATTATCTTGGGTTTGAAAGTCCACCTTCGGCTTGGTCTTTCATTTAGAGTTTGCCTTCGGCCGTCCTCGTGTTACCCTTTGTTTGAAAGTCCACCTTTGGCTTGCTCTTTCTTTTGGAGTTCGCCTTCGGCCGTCCTCGTATTATTTTGTTGTTTGAAAGTCCACCATCGGCTTGGTCTTTCTTATTCGAGTTCGCCTTCGGCCGTCCTCGTATTATCTTGGGTTTGAAAGTCCACCTTCGGCTTGGTCTTTCTTTTCGAGTTCTCCTTCGGCAGTCTTCGTATTATCCTGGGGTTTCAAAGTCCATCTTGGACTTGGTCTTTCTTTTCGAGTTCGCCTTCGGCCGTCCTTGCGTTACCCTTTGTTTGAAAGTCTACCTTCGGCTTAGTCATTCTTTTCGAGTTCGCCTTCGGCCGTCCTCGTATTATTTTGTTGTTGGAATGTCCACCTACGGCTTGGTCTTTCTTTTCGAGTTCGCATTCGGCCTATCTCGTGTTACCCTTTTTTTGAAAGTCCACCTTCGGCTTGGTTTTTATTTTTCGAGTTCGCCTTGGGTCGTCCTCTTATTACCTTAGGTTTGAAAGTCCACCATCGGCTTGGTCTTTCTTTTCGAGTTCGCCTTCGGCCGTCCTTGTGTTACCCTTTGTGTGAAAGTCTACCTTTGACTTGGTCTTTCTTTTTCGAGTTCGCCTTCGGCCATCGTCGTATTATCTTGGGTTTGAAAGTCCACCTTCGGCTTGGTCTTTCTTTTCGAGTTCGCCTTCGGCCGTCCTTGTGTTACCCTTTGTGTGAAAGTCTACCTTTGACTTGGTCTTTCTTTTTCGAGTTCGCCTTCGGCCATCGTCGTATTATCTTGGGTTTGAAAGTCCACCTTCGGCTTGGACTTTCATTTCGAGTTCGCCTTCGGCCGTCCTCGTGTTACCCTTTGTTTGAAAGTCCAACTTTGGCTTGCTCTTTCTTTTCGAGTTCGCCTTCGGCCGTCCTCGTATTATTTTGTTGTTTGAAAGTCCGCCATCGGCTTGGTCTTTCTTTTTCGAGTTCGCCTTCGGCCTTCCTCGTATTATCTTGGGTTTGAAAGTCCACCTTCGGCTTGGTCTTTCTTTTCGTGTTCTTCTTCAGCCGTCTTCGTATTATCCTGGGGTTTGAAAGTCCATCTTAGACTTGGTCTTTCTTTTCGAGTTCGCCTTCGGCCGTCCTCGCGTTACCCTTTGTTTGAAAGTCTACCTTCTGCTTAGTCTTTCTTTTCGAGTTCGCCTTCGGCCGTCCTCGTATTATTTTGTTGTTGGAAAGTCCACCTAAGGCTTGGTCTTTCTTTTTGAGTTCGCATTCGGCCGTTCTCGTGTTACCCTTTTTTTGAAAGTCCACCTTCGGCTTGGTTTTTCTTTTTCGAGTTCGCCTTGGGTGGTCCTCTTATTACCTTGGGTTTGAAAGTCCACAATCGGCTTGGTCTTTCTTTTCGAGTTCGCCTTCGGTCGTCCTCGTGTTACCCTTTGTGTGAAAGTCTACCTTCGACTTGGTCTTTCTTTTTCGAGTTCGCCTTCGGCCATCGTCGTATTATCTTGGGTTTGAAAGTCCACCTTCGGCTTGGTCTTCCTTTTCGAGTTCGCCTTCGGCCGTCCTCGTGTTACCCTTTGTTTGAAAGTCAACCTACGGCTTGGTCTGTCTTTTTCGAGTTCGCCTTCGGTCGTCCTGGTATTATCTTGGGTTTGAAAGTCCACCTTCGGCTTGGTCTTTCATTTGGAGTTCGCCTTCGGCCGTCCTCGCGTTACCCTTTGTTTGCAAGTCTACCTTCGGCTTAGTCTTTATTTTCGAGTTCGCCTTCGGCCGTCCTCGTATTATTTTGTTGCTGGAAAGTCCACCTACGGCTTGGTCTTTCTTTTCGAGTTCGCATTCGGCCGTTCTCGTGTTACCCTTTTTTTGAAAGTCCACCTTCGGCTTGGTTTTTCTTTTTTGAGTTCGCCTTGGGTCGTCCTCTTATTACCTTGGGTTTGAAAGTCCACAATCGGCTTGGTCTTTCTTTTCGAGTTCGCCTTCGGCCGTCCTCGTGTTACCCTTTGTGTGAAAGTCTACCTTCGACTTGGTCTTTCATTTTCGAGTTCGCCTTCGGCCATCGTCGTATTATCTTGGGTTTGAAAGTCCACCTTCGGCTTGGTCTTTCTTTTCGAGTTCGCCTTCGGCCGTCCTTGTGTTACCCTTTGTGTGAAAGTCTACCTTTGACTTGGTCTTCCTTTTTCGAGTTCGCCTTCGGCCATCGTCGTATTATCTTGGGTTTGAAAGTCCACCTTCGGCTTGGTCTTTCATTTCGAGTTCGCCTTCGGCCGTCCTCGTGTTACCCTTTGTTTGAAAGTCTAACTTTGGCTTGCTCTTTCTTTTCGAGTTCGCCTTCGGTCGTCCTCGTATTATTTTGTTGTTTGAAAGTCCGCCATCGGCTTCGTGTTTCTTTTTCGAGTTCGCCTTCGGCCTTCCTCGTATTATCTTGGCTTTGAAAGTCCACCTTCGGCTTGGTCTTTCTTTTCGTGTTCTTCTTCAGCCGTCTTCGTATTATCCTGGGGTTTGAAAGTCCATCTTAGACTTGGTCTTTCTTTTCTAGTTCGCCTTCGGCCGTCCTCGCGTTACCCTTTGTTTGAAAGTCTACCTTCGGCTTAGTCTTTCTTTTCGAGTTCACCTTCGGCCGTCCTCGTATTATTTTGTTGTTGGAAAGTCCACCTAAGGCTTGGTCTTTCTTTTCGAGTTCGCATTCGGCCGTTCTCGTGTTACCCTTTTTTTTAAAGTCCACCTTCGGCTTGGTTTTTGTTTTTCGAGTTCGCCTCGGGTCGTCCTCTTATTACCTTGGGTTTGAAAGTCCACCCTCGGCTTGGTCTTTCTTTTCGAGTTCGCCTTCGGCCGTCCTCGTGTTACCCTTTGTGTGAAAGTCTTCCTTCGACTTGGTCTTTCTTTTTCGAGTTCGCCTTCGGCCATCGTCGTATTATCTTGGGTTTGAAAGTCCACCTTCGGCTTGGTCTTTCTTTCCAAGTTCGCCTTCGGCTGTCCTCGTGTTACCCTTTGTTTGAAAGTCAACCTTCGGCTTCGTCTGTCTTTTTCGAGTTCGCCTTCGGTCGTCCTGGTATTATCTTGGGTTTGAAAGTCCACCTTCGGCTTGGTCTTTCATTTAGAGTTTGCCTTCGGCCGTCCTCGTGTTACCCTTTGTTTGAAAGTCCACCTTTGGCTTGCTCTTTCTTTTGGAGTTCGCCTTCGGCCGTCCTCGTATTATTTTGTTGTTTGAAAGTCCACCATCGGCTTGGTCTTTCTTATTCGAGTTCGCCTTCGGCCGTCCTCGTATTATCTTGGGTTTGAAAGTCCACCTTCGGCTTGGTCTTTCTTTTCGAGTTCTCCTTCGGCAGTCTTCGTATTATCCTGGGGTTTCAAAGTCCATCTTGGACTTGGTCTTTCTTTTCGAGTTCGCCTTCGGCCGTCCTTGCGTTACCCTTTGTTTGAAAGTCTACCTTCGGCTTAGTCATTCTTTTCGAGTTCGCCTTCGGCCGTCCTCGTATTATTTTGTTGTTGGAATGTCCACCTACGGCTTGGTCTTTCTTTTCGAGTTCGCATTCGGCCTATCTCGTGTTACCCTTTTTTTGAAAGTCCACCTTCGGCTTGGTTTTTATTTTTCGAGTTCGCCTTGGGTCGTCCTCTTATTACCTTAGGTTTGAAAGTCCACCATCGGCTTGGTCTTTCTTTTCGAGTTCGCCTTCGGCCGTCCTTGTGTTACCCTTTGTGTGAAAGTCTACCTTTGACTTGGTCTTTCTTTTTCGAGTTCGCCTTCGGCCATCGTCGTATTATCTTGGGTTTGAAAGTCCACCTTCGGCTTGGTCTTTCTTTTCGAGTTCGCCTTCGGCCGTCCTTGTGTTACCCTTTGTGTGAAAGTCTACCTTTGACTTGGTCTTTCTTTTTCGAGTTCGCCTTCGGCCATCGTCGTATTATCTTGGGTTTGAAAGTCCACCTTCGGCTTGGACTTTCATTTCGAGTTCGCCTTCGGCCGTCCTCGTGTTACCCTTTGTTTGAAAGTCCAACTTTGGCTTGCTCTTTCTTTTCGAGTTCGCCTTCGGCCGTCCTCGTATTATTTTGTTGTTTGAAAGTCCGCCATCGGCTTGGTCTTTCTTTTTCGAGTTCGCCTTCGGCCTTCCTCGTATTATCTTGGGTTTGAAAGTCCACCTTCGGCTTGGTCTTTCTTTTCGTGTTCTTCTTCAGCCGTCTTCGTATTATCCTGGGGTTTGAAAGTCCATCTTAGACTTGGTCTTTCTTTTCGAGTTCGCCTTCGGCCGTCCTCGCGTTACCCTTTGTTTGAAAGTCTACCTTCTGCTTAGTCTTTCTTTTCGAGTTCGCCTTCGGCCGTCCTCGTATTATTTTGTTGTTGGAAAGTCCACCTAAGGCTTGGTCTTTCTTTTTGAGTTCGCATTCGGCCGTTCTCGTGTTACCCTTTTTTTGAAAGTCCACCTTCGGCTTGGTTTTTCTTTTTCGAGTTCGCCTTGGGTGGTCCTCTTATTACCTTGGGTTTGAAAGTCCACAATCGGCTTGGTCTTTCTTTTCGAGTTCGCCTTCGGTCGTCCTCGTGTTACCCTTTGTGTGAAAGTCTACCTTCGACTTGGTCTTTCTTTTTCGAGTTCGCCTTCGGCCATCGTCGTATTATCTTGGGTTTGAAAGTCCACCTTCGGCTTGGTCTTCCTTTTCGAGTTCGCCTTCGGCCGTCCTCGTGTTACCCTTTGTTTGAAAGTCAACCTACGGCTTGGTCTGTCTTTTTCGAGTTCGCCTTCGGTCGTCCTGGTATTATCTTGGGTTTGAAAGTCCACCTTCGGCTTGGTCTTTCATTTGGAGTTCGCCTTCGGCCGTCCTCGCGTTACCCTTTGTTTGCAAGTCTACCTTCGGCTTAGTCTTTATTTTCGAGTTCGCCTTCGGCCGTCCTCGTATTATTTTGTTGCTGGAAAGTCCACCTACGGCTTGGTCTTTCTTTTCGAGTTCGCATTCGGCCGTTCTCGTGTTACCCTTTTTTTGAAAGTCCACCTTCGGCTTGGTTTTTCTTTTTTGAGTTCGCCTTGGGTCGTCCTCTTATTACCTTGGGTTTGAAAGTCCACAATCGGCTTGGTCTTTCTTTTCGAGTTCGCCTTCGGCCGTCCTCGTGTTACCCTTTGTGTGAAAGTCTACCTTCGACTTGGTCTTTCATTTTCGAGTTCGCCTTCGGCCATCGTCGTATTATCTTGGGTTTGAAAGTCCACCTTTGGCTTGGTCTTTCTTTTCGAGTTTGCCTTAGGTCATCCTCGTGTTACCCTTTGTTTGAAAGTCCACCTTCGGCTTGGTCTTTCTTTTTCTAGGTCGCCTTCGGTCGTCCTCGTATTATCTTGGGTTTGAAAGTCCACTTTGGGCTTGGTCTTTCTTTTTGAGTTCGCCTTTGGCCGTCCTCATGTTACCCTTTGTTTGAAAGTCCACCTTCGGCTTGGTCTTTCTTTTTCGATTTGGTCTTAGGCCATCCTCGTATTATCTTGGGTTTGAAAGTCCACCTTCAGCTTGGTCTTTCTTTTCGAGTTCGCCTTCGGCTGTCCTCGCGTTACCCTTTATTTGAAAGCCTACCTTCGGCTTAGTCTTTCTTTTTGAGTTCTCCTTCGACCGTCCTAGTATTATTTTGTTGTTTGACAGTCCACCTTCGGCTTGGTCTTTCTTTCCAAGTTCGCCTTCGGTTGTCCTCGTGTTACCCTTTGTTTGAAAGTCAACCTTCGGCTTGGTCTGTCTTTTTCGAGTTCGCCTTCGGTCGTCCTGGTATTATCTTGGGTTTGAAAGTCCACCTTCGGCTTGGTCTTTCATTTAGAGTTTGCCTTCGGCCGTCCTCGTGTTACCCTTTGTTTGAAAGTCCACCTTTGGCTTGCTCTTTCTTTTGGAGTTCGCCTTCGGCCGTCCTCGTATTATTTTGTTGTTTGAAAGTCCACCATCGGCTTGGTCTTTCTTATTCGAGTTCGCCTTCGGCCGTCCTCGTATTATCTTGGGTTTGAAAGTCCACCTTCGGCTTGGTCTTTCTTTTCGAGTTCTCCTTCGGCAGTCTTCGTATTATCCTGGGGTTTGAAAGTCCATCTTAGACTTGGTCTTTCTTTTCGAGTTCGCCTTCGGCCGTCCTCGCGTTACCCTTTGTTTGAAAGTCTACCTTCGGCTTAGTCATTCTTTTCGAGTTCGCATTCGGCCGATCTCGTGTTACCCTTTTTTTGAAAGTCCACCTTCGGCTTGGTTTTTCTTTTTCGAGTTCGCCTTGGGTCGTCCTCTTATTACCTTAGGTTTGAAAGTCCACCATCGGCTTGGTCTTTCTTTTCGAGTTCGCCTTCGGCCGTCCTTGTGTTACCCTTTGTGTGAAAGTCTACCTTTGACTTGGTCTTTCTTTTTCGAGTTCGCCTTCGGCCATCGTCGTATTATCTTGGGTTTGAAAGTCCACCTTCGGCTTGGTCTTTCTTTTCGAGTTCGCCTTCGGCCGTCCTTGTGTTACCCTTTGTGTGAAAGTCTACCTTTGACTTGGTCTTTCTTTTTCGAGTTCGCCTTCGGCCATCGTCGTATTATCTTGGGTTTGAAAGTCCACCTTCGGCTTGGTCTTTCATTTCGAGTTCGCCTTCGGCCGTCCTCGTGTTACCCTTTGTTTGAAAGTCCAACTTTGGCTTGCTCTTTCTTTTCGAGTTCGCCTTCGGCCGTCCTCGTATTATTTTGTTGTTTGAAAGTCCGCCATCGGCTTGGTCTTTCTTTTTCGAGTTCGCCTTCGGCCTTCCTCGTATTATCTTGGGTTTGAAAGTCCACCTTCGGCTTGGTCTTTCTTTTCGTGTTCTTCTTCAGCCGTCTTCGTATTATCCTGGGGTTTGAAAGTCCATCTTAGACTTGGTCTTTCTTTTCGAGTTCGCCTTCGGCCGTCCTCGCGTTACCCTTTGTTTGAAAGTCTACCTTCTGCTTAGTCTTTCTTTTCGAGTTCGCCTTCGGCCGTCCTCGTATTATTTTGTTATTGGAAAGTCCACCTAAGGCTTGGTCTTTCTTTTTGAGTTCGCATTCGGCCGTTCTCGTGTTACCCTTTTTTTGAAAGTCCACCTTCGGCTTGGTTTTTCTTTTTCGAGTTCGCCTTGGGTGGTCCTCTTATTACCTTGGGTTTGAAAGTCCACAATCGGCTTGGTCTTTCTTTTCGAGTTCGCCTTCGGTCGTCCTCGTGTTACCCTTTGTGTGAAAGTCTACCTTCGACTTGGTCTTTCTTTTTCGAGTTCGCCTTCGGCCATCGTCGTATTATCTTGGGTTTGAAAGTCCACCTTCGGCTTGGTCTTCCTTTTCGAGTTCGCCTTCGGCCGTCCTCGTGTTACCCTTTGTTTGAAAGTCAACCTTCGGCTTGGTCTGTCTTTTTCGAGTTCGCCTTCGGTCGTCCTGGTATTATCTTGGGTTTGAAAGTCCACCTTCGGCTTGGTCTTTCATTTGGAGTTCGCCTTCGGCCGTCCTCGCGTTACCCTTTGTTTGCAAGTCTACCTTCGGCTTAGTCTTTATTTTCGAGTTCGCCTTCGGCCGTCCTCGTATTATTTTGTTGCTGGAAAGTCCACCTACGGCTTGGTCTTTCTTTTCGAGTTCGCATTCGGCCGTTCTCGTGTTACCCTTTTTTTGAAAGTCCACCTTCGGCTTGGTTTTTCTTTTTTGAGTTCGCCTTGGGTCGTCCTCTTATTACCTTGGGTTTGAAAGTCCACAATCGGCTTGGTCTTTCTTTTCGAGTTCGCCTTCGGCCGTCCTCGTGTTACCCTTTGTGTGAAAGTCTACCTTCGACTTGGTCTTTCATTTTCGAGTTCGCCTTCGGCCATCGTCGTATTATCTTGGGTTTGAAAGTCCACCTTTGGCTTGGTCTTTCTTTTCGAGTTTGCCTTAGGTCATCCTCGTGTTACCCTTTGTTTGAAAGTCCACCTTCGGCTTGGTCTTTCTTTTTCTAGGTCGCCTTCGGTCGTCCTCGTATTATCTTGGGTTTGAAAGTCCACTTTGGGCTTGGTCTTTCTTTTTGAGTTCGCCTTTGGCCGTCCTCATGTTACCCTTTGTTTGAAAGTCCACCTTCGGCTTGGTCTTTCTTTTTCGATTTGGTCTTAGGCCATCCTCGTATTATCTTGGGTTTGAAAGTCCACCTTCAGCTTGGTCTTTCTTTTCGAGTTCGCCTTCGGCTGTCCTCGCGTTACCCTTTATTTGAAAGCCTACCTTCGGCTTAGTCTTTCTTTTTGAGTTCTCCTTCGACCGTCCTAGTATTATTTTGTTGTTTGACAGTCCACCTTCGGCTTGGTCTTTCTTTCCAAGTTCGCCTTCGGTTGTCCTCGTGTTACCCTTTGTTTGAAAGTCAACCTTCGGCTTGGTCTGTCTTTTTCGAGTTCGCCTTCGGTCGTCCTGGTATTATCTTGGGTTTGAAAGTCCACCTTCGGCTTGGTCTTTCATTTAGAGTTTGCCTTCGGCCGTCCTCGTGTTACCCTTTGTTTGAAAGTCCACCTTTGGCTTGCTCTTTCTTTTGGAGTTCGCCTTCGGCCGTCCTCGTATTATTTTGTTGTTTGAAAGTCCACCATCGGCTTGGTCTTTCTTATTCGAGTTCGCCTTCGGCCGTCCTCGTATTATCTTGGGTTTGAAAGTCCACCTTCGGCTTGGTCTTTCTTTTCGAGTTCTCCTTCGGCAGTCTTCGTATTATCCTGGGGTTTGAAAGTCCATCTTAGACTTGGTCTTTCTTTTCGAGTTCGCCTTCGGCCGTCCTCGCGTTACCCTTTGTTTGAAAGTCTACCTTCGGCTTAGTCATTCTTTTCGAGTTCGCATTCGGCCGATCTCGTGTTACCCTTTTTTTGAAAGTCCACCTTCGGCTTGGTTTTTCTTTTTCGAGTTCGCCTTGGGTCGTCCTCTTATTACCTTAGGTTTGAAAGTCCACCATCGGCTTGGTCTTTCTTTTCGAGTTCGCCTTCGGCCGTCCTTGTGTTACCCTTTGTGTGAAAGTCTACCTTTGACTTGGTCTTTCTTTTTCGAGTTCGCCTTCGGCCATCGTCGTATTATCTTGGGTTTGAAAGTCCACCTTCGGCTTGGTCTTTCTTTTCGAGTTCGCCTTCGGCCGTCCTTGTGTTACCCTTTGTGTGAAAGTCTACCTTTGACTTGGTCTTTCTTTTTCGAGTTCGCCTTCGGCCATCGTCGTATTATCTTGGGTTTGAAAGTCCACCTTCGGCTTGGTCTTTCATTTCGAGTTCGCCTTCGGCCGTCCTCGTGTTACCCTTTGTTTGAAAGTCCAACTTTGGCTTGCTCTTTCTTTTCGAGTTCGCCTTCGGCCGTCCTCGTATTATTTTGTTGTTTGAAAGTCCGCCATCGGCTTGGTCTTTCTTTTTCGAGTTCGCCTTCGGCCTTCCTCGTATTATCTCGGGTTTGAAAGTCCACCTTCGGCTTGGTCTTTCTTTTCGTGTTCTTCTTCAGCCGTCTTCGTATTATCCTGGGGTTTGAAAGTCCATCTTAGACTTGGTCTTTCTTTTCGAGTTCGCCTTCGGCCGTCCTCGCGTTACCCTTTCTTTGAAAGTCTACCTTCGGCTTAGTCTTTCTTTTCGAGTTCACCTTCGGCCGTCCTCGTATTATTTTGTTGCTGGAAAGTCCACCTACGGCTTGGTCTTTCTTTTCGAGTTCGCATTTGGCCGTTCTCGTGTTACCCTTTTTTTGAAAGTCCACCTTCGGCTTGGTTTTTCTTTTTTGAGTTCGCCTTGGGTCGTCCTCTTATTACCTTGGGTTTGAAAGTCCACAATCGGCTTGGTCTTTCTTTTCGAGTTCGCCTTCGGCCGTCCTCGTGTTACCCTTTGTGTGAAAGTCTACCTTCGACTTGGTCTTTCATTTTCGAGTTCGCCTTCGGCCATCGTCGTATTATCTTGGGTTTGAAAGTCCACCTTTGGCTTGGTCTTTCTTTTCGAGTTTGCCTTAGGTCATCCTCGTGTTACCCTTTGTTTGAAAGTCCACCTTCGGCTTGGTCTTTCTTTTTCTAGGTCGCCTTCGGTCGTCCTCGTATTATCTTGGGTTTGAAAGTCCACTTTGGGCTTGGTCTTTCTTTTTGAGTTCGCCTTTGGCCATCCTCATGTTACCCTTTGTTTGAAAGTCCACCTTCGGCTTGGTCTTTCTTTTTCGATTTGGTCTTAGGCCATCCTCGTATTATCTTGGGTTTGAAAGTCCACCTTCAGCTTGGTCTTTCTTTTCGAGTTCGCCTTCGGCTGTCCTCGCGTTACCCTTTATTTGAAAGCCTACCTTCGGCTTAGTCTTTCTTTTTGAGTTCTCCTTCGACCGTCCTAGTATTATTTTGTTGTTTGACAGTCCACCTTCGGCTTGGTCTTTCTTTCCAAGTTCGCCTTCGGTTGTCCTCGTGTTACCCTTTGTTTGAAAGTCAACCTTCGGCTTGGTCTGTCTTTTTCGAGTTCGCCTTCGGTCGTCCTGGTATTATCTTGGGTTTGAAAGTCCACCTTCGGCTTGGTCTTTCATTTAGAGTTTGCCTTCGGCCGTCCTCGTGTTACCCTTTGTTTGAAAGTCCACCTTTGGCTTGCTCTTTCTTTTGGAGTTCGCCTTCGGCCGTCCTCGTATTATTTTGTTGTTTGAAAGTCCACCATCGGCTTGGTCTTTCTTATTCGAGTTCGCCTTCGGCCGTCCTCGTATTATCTTGGGTTTGAAAGTCCACCTTCGGCTTGGTCTTTCTTTTCGAGTTCTCCTTCGGCAGTCTTCGTATTATCCTGGGGTTTGAAAGTCCATCTTAGACTTGGTCTTTCTTTTCGAGTTCGCCTTCGGCCGTCCTCGCGTTACCCTTTGTTTGAAAGTCTACCTTCGGCTTAGTCATTCTTTTCGAGTTCGCATTCGGCCGATCTCGTGTTACCCTTTTTTTGAAAGTCCACCTTCGGCTTGGTTTTTCTTTTTCGAGTTCGCCTTGGGTCGTCCTCTTATTACCTTAGGTTTGAAAGTCCACCATCGGCTTGGTCTTTCTTTTCGAGTTCGCCTTCGGCCGTCCTTGTGTTACCCTTTGTGTGAAAGTCTACCTTTGACTTGGTCTTTCTTTTTCGAGTTCGCCTTCGGCCATCGTCGTATTATCTTGGGTTTGAAAGTCCACCTTCGGCTTGGTCTTTCTTTTCGAGTTCGCCTTCGGCCGTCCTTGTGTTACCCTTTGTGTGAAAGTCTACCTTTGACTTGGTCTTTCTTTTTCGAGTTCGCCTTCGGCCATCGTCGTATTATCTTGGGTTTGAAAGTCCACCTTCGGCTTGGTCTTTCATTTCGAGTTCGCCTTCGGCCGTCCTCGTGTTACCCTTTGTTTGAAAGTCCAACTTTGGCTTGCTCTTTCTTTTCGAGTTCGCCTTCGGCCGTCCTCGTATTATTTTGTTGTTTGAAAGTCCGCCATCGGCTTGGTCTTTCTTTTTCGAGTTCGCCTTCGGCCTTCCTCGTATTATCTTGGGTTTGAAAGTCCACCTTCGGCTTGGTCTTTCTTTTCGTGTTCTTCTTCAGCCGTCTTCGTATTATCCTGGGGTTTGAAAGTCCATCTTAGACTTGGTCTTTCTTTTCGAGTTCGCCTTCGGCCGTCCTCGCGTTACCCTTTGTTTGAAAGTCTACCTTCGGCTTAGTCTTTCTTTTCGAGTTCACCTTCGGCCGTCCTCGTATTATTTTGTTGTTGGAAAGTCCACCTAAGGCTTGGTCTTTCTTTTCGAGTTCGCATTCGGCCGTTCTCGTGTTACCCTTTTTTTTAAAGTCCACCTTCGGCTTGGTTTTTCTTTTTCGAGTTCGCCTCGGGTCGTCCTCTTATTACCCTGGGTTTGAAAGTCCACCCTCGGCTTGGTCTTTCTTTTCGAGTTCGCCTTCGGCCGTCCTCGTGTTACCCTTTGTGTGAAAGTCTTCCTTCGACTTGGTCTTTCTTTTTCGAGTTCGCCTTCTGCCATCGTCGTATTATCTTGGGTTTGAAAGTCCACCTTCGGCTTGGTCTTTCTTTCCATGTTCGCCTTCGGCTGTCCTCGTGTTACCCTTTGTTTGAAAGTCAACCTTCGGCTTCGTCTGTCTTTTTCGAGTTCGCCTTCGGTCGTCCTGGTATTATCTTGGGTTTGAAAGTCCACCTTCGGCTTGGTCTTTCATTTAGAGTTTGCCTTCGGCCGTCCTCGTGTTACCCTTTGTTTGAAAGTCCACCTTTGGCTTGCTCTTTCTTTTGGAGTTCGCCTTCGGCCGTCCTCGTATTATTTTGTTGTTTGAAAGTCCACCATCGGCTTGGTCTTTCTTATTCGAGTTCGCCTTCGGCCGTCCTCGTATTATCTTGGGTTTGAAAGTCCACCTTCGGCTTGGTCTTTCTTTTCGAGTTCTCCTTCGGCAGTCTTCGTATTATCCTGGGGTTTGAAAGTCCATCTTAGACTTGGTCTTTCTTTTCGAGTTCGCCTTCGGCCGTCCTCGCGTTACCCTTTGTTTGAAAGTCTACCTTCGGCTTAGTCATTCTTTTCGAGTTCGCCTTCGGCCGTCCTCGTATTATTTTGTTGTTGGAATGTCCACCTACGACTTGGTCTTTCTTTTCGAGTTCGCATTCGGCCGATCTCGTGTTACCCTTTTTTTGAAAGTCCACCTTCGGCTTGGTTTTTCTTTTTCGAGTTCGCCTTGGGTCGTCCTCTTATTACCTTAGGTTTGAAAGTCCACCATCGGCTTGGTCTTTCTTTTCGAGTTCGCCTTCGGCCGTCCTTGTGTTGCCCTTTGTGTGAAAGTCTACCTTTGACTTGGTCTTTCTTTTTCGAGTTCGCCTTCGGCCATCGTCGTATTATCTTGGGTTTGAAAGTCCACCTTCGGCTTGGTCTTTCTTTTCGAGTTCGCCTTCGGCCGTCCTTGTGTTACCCTTTGTGTGAAAGTCTACCTTTGACTTGGTCTTTCTTTTTCGAGTTCGCCTTCGGCCATCGTCGTATTATCTTGGGTTTGAAAGTCCACCTTCGGCTTGGTCTTTCATTTCGAGTTCGCCTTCTGCCGTCCTCGTGTTACCCTTTGTTTGAAAGTCCAACTTTGGCTTGCTCTTTCTTTTCGAGTTCGCCTTCGGCCGTCCTCGTATTATTTTGTTGTTTGAAAGTCCGCCATCGGCTTGGTCTTTCTTTTTCGAGTTCGCCTTCGGCCTTCCTCGTATTATCTTGGGTTTGAAAGTCCACCTTCGGCTTGGTCTTTCTTTTCGTGTTCTTCTTCAGCCGTCTTCGTATTATCCTGGGGTTTGAAAGTCCATCTTAGACTTGGTCTTTCTTTTCGAGTTCGCCTTCGGCCGTCCTCGCGTTACCCTTTGTTTGAAAGTCTACCTTCGGCTTAGTCTTTCTTTTCGAGTTCGCCTTCGGCCTTCCTCGTATTATTTTGTTGTTGGAAAGTCCACCTAAGGCTTGGTCTTTCTTTTCGAGTTCGCATTCGGCCGTTCTCGTGTTACCCTTTTTTTTAAAGTCCACCTTCCGCTTGGTTTTTCTTTTTCGAGTTCGCCTCGGGTCGTCCTCTTATTACCTTGGGTTTGAAAGTCCACCCTCGGCTTGGTCTTTCTTTTCGAGTTCACCTTCGGCCGTCCTCGTGTTACCCTTTGTGTGAAAGTCTTCCTTCGACTTGGTCTTTCTTTTTCGAGTTCGCCTTCGGCCATCGTCGTATTATCTTGGGTTTGAAAGTCCACCTTCGGCTTGGTCTTTCTTTCCAAGTTCGCCTTCGGCTGTCCTCGTGTTACCCTTTGTTTGAAAGTCTACCTTCGGCTTAGTCATTCTTTTCGAGTTCGCCTTCGGCCGTCCTCGTATTATTTTGTTGTTGGAATGCCCACCTACGGCTTGGTCTTTCTTTTCGAGTTCGCATTCGGCCGATCTCGTGTTACCCTTTTTTTGAAAGTCCACCTTCGGCTTGGTTTTTCTTTTTCGAGTTCGCCTTGGGTCGTCCTCTTATTACCTTAGGTTTGAAAGTCCACCATCGGCTTGGTCTTTCTTTTCGAGTTCGCCTTCGGCCGTCCTTGTGTTTCCCTTTGTGTGAAATCTACCTTTGACTTGGTCTTTCTTTTTCGAGTTCGCCTTCGGCCATCGTCGTATTATCTTGGGTTTGAAAGTCGACCATTGGCTTGGTCTTTCTTTTCGAGTTCGCCTTCGGCCGTCCTTGTGTTACCCTTTGTGTGAAAGTCTACCTTTGACTTGGTCTTTCTTTTTCGAGTTCGCCTTCGGCCATCGTCGTATTATCTTGGGTTTGAAAGTCCACCTTCGATTTGGTCTTTCTTTTCGAGTTCGCCTTCGGCCGTCCTCGTGTTACCCTTTGTTTGAAAGTCCACCTTCTGCTTGGTATTCCTTTTTCTAGTTCGCCTTTGGTTGTCCTCCTATTATCTTGGGTTTGAAAGTCCACCTTCGGCTTGGACTTTCATTTCGAGTTCGCCTTCGGCCGTCCTCGTGTTACCCTTTGTTTGAAAGTCCACCTTTGGCTTGCTCTTTCTTTTCGAGTTCGCCTTCGGCCGTCCTCGTATTATCTTGGGTTTGAAAGTCCACCTTCGGCTTGGTCTTTCTTTTCGTGTTCTCCTTCAGCCGTCTTCGTATTATCCTGGGGTTTGAAAGTCCATCTTAGACTTGGTCTTTCTTTTAGAGTTCGCCTTCGGCCGTCCTCGCGTTACCCTTTGTTTGAAAGTCTACCTTCGGCTTAGTCTTTCTTTTCGAGTTCGCCTTCGGCCGTCCTCGTATTATTTTGTTGTTGGAAAGTCCACCTAAGGCTTGGTCTTTCTTTTTGAGTTCGCATTCGGCCGTTCTCGTGTTACCCTTTTTTTGAAAGTCCACCTTCGGCTTGGTTTTTCTTTTTCGAGTTCGCCTTGGGTCGTCCTCTTATTACCTTGGGTTTGAAAGTCCACAATCGGCTTGGTCTTTCTTTTTGAGTTCGCCTTCGGTCGTCCTCGTGTTACCCTTTGTGTGAAAGTCTACCTTCGACTTGGTCTTTCTTTTTCGAGTTCGCCTTCGGCCATCGTCGTATTATCTTGGGTTTGAAAGTCCACCTTCGGCTTGGTCTTCCTTTTCGAGTTCGCCTTCGGCCGTCCTCGTGTTACCCTTTGTTTGAAAGTCAACCTTCGGCTTGGTCTGTCTTTTTCGAGTTTGCCTTCGGTCGTCCTGGTATTATCTTGGGTTTGAAAGTCCACCTTCGGCTTGGTCTTTCATTTCGAGTTCACCTTCGGCCGTCCTCGCGTTACCCTTTGTTTTCAAGTCTACCTTCGGCTTAGTCTTTATTTTCGAGTTCGCCTTCGGCCGTCCTCGTATTATTTTGTTGCTGGAAAGTCCACCTACGGCTTGGTCTTTCTTTTCGAGTTCGCATTCGGCCGTTCTCGTGTTACCCTTTTTTTGAAAGTCCACCTTCGGCTTGGTTTTTCTTTTTTGAGTTCGCCTTGGGTCGTCCTCTTATTACCTTGGGTTTGAAAGTCCACAATCGGCTTGGCCTTTCTTTTCGAGTTCGCCTTCGGGCGTCCTCGTGTTACCCTTTGTGTGAAAGTCTACCTTCGACTTTGTCTTTCTTTTTCGAGTTCGCCTTCGGTCGTCCTCGTATTATCTTGGGTTTGAAAGTCCACCTTGGGCTTGGTCTTTCTTTTTGAGTTCGCCTTTGGCCGTCCTCATGTTACCCTTTGTTTGAAAGTCCGCCTTCGGCTTGGTCTTTCTTTTTCGATTTGGTCTTAGGCCATCCTCGTATTATCTTGGGTTTGAAAGTCCACCTTCAGCTTGGTCTTTCTTTTCGAGTTCGCCTTCGGCTGTCCTCGCGTTACCCTTTATTTGAAAGCCTACCTTCGGCTTAGTCTTTCTTTTTGAGTTCTCCTTCGACCGTCCTAGTATTATTTTGTTGTTTGAAAGTCCACCTTCGGCTTGGTCTTTCTTTCCGAGTTCGCCTTCGGCTGTCCTCGTGTTACCCTTTGTTTGAAAGTCAACCTTCGGCTTGGTTTGTCTTTTTCGAGTTCACCTTCGGTCGTCCTGGTATTATCTTGGGTTTGAAAGTCCACCTTCGGCTTGGTCTTTCATTTCGAGTTCGCCTTCGGCCGTCCTCGTGTTACCCTTTGTTTGAAAGTCCACCTTTGGCTTGCTTTTTCTTTTGGAGTTCGCCTTCGGCCGTCCTCGTATTATTTTGTTGTTTGAAAGCCCACCATCGGCTTGGTCTTTCTTATTCGAGTTCGCCTTCGGCCGTCCTCGTATTATCTTGGGTTTGAAAGTCCACCTTCGGCTTGGTCTTTCTTTTCGAGTTCTCCTTCGGCAGTCTTCGTATTATCCTGGGGTTTGAAAGTCCATCTTAGACTTGGTCTTTCTTTTCGAGTTCGCCTTCGGCCGTCCTCGCGTTACCCTTTGTTTGAAAGTCTACCTTCGGCTTAGTCATTCTTTTCGAGTTCGCCTTCGGCCGTCCTCGTATTATTTTGTTGTTGGAATGTCCACCTACGGCTTGGTCTTTCTTTTCGAGTTCGCATTCGGCCGATCTCGTGTTACCCTTTTTTTGAAAGTCCACCTTCGGCTTGGTTTTTCTTTTTCGAGTTCGCCTTGGGTCGTCCTCTTATTACCTTAGGTTTGAAAGTCCACCTTCGGCTTGGTCTTTCTTTTCGAGTTCGCCTTCGGCCGTCCTTGTGTTACCCTTTGTGTGAAAGTCTACCTTTGACTTGGTCTTTCTTTTTCGAGTTCGCCTTCGGCCATCATCGTATTATCTTGGGTTTGAAAGTCCACCTTCGGCTTGGTCTTTCTTTTCGAGTTCGCCTTCGGCCGTCCTTGTGTTACCCTTTGTGTGAAAGTTTACCTTTGACTTGGTCTTTCTTTTTCGAGTTCGCCTTCGGCCATCGTCGTATTATCTTGGGTTTGTAAGTCCACCTTCGGCTTGGTCTTTCATTTCGAGTTCGCCTTCGGCCGTCCTCGTGTTACCCTTTGTTTGAAAGTCCAACTTTGGCTTGCTCTTTCTTTTCGAGTTCGCCTTCGGCCGTCCTCGTATTATTTTGTTGTTTGAAAGTCCACCATCGGCTTGGTCTTTCTTTTTCGAGTTCGCCTTCGGCCGTCCTCGTATTATCTTGGGTTTGAAAGTCCACCTTCGGCTTGGTCTTTCTTTTCGTGTTCTCCTTCAGCCGTCTTCGTATTATCCTGGGGTTTGAAAGTCCATCTTAGACTTGGTCTTTCTTTTCGAGTTCGCCTTCGGCCGTCCTCGCGTTACCCTTTGTTTGAAAGTCTACCTTCAGCTTAGTCTTTCTTTTCGAGTTCGCCTTCGGCCGTCCTCGTATTATTTTGTTGTTGGAAAGTCCACCTAAGGCTTGGTCTTTCTTTTCGAGTTCGCATTCGGCCGTTCTCGTGTTACCCTTTTTTTGAAAGTCCACCTTCGGCTTGGTTTTTCTTTTTCGAGTTCGCCTTGGGTCGTCCTCTTATTACCTTGGGTTTGAAAGTCCACCCTCGGCTTGGTCTTTCTTTTCGAGTTCGCCTTCGGCCGTCCTCGTGTTACCCTTTGTGTGAAAGTCTTCCTTCGACTTGGTCTTTCTTTTTCGAGTTCGCCTTCGGCCATCGTCGTATTATCTTGGGTTTGAAAGTCCACCTTCGGCTTGGTCTTTCTTTTCGAGTTCTCCTTCGGCCGTCCTTGTGTTACCCTTTGTTTGAAAGTCCACCTTCGGCTTGGTATTCCTTTTTCTAGTTCGCCTTCGGCCGTCCTTGTATTATCTTGGGTTTGAAAGTCCACCTTCGGCTTGGTATTTCTTTTCGAGTTCGCCTTCGGCCATCCTCGTGTTACCCTTTGTTTGAAAGTCCACCTTAGGCTTGCCCTTTCTTTTTTGAGGTCCCCTTCGGCCGTCCTCGTATTATCTTGGGTTTGAAAGTCCACCTTGGGCTTGGTCTTTCTTTTCGAGTTCGCCTTCGGCAGTCCTTGTGTTACCCTTTGTTTGAAAGTCCACCTTCGGCTTGGTCTTTCTTTTTCTAGGTAGCCTTCGGTCGTCCTCGTATTATCTTAGGTTTGAAAGTCGACCATTGGCTTGGTCTTTCTTTTTGAGTTCGCCTTTGGCCGTCCTCATGTTTCCCTTTGTGTGAAAGTCCACCTTCGACTTGGTCTTTCTTTTTCGAGTTCGCCTTCGGTCGTCCTCGTATTATCTTGGGTTTGAAAGTCCACCTTCGGCTTGGTCTTTCTTTTCGAGTTCGCCTTCGGCCGTCCTCGTGTTACCCTTTGTTTGAAAGTCCACCTTCGGCTTGGTCTTTCTTTTTCTAGGTCGCCTTCGGTCGTCCTCGTATTATCTTGGGTTTGAATGTCCACCTTGGGCTTGGTCTTTCTTTTTGAGTTCGCCTTTGGCCGTCCTCGCGTTACCCTTTGTTTGAAAGTCTACCTTCGGCTTAGTCTTTCTTTTCGAGTTCGCCTTCGGCCGTCCTCGTATTATTTTGTTGTTGGAAAGTCCACCTACGGCTTGGGCTTTCTTTTCGAGTTCGCATTCGGCCGATCTCGTGTTACCCTTTTTTTGAAAGTCCACCTTCGGCTTGGTTTTTCTTTTTCGAGTTCGCCTTGGGTCGTTCTCTTATTACCTTAGGTTTGAAAGTCCACCATCGGCTTGGTCTTTCTTTTCGAGTTCGCCTTCGGCCGTCCTTGTGTTACCCTTTGTGTGAAAGTCTACCTTTGACTTGGTCTTTCTTTTTCGAGTTCGCCTTCGGCCATCGTCGTATTATCTTGGGTTTGAAAGTCCACCTTCGGCTTGGTCTTTCTTTTCGAGTTCTCCTTCGGCCGTCCTTGTGTTACCCTTTGTTTGAAAGTCCACCTTCGGCTTTTTTATTCCTTTTTCTAGTTCGCCTTCGGTCGTCCTCCTATTATCTTGGGTTTGAAAGTCCACCTTCGGCTTGGTCTTTCATTTCGAGTTCGCCTTCGGCCGTCCTCGTGTTACCCTTTGTTTGAAAGTCCACCTTTGGCTTGCCCTTTCTTTTCGAGTTCGCCTTCGGCCGTCCTCGTATTATTTTGTTGTTTGAAAGTCCACCATTGGCTTGGTCTTTCTTTTTCGAGTTCGCCTTCGGCCGTCCTCGTATTATCTTGGGTTTGAAAGTCCACCTTCGGCTTGGTCTTTCTTTTCGTGTTCTCCTTCAGCCGTCTTCGTATTATCCTGGGGTTTGAAAGTCCACCTTCGGCTTGGTCTTTCTTTTCGAGTTCGCCTTCGGCCGTCCTCGTGTTCCCCTTTGTTTGAAAGTCCACCTTCGGCTTGGTCTTTCTTTTTCTAGGTCGCCTTCGGTCGTCCTCGTATTATCTTGGGTGTGAATGTCCACCTTGGGCTTGGTCTTTCTTTTTGAGTTCGCCTTTGGCCGTCCTCGCGTTACCCTTTGTTTGAAAGTCTACCTTTGGCTTAGTCTTTCTTTTCGAGTTCGCCTTCGGCCGTCCTCGTATTATTTTGTTGTTGGAAAGTCCACCTACGGCTTGGGCTTTCTTTTCGAGTTCGCATTCGGCCGATCTCGTGTTACCCTTTTTTTGAAATTCCACCTTCGGCTTGGTTTTTCTTTTTCGAGTTCGCCTTGGGTCGTTCTCTTATTACCTTAGGTTTGAAAGTCCACCATCGGCTTGGTCTTTCTTTTCGAGTTCGCCTTCGGCCGTCCTTGTGTTACCCTTTGTGTGAAAGTCTACCTTTGACTTGGTCTTTCTTTTTCGAGTTCGCCTTCGGCCATCGCCGTATTATCTTGGGTTTGAAAGTCCACCTTCGGCTTGGTCTTTCTTTTCGAGTTCTCCTTCGGCCGTCCTTGTGTTACCCTTTGTTTGAAAGTCCACCTTCGGCTTGGTATTCCTTTTTCTAGTTCGCCTTCGGCCGTCCTTGTATTATCTTGGGTTTGAAAGTCCACCTTCGGCTTGGTATTTCTTTTCGAGTTCGCCTTCAGCCATCCTCGTGTTACCCTTTGTTTGAAAGTCGACCTTCGGCTTGCCCTTTCTTTTTTGAGGTCTCCTTCGGCCGTCCTCGTATTATCTTGGGTTTGAAAGTCCACCTTGGGCTTGGTCTTTCTTTTCGAGTTCGCCTTCGGCAGTCCTTGTGTTACCCTTTGTTTGAAAGTCCACCTTCGGCTTGGTCTTTCTTTTTCTAGGTAGCCTTCGGTCGTCCTCGTATTATCTTAGGTTTGAAAGTCGACCATTGGCTTGGTCTTTCTTTTTGAGTTCGCCTTTGGCCGTCCTCATGTTTCCATTTGTTTGAAAGTCCACCTTCGACTTGGTCTTTCTTTTTCGAGTTCGCCTTCGCCCATCGTCGTATTATCTTGGGTTTGAAAGTCCACCTTCGGCTTGGTCTTTCTTTTCGAGTTCGCCTTCGGCCGTCCTCGTGTTTCCCTTTGTTTGAAAGTCCACCTTCGGCTTGGTCTTTCTTTTTCTAGGTCGCCTTCGGTCGTCCTCGTATTATCTTGGGTTTGAATGTCCACCTTGGGCTTGGTCTTTCTTTTTGAGTTCGCCTTTGGCCGTCCTCGCGTTACCCTTTGTTTGAAAGTCTACCTTCGGCTTAGTCTTTCTTTTCGAGTTCGCCTTCGGCCGTCCTCGTATTATTTTGTTGTTGGAAAGTCCACCTACGGCTTGGGCTTTCTTTTCGAGTTCGCATTCGGCCGATCTCGTGTTACCCTTTTTTTGAAAGTCCACCTTCGGCTTGGTTTTTCTTTTTCGAGTTCGCCTTGGGTCGTTCTCTTATTACCTTAGGTTTGAAAGTCCACCATCGGCTTGGTCTTTCTTTTCGAGTTCGCCTTCGGCCGTCCTTGTGTTACCCTTTGTGTGAAAGTCTACCTTTGACTTAGTCTTTCTTTTTCGAGTTCGCCTTCGGCCATCGTCGTATTATCTTGGGTTTGAAAGTCCACCTTCGGCTTGGTCTTTCTTTTCGACTTTTCCTTCGGCCGTCCTTGTGTTACCCTTTGTTTGAAAGTCCACCTTCGGCTTTTTTATTCCTTTTTCTAGTTCTCCTTCGGTCGTCCTCCTATTATCTTGGGTTTGAAAGTCCACCTTCGGCTTGGTCTTTCATTTCGAGTTCGCCTTCGGCCGTCCTCGTGTTACCCTTTGTTTGAAAGTCCACCTTTGGCTTGCTCTTTCTTTTCGAGTTCGCCTTCGGCCGTCCTCGTATTATTTTGTTGTTTGAAAGTCCACCATTGGCTTGGTCTTTCTTTTTCGAGTTCGCCTTCGGCCGTCCTCGTATTATCCTGGGTTTGAAAGTCCACCTTCGGCTTGGTCTTTCTTTTCGTGTTCTCCTTCAGCCGTCTTCGTATTATCCTGGGGTTTGAAAGTCCATCTTAGACTTGGTATTTCTTTTCGAGTTCGCCTTCGGCCGTCCTCGCGTTACCCTTTGTTTGAAAGTCTACCTTCGGCTTAGTCTTTCTTTTCGAGTTCGCCTTCGGCCGTCCTCGTATTATTTTGTTGTTGGAAAGTCCACCTACGGCTTGGGCTTTCTTTTCGAGTTCGCATTCGGCCGATCTCGTGTTACCCTTTTTTTGAAAGTCCACCTTCGGCTTGGTTTTTCTTTTTCGAGTTCGCCTTGGGTCGTTCTCTTATTACCTTAGGTTTGAAAGTCCACCATCGGCTTGGTCTTTCTTTTCGAGTTCGCCTTCGGCCGTCCTTGTGTTACCCTTTGTGTGAAAGTCTACCTTTGACTTGGTCTTTCTTTTTCGAGTTCGCCTTCGGCCATCGCCGTATTATCTTGGGTTTGAAAGTCCACCTTCGGCTTGGTCTTTCTTTTCGAGTTCTCCTTCGGCCGTCCTTGTGTTACCCTTTGTTTGAAAGTCCACCTTCGGCTTGGTATTCCTTTTTCTAGTTCGCCTTCGGCCGTCCTTGTATTATCTTGGGTTTGAAAGTCCACCTTCGGCTTGGTATTTCTTTTCGAGTTCGCCTTCAGCCATCCTCGTGTTACCCTTTGTTTGAAAGTCGACCTTCGGCTTGCCCTTTCTTTTTTGAGGTCTCCTTCGGCCGTCCTCGTATTATCTTGGGTTTGAAAGTCCACCTTGGGCTTGGTCTTTCTTTTCGAGTTCGCCTTCGGCAGTCCTTGTGTTACCCTTTGTTTGAAAGTCCACCTTCGGCTTGGTCTTTCTTTTTCTAGGTAGCCTTCGGTCGTCCTCGTATTATCTTAGGTTTGAAAGTCGACCATTGGCTTGGTCTTTCTTTTTGAGTTCGCCTTTGGCCGTCCTCATGTTTCCATTTGTTTGAAAGTCCACCTTCGACTTGGTCTTTCTTTTTCGAGTTCGCCTTCGCCCATCGTCGTATTATCTTGGGTTTGAAAGTCCACCTTCGGCTTGGTCTTTCTTTTCGAGTTCGCCTTCGGCCGTCCTCGTGTTTCCCTTTGTTTGAAAGTCCACCTTCGGCTTGGTCTTTCTTTTTCTAGGTCGCCTTCGGTCGTCCTCGTATTATCTTGGGTTTGAATGTCCACCTTGGGCTTGGTCTTTCTTTTTGAGTTCGCCTTTGGCCGTCCTCGCGTTACCCTTTGTTTGAAAGTCTACCTTCGGCTTAGTCTTTCTTTTCGAGTTCGCCTTCGGCCGTCCTCGTATTATTTTGTTGTTGGAAAGTCCACCTACGGCTTGGGCTTTCTTTTCGAGTTCGCATTCGGCCGATCTCGTGTTACCCTTTTTTTGAAAGTCCACCTTCGGCTTGGTTTTTCTTTTTCGAGTTCGCCTTGGGTCGTTCTCTTATTACCTTAGGTTTGAAAGTCCACCATCGGCTTGGTCTTTCTTTTCGAGTTCGCCTTCGGCCGTCCTTGTGTTACCCTTTGTGTGAAAGTCTACCTTTGACTTAGTCTTTCTTTTTCGAGTTCGCCTTCGGCCATCGTCGTATTATCTTGGGTTTGAAAGTCCACCTTCGGCTTGGTCTTTCTTTTCGACTTTTCCTTCGGCCGTCCTTGTGTTACCCTTTGTTTGAAAGTCCACCTTCGGCTTTTTTATTCCTTTTTCTAGTTCTCCTTCGGTCGTCCTCCTATTATCTTGGGTTTGAAAGTCCACCTTCGGCTTGGTCTTTCATTTCGAGTTCGCCTTCGGCCGTCCTCGTGTTACCCTTTGTTTGAAAGTCCACCTTTGGCTTGCTCTTTCTTTTCGAGTTCGCCTTCGGCCGTCCTCGTATTATTTTGTTGTTTGAAAGTCCACCATTGGCTTGGTCTTTCTTTTTCGAGTTCGCCTTCGGCCGTCCTCGTATTATCCTGGGTTTGAAAGTCCACCTTCGGCTTGGTCTTTCTTTTCGTGTTCTCCTTCAGCCGTCTTCGTATTATCCTGGGGTTTGAAAGTCCATCTTAGACTTGGTCTTTCTTTTCGAGTTCGCCTTCGGCCGTCCTCGCGTTACCCTTTGTTTGAAAGTCTACCTTCGGCTTAGTCTTTCTTTTCGAGTTCGCCTTCGGCCGTCCTCGTATTATTTTGTTGTTGGAAAGTCCACCTACGGCTTGGGCTTTCTTTTCGAGTTCGCATTCGGCCGATCTCGTGTTACCCTTTTTTTGAAAGTCCACCTTCGGCTTGGTTTTTCTTTTTCGAGTTCGCCTTGGGTCGTTCTCTTATTACCTTAGGTTTGAAAGTCCACCATCGGCTTGGTCTTTCTTTTCGAGTTCGCCTTCGGCCGTCCTTGTGTTACCCTTTGTGTGAAAGTCTACCTTTGACTTGGTCTTTCTTTTTCGAGTTCGCCTTCGGCCATCGCCGTATTATCTTGGGTTTGAAAGTCCACCTTCGGCTTGGTCTTTCTTTTCGAGTTCTCCTTCGGCCGTCCTTGTGTTACCCTTTGTTTGAAAGTCCACCTTCGGCTTGGTATTCCTTTTTCTAGTTCGCCTTCGGCCGTCCTTGTATTATCTTGGGTTTGAAAGTCCACCTTCGGCTTGGTATTTCTTTTCGAGTTCGCCTTCAGCCATCCTCGTGTTACCCTTTGTTTGAAAGTCGACCTTCGGCTTGCCCTTTCTTTTTTGAGGTCTCCTTCGGCCGTCCTCGTATTATCTTGGGTTTGAAAGTCCACCTTGGGCTTGGTCTTTCTTTTCGAGTTCGCCTTCGGCAGTCCTTGTGTTACCCTTTGTTTGAAAGTCCACCTTCGGCTTGGTCTTTCTTTTTCTAGGTAGCCTTCGGTCGTCCTCGTATTATCTTAGGTTTGAAAGTCGACCATTGGCTTGGTCTTTCTTTTTGAGTTCGCCTTTGGCCGTCCTCATGTTTCCATTTGTTTGAAAGTCCACCTTCGACTTGGTCTTTCTTTTTCGAGTTCGCCTTCGCCCATCGTCGTATTATCTTGGGTTTGAAAGTCCACCTTCGGCTTGGTCTTTCTTTTCGAGTTCGCCTTCGGCCGTCCTCGTGTTTCCCTTTGTTTGAAAGTCCACCTTCGGCTTGGTCTTTCTTTTTCTAGGTCGCCTT
Source organism: Lathyrus tuberosus (assembly GCA_022829125.1). Classification (NCBI taxonomy): domain Eukaryota; kingdom Viridiplantae; phylum Streptophyta; class Magnoliopsida; order Fabales; family Fabaceae; genus Lathyrus; species Lathyrus tuberosus. Next base: position 3,447,653 of record JALAZF010000438.1, read on the forward strand.
CGGTCGTCCTCGTATTATCTTGGGTTTGAATGTCCACCTTGGGCTTGGTCTTTCTTTTTGAGTTCGCCTTTGGCCGTCCTCGCGTTACCCTTTGTTTGAAAGTCTACCTTCGGCTTAGTCTTTCTTTTCGAGTTCGCCTTCGGCCGTCCTCGTATTATTTTGTTGTTGGAAAGTCCACCTACGGCTTGGGCTTTCTTTTCGAGTTCGCATTCGGCCGATCTCGTGTTACCCTTTTTTTGAAAGTCCACCTTCGGCTTGGTTTTTCTTTTTCGAGTTCGCCTTGGGTCGTTCTCTTATTACCTTAGGTTTGAAAGTCCACCATCGGCTTGGTCTTTCTTTTCGAGTTCGCCTTCGGCCGTCCTTGTGTTACCCTTTGTGTGAAAGTCTACCTTTGACTTAGTCTTTCTTTTTCGAGTTCGCCTTCGGCCATCGTCGTATTATCTTGGGTTTGAAAGTCCACCTTCGGCTTGGTCTTTCTTTTCGACTTTTCCTTCGGCCGTCCTTGTGTTACCCTTTGTTTGAAAGTCCACCTTCGGCTTTTTTATTCCTTTTTCTAGTTCTCCTTCGGTCGTCCTCCTATTATCTTGGGTTTGAAAGTCCACCTTCGGCTTGGTCTTTCATTTCGAGTTCGCCTTCGGCCGTCCTCGTGTTACCCTTTGTTTGAAAGTCCACCTTTGGCTTGCTCTTTCTTTTCGAGTTCGCCTTCGGCCGTCCTCGTATTATTTTGTTGTTTGAAAGTCCACCATTGGCTTGGTCTTTCTTTTTCGAGTTCGCCTTCGGCCGTCCTCGTATTATCCTGGGTTTGAAAGTCCACCTTCGGCTTGGTCTTTCTTTTCGTGTTCTCCTTCAGCCGTCTTCGTATTATCCTGGGGTTTGAAAGTCCATCTTAGACTTGGTCTTTCTTTTCGAGTTCGCCTTCGGCCGTCCTCGCGTTACCCTTTGTTTGAAAGTCTACCTTCGGCTTAGTCTTTCTTTTCGAGTTCGCCTTCGGCCGTCCTCGTATTATTTTGTTGTTGGAAAGTCCACCTACGGCTTGGGCTTTCTTTTCGAGTTCGCATTCGGCCGATCTCGTGTTACCCTTTTTTTGAAAGTCCACCTTCGGCTTGGTTTTTCTTTTTCGAGTTCGCCTTGGGTCGTTCTCTTATTACCTTAGGTTTGAAAGTCCACCATCGGCTTGGTCTTTCTTTTCGAGTTCGCCTTCGGCCGTCCTTGTGTTACCCTTTGTGTGAAAGTCTACCTTTGACTTGGTCTTTCTTTTTCGAGTTCGCCTTCGGCCATCGTCGTATTATCTTGGGTTTGAAAGTCCACCTTCGGCTTGGTCTTTCTTTTCGAGTTCTCCTTCGGCCGTCCTTGTGTTACCCTTTGTTTGAAAGTCCACCTTCGGCTTTTTTATTCCTTTTTCTAGTTCGCCTTCGGTCGTCCTCCTATTATCTTGGGTTTGAAAGTCCACCTTCGGCTTGGTCTTTCATTTCGAGTTCGCCTTCGGCCGTCCTCGTGTTACCCTTTGTTTGAAAGTCCACCTTTGGCTTGCCCTTTCTTTTCGAGTTCGCCTTCGGCCGTCCTCGTATTATTTTGTTGTTTGAAAGTCCACCATTGGCTTGGTCTTTCTTTTTCGAGTTCGCCTTCGGCCGTCCTCGTATTATCTTGGGTTTGAAAGTCCACATTCGGCTTGGTCTTTCTTTTCGTGTTCTCCTTCAGCCGTCTTCGTATTATCCTGGGGTTTGAAAGTCCACCTTCGGCTTGGTCTTTCTTTTCGAGTTCGCCTTCGGCCGTCCTCGTGTTCCCCTTTGTTTGAAAGTCCACCTTCGGCTTGGTCTTTCTTTTTCTAGGTCGCCTTCGGCCGTCCTCGTATTATCTTTGGTTTGAAAGTCCACCTTGGGCTTGGTCTTTCTTTTTGAGTTCGCCTTTGGCCGTCCTCATGTTACCCTTTGTTTGGAAGTCCACCTTCGGCTTGGTCTTTCTTTTTCGAGTTCGTCTTAGGCCATCCTCGTATTATCTTGGGTTTGAAAGTCCACCTTCGACTTGGTCTTTCTTTTCGAGTTCGCCTTCGGCTGTCCTCGCGTTACCCTTTATTTGAAAGCCTACCTTCGGCTTAGTCTTTCTTTTCGAGTTCTCCTTCGACCGTCCTCGTATTATTTTGTTGTTTGAAAGTCCACCTTCGGCTTGGTCTTTGTTTCCGAGTTCACCTTCGGCCGTCCTCGTGTTATCCTTTGTTTGAAAGTCAACCTTCGGCTTGGTCTGTCTTTTTCGAGTTTGCCTTCGGTCGTCCTGGTATTATCTTGGGTTTGAAAGTCCACCTTCAGCTTGGTCTTTCATTTCGACTTCTCCTTCGGCCGTCCTCATGTTACCCTTTGTTTGAAAGTCCACCTTTGGCTTGCTCTTTCTTTTCGAGTTCGCCTTCGTCCGTCCTCGTATTATTTTGTTGTTTCAAAGTCCACCATCGGCTTGGTCTTTCTTTTTCGAGTTCGCCTTCGGCCGTCCTCGTATTATCTTGGGTTTGAAAGTCCACCTTCGGCTTGGTCTTTCTTTTCCAGTTCTCCTTCGGCAGTCTTCGTATTATCCTTGGGTTTGAAAGTCCATCTTAGACTTGGTCTTTCTTTTCGAGTTCGCCTTCGGCCGTCCTCGCGTTACCCTTTGTTTGAAAGTCTACCTTCGCCTTAGTCATTCATTTCGAGTTCGCCTTCGGCCGTCCTCGTATTATTTTGTTGTTGGGATGTCCACCTACGGCTTGGTCTTTCTTTTCGAGTTCGCATTCGGACGTTCTCGTGTTACCCTTTTTTTGAAAGTCCACCTTCGGCTTGGTTTTTCTTTTTCGAGTTCGCCTTGGGTCGTCCTCTTATTACCTTGGGTTTGAAAGTCCATCATCGGCTTGGTCTTTCTTTTCGAATTCGCCTTCGGCCGTCCTTGTGTTACGCTTTGTGTGAAAGTCTACCTTCGACTTGGTCTTTCTTTTTCGAGTTCGCCTTCGACCATCGTCGTATTATCTTGGGTTTGAAAGTCAACCTTCGGCTTGGTCTTTCTTTTCGAGTTCTCCTTCGGCCGTCCTTGTGTTACCCTTTGTTCGAAAGTCCACCTTCGGCTTGGTATTCCTTTTTCGAGTTCGCCTTCGGCCATCGTCGTATTATCTTGGGTTTGAAAGTCCACCTTCGGCTTGGTATTTATTTTCGAGTTCGCCTTCGGCCATCCTCGTGTTACCCTTTGTTTGAAAGTCCACCTTCAGCTTGCCCTTTCTTTTTTGAGGACGCCTTCAGCCGTCCTCGAATTATCTTGGGTTTGAAAGTTCACCTTGGGCTTGGTCTTGCTTTTCGAGTTTGCCTTCGGCCGTCCTCGTGTTACCCTTTGTTTGAAAGTCCACCTTCGGCTTGGTCTTTCTTTTACTAGGTAGCCTTCGGTCGTCCTCGTATTATCTTAGGTTTGAAAGTCGACCATTGGCTTGGTCTTTCTTTTTGAGTTCGCCTTTGGCCGCCCTCATGTTACCCTTTGTTTGAAAGTCCACCTTCGACTTGGTCTTTCTTTTTTGAGTTCGCCTTCGGCCATCGTCGTATTATCTTGGGTTTGAAAGTCCACCTTCGGCTTGGTCTTTCTTTTCGAGTTAGCCTTCGGCCGTCCTCGTGTTACCCTTTCTTTGAAAGTCCACCTTCGGCTTGGTCTTTCTTTTTCTAGGTCGCCTTCGGTCGTCCTCGTATTATCTTGGGTTTGAAAGTCCACCTTCGGTTTAGTCATTCTTTTCGAGTTCGCCTTCGGCCGTCCTCGTATTATTTTGTTGTTGGAAAGTCCACCTACGACTTGGTCTTTCTTTTCGAGTTCGCATTCGGCCGTTCTCGTATTACCCTTTTTTTGAAAGTCCACCTTCGGCTTGGTTTTTCTTTTTCGAGTTCGCCTTGGGTCGTCCTCTTATTACCTTGGGTTTGAAAGTCCACAATCGGCTTGGTCTTTCTTTTCGAGTTCGCCTTCGGTCGTCCTCGTGTTACCCTTTGTGTGAAAGTCTACCTTCGACTTGGTCTTTCTTTTTCGAGTTCGCCTTCGGCCATCGTCGTATTATCTTGGGTTTGAAAGTCCACCTTCGGCTTGGTCTTTCTTTTCGAGTTCGCCTTCGGCCGTCCTCGTGTTACCCTTTGTTTGAAAGTCCACCTTCGGCTTGGTCTTTCTTTTTCGAGTTCGTCTTAGGCCATCCTCGTATTATCTTGGGTTTGAAAGTCCACCTTCGACTTGGTCTTTCTTTTCGAGTTCGCCTTCGGCTGTCCTCGCGTTACCCTTTATTTGAAAGCCTACCTTCGGCTTAGTCTTTATTTTCGAGTTCTCCTTCGACCGTCCTCGTATTATTTTGTTGTTTGAAAGTCCACCTTCGGCTTGGTCTTTCTTTCCGAGTTCGCCTTCGGCCGTCCTCGTGTTATCCTTTGTTTGAAAGTCAACCTTCGGCTTGGTCTGTGTTTTTCGAGTTCGCCTTCGGTCGTCCTGGTATTATCTTGGGTTTGAAAGTCCACCTTCGGCTTGGTCTTTCATTTCAAGTTCTCCTTCGGCCGTCCTCATGTTACCCTTTGTTTGAAAGTCCACCTTTGGCTTGCTCTTTCTTTTCGAGTTCGCCTTCGTCCGTCCTCGTATTATTTTGTTGTTTCAAAGTCCACCATCGGCTTGGTCTTTCTTTTTCGAGTTCGCTTTCGGCCGTCCTCGTATTATCTTGGGTTTGAAAGTCCACCTTAGGCTTGGTCTTTCTTTTCAAGTTCTCCTTCGGCAGTCTTCGTATTATCCTGGGGTTTGAAAGTCCATCTTAGACTTGGTCTTTCTTTTCGAGTTCGCCTTCGGCCGTCCTCGCGTTACCCTTTGTTTGAATGTCTACCTTTGGCTTAGTCATTCTTTTCGAGTTCGCCTTCGGCCGTCCTCGTATTATTTTGTTGTTGGGATGTCCACCTACGGCTTGGTCTTTCTTTTCGAGTTCGCATTCGCCCGTTCTCGTGTTACCCTTTTTTTGAAAGTCCACCTTCGGCTTGGTTTTTCTTTTTTGAGTTCGCCTTGGGTCGTCCTCTTATTACCTTGGGTTTGAAAGTCCACCATCGGCTTGGTCTTTTTTTTCGAGTTCGCCTTCGGCCGTCCTTGTGTTACGCTTTGTGTGAAAGTCTACCTTCGACTTGGTCTTTCTTTTTCGAGTTCGCCTTCGACCATCGTCGTATTATCTTGGGTTTGAAAGTCCACCTTCGGCTTGGTCTTTCTTTTCGAGTTCTCCTTCGGTCGTCCTTGTGTTACCCTTTGTTTGAAAGTCCACCTTCTGCTTGGTATTCCTTTTTCTTGTTCGCCTTCGGCCGTCCTTGTATTATCTTGGGTTTGAAAGTCCACCTTCGGCTTGGTATTTCTTTTCGAGTTCGCCTTCGGCCATCCTCGTGTTACCCTTTGTTTGAAAGTCCACCTTCGGCTTGCCCTTTCTTTTTTGAGGTCGCCTTCGGCCGTCCTCGTATTATCTTGGGTTTGAAAGTCCACCTTGGGCTTGGTCTTTCTTTTTGAGTTCGCCTTTGGCCGTCCTCGCGTTACCCTTTGTTTGAAAGTCTACCTTCGGCTTAGTCTTTCTTTTCGAGTTCGCCTTCGGCCGTCCTCGTATTATTTTGTTGTTGGAAAGTCCACCTACGACTTGGTCTTTCTTTTCGAGTTCGCATTCGGCCGTTCTCGTGTTACCCTTTTTTTGAAAGTCCACCTTCGGCTTGGTTTTTCTTTTTCGAGTTCGCCTTGGGTCATCCTCTTATTACCTTGGGTTTGAAAGTCCACAATCGGCTTGGTCTTTCTTTTCGAGTTCGCCTTCGGTCGTCCTCGTGTTACCCTTTGTGTGAAAGTCTACCTTCGACTTGGTCTTTCTTTTTCGAGTTCGCCTTCGGCCATCGTCGTATTATCTTGGGTTTGAAAGTCCACCTTCGGCTTGGTCTTTCTTTTCAAGTTCGCCTTCGGCCGTCCTCGTGTTACCCTTTGTTTGAAAGTCCACCTTCGACTTGGTCTTTCTTTTCGAGTTCACCTTCGGCTATCCTCGCGTTACCCTTTATTTGAAAGCCTACCTTCGGCTTAGTCTTTCTTTTCGAGTTCTCCTTCGACCGTCCTCGTATTATTTTGTTGTTTGAAAGTCCACCTTCGGCTTGGTCTTTCTTTTCGAGTTCGCCTTCGGCCGTCCTCGTGTTATCCTTTGTTTGAAAGTCAACCTTTGGCTTGGTCTGTCTTTTTCGAGTTCGCCTTCGGTCGTCCTGGTATTATCTTGGGTTTGAAAGTCCACCTTCGGCTTGGTCTTTCATTTCAAGTTCTCCTTCGGCCGTCCTCATGTTACCCTTTGTTTGAAAGTCCACCTTTGGCTTGCTCTTTCTTTTCGAGTTCGCCTTCGTCCGTCCTCGTATTATTTTGTTGTTTCAAAGTCCACCATCGGCTTGGTCTTTCTTTTTCGAGTTCGCTTTCGGCCGTCCTCGTATTATCTTGGGTTTAAAAGTCCACCTTCGGCTTGGTCTTTATTTTCGAGTTCTCCTTCGGCAGTCTTCGTATTATCCTGGGGTTTGAAAGTCCATCTTAGACTTGGTCTTTCTTTTCGAGTTCGCCTTCGGCCGTACTCGCGTTACCCTTTGTTTGAAAGTCTACCTTTGGCTTAGTCATTCTTTTCGAGTTCGCCTTCGGCCGTCCTCGTATTATTTTGTTGTTGGGATGTCCACCTACGGCTTGGTCTTTCTTTTCGAGTTCACATTCGCCCGTTCTCGTGTTACCCTTTTTTTGAAAGTCCACCTTCGGCTTGGTTTTTCTTTTTCGAGTTCGCCTTGGGTCGTCCTCTTATTACCTTGGGTTTGAAAGTCCACCATCGGCTTGGTCTTTTTTTTCGAGTTCGCCTTAGGCCGTCCTTGTGTTACGCTTTGTGTGAAAGTCTACCTTCGATTTGGTCTTTCTTTTTCGAGTTCGCCTTCGACCATCGTCGTATTATATTGGGTTTGAAAGTCGACCTTCGGCTTGGTCTTTCTTTTCGAGTTCTCCTTCGGCCGTCCTTGTGTTACCCTTTGTTTGAAAGTCCACCTTCGGCTTGGTATTCCTTTTTCTAGTTCGCCTTCGGCTGTCCTTGTATTATCTTGGGTTTGAAAGTCCACCTTCGGCTTGGTATTTCTTTTCGAGTTCGCCTTCGGCCATCCTCGTGTTACCCTTTGTTTGAAAGTCCACCTTCGGCTTGCCCTTTCTTTTTTGAGGTCGCCTTCGGCCGTCCTCGTATTATCTTGGGTTTGAAAGTCCACCTTGGGCTTGGTCTTTCTTTTTGAGTTTGCCTTCGGCTGTCCTCGTGTTACCCTTTGTTTGAAAGTTCACCTTCGGCTTGGTCTTTCTTTTTCTAGGTAGCCTTCGGTCGTCCTCGTATTATCTTAGGTTTGAAAGTCGACCATTGGCTTGGTCTTTCCTTTTGAATTCGCCTTTGGCCGTCCTCATGTTACCCTTTGTTTGAAAGTCCACCTTCGACTTGGTCTTTCTTTTTCGAGTTCGCCTTCGGCCATCGTCGTATTATCTTGGGTTTGAAAGTCCATCTTAGACTTGGTCTTTCTTTTCGAGTTCGCCTTCGGCCGTCCTCGTGTTACCCTTTGTTTGAAAGTCCACCTTCGGCTTGGTCTTTCTTTTTCTAGGTCGCCTTCGGTCGTCCTCGTATTATCTTGGGTTTGAAAGTCCACCTTGGGCTTGGTCTTTCTTTTTGAGTTCGCCTTTGGCCGTCCTCGCGTTACCCTTTGTTTGAAAGTCTACCTTCGGCTTAGTCTTTCTTTTCGAGTTCGCCTTCGGTCGTCCTCGTATTATTTTGTTGTTGGAAAGTCCACCTACGGCTTGGTCTTTCTTTTCGAGTTCGCATTCGGCCGTTCTCGTGTTACCCTTTTTTTGAAAGTCCACCTTCGGCTTGGTTTTTCTTTTTCGAGTTCGCCTTGGGTCGTCCTCTTATTACCTTGGGTTTGAAAGTCCACAATCGGCTTGGTCTTTCTTTTCGAGTTCGCCTTCGGTTCTTCTCGTGTTACCCTTTGTGTGAAAGTCTACCTTCGACTTGGTCTTTCTTTTTCGAGTTCGCCTTTGCCCATCGTCGTATTATCTTGGGTTTGAAAGTCCACCTTCGGCTTGGTCTTTCTTTTCGAGTTCGCCTTCGGCCGTCCTCGTGTTACCCTTTGTTTGAAAGTCCACCTTCGGCTTGGTCTTTCTTTTTCGAGTTCGTCTTAGGCCATCCTCGTATTATCTTGGGTTTGAAAGTCCACCTTCGACTTGGTCTTTCTTTTCGAGTTCGCCTTCGGCTGTCCTCGCGTTACCCTTTATTTGAAAGCCTACCTTCGGCTTAGTCTTTCTTTTCGAGTTCTCCTTCGACCGTCCTCGTATTATTTTGTTGTTGGGATGTCCACCTACGGCTTGGTCTTTCTTTTCGAGTTCGCATTCGCCCGTTCTCGTGTTACCCTTTTTTTGAAAGTCCACCTTCGGCTTGGTTTTTCTTTTTCGAGTTCGCCTTGGGTCGTCCTCTTATTACCTTGGGTTTGAAAGTCCACCATCGGCTTGGTCTTTCTTTTCGAGTTCTCCTTCGGCCGTCCTTGTGTTACCCTTTGTTTGAAAGTCCACCTTCGGCTTGGTATTCCTTTTTCTAGTTCGCCTTCGGCCATCCTTGTATTATCTTGGGTTTGAAAGTCCACCTTCGGCTTGGTATTTCTTTTCGAGTTCGCCTTCGGCCATCCTCGTGTTACCCTTTGTTTGAAAGTCCACCTTCGGCTTGCCCTTTCTTTTTTGAGGTCGCCTTCGGCCGTCCTCGTATTATCTTGGGTTTGAAAGTCCACCTTGGGCTTGGTCTTTCTTTTTGAGTTTGCCTTCGGCTGTCCTCGTGTTACCCTTTGTTTGAAAGTTCACCTTCGGCTTGGTCTTTCTTTTTCTAGGTAGCCTTCGGTCGTCCTCGTATTATCTTAGGTTTGAAATTCGACCATTGGCTTGGTCTTTCCTTTTGAATTCGCCTTTGGCCGTCCTCATGTTACCCTTTGTTTGAAAGTCCACCTTCGACTTGGTCTTTCTTTTTCGAGTTCGCCTTCGGCCATCGTCGTATTATCTTGGGTTTGAAAGTCCATCTTAGACTTGGTCTTTCTTTTCGAGTTCGCCTTCGGCCGTCCTCGTGTTACCCTTTGTTTGAAAGTCCACCTTCGGCTTGGTCTTTCTTTTTCTAGGTCGCCTTCGGTCGTCATCGTATTATCTTGGGTTTGAAAGTCCACCTTGGGCTTGGTCTTTCTTTTTGAGTTCGCCTTTGGCCGTCCTCGCGTTACCCTTTGTTTGAAAGTCTACCTTCGGCTTAGTCTTTCTTTTCGAGTTCGCCTTCGGCCGTCCTCGTATTATTTTGTTGTTGGAAAGTCCACCTACGGCTTGGTCTTTCTTTTCGAGTTCGCATTCGGCCGTTCTCGTGTTACCCTTTTTTTGAAAGTCCACCTTCGGCTTGGTTTTTCTTTTTCGAGTTCGCCTTGGGTCGTCCTCTTATTACCTTGGGTTTGAAAGTCCACAATCGGCTTGGTCTTTCTTTTCGAGTTCGCCTTCGGTTCTTCTCGTGTTACCCTTTGTGTGAAAGTCTACCTTCGACTTGGTCTTTCTTTTTCGAGTTCGCCTTCGCCCATCGTCGTATTATCTTGGGTTTGAAAGTCCACCTTCGGCTTGGTCTTTCTTTTCGAGTTCGCCTTCGGCCGTCATCGTGTTACCCTTTGTTTGAAAGTCCACCTTCGGCTTGGTCTTTCTTTTTCGAGTTCGTCTTAGGCCATCCTCGTATTATCTTGGGTTTGAAAGTCCACCTTCGACTTGGTCTTTCTTTTCGAGTTCGCCTTCGGCTGTCCTCGCGTTACCCTTTATTTGAAAGCCTACCTTCGGCTTAGTCTTTCTTTTCGAGTTCTCCTTCGACCGTCCTCGTATTATTTTGTTGTTGGGATGTCCACCTACGGCTTGGTCTTTCTCTTCGAGTTCGCATTCGCCCGTTCTCGTGTTACCCTTTTTTTGAAAGTCCACCTTCGGCTTGGTTTTTCTTTTTCGAGTTCGCCTTGGGTCGTCCTCTTATTACCTTGGGTTTGAAAGTCCACCTTCGGCTTGGTCTTTCTTTTTCGAGTTCGTCTTAGGCCATCCTCGTATTATCTTGGGTTTGAAAGTCCACCTTCGGCTTGGTCTTTCTTTCCGAGTTCGCCTTCGGCCGTCCTCGTGTTATCCTTTGTTTGAAAGTCAACCTTTGGCTTGGTCTGTCTTTTTCGAGTTCGCCTTCGGTCGTCCTGGTATTATCTTGGGTTTGAAAGTCCACCTTCGGTTTGGTCTTTCATTTCAAGTTCTCCTTCGGCCGTCCTCATGTTACCCTTTGTTTGAAAGTCCACCTTTGGCTTGCTCTTTCTTTTCGAGTTCGCCTTCGTCCTTCCTCGTATTATTTTGTTGTTTGAAAGTCCACCATCGGCTTGGTCTTTCTTTTTCGAGTTCGCTTTCGGCCGTCCTCGTATTATCTTGGGTTTAAAAGTCCACCTTCGGCTTGGTCTTTATTTTCGAGTTCTCCTTCGGCAGTCTTAGTATTATCCTGGGGTTTGAAAGTCCATCTTAGACTTGGTCTTTCTTTTCGAGTTCGCCTTCGGCCGTACTCGCGTTACCCTTTGTTTCAAAGTCTACCTTTGGCTTAGTCATTCTTTTCGAGTTCGCCTTCGGCCGTCCTCGTATTATTTTGTTGTTGGGATGTCCACCTACGGCTTGGTCTTTCTTTTCGAGTTCGCATTCGCCCGTTCTCGTGTTACCCTTTTTTTGAAAGTCCACCTTCGGCTTGGTTTTTCTTTTTCGAGTTCGCCTTGGGTCGTCCTCTTATTACCTTGGGTTTGAAAGTCCACCATCGGCTTGGTCTTTCTTTTCGAGTTCGCCTTCGGCCGTCCTCGTGTTACCCTTTGTGTGAAAGTCTACCTTCGACTTGGTCTTTCTTTTTCGAGTTCGCCTTCGGCCATCGTCGTATTATCTTGGGTTTGAAAGTCCACCTTCGGCTTGGTCTTTCTTTTCGAGTTCTCCTTCGGCCGTCCTTGTGTTACCCTTTGTTTGAAAGTCCACCTTCGGCTTGGTATTCCTTTTTCTAGTTCGCCTTCGGCCGTCCTTGTATTATCTTGGGTTTGAAAGTCCACCTTCGGCTTGGTATTTCTTTTCGAGTTCGCCTTCGGCCATCCTCGTGTTACCCTTTGTTTGAAAGTCCACCTTCGGCTTGCCCTTTCTTTTTTGAGGTCGCCTTCGGCCGTCCTCGTATTATCTTGGGTTTGAAAGTCCACCTTGGGCTTGGTCTTTCTTTTTGAGTTTGGCTTCGGCCGTCCTCGTGTTACCCTTTGTTTGAAAGTTCACCTTCGGCTTGGTCTTTCTTTTTCTAGGTAGCCTTCGGTCGTCCTCGTATTATCTTAGGTTTGAAAGTCGACCATTGGCTTGGTCTTTCCTTTTGAATTCGCCTTTGGCCGTCCTCATGTTACCCTTTGTTTGAAAGTCCACCTTCGACTTGGTCTTTCTTTTTCGAGTTCGCCTTCAGCCGCCCTCGTATTATTTTGTTGTTGGAAAGTCCACCTTGGGCTTGGTCTTTCTTTTTGAGTTCGCCTTTGGCCGTCCTCGCGTTACCCTTTGTTTGAAAGTCTACCTTCGGCTTAGTCTTTCTTTTCGAGTTCGCCTTCGGCCGTCCTCGTATTATTTTGTTGTTGGAAAGTCCACCTACGGCTTGGTCTTTCTTTTCGAGTTCGCATTCGGCCGTTCTCGTGTTACCCTTTTTTTGAAAGTCCACCTTCGGCTTGGTTTTTCTTTTTCGAGTTCGCCTTGGGTCGTCCTCTTATTACCTTGGGTTTGAAAGTCCACAATCGGATTGGTCTTTCTTTTCGAGTTCGCCTTCGGTTCTTCTCGTGTTACCCTTTGTGTGAAAGTCTACCTTCGACTTGGTCTTTCTTTTTCGAGTTCGCCTTCGCCCATCGTCGTATTATCTTGGGTTTGAAAGTCCACCTTCGGCTTGGTATTTCTTTTCGAGTTCGCCTTCGGCCGTCCTCGGGTTACCCTTTGTTTGAAAGTCCACCTTCGGCTTGGTCTTTCTTTTTCGAGTTCGTCTTAGGCCATCCTCGTATTATCTTGGGTTTGAAAGTCCACCTTCGACTTGGTCTTTCTTTTCGAGTTCGCCTTCGGCTGTCCTCGCGTTACCCTTTATTTGAAAGCCTACCTTCGGCTTAGTCTTTCTTTTCGAGTTCTCCTTCGACCGTCCTCGTATTATTTTGTTGTTTGAAAGTCCACCTTCGGCTTGGTCTTTCTTTCCGAGTTCGCCTTCGGCCGTCCTCGTGTTATCCTTTGTTTGAAAGTCAACCTTCGGCTTGGTCTGTCTTTTTCGAGTTCGCCTTCGGTCGTCCTGGTATTATCTTGGGTTTGAAAGTCCACCTTCGGCTTGGTCTTTCATTTCAAGTTCTCCTTCGGCCGTCCTCATGTTACCCTTTGTTTGAAAGTCCACCCTTGGCTTGCTCTTTCTTTTCGAGTTCGCCTTCGTCCGTCCTCGTATTATTTTGTTGTTTGAAAGTCCACCATCGGCTTGGTCTTTCTTTTTCGAGTTCGCTTTCGGCCGTCCTCGTATTATCTTGTGTTTGAAAGTCCACCTTCGGCTTGGTCTTTCTTTTCAAGTTCTCCTTCGGCAGTCTTCGTATTATCCTGGGGTTTGAAAGTCCATATTAGACTTGGTCTTTCTTTTCGAGTTCGCCTTCGGCCGTCCTCGCGTTACCCTTTGTTTGAAAGTCTACCTTTGGCTTAGTCATTCTTTTCGAGTTCGCCTTCGGCCGTCCTCGTATTATTTTGTTGTTGGGATGTCCACCTACGGCTTGGTCTTTCTTTTCGAGTTCGCATTCGCCCGTTCTCGTGTTACCCTTTTTTTGAAAGTCCACCTTCGGCTTGGTTTTTCTTTTTCGAGTTCGCCTTGGGTCGTCCTCTTATTACCTTGGGTTTGAAAGTCCACCATCGGCTTGTTCTTTTTTTTCGAGTTCGCCTTCGGCCGTCCTTCTGTTACGCTTTGTGTGAAAGTCTACCTTCGACTTGGTCTTTCTTTTTCGAGTTCGCCTTCGACCATCGTCGTATTATCTTAGGTTTGAAAGTCCACCTTCGGCTTGGTCTTTCTTTTCGAGTTCTCCTTCGGCCGTCCTTGTGTTACCCTTTGTTTGAAAGTCCACCTTCTGCTTGGTATTCCTTTTTCTAGTTCGCCTTCGGCCGTCCTTGTATTATCTTGGGTTTGAAAGTCCACCTTCGGCTTGGTATTTCTTTTCGAGTTCTCCTTCGGCCGTCCTTGTGTTACCCTTTGTTTGAAAGTCCACCTTCTGCTTGGTATTCCTTTTTCTAGTTCGCCTTCGGCCGTCCTCGTATTATCTTGGGTTTGAAAGTTCACCTTGGGCTTGGTCTTGCTTTTCGAGTTTGCCTTCGGCCGTCCTCGTGTTACCCTTTGTTTGAAAGTCCACCTTCGGCTTGGTCTTTCTTTTACTAGGTAGCCTTCGGTCGTCCTCGTATTTTCTTAGGTTTGAAAGTCGACCATTGGCTTGGTCTTTCTTTTTGAGTTCGCCTTTGGCCGTCCTCATGTTACCCTTTGTTTGAAAGTCCACCTTCGACTTGGTCTTTCTTTTTTGAGTTCGCCTTCGGCCATCGTCGTATTATCTTGGGTTTGAAAGTCTATCTTAGACTTGGTCTTTCTTTTCGAGTTCGCCTTCGGCCGTCCTCGTGTTACCCTTTGTTTGAAAGTCCACCTTCGGTTTGGTCTTTCTTTTTCTAGGTCGCCTTCGGTCGTCCTCGTATTATCTTGGGTTTGAAAGTCCACCTTGGGCTTGGTCTTTCTTTTTGAGTTCGCCTTTGGCCGTCATCGCGTTACCCTTTGTTTGAAAGTCTACCTTCGGCTTAGTCTTTCTTTTCGAGTTCGCCTTCGGCCGTCCTCATATTATTTTGTTGTTGGAAAGTCCACCTACGGCTTGGTCTTTCTTTTCGAGTTCACATTCGGCCGTTCTCGTGTTACCCTTTTTTTGAAAGTCCACCTTCGGCTTGGTTTTTCTTTTTCGAGTTCGCCTTGGGTCGTCCTCTTATTACCTTGGGTTTGAAAGTCCACAATTGGCTTGGTCTTTCTTTTCGAGTTCGCCTTCGGTCGTCCTCGTGTTTCCCTTTGTGTGAAAGTCTACCTTCGACTTGGTCTTTCTTTTTCGAGTTCGCCTTCGGCCATCGTCGTATTATCTTGGGTTTGAAAGTCCACCTTCGGCTTGGTCTTTCTTTTCGAGTTCGCCTTCGGCCGTCCTCGTGTTACCCTTTGTTTGAAAGTCCACCTTCGGCTTGGTCTTTCTTTTTCGAGTTCGTCTTAGGCCATCCTCGTATTATCTTGGGTTTGAAAGTCCACCTTCGACTTGGTCTTTCTTTTCGAGTTCGCCTTCGGCTGTCCTCGCGTTACCCTTTATTTGAAAGCCTACCTTCGGCTTAGTCTTTCTTTTCGAGTTCTCCTTCGGCCGTCCTCGTATTATTTTGTTGTTTGAAAGTCCACCTTCGGCTTGGTCTTTCTTTCCGAGTTCGCCTTCGGCCGTCCTCGTGTTATCCTTTGTTTGAAAGTCAACCTTCGGCTTGGTATGTCTTTTTCGAGTTCGCCTTCGGTCGTCCTGGTATTATCTTGGGTTTGAAAGTCCACCTTCGGCTTGGTCTTTCATTTCAAGTTCTCCTTCGGCCGTCCTCATGTTACCCTTTGTTTGAAAGTCCACCTTTGGCTTGCTCTTTCTTTTCGAGTTCGCCTTCGTCCGTCCTCGTATTATTTTGTTGTTTGAAAGTCCACCATCGGCTTCGTCTTTCTTTTTCGAGTTCGCTTTCGGCCGTCCTCGTATTATCTTGGGTTTGAAAGTCCACCTTCGGCTTGGTCTTTCTTTTCAAGTTCTCCTTCGGCAGTCTTCGTATTATCCTGGGGTTTGAAAGTCCATATTAGACTTGGTCTTTCTTTTCGAGTTCGCCTTCGGCCGTCCTCGCGTTACCCTTTGTTTGAAAGTCTACCTTTGGCTTAGTCATTCTTGTATTATTTTGTTGTTGGGATGTCCACCTACGGCTTGGTCTTTCTTTTCGAGTTCGCATTCGCCCGTTCTCGTGTTACCCTTTTTTTGAAAGTCCACCTTCGGCTTGGTTTTTCTTTTTCGAGTTCGCCTTGGGTCGTCCTCTTATTACCTTGGGTTTGAAAGTCCACCATCGGCTTGTTCATTTTTTTCGAGTTCGCCTTCGGCCATCCTTCTGTTACGCTTTGTGTGAAAGTCTACCTTCGACTTGGTCTTTCTTTTTCGAGTTCGCCTTCGACCATCGTCGTATTATCTTAGGTTTGAAAGTCCACCTTCGGCTTGGTCTTTCTTTTCGAGTTCTCCTTCGGCCGTCCTTGTGTTACCCTTTGTTTGAAAGTCCACCTTCTGCTTGGTATTCCTTTTTCTAGTTCGCCTTCGGCCGTCCTTGTATTATCTTGGGTTTGAAAGTCCACCTTCGGCTTGGTATTTCTTTTCGAGTTCGCCTTCGGCCATCCTCGTGTTACCCTTTGTTTGAAAGCCCACCTTCGGCTTGCCCTTTCTTTTTTGAGGTCGCCTTCGGCCGTCCTCGTATTATCTTGGGTTTGAAAGTTCACCTTGGGCTTGGTCTTGCTTTTCGAGTTTGCCTTCGGCCGTCCTCGTGTTACCCTTTGTTTGAAAGTCCACCTTCGGCTTGGTCTTTCTTTTACTAGGTAGCCTTCGGTCGTCCCCGTATTTTCTTAGGTTTGAAAGTCGACCATTGGCTTGGTCTTTCTTTTTGAGTTCGCCTTTGGCCGTCCTCATGTAACCCTTTGTTTGAAAGTCGACCTTCGACTTGGTCTTTCTTTTTTGAGTCCGCCTTCGGCCATCGTCGTATTATCTTGGGTTTGAAAGTCTATCTTAGACTTGGTCTTTCTTTTCGAGTTCGCCTTCGGCCGTCCTCGTGTTACCCTTTGTTTGAAAGTCCACCTTCGGTTTGGTCTTTCTTTTTCTAGGTCGCCTTCGGTCGTCCTCGTATTATCTTGGGTTTGAAAGTCCACCTTGGGCTTGGTCTTTCTTTTTGAGTTCGCCTTTGGCCGTCATCGCGTTACCCTTTGTTTGAAAGTCTACCTTCGGCTTAGTCTTTCTTTTCGAGTTCGCCTTCGGCCGTCCTCATATTATTTTGTTGTTGGAAAGTCCACCTACGGCTTGGTCTTTCTTTTCGAGTTCACATTCGGCCGTTCTCGTGTTACCCTTTTTTTGAAAGTCCACCTTCGGCTTGGTTTTTCTTTTTCGAGTTCGCCTTGGGTCGTCCTCTTATTACCTTGGGTTTGAAAGTCCACAATCGGCTTGGTCTTCCTTTTCGAGTTCGCCTTCGGTCGTCCTCGTGTTTCCCTTTGTGTGAAAGTCTACCTTCGACTTGGTCTTTCTTTTTCGAGTTCGCCTTCGCCCATCGTCGTATTATCTTGGGTTTGAAAGTCCACCTTCGGCTTGGTCTTTCTTTTCGAGTTCGCCTTCGGCCGTCCTCGTGTTACCCTTTGTTTGAAAGTCCACCTTCGGCTTGGTCTTTCTTTTTCGAGTTCGTCTTAGGCCATCCTCGTATTATCTTGGGTTTGAAAGTCCACCTTCGACTTGGTCTTTCTTTTCGAGTTCGCCTTCGGCTGTCCTCGCGTTACCCTTTATTTGAAAGCCTACCTTCGGCTTAGTCTTTCTTTTCGAGTTCTCCTTCGGCCGTCCTCGTATTATTTTGTTGTTTGAAATTCCACCTTCGGCTTGGTCTTTCTTTCCGAGTTCGCCTTCGGCCGTCCTCGTGTTATCCTTTGTTTGAAAGTCAACCTTCGGCTTGGTCTGTCTTTTTCGAGTTCGCCTTCGGTCGTCCTGGAATTATCTTGGGTTTGAAAGTCCACCTTCGGCTTGGTCTTTCATTTCATGTTCTCCTTCGGCCGTCCTCATGTTACCCTTTGTTTGAAAGTCCACCTTTGGCTTGCTCTTTCTTTTCGAGTTCGCCTTCGTCCATCCTCGTATTATTTTGTTATTTGAAAGTCCACCATCGGCTTGGTCTTTCTTTTTCGAGTTCGCTTTCGGCCGTCCTCGTATTATCTTGGGTTTGAAAGTCCACCTTCGGCTTGGTCTTTCTTTTCAAGTTCTCCTTCGGCAGTCTTCGTATTATCCTGGGGTTTGAAAGTCCATATTAGACTTGGTCTTTCTTTTCGAGTTCGCCTTCGGCCGTCCTCGCGTTACCCTTTGTTTGAAAGTCTACCTTTGGCTTAGTCATTCTTTTCGAGTTCGCCTTCGGCCGTCCTCGTATTATTTTGTTGTTGGGATGTCCACCTACGGCTTGGTCTTTCTTTTCGAGTTCGCATTCGCCCGTTCTCGTGTTACCCTTTTTTTGAAAGTCCACCTTCGGCTTGGTTTTTCTTTTTCGAGTTCGCCTTGGGTCGTCCTCTTATTACCTTGGGTATGAAAGTCCACCATCGGCTTGGTCTTTTTTTTCGAGTTCGCCTTCGGCCGTCCTTGTGTTACGCTTTGTGAGAAAGTCTACCTTCGACTTGGTCTTTCTTTTTCGAGTTCGCCTTCGACCATCGTCGTATTATCTTAGGTTTGAAAGTCCACCTTCGGCTTGGTCTTTCTTTTCGAGTTCTCCTTCGGCCATCCTTGTGTTAACCTTTGTTTGAAAGTCCACCTTCTGCTTGGTATTCCTTTTTCAAGTTCGCCTTCGGCCGTCCTTGTATTATCTTGGGTTTGAAAGTCCACCTTCGGCTTGGTATTTCTTTTCGAGTTCGCCTTCGGCCATCCTCGTGTTACCCTTTGTTTGAAAGCCCACCTTCGGCTTGGTCTTTCTTTTTCGAGTTCGTCTTAAGCCATCCTCGTATTATCTTGGGTTTGAAAGTCCACCTTCGACTTGGTCTTTCTTTTCGAGTTCGCCTTCGGCTGTCCTCGCGTTACCCTTTATTTGAAAGCCTACCTTCGGCTTAGTCTTTCTTTTCGAGTTCTCCTTCGACCATCCTCGTATTATTTTGTTGTTTGAAAGTCCACCTTCGGCTTGGTCTTTCTTTCCGAGTTCGCCTTCGGCCGTCCTCGTGTTATCCTTTGTTTGAAAGTCAACCTTCGGCTTGGTCTGTCTTTTTCGAGTTCGCCTTCGGTCGTCCTGGTATTATCTTGGGTTTGAAAGTCCACCTTCGGCTTGGTCTTTCATTTCAAGTTCTCCTTCGGCCGTCCTCATGTTACCCTTTGTTTGAAAGTCCACCTTTGGCTTGCTCTTTCTTTTCGAGTTCGCCTTCGTCCGTCCTCGTATTATTTTGTTGTTTGAAAGTCCACCATCGGCTTGGTCTTTCTTTTTCGAGTTCGCTTTCGGCCGTCCTCGTATTATCTTGGGTTTGAAAGTCCACCTTCGGCTTGGTCTTTCTTTTCAAGTTCTCCTTCGGCAGTCTTCGTATTATCCTGGGGTTTGAAAGTCCATATTAGACTTGGTCTTTCTTTTCGAGTTCGCCTTCGGCCGTCCTCGCGTTACCCTTTGTTTGAAAGTCTACCTTTGGCTTAGTCATTCTTTTCGAGTTCGCCTTCGGCCGTCCTCGTATTATTTTGTTGTTGGGATGTCCACCTACGGCTTGGTCTTTCTTTTCGAGTTCGCATTCGCCCGTTCTCGTGTTACCCTTTTTTTGAAAGTCCACCTTCGGCTTGGTTTTTCTTTTTCGAGTTCGCCTTGGGTCGTCCTCTTATTACCATGGGTTTGAAAGTCCACCATCGGCTTGTTCTTTTTTTTCGAGTTCGCCTTCGGCCGTCCTTCTGTTACGCTTTGTGTGAAAGTCTACCTTCGACTTGGTCTTTCTTTTTCGAGTTCGCCTTCGACCATCGTCGTATTATCTTAGGTTTGAAAGTCCACCTTCGGCTTGGTCTTTCTTTTCGAGTTCTCCTTCGGCCGTCCTTGTGTTACCCTTTGTTTGAAAGTCCACCTTCTGCTTGGTATTCCTTTTTCTAGTTCGCCTTCGGCCGTCCTTGAATTATCTTGGGTTTGAAAGTCCACCTTCGGCTTGGTATTTCTTTTCGAGTTCGCCTTCGGCCATCCTCGTGTTACCCTTTGTTTGAAAGCCCACCTTCGGCTTGCCCTTTCTTTTTTGAGGTCGCCTTCGGCCGTCCTCGTATTATCTTGGGTTTGAAAGTTCACCTTGGGCTTGGTCTTGCTTTTCGAGTTTGCCTTCGGCCGTCCTCGTGTTACCCTTTGTTTGAAAGTCCACCTTCGGCTTGGTCTTTCTTTTACTAGGTAGCCTTCGGTCGTCCTCGTATTTTCTTAGGTTTGAAAGTCGACCATTGGCTTGGTCTTTCTTTTTGAGTTCGCCTTTAGCCGTCCTCATGTTACCCTTTGTTTGAAAGTCCACCTTCGACTTGGTCTTTCTTTTTCGAGTTCGCCTTCGGCCATCGTCGTATTATCTTGGGTTTGAAAGTCTATCTTAGACTTGGTCTTTCTTTTCGAGTTCGCCTTCGGCCGTCCTCGTGTTACCCTTTGTTTGAAAGTCCACCTTCGGTTTGGTCTTTCTTTTTCTAGGTCGCCTTCGGTCGTCCTCGTATTATCTTGGGTTTGAAAGTCCACCTTGGGCTTGGTCTTTCTTTTTGAGTTCGCCTTTGGCCGTCATCGCGTTACCCTTTGTTTGAAAGTCTACCTTCGGCTTAGTCTTTCTTTTCGAGTTCGCCTTCGGCCGTCCTCGTATTATTTTGTTGTTGGAAAGTCCACCTACGGCTTGGTCTTTCTTTTCGAGTTCACATTCGGCCGTTCTCGTGTTACCCTTTTTTTGAAAGTCCACCTTCAGCTTGGTTTTTCTTTTTCGAGTTCGCCTTGGGTCGTCCTCTTATTACCTTGGGTTTGAAAGTCCACAATCGGCTTGGTCTTTCTTTTCGAGTTCACCTTCGGTTGTCCTCGTGTTTCCCTTTGTGTGAAAGTCTACCTTCGACTTGGTCTTTCTTTTTCGAGTTCGCCTTCGGCCATCCTCCTATTATCTTGGGTTTGAAAGTCCACCTTCGACTTGGTCTTTCTTTTCGAGTTCGCCTTCGGCTGTCCTCGCGTTACCCTTTATTTGAAAGCCTACCTTCGGCTTAGTCTTTCTTTTTGAGTTCTCCTTCGGCCGTCCTCGTATTATTTTGTTGTTTGAAAGTCCACCTTCGGCTTGGTCTTTCTTTCCGAGTTCGCCTTCGGCCGTCCTCGTGTTTTCCTTTGTTTGAAAGTCAACCTTCGGCTTGGTCTGTCTTTTTCGAGTTCGCCTTCGGTCGTCCTGGTATTATCTTGGGTTTGAAAGTCCACCTTCGGCTTGGTCTTTCATTTCAAGTTCTCCTTCGGCCGTCCTCATGTTACCCTTTGTTTGAAAGTCCACCTTTGGCTTGCTCTTTCTTTTCGAGTTCGCCTTCGTCCATCCTCGTAATATTTTGTTGTTTGAAAGTCCACCATCGGCTTGGTCTTTCTTTTTCGAGTTCGCTTTCGGCCGTCCTCGTATTATCTTGGGTTTGAAAGTCCACCTTCGGCTTGGTCTTTCTTTTCAAGTTCTCCTTCGGCAGTCTTCGTATTATCCTGGGGTTTGAAAGTCCATATTAGACTTGGTCTTTCTTTTCGAGTTCGCCTTCGGCCGTCCTCGCGTTACCCTTTGTTTGAAAGTCTACCTTTGGCTTAGTCATTCTTTTCGAGTTCGCCTTCGGCCGTCCTCGTATTATTTTGTTGTTGGGATGTCCACCTACGGCTTGGTCTTTCTTTTCGAGTTCGCATTCGCCCGTTCTCGTGTTACCCTTTTTTTGAAAGTCCACCTTCGGCTTGGTTTTTCTTTTTCGAGTTCGCCTTGGGTCGTCCTCTTATTACCTTGGGTTTGAAAGTCCACCATCGGCTTGGTCTTTTTTTTCGAGTTCGCCTTCGGCCGTCCTTGTGTTACGCTTTGTGTGAAAGTCTACCTTCGACTTGGTCTTTCTTTTTCGAGTTCGCCTTCGACCATCGTCGTATTATCTTAGGTTTGAAAGTCCACCTTTGGCTTGGTCTTTCTTTTCGAGTTCTCCTTCGGCCGTCCTTGTGTTACCCTTTGTTTGAAAGTCCACCTTCTGCTTGGTATTCCTTTTTCTAGTTCTCCTTCGGCCGTCCTTGTATTATCATGGGTTTGAAAGTCCACCTTCGGCTTGGTATTTCTTTTCGAGTTCGCCTTCGGCCATCCTCGTGTTACCCTTTGTTTGAAAGCCCACCTTCGGCTTGCCCTTTCTTTTTTGAGGTCGCCTTCGGCCGTCCTCGTATTATCTTGGGTTTGAAAGTTCACCTTGGGCTTGGTCTTGCTTTTCGAGTTTGCCTTCGGCCATCCTCGTGTTACCCTTTGTTTGAAAGTCCACCTTCGGCTTGGTCTTTCTTTTACTAGGTAGCCTTCGGTCGTCCTCGTATTTTCTTAGGTTTGAAAGTCGACCATTGGCTTGGTCTTTCTTTTTGAGTTCGCCTTTGGCCGTCCTCATGTTACCCTTTGTTTGAAAGTCCACCTTCGACTTGGTCTTTCTTTTTTGAGTTCGCCTTCGGCCATCGTCGTATTATCTTGGGTTTGAAAGTCCACCTTCGGCTTGGTCTTTCTTTTCGAGTTAGCCTTCGGCCGTCCTCGTGTTACCCTTTGTTTGAAAGTCCACCTTCGGCTTGGTCTTTCTTTTTCTAGGTCGCCTTCGGCCGTCCTCGTATTATCTTGGGTTTGAAAGTCCACCTTGGGCTTGGTCTTTCTTTTTGAGTTCGCCTTTGGCCGTCCTCGCGTTACCCTTTGTTTGAAAGTCTACCTTCGGCTTAGTCTTTCTTTTCGAGTTCGCCTTCGGCCGTCCTCGTATTATTTTGTTGTTGGAAAGTCCACCTACGACTTGGTCTTTCTTTAAGAGTTCGCATTCGGCCGTTCTCGTGTTACCCTTTTTTTGAAAGTCCACCTTCGGCTTGGTTTTTCTTTTTCGAGTTCGCCTTGGGTCGTCCTCTTATTACCTTGGGTTTGAAAGTCCACAATCGGCTTGGTCTTTCTTTTCGAGTTCGCCTTCGGTCGTCCTCGTGTTACCCTTTGTGTGAAAGTCTACCTTCGACTTGGTCTTTCTTTTTCGAGTTCGCCTTCGGCCATCGTCGTATTATCTTGGGTTTGAAAGTCCACCTTCGGCTTGGTCTTTCTTTTCGAGTTCGCCTTCGGCCGTCCTCGTGTTACCCTTTGTTTGAAAGTCCACCTTCGGCTTGGTCTTTCTTTTTCGAGTTCGTCTTAGGCCATCCTCCTATTATCTTGGGTTTGAAAGTCCACCTTCGACTTGGTCTTTCTTTTCGAGTTCGCCTTCGGCTGTCCTCGCGTTACCCTTTATTTGAAAGCCTACCTTCGGCTTAGTCTTTCTTTTTGAGTTCTCCTTCGGCCGTCCTCGTATTATTTTGTTGTTTGAAAGTCCACCTTCGGCTTGGTCTTTCTTTCCGAGTTCGCCTTCGGCCGTCCTCGTGTTTTCCTTTGTTTGAAAGTCAACCTTCGGCTTGGTCTGTCTTTTTCGAGTTCGCCTTCGGTCGTCCTGGTATTATCTTGGGTTTGAAAGTCCACCTTCGGCTTGGTCTTTCATTTCAAGTTCTCCTTCGGCCGTCCTCATGTTACCCTTTGTTTGAAAGTCCACCTTTGGCTTGCTCTTTCTTTTCGAGTTCGCCTTCGTCCATCCTCGTAATATTTTGTTGTTTGAAAGTCCACCATCGGCTTGGTCTTTCTTTTTCGAGTTCGCTTTCGGCCGTCCTCGTATTATCTTGGGTTTGAAAGTCCACCTTCGGCTTGGTCTTTCTTTTCAAGTTCTCCTTCGGCAGTCTTCGTATTATCCTGGGGTTTGAAAGTCCATATTAGACTTGGTCTTTCTTTTCGAGTTCGCCTTCGGCCGTCCTCGCGTTACCCTTTGTTTGAAAGTCTACCTTTGGCTTAGTCATTCTTTTCGAGTTCGCCTTCGGCCGTCCTCGTATTATTTTGTTGTTGGGATGTCCACCTACGGCTTGGTCTTTCTTTTCGAGTTCGCATTCGCCCGTTCTCGTGTTACCCTTTTTTTGAAAGTCCACCTTCGGCTTGGTTTTTCTTTTTCGAGTTCGCCTTGGGTCGTCCTCTTATTACCTTAGGTTTGAAAGTCCACCATCGGCTTGGTCTTTCTTTTCGAGTTCGCCTTCGGCCGTCCTTGTGTTACCCTTTGTGTGAAAGTCTACCTTTGACTTGGTCTTTCTTTTTCGAGTTCGCCTTCGACCATCGTCGTATTATCTTGGGTTTGAAAGTCCACCTTCGGCTTGGTCTTTCTTTTCAAGTTCTCCTTCGGCAGTCTTCGTATTATCCTGGGGTTTGAAAGTCCATATTAGACTTGGTCTTTCTTTTCGAGTTCGCCTTCGGCCGTCCTCGCGTTACCCTTTGTTTGAAAGTCTACCTTTGGCTTAGTCATTCTTTTCGAGTTCGCCTTCGGCCGTCCTCGTATTATTTTGTTGTTGGGATGTCCACCTACGGCTTGGTCTTTCTTTTCGAGTTCGCATTCGCCCGTTCTCGTGTTACCCTTTTTTTGAAAGTCCACCTTCGGCTTGGTTTTTCTTTTTCGAGTTCGCCTTGGGTCGTCCTCTTATTACCATGGGTTTGAAAGTCCACCATCGGCTTGTTCTTTTTTTTCGAGTTCGCCTTCGGCCGTCCTTCTGTTACGCTTTGTGTGAAAGTCTACCTTCGACTTGGTCTTTCTTTTTCGAGTTCGCCTTCGACCATCGTCGTATTATCTTAGGTTTGAAAGTCCACCTTCGGCTTGGTCTTTCTTTTCGAGTTCTCCTTCGGCCGTCCTTGTGTTACCCTTTGTTTGAAAGTCCACCTTCTGCTTGGTATTCCTTTTTCTAGTTCGCCTTCGGCCGTCCTTGAATTATCTTGGGTTTGAAAGTCCACCTTCGGCTTGGTATTTCTTTTCGAGTTCGCCTTCGGCCATCCTCGTGTTACCCTTTGTTTGAAAGCCCACCTTCGGCTTGCCCTTTCTTTTTTGAGGTCGCCTTCGGCCGTCCTCGTATTATCTTGGGTTTGAAAGTTCACCTTGGGCTTGGTCTTGCTTTTCGAGTTTGCCTTCGGCCGTCCTCGTGTTACCCTTTGTTTGAAAGTCCACCTTCGGCTTGGTCTTTCTTTTACTAGGTAGCCTTCGGTCGTCCTCGTATTTTCTTAGGTTTGAAAGTCGACCATTGGCTTGGTCTTTCTTTTTGAGTTCGCCTTTAGCCGTCCTCATGTTACCCTTTGTTTGAAAGTCCACCTTCGACTTGGTCTTTCTTTTTCGAGTTCGCCTTCGGCCATCGTCGTATTATCTTGGGTTTGAAAGTCTATCTTAGACTTGGTCTTTCTTTTCGAGTTCGCCTTCGGCCGTCCTCGTGTTACCCTTTGTTTGAAAGTCCACCTTCGGTTTGGTCTTTCTTTTTCTAGGTCGCCTTCGGTCGTCCTCGTATTATCTTGGGTTTGAAAGTCCACCTTGGGCTTGGTCTTTCTTTTTGAGTTCGCCTTTGGCCGTCATCGCGTTACCCTTTGTTTGAAAGTCTACCTTCGGCTTAGTCTTTCTTTTCGAGTTCGCCTTCGGCCGTCCTCGTATTATTTTGTTGTTGGAAAGTCCACCTACGGCTTGGTCTTTCTTTTCGAGTTCACATTCGGCCGTTCTCGTGTTACCCTTTTTTTGAAAGTCCACCTTCAGCTTGGTTTTTCTTTTTCGAGTTCGCCTTGGGTCGTCCTCTTATTACCTTGGGTTTGAAAGTCCACAATCGGCTTGGTCTTTCTTTTCGAGTTCACCTTCGGTTGTCCTCGTGTTTCCCTTTGTGTGAAAGTCTACCTTCGACTTGGTCTTTCTTTTTCGAGTTCGCCTTCGGCCATCCTCCTATTATCTTGGGTTTGAAAGTCCACCTTCGACTTGGTCTTTCTTTTCGAGTTCGCCTTCGGCTGTCCTCGCGTTACCCTTTATTTGAAAGCCTACCTTCGGATTAGTCTTTCTTTTTGAGTTCTCCTTCGGCCGTCCTCGTATTATTTTGTTGTTTGAAAGTCCACCTTCGGCTTGGTCTTTCTTTCCGAGTTCGCCTTCGGCCGTCCTCGTGTTTTCCTTTGTTTGAAAGTCAACCTTCGGCTTGGTCTGTCTTTTTCGAGTTCGCCTTCGGTCGTCCTGGTATTATCTTGGGTTTGAAAGTCCACCTTCGGCTTGGTCTTTCATTTCAAGTTCTCCTTCGGCCGTCCTCATGTTACCCTTTGTTTGAAAGTCCACCTTTGGCTTGCTCTTTCTTTTCGAGTTCGCCTTCGTCCATCCTCGTAATATTTTGTTGTTTGAAAGTCCACCATCGGCTTGGTCTTTCTTTTTCGAGTTCGCTTTCGGCCGTCCTCGTATTATCTTGGGTTTGAAAGTCCACCTTCGGCTTGGTCTTTCTTTTCAAGTTCTCCTTCGGCAGTCTTCGTATTATCCTGGGGTTTGAAAGTCCATATTAGACTTGGTCTTTCTTTTCGAGTTCGCCTTCGGCCGTCCTCGCGTTACCCTTTGTTTGAAAGTCTACCTTTGGCTTAGTCATTCTTTTCGAGTTCGCCTTCGGCCGTCCTCGTATTATTTTGTTGTTGGGATGTCCACCTACGGCTTGGTCTTTCTTTTCGAGTTCGCATTCGCCCGTTCTCGTGTTACCCTTTTTTTGAAAGTCCACCTTCGGCTTGGTTTTTCTTTTTCGAGTTCGCCTTGGGTCGTCCTCTTATTACCTTGGGTTTGAAAGTCCACCATCGGCTTGGTCTTTTTTTTCGAGTTCGCCTTCGGCCGTCCTTGTGTTACGCTTTGTGTGAAAGTCTACCTTCGACTTGGTCTTTCTTTTTCGAGTTCGCCTTCGACCATCGTCGTATTATCTTAGGTTTGAAAGTCCACCTTCGGCTTGGTCTTTCTTTTCGAGTTCTCCTTCGGCCGTCCTTGTGTTACCCTTTGTTTGAAAGTCCACCTTCTGCTTGGTATTCCTTTTTCTAGTTCTCCTTCGGCCGTCCTTGTATTATCATGGGTTTGAAAGTCCACCTTCGGCTTGGTATTTCTTTTCGAGTTCGCCTTCGGCCATCCTCGTGTTACCCTTTGTTTGAAAGCCCACCTTCGGCTTGCCCTTTCTTTTTTGAGGTCGCCTTCGGCCGTCCTCGTATTATCTTGGGTTTGAAAGTTCACCTTGGGCTTGGTCTTGCTTTTCGAGTTTGCCTTCGGCCATCCTCGTGTTACCCTTTGTTTGAAAGTCCACCTTCGGCTTGGTCTTTCTTTTACTAGGTAGCCTTCGGTCGTCCTCGTATTTTCTTAGGTTTGAAAGTCGACCATTGGCTTGGTCTTTCTTTTTGAGTTCGCCTTTGGCCGTCCTCATGTTACCCTTTGTTTGAAAGTCCACCTTCGACTTGGTCTTTCTTTTTTGAGTTCGCCTTCGGCCATCGTCGTATTATCTTGGGTTTGAAAGTCCACCTTCGGCTTGGTCTTTCTTTTCGAGTTAGCCTTCGGCCGTCCTCGTGTTACCCTTTGTTTGAAAGTCCACCTTCGGCTTGGTCTTTCTTTTTCTAGGTCGCCTTCGGCCGTCCTCGTATTATCTTGGGTTTGAAAGTCCACCTTGGGCTTGGTCTTTCTTTTTGAGTTCGCCTTTGGCCGTCCTCGCGTTACCCTTTGTTTGAAAGTCTACCTTCGGCTTAGTCTTTCTTTTCGAGTTCGCCTTCGGCCGTCCTCGTATTATTTTGTTGTTGGAAAGTCCACCTACGACTTGGTCTTTCTTTAAGAGTTCGCATTCGGCCGTTCTCGTGTTACCCTTTTTTTGAAAGTCCACCTTCGGCTTGGTTTTTCTTTTTCGAGTTCGCCTTGGGTCGTCCTCTTATTACCTTGGGTTTGAAAGTCCACAATCGGCTTGGTCTTTCTTTTCGAGTTCGCCTTCGGTCGTCCTCGTGTTACCCTTTGTGTGAAAGTCTACCTTCGACTTGGTCTTTCTTTTTCGAGTTCGCCTTCGGCCATTGTCGTATTATCTTGGGTTTGAAAGTCCACCTTCGACTTGGTCTTTCTTTTCGAGTTCGCCTTCGACTGTCCTCGCGTTACCCTTTATTTGAAAGCCTACCTTCGGCTTAGTCTTTCTTTTCGAGTTCTCCTTCGACCGTCCTCGTATTATTTTGTTGTTTGAAAGTCCACCTTCGGCTTGGTCTTTCTTTCCGAGTTCGCCTTCGGCCGTCCTCGTGTTATCCTTTGTTTGAAAGTCAACCTTCGGCTTGGTCTGTCTTTTTCGAGTTCGCCTTCGGTCGTCCTGGTATTATCTTGGGTTTGAAAGTCCACCTTCGGCTTGGTCTTTCATTTCAGGTTCTCCTTCGGCCATCCTCATGTTACCCTTTGTTTGAAAGTCCACCTTTGGCTTGCTCTTTCTTTTCGAGTTCGCCTTCGTCCGTCCTCGTATTATTTTGTTGTTTGAAAGTCCACCATCGGCTTGGTCTTTCTTTTTCGAGTTCGCTTTCGGCCGTCCTCGTATTATCTTGGGTTTAAAAGTCCACCTTCGGCTTGGTCTTTATTTTCGAGTTCTCCTTCGGCAGTCTTCGTATTATCCTGGGGTTTGAAAGTCCATCTTAGACTTGGTCTTTGTTTTCGAGTTCGCCTTCGGCCGTACTCGCGTTACCCTTTGTTTGAAAGTCTACCTTTGGCTTAGTCATTCTTTTCGAGTTCGCCTTCGGCCGTCCTCGTATTATTTTGTTGTTGGGATGTCCACCTACGGCTTGGTCTTTCTTTTCGAGTTCGCATTCGCCCGTTCTCGTGTTACCCTTTTTTTGAAAGTCCACCTTCGGCTTGGTTTTTCTTTTTCGAGTTCGCCTTGGGTCGTCCTCTTATTACCTTGGGTTTGAAAGTCCACCATCGGCTTGGTCTTTTTTTTCGAGTTCGCCTTAGGCCGTCCTTGTGTTACGCTTTGTGTGAAAGTCTACCTTCGACTTGGTCTTTCTTTTTCGAGTTCGCCTTCGACCATCGTCGTATTATCTTGGGTTTGAAAGTTCACCTTGGGCTTGGTCTTGCTTTTCGAGTTTGCCTTCGGCCATCCTCGTGTTACCCTTTGTTTGAAAGTCCACCTTCGGCTTGGTCTTTCTTTTACTAGGTAGCCTTCGGTCGTCCTCGTATTTTCTTAGGTTTGAAAGTCGACCATTGGCTTGGTCTTTCTTTTTGAGTTCGCCTTTGGCCGTCCTCATGTTACCCTTTGTTTGAAAGTCCACCTTCGACTTGGTCTTTCTTTTTTGAGTTCGCCTTCGGCCATCGTCGTATTATCATGGGTTTGAAAGTCCACCTTCGGCTTGGTCTTTCTTTTCGAGTTAGCCTTCGGCCGTCCTCGTGTTACCCTTTGTTTGAAAGTCCACCTTCGGCTTGGTCTTTCTTTTTCTAGGTCGCCTTCGGCCGTCCTCGTATTATCTTGGGTTTGAAAGTCCACCTTGGGCTTGGTCTTTCTTTTTGAGTTCGCCTTTGGCCGTCCTCGCGTTTCCCTTTGTTTGAAAGTCTACCTTCGGCTTAGTCTTTCTTTTCGAGTTCGCCTTCGGCCGTCCTCGTATTATTTTGTTGTTGGAAAGTCCACCTACGACTTGGTCTTTCTTTTCGAGTTCGCATTCGGCCGTTCTCGTGTTACCCTTTTTTTGAAAGTCCACCTTCGGCTTGGTTTTTCTTTTTCGAGTTCGCCTTGGGTCGTCCTCTTATTACCTTGGGTTTGAAAGTCCACAATCGGCTTGGTCTTTCTTTTCGAGTTCGCCTTCGGTCGTCCTCGTGTTACCCTTTGTGTGAAAGTCTACCTTCGACTTGGTCTTTCTTTTTCGAGTTCGCCTTCGGCCATCGTCGTATTATCTTGGGTTTGAAAGTCCACCTTCGACTTGGTCTTTCTTTTCGAGTTCTCCTTCGACTGTCCTCGCGTTACCCTTTATTTGAAAGCCTACCTTCGGCTTAGTCTTTCTTTTCGAGTTCTCCTTCGACCGTCCTCGTATTATTTTGTTGTTTGAAAGTCCACCTTCGGCTTGGTCTTTCTTTCCGAGTTCGCCTTCGGCCGTCCTCGTGTTATCCTTTGTTTGAAAGTCAACCTTCGGCTTGGTCTGTCTTTTTCGAGTTCGCCTTCGGTCGTCCTGGTATTATCTTGGGTTTGAAAGTCCACCTTCGGCTTGGTCTTTCATTTCAGGTTCTCCTTCGGCCATCCTCATGTTACCCTTTGTTTGAAAGTCCACCTTTGGCTTGCTCTTTCTTTTCGAGTTCGCCTTCGTCCGTCCTCGTATTATTTTGTTGTTTGAAAGTCCACCATCGGCTTGGTCTTTCTTTTTCGAGTTCGCTTTCGGCCGTCCTCGTATTATCTTGGGTTTAAAAGTCCACCTTCGGCTTGGTCTTTATTTTCGAGTTCTCCTTCGGCAGTCTTCGTATTATCCTGGGGTTTGAAAGTCCATATTAGACTTGGTCTTTGTTTTCGAGTTCGCCTTCGGCTGTACTCGCGTTACCCTTTGTTTGAAAGTCTACCTTTGGCTTAGTCATTCTTTTCGAGTTCGCCTTCGGCCGTCCTCGTATTATTTTGTTGTTGGGATGTCCACCTACGGCTTGGTCTTTCTTTTCGAGTTCGCATTCGCCCGTTCTCGTGTTACCCTTTTTTTGAAAGTCCACCTTCGGCTTGGTTTTTCTTTTTCGAGTTCGCCTTGGGTCGTCCTCTTATTACCTTGGGTTTGAAAGTCCACCATCGGCTTGGTCTTTTTTTTCGAGTTCGCCTTAGGCCGTCCTTGTGTTACGCTTTGTGTGAAAGTCTACCTTCGACTTGGTCTTTCTTTTTCGAGTTCGCCTTCGACCATCGTCGTATTATCTTGGGTTTGAAAGTCCACCTTCGGCTTGGTCTTTCTTTTCGAGTTCTCCTTCGGCCGTCCTTGTGTTACCCTTTGTTTGAAAGTCCACCTTCGGCTTGGTACTCCTTTTTCTAGTTCGCCTTCGGCCGTCCTTGTATTATCTTGGGTTTGAAAGTCCACCTTCGGCTTGGTATTTCTTTTTGAGTTCGCCTTCGGCCGTCCTCGTGTTACCCTTTGTTTGAAAGTCCACCTTCGGCTTGCCCTTTCTTTTTTGAGGTCGCCTTCGGCCGTCCTCGTATTATCTTGGGTTTGAAAGTCCACCTTGGGCTTGGTCTTTCTTTTTGAGTTTGCCTTCGGCCGTCCTCGTGTTACCCTTTGTTTGAAAGTTCACCTTCGGCTTGGTCTTTCTTTTTCTAGGTAGCCTTCGGTCGTCCTCGTATTTTCTTAGGTTTGAAAGTCGACCATTGGCTTGGTCTTTCTTTTTGAGTTCGCCTTTGGCCGTCCTCATGTTACCCTTTGTTTGAAAGTCCACCTTCGACTTGGTCTTTCTTTTTTGAGTTCGCCTTCGGCCATCGTCGTATTATCTTGGGTTTGAAAGTCCACCTTCGGCTTGGTCTTTCTTTTCGAGTTAGCCTTCGGCCGTCCTCGTGTTACCCTTTGTTTGAAAGTCCACCTTCGGCTTGGTCTTTCTTTTTCTAGGTCGCCTTCGGCCGTCCTCGTATTATCTTGGGTTTGAAAGTCCACCTTGGGCTTGGTCTTTCTTTTTGAGTTCGCCTTTGGCCGTCCTCGCGTTACCCTTTGTTTGAAAGTCTACCTTCGGCTTAGTCTTTCTTTTCGAGTTCGCCTTCGGCCGTCCTCGTATTATTTTGTTGTTGGAAAGTCCACCTACGACTTGGTCTTTCTTTTCGAGTTCGCATTCGGCCGTTCTCGTGTTACCCTTTTTTTGAAAGTCCACCTTCGGCTTGGTTTTTCTTTTTCGAGTTCGCCTTGGGTCGTCCTCTTATTACCTTGGGTTTGAAAGTCCACAATCGGCTTGGTCTTTCTTTTCGAGTTCGCCTTCGGTCGTCCTCGTGTTACCCTTTGTGTGAAAGTCTACCTTCGACTTGGTCTTTCTTTTTCGAGTTCGCCTTCGGCCATCGTCGTATTATCTTGGGTTTGAAAGTCCACCTTCGACTTGGTCTTTCTTTTCGAGTTCGCCTTCGACTGTCCTCGCGTTACCCTTTATTTGAAAGCCTACCTTCGGCTTAGTCTTTCTTTTCGAGTTCTCCTTCGACCGTCCTCGTATTATTTTGTTGTTTGAAAGTCCACCTTCGGCTTGGTCTTTCTTTCCGAGTTCGCCTTCGGCCGTCCTCGTGTTATCCTTTGTTTGAAAGTCAACCTTCGGCTTGGTCTGTCTTTTTCGAGTTCGCCTTCGGTCGTCCTGGTATTATCTTGGGTTTGAAAGTCCACCTTCGGCTTGGTCTTTCATTTCAGGTTCTCCTTCGGCCATCCTCATGTTACCCTTTGTTTGAAAGTCCACCTTTGGCTTGCTCTTTCTTTTCGAGTTCGCCTTCGTCCGTCCTCGTATTATTTTGTTGTTTGAAAGTCCACCATCGGCTTGGTCTTTCTTTTTCGAGTTCGCTTTCGGCCGTCCTCGTATTATCTTGGGTTTAAAAGTCCACCTTCGGCTTGGTCTTTATTTTCGAGTTCTCCTTCGGCAGTCTTCGTATTATCCTGGGGTTTGAAAGTCCATCTTAGACTTGGTCTTTGTTTTCGAGTTCGCCTTCGGCCGTACTCGCGTTACCCTTTGTTTGAAAGTCTACCTTTGGCTTAGTCATTCTTTTCGAGTTCGCCTTCGGCCGTCCTCGTATTATTTTGTTGTTGGGATGTCCACCTACGGCTTGGTCTTTCTTTTCGAGTTCGCATTCGCCCGTTCTCGTGTTACCCTTTTTTTGAAAGTCCACCTTCGGCTTGGTTTTTCTTTTTCGAGTTCGCCTTGGGTCGCCCTCTTATTACCTTGGGTTTGAAAGTCCACCATCGGCTTGGTCTTTTTTTTCGAGTTCGCCTTAGGCCGTCCTTGTGTTACGCTTTGTGTGAAAGTCTACCTTCGACTTGGTCTTTCTTTTTCGAGTTCGCCTTCGACCATCGTCGTATTATCTTGGGTTTGAAAGTTCACCTTGGGCTTGGTCTTGCTTTTCGAGTTTTCCTTCGGCCATCCTCGTGTTACCCTTTGTTTGAAAGTCCACCTTCGGCTTGGTCTTTCTTTTACTAGGTAGCCTTCGGTCGTCCTCGTATTTTCTTAGGTTTGAAAGTCGACCATTGGCTTGGTCTTTCTTTTTGAGTTCGCCTTTGGCCGTCCTCATGTTACCCTTTGTTTGAAAGTCCACCTTCGACTTGGTCTTTCTTTTTTGAGTTCGCCTTCGGCCATCGTCGTATTATCATGGGTTTGAAAGTCCAGCTTCGGCTTGGTCTTTCTTTTCGAGTTAGCCTTCGGCCGTCCTCGTGTTACCCTTTGTTTGAAAGTCCACCATCGGCTTGGTCTTTCTTTTTCGAGTTCTCCTTCGGCAGTCTTCGTATTATCCTTGGGTTTGAAAGTCCACCTTGGGCTTGGTCTTTCTTTTTGAGTTCGCCTTTGGCCGTCCTCGCGTTACCCTTTGTTTGAAAGTCTACCTTCGGCTTAGTCATTCATTTCGAGTTCGCCTTCGGCCGTCCTCGTATTATTTTGTTGTTGGGATGTCCACCTACGGCTTGGTCTTTCTTTTCGAGTTCGCATTCGGCCGTTCTCGTGTTACCCTTTTTTTGAAAGTCAACCTTCGGCTTGGTTTTTCTTTTTCGAGTTCGCCTTGGGTCGTCCTCTTATTACCTTGGGTTTGAAAGTCCACAATCGGCTTGGTCTTTCTTTTCGAGTTCGCCTTCGGTCGTCCTCGTGTTACCCTTTGTGTGAAAGTCTACCTTCGACTTGGTCTTTCTTTTTCGAGTTCGCCTTCGGCCATCGTCGTATTATCTTGGGTTTGAAAGTCCACCTTCGACTTGGTCTTTCTTTTCGAGTTCTCCTTCGACTGTCCTCGCGTTACCCTTTATTTGAAAGCCTACCTTCGGCTCAGTCTTTCTTTTCGAGTTCTCCTTCGACCGTCCTCGTATTATTTTGTTGTTTGAAAGTCCACCTTCGGCTTGGTCTTTCTTTCCGAGTTCGCCTTCGGCCGTCCTCGTGTTATCCTTTGTTTGAAAGTCAACCTTCGGCTTGGTCTGTCTTTTTCGAGTTCGCCTTCGGTCGTCCTGGTATTATCTTGGGTTTGAAAGTCCACCTTCGGCTTGGTCTTTCATTTCAGGTTCTCCTTCGGCCATCCTCATGTTACCCTTTGTTTGAAAGTCCACCTTTGGCTTGCTCTTTCTTTTCGAGTTCGCCTTCGTCCGTCCTCGTATTATTTTGTTGTTTGAAAGTCCACCATCGGCTTGGTCTTTCTTTTTCGAGTTCGCTTTCGGCCGTCCTCGTATTATCTTGGGTTTAAAAGTCCACCTTCGGCTTGGTCTTTATTTTCGAGTTCTCCTTCGGCAGTCTTCGTATTATCCTGGGGTTTGAAAGTCCATATTAGACTTGGTCTTTGTTTTCGAGTTCGCCTTCGGCTGTACTCGCGTTACCCTTTGTTTGAAAGTCTACCTTTGGCTTAGTCATTCTTTTCGAGTTCGCCTTCGGCCGTCCTCGTATTATTTTGTTGTTGGGATGTCCACCTACGGCTTGGTCTTTCTTTTCGAGTTCGCATTCGCCCGTTCTCGTGTTACCCTTTTTTTGAAAGTCCACCTTCGGCTTGGTTTTTCTTTTTCGAGTTCGCCTTGGGTCGTCCTCTTATTACCTTGGGTTTGAAAGTCCACCATCGGCTTGGTCTTTTTTTTCGAGTTCGCCTTAGGCCGTCCTTGTGTTACGCTTTGTGTGAAAGTCTACCTTCGACTTGGTCTTTCTTTTTCGAGTTCGCCTTCGACCATCGTCGTATTATCTTGGGTTTGAAAGTCCACCTTCGGCTTGGTCTTTCTTTTCGAGTTCTCCTTCGGCCGTCCTTGTGTTACCCTTTGTTTGAAAGTCCACCTTCGGCTTGGTACTCCTTTTTCTAGTTCGCCTTCGGCCGTCCTTGTATTATCTTGGGTTTGAAAGTCCACCTTCGGCTTGGTATTTCTTTTTGAGTTCGCCTTCGACCGTCCTCGTGTTACCCTTTGTTTGAAAGTCCACCTTCGGCTTGCCCTTTCTTTTTTGAGGTCGCCTTCGGCCGTCCTCGTATTATCTTGGGTTTGAAAGTCCACCTTGGGCTTGGTCTTTCTTTTTGAGTTTGCCTTCGGCCGTCCTCGTGTTACCCTTTGTTTGAAAGTTCACCTTCGGCTTGGTCTTTCTTTTTCTAGGTAGCCTTCGGTCGTCCTCGTATTATCTTAGGTTTGAAAGTCGACCATTGGCTTGGTCTTTCTTTTTGAGTTCGCCTTTGGCCGTCCTCATGTTACCCTTTGTTTGAAAGTCCACCTTCGACTTGGTCTTTCTTTTTCGAGTTCGCCTTCGGCCATCGTCGTATTATCTTGGGTTTGAAAGTCCATCTTAGACTTGGTCTTTCTTTTCGAGTTCGCCTTCGGCCATCCTCGTGTTACCCTTTGTTTGAAAGTCCACCTTCGGCTTGGTCTTTCTTTTTCTAGGTCGCCTTCGGTCGTCCTCGTATTATCTTGGGTTTGAAAGTCCACCTTGGGCTTGGTCTTTCTTTTTGAGTTTGCCTTTGGCCGTCCTCGCGTTACCCTTTGTTTGAAAGTCTACCTTCGGCTTAGTCTTTCTTTTCGAGTTCGCCTTCGGCCGTCCTCGTATTATTTTGTTGTTGGAAAGTCCACCTACGGCTTGGTCTTTCTTTTCGAGTTCGCATTCGGCCGTTCTCGTGTTACCCTTTTTTTGAAAGTCCACCTTCGGCTTGGTTTTTCTTTTTCGAGTTCGCCTTGGGTCGTCCTCTTATTACCTTGGGTTTGAAAGTCCACAATCGGCTTGGTCTTTCTTTTCGAGTTCGCCTTTGGTCGTCCTCGTGTTACCCTTTGTGTGAAAGTCTACCTTCGACTTGGTCTTTCTTTTTCGAGTTCGCCTTCGGCCATCGTCGTATTATCTTGGGTTTGAAAGTCCACCTTCGGCTTGGTCTTTCTTTTCGAGTTCGCCTTCGGCCGTCCTCGTGTTACCCTTTGTTTGAAAGTCCACCTTCGGCTTGGTCTTTCTTTTTCTAGGTCGCCTTCGGTCGTCCTCGTATTATCTTGGGTTTGAAAGTCCACCTTGGGCTTGGTCTTTCTTTTTGAGTTCTCCTTTGGCCGTCCTCTTGTTACCCTTTGTTTGGAAGTCCACCTTCGGCTTGGTCTTTCTGTTTCGAGTTCGTCTTAGGCCATCCTCGTATTATCTTGGGTTTGAAAGTCCACCTTCGGCTTGGTCTTTCTTTTCGAGTTCGCCTTCGGCTGTCCTCGCGTTACTCTTTATTTGAAAGCCTACCTTCGGCTTAGTCTTTCTTTTCGAGTTCTTCTTCGACCGTCCTCATATTATTTTGTTGTTTGAAAGTCCACCTTCGGCTTGGTCTTTCTTTCCGAGTTTGCCGTCGGCCGTCCTCGTGTTATCCTTTGTTTGAAAGTCAACCTTCGGCTTGGTCTGTCTTTTTCGAGTTCGCCTTCGGTCGTCCTGGTATTATCTTGGGTTTGAAAGTCCACCTTCGGCTTGGTATTTCATTTCGAGTTCTCCTTCGGCCGTCCTCATGTTACCCTTTGTTTGAAAGTCCACCTTTGGCTTGCTCTTTCTTTTCGAGTTCGCCTTCGTCCGTCCTCGTATTATTTTGTTGTTTGAAAGTCCACCATCGGCTTGGTCTTTCTTTTTCGAGTTCTCCTTCGGCAGTCTTCGTATTATCCTTGGGTTTGAAAGTCCATCTTAGACTTGGTATTTCTTTTCGAGTTCGCCTTCGGCCGTCCTCGCGTTACCCTTTGTTTGAAAGTCTACCTTCGGCTTAGTCATTCATTTCGAGTTCGCCTTCGGCCGTCCTCGTATTATTTTGTTGTTGGGATGTCCACCTACGGCTTGGTCTTTCTTTTCGAGTTCGCATTCGGCCGTTCTCGTGTTACCCTTTTTTTGAAAGTCCACCTTCGGCTTGGTTTTTCTTTTTCGAGTTCGCCTTGGGTCGTCCTCTTATTACCTTGGGTTTGAAAGTCCATCATCGGCTTGGTCTTTCTTTTCGAGTTCGCCTTCGGCCGTCCTTGTGTTACGCTTTGTGTGAAAGTCTACCTTCGACTTGGTCTTTCTTTTTCGAGTTCGCCTTCGACCATCGTCGTATTATCTTGGGTTTGAAAGTCCACCTTCGGCTTCGTCTTTCTTTTCGAGTTCTCCTTCGGCCATCCTTGTGTTAACCTTTGTTTGAAAGTCCACCTTCTGCTTGGTATTCCTTTTTCAAGTTCGCCTTCGGCCGTCCTTGTATTATCTTGGGTTTGAAAGTCCACCTTCGGCTTGGTATTTCTTTTCGAGTTCGCCTTCGGCCATCCTCGTGTTACCCTTTGTTTGAAAGCCCACCTTCGGCTTGGTCTTTCTTTTTCGAGTTCGTCTTAAGCCATCCTCGTATTATCTTGGGTTTGAAAGTCCACCTTCGACTTGGTCTTTCTTTTCGAGTTCGCCTTCGGCTGTCCTCGCGTTACCCTTTATTTGAAAGCCTACCTTCGGCTTAGTCTTTCTTTTCGAGTTCTCCTTCGACCATCCTCGTATTATTTTGTTGTTTGAAAGTCCACCTTCGGCTTGGTCTTTCTTTCCGAGTTCGCCTTCGGCCGTCCTCGTGTTATCCTTTGTTTGAAAGTCAACCTTCGGCTTGGTCTGTCTTTTTCGAGTTCGCCTTCGGTCGTCCTGGTATTATCTTGGGTTTGAAAGTCCACCTTCGGCTTGGTCTTTCATTTCAAGTTCTCCTTCGGCCGTCCTCATGTTACCCTTTGTTTGAAAGTCCACCTTTGGCTTGCTCTTTCTTTTCGAGTTCGCCTTCGTCCGTCCTCGTATTATTTTGTTGTTTGAAAGTCCACCATCGGCTTGGTCTTTCTTTTTCGAGTTCGCTTTCGGCCGTCCTCGTATTATCTTGGGTTTGAAAGTCCACCTTCGGCTTGGTCTTTCTTTTCAAGTTCTCCTTCGGCAGTCTTCGTATTATCCTGGGGTTTGAAAGTCCATATTAGACTTGGTCTTTCTTTTCGAGTTCGCCTTCGGCCGTCCTCGCGTTACCCTTTGTTTGAAAGTCTACCTTTGGCTTAGTCATTCTTTTCGAGTTCGCCTTCGGCCGTCCTCGTATTATTTTGTTGTTGGGATGTCCACCTACGGCTTGGTCTTTCTTTTCGAGTTCGCATTCGCCCGTTCTCGTGTTACCCTTTTTTTGAAAGTCCACCTTCGGCTTGGTTTTTCTTTTTCGAGTTCGCCTTGGGTCGTCCTCTTATTACCATGGGTTTGAAAGTCCACCATCGGCTTGTTCTTTTTTTTCGAGTTCGCCTTCGGCCGTCCTTCTGTTACGCTTTGTGTGAAAGTCTACCTTCGACTTGGTCTTTCTTTTTCGAGTTCGCCTTCGACCATCGTCGTATTATCTTAGGTTTGAAAGTCCACCTTCGGCTTGGTCTTTCTTTTCGAGTTCTCCTTCGGCCGTCCTTGTGTTACCCTTTGTTTGAAAGTCCACCTTCTGCTTGGTATTCCTTTTTCTAGTTCGCCTTCGGCCGTCCTTGAATTATCTTGGGTTTGAAAGTCCACCTTCGGCTTGGTATTTCTTTTCGAGTTCGCCTTCGGGCATCCTCGTGTTACCCTTTGTTTGAAAGCCCACCTTCGGCTTGCCCTTTCTTTTTTGAGGTCGCCTTCGGCCGTCCTCGTATTATCTTGGGTTTGAAAGTTCACCTTGGGCTTGGTCTTGCTTTTCGAGTTTTCCTTCGGCCGTCCTCGTGTTACCCTTTGTTTGAAAGTCCACCTTCGGCTTGGTCTTTCTTTTACTAGGTAGCCTTCGGTCGTCCTCGTATTTTCTTAGGTTTGAAAGTCGACCATTGGCTTGGTCTTTCTTTTTGAGTTCGCCTTTAGCCGTCCTCATGTTACCCTTTGTTTGAAAGTCCACCTTCGACTTGGTCTTTCTTTTTCGAGTTCGCCTTCGGCCATCGTCGTATTATCTTGGGTTTGAAAGTCTATCTTAGACTTGGTCTTTCTTTTCGAGTTCGCCTTCGGCCGTC
The DNA here is from genome assembly GCA_022829125.1 of Lathyrus tuberosus. Taxonomy (NCBI): domain Eukaryota; kingdom Viridiplantae; phylum Streptophyta; class Magnoliopsida; order Fabales; family Fabaceae; genus Lathyrus; species Lathyrus tuberosus. The sequence goes on from JALAZF010000438.1 coordinate 3,485,589, forward strand.
CTCGTGTTACCCTTTGTTTGAAAGTCCACCTTCGGTTTGGTCTTTCTTTTTCTAGGTCGCCTTCGGTCGTCCTCGTATTATCTTGGGTTTGAAAGTCCACCTTGGGCTTGGTCTTTCTTTTTGAGTTCGCCTTTGGCCGTCATCGCGTTACCCTTTGTTTGAAAGTCTACCTTCGGCTTAGTCTTTCTTTTCGAGTTCGCCTTCGGCCGTCCTCGTATTATTTTGTTGTTGGAAAATCCACCTACGGCTTGGTCTTTCTTTTCGAGTTCACATTCGGCCGTTCTCGTGTTACCCTTTTTTTGAAAGTCCACCTTCAGCTTGGTTTTTCTTTTTCGAGTTCGCCTTGGGTCGTCCTCTTATTACCTTGGGTTTGAAAGTCCACAATCGGCTTGGTCTTTCTTTTCGAGTTCACCTTCGGTTGTCCTCGTGTTTCCCTTTGTGTGAAAGTCTACCTTCGACTTGGTCTTTCTTTTTCGAGTTCGCCTTCGGCCATCCTCCTATTATCTTGGGTTTGAAAGTCCACCTTCGACTTGGTCTTTCTTTTCGAGTTCGCCTTCGGCTGTCCTCGCGTTACCCTTTATTTGAAAGCCTACCTTCGGCTTAGTCTTTCTTTTTGAGTTCTCCTTCGGCCGTCCTCGTATTATTTTGTTGTTTGAAAGTCCACCTTCGGCTTGGTCTTTCTTTCCGAGTTCGCCTTCGGCCGTCCTCGTGTTTTCCTTTGTTTGAAAGTCAACCTTCGGCTTGGTCTGTCTTTTTCGAGTTCGCCTTCGGTCGTCCTGGTATTATCTTGGGTTTGAAAGTCCACCTTCGGCTTGGTCTTTCATTTCAAGTTCTCCTTCGGCCGTCCTCATGTTACCCTTTGTTTGAAAGTCCACCTTTGGCTTGCTCTTTCTTTTCGAGTTCGCCTTCGTCCATCCTCGTAATATTTTGTTGTTTGAAAGTCCACCATCGGCTTGGTCTTTCTTTTTCGAGTTCGCTTTCGGCCGTCCTCGTATTATCTTGGGTTTGAAAGTCCACCTTCGGCTTGGTCTTTCTTTTCAAGTTCTCCTTCGGCAGTCTTCGTATTATCCTGGGGTTTGAAAGTCCATATTAGACTTGGTCTTTCTTTTCGAGTTCGCCTTCGGCCGTCCTCGCGTTACCCTTTGTTTGAAAGTCTACCTTTGGCTTAGTCATTCTTTTCGAGTTCGCCTTCGGCCGTCCTCGTATTATTTTGTTGTTGGGATGTCCACCTACGGCTTGGTCTTTCTTTTCGAGTTCGCATTCGCCCGTTCTCGTGTTACCCTTTTTTTGAAAGTCCACCTTCGGCTTGGTTTTTCTTTTTCGAGTTCGCCTTGGGTCGTCCTCTTATTACCTTGGGTTTGAAAGTCCACCATCGGCTTGGTCTTTTTTTTCGAGTTCGCCTTCGGCCGTCCTTGTGTTACGCTTTGTGTGAAAGTCTACCTTCGACTTGGTCTTTCTTTTTCGAGTTCGCCTTCGACCATCGTCGTATTATCTTAGGTTTGAAAGTCCACCTTCGGCTTGGTCTTTCTTTTCGAGTTCTCCTTCGGCCGTCCTTGTGTTACCCTTTGTTTGAAAGTCCACCTTCTGCTTGGTATTCCTTTTTCTAGTTCTCCTTCGGCCGTCCTTGTATTATCATGGGTTTGAAAGTCCACCTTCGGCTTGGTATTTCTTTTCGAGTTCGCCTTCGGCCATCCTCGTGTTACCCTTTGTTTGAAAGCCCACCTTCGGCTTGCCCTTTCTTTTTTGAGGTCGCCTTCGGCCGTCCTCGTATTATCTTGGGTTTGAAAGTTCACCTTGGGCTTGGTCTTGCTTTTCGAGTTTGCCTTCGGCCATCCTCGTGTTACCCTTTGTTTGAAAGTCCACCTTCGGCTTGGTCTTTCTTTTACTAGGTAGCCTTCGGTCGTCCTCGTATTTTCTTAGGTTTGAAAGTCGACCATTGGCTTGGTCTTTCTTTTTGAGTTCGCCTTTGGCCGTCCTCATGTTACCCTTTGTTTGAAAGTCCACCTTCGACTTGGTCTTTCTTTTTTGAGTTCGCCTTCGGCCATCGTCGTATTATCTTGGGTTTGAAAGTCCACCTTCGGCTTGGTCTTTCTTTTCGAGTTAGCCTTCGGCCGTCCTCGTGTTACCCTTTGTTTGAAAGTCCACCTTCGGCTTGGTCTTTCTTTTTCTAGGTCGCCTTCGGCCGTCCTCGTATTATCTTGGGTTTGAAAGTCCACCTTGGGCTTGGTCTTTCTTTTTGAGTTCGCCTTTGGCCGTCCTCGCGTTACCCTTTGTTTGAAAGTCTACCTTCGGCTTAGTCTTTCTTTTCGAGTTCGCCTTCGGCCGTCCTCGTATTATTTTGTTGTTGGAAAGTCCACCTACGACTTGGTCTTTCTTTAAGAGTTCGCATTCGGCCGTTCTCGTGTTACCCTTTTTTTGAAAGTCCACCTTCGGCTTGGTTTTTCTTTTTCGAGTTCGCCTTGGGTCGTCCTCTTATTACCTTGGGTTTGAAAGTCCACAATCGGCTTGGTCTTTCTTTTCGAGTTCGCCTTCGGTCGTCCTCGTGTTACCCTTTGTGTGAAAGTCTACCTTCGACTTGGTCTTTCTTTTTCGAGTTCGCCTTCGGCCATCGTCGTATTATCTTGGGTTTGAAAGTCCACCTTCGGCTTGGTCTTTCTTTTCGAGTTCGCCTTCGGCCGTCCTCGTGTTACCCTTTGTTTGAAAGTCCACCTTCGGCTTGGTCTTTCTTTTTCGAGTTCGTCTTAGGCCATCCTCCTATTATCTTGGGTTTGAAAGTCCACCTTCGACTTGGTCTTTCTTTTCGAGTTCGCCTTCGGCTGTCCTCGCGTTACCCTTTATTTGAAAGCCTACCTTCGGCTTAGTCTTTCTTTTTGAGTTCTCCTTCGGCCGTCCTCGTATTATTTTGTTGTTTGAAAGTCCACCTTCGGCTTGGTCTTTCTTTCCGAGTTCGCCTTCGGCCGTCCTCGTGTTTTCCTTTGTTTGAAAGTCAACCTTCGGCTTGGTCTGTCTTTTTCGAGTTCGCCTTCGGTCGTCCTGGTATTATCTTGGGTTTGAAAGTCCACCTTCGGCTTGGTCTTTCATTTCAAGTTCTCCTTCGGCCGTCCTCATGTTACCCTTTGTTTGAAAGTCCACCTTTGGCTTGCTCTTTCTTTTCGAGTTCGCCTTCGTCCATCCTCGTAATATTTTGTTGTTTGAAAGTCCACCATCGGCTTGGTCTTTCTTTTTCGAGTTCGCTTTCGGCCGTCCTCGTATTATCTTGGGTTTGAAAGTCCACCTTCGGCTTGGTCTTTCTTTTCAAGTTCTCCTTCGGCAGTCTTCGTATTATCCTGGGGTTTGAAAGTCCATATTAGACTTGGTCTTTCTTTTCGAGTTCGCCTTCGGCCGTCCTCGCGTTACCCTTTGTTTGAAAGTCTACCTTTGGCTTAGTCATTCTTTTCGAGTTCGCCTTCGGCCGTCCTCGTATTATTTTGTTGTTGGGATGTCCACCTACGGCTTGGTCTTTCTTTTCGAGTTCGCATTCGCCCGTTCTCGTGTTACCCTTTTTTTGAAAGTCCACCTTCGGCTTGGTTTTTCTTTTTCGAGTTCGCCTTGGGTCGTCCTCTTATTACCTTGGGTTTGAAAGTCGACCATTGGCTTGGTCTTTCTTTTTGAGTTCGCCTTTGGCCGTCCTCATGTTACCCTTTGTTTGAAAGTCTACCTTCGACTTGGTCTTTCTTTTTCGAGTTCGCCTTCGACCATCGTCGTATTATCTTGGGTTTGAAAGTCCACCTTCGGCTTGGTCTTTCTTTTCGAGTTAGCCTTCGGCCGTCCTCGTGTTACCCTTTGTTTGAAAGTCCACCTTCGGCTTGGTCTTTCTTTTTCTAGGTCGCCTTCGGCCGTCCTCGTATTATCTTGGGTTTGAAAGTCCACCTTGGGCTTGGTCTTTCTTTTTGAGTTCGCCTTTGGCCGTCCTCGCGTTACCCTTTGTTTGAAAGTCTACCTTCGGCTTAGTCTTTCTTTTCGAGTTCGCCTTCGGCCGTCCTCGTATTATTTTGTTGTTGGAAAGTCCACCTACGACTTGGTCTTTCTTTAAGAGTTCGCATTCGGCCGTTCTCGTGTTACCCTTTTTTTGAAAGTCCACCTTCGGCTTGGTTTTTCTTTTTCGAGTTCGCCTTGGGTCGTCCTCTTATTACCTTGGGTTTGAAAGTCCACAATCGGCTTGGTCTTTCTTTTCGAGTTCGCCTTCGGTCGTCCTCGTGTTACCCTTTGTGTGAAAGTCTACCTTCGACTTGGTCTTTCTTTTTCGAGTTCGCCTTCGGCCATTGTCGTATTATCTTGGGTTTGAAAGTCCACCTTCGACTTGGTCTTTCTTTTCGAGTTCGCCTTCGACTGTCCTCGCGTTACCCTTTATTTGAAAGCCTACCTTCGGCTTAGTCTTTCTTTTCGAGTTCTCCTTCGACCGTCCTCGTATTATTTTGTTGTTTGAAAGTCCACCTTCGGCTTGGTCTTTCTTTCCGAGTTCGCCTTCGGCCGTCCTCGTGTTATCCTTTGTTTGAAAGTCAACCTTCGGCTTGGTCTGTCTTTTTCGAGTTCGCCTTCGGTCGTCCTGGTATTATCTTGGGTTTGAAAGTCCACCTTCGGCTTGGTCTTTCATTTCAGGTTCTCCTTCGGCCATCCTCATGTTACCCTTTGTTTGAAAGTCCACCTTTGGCTTGCTCTTTCTTTTCGAGTTCGCCTTCGTCCGTCCTCGTATTATTTTGTTGTTTGAAAGTCCACCATCGGCTTGGTCTTTCTTTTTCGAGTTCGCTTTCGGCCGTCCTCGTATTATCTTGGGTTTAAAAGTCCACCTTCGGCTTGGTCTTTATTTTCGAGTTCTCCTTCGGCAGTCTTCGTATTATCCTGGGGTTTGAAAGTCCATCTTAGACTTGGTCTTTGTTTTCGAGTTCGCCTTCGGCCGTACTCGCGTTACCCTTTGTTTGAAAGTCTACCTTTGGCTTAGTCATTCTTTTCGAGTTCGCCTTCGGCCGTCCTCGTATTATTTTGTTGTTGGGATGTCCACCTACGGCTTGGTCTTTCTTTTCGAGTTCGCATTCGCCCGTTCTCGTGTTACCCTTTTTTTGAAAGTCCACCTTCGGCTTGGTTTTTCTTTTTCGAGTTCGCCTTGGGTCGTCCTCTTATTACCTTGGGTTTGAAAGTCCACCATCGGCTTGGTCTTTTTTTTCGAGTTCGCCTTAGGCCGTCCTTGTGTTACGCTTTGTGTGAAAGTCTACCTTCGACTTGGTCTTTCTTTTTCGAGTTCGCCTTCGACCATCGTCGTATTATCTTGGGTTTGAAAGTTCACCTTGGGCTTGGTCTTGCTTTTCGAGTTTGCCTTCGGCCATCCTCGTGTTACCCTTTGTTTGAAAGTCCACCTTCGGCTTGGTCTTTCTTTTACTAGGTAGCCTTCGGTCGTCCTCGTATTTTCTTAGGTTTGAAAGTCGACCATTGGCTTGGTCTTTCTTTTTGAGTTCGCCTTTGGCCGTCCTCATGTTACCCTTTGTTTGAAAGTCCACCTTCGACTTGGTCTTTCTTTTTTGAGTTCGCCTTCGGCCATCGTCGTATTATCATGGGTTTGAAAGTCCACCTTCGGCTTGGTCTTTCTTTTCGAGTTAGCCTTCGGCCGTCCTCGTGTTACCCTTTGTTTGAAAGTCCACCTTCGGCTTGGTCTTTCTTTTTCTAGGTCGCCTTCGGCCGTCCTCGTATTATCTTGGGTTTGAAAGTCCACCTTGGGCTTGGTCTTTCTTTTTGAGTTCGCCTTTGGCCGTCCTCGCGTTTCCCTTTGTTTGAAAGTCTACCTTCGGCTTAGTCTTTCTTTTCGAGTTCGCCTTCGGCCGTCCTCGTATTATTTTGTTGTTGGAAAGTCCACCTACGACTTGGTCTTTCTTTTCGAGTTCGCATTCGGCCGTTCTCGTGTTACCCTTTTTTTGAAAGTCCACCTTCGGCTTGGTTTTTCTTTTTCGAGTTCGCCTTGGGTCGTCCTCTTATTACCTTGGGTTTGAAAGTCCACAATCGGCTTGGTCTTTCTTTTCGAGTTCGCCTTCGGTCGTCCTCGTGTTACCCTTTGTGTGAAAGTCTACCTTCGACTTGGTCTTTCTTTTTCGAGTTCGCCTTCGGCCATCGTCGTATTATCTTGGGTTTGAAAGTCCACCTTCGACTTGGTCTTTCTTTTCGAGTTCTCCTTCGACTGTCCTCGCGTTACCCTTTATTTGAAAGCCTACCTTCGGCTTAGTCTTTCTTTTCGAGTTCTCCTTCGACCGTCCTCGTATTATTTTGTTGTTTGAAAGTCCACCTTCGGCTTGGTCTTTCTTTCCGAGTTCGCCTTCGGCCGTCCTCGTGTTATCCTTTGTTTGAAAGTCAACCTTCGGCTTGGTCTGTCTTTTTCGAGTTCGCCTTCGGTCGTCCTGGTATTATCTTGGGTTTGAAAGTCCACCTTCGGCTTGGTCTTTCATTTCAGGTTCTCCTTCGGCCATCCTCATGTTACCCTTTGTTTGAAAGTCCACCTTTGGCTTGCTCTTTCTTTTCGAGTTCGCCTTCGTCCGTCCTCGTATTATTTTGTTGTTTGAAAGTCCACCATCGGCTTGGTCTTTCTTTTTCGAGTTCGCTTTCGGCCGTCCTCGTATTATCTTGGGTTTAAAAGTCCACCTTCGGCTTGGTCTTTATTTTCGAGTTCTCCTTCGGCAGTCTTCGTATTATCCTGGGGTTTGAAAGTCCATATTAGACTTGGTCTTTGTTTTCGAGTTCGCCTTCGGCTGTACTCGCGTTACCCTTTGTTTGAAAGTCTACCTTTGGCTTAGTCATTCTTTTCGAGTTCGCCTTCGGCCGTCCTCGTATTATTTTGTTGTTGGGATGTCCACCTACGGCTTGGTCTTTCTTTTCGAGTTCGCATTCGCCCGTTCTCGTGTTACCCTTTTTTTGAAAGTCCACCTTCGGCTTGGTTTTTCTTTTTCGAGTTCGCCTTGGGTCGTCCTCTTATTACCTTGGGTTTGAAAGTCCACCATCGGCTTGGTCTTTTTTTTCGAGTTCGCCTTAGGCCGTCCTTGTGTTACGCTTTGTGTGAAAGTCTACCTTCGACTTGGTCTTTCTTTTTCGAGTTCGCCTTCGACCATCGTCGTATTATCTTGGGTTTGAAAGTCCACCTTCGGCTTGTTCTTTCTTTTCGAGTTCTCCTTCGGCCGTCCTTGTGTTACCCTTTGTTTGAAAGTCCACCTTCGGCTTGGTACTCCTTTTTCTAGTTCGCCTTCGGCCGTCCTTGTATTATCTTGGGTTTGAAAGTCCACCTTCGGCTTGGTATTTCTTTTTGAGTTCGCCTTCGGCCGTCCTCGTGTTACCCTTTGTTTGAAAGTCCACCTTCGGCTTGCCCTTTCTTTTTTGAGGTCGCCTTCGGCCGTCCTCGTATTATCTTGGGTTTGAAAGTCCACCTTGGGCTTGGTCTTTCTTTTTGAGTTTGCCTTCGGCCGTCCTCGTGTTACCCTTTGTTTGAAAGTTCACCTTCGGCTTGGTCTTTCTTTTTCTAGGTAGCCTTCGGTCGTCCTCGTATTTTCTTAGGTTTGAAAGTCGACCATTGGCTTGGTCTTTCTTTTTGAGTTCGCCTTTGGCCGTCCTCATGTTACCCTTTGTTTGAAAGTCCACCTTCGACTTGGTCTTTCTTTTTTGAGTTCGCCTTCGGCCATCGTCGTATTATCTTGGGTTTGAAAGTCCACCTTCGGCTTGGTCTTTCTTTTCGAGTTAGCCTTCGGCCGTCCTCGTGTTACCCTTTGTTTGAAAGTCCACCTTCGGCTTGGTCTTTCTTTTTCTAGGTCGCCTTCGGCCGTCCTCGTATTATCTTGGGTTTGAAAGTCCACCTTGGGCTTGGTCTTTCTTTTTGAGTTCGCCTTTGGCCGTCCTCGCGTTACCCTTTGTTTGAAAGTCTACCTTCGGCTTAGTCTTTCTTTTCGAGTTCGCCTTCGGCCGTCCTCGTATTATTTTGTTGTTGGAAAGTCCACCTACGACTTGGTCTTTCTTTTCGAGTTCGCATTCGGCCGTTCTCGTGTTACCCTTTTTTTGAAAGTCCACCATCGGCTTGGTTTTTCTTTTTCGAGTTCGCCTTGGGTCGTCCTCTTATTACCTTGGGTTTGAAAGTCCACAATCGGCTTGGTCTTTCTTTTCGAGTTCGCCTTCGGTCGTCCTCGTGTTACCCTTTGTGTGAAAGTCTACCTTCGACTTGGTCTTTCTTTTTCGAGTTCGCCTTCGGCCATCGTCGTATTATCTTGGGTTTGAAAGTCCACCTTCGACTTGGTCTTTCTTTTCGAGTTCGCCTTCGACTGTCCTCGCGTTACCCTTTATTTGAAAGCCTACCTTCGGCTTAGTCTTTCTTTTCGAGTTCTCCTTCGACCGTCCTCGTATTATTTTGTTGTTTGAAAGTCCACCTTCGGCTTGGTCTTTCTTTCCGAGTTCGCCTTCGGCCGTCCTCGTGTTATCCTTTGTTTGAAAGTCAACCTTCGGCTTGGTCTGTCTTTTTCGAGTTCGCCTTCGGTCGTCCTGGTATTATCTTGGGTTTGAAAGTCCACCTTCGGCTTGGTCTTTCATTTCAGGTTCTCCTTCGGCCATCCTCATGTTACCCTTTGTTTGAAAGTCCACCTTTGGCTTGCTCTTTCTTTTCGAGTTCGCCTTCGTCCGTCCTCGTATTATTTTGTTGTTTGAAAGTCCACCATCGGCTTGGTCTTTCTTTTTCGAGTTCGCTTTCGGCCGTCCTCGTATTATCTTGGGTTTAAAAGTCCACCTTCGGCTTGGTCTTTATTTTCGAGTTCTCCTTCGGCAGTCTTCGTATTATCCTGGGGTTTGAAAGTCCATCTTAGACTTGGTCTTTGTTTTCGAGTTCGCCTTCGGCCGTACTCGCGTTACCCTTTGTTTGAAAGTCTACCTTTGGCTTAGTCATTCTTTTCGAGTTCGCCTTCGGCCGTCCTCGTATTATTTTGTTGTTGGGATGTCCACCTACGGCTTGGTCTTTCTTTTCGAGTTCGCATTCGCCCGTTCTCGTGTTACCCTTTTTTTGAAAGTCCACCTTCGGCTTGGTTTTTCTTTTTCGAGTTCGCCTTGGGTCGCCCTCTTATTACCTTGGGTTTGAAAGTCCACCATCGGCTTGGTCTTTTTTTTCGAGTTCGCCTTAGGCCGTCCTTGTGTTACGCTTTGTGTGAAAGTCTACCTTCGACTTGGTCTTTCTTTTTCGAGTTCGCCTTCGACCATCGTCGTATTATCTTGGGTTTGAAAGTTCACCTTGGGCTTGGTCTTGCTTTTCGAGTTTGCCTTCGGCCATCCTCGTGTTACCCTTTGTTTGAAAGTCCACCTTCGGCTTGGTCTTTCTTTTACTAGGTAGCCTTCGGTCGTCCTCGTATTTTCTTAGGTTTGAAAGTCGACCATTGGCTTGGTCTTTCTTTTTGAGTTCGCCTTTGGCCGTCCTCATGTTACCCTTTGTTTGAAAGTCCACCTTCGACTTGGTCTTTCTTTTTTGAGTTCGCCTTCGGCCATCGTCGTATTATCATGGGTTTGAAAGTCCAGCTTCGGCTTGGTCTTTCTTTTCGAGTTAGCCTTCGGCCGTCCTCGTGTTACCCTTTGTTTGAAAGTCCACCATCGGCTTGGTCTTTCTTTTTCGAGTTCTCCTTCGGCAGTCTTCGTATTATCCTTGGGTTTGAAAGTCCACCTTGGGCTTGGTCTTTCTTTTTGAGTTCGCCTTTGGCCGTCCTCGCGTTACCCTTTGTTTGAAAGTCTACCTTCGGCTTAGTCATTCATTTCGAGTTCGCCTTCGGCCGTCCTCGTATTATTTTGTTGTTGGGATGTCCACCTACGGCTTGGTCTTTCTTTTCGAGTTCGCATTCGGCCGTTCTCGTGTTACCCTTTTTTTGAAAGTCAACCTTCGGCTTGGTTTTTCTTTTTCGAGTTCGCCTTGGGTCGTCCTCTTATTACCTTGGGTTTGAAAGTCCACAATCGGCTTGGTCTTTCTTTTCGAGTTCGCCTTCGGTCGTCCTCGTGTTACCCTTTGTGTGAAAGTCTACCTTCGACTTGGTCTTTCTTTTTCGAGTTCGCCTTCGGCCATCGTCGTATTATCTTGGGTTTGAAAGTCCACCTTCGACTTGGTCTTTCTTTTCGAGTTCTCCTTCGACTGTCCTCGCGTTACCCTTTATTTGAAAGCCTACCTTCGGCTCAGTCTTTCTTTTCGAGTTCTCCTTCGACCGTCCTCGTATTATTTTGTTGTTTGAAAGTCCACCTTCGGCTTGGTCTTTCTTTCCGAGTTCGCCTTCGGCCGTCCTCGTGTTATCCTTTGTTTGAAAGTCAACCTTCGGCTTGGTCTGTCTTTTTTGAGTTCGCCTTCGGTCGTCCTGGTATTATCTTGGGTTTGAAAGTCCACCTTCGGCTTGGTCTTTCATTTCAGGTTCTCCTTCGGCCATCCTCATGTTACCCTTTGTTTGAAAGTCCACCTTTGGCTTGCTCTTTCTTTTCGAGTTCGCCTTCGTCCGTCCTCGTATTATTTTGTTGTTTGAAAGTCCACCATCGGCTTGGTCTTTCTTTTTCGAGTTCGCTTTCGGCCGTCCTCGTATTATCTTGGGTTTAAAAGTCCACCTTCGGCTTGGTCTTTATTTTCGAGTTCTCCTTCGGCAGTCTTCGTATTATCCTGGGGTTTGAAAGTCCATATTAGACTTGGTCTTTGTTTTCGAGTTCGCCTTCGGCTGTACTCGCGTTACCCTTTGTTTGAAAGTCTACCTTTGGCTTAGTCATTCTTTTCGAGTTCGCCTTCGGCCGTCCTCGTATTATTTTGTTGTTGGGATGTCCACCTACGGCTTGGTCTTTCTTTTCGAGTTCGCATTCGCCCGTTCTCGTGTTACCCTTTTTTTGAAAGTCCACCTTCGGCTTGGTTTTTCTTTTTCGAGTTCGCCTTGGGTCGTCCTCTTATTACCTTGGGTTTGAAAGTCCACCATCGGCTTGGTCTTTTTTTTCGAGTTCGCCTTAGGCCGTCCTTGTGTTACGCTTTGTGTGAAAGTCTACCTTCGACTTGGTCTTTCTTTTTCGAGTTCGCCTTCGACCATCGTCGTATTATCTTGGGTTTGAAAGTCCACCTTCGGCTTGGTCTTTCTTTTCGAGTTCTCCTTCGGCCGTCCTTGTGTTACCCTTTGTTTGAAAGTCCACCTTCGGCTTGGTACTCCTTTTTCTAGTTCGCCTTCGGCCGTCCTTGTATTATCTTGGGTTTGAAAGTCCACCTTCGGCTTGGTATTTCTTTTTGAGTTCGCCTTCGACCGTCCTCGTGTTACCCTTTGTTTGAAAGTCCACCTTCGGCTTGCCCTTTCTTTTTTGAGGTCGCCTTCGGCCGTCCTCGTATTATCTTGGGTTTGAAAGTCCACCTTGGGCTTGGTCTTTCTTTTTGAGTTTGCCTTCGGCCGTCCTCGTGTTACCCTTTGTTTGAAAGTTCACCTTCGGCTTGGTCTTTCTTTTTCTAGGTAGCCTTCGGTCGTCCTCGTATTATCTTAGGTTTGAAAGTCGACCATTGGCTTGGTCTTTCTTTTTGAGTTCGCCTTTGGCCGTCCTCATGTTACCCTTTGTTTGAAAGTCCACCTTCGACTTGGTCTTTCTTTTTCGAGTTCGCCTTCGGCCATCGTCGTATTATCTTGGGTTTGAAAGTCCATCTTAGACTTGGTCTTTCTTTTCGAGTTCGCCTTCGGCCATCCTCGTGTTACCCTTTGTTTGAAAGTCCACCTTCGGCTTGGTCTTTCTTTTTCTAGGTCGCCTTCGGTCGTCCTCGTATTATCTTGGGTTTGAAAGTCCACCTTGGGCTTGGTCTTTCTTTTTGAGTTTGCCTTTGGCCGTCCTCGCGTTACCCTTTGTTTGAAAGTCTACCTTCGGCTTAGTCTTTCTTTTCGAGTTCGCCTTCGGCCGTCCTCGTATTATTTTGTTGTTGGAAAGTCCACCTACGGCTTGGTCTTTCTTTTCGAGTTCGCATTCGGCCGTTCTCGTGTTACCCTTTTTTTGAAAGTCCACCTTCGGCTTGGTTTTTCTTTTTCGAGTTCGCCTTGGGTCGTCCTCTTATTACCTTGGGTTTGAAAGTCCACAATCGGCTTGGTCTTTCTTTTCGAGTTCGCCTTTGGTCGTCCTCGTGTTACCCTTTGTGTGAAAGTCTACCTTCGACTTGGTCTTTCTTTTTCGAGTTCGCCTTCGGCCATCGTCGTATTATCTTGGGTTTGAAAGTCCACCTTCGGCTTGGTCTTTCTTTTCGAGTTCGCCTTCGGCCGTCCTCGTGTTACCCTTTGTTTGAAAGTCCACCTTCGGCTTGGTCTTTCTTTTTCTAGGTCGCCTTCGGTCGTCCTCGTATTATCTTAGGTTTGAAAGTCCACCTTGGGCTTGGTCTTTCTTTTTGAGTTCTCCTTTGGCCGTCCTCTTGTTACCCTTTGTTTGGAAGTCCACCTTCGGCTTGGTCTTTCTGTTTCGAGTTCGTCTTAGGCCATCCTCGTATTATCTTGGGTTTGAAAGTCCACCTTCGGCTTGGTCTTTCTTTTCGAGTTCGCCTTCGGCTGTCCTCGCGTTACTCTTTATTTGAAAGCCTACCTTCGGCTTAGTCTTTCTTTTCGAGTTCTTCTTCGACCGTCCTCATATTATTTTGTTGTTTGAAAGTCCACCTTCGGCTTGGTCTTTCTTTCCGAGTTTGCCGTCGGCCGTCCTCGTGTTATCCTTTGTTTGAAAGTCAACCTTCGGCTTGGTCTGTCTTTTTCGAGTTCGCCTTCGGTCGTCCTGGTATTATCTTGGGTTTGAAAGTCCACCTTCGGCTTGGTATTTCATTTCGAGTTCTCCTTCGGCCGTCCTCATGTTACCCTTTGTTTGAAAGTCCACCTTTGGCTTGCTCTTTCTTTTCGAGTTCGCCTTCGTCCGTCCTCGTATTATTTTGTTGTTTGAAAGTCCACCATCGGCTTGGTCTTTCTTTTTCGAGTTCTCCTTCGGCAGTCTTCGTATTATCCTTGGGTTTGAAAGTCCATCTTAGATTTGGTATTTCTTTTCGAGTTCGCCTTCGGCCGTCCTCGCGTTACCCTTTGTTTGAAAGTCTACCTTCGGCTTAGTCATTCATTTCGAGTTCGCCTTCGGCCGTCCTCGTATTATTTTGTTGTTGGGATGTCCACCTACGGCTTGGTCTTTCTTTTCGAGTTCGCATTCGGCCGTTCTCGTGTTACCCTTTTTTTGAAAGTCCACCTTCGGCTTGGTTTTTCTTTTTCGAGTTCGCCTTGGGTCGTCCTCTTATTACCTTGGGTTTGAAAGTCCATCATCGGCTTGGTCTTTCTTTTCGAGTTCGCCTTCGGCCGTCCTTGTGTTACGCTTTGTGTGAAAGTCTACCTTCGACTTGGTCTTTCTTTTTCGAGTTCGCCTTCGACCATCGTCGTATTATCTTGGGTTTGAAAGTCCACCTTCGGCTTCGTCTTTCTTTTCGAGTTCTCCTTCAGTCGTCCTTGTGTTACCCTTTGTTTGAAAGTCCACCTTCGGCTTGGTATTCCTTTTTCTAGTTCGCCTTCGGCCGTCCTTGTATTATCTTGGGTTTGAAAGTCCACCTTCAGCTTGGTATTTATTTTCGAGTTCGCCTTCGGCCATCCTCGTGTTACCCTTTGTTTGAAAGTCCACCTTCGGCTTGCCCTTTCTTTTTTGAGGTCGCCTTCAGCCGTCCTCGTATTATCTTGGGTTTGAAAGTTCACCTTGGGCTTTGTCTTGCTTTTCGAGTTTGCCTTCGGTCGTCCTCGTGTTACCCTTTGTTTGAAAGTCCACCTTCGGCTTGGTCTTTCTTTTCCTAGGTAGCCTTCGGTCGTCCTCGTATTATCTTAGGTTTGAAAGTCGACCATTGACTTGGTCTTTCTTTTTGAGTTTGCCTTTGGCCGTCCTCATGTTACCCTTTGTTTGAAAGTCCACCTTCGACTTGGTCTTTCTTTTTTGAGTTCGCCTTCGGCCATCGTCGTATTATCTTGGGTTTGAAAGTCCATCTTCGGCTTGGTCTTTCTTTTCGAGTTAGCCTTCGGCCGTCCTCGTGTTACCCTTTGTTTGAAAGTCCACCTTCGGCTTGGTCTTTCTTTTTCTAGGTCGCCTTCGGTCGTCCTCGTATTATCTTGGGTTTGAAAGTCCACCTTGGGCTTGGTATTTCTTTTTGAGTTCGCCTATGGTCGTCCTCGCGTTACCCTTTGTTTGAAAGTCTACCTTCGTCTTAGTCTTTCTTTTCGAGTTCGCCTTCGGCCGTCCTCGTATTATTTTGTTGTTGGAAAGTCCACCTACGACTTGGTCTTTCTTTTCGAGTTCGCATTCGGCCATTCTCGTGTTACCCTTTTTTTGAAAGTCCACCTTCGGCTTGGTTTTTCTTTTTCGAGTTCGCCTTGGGTCGTCCTCTTATTACCTTGGGTTTGAAAGTCCACAATCGGCTTGGTCTTTCTTTTCGAGTTCGCCTTCGGTCGCCCTCGTGTTACCCTTTGTGTGAAAGTCTACCTTCGACTTGGTCTTTCTTTTTCGAGTTCGCCTTCGGCCATCGTCGTATTATCTTGGGTTTGAAAGTCCACCTTCGGCTTGGTCTTTCTTTTCGAGTTCGCCTTCGGCCGTCCTCGTGTTACCCTTTGTTTGAAAGTCCACCTTCGGCTTGGTCTTTCTTTTTCGAGTTCGTCTTAGGCCATCCTCGTATTATCTTGGGTTTGAAAGTCCACCTTCGGCCTGGTCTTTCTTTTCGAGTTCGCCTTCGGCTGTCCTCGCATTACCCTTTATTTGAAAGCCTACCTTCGGCTTAGTCTTTCTTTTCGAGTTCTCCTTCGACCGTCCTCGTATTATTTTGTTGTTTGAAAGTCCACCTTCGGCTTGGTCTTTCTTTCCGAGTTCGCCTTCAGTCGTCCTCGTGTTATCCTTTGTTTGAAAGTCAACCTTCGGCTTGGTCTGTCTTTTTCGAGTTCGCCTTCGGTCGTCCAGGTATTATCTTGGGTTTGAAAGTCCACCTTCGGCTTGGTCTTTCATTTCAAGTTCTCCTTCGGCCGTCCTCATGTTACCCTTTGTTTGAAAGTCCACCTTTGGCTTGCTCTTTCTTTTCGAGTTCGCCTTCGTCCGTCCTCGTATTATTTTGTTGTTTGAAAGTCCACCATCGGCTTGGTCTTTCTTTTTCGAGTTCGCTTTCGGCCGTCCTCGTATTATCTTGGGTTTGAAAGTCCACCTTCGGCTTGGTCTTTCTTTTCGAGTTCTTCTTCGGCAGTCTTCGTATTATCCTGGGGTTTGAAAGTCCATCTTAGACTTGGTCTTTCTTTTCGAGTTCGCCTTCGGCCGTCCTCGCGTTACCCTTTGTTTGAAAGTCTACCTTCGGCTTAGTCATTCTTTTCGAGTTCGCCTTCGGCCGTCCTCGTATTATTTTGTTGTTGGGATGTCCACCTACGGCTTGGTCTTTCTTTTCGAGTTCGCATTCGCCCGTTCTCGTGTTACCCTTTTTTTGAAAGTCCACCTTCGGCTTGGTTTTTCTTTTTCGAGTTCGCCTTGGGTCGTCCTCTTATTACCTTGGGTTTGAAAGTCCACAATTGGCTTGGTCTTTCTTTTCGAGTTCGCCTTCGGCCGTCCTTGTGTTACGCTTTGTGTGAAAGTCTACCTTCGAATTGGTCTTTCTTTTTCGAGTTCGCCTTCGACCATCGTCGTATTATCTTGGGTTTGAAAGTCCACCTTCGGCTTGGTCTTTCTTTTCGAGTTCTCCTTCGGCCGTCCTTGTGTTACCCTTTGTTTGAAAGTCCACCTTCGGCTTGGTATTCCTTTTTATAGTTCGCCTTCGGCCGTCATTGTATTATCTTGGGTTTAAAAGTCCACCTTCGGCATGGTATTTCTTTTCGAGTTCGCCTTCGGCCATCCTCGTGTTACCCTTTGTTTGAAAGTCCACCTTCAGCTTGCCCTTTCTTTTTTGAGGTCCCCTTCGGCCGTCCTCGTATTATCTTGGGTTTGAAAGTCCACCTTGGGCTTGGTCTTTCTTTTTGAGTTTGCCTTCGGCCGTCCTCGTGTTACCCTTTGTTTGAAAGTCCACCTTCGGCTTGGTCTTTCTTTTTCTAGGTAGCCTTCGGTCGTCCTCGTATTATCTTAGGTTTGAAAGTCGACCATTGGCTTGATCTTTCTTTTTCAGTTCGCCTTTGGCCGTCCTCATGTTACCCTTTGTTTGAAAGTCCACCTTCGACTTGGTCTTTCTTTTTCGAGTTCGCCTTCGGCCATCGTCGTATTATCTTGGGTTTGAAAGTCCATCTTAGACTCGGTCTTTCTTTTCGAGTTCGCCTTCGGCCGTCCTCGTGTTACCCTTTGTTTGAAAGTCCACCTTCGGCTTGGTTTTTCTTTTTCTAGGTCGCCTTCGGTCGTCCTCGTATTATCTTGGGTTTGAAAGTCCACCTTGGGCTTGGTCTTTATTTTTGAGTTCGCCTTTGGCCGTCCTCGCGTTACCCTTTGTTTGAAAGTCTACCTTCGGCTTAGTCTTTCTTTTCGAGTTCGCCTTCGGCCGTCCTCGTATTATTTTGTTGTTGGAAAGTCCACCTACGGCTTGGTCTTTCTTTTCGAGTTCGCATTCGGCCGTTCTCGTGTTACCCTTTTTTTGAAAGTCCACCTTCGGCTTGGTTTTTATTTTTCGAGTTCGCCTTGGGTCGTCCTCTTATTACCTTGGGTTTGAAAGTCCACAATCGGCTTGGTCTTTCTTTTCGAGTTCGCCTTCGGTCGTCCTCGTGATACCCTTTGTGTGAAAGTCTACCTTCGACTTGGTCTTTCTTTTTCGAGTTCGCCTTCGGCCCTCGTCGTATTATCTTGGGTTTGAAAGTCCACCTTCGGCTTGGTCTTTCTTTTCGAGTTCGCCTTCGGCCGTCCTCGTGTTACCCTTTGTTTGAAAGTCCAACTTCGGCTTGGTCTTTCTTTTTCTAGGTCGCCTTCGGTCGTCCTCGTATTATCTTGGGTTTGAAAGTCCACCTTGGGCTTGGTCTTTCTTTTCGAGTTCGCCTTTGGCCGTCCTCATGTTACCCTTTGTTTGGAAGTCCACCTTCGGCTTGGTCTTTCTTTTTCGAGTTCGTCTTAGGCCATCCTCGTATTATCTTGGGTTTAAAAGTCCACCTTCGGCTTGGTCTTTCTTTTCGAGTTCGCCTTCAGCTGTCCTCGCGTTACCCTTTATTTGAATGCCTACCTTCGGCTTAGTCTTTCTTTTAGAGTTCTCCTTCGACCGTCCTCGTATTATTTTGTTGTTGGAAGTCCACCTTCGGCTTGGTCTTTCTTTCCGAGTTCGCCTTCGGACGTCCTCGTGTTATCCTATGTTTGAAAGTCAACCTTCGGTTTGGTCTGTCTTTTTCGAGTTCGCCTTCGGTCCTCCTGGTATTATCTTGGGTTTGAAAGTCCACCTTCGGCTTGGTCTTTCATTTCGAGTTCTCCTTCGGTCGTCCTCATGTTACCCTTTGTTTAAAAGTCCACCTTTGGCTTGCTCTTTCTTTTCAAGTTCGCCTTCGTCCGTCCTCGTATTATTTTGTTGTTTGAAAGTCCACCATCGGCTTGGTCTTTCTTTTTCGAGTTCGCCTTCGGTCGTCCTCGTATTATCTTGGGTTTGAAAGTCCACCTTCGGCTTGGTCTTTCTTTTCGAGTTCTCCTTCGGCAGTCTTCGTATTATCCTGGGGTTTGAAAGTCCATCTTAGACTTGGTCTTTCTTTTCGAGTTCGCCTTCGGCCGTCCTCGCGTTACCCTTTGTTTGAAAGTCTACCTTCGGCTTAGTCATTCTTTTCGAGTTCGCCTTCGGCAGTCCTCGTATTATTTTGTTGTTGGGATGTCCACCTACGGCTTGGTCTTTCTTTTCGAGTTCGCATTCGCCCGTTCTCGTGTTACCCTTTTTTTGAAAGTCCACCTTCAGCTTGGTTTTTCTTTTTCGAGTTCGCCTTGGGTCGTCCTCTTATTACCTTGGGTTTGAAAGTCCACCATCGGCTTGGTCTTTCTTTTCGAGTTCGCCTTCGGCCGTCCTCGTGTTACCCTTTGTTTGAAAGTCTACCTTCGACTTGGTCTTTCTTTTTCGAGTTCGCCTTCGACCATCGTCGTATTATCTTGGGTTTGAAAGTCCACCTTCGGCTTGGTCTTTCTTTTCGAGTTCTCCTTCGGCCATCCTTGTGTTACCCTTTGTTTGAAAGTCCACCTTCGGCTTGGTATTCCTTTTTCTAGTTCGCCTTCGGTCGTCCTCGTAATATCTTGGGTTTGAAAGTCCACCTCCGGCTTGGTCTTTCATTTCGAGTTCGCCTTCGGCCGTCCTCGTGTTACCCTTTGTTTGAAAGTCCACCTTTGGCTTGCTCTTTCTCTTGAGTTCGCCTTCGGCCGTCCTCGTATTATTTTGTTGTTTGAAAGTCCACCATCGGCTTGGTCTTTCTTTTTCGAGTTCGCCTTCGGCCGTCCTCGTATTATCTTGGGTTTGAAAGTCCACCTTCGGCTTGGTCTTTCTTTTCGTGTTCTCCTTCAGCCGTCTTCGTATTATCCTGGGGTTTGAAAGTCTACCTTCGGCTTGGTCTTTCTTTTCGAGTTCGCATTCGGCCGTTCTCGTGTTACCCTTTTTTTGAAAGTCAACCTTCGGCTTGGTTTTTCATTTTCGAGTTCGCCTTGGGGCGTCCTCTTATTACCTTGGGTTTGAAAGTCCACCATCGGCTTGGTCTTTCTTTTCGAGTTCGCCTTCGGCCGTCCTCGTGCTACCCTTTGTGTGAAAGTCTACCTTCGACTTGGTCTTTCTTTTTCGAGTTCGCCTTCGGCCATCGTCGTATTATCTTGGGTTTGAAAGTCCACCTTCGGCTTGGTCTTTCTTTTCGAGTTCTCCTTCGGCCGTCCTTGTGTTACCCTTTGTTTGAAAGTCCACCTTCGGCTTGGTATTCCTTTTTCTAGTTCGCCTTCGGCCGTCCTCGTATTATCTTGGGTTTGAAGATCCACCTTCGGCTTGGTATTTCTTTTCGAGTCCGCCTTCGGCCATCCTCGTGTTACCCTTTGTTTGAAAGTCCACCTCCGGCTTGCCCTTTCTTTTTTGAGGTCGCCTTCGGCCGTCCTCGTATTCTCTTGGGTTTGAAAGTCCACCTTGGGCTTGGTCTTTCTTTTTGAGTTCGCCTTCGGCCGTCCTCGTGTTACCCTTTGTTTGAAAGTCCACCTTCGCCTTGGTCTTTCTTTTTCTAGGTAGCCTTCGGTCGTACTCGTATTATCTGGGGTTTGAAAGTCGACCATTGGCTTGGTCTTTCTTTTTGAGTTCGCCTTTGGCCGTCCTCATGTTACCCTTTGTTTGAAAGTCCACCCTCGACTTGGTCTTTCTTTTTCGAGTTCGCCTTCGGCCATCGTCGTATTATCTTGGGTTTGAAAGTCCACATTCGGCTTGGTCTTTCTTTTCAAGTTCGCCTTCGGCCGTCCTCGTGTTACCCTTTGTTTGAAAGTCCACCTTCGGCTTGGTCTTTCTTTTTCTAGGTCGCCTTCGATCATCCTCGTATTATCTTGGGTTTGAAAGTCCACCTTGGGCTTGGTCATTCTTTTTGAGTTCGCCTTTGGGCGTCCTCGCGTTACCCTTTGTTTGAAAGTCTACCTTCGGCTTAGTCTTTCTTTTCGAGTTCGCCTTCGGCCGTCCTCGTATTATTTTCTTGTTGGAAAGTCCACCTACGGCTTGGTCTTTCTTTTCGAGTTCGCATTCGGCCGTTCTCGTGTTACCCTTTTTTTGGAAGTCCACCTTCGGCTTGGGTTTTCTTTTTCGAGTTCGCCTTGGGTCGTCCTCTTATTACCTTGGGTTTGAAAGTCCACCATCGGTTTGGTCTTTCTTTTCGAGTTGGCCTTCGGCCGTCCTCGTGTTACCCTTTGTGTGAAAGTCTACCTTCGACTTGGTCTTTCTTTTTCGAGTTCGCCTTCGGCCATCGTCGTATTATCTTGGGTTTGAAAGTCCACCTTCAGCTTGGTCTTTCTTTTCGAGTTCTCCTTCGGCCGTCCTTGTGTTACCCTTTGTTTGAAACTCCACCTTCGGCTTGGTATTCCTTTTTCTAGTTCGCCTTCGACCGTCCTCGTATTATCTTGGGTTTGAAAGTCCACCTTCGGCCTGGTATTTCTTTTCGATTTCGCCTTCGGCCATCCTCGTGTTACCCTTTGTTTGAAAGTCCACCTTCGGCTTGCCCTTAATTTTTTGAGGTCGCCTTCGGCCGTCCTCGTATTATCTTGGGTTTGAAAGTCCACCTTGGGCTTGGTCTTTCTTTTCGAGTTCGCCTTCGGCCATCCTCGTGTTACCCTTTGTTTGAAAGTCCACCTTCGGCTTGGTCTTTCTTTTTCTAGGTAGCCTTCGGTCGTCCTCGTATTATCTTGGGTTTGATAGTCGACCATTGGCTTGGTCTTTCTTTTTGAGTTCGCCTTTGGCCGTCCTTATGTTACCCTTTGTTTGAAAGTCCACCCTCGACTTGGTCTTTCTTTTTCGAGTTCGCCTTCGCCCATCGTCGTATTATCTTGGGTTTGAAAGTCCACCTTCGGCTTGGTCTTTCTTTTCGAGTTCGCCTTCGGCTGTCCTCGTGTTACCCTTTGTTTGAAAGTCCACCTTCGGCTTGGTCTTTCTTTTTCTAGGTCGCCTTCGATCGTCCTCGTATTATCATGGGTTTGAAAGTCCACCTTGGGCTTGGTCTTTCTTTTTGAGTTCGCCTTTGTCCGTCCTCGCGTTACCCTTTGTTTGATAGTCTACCTTCGGCTTAGTCTTTCTTTTCGAGTTCGCCTTCGGCCGTCCTCGTATTATTTTGTTGTTGGAAAGTCCACCTACTGCTTGGTCTTTCTATTCGAGTTCGCATTCGGCCGTTCTCGTGTTACCCTTTTTTTGAAAGTCTACCTTCGGCTTGGGTTTTCTTTTTCTAGTTCGCCTTGGGTCGTCCTCTTATTACCTTGGGTTTGAAAGTCCACCATCGGCTTGGTCTTTCTTTTCGAGTTCGCCTTCGGCCGTCCTCGTGTTACCCTTTGTGTGAAAGTCTACCTTCGACTTGGTCTTTCTTTTTCGAGTTCGCCTTCGTCCATCGTCGTATTATCTTGGGTTTGAAAGTCCACCTTCGGCTTGGTCTTTCTTTTCGAGTTCTCCTTCGGCCGTCCTAGTGTTACCCTTTGTTTGAAAGTCCACCTTCGGCTTGGTATTCCTTTTTCTAGTTCGCCTTCGGCCGTCCTCGTATTATCTTGGGTTTGAAAGTCCACCTTCGGCTTGGTATTTCTTTTCGAGTTCGCCTTCGGCCATCCTCGTGTTACCCTTTGTTTGAAAGTCCACCTTCGGCTTGCCCTTAATTTTTTGAGGTCGCCTTCGGCCGTCCTCGTATTATCTTGGGTTTGAAAGTCCACCTTGGGCTTGGTCTTTCTTTTCGAGTTCGCCTTCGGCCGTCCTCGTGTTACCCTTTGTTTGAAAGTCCACCTTCGGCTTGGTCTTTCTTTTTCTAGGTAGCCTTCGGTAGTCCTCGTATTATCTTGGGTTTGAAAGTCGACCCTTGGCTTGGTCTTTCTTTTTGAGTTCGCCTTTGGTCGTCCTTATGTTACCCTTTGTTTGAAAGTCCACCCTCGACTTGGTCTTTCTTTTTCTAGTTCGCCTTCGGCCATCGTCGTATTATCTTGGGTTTGAAAGTCCACCTTCGGCTTGGTCTTTCTTTTCGAGTTCGCCTTCGGCAGTCCTCGTGTTACCCTTTGTTTGAAAGTCCACCTTCGGCTTGGTCTTTCTTTTTCAAGGTCGCCTTCGATCGTCCTCGTATTATCTTGGGTTTGAAAGTCCACCTTGGGCTTGGTCTTTCTTTTTGAGTTCACCTTTGTCCGTCCTCGCGTTACCCTTTGTTTGATAGTCTACCTTCGGCTTAGTCTTTCTTTTCGAGTTCGCCTTCGGCCGTCCTCGTATTATTTTGTTGTTGGAAAGTCCACCTACGGCTTGGTCTTTCTTTTCGAGTTTGCATTCGGCCGTTCTCGTGTTACCCTTTTTTTGAAAGTCCACCTTCGGCTTGGGTTTTCTTTTTCGAGTTCGCCTTGGGTCGTCCTCTTATTACCTTTAGTTTGAAAGTCCACCATCAGCTTGGTCTTTCTTTTCGAGTTCGCCTTCGGCCGTCCTCGTGTTTCCCTTTGTGTGAAAGTCTACCTTCGACTTGGTCTTTCTTTTTCGAGTTCGCCTTCGGCCATCGTCGTATTATCTTGGGTTTGAAAGTCCACCTTCGGCGTGGTCTTTCTTTTCGAGTTCTCCTTCGGCCGTCCTTGTGTTACCCAATGTTTGACAGGCCACCTTCGGCTTGGTATTCCTTTTTCTAGTTCGCCTTCGGTTGTCCTCATATTATCTTGGGTTTGAAAGTCCACCTTCGGCTTGGTATTTCTTTTCGAGTTCACCTTCGGCCATCCTCGTGTTACCCTTTGTTTGAAAGTCCACCTTCGGCTTGCCCTTTCTTTTTTGAGGTCGCCTTCGGCCGTCCTCGTATTATCTTGGGTTTGAAGGTCCACCTTGGGCTTGGTCTTTCTTTTTGAGTTCGCCTTCGGCCGTCCTTGTGTTACCCTTTGTTTGAAAGTTCACCTTCGGCTTGGTCTTTCTTTTTCTAGGTAGCCTTCGGTCGTACTCGTATTATCTTGGGTTTGAAAGTCGACCATTGGCTTGGTCTTTCTTTTTGAGTTCCCCTTTGGCCGTCCTCATGTTACCCTTTGTTTGAAAGTCCACCCTCGACTTGGTGTTTCTTTTTCGAGTTCGCCTTCGGCCATCGTCGTATTATCTTGGGTTTGAAAGTCCACCTTCGGCTTGGTCTTTCTTTTCGAGTTCGCCTTCGGCCGTCCTCGTGTTACCCTTTGTTTGAAAGTCCACCTTCGGCTTGGTCTTTCTTTTTCTAGGTCGCCTTCGATCGTCCTCGTATTATCTTGGGTTTGAAAGTCCACCTTGGGCTTGGTCTTTCTTTTTGAGTTAGCCTTTGGGCATCCTCGCGTTACCCTTTGTTTGAAAGTCTACCTTCGGCTTAGTCTTTCTTTTCGAGTTCGCCTTCGGCCGTCCTCGTATTATTTTGTTGTTGGAAAGTCCACCTACGGCTTGGTCTTTCTTTACGAGTTCGCATTCGGCCGTTCTCGTGTTACCCTTTTTTTGCAAGTCCACATTCGGCTTTGGTTTTCTTTTTCGAGTTCGCCTTGGGTCGTCCTCTTATTACCTTGGGTTTGAAAGTCCACCATCGGCTTGGTCTTTCTTTTCGAGTTCGCCTTCGGCCGTCCTCGTGTTACCCTTTGTGTGAAAGTCTACCTTCGACTTGGTCTTTCTTTTTCGAGTTCGCCTTCGGCCATCGTCGTATTATCTTGGGTTTGAAAGTCCACCTTCGGCTTGGTCTTTCTTTTCGAGTTCTCCTTCGGCCGTCCTTGTGTTACCCTTTGTTTGAAAGTCCACCTTCGGCTTGGTATTCCTTTTTCTAGTTCGCCTTCGGCCGTCCTCGTATTATCTTGGGTTTGAAAGTCCACCTTCGGCTTGGTATTTCTTTTCGAGTTCGCCTTCGGCCATCCTCGTGTTACCCTTTGTTTGAAAGTCCACCTTCGGCTTGCCCTTAATTTTTTGAGGTCGCCTTCGGCCGTCCTCGTATTATCTTGGGTTTGAAAGTCCACCTTGGGCTTGGTCTTTCTATTCGAGTTCGCCTTCAGCCGTCCTCGTGTTACCCTTTGTTTGAAAGTCCACCTTCGGCTTGGTCTTTCTTTTTCTAGGTAGCCTTCGGTAGTCCTCGTATTATCTTGGGTTTGAAAGTCGACCCTTGGCTTGGTCTTTCTTTTTGAGTTCGCCTTTGGCCGTCCTTATGTTACCCTTTGTTTGAAAGTCCACCCTCGACTTGGTCTTTCTTTTTCTAGTTCGCCTTAGGCCATCGTCGTATTATCTTGGGTTTGAAAGTCCACCTTCGGCTTGGTCTTTCTTTTCGAGTTCGCCTTCGGCTGTCCTCGTGTTACCCTTTGTTTGAAAGTCCACCTTCGGCTTGGTCTTTCTTTTTCTAGGTCGCCTTCGATCGTCCTCGTATTATCTTGGGTTTGAAAGTCCACCTTGGGCTTGGTCTTTCTTTTTGAGTTCGCCTTTGTCCGTCCTCGCGTTACCCTTTGTTTGATATTCTACCTTCGGCTTAGTCTTTCTTTTCGAGTTCGCCTTCGGCCGTCCTCGTATTATTTTGTTGTTGGAAAGTCCACCTACGGCTTGGTCTTTCTTTTCGAGTTCGCATTCGGTCGTTCTCGTGTTATCCTTTTTTTGAAAGTCCACCTTCGGCTTGGGTTTTCTTTTTCGAGTTTGCCTTGGGTTGTCCTCTTATTACCTTGGGTTTGAAAGTCCACCATCGGCTTGGTCTTTCTTTTCGAGTTCGCCTTCGGCCGTCCTCGTGTTACCCTTTGTGTGAAAGTCTACCTTCGACTTGGTCTTTCTTTTTCGAGTTCGCCTTCGGCCATCGTCGTATTATCTTGGGTTTGAAAGTCCACCTTCGGCTTGGTATTTCTTTTCGAGTTCGCCTTCGGCCATCCTCGTGTTACCCTTTGTTTGAAAGTCCACCTTCGACTTGCCCTTAATTTTTTGACGTCGCCTTCGGCCGTCCTCGTATTATCTTGGGTTTGAAAGTCCACCTTGGGCTTGGTCTTTCTTTTCGAGTTCGCCTTCGGCCGTCCTCGTGTTACCCTTTGTTTGAAAGTCCACCTTCGGCTTGGTCTTTCTTTTTCTAGGTCGCCTTTGATCGTCCTCGTATTATCTTGGGTTTGAAAGTCCACCTTGGGCTTGGTCTTTCTTTTTGAGTTCGCCTTTGTCCGTCCTCGCGTTACCCTTTGTTTGATAGTCTACCTTCGGCTTAGTCTTTCTTTTCGAGTTCGCCTTCGGCCGTCCTCGTATTATTTTGTTGTTGGAAAGTCCACCTACGGCTTGGTCTTTCTTTTCGAGTTCGCATTCGGTCGTTCTCGTGTTACCCTTTTTTTGAAAGTCCACCTTCGGCTTGGGTTTTCTTTTTCTAGTTCGCCTTGGGTCGTCCTCTTATTACCTTGGGTTTGAAAGTCCACCATCGGCTTGGTCATTCTTTTCGAGTTCACCTTCGGCCGTCCTCGTGTTACCCTTTGTGTGAAAGTCTACCTTCGACTTGGTCTTTCTTTTTCAAGTTCGCCTTCGTCCATCGTCGTATTATCTTGGGTTTGAAAGTCCACCTTCGGCTTGGTGTTTCTTTTCGAGTTCTCCTTCGGCCGTCCTTGTGTTACCCTTTGTTTGAAAGTCCACCTTCGGCTTGGTATTCCTTTTTCTAGTTCGCCTTCGGTCGTCCTCGTATTATCTTGGGTTTGAAAGTCCACCTTCGGCTTGGTATTTCTTTTCGAGTTCGCCTTCGGCCATCCTCGTGTTACCCTTTGTTTGAAAGTCCACCTTCGGCTTGCCCTTAATTTTTTGAGGTCGCCTTCGGCCGTCCTCGTATTATCTAGGGTTTGAAAGTCCACCTTGGGCTTGGTCTTTCTTTTCGAGTTCGCCTACGGCCGTCCTCGTGTTACCCTTTGTTTGAAAGTCCACCTTCGGCTTGGTCTTTCTTTTTCTAGGTAGCCTTCGGTCGTCCTCGTATTATCTTGGGTTTGAAAGTCGACCATTGGCTTGGTCTTTCTTTTTGAGTTCGCCTTTGGCCGTCCTTATGTTACCCTTTGTTTGAAAGTCCACCCTCGACTTGGTCTTTTTTTTTCGAGTTCGCCTTCGGCCATCGTCGTATTATCTTGGGTTTGAAAGTCCACCTTCGGCTTGGTCTTTCTTTTCGAATTCGCCTTCGGCTGTCCTCGTGTTACCCTTTGTTTGAAAGTCCACCTTCGGCTTGGTCTTTCTTTTTCTAGGTCGCCTTCGATCGTCCTCGTATTATCTTGGGTTTGAAAGTCCACCTTGGGCTTGGTCTTTCTTTTTGAGTTCGCCTTTGTCCGTCCTCGCGTTAACCTTTGTTTGATAGTCTACCTTCGGCTTAGTCTTTCTTTTCGAGTTCGCCTTCGGCCGTCCTCGTATTATTTTGTTGTTGGAAAGTCCACCTACGGCTTGGTCTTTCTATTCGAGTTCGCATTCGGCCGTTCTCGTGTTACCCTTTTTTTGAAAGTCCACCTTCGGCTTGGGTTTTCTTTTTCTAGTTCGCCTTGGGTCGTCCTCTTATTACCTTGGGTTTGAAAGTCCATCATCGGCTTGGTCTTTCTTTTCGAGTTCGCCTTCGGCCGTCCTCGTGTTACCCTTTGTGTGAAAGTCTACCTTCGACTTGGTCTTTCTTTTTCGAGTTCGCCTTCGTCCATCGTCGTATTATCTTGGGTTTGAAAGTCCACCTTCGGCTTGGTGTTTCTTTTCGAGTTCTCCTTCGGCCGTCCTTGTGTTACCCTTTGTTTGAAAGTCCACCTTCGGCTTGGTATTCCTTTTTCTAGTTCGCCTTCGGCCGTCCTCGTATTATCTTGGGTTTGAAAGTCCACCTTCGGCTTGGTATTTCTTTTCGAGTTCGCCTTCGGCCATCCTCGTGTTACCCTTTGTTTGAAAGTCCACCTTCGGCTTGCCCTTAATTTTTTGAGGTCGCCTTCGGCCGTCCTCGTATTATCTAGGGTTTGAAAGTCCACCTTGGGCTTGGTCTTTCTTTTCGAGTTCGCCTTCGGCCGTCCTCGTGTTACCCTTTGTTTGAAAGTCCACCTTCGGCTTGGTCTTTCTTTTTCTAGGTAGCCTTCGGTAGTCCTCGTATTATCTTGGGTTTGAAAGTCGACCCTTGGCTTGGTCTTTCTTTTTGAGTTCGCCTTTGGGCGTCCTTATGTTACCCTTTGTTTGAAAGTTCACCCTCGACTTGGTCTTTCTTTTTCTAGTTCGCCTTCGGCCATCGTCGTATTATCTTGGGTTTGAAAGTCCACCTTCGGCTTGGTCTTTCTTTTCGAGTTCGCCTTCGGCTGTCCTCGTGTTACCCTTTGTTTGAAAGTCCACCTTCGGCTTGGTCTTTCTTTTTCAAGGTCGCCTTCGATCGTCCTCGTATTATCTTGGGTTTGAAAGTCCACCTTGGGCTTGGTCTTTCTTTTTGAGTTCACCTTTGTCCGTCCTCGCGTTACCCTTTGTTTGATAGTCTACCTTCGGCTTAGTCTTTCTTTTCGAGTTCGCCTTCGGCCGTCCTCGTATTATTTTGTTGTTGGAAAGTCCACCTACGGCTTGGTCTTTCTTTTCGAGTTCGCATTCGGCCGTTCTCGTGTTACCCTTTTTTTGAAAGTCCACCTTCGGCTTGGGTTTTCTTTTTCGAGTTCGCCTTGGGTCGTCCTCTTATTACCTTTAGTTTGAAAGTCCACCATCAGCTTGGTCTTTCTTTTCGAGTTCGCCTTCGGCCGTCCTCGTGTTACCCTTTGTGTGAAAGTCTACCTTCGACTTGGTCTTTCTTTTTCGAGTTCGCCTTCGGCCATCGTCGTATTATCTTGGGTTTGAAAGTCCACCTTCGGCTTGGTCTTTCTTTTCGAGTTCTCCTTCGGCCGTCCTTGTGTTACCCTTTGTTTGACAGGCCACCTTCGGCTTGGTATTCCTTTTTCTAGTTCGCCTTCGGTTGTCCTCATATTATCTTGGGTTTGAAAGTCCACCTTCGGCTTGGTATTTCTTTTCGAGTTCACCTTCGGCCATCCTCGTGTTACCCTTTGTTTGAAAGTCCACCTTCGGCTTGCCCTTTCTTTTTTGAGGTCGCCTTCGGCCGTCCTCGTATTATCTTGGGTTTGAAAGTCCACCTTGGGCTTGGTCTTTCTTTTTGAGTTCGCCTTCGGCCGTCCTCGTGTTACCCTTTGTTTGAAAGTTCACCTTCGGCTTGGTCTTTCTTTTTCTAGGTAGCCTTCGGTCGTACTCGTATTATCTTGGGTTTGAAAGTCGACCATTGGCTTGGTCTTTCTTTTTGAGATCCCCTTTGGCCGTCCTCATGTTACCCTTTGTTTGAAAGTCCACCCTCGACTTGGTCTTTCTTTTTCGAGTTCGCCTTCGGCCATCGTCGTATTATCTTGGGTTTGAAAGTCCACCTTCGGCTTGGTATTTCTTTTCGAGTTCGCCTTCGGCTGTCCTCGTGTTACCCTTTGTTTGAAAGTCCACCTTCGGCTTGGTCTTTCTTTTTCTAGGTCGCCTTCGATCGTCCTCGTATTATCTTGGGTTTGAAAGGTCACCTTGGGCTTGGTCTTTCTTTTTGAGTTAGCCTTTGGGCGTCCTCGCGTTACCCTTTGTTTGAAAGTCTACCTTCGGCTTAGTCTTTCTTTTCGAGTTCGCCTTCGGCCGTCCTCGTATTATTTTGTTGTTGGAAAGTCCACCTACGGCTTGGTCTTTCTTTACGAGTTCGCATTCGGCCGTTCTCGTGTTACCCTTTTTTTGCAAGTCCACATTCGGCTTTGGTTTTCTTTTTAGAGTTCGCCTTGGGTCGTCCTCTTATTACCTTGGGTATGAAAGTCCACCATCGGCTTGGTCTTTCTTTTCGAGTTCGCCTTCGGCCGTCCTCGTGTTACCCTTTGTGTGAAAGTCTACCTTCGACTTGGTCTTTCTTTTTCGAGTTCGCCTTCGGCCATCGTTGTATTATCTTGGGTTTGAAAGTCCACCTTCGGCTTGGTCTTTCTTTTCGAGTTCTCCTTCGGCCGTCCTTGTGTTACCCTTTGTTTGAAAGTCCACCTTCGGCTTGGTATTCCTTTTTCTAGTTTGCCTTCGGCCGTCCTCGTATTATCTTGGGTTTGAAAGTCCACCTTCGGCTTGGTATTTCTTTTCGAGTTCGCCTTCGGCCATCCTCGTGTTACCCTTTGTTTGAAAGTCCACCTTCGGCTTGCCCTTAATTTTTTGAGGTCGCCTTCGGCCGTCCTCGTATTATCTAGGGTTTGAAAGTCCACCTTGGGCTTGGTCTTTCTTTTCGAGTTCGCCTTCGGCCGTCCTCGTATTATTTTGTTGTTGGAAAGTCCACCTACGGCTTGGTCTTTCTATTCGAGTTCGCATTCGGCCGTTCTCGTGTTACCCTTTTTTTGAAAGTCCACCTTCGGCTTGGGTTTTCTTTTTCTAGTTCGCCTTGGGTCGTCCTCTTATTACCTTGGGTTTGAAAGTCCACCATCGGCTTGGTCTTTCTTTTCGAGTTCGCCTTCGGCCGTCCTCGTGTTACCCTTTGTGTGAAAGTCTACCTTCGACTTGGTCTTTCTTTTTCGAGTTCGCCTTCGTCCATCGTCGTATTATCTTGGGTTTGAAAGTCCACCTTCGGCTTGGTGTTTCTTTTCGAGTTCTCCTTCGGCCGTCCTTGTGTTACCCTTTGTTTGAAAGTCCACCTTCGGCTTGGTATTCCTTTTTCTAGTTCGCCTTCGGCCGTCCTCGTATTATCTTGGGTTTGAAAGTCCACCTTCGGCTTGGTATTTCTTTTCGAGTTCGCCTTCGGCCATCCTCGTGTTACCCTTTGTTTGAAAGTCCACCTTCGGCTTGCCCTTAATTTTTTGAGGTCGCCTTCGGCCGTCCTCGTATTATCTAGGGTTTGAAAGTCCACCTTGGGCTTGGTCTTTCTTTTCGAGTTCGCCTTCGGCCGTCCTCGTGTTACCCTTTGTTTGAAAGTCCACCTTCGGCTTGGTCTTTCTTTTTCTAGGTAGCCTTCGGTAGTCCTCGTATTATCTTGGGTTTGAAAGTCGACCCTTGGCTTGGTCTTTCTTTTTGAGTTCGCCTTTGGGCGTCCTTATGTTACCCTTTGTTTGAAAGTTCACCCTCGACTTGGTCTTTCTTTTTCTAGTTCGCCTTCGGCCATCGTCGTATTATCTTGGGTTTGAAAGTCCACCTTCGGCTTGGTCTTTCTTTTCGAGTTCGCCTTCGGCTGTCCTCGTGTTACCCTTTGTTTGAAAGTCCACCTTCGGCTTGGTCTTTCTTTTTCAAGGTCGCCTTCGATCGTCCTCGTATTATCTTGGGTTTGAAAGTCCACCTTGGGCTTGGTCTTTCTTTTTGAGTTCACCTTTGTCCGTCCTCGCGTTACCCTTTGTTTGATAGTCTACCTTCGGCTTAGTCTTTCTTTTCGAGTTCGCCTTCGGCCGTCCTCGTATTATTTTGTTGTTGGAAAGTCCACCTACGGCTTGGTCTTTCTTTTCGAGTTCGCATTCGGCCGTTCTCGTGTTACCCTTTTTTTGAAAGTCCACCTTCGGCTTGGGTTTTCTTTTTCGAGTTCGCCTTGGGTCGTCCTCTTATTACCTTTAGTTTGAAAGTCCACCATCAGCTTGGTCTTTCTTTTCGAGTTCGCCTTCGGCCGTCCTCGTGTTACCCTTTGTGTGAAAGTCTACCTTCGACTTGGTCTTTCTTTTTCGAGTTCGCCTTCGGCCATCGTCGTATTATCTTGGGTTTGAAAGTCCACCTTCGGCTTGGTCTTTCTTTTCGAGTTCTCCTTCGGCCGTCCTTGTGTTACCCTTTGTTTGACAGGCCACCTTCGGCTTGGTATTCCTTTTTCTAGTTCGCCTTCGGTTGTCCTCATATTATCTTGGGTTTGAAAGTCCACCTTCGGCTTGGTATTTCTTTTCGAGTTCACCTTCGGCCATCCTCGTGTTACCCTTTGTTTGAAAGTCCACCTTCGGCTTGCCCTTTCTTTTTTGAGGTCGCCTTCGGCCGTCCTCGTATTATCTTGGGTTTGAAAGTCCACCTTGGGCTTGGTCTTTCTTTTTGAGTTCGCCTTCGGCCGTCCTCGTGTTACCCTTTGTTTGAAAGTTCACCTTCGGCTTGGTCTTTCTTTTTCTAGGTAGCCTTCGGTCGTACTCGTATTATCTTGGGTTTGAAAGTCGACCATTGGCTTGGTCTTTCTTTTTGAGATCCCCTTTGGCCGTCCTCATGTTACCCTTTGTTTGAAAGTCCACCCTCGACTTGGTCTTTCTTTTTCGAGTTCGCCTTCGGCCATCGTCGTATTATCTTGGGTTTGAAAGTCCACCTTCGGCTTGGTATTTCTTTTCGAGTTCGCCTTCGGCTGTCCTCGTGTTACCCTTTGTTTGAAAGTCCACCTTCGGCTTGGTCTTTCTTTTTCTAGGTCGCCTTCGATCGTCCTCGTATTATCTTGGGTTTGAAAGGTCACCTTGGGCTTGGTCTTTCTTTTTGAGTTAGCCTTTGGGCGTCCTCGCGTTACCCTTTGTTTGAAAGTCTACCTTCGGCTTAGTCTTTCTTTTCGAGTTCGCCTTCGGCCGTCCTCGTATTATTTTGTTGTTGGAAAGTCCACCTACGGCTTGGTCTTTCTTTACGAGTTCGCATTCGGCCGTTCTCGTGTTACCCTTTTTTTGCAAGTCCACATTCGGCTTTGGTTTTCTTTTTAGAGTTCGCCTTGGGTCGTCCTCTTATTACCTTGGGTATGAAAGTCCACCATCGGCTTGGTCTTTCTTTTCGAGTTCGCCTTCGGCCGTCCTCGTGTTACCCTTTGTGTGAAAGTCTACCTTCGACTTGGTCTTTCTTTTTCGAGTTCGCCTTCGGCCATCGTTGTATTATCTTGGGTTTGAAAGTCCACCTTCGGCTTGGTCTTTCTTTTCGAGTTCTCCTTCGGCCGTCCTTGTGTTACCCTTTGTTTGAAAGTCCACCTTCGGCTTGGTATTCCTTTTTCTAGTTTGCCTTCGGCCGTCCTCGTATTATCTTGGGTTTGAAAGTCCACCTTCGGCTTGGTATTTCTTTTCGAGTTCGCCTTCGGCCATCCTCGTGTTACCCTTTGTTTGAAAGTCCACCTTCGGCTTGCCCTTAATTTTTTGAGGTCGCCTTCGGCCGTCCTCGTATTATCTAGGGTTTGAAAGTCCACCTTGGGCTTGGTCTTTCTTTTCGAGTTCGCCTTCGGCCGTCCTCGTGTTACCCTTTGTTTGAAAGTCCACCTTCGGCTTGGTGTTTCTTTTTCTAGGTAGCCTTCGGTAGTCCTCGTATTATCTTGGGTTTGAAAGTCGACCCTTGGCTTGGTCTTTCTTTTTGAGTTCGCCTTTGGCCGTCCTTATGTTACCCTTTGTTTGAAAGTCCACCCTCGACTTGGTCTTTCTTTTTCTAGTTCGCCTTCGGCCATCGTCGTATTATCTTGGGTTTGAAAGTCCACCTTCGGCTTGGTCTTTCTTTTCGAGTTCGCCTTCGGCTGTCCTCGTGTTACCCTTTGTTTGAAAGTCCACCTTCGGCTTGGTCTTTCTTTTTCTAGGTCGCCTTCGATCGTCCTCGTATTATCTTGGGTTTGAAAGTCCACCTTGGGCTTGGTCTTTCTTTTTGAGTTCGCCTTTGTCCGTCCTCGCGTTACCCTTTGTTTGATAGTCTACCTTCGGCTTAGTCTTTCTTTTTGAGTTCGCCTTCGGCCGTCCTCGTATTATTTTGTTGTTGGAAAGTCCACCTACGGCTTGGTCTTTCTTTTCGAGTTCGCATTCGGTCGTTCTCGTGTTACCCTTTTTTTGAAAGTCCACCTTCGGCTTGGGTTTTCTTTTTCGAGTTCGCCTTGGGTCGTCCTCTTATTACCTTGGGTTTGAAAGTCCACCATCGGCTTGGTCTTTCTTTTCGAGTTCGCCTTCGGCCGTCCTCGTGTTACCCTTTGTGTGAAAGTCTACCTTCGACTTGGTCTTTCTTTTTCGAGTTCGCCTTCGGCCATCGTCGTATTATCTTGGGTTTGAAAGTCCACCTTCGGCTTGGTCTTTCTTTTCGAGTTCTCCTTCGGCCGTCCTTGTGTTACCCTTTGATTGAAAGTCCACCTTCGGCTGGGTATTCCTTTTTCTAGTTCGCCTTCGGCCGTCCTCGTATTATCTTGGGTTTGAAAGTCCACCTTCGGCTTGGAATTTCTTTTCGAGTTCGCCTTCGGCCATCCTCGTGTTACCCTTTGTTTGAAAGTCCACCTTCGGCTTGCCCTTAATTTTTTGACGTCGCCTTCGGCCGTCCTCGTATTATCTTGGGTTTGAAAGTCCACCTTGGGCTTGGTCTTTCTTTTCGAGTTCGCCTTCGGCCGTCCTCGTGTTACCCTTTGTTTGAAAGTCCACCTTCGGCTTGGTCTTTCTTTTTCTAGGTCGCCTTCGATCGTCCTCGTATTATCTTGGGTTTGAAAGTCCACCTTGGGCTTGGTCTTTCTTTTTGAGTTCGCCTTTGTCCGTCCTCGCGTTACCCTTTGTTTGATATTCTACCTTCGGCTTAGTCTTTCTTTTCGAGTTCGCCTTCGGCCGTCCTCGTATTATTTTGTTGTTGGAAAGTCCACCTACGGCTTGGTCTTTCTTTTCGAGTTCGCATTCGGTCGTTCTCGTGTTATCCTTTTTTTGAAAGTCCACCTTCGGCTTGGGTTTTCTTTTTCGAGTTTGCCTTGGGTTGTCCTCTTATTACCTTGGGTTTGAAAGTCCACCATCGGCTTGGTCTTTCTTTTCGAGTTCGCCTTCGGCCGTCCTCGTGTTACCCTTTGTGTGAAAGTCTACCTTCGACTTGGTCTTTCTTTTTCGAGTTCGCCTTCGGCCATCGTCGTATTATCTTGGGTTTGAAAGTCCACCTTCGGCTTGGTATTTCTTTTCGAGTTCGCCTTCGGCCATCCTCGTGTTACCCTTTGTTTGAAAGTCCACCTTCGACTTGCCCTTAATTTTTTGACGTCGCCTTCGGCCGTCCTCGTATTATCTTGGGTTTGAAAGTCCACCTTGGGCTTGGTCTTTCTTTTCGAGTTCGCCTTCGGCCGTCCTCGTGTTACCCTTTGTTTGAAAGTCCACCTTCGGCTTGGTCTTTCTTTTTCTAGGTCGCCTTTGATCGTCCTCGTATTATCTTGGGTTTGAAAGTCCACCTTGGGCTTGGTCTTTCTTTTTGAGTTCGCCTTTGTCCGTCCTCGCGTTACCCTTTGTTTGATAGTCTACCTTCGGCTTAGTCTTTCTTTTCGAGTTCGCCTTCGGCCGTCCTCGTATTATTTTGTTGTTGGAAAGTCCACCTACGGCTTGGTCTTTCTTTTCGAGTTCGCATTCGGTCGTTCTCGTGTTACCCTTTTTTTGAAAGTCCACCTTCGGCTTGGGTTTTCTTTTTCTAGTTCGCCTTGGGTCGTCCTCTTATTACCTTGGGTTTGAAAGTCCACCATCGGCTTGGTCATTCTTTTCGAGTTCGCCTTCGGCCGTCCTCGTGTTACCCTTTGTGTGAAAGTCTACCTTCGACTTGGTCTTTCTTTTTCAAGTTCGCCTTCGTCCATCGTCGTATTATCTTGGGTTTGAAAGTCCACCTTCGGCTTGGTGTTTCTTTTCGAGTTCTCCTTCGGCCGTCCTTGTGTTACCCTTTGTTTGAAAGTCCACCTTCGGCTTGGTATTCCTTTTTCTAGTTCGCCTTCGGCCGTCCTCGTATTATCTTGGGTTTGAAAGTCCACCTTCGGCTTGGTATTTCTTTTCGAGTTCGCCTTCGGCCATCCTCGTGTTACCCTTTGTTTGAAAGTCCACCTTCGGCTTGCCCTTAATTTTTTGAGGTCGCCTTCGGCCGTCCTCGTATTATCTAGGGTTTGAAAGTCCACCTTGGGCTTGGTCTTTCTTTTCGAGTTCGCCTTCGGCCGTCCTCGTGTTACCCTTTGTTTGAAAGTCCACCTTCGGCTTGGTCTTTCTTTTTCTAGGTAGCCTTCGGTCGTCCTCGTATTATCTTGGGTTTGAAAGTCGACCATTGGCTTGGTCTTTCTTTTTGAGTTCGCCTTTGGCCGTCCTTATGTTACCCTTTGTTTGAAAGTCCACCCTCGACTTGGTCTTTTTTTTTCGAGTTCGCCTTCGGCCATCGTCGTATTATCTTGGGTTTGAAAGTCCACCTTCGGCTTGGTCTTTCTTTTCGAATTCGCCTTCGGCTGTCCTCGTGTTACCCTTTGTTTGAAAGTCCACCTTCGGCTTGGTCTTTCTTTTTCTAGGTCGCCTTCGATCGTCCTCGTATTATCTTGGGTTTGAAAGTCCACCTTGGGCTTGGTCTTTCTTTTTGAGTTCGCCTTTGTCCGTCCTCGCGTTACCCTTTGTTTGATAGTCTACCTTCGGCTTAGTCTTTCTTTTCGAGTTCGCCTTCGGCCGTCCTCGTATTATTTTGTTGTTGGAAAGTCCACCTACGGCTTGGTCTTTCTATTCGAGTTCGCATTCGGCCGTTCTCGTGTTACCCTTTTTTTGAAAGTCCACCTTCGGCTTGGGTTTTCTTTTTCTAGTTCGCCTTGGGTCGTCCTCTTATTACCTTGGGTTTGAAAGTCCACCATCGGCTTGGTCTTTCTTTTCGAGTTCGCCTTCGGCCGTCCTCGTGTTACCCTTTGTGTGAAAGTCTACCTTCGACTTGGTCTTTCTTTTTCGAGTTCGCCTTCGTCCATCGTCGTATTATCTTGGGTTTGAAAGTCCACCTTCGGCTTGGTGTTTCTTTTCGAGTTCTCCTTCGGCCGTCCTTGTGTTACCCTTTGTTTGAAAGTCCACCTTCGGCTTGGTATTCCTTTTTCTAGTTCGCCTTCGGCCGTCCTCGTATTATCTTGGGTTTGAAAGTCCACCTTCGGCTTGGTATTTCTTTTCGAGTTCGCCTTCGGCCATCCTCGTGTTACCCTTTGTTTGAAAGTCCACCTTCGGCTTGCCCTTAATTTTTTGAGGTCGCCTTCGGCCGTCCTCGTATTATCTAGGGTTTGAAAGTCCACCTTGGGCTTGGTCTTTCTTTTCGAGTTCGCCTTCGGCCGTCCTCGTGTTACCCTTTGTTTGAAAGTCCACCTTCGGCTTGGTCTTTCTTTTTCTAGGTAGCCTTCGGTAGTCCTCGTATTATCTTGGGTTTGAAAGTCGACCCTTGGCTTGGTCTTTCTTTTTGAGTTCGCCTTTGGCCGTCCTTATGTTACCCTTTGTTTGAAAGTCCACCCTCGACTTGGTCTTTCTTTTTCTAGTTCGCCTTCGGCCATCGTCGTATTATCTTGGGTTTGAAAGTCCACCTTCGGCTTGGTCTTTCTTTTCGAGTTCGCCTTCGGCTGTCCTCGTGTTACCCTTTGTTTGAAAGTCCACCTTCGGCTTGGTCTTTCTTTTTCAAGGTCGCCTTCGATCGTCCTCGTATTATCTTGGGTTTGAAAGTCCACCTTGGGCTTGGTCTTTCTTTTTGAGTTCACCTTTGTCCGTCCTCGCGTTACCCTTTGTTTGATAGTCTACCTTCGGCTTAGTCTTTCTTTTCGAGTTCGCCTTCGGCCGTCCTCGTATTATTTTGTTGTTGGAAAGTCCACCTACGGCTTGGTCTTTCTTTTCGAGTTCGCATTCGGCCGTTCTCGTGTTACCCTTTTTTTGAAAGTCCACCTTCGGCTTAGGTTTTCTTTTTCGAGTTCGCCTTGGGTCGTCCTCTTATTACCTTTAGTTTGAAAGTCCACCATCAGCTTGGTCTTTCTTTTCGAGTTCGCCTTCGGCCGTCCTCGTGTTACCCTTTGTGTGAAAGTCTACCTTCGACTTGGTCTTTCTTTTTCGAGTTCGCCTTCGGCCATCGTCGTATTATCTTGGGTTTGAAAGTCCACCTTCGGCTTGGTCTTTCTTTTCGAGTTCTCCTTCGGCCGTCCTTGTGTTACCCTTTGTTTGACAGGCCACCTTCGGCTTGGTATTCCTTTTTCTAGTTCGCCTTCGGTTGTCCTCATATTATCTTGGGTTTGAAAGTCCACCTTCGGCTTGGTATTTCTTTTCGAGTTCACCTTCGGCCATCCTCGTGTTACCCTTTGTTTGAAAGTCCACCTTCGGCTTGCCCTTTCTTTTTTGAGGTCGCCTTCGGCCGTCCTCGTATTATCTTGGGTTTGAAAGTCCACCTTGGGCTTGGTCTTTCTTTTTGAGTTCGCCTTCGGCCGTCCTCGTGTTACCCTTTGTTTGAAAGTTCACCTTCGGCTTGGTCTTTCTTTTTCTAGGTAGCCTTCGGTCGTACTCGTATTATCTTGGGTTTGAAAGTCGACCATTGGCTTGGTCTTTCTTTTTTAGATCCCCTTTGGCCGTCCTCATGTTACCCTTTGTTTGAAAGTCCACCCTCGACTTGGTCTTTCTTTTTCGAGTTCGCCTTCGGCCATCGTCGTATTATCTTGGGTTTGAAAGTCCACCTTCGGCTTGGTCTTTCTTTTCGAGTTCGCCTTCGGCTGTCCTCGTGTTACCCTTTGTTTGAAAGTCCACCTTCGGCTTGGTCTTTCTTTTTCTAGGTCGCCTTCGATCGTCCTCGTATTATCTTGGGTTTGAAAGGTCACCTTGGGCTTGGTCTTTCTTTTTGAGTTAGCCTTTGGGCGTCCTCGCGTTACCCTTTGTTTGAAAGTCTACCTTCGGCTTAGTCTTTCTTTTCGAGTTCGCCTTCGGCCGTCCTCGTATTATTTTGTTGTTGGAAAGTCCACCTACGGCTTGGTCTTTCTTTACGAGTTCGCATTCGGCCGTTCTCGTGTTACCCTTTTTTTGCAAGTCCACATTCGGCTTTGGTTTTCTTTTTAGAGTTCGCCTTGGGTCGTCCTCTTATTACCTTGGGTTTGAAAGTCCACCATCGGCTTGGTCTTTCTTTTCGAGTTCGCCTTCGGCCGTCCTCGTGTTACCCTTTGTGTGAAAGTCTACCTTCGACTTGGTCTTTCTTTTTCGAGTTCGCCTTCGGCCATCGTTGTATTATCTTGGGTTTGAAAGTCCACCTTCGGCTTGGTCTTTCTTTTCGAGTTCTCCTTCGGTCGTCCTTGTGTTACCCTTTGTTTGAAAGTCCACCTTCGGCTTGGTATTCCTTTTTCTAGTTCGCCTTCGGCCGTCCTCGTATTATCTTGGGTTTGAAAGTCCACCTTCGGCTTGGTATTTCTTTTCGAGTTCGCCTTCGGCCATCCTCGTGTTACCCTTTGTTTGAAAGTCCACCTTCGGCTTGCCCTTAATTTTTTGAGGTCGCCTTCGGCCGTCCTCGTATTATCTTGGGTTTGAAAGTCCACCTTGGGCTTGGTCTTTCTATTCGAGTTCGCCTTCGGTCGTCCTCGTGTTACCCTTTGTTTGAAAGTCCACCTTCGGCTTGGTGTTTCTTTTTCTAGGTAGCCTTCGGTAGTCCTCGTATTATCTTGGGTTTGAAAGTCGACCCTTGGCTTGGTCTTTCTTTTTGAGTTCGCCTTTGGCCGTCCTTATGTTACCCTTTGTTTGAAAGTCCACCCTCGACTTGGTCTTTCTTTTTCTAGTTCGCCTTCGGCCATCGTCGTATTATCTTGGGTTTGAAAGTCCACCTTCGGCTTGGTCTTTCTTTTCGAGTTCGCCTTCGGCTGTCCTCGTGTTACCCTTTGTTTGAAAGTCCACCTTCGGCTTGGTCTTTCTTTTTCTAGGTCGCCTTCGATCGTCCTCGTATTATCTTGGGTTTGAAAGTCCACCTTGGGCTTGGTCTTTCTTTTTGAGTTCGCCTTTGTCCGTCCTCGCGTTACCCTTTGTTTGATAGTCTACCTTCGGCTTAGTCTTTCTTTTTGAGTTCGCCTTCGGCCGTCCTCGTATTATTTTGTTGTTGGAAAGTCCACCTACGGCTTGGTCTTTCTTTTCGAGTTCGCATTCGGTCGTTCTCGTGTTACCCTTTTTTTGAAAGTCCACCTTCGGCTTGGGTTTTCTTTTTCGAGTTCGCCTTGGGTCGTCCTCTTATTACCTTGGGTTTGAAAGTCCACCATCGGCTTGGTCTTTCTTTTCGAGTTCGCCTTCGGCCGTCCTCGTGTTACCCTTTGTGTGAAAGTCTACCTTCGACTTGGTCTTTCTTTTTCGAGTTCGCCTTCGGCCATCGTCGTATTATCTTGGGTTTGAAAGTCCACCTTCGGCTTGGTCTTTCTTTTCGAGTTCTCCTTCGGCCGTCCTTGTGTTACCCTTTGATTGAAAGTCCACCTTCGGCTGGGTATTCCTTTTTCTAGTTCGCCTTCGGCCGTCCTCGTATTATCTTGGGTTTGAAAGTCCACCTTCGGCTTGGAATTTCTTTTCGAGTTCGCCTTCGGCCATCCTCGTGTTACCCTTTGTTTGAAAGTCCACCTTCGGCTTGCCCTTAATTTTTTGACGTCGCCTTCGGCCGTCCTCGTATTATCTTGGGTTTGAAAGTCCACCTTGGGCTTGGTCTTTCTTTTCGAGTTCGCCTTGGCCGTCCTCGTGTTACCCTTTGTTTGAAAGTCCACCTTCGGCTTGGTCTTTCTTTTTCTAGGTCGCCTTTGATCGTCCTCGTA
This sequence comes from Lathyrus tuberosus, assembly GCA_022829125.1. Lineage (NCBI taxonomy): Eukaryota > Viridiplantae > Streptophyta > Magnoliopsida > Fabales > Fabaceae > Lathyrus > Lathyrus tuberosus. The sequence goes on from JALAZF010000438.1 coordinate 3,524,591, forward strand.
TTATCTTGGGTTTGAAAGTCCACCTTGGGCTTGGTCTTTCTTTTTGAGTTCGCCTTTGTCCGTCCTCGCGTTACCCTTTGTTTGATAGTCTACCTTCAGCTTAGTCTTTCTTTTCGAGTTCGCCTTCAGCCGTCCTCGTATTATTTTGTTGTTGGAAAGTCCACCTACGGCTTGGTCTTTCTTTTCGAGTTCGCATTCGGTCGTTCTCGTGTTACCCTTTTTTTGAAAGTCCACCTTCGGCTTGGGTTTTCTTTTTCGAGTTCGCCTTGGGTCGTCCTCTTATTACCTTGGGTTTGAAAGTCCACCATCGGCTTGGTCTTTCTTTTCGAGTTCGCCTTCGGCCGTCCTCGTGTTACCCTTTGTGTGAAAGTCTACCTTCGACTTGGTCTTTCTTTTTCGAGTTCGCCTTCGGCCATCGTTGTATTATCTTGGGTTTGAAAGTCCACCTTCGGCTTGGTCTTTCTTTTCGAGTTCTCCTTCGGTCGTCCTTGTGTTACCCTTTGTTTGAAAGTCCACCTTCGGCTTGGTATTCCTTTTTCTAGTTCGCCTTCGGCCGTCCTCGTATTATCTTGGGTTTGAAAGTCCACCTTCGGCTTGGTATTTCTTTTCGAGTTCGCCTTCGGCCATCCTCGTGTTACCCTTTGTTTGAAAGTCCACCTTCGGCTTGCCCTTAATTTTTTGAGGTCGCCTTCGGCCGTCCTCGTATTATCTTGGGTTTGAAAGTCCACCTTGGGCTTGGTCTTTCTATTCGAGTTCGCCTTCGGTCGTCCTCGTGTTACCCTTTGTTTGAAAGTCCACCTTCGGCTTGGTGTTTCTTTTTCTAGGTAGCCTTCGGTAGTCCTCGTATTATCTTGGGTTTGAAAGTCGACCCTTGGCTTGGTCTTTCTTTTTGAGTTCGCCTTTGGCCGTCCTTATGTTACCCTTTGTTTGAAAGTCCACCCTCGACTTGGTCTTTCTTTTTCTAGTTCGCCTTCGGCCATCGTCGTATTATCTTGGGTTTGAAAGTCCACCTTCGGCTTGGTCTTTCTTTTCGAGTTCGCCTTCGGCTGTCCTCGTGTTACCCTTTGTTTGAAAGTCCACCTTCGGCTTGGTCTTTCTTTTTCTAGGTCGCCTTCGATCGTCCTCGTATTATCTTGGGTTTGAAAGTCCACCTTGGGCTTGGTCTTTCTTTTTGAGTTCGCCTTTGTCCGTCCTCGCGTTACCCTTTGTTTGATAGTCTACCTTCGGCTTAGTCTTTCTTTTTGAGTTCGCCTTCGGCCGTCCTCGTATTATTTTGTTGTTGGAAAGTCCACCTACGGCTTGGTCTTTCTTTTCGAGTTCGCATTCGGTCGTTCTCGTGTTACCCTTTTTTTGAAAGTCCACCTTCGGCTTGGGTTTTCTTTTTCGAGTTCGCCTTGGGTCGTCCTCTTATTACCTTGGGTTTGAAAGTCCACCATCGGCTTGGTCTTTCTTTTCGAGTTCGCCTTCGGCCGTCCTCGTGTTACCCTTTGTGTGAAAGTCTACCTTCGACTTGGTCTTTCTTTTTCGAGTTCGCCTTCGGCCATCGTCGTATTATCTTGGGTTTGAAAGTCCACCTTCGGCTTGGTCTTTCTTTTCGAGTTCTCCTTCGGCCGTCCTTGTGTTACCCTTTGATTGAAAGTCCACCTTCGGCTGGGTATTCCTTTTTCTAGTTCGCCTTCGGCCGTCCTCGTATTATCTTGGGTTTGAAAGTCCACCTTCGGCTTGGAATTTCTTTTCGAGTTCGCCTTCGGCCATCCTCGTGTTACCCTTTGTTTGAAAGTCCACCTTCGGCTTGCCCTTAATTTTTTGACGTCGCCTTCGGCCGTCCTCGTATTATCTTGGGTTTGAAAGTCCACCTTGGGCTTGGTCTTTCTTTTCGAGTTCGCCTTGGCCGTCCTCGTGTTACCCTTTGTTTGAAAGTCCACCTTCGGCTTGGTCTTTCTTTTTCTAGGTCGCCTTTGATCGTCCTCGTATTATCTTGGGTTTGAAAGTCCACCTTGGGCTTGGTCTTTCTTTTTGAGTTCGCCTTTGTCCGTCCTCGCGTTACCCTTTGTTTGATAGTCTACCTTCGGCTTAGTCTTTCTTTTCGAGTTCGCCTTCAGCCGTCCTCGTATTATTTTGTTGTTGGAAAGTCCACCTACGGCTTGGTCTTTCTTTTCGAGTTCGCATTCGGTCGTTCTCGTGTTACCCTTTTTTTGAAAGTCCACCTTCGGCTTGGGTTTTCTTTTTCGAGTTCGCCTTGGGTCGTCCTCTTATTACCTTGGGTTTGAAAGTCCACCATCGGCTTGGTCTTTCTTTTCGAGTTCGCCTTCGGCCGTCCTCGTGTTACCCTTTGTGTGAAAGTCTACCTTCGACTTGGTCTTTCTTTTTCGAGTTCGCCTTCGGCCATCGTCGTATTATCTTGGGTTTGAAAGTCCACCTTCAGCTTGGTCTTTCTTTTCGAGTTCTCCTTCGGCCGTCCTTGTGTTACCCTTTGTTTGAAACTCCACCTTCGGCTTGGTATTCCTTTTTCTAGTTCGCCTTCGACCGTCCTCGTATTATCTTGGGTTTGAAAGTCCACCTTCGGCTTTGTATTTCTTTTCGATTTCGCCTTCGGCCATCCTCGTGTTACCCTTTGTTTGAAAGTCCACCTTCGGCTTGCCCTTAATTTTTTGAGGTCGCCTTCAGCCGTCCTCGTATTATCTTGGGTTTGAAAGTCCACCTTGGGCTTGGTCTTTCTTTTCGAGTTCGCCTTCGGCCATCCTCGTGTTACCCTTTGTTTGAAAGTCCACCTTCGGCTTGGTCTTTCTTTTTCTAGGTAGCCTTCGGTCGTCCTCGTATTATCTTGGGTTTGAAAGTCGACCATTGGCTTGGTCTTTCTTTTTGAGTTCGCCTTTGGCCGTCCTTATGTTACCCTTTGTTTGAAAGTCCACCCTCGACTTGGTCTTTCTTTTTCGAGTTCGCCTTCGGCCATCGTCGTATTATCTTGGGTTTGAAAGTCCACCTTCGGCTTGGTCTTCCTTTTCGAGTTCGCCTTCGGCTGTCCTCGTGTTACCCTTTGTTTGAAAGTCCACCTTCGGCTTGGTCTTTCTTTTTCTAGGTCGCCTTCGATCGTCCTCGTATTATCTTGGGTTTGAAAGTCCACCTTGGGCTTGGTCTTTCTTTTTGAGTTCGCCTTTGTCCGTCCTCGCGTTACCCTTTGTTTGATAGTCTACCTTCGGCTTAGTCTTTCTTTTCGAGTTCGCCTTCGACCGTCCTCGTATTATTTTGTTGTTGGAAAGTCCACCTACGGCTTGGTCTTTCTATTCGAGTTCGCATTCGGTCGTTCTCGTGTTACCCTTTTTTTGAAAGTCCACCTTCGGCTTGGGTTTTCTTTTTCTAGTTCGCCTTGGGTCGTCCTCTTATTACCTTGGGTTTGAAAGTCCACCATCGGCTTGGTCTTTCTTTTCGAGTTCGCCTTCGGCCGTCCTCGTGTTACCCTTTGTGTGAAAGTCTACCTTCGACTTGGTCTTTCTTTTTCGAGTTCGCCTTCGTCCATCGTCGTATTATCTTGGGTTTGAAAGTCCACCATCGGCTTGGTCTTTCTTTTCGAGTTCTCCTTCGGCCGTCCTTGTGTTACCCTTTGTTTGAAAGTCCATCTTCGGCTTGGTATTCCTTTTTCTAGTTCGCCTTCGGCCGTCCTCGTATTATCTTGGGTTTGAAAGTCCACCTTCGGCTTGGTATTTCTTTTCGAGTTCGCCTTCGGCCATCCTCGTGTTACCCTTTGTTTGAAAGTCCACCTTCGGCTTGCCCTTAATTTTTTGAGGTCGCCTTCGGCCGTCCTCGTATTATCTTGGGTTTGAAAGTCCACCTTGGGCTTGGTCTTTCTTTTCGAGTTCGCCTTCGGCCGTCCTCGTGTTACCCTTTGTTTGAAAGTCGACCTTCGGCTTGGTCTTTCTTTTTCTAGGTAGCCTTCGGTAGTCCTCGTATTATCTTGGGTTTGAAAGTCGACCCTTGGCTTGGTCTTTCTTTTCGAGTTCGCCTTCGGCCATCCTCGTGTTACCCTTTGTGTGAAAGTCTACCTTCGACTTGGTCTTTCTTTTTCGAGTTCGCCTTCGGCCATCGTCGTATTATCTTGGGTTTGAAAGTCCACCTTCGGCTTGGTCTTTCTTTTCGAGTTCTCCTTCGGCCGTCCTTGTGTTACCCTTTGATTGAAAGTCCACCTTCGGCTGGGTATTCCTTTTTCTAGTTCGCCTTCGGCCGTCCTCGTATTATCTTGGGTTTGAAAGTCCACCTTCGGTTTGGAATTTCTTTTCGAGTTCGCCTTCGGCCATCCTCGTGTTACCCTTTGTTTGAAAGTCCACCTTCGGCTTGCCCTTAATTTTTTGACGTCGCCTTCGGCCGTCCTCGTATTATCTTGGGTTTGAAAGTCCACCTTGGGCTTGGTCTTTCTTTTCGAGTTCGCCTTGGCCGTCCTCGTGTTACCCTTTGTTTGAAAGTCCACCTTCGGCTTGGTCTTTCTTTTTCTAGGTCGCCTTTGATCGTCCTCGTATTATCTTGGGTTTGAAAGTCCACCTTGGGCTTGGTCTTTCTTTTTGAGTTCGCCTTTGTCCGTCCTCGCGTTACCCTTTGTTTGATAGTCTACCTTCGGCTTAGTCTTTCTTTTCGAGTTCGCCTTCAGCCGTCCTCGTATTATTTTGTTGTTGGAAAGTCCACCTACGGCTTGGTCTTTCTTTTCGAGTTCGCATTCGGTCGTTCTCGTGTTACCCTTTTTTTGAAAGTCCACCTTCGGCTTGGGTTTTCTTTTTCGAGTTCGCCTTGGGTCGTCCTCTTATTACCTTGGGTTTGAAAGTCCACCATCGGCTTGGTCTTTCTTTTCGAGTTCGCCTTCGGCTGTCCTCGTGTTACCCTTTGTGTGAAAGTCTACCTTCGACTTGGTCTTTCTTTTTCGAGTTCGCCTTCGGCCATCGTCGTATTATCTTGGGTTTGAAAGTCCACCTTCAGCTTGGTCTTTCTTTTCGAGTTCTCCTTCGGCCGTCCTTGTGTTACCCTTTGTTTGAAACTCCACCTTCGGCTTGGTATTCCTTTTTCTAGTTCGCCTTCGACCGTCCTCGTATTATCTTGGGTTTGAAAGTCCACCTTCGGCTTTGTATTTCTTTTCGATTTCGCCTTCGGCCATCCTCGTGTTACCCTTTGTTTGAAAGTCCACCTTCGGCTTGCCCTTAATTTTTTGAGGTCGCCTTCAGCCGTCCTCGTATTATCTTGGGTTTGAAAGTCCACCTTGGGCTTGGTCTTTCTTTTCGAGTTCGCCTTCGGCCATCCTCGTGTTACCCTTTGTTTGAAAGTCCACCTTCGGCTTGGTCTTTCTTTTTCTAGGTAGCCTTCGGTCGTCCTCGTATTATCTTGGGTTTGAAAGTCGACCATTGGCTTGGTCTTTCTTTTTGAGTTCGCCTTTGGCCGTCCTTATGTTACCCTTTGTTTGAAAGTCCACCCTCGACTTGGTCTTTCTTTTTCGAGTTCGCCTTCGGCCATCGTCGTATTATCTTGGGTTTGAAAGTCCACCTTCGGCTTGGTCTTCCTTTTCGAGTTCGCCTTCGGCTGTCCTCGTGTTACCCTTTGTTTGAAAGTCCACCTTCGGCTTGGTCTTTCTTTTTCTAGGTCGCCTTCGATCGTCCTCGTATTATCTTGGGTTTGAAAGTCCACCTTGGGCTTGGTCTTTCTTTTTGAGTTCGCCTTTGTCCGTCCTCGCGTTACCCTTTGTTTGATAGTCTACCTTCGGCTTAGTCTTTCTTTTCGAGTTCGCCTTCGGCCGTCCTCGTATTATTTTGTTGTTGGAAAGTCCACCTACGGCTTGGTCTTTCTATTCGAGTTCGCATTCGGCCGTTCTCGTGTTACCCTTTTTTTGAAAGTCCACCTTCGGCTTGGGTTTTCTTTTTCTAGTTCGCCTTGGGTCGTCCTCTTATTACCTTGGGTTTGAAAGTCCACCATCGGTTTGGTCTTTCTTTTCGAGTTCGCCTTCGGCCGTCCTCGTGTTACCCTTTGTGTGAAAGTCTACCTTCGACTTGGTCTTTCTTTTTCGAGTTCGCCTTCGTCCATCGTCGTATTATCTTGGGTTTGAAAGTCCACCATCGGCTTGGTCTTTCTTTTCGAGTTCTCCTTCGGCCGTCCTTGTGTTACCCTTTGTTTGAAAGTCCATCTTCGGCTTGGTATTCCTTTTTCTAGTTCGCCTTCGGCCGTCCTCGTATTATCTTGGGTTTGAAAGTCCACCTTCGGCTTGGTATTTCTTTTCGAGTTCGCCTTCGGCCATCCTCGTGTTACCCTTTGTTTGAAAGTCCACCTTCGGCTTGCCCTTAATTTTTTGAGGTCGCCTTCGGCCGTCCTCGTATTATCTTGGGTTTGAAAGTCCACCTTGGGCTTGGTCTTTCTTTTCGAGTTCGCCTTCGGCCGTCCTCGTGTTACCCTTTGTTTGAAAGTCGACCTTCGGCTTGGTCTTTCTTTTTCTAGGTAGCCTTCGGTAGTCCTCGTATTATCTTGGGTTTGAATGTCGACCCTTGGCTTGGTCTTTCTTTTTGAGTTCGCCTTTGGCCGTCCTTATGTTACCCTATGTTTGAAAGTCCACCCTCGACTTGGTCTTTCTTTTTCTAGTTCGCCTTCGGCCATCGTCGTATTATCTTGGGTTTGAAAGTCCACCTTCGGCTTGGTCTTTCTTTTCGAGTTCGCCTTCGGCTGTCCTCGTGTTACCCTTTGTTTGAAAGTCCACCTTCGGCTTGGTCTTTCTTTTTCAAGGTCGCCTTCGATCGTCCTCGTATTATCTTGGGTTTGAAAGTCCACCTTGGGCATGGTCTTTCTTTTTGAGTTCACCTTTGTCCGTCCTCGCGTTACCCTTTGTTTGATAGTCTACCTTCGGCTTAGTCTTTCTTTTCGAGTTCGCCTTCGGCCGTCCTCGTATTATTTTGTTGTTGGAAAGTCCACCTACGGCTTGGTCATTCTTTTCGAGTTCGCATTCGGCCGTTCTCGTGTTACCCTTTTTTTGAAAGTCCACCTTCGGCTTGGGTTTTCTTTTTCGAGTTCGGCTTGGGTCGTCCTCTTATTACCTTTAGTTTGAAAGTCCACCATCAGCTTGGTCTTTCTTTTCGAGTTCGCCTTCGGCCGTCCTCATGTTACCCTTTGTGTGAAAGTCTACCTTCGACTTGGTCTTTCTTTTTCGAGTTCGCCTTCGGCCATCGTCGTATTATCTTGGGTTTGAAAGTCCACCTTCGGCTTGGTCTTTCTTTTCGAGTTCTCCTTCGGCCGTCCTTGTGTTACCCTTTGTTTGACAGGCCACCTTCGGCTTGGTATTCCTTTTTCTAGTTCGCCTTCGGTTGTCCTCATATTATCTTGGGTTTGAAAGTCCACCTTCGGCTTGGTATTTCTTTTCGAGTTCACCTTCGGCCATCCTCGTGTTACCCTTTGTTTGAAAGTCCACCTTCGGCTTGCCCTTTCTTTTTGGAGGTCGCCTTCGGCCGTCCTCGTATTATCTTGGGTTTGAAAGTCCACCTTGGGCTTGGTCTTTCTTTTTGAGTTCGCCTTCGGCCGTCCTCGTGTTACCCTTTGTTTGAAAGTTCACCTTCGGCTTGGTCTTTCTTTTTCTAGGTAGCCTTCGGTCGTACTCGTATTATCTTGGGTTTGAAAGTCGACCATTGGCTTGGTCTTTCTTTTTGAGTTCCCCTTTGGGCGTCCTCATGTTACCCTTTGTTTGAAAGTCCACCCTCGACTTGGTCTTTCTTTTTCGAGTTCGCCTTCGGCCATCGTCGTATTATCTTTGGTTTGAAAGTCCACCTTCGGCTTGGTCTTTCTTTTCGAGTTCGCCTTCGGCCGTCCTCGTGTTACCCTTTGTTTGAAAGTCCACCTTCGGCTTGGTCTTTCTTTTTCTAGGTCGCCTTCGATCGTCCTCGTATTATCTTGGGTTTGAAAGTCCACCTTGGGCTTGGTCTTTCTTTTTGAGTTAGACTTTGGGCGTCCTCGCGTTACCCTTTGTTTGAAAGTCTACCTTCGGCTTAGTCTTTCTTTTCGAGTTCGCCTTCGGCCGTCCTCGTATTATTTTGTTGTTGGAAAGTCCACCTACGGCTTGGTCTTTCTTTACGAGTTCGCATTCGGCCGTTCTCGTGTTACCCTTTTTTTGCAAGTCCACATTCGGCTTTGGTTTTCTTTTTCGAGTTCGCCTTGGGTCGTCCTCTTATTACCTTGGGTTTGAAAGTCCACCATCGGCTTGGTCTTTCTTTTCGAGTTCGCCTTCGGCCGTCCTCGTGTTACCCTTTGTGTGAAAGTCTACCTTCGACTTGGTCTTTCTTTTTCGAGTTCACCTTCGGCCATCGTCGTATTATCTTGGGTTTGAAAGTCCACCTTCGGCTTGGTCTTTCTTTTCGAGTTCTCCTTCGGCCGTCCTTGTGTTACCCTTTGTTTGAAAGTCCACCTTCGGCTTGGTATTCCTTTTTCTAGTTCGCCTTCGGCCGTCCTCGTATTATCTTGGGTTTGAAAGTCCACCTTCGGCTTGGTATTTCTTTTCGAGTTCGCCTTCGGCCATCCTCGTGTTACCCTTTGTTTGAAAGTCCACCTTCGGCTTGCCCTTAATTTTTTGAGGTCGCCTTCGGCCGTCCTCGTATTATCTTGGGTTTGAAAGTCCACCTTGGGCTTGGTCTTTCTATTCGAGTTCGCCTTCGGCCGTCCTCGTGTTACCCTTTGTTTGAAAGTCCACCTTCGGCTTGGTCTTTCTTTTTCTAGGTAGCCTTCGGTAGTCCTCGTATTATCTTAGGTTTGAAAGTCGACCCTTGGCTTGGTCTTTCTTTTTGAGTTCGCCTTTGGCCGTCCTTATGTTACCCTTTGTTTGAAAGTCCACCCTCGACTTGGTCTTTCTTTTTCTAGTTCGCCTTCGGCCATCGTCGTATTATCTTGGGTTTGAAAGTCCACCTTCAGCTTGGTCTTTCTTTTCGAGTTCGCCTTCGGCTGTCCTCGTGTTACCCTTTGTTTGAAAGTCCACCTTCGGCTTGGTCTTTCTTTTTCTAGGTCGCCTTCGATCGTCCTCGTATTATCTTGGGTTTGAAAGTCCACCTTGGGCATGGTCTTTCTTTTTGAGTTCACCTTTGTCCGTCCTCGCGTTACCCTTTGTTTGATAGTCTACCTTCGGCTTAGTCTTTCTTTTCGAGTTCGCCTTCGGCCGTCCTCGTATTATTTTGTTGTTGGAAAGTCCACCTACGGCTTGGTCTTTCTTTTCGAGTTCGCATTCGGCCGTTCTCGTGTTACCCTTTTTTTGAAAGTCCACCTTCGGCTTGGGTTTTCTTTTTCGAGTTCGCCTTGGGTCGTCCTCTTATTACCTTTAGTTTGAAAGTCCACCATCAGCTTGGTCTTTCTTTTCGAGTTCGCCTTCGGCCGTCCTCGTGTTACCCTTTGTGTGAAAGTCTACCTTCGACTTGGTCTTTCTTTTTCGAGTTCGCCTTCGGCCATCGTCGTATTATCTTGGGTTTGAAAGTCCACCTTCGGCTTGGTCTTTCTTTTCGAGTTCTCCTTCGGCCGTCCTTGTGTTACCCTTTGTTTGACAGGCCACCTTCGGCTTGGTATTCCTTTTTCTAGTTCGCCTTCGGTTGTCCTCATATTATCTTGGGTTTGAAAGTCCACCTTCGGCTTGGTATTTCTTTTCGAGTTCACCTTCGGCCATCCTCGTGTTACCCTTTGTTTGAAAGTCCACCTTCGGCTTGCCCTTTCTTTTTGGAGGTCGCCTTCGGCCGTCCTCGTATTATCTTGGGTTTGAAAGTCCACCTTGGGCTTGGTCTTTCTTTTTGAGTTCGCCTTCGGTCGTCCTCGTGTTACCCTTTGTTTGAAAGTTCACCTTCGGCTTGGTCTTTCTTTTTCTAGGTAGCCTTCGGTCGTACTCGTATTATCTTGGGTTTGAAAGTCGACCATTGGCTTGGTCTTTCTTTTTGAGTTCCCCTTTGGGCGTCCTCATGTTACCCTTTGTTTGAAAGTCCACCCTCGACTTGGTCTTTCTTTTTCGAGTTCGCCTTCGGCCATCGTCGTATTATCTTGGGTTTGAAAGTCCACCTTCGGCTTGGTCTTTCTTTTCGAGTTCGCCTTCGGCCGTCCTCGTGTTACCCTTTGTTTGAAAGTCCACCTTCGGCTTGGTCTTTCTTTTTCTAGGTCGCCTTCGATCGTCCTCGTATTATCTTGGGTTTGAAAGTCCACCTTGGGCTTGGTCTTTCTTTTTGAGTTAGACTTTGGGCGTCCTCGCGTTACCCTTTGTTTGAAAGTCTACCTTCGGCTTAGTCTTTCTTTTCGAGTTCGCCTTCGGCCGTCCTCGTATTATTTTGTTGTTGGAAAGTCCACCTACGGCTTGGTCTTTCTTTACGAGTTCGCATTCGGCCGTTCTCGTGTTACCCTTTTTTTGCAAGTCCACATTCGGCTTTGGTTTTCTTTTTCGAGTTCGCCTTGGGTCGTCCTCTTATTACCTTGGGTTTGAAAGTCCACCATCGGCTTGGTCTTTCTTTTCGAGTTCGCCTTCGGCCGTCCTCGTGTTACCCTTTGTGTGAAAGTCTACCTTCGACTTGGTCTTTCTTTTTCGAGTTCACCTTCGGCCATCGTCGTATTATCTTGGGTTTGAAAGTCCACCTTCGGCTTGGTCTTTCTTTTCGAGTTCTCCTTCGGCCGTCCTTCTGTTACCCTTTGTTTGAAAGTCCACCTTCGGCTTGGTATTCCTTTTTCTAGTTCGCCTTCGGCCGTCCTCGTATTATCTTGGGTTTGAAAGTCCACCTTCGGCTTGGTATTTCTTTTCGAGTTCGCCTTCGGCCATCCTCGTGTTACCCTTTGTTTGAAAGTCCACCTTCGGCTTGCCCTTAATTTTTTGAGGTCGCCTTCGGCCGTCCTCGTATTATCTTGGGTTTGAAAGTCCACCTTGGGCTTGGTCTTTCTATTCGAATTCGCCTTCGGCCGTCCTCGTGTTACCCTTTGTTTGAAAGTCCACCTTCGGCTTGGTCTTTCTTTTTCTAGGTAGCCTTCGGTAGTCCTCGTATTATCTTGGGTTTGAAAGTCGACCCTTGGCTTGGTCTTTCTTTTTGAGTTCGCCTTTGGCCGTCCTTATGTTACCCTTTGTTTGAAAGTCCACCCTCGACTTGGTCTTTCTTTTTCTAGTTCGCCTTCGGCCATCGTCGTATTATCTTGGGTTTGAAAGTCCACCTTCGGCTTGGTCTTTCTTTTCGAGTTCGCCTTCGGCTGTCCTCGTGTTACCCTTTGTTTGAAAGTCAACCTTCGGCTTGGTCTTTCTTTTTCTAGGTCGCCTTCGATCGTCCACGTATTATCTTGGGTTTGAAAGTCCACCTTGGGCTTGGTCTTTCTTTTTGAGTTCGCCTTTGTCCGTCCTCGCGTTACCCTTTGTTTGATAGTCTACCTTCGGCTTAGTCTTTCTTTTCGAGTTCGCCTTCGGCCGTCCTCGTATTATTTTGTTGTTGGAAAGTCCACCTACGGCTTGGTCTTTCTTTTCGAGTTCGCATTCGGTCGTTCTCGTGTTACCCTTTTTTTGAAAGTCCACCTTCGGCTTGGGTTTTCTTTTTCTAGTTCGCCTTGGGTCGTCCTCTTATTACCTTGGGTTTGAAAGTCCACCATCGGCTTGGTCTTTCTTTTCGAGTTCGCCTTCGGCCGTCCTCGTGTTACCCTTTGTGTGAAAGTCTACCTTCGACTTGGTCTTTCTTTTTCGAGTTCGCCTTCGGCCATCGTCGTATTATCTTGGGTTTGAAAGTCCACCTTCGGCTTGGTCTTTCTTTTCGAGTTCTCCTTCGGCCGTCCTTGTGTTACCCTTTGATTGAAAGTCCACCTTTGGCTTGGTATTCCTTTTTCTAGTTCGCCTTCGGCCGTCCTCGTATTATCTTGGGTTTGAAAGTCCACCTTCGGCTTGGTATTTCTTTTCGAGTTCGCCTTCGGCCATCCTCGTGTTACCCTTTGTTTGAAAGTCCACCTTCGGCTTGCCCTTAATTTTTTGACGTCGCCTTCGGCCGTCCTCGTATTATCTTGGGTTTGAAAGTCCACCTTGGGCTTGGTCTTTCTTTTCGAGTTCGCCTTCGGCCGTCCTCGTGTTACCCTTTGTTTGAAAGTCCACCTTCGGCTTGGTCTTTCTTTTTCTAGGTCGCCTTTGATCGTCCTCGTATTATCTTGGGTTTGAAAGTCCACCTTGGGCTTGGTCTTTCTTTTTGAGTTCGCCTTTGTCCGTCCTCGCGTTACCCTTTGTTTGATAGTCTACCTTCGGCTTAGTCTTTCTTTTCGAGTTCGCCTTCGGCCGTCCTCGTATTATTTTGTTGTTGGAAAGTCCACCCACGACTTGGTCTTTCTTTTCGAGTTCGCATTCGGCCGTTCTCGTGTTACCCTTTTTTTGGAAGTCCACATTCGGCTTGGGTTTTCTTTTTCGAGTTCGCCTTGGGTCGTCCTCTTATTACCTTGGGTTTTAAAGTCCACCATCGGCTTGGTCTTTCTTTTCGAGTTCGCCTTCGGCCGTCCTCGTGTTACCCTTTGTGTGAAAGTCTACCTTCGACTTGGTCTTTCTTTTTCGAGTTCGCCTTCGGCCATCGTCGTATTATCTTGGGTTTGAAAGTCCACCTTCGGCTTGGTCTTTCTTTTCGAGTTCTCCTTCGGCCGTCCTTGTGTTACCCTTTGTTTGAAAGTCCACCTTCGGCTTGGTATTCCTTTTTCTAGTTCGCCTTCGGCCGTCCTCGTATTATCTTGGGTTTGAAAGTCCACCTTCGGCTTGGTATTTCTTTTCGAGTTCGCCTTCGGCCATCCTCGTGTTACCCTTTGTTTGAAAGTCCACCTTCGGCTTGCCCTTAAAATTTTTTGAGGTCGCCTTCGGCCGTCCTCGTATTATCTTGGGTTTGAAAGTCCACCTTGGGCTTGGTCTTTCTATTCGAGTTCGCCTTCGGCCGTCCTCGTGTTACCCTTTGTTTGAAAGTCCACCTTCGGCTTGGTCTTTCTTTTTCTAGGTCGCCTTCGATCGTCCTCGTATTATCTTGGGTTTGAAAGTCCACCTTGGGCTTGGTCTTTCTTTTTGAGTTCGCCTTTGTCCGTCCTCGCGTTACCCTTTGTTTGATAGTCTACCTTCGGCTTAGTCTTTCTTTTCGAGTTCGCCTTCGGCCATCCTCGTATTATTTTGTTGTTGGAAAGTCCACCTACGGCTTGGTCTTTCTTTTCGAGTTCGCATTCGGTCGTTCTCGTGTTACCCTTTTTTTGAAAGTCCACCTTCGGCTTGGGTTTTCTTTTTCGAGTTCGCCTTGGGTCGTCCTCTTATTACCTTGGGTTTGAAAGTCCACCATCGGCTTGGTCTTTCTTTTCGAGTTCGCCTTCGGCCGTCCTCGTGTTACCCTTTGTGTGAAAGTCTACCTTCGACTTGGTCTTTCTTTTTCGAGTTCGCCTTCGGCCATCGTCGTATTATCTTGGGTTTGAAAGTCCACCTTCGACTTGGTCTTTCTTTTCGAGTTCTCCTTCGGCCGTCCTTGTGTTACCCTTTGATTGAAAGTCCACCTTCGGCTTGGTATTCCTTTTTCTAGTTCGCCTTCGGCCGTCCTCGTATTATCTTGGGTTTGAAAGTCCACCTTCGGCTTGGTATTTCTTTTCGAGTTCGCCTTCGGCCATCCTCGTGTTACCCTTTGTTTGAAAGTCCACCTTCGGCTTGCCCTTAATTTTTTGACGTCGCCTTCGGTCGTCCTCGTATTATCTTGGGTTTGAAAGTCCACCTTGGGCTTGGTCTTTCTTTTCGAGTTCGCCTTCGGCCGTCCTCGTGTTACCCTTTGTTTGAAAGTCCACCTTCGGCTTGGTCTTTCTTTTTCTAGGTCGCCTTTGATCGTCCTCGTATTATCTTGGGTTTGAAAGTCCACCTTGGGCTTGGTCTTTCTTTTTGAGTTCGCCTTTGTCCGTCCTCGCGTTACCCTTTGTTTGATAGTCTACCTTCGGCTTAGTCTTTCTTTTCGAGTTCGCCTTCGGCCGTCCTCGTATTATTTTGTTGTTGGAAAGTCCACCCACGGCTTGGTCTTTCTTTTCGAGTTCGCATTCGGCCGTTCTCGTGTTACCCTTTTTTTGGAAGTCCACATTCGGCTTGGGTTTTCTTTTTCGAGTTCGCCTTGGGTCGTCCTCTTATTACCTTGGGTTTTAAAGTCCACCATCGGCTTGGTCTTTCTTTTCGAGTTCGCCTTCGGCCGTCCTCGTGTTACCCTTTGTGTGAAAGTCTACCTTCGACTTGGTCTTTCTTTTTCGAGTTCGCCTTCGGCCATCGTCGTATTATCTTGGGTTTGAAAGTCCACCTTCGGCTTGGTCTTTCTTTTCGAGTTCTCCTTCGGCCGTCCTTGTGTTACCCTTTGTTTGAAAGTCCACCTTCGGCTTGGTATTCCTTTTTCTAGTTCGCCTTCGGCCGTCCTCGTATTATCTTGGGTTTGAAAGTCCACCTTCGGCTTGGTATTTCTTTTCGAGTTCGCCTTCGGCCATCCTCGTGTTACCCTTTGTTTGAAAGTCCACCTTCGGCTTTCCCTTAAAATTTTTTGAGGTCGCCTTCGGCCGTCCTCGTATTATCTTGGGTTTGAAAGTCCACCTTGGGCTTGGTCTTTCTATTCGAGTTCGCCTTCGGCCGACCTCGTGTTACCCTTTGTTTGAAAGTCCACCTTCGGCTTGGTCTTTCTTTTTCTAGGTCGCCTTCGATCGTCCTCGTATTATCTTGGGTTTGAAAGTCCACCTTGGGCTTGGTCTTTCTTTTTGAGTTCGCCTTTGTCCGTCCTCGCGTTACCCTTTGTTTGATAGTCTACCTTCGGCTTAGTCTTTCTTTTCGAGTTCGCCTTCGGCCATCCTCGTATTATTTTGTTGTTGGAAAGTCCACCCACGGCTTGGTCTTTCTTTTCGAGTTCGCATTCGGCCGTTCTCGTGTTACCCTTTTTTTGGAAGTCCACCTTCGGCTTGGGTTTTCTTTTTCGAGTTCGCCTTGGGTCGTCCCCTTATTACCTTGGGTTTGAAAGTCCACCATCGGCTTGGTCTTTCTTTTCGAGTTCGCCTTCGGCCGTCCTCGTGTTACCCTTTGTGTGAAAGTCTACCTTCGACTTGGTCTTTCTTTTTCGAGTTCGCCTTCGGCCATCGTCGTATTATCTTGGGTTTGAAAGTCCACCTTCGGCTTGGTCTTTCTTTTCGAGTTCTCCTTCGGCCGTCCTTGTGTTACCCTTTGTTTGAAAGTCCACCTTCGGCTTGGTATTCCTTTTTCTAGTTCGCCTTCGGCCGTCCTCGTATTATCTTGGGTTTGAAAGTCCACCTTCGGCTTGGTATTTCTTTTCGAGTTCGCCTTCGGCCATCCTCGTGTTACCCTTTGTTTGAAAGTCCACCTTCGGCTTGCCCTTAAAATTTTTTGAGGTCGCCTTCGGCCGTCCTCGTATTATCTTGGGTTTGAAAGTCCACCTTGGGCTTGG
The DNA here is from genome assembly GCA_022829125.1 of Lathyrus tuberosus. Lineage (NCBI taxonomy): Eukaryota > Viridiplantae > Streptophyta > Magnoliopsida > Fabales > Fabaceae > Lathyrus > Lathyrus tuberosus. The sequence goes on from JALAZF010000438.1 coordinate 3,539,998, forward strand.
TCTTTCTATTCGAGTTCGCCTTCGGCCGACCTCGTGTTACCCTTTGTTTGAAAGTCCACCTTCGGCTTGGTCTTTCTTTTTCTAGGTCGCCTTCGATCGTCCTCGTATTATCTTGGGTTTGAAAGTCCACCTTGGGCTTGGTCTTTCTTTTTGAGTTCGCCTTTGTCCGTCCTCGCGTTACCCTTTGTTTGATAGTCTACCTTCGGCTTAGTCTTTCTTTTCGAGTTCGCCTTCGGCCATCCTCGTATTATTTTGTTGTTGGAAAGTCCACCTACGGCTTGGTCTTTCTTTTCGAGTTCGCATTCGGTCGTTCTCGTGTTACCCTTTTTTTGAAAGTCCACCTTCGGCTTGGGTTTTCTTTTTCGAGTTCGCCTTGGGTCGTCCCCTTATTACCTTGGGTTTGAAAGTCCACCATCGGCTTGGTCTTTCTTTTCGAGTTCGCCTTCGGCCGTCCTCGTGTTACCCTTTGTGTGAAAGTCTACCTTCGACTTGGTCTTTCTTTTTCGAGTTCGCCTTCGGCCATCGTCGTATTATCTTGGGTTTGAAAGTCCACCTTCGGCTTGGTCTTTCTTTTCGAGTTCTCCTTCGGCCGTCCTTGTGTTACCCTTTGTTTGAAAGTCCACCTTCGGCTTGGTATTCCTTTTTCTAGTTCGCCTTCGGCCGTCCTCGTATTATCTTGGGTTTGAAAGTCCACCTTCGGCTTGGTATTTCTTTTCGAGTTCGCCTTCGGCCATCCTCGTGTTACCCTTTGTATGAAAGTCCACCTTCAGCTTGCCCTTAATTTTTTGAGGTCGCCTTCGGCCGTCCTCGTATTATCTTGGGTTTGAAAGTCCACCTTGGGCTTGGTCTTTCTATTCGAGTTCGCCTTCGGCCGTCCTCGTGTTACCCTTTGTTTGAAAGTCCACCTTCGGCTTGGTCTTTCTTTTTCTAGGTAGCCTTCGGTAGTCCTCGTATTATCTTGGGTTTGAAAGTCGACCCTTGGCTTGGTCTTTCTTTTTGATTTCGCCTTTGGCCGTCCTTATGTTACCCTTTGTTTGAAAGTCCACCCTCGACTTGGTCTTTCTTTTTCTAGTTCGCCTTCGGCCATCGTCGTATTATCTTGGGTTTGAAAGTCCACCTTCGGCTTGGTCTTTCTTTTCGAGTTCGCCTTCGGCTGTCCTCGTGTTACCCTTTGTTTGAAAGTCCACCTTCGGCTTGGTCTTTCTTTTTCTAGGTCGCCTTCGATCGTCCTCGTATTATCTTGGGTTTGAAAGTCCACCTTGGGCTTGGTCTTTCTATTTGAGTTCGCCTTTGTCCGTCCTCGCGTTACCCTTTGTTTGATAGTCTACCTTCGGCTTAGTCTTTCTTTTCGAGTTCGCCTTCGGCCGTCCTCGTATTATTTTGTTGTTGGAAAGTCCACCTACGGCTTGGTCTTTCTTTTCGAGTTCGCATTCGGTCGTTCTCGTGTTACCCTTTTTTTGAAAGTCCACCTTCGGCTTGGGTTTTCTTTTTCGAGTTCGCCTTGGGTCGTCCTCTTATTACCTTGGGTTTGAAAGTCCACCATCGACTTGGTCTTTCTTTTCGAGTTCGCCTTCGGCCGTCCTCGTGTTACCCTTTGTGTGAAAGTCTACCTTCGACTTGGTCTTTCTTTTTCGAGTTCGCCTTCGGCCATCGTCGTATTATCTTGGGTTTGAAAGTCCACCTTCGGCTTGGTCTTTCTTTTCGAGTTCTCCTTCGGCCGTCCTTGTGTTACCCTTTGATTGAAAGTCCACCTTCGGCTTGGTATTCCTTTTTCTAGTTCGCCTTCGGCCGTCCTCGTATTATCTTGGGTTTGAAAGTCCACCTTCGGCTTGGTATTTCTTTTCGAGTTCGCCTTCGACCATCCTCGTTTTACCCTTTGTTTGAAAGTCCACCTTCGGCTTGCCCTTAATTTTTTGACGTCGCCTTCGGCCGTCCTCGTATTATCTTGGGTTTGAAAGTCCACCTTGGGCTTGGTCTTTCTTTTTCTAGGTAGCCTTCGGTAGTCCTCGTATTATCTTGGGTTTGAAAGTCGACCCTTGGCTTGGTCTTTCTTTTTGAGTTCGCCTTTGGCCGTCCTTATGTTACCCTTTGTTTGAAAGTCCACCCTTGACTTGGTCTTTCTTTTTCTAGTTCGCCTTCGGCCATCGTCGTATTATCTTGGGTTTGAAAGTCCACCTTCGGCTTGGTCTTTCTTTTCGAGTTCGCCTTCGGCCATCCTCGTGTTACCCTTTGTTTGAAAGTCCACCTTCGGCTTGCCCTTAATTTTTTGACGTCGCCTTCGGCCGTCCTCGTATCATCTTGGGTTTGAAAGTCCACCTTGGGCTTGGTCTTTCTATTCGAGTTCGCCTTCGGCCGTCCTCGTGTTACCCTTTGTTTGAAAGTCCACCTTCGGCTTGGTCTTTCTTTTTCTAGGTCGCCTTCGATCGTCCTCGTATTATCTTGGGTTTGAAAGTTCACCTTGGGCTTGGTCTTTCTTTTTGAGTTCGCCTTTGTCCGTCCTCGCGTTACCCTTTGTTTGATAGTCTACCTTCGGCTTAGTCTTTCTTTTCGAGTTCGCCTTCGGCCGTCCTCGTATTATTTTGTTGTTGGAAAGTCCACCTACGGCTTGGTCTTTCTTTTCGAGTTCGCATTCGGTCGTTCTCGTGTTACCCTTTTTTTGAAAGTCCACCTTCGGCTTGGGTTTTCTTTTTCGAGTTCGCCTTGGGTCGTCCTCTTATTACCTTGGGTTTGAAAGTCCACCATCGGCTTGGTCTTTCTTTTCGAGTTCGCCTTCGGCCGTCCTCGTGTTACCCTTTGTGTGAAAGTCTACCTTCGACTTGGTCTTTCTTTTTCGAGTTCGCCTTCGGCCATCGTCGTATTATCTTGGGTTTGAAAGTCCACCTTCGGCTTGGTCTTTCTTTTCGAGTTCTCCTTCGGCCGTCCTTGTGTTACCCTTTGATTGAAAGTCCACCTTCGGCTTGGTATTCCTTTTTCTAGTTCGCCTTCGGCCATCCTCGTATTATCTTGGGTTTGAAAGTCCACCTTCGGCTTGGTATTTCTTTTCGAGTTCGCCTTCGGCCATCCTCGTGTTACCCTTTGTTTGAAAGTCCACCTTCGGCTTGCCCTTAATTTTTTGAGGTCGCCTTCGGCCGTCCTCGTATTATCTTGGGTTTGAAAGTCCACCTTGGGCTTGGTCTTTCTATTCGAGTTCGCCTTCGGCCGTCCTCGTGTTACCCTTTGTTTGAAAGTCCACCTTCGGCTTGGTCTTTCTTTTTCTAGGTAGCCTTCGGTAGTCCTCGTATTATCTTGGGTTTGAAAGTCGACCCTTGGCTTGGTCTTTCTTTTTGATTTCGCCTTTGGCCGTCCTTATGTTACCCTTTGTTTGAAAGTCCACCCTCGACTTGGTCTTTCTTTTTCTAGTTCGCCTTCGGCCATCGTCGTATTATCTTGGGTTTGAAAGTCCACCTTCGGCTTGGTCTTTCTTTTCGAGTTCGCCTTCGGCTGTCCTCGTGTTACCCTTTGTTTGAAAGTCCACCTTCGGCTTAGTCTTTCTTTTTCTAGGTCGCCTTCGATCGTCCTCGTATTATCTTGGGTTTGAAAGTCCACCTTGGGCTTGGTCTTTCTTTTTGAGTTCGCCTTTGTCCGTCCTCGCGTGACCCTTTGTTTGATAGTCTACCTTCGGCTTAGTCTTTCTTTTCGAGTTCGCCTTCGGCCGTCCTCGTATTATTTTGTTGTTGGAAAGTCCACCCACGGCTTGGTCTTTCTTTTCGAGTTCGCATTCGGCCGTTCTCGTGTTACCCTTTTTTTGGAAGTCCACATTCGGCTTGGGTTTTCTTTTTCGAGTTCGCCTTGGGTCGTCCTCTTATTACCTTGGGTTTTAAAGTCCACCATCGGCTTGGTCTTTCTTTTCGAGTTCGCCTTCGGCCGTCCTCGTGTTACCCTTTGTGTGAAAGTCTACCTTCGACTTGGTCTTTCTTTTTCGAGTTCGCCTTCGGCCATCGTCGTATTATCTTGGGTTTGAAAGTCCACCTTCGGCTTGGTCTTTCTTTTCGAGTTCTCCTTCGGCCGTCCTTGTGTTACCCTTTGTTTGAAAGTCCACCTTCGGCTTGGTATTCCTTTTTCTAGTTCGCCTTCGGCCGTCCTCGTATTATCTTGGGTTTGAAAGTCCACCTTCGGCTTGGTATTTCTTTTCGAGTTCGCCTTCGGCCATCCTCGTGTTACCCTTTGTTTGAAAGTCCACCTTCGGCTTTCCCTTAAAATTTTTTGAGGTCGCCTTCGGCCGTCCTCGTATTATCTTGGGTTTGAAAGTCCACCTTGGGCTTGGTCTTTCTATTCGAGTTCGCCTTCGGCCGACCTCGTGTTACCCTTTGTTTGAAAGTCCACCTTCGGCTTGGTCTTTCTTTTTCTAGGTCGCCTTCGATCGTCCTCGTATTATCTTGGGTTTGAAAGTCCACCTTGGGCTTGGTCTTTCTTTTTGAGTTCGCCTTTGTCCGTCCTCGCGTTACCCTTTGTTTGATAGTCTACCTTCGGCTTAGTCTTTCTTTTCGAGTTCGCCTTCGGCCGTCCTCGTATTATTTTGTTGTTGGAAAGTCCACCCACGGCTTGGTCTTTCTTTTCGAGTTCGCATTCGGCCGTTCTCGTGTTACCCTTTTTTTGGAAGTCCACATTCGGCTTGGGTTTTCTTTTTCGAGTTCGCCTTGGGTCGTCCTCTTATTACCTTGGGTTTGAAAGTCCACCATCGGCTTGGTCTTTCTTTTCGAGTTCGCCTTCGGCCGTCCTCGTGTTACCCTTTGTGTGAAAGTCTACCTTCGACTTGGTCTTTCTTTTTCGAGTTCGCCTTCGGCCATCGTCGTATTATCTTGGGTTTGAAAGTCCACCTTCGGCTTGGTCTTTCTTTTCGAGTTCTCCTTCGGCCGTCCTTGTGTTACCCTTTGTTTGAAAGTCCACCTTCGGCTTGGTATTCCTTTTTCTAGTTCGCCTTCGGCCGTCCTCGTATTATCTTGGGTTTGAAAGTCCACCTTCGGCTTGGTATTTCTTTTCGAGTTCGCCTTCGGCCATCCTCGCGTTACCCTTTGTTTGATAGTCTACCTTCGACTTGGTCTTTCTTTTTCGAGTTCGCCTTCGGCCATCGTCGTATTATCTTGGGTTTGAAAGTCCACCTTCGGCTTGGTCTTTCTTTTCGAGTTCTCCTTCGGCCGTCCTTGTGTTACCCTTTGTTTGAAAGTCCACCTTCGGCTTGGTCTTTCTTTTTCTAGGTAGCCTTCGGTAGTCCTCGTATTATCTTGGGTTTGAAAGTCGACCCTTGGCTTGGTCTTTCTTTTTGATTTCGCCTTTGGCCGTCCTTATGTTACCCTTTGTTTGAAAGTCCACCCTCGACTTGGTCTTTCTTTTTCTAGTTCGCCTTCGGCCATCGTCGTATTATCTTGGGTTTGAAAGTCCACCTTCGGCTTGGTCTTTCTTTTCGAGTTCGCCTTCGGCTGTCCTCGTGTTACCCTTTGTTTGAAAGTCCACCTTCGGCTTGGTCTTTCTTTTTCTAGGTCGCCTTCGATCGTCCTCGTATTATCTTGGGTTTGAAAGTCCACCTTGGGCTTGGTCTTTCTTTTTGAGTTCGCCTTTGTCCGTCCTCGCGTTACCCTTTGTTTGATAGTCTACCTTCGGCTTAGTCTTTCTTTTCGAGTTCGCCTTCGGCCGTCCTCGTATTATTTTGTTGTTGGAAAGTCCACCCACGGCTTGGTCTTTCTTTTCGAGTTCGCATTCGGCCGTTCTCGTGTTACCCTTTTTTTGGAAGTCCACATTCGGCTTGGGTTTTCTTTTTCGAGTTCGCCTTGGGTCGTCCTCTTATTACCTTGGGTTTTAAAGTCCACCATCGGCTTGGTCTTTCTTTTCGAGTTCGCCTTCGGCCGTCCTCGTGTTACCCTTTGTGTGAAAGTCTACCTTCGACTTGGTCTTTCTTTTTCGAGTTCGCCTTCGGCCATCGTCGTATTATCTTGGGTTTGAAAGTCCACCTTCGGCTTGGTCTTTCTTTTCGAGTTCTCCTTCGGCCGTCCTTGTGTTACCCTTTGTTTGAAAGTCCACCTTCGGCTTGGTATTCCTTTTTCTAGTTCGCCTTCGGCCGTCCTCTTATTATCTTGGGTTTGAAAGTCCACCTTCGGCTTGGTATTTCTTTTCGAGTTCGCCTTCGGCCATCCTCGTGTTACCCTTTGTTTGAAAGTCCACCTTCGGTTTTCCCTTAAAATTTTTTGAGGTCGCCTTCGGCCGTCCTCGTATTATCTTGGGTTTGAAAGTCCACCTTGGGCTTGGTCTTTCTATTCGAGTTCACCTTCGGCCGACCTCGTGTTACCCTTTGTTTGAAAGTCCACCTTCGGCTTGGTCTTTCTTTTTCTAGGTCGCCTTCGATCGTCCTCGTATTATCTTGGGTTTGAAAGTCCACCTTGGGCTTGGTCTTTCTTTTTGAGTTCGCCTTTGTCCGTCCTCGCGTTACCCTTTGTTTGATAGTCTACCTTCGGCTTAGTCTTTCTTTTCGAGTTCGCCTTCGGCCATCCTCGTATTATTTTGTTGTTGGAAAGTCCACCCACGGCTTGGTCTTTCTTTTCGAGTTCGCATTCGGCCGTTCTCGTGTTACCCTTTTTTTGGAAGTCCACCTTCGGCTTGGGTTTTCTTTTTCGAGTTCGCCTTGGGTCGTCCCCTTATTACCTTGGGTTTGAAAGTCCACCATCGGCTTGGTCTTTCTTTTCGAGTTCGCCTTCGGCCGTCCTCGTGTTACCCTTTGTGTGAAAGTCTACCTTCGACTTGGTCTTTCTTTTTCGAGTTCGCCTTCGGCCATCGTCGTATTATCTTGGGTTTGAAAGTCCACCTTCGGCTTGGTCTTTCTTTTCGAGTTCTCCTTCGGCCGTCCTTGTGTTACCCTTTGTTTGAAAGTCCACCTTCGGCTTGGTATTCCTTTTTCTAGTTCGCCTTCGGCCGTCCTCGTATTATCTTGGGTTTGAAAGTCCACCTTCGGCTTGGTATTTCTTTTCGAGTTCGCCTTCGGCCATCCTCGTGTTACCCTTTGTTTGAAAGTCCACCTTCGGCTTGCCCTTAAAATTTTTTGAGGTCGCCTTCGGCCGTCCTCGTATTATCTTGGGTTTGAAAGTCCACCTTGGGCTTGGTCTTTCTATTCGAGTTCGCCTTCGGCCGACCTCGTGTTACCCTTTGTTTGAAAGTCCACCTTCGGCTTGGTCTTTCTTTTTCTAGGTCGCCTTCGATCGTCCTCGTATTATCTTGGGTTTGAAAGTCCACCTTGGGCTTGGTCTTTCTTTTTGAGTTCGCCTTTGTCCGTCCTCGCGTTACCCTTTGTTTGATAGTCTACCTTCGGCTTAGTCTTTCTTTTCGAGTTCGCCTTCGGCCATCCTCGTATTATTTTGTTGTTGGAAAGTCCACCTACGGCTTGGTCTTTCTTTTCTAGTTCGCATTCGGTCGTTCTCGTGTTACCCTTTTTTTGAAAGTCCACCTTCGGCTTGGGTTTTCTTTTTCGAGTTCGCCTTGGGTCGTCCCCTTATTACCTTGGGTTTGAAAGTCCACCATCGGCTTGGTCTTTCTTTTCGAGTTCGCCTTCGGCCGTCCTCGTGTTACCCTTTGTGTGAAAGTCTACCTTCGACTTGGTCTTTCTTTTTCGAGTTCGCCTTCGGCCATCGTCGTATTATCTTGGGTTTGAAAGTCCACCTTCGGCTTGGTCTTTCTTTTCGAGTTCTCCTTCGGCCGTCCTTGTGTTACCCTTTGTTTGAAAGTCCACCTTCGGCTTGGTATTCCTTTTTCTAGTTCGCCTTCGGCCGTCCTCGTATTATCTTGGGTTTGAAAGTCCACCTTCGGCTTGGTATTTCTTTTCGAGTTCGCCTTCGGCCATCCTCGTGTTACCCTTTGTATGAAAGTCCACCTTCAGCTTACCCTTAATTTTTTGAGGTCGCCTTCGGCCGTCCTCGTATTATCTTGGGTTTGAAAGTCCACCTTGGGCTTGGTCTTTCTATTCGAGTTCGCCTTCGGCCGTCCTCGTGTTACCCTTTGTTTGAAAGTCCACCTTCGGCTTGGTCTTTCTTTTTCTAGGTAGCCTTCGGTAGTCCTCGTATTATCTTGGGTTTGAAAGTCGACCCTTGGCTTGGTCTTTCTTTTTGATTTCGCCTTTGGCCGTCCTTATGTTACCCTTTGTTTGAAAGTCCACCCTCGACTTGGTCTTTCTTTTTCTAGTTCGCCTTCGGCCATCGTCGTATTATCTTGGGTTTGAAAGTCCACCTTCGGCTTGGTCTTTCTTTTCGAGTTCGCCTTCGGCTGTCCTCGTGTTACCCTTTGTTTGAAAGTCCACCTTCGGCTTGGTCTTTCTTTTTCTAGGTCGCCTTCGATCGTCCTCGTATTATCTTGGGTTTGAAAGTCCACCTTGGGCTTGGTCTTTCTATTTGAGTTCGCCTTTGTCCGTCCTCGCGTTACCCTTTGTTTGATAGTCTACCTTCGGCTTAGTCTTTCTTTTCGAGTTCGCCTTCGGCCGTCCTCGTATTATTTTGTTGTTGGAAAGTCCACCTACGGCTTGGTCTTTCTTTTCGAGTTCGCATTCGGTCGTTCTCGTGTTACCCTTTTTTTGAAAGTCCACCTTCGGCTTGGGTTTTCTTTTTCGAGTTCGCCTTGGGTCGTCCTCTTATTACCTTGGGTTTGAAAGTCCACCATCGACTTGGTCTTTCTTTTCGAGTTCGCCTTCGGCCGTCCTCGTGTTACCCTTTGTGTGAAAGTCTACCTTCGACTTGGTCTTTCTTTTTCGAGTTCGCCTTCGGCCATCGTCGTATTATCTTGGGTTTGAAAGTCCACCTTCGGCTTGGTCTTTCTTTTCGAGTTCTCCTTCGGCCGTCCTTGTGTTACCCTTTGATTGAAAGTCCACCTTCGGCTTGGTATTCCTTTTTCTAGTTCGCCTTCGGCCGTCCTCGTATTATCTTGGGTTTGAAAGTCCACCTTCGGCTTGGTATTTCTTTTCGAGTTCGCCTTCGGCCATCCTCGTTTTACCCTTTGTTTGAAAGTCCACCTTCGGCTTGCCCTTAATTTTTTGACGTCGCCTTCGGCCGTCCTCGTATTATCTTGGGTTTGAAAGTCCACCTTGGGCTTGGTCTTTCTTTTTCTAGGTAGCCTTCGGTAGTCCTCGTATTATCTTGGGTTTGAAAGTCGACCCTTGGCTTGGTCTTTCTTTTTGAGTTCGCCTTTGGCCGTCCTTATGTTACCCTTTGTTGGAAAGTCCACCCTTGACTTGGTCTTTCTTTTTCTAGTTCGCCTTCGGCCATCGTCGTATTATCTTGGGTTTGAAAGTCCACCTTCGGCTTGGTCTTTCTTTTCGAGTTCGCCTTCGGCCATCCTCGTGTTACCCTTTGTTTGAAAGTCCACCTTCGGCTTGCCCTTAATTTTTTGACGTCGCCTTCGGCCGTCCTCGTATTATCTTGGGTTTGAAAGTCCACCTTGGGCTTGGTATTTCTTTTCGAGTTCACCTTCGGCCGTCCTCGTGTTACCCTTTGTTTGAAAGTCCACCTTCGGCTTGGTCTTTCTTTTTCTAGGTCGCCTTTGATTGTCCTCGTATTATCTTGGGTTTGAAAGTCCACCTTGGGCTTGGTCTTTCTTTTTGAGTTCGCCTTTGTCCGTCCTCGCGTTACCCTTTGTTTGATAGTCTACCTTCGGCTTAGTCTTTCTTTTCGAGTTCGCCTTCGGCCGTCCTCGTATTATTTTGTTGTTGGAAAGTCCACCCACGGCTTGGTCTTTCTTTTCGAGTTCGCATTCGGCCGTTCTCGTGTTACCCTTTTTTTGGAAGTCCACATTCGGCTTGGGTTTTCTTTTTCGAGTTCGCCTTGGGTCGTCCTCTTATTAACTTGGGTTTGAAAGTCCACCATCGGCTTGGTCTTTCTTTTCGAGTTCGCCTTCGGCCGTCCTCGTGTTACCCTTTGTGTGAAAGTCTACCTTCGACTTGGTCTTTCTTTTTCGAGTTCGCCTTCGCCCATCGTCGTATTATCTTGGGTTTGAAAGTCCACCTTCGGCTTGGTCTTTCTTTTCGAGTTCTCCTTCGGCCGTCCTTGTGTTACCCTTTGTTTGAAAGTCCACCTTCGGCTTGGTATTCCTTTTTCTAGTTCGCCTTCGGCCGTCCTCGTATTATCTTGGGTTTGAAAGTCCACCTTCGGCTTGGTATTTCTTTTCGAGTTCGCCTTCGGCCATCCTCGTGTTACCCTTTGTTTGAAAGTCCACCTTCAGCTTGCCCTTAATTTTTTGAGGTCGCCTTCGGCCGTCCTCGTATTATCTTGGGTTTGAAAGTCCACCTTGGGCTTGGTCTTTCTATTCGAGTTCGCCTTCGGCCGTCCTCGTGTTACCCTTTGTTTGAAAGTCCACCTTCGGCTTGGTCTTTCTTTTTCTAGGTAGCCTTCGGTAGTCCTCGTATTATCTTGGGTTTGAAAGTCGACCCTTGGCTTGGTCTTTCTTTTTGATTTCGCCTTTGGCCGTCCTTATGTTACCCTTTGTTTGAAAGTCCACCCTCGACTTGGTCTTTCTTTTTCTAGTTCGCCTTCGGCCATCGTCGTATTATCTTGGGTTTGAAAGTCCACCTTCGGCTTGGTCTTTCTTTTCGAGTTCGCCTTCGGCTGTCCTCGTGTTACCCTTTGTTTGAAAGTCCACCTTCGGCTTGGTCTTTCTTTTTCTAGGTCGCCTTCGATCGTCCTCGTATTATCTTGGGTTTGAAAGTCCACCTTGGGCTTGGTCTTTCTTTTTGAGTTCGCCTTTGTCCGTCCTCGCGTTACCCTTTGTTTGATAGTCTACCTTCGGCTTAGTCTTTCTTTTCGAGTTCGCCTTCGGCCGTCCTCGTATTATTTTGTTGTTGGAAAGTCCACCTACGGCTTGGTCTTTCTTTTCGAGTTCGCATTCGGTCGTTCTCGTGTTACCCTTTTTTTGAAAGTCCACCTTCGGCTTGGGTTTTCTTTTTCGAGTTCGCCTTGGGTCGTCCTCTTATTACCTTGGGTTTGAAAGTCCACCATTGGCTTGGTCTTTCTTTTCGAGTTCGCCTTCGGCCGTCCTCGTGTTACCCTTTGTGTGAAAGTCTACCTTCGACTTGGTCTTTCTTTTTCGAGTTCGCCTTCGGCCATCGTCGTATTATCTTGGGTTTGAAAGTCCACCTTCGGCTTGGTCTTTCTTTTCGAGTTCTCCTTCGGCCGTCCTTGTGTTACCCTTTGATTGAAAATCCACCTTCGGCTTGGTATTCCTTTTTCTAGTTCGCCTTCGGCCGTCCTCGTATTATCTTGGGTTTGAAAGTCCACCTTCGGCTTGGTATTTCTTTTCGAGTTCGCCTTCGGCCATCCTCGTGTTACCCTTTGTTTGAAAGTCCACCTTCGGCTTGCCCTTAATTTTTTGACGTCGCCTTCGGCCGTCCTCGTATTATCTTGGGTTTGAAAGTCCACCTTGGGCTTGGTCTTTCTTTTTGAGTTCGCCTTTGTCCGTCCTCGCGTTACCCTTTGTTTGATAGTCTACCTTCGGCTTAGTCTTTCTTTTCGAGTTCGCCTTCGGCCGTCCTCGTATTATTTTGTTGTTGGAAAGTCCACCCACGGCTTGGTCTTTCTTTTCGAGTTCGCATTCGGCCGTTCTCGTGTTACCCTTTTTTTGGAAGTCCACATTCGGCTTGGGTTTTCTTTTTCGAGTTCGCCTTGGGTCGTCCTCTTATTACCTTGGGTTTGAAAGTCCACCATCGGCTTGGTCTTTCTTTTCGAGTTCGCCTTCGGCCGTCCTCGTGTTACCCTTTGTGTGAAAGTCTACCTTCGACTTGGTCTTTCTTTTTCGTGTTCGCCTTCGGCCATCGTCGTATTATCTTGGGTTTGAAAGTCCACCTTCGGCTTGGTCTTTCTTTTCGAGTTCTCCTTCGGCCGTCCTTGTGTTACCCTTTGTTTGAAAGTCCACCTTCGGCTTGGTATTCCTTTTTCTAGTTCGCCTTCGGCCGTCCTCGTATTATCTTGGGTTTGAAAGTCCACCTTCGGCTTGGTATTTCTTTTCGAGTTCGCCTTCGGCCATCCTCGTGTTACCCTTTGTTTGAAAGTCCACCTTCAGCTTGCCCTTAATTTTTTGAGGTCGCCTTCGGCCGTCCTCGTATTATTTTGGGTTTGAAAGTCCACCTTGGGCTTGGTCTTTCTATTCGAGTTCGCCTTCGGCCGTCCTCGTGTTACCCTTTGTTTGAAAGTCCACCTTCGGCTTGGTCTTTCTTTTTCTAGGTAGCCTTCGGTAGTCCTCGTATTATCTTGGGTTTGAAAGTCGACCCTTGGCTTGGTCTTTCTTTTTGATTTCGCCTTTGGCCGTCCTTATGTTACCCTTTGTTTGAAAGTCCACCCTCGACTTGGTCTTTCTTTTTCTAGTTCGCCTTCGGCCATCGTCGTATTATCTTGGGTTTGAAAGTCCACCTTCGGCTTGGTCTTTCTTTTCGAGTTCGCCTTCGGCTGTCCTCGTGTTACCCTTTGTTTGAAAGTCCACCTTCGGCTTGGTCTTTCTTTTTCTAGGTCGCCTTCGATCGTCCTCGTATTATCTTGGGTTTGAAAGTCCACCTTGGGCTTGGTCTTTCTTTTTGAGTTCGCCTTTGTCCGTCCTCGCGTTACCCTTTGTTTGATAGTCTACCTTCGGCTTAGTCTTTCTTTTCGAGTTCGCCTTCGGCCGTCCTCGTATTATTTTGTTGTTGGAAAGTCCACCTACGGCTTGGTCTTTCTTTTCGAGTTCGCATTCGGTCGTTCTCGTGTTACCCTTTTTTTGAAAGTCCACCTTCGGCTTGGGTTTTCTTTTTCGAGTTCGCCTTGGGTCGTCCTCTTATTACCTTGGGTTTGAAAGTCCACCATTGGCTTGGTCTTTCTTTTCGAGTTCGCCTTCGGCCGTCCTCGTGTTACCCTTTGTGTGAAAGTCTACCTTCGACTTGGTCTTTCTTTTTCGAGTTCGCCTTCGGCCATCGTCGTATTATCTTGGGTTTGAAAGTCCACCTTCGGCTTGGTCTTTCTTTTCGAGTTCTCCTTCGGCCGTCCTTGTGTTACCCTTTGATTGAAAATCCACCTTCGGCTTGGTATTCCTTTTTCTAGTTCGCCTTCGGCCGTCCTCGTATTATCTTGGGTTTGAAAGTCAACCTTCGGCTTGGTATTTCTTTTCGAGTTCGCCTTCGGCCATCCTCGTGTTACCCTTTGTTTGAAAGTCCACCTTCGGCTTGCCCTTAATTTTTTGACGTCGCCTTCGGCCGTCCTCGTATTATCTTGGGTTTGAAAGTCCACCTTGGGCTTGGTCTTTCTTTTTGAGTTCGCCTTTGTCCGTCCTCGCGTTACCCTTTGTTTGATAGTCTACCTTCGGCTAAGTCTTTCTTTTCGAGTTCGCCTTCGGCCGTCCTCGTATTATTTTGTTGTTGGAAAGTCCACCTACGGCTTGGTCTTTCTTTTCGAGTTCGCATTCGGCCGTTCTCGTGTTACCCTTTTTTTGGAAGTCCACATTCGGCTTGGGTTTTCTTTTTCGAGTTCGCCTTGGGTCGTCCTCTTATTACCTTGGGTTTGAAAGTCCACCATCGGCTTGGTCTTTCTTTTCGAGTTCGCCTTCGGCCGTCCTCGTGTTACCCTTTGTGTGAAAGTCTACCTTCGACTTGGTCTTTCTTTTTCGTGTTCTCCTTCGGCCATCGTCGTATTATCTTGGGTTTGAAAGTCCACCTTCGGCTTGGTCTTTCTTTTCGAGTTCTCCTTCGGCCGTCCTTGTGTTACCCTTTGTTTGAAAGTCCACCTTCGGCTTGGTATTCCTTTTTCTAGTTCGCCTTCGGCCGTCCTCGTATTATCTTGGGTTTGAAAGTCCACCTTCGGCTTGGTATTTCTTTTCGAGTTCGCCTTCGGCCATCCTCGTGTTACCCTTTGTTTGAAAGTCCACCTTCAGCTTGCCCTTAATTTTTTGAGGTCGCCATCGGCCGTCCTCGTATTATTTTGGGTTTGAAAGTCCACCTTGGGCTTGGTCTTTCTATTCGAGTTCGCCTTCGGCCGTCCTCGTGTTACCCTTTGTTTGAAAGTCCACCTTCGGCTTGGTCTTTCTTTTTCTAGGTAGCCTTCGGTAGTCCTCGTATTATCTTGGGTTTGAAAGTCGACCCTTGGCTTGGTCTTTCTTTTTGATTTCGCCTTTGGCCGTCCTTATGTTACCCTTTGTTTGAAAGTCCACCCTCGACTTGGTCTTTCTTTTTCTAGTTCGCCTTCGGCCATCGTCGTATTATCTTGGGTTTGAAAGTCCACCTTCGGCTTGGTCTTTCTTTTCGAGTTCGCCTTCGGCTGTCCTCGTGTTACCCTTTGTTTGAAAGTCCACCTTCGGCTTGGTCTTTCTTTTTCTAGGTCGCCTTCGATCGTCCTCGTATTATCTTGGGTTTGAAAGTCCACCTTGGGCTTGGTCTTTCTTTTTGAGTTCGCCTTTGTCCGTCCTCGCGTTACCCTTTGTTTGATAGTCTACCTTCGGCTTAGTCTTTCTTTTCGAGTTCGCCTTCGGCCGTCCTCGTATTATTTTGTTGTTGGAAAGTCCACCTACGGCTTGGTCTTTCTTTTCGAGTTCGCATTCGGTCGTTCTCGTGTTACCCTTTTTTTGAAAGTCCACCTTCGGCTTGGGTTTTGTTTTTCGAGTTCGCCTTGGGTCGTCCTCTTATTACCTTGGGTTTGAAAGTCCACCATCGGCTTGGTCTTTCTTTTCGAGTTCGCCTTCGGCCGTCCTCGTGTTACCCTTTGTGTGAAAGTCTACCTTCGACTTGGTCTTTCTTTTTCGAGTTCGCCTTCGGCCATCGTCGTATTATCTTGGGTTTGAAAGTCCACCTTCGGCTTGGTCTTTCTTTTCGAGTTCTCCTTCGGCCGTCCTTGTGTTACCCTTTGATTGAAAATCCACCTTCGGCTTGGTATTCCTTTTTCTAGTTCGCCTTCGGCCGTCTTCGTATTATCTTGGGTTTGAAAGTCCACCTTCGGCTTGGTATTTTTTTTCGAGTTCGCCTTCGGCCATCCTCGTGTTACCCTTTGTTTGAAAGTCCACCTTCGGCTTGCCCTTAATTTTTTGACGTCGCCTTCGGCCGTCCTCGTATTATCTTGGGTTTGAAAGTCCACCTTGGGCTTGGTCTTTCTTTTTGAGTTCGCCTTTGTCCGTCCTCGCGTTACCCTTTGTTTGATAGTCTACCTTCGGCTTAGTCTTTCTTTTCGAGTTCGCCTTCGGCCGTCCTTGTATTATTTTGTTGTTGGAAAGTCCACCCACGGCTTGGTCTTTCTTTTCGAGTTCGCATTCGGCCGTTCTCGTGTTACCCTTTTTTTGGAAGTCCACATTCGGCTTGGGTTTTCTTTTTCGAGTTCGCCTTGGGTCGTCCTCTTATTACCTTGGGTTTGAAAGTCCACCATCGGCTTGGTCTTTCTTTTCGAGTTCGCCTTCGGCCGTCCTCGTGTTACCCTTTGTGTGAAAGTCTACCTTCGACTTGGTCTTTCTTTTTCGTGTTCGCCTTCGGCCATCGTCGTATTATCTTGGGTTTGAAAGTCCACCTTCGGCTTGGTCTTTCTTTTCGAGTTCTCCTTCGGCCGTCCTTGTGTTACCCTTTGTTTGAAAGTCCACCTTCGGCTTGGTATTCCTTTTTCTAGTTCGCCTTCGGCCGTCCTCGTATTATCTTGGGTTTGAAAGTCCACCTTCGGCTTGGTATTTCTTTTCGAGTTCGCCTTCGGCCATCCTCGTGTTACCCTTTGTTTGAAAGTCCACCTTCAGCTTGCCCTTAATTTTTTGAGGTCGCCTTCGGCCGTCCTCGTATTATTTTGGGTTTGAAAGTCCACCTTGGGCTTGGTCTTTCTATTCGAGTTCGCCTTCGGCCGTCCTCGTGTTACCCTTTGTTTGAAAGTCCACCTTCGGCTTGGTCTTTCTTTTTCTAGGTAGCCTTCGGTAGTCCTCGTATTATCTTGGGTTTGAAAGTCGACCCTTGGCTTGGTCTTTCTTTTTGATTTCGCCTTTGGCCGTCCTTATGTTACCCTTTGTTTGAAAGTCCACCCTCGACTTGGTCTTTCTTTTTCTAGTTCGCCTTCGGCCATCGTCGTATTATCTTGGGTTTGAAAGTCCACCTTCGGCTTGGTCTTTCTTTTCGAGTTCGCCTTCGGCTGTCCTCGTGTTACCCTTTGTTTGAAAGTCCACCTTCGGCTTGGTCTTTCTTTTTCTAGGTCGCCTTTGATCGTCCTCGTATTATCTTGGGTTTGAAAGTCCACCTTGGGCTTGGTCTTTCTTTTTGAGTTCGCCTTTGTCCGTCCTCGCGTTACCCTTTGTTTGATAGTCTACCTTCGGCTTAGTCTTTCTTTTCGAGTTCGCCTTCGGCCGTCCTCGTATTATTTTGTTGTTGGAAAGTCCACCTACGGCTTGGTCTTTCTTTTCGAGTTCGCATTCGGTCGTTCTCGTGTTACCCTTTTTTTGAAAGTCCACCTTCGGCTTGGGTTTTCTTTTTCGAGTTCGCCTTGGGTCGTCCTCTTATTACCTTGGGTTTGAAAGTCCACCATCGGCTTGGTCTTTCTTTTCGAGTTCGCCTTCGGCCGTCCTCGTGTTACCCTTTGTGTGAAAGTCTACCTTCGACTTGGTCTTTCTTTTTCGAGTTCGCCTTCGGCCATCGTCGTATTATCTTGGGTTTGAAAGTCCACCTTCGGCTTGGTCTTTCTTTTCGAGTTCTCCTTCGGCCGTCCTTGTGTTACCCTTTGATTGAAAATCCACCTTCGGCTTGGTATTCCTTTTTCTAGTTCGCCTTCGGCCGTCCTCGTATTATCTTGGGTTTGAAAGTCCACCTTCGGCTTGGTATTTCTTTTCGAGTTCGCCTTCGGCCATCCTCGTGTTACCCTTTGTTTGAAAGTCCACCTTCGGCTTGCCCTTAATTTTTTGACGTCGCCTTTGGCCGTCCTCGTATTATCTTGGGTTTGAAAGTCCACCTTGGGCTTGGTCTTTCTTTTCGAGTTCGCCTTCGGCCGTCCTCGTGTTACCCTTTGTTTGAAAGTCCACCTTCGGCTTGGTCTTTCTTTTTCTAGGTCACCTTTGATCGTCCTCGTATTATCTTGGGTTTGAAAGTCCACCTTGGGCTTGGTCTTTCTTTTTGAGTTCGCCTTTGTCCGTCCTCGCGTTACCCTTTATTTGATAGTCTACCTTCGGCTTAGTCTTTCTTTTCGAGTTCGCCTTCGGCCGTCCTCGTATTATTTTGTTGTTGGAAAGTCCACCCACGGCTTGGTCTTTCTTTTCGAGTTCGCATTCGGCCGTTCTCGTGTTACCCTTTTTTTGGAAGTCCACATTCGGCTTGGGTTTTCTTTTTCGAGTTCGCCTTGGGTCGTCCTCTTATTACCTTGGGTTTGAAAGTCCACCATCGGCTTGGTCTTTCTTTTCTAGTTCGCCTTCGGCCGTCCTCGTGTTACCCTTTGTGTGAAAGTCTACCTTCGACTTGGTCTTTCTTTTTCGAGTTCGCCTTCGGCCATCGTCGTATTATCTTGGGTTTGAAAGTCCACCTTCGGCTTGGTCTTTCTTTTCGAGTTCTCCTTCGGCCGTCCTTGTGTTACCCTTTGTTTGAAAGTCCACCTTCGGCTTGGTATTCCTTTTTCTAGTTCGCCTTCGGCCGTCCTCGTATTATCTTGGGTTTGAAAGTCCACCTTCGGCTTGGTATTTCTTTTCGAGTTCGCCTTCGGCCATCCTCGTGTTACCCTTTGTTTGAAAGTCCACCTTCAGCTTGCCCTTAATTTTTTGAGGTCGCCTTCGGCCGTCCTCGTATTATCTTGGGTTTGAAAGTCCACCTTGGGCTTGGTCTTTCTATTCGAGTTCGCCTTCGGCCGTCCTCGTGTTACCCTTTGTTTGAAAGTCCACCTTCGGCTTGGTCTTTCTTTTTCTAGGTAGCCTTCGGTAGTCCTCGTATTATCTTGGGTTTGAAAGTCGACCCTTGGCTTGGTCTTTCTTTTTGATTTCGCCTTTGGCCGTCCTTATGTTACCCTTTGTTTGAAAGTCCACCCTCGACTTGGTCTTTCTTTTTCTAGTTCGCCTTCGGCCATCGTCGTATTATCTTGGGTTTGAAAGTCCACCTTCGGCTTGGTCTTTCTTTTCGAGTTCGCCTTCGGCTGTCCTCGTGTTACCCTTTGTTTGAAAGTCCACCTTCGGCTTGGTCTTTCTTTTTCTAGGTCGCCTTCGATCGTCCTCGTATTATCTTGGGTTTGAAAGTCCACCTTGGGCTTGGTCTTTCTTTTTGAGTTCGCCTTTGTCCGTCCTCGCGTTACCCTTTGTTTGATAGTCTACCTTCGGCTTAGTCTTTCTTTTCGAGTTCGCCTTCGGCCGTCCTCGTATTATTTTGTTGTTGGAAAGTCCACCTACGGCTTGGTCTTTCTTTTCGAGTTCGCATTCGGTCGTTCTCGTGTTACCCTTTTTTTGAAAGTCCACCTTCGGCTTGGGTTATCTTTTTCGAGTTCGCCTTGGGTCGTCCTCTTATTACCTTGGGTTTGAAAGTCCACCATCGGCTTGGTCTTTCTTTTCGAGTTCGCCTTCGGCCGTCCTCGTGTTACCCTTTGTGTGAAAGTCTACCTTCGACTTGGTCTTTCTTTTTCGAGTTCGCCTTCGGCCATCGTCGTATTATCTTGGGTTTGAAAGTCCACCTTCGGCTTGGTCTTTCTTTTCGAGTTCTCCTTCGGCCGTCCTTGTGTTACCCTTTGATTGAAAATCCACCTTCGGCTTGGTATTCCTTTTTCTAGTTCGCCTTCGGCCGTCCTCGTATTATCTTGGGTTTGAAAGTCCACCTTCGGCTTGGTATTTCTTTTCGAGTTCGCCTTCGGCCATCCTCGTGTTACCCTTTGTTTGAAAGTCCACCTTCGGCTTGCCCTTAATTTTTTGACGTCGCCTTCGGCCGTCCTCGTATTATCTTGGGTTTGAAAGTCCACCTTGGGCTTGGTCTTTCTTTTCGAGTTCGCCTTCCGCCGTCCTCGTGTTACCCTTTGTTTGAAAGTCCACCTTCGGCTTGGTCTTTCTTTTTCTAGGTCACCTTTGATCGTCCTCGTATTATCTTGGGTTTGAAAGTCCACCTTGGGCTTGGTCTTTCTTTTTGAGTTCGCCTTTGTCCGTCCTCGCGTTACCCTTTATTTGATAGTCTACCTTCGGCTTAGTCTTTCTTTTCGAGTTCGCCTTCGGCCGTCCTCGTATTATTTTGTTGTTGGAAAGTCCACCCACGGCTTGGTCTTTCTTTTCGAGTTCGCATTCGGCCGTTCTCGTGTTACCCTTTTTTTGGAAGTCCACATTCGGCTTGGGTTTTCTTTTTCGAGTTCGCCTTGGGTCGTCCTCTTATTACCTTGGGTTTGAAAGTCCACCATCGGCTTGGTCTTTCTTTTCGAGTTCGCCTTTGGCCGTCCTCGTGTTACCCTTTGTGTGAAAGTCTACCTTCGACTTGGTCTTTCTTTTTCGAGTTCGCCTTCGGCCATCGTCGTATTATCTTGGGTTTGAAAGTCCACCTTCGGCTTGGTCTTTCTTTTCGAGTTCTCCTTCGGCCGTCCTTGTGTTACCCTTTGTTTGAAAGTCCACCTTCGGCTTGGTATTCCTTTTTCTAGTTCGCCTTCGGCCGTCCTCGTATTATCTTGGGTTTGAAAGTCCACCTTCGGCTTGGTATTTCTTTTCGAGTTCGCCTTCGGCCATCCTCGTGTTACCCTTTGTTTGAAAGTCCACCTTCAGCTTGCCCTTAATTTTTTGAGGTCGCCTTCGGCCGTCCTCGTATTATCTTGGGTTTGAAAGTCCACCTTGGGCTTGGTCTTTCTATTCGAGTTCGCCTTCGGCCGTCCTCGTGTTACCCTTTGTTTGAAAGTCCACCTTCGGCTTGGTCTTTCTTTTTCTAGGTAGCCTTCGGTAGTCCTCGTATTATCTTGGGTTTGAAAGTCGACCCTTGGCTTGGTCTTTCTTTTTGATTTCGCCTTTGGCCGTCCTTATGTTACCCTTTGTTTGAAAGTCCACCCTCGACTTGGTCTTTCTTTTTCTAGTTCGCCTTCGGCCATCGTCGTATTATCTTGGGTTTGAAAGTCCACCTTCGGCTTGGTCTTTCTTTTCGAGTTCGCCTTCGGCTGTCCTCGTGTTACCCTTTGTTTGAAAGTCCACCTTCGGCTTGGTCTTTCTTTTTCTAGGTCGCCTTCGATCGTCCTCGTATTATCTTGGGTTTGAAAGTCCACCTTGGGCTTGGTCTTTCTTTTTGAGTTCGCCTTTGTCCGTCCTCGCGTTACCCTTTGTTTGATAGTCTACCTTCGTCTTAGTCTTTCTTTTCGAGTTCGCCTTCGGCCGTCCTCGTATTATTTTGTTGTTGGAAAGTCCACCTACGGCTTGGTCTTTCTTTTCGAGTTCGCATTCGGTCGTTCTCGTGTTACCCTTTTTTTGAAAGTCCACCTTCGGCTTGGGTTTTCTTTTTCGAGTTCGCCTTGGGTCGTCCTCTTATTACCTTGGGTTTGAAAGTCCACCATCGGCTTGGTCTTTCTTTTCGAGTTCGCCTTCGGCCGTCCTCGTGTTACCCTTTGTGTGAAAGTCTACCTTCGACTTGGTCTTTCTTTTTCGAGTTCGCCTTCGGCCATCGTCGTATTATCTTGGGTTTGAAAGTCCACCTTCGGCTTGGTCTTTCTTTTCGAGTTCTCCTTCGGCCGTCCTTGTGTTACCCTTTGATTGAAAATCCACCTTCGGCTTGGTATTCCTTTTTCTAGTTCGCCTTCGGCCGTCCTCGTATTATCTTGGGTTTGAAAGTCCACCTTCGGCTTGGTATTTCTTTTCGAGTTCGCCTTCGGCCATCCTCGTGTTACCCTTTGTTTGAAAGTCCACCTTCGGCTTGCCCTTAATTTTTTGACGTCGCCTTCGGCCGTCCTCGTATTATCTTGGGTTTGAAAGTCCACCTTGGGCTTGGTCTTTCTTTTCGAGTTCTCCTTCGGCCGTCCTCGTGTTACCCTTTGTTTGAAAGTCCACCTTCGGCTTGGTCTTTCTTTTTCTAGGTCACCTTTGATCGTCCTCGTATTATCTTGGGTTTGAAAGTCCACCTTGGGCTTGGTCTTTCTTTTTGAGTTCGCCTTTGTCCGTCCTCGCGTTACCCTTTATTTGATAGTCTACCTTCGGCTTAGTCTTTCTTTTCGAGTTCGCCTTCGGCCGTCCTCGTATTATTTTGTTGTTGGAAAGTCCACCCACGACTTGGTCTTTCTTTTCGAGTTCGCATTCGGCCGTTCTCGTGTTACCCTTTTTTTGGAAGTCCACATTCGGCTTGGGTTTTCTTTTTCGAGTTCGCCTTGGGTCGTCCTCTTATTACCTTGGGTTTGAAAGTCCACCATCGGCTTGGTCTTTCTTTTCGAGTTCGCCTTCGGCCGTCCTCGTGTTACCCTTTGTGTGAAAGTCTACCTTCGACTTGGTCTTTCTTTTTCGAGTTCGCCTTCGGCCATCGTCGTATTATCTTGGGTTTGAAAGTCCACCTTCGGCTTGGTCTTTCTTTTCGAGTTCTCCTTCGGCCGTCCTTGTGTTACCCTTTGTTTGAAAGTCCACCTTCGGCTTGGTATTCCTTTTTCTAGTTCGCCTTCGGCCGTCCTCGTATTATCTTGGGTTTGAAAGTCCACCTTCGGCTTGGTATTTCTTTTCGAGTTCGCCTTCGGCCATCCTCGTGTTACCCTTTGTTTGAAAGTCCACCTTCAGCTTGCCCTTAATTTTTTGAGGTCGCCTTCGGCCGTCCTCGTATTATCTTGGGTTTGAAAGTCCACCTTGGGCTTGGTCTTTCTATTTGAGTTCGCCTTCGGCCGTCCTCGTGTTACCCTTTGTTTGAAAGTCCACCTTCGGCTTGGTCTTTCTTTTTCTAGGTAGCCTTCGGTAGTCCTCGTATTATCTTGGGTTTGAAAGTCGACCCTTGGCTTGGTCTTTCTTTTTTATTTCGCCTTTGGCCGTCCTTATGTTACCCTTTGTTTGAAAGTCCACCCTCGACTTGGTCTTTCTTTTTCTAGTTCGCCTTCGGCCATCGTCGTATTATCTTGGGTTTGAAAGTCCACCTTCGGCTTGGTCTTTCTTTTCGAGTTCGCCTTCGGCTGTCCTCGTGTTACCCTTTGTTTGAAAGTCCACCTTCGGCTTGGTCTTTCTTTTTCTAGGTCGCCTTCGATCGTCCTCGTATTATCTTGGGTTTGAAAGTCCACCTTGGGCTTGGTCTTTCTTTTTGAGTTCGCCTTTGTCCGTCCTCGCGTTACCCTTTGTTTGATAGTCTACCTTCGGCTTAGTCTTTCTTTTCGAGTTCGCCTTCGGCCGTCCTCGTATCATTTTGTTGTTGGAAAGTCCACCTACGGCTTGGTCTTTCTTTTCGAGTTCGCATTCGGTCGTTCTCGTGTTACCCTTTTTTTGAAAGTCCACCTTCGGCTTGGGTTTTCTTTTTCGAGTTCGCCTTGGGTCGTCCTCTTATTACCTTGGGTTTGAAAGTCCACCATCGGCTTGGTCTTTCTTTTCGAGTTTGCCTTCGGCCGTCCTCGTGTTACCCTTTGTGTGAAAGTCTACCTTCGACTTGGTCTTTCTTTTTCGAGTTCACCTTCGGCCATCGTCGTATTATCTTGGGTTTGAAAGTCCACCTTCGGCTTGGTCTTTCTTTTCGAGTTCTCCTTCGGCCGTCCTTGTGTTACCCTTTGTTTGAAAGTCCACCTTCGGCTTGGTATTCCTTTTTCTAGTTCGCCTTCGGCCGTCCTCGTATTATCTTGGGTTTGAAAGTCCACCTTCGGCTTGGTATTTCTTTTCGAGTTCGCCTTCGGCCATCCTCGTGTTACCCTTTGTTTGAAAGTCCACCTTCGGCTTGCCCTTAATTTTTTGAGGTCGCCTTCGGCCGTCCTCGTATTATCTTGGGTTTGAAAGTCCACCTTGGGCTTGGTCTTTCTATTCGAGTTCGCCTTCGGCCGTCCTCGTGTTACCCTTTGTTTGAAAGTCCACCTTCGGCTTGGTCTTTCTTTTTCTAGGTAGCCTTCGGTAGTCCTCGTATTATCTTGGGTTTGAAAGTCGACCCTTGGCTTGGTCTTTCTTTTTGAGTTCGCCTTTGGCCGTCCTTATGTTACCCTTTGTTTGAAAGTCCACCCTCGACTTGGTCTTTCTTTTTCTAGTTCTCCTTCGGCCATCGTCGTATTATCATGGGTTTGAAAGTCCACCTTCGGCTTGGTCTTTCTTTTCGAGTTCTCCTTCGGCCGTCCTTGTGTTACCCTTTGTTTGAAAGTCCACCTTCGGCTTGGTATTCCTTTTTCTAGTTCGCCTTCGGCCGTCCTCGTATTATCTTGGGTTTGAAAGTCCACCTTCGGCTTGGTATTTCTTTTCGAGTTCGCCTTCGGCCATCCTCGTGTTACCCTTTGTTTGAAAGTCCACCTTCGGCTTGCCCTTAATTTTTTGAGGTCGCCTTCGGCCGTCATCGTATTATCTTGGGTTTGAAAGTCCACCTTGGGCTTGGTCTTTCTATTCGAGTTCGCCTTCGGCCGTCCTCGTGTTACCCTTTGTTTGAAAGTCCACCTTCGGCTTGGTCTTTCTTTTTATAGGTCGCCTTCGATCGTCCTCGTATTATCTTGGGTTTGAAAGTCCACCTTGGGCTTGGTCTTTCTTTTTGAGTTCGCCTTTGTCCGTCCTCGCGTTACCCTTTGTTTGATAGTCTACCTTCGGCTTAGTCTTTCTTTTCGAGTTCGCCTTCGGCCGTCCTCGTATTATTTTGTTGTTGGAAAGTCCACCTACGGCTTGGTCTTTCTTTTGGAGTTCGCATTCGGTCGTTCTCGTGTTACCCTTTTTTTGAAAGTCCACCTTCGGCTTGGGTTTTCTTTTTCGAGTTCGCCTTGGGTCGTCCTCTTATTACCTTGGGTTTGAAAGTCCACCATCGGCTTGGTCTTTCTTTTCGAGTTCGCCTTCGGCCGTCCTCGTGTTACCCTTTGTGTGAAAGTCTACCTTCGACTTGGTCTTTCTTTTTCGAGTTCGCCTTCGGCCATCGTCGTATTATCTTGGGTTTGAAAGTCCACCTTCGGCTTGGTCTTTCTTTTCGAGTTCTCCTTCGGCCGTCCTTGTGTTACCCTTTGATTGAAAGTCCACCTTCGGCTTGGTATTCCTTTTTCTAGTTCGCCTTCGGCCGTCCTCGTATTATCTTGGGTTTGAAAGTCCACCTTCGGCTTGGTATTTCTTTTCGAGTTCGCCTTCGGCCATCCTCGTGTTACCCTTTGTTTGAAAGTCCACCTTCGGCTTGCCCTTAATTTTTTGACGTCGCCTTCGGCCGTCATCGTATTATCTTGGGTTTGAAAGTCCACCTTGGGCTTGGTCTTTCTATTCGAGTTCGCCTTCGGCCGTCCTCGTGTTACCCTTTGTTTGAAAGTCCACCTTCGGCTTGGTCTTTCTTTTTATAGGTCGCCTTCGATCGTCCTCGTATTATCTTGGGTTTGAAAGTCCACCTTGGGCTTGGTCTTTCTTTTTGAGTTCGCCTTTGTCCGTCCTCGCGTTACCCTTTGTTTGATAGTCTACCTTCGGCTTAGTCTTTCTTTTCGAGTTCGCCTTCGGCCGTCCTCGTATTATTTTGTTGTTGGAAAGTCCACCTACGGCTTGGTCTTTCTTTTGGAGTTCGCATTCGGTCGTTCTCGTGTTACCCTTTTTTTGAAAGTCCACCTTCGGCTTGGGTTTTCTTTTTCGAGTTCGCCTTGGGTCGTCCTCTTATTACCTTGGGTTTGAAAGTCCACCATCGGCTTGGTCTTTCTTTTCGAGTTCGCCTTCGGCCGTCCTCGTGTTACCCTTTGTGTGAAAGTCTACCTTCGACTTGGTCTTTCTTTTTCGAGTTCGCCTTCGGCCATCGTCGTATTATCTTGGGTTTGAAAGTCCACCTTCGGCTTGGTCTTTCTTTTCGAGTTCTCCTTCGGCCGTCCTTGTGTTACCCTTTGATTGAAAGTCCACCTTCGGCTTGGTATTCCTTTTTCTAGTTCGCCTTCGGCCGTCCTCGTATTATCTTGGGTTTGAAAGTCCACCTTCGGCTTGGTATTTCTTTTCGAGTTCGCCTTCGGCCATCCTCGTGTTACCCTTTGTTTGAAAGTCCACCTTCGGCTTGCCCTTAATTTTTTGACGTCGCCTTCGGCCGTCCTCGTATTATCTTGGGTTTGAAAGTCCACCTTGGGCTTGGTCTTTCTTTTCGAGTTCGCCTTCGGCCGTCCTCGTGTTACCCTTTGTTTGAAAGCCCACCTTCGGCTTGGTCTTTCTTTTTCTAGGTCGCCTTTGATCGTCCTCGTATTATCTTGGGTTTGAAAGTCCACCTTGGGCTTGGTCTTTCTTTTTGAGTTCGCCTTTGTCCGTCCTCGCGTTACCTATTGTTTGATAGTCTACCTTCGGCTTAGTCTTTCTTTTCGAGTTCGCCTTCGGCCGTCCTCGTATTATTTTGTTGTTGGAAAGTCCACCCACGGCTTGGTCTTTCTTTTCGAGTTCGCATTCGGCCGTTCTCATGTTACCCTTTTTTTGGAAGTCCACATTCGGCTTGGGTTTTCATTTTCGAGTTCGCCTTGGGTCGTCCTCTTATTACCTTGGGTTTGAAAGTCCACTATCGGCTTGGTCTTTCTTTTCGAGTTCGCCTTCGGCCGTCCTCGTGTTACCCTTTGTGTGAAAGTCTACCTTCGACTTGGTCTTTCTTTTTCGAGTTCGCCTTCGGCCATCGTCGTATTATCTTGGGTTTGAAAGTCCACCTTCGGCTTGGTCTTTCTTTTCGAGTTCTCCTTCGGCCGTCCTTGTGTTACCCTTTGTTTGAAAGTCCACCTTCGGCTTGGTATTCCTTTTTCTAGTTCGCCTTCGGCCGTCCTCGTATTATCTTGGGTTTGAAAGTCCACCTTGGGCTTGGTATTTCTTTTCGAGTTCGCCTTCGGCCATCCTCGTGTTACCCTTTGTTTGAAAGTCCACCTTCAGCTTGCCCTTAATTTTTTGAGGTCGCCTTCGGCCGTCCTCGTATTATCTTGGGTTTGAAAGTCCACCTTGGGCTTGGTCTTTCTATTCGAGTTCGCCTTCGGTCGTCCTCGTGTTACCCTTTGTTTGAATGTCCACCTTCGGCTTGGTCTTTCTTTTTCTAGGTAGCCTTCGGTAGTCCTCGTATTATCTTGGGTTTGAAAGTCGACCCTTGGCTTGGTCTTTCTTTTTGATTTCACCTTTGGCCGTCCTTATGTTACCCTTTGTTTGAAAGTCCACCCTCGACTTGGTCTTTCTTTTTCTAGTTCGCCTTCGGCCATCGTCGTATTATCTTGGGTTTGAAAGTCCACCTTCGGCTTGGTCTTTCATTTCGAGTTCGCCTTCGGCTGTCCTCGTGTTACCCTTTGTTTGAAAGTCCACCTTCGGCTTGGTCTTTCTTTTTCTAGGTCGCCTTCGATCGTCCTCGTATTATCTTGGGTTTGAAAGTCCACCCTGGGCTTGGTCTTTCTTTTTGAGTTCGCCTTTGTCCGTCCTCGCGTTACCCTTTGTTTGATAGTCTGCCTTCGGCTTAGTCTTTCTTTTCGAGTTCGCCTTCGGCCGTCCTCGTATTATTTTGTTGTTGGAAAGTCCACCTACGGCTTGGTCTTTCTTTTCGAGTTCGCATTCGGTCGTTCTCGTGTTACCCTTTTTTTGAAAGTCCACCTTCGGCTTGGGTTTTCTTTTTCGAGTTCGCCTTGGGTCGTCCTCTTATTACCTTGGGTTTGAAAGTCCACCATCGGCTTGGTCTTTCTTTTCGAGTTCGCCTTCGGCCGTCCTCGTGTTACCCTTTGTGTGAAAGTCTACCTTCGACTTGGTCTTTCTTTTTCGAGTTCGCCTTCGGCCATCGTCGTATTATCTTGGGTTTGAAAGTCCACCTTCGGCTTGGTCTTTATTTTCGAGTTCTCCTTCGGCCGTCCTTGTGTTACCCTTTGATTGAAAGTCCACCTTCGGCTTGGTATTCCTTTTTCTAGTTCGCCTTCGGCCGTCCTCGTATTATCTTGGGTTTGAAAGTTCACCTTCGGCTTGGTATTTCTTTTCGAGTTCGCCTTCGGCCATCCTCGTTTTACCCTTTGTTTGAAAGTCCACCTTCGGCTTGCCCTTAATTTTTTGACGTCGCCTTCGGCCGTCCTCGTATTATCTTGGGTTTGAAAGTCCACCTTGGGCTTGGTCTTTCTTTTCGAGTTCGCCTTCGGCCGTCCTCGTGTTACCCTTTGTTTGAAAGTCCACCTTCGGCTTGGTCTTTCTTTTTCTAGGTCGCCTTTGATCGTCCTCGTATTATCTTGGGTTTGAAAGTCCACCTTGGGCTTGGTCTTTCTTTTTGAGTTCGCCTTTGTCCGTCCTCGCGTTACCCTTTGTTTGATAGTCTACCTTCGACTTAGTCTTTCTTTTCGAGTTCGCCTTCGGCCGTCCTCGTATTATTTTGTTGTTGGAAAGTCCACCCACGGCTTGGTTTTTATTTTCGAGTTCGCATTCGGTCGTTCTCGTGTTACCCTTTTTTTGAAAGTCCACCTTCGGCTTGGTTTTTATTTTTCGAGTTCGCCTTGGGTTGTCCTCTTATTACCTTGGGTTTGAAAGTCCACCATCGGCTTGGTCTTTCTTTTCTAGTTCGCCTTCGGCCGTCCTCGTGTTACCCTTTGTGTGAAAGTCTACCTTCGACTTGGTCTTTCTTTTTCGAGTTCGCCTTCGGCCATCGTCGTATTATCTTGGGTTTGAAAGTCCACCTTCAGCTTGGTCATTCTTTTCGAGGTCTCCTTCGGCCGTCCTTGTGTTACCCTTTGTTTGAAAGTCCACCTTCGGCTTGGTATTCCTTTTTCTAGTTCGCCTTCGGTCGTCCTCGTATTATCTTGGGTTTGAAAGTCCACCTTCGGCTTGGTATTTCTTTTCGATTTCGCCTTCGGCCATCCTCGTGTTACCCTTTGTTTGAAAGTCCACCTTCGACTTGCCCTTTCTTTTTTGAGGTCGCCTTCGGCCGTCCTCGTATTATCTTGGGTTTGAAAGTCCACCTTGGGCTTGGTCTTTCTTTTCGAGTTCGCCTTCGGCCGTCCTCGTGTTACCCTTTGTTTGAAAGTCCACCTTCGGCTTGGTCTTTCTTTTTCCAGGTAGCCCTCGGTCATCCTCGTATTATCTTCGGTTTGAAAGTCGACCATTGGCTTGGTCTTTCTTTTTGAGTTCGCCTTTGGCCGTCCTTATGTTACCCTTTGTTTGAAAGTACACCCTCCACTTGGTCTTTCTTTTTCGAGTTCGCCTTCGGCCATCATCGTATTATCTTGGGTTTGAAAGTCCACCTTCGGCTTGGTCTTTCTTTTCGAGTTCGCCTTCGGTTGTCCTCGTGTTACCCTTTGTTTGAAAGTCCACCTTCGGCTTGGTCTTTCTTTTTCTAGGTCGCCTTCGATCGTCCTCGTATTATCTTGGGTTTGAAAGTCCACCTTGGGCTTGGTCTTTCTTTTTGAGTTCGCCTTTGTCCGTCCTCGCGTTACCCTTTGTTTGATAGTCTACCTTCGGCTTAGTCTTTCTTTTCGAGTTCGCCTTCGGCCGTCCTCGTATTATTTTGTTGTTGGAAAGTCCACCCACGGCTTGGTCTTTCTTTTCGAGTTCGCATTCGGCCGTTCTCGTGTTACCCTTTTTTTGAAAGTCCACCTTCGGCTTGGTTTTTATTTTTCGAGTTCACCTTGGGTCGTCCTCTTATTACCTTGGGTTTGAAAGTCCACCATCGGCTTGGTCTATCTTTTCTAGTTCGCCTTCGGCCGTCCTCGTGTTACCCTTTGTGTGAAAGTCTACCTTCGACTTGGTCTTTCTTTTTCGAGTTCGCCTTCGGCCATCGTCGTATTATCTTGGGTTTGAAAGTCCACCTTCGGCTTGGTCTTTCTTTTCGAGGTCTCCTTCGGCCGTCCTTGTGTTACCCTTTGTTTGAAAGTCCACCTTCGGCTTGGTATTCCTTTTTCTAGTTCGCCTTCGGCCGTCCTCGTATTATCTTGGGTTTGAAAGTCCACCTTCGGCTTGGTATTTCTTTTCGATTTCGCCTTCGGCCATCCTCGTGTTACCCTTTGTTTGAAAGTCCACCTTCGGCTTGCCCTTAATTTTTTGAGGTCGCCTTCGGCCGTCCTCGTATTATCTTGGGTTTGAAAGTCCACCTTGGGCTTGGTCTTTCTTTTCGAGTTCGCCTTCGGTCGTCCTCGTGTTACCCTTTGTTTGAAAGTCCACCTTCGGCTTGGTCTTTCTTTTTCTAGGTAGCCTTCGGTCGTCCTCGTATTATCTTGGGTTTGAAAGTCGACCATTGGCTTGGTCTTTCTTTTTGAGTTCGCCTTTGGCCGTCCTTATGTTACCCTTTGTTTGAAAGTCCACCCTCGACTTGGTCTTTCTTTTTCGAGTTCGCCTTCGGCCATCGTCGTATTATCTTGGGTTTGAAAGTCCACCTTCGGCTTGGTCTTTCTTTTTGAGTTCGCCTTTGTCCGTCCTCGCGTTACCCTTTGTTTGATAGTCTACCTTCGGCTTAGTCTTTCTTTTCGAGTTCGCCTTCGGCCGTCCTCGTATTATTTTGTTGTTGGAAAGTCCACCTACGGCTTGGTCTTTCTTTTCGAGTTCGCATTCGGTCGTTCTCGTGTTACCCTTTTTTTGAAAGTCCACCTTCGGCTTGGGTTTTCTTTTTCGAGTTCGCCTTGGGTCGTCCTCTTATTACCTTGGGTTTGAAAGTCCACCATCGGCTTGGTCTTTCTTTTCGAGTTCGCCTTCGGCCGTCCTCGTGTTACCCTTTGTGTGAAAGTCTACCTTCGACTTGGTCTTTCTTTTTCGAGTTCGCCTTCGGCCATCGTCGTATTATCTTGGGTTTGAAAGTCCACCTTCGGCTTGGTCTTTCTTTTCGATTTCTCCTTCGGCCGTCCTTGTGTTACCCTTTGTTTGAAAGTCCACCTTCGGCTTGGTATTCCTTTTTCTAGTTCGCCTTCGGCCGTCCTCGTATTATCTTGGGTTTGAAATTCCACCTTCGGCTTGGTATTTCTTTTCGAGTTCGCCTTCGGCCATCCTCGTGTTACCCTTTGTTTGAAAGTCCACCTTCGGCTTGCCCTTAATTTTTTGACGTCGCCTTCGGCCGTCCTCGTATTATCTTGGGTTTGAAAGTCCACCTTGGGCTTGGTCTTTCTTTTCGAGTTCGCCTTCGGCCGTCCTCGTGTTACCCTTTGTTTGAAAGTCCACCTTCGGCTTGGTCTTTCTTTTTCTAGGTCGCCTTCGATCGTCCTCGTATTATCTTGGGTTTGAAAGTCCACCTTGGGCTTGGTCTTTCTTTTTGAGTTCGCCTTTGTCCGTCCTCGCGTTACCCTTTGTTTGATAGTCTACCTTCGGCTTAGTCTTTCTTTTCAAGTTCTCCTTCGGTCGTCCTCGTATTATTTTGTTGTTGGAAAGTCCACCCACGGCTTGGTCTTTCTTTTCGAGTTCGCATTCGGCCGTT
Organism: Lathyrus tuberosus; assembly: GCA_022829125.1. Taxonomy (NCBI): domain Eukaryota; kingdom Viridiplantae; phylum Streptophyta; class Magnoliopsida; order Fabales; family Fabaceae; genus Lathyrus; species Lathyrus tuberosus. The sequence goes on from JALAZF010000438.1 coordinate 3,570,350, forward strand.
CTCGTGTTACCCTTTTTTTGAAAGTCCACCTTCGGCTTGGTTTTTTTTTTTCGAGTTCGCCTTGGGTCGTCCTCTTATTACCTTGGGTTTGAAAGTCCACCATCGGCTTGGTCTTTCTTTTCTAGTTCGCCTTCGGCCGTCCTCGTGTTACCCTTTGTGTGAAAGTCTACCTTCGACTTGGTCTTTCTTTTTCGAGTTCGCCTTCGGCCATCGTCGTATTATCTTGGGTTTGAAAGTCCACCTTCGGCTTGGTCTTTCTTTTCGATTTCTCCTTCGGCCGTCCTTGTGTTACCCTTTGTTTGAAAGTCCACCTTCGGCTTGGTATTCCTTTTTCTAGTTCGCCTTCGGCCGTCCTCGTATTATCTTGGGTTTGAAAGTCCACCTTCGGCTTGCCCTTAATTTTTTGACGTCGCCTTCGGCCGTCCTCGTATTATCTTGGGTTTGAAAGTCCACCTTGGGCTTGGTCTTTCGAGTTCACCTTCGGCCGTCCTCGTGTTACCCTTTGTTTGAAAGTCCACCTTCGGCTTGGTCTTTCTTTTTCTAGGTCGCCTTCGATCGTCCTCGTATTATCTTGGGTTTGAAAGTCCACCTTGGGCTTGGTCTTTCTTTTTGAGTTCGCCTTTGTCCTTCCTCACGTTACCCTTTGTTTGATAGTCTACCTTCGGCTTAGTCTTTCTTTTCGAGTTCGCCTTCGACCGTCCTCGTATTATTTTGTTGTTGGAAAGTCCACCCACGGCTTGGTCTTTCTTTTCGAGTTCGCATTCGGCCGTTCTCGTGTTACCCTTTTTTTGAAAGTCCACCTTCGGCTTGGTTTTTATTTTTCGAGTTCGCCTTGGGTCGTCCTCTTATTACCTTGGGTTTGAAAGTCCACCATCGGCTTGGTCTTTCTTTTCTAGTTCGCCTTCGGCCGTCCTCGTGTTACCCTTTGTGTGAAAGTCTACCTTCGACTTGGTCTTTCTTTTTCGAGTTCGCCTTCGGCCATCGTCGTATTATCTTGGGTTTGAAAGTCCACCTTCGGCTTGGTCTTTCTTTTCGAGGTCTCCTTCGGCCGTCCTTGTGTTACCCTTTGTTTGAAAGTCCACCTTCGGCTTGGTATTCCTTTTTCTAGTTCGCCTTCGGCCGTCCTTGTATTATCTTGGGTTTGAAAGTCCACCTTCGGCTTGGTATTTCTTTTCGAGTTCGCCTTCGGCCATCCTCGTGTTACCCTTTGTTTGAAAGTCCACCTTCGGCTTGCCCTTTCTTTTTTGAGGTCGCCTTCGGCCGTCCTCGTATTATCTTGGGTTTGAAAGTCCACCTTGGGCTTGGTCTTTCTTTTCGAGTTCGCCTTCGGCCATCCTCGTGTTACCCTTTGTTTGAAAGTCTAACTTCGGCTTGGTCTTTCTTTTTCTAGGTAGCCTTCGGTCGTCCTCGTATTATCTTGGGTTTGAAAGTCGACCATTGGCTTGGTCTTTCTTTTTGAGTTCGCCTTTGGCCGTCCTCATGTTACCCTTTGTTTGAATGTCCACCTTCGACTTGGTCTTTCTTTTTCGAGTTCGCCTTCGGCCATCGTCGTATTATCTTGGGTTTGAAAGTCCACCTTCGGCTTGGTCTTTCTTTTTCTAGGTTGCCTTCGGTCGTCCTCATATTATCTTGGGTTTGAAAGTCCACCTTGGGCTTGGTCTTTCTTTTTGAGTTCGCCTTTGGCCCTCCTCATGTTACCCTTTATTTGGAAGTCCACCTTCGGCTTGGTCTTTCTTTTTCGAGTTCGTCTTAGGCCATCCTCGTATTATCTTGCGTTTGAAAGTCCACCTTCGGCTTGGCCTTTCTTTTCGAGTTTGCCTTCGGCTGTCCTCGCGTTACCCTTTATTTGAAAGCCTACCTTCGGCTTAGTCTTTCTTTTCGAGTTCTCCTTCGACCGTCCTCGTATTATTTTGTTGTTTGAAGGTCCACCTTCGGTTTGGTCTTTCTTTACGAGTTCGCCTTCGGCCGTCCTCGTGTTACCCTTTGTTTGAAAGTCCACCTTTGGCTTGCTCTTTCTTTTCGAGTTCGCCTTCGGCCGTCCTCGTATTATTTTCTTGTTTGAAAGTCCACCATCGGCTTGGTCTTTCTTTTTCGAGTTCGCCTTCGGCCGTCCTCGTATTATCTTGGGTTTGAAAGTCCACCTTCGGCTTGGTCTTTCTTTTCGATTTCTCCTTCGGCCGTCCTTGTGTTACCCTTTGTTTGAAAGTCCACCTTCGGCTTGGTATTCCTTTTTCTAGTTCGCCTTCGGCCGTCCTCGTATTATCTTGGGTTTGAAAGTCCACCTTCGGCTTGGTATTTCTTTTCGATTTCGCCTTCGGCCATCCTCGTGTTACCCTTTGTTTGAAAGTCCACCTTCGGCTTGCCCTTAATTTTTTGAGGTCGCCTTCGGCCGTCCTCGTATTATCTTGGGTTTGAAAGTCCACCTTGGGCTTGGTCTTTCTTTTCGAGTTCGCCTTCGGCCGTCCTCGTGTTACCCTTTGTTTGAAAGTCCACCTTCGGCTTGGTCTTTCTTTTTCTAGGTCGCCTTCGATCGTCCTCGTATTATCTTGGGTTTGAAAGTCCACCTTGGGCTTGGTCTTTCTTTTTGAGTTCGCCTTTGTCCGTCCTCGCGTTACCCTTTGTTTGATAGTCTACCTTCGGCTTAGTCTTTCTTTTCAAGTTCGCCTTCGGCCGTCCTCGTATTATTTTGTTGTTGGAAAGTCCACCCACGGCTTGGTCTTTCTTTTCGAGTTCGCATTCGGCCGTTCTCGTGTTACCCTTTTTTTGAAAGTCCACCTTCGGCTTGGTTTTTTTTTTTCGAGTTCGCCTTGGGTCGTCCTCTTATTACCTTGGGTTTGAAAGTCCACCATCGGCTTGGTCTTTCTTTTCTAGTTCGCCTTCGGCCGTCCTCGTGTTACCCTTTGTGTGAAAGTCTACCTTCGACTTGGTCTTTCTTTTTCGAGTTCGCCTTCGGCCATCGTCGTATTATCTTGGGTTTGAAAGTCCACCTTCGGCTTGGTCTTTCTTTTCGAGGTCTCCTTCGGCCGTCCTTGTGTTACCCTTTGTTTGAAAGTCCACCTTCGGCTTGGTATTCCTTTTTCTAGTTCGCCTTCGGCCGTCCTTGTATTATCTTGGGTTTGAAAGTCCACCTTCGGCTTGGTATTTCTTTTCGAGTTCGCCTTCGGCCATCCTCGTGTTACCCTTTGTTTGAAAGTCCACCTTCGGCTTGCCCTTTCTTTTTTGAGGTCGCCTTCGGCCGTCCTCGTATTATCTTGGGTTTGAAAGTCCACCTTGGGCTTGGTCTTTCTTTTCGAGTTCGTCTTCGGCCATCCTCGTGTTACCCTTTGTTTGAAAGTCTAACTTCGGCTTGGTCTTTCTTTTTCTAGGTAGCCTTCGGTCGTCCTCGTATTATCTTGGGTTTGAAAGTCGACCATTGGCTTGGTCTTTCTTTTTGAGTTCGCCTTTGGCCGTCCTCATGTTACCCTTTGTTTGAATGTCCACCTTCGACTTGGTCTTTCTTTTTCGAGTTCGCCTTCGGCCATCGTCGTATTATCTTGGGTTTGAAAGTCCACCTTCGGCTTGGTCTTTCTTTTTCTAGGTTGCCTTCGGTCGTCCTCATATTATCTTGGGTTTGAAAGTCCACCTTGGGCTTGGTCTTTCTTTTTGAGTTCGCCTTTGGCCCTCCTCATGTTACCCTTTATTTGGAAGTCCACCTTCGGCTTGGTCTTTCTTTTTCGAGTTCGTCTTAGGCCATCCTCGTATTATCTTGCGTTTGAAAGTCCACCTTCGGCTTGGCCTTTCTTTTCGAGTTTGCCTTCGGCTGTCCTCGCGTTACCCTTTATTTGAAAGCCTACCTTCGGCTTAGTCTTTCTTTTCGAGTTCTCCTTCGACCGTCCTCGTATTATTTTGTTGTTTGAAGGTCCACCTTCGGTTTGGTCTTTCTTTACGAGTTCGCCTTCGGCCGTCCTCGTGTTACCCTTTGTTTGAAAGTCCACCTTTGGCTTGCTCTTTCTTTTCGAGTTCGCCTTCGGCCGTCCTCGTATTATTTTCTTGTTTGAAAGTCCACCATCGGCTTGGTCTTTCTTTTTCGAGTTCGCCTTCGGCCGTCCTCGTATTATCTTGGGTTTGAAAGTCCACCTTCGGCTTGGTCTTTCTTTTCGATTTCTCCTTCGGCCGTCCTTGTGTTACCCTTTGTTTGAAAGTCCACCTTCGGCTTGGTATTCCTTTTTCTAGTTCGCCTTCGGCCGTCCTCGTATTATCTTGGGTTTGAAAGTCCACCTTCGGCTTGGTATTTCTTTTCGATTTCGCCTTCGGCCATCCTCGTGTTACCCTTTGTTTGAAAGTCCACCTTCGGCTTGCCCTTAATTTTTTGACGTCGCCTTCGGCCGTCCTCGTATTATCTTGGGTTTGAAAGTCCACCTTGGGCTTGGTCTTTCTTTTCGAGTTCGCCTTCGGCCGTCCTCGTGTTACCCTTTGTTTGAAAGTCCACCTTCGGCTTGGTCTTTCTTTTTCTAGGTCGCCTTCGATCGTCCTCGTATTATCTTGGGTTTGAAAGTCCACCTTGGGCTTGGTCTTTCTTTTTGAGTTCGCCTTTGTCCGTCCTCGCGTTACCCTTTGTTTGATAGTCTACCTTCGGCTTAGTCTTTCTTTTCAAGTTCGCCTTCGGCCGTCCTCGTATTATTTTGTTGTTGGAAAGTCCACCCACGGCTTGGTCTTTCTTTTCGAGTTCGCATTCGGCCGTTCTCGTGTTACCCTTTTTTTGAAAGTCCACCTTCGGCTTGGTTTTTTTTTTTCGAGTTCGCCTTGGGTCGTCCTCTTATTACCTTGGGTTTGAAAGTCCACCATCGGCTTGGTCTTTCTTTTCTAGTTCGCCTTCGGCCGTCCTCGTGTTACCCTTTGTGTGAAAGTCTACCTTCGACTTGGTCTTTCTTTTTCGAGTTCGCCTTCGGCCATCGTCGTATTATCTTGGGTTTGAAAGTCCACCTTCGGCTTGGTCTTTCTTTTCGAGGTCTCCTTCGGCCGTCCTTGTGTTACCCTTTGTTTGAAAGTCCACCTTCGGCTTGGTATTCCTTTTTCTAGTTCGCCTTCGGCCGTCCTTGTATTATCTTGGGTTTGAAAGTCCACCTTCGGCTTGGTATTTCTTTTCGAGTTCGCCTTCGGCCATCCTCGTGTTACCCTTTGTTTGAAAGTCCACCTTCGGCTTGCCCTTTCTTTTTTGAGGTCGCCTTCGGCCGTCCTCGTATTATCTTGGGTTTGAAAGTCCACCTTGGGCTTGGTCTTTCTTTTCGAGTTCGCCTTCGGCCATCCTCGTGTTACCCTTTGTTTGAAAGTCTAACTTCGGCTTGGTCTTTCTTTTTCTAGGTAGCCTTCGGTCGTCCTCGTATTATCTTGGGTTTGAAAGTCGACCATTGGCTTGGTCTTTCTTTTTGAGTTCGCCTTTGGCCGTCCTCATGTTACCCTTTGTTTGAATGTCCACCTTCGACTTGGTCTTTCTTTTTCGAGTTCGCCTTCGGCCATCGTCGTATTATCTTGGGTTTGAAAGTCCACCTTCGGCTTGGTCTTTCTTTTTCTAGGTTGCCTTCGGTCGTCCTCATATTATCTTGGGTTTGAAAGTCCACCTTGGGCTTGGTCTTTCTTTTTGAGTTCGCCTTTGGCCCTCCTCATGTTACCCTTTATTTGGAAGTCCACCTTCGGCTTGGTCTTTCTTTTTCGAGTTCGTCTTAGGCCATCCTCGTATTATCTTGCGTTTGAAAGTCCACCTTCGGCTTGGCCTTTCTTTTCGAGTTTGCCTTCGGCTGTCCTCGCGTTACCCTTTATTTGAAAGCCTACCTTCGGCTTAGTCTTTCTTTTCGAGTTCTCCTTCGACCGTCCTCGTATTATTTTGTTGTTTGAAGGTCCACCTTCGGTTTGGTCTTTCTTTACGAGTTCGCCTTCGGCCGTCCTCGTGTTACCCTTTGTTTGAAAGTCCACCTTTGGCTTGCTCTTTCTTTTCGAGTTCGCCTTCGGCCGTCCTCGTATTATTTTCTTGTTTGAAAGTCCACCATCGGCTTGGTCTTTCTTTTTCGAGTTCGCCTTCGGCCGTCCTCGTATTATCTTGGGTTTGAAAGTCCACCTTCGGCTTGGTCTTTCTTTTCGATTTCTCCTTCGGCCGTCCTTGTGTTACCCTTTGTTTGAAAGTCCACCTTCGGCTTGGTATTCCTTTTTCTAGTTCGCCTTCGGCCGTCCTCGTATTATCTTGGGTTTGAAAGTCCACCTTCGGCTTGGTATTTCTTTTCGATTTCGCCTTCGGCCATCCTCGTGTTACCCTTTGTTTGAAAGTCCACCTTCGGCTTGCCCTTAATTTTTTGAGGTCGCCTTCGGCCGTCCTCGTATTATCTTGGGTTTGAAAGTCCACCTTGGGCTTGGTCTTTCTTTTCGAGTTCGCCTTCGGTCGTCCTCGTGTTACCCTTTGTTTGAAAGTCCACCTTCGGCTTGGTCTTTCTTTTTCTAGGTAGCCTTCGGTCGTCCTCGTATTATCTTGGGTTTGAAAGTCGACCATTGGCTTGGTCTTTCTTTTTGAGTTCGCCTTTGGCCGTCCTTATGTTACCCTTTGTTTGAAAGTCCACCCTCGACTTGGTCTTTCTTTTTCGAGTTCGCCTTCGGCCATCGTCGTATTATCTTGGGTTTGAAAGTCCACCTTCGGCTTGGTCTTTCTTTTTGAGTTCTCCTTTGTCCGTCCTCGCGTTACCCTTTGTTTGAAAGTCCACCTTCGGCTTGGGTTTTCTTTTTCGAGTTCGCCTTGGGTCGTCCTCTTATTACCTTGGGTTTGAAAGTCCACCATCGGCTTGGTCTTTCTTTTCGAGTTCGCCTTCGGCCGTCCTCGTGTTACCCTTTGTGTGAAAGTCTACCTTCGACTTGGTCTTTCTTTTTCGAGTTCGCCTTCGGCCATCGTCGTATTATCTTGGGTTTGAAAGTCCACCTTCGGCTTGGTCTTTCTTTTCGATTTCTCCTTCGGCCGTCCTTGTGTTACCCTTTGTTTGAAAGTCCACCTTCTGCTTGGTATTCCTTTTTCTAGTTCGCCTTCGGCTGTCCTCGTATTATCTTGGGTTTGAAAGTCCACCTTCGGCTTGCCCTTAATTTTTTGACGTCGCCTTCGGCCGTCCTCGTATTATCTTGGGTTTGAAAGTCCACCTTGGGCTTGGTCTTTCTTTTCGAGTTCGCTTTCGGCCGTCCTCGTGTTACCCTTTGTTTGAAAGTCCACCTTCGGCTTGGTCTTTCTTTTTCTAGGTCGCCTTCGATCGTCCTCGTATTATCTTGGGTTTGAAAGTCCACCTTGGGCTTGGTCTTTCTTTTTGAGTTCGCCTTTGTCCTTCCTCACGTTACCCTTTGTTTGATAGTCTACCTTCGGCTTAGTCTTTCTTTTCGAGTTCGCCTTCGGCCGTCCTCGTATTATTTTGTTGTTGGAAAGTCCACCCACGGCTTGGTCTTTCTTTTCGAGTTCGCATTCGGCCGTTCTCGTGTTACCCTTTTTTTGAAAGTCCACCTTCGGCTTGGTTTTTATTTTTCGAGTTCGCCTTGGGTCGTCCTCTTATTACCTTGGGTTTGAAAGTCCACCATCGGCTTGGTCTTTCTTTTCTAGTTCGCCTTCGGCCGTGCTCGTGTTACCCTTTGTGTGAAAGTCTACCTTCGACTTGGTCTTTCTTTTTCGAGTTCGCCTTCGGCCATCGTCGTATTATCTTGGGTTTGAAAGTCCACCTTCGGCTTGGTCTTTCTTTTCGAGGTCTCCTTCGGCCGTCCTTGTGTTACCCTTTGTTTGAAAGTCCACCTTCGGCTTGGTATTCCTTTTTCTAGTTCGCCTTCGGCCGTCCTTGTATTATCTTGGGTTTGAAAGTCCACCTTCGGCTTGGTATTTCTTTTCGAGTTCGCCTTCGGCCATCCTCGTGTTACCCTTTGTTTGAAAGTCCACCTTCGGCTTGCCCTTTCTTTTTTGAGGTCGCCTTCGGCCGTCCTCGTATTATCTTGGGTTTGAAAGTCCACCTTGGGCTTGGTCTTTCTTTTCGAGTTCGCCTTCGGCCATCCTCGTGTTACCCTTTGTTTGAAAGTCCAACTTCGGCTTGGTCTTTCTTTTTCTAGGTAGCCTTCGGTCGTCCTCGTATTATCTTGGGTTTGAAAGTCGACGATTGGCTTGGTCTTTCATTTTGAGTTCGCCTTTGGCCGTCCTCATGTTACCCTTTGTTTGAATGTCCACCTTCGACTTGGTCTTTCTTTTTCGAGTTCGCCTTCGGCCATCGTCGTATTATCTTAGGTTTGAAAGTCCACCTTCGGCTTGGTCTTTCTTTTTCTAGGTCGCCTTCGGTCGTCCTCATATTATCTTGGGTTTGAAATTCCACCTTGGGCTTGGTCTTTCTTTTTGAGTTCGCCTTTGGCCCTCCTCATGTTACCCTTTATTTGGAAGTCCACCTTCGGCTTGGTCTTTCTTTTTCGAGTTCGTCTTAGGCCATCCTCGTATTATCTTGCGTTTGAAAGTCCACCTTCGGCTTGGCCTTTCTTTTCGAGTTTGCCTTCGGCTGTCCTCGCGTTACCCTTTATTTGAAAGCCTACCTTCGGCTTAGTCTTTCTTTTCGAGTTCTCCTTCGACCGTCCTCGTATTATTTTGTTGTTTGAAGGTCCACCTTCGGTTTGGTCTTTCTTTACGAGTTCGCCTTCGGCCGTCCTCGTGTTACCCTTTGTTTGAAAGTCCACCTTTGGCTTGCTCTTTCTTTTCGAGTTCGCCTTCGGCCGTCCTCGTATTATTTTCTTGTTTGAAAGTCCACCATCGGCTTGGTCTTTCTTTTTCGAGTTCGCCTTCGGCCGTCCTCGTATTATCTTGGGTTTGAAAGTCCACCTTCGGCTTGGTCTTTCTTTTCGATTTCTCCTTCGGCCGTCCTTGTGTTACCCTTTGTTTGAAAGTCCACCTTCGGCTTGGTATTCCTTTTTCTAGTTCGCCTTCGGCCGTCCTCGTATTATCTTGGGTTTGAAAGTCCACCTTCGGCTTGGTATTTCTTTTCGATTTCGCCTTCGGCCATCCTCGTGTTACCCTTTGTTTGAAAGTCCACCTTCGGCTTGCCCTTAATTTTTTGAGGTCGCCTTCGGCCGTCCTCGTATTATCTTGGGTTTGAAAGTCCACCTTGGGCTTGGTCTTTCTTTTCGAGTTCGCCTTCGGTCGTCCTCGTGTTACCCTTTGTTTGAAAGTCCACCTTCGGCTTGGTCTTTCTTTTTCTAGGTAGCCTTCGGTCGTCCTCGTATTATCTTGGGTTTGAAAGTCGACCATTGGCTTGGTCTTTCTTTTTGAGTTCGCCTTTGGCCGTCCTTATGTTACCCTTTGTTTGAAAGTCCACCCTCGACTTGGTCTTTCTTTTTCGAGTTCGCCTTCGGCCATCGTCGTATTATCTTGGGTTTGAAAGTCCACCTTCGGCTTGGTCTTTCTTTTTGAGTTCGCCTTTGTCCGTCCTCGCGTTACCCTTTGTTTGAAAGTCCACCTTCGGCTTGGGTTTTCTTTTTCGAGTTCGCCTTGGGTCGTCCTCTTATTACCTTGGGTTTGAAAGTCCACCATCGGCTTGGTCTTTCTTTTCGAGTTCGCCTTCGGCCGTCCTCGTGTTACCCTTTGTGTGAAAGTCTACCTTCGACTTGGTCTTTCTTTTTCGAGTTCGCCTTCGGCCATCGTCGTATTATCTTGGGTTTGAAAGTCCACCTTCGGCTTGGTCTTTCTTTTCGATTTCTCCTTCGGCCGTCCTTGTGTTACCCTTTGTTTGAAAGTCCACCTTCTGCTTGGTATTCCTTTTTCTAGTTCGCCTTCGGCCGTCCTCGTATTATCTTGGGTTTGAAAGTCCACCTTCGGCTTGCCCTTAATTTTTTGACGTCGCCTTCGGCCGTCCTCGTATTATCTTGGGTTTGAAAGTCCACCTTGGGCTTGGTCTTTCTTTTCGAGTTCGCCTTCGGCCGTCCTCGTGTTACCCTTTGTTTGAAAGTCCACCTTCGGCTTGGTCTTTCTTTTTCTAGGTCGCCTTCGATCGTCCTCGTATTATCTTGGGTTTGAAAGTCCACCTTGGGCTTGGTCTTTCTTTTTGAGTTCGCCTTTGTCCTTCCTCACGTTACCCTTTGTTTGATAGTCTACCTTCGGCTTAGTCTTTCTTTTCGAGTTCGCCTTCGGCCGTCCTCGTATTATTTTGTTGTTGGAAAGTCCACCCACGGCTTGGTCTTTCTTTTCGAGTTCGCATTCGGCCGTTCTCGTGTTACCCTTTTTTTGAAAGTCCACCTTCGGCTTGGTTTTTATTTTTCGAGTTCGCCTTAGGTCGTCCTCTTATTACCTTGGGTTTGAAAGTCCACCATCGGCTTGGTCTTTCTTTTCTAGTTCGCCTTCGGCCGTCCTCGTGTTACCCTTTGTGTGAAAGTCTACCTTCGACTTGGTCTTTCTTTTTCGAGTTCGCCTTCGGCCATCGTCGTATTATCTTGGGTTTGAAAGTCCACCTTCGGCTTGGTCTTTCTTTTCGAGGTCTCCTTCGGCCGTCCTTGTGTTACCCTTTGTTTGAAAGTCCACCTTCGGCTTGGTATTCCTTTTTCTAGTTCGCCTTCGGCCGTCCTTGTATTATCTTGGGTTTGAAAGTCCACCTTCGGCTTGGTATTTCTTTTCGAGTTCGCCTTCGGCCATCCTCGTGTTACCCTTTGTTTGAAAGTCCACCTTCGGCTTGCCCTTTCTTTTTTGAGGTCGCCTTCGGCCGTCCTCGTATTATCTTGGGTTTGAAAGTCCACCTTGGGCTTGGTCTTTCTTTTCGAGTTCGCCTTCGGCCATCCTCGTGTTACCCTTTGTTTGAAAGTCCAACTTCGGCTTGGTCTTTCTTTTTCTAGGTAGCCTTCGGTCGTCCTCGTATTATCTTGGGTTTGAAAGTCGACCATTGGCTTGGTCTTTCATTTTGAGTTCGCCTTTGGCCGTCCTCATGTTACCCTTTGTTTGAATGTCCACCTTCGACTTGGTCTTTCTTTTTCGAGTTCGCCTTCGGCCATCGTCGTATTATCTTAGGTTTGAAAGTCCACCTTCGGCTTGGTCTTTCTTTTTCTAGGTCGCCTTCGGTCGTCCTCATATTATCTTGGGTTTGAAAGTCCACCTTGGGCTTGGTCTTTCTTTTTGAGTTCGCCTTTGGCCCTCCTCATGTTACCCTTTATTTGGAAGTCCACCTTCGGCTTGGTCTTTCTTTTTCGAGTTCGTCTTAGGCCATCCTCGTATTATCTTGCGTTTGAAAGTCCACCTTCGGCTTGGCCTTTCTTTTCGAGTTTGCCTTCGGCTGTCCTCGCGTTACCCTTTATTTGAAAGCCTACCTTCGGCTTAGTCTTTCTTTTCGAGTTCTCCTTCGACCGTCCTCGTATTATTTTGTTGTTTGAAGGTCCACCTTCGGTTTGGTCTTTCTTTACGAGTTCGCCTTCGGCCGTCCTCGTGTTACCCTTTGTTTGAAAGTCCACCTTTGGCTTGCTCTTTCTTTTCGAGTTCGCCTTCGGCCGTCCTCGTATTATTTTCTTGTTTGAAAGTCCACCATCGGCTTGGTCTTTCTTTTTCGAGTTCGACTTCGGCCGTCCTCGTATTATCTTGGGTTTGAAAGTCCACCTTCGGCTTGGTCTTTCTTTTCAATTTCTCCTTCGGCCGTCCTTGTGTTACCCTTTGTTTGAAAGTCCACCTTCGACTTGGTATTCCTTTTTCTAGTTCGCCTTCGGCCGTCCTCGTATTATCTTGGGTTTGAAAGTCCACCTTCGGCTTGCCCTTAATTTTTTGACGTCGCCTTCGGCCGTCCTCGTATTATCTTGGGTTTGAAAGTCCACCTTGGGCTTGGTCTTTCTTTTCGAGTTCGCCTTCGGCCGTCCTCGTGTTACCCTTTGTTTGAAAGTCCACCTTCGGCTTGGTCTTTCTTTTTCTAGGTCGCCTTCGATCGTCCTCGTATTATCTTGGGTTTGAAAGTCCACCTTGGGCTTGGTCTTTCTTTTTGAGTTCGCCTTTGTCCGTCCTCACGTTACCCTTTGTTTGATAGTCTACCTTCGGCTTAGTCTTTCTTTTCGAGTTCGCCTTCGGCCGTCCTCGTATTATTTTGTTGTTGGAAAGTCCACCCACGGCTTGGTCTTTCTTTTCGAGTTCGCATTCGGCCGTTCTCGTGTTACCCTTTTTTTGAAAGTCCACCTTCGGCTTGGTTTTTATTTTTCGAGTTCGCCTTGGGTCGTCCTCTTATTACCTTGGGTTTGAAAGTCCACCATCGGCTTGGTCTTTCTTTTCTAGTTCGCCTTCGGCCGTCCTCGTGTTACCCTTTGTGTGAAAGTCTACCTTCGACTTGGTCTTTCTTTTTCGAGTTCGCCTTCGGCCATCGTCGTATTATCTTGGGTTTGAAAGTCCACCTTCGGCTTGGTCTTTCTTTTCGAGGTCTCCTTCGGCCGTCCTTGTGTTACCCTTTGTTTGAAAGTCCACCTTCGGCTTGGTATTCCTTTTTCTAGTTCGCCTTCGGCCGTCCTTGTATTATCTTGGGTTTGAAAGTCCACCTTCGGCTTGGTATTTCTTTTCGAGTTCGCCTTCGGCCATCCTCGTGTTACCCTTTGTTTGAAAGTCCACCTTCGGCTTGCCCTTTCTTTTTTGAGGTCGCCTTCGGCCGTCCTCGTATTATCTTGGGTTTGAAAGTCCACCTTGGGCTTGGTCTTTCTTTTCGAGTTCGCCTTCGGCCATCCTCGTGTTACCCTTTGTTTGAAAGTCCAACTTCGGCTTGGTCTTTCTTTTTCTAGGTAGCCTTCGGTCGTCCTCGTATTATCTTGTGTTTGAAAGTCGACCATTGGCTTGGTCTTTCATTTTGAGTTCGCCTTTGGCCATCCTCATGTTACCCTTTGTTTGAATGTCCACCTTCGACTTGGTCTTTCTTTTTCGAGTTCGCCCTCAGCCATCGTCGTATTATCTTAGGTTTGAAAGTCCACCTTCGGCTTGGTCTTTCTTTTTCTAGGTCGCCTTCGGTCGTCCTCATATTATCTTGGGTTTGAAAGTCCACCTTGGGCTTGGTCTTTCTTTTTGAGTTCGCCTTTGGCCCTCCTCATGTTACCCTTTATTTGGAAGTCCACCTTCGGCTTGGTCTTTCTTTTTCGAGTTCGTCTTAGGCCATCCTCGTATTATCTTGCGCTTGAAAGTCCACCTTCGGCTTGGCCTTTCTTTTCGAGTTTGCCTTCGGCTGTCCTCGCGTTACCCTTTATTTGAAAGCCTACCTTCGGCTTAGTCTTTCTTTTCGAGTTCTCCTTCGACCGTCCTCGTATTATTTTGTTGTTTGAAGGTCCACCTTCGGTTTGGTCTTTCTTTACGAGTTCGCCTTCGGCCGTCCTCGTGTTACCCTTTGTTTGAAAGTCCACCTTTGGCTTGCTCTTTCTTTTCGAGTTCGCCTTCGGCCGTCCTCGTATTATTTTCTTGTTTGAAAGTCCACCATCGGCTTGGTCTTTCTTTTTCGAGTTCGCCTTCGGCCGTCCTCGTATTATCTTGGGTTTGAAAGTCCACCTTCGGCTTGGTCTTTCTTTTCAATTTCTCCTTCGGCCGTCCTTGTGTTACCCTTTGTTTGAAAGTCCACCTTCGGCTTGGTATTCCTTTTTCTAGTTCGCCTTCGGCCGTCCTCGTATTATCTTGGGTTTGAAAGTCCACCTTCGGCTTGCCCTTAATTTTTTGACGTCGCCTTCGGCCGTCCTCGTATTATCTTGGGTTTGAAAGTCCACCTTGGGCTTGGTCTTTCTTTTCGAGTTCGCCTTCGGCCGTCCTCGTGTTACCCTTTGTTTGAAAGTCCACCTTCGGCTTGGTCTTTCTTTTTCTAGGTCGCCTTCGATCGTCCTCGTATTATCTTGGGTTTGAAAGTCCACCTTGGGCTTGGTCTTTCTTTTTGAGTTCGCCTTTGTCCGTCCTCACGTTACCCTTTGTTTGATAGTCTACCTTCGGCTTAGTCTTTCTTTTCGAGTTCGCCTTCGGCCGTCCTCGTATTATTTTGTTGTTGGAAAGTCCACCCATGGCTTGGTCTTTCTTTTCGAGTTCGCATTCGGCCGTTCTCGTGTTACCCTTTTTTTGAAAGTCCACCTTCGGCTTGGTTTTTATTTTTCGAGTTTGCCTTGGGTCGTCCTCTTATTACCTTGGGTTTGAAAGTCCACCATCGGCTTGGTCTTTCTTTTCTAGTTCGCCTTCGGCCGTCCTCGTGTTACCCTTTGTGTGAAAGTCTACCTTCGACTTGGTCTTTCTTTTTCGAGTTCGCCTTCGGCCATCGTCGTATTATCTTGGGTTTGAAAGTCCACCTTCGGCTTGGTCTTTCTTTTCGAGGTCTCCTTCGGCCGTCCTTGTGTTACCCTTTGTTTGAAAGTCCACCTTCGGCTTGGTATTCCTTTTTCTAGTTCGCCTTCGGCCGTCCTTGTATTATCTTGGGTTTGAAAGTCCACCTTCGGCTTGGTATTTCTTTTCGAGTTCGCCTTCGGCCATCCTCGTGTTACCCTTTGTTTGAAAGTCCACCTTCGGCTTGCCCTTTCTTTTTTGAGGTCGCCTTCGGCCGTCCTCGTATTATCTTGGGTTTGAAAGTCCACCTTGGGCTTGGTCTTTCTTTTCGAGTTCGCCTTCGGCCGTCCTCGTGTTACCCTTTGTTTGAAAGTCCAACTTCGGCTTGGTCTTTCTTTTTCTAGGTAGCCTTCGGTCGTCCTCGTATTATCTTGGGTTTGAAAGTCGACCATTGGCTTGGTCTTTCTTTTTGAGTTCGCCTTTGGCCGTCCTCATGTTACCCTTTGTTTGAATGTCCACCTTCGACTTGGTCTTTCTTTTTCGAGTTCGCCTTCGGCCATCGTCGTATTATCTTGGGTTTGAAAGTCCAACTTCGGCTTGGTCTTTCTTTTTCTAGGTCGCCTTCGGTCGTCCTCATATTATCTTGGGTTTGAAAGTCCACCTTGGGCTTGGTCTTTCTTTTTGAGTTCGCCTTTGGCCCTCCTCATGTTACCCTTTATTTGGAAGTCCACCTTCGGCTTGGTCTTTCTTTTTCGAGTTCGTCTTAGGCCATCCTCGTATTATCTTGCGTTTGAAAGTCCACCTTCGGCTTGGCCTTTCTTTTCGAGTTTGCCTTCGGCTGTCCTCGCGTTACCCTTTATTTGAAAGCCTTCCTTCGGCTTAGTCTTTCTTTTCGTGTTCTCCTTCGACCGTCCTCGTATTATTTTGTTGTTTGAAGGTCCACCTTCGGTTTGGTCTTTCTTTACGAGTTCGCCTTCGGCCGTCCTCGTGTTACCCTTTGTTTGAAAGTCCACCTTTGGCTTGCTCTTTCTTTTCGAGTTCGCCTTCGGCCGTCCTCGTATTATTTTGTTGTTTGAAAGTCCACCATCGGCTTGGTCTTTCTTTTTCGAGTTCGCCTTCGGCCATCCTCGTATTATCTTGGGTTTGAAAGTCCACCTTCGGCTTGGTCTTTCTTTTCGAGTTCTCCTTCGGCAGTCTTCGTATTATCCTGGGGTTTGAAAGTCCATCTTAGACTTGGTCTTTCTTTTCGAGTTCGCCTTCGGCCGTCCTCGCGTTACCCTTTGTTTGAAAGTCTACCTTCGGCTTAGTCATTCTTTTCGAGTTCGCCTTCGGCCGTCCTCGTATTATTTTGTTGTTGGAATGTACACCTACGGCTTGGTCTTTCTTTTCGAGTTCGCATTCGGCCGTTCTCGTGTTACCCTTTTTTTGAAAGTCCACCTTCGGCTTGGTTTTTCTTTTTCGAGTTCGCCTTGGGTCGTCCTCTTATTACCTTGGGTTTGAAAGTCCATCATCGGCTTGGTATTTTTTTTCGAGTTCGCCTTCGGCCGTCCTCGTGTTACCCTTTGTGTGAAAGTCTACCATCGACTTGGTCTTTCTTTTTCGAGTTCGCCTTCGGCCATCGTCGTATTATCTTGGGTTTGAAAGTCCACCTTCGGCTTGGTCTTTCTTTTCGATTTCTCCTTCGGCCGTCCTTGTGTTACCCTTTGTTTGAAAGTCCACCTTCGGCTTGGTATTCCTTTTTCTAGTTCGCCTTCGGCCGTCCTCGTATTATCTTGGGTTTGAAATTCCACCTTCGGCTTGGTATTTCTTTTCGAGTTCGCCTTCGGCCATCCTCGTGTTACCCTTTGTTTGAAAGTCCACCTTCGGCTTGCCCTTAATTTTTTGACGTCGCCTTCGGCCGTCCTCGTATTATCTTGGGTTTGAAAGTCCACCTTGGGCTTGGTCTTTCTTTTCGAGTTCGCCTTCGGCCGTCCTCGTGTTACCCTTTGTTTGAAAGTCCACCTTCGGCTTGGTCTTTCTTTTTCTAGGTCGCCTTCGATCGTCCTCGTATTATCTTGGGTTTGAAAGTCCACCTTGGGCTTGGTCTTTCTTTTTGAGTTCGCCTTTGTCCGTCCTCGCGTTACCCTTTGTTTGATAGTCTACCTTCGGCTTAGTCTTTCTTTTCAAGTTCGCCTTCGGCCGTCCTCGTATTATTTTGTTGTTGGAAAGTCCACCCACGGCTTGGTCTTTCTTTTCGAGTTCCCATTCGGCCGTTCTCGTGTTACCCTTTTTTTTGAAATTCCACCTTCGGCTTGGTTTTTTTTTTTCGAGTTCGCCTTGGGTCGTCCTCTTATTACCTTGGGTTTAAAAGTCCACCATCGGCTTGGTCTTTCTTTTCTAGTTCGCCTTCGGCCGTCCTCGTGTTACCCTTTGTGTGAAAGTCTACCTTCGACTTGGTCTTTCTTTTTCGAGTTCGCCTTCGGCCATCGTCGTATTATCTTGGGTTTGAAAGTCCACCTTCGGCTTGGTCTTTCTTTTCGATTTCTCCTTCGGCCGTCCTTGTGTTACCCTTTGTTTGAAAGTCCACCTTCGGCTTGGTATTCCTTTTTCTAGTTCGCCTTCGGCCGTCCTCGTATTATCTTGGGTTTGAAAGTCCACCTTCGGCTTGCCCTTAATTTTTTGACGTCGCCTTCGGCCGTCCTCGTATTATCTTGGGTTTGAAAGTCCACCTTGGGCTTGGTCTTTCTTTTCGAGTTTGCCTTCGGCTGTCCTCGTGTTACCCTTTGTTTGAAAGTCCACTTTCGGCTTGGTCTTTCTTTTTCTAGGTCGCCTTCGATCATCCTCGTATTATCTTGGGTTTGAAAGTCCATCTTAGACTTGGTCTTTCTTTTCGAGTTCGCCTTCGGCCGTCCTCGCGTTACCCTTTGTTTGAAAGTCTACCTTCGGCTTAGTCATTCTTTTCGAGTTCGCCTTCGGCCGTCCTCGTATTATTTTGTTGTTGGAATGTACACCTACGGCTTGGTCTTTCTTTTCGAGTTCGCATTCAGCCGTTCTCGTGTTACCCTTTTTTTGAAAGTCCACCTTCGGCTTGGTTTTTCTTTTTCGAGTTCGCCTTGGGTCGTCCTCTTATTACCTTGGGTTTGAAAGTCCACCATCGGCTTGGTCTTTTTTTTCGAGTTCGCCTTCGGCCGTCATCGTGTTACCCTTTGTGTGAAAGTCTACCTTCGACTTGGTCTTTCTTTTTCGAGTTCGCCTTCGGCCATCGTCGTATTATCTTGGGTTTGAAAGTCCACCTTCGGCTTGGTCTTTCTTTTCGATTTCTCCTTCGGCCGTCCTTGTGTTACCCTTTGTTTGAAAGTCCACCTTCGGCTTGGTATTCCTTTTTCTAGTTCGCCTTCGGCCGTCCTCGTATTATCTTGGGTTTGAAATTCCACCTTCGGCTTGGTATTTCTTTTCGAGTTCGCCTTCGGCCATCCTCGTGTTACCCTTTGTTTGAAAGTCCACCTTCGGCTTGCCCTTAATTTTTGACGTCGCCTTCGGCCGTCCTCGTATTATCTTGGGTTTGAAAGTCCACCTTGGGCTTGGTCTTTCTTTTCGAGTTCGCCTTCGGCCGTCCTCGTGTTACCCTTTGTTTGAAAGTCCACCTTCGGCTTGGTCTTTCTTTTTCTAGGTCGCCTTCGATCGTCCTCGTATTATCTTGGGTTTGAAAGTCCACCTTGGGCTTGGTCTTTCTTTTTGAGTTCGCCTTTGTCCGTCCTCGCGTTACCCTTTGTTTGATAGTCTACCTTCGGCTTAGTCTTTCTTTTCAAGTTCGCCTTCGGCCGTCCTCGTATTATTTTGTTGTTGGAAAGTCCACCCACGGCTTGGTCTTTCTTTTCGAGTTCGCATTCGGCCGTTCTCGTGTTACCCTTTTTTTGAAAGTCCACCTTCGGCTTGGTTTTTTTTTTTCGAGTTCGCCTTGGGTCGTCCTCTTATTACCTTGGGTTTGAAAGTCCACCATCGGCTTGGTCTTTCTTTTCTAGTTCGCCTTCGGCCGTCCTCGTGTTACCCTTTGTGTGAAAGTCTACCTTCGACTTGGTCTTTCTTTTTCGAGTTCGCCTTCGGCCATCGTCGTATTATCTTGGGTTTGAAAGTCCACCTTCGGCTTGGTCTTTCTTTTCGATTTCTCCTTCGGCCGTCCTTGTGTTACCCTTTGTTTGAAAGTCCACCTTCGGCTTGGTATTCCTTTTTCTAGTTCGCCTTCGGCCGTCCTCGTATTATCTTGGGTTTGAAAGTCCACCTTCGGCTTGCCCTTAATTTTTTGACGTCGCCTTCGGCCGTCCTCGTATTATCTTGGGTTTGAAAGTCCACCTTGGGCTTGGTCTTTCTTTTCGAGTTCGCCTTCGGCTGTCCTCGTGTTACCCTTTGTTTGAAAGTCCACCTTCGGCTTGGTCTTTCTTTTTCTAGGTCGCCTTCGATCATCCTCGTATTATCTTGGGTTTGAAAGTCCATCTTAGACTTGGTCTTTCTTTTCGAGTTCGCCTTCGGCCGTCCTCGCGTTACCCTTTGTTTGAAAGTCTACCTTCGGCTTAGTCATTCTTTTCGAGTTCGCCTTCGGCCGTCCTCGTATTATTTTGTTGTTGGAATGTACACCTACGGCTTGGTCTTTCTTTTCGAGTTCGCATTCAGCCGTTCTCGTGTTACCCTTTTTTTGAAAGTCCACCTTCGGCTTGGTTTTTCTTTTTCGAGTTCGCCTTGGGTCGTCCTCTTATTACCTTGGGTTTGAAAGTCCACCATCGGCTTGGTCTTTTTTTTCGAGTTCGCCTTCGGCCGTCCTCGTGTTACCCTTTGTGTGAAAGTCTACCTTCGACTTGGTCTTTCTTTTTCGAGTTCGCCTTCGGCCATCGTCGTATTATCTTGGGTTTGAAAGTCCACCTTCGGCTTGGTCTTTCATTTCGATTTCTCCTTCGGCCGTCCTTGTGTTACCCTTTGTTTGAAAGTCCACCTTCGGCTTGGTATTCCTTTTTCTAGTTCGCCTTCGGCCGTCCTCGTATTATCTTGGGTTTGAAATTCCACCTTCGGCTTGGTATTTCTTTTCGAGTTCGCCTTCCGCCATCCTCGTGTTACCCTTTGTTTGAAAGTCCACCTTCGGCTTGCCCTTAATTTTTTGACGTCGCCTTCGGCCGTCCTCGTATTATCTTGGGTTTGAAAGTCCACCTTGGGCTTGGTCTTTCTTTTCGAGTTCGCCTTCGGCCGTCCTCGTGTTACCCTTTGTTTGAAAGTCCACCTTCGGCTTGGTCTTTCTTTTTCTAGGTCGCCTTCGATCGTCCTCGTATTATCTTGGGTTTGAAAGTCCACCTTGGGCTTGGTCTTTCTTTTTGAGTTCGCCTTTGTCCGTCCTCGCGTTACCCTTTGTTTGATAGTCTACCTTCGGCTTAGTCTTTCTTTTCAAGTTCGCCTTCGGCCGTCCTCGTATTATTTTGTTGTTGGAAAGTCCACCCACGGCTTGGTCTTTCTTTTCGAGTTCGCATTCGGCCGTTCTCGTGTTACCCTTTTTTTGAAAGTCCACCTTCGGCTTGGTTTTTTTTTTTCGAGTTCGCCTTGGGTCGTCCTCTTATTACCTTGGGTTTGAAAGTCCACCATCGGCTTGGTCTTTCTTTTCTAGTTCGCCTTCGGCCGTCCTCGTGTTACCCTTTGTGTGAAAGTCTACCTTCGACTTGGTCTTTCTTTTTCGAGTTCGCCTTCGGCCATCGTCGTATTATCTTGGGTTTGAAAGTCCACCTTCGGCTTGGTCTTTCTTTTCGATTTCTCCTTCGGTCGTCCTTGTGTTACCCTTTGTTTGAAAGTCCACCTTCGGCTTGGTATTCCTTTTTCTAGTTCGCCTTCGGCCGTCCTCGTATTTTCTTGGGTTTGAAAGTCCACCTTCGGCTTGCCCTTAATTTTTTGACGTCGCCTTCGGCCGTCCTCGTATTATCTTGGGTTTGAAAGTCCACCTTGGGCTTGGTCTTTCTTTTCGAGTTCGCCTTCGGCTGTCCTCGTGTTACCCTTTGTTTGAAAGTCCACCTTCGGCTTGGTCTTTCTTTTTCTAGGTCGCCTTCGATCATCCTCGTATTATCTTGGGTTTGAAAGTCCACCTTGGGCTTGGTCTTTCTTTTTGAGTTCGCCTTTGTCCGTCCTCACGTTACCCTTTGTTTGATAGTCTACCTTCGGCTTAGTCTTTCTTTTCGAGTTCGCCTTCGGCCGTCCTCGTATTATCTTGGGTTTGAAAGTCCACCTTCGGCTTGGTCTTTCTTTTCGAGTTCTCCTTCGGCAGTCTTCGTATTATCCTGGGGTTTGAAAGTCCATCTTAGACTTGGACTTTCTTTTCGAGTTCGCCTTCGGCCGTCCTCGCGTTACCCTTTGTTTGAAAGTCTTCTTTCGGCTTAGTCATTCTTTTCGAGTTCGCCTTCGGCCGTCCTCGTATTATTTTGTTGTTGGAATGTACACCTACGGCTTGGTCTTTCTTTTCGAGTTCGCCTTTGGTCATCGTCGTATTATCTTGGGTTTGAAGGTCCACCTTCGGCTTGGTCTTTCTTTTCGAGGTCTCCTTAGGCCGTCCTTGTGTTACCCTTTGTTTGAAAGTCCACCTTCGGCTTGGTATTCCTTTTTCTAGTTCGCCTTCGGCAGTCCTTGTATTATCTTGGGTTTGAAAGTCCACCTTCGGCTTGGTATTTCTTTTCGAGTTCGCCTTCGGCCATCCTCGTGTTACCCTTTGTTTGAAAGTCCACCTTCGGCTTGCCCTTTCTTTTTTGAGGTCGCCTTCGGCCGTCCTCGTATTATCTTGGGTTTGAAAGTCCACCTTGGGCTTGGTCTTTCTTTTCGAGTTCGCCTTCGGCCATCCTCGTGTTACCCTTTGTTTGAAAGTCCAACTTCGGCTTGGTCTTTCTTTTTCTAGGTAGCCTTCGGTCGTCCTCGTATTATCTTGGGTTTGAAAGTCGACCATTGGCTTGGTCTTTCTTTTTGAGTTCGCCTTTGGCCGTCCTCATGTTACCCTTTGTTTGAATGTCCACCTTCAACTTGGTCTTTCTTTTTCGAGTTCGCCTTCGGCCATCGTCGTATTATCTTGGGTTTGAAAGTCCACCTTCGGCTTGGTCTTTCTTTTTCTAGGTCGCCTTCGGTCGTCCTCATATTATCTTGGGTTTGAAAGTCCACCTTGGGCTTGGTCTTTCTTTTTGAGTTCGCCTTTGGCCCTCCTCATGTTACCCTTTATTTGGAAGTCCACCTTCGGCTTGGTCTTTCTTTTTCGAGTTCGTCTTAGGCCATCCTCGTATTATCTTGCGTTTGAAAGTCCACCTTCGGCTTGGCCTTTCTTTTCGAGTTTGCCTTCGGTTGTCCTCGCGTTACCCTTTATTTGAAAGCCTACCTTCGGCTTAGTCTTTCTTTTCGAGTTCTCCTTCGACCGTCCTCGTATTATTTTGTTGTTTAAAGGTCCACCTTCGGTTTGGTCTTTCTTTACGAGTTCGCCTTCGGCCGTCCTCGTGTTACCCTTTGTTTGAAAGTCCACCTTTGGCTTGCTCTTTCTTTTCGAGTTCGCCTTCGGCCGTCCTCGTATTATTTTGTTGTTTGAAAGTCAACCATCGGCTTGGTCTTTCTTTTTCGAGTTCGCCTTCGGTCGTCCTCGTATTATCTTGGGTTTGAAAGTCCACCTTCGGCTTGGTCTTTCTTTTCGAGTTCTCCTTCGGCAGTCTTCGTATTATCCTGGGGTTTGAAAGTCCATCTTAGACTTGGACTTTCTTTTCGAGTTCGCCTTCGGCCGTCCTCGCGTTACCCTTTGTTTGAAAGTCTTCTTTCGGCTTAGTCATTCTTTTCGAGTTCGCCTTCGGCCGTCCTCGTATTATTTTGTTGTTGGAATGTACACCTACGGCTTGGTCTTTCTTTTCGAGTTCGCATTCGGCCGTTCTCGTGTTACCCTTTTTTTGAAAGTCCACCTTCGGCTTGGTTTTTCTTTTTCGAGTTCGCCTTGGGTCGTCCTCTTATTACCTTAGGTTTGAAAGTCCACCATCGGCTTGGTCTTTCTTTTCGAGTTCGCCTTCGGCCGTCCTTGTGTTACGCTTTGTGTGAAAGTCTACCGTCGACTTGGTCTTTCTTTTTCGAGTTCGCCTTCGGCCATCATCGTATTATCTTGGGTTTGAAAGTCCACCTTCGGCTTGGTCTTTCTTTTCGATTTCTCCTTCGGCCGTCCTTGTGTTACCCTTTGTTTGAAAGTCCACCTTCGGCTTGGTATTCCTTTTTCTAGTTCGCCTTCGGTCGTCCTCGTATTATCTTGGGTTTGAAAGTCCACCTTCGGCTTGGTATTTCTTTTCGAGTTCGCCTTCGGCCATCCTCGTGTTACCCTTTATTTGAAAGTCCACCTTCGGCTTGCCCTTAATTTTTTGACGTCGCCTTCGGCCATCCTCGTATTATCTTGGGTTTGAAAGTCCACCTTGGGCTTGGTCTTTCTTTTCGAGTTCGCCTTCGGCCGTCCTCGTGTTACCCTTTGTTTGAAAGTCCACCTTCGGCTTGGTCTTTCTCTTTCTAGGTCGCCTTCGATCGTCCTCGTATTATCTTGGGTTTGAAAGTCCACCTTGGGCTTGGTCTTTCTTTTTGAGTTCGCCTTTGTCCGTCCTCGCGTTACCCTTTGTTTGATAGTCTACCTTCGGCTTAGTCTTTCTTTTCGAGTTCGCCTTCGGCCGTCCTCGTATTATTTTGTTGTTGGAAAGTCCACCCACGGCTTGGTCTTTCTTTTCGAGTTCGCATTCGGCCGTTCTCGTGTTACCCTTTTTTTGAAAGTCCACCTTCGGCTTGGTTTTTATTTTTCGAGTTCGCCTTGGGTCGTCCTCTTATTACCTTGGGTTTGAAAGTCCACCATCGGCTTGGTCTTTCTTTTCTAGTTCGCCTTCGGCCGTCCTCGTGTTACCCTTTGTGTGAAAGTCTACCTTTGACTTGGTCTTTCTTTTTCCAGTTCGCCTTCGGCCATCGTCGTATTATCTTGGGTTTGAAAGTCCACCTTCGGCTTGGTCTTTCTTTTCGATTTCTCCTTCGGCCGTCCTTGTGTTACCCTTTGTTTGAAAGTCCACCTTCGGCTTGGTATTCCTTTTTCTAGTTCGCCTTCGGTCGTCCTCGTATTATCTTGGGTTTGAAAGTCCACCTTCGGCTTGGTTTTTCATTTCTAGTTCGCCTTCGGCCGTCCTCGTGTTACCCTTTGTTTGAAAGTCCACCTTTGGCTTGCTCTATCTTTTCGAGTTCGCCTTCGGCCGTCCTCGTATTATTTTGTTGTTTGAAAGTCCACGATCGGCTTGGTCTTTCTTTTTCGAGTTCGCCTTCGGCCGTCCTCGTATTATCTTGGGTTTGAAAGTCCACCTTCGGCTTGGTCTATCTTTTCGTGTTCTCCTTCAGCCGTCTTCGTATTATCCTGAGGTTTGAAAGTCCATCTTAGACTTGGTCTTTCTTTTCGAGTTCGCCTTCGGTCGTCCTCGCGTTACCCTTTGTTTGAAAGTCTACCTTTGGCTTAGTCTTTCTTTTCGAGTTCGCCTACGGCCGTCCTCGTATTATTTTGTTGTTGAAAAGTCCACCCACGGCTTGGTCTTTCTTTTCGAGTTCGCATTCGGCCGTTCTCGTGTTACCCTTTTTTTGAAAGTCCACCTTCGGCTTGGTTTTTATTTTTCGAGTTCGCCTTGGGTCGTCCTCTTATTACCTTGGGTTTGAAAGTCCACCATCGTCTTGGTTTTTCTTTTCTAGTTCGCCTTCGGCCGTCCTCGTGTTACCCTTTGTGTGAAAGTCTACCTTCGACTTGGTCTTTCTTTTTCGAGTTCGCCTTCGGCCATCGTCGTATTATCTTGGGTTTGAAAGTCCACCTTCGGCTTGGTCTTTCTTTTCGAGGTCTCCTTCGGCCGTCCTTGTGTTACCCTTTGTTTGAAAGTCCACCTTCGGCTAGGTATTCCTTTTTCTAGTTCGCCTTCGGCCGTCCTTGTATTATCTTGGGTTTGAAAGTCCACCTTCGGCTTGGTATTTCTTTTCGAGTTCCCCTTCGGCCATCCTCGTGTTACCCTTTGTTTGAAAGTCCACCTTCGGCTTGCCCTTTCTTTTTTGAGGTCGCCTTCGGCCGTCCTCGTATTATCTTGGGTTTGAAAGTCCACCTTGGGCTTGGTCTTTCTTTTTGAGTTCGCCTTCGGCCATCCTCGTGTTACCCTTTGTTTGAAAGTCCAACTTCGGCTTGGTCTTTCTTTTTCTAGGTAGCCTTCGGTCGTCCTCGTATTATCTTGGGTTTGAAAGTCGACCATTGGCTTGGTCTTTCTTTTTGAGTTCGCCTTTGGCCGTCCTCATGTTACCCTTTGTTTGAATGTCCACCTTCGACTTGGTCTTTCTTTTTCGAGTTCGCCTTCGGCCATCGTCGTATTATCTTGGGTTTGAAAGTCCACCTTCGGCTTGGTCTTTCTTTTTCTAGGTCGCCTTCGGTCGTCCTCATATTATCTTGGGTTTGAAAGTCCACCTTGGGCTTGGTCTTTCTTTTTTAGTTCGCCTTTGGCCCTCCTCATGTTACCCTTTATTTGGAAGTCCACCTTCGGCTTGGTCTTTCTTTTTCGAGTTCGTCTTAGGCCATCCTCGTATTATCTTGCGTTTGAAAGTCCACCTTCGGCTTGGCCTTTCTTTTCGAGTTTGCCTTCGGCTGTCCTCGCGTTACCCTTTATTTGAAAGCCTACCTTCGGCTTAGTCTTTCTTTTCGAGTTCTCCTTCGACCGTCCTCGTATTATTTTGTTGTTTGAAGGTCCACCTTCGGTTTGGTCTTTCTTTACGAGTTCGCCTTCGGCCGTCCTCGTGTTACCCTTTGTTTGAAAGTCCACCTTTGGCTTGCTCTTTCTTTTCGAGTTCGCCTTCGGCCGTCCTCGTATTATTTTGTTGTTTGAAAGTCCACCATCGGCTTGGTCTTTCTTTTTCGAGTTCGCCTTCGGCCTTCCTCGTATTATCTTGGGTTTGAAAGTCCACCTTCGGCTTGGTCTTTCTTTTCGAGTTCTCCTTCGGCAGTCTTCGTATTATCCTGGGGTTTGAAAGTCCATCTTAGACTTGGTCTTTCTTTTCGAGTTCGCCTTCGGCCGTCCTCGCGTTACCCTTTGTTTGAAAGTCTACCTTCGGCTTAGTCATTCTTTTCGAGTTCGCCTTCGGCCGTCCTCGTATTATTTTGTTGTTGGAATGTACACCTACGGCTTGGTCTTTCTTTTCGAGTTCGCATTCGGCCGTTCTCGTGTTACCCTTTTTTTGAAAGTCCACCTTCGGCTTGGTTTTTCTTTTTCGAGTTCGCCTTGGGTCGTCCTCTTATTACCTTAGGTTTGAAAGTCCACCATCGGCTTGGTCTTTCTTTTCGAGTTCGCCTTCGGCCGTCCTTGTGTTACGCTTTGTGTGAAAGTCTACCGTCGACTTGGTCTTTCTTTTTCAAGTTCGCCTTCGGCCATCGTCGTATTATCTTGGGTTTGAAAGTCCACCTTCGGCTTGGTCTTTCTTTTCGATTTCTCCTTCGGCCGTCCTTGTGTTACCCTTTGTTTGAAAGTCCACCTTCGGCTTGGTATTCCTTTTTCTAGTTCACCTTCGGTCGTCCTCGTATTATCTTGGGTTTGAAAGTCCACCTTCGGCTTGGTTTTTCATTTCTAGTTCGCCTTCGGCCGTCCTCGTGTTACCCTTTGTTTGAAAGTCCACCTTTGGCTTGCTCTATCTTTTCGAGTTCGCCTTCGGCCATCCTCGTATTATTTTGTTGTTTGAAAGTCCACGATCGGCTTGGTCTTTCTTTTTCGAGTTCGCCTTCGGCCGTCCTCGTATTATCTTGGGTTTGAAAGTCCACCTTCGGCTTGGTCTATCTTTTCGTGTTCTCCTTCAGCCGTCTTCGTATTATCCTGAGGTTTGAAAGTCCATCTTAGACTTGGTCTTTCTTTTCGAGTTCGCCTTCGGTCGTCCTCGCGTTACCCTTTGTTTGAAAGTCTACCTTTGGCTTAGTCTTTCTTTTCGAGTTCGCCTACGGCCGTCCTCGTATTATTTTGTTGTTGGAAAGTCCACCCACGGCTTGGTCTTTCTTTTCGAGTTCGCATTCGGCCGTTCTCGTGTTACCCTTTTTTTGAAAGTCCACCTTCGGCTTGGTTTTTATTTTTCGAGTTCGCCTTGGGTCGTCCTCTTATTACCTTAGGTTTGAAAGTCCACCATCGGCTTGGTTTTTCTTTTCTAGTTCGCCTTCGGCCGTCCTCGTGTTACCCTTTGTGTGAAAGTCTACCTTCGACTTGGTCTTTCTTTTTCGAGTTTGCCTTCGGCCATCGTCGTATTATCTTGGGTTTGAAAGTCCACCTTCGGCTTGGTCTTTCTTTTCGAGGTCTCCTTCGGCCGTCCTTGTGTTACCCTTTGTTTGAAAGTCCACCTTCGGCTTGGTATTCCTTTTTCTAGTTCGCCTTCGGCCGTCCTTGTATTATCTTGGGTTTGAAAGTCCACCTTCGGCTTGGTATTTCTTTTCGAGTTCGCCTTCGGCCATCCTCGTGTTACCCTTTGTTTGAAAGTCCACCTTCGGCTTGCCCTTTCTTTTTTGAGGTCGCCTTCGGCCGTCCTCGTATTATCTTGGGTTTGAAAGTCCACCTTGGGCTTCGTCTTTCTTTTCGAGTTCGCCTTCGGCCATCCTCGTGTTACCCTTTGTTTGAAAGTCCAACTTCGGCTTGGTCTTTCTTTTTCTAGGTAGCCTTCGGTCGTCCTCGTATTATCTTGGGTTTGAAAGTCGACCATTGGCTTGGTCTTTCTTTTTGAGTTCGCCTTTGGCCGTCCTCATGTTACCCTTTGTTTGAATGTCCACCTTCGACTTGGTCTTTCTTTTTCGAGTTCGCCTTCGGCCATCGTCGTATTATCTTGGGTTTGAAAGTCCACCTTCGGCTTGGTCTTTCTTTTTCTAGGTCGCCTTCGGTCGTCCTCATATTATCTTGGGTTTGAAAGTCCACCTTGGGCTTGGTCTTTCTTTTTGAGTTCGCCTTTGGCCCTCCTCATGTTACCCTTTATTTGGAAGTCCACCTTCGGCTTGGTCTTTCTTTTTCGAGTTCGTCTTTGGCCATCCTCGTATTATCTTGCGTTTGAAAGTCCACCTTCGGCTTGGCCTTTCTTTTCGAGTTTGCCTTCGGCTGTCCTCGCGTTACCCTTTATTTGAAAGCCTACCTTCGGCTTAGTCTTTCTTTTCGAGTTCTCCTTCGACCGTCCTCGTATTATTTTGTTGTTTGAAGGTCCACCTTCGGTTTGGTCTTTCTTTACGAGTTCGCCTTCGGCCGTCCTCGTGTTACCCTTTGTTTGAAAGTCCACCTTTGGCTTGCTCTTTCTTTTCGAGTTCGCCTTCGGCCGTCCTCGTATTATTTTGTTGTTTGAAAGTCCACCATCGGCTTGGTCTTTCTTTTTCGAGTTCGCCTTCGGCCGTCCTCGTATTATCTTGGGTTTGAAAGTCCACCTTCGGCTTGGTCTTTCTTTTCGAGTTCTCCTTCGGCAGTCTTCGTATTATCCTGGGGTTTGAAAGTCCATCTTAGACTTGGTCTTTCTTTTCGAGTTCGCCTTCGGCCGTCCTCGCGTTACCCTTTGTTTGAAAGTCTACCTTCGGCTTAGTCATTCTTTTCGAGTTCGCCTTCGGCCGTCCTCGTATTATTTTGTTGTTGGAATGTACACCTACGGCTTGGTCTTTCTTTTCGAGTTCGCATTCGGCCGTTCTCGTGTTACCCTTTTTTTGAAAGTCCACCTTCGGCTTGGTTTTTCTTTTTCGAGTTCGCCTGGGGTCGTCCTCTTATTACCTTAGGTTTGAAAGTCCACCATCGGCTTGGTCTTTCTTTTCGAGTTCGCCTTCGGCCGTCCTTGTGTTACGCTTTGTGTGAAAGTCTACCGTCGACTTGGTCTTTCTTTTTCGAGTTCGCCTTCGGCCATCGTCGTATTATCTTGGGTTTGAAAGTCCACCTTCGGCTTGGTCTTTCTTTTCGATTTCTCCTTCGGCCGTCCTTGTGTTACCCTTTGTTTGAAAGTCCACCTTCGGCTTGGTATTCCTTTTTCTAGTTCGCCTTCGGTCGTCCTCGTATTATCTTGGGTTTGAAAGTCCACCTTCGGCTTGGTTTTTCATTTCTAGTTCGCCTTCGGCCGTCCTCGTGTTACCCTTTGTTTGAAAGTCCACCTTTGGCTTGCTCTATCTTTTCGAGTTCGCCTTCGGCCGTCCTCGTATTATTTTGTTGTTTGAAAGTCCACGATCGGCTTGGTCTTTCTTTTTCGAGTTCGCCTTCGGCCGTCCTCGTATTATCTTGGGTTTGAAAGTCCACCTTCGGCTTGGTCTATCTTTTCGTGTTCTCCTTCAGCCGTCTTCGTATTATCCTGAGGTTTGAAAGTCCATCTTAGACTTGGTCTTTCTTTTCGAGTTCGCCTTCGGTCGTCCTCGCGTTACCCTTTGTTTGAAAGTCTACCTTTGGCTTAGTCTTTCTTTTCGAGTTCGCCTACGGCCGTCCTCGTATTATTTTGTTGTTGTAAAGTCCACCTAAGGCTTGGTATTTCTTTTCGAGTTCGCATTCGGCCATTCTCGTGTTACCCTTTTTTTGAAAATCCACCTTCGGCTTGGTTTTTCTTTTTCGAGTTCGCCTTGGGTCGTCGTCTTATTACCTTGGGTTTGAAAGTCCACCATCGGCTTGGTCTTTCTTTTCGAGTTCGCCTTCGGCCGTCCTCGTGTTACCCTTTGTGTGAAAGTCTACCTTCGACTTGGTCTTTCTTTTTCGAGTTCGCCTTCGGCCATCGTCGTATTATCTTGGGTTTAAAAGTCCACCTTCGGCTTGGTCTTTCTTTTCGAGTTCTCCTTCGGCCATCCCTGTGTTACCCTTTGTTTGAAAGTCCACCTTCGGCTTGGTATTCCTTTTTCTAGTTCGCCTTCGGCCGTCCTCGTATTATCTTGGGTTTGAAAGTCCACCTTCGGCTTGGTATTTCTTTTCGAGTTCGCCTTCGGCCATCCTCGTGTTACCCTTTGTTTGAAAGTCCACCTTCGGCTTGCCCTTTCTTTTTTGAGGTCGCCTTCGGCCGTCCACGTATTATCTTGGGTTTGAAAGTCCACCTTGGGCTTGGTCTTTCTTTTCGAGTTCGCCTTCGGCCGTCCTCGTGTTACCCTTTGTTTGAAAGTCCACCTTCCGCTTGGTCTTTCTTTTTCTAGGTAGCCTTCGGTCGTCCTCGTATTATCTTGGGTTTGAAAGTCGACCATTGGCTTGGTCTTTCTTTTTGAGTTCGCCTTTGGCCATCCTCATGTTACCCTTTGTTTGAATGTCCACCTTCGACTTGGTCTTTCTTTTACGAGTTCGCCTTCGGCCATCGTCGTATTATCTTGGGTTTGAAAGTCCACCTTCGGCTTGGTCTTTCTTTTTCTAGGTCGCCTTCGGTCGTCCTCATATTATCTTGGGTTTGAAAGTCCACCTTGGGCTTGGTCTTTCTTTTTGAGTTCGCCTTTGGCCCTCCTCATGTTACCCTTTATTTGGAAGTCCACCTTCGGCTTGGTCTTTCTTTTCGAGTTCGCCTTCGGCCATCCTTGTGTTACCCTTTGTTTGAAAGTCCACCTTCGGCTTGGTATTCCTTTTTCTAGTTCGCCTTCGGTCGTCCTCGTATTATCTTGGGTTTGAAAGTCCACCTTCGGCTTGGTTTTTCATTTCTAGTTCGCCTTCGGCCGTCCTCGTGTTACCCTTTGTTTGAAAGTCCACCTTTGGCTTGCTCTATCTTTTCGAGTTCGCCTTCGGCCGTCCTCGTATTATTTTGTTGTTTGAAAGTCCACGATCGGCTTGGTCTTTCTTTTTCGAGTTCGCCTTCGGCCGTCCTCGTATTATCTTGGGTTTGAAAGTCCACCTTCGGCTTGGTCTATCTTTTCGTGTTCTCCTTCAGCCGTCTTCGTATTATCCTGAGGTTTGAAAGTCCATCTTAGACTTGGTCTTTCTTTTCGAGTTCGCCTTCGGTCGTCCTCGCGTTACCCTTTGTTTGAAAGTCTTACTTCGGCTTAGTCTTTCTTTTCGAGTTCACCTACGGCCGTCCTCGTATTATTTTGTTGTTGGAAAGTCCACCTAAGGCTTGGTATTTCTTTTCGAGTTCGCATTCGGCCGTTCTCGTGTTACCCTTTTTTTGAAAGTCCACCATCGGCTTGGTCTTTCTTTTCGAGTTCACCTTCGGTCGTCCTCGTGTTACCCTTTGTGTGAAAGTCTACCTTCGACTTGGTCTTTCTTTTTCGAGTTCGCCTTCGCCCATCGTCGTATTATCTTGGGTTTAAAAGTCCACCTTCGGCTTGGTCTTTCTTTTCGAGTTCTCCTTCGGCCATCCTTGTGTTACCCTTTGTTTGAAAGTCCACCTTCGGCTTGGTATTCCTTTTTCTAGTTCGCCTTCGGCCGTCCTCGTATTATCTTGGGTTTGAAAGTCCACCTTCGGCTTGGTATTTCTTTTCGAGTTCGCCTTCGGCCATCCTCGTGTTACCCTTTGTTTGAAAGTCCACCTTCGGCTTGCCCTTTCTTTTTTGAGGTCGTCTTCGGCCGTCCTCGTATTATCTTGGGTTTGAAACTCCACCTTGGGCTTGGTCTTTCTTTTTGAGTTCGCCTTCGGCCGTCCTCGTGTTACCCTTTGTTTGAAAGTCCACCTTCCGCTTGGTCTTTCTTTTTCTAGGTAGCCTTCGGTCGTCCTCGTATTATCTTGGGTTTGAAAGTCGACCATTGGCTTGGTCTTTCATTTTGAATTCGCCTTTGGCCGTCCTCATGTTACCCTTTGCTTGAAAGTCCACCCTCGACTTGGTCTTTCTTTTTCGAGTTCGCCTTCGCCCATCGTCGTATTATCTTGGGTTTGAATGTCCACCTTCGGCTTGCCCTTTCTTTTCGAGTTCGCCTTCGGCCGTCCTCGTGTTACCCTTTGTTTGAAAGTCCACCTTCGGCTTGGTCTTTCTTTTTTAGGTCGCCTTCGGTCGTCCTCGTATTATCTTGGGTTTGAAAGTCCACCTTGGGCTTGGTCTTTCTTTTTGAGTTCGCCTTTGGCCCTCCTCATGTTACACTTTGTTTGGAAGTCCACCTTCGGCTTGGTCTTTCTTTTTCGAGTTCGTCTTAGGCCATCCTCGTATTATCTTGGGTTTGAAAGTCCACCTTCGGCTTGGTCTTTCTTTTCGAGTTCGCCTTCGGTTGTCCTCGCGTTACCCTTTATTTGAAAGCCTACCTTCGGCTTAGTCTTTCTTTTCGAGTTCGCATTCGGCCGTCCTCGTATTATTTTGTTGTTTGAAAGTCCACCTTCGGCTTGGTCTTTCTTTCCGAGTTCGCCTTCGGCCGTCCTCGTGTTACCCTTTGTTTGAAAGTCAACCTTCGGCTTGGTCTGTCTTTTTCGAGTTCGCATTCGGTCGTCCTGGTATTATCTTGGGTTTGAAAGTCCACCTTCGGCTTGGTCTTTCATTTCGAGTTCGCCTTCGGCCGTCCTCGTGTTACCCTTTGTTTGAAAGTCTACCTTCGACTTGGTCTTTCTTTTCGAGTTCGCCTTCGGCCGTCCTCGTATTATTTTGTTGTTTGAAAGTCCACCATCGGCTTGGTCTTTCTTTTTCGAGTTCGCCTTCGGCCATCCTCGTATTATCTTGGGTTTGAAAGTCCACCTTCGGCTTGGTCTTTCTTTTCGAGTTCTCCTTCGGCAGTCTTCGTATTATCCTGGGGTTTGAAAGTCCATCTTAGACTTGGTCTTTCTTTTCGAGTTCGCCTTCGGCCGTCCTCGCGTTACCCTTTGTTTGAAAGTCTTACTTCGGCTTAGTCTTTCTTTTCGAGTTCACCTACGGCCGTCCTCGTATTATTTTGTTGTTGGAAAGTCCACCTAAGGCTTGGTATTTCTTTTCGAGTTCGCATTCGGCCGTTCTCGTGTTACCCTTTTTTTGAAAGTCCACCTTCGGCTTGGTTTTTCTTTTTCTAGTTCGCCTTGGGTCGTCCTCTTATTACCTTGGGTTTGAAAGTCCACCATCGGCTTGGTCTTTCTTTTCGAGTTCACCTTCGGTCGTCCTCGTGTTACCCTTTGTGTGAAAGTCTACCTTCGACTTGGTCTTTCTTTTTCGAGTTCGCCTTCGCCCATCGTCGTATTATCTTGGGTTTAAAAGTCCACCTTCGGCTTGGTCTTTCTTTTCGAGTTCTCCTTCGGCCATCCTTGTGTTACCCTTTGTTTGAAAGTCCACCTTCGGCTTGGTATTCCTTTTTCTAGTTCGCCTTCGGCCGTCCTCGTATTATCTTGGGTTTGAAAGTCCACCTTCGGCTTGGTATTTCTTTTCGAGTTCGCCTTCGGCCATCCTCGTGTTACCCTTTGTTTGAAAGTCCACCTTCGGCTTGCCCTTTCTTTTTTGAGGTCGTCTTCGGCCGTCCTCGTATTATCTTGGGTTTGAAAGTCCACCTTGGGCTTGGTCTTTCTTTTTGAGTTCGCCTTCGGCCGTCCTCGTGTTACCCTTTGTTTGAAAGTCCACCTTCCGCTTGGTCTTTCTTTTTCTAGGTAGCCTTCGGTCGTCCTCGTATTATCTTGGGTTTGAAAGTCGACCATTGGCTTGGTCTTTCATTTTGAATTCGCCTTTGGCCGTCCTCATGTTACCCTTTGCTTGAAAGTCCACCCTCGACTTGGTCTTTCTTTTTCGAGTTCGCCTTCGCCCATCGTCGTATTATCTTGGGTTTGAATGTCCACCTTCGGCTTGGTCTTTCTTTTCGAGTTCGCCTTCGGCCGTCCTCGTGTTACCCTTTGTTTGAAAGTCCACCTTCGGCTTGGTCTTTCTTTTTTAGGTCGCCTTCGGTCGTCCTCGTATTATCTTGGGTTTGAAAGTCCACCTTGGGCTTGGTCTTTCTTTTTGAATTCGCCTTTGGCCCTCCTCATGTTACACTTTGTTTGGAAGTCCACCTTCGGCTTGGTCTTTCTTTTTCGAGTTCGTCTTAGGCCATCCTCGTATTATCTTGGGTTTGAAAGTCCACCTTCGGCTTGGTCTTTCTTTTCGAGTTCGCCTTCGGTTGTCCTCGCGTTACCCTTTATTTGAAAGCCTACCTTCGGCTTAGTCTTTCTTTTCGAGTTCGCATTCGGCCGTCCTCGTATTATTTTGTTGTTTCAAAGTCCACCTTCGGCTTGGTCTTTCTTTCCGAGTTCGCCTTCGGCCGTCCTCGTGTTACCCTTTGTTTGAAAGTCAACCTTCGGCTTGGTCTGTCTTTTTCGAGTTCGCATTCGGTCGTCTTGGTATTATCTTGGGTTTGAAAGTCCACCTTCGGCTTGGTCTTTCATTTCGAGTTCGCCTTCGGCCGTCCTCGTGTTACCCTTTGTTTGAAAGTCTACCTTCGACTTGGTCTTTCTTTTCGAGTTCGCCTTCGGCCGTCCTCGTATTATTTTGTTGTTTGAAAGTCCACCATCGGCTTGGTCTTTCTTTTTCGAGTTCGCCTTCGGCCATCCTCGTATTATCTTGGGTTTGAAAGTCCACCTTCGGCTTGGTCTTTCTTTTCGAGTTCTCCTTCGGCAGTCTTCGTATTATCCTGGGGTTTGAAAGTCCATCTTAGACTTGGTCTTTCTTTTCGAGTTCGCCTTCGGCCGTCCTCGCGTTACCCTTTGTTTGAAAGTCTACCTTCGGCTTAGTCATTCTTTTCGAGTTCGCCTTCGGCCGTCCTCGTATTATTTTGTTGTTGGAATGTCCACCTACGGCTTGGTCTTTCTTTTCGAGTTCGCATTCGGCCGTTCTCGTGTTACCCTTTTTTTGAAAGTCCACCTTCAGCTTGGTTTTTCTTTTTCGAGTTCGCCTTGGGTCGTCCTCTTATTACCTTGGGTTTGAAAGTCCACCATCGGCTTGGTCTTTCTTTTCGAGTTCGCCTTCGCCCGCCCTTGTGTTACGCTTTGTGTGAAAGTCTACCTTCGACTTGGCCTTTCTTTTTCGAGTTCGCCTTCGGCCATCGTCGTATTATCTTGGGTTTGAAAGTCCACCTTCGGCTTGGTCTTTCTTTTCGAGTTCTCCTTCGGCCGTCCTTGTGTTACCCTTTGTTTGAAAGTCCACCTTCGGCTTGGTATTCCTTTTTCTAGTTCGCGTTCGGTCATCCTCGTATTATCTTGGGTTTGAAAGTCCACCTTCGGCTTGGTCTTTCATTTCGAGTTCGCCTTCGGCCGTCCTCGTGTTACCCTTTGTTTGAAAGTCCACCTTTGGCTTGCTCTTTCTTTTCGAGTTCGCCTTCGGCCGTCCTCGTATTATTTTGATGTTTGAAAGTCCACCATCGGCTTGGTCTTTCTTTTTCGAGTTCGCCTTCGGCCGTCCTCGTATTATCTTGGGTTTGAAAGTCCACCTTCGGCTTGGTCTTTCTTTTCGTGTTCTCTTTCAGCCGTCTTCGTATTATCCTGGGGTTTGAAAGTCCATCTTAGACTTGGTCTTTCTATTCGAGTGTGCCTTCGGTCGTCCTCGCGTTACCCTTTGTTTGAAAGTCTACCTTCGGCTTAGTCTTTCTTTTCGAGTTCACCTTCGGCCGTCCTCGTATTATTTTGTTGTTGGAAAGTCCACCTAAGGCTTGGTCTTTCTTTTCGAGTTCGCATTCGGCCGTTCTCGTGTTACCCTTTTTTTGAAAGTCCACCTTCGCCTTGGTTTTTCTTTTTCGAGTTCGCCTTGGGTCATCCTCTTATTACCTTGGGTTTGAAAGTCCACCATCGGCTTGGTCTTTCTTTTCGAGTTCGTCTTCGGCCGTCCTCGTGTTACCCTTTGTGTGAAAGCCTACCTTCGACTTGGTCTTTCTTTTTCGAGTTCGTCTTAGGCCATCCTCGTATTATCTTGGGTTTGAAAGTCCACCTTCGGCTTGGTCTTTCTTTTCGAGTTCGCCTTCGGTTGTCCTCGCGTTACCCTTTATTTGAAAGCCTACCTTCGGCTTAGTCTTTCTTTTCGAGTTCGCATTCGGCCGTCCTCGTATTATTTTGTTGTTTGAAAGTCCACCTTCGGCTTGGTCTTTCTTTCCGAGTTCGCCTTCGGCCGTCCTCGTGTTACCCTTTGTTTGAAAGTCAACCTTCGGCTTGGTCTGTCTTTTTCGAGTTCGCATTCGGTCGTCCTGGTATTATCTTGGGTTTGAAAGTCCACCTTCGGCTTGGTCTTTCATTTCGAGTTCGCCTTCGGCCGTCCTCGTGTTACCCTTTGTTTGAAAGTCTACCTTCGACTTGGTCTTTCTTTTCGAGTTCGCCTTCGGCCGTCCTCGTATTATTTTGTTGTTTGAAAGTCCACCATCGGCTTGGTCTTTCTTTTTCGAGTTTGCCTTCGGCCATCCTCGTATTATCTTGGGTTTGAAAGTCCACCTTCGGCTTGGTCTTTCTTTTCGAGTTCTCCTTCGGCAGTCTTCGTATTATCCTGGGGTTTGAAAGTCCATCTTAGACTTGGTCTTTCTTTTCAAGTTCACCTTCGGCCGTCCTCGCGTTACCCTTTGTTTGAAAGTCTACCTTCGGCTTAGTCATTCTTTTCGAGTTCGCCTTCGGCCGTCCTCGTATTATTTTGTTGTTGGAATGTCCACCTACGGCTTGGTCTTTCTTTTCGAGTTCGCATTCGGCCGTTCTCGTGTTACCCTTTTTTTGAAAGTCCACCTTCAGCTTGGTTTTTCTTTTTCGAGTTCGCCTTGGGTCGTCCTCTTATTACCTTGGGTTTGAAAGTCCGCCATCGGCTTGGTCTTTCTTTTCAAGTTCGCCTTCGCCCGTCCTTGTGTTACGCTTTGTGTGAAAGTCTACCTTCGACTTGGCCTTTCTTTTTCGAGTTCGCCTTCGGCCATCGTCGTATTATCTTGGGTTTGAAAGTCCACCTTCGGCTTGGTCTTTCTTTTCGAGTTCTCCTTCGGCCGTCCTTGTGTTACCCTTTGTTTGAAAGTCCACCTTCGGCTTGGTATTCCTTTTTCTAGTTCGCGTTCGGTCATCCTCGTATTATCTTGGGTTTGAAAGTCCACCTTCGGCTTGGTCTTTCATTTCGAGTTCGCCTTCGGCCGTCCTCGTGTTACCCTTTGTTTGAAAGTCCACCTTTGGCTTGCTCTTTCTTTTCGAGTTCGCCTTCGGCCGTCCTCGTATTATTTTGATGTTTGAAAGTCCACCATCGGCTTGGTCTTTCTTTTTCGAGTTCGCCTTCGGCCGTCCTCGTATTATCTTGGGTTTGAAAGTCCACCTTCGGCTTGGTCTTTCTTTTCGTGTTCTCTTTCAGCCGTCTTCGTATTATCCTTGGGTTTGAAAGTCCATCTTAGACTTGGTCTTTCTATTCGAGTGTGCCTTCGGTCGTCCTCGCGTTACCCTTTGTTTGAAAGTCTACCTTCGGCTTAGTCTTTCTTTTCGAGTTCACCTTCGGCCGTCCTCGTATTATTTTGTTGTTGGAAAGTCCACCTAAGGCTTGGTCTTTCTTTTTGAGTTCGCATTCGGCCGTTCTCGTGTTACCCTTTTTTTGAAAGTCCACCTTCGCCTTGGTTTTTCTTTTTCGAGTTCGCCTTGGGTCATCCTCTTATTACCTTGGGTTTGAAAGTCCACCATCGGCTTGGTCTTTCTTTTCGAGTTCGTCTTCGGCCGTCCTCGTGTTACCCTTTGTGTGAAAGCCTACCTTCGACTTGGTCTTTCTTTTTCGAGTTCGTCTTAGGCCATCCTCGTATTATCTTGGGTTTGAAAGTCCACCTTCGGCTTGGTCTTTCTTTTCGAGTTCGCCTTCGGTTGTCCTCGCGTTACCCTTTATTTGAAAGCCTACCTTCGGCTTAGTCTTTCTTTTCGAGTTCGCATTCGGCCGTCCTCGTATTATTTTGTTGTTTGAAAGTCCACCTTCGGCTTGGTCTTTCTTTCCGAGTTCGCCTTCGGCCGTCCTCGTGTTACCCTTTGTTTGAAAGTCAACCTTCGGCTTGGTCTGTCTTTTTCGAGTTCGCATTCGGTCGTCCTGGTATTATCTTGGGTTTGAAAGTCCACCTTCGGCTTGGTCTTTCATTTCGAGTTCGCCTTCGGCCGTCCTCGTGTTACCCTTTGTTTGAAAGTCTACCTTCGACTTGGTCTTTCTTTTCGAGTTCGCCTTCGGCCGTCCTCGTATTATTTTGTTGTTTGAAAGTCCACCATCGGCTTGGTCTTTCTTTTTCGAGTTTGCCTTCGGCCATCCTCGTATTATCTTGGGTTTGAAAGTCCACCTTCGGCTTGGTCTTTCTTTTCGAGTTCTCCTTCGGCAGTCTTCGTATTATCCTGGGGTTTGAAAGTCCATCTTAGACTTGGTCTTTCTTTTCGAGTTCACCTTCGGCCGTCCTCGCGTTACCCTTTGTTTGAAAGTCTACCTTCGGCTTAGTCATTCTTTTCGAGTTCGCCTTCGGCCGTCCTCGTATTATTTTGTTGTTGGAATGTCCACCTACGGCTTGGTCTTTCTTTTCGAGTTCGCATTCGGTCGTTCTCGTGTTACCCTTTTTTTGAAAGTCCACCTTCAGCTTGGTTTTTCTTTTTCGAGTTCGCCTTGGGTCGTCCTCTTATTACCTTGGGTTTGAAAGTCCGCCATCGGCTTGGTCTTTCTTTTCGAGTTCGCCTTCGCCCGTCCTTGTGTTACGCTTTGTGTGAAAGTCTACCTTCGACTTGGCCTTTCTTTTTCGAGTTCGCCTTCGGCCATCGTCGTATTATCTTGGGTTTGAAAGTCCACCTTCGGCTTGGTCTTTCTTTTCGAGTTCTCCTTCGGCCGTCCTTGTGTTACCCTTTGTTTGAAAGTCCACCTTCGGCTTGGTATTCCTTTTTCTAGTTCGCGTTCGGTCATCCTCGTATTATCTTGGGTTTGAAAGTCCACCTTCGGCTTGGTCTTTCATTTCGAGTTCGCCTTCGGCCGTCCTCGTGTTACCCTTTGTTTGAAAGTCCACCTTTGGCTTGCTCTTTCTTTTCGAGTTCGCCTTCGGCCGTCCTCGTATTATTTTGATGTTTGAAAGTCCACCATCGGCTTGGTCTTTCTTTTTCGAGTTCGCCTTCGGCCGTCCTCGTATTATCTTGGGTTTGAAAGTCCACCTTCGGCTTGGTCTTTCTTTTCGTGTTCTCCTTCAGCCGTCTTCGTATTATCCTGGGGTTTGAAAGTCCATCTTAGACTTGGTCTTTCTATTCGAGTGTGCCTTCGGTCGTCCTCGGGTTACCCTTTGTTTGAAAGTCTACCTTCGGCTTAGTCTTTCTTTTAGAGTTCACCTTCGGCCGTCCTCGTATTATTTTGTTGTTGGAAAGTCCACCTAAGGCTTGGTCTTTCTTTTCGAGTTCGCATTCGGCCGTTCTCGTGTTACCCTTTTTTTGAAAGTGCACCATCGCCTTGGTTTTTCTTTTTCGAGTTCGCCTTTGGTCATCCTCTTATTACCTTGGGTTTGAAAGTCCACCATCGGCTTGGTCTTTCTTTTCGAGTTCGTCTTCGGCCGTCCTCGTGTTACCCTTTGTGTGAAAGCCTACCTTCGACTTGGTCTTTCTTTTTCGAGTTCGCCTTTGGCCATCGTCGTATTATCTTGGGTTTGAAAGTCCACCTTCGGCTTGGTCTTTCTTTTCGAGTTCTCCTTCGGCCGTCCTTGTGTTACCCTTTGTTTGAAAGTCCACCTTCGGCTTGGTATTCCTTTTTCTAGTTCGCCTTCGGCCGTCCTCGTATTATCTTGTTTTTGAAAGTCCACCTTCGGCTTGGTATTTCTTTTCGAGTTCGCCTTCGGCCATCCTCGTGTTACCCTTTGTTGGAAAGTCCACCTTCGGCTTGCCCTTTCTTTTTTGAGGTCGCCTTCGGCCGTCCTCGTATTATCTAGGGTTTGAAAGTCCACCTTGGGCTTGGTCTTTCTTTTTGAGTTCGCCTTCGGTCGTCCTCTGTTACCCTTTGTTTGAAAGTCCACCTTCGGCTTGGTCTTTCTTTTTCTAGGTAGCCTTCGGTCGTCCTCGTATTATCTTGGGTTTGAAAGTCGACGATTGGCTTGGTCTTTCTTTTCGAGTTCGCCTTCGGCCGTCCTCGTGTTACCCTTTGTTTGAAAGTCCACCTTCGGCTTGGTCTTTCTTTTTCTAGGTCGCCTTTGATCGTCCTCGTATTATCTTGGGTTTGAAAGTCCACCTTGGGCTTGGTCTTTCTTTTTGAGTTCGCCTTTGGCCGTCCTCGCTTTACCCTTTGTTTGAAAGTCTTCCTTCGGCTTAGTCTTTCTTTTCGAGTTCGCCTTCGGCCGTCCTTATATTATTTTGATGTTTGAAAGTCCACCATCGGCTTGGTCTTTCTTTTTCGAGTTCGCCTTCGGCCGTCCTCGTATTATCTTGGGTTTGAAAGTCCACCTTCGGCTTGGTCTTTCTTTTCGTGTTCTCCTTCAGCCGTCTTCGTATTATCCTGGGGTTTGAAAGTCCATCTTAGACTTGGTCTTTCTATTCGAGTGTGCCTTCGGTCGTCCTCGCGTTACCCTTTGTTTGAAAGTCTACCTTCGGCTTAGTCTTTCTTTTCGAGTTCGCCTTCGGCCGTCCTCGCGTTACCCTTTGTTTGAAAGTCTACCTTCGGCTTAGTCATTCTTTTCGAGTTCGCCTTCGGCCGTCCTCGTATTATTTTGTTGTTGGAATGTCCACCTAAGGCTTGGTCTTTCTTTTCGAGTTCGCATTCGGCCGTTCTCGTGTTACCCTTTTTTTGAAAGTCCACCTTCGCCTTGGTTTTTCTTTTTCGAGTTCGCCTTGGGTCGTCCTCTTATTACCTTGGGTTTGAAATTCCACCATCGGCTTGGTCTTTCTTTTCGAGTTCGCCTTCGGCCGTCCTCGTGTTACCCTTTGTGTGAAAGTCTACCTTCGACTTGGTCTTTCTTTTTCGAGTTCGCCTTTGGCCATCGTCGTATTATCTTGGGTTTGAAAGTCCACCTTCGGCTTGGTCTTTCTTTTCGAGTTCTCCTTCGGCCGTCCTTGTGTTACCCTTTGTTTGAAAGTCCACCTTCGGCTTGGTATTCCTTTTTCTAGTTCGCCTTCGGCCGTCCTCGTATTATCTTGTTTTTGAAAGTACACCTTCGGCTTGGTATTTCTTTTCGAGTTAGCCTTCGGCCATCCTCGTGTTACCCTTTGTTTGAAAGTCCACCTTCGGCTTGCCCTTTCTTTTTTGAGGTCGCCTTCGGCCGTCCTTGTATTATCTTGGGTTTGAAAGTCCACCTTGGGCTTGGTCTTTCTTTTTGAGTTCGCCTTCGGTCGTCCTCTGTTATCCTTTGTTTGAAAGTTGACCTTCGGCTTGGTCTTTCTTTTTCTAGGTAGCCTTCGGTCGTCCTCGTATTATCTTGGGTTTGAAAGTCGACGATTGGCTTGGTCTTTCTTTTCGAGTTCGCCTTCGGCCGTCCTCGTGTTACCCTTTGTTTGAATGTCCACCTTCGGCTTGGTCTTTCTTTTTCTAGGTCGCCTTTGATCGTCCTCGTATTATCTTGGGTTTGAAAGTCCACCTTGGGCTTGGTCTTTCTTTTTGAGTTCGCCTTTGGCCGTCCTCGCTTTACCCTTTGTTTGAAAGTCTTCCTTCGGCTTAGTCTTTCTTTTCGAGTTCGCCTTCGGCCGTCCTCGTATTATTTTGATGTTTGAAAGTCCACCATCGGCTTGGTCTTTCTTTTTCGAGTTCGCCTTCGGCCGTCCTCGTATTATCTTGGGTTTGAAAGTCCACCTTCGGCTTGGTCTTTCTTTTCGTGTTCTCCTTCAGCCGTCTTCGTATTATCTTGGGTTTGAAAGTCCACCTTGGGCTTGGTCTTTCTATTCGAGTGTGCCTTCGGTCGTCCTCGGGTTACCCTTTGTTTGAAAGTCTACCTTCGGCTTAGTCTTTCTTTTAGAGTTCACCTTCGGCCGTCCTCGTATTATTTTGTTGTTGAAAGTCCACCTACGGCTTGGTCTTTCTTTTCGAGTTCGCATTCAGCCGTTCTCGTGTTACCCTTTTTTTGAAAGTCCACCTTCGGCTTGGTTTTTCTTTTTCGAGTTCGCCTTGGGCCGTCCTCTTATTACCTTGGGTTTGAAAGTCCACCATCGGCTTCGTCTTTCTTTTCGAGTTCGCCTTCGGCCGTCCTCGTGTTACCCTTTGTGTGAAAGTCCACCTTCGACTTGCCCTTTCTTTTTTGAGGTAGCCTTCGGCCGTCCTCGTATTATCTTGGGTTTGAAAGTCCACCTTGGGCTTGGTCTTTCTTTTTGAGTTCTCCTTCAGCCGTCCTCGTGTTACCCTTTATTTGAAAGTCCACCTTCGGCTTGGTCTTTCTTTTTCTAGGTAGCCTTCGGTCGTCCTCGTATTATCTTGGGTTTGAAAGTCGACCATTGGCTTGGTCTTTCTTTTTGAGTTCGCCTTTGGCCGTCCTCGTGTTACCCTTTGTTTGAAAGTCCACCCTCAACTTGGTCTTTCTTTTTCGAGTTCGCCTTCGGCCATCGTCGTATTATCTTGGGTTTGAAAGTCCACCTTGGGCTTGGTCTTTCTTTTTGAGTTCGCCTTCGGCCGTCCTCGTGTTACCCTTTGTTTGAAAGTCCACCTACCGCTTGGTCTTTCTTTTTCTAGGTAGCCTTCGGTCGTCCTCGTATTATCTTGGGTTTGAAAGTCGACCATTGGCTTGGTATTTCTTTTTGAGTTCGCCTTTGGCCGTCCTCATGTTACCCTTTGTTTGAAAGTCCACCCTCGACTTGGTCTTTCTTTTTCGAGTTCGCCTTCGGCCATCGTCGTATTATCTTGGGTTTGAAAGTCCACCTTCGGCTTGGTCTTTCTTTTCGAGTTCGCATTCGGCCATTCTCGTGTTACCATTTTTTTGAAAGTCCACCTTCGGCTTGGTTTTTCTTTTTCGAGTTCGCCTTGGGTCGTCCTCTTATTACCTTCGGTTTGAAAGTTCACCGTCGGCTTGGCCTTTATTTTTCGAGTTCGCCTTCGGCCGTCCTCGTATTATCTTGGGTTTGAAAGTCCACCTTCGACTTGGTCTTTCTTTTCGTGTTCTCCTTCAGCCGTCTTCGTATTATCCTGGGGTTTGAAAGTCTATCTTAGACTTGGTCTTTCTATTCGAGTGTGCCTTCGGTCGTCCTCGCGTTACCCTTTGTTTGAAAGTCTACCTTCGGCTTAGCCTTTCTTTTCGAGTTCACCTTCGGCCGTCCTCGTATTATTTTGTTGTTGGAAAGTCCACCTAAGGCTTGGTCTTTCTTTTCGAGTTCGCATTCGGCCGTTCTCGTGTTACCCTTTTTTTGAAAGTGCACCATCGCCTTGGTTTTTCTTTTTCGAGTTCGCCTTGGGTCATCCTCTTATTACCTTGGGTTTGAAAGTCCACCATCTGCTTGGTCTTTCTTTTCGAGTTCGCCTTCGGCCGTCCTCGTGTTACCCTTTGTGTGAAAGTCTACCTTCGACTTGGTCTTTCTTTTTCGAGTTCGCCTTTGGCCATCGTCGTATTATCTTGGGTTTGAAAGTCCACCTTCGGCTTGGTCTTTCTTTTCGAGTTCTCCTTCGGCCGTCCTTGTGTTACCCTTTGTTTGAAAGTCCACCTTCGGCTTGGTATTCCTTTTTCTAGTTCGTCTTCGGCCATCCTCGTATTATCTTGTTTTTGAAAGTCCACCTTCGGCTTGGTATTTCTTTTCGAGTTCGCCTTCGGCCATCCTCGTGTTACCCTTTGTTTGAAAGTCCACCTTCGGCTTGCCCTTTCTTTTTTGAGGTCGCCTTCGGCCGTCCTCGTATTATCTTGGGTTTGAAAGTCCACCTGGGCTTGGTCTTTCTTTTTGAGTTCGCCTTCGGCCGTCCTCGTGTTACCCTTTGTTTGAAAGTCCACCTTCGGCTTGCCCTTTCTTTTTTGAGGTCGCCTTCGGCCGTCCTCGTATTATCTTGGGTTTGAAAGTCCACCTTGGGCTTGGTCTTTCTTTTTGAGTTGGCCTTCGGCCGTCCTCGTGTTACCCTTTGTTTGAAAGTCCACCTTCGGCTTGGTCTTTCTTTTTCTAGGTCGCCTTCGATCATCCTCGTATTATCTTGGGTTTGAAAGTCCACCTTGGGCTTGGTCTTTCTTTTTGAGTTCGCCTTTGGGCGTCCTCGCGTTACCCTTGGTTTGAAAGTCTACCTTCGGCTTAGTCTTTCTTTTCGAGTTCGCCTTCGGCCGTCCTCGTATTATTTTATTGTTGGAAAGTCCACCTACGGCTTGGTCTTTCTTTTCGAGTTCGCATTCGGCCGTTCTCGTGTTACCCTTTTTTTGAAAGTGCACCAT
Organism: Lathyrus tuberosus; assembly: GCA_022829125.1. Classification (NCBI taxonomy): domain Eukaryota; kingdom Viridiplantae; phylum Streptophyta; class Magnoliopsida; order Fabales; family Fabaceae; genus Lathyrus; species Lathyrus tuberosus. The sequence goes on from JALAZF010000438.1 coordinate 3,613,685, forward strand.
CGCCTTGGTTTTTCTTTTTCGAGTTCGCCTTGGGTCATCCTCTTATTACCTTGGGTTTGAAAGTCCACCATCGGCTTTGTCTTTCTTTTCGAGTTCGCCTTCGGCCGTCCTCGTGTTACCCTTTGTGTGAAAGTCTACCTTCGACTTGGTCTTTCTTTTTCGAGTTCGCCTTTGGCCATTGTCGTATTATCTTGGGTTTGAAAGTCCACCTTCGGCTTGGTCTTTATTTTCGAGTTCTCCTTCGGCCGTCCTTGTGTTACCCTTTGTTTGAAAGTCCACCTTCGGCTTGGTATTCCTTTTTCTAGTTCGCCTTCGGCCGTCCTCGTATTATCTTGTTTTTGAAAGTCCACCTTCGGCTTGGTATTTCTTTTCGAGTTCGCTTTCGGCCATCCTCGTGTTACCCTTTGTTTGAAAGTCCACCTTCGGCTTGCCCTTTCTTTTTTGAGGTCGCCTTCGGCCGTCCTCGTATTATCTTGGGTTTAAAAGTCCACCTTAGGCTTGGTATTTCTTTTCGAGTTCGCCTTTGACCGTCCTCATGTTACCCTTATATTGAAAGTCCACCTTCGGCTTGGTCTTTCTTTTTCGAGTTTATCTTCGGCCGTCCTCGTATTATCTAGGGTTTGAAAGCCCACCTTCGGCTTGGTCTTTCTTTTCAAGTTCGCCTTCAGTCGTCCTCGCGTTACCCTTTATTTGAAAGCCTACCTTCGGCTTAGTCTTTCTTTTCAAGTTCGCCTTCGGCCGTCCTCGTATTATTTTGTTAATTGAAAGTCCACCTTCGGCTTGGTCTTCCTTTTTCGAGTTCGCCTTTGGTCGTCCTCATATTATCTTGGGTTTGAAAGTCAACCTTTGGCTTGGTCTTTCTTTTTCGAGTTCGCCTTCGGCCATCCTCGTATTATCTTGGGTTTGAAAGTCCACCTTTGGCTTGGTCTTTCTTTTCGAGTTCTCCTTCGTTCTTCCTCGTGTTACCCTTTGTTTGAAAGTCCACCTTCGGCTTGGTATTTCATTTTCGAGTTCTCCTTCGGCCGTCCTCGTATTATCTTGGGTTTGAAAGTCAACCTTCGGCTTGGTATTTCTTTTCAAGTTCGCCTTCGGCCGTCCTCGTGTTACCCTTTGTTTGAAAGTACACCTTCGGGTTGGTCTTTCTTTTTTGAGGTTGCCTTCAGCCGTCCTCGTATTATCATGGGTTTGAAAGTCCAAGTTCGGCTTGGTCTTTCTTTTCGAGTTCTCCTTTGGCCATCCTCGTGTTACCCTTTGTTTGAAAGTCCACCTTCGGCTTGGTCTTTCTTTTTCTAGGTCGCCTTCGGCCGTCCTCGTATTAACTTGGGTTTGAAAGTCCACCTTCGGTTTGTTCTTTCTTTTCGAGTTCGCCTTTGGGCATCCTCGTGTTACCCTTTGTTTGAAAGTCCACCTTCGGCTTGGTATTTATTTTTCTAGGTCGCCTTCGGCCGTCCTCGTATTATCTTGGGTTTGAAAGTCCACCTTCGGCTTGGTATTTCTTTTTGAGTTCGCCTTCGGCCGTCCTCGTGTTAACCTTTGTTTGAAATTCCACGTTCGACTTGGCCTTTCTTTTTTGAGGTCGCCTTCGGCCGTCCTCGTATTATCTTGGGTTTGAAAGTCCACCTTCAGCTTTGTCTTTCTTTTCGAGTTCGCCTTTGGCCATCCTCGTTTTACCCTTTGTTTGAAAGTCCACCTTCGGCTTGGTCTTTCTTTTTCTAGGTCGCCTTCGGCCGTCCTCGTATTATCTTGGGTTTAAAAGTCCACCTTTGGTTTGGTCTTTCTTTATGAGTTCGCCTTTGACCGTCCTCATGTTACCCTTTGATTAAAAGTCCACCTTCGGCTTGGTCTTTCTTTTTCGAGTTTGTCTTCGGCCGTCCTCGTATTATCTAGGGTTTGAAAGCCCACCTTCGGCTTGGTCTTTCTTTTCAAGTTCTCCTTCAGTCGTCCTCGCGTTACCCTTTATTTGAAAGCCTACCTTCGGCTTAGTCTTTCTTTTCGAGTTCGCCTTCGGCTGTCCTCGTATTATTTTGATGTTTGAAAGTCCACCTTCTGCTTGGTTTTTCTTTTTAATTTCGCCTTCGGCCGTCCTCGTGTTACCCTTTGGTTTGAAAGTCCACTTTTGGCTTGGTCATTCTTTTTCGTGTTCGACTTCGGCCATCCTCGTATTATCTTGGGTTTGAAAGTCCACCTTCGGCTTGGTCTTTCTTTTCGAGTTCGCCTTCGGCCGTCCTCGTGTTACCCTTTGTTTGAAACTCCACCTTTGGCTTGGTCTTTCTTTTCGAGTTCGCCTTCGGCCGTCCTCGTATTATCTTGGGTTTGAAAGTCAACCTTCGGCTTGGTATTTCTTTTCGAGTTCGCCTTCGGCCGTCCTCGTGTTACCCTTGGTTTGAAAGTACACCTTCGGGTTGGTCTTTCTTTTTTGAGGTTGCCTTCAGCCGTCCTCGTATTATCATGGGTTTGAAAGTCCACGTTCGGCTTGGTCTTTCTTTTCAAGTTCTCCTTTGGGCATCCTCGTGTTACCCTTTGTTTGAAAGTCCACCTTCGGCTTGGTCTTTCTTTTTCTAGGTCGCCTTCGGCCGTCCTCGTATTATCTTGGGTTTGAAAGTCCACCTTCGGTTTGTTCTTTCTTTTCGAGTTCGCCTTTGGGCATCCTCGTGTTACCCTTTGTTTGAAAGTCCACCTTCGGCTTGGTATTTATTTTTCTAGGTCGCCTTCGGTCGTCCTCGTATTATCTTGGGTTTGAAAGTCCACCTTCGGCTTGGTATTTCTTTTCGAGTTCGCCTTCGGCCGTCCTCGTGTTACCCTTTGTTTGAAATTCCACGTTCGACTTGGCCTTTATTTTTTGAGGTCGCCTTCAGCCGTCCTCGTATTATCTTGGGTTTGAAAGTCCACCTTCAGCTTTGTCTTTCTTTTCGAGTTCGCCTTTGGCCATCCTCGTGTTACCCTTTGTTTGAAAGTCCACCTTCGGCTTGGTCTTTCTTTTTCTAGGTCGCCTTCGGCCATCCTCGTATTATCTTGGGTTTAAAAGTCCACCTTTGGTTTGGTCTTTCTTTTTGAGTTCGCCTTTGACCGTCCTCATGTTACCCTTTGATTAAAAGTCCACCTTCGGCTTGGTCATTCTTTTTCGAGTTTTTCTTCGGCCGTCCTCGTATTATCTAGGGTTTGAAAGCCCACCTTCGGCTTAGTCTTTCTTTTCAAGTTCTCCTTCAGTCGTCCTCGAGTTACCCTTTATTTGAAAGCCTACCTTCGACTTAGTCTTTCTTTTCGAGTTCGCCTTCGGCTGTCCTCGTATTATTTTGATGTTTGAAAGTCCACCTTCTGCTTGGTTTTTCTTTTTAATTTCGCCTTCGGCCGTCCTCGTGTTACCCTTTGGTTTGAATGTCCACTTTTGGCTTGGTCATTCTTTTTCGTGTTCGACTTCGGCCATCCTCGTATTATCTTGGGTTTGAAAGTCCACCTTCGGCTTGGTATTTCTTTTCGAGTTCGCCTTTGACCGTCCTCATGTTACCCTTTGATTGAAAGTCCACCTTCGGCTTGGTCTTTCTTTTTCGAGTTTATCTTCGGCCGTCCTCGTATTATCTAGGGTTTGAAAGCCCACCTTCGGCTTGGTCATTCTTTTCAAGTTCGCCTTCAGTCGTCCTCACGTTACCCTTTATTTGAAAGTCTACCTTCGGCTTAGTCTTTCTTTTCAAGTTCGCCTTCGGCCGTCCTCGTATTATTTTGTTAATTGAAAGTCCACCTTCGGCTTGGTCTTTCTTTTTCGAGTTCGCCTTTGGTCGTCCTCATATTATCTTGGGTTTGAAAGTCAACCTTTGGCTTGGTCTTTCTTTTTCGAGTTCGCCTTCGGCCATCCTCGTATTATCTTGGGTTTGAAAGTCCACCTTCGGCTTGGTCTTTCTTTTCGAGTTCTCCTTCGTTCTTCCTCGTGTTACCCTTTGTTTGAAACTCCACCTTTGGCTTGGTCTTTCTTTTCGAGTTCGCCTTCGGCCGTCGTCGTATTATCTTGGGTTTGAAAGTCAACCTTCGGCTTGGTATTTCTTTTCGAGTTCGCCTTCGGCCGTCCTCGTGTTACCCTTGGTTTGAAAGTACACCTTCGGGTTGGCCTTTCTTTTTTGAGGTTGCCTTCAGCCGTCCTCGTATTATCATGGGTTTGAAAGTCCACGTTCGGCTTGGTCTTTCTTTTCGAGTTCTCCTTTGGCCATCCTCGTGTTACCCTTTGTGTGAAAGTCCACCTTCGGCTTGGTCTTTCTTTTTCTAGGTCGCCTTCGGCCGTCCTCATATTAACTTGGGTTTGAAAGTCCACCTTCGGCTTGGTCTTTCTTTTCGAGTTCGCCTTTGGCCGTCCTCGCGTTACCCTTTGTTTGAAAGTCCACCTTCGGCTTAGTCTTTCTTTTCGGGTTCGCCTTTGTGTGAAAGTCTACCTTCGACTTGGTCTTTCTTTTTCGAGTTTGCCTTGGGCCATCATCGTATTATCTTGGGATTGAAAGTCCACCTTCGGCTTGGTCTTTCTTTTCGAGTTCTCCTTCGCCCGTGCTCGTGTTACCCTTTGTTTGAAAGTCCACCTTCGGCTTGGTATTCCTTTTTCTTGTTCGCCTTCGGCCGTCCTCGTATTATCTTGGGTTTGAAAGTCCACCTTCGGCTTGGTATTTCTTTTCGAGTTCGCCTTCGGCCGTCCTCGTGTTACCCTTTGTGTGAAAGTCTACCTTCGACTTGGTCTTTCTTTTTCGAGTTCGCCTTCGGCCATCGTCGTATTATCTTGGGTTTGAAAGTCCACCTTCGGCTTGGTCTTTCTTTTCGAGTTCTCCTTCGGCCGTCCTCGTGTTACCCTTTGTTTGAAAGTCCACCTTCGGCTTGGTATTCCTTTTTCTAGTTCGCCTTCGGCCGTCCTCGTATTATCTTGGGTTTGAAAGTCCACCTTCGGCTTGGTATTTCTTTTCGAGTTTGCCTTCGGCCGTCCTCATGTTACCCTTTGTTTGAAAGTCCACCTTCGGCTTGGTATTCCTTTTTCTAGTTCTCCTTCGGCCGTCCTCGTATTATCTTGGGTTTGAAAGTCCACCTTCAGCTTGGTATTTCTTTTCGAGTTCGCCTTCATCCGTCCTCGTGTTACCCTTTGTTTGAAATTCCACCTTCGACTTGGCCTTTCTTTTTTGAGGTCGCCTTCGACTGTCCTCGTATTATCTTGGGTTTGAAAGTCCACCTTCAGCTTGGTCTTTCTTTTCGAGTTCGCCTTTGGCCATCCTCGTGTTACCCTTTGTTTGAAAGTCAACCTTCGGCTTGGTCTTTCTTTTTCTAGGTCGCCTTCGGCCGTCCTCGTATTATCTTGGGTTTAAAAGTCCACCTTCGGCTTGGTATTTCTTTTCGAGTTCGCCTTTGACCGTCCTCATGTTACCCTTATATTGAAAGTCCACCTTCGGCTTGGTCTTTCTTTTTCGAGTTTATCTTCGGCCGTCCTCGTATTATCTAGGGTTTGAAAGCCCACCTTCGGCTTGGTCTTTCTTTTCAAGTTCGCCTTCAGTCGTCCTCGCGTTACCCTTTATTTGAAAGCCTACCTTCGGCTTAGTCTTTCTTTTCAAGTTCGCCTTCGGCCGTCCTCGTATTATTTTGTTAATTGAAAGTCCACCTTCGGCTTGGTCTTTCTTTTTCGAGTTCGCCTTTGGTCGTCCTCATATTATCTTGGGTTTGAAAGTCAACCTTTGGCTTGGTCTTTCTTTTTCGAGTTCGCCTTCGGCCATCCTCGTATTATCTTGGGTTTGAAAGTCCACCTTCGGCTTGGTCTTTCTTTTCGAGTTCTCCTTCGTTCTTCCTCGTGTTACCCTTTGTTTGAAAGTCCACCTTCGGCTTGGTATTTCATTTTCGAGTTCTCCTTCGGTCGTCCTCGTATTATCTTGGGTTTGAAAGTCAACCTTCGACTTGGTATTTCTTTTCGAGTTCGCCTTCGGCCGTCCTCGTGTTACCCTTTGTTTGAAAGTACACCTTCGGGTTGGTCTTTCTTTTTTGAGGTTGCCTTCAGCCGTCCTCGTATTATCATGGGTTTGAAAGTCCACGTTCGGCTTGGTCTTTCTTTTCGAGTTCTCCTTTGGCCATCCTCGTGTTACCCTTTGTTTGAAAGTCCACCTTCGGCTTGGTATTTATTTTTCTAGGTCGCCTTCGGCCGTCCTCGTATTATCTTGGGTTTGAAAGTCCACCTTCGGCTTGGTATTTCTTTTTGAGTTCGCCTTCGGGCATCCTCGTGTTACCCTTTGTTTGAAAGTCCACCTTCGGCTTGGTATTTATTTTTCTAGGTCGCCTTCGGCCGTCCTCGTATTATCTTGGGTTTGAAAGTCCACCTTCGGCTTGGTATTTCTTTTTGAGTTCGCCTTCGGCCGTCCTCGTGTTAACCTTTGTTTGAAATTCCACGTTCGACTTGGCCTTTCTTTTTTGAGGTCGCCTTCCGCCGTCCTCGTATTATCTTGGGTTTGAAAGTCCACCTTCAGCTTTGTCTTTCTTTTCGAGTTCGCCTTTGGCCATCCTCGTTTTACCCTTTGTTTGAAAGTCCACCTTCGGCTTGGTCTTTCTTTTTCTAGGTCGCCTTCGGCCGTCCTCGTATTATCTTGGGTTTAAAAGTCCACCTTTGGTTTGGTCTTTCTTTATGAGTTCGCCTTTGACCGACCTCATGTTACCCTTTGATTAAAAGTCCACCTTCGGCTTGGTCTTTCTTTTTCGAGTTTGTCTTCGGCCGTCCTCGTATTATCTAGGGTTTGAAAGCCCACCTTCGGCTTGGTCTTTCTTTTCAAGTTCTCCTTCAGTCGTCCTCGCGTTACCCTTTATTTGAAAGCCTACCTTCGGCTTAGTCTTTCTTTTCGAGTTCGCCTTCGGCTGTCCTCGTATTATTTTGATGTTTGAAAGTCCACCTTCTGCTTGGTTTTTCTTTTTAATTTCGCCTTCGGCCGTCCTCGTGTTACCCTTTGGTTTGAAAGTCCACTTTTGGCTTGGTCATTCTTTTTCGTGTTCGACTTCGGCCATCCTCGTATTATCTTGGGTTTGAAAGTCCACCTTCGGCTTGGTCTTTCTTTTCGAGTTCGCCTTCGGCCGTCCTCGTGTTACCCTTTGTTTGAAACTCCACCTTTGGCTTGGTCTTTCTTTTCGAGTTCGCCTTCGGCCGTCCTCGTATTATCTTGGGTTTGAAAGTCAACCTTCGGCTTGGTATTTCTTTTCGAGTTTGCCTTCGGCCGTCCTCGTGTTACCCTTGGTTTGAAAGTACACCTTCGGGTTGGTCTTTCTTTTTTGAGGTTGCCTTCAGCCGTCCTCGTATTATCATGGGTTTGAAAGTCCACGTTCGGCTTGGTCTTTCTTTTCGAGTTCTCCTTTGGGCATCCTCGTGTTACCCTTTGTTTGAAAGTCCACCTTCGGCTTGGTCTTTCTTTTTCTAGGTCGCCTTCGGCCGTCCTCGTATTATCTTGGGTTTGAAAGTCCACCTTCGGTTTGTTCTTTCTTTTCGAGTTCGCCTTTGGGCATCCTCGTGTTACCCTTTGTTTGAAAGTCCACCTTCGGCTTGGTATTTATTTTTCTAGGTCGCCTTCGGTCGTCCTCGTATTATCTTGGGTTTGAAAGTCCACCTTCGGCTTGGTATTTCTTTTCGAGTTCGCCTTCGGCCGTCCTCGTGTTACCCTTTGTTTGAAATTCCACGTTCGACTTGGCCTTTATTTTTTGAGGTCGCCTTCAGCCGTCCTCGTATTATCTTGGGTTTGAAAGTCCACCTTCAGCTTTGCCTTTCTTTTCGAGTTCGCCTTTGGCCATCCTCGTGTTACCCTTTGTTTGAAAGTCCACCTTCGGCTTGGTCTTTCTTTTTCTAGGTCGCCTTCGGCCGTCCTCGTATTATCTTGGGTTTAAACGTCCACCTTTGGTTTGGTCTTTCTTTTTGAGTTCGCCTTTGACCGTCCTCATGTTACCCTTTGATTGAAAGTCCACCTTCGGCTTGGTCATTCTTTTTCGAGTTTGTCTTCGGCCGTCCTCGTATTATCTAGGGTTTGAAAGCCCACCTTCGGCTTAGTCTTTCTTTTCAAGTTCTCCTTCAGTCGTCCTCGAGTTACCCTTTATTTGAAAGCCTACCTTCGACTTAGTCTTTCTTTTCGAGTTCGCCTTCGGCTGTCCTCGTATTATTTTGATGTTTGAAAGTCCACCTTCTGCTTTGTTTTTCTTTTTAATTTTGCCTTCGGCCGTCCTCGTGTTACCCTTTGGTTTGAAAGTCCACTTTTGGCTTGGTCATTCTTTTTCGTGTTCGACTTCGGCCATCCTCGTATTATCTTGGGTTTGAAAGTCCACCTTCGGCTTGGTATTTCTTTTCGAGTTCGCCTTTGACCGTCCTCATGTTACCCTTTGATTGAAAGTCCACCTTCGGCTTGGTCTTTATTTTTCGAGTTTATCTTCGGCCGTCCTCGTATTATCTAGGGTTTGAAAGCCCACCTTCGGCTTGGTCATTCTTCTCAAGTTCGCCTTCAGTCGTCCTCGTGTTACCCTTTGTTTGAAAGTCCACCTTCGGCTTGGTCTTTCTTTTTCTAGGTCGCCTTCGGCCGTCCTCGTATTATCTTGGGTTTGAAAGTCCACCTTCGGTTTGTTCTTTCTTTTCGAGTTCGCCTTTGGGCATCCTCGTGTTACCCTTTGTTTGAAAGTCCACCTTCGGCTTGGTATTTATTTTTCTAGGTCGCCTTCGGCCGTCCTCGTATTATCTTGGGTTTGAAAGTCCACCTTCGGCTTGGTATTTCTTTTTGAGTTCGCCTTCGGCCGTCCTCGTGTTAACCTTTGTTTGAAATTCCACGTTCGACTTGGCCTTTCTTTTTTGAGGTCGCCTTCGGCCGTCCTCGTATTATCTTGGGTTTGAAAGTCCACCTTCAGCTTTGTCTTTCTTTTCGAGTTCGCCTTTGGCCATCCTCGTGTTACCCTTTGTTTGAAAGTCCACCTTCGGCTTGGTCTTTCTTTTTCTAGGTCGCCTTCGGCCGTCCTCGTATTATTTTGGGTTTAAAAGTCCACCTTTGGTTTGGTCTTTCTTTTTGAGTTCGCCTTTGACCGTCCTCATGTTACCCTTTGATTGAAAGTCCACCTTCGGCTTGGTCTTTCTTTTTCGAGTTTGTCTTCGGCCGTCCTCCTATTATCTAGGGTTTGAAAGCCCACCTTTGGCTTGGTCTTTCTTTTCAAGTTCTCCTTCAGTCGTCCTCGCGTTACCCTTTATTTGAAAGCCTACCTTCGGCTTAGTCTTTCTTTTCGAGTTCGCCTTCGGCTGTCCTCGTATTATTTTGATGTTTGAAAGTCCACCTTCTGCTTGGTTTTTCTTTTTAATTTCGCCTTCGGCCGTCCTCGTGTTACCCTTTGGTTTGAAAGTCCACTTTAGGCTGGGTCATTCTTTTTCGTGTTCGACTTCGGCCGTCCTCGTATTATCTTGGGTTTGAAAGTCCACCTTCGGCTTGGTATTTCTTTTCGAGTTCGCCTTCGGCCGTCCTCGTGTTACCCTTTGTTTGAAATTCTACCTTCGACTTGGCCTTTCTTTTTTGAGGTCGCCTTCGGCCGTCCTTGTATTATCTTGGGTTTGAAAGTCCACCTTCAGCTTTGTCTTTCTTTTCGAGTTCGCCTTTGGCCATCCTCGTGTTACCCTTTGTTTGAAAGTCCACCTTCGGCTTGGTCTTTCTTTTTCTAGGTCGCCTTCGGCCGTCCTCGTATTATCTTGGGTTTAAAAGTCCACCTTTGGTTTGGTCTTTCTTTTTGAGTTCGCCTTTGACCGTCCTCATGTTACCCTTTGATTGAAAGTCCACCTTCGGCTTGGTCTTTCTTTTTCGAGTTTGTCTTCGGCCGTCCTCGTATTATCTAGGGTTTGAAAGCCCACCTTCGGCTTGGTCTTTCTTTTCAAGTTCTCCTTCAGTCGTCCTCGCGTTACCCTTTATTTGAAAGCCTACCTTCGGCTTAGTCTTTCTTTTCGAGTTCGCCTTCGGCTGTCCTCGTATTATTTTGATGTTTGAAAGTCCACCTTCTGCTTGGTTTTTCTTTTTAATTTCGCCTTCGGCCGTCCTCGTGTTACCCTTTGGTTTGAAAGTCCACTTTTGGCTTGGTCATTCTTTTTCGTGTTCGACTTCGGCCATCCTCGTATTATCTTGGGTTTGAAAGTCCACCTTCGGCTTGGTCTTTCTTTTCGAGTTCACCTTCGGCCGTCCTCGTGTTACCCTTTGTTTGAAACTCCACCTTTGGCTTGGTCTTTCTTTTCGAGTTCGCCTTCGCCCGTCCTCGTATTATCTTGGGTTTGAAAGTCAACCTTCGGCTTGGTATTTCTTTTCGAGTTCGCCTTTGGCCGTCCTCGTGTTACCCTTTGTTTGAAAGTACACCTTCGGCTTGGTCTTTATTTTTTGAGGTTGCCTTCAGCCGTCCTCGTATTATCATGGGTTTGAAAGTTCACCTTCACCTTGGTCTTTCTTTTCGAATTCTCCTTTGGCCATCCTCGTGTTACCCTTTGTTTGAAAGTCCACCTTCGGCTTGGTCTTTCTTTTTCTAGGTTGCCTTCGGCCGTCCTCGTATTATCTTGGGTTTGAAAGTCCACCTTCAGCTTTATCTTTCTTTTCGAGTTCGCCTTTGGGTATCCTCGTGTTACCCTTTGTTTGAAAGTCCACCTTCGGCTTGGTCTTTCTTTTTCTAGGTCGCCTTCGGTCGTCCTCGTATTATCTTGGGTTTAAAAGTCCACCTTCGGCTTGGTCTTTCTTTTCGAGTTCTCCTTCAGTCTTCCTTGTGTTACCCTTTGTTTGAAAGTCCACCTTTGGCTTGGTATTTCATTTTCGAGTTCTCCTTCGGCCGTCCTCGTATTATCTTGGTTATGAAAGTCAACCTTCGGCTTTGTATTTCTTTTCGAGTTCGCCTTCGGCCGTCCTCGTGTTACCCTTTGTTTGAAAGTACACCTTCGGCTTGGTCTTTCTTTTTTGAGGTTGCCTTCAGCCGTCCTCGTATTATCATGGGTTTGAAAGTCCACCTTCGGCTTGGTCTTTCTTTTCAAGTTCTCCTTTGGCCATCCTCGTGTTACCTTTTGTTTGAAAGTCCACCTTCGGCTTGGTCTTTCTTTTTCTAGGTCGCCTTCGGCCGTCCTCGTATTATCTTGGGTTTGAAAGTCCAGCTTCGGCTTGGTCTTTCTTTTCGAGTTCTCCTTCGGTCTTCCTCGTGTTACCCTTTGTTTGAAAGTCCACCTTCGGCTTGGTATTTCATTTTCGAGTTCTCCTTCGGCCGTCCTCGTATTATCTTGGGTTTGAAAGTCCACCTTCAGCTTTGTCTTTCTTTTCGAGTTCGCCTTTGGCCATCCTCGTGTTACCCTTTGTTTGAAAGTCCACCTTCGGCTTGGTCTTTCTTTTTCTAGGCCGCCTTCGGCCGTCCTCGTATTATCTTAGGTTTAAAAGTCCACCTTTGGTTTGGTCTTTCTTTTCGAGTTCGCCTTTGACCGTCCTCATGTTACCCTTTAATTGAAAGTCCACCTTCGGCTTGGTCTTTCTTTTTCGAGTTTGTCTTCGGCCGTCCTCGTATTATCTAGGGTTTGAAAGCCCACCTTCGGCTTGGTCTTTCTTTTCAAGTTCTCCTTCAGTCGTCCTCGCGTTACCCTTTATTTGAAAGCCTACCTTCGGCTTAGTCTTTCTTTTCGAGTTCGCCTTCGGCTGTCCTCGTATTATTTTGATGTTTGAAAGTCCACCTTCTGCTTGGTTTTTCTTTTTAATTTCGCCTTCGGCCGTCCTCGTGTTACCCTTTGGTTTGAAAGTCCACTTTTGGCTTGGTCATTCTTTTTCGTGTTCGAATTCGGCCGTCCTCGTATTATCTTGGGTTTGAAAGTCAACCTTCGGCTTGGTATTTCTTTTCGAGTTCGCCTTCGGTCGTCCTCGTGTTACCCTTGGTTTGAAAGTACACCTTCGGGTTGGTCTTTCTTTTTTGAGGTTGCCTTCAGCCGTCCTCGTATTATCATGGGTTTGAAAGTCCACGTTCGGCTTGGTCTTTCTTTTCGAGTTCTCCTTTGGCCATCCTCGTGTTACCCTTTGTTTGAAAGTCCACCTTCGGCTTGGTCTTTCTTTTTCTAGGTCGCCTTCGGCCGTCCTCGTATTATCTTGGGTTTGAAAGTCCACCTTCGGTTTGTTCTTTCTTTTCGAGTTCGCCTTTGGGCATCCTCGTGTTACCCTTTGTTTGAAAGTCCACCTTTGGCTTGGTATTTATTTTTCTAGGTCGCCTTCGGCCGTCCTCGTATTATCTTGGGTTTGAAAGTCCCCCTTCGGCTTGGTATTTCTTTTTGAGTTCGCCTTCGGCCGTCCTCGTGTTAACCTTTGTTTGAAATTCCACGTTCGACTTGGCCTTTCTTTTTTGAGGTCGCCTTCGGCCGTCCTCGTATTATCTTGGGTTTGAAAGTCCACCTTCAGCTTTGTCTTTCTTTTCGAGTTCGCCTTTGGCCATCCTCGTGTTACCCTTTGTTTGAAAGTCCACCTTCGGCTTGGTCTTTCTTTTTCTAGGTCGCCTTAGGCCGTCCTCGTATTATCTTGGGTTTAAAAGTCCACCTTTGGTTTGGTCTTGCTTTTTGAGTTCGCCTTTGACCGTCCTCATGTTACCCTTTGATTGAAAGTCCACCTTCGGCTTGGTCTTTCTTTTTCGAGTTTGTCTTCGGCCGTCCTCCTATTATCTAGGGTTTGAAAGCCCACCTTTGGCTTGGTCTTTCTTTTCAAGTTCTCCTTCAGTCGTCCTCGCGTTACCCTTTATTTGAAAGCCTACCTTCGGCTTAGTCTTTCTTTTCGAGTTCGCCTTCGGCTGTCCTCGTATTATTTTTATGTTTGAAAGTCCACCTTCTGCTTGGTTTTTCTTTTTAATTTCGCCTTCGGCCGTCCTCGTGTTACCCTTTGGTTTGAAAGTCCACTTTTGGCTGGGTCATTCTTTTTCGTGTTCGACTTCGGCCGTCCTCGTATTATCTTGGGTTTGAAAGTCCACCTTCGGCTTGGTATTTCTTTTCGAGTTCGCCTTCGGCCGTCCTCGTGTTACCCTTTGTTTGAAATTCTACCTTCGACTTGGCCTTTCTTTTTTGAGGTAGCCTTCGGCCGTCCTTGTATTATCTTGGGTTTGAAAGTCCACCTTCGGCTTGGTCTTTCTTTTCGAGTTCTCCTTCGGTCTTCCTCGTGTTACCCTTTGTTTGAAAGTCCACCTTCGGCTTGGTATTTCATTTTCGAGTTCTCCTTCGGCCGTCCTCGTATTATCTTGGGTTTGAAAGTCCACCTTCAGCTTTGTCTTTCTTTTCGAGTTCGCCTTTGGCCATCCTCGTGTTACCCTTTGTTTGAAAGTCCACCTTCGGCTTGGTCTTTCTTTTTCTAGGCCGCCTTCGGCCGTCCTCGTATTATCTTGGGTTTAAAAGTCCACCTTTGGTTTGGTCTTTCTTTTCGAGTTCGCCTTTGACCGTCCTCATGTTACCCTTTAATTGAAAGTCCACCTTCGGCTTGGTCTTTCTTTTTCGAGTTTGTCTTCGGCCGTCCTCGTATTATCTAGGGTTTGAAAGCCCACCTTCGGCTTGGTCTTTCTTTTCAAGTTCTCCTTCAGTCGTCCTCGCGTTACCCTTTATTTGAAAGCCTACCTTCGGCTTAGTCTTTCTTTTCGAGTTCGCCTTCGGCTGTCCTCGTATTATTTTGATGTTTGAAAGTCCACCTTCTGCTTGGTTTTTCTTTTTAATTTCGCCTTCGGTCGTCCTCGTGTTACCCTTTGGTTTGAAAGTCCACTTTTGGCTTGGTCATTCTTTTTCGTGTTCGACTTCGGCCGTCCTCGTATTATCTTGGGTTTGAAAGTCAACCTTCGGCTTGGTAGTTCTTTTCGAGTTCGCCTTCGGCCGTCCTCGTGTTACCCTTGGTTTGAAAGTACACCTTCGGGTTGGTCTTTCTTTTTTGAGGTTGCCTTCAGCCGTCCTCGTATTATCATGGGTTTGAAAGTCCACGTTCGGCTTGGTCTTTCTTTTCGAGTTCTCCTTTGGCCATCCTCGTGTTACCCTTTGTTTGAAAGTCCACCTTCGACTTGGTCTTTCTTTTTCTAGGTCGCCTTCGGCCGTCCTCGTATTATCTTGGGTTTGAAAGTCCACCTTCGGTTTGTTATTTCTTTTCGAGTTCGCCTTTGGGCATCCTCGTGTTACCCTTTGTTTGAAAGTCCACCTTCGGCTTGGTATTTATTTTTCTAGGTCGCCTTCGGCCGTCCTCGTATTATCTTGGGTTTGAAAGTCCACCTTCGGCTTGGTATTTCTTTTTGAGTTCGCCTTCGGCCGTCCTCGTGTTAACCTTTGTTTGAAATTCCACGTTCGACTTGGCCTTTCTTTTTTGAGGTCGCCTTCGGCCGTCCTCGTATTATCTTGGGTTTGAAAGTCCACCTTCAGCTTTGTCTTTCTTTTCGAGTTCGCCTTTGGCCATCCTCGTGTTACCCTTTGTTTGAAAGTCCACCTTCGGCTTGGTCTTTCTTTTTCTAGGTCGCCTTAGGCCGTCCTCGTATTATCTTGGGTTTAAAAGTCCACCTTTGGTTTGGTCTTTCTTTTTGAGTTCGCCTTTGACCGTCCTCATGTTACCCTTTGATTGAAAGTCCACCTTCGGCTTGGTCTTTCTTTTTCGAGTTTGTCTTCGGCCGTCCTCGTATTATCTAGGGTTTGAAAGCCCACCTTCGGCTTGGTCTTTCTTTTCAAGTTCTCCTTCAGTCGTCCTCGCGTTACCCTTTATTTGAAAGCCTACCTTCGGCTTAGTCTTTCTTTTCGAGTTCGCCTTCGGCTGTCCTCGTATTATTTTGATGTTTGAAAGTCCACCTTCTGCTTGGTTTTTCTTTTTAATTTCGCCTTCGGCCGTCCTCGTGTTACCCTTTGGTTTGAAAGTCCACTTTTGGCTGGGTCATTCTTTTTCGTGTTCGACTTCGGCCGTCCTCGTATTATCTTGGGTTTGAAAGTCCACCTTCGGCTTGGTATTTCTTTTCGAGTTCGCCTTCGGCCGTCCTCGTGTTACCCTTTGTATGAAATTCTACCTTCGACTTGGCCTTTCTTTTTTGAGGCCGCCTTCGGCTGTCCTTGTATTATCTTGGGTTTGAAAGTCCACCTTCAGCTTTGTCTTTCTTTTCGAGTTCGCCTTTGGCCATCCTCGTGTTACCCTTTGTTTGAAATTCCACCTTCGGCTTGGTCTTTCTTTTTCTAGGTCGCCTTCGGCCGTCCTCGTATTATCTTGGGTTTAAAAGTCCACCTTTGGTTTGTTCTTTCTTTTCGAGTTCGCCTTTGGGCGTCCTCATGTTACCCTTTGATTGAAAGTCCACCTTCGGCTTGGTCTTTCTTTTTCGAGTTTGTCTTCGGCCGTCCTCGTATTATCTAGGGTTTGAAAGCCCACCTTCGGCTTGGTCTTTCTTTTCAAGTTCTCCTTCAGTCGTCCTCGCGTTACCCTTTATTTGAAAGCCTACCTTCGGCTTAGTCTTTCTTTTCGAGTTCGCCTTCGGCTGTCCTCGTATTATTTTGATGTTTGAAAGTCCACCTTCTGCTTGGTTTTTCTTTTTAATTTCGCCTTCGGTCGTCCTCGTGTTACCCTTTGGTTTGAAAGTCCACTTTTGGCTTGGTCATTCTTTTTCGTGTTCGACTTCGGCCGTCCTCGTATTATCTTGGGTTTGAAAGTCAACCTTCGGCTTGGTATTTCTTTTCGAGTTCGCCTTCGGCCGTCCTCGTGTTACCCTTGGTTTGAAAGTACACCTTCGGGTTGGTCTTTCTTTTTTGAGGTTGCCTTCAGCCGTCCTCGTATTATCATGGGTTTGAAAGTCCACGTTCGGCTTGGTCTTTCTTTTCGAGTTCTCCTTTGGCCATCCTCGTGTTACCCTTTGTTTGAAAGTCCACCTTCGGCTTGGTCTTTCTTTTTCTAGGTCGCCTTCGGCCGTCCTCGTATTATCTTGGGTTTGAAAGTCCACCTTCGGTTTGTTATTTCTTTTCGAGTTCGCCTTTGGGCATCCTCGTGTTACCCTTTGTTTGAAAGTCCACCTTCGGCTTGGTATTTATTTTTCTAGGTCGCCTTCGGCCGTCCTCGTATTATCTTGGGTTTGAAAGTCCACCTTCGGCTTGGTATTTCTTTTTGAGTTCGCCTTCGGCCGTCCTCGTGTTAACCTTTGTTTGAAATTCCACGTTCGACTTGGCCTTTCTTTTTTGAGGTCGCCTTCGGCCGTCCTCGTATTATCTTGGGTTTGAAAGTCCACCTTCAGCTTTGTCTTTCTTTTCGAGTTCGCCTTTGGCCATCCTCGTGTTACCCTTTGTTTGAAAGTCCACCTTCGGCTTGGTCTTTCTTTTTCTAGGTCGCCTTAGGCCGTCCTCGTATTATCTTGGGTTTAAAAGTCCACCTTTGGTTTGGTCTTTCTTTTTGAGTTCGCCTTTGACCGTCCTCATGTTACCCTTTGATTGAAAGTCCACCTTCGGCTTGGTCTTTCTTTTTCGAGTTTGTCTTCGGCCGTCCTCCTATTATCTAGGGTTTGAAAGCCCACCTTTGGCTTGGTCTTTCTTTTCAAGTTCTTCTTCAGTCGTCCTCGCGTTACCCTTTATTTGAAAGCCTACCTTCGGCTTAGTCTTTCTTTTCGAGTTCGCCTTCGGCTGTCCTCGTATTATTTTGATGTTTGAAAGTCCACCTTCTGCTTGGTTTTTCTTTTTAATTTCGCCTTCGGCCGTCCTCGTGTTACCCTTTGGTTTGAAAGTCCACTTTTGGCTGGGTCATTCTTTTTCGTGTTCGACTTCGGCCGTCCTCGTATTATCTTGGGTTTGAAAGTCCACCTTCGGCTTGGTATTTCTTTTCGAGTTCGCCTTCGGCCGTCCTCGTGTTACCCTTTGTTTGAAATTCTACCTTCGACTTGGCCTTTCTTTTTTGAGGCCGCCTTCGGCTGTCCTTGTATTATCTTGGGTTTGAAAGTCCACCTTCAGCTTTGTCTTTCTTTTCGAGTTCGCCTTTGGCCATCCTCGTGTTACCCTTTGTTTGAAAGTCCACCTTCGGCTTGGTCTTTCTTTTTCTAGGTCGCCTTCGGCCGTCCTCGTATTATCTTGGGTTTAAAAGTCCACCTTTGGTTTGTTCTTTCTTTTCGAGTTCGCCTTTGGGCGTCCTCATGTTACCCTTTGATTGAAAGTCCACCTTCGGCTTGGTCTTTCTTTTTCGAGTTTGTCTTCGGCCGTCCTCGTATTATCTAGGGTTTGAAAGCCCACCTTCGGCTTGGTCTTTCTTTTCAAGTTCTCCTTCAGTCGTCCTCGCGTTACCCTTTATTTGAAAGCCTACCTTCGGCTTAGTCTTTCTTTTCGAGTTCGCCTTCGGCTGTCCTCGTATTATTTTGATGTTTGAAAGTCCACCTTCTGCTTGGTTTTTCTTTTTAATTTCGCCTTCGGCCGTCCTCGTGTTACCCTTTGGTTTGAAAGTCCACTTTTGGCTTGGTCATTCTTTTTCGTGTTCGACTTCGGCCATCCTCGTATTATCTTGGGTTTGAAAGTCCACCTTCGGCTTGGTCTTTCTTTTCGAGTTCACCTTCGGCCGTCCTCGTGTTACCCTTTGTTTGAAACTCCACCTTTGGCTTGGTCTTTCTTTTCGAGTTCGCCTTCGGCCGTCCTCGTATTATCTTGGGTTTGAAAGTCAACCTTCGGCTTGGTATTTCTTTTCGAGTTCGCCTTTGGCCGTCCTCGTGTTACCCTTTGTTTGAAAGTACACCTTCGGCTTGGTCTTTCTTTTTTGAGGTTGCCTTCAGCCGTCCTCGTATTATCATGGGTTTGAAAGTCCACCTTCACCTTGGTCTTTCTTTTCGAATTCTCCTTTGGCCATCCTCGTGTTACCCTTTGTTTGAAAGTCCACCTTCGGCTTGGTCTTTCTTTTTCTAGGTTGCCTTCGGCCGTCCTCGTATTATCTTGGGTTTGAAAGTCCACCTTCAGCTTTATCTTTCTTTTCGAGTTCGCTTTTGGGTATCCTCGTGTTACCCTTTGTTTGAAAGTCCACCTTCGGCTTGGTCTTTCTTTTTCTAGGTCGCCTTCGGTCGTCCTCGTATTATCTTGGGTTTAAAAGTCCACCTTCGGCTTGGTCTTTCTTTTCGAGTTCTCCTTCAGTCTTCCTTGTGTTACCCTTTGTTTGAAAGTCCACCTTTGGCTTGGTATTTCATTTTCGAGTTCTCCTTCGGCCGTCCTCGTATTATCTTGGTTATGAAAGTCAACCTTCGGCTTTGTATTTCATTTCGAGTTCGCCTTCGGCCGTCCTCGTGTTACCCTTTGTTTGAAAGTACACCTTCGGCTTGGTCTTTCTTTTTTGAGGTTGCCTTCAGCCGTCCTCGTATTATCATGGGTTTGAAAGTCCACCTTCGGCTTGGTCTTTCTTTTCAAGTTCTCCTTTGGCCATCCTCGTGTTACCTTTTGTTTGAAAGTCCACCTTCGGCTTGGTCTTTCTTTTTCTAGGTCGCCTTCGGCCGTCCTCGTATTATCTTGGGTTTGAAAGTCCACCTTCGGCTTGGTCTTTCTTTTCGAGTTCTCCTTCGGTCTTCCTCGTGTTACCCTTTGTTTGAAAGTCCACCTTCGGCTTGGTATTTCATTTTCGAGTTCTCCTTCGGCCGTCCTCGTATTATCTTGGGTTTGAAAGTCCACCTTCAGCTTTGTCTTTCTTTTCGAGTTCGCCTTTGGCCATCCTCGTGTTACCCTTTGTTTGAAAGTCCACCTTCGGCTTGGTCTTTCTTTTTCTAGGCCGCCTTCAGCCGTCCTCGTATTATCTTGGGTTTAAAGGTCCACCTTTGGTTTGGTCTTTCTTTTCGAGTTCGCCTTTGACCGTCCTCATGTTACCCTTTAATTGAAAGTCCACCTTCGGCTTGGTCTTTCTTTTTCGAGTTTGTCTTCGGCCGTCCTCGTATTATCTAGGGTTTGAAAGCCCACCTTCGGCTTGGTCTTTCTTTTCAAGTTCTCCTTCAGTCGTCCTCGCGTTACCCTTTATTTGAAAGCCTACCTTCGGCTTAGTCTTTCTTTTCGAGTTCGCCTTCGGCTGTCCTCGTATTATTTTGATGTTTGAAAGTCCACCTTCTGCTTGGTTTTTCTTTTTAATTTCGCCTTCGGCCGTCCTCGTGTTACCCTTTGGTTTGAAAGTCCACTTTTGGCTTGGTCATTCTTTTTCGTGTTCGACTTCGGCCATCCTCGTATTATCTTGGGTTTGAAAGTCCACCTTCGGCTTGGTCTTTCTTTTCGAGTTCACCTTCGGCCGTCCTCGTGTTACCCTTTGTTTGAAACTCCACCTTTGGCTTGGTCTTTCTTTTCGAGTTCGCCTTCGGCCGTCCTCGTATTATCTTGGGTTTGAAAGTCAACCTTCGGCTTGGTATTTCTTTTCGAGTTAGCCTTTGGCCGTCCTCGTGTTACCCTTTGTTTGAAAGTACACCTTCGGCTTGGTCTTTCTTTTTTGAGGTTGCCTTCAGCCATCCTCGTATTATCATGGGTTTGAAAGTCCACCTTCACCTTGGTCTTTCTTTTCGAATTCTCCTTTGGCCATCCTCGTGTTACCCTTTGTTTGAAAGTCCACCTTCAGCTTTGTCTTTCTTTTCGAGTTCGCCTTTGGCCATCCTCGTGTTACCCTTTGTTTGAAAGTCCACCTTCGGCTTGGTCTTTCTTTTTCTAGGCCGCCTTCAGCCGTCCTCGTATTATCTTGGGTTTAAAGGTCCACCTTTGGTTTGGTCTTTCTTTTCGAGTTCGCCTTTGACCGTCCTCATGTTACCCTTTAATTGAAAGTCCACCTTCGGCTTGGTCTTTCTTTTTCGAGTTTGTCTTCGGCCGTCCTCGTATTATCTAGGGTTTGAAAGCCCACCTTCGGCTTGGTCTTTCTTTTCAAGTTCTCCTTCAGTCGTCCTCGCGTTACCCTTTATTTGAAAGCCTACCTTCGGCTTAGTCTTTCTTTTCGAGTTCGCCTTCGGCTGTCCTCGTATTATTTTGATGTTTGAAAGTCCACCTTCTGCTTGGTTTTTCTTTTTAATTTCGCCTTCGGCCGTCCTCGTGTTACCCTTTGGTTTGAAAGTCCACTTTTGGCTTGGTCATTCTTTTTCGTGTTCGACTTCGGCCATCCTCGTATTATCTTGGGTTTGAAAGTCCACCTTCGGCTTGGTCTTTCTTTTCGAGTTCACCTTCGGCCGTCCTCGTGTTACCCTTTGTTTGAAACTCCACCTTTGGCTTGGTCTTTCTTTTCGAGTTCGCCTTCGGCCGTCCTCGTATTATCTTGGGTTTGAAAGTCAACCTTCGGCTTGGTATTTCTTTTCGAGTTAGCCTTTGGCCGTCCTCGTGTTACCCTTTGTTTGAAAGTACACCTTCGGCTTGGTCTTTCTTTTTTGAGGTTGCCTTCAGCCATCCTCGTATTATCATGGGTTTGAAAGTCCACCTTCACCTTGGTCTTTCTTTTCGAATTCTCCTTTGGCCATCCTCGTGTTACCCTTTGTTTGAAAGTCCACCTTCGGCTTGGTCTTTCTTTTTCTAGGTTGCCTTCGGCCGTCCTCGTATTATCTTGGGTTTGAAAGTCCACCTTCAGCTTTATCTTTCTTTTCGAGTTCGCCTTTGGGTATCCTCGTGTTACCCTTTGTTTGAAAGTCCACCTTCGGCTTGGTCTTTCTTTTTCTAGGTCGCCTTCGGTCGTCCTCGTATTATCTTGGGTTTAAAAGTCCACCTTCGGCTTGGTCTTTCTTTTCGAGTTCTCCTTCAGTCTTCCTTGTGTTACCCTTTGTTTGAAAGTCCACCTTTGGCTTGGTATTTCATTTTCGAGTTCTCCTTCGGCCGTCCTCGTATTATCTTGGTTATGAAAGTCAACCTTCGGCTTTGTATTTCTTTTCGAGTTCGCCTTCGGCCGTCCTCGTGTTACCCTTTGTTTGAAAGTACACCTTCGGCTTGGTCTTTCTTTTTTGAGGTTGCCTTCAGCCGTCCTCGTATTATCATGGGTTTGAAAGTCCACCTTCGGCTTGGTCTTTCTTTTCAAGTTCTACTTTGGCCATCCTCGTGTTACCTTTTGTTTGAAAGTCCACCTTCGGCTTGGTCTTTCTTTTTCTAGGTCGCCTTCGGCCGTCCTCGTATTATCTTGGGTTTGAAAGTCCACCTTCGGCTTGGTCTTTCTTTTCGAGTTCTCCTTCGGTCTTCCTCGTGTTACCCTTTGTTTGAAAGTCCACCTTCGGCTTGGTATTTCATTTTCGAGTTCTTCTTCGGCCGTCCTCGTATTATCTTGGGTTTGAAAGTCCACCTTCAGCTTTGTCTTTCTTTTCGAGTTCGCCTTTGGCCATCCTCGTGTTACCCTTTGTTTGAAAGTCCACCTTCGGCTTGGTCTTTCTTTTTCTAGGCCGCCTTCGGCCGTCCTCGTATTATCTTGGGTTTAAAAGTCCACCTTTGGTACGGTCTTTCTTTTCGAGTTCGCCTTTGACCGTCCTCATGTTACCCTTTGATTGAAAGTCCACCTTCGGCTTGGTCTTTCTTTTTCGAGTTTGTCTTCGGCCGTCCTCGTATTATCTAGGGTTTGAAAGCCCACCTTCGGCTTGGTCTTTCTTTTTAAGTTCTCCTTCAGTCGTCCTCGCGTTACCCTTTATTTGAAAGCCTACCTTCGGCTTAGTCTTTCTTTTCGAGTTCGCCTTCGGCTGTCCTCGTATTATTTTGATGTTTGAAAGTCCACCTTCTGCTTGGTTTTTCTTTTTAATTTCGCCTTCGGCCGTCCTCGTGTTACCCTTTGGTTTGAAAGTCCACTTTTGGCTTGGTCATTCTTTTTCGTGTTCGACTTCGGCCATCCTCGTATTATCTTGGGTTTGAAAGTCCACCTTCGGCTTGGTCTTTCTTTTCGAGTTCACCTTCGGCCGTCCTCGTGTTACCCTTTGTTTGAAACTCCACCTTTGGCTTGGTCTTTCTTTTCGAGTTAGCCTTCGGCCGTCCTCGTATTATCTTGGGTTTGAAAGTCAACCTTCGGCTTGGTATTTCTTTTCGAGTTCGCCTTTGGCCGTCCTCGTGTTACCCTTTGTTTGAAAGTACACCTTCGGCTTGGTCTTTCTTTTTTGAGGTTGCCTTCAGCCGTCCTCGTATTATCATGGGTTTGAAAGTCCACCTTCACCTTGGTCTTTCTTTTCGAATTCTCCTTTGGCCATCCTCGTGTTACCCTTTGTTTGAAAGTCCACCTTCGGCTTGGTCTTTCTTTTTCTAGGTTGCCTTCGACCGTCCTCGTATTATCTTGGGTTTGAAAGTCCACCTTCAGCTTTATCTTTCTTTTCGAGTTCGCCTTTGGGTATCCTCGTGTTACCCTTTGTTTGAAAGTCCACCTTCGGCTTGGTCTTTCTTTTTCTAGGTCGCCTTCGGTCGTCCTCGTATTATCTTGGGTTTAAAAGTCCACCTTCGGCTTGGTCTTTCTTTTTGAGTTCTCCTTCAGTCTTCCTTGTGTTACCCTTTGTTTGAAAGTCCACCTTTGGCTTGGTATTTCATTTTCGAGTTCTCCTTCGGCCGTCCTCGTATTATCTTGGTTATGAAAGTCAACCTTCGGCTTTGTATTTCTTTTCGAGTTCGCCTTCGGCCTTCCTCGTGTTACCCTTTGTTTGAAAGTACACCTTCGGCTTGGTCTTTCTTTTTTGAGGTTGCCTTCAGCCGTCCTCGTATTATCATGGGTTTGAAAGTCCACCTTCGGCTTGGTCTTTCTTTTCAAGTTCTCCTTTGGCCATCCTCGTGTTACCTTTTGTTTGAAAGTCCACCTTCGGCTTGGTCTTTCTCTTTCTAGGTCGCCTTCGGCCATCCTCGTATTATCTTGGGTTTGAAAGTCCACCTTCGGCTTGGTCTTTCTTTTCGAGTTCTCCTTCGGTCTTCCTCGTGTTACCCTTTGTTTGAAAGTCCACCTTCGGCTTGGTATTTCATTTTCGAGTTCTCCTTCGGCCGTCCTCGTATTATCTTGGGTTTGAAAGTCCACCTTCAGCTTTGTCTTTCTTTTCGAGTTCGCCTTTGGCCATTCTCGTGTTACCCTTTGTTTGAAAGTCCACCTTCGGCTTGGTCTTTCTTTTTCTAGGCCGCCTTCGGCCGTCCTCGTATTATCTTGGGTTTAAAATTCCACCTTTGGTTTGGTCTTTCTTTTCGAGTTCGCCTTTGACCGTCCTCATGTTACCCTTTAATTGAAAGTCCACCTTCGGCTTGGTCTTTCTTTTTCGAGTTTGTCTTCGGCCGTCCTCGTATTATCTAGGGTTTGAAAGCCCACCTTCGGCTTGGTCTTTCTTTTCAAGTTCTCCTTCAGTCGTCCTCGCGTTACCCTTTATTTGAAAGCCTACCTTCGGCTTAGTCTTTCTTTTCGAGTTCGCCTTCGGCTGTCCTCGTATTATTTTGATGTTTGAAAGTCCACCTTCTGCTTGGTTTTTCTTTTTAATTTCGCCTTCGGCCGTCCTCGTGTTACCCTTTGGTTTGAAAGTCCACTTTTGGCTTGGTCATTCTTTTTCGTGTTCGACTTCGGCCATCCTCGTATTATCTTGGGTTTGAAAGTCCGCCTTCGGCTTGGTCTTTCTTTTCTAGTTCACCTTCGGCCGTCCTCGTGTTACCCTTTGTTTGAAACTCCACCTTTGGCTTGGTCTTTCTTTTCGAGTTCGCCTTCGGCCGTCCTCGTATTATCTTGGGTTTGAAAGTCAACCTTCGGCTTGGTATTTCTTTTCGAGTTCGCCTTTGGCCGTCCTCGTGTTACCCTTTGTTTGAAAGTACACCTTCGGCTTGGTCTTTCTTTTTTGAGGTTGCCTTCAGCCGTCCTCGTATTATCATGGGTTTGAAAGTCCACCTTCACCTTGCTCTTTCTTTTCGAATTCTCCTTTGGCCATCCTCGTGTTACCCTTTGTTTGAAATTCCACCTTCGGCTTGGTCTTTCTTTTTCTAGGTTGCCTTCGGCCGTCCTCGTATTATCTTGGGTTTGAAAGTCCACCTTCAGCTTTATCTTTCTTTTCGAGTTCGCCTTTGGGTATCCTCGTGTTACCCTTTGTTTGAAAGTCCACCTTCGGCTTGGTCTTTCATTTTCTAGGTCGCCTTCGGTCGTCCTCGTATTATCTTGGGTTTAAAAGTCCACCTTCGGCTTGGTCTTTCTTTTCGAGTTCTCCTTCAGTCTTCCTTGTGTTACCGTTTGTTTGAAAGTCCACCTTTGGCTTGGTATTTCATTTTCGAGTTCTCCTTCGGCCGTCCTCGTATTATCTTGGTTATGAAAGTCAACCTTCGGCTTTGTATTTCGTTTCGAGTTCGCCTTCGGCCTTCCTCGTGTTACCCTTTGTTTGAAAGTACACCTTCGGCTTGGTCTTTCTTTTTTGAGGTTGCCTTCAGCCGTCCTCGTATTATCATGGGTTTGAAAGTCCACCTTCGGCTTGGTCTTTCTTTTCAAGTTCTCCTCTGGCCATCCTCGTGTTACCTTTTGTTTGAAAGTCCACCTTCGTCTTGGTCTTTCTTTTTCTAGGTCGCCTTCGGCCGTCCTCGTATTATCTTGGGTTTGAAAGTCCACCTTCGGCTTGGTCTTTCTTTTCGAGTTCTCCTTCGGTCTTCCTCGTGTTACCCTTTGTTTGAAAGTCCACCTTCGGCTTGGTATTTCATTTTCGAGTTCTCCTTCGGCCGTCCTCGTATTATCTTGAGTTTGAAAGTCCACCTTCAGCTTTGTCTTTCTTTTCGAGTTCGCCTTTGGCCATCCTCGTGTTACCCTTTGTTTGAAAGTCCACCTTCGGCTTGGTCTTTCTTTTTCTAGGCCGCCTTCGGCCGTCCTCGTATTATCTTGGGTTTAAAATTCCACCTTTGGTTTGGTCTTTCTTTTCGAGTTCGCCTTTGACCGTCCTCATGTTACCCTTTAATTGAAAGTCCACCTTCGGCTTGGTCTTTCTTTTTCGAGTTTGTCTTCGGCCGTCCTCGTATTATCTAGGGTTTGAAAGCCCACCTTCGGCTTGGTCTTTCTTTTCAAGTTCTCCTTCAGTCGTCCTCGCGTTACCCTTTATTTGAAAGCCTACCTTCGGCTTAGTCTTTCTTTTCGAGTTCGCCTTCGGCTGTCCTCGTATTATTTTGATGTTTGAAAGTCCACCTTCTGCTTGGTTTTTCTTTTTAATTTCGCCTTCGGCCGTCCTCGTGTTACCCTTTGGTTTGAAAGTCCACTTTTGGCTTGGTCATTCTTTTTCGTGTTCGACTTCGGCCATCCTCGTATTATCTTGGGTTTGAAAGTCCGCCTTCGGCTTGGTCTTTCTTTTCTAGTTCACCTTCGGCCGTCCTCGTGTTACCCTTTGTTTGAAACTCCACCTTTGGCTTGGTCTTTCTTTTCGAGTTCGCCTTCGGCCGTCCTCGTATTATCTTGGGTTTGAAAGTCAACCTTCGGCTTGGTATTTCTTTTCGAGTTCGCCTTTGGCCGTCCTCGTGTTACCCTTTGTTTGAAAGTACACCTTCGGCTTGGTCTTTCTTTTTTGAGGTTGCCTTCAGCCGTCCTCGTATTATCATGGGTTTGAAAGTCCACCTTCACCTTGCTCTTTCTTTTCGAATTCTCCTTTGGCCATCCTCGTGTTACCCTTTGTTTGAAAGTCCACCTTCGGCTTGGTCTTTCTTTTTCTAGGTTGCCTTCGGCCGTCCTCGTATTATCTTGGGTTTGAAAGTCCACCTTCAGCTTTATCTTTCTTTTCGAGTTCGCCTTTGGGTATCCT
Source organism: Lathyrus tuberosus (assembly GCA_022829125.1). NCBI lineage: Eukaryota > Viridiplantae > Streptophyta > Magnoliopsida > Fabales > Fabaceae > Lathyrus > Lathyrus tuberosus. The sequence goes on from JALAZF010000438.1 coordinate 3,639,305, forward strand.
CGTGTTACCCTTTGTTTGAAAGTCCACCTTCGGCTTGGTCTTTCATTTTCTAGGTCGCCTTCGGTCGTCCTCGTATTATCTTGGGTTTAAAAGTCCACCTTCGGCTTGGTCTTTCTTTTCGAGTTCTCCTTCAGTCTTCCTTGTGTTACCGTTTGTTTGAAAGTCCACCTTTGGCTTGGTATTTCATTTTCGAGTTCTCCTTCGGCCGTCCTCGTATTATCTTGGTTATGAAAGTCAACCTTCGGCTTTGTATTTCGTTTCGAGTTCGCCTTCGGCCTTCCTCGTGTTACCCTTTGTTTGAAAGTACACCTTCGGCTTGGTCTTTCTTTTTTGAGGTTGCCTTCAGCCGTCCTCGTATTATCATGGGTTTGAAAGTCCACCTTCGGCTTGGTCTTTCTTTTCAAGTTCTCCTCTGGCCATCCTCGTGTTACCTTTTGTTTGAAAGTCCACCTTCGTCTTGGTCTTTCTTTTTCTAGGTCGCCTTCGGCCGTCCTCGTATTATCTTGGGTTTGAAAGTCCACCTTCGGCTTGGTCTTTCTTTTCGAGTTCTCCTTCGGTCTTCCTCGTGTTACCCTTTGTTTGAAAGTCCACCTTCGACTTGGTATTTCATTTTCGAGTTCTCCTTCGGCCGTCCTCGTATTATCTTGAGTTTGAAAGTCCACCTTCAGCTTTGTCTTTCTTTTCGAGTTCGCCTTTGGCCATCCTCGTGTTACCCTTTGTTTGAAAGTCCACCTTCGGCTTGGTCTTTCTTTTTCTAGGCCGCCTTCGGCCGTCCTCGTATTATCTTGGGTTTAAAAGTCCACCTTCGGTTTGGTCTTTCTTTTCGAGTTTGCCTTTGACCGTCCTCATGTTACCCTTTGATTGAAAGTCCACCTTCGGCTTGGTCTTTCTTTTTCGAGTTTGTCTTCGGCCGTCCTCGTATTATCTAGGGTTTGAAAGCCCACCTTCGGCTTGGTCTTTCTTTTCAAGTTCTCCTTCAGTCGTCCTCGCGTTACCCTTTTTTTGAAAGCCTACCTTCGGCTTAGTCTTTCTTTTCGAGTTCGCCTTCGGCTATCCTCTTATTATTTTGATGTTTGAAAGTCCACCTTCTGCTTGGTTTTTCTTTTTAATTTCGCCTTCGGCCGTCCTCGTGTTACCCTTTGGTTTGAAAGTCCACTTTTGGCTTGGTCATTCTTTTTCGTGTTCGACTTCGGCCATCCTCGTATTATCTTGGGTTTGAAAGTCCACCTTCGGCTTGGTCTTTCTTTTCGAGTTCACCTTCGGCCGTCCTCGTGTTACCCTTTGTTTGAAATTCCACCTTTGGCTTGGTCTTTCTTTTCGAGTTCGCCTTCGGCCGTCCTCGTATTATCTTGGGTTTGAAAGTCAACCTTCGGCTTGGTATTTCTTTTCGAGTTCGCCTTTGGCCGTCCTCGTGTTACCCTTTGTTTGAAAGTACACCTTCGGCTTGGTCTTTCTTTTTTGAGGTTGCCTTCAGCCGTCCTCGTATTATCATGGGTTTGAAAGTCCACCTTCACCTTGGTCTTTCTTTTCGAATTCTCCTTTGGCCATCCTCGTGTTACCCTTTGTTTGAAAGTCCACCTTCGGCTTGGTCTTTCTTTTTCTAGGTTGCCTTCGGCCGTCCTCGTATTATCTTGGGTTTGAAAGTCCACCTTCAGCTTTATCTTTCTTTTCGAGTTCGCCTTTGGGTATCCTCGTGTTACCCTTTGTTTGAAAGTCTACCTTCGGCTTGGTCTTTCTTTTTCTAGGTCGCCTTCGGTCGTCCTCATATTATCTTGGGTTTAAAAGTCCACCTTCGGCTTGGTCTTTCTTTTCGAGTTCTCCTTCAGTCTTTCTTGTGTTACCCTTTGTTTGAAAGTCCACCTTTGGCTTGGTATTTCATTTTCGAGTTCTCCTTCGGCCGTTCTCGTATTATCTTGGTTATGAATGTCAACCTTCGGCTTTGTATTTCTTTTCGAGTTCGCCTTCGGCCGTCCTCGTGTTACCCTTTGTTTGAAAGTAAACCTTCGGCTTGGTCTTTCTTTTTTGAGGTTGCCTTCAGCCGTCCTCGTATTATCATGGGTTTGAAAGTCCACCTTCGGCTTGGTCTTTCTTTTCGAGTTCTCCTTTGGCCATCCTCGTGTTACCTTTTGTTTGAAAGTCCACCTTCGGCTTGGTCTTTCTTTTTCTAGGTCGCCTTCGGCCGTCCTCGTATTATCTTGGGTTTGAAAGTCCACCTTCGGCTTGGTCTTTCTTTTCGAGTTCTCCTTCGGTCTTCCTCGTGTTACCCTTTGTTTGAAAGTCCACCTTCGGCTTGGTATTTCATTTTCGAGTTCTCCTTCGGCCGTCCTCGTATTATCTTGGGTTTGAAAGTCCACCTTCAGCTTTGTCTTTCTTTTCGAGTTCGCCTTTGGCCATCCTCGTGTTACCCTTTGTTTGAAAGTCCACCTTCGGCTTGGTCTTTATTTTTCTAGGCCGCCTTCGGCCGTCCTCGTATTATCTTGGGTTTAAAAGTCCACCTTTGGTTTGGTCTTTCTTTTCGAGTTCGCCTTTGACCGTCCTCATGTTACCCTTTGATTGAAAGTCCACCTTCGGCTTGGTCTTTCTTTTTCGAGTTTGTCTTCGGCCGTCCTCGTATTATCTAGGGTTTGAAAGCCCACCTTCGGCTTGGTCTTTCTTTTCAAGTTCTCCTTCAGTCGTCCTCGCGTTACCCTTTATTTGAAAGCCTACCCTCGGCTTAGTCTTTCTTTTCGAGTTCGCCTTCGGTTGTCCTCGTATTATTTTGATGTTTGAAAGTCCACCTTCTGCTTGGTTTTTCTTTTTAATTTCGCCTTCGGCCGTCCTCGTGTTACCATTTGGTTTGAAAGTCCACTTTTGGCTTGGTCATTCTTTTTCGTGTTCGACTTCGGCCATCCTCGTATTATCTTGGGTTTGAAAGTCCACCTTCGGCTTGGTCTTTCTTTTCGAGTTCACCTTCGGTCGTCCTCGTGTTACCCTTTGTTTGAAACTCCACCTTTGGCTTGGTCTTTCTTTTCGAGTTCGCCTTCGGCTGTCCTCGTATTATCTTGGGTTTGAAAGTCAACCTTCGGCTTGGTATTTCTTTTCGAGTTCGCCTTTGGCCGTCCTCGTGTTACCCTTTGTTTGAAAGTACACCTTTGGCTTGGTCTTTCTTTTTTGAGGTTGCCTTCAGCCGTCCTCGTATTATCATGGGTTTGAAAGTCCACCTTCACCTTGGTCTTTCTTTTCGAATTCTCCTTTGGCCATCCTCGTGTTACCCTTTGTTTGAAAGTCCACCTTCGGCTTGGTCTTTCTTTTTCTAGGTTGCCTTCGGCCGTCCTCGTATTATCTTGGGTTTGAAAGTCCACCTTCAGCTTTATCTTTCTTTTCGAATTCGCCTTTGGGTATCCTCGTGTTACCCTTTGTTTGAAAGTCCACCTTCGGCTTGGTCTTTCTTTTTCTAGGTCGCCTTCGGTCGTCCTCGTATTATCTTGGGTTTTAAAGTCCACCTTCGGCTTGGTCTTTCTTTTCGAGTTCTCCTTCAGTCTTCCTTGTGTTACCCTTTGTTTGAAAGTCCACCTTTGGCTTGGTATTTCATTTTCGAGTTCTCCTTCGGCCGTCCTCGTATTATCTTGGTTATGAAAGTCAACCTTCGGCTTTGTATTTCTTTTCGAGTTCGCCTTCGGCCGTCCTCGTGTTACCCTTTGTTTGAAAGTACACCTTCGGCTTGGTCTTTCTTTTTTGAGGTTGCCTTCAGCCGTCCTCGTATTATCATGGGTTTGAAAGTCTACCTTCGGCTTGGTCTTTCTTTTCGAGTTCTCCTTTGGCCATCCTCGTGTTACCTTTTGTTTGAAAGTCCACCTTCGGCTTGGTCTTTCTTTTTCTAGGTCGCCTTCGGCCGTCCTCGTATTATCTTGGGTTTGAAAGTCCACCTTCGGCTTGGTCTTTCTTTTCGAGTTCTCCTTCGGTCTTCCTCGTGTTACCCTTGGTTTGAAAGTCCACCTTCGGCTTGGTATTTCATTTTCGAGTTCTCCTTCGGCCGTCCTCGTATTATCTTGGGTTTGAAAGTCAACCTTCGGCTTGGTATTTCTTTTCGAGTTCGCCTTCGGCCGTCCTCGTGTTACCCTTTGTTTGAAAGTACACCTTCGGCTTGGTCTTTCTTTTTTGAGGTTGCCTTCAGCCGTCCTCGTATTATCTTGGATTTGAAAGTCCACCTTCGGCTTGGTCTTTCTTTTCGAGTTCGCCTTTGGGCATCCTCGTGTTACCCTTTGTTTGAAAGTCCACCTTCGGCTTGGTATTTCTTTTTCTAGGTCGCCTTCGGCCGTCCTCGTATTATCTTGGGTTTGAAAGTCCACCTTCAGCTTGGTATTTCTTTTCGAGTTCGCCTTCCGCCGTCCTCGCTTGGGTTTGAAAGTCCACCTTCGGCTTGGTATTTCTTTTCGAGTTCGCCTTCGGTCGTCCTCGTGTTACCCTTTGTTTGAAATTCCACGTTCGACTTGGCCTTTCTTTTTTGAGGTCGCCTTCGGCCGTCCTCGTATTATCTTGGGTTTGAAAGTCCACCTTCAGCTTTGTCTTTCTTTTCGAGTTCGCCTTTGGCCATCCTCGTGTTACCCTTTGTTTGAAAGTCCACCTTCGGCTTGGTCTTTCTTTTTCTAGGCCGCCTTCGGCCGTCCTCGTATTATCTTGGGTTTAAAAGTCCACCTTTGGTTTGGTCTTTCTTTTCGAGTTCGCCTTTGACCGTCCTCATGTTACCCTTTAATTGAAAGTCCACCTTCGGCTTGGTCTTTCTTTTTCGACTTTGTCTTCGGCCGTCCTCGTATTATCTAGGGTTTGAAAGCCCACCTTCGGCTGGGTCTTCTTTTCAAGTTCTCCTTCAGTCGTCCTCGCGTTACCCTTTATTTGAAAGCCTACCTTCGGCTTAGTCTTTCTTTTCGAGTTAGCCTTCGGCTGTCCTCGTATTATTTTGATGTTTGAAAGTCCACCTTCTGCTTGGTTTTTCTTTTTAATTTCGCCTTCGGCCGTCCTCGTGTTACCCTTTGGTTTGAAAGTCCACTTTTGGCTTGGTCATTCTTTTTCGTGTTCGACTTCGGCCATCCTCGTATTATCTTGGGTTTGAAAGTCCACCTTCGGCTTGGTCTTTCTTTTCGAGTTCGCCTTCGGCCGTCCTCGTGTTACCCTTTGTTTGAAACTCCACCTTTGGCTTGGTCTTTCTTTTCGAGTTCGCCTTCGGCCGTCGTCGTATTATTTTGTTATTTGAAAGTCCACCATCGGCTTGGTCTTTCTTTTTCGAGTTCGCCTTTGGTCGTCCTCATATTATCTTGGGTTTGAAAGTCAACCTTTGGCTTGGTGTTTCTTTTTCGAGTTCGCCTTCGGCCATCCTCGTATTATCTTGGGTTTGAAAGTCCACCTTCGGCTTGGTCTTTCTTTTCGAGTTCTCCTTCGTTCTTCCTCGTGTTACCCTTTGTTTGAAAGTCCACCTTCGGCTTGGTCTTTCTTTTCTAGGTCGCCCTCGGCCGTCCTCGTATTATCTTGGGTTTGAAAGTCAACCTTCGGCTTGGTATTTCTTTTCGAGTTCGCCTTCGGCCGTCCTCGTGTTACCCTTTGTTTGAAAGTACACCTTCGGTTTGGTCTTTCTTTTTTGAGGTTGCCTTCGGCCATCCTCGTATTATCATGGGTTTGAAAGTCCACCTTCGCCTTGGTCTTTCTTTTCGAATTCTCCTTTGGCCATCCTCGTGTTACCCTTTGTTTGAAAGTCCACCTTCGGCTTGGTCTTTCTTTTTCTAGGTTGCCTTCGGTCGTCCTCGTATTATCTTGGGTTTGAAAGTCCACCTTCAGCTTTATCTTTCTTTTCGAGTTCGCCTTTGGGTATCCTCGTGTTACCCTTTGTTTGAAAGTCCACCTTCGGCTTGGTCTTTCTTTTTCTAGGTCGCCTTCGGTCGTCCTCGTATTATCTTGGGTTTAAAAGTCCACCTTCGGCTTGGTCTTTCTTTTCGAGTTCTCCTTCAGTCTTCCTTGTGTTACCCTTTGTTTGAAAGTCCACCTTTGGCTTGGTATTTCATTTTCGAGTTCTCCTTTGGCCGTCCTCGTATTATCTTGGGATTGAAAGTCAACCTTCGGCTTGGTATTTCTTTTCGAGTTCGCCTTCGGCTGTCCTCGTGTTACCCTTTGTTTGAAAGTACACCTTCGGCTTGGTCTTTCTTTTTTGAGGTTGCCTTCAGCCGTCCTCGTATTATCTTGGGTTTGAAAGTCCACCTTCGGCTTGGTCATTCTTTTCGAGTTCGCCTTTGGGCATCCTCGTGTTACCCTTTGTTTCAAAGTCCACCTTCGGCTTAGTATTTCTTTTTCTAGGTCGCCTTCGGCTGTCCTCGTATTATCTTGGGTTTGAAAGTCCACCTTCGGCTTGGTATTTCTTTTCGAGTTCGCCTTCCGCCGTCCTCGCTTGGGTTTGAAAGTCCACCTTCGGCTTGGTATTTCTTTTTGAGTTCGCCTTCGGCCGTCCTCATGTTACCCTTTGTTTGAAATTCCACCTTCGACTTGGCCTTTCTTTTTTGAGGTCGCCTTCGGCCGTCCTCGAATTATCTTGGGTTTGAATGTCCACCTTCAACTTTGTCTTTCTTTTCGAGTTCGCCTTTGGCCATCCTCGTGTTACCCTTTGTTTGAAAGTCCACATTCGGCTTGGTGTTTCTTTTTCTAGGTCGCCTTCGGCCGTCCTCGTATTATCTTGGGTTTAAAAGTCCACCTTTGGTTTGGTCTTTCTTTTCGAGTTCGCCTTTGACCGTCCTCATGTTACCCTTTGATTGAAAGTCCACCTTCGGCTTGGTCTTTCTTTTTCGAGTTTGTCTTCGGCCGTCCTCGTATTATCTAGGGTTTGAAAGCCCACCTTCGGCTTGGTCTTTCTTTTCAAGTTCTCCTTCAGTCGTCCTCGCGTTACCCTTTATTTGAAAGCCTACCTTCGGCTTAATCTTTCTTTTCGAGTTCGCCTTCGGCCGTCCTCGTATTATTTTGATGTTTGAAAGTCCACCTTCTGCTTGGTTTTTCTTTTTAATTTCGCCTTCGGCCGTCCTCGTGTTACCCTTTGGTTTGAAAGTCCACCTTTGGCTTAGTCATTCTTTTTCGTGTTCGCCTTCGGCCGTCCTCGTATTATCTTGGGTTTGAAAGTCCACCTTCGGCTTGGTATTTCTTTTCGAGTTCGCCTTCGGTCGTCCTCGTGTTACCCTTTATTTGAAAGTCCACCTTCGGCTTGCCCTTTCTTTTTTGAGGTCGCCTTCGGCCGTCCTCGTATTATCTTGGGTTTGAAAGTCCACCTTCGGCTAGGACTTTCTTTTCGAGTTCGCATTTTGCCGTCCTCGTGTTACCCTTTGTTTGAAAGTCCACCTTCGGCTTGGTATTTCTTTTTCTAGGTCGTCTTCGGCCGTCCTCGTATTATCTTGGGTTTGAAAGTCCACCTTCGGCTTGGTCTTTCTTTTCGAGTTCGCCTTTGGCCGTCCTCATGTTACCCTTTGTTTGAAAGTCCACCTTCGGCTTAGTCCTTCTTTTTCGAGTTTGTCTTCGGCCGTCCTCGTATTATCTAGGGTTTGAAAGTCCACCTTCGGCTTGGTCTTTCTTTTCGAGTTCGCCTTTGGGCATCCTCGTGTTACCCTTTGTTTGAAAGTCCACCTTCGGCTTGGTATTTCTTTTTCTAGGTCGCCTTCGGCCGTCCTCGTATTATCTTGGGTTTGAAAGTCAACCTTCGGCTTGATATTTCTTTTCGAGTTCGCCTTCCACCGTCCTCGCTTGGGTTTGAAAGTCCACCTTCGGCTTGGTATTTCTTTTCGAGTTCGCCTTCGGCCGTCCTCGTGTTACCCTTTGTTTGAAATTCCACCTTCGACTTGTCCTTTCTTTTTTGAGGTCGCCTTGGGCCGTCCTCGAATTATCTTGGGTTTGAATGTCCACCTTCAGCTTTGTCTTTCTTTTCGAGTTCTCCTTTGGCCATCCTCGTGTTACCCTTTGTTTGAAAGTCCACATTCGGCTTGGTCTTTCTTTTTGTAGGTCGCCTTCGGCCGTCCTCGTATTATCTTGGGTTTAAAAGTCCACCTTTGGTTTGGTCTTTCTTTTCGAGTTCGCCTTTGACCGTCCTCGTGTTACCCTTTGATTGAAAGTCCACCTTCGGCTTGGTCTTTCTTTTTCGAGTTTGTCTTCGGCTGTCCTCGTATTATCTAGGGTTTGAAAGCCCACCTTCGGCTTGGTCTTTCTTTTCAAGTTCTCCTTCAGTCGTCCTCGCGTTACCCTTTATTTGAAAGCCTACCTTCGGCTTAATCTTTCTTTTCGAGTTCGCCTTCGGCCGTCCTCGTATTATTTTGATGTTTGAAAGTCCACCTTCTGCTTGGTTTTTCTTTTTAATTTCGCCTTCGGCCATCCTCGTGTTACCCTTTGGTTTGAAAGTCCACCTTTGGCTTAGTCATTCTTTTTCGTGTTCGCCTTCGGCCGTCCTCGTATTATCTTGGGTTTGAAAGTCCACCTCCGGCTTGGTATTTCTTTTCGAGTTCGCCTTCGGTCGTCCTTGTGTTACCCTTTATTTGAAAGTCCACCTTCGGCTTGCCCTTTCTTTTTTGAGGTCGCCTTCGGCCGTCCTCGTATTATCTTGGGTTTGAAAGTCCACCTTCGGCTAGGACTTTCTTTTCGAGTTCGCCTTTTGCCGTCCTCGTGTTACCCTTTGTTTGAAAGTCCACCTTCAGCTTGGTATTTCTTTTTCTAGGTCGTCTTCGGCCGTCCTCGTATTATCTTGGGTTTGAAAGTCCACCTTCGGCTTGGTCTTTCTTTTCGAGTTCGCCTTTGGCCGTCCTCATGTTACCCTTTGTTTGAAAGTCCACCTTCGGCTTGGTCCTTCTTTTTCGAGTTTGTCTTCGGCCGTCCTCGTATTATCTAGGGTTTGAAAGTCCACCTTCGGCTTGGTCTTTCTTTTCAAGTTCGCCTTCAGTCGTCCTCGCGTTACCCTTTATTTGAAAGCCTACCTTTGGCTTAGTCTTTCTTTTCGAGTTCGCCTTCGGTCGTCCTCGTATTATTTTGTTGTTTGAAAGTCCACCTTTGGCTTGGTCTTTCTTTTTCGAGTTCGCCTTCGGTCGTCCTCGTATTATCTTGGGTTTGAAAGTCCAACTTCGGCTTGGTCTTTCTTTTCGAGTTCTCCTTCGGACGTCTTCGTATTATCCTGGGGTTTGAAACCCCACCTTCATCTTGGTCTTTCTTTTCGAGTTCGCCTTCGGCCGTCCTCGCGTTACCCTTTGTTTGAAAGTCTACCTTCGGCTTAGTCTTTCTTTTCGAGTTTGCCTTCGGCCGTCCTCGTATTATTTTTTTGTTGGAAAGTCCACCTACAGCTTGGTCTTTCTTTTCGAGTTCGCATTCGGCAGTTCTCGTGTTACCCTTTTTTTGAAAGTCCACCTTCGGATTGGTTTTTCTTTTTCGAGTTCGCATTGGGTCGTCCACTTATTACCCTGGGTTTGAAAGTCCACCATCGGCTTGGTCTTTCTTTTGGAGTTCGCCTTCGGCCGTCCTTGGGTTACCCTTTGTGTGAAAGTCTACCTTCGACTTGGTCTTTCTTTTTCGAGTTTGCCTTAGGCCATCGTCGTATTATATTGGGTTTGAAAGTCCACCTTCGGCTTGGTCTTTCTTTTCGAGTTCGCCTTTGGTTGTCCTCGCGTTACCCTTTATTTGAAAGCCTACCTTCGGCTCAGTCTTTCTTTTCGTGTTCTCCTTCGACCGTTCTCGTATTATTTTGTTGTTTGAAAGTCCACCTTTGGCTTGGTCTTTCTTTTTCGAGTTCGCCTTCGGTCGTCCTCGTATTATCTTGGGTTTGAAAGTCCAACTTCGGCTTGGTCTTTCTTTTCGAGTTCTCCTTCGGACGTCTTCGTATTATCCTGGGGTTTGAAACCCCACCTTCATCTTGGTCTTTCTTTTCGAGTTCGCCTTCGGCCGTCCTCGCGTTACCCTTTGTTTGAAAGTCTACCTTCGGCTTAGTCTTTCTTTTCGAGTTTGCCTTCGGCCGTCCTCGTATTATTTTTTTGTTGGAAAGTCCACCTACAGCTTGGTCTTTCTTTTCGAGTTCGCATTCGGCAGTTCTCGTGTTACCCTTTTTTTGAAAGTCCACCTTCGGATTGGTTTTTCTTTTTCGAGTTCGCATTGGGTCGTCCACTTATTACCCTGGGTTTGAAAGTCCACCATCGGCTTGGTCTTTCTTTTGGAGTTCGCCTTCGGCCGTCCTTGGGTTACCCTTTGTGTGAAAGTCTACCTTCGACTTGGTCTTTCTTTTTCGAGTTTGCCTTAGGCCATCGTCGTATTATATTGGGTTTGAAAGTCCACCTTCGGCTTGGTCTTTCTTTTCGAGTTCGCCTTTGGTTGTCCTCGCGTTACCCTTTATTTGAAAGCCTACCTTCGGCTCAGTCTTTCTTTTCGTGTTCTCCTTCGACCGTTCTCGTATTATTTTGTTGTTTGAAAGTCCACCTTCGGCTTGGTCTTTCTTTCCGAGTTCGCCTTCGGCCGTCCTCGCGTTACCCTTTGTTTGAAAGTCTACCTTCGGCTTAGTCTTTCTTTTCGAGTTTGCCTTCGGCCGTCCTCGTATTATTTTTTTGTTGGAAAGTCCACCTACAGCTTGGTCTTTCTTTTCGAGTTCGCATTCGGCAGTTCTCGTGTTACCCTTTTTTTGAAAGTCCACCTTCGGATTGGTTTTTCTTTTTCGAGTTCGCATTGGGTCGTCCACTTATTACCCTGGGTTTGAAAGTCCACCATCGGCTTGGTCTTTCTTTTGGAGTTCGCCTTCGGCCGTCCTTGGGTTACCCTTTGTGTGAAAGTCTACCTTCGACTTGGTCTTTCTTTTTCGAGTTTGCCTTAGGCCATCGTCGTATTATATTGGGTTTGAAAGTCCACCTTCGGCTTGGTCTTTCTTTTCGAGTTCGCCTTTGGTTGTCCTCGCGTTACCCTTTATTTGAAAGCCTACCTTCGGCTCAGTCTTTCTTTTCGTGTTCTCCTTCGACCGTTCTCGTATTATTTTGTTGTTTGAAAGTCCACCTTTGGCTTGGTCTTTCTTTTTCAAGTTCGCCTTCGGTCGTCCTCGTATTATCTTGGGTTTGAAAGTCCAACTTCGGCTTGGTCTTTCTTTTCGAGTTCTCCTTCGGACGTCTTCGTATTATCCTGGGGTTTGAAACCCCACCTTCATCTTGGTCTTTCTTTTCGAGTTCGCCTTCGGCCGTCCTCGCGTTACCCTTTGTTTGAAAGTCTACCTTCGGCTTAGTCTTTCTTTTCGAGTTTGCCTTCGGCCGTCCTCGTATTATTTTTTTGTTGGAAAGTCCACCTACAGCTTGGTCTTTCTTTTCGAGTTCGCATTCGGCAGTTCTCGTGTTACCCTTTTTTTGAAAGTCCACCTTCGGATTGGTTTTTCTTTTTCGAGTTCGCATTGGGTCGTCCACTTATTACCCTGGGTTTGAAAGTCCACCATCGGCTTGGTCTTTCTTTTGGAGTTCGCCTTCGGCCGTCCTTGGGTTACCCTTTGTGTGAAAGTCTACCTTCGACTTGGTCTTTCTTTTTCGAGTTTGCCTTAGGCCATCGTCGTATTATATTGGGTTTGAAAGTCCACCTTCGGCTTGGTCTTTCTTTTCGAGTTCGCCTTTGGTTGTCCTCGCGTTACCCTTTATTTGAAAGCCTACCTTCGGCTCAGTCTTTCTTTTCGTGTTCTCCTTCGACCGTTCTCGTATTATTTTGTTGTTTGAAAGTCCACCTTCGGCTTGGTCTTTCTTTCCGAGTTCGCCTTCGGCCGCCCTCGTGTTACCCTTTGTTTGAAAGTCAACCTTTGGCTTGGTCTTTCTTTTTCGAGTTCGCCTTCGGTCGTCCTCGTATTATCTTGGGTTTGAAAGTCCACCTTCAGCTTGGTCTTTCATTTCGAGTTCGCCTTCGGCCATCCTCGTGTTATCCTTTGTTTGAAAGTCCACCTTTGGCTTCCTCTTTCTTTTCGAGTTCGCCTTCGGCTGTCCTCGTATTTTTTTGTTGTTTAAAAGTCCACCATCGGATTGGTCTTTCTTTTTCGAGTTCGCCTTCGGCCGTCCTCGTATTATCTTTGGTTTGAAAGTCCACCTTCGGCTTGGTCTTTCTTTTCGAGTTCTCCTTCGGTCGTCTTCGTATTATCCAGGGGTTTGAAAGTCCATCTTAGACATGGTCTTTCTTTTCGAGTTCGCCTTTGTAACGCCCCAGTTTTTGTGAGTTTTATTTAATCGAGTTTAGTTGATTATTTTATTATTATATTATTTTATTTTCGACTTTTATTTAGAAAAATGTTATTTTTCATCGTTATTATGTTTTATCGCATTTTGAGAGCGTTTGCGGGATATTTGAGTGTAGGGGTATTTTGGTCTTTTTGGGTGGCTAGATATTTTGATTTTGTATAAAAGTAGAAAAATAGTAAGAAAGAGGGAGAAAAAGAAAAGAAAACAGAAAAATAGAAAGAGAAGAGAAGAGAAAAGAGAAGGAAAGAAGGGAGAAGAGGAAAAGAGAGGAAAGTCGAGAAAACTCCGTCTAAAGCGCGAATAATCGGGTAAGGGTGAGAAGTTTCAATTATATCTCGCTTGTGTATGTATATGTGTATGTTTTGTGTGAATATTTTGGTTGGTTTTTATATGTTTCCGTTTATGCCGTATCGGACGAAATCGATAGAAACCGATGTTTCTACGGTCGGAAAGTCGTATAAATACATGTGTTGGTTGGTTATATGTTTGTGAGCTGCTGTTTGAAGTTTCACGAAGTTTGGTTATGTTTCGGTTAGTTTTCGGTATGTTTCCGTTGTTGTTTCCGTTTAGGTCGAATTATAGGAAATTGATAGAAAACGATGTTTTCACGGTTAGAATTCGAAATAAATTACGTAGTTGTATCGAGGAAGGTTAGGTCGTCGTATATCGTGCTTTTTATTCGATTTGGCGAGGTTTGAAAATTCTGGTTTTTGAACGGTTGAAATTTAATCGAAAAATCGAACGTCGTAGAAATTTCGTTTAAGTGTTCTAAATTGTTCTTATGTATTTGGTGTTTATGAGTATATGTTTGTTTCGGTGAAAATGTTCGATTTAGTCGAGTTTTTGGGTGTTTCGGGAAAAGGACAGCATAGTTGTAATTTGAAAAATCTGGTTTTTTTGTGAAAAACAGGGTTAGGGATCGATACCTAATCCCAGGGATCGATCCCTACTGTGAAAATTGGGAAAAATGGGATTTTACTACAGCAGGGATCGATACATGCGAGTTAGGGATCGATGCCTACTGTGCTGAAACAGAAAATCTGGTTTTTCGGGGAAACTTCGGAAATTCATATCTTTTGATCCGTAACTCGGATTGGGACGTTCTTTATACCGTTGGAAAGCTAATGAAAAGCTCTTTCTATTAAAAATGGTTTGGAGGGTAAAAGATGATTTAATTAATTCGTGTTTTTGGGAAAATAGTCGAGTTGTCGGGTTTGTATCGCGTTAAATGCGCACGGTTGAGGTTTAACCGTGTGTTGTGCTTTTGTTATGTAACGTGGAGCTTTTATGTGGTTTATATGATGTGAATATACATGATGGATGTGTATGACTTGTGTGATGATTCTTTGATGATAATTGGTTGTTGTGGAATACTTTGTTGATGGTTTGTGGTCGTTGGGCATTGTTATATATCACTTTGGTTGTGATTGATATGCATGATTATTATATATGCATGAACATTTATTTAGCATGAGTCGTGCATGTGTCAAGCATAATACCATGCGCTCTTGCTATTTGGATTCTATATGAATCTGTTGTACGTTCGTGTGCCTTACACACTATGGGACGATAGCGACGTTACAACTGATCGTGTGCTTGATGATAAGTGGAAGCGATCGGATTATGTGCCTGATCCATATAGGAGGAAGCAATCCATAAACGTCGTGTGCTTGATGATAAGTGGAAGCGACGGGGAACATCGTATGCCCGACGGGGAGTTACTCTATGTAACGAGCGATGATTCCAAGAGTTCCTGGGGGACTAATGTATCACCAATTGAGTCGGTACCGCATTTGCATCTATATAGAGTCGTTGGTCGATCTCTATGGTATGTATTGATCATCTTTTGTATATTTGCATTGATGAATGAATATGGAAAAGTATGCTTTGTGGAAGTATGGAATTAATGGAATATGCATGATTATATGCTTGGTTTCGTATAGATATATACATTGTGATGTATATGAGTGAGTTGTGATGAATGGTGGTGTGAATTGTGAAGGGATGTGTTATGTGTGGAAAATCATGATTCGATTTATTATGTGTGATATATTATGTATTGGTGCCATGCTATATGTGTTAGTATGTGATGTATGCGGTGAGAAATATTACATATGTGAATTATCTGTGTTGTGGCATATTATTATGCAAACTTGTTATAGTTGTTATTTCTCACCCTTCTGCTGGAATATGCTTTTTATGGCATAGTGCAGATTGTCAGCTTTAGAGGCTTGGAGGCTTTTGTGGAGATTAGTCCTCCGTTCCGTTGTCGTTCGTGGTGTCTGCTCTGATACGTAGCACGGGAGTCGGGGAACGTTTTGTTATATGTATATAATTGTTGAATATATTTTGTATTTATATTTTGATGTTCTAAAACCATTTATTTGTAAAACAAGTCAGTTATGGATCTTTCCGCTTTATTCCATAATTGACCATCCTTTTGTAAGGAAAAGTTTCTCTTTGTGTTATGTATCAAAAATGTTGAGCAGGGATTGTATTTTATTTCTTTAAATGTGGCATCCCTGTTTCTGTCGGAAAAATAAAATTTTAGTTACTCTGATATTTATTATGTGTTATTTATTTTGCGATGGGAATTGGGGTGTTACATTAGTGGTATCAGAGCAGGTCGGTCCGTCCGGCCAAGTTGTTGAGTTAGTTGGTGTGACAGTTGAATACTGTCGTTGTTGTTTGTCCCTTAGTACGTGATAGGTGTGCGGAACACTGTCAGTGCTTTCTGGTTTTCTAATCCTTTGTCTTCAGGTGTGAGATTGAGATAAGTGGGGGAGAAGCTGGTACTTCTCCATGTTGTTTCAGGTGTGGAGCGTTGGCTCAGTGTACCGTTGGTTGCAAGATTGTAAGTGCTCTTTGGACAGTGTGGTTCCCGATTCCGGAGGGAATGCGGAGGTAAGGTTTATGCCTTAGGTAGTTTTGTGCACAAGATGCAAGACATACTATTATAGTTTGGTAAAGACGGTTTATGCCACATCATGATTGTCGGCTGTCTATTGACAAATTGAGGAACTGATCACCCTTAATCTCTTGTTGATAGCAGACGGAGATTGTGTTGGATGGAATAGACGTGTCTTTCCGGCTTTGATATTGTGTGAAATGAGTGTTTGGAATTTAAGGAAACGATTACAGATTGTTTTGAT
The DNA here is from genome assembly GCA_022829125.1 of Lathyrus tuberosus. NCBI lineage: Eukaryota > Viridiplantae > Streptophyta > Magnoliopsida > Fabales > Fabaceae > Lathyrus > Lathyrus tuberosus. The sequence continues at coordinate 3,654,675 of JALAZF010000438.1, forward strand.
GAGTCAATGAAGGTGTTAATATCAGAAGATGCAATGGATTAGAGGTTTTGGTATGTTGGTTCAGTATGAAGTTTTGAGAGTGAATGATTGGGCATCGTTAATGGTGGTTCTCAGAGAGAAAAGTGTGAACTCAAATTGTACGAAGGTAAGGATTTGAGGTTTGGATCTGCTAAGTAAGCAGGAGAACTTTTAGGAAGTGAAACTAAGATGTTGTTATGTTCGTGATGATAGTTTTCTAGAAATTGGCAAGAAGGACACAGTGATGAGCTACCGGTTGTGCGTGATTTTCAGATGTATTCCCGGATGGAATATTGGATGTTAGCATTAGAGGTACCCGAACTGATAGAGTAGTTGGAAGATTTACTGGAAAGGAGAATTGTGAGGCCAAGTGTGTCGTCTTGGAGAGCTTCAGTGTTGTTAGTAACAAAAAGGAAGGATGATTGACCAAAATAACAAGCATGATGTGAATAATGGTATTGAGACTATGGAAAGCCAAACTTAGAGTTCCGAAGAGGTTTGGAGTTTTTGGAATTTTAGAGCATTAATGGAAATTTTGAGAAAACCTTAAGTGTGGATGTACTATTTGAGAGTTCTTTTGGATTGGTTGTTGCTACATGTTGGGATTTATGGAATTTGGACGGTTAAGAGAAGAAATTGTGTATGGATTACTGACAGTTGAATAAGGTAATGGTGGAGAATAAGTGTCCACTTTCAGGAATAGATGACTGTAATGGTTTGGCTGAGTTTGAGTGAACTTGCGATTGTTTGGAATGTTTGATAAGAGTGGTGAATTGTGCGAGTTAAGACTTTGATCGATTTGATGTGACTGGTTATGTTGTTATCATCGGAATAGACTGGTAATTACTCGGTTAAGCTTGTGTGTGAGTAGCCAGTTGCCTAGTGCAAGGTTTTGCAAAAGCTTTAAGAATTTATATCTTTTGGAATTTGGTTGGACATTACGAAGTACGGTGATGTTGCTTGGTGTTAGTAATGCGTCCGTAATGTTTGTGGAGTATATGAATCGTATCTTCCCTATTTAATTGGATAAGTTGTAGTGGTTTTAATTGAGGATATTCGAATCTGTTATAAACTCGGAAGAAGAACAGGTAGAGTGTTTGAGATTTGAATCACAAGTGTTGGAAAGAGACGAAGTTTTATGCTAAGTTATTCAAGTGAGAATTTGGGTTGGAAAAAGGTTAGTCTTCTTGGATATGTTATTTCAGGTAATGGTATTGTTATGGATCCATCGGAAGTGGATCTGGTTTTGCAATGAGAGGTTCCGAAGTTGGTTAAGGAGATTAGAAACTTTTGGGTTCAGTTAGTTGTTATTGCAGGCTATGGGAGACTTTGCTAAGTTCGTACTTCTGTTATTTCAGTTGGCTTGCAAAGAATGAGTCATTTGTTTTGGATGTTCGTTGTGAGTAAGTTTTGGGTGAGCCGAAGTAGAATTTGTCTACGGCTGCAGTTTTGAGTCTGCGTGATCCGGTTCAACCGTTTGTGAGATGTCTTTGATGAGTTAGTCAGTGTGTTAATGCAAGGGAGTAAAGTCGTGGCTTATGCTTTACGACAATTGAGGATTCATAAAAGGATCTATACTATTCTGGATTTGGGATTAGTCGCGGTTGTATTGTGTTGGAAAATTTGGAGGTATTATTTTTATGGTTCTCGGCTCGAAGTGTTTGGTAATCGCAAGAGTTTAGAGTACTTGGTTGGTTTGAAGGAATAGAGTATGAGACAATGAGGATGGTTGGAATTTTGATGAGTTATGACTTTAGTTGGAATTATCCTGTTGGTAAAGGTAAGGTCTTGCTTGGAAAGTTAAGTCGAAAGTTTCAGGGTATGTCTGTTTTGATGGTCAGAGAATTAGAATAATTGGAGCAGTTCCGAGACTGGTGTCTGGTGTGTGAGATAACACAGTAGAGTGTGAAGTTGGATATATTAAAAGTGAACAATGATTTTGGTGAATTGAGAAAGAGTTAGACCTTGGACGTGAAATTGGTAGTTTTGATGGTTGCGAGTAATCAGAGTGCGCAGCAGATGCGTGGTGTTGCACAATTTGTATTTGCGTGTGTGTGACTGGTAAGAGTTCATAGGTTGAACATTGGGAACATGTAGGAATGGTGAGACTATTGGACGTTTCAGAATTGAAGTGTTAGGTGAAAGGTTTAAATGTTATCCATGGGCTACTATGTAGATGGATGTTTCGGTTATATGTTCGATTGGTGAATCGTAGCATTGTGGTAGCATGGGTGTGTGACAAGGATGTTGGTATTCTGGTTTTGTTGATGTTGTTGAGATCTTGCTGTGTCGTGGAACTTTATGTTCTTGTTTGTGTTGTTGCCTCGTTTCCATTGTGTTGGTTCGAGTTCGTGTAGCTAATTCCTGTGTGGGGGATTAGGGGAGTGTTACCTACGGTGATGGTAACGATCTTGTTGCGTTTCGGTTCTATAGTGAACCTGTGTGTTGGTATCGTGGTTTTCCTTGAGTTGTGAGTTGGTCGTCAAGTGCATTGTATGGGCTTTGCATCTTGTAGTTGTTGTCGTATCGTGTTGTTGTAGTTGCGGTTAGCAAGGTGTTTATCTGTTGTGTTATTCGTGGTGTGCCTTTTGTTGGCATGTTGGTTTGTTCGGCGGATGCGAGAGTCGTGTCCGGAGTTGTTCGTCTCGGTTAGATTTTCGAGGACGAAAATGTCTAAGTGGGGGAGAATTGTAACGCCCCAGTTTTTGTGAGTTTTATTTAATCGAGTTTAGTTGATTATTTTATTATTATATTATTTTATTTTCGACTTTTATTTAGAAAAATGTTATTTTTCATCGTTATTATGTTTTATCGCATTTTGAGAGCGTTTGCGGGATATTTGAGTGTAGGGGTATTTTGGTCTTTTTGGGTGGCTAGATATTTTGATTTTGTATAAAAGTAGAAAAATAGTAAGAAAGAGGGAGAAAAAGAAAAGAAAACAGAAAAATAGAAAGAGAAGAGAAGAGAAAAGAGAAGGAAAGAAGGGAGAAGAGGAAAAGAGAGGAAAGTCGAGAAAACTCCGTCTAAAGCGCGAATAATCGGGTAAGGGTGAGAAGTTTCAATTATATCTCGCTTGTGTATGTATATGTGTATGTTTTGTGTGAATATTTTGGTTGGTTTTTATATGTTTCCGTTTATGCCGTATCGGACGAAATCGATAGAAACCGATGTTTCTACGGTCGGAAAGTCGTATAAATACATGTGTTGGTTGGTTATATGTTTGTGAGCTGCTGTTTGAAGTTTCACGAAGTTTGGTTATGTTTCGGTTAGTTTTCGGTATGTTTCCGTTGTTGTTTCCGTTTAGGTCGAATTATAGGAAATTGATAGAAAACGATGTTTTCACGGTTAGAATTCGAAATAAATTACGTAGTTGTATCGAGGAAGGTTAGGTCGTCGTATATCGTGCTTTTTATTCGATTTGGCGAGGTTTGAAAATTCTGGTTTTTGAACGGTTGAAATTTAATCGAAAAATCGAACGTCATAGAAATTTCGTTTAAGTGTTCTAAATTGTTCTTATGTATTTGGTGTTTATGAGTATATGTTTGTTTCGGTGAAAATGTTCGATTTAGTCGAGTTTTTGGGTGTTTCGGGAAAAGGACAGCATAGTTGTAATTTGAAAAATCTGGTTTTTTTGTGAAAAACAGGGTTAGGGATCGATACCTAATCCCAGGGATCGATCCCTACTGTGAAAATTGGAAAAAATGGGATTTTACTACAGCAGGGATCGATACATGCGAGTTAGGGATCGATGCCTACTGTGCTGAAACAGAAAATCTGGTTTTTCGGGGAAACTTCGGAAATTCATATCTTTTGATCCGTAACTCGGATTGGGACGTTCTTTATACCGTTGGAAAGCTAATGAAAAGCTCTTTCTATTAAAAATGGTTTGGAGGGTAAAAGATGATTTAATTAATTCGTGTTTTTGGGAAAATAGTCGAGTTGTCGGGTTTGTATCGCGTTAAATGCGCACGGTTGAGGTTTTACCGTGTGTTGTGCTTTTGTTATGTAACGTGGAGCTTTTATGTGGTTTATATGATGTGAATATACATGATGGATGTGTATGACTTGTGTGATGATTCTTTGATGATAATTGGTTGTTGTGGAATACTTTGTTGATGGTTTGTGGTCGTTGGGCATTGTTATATATCACTTTGGTTGTGATTGATATGCATGATTATTATATATGCATGAACATTTATTTAGCATGAGTCGTGCATGTGTCAAGCATAATACCATGCGCTCTTGCTATTTGGATTCTATATGAATCTTTTGTACGTTCGTGTGCCTTACACACTATGGGACGATAGCGACGTTACAACTGATCGTGTGCTTGATGATAAGTGGAAGCGATCGGATTGTGTGCCTGATCCATATAGGAGGAAGCAATCCATAAACGTCGTGTGCTTGATGATAAGTGGAAGCGACGGGGAACATCGTATGCCCGACGGGGAGTTACTCTATGTAACGAGCGATGATTCCAAGAGTTCCTGGGGGACTAATGTATCACCAATTGAGTCGGTACCGCATTTGCATCTATATAGAGTCGTTGGTCGATCTCTATGGTATGCATTGATCATCTTTTGTATATTTGCATTGATGAATGAATATGGAAAAGTATGCTTTGTGGAAGTATGGAATTAATGGAATATGCATGATTATATGCTTGGTTTCGTATAGATATATACATTGTGATGTATATGAGTGAGTTGTGATGAATGGTGGTGTGAATTGTGAAGGGATGTGTTATGTGTGGAAAATCATGATTCGATTTATTATGTGTGATATATTATGTATTGGTGCCATGCTATATGTGTTAGTATGTGATGTATGCGGTGAGAAATATTACATATGTGAATTATCTGTGTTGTGGCATATTATTATGCAAACTTGTTATAGTTGTTATTTCTCACCCTTCTGCTGGAATATGCTTTTTATGGCATAGTGCAGATTGTCAGCTTTAGAGGCTTGGAGGCTTTTGTGGAGATTAGTCCTCCGTTCCGTTGTCGTTCGTGGTGTCTGCTCTGATACGTAGCACGGGAGTCGGGGAACGTTTTGTTATATGTATATAATTGTTGAATATATTTTGTATTTATATTTTGATGTTCTAAAACCATTTATTTGTAAAACAAGTCAGTTATGGATCTTTCCGCTTTATTCCATAATTGACCATCCTTTTGTAAGGAAAAGTTTCTCTTTGTGTTATGTATCAAAAATGTTGAGCAGGGATTGTATTTTATTTCTTTAAATGTGGCATCCCTGTTTCTGTCGGAAAAATAAAATTTTAGTTACTCTGATATTTATTATGTGTTATTTATTTTGCGATGGGAATTGGGGTGTTACAGCCTTCGGCCGTCCTCGCGTTACCCTTTGTTTGAAAGTCTACCTTCGGCTTAGTCTTTCTTTTCGAGTTCGCCTTCGGCCGTCCTCGTATTATTTTGTTGTTGGAAAGTCCACCTACGGCTTGGTCTTTCTTTTCGAGTTCGTATTCGGCCGTTCTCGTGTTACCCTTTTTTTGAAAGTCCACCTACTGCTTGGTTTTTCTTTTTCGAGTTCGCCTTGGGTCGTCCTCTTATTACCTTGGGTTTGAAAGTCCACCATCTGCTTGGTCTTTCTTTTCGAGTTCGCCTTCGGTCGTCCTCGTGTTACCCTTTGTGTGAAAGTTTACCTTCGACTTGGTCTTTCTTTTTCGAGTTCGCCTTCGGCCATCGTCGTATTATCTTGGGTTTGAAAGTCCACCTTCGGCTTGGTCTTTCTTTTCGAGTTCTCCTTCGGCCGTCCTATTGTTACCCTTTGTTTGAAAGTCCACCTTCGGCTTGGTATTCCTTTTTCTAGTTCACCTTCGGTCATCCTTGTATTATCTTGGGTTTGAAAGTCCACCTTCGGCTTGGTATTTCTTTTCGAGTTCGCCTTCGGTCGTCCTCGTGTTACCCTTTGTTTGAAAGTCCACCTTCGGCTTGCCCTTTCTTTTTTGAGGTCGCCTTCGGCCGTCCTCGTATTATCTTGGGTTTGAAAGTCCAACTTCGGCTTGGTCTTTCTTTTCGAGTTCTCCTTCGGACGTCTTCGTATTATCCTGGGGTTTGAAACCCCACCTTCATCTTGGTCTTTCTTTTCGAGTTCGCCTTCGGCCGTCCTCGCGTTACCCTTTGTTTGAAAGTCTACCTTCGGCTTAGTCTTTCTTTTCGAGTTTGCCTTCGGCCGTCCTCGTATTATTTTTTTGTTGGAAAGTCCACCTACAGCTTGGTCTTTCTTTTCGAGTTCGCATTCGGCAGTTCTCGTGTTACCCTTTTTTTGAAAGTCTACCTTCGGATTGGTTTTTCTTTTTCGAGTTCGCATTGGGTCGTCCACTTATTACCCTGGGTTTGAAAGTCCACCATCGGCTTGGTCTTTCTTTTGGAGTTCGCCTTCGGCCGTCCTTGGGTTACCCTTTGTGTGAAAGTCTACCTTCGACTTGGTCTTTCTTTTTCGAGTTTGCCTTAGGCCATCGTCGTATTATATTGGGTTTGAAAGTCCACCTTCGGCTTGGTCTTTCTTTTCGAGTTCGCCTTTGGTTGTCCTCGCGTTACCCTTTATTTGAAAGCCTACCTTCGGCTCAGTCTTTCTTTTCGTGTTCTCCTTCGACCGTTCTCGTATTATTTTGTTGTTTGAAAGTCCACCTTCGGCTTGGTCTTTCTTTCCGAGTTCGCCTTCGGCCGTCCTCGTGTTACCCTTTGTTTGAAAGTCAACCTTGGGCTTGGTCTTTCTTTTTCGAGTTCGCCTTCGGTCGTCCTCGTATTATCTTGGGTTTGAAAGTCCACCTTCAGCTTGGTCTTTCATTTCGAGTTCGCCTTCGGCCATCCTCGTGTTATCCTTTGTTTGAAAGTCCACCTTTGGCTTCCTCTTTCTTTTCGAGTTCGCCTTCGGCTGTCCTCGTATTATTTTGTTGTTTGAAAGTCCACCATCGGATTGGTCTTTCTTTTTCGAGTTCGCCTTCGGCCGTCCTCGTATTATCTTTGGTTTGAAAGTCCACCTTCGGCTTGGTCTTTCTTTTCGAGTTCTCCTTCGGCCGTCTTCGTATTATCCAGGGGTTTGAAAGTCCATCTTAGACATGGTCTTTCTTTTCGAGTTCGCCTTCGGCCGTCCTCGCGTTACCCTTTGTTTGAAAGTCTACCTTCGGCTTAGTCTTTCTTTTCGAGTTCGCCTTCGGCCGTCCTCGTATTATTTTGTTGTTGGAAAGTCCACCTACGGCTTGGTCTTTCTTTTCGAGTTCGTATTCGGCCGTTCTCGTGTTACCCTTTTTTTGAAAGTCCACCTACTGCTTGGTTTTTCTTTTTCGAGTTCGCCTTGGGTCGTCCTCTTATTACCTTGGGTTTGAAAGTCCACCATCTGCTTGGTCTTTCTTTTCGAGTTCGCCTTCGGTCGTCCTCGTGTTACCCTTTGTGTGAAAGTTTACCTTCGACTTGGTCTTTCTTTTTCGAGTTTGCCTTCGGCCATCGTCGTATTATCTTGGGTTTGAAAGTCCACCTTCGGCTTGGTCTTTCTTTTCGAGTTCTCCTTCGGCCGTCCTATTGTTACCCTTTGTTTGAAAGTCCACCTTCGGCTTGGTATTCCTTTTTCTAGTTCACCTTCGGTCATCCTTGTATTATCTTGGGTTTGAAAGTCCACCTTCGGCTTGGTATTTCTTTTCGAGTTCGCCTTCGGTCGTCCTCGTGTTACCCTTTGTTTGAAAGTCCACCTTCGGCTTGCCCTTTCTTTTTTGAGGTCGCCTTCGGCCGTCCTCGTATTATCTTGGGTTTGAAAGTCCACCTTCGGCTTGGACTTTCTTTTCGAGTTCGCCTTTGGCCGTCCTCGTGTTACCCTTTGTTTGAAAGTCCACCTTCGGCTTGGTCTTTTTTTTCTAGGTCGCCTTCGGCCGTCCTCGTATTATCTTGGGTTTAAAAGTGCACCTTCGGCTTGGTCTTTCTTTTCGAGTTCGCCTTTGACCGTCCTCATGTTACCCTTTGATTGAAAGTCCACCTTCAGCTTGGTCTTTCTTTTTCGAGTTTGTCTTCGGCCGTCCTCGTATTATCTAGGGTTTGAAAGCCCACCTTCGGCTTGGTCTTTCTTTTCAAGTTCGCCTTCAGTCGTCCTCGCGTTACCCTTTATTTGAAAGCCTACCTTCGGCTTAGTCTTTCTTTTCGAGTTCGCCTTCGGCCATCCTCGTATTATTTTGTTGTTTGAAAGTCCACCTTCTGCTTGGTCTTTCTTTTTAATTTCGCCTTCAGCCGTCCTCGTGTTACCCTTTGGTTTTAAAGTCCACCTTTGGCTTGGTCATTCTTTTTCGTGTTCGCCTTCGGCCGTCCTCGTCTTATCTTGGGTTTGAAAGTCCACCTTAGGCTTGGTCTTTCTTTTCGAGTTCGCCTTCGGCCGTCCTGGTGTTACCCTTTGTTTGAAACTCCACCTTTGGCTTGGTCTTTCTTTTTGAGTTCGCCTTCGGCCGTCCTCGTATTATTTTGTTATTTGAAAGTCCTCCTTCGGCTTGGTCTTTCTTTTTCGAGTTCGCTTTTGGTCGTCCTCGTATTATCTTGGGGATGAAAGTCCAGCTTTGGCTTGGTCTTTCTTTTCGAGTTCTCCTTCGGTCTTCCTCGTGTTACCCTTTGTTTGAAAGGCCACCTTCGGCTTGGTATTTCATTTTCGAGTTCTCCTTCGGCTGTCCTCCTATTATCTTGGGTTTGAAAGTCAACCTTCGGCTTGGTATTTTTTTCGAGTTCGCCTTCGGCCGTCCTCGTGTTACCCTTTGTTTGAAACTCCACCTTCGGCTTGGTCTTCCTTTTTTGAGGTTGCCTTCAGCCGTCCTCGTATTATCTTGGGTTTGAAAGTCCACCTTCGGCTTGGTCTTTCTTTTCGAGTTCTCCTTTGGCCGTCCTCGCGTTACCCTTTGTTTGAAAGTCTACCTTCGGCTTAGTCTTTCTTTTCGGGTTCGCCTTCGGCCGTCCTCGTATTATTTTGTTGTTGGAAAGTCCACCTACAGCTTGGTCTTTCTTTTCGAGTTCGCATTCGGCCGTTCTCGTGTTACCCTTTTTTTGAAAGTCCACCTTCGGCTTGGTTTTTCTTTTTCGAGTTCGTATTGGGTCGTCCACTTATTACGTTGGGTTTGAAAGTCCACCATCGGCTTGGTCTTTCTTTTCGAGTTCGCCTTCGGTCGTCCTTGTGTTACCCTTTGTTTGAAACTCCACCTTCATCTTGGTCTTTCTTTTCGAGTTCGCCTTCGGCCGTCCTCGCGTTACCCTTTGTTTGAAAGTCTACCTTTGGCTTAGTCTTTCTTTTCGAGTTTGCCTTCGGCCGTCCTCGTATTATTTTTTTGTTGGAAAGTCCACCTACAGCTTGGTCTTTCTTTTCGAGTTCGCATTCGGCAGTTCTCGTGTTACCCTTTTTTTGAAAGTCCACCTTCGGATTGGTTTTTCTTTTTCGAGTTCGCATTGGGTCGTCCACTTATTACCCTGGGTTTGAAAGTCCACCATCGGCTTGGTCTTTCTTTTGGAGTTCGCCTTCGGCCGTCCTTGGGTTACCCTTTGTGTGAAAGTCTACCTTCGACTTGGTCTTTCTTTTTCGAGTTTGCCTTAGGCCATCGTCGTATTATATTGGGTTTGAAAGTCCACCTTCGGCTTGGTCTTTCTTTTCGAGTTCGCCTTTGGTTGTCCTCGCGTTACCCTTTATTTGAAAGCCTACCTTCGGCTCAGTCTTTCTTTTCGTGTTCTCCTTCGACCGTTCTCGTATTATTTTGTTGTTTGAAAGTCCACCTTCGGCTTGGTCTTTCTTTCCGAGTTCGCCTTCGGCCGTCCTCGTGTTACCCTTTGTTTGAAAGTCAACCTTTGGCTTGGTCTTTCTTTTTCGAGTTCGCCTTCGGTCGTCCTCGTATTAACTTGGGTTTGAAAGTCCACCTTCAGCTTGGTCTTTCATTTCGAGTTCACCTTCGGCCATCCTCGTGTTATCCTTTGTTTGAAAGTCCACCTTTGGCTTCCTCTTTCTTTTCGAGTTCGCCTTCGGCTGTCCTCGTATTATTTTGTTGTTTGAAAGTCCACCATCGGATTGGTCTTTCTTTTTCGAGTTCGCCTTCGGCCGTCCTCGTATTATCTTTGGTTTGAAAGTCCACCTTCGGCTTGGTCTTTCTTTTCGAGTTCTCCTTCGGCCGTCTTCGTATTATCCAGGGGTTTGAAAGTCCATCTTAGACATGGTCTTTCTTTTCGAGTTCGCCTTCGGCCGTCCTCGCGTTACCCTTTGTTTGAAAGTCTACCTTCGGCTTAGTCTTTCTTTTCGAGTTCGCCTTCGGCCGTCCTCGTATTATTTTGTTGTTGGAAAGTCCACCTACGGCTTGGTCTTTCTTTTCGAGTTCGTATTCGGCCGTTCTCGTGTTACCCTTTTTTTGAAAGTCCACCTACTGCTTGGTTTTTCTTTTTCGAGTTCGCCTTGGGTCGTCCTCTTATTACCTTGGGTTTGAAAGTCCACCATCTGCTTGGTCTTTCTTTTCGAGTTCGCCTTCGGTCGTCCTCGTGTTACCCTTTGTGTGAAAGTTTACCTTCGACTTGGTCTTTCTTTTTCGAGTTCGCCTTCGGCCATCGTCGTATTATCTTGGGTTTGAAAGTTCACCTTCGGCTTGGTCTTTCTTTTCGAGTTCTCCTTCGGCCGTCCTATTGTTACCCTTTGTTTGAAAGTCCACCTTCGGCTTGGTATTCCTTTTTCTAGTTCACCTTCGGTCATCCTTGTATTATCTTGGGTTTGAAAGTCCACCTTCGGCTTGGTATTTGTTTTCGAGTTCGCCTTCGGTCGTCCTCGTGTTACCCTTTGTTTGAAAGTCCACCTTCGGCTTGCCCTTTCTTTTTTGAGGTCGCCTTCGGCCGTCCTCGTATTATCTTGGGTTTGAAAGTCCACCTTCGGCTTGGACTTTCTTTTCGAGTTCGCCTTTGGCCGTCCTCGTGTTACCCTTTGTTTGAAAGTCCACCTTCGGCTTGGTCTTTTTTTTCTAGGTCGCCTTCGGCCGTCCTCGTATTATCTTGGGTTTAAAAGTCCACCTTCGGCTTGGTCTTTCTTTTCGAGTTCGCCTTTGACCGTCCTCATGTTACCCTTTGATTGAAAGTCCACCTTCGGCTTGGTCTTTCTTTTTCGAGTTTGTCTTCGGCCGTCCTCGTATTATCTAGGGTTTGAAAGCCCACCTTCGGCTTGGTCTTTCTTTTCAAGTTCGCCTTCAGTCGTCCTCGCGTTACCCTTTATTTGAAAGCCTACCTTCGGCTTAGTCTTTCTTTTCGAGTTCGCCTTCGGCCATCCTCGTATTATTTTTTTGTTTGAAAGTCCACCTTCTGCTTGGTCTTTCTTTTTAATTTCGCCTTCAGCCGTCCTCGTGTTACCCTTTGGTTTTAAAGTCCACCTTTGGCTTGGTCATTCTTTTTCGTGTTCGCCTTCGGCCGTCCTCGTATTATCTTGGGTTTGAAAGTCCACCTTCGGCTTGGTCTTTCTTTTCGAGTTCGCCTTTGGCCGTCCTGGTGTTACCCTTTGTTTGAAACTCCACCTTTGGCTTGGTCTTTCTTTTTGAGTTCGCCTTCGGCCGTCCTCGTATTATTTTGTTATTTGAAAGTCCTCCTTCGGCTTGGTCTTTCTTTTTCGAGTTCGCCTTTGGTCGTCCTCGTATTATCTTGGGTTTGAAAGTCCAGCTTTGGCTTGGTCTTTCTTTTCGAGTTCTCCTTCGGTCTTCCTCGTGTTACCCTTTGTTTGAAAGGCCACCTTCGGCTTGGTATTTCATTTTCGAGTTCTCCTTCGGCTGTCCTCCTATTATCTTGGGTTTGAAAGTCAACCTTCGGCTTGGTATTTTTTTCGAGTTCGCCTTCGGCCGTCCTCGTGTTACCCTTTGTTTGAAACTCCACCATCGGCTTGGTCTTTCTTTTTTGAGGTTGCCTTCAGCCGTCCTCGTATTATCTTGGGTTTGAAAGTCCACCTTCGGCTTGGTCTTTCTTTTCGAGTTCTCCTTTGGCCGTCCTCGCGTTACCCTTTGTTTGAAAGTCTACCTTCGGCTTAGTCTTTCTTTTCGGGTTCGCCTTCGGCCGTCCTCGTATTATTTTGTTGTTGGAAAGTCCACCTACAGCTTGGTCTTTCTTTTCGAGTTCGCATTCGGCCGTTCTCGTGTTACCCTTTTTTTGAAAGTCCACCTTCGGCTTGGTTTTTCTTTTTCGAGTTCGTATTGGGTCGTCCACTTATTACGTTGGGTTTGAAAGTCCACCATCGGCTTGGTCTTTCTTTTCGAGTTCGCCTTCGGTCGTCCTTGTGTTACCCTTTGTGTGAAAGTCTACCTTCGACTTGGTCTTTCTTTTTCGAGTTTGCCTTGGGCCATCGTCGTATTATCTTGGGTTTGAAAGTCCACCTTCGGCTTGGTATTTCTTTTCGAGTTCGCCTTCGGCCGTCCTCGTGTTACCCTTTGTGTGAAAGTCTACCTTCGACTTGGTCTTTCTTTTTCGAGTTTGCCTTCGGCCATCGTCGTATTATCTTGGGTTTGAAAGTCCACCTTCGGCTTAGTCTTTCATTTCGAGTTCTCCTTCGGCCGTCCTCGTGTTACCCTTTGTTTGAAAGTCCACCATCGGCTTGGTATTCCTTTTTCTAGTTCGCCTTCGGCCGTCCTCGTATTATCTTGGGTTTGAAAGTCCACCTTCAGCTTGGTATTTCTTTTCGAGTTCGCCTTCGGCCGTCCTCATGTTACCCTTTGTTTGAAAGTCCACCTTCGGCTTAGTATTCCTTTTTCTAGTTCGCCTTCGGTCGTCCTCGTATTATCTTGGGTTTGAAAGTCCACCTTCAGCTTGGTATTTCTTTTCGAGTTCTCCTTCAGCCGTCCTCGTGTTACCCTTTGTTTAAAATTCCACCTTCGAATTGGCCTTTCTTTTTTGAGGTCGCCTTCGACCGTCCTCGTATTATCTTGGGTTTAAAATTCCACCTTCAGCTTGGTCTTTCTTTTCGAGTTCTCCTTTGGCCATCCTCGTGTTACCCTTTGTTTGAAAGTCCACCTTCGGCTTGGTCTTTCTTTTTCTAGGTCGCCTTCGGCCGTCCTCGTATTATCTTGGGTTTGAAAGTCCACCTTCGGCTTGGTCTTTCTTTTCGAGTTCGCCTTTGACCGTCCTCATGTTACCCTTTGATTGAAAGTCCACCTTCGGCTTGGTCTTTCTTTTTCGAGTTTATCTTCGGCCGTCCTCGTATTATCTAGGGTTTGAAAGCCCACCTTCGGCTTGGTCTTTCTTTTCAAGTTCGCCTTCAGTCGTCCTCGCGTTACCCTCTATTTGAAAGCCTACCTTCGGCTTAGTCTTTCTTTTCAAGTTCGCCTTCGCCCGTCCTCGTATTATTTTGATGTTTGAAAGTCCACCTTCTGCTTGGTCTTTCTTTTTAATTTCGCCTTCGGCCGTCCTCGTGTTACCCTTTGGTTTGAAAGTCCACCTTTGGCTTGGTCATTCTTTTTCGTGTTCGCCTTCGGCCGTCCTCGTATTATCTTGGGTTTGAAAGTCCACCTTCGGCTTGGTCTTTCTTTTCGAGTTCGCCTTCGGCCGTCCTCGTGTTACCCTTTGTTTGAAACTCCACCTTTGGCTTGGTCTTTCTTTTTGAGTTCGCCTTCGGCCGTCCTCGTATTATTTTGTTATTTGAAAGTCCACCTTCGGCTTGGTCTTTCTTTTTCGAGTTCGCCTTTGGTCGTCCTCATATTATCTTGGGTTTGAAAGTCAACCTTTGGCTTGGTCTTTCTTTTTCGAGTTCTCCTTCGGCCATCCTCATATTATCTTGGGTTTGAAAGTGCACCTTCGGCTTGGTCTTTCTTTTCGAGTTCTCCTTCGTTCTTCCTCGTGTTACCCTTTGTTTGAAAGTCCACCTTCGGCTTGGTATTTCATTTTCGAGTTCTCCTTCGGCCGTCCTCGTATTATCTTGGGTTTGAAAGTCAACCTTCGGCTTGGTATTTCTTTTCGAGTTCGCCTTCGGCCGTCCTCGTGTTACCCTTTGTTTGAAAGTACACCTTCGGCTTGGTCTTTCATTTTTGAGGTTGCCTTCAACCGTCCTCGTATTATCATGGGTTTGAAAGTCCACGTTCGGCTTGGTCTTTCTTTTCGAGTTCTCCTTTGGCCATCCTCGTGTTACCCTTTGTTTGAAAGTCCACCTTCGGCTTGGTCTTTCTTTTTCTAGGTCGCCTTCGGCTGTCCTCGAATTATCTTGGGTTTGAAAGTCCACCTTCGGTTTGGTCTTTCTTTTCGAGTTCGCCTTTGGGAATCCTCGTGTTACCCTTTGTTTGAAAGTCCACCTTCGGCTTGGTATTTTTTTTTCTAGGTCGCCTTCGGCCGTCCTCGTATTATCTTGGGTTTGAAAGTCCACCTTCGGCTTGGTATTTCTTTTCGAGTTCGCCTTCGGCCGTCCTCGTGTTACCCTTTGTTTGAAATTCCACCTTCGACTTGGCCTTTCTTTTTTGAGGTCGCCTTCGGCCGTCCTCGTATTATCTTGGGTTTGAAAGTCCACCTTCAGCTTTGTCTTTCTTTTCGAGTTCGCCTTTGGCCATCCTCGTGTTACCCTTTGTTTGAAAGTCCACCTTCGGCTTGGTCTTTCTTTTTCTAGGTCGCCTTCGGCCATCCTCGTATTATCTTGGGTTTAAAAGTCCACCTTTGGTTTGGTCTTTCTTTTCGAGTTCGCCTTTGACCGTCCTCATGTTACCCTTTAATTGAAAGTCCACCTTCGGCTTGGTCTTTCTTTTTCGAGTTTGTCTTCGGCCGTCCTCGTATTATCTAGGGTTTGAAAGCCCACCTTCGGCTTGGTCTTTCTTTTCAAGTTCTCCTTCAGTCGTCCTCGCGTTACCCTTTATTTGAAAGCCTACCTTCGGCTTAGTCTTTCTTTTCGAGTTCGCCTTCGGTTGTCCTCGTATTATTTTGATGTTTGAAAGTCCACCTTCTGCTTGGTTTTTCTTTTTAATTTCGCCTTCGGCCATCCTCCTGTTACCCTTTGGTTTGAAAGTCCACCTTTGGCTTGGTCATTCTTTTTCGTGTTCGCCTTCGACCGTCCTCGTATTATCTTGGGTTTGAAAGTCCACCTTCAGCTTGGTCTTTCTTTTCGAGTTCTCCTTCGGTCCTCCTCGTGTTACCCTTTGTTTGAAAGTCCACCTTCGGCTTGGTCTTTCTTTTTCTAGGTCGCCTTCGGCCATCCTCGTATTATCTTGGGTTTAAAAGTCCACCTTTGGTTTGGTCTTTCTTTTCGAGTTCGCCTTTGATCGTCCTCATGTTACCCTTTAATTGGAAGTCCACCTTCGGCTTGGTCTTTCTTTTTCGAGTTTGTCTTCGGCCGTCCTCGTATTATCTAGGGTTTGAAAGCCCACCTTCGGCTTGGTCTTTCTTTTCAAGTTCTCCTTCAGTCGTCCTCGCGTTACCATTTATTTGAAAGCCTACCTTCGGCTTAGTCTTTCTTTTCGAGTTCGCCTTCGGCTGTCCTCGTATTATTTTGATGTTTGAAAGTCCACCTTCTGCTTGGTTTTTCTTTTTAATTTCGCCTTCGGCCGTCCTCGTGTTACCCTTTGGTTTGAAAGTCCACTTTTGGCTTGGTCATTCTTTTTCGTGTTCGACTTCGGCCATCCTCGTATTATCTTGGGTTTGAAAGTCCACCTTCGGCTTGGTCTTTCTTTTCGAGTTCGCCTTCGGCCGTCCTCGTGTTACCCTTTATTTGAAACTCCACCTTTGGCTTGGTCTTTCTTTTCGAGTTCGCCTTCGGCCGTCTTCGTATTATTTTATTATTTGAAAGTCCACCTTCGGCTTGGTCTTTCGTTTTCGAGTTCGCCTTTGGTCGTCCTCATATTATCTTGGGTTTTAAAGTCAACCTTTGGCTTGGTGTTTCTTTTTCGAGTTCGCCTTCGGCCATCCTCGTATTATCTTAGGTTTGAAAGTCCACCTTCGGCTTGGTCTTTCTTTTCGAGTTCTCCTTCGGTCTTCCTCGTGTTACCCTTTGTTTGAAAGTCCACCTTCGGCTTGGTATTTCTTTTCGAGTTCTCCTTCGGCCGTCCTCGTATTATCTTGGGTTTGAAAGTCAACCTTCGGCTTGGTATTTCTTTTCGAGTTCGCCTTCGGCCGTCCTCGTGTTACCCTTTGTTTGAAAGTACACCATCGGCTTGGTCTTTCTTTTTTGAGGTTGCCTTCAGCCGTCCTCGTATTATCATGGGTTTGAAAGTCCACCTTCGGATTGGTCTTTCTTTTCGAGTTCTCCTTTGGCCATCCTCGTGTTACCCTTTGTTTGAAAGTCCACCTTCGGCTTGGTCTTTCTTTTTCTAGGTCGCCTTCGGCCGTCCTCGTGTTACCCTTTGGTTTGAAAGTCCACCTTTGGCTTGGTCATTCTTTTTCGTGTTCGCCTTCGGCCGTCCTCGTATTATCTTGGGTTTGAAAGTCCACCTTCGACTTGGTCTTTCTTTTCGAGTTCGCCTTTGGGTATCCTCGTGTTACCCTTTGTTTGAAAGTCCACCTTCGGCTTGGTCTTTCTTTTTCTAGGTCACCTTCGGCCGTCCTCGTATTATCTTGGGTTTGAAAGTCCACCTTCGGCTTGGTCTTTCTTTTCGAGTTCTCCTTCGGTCTTCCTCGTGTTACCCTTAGTTTGAAAGTCCACCTTCGGCTTGGTATTTCATTTTCGAGTTCTCCTTCGGCCGTCCTCGTATTATCTTGGGTTTGAAAGTCAACCTTCGGCTTGGTATTTCTTTTCGAGTTCGCCTTCGGCCGTCCTCGTGTTACCCTTTGTTTGAAAGTACACCTTTGGCTTGGTCTTTCTTTTTTGAGGTTGCCTTCAGCCGTCCTCGTATTATCTTGGGTTTGAAAGTCCACCTTCGGCTTGGTCTTTCTTTTCGAGTTCGCCTTTGGGCATCCTCGTGTTACCCTTTGTTTGAAAGTCCACCTTCGGCTTGGTATTTCTTTTTCTAGGTCGCCTTCGGCCGTCCTCGTATTATCTTGGGTTTGAAAGTCCACCTTCGGCTTGGTATTTCTTTTCGTGTTCGCCTTCGGCCGTCATCGCTTGGGTTTGAAAGTCCACCTTTGGCTTGGTATTTCTTTTCGAGTTCGCCTTCGGCCGTCCTCGTGTTACCCTTTGTTTGAAATTCCACCTTCGACTTGGCATTTCTTTTTTGAGGTCGCCTTCGGCCGTCCTCGTATTATCTTGGGTTTGAAAGTCCACCTTCAGCTTTGTCTTTCTTTTCGAGTTCGCCTTTGGCCATCCTCGTGTTACCCTTTGTTTGAAAGTCCACCTTCGGCTTGGTCTTTCTCTTTCTAGGTCGCCTTCGGCCGTCCTCGTATTATCTTGGGTTTAAAAGTCCACCTTTGGTTTGGTCTTTCTTTTCGAGTTCGCCTTTGACCGTCCTCATGTTACCCTTTGATTGAAAGTCCACCTTCGGCTTGGTCTTTCTTTTCGAGTTCTCCTTCGTTCTTCCTCGTGTTACCCTTTGTTTGAAAGTCCACCTTCGGCTTGGTATTTCATTTTCGAGTTCTCCTTCGGCCGTCCTCGTATTATCTTGGGTTTGAAAGTCAACCTTCGGCTTGGTATTTCTTTTCGAGTTCGCCTTCGGCCGTCCTCGTGTTACCCTTTGTTTGAAAGTACACCTTCGGCTTGGTCTTTCTTTTTTGAGGTTGCCTTCAGCCGTCCTCGTATTATCATGGGTTTGAAAGTCTACCTTCGCCTTGGTCTTTCTTTTCGAGTTCTCCTTTGGCCATCCTCGTGTTACCCTTTGTTTGAAAGTCCACCTTTGGCTTGGTCTTTCTTTTTCTAGGTCGCCTTCGGCCGTCCTCGTATTATCTTGGGGTTGAAAGTCCACCTTCAGCTTTATCTTTCTTTTCGAGTTCGCCTTTGGGTATCCTCGTGTTACCCTTTGTTTGAAAGTCCACCTTCGGCTTGGTCTTTCTTTTTCTAGGTCGCCTTCGGCCGTCCTCGTATTATCTTGGGTTTGAAAGTCCACCTTCGGCTTGGTCTTTCTTTTCGAGTTCTCCTTCGTTCTTCCTCGTGTTACCCTTTGTTTGAAAGTCCACCTTCGGCTTGGTATTTCATTTTCGAGTTCTCCTTCGGCCGTCCTCGTATTATCTTGGGTTTGAAAGTCAACCTTCGGCTGGGTATTTGTTTTCGAGTTCGCCTTCGGCCGTCCTCGTATTATCTTGGGTTTGAAAGTCCACCTTCAGCTTTGTCTTTCTTTTCGAGTTTGCCTTTGGCCATCCTCGTGTTACCCTTTGTTTGAAAGTCCACCTTCGGCTTGGTCTTTCTTTTTCTAGGTCGCCTTCGGCCGTCCTCGTATTATCTTGGGTTTAAAAGTCCACCTTTGGTTTGGTCTTTCTTTTCGAGTTCGCCTTTGGCCGTCCTCATGTTACCCTTTAATTGAAAGTCCACCTTCGGCTTGGTCTTTCTTTTTCGAGTTTGTCTTCGGCCGTCCTCGTATTATCTAGGGTTTGAAAGCCCACCTTCGGCTTGGTCTTTCTTTTCAAGTTCTCCTTCAGTCGTCCTCGCGTTACCCTTTATTTGAAAGCCTACCTTCGGCTTAGTCTTTCTTTTCGAGTTCGCCTTCGGCTGTCCTCGTATTATTTTAATGTTTGATAGTCCACCTTCTGCTTGGTTTTTCTTTTTAATTTCGCCTTCGGCCGTCCTCGTGTTACCCTTTGGTTTGAAAGTCCACTTTTGGCTTGGTCATTCTTTTTCGTGTTCGACTTCGGCCATCCTCGTATTATCTTGGGTTTGAAAGTCCACCTTCGGCTTGGTCTTTCTTTTCGAGTTCGCCTTCGGCCGTCCTCGTGTTACCCTTTGTTTGAAAGTCCACCTTTGGCTTGGTCTTTCTTTTCGAGTTCGCCTTCGGCCGTCCTCGTATTATTTTGTTATTTGAAAGTCCACCTTCGGCTTGGTCTTTCTATTTCGAGTTCGCCTTTGGTCGTCCTCATATTATCTTGGGTTTTAAAGTCAACCTTTGGCTTGGTGTTTCTTTTTCGAGTTCGCCTTCGGCCTTCCTCATATTATCTTGGGTTTGAAAGTCCACCTTAGGCTTGGTCTTTCTTTTCGAGTTCTCCTTCGGTCTTCCTCGTGTTACCCTTTGTTTGAAAGTCCACCTTCGGCTTGGTATTTCTTTTCGAGTTCGCCTTCGGCCGTCCTCGTGTTACCCTTTGTTTGAAAGTACACCTTTGGCTTGGTCTTTCTTTTTTGAGTTTGCCTTCAGCCGTCCTCGTATTATCATGGGTTTGAAAGTCCACCTTCGCCTTGGTCTTTCTTTTCGAGTTCTCCTTTGGCCATCCTCGTGTTACCCTTTGTTTGAAAGTCCACCTTCTGCTTGGTCTTTCTTTTTCTAGGTTGCCTTCGGCCGTCCTCGTATTATCTTGGGTTTGAAAGTCCGCCTTCAGCTTTATCTTTCTTTTCGAGTTCTCCTTTGGGTATCCTCGTGTTACCCTTTGTTTGAAAGTCCACCTTCGGCTTGGTCTTTCTTTTTCTAGGTCGCCTTCGGCCGTCCTCGTATTATCTTGGGTTTAAAAGTCCACCTTCAGCTTGGTCTTTCTTTTCGAGTTCTCCTTCGGTCTTCCTTGTGTTACGCTTTGTTTGAAAGTCCACCTTTGGCTTGGTATTTCATTTTCGAGTTCTCCTTCGGCCGTCCTCGTATTATCTTGGTTTTGAAAGTCAACCTTCGGCTTTGTATTTCTTTTCGAGTTCGCCTTCGGCCGTCCTCGTGTTACCCTTTGTTTGAAAGTACACCTTCGGCTTGGTCTTTCTTTTTTGAGGTTGCCTTCAGCCGTCCTCGTATTATCATGGGTTTGAAAGTCCACCTTCGGATTGGTCTTTCTTTTCGAGTTCTCCTTTGGCCATCCTCGTGTTACCCTTTGTTTGAAAGTCCACCTTCGGCTTGGTCTTTCTTTTTCTAGGTCGCCTTCGGCCGTCCTCGTGTTACCCTTTGGTTTGAAAGTCCACCTTTGGCTTGGTCATTCTTTTTCGTGTTCGCCTTCGGCCGTCCTCGTATTATCTTGGGTTTGAAAGTCAACCTTCGGCTTGATCTTTCTTTTCGAGTTCGCCTTTGGGTATCCTCGTGTTACCCTTTGTTTGAAAGTCCACCTTCGGCTTGGTCTTTCTTTTTCTAGGTCGCCTTCGGCCGTCCTCGTATTATCTTGGGTTTGAAAGTCCACCTTCGGCTTGGTATTTCTTTTCGAGTTCTCCTTCGGTCTTCCTCGTGTTACCCTTTGTTTGAAAGTCCACCTTCGGCTTGGTATTTCATTTTCGAGTTCTCCTTCGGCCGTCCTCGTATTATCTTGGGTTTGAAAGTCAACCTTCGGCTTGGTATTTCTTTTCGAGTTCGCCTTCGGCCGTCCTCGTGTTACCCTTTGTTTGAAAGTACACCTTCGGCTTGGTCTTTCTTTTTTGAGGTTGCCTTCAGCCGTCCTCGTATTATCATGGGTTTGAAAGTCCACCTTCGGATTGGTCTTTCTTTTCGAGTTCTCCTTTGGCCATCCTCGTGTTACCCTTTGTTTGAAAGTCCACCTTCGGCTTGGTCTTTCTTTTTCTAGGTCGCCTTCGGCCGTCCTCGTGTTACCCTTTGGTTTGAAAGTCCACCTTTGGCTTGGTCATTCTTTTTCGTGTTCGCCTTCGGCCGTCCTCGTATTATCTTGGGTTTGAAAGTCCACCTTCGGCTTGGTCTTTCTTTTTGAGTTCGCCTTTGGGTATCCTCGTGTTACCCTTTGTTTGAAAGTCCACCTTCGGCTTGGTCTTTCTTTTTCTAGGTCGCCTTCGGCCGTCCTCGTATTATCTTGGGTTTGAAAGTCCACCTTCGGCTTGGTCTTTCTTTTCGAGTTCGCCTTCGGTCTTCCTCGTGTTACCCTTTGTTTGAAAGTCCACCTTCGGCTTGGTATTTCTTTTTCTAGGTCGCCTTCGGCCGTCCTCGTATTATCTTGGGTTTGAAAGTCCACCTTCGGCTTGGTATTTCTTTTCGAGTTCGCCTTCGGCCGTCCTCGCTTGGGTTTAAAAGTCCACCTTTGGCTTGGTATTTCTTTTCGAGTTCGCCTTCGGCCGTCCTCGTGTTACCCTTTGTTTGAAATTCCACCTTCGACTTGGCATTTCTTTTTTGAGGTCGCCTTCGGCCGTCCTCGTATTATCTTGGGTTTGAAAGTCCACCTTCAGCTTTGTCTTTCTTTTCGAGTTCGCCTTTGGCCATCCTCGTGTTACCCTTTGTTTGAAAGTCCACCTTCGGCTTGGTCTTTCTCTTTCTAGGTCGCCTTCGGCCGTCCTCGTATTATCTTGGGTTTAAAAGTCCACCTTTGGTTTGGTCTTTCTTTTCGAGTTCGCCTTTGAACGTCCTCATGTTACCCTTTGATTGAAAGTCCACCTTCGGCTTGGTCTTTCTTTTTCGAGTTTGTCTTCGGCCATCCTCGTATTATCTAGGGTTTGAAAGCCCACCTTCGGCTTGGTCTTTCTTTTCAAGTTCTCCTTCAGTCGTCCTCGCGTTAACCTTTATTTGAAAGCCTACCTTCGGCTTAATCTTTCTTTTCGAGTTCGCCTTCGGCCGTCCTCGTATTATTTTGATGTTTGAAAGTCCACCTTCTGCTTGGTTTTTCATTTTAATTTCGCCTTCGGCGGTCCTCGTGTTACCCTTTGGTTTGAAAGTCCACCTTTGGCTTAGTCATTCTTTTTCGTGTTCGCCTTCGGCCGTCCTCATATTATCTTGGGTTTGAAAGTCCACCTTCGGCTTGGTCTTTCTTTTCGAGTTCGCCTTCGGTCGTCCTCGTGTTACCCTTTGTTTGAAACTCCACCTTTGGCTTGGTCTTTCTTTTCGAGTTCGCCTTCGGCCGTCCTCGTATTATTTTGTTATTTGAAATTCCACCTTCGGCTTGGTCTTTCTTTTTCGAGTTCGCCTTTGGTCGTCCTCATATTATCTTGGGTTTGAAAGTCACCCTTTGGCTTGGTCTTTCTTTTTCGAGTTCGCCTTCGGCCATCCTCATATTATCTTGGGTTTGAAAGTCCACCTTCGGCTTGGTCTTTCTTTTCGAGTTCTCCTTCGGTCTTCCTCGTGTTACCCTTTGTTTGAAAGTCCACCTTCGGCTTGGAATTTCTTTTCGAGTTCTCTTTCGGCCGTCCTCGTATTATCCTGGGTTTGAAAGTCAACCTTCGGCTTGGTCTTTCTTTTCGAGTTCGCCTTTGGGTATCCTCGTGTTACCCTTTGTTTGAAAGTCCACCTTCGGCTTGGTCTTTCTTTTTCTAGGTCGCCTTCGGCCGTCCTCGTATTATCTTGGGTTTGAAAGTCCACCTTCGGCTTGGTCTTTCTTTTCGAGTTCTCCTTCGGTCTTCCTTGTGTTACCCTTTGTTTGAAAGTCCACCTTTGGCTTGGTATTTCATTTTCGAGTTCTCCTTCGGCCGTCCTCGTATTATCTTGGTTTTGAAAGTCAACCTTCGGCTTTGTATTTCTTTTCGAGTTCGCCTTCGGCCGTCCTCGTGTTACCCTTTGTTTGAAAGTACACCTTCGGCTTGGTCTTTCTTTTTTGAGGTTGCCTTCAGACGTCCTCGTATTATCATGGGTTTGAAAGTCCACCTTCGGATTGGTCTTTCTTTTCGAGTTCTCCTTTGGCCATCCTCGTGTTACCCTTTGTTTGAAAGTCCACCTTCGGCTTGGTCTTTCATTTTCTAGGTCGCCTTCGGTCGTCCTCGTGTTACCCTTTGGTTTGAAAGTCCACCTTTGGCTTGGTCATTCTTTTTCGTGTTCGCCTTCGGCCGTCCTCGTATTATCTTGGGTTTGAAAGTCCACCTTCGGCTTGGTCTTTCTTTTCGAGTTCGCCTTTGGGTATCCTCGTGTTACCCTTTGTTTGAAAGTCCACCTTCGGCTTGGTCTTTCTTTTTCTAGGTCGCCTTCGGCCGTCCTCGTATTATCTAGGGTTTGAAAGTCCACCTTCAGCTTGGTCTTTCTTTTCGAGTTCTCCTTCGGTCTTCCTCGTGTTACCCTTTGTTTGAAATTCCACCTTCGACTTGGTATTTCATTTTCGAGTTCTCCTTCGGCCGTCCTCGTATTATCTTGGGTTTGAAAGTCAACCTTCGGCTTGGTATTTCTTTTCGAGTTCGCCTTCGGCCGTCCTCGTGTTACCCTTTGTTTGAAAGTACACCTTCGGCTTGGTCTTTCTTTTTTGAGGTTGCCTTCAGCCGTCCTCGTATTATCTTGGGTTTGAAAGTCCACCTTCGGCTTGGTCTTTCTTTTCGAGTTCGCCTTTGGGCATCCTCGTGTTACCCTTTGTTTGAAAGTCCACCTTCGGCTTCTTATTTCTTTTTCTAGGTCGCCTTCGGCCGTCCTCGTATTATCTTGGGTTTTAAAGTCCACCTTCGGCTTGGTATTTCTTTTCGAGTTCGCCTTCGGCCGTCCTCGCTTGGGTTTGAAAGTCCACCTTTGGCTTGGTATTTCTTTTCGAGTTCGCCTTCGGCCGTCCTCGTGTTACCCTTTGTTTGAAATTCCACCTTCGACTTGGCATTTCTTTTTTGAGGTCGCCTTCGGCCGTCCTCGTATTATCTTGGGTTTGAAAGTCCACCTTCACCTTTGTCTTTCTTTTCGAGTTCGCCTTTGGCCATCCTCGTGTTACCCTTTGTTTGAAAGTCCACCTTCGGCTTGGTCTTTCTCTTTCTAGGTCGCCTTCGGCCGTCCTCGTATTATCTTGGGTTTAAAAGTCCACCTTTGGTTTGGTCTTTCTTTTCAGGTTCGCCTTTGACCGTCCTCATGTCACCCTTTGATTGAAAGTCCACCTTCGGCTTGGTATTTCTTTTCAAGTTCTCCTTCAGTCGTCCTCGCGTTACCCTTTATTTGAAAGCCTACCTTCGGCTTAATCTTTCTTTTCGAGTTCGCCTTCGGTCGTCCTCGTATTATTTTGATGTTTGAAAGTCCACCTTCTGCTTGGTTTTTCATTTTAATTTCGCCTTCGGCGGTCCTCGTGTTACCCTTTGGTTTGAAAGTCCACCTTTGGCTTAGTCATTCTTTTTCGTGTTCGCCTTCGGCCGTCCTCATATTATCTTGGGTTTGAAAGTCCACCTTCGGCTTGGTCTTTCTTTTCGAGTTCGCCTTCGGTCGTCCTCGTGTTACCCTTTGTTTGAAACTCCACCTTTGGCTTGGTCTTTCTTTTCGAGTTCGCCTTCGGCCGTCCTCGTATTATTTTGTTATTTGAAATTCCACCTTCGGCTTGGTCTTTCTTTTTCGAGTTCGCCTTTGGTCGTCCTCATATTATCTTGGGTTTGAAAGTCACCCTTTGGCTTGGTCTTTCTTTTTCGAGTTCGCCTTTGGGTATCCTCGTGTTACCCTTTGTTTGAAAGTCCACCTTCGGCTTGGTCTTTCTTTTTCTAGGTCGCCTTCGGCCGTCCTCGTATTATCTTGGGTTTGAAAGTCCACCTTCGGCTTGGTCTTTCTTTTCGAGTTCTCCTTCGGTCTTCCTTGTGTTACCCTTTGTTTGAAAGTCCACCTTTGGCTTGGTATTTCATTTTCGAGTTCTCCTTCGGCCGTCCTCGTATTATCTTGGTTTTGAAAGTCAACCTTCGGCTTTGTATTTCTTTTCGAGTTCGCCTTCGGCCGTCCTCGTGTTACCCTTTGTTTGAAAGTACACCTTCGGCTTGGTCTTTCTTTTTTGAGGTTGCCTTCAGACGTCCTCGTATTATCATGGGTTTGAAAGTCCACCTTCGGATTGGTCTTTCTTTTCGAGTTCTCCTTTGGCCATCCTCGTGTTACCCTTTGTTTGAAAGTCCACCTTCGGCTTGGTCTTTCATTTTCTAGGTTGCCTTCGGTCGTCCTCGTGTTACCCTTTGGTTTGAAAGTCCACCTTTGGCTTGGTCATTCTTTTTCGTGTTCGCCTTCGGCCGTCCTCGTATTATCTTGGGTTTGAAAGTCCACCTTCGGCTTGGTCTTTCTTTTCGAGTTCGCCTTTGGGTATCCTCGTGTTACCCTTTGTTTGAAAGTCCACCTTCGGCTTGGTCTTTCTCTTTCTAGGTCGCCTTCGGCCGTCCTCGTATTATCTTGGGTTTAAAAGTCCACCTTTGGTTTGGTCTTTCTTTTCAGGTTCGCCTTTGACCGTCCTCATGTCACCCTTTGATTGAAAGTCCACCTTCGGCTTGGTATTTCTTTTCAAGTTCTCCTTCAGTCATCCTCGCGTTACCCTTTATTTGAAAGCCTACCTTCGGCTTAATCTTTCTTTTCGAGTTCGCCTTCGGTCGTCCTCGTATTATTTTGATGTTTGAAAGTCCACCTTCTGCTTGGTTTTTCATTTTAATTTCGCCTTCGGCGGTCCTCGTGTTACCCTTTGGTTTGAAAGTCCACCTTTGGCTTAGTCATTCTTTTTCGTGTTCGCCTTCGGCCGTCCTCATATTATCTTGGGTTTGAAAGTCCACCTTCGGCTTGGTCTTTCTTTTCGAGTTCGCCTTCGGTCGTCCTCGTGTTACCCTTTGTTTGAAACTCCACCTTTGGCTTGGTCTTTCTTTTCGAGTTCGCCTTCGGCCGTCCTCGTATTATTTTGTTATTTGAAATTCCACCTTCGGCTTGGTCTTTCTTTTTCGAGTTCGCCTTTGGTCGTCCTCATATTATCTTGGGTTTGAAAGTCACCCTTTGGCTTGGTCTTTCTTTTTCGAGTTCGCCTTTGGGTATCCTCGTGTTACCCTTTGTTTGAAAGTCCACCTTCGGCTTGGTCTTTCTTTTTCTAGGTCGCCTTCGGCCGTCCTCGTATTATCTTGGGTTTGAAAGTCCACCTTCGGCTTGGTCTTTCTTTTCGAGTTCTCCTTCGGTCTTCCTTGTGTTACCCTTTGTTTGAAAGTCCACCTTTGGCTTGGTATTTCATTTTCGAGTTCTCCTTCGGCCGTCCTCGTATTATCTTGGTTTTGAAAGTCAACCTTCGGCTTTGTATTTCTTTTCGAGTTCGCCTTCGGCCGTCCTCGTGTTACCCTTTGTTTGAAAGTACACCTTCGGCTTGGTCTTTCTTTTTTGAGGTTGCCTTCAGACGTCCTCGTATTATCATGGGTTTGAAAGTCCACCTTCGGATTGGTCTTTCTTTTCGAGTTCTCCTTTGGCCATCCTCGTGTTACCCTTTGTTTGAAAGTCCACCTTCGGCTTGGTCTTTCATTTTCTAGGTCGCCTTCGGTCGTCCTCGTGTTACCCTTTGGTTTGAAAGTCCACCTTTGGCTTGGTCATTCTTTTTCGTGTTCGCCTTCGGCCGTCCTCGTATTATCTTGGGTTTGAAAGTCCACCTTCGGCTTGGTCTTTCTTTTCGAGTTCGCCTTTGGGTATCCTCGTGTTACCCTTTGTTTGAAAGTCCACCTTCGGCTTGGTCTTTCTTTTTCTAGGTCGCCTTCGGCCGTCCTCGTATTATCTAGGGTTTGAAAGTCCACCTTCGGCTTGGTCTTTCTTTTCGAGTTCTCCTTCGGTCTTCCTCGTGTTACCCTTTGTTTGAAATTCCACCTTCGACTTGGTATTTCATTTTCGAGTTCTCCTTCGGCCGTCCTCGTATTATCTTGGGTTTGAAAGTCAACCTTCGGCTTGGTATTTCTTTTCGAGTTCGCCTTCGGCCGTCCTCGTGTTACCCTTTGTTTGAAAGTACACCTTCGGCTTGGTCTTTCTTTTTTGAGGTTGCCTTCAGCCGTCCTCGTATTATCTTGGGTTTGAAAGTCCACCTTCGGCTTGGTCTTTCTTTTCGAGTTCGCCTTTGGGCATCCTCGTGTTACCCTTTGTTAGAAAGTCCACCTTCGGCTTCTTATTTCTTTTTCTAGGTCGCCTTCGGCCGTCCTCGTATTATCTTGGGTTTTAAAGTCCACCTTCGGCTTGGTATTTCTTTTCGAGTTCGCCTTCGGCCGTCCTCGCTTGGGTTTGAAAGTCCACCTTTGGCTTGGTATTTCTTTTCGAGTTCGCCTTCGGCCGTCCTCGTGTTACCCTTTGTTTGAAATTCCACCTTCGACTTGGCATTTCTTTTTTGAGGTCGCCTTCGGCCGTCCTCGTATTATCTTGGGTTTGAAAGTCCACCTTCACCTTTGTCTTTCTTTTCGAGTTCGCCTTTGGCCATCCTCGTGTTACCCTTTGTTTGAAAGTCCATCTTCGGCTTGGTCTTTCTCTTTCTAGGTCGCCTTCGGCCGTCCTCGTATTATCTTGGGTTTAAAAGTCCACCTTTGGTTTGGTCTTTCTTTTCAGGTTCGCCTTTGACCGTCCTCATGTCACCCTTTGATTGAAAGTCCACCTTCGGCTTGGTATTTCTTTTCAAGTTCTCCTTCAGTCGTCCTCGCGTTACCCTTTATTTGAAAGCCTACCTTCGGCTTAATCTTTCTTTTCGAGTTCGCCTTCGGTCGTCCTCGTATTATTTTGATGTTTGAAAGTCCACCTTCTGCTTGGTTTTTCTTTTTAATTTCGCCTTCGGCCGTCCTCGTGTTACCCTTTGGTTTGAAAGTCCACCTTTGGCTTAGTCATTCTTTTTCGTGTTCGCCTTCGGCCGTCCTCGTATTATCTTGGGTTTGAAAGTCCACCTTCGGCTTGGTCTTTCTTTTCGAGTTCGCCTTCGGTCGTCCTCATGTTACCCTTTGTTTGAAAGTCCACCTTCGGCTTGGTCTTTCTTTTTCTAGGTCGCCTTCGGCCGTCCTCGTATTATCTAGGGTTTGAAAGTCCACCTTCGGCTTGGTCTTTCTTTTCGAGTTCTCCTTCGGTCTTCCTCGTGTTACCCTTTGTTTGAAATTCCACCTTCGACTTGGTATTTCATTTTCGAGTTCTCCTTCGGCCGTCCTCGTATTATCTTGGGTTTGAAAGTCAACCTTCGGCTTGGTATTTCTTTTCGAGTTCGCCTTCGGCCGTCCTCGTGTTACCCTTTGTTTGAAAGTACACCTTCGGCTTGGTCTTTCTTTTTTGAGGTTGCCTTCAGCCGTCCTCGTATTATCTTGGGTTTGAAAGTCCACCTTCGGCTTGGTCTTTCTTTTCGAGTTCGCCTTTGGGCATCCTCGTGTTACCCTTTGTTTGAAAGTCCACCTTCGGCTTCTTATTTCTTTTTCTAGGTCGCCTTCGGCCGTCCTCGTATTATCTTGGGTTTTAAAGTCCACCTTCGGCTTGGTATTTCTTTTCGAGTTCGCCTTCGGCCGTCCTCGCTTGGGTTTGAAAGTCCACCTTTGGCTTGGTATTTCTTTTCGAGTTCGCCTTCGGCCGTCCTCGTGTTACCCTTTGTTTGAAATTCCACCTTCGACTTGGCATTTCTTTTTTGAGGTCGCCTTCGGCCGTCCTCGTATTATCTTGGGTTTGAAAGTCCACCTTCACCTTTGTCTTTCTTTTCGAGTTCGCCTTTGGCCATCCTCGTGTTACCCTTTGTTTGAAAGTCCATCTTCGGCTTGGTCTTTCTCTTTCTAGGTCGCCTTCGGCCGTCCTCGTATTATCTTGGGTTTAAAAGTCCACCTTTGGTTTGGTCTTTCTTTTCAGGTTCGCCTTTGACCGTCCTCATGTCACCCTTTGATTGAAAGTCCACCTTCGGCTTGGTATTTCTTTTCAAGTTCTCCTTCAGTCGTCCTCGCGTTACCCTTTATTTGAAAGCCTACCTTCGGCTTAATCTTTCTTTTCGAGTTCGCCTTCGGTCGTCCTCGTATTATTTTGATGTTTGAAAGTCCACCTTCTGCTTGGTTTTTCTTTTTAATTTCGCCTTCGGCCGTCCTCGTGTTACCCTTTGGTTTGAAAGTCCACCTTTGGCTTAGTCATTCTTTTTCGTGTTCGCCTTCGGCCGTCCTCGTATTATCTTGGGTTTGAAAGTCCACCTTCGGCTTGGTCTTTCTTTTCGAGTTCGCCTTCGGTCGTCCTCATGTTACCCTTTGTTTGAAACTCCACCTTTGGCTTGGTCTTTCTTTTCGAGTTCGCCTTCGGCCGTCCTCGTATTATTTTGTTATTTGAAAGTCCACCTTCGGCTTGGTCTTTCTTTTTCGAGTTCGCCTTTGTTCGTCCTCATATTATCTTGGGTTTGAAAGTCAACCTTTGGCTTGGTCTTTCTTTTTTGAGTTCGCCTTCGGCCATCCTCGTATTATCTTGGGTTTGAAAGTCCACCTTCGGCTTGGTCTTTCTTTTCGAGTTCTCCTTCGGTCTTCCTCGTGTTACCCTTTGTTTGAAAGTCCACCTTCGGCTTGGTATTTCTTTTCGAGTTCTCTTTCGGCCGTCCTCGTATTATCTTGGGTTTGAAAGTCAACCTTCGGCTTGGTATTTCTTTTCGAGTTCGCCTTCGGCCGTCCTCGTCTTACCCTTTGTTTGAAATTACACCTTCGGCTTGGTCTTTCTTTTTTAAGGTTGCCTTCAGCCGTCCTCATATTATCATGGGTTTTAAAGTCCACCTTCGGCTTGGTCTTTCTTTTCGAGTTCTCCTTTGGCCATTCTCGTGTTACCCTTTGTTTGAAAGTCCACCTTCGGCTTGGTCTTTCTTTTTCTAGGTCGCCTTCGGCCGTCCTCGTATTATCTTGGGTTTGAAAGTCCACCTTCGGCTTGGTCTTTCTTTTCGAGTTCTCCTTCGGTCTTCCTCGTGTTACCCTTTGTTTGAAAGTCCACCTTCGACTTGGTCTTTCTTTTCGAGTTCTCCTTCGGTCTTCCTTGTGTTACCCTTTGTCTGAAAGTCCACCTTTGGCTTGGTATTTCATTTTCGAGTTCTCCTTCGGCTGTCCTCGTATTATCTTGGTTTTGAAAGTCAACCTTCGGCTTTGTATTTCTTTTCGAGTTCGCCTTCGACCGTCCTCGTGTTACCCTTTGTTTGAAAGTACACCTTCGGCTTGGTCTTTCTTTTTTGAGGTTGCCTTCAGCCGTCCTCGTATTATCATGGGTTTGAAAGTCCACCTTCGGATTGGTCTTTCTTTTCGAGTTCTCCTTTGGCCATACTCGTGTTACCCTTTGTTTGAAAGTCCACCTTCGGCTTGGTCTTTCATTTTCTAGGGCGCCTTCGGCCGTCCTCGTGTTACCCTTTGGTTTGAAAGTCCACCTTTGGCTTGGTCATTCTTTTTCGTGTTCGCCTTCGGCCGTCCTCGTATTATCTTGGGTTTGAAAGTCCACCTTCGGCTTGGTCTTTCTTTTCGAGTTCGCCTTTGGGTATCCTCGTGTTACCCTTTGTTTGAAAGTCCACCTTCGGCTTGGTCTTTCTTTTTCTAGGTCGCCTTCGGCCGTCCTCGTATTATCTTGGGTTTGAAAGTCCACCTTCGGCTTGGTCTTTCTTTTCGAGTTCTCCTTCGGTCTTCCTCGTGTTACCCTTTGTTTGAAAGTCCACCTTCGGCTTGGTATTTCATTTTCGAGTTCTCCTTCGGCCGTCCTTGTATTATCTTGGGTTTGAAAGTCCACCTTCGGCTTGGTCTTTCTTTTCGAGTTCGCCTTCGGTCTACCTCGTGTTACCCTTTGTTTGAAAGTCCACCTTCGGCTTGGTATTTCTTTTTCTAGGTCGCCTTCGGCCGTCCTCGTATTATCTTGGGTTTGAAAGTCCACCTTCGGCTTGGTATTTCTTTTCGAGTTCGCCTTCGGCCGTCCTCGCTTGGGTTTAAAAGTCCACCTTTGGCTTGGTATTTCTTTTCGAGTTCGCCTTCGGCCGTCCTCGTGTTACCCTTTGTTTGAAATTCCACTTTCGACTTGGCATTTCTTTTTTGAGGTCGCCTTCGGCCGTCCTCGTATTATCTTGGGTTTGAAAGTCCACCTTCAGCTTTGTCTTTCTTTTCGAGTTCGCGTTTGGCCATCCTCGTGTTACCCTTTGTTTGAAAGTCCACCTTCGGCTTGGTCTTTCTCTTTCTAGGTCGCCTTCGGCCGTCCTCGTATTATCTTGGGTTTAAAAGTCCACCTTTGGTTTGGTCTTTCTTTTCGAGTTCGCCTTTGACCGTCCTCATGTTACCCTTTGATTGAAAGTCCACCTTCGGCTTGGTCTTTCTTTTTCGAGTTTGTCTTCGGCCGTCCTCGTATTATCTAGGGTTTGAAAGCCCACCTTCGGCTTGGTCTTTCTTTTCAAGTTCTCCTTCAGTCGTCCTCGCGTTAACCTTTTTTTGAAAGCCTACCTTCGGCTTAATCTTTCTTTTCGAGTTCGCCTTCGGCCGTCCTCGTATTATTTTGATGTTTGAAAGTCCACCTTCTGCTTGGTTTTTCTTTTTAATTTCGCCTTCGGCCGTCCTCGTGTTACCCTTTGGTTTGAAAGTCCACCTTTGGCTTAGTCATTCTTTTTCGTGTTCGCCTTCGGCCGTCCTCATATTATCTTGGGTTTGAAAGTCCACCTTCGACTTGGTCTTTCTTTTCGAGTTCGCCTTCGGTCGTCCTCGTGTTACCCTTTGTTTGAAACTCCACCTTTGGCTTGGTCTTTCTTTTCGAGTTCGCCTTCGGCCCTCCTCGTATTATTTTGTTATTTGAAATTCCACCTTCGGCTTGGTCTTTCTTTTTCGAGTTCGCCTTTGGTCGTCCTCATATTATCTTGGGTTTGAAAGTCAACCTTTGGCTTGGTCTTTCTTTTTCGAGTTCGCCTTCGGCCATCCTCATATTATCTTGGGTTTGAAAGTCCACCTTCGGCTTGGTCTTTCTTTTCGAGTTCTCCTTCGGTCTTCCTCGTGTTACCCTTTGTTTGAAAGTCCACCTTCGGCTTGGTATTTCTTTTCGAGTTCTCTTTCGGCCGTCCTCGTATTATCCTGGGTTTGAAAGTCAACCTTCGGCTTGGTCTTTCTTTTCGAGTTCGCCTTTGGGTATCCTCGTGTTACCCTTTGTTTGAAAGTCCACCTTCGGCTTGGTCTTTCTTTTTCTAGGTCGCCTTCGGCCGTCCTCGTATTATCTTGAGTTTGAAAGTCCACCTTCGGCTTGGTCTTTCTTTTCGAGTTCTCCTTCGGTCTTCCTTGTGTTACCCTTTGTTTGAAAGTCCACCTTTGGCTTGGTATTTCATTTTCGAGTTCTCCTTCGGCCGTCCTCGTATTATCTTGGTTTTGAAAGTCAACCTTCGGCTTTGTATTTCTTTTCGAGTTCGCCTTCGGCCGTCCTCGTGTTACCCTTTGTTTGAAAGTACACCTTCGGCTTGGTCTTTCTTTTTTGAGGTTGCCTTCAGACGTCCTCGTATTATCATGGGTTTGAAAGTCCACCTTCGGATTGGTCTTTCTTTTCGAGTTCTCCTTTGGCCATCCTCGTGTTACCCTTTGTTTGAAAGTCCACCTTCGGCTTGGTCTTTCATTTTCTAGGTCGCCTTCGGTCGTCCTCGTGTTACCCTTTGGTTTGAAAGTCCACCTTTGGCTTGGTCATTCTTTTTCGTGTTCGCCTTCGGCCGTCCTCGTATTATCTTGGGTTTGAAAGTCCACCTTCGGCTTGGTCTTTCTTTTCGAGTTCGCCTTTGGGTATCCTCGTGTTACCCTTTGTTTGAAAGTCCACCTTCGGCTTGGTCTTTCTTTTTCTAGGTCGCCTTCGGCCGTCCTCGTATTATCTAGGGTTTGAAAGTCCACCTTCGGCTTGGTCTTTCTTTTCGAGTTCTCCTTCGGTCTTCCTCGTGTTACCCTTTGTTTGAAAGTCCACCTTCGACTTGGTATTTCATTTTCGAGTTCTCCTTCGGCCGTCCTCGTATTATCTTGGGTTTGAAAGTCAACCTTCGGCTTGGTATTTCTTTTCGAGTTCGCCTTCGGCCGTCCTCGTGTTACCCTTTGTTTGAAAGTACACCTTCGGCTTGGTCTTTCTTTTTTGAGGTTGCCTTCAGCCGTCCTCGTATTATCTTGGGTTTGAAAGTCCACCTTCGGCTTGGTCTTTCTTTTCGAGTTCGCCTTTGGGCATCCTCGTGTTACCCTTTGTTTGAAAGTCCACCTTCGGCTTCTTATTTCTTTTTCTAGGTCGCCTTCGGCCGTCCTCGTATTATCTTGGGTTTTAAAGTCCACCTTCGGCTTGGTATTTCTTTTCGAGTTCGCCTTCGGCCGTCCTCGCTTGGGTTTGAAAGTCCACCTTTGGCTTGGTATTTCTTTTCGAGTTCGCCTTCGGCCGTCCTCGTGTTACCCTTTGTTTGAAATTCCACCTTCGACTTGGCATTTCTTTTTTGAGGTCGCCTTCGGCCGTCCTCGTATTATCTTGGGTTTGAAAGTCCACCTTCACCTTTGTCTTTCTTTTCGAGTTCGCCTTTGGCCATCCTCATGTTACCCTTTGTTTGAAAGTCCACCTTCGGCTTGGTCTTTCTCTTTCTAGGTTGCCTTCGGCCGTCCTCGTATTATCTTGGGTTTAAAAGTCCACCTTTGGTTTGGTCTTTCTTTTCGGGTTCGCCTTTGACCGTCCTCATGTCACCCTTTGATTGAAAGTCCACCTTCGGCTTGGTATTTCTTTTCGAGTTCTCTTTCGGCCGTCCTCGTATTATCTTGGGTTTGAAAGTCAACCTTCGGCTTGGTATTTCTTTTCGAGTTCGCCTTCGGCCGTCCTCGTCTTACCCTTTGTTTGAAATTACACCTTCGGGTTGGTCTTTCTTTTTTAAGGTTGCCTTCAGCCGTCCTCGTATTATCATGGGTTTGAAAGTCCACCTTCGGCTTGGTCTTTCTTTTCGAGTTCTCCTTTGGCCATCCTCGTGTTACCCTTTGTTTGAAAGTCCACCTTCGGCTTGGTCTTTCTTTTTCTAGGTTGCCTTCGGCCGTCTTCGTATTATCTTGGGTTTGAAAGTCCACCTTCGGCTTGGTCTTTCTTTTCGAGTTCGCCTTAGGGTATCCTCGTGTTACCCTTTGTTTGAAAGTCCACCTTCGGCTTGGTCTTTCTTTTTCTAGGTCGCCTTCGACCGTCCTCGTATTATCTTGGGTTTGAAAGTCCACCTTCGGCTTGGTCTTTCTTTTCGAGTTCTCCTTCGGTCTTCCTCGTGTTACCCTTTGTTTGAAAGTCCACCTTCGGCTTGGAATTTCATTTTCGAGTTCTCCTTCGGCCGTCCTCGTATTATCTTGGGTTTAAAAGTCAACCTTCGGCTTGGTATTTCTTTTCGAGTTCGCCTTCGGCCGTCCTCGTGTTACCCTTTGTTTGAAAGTACACCTTCGGCTTGGTCTTTCTTTTTTGAGGTTGCCTTCAGCCGTCCTCGTATTATCTTGGGTTTGAAAGTCCACCTTCGGCTTTGTCTTTCTTTTCGAGTTCGCCTTTGGCCATCCTCGTGTTACCCTTTGTTTGAAAGTCCACCTTCGGCTTTGTATTTCTTTTTCGAGTTTGTCTTCGGGCGTCCTCGTATTATCTAGGGTTTGAAAGCCCACCTTCGGCTTGGTCTTTCTTTTCAAGTTCTCCTTCAGTCGTCCTCGCGTTACCCTTTATTTGAAAGCCTACCTTCGGCTTAATCTTTCTTTTCGAGTTTGCCTTCGGCCGTCCTCGTATTATTTTGATGTTTGAAAGTCCACCTTCTGCTTGGTTTTTCTTTTTAATTTCGCCTTCAGCCGTCCTCGTGTTACCCTTTGGTTTGAAAGTCCACCTTTGGCTTAGTCATTCTTTTTCGTGTTCGCCTTCGGCCGTCCTCGTATTATCTTGGGTTTGAAAGTCCACCTTCGGCTTGGTCTTTCTTTTCGAGTTCGCCTTCGGTCGTCCTCGTGTTACCCTTTGTTTGAAACTCCACCTTTGGCTTGGTCTTTCTTTTCGAGTTCGCCTTCGGCCGTCCTCGTATTATTTTGTTATTTGAAAGTCCACCTTCGGCTTGGTCTTTCTTTTTCGAGTTCGCCTTTGGTCGTCCTCATATTATCTTGGGTTTGAAAGTCAACCTTTGGCTTGGTCTTTCTTTTTCGAGTTCGCCTTCGGCCATCCTCGTATTATCTTGGGTTTGAAAGTCCACCTTCGGCTTGGTCTTTCTTTTCGAGTTCTCCTTCGGTCTTCCTCGTGTTACCCTTTGTTTGAAAGTCCACCTTCGGCTTGGTATTTCTTTTCGAGTTCTCTTTCGGCCGTCCTCGTATTATCTTGGGTTTGAAAGTCAACCTTCGGCTTGGTATTTCTTTTCGAGTTCGCCTTCGGCCGTCCTCTTCTTACCCTTTGTTTGAAATTACACCTTCGGCTTGGTCTTTCTTTTTTAAGGTTGCCTTCAGCCGTCCTCGTATTATCATGGGTTTGAAAGTCCACCTTCGGCTTGGTCTTTCTTTTCGAGTTCTCCTTTGGCCATCCTCGTGTTACCCTTTGTTTGAAAGTCCACCTTCGGCTTGGTCTTTCTTTTTCTAGGTCGCCTTCGGCCGTCCTCGTATTATCTTGGGTTTAAAAGTCCACCTTCGGCTTGGTCTTTCTTTTCGAGTTCTCCTTCGGTCTTCCTTGTGTTACCCTTTGTCTGAAAGTCCACCTTCAGCTTGGTATTTCATTTTCGAGTTCTCCTTCGGCCGTCCTCGTATTATCTTGGGTTTGAAAGTCAACCTTCGGCTTTGTATTTCTTTTCGAGTTCGCCTTCGGCCGTCCTCGTCTTAACCTTTGTTTGAAATTACACCTTCGGCTTGGTCTTTGTTTTTTAAGGTTGCCTTCAGCCGTCCTCGTATTATCATGGGTTTGAAAGTCCACCTTCGGCTTGGTCTTTCTTTTCGAGTTCTCCTTTGGCCATCCTCGTGTTACCCTTTGTTTGAAAGTCCACCTTCGGCTTGGTCTTTCTTTTTCTAGGTCGCCTTCGGCCGTCCTCGTATTATCTTGGGTTTGAAAGTCCACCTTCGGCTTGGTCTTTCTTTTCGAGTTCTCCTTTGGTCTTCCTCGTGTTACCCTTTGTTTGAAAGTCCACCTTCGGCTTGGTATTTCATTTTCGAGTTCTCCTTTGGCCGTCCTCGTATTATCTTGGGTTTGAAAGTTAACCTTCGGCTTGGTATTTCTTTTCGAGTTCGCCTTCGGCCGTCCTCGTGTTACCCTTTGTTTGAAAGTACACCTTCGGCTTGGTCTTTCTTTTTTGAGGTTGCCTTTAGCCGTCCTCGTATTATCTTGGGTTTGAAAGTCCACCTTCGGCTTGGTCTTTCTTTTCGAGTTCGCCTTTGGGCATCCTCGTGTTACCCTTTGTTTAAAAGTCCACCTTCGGCTTGGTATTTCTTTTTCTAGGTCGCCTTCGGCCGTCCTCGTATTATCTTGGGTTTGAAAGTCCACCTTCGGCTTGGTATTTCTTTTCGAGTTCGCCTTCGGCCGTCCTCGCTTGGGTTTGAAAGTCCACCTTCGGCTTGGTATTTCTTTTCGAGTTCGCCTTCGGTCGTCCTCGTGTTACCCTTTGTTTGAAATTCCACCTTCGAATTGGCATTTCTTTTTTGAGGTCGCCTTCGGCCGTCCTCGTATTATCTTGGGTTTGAAATCCACCTTCAGCTTTGTCTTTCTTTTCGAGTTCGCCTTTGGCCATCCTCGTGTTACCCTTTGTTTGAAAGTCCACCTTCGGCTTGGTCTTTCTTTTTCTAGGTCGCCTTCTGCCGTCCTCGTATTATCTTGGGTTTAAAAGTCCACCTTTGGTTTGGTCTTTCTTTTCGAGTTCGCCTTTGACCGTCTTCATGTTACCCTTTGATTGAAAGTCCACCTTCGGCTTGGTCTTTCTTTTTCGAGTTTGTCTTCGGCCGTCCTCGTATTATCTAGGGTTTGAAAGCCCACCTTCGGCTTGGTCTTTCTTTTCAAGTTCTCCTTCAGTCGTCCTCGCGTTACCCTTTATTTGAAAGCCTACCTTCGCCTTAATCTTTCTTTTCGAGTTCGCCTTCGGTCGTCCTCGTATTATTTTGATGTTTGAAAGTCCACCTTCTGCTTGGTTTTTCTTTTTAATTTCGCCTTCGGCCGTCCTCGTGTTACCCTTTGGTTTGAAAGTCCACTTTTGGCTTGGTCATTCTTTTTCGTGTTTGACTTCGGCCATCCTCGTATTATCTTGGGTTGGAAAGTCCACCTTCGGCTTGGTCTTTCTTTTCGAGTTCTCCTTCGGCCGTCCTCGTGTTACCCTTTGTTTGAAACTCCACCTTTGGCTTGGTCTTTCTTTTCGAGTTCGCCTTCGGCCGTCCTCGTATTATTTTGTTATTTGAAAGTCCACCTTCGGCTTGGTCTTTCTTTTTCGAGTTCGCCTTTGGTCGTCCTCATATTATCTTGGGTTTGAAAGTCAACCTTTGGCTTGGTCTTTCTTTTTCGAGTTCGCCTACGGCCATCCTCATATTATCTTGGGTTTGAAAGTCCACCTTCGGCTTGGTCTTTCTTTTCGAGTTCTCCTTCGTTCTTCCTCGTGTTACCCTTTGTTTGAAAGTCCACCTTCGGCTTGGTATTTCATTTTCGAGTTCTCCTTCGGCCGTCCTCGTATTATCTTGGGTTTGAAAGTCAACCTTCGGCTTGGTATTTCTTTTCGAGTTCGCCTTCGGCCGTCCTCGCTTGGGTTTGAAAGTCCACCTTTGGCTTGGTATTTCTTTTCGAGTTCGCCTTCGGCCGTCCTCGTGTTACCCTTTGTTTGAAATTCCACCTTCGACTTGGCATTTCTTTTTTGAGGTCGCCTTCGGCCGTCCTCGTATTATCTTGGGTTTGAAAGTCCACATTCACCTTTGTCTTTCTTTTCGAGTTCGCCTTTGGCCATCCTCGTGTTACCCTTTGTTTGAAAGTCCACCTTCGGCTTGGTCTTTCTCTTTCTAGGTCGCCTTCGGCCGTCCTCGTATTATCTTGGGTTTAAAAGTCCACCTTTGGTTTGGTCTTTCTTTTCGGGTTCGCCTTTGACCGTCCTCATGTCACCCTTTGATTGAAAGTCCACCTTCGGCTTGGTCTTACTTTTTCGAGTTTGTCTTCGGGAGTCCTCGTATTATCTAGGGTTTGAAAGCCCACCTTCGGCTTGGTCTTTCTTTTCAAGTTCTCCTTCAGTCGTCCTCGCGTTACCCTTTATTTGAAATCCTACCTTCGGCTTAATCTTTCTTTTCGAGTTCGCCTTCGGCCGTCCTCGTATTATTTTGATGTTTGAAAGTCCACCTTCTGCTTGGTTTTTCTTTTTAATTTCGCCTTCGGCCGTCCTCGTGTTACCCTTTGGTTTGAAAGTCCACCTTTGGCTTAGTCATTCTTTTTCGTGTTCGCCTTCGGCCGTCCTCGTATTATCTTGGGTTTGAAAGTCCACCTTCGGCTTGGTCTTTCTTTTCGAGTTCGCCTTCGGTCGTCCTCGTGTTACCCTTTGTTTGAAACTCCACCTTTGGCTTGGTCTTTCTTTTCGAGTTCGCCTTCGGCCGTCCTCGTATTATTTTGTTATTTGAAAGTCCACCTTCGGCTTGGTCTTTCTTTTTCGAGTTCGCCTTTGTTCGTCCTCATATTATCTTGGGTTTGAAAGTCAACCTTTGGCTTGGTCTTTCTTTTTTGAGTTCGCCTTCGGCCATCCTCGTATTATCTTGGGTTTGAAAGTCCACCTTTGGCTTGGTCTTTCTTTTCGAGTTCTCCTTCGGTCTTCCTCGTGTTACCCTTTGTTTGAAAGTCCACCTTCGGCTTGGTATTTCTTTTCGAGTTCTCTTTCGGCCGTCCTCGTATTATCTTGGGTTTGAAAGTCAACCTTCGGCTTGGTATTTCTTTTCGAGTTCGCCTTCGGCCGTCCTCGTCTTACCCTTTGTTTGAAATTACACCTTCGGCTTGGTCTTTCTTTTTTAAGGTTGCCTTCAGCCGTCCTCATATTATCATGGGTTTGAAAGTCCACCTTCGGCTTGGTCTTTCTTTTCGAGTTCTCCTTTGGCCATTCTCGTGTTACCCTTTGTTTGAAAGTCCACCTTCGGCTTGGTCTTTCTTTTTCTAGGTCGCCTTCGGCCGTCCTCGTATTATCTTGGGTTTGAAAGTCCACCTTCGGCTTGGTCTTTCTTTTTCGAGTTCTCCTTCGGGCGTCCTCGTATTATCTAGGGTTTGAAAGCCCACCTTCGGCTTGGTCTTTCTTTTCAAGTTCTCCTTCAGTCGTCCTCGCGTTACCCTTTATTTGAAAGCCTACCTTCGGCTTAATCTTTCTTTTCGAGTTCGCCTTCGGCCGTCCTCGTATTATTTTGATGTTTGAAAGTCCACCTTCTGCTTGGTTTTTCTTTTTAATTTCGCCTTCGGCCGTCCTCGTCTTACCCTTTGGTTTGAAAGTCCACCTTTGGCTTAGTCATTCTTTTTCGTGTTCGCCTTCGTCCGTCCTCGTATTATCTTGGGTTTGAAAGTCCACCTTCGGCTTGGTCTTTCTTTTCGAGTTCGCCTTCGGTCTTCCTCGTGTTACCCTTTGTTTGAAAGTCCACCTTCGGCTTGGTATTTCTTTTCGAGTTCTCTTTCGGCCGTCCTCGTATTATCTTGGGTTTGAAAGTCAACCTTCGGCTTGGTATTTCTTTTCGAGTTCGCCTTCGGCCGTCCTCGTCTTACCCTTTGTTTGAAATTACACCTTCGGGTTGGTCTTTCTTTTTTAAGGTTGCCTTCAGCCGTCCTCGTATTATCATGGGTTTGAAAGTCCACCTTCGGCTTGGTCTTTCTTTTCGAGTTCTCCTTTGGCCATCCTCGTGTTACCCTTTGTTTGAAAGTCCACCTTCGGCTTGGTCTTTCTTTTTCTAGGTTGCCTTCGGCCGTCTTCGTATTATCTTGGGTTTGAAAGTCCACCTTCGGCTTGGTCTTTCTTTTCGAGTTCGCCTTAGGGTATCCTCGTGTTACCCTTTGTTTGAAAGTCCACCTTCGGCTTGGTCTTTCTTTTTCTAGGTCGCCTTCGACCGTCCTCGTATTATCTTGGGTTTGAAAGTCCACCTTCGGCTTGGTCTTTCTTTTCGAGTTCTCCTTCGGTCTTCCTCGTGTTACCCTTTGTTTGAAAGTCCACCTTCGGCTTGGAATTTCATTTTCGAGTTCTCCTTCGGCCGTCCTCGTATTATCTTGGGTTTAAAAGTCAACCTTCGGCTTGGTATTTCTTTTCGAGTTCGCCTTCGGCCGTCCTCGTGTTACCCTTTGTTTGAAAGTACACCTTCGGCTTGGTCTTTCTTTTTTGAGGTTGCCTTCAGCCGTCCTCGTATTATCTTGGGTTTGAAAGTCCACCTTCGGCTTTGTCTTTCTTTTCGAGTTCGCCTTTGGCCATCCTCGTGTTACCCTTTGTTTGAAAGTCCACCTTCGGCTTTGTATTTCTTTTTCGAGTTTGTCTTCGGGCGTCCTCGTATTATCTAGGGTTTGAAAGCCCACCTTCGGCTTGGTCTTTCTTTTCAAGTTCTCCTTCAGTCGTCCTCGCGTTACCCTTTATTTGAAAGCCTACCTTCGGCTTAATCTTTCTTTTCGAGTTTGCCTTCGGCCGTCCTCGTATTATTTTGATGTTTGAAAGTCCACCTTCTGCTTGGTTTTTCTTTTTAATTTCGCCTTCAGCCGTCCTCGTGTTACCCTTTGGTTTGAAAGTCCACCTTTGGCTTAGTCATTCTTTTTCGTGTTCGCCTTCGGCCGTCCTCGTATTATCTTGGGTTTGAAAGTCCACCTTCGGCTTGGTCTTTCTTTTCGAGTTCGCCTTCGGTCGTCCTCGTGTTACCCTTTGTTTGAAACTCCACCTTTGGCTTGGTCTTTCTTTTCGAGTTCGCCTTCGGCCGTCCTCGTATTATTTTGTTATTTGAAAGTCCACCTTCGGCTTGGTCTTTCTTTTTCGAGTTCGCCTTTGGTCGTCCTCATATTATCTTGGGTTTGAAAGTCAACCTTTGGCTTGGTCTTTCTTTTTCGAGTTCGCCTTCGGCCATCCTCGTATTATCTTGGGTTTGAAAGTCCACCTTCGGCTTGGTCTTTCTTTTCGAGTTCTCCTTCGGTCTTCCTCGTGTTACCCTTTGTTTGAAAGTCCACCTTCGGCTTGGTATTTCTTTTCGAGTTCTCTTTCGGCCGTCCTCGTATTATCTTGGGTTTGAAAGTCAACCTTCGGCTTGGTATTTCTTTTCGAGTTCGCCTTCGGCCGTCCTCTTCTTACCCTTTGTTTGAAATTACACCTTCGGCTTGGTCTTTCTTTTTTAAGGTTGCCTTCAGCCGTCCTCGTATTATCATGGGTTTGAAAGTCCACCTTCGGCTTGGTCTTTCTTTTCGAGTTCTCCTTTGGCCATCCTCGTGTTACCCTTTGTTTGAAAGTCCACCTTCGGCTTGGTCTTTCTTTTTCTAGGTCGCCTTCGGCCGTCCTCGTATTATCTTGGGTTTAAAAGTCCACCTTCGGCTTGGTCTTTCTTTTCGAGTTCTCCTTCGGTCTTCCTTGTGTTACCCTTTGTCTGAAAGTCCACCTTCAGCTTGGTATTTCATTTTCGAGTTCTCCTTCGGCCGTCCTCGTATTATCTTGGGTTTGAAAGTCAACCTTCGGCTTTGTATTTCTTTTCGAGTTCGCCTTCGGCCGTCCTCGTCTTAACCTTTGTTTGAAATTACACCTTCGGCTTGGTCTTTGTTTTTTAAGGTTGCCTTCAGCCGTCCTCGTATTATCATGGGTTTGAAAGTCCACCTTCGGCTTGGTCTTTCTTTTCGAGTTCTCCTTTGGCCATCCTCGTGTTACCCTTTGTTTGAAAGTCCACCTTCGGCTTGGTCTTTCTTTTTCTAGGTCGCCTTCGGCCGTCCTCGTATTATCTTGGGTTTGAAAGTCCACCTTCGGCTTGGTCTTTCTTTTCGAGTTCTCCTTTGGTCTTCCTCGTGTTACCCTTTGTTTGAAAGTCCACCTTCGGCTTGGTATTTCATTTTCGAGTTCTCCTTTGGCCGTCCTCGTATTATCTTGGGTTTGAAAGTTAACCTTCGGCTTGGTATTTCTTTTCGAGTTCGCCTTCGGCCGTCCTCGTGTTACCCTTTGTTTGAAAGTACACCTTCGGCTTGGTCTTTCTTTTTTGAGGTTGCCTTTAGCCGTCCTCGTATTATCTTGGGTTTGAAAGTCCACCTTCGGCTTGGTCTTTCTTTTCGAGTTCGCCTTTGGGCATCCTCGTGTTACCCTTTGTTTAAAAGTCCACCTTCGGCTTGGTATTTCTTTTTCTAGGTCCCCTTCGGCCGTCCTCGTATTATCTTGGGTTTGAAAGTCCACCTTCGGCTTGGTATTTCTTTTCGAGTTCGCCTTCGGCCGTCCTCGCTTGGGTTTGAAAGTCCACCTTCGGCTTGGTATTTCTTTTCGAGTTCGCCTTCGGTCGTCCTCGTGTTACCCTTTGTTTGAAATTCCACCTTCGAATTGGCATTTCTTTTTTGAGGTCGCCTTCGGCCGTCCTCGTATTATCTTGGGTTTGAAATCCACCTTCAGCTTTGTCTTTCTTTTCGAGTTCGCCTTTGGCCATCCTCGTGTTACCCTTTGTTTGAAAGTCCACCTTCGGCTTGGTCTTTCTTTTTCTAGGTCGCCTTCTGCCGTCCTCGTATTATCTTGGGTTTAAAAGTCCACCTTTGGTTTGGTCTTTCTTTTCGAGTTCGCCTTTGACCGTCTTCATGTTACCCTTTGATTGAAAGTCCACCTTCGGCTTGGTCTTTCTTTTTCGAGTTTGTCTTCGGCCGTCCTCGTATTATCTAGGGTTTGAAAGCCCACCTTCGGCTTGGTCTTTCTTTTCAAGTTCTCCTTCAGTCGTCCTCGCGTTACCCTTTATTTGAAAGCCTACCTTCGCCTTAATCTTTCTTTTCGAGTTCGCCTTCGGTCGTCCTCGTATTATTTTGATGTTTGAAAGTCCACCTTCTGCTTGGTTTTTCTTTTTAATTTCGCCTTCGGCCGTCCTCGTGTTACCCTTTGGTTTGAAAGTCCACTTTTGGCTTGGTCATTCTTTTTCGTGTTTGACTTCGGCCATCCTCGTATTATCTTGGGTTGGAAAGTCCACCTTCGGCTTGGTCTTTCTTTTCGAGTTCTCCTTCGGCCGTCCTCGTGTTACCCTTTGTTTGAAACTCCACCTTTGGCTTGGTCTTTCTTTTCGAGTTCGCCTTCGGCCGTCCTCGTATTATTTTGTTATTTGAAAGTCCACCTTCGGCTTGGTCTTTCTTTTTCGAGTTCGCCTTTGGTCGTCCTCATATTATCTTGGGTTTGAAAGTCAACCTTTGGCTTGGTCTTTCTTTTTCGAGTTCGCCTACGGCCATCCTCATATTATCTTGGGTTTGAAAGTCCACCTTCGGCTTGGTCTTTCTTTTCGAGTTCTCCTTCGTTCTTCCTCGTGTTACCCTTTGTTTGAAAGTCCACCTTCGGCTTGGTATTTCATTTTCGAGTTCTCCTTCGGCCGTCCTCGTATTATCTTGGGTTTGAAAGTCAACCTTCGGCTTGGTATTTCTTTTCGAGTTCGCCTTCGGCCGTCCTCGCTTGGGTTTGAAAGTCCACCTTTGGCTTGGTATTTCTTTTCGAGTTCGCCTTCGGCCGTCCTCGTGTTACCCTTTGTTTGAAATTCCACCTTCGACTTGGCATTTCTTTTTTGAGGTCGCCTTCGGCCGTCCTCGTATTATCTTGGGTTTGAAAGTCCACATTCACCTTTGTCTTTCTTTTCGAGTTCGCCTTTGGCCATCCTCGTGTTACCCTTTGTTTGAAAGTCCACCTTCGGCTTGGTCTTTCTCTTTCTAGGTCGCCTTCGGCCGTCCTCGTATTATCTTGGGTTTAAAAGTCCACCTTTGGTTTGGTCTTTCTTTTCGGGTTCGCCTTTGACCGTCCTCATGTCACCCTTTGATTGA
This sequence comes from Lathyrus tuberosus, assembly GCA_022829125.1. Lineage (NCBI taxonomy): Eukaryota > Viridiplantae > Streptophyta > Magnoliopsida > Fabales > Fabaceae > Lathyrus > Lathyrus tuberosus. The sequence goes on from JALAZF010000438.1 coordinate 3,698,095, forward strand.
AAGTCCACCTTCGGCTTGGTCTTACTTTTTCGAGTTTGTCTTCGGGAGTCCTCGTATTATCTAGGGTTTGAAAGCCCACCTTCGGCTTGGTCTTTCTTTTCAAGTTCTCCTTCAGTCGTCCTCGCGTTACCCTTTATTTGAAATCCTACCTTCGGCTTAATCTTTCTTTTCGAGTTCGCCTTCGGCCGTCCTCGTATTATTTTGATGTTTGAAAGTCCACCTTCTGCTTGGTTTTTCTTTTTAATTTCGCCTTCGGCCGTCCTCGTGTTACCCTTTGGTTTGAAAGTCCACCTTTGGCTTAGTCATTCTTTTTCGTGTTCGCCTTCGGCCGTCCTCGTATTATCTTGGGTTTGAAAGTCCACCTTCGGCTTGGTCTTTCTTTTCGAGTTCGCCTTCGGTCGTCCTCGTGTTACCCTTTGTTTGAAACTCCACCTTTGGCTTGGTCTTTCTTTTCGAGTTCGCCTTCGGCCGTCCTCGTATTATTTTGTTATTTGAAAGTCCACCTTCGGCTTGGTCTTTCTTTTTCGAGTTCGCCTTTGTTCGTCCTCATATTATCTTGGGTTTGAAAGTCAACCTTTGGCTTGGTCTTTCTTTTTTGAGTTCGCCTTCGGCCATCCTCGTATTATCTTGGGTTTGAAAGTCCACCTTTGGCTTGGTCTTTCTTTTCGAGTTCTCCTTCGGTCTTCCTCGTGTTACCCTTTGTTTGAAAGTCCACCTTCGGCTTGGTATTTCTTTTCGAGTTCTCTTTCGGCCGTCCTCGTATTATCTTGGGTTTGAAAGTCAACCTTCGGCTTGGTATTTCTTTTCGAGTTCGCCTTCGGCCGTCCTCGTCTTACCCTTTGTTTGAAATTACACCTTCGGCTTGGTCTTTCTTTTTTAAGGTTGCCTTCAGCCGTCCTCATATTATCATGGGTTTGAAAGTCCACCTTCGGCTTGGTCTTTCTTTTCGAGTTCTCCTTTGGCCATTCTCGTGTTACCCTTTGTTTGAAAGTCCACCTTCGGCTTGGTCTTTCTTTTTCTAGGTCGCCTTCGGCCGTCCTCGTATTATCTTGGGTTTGAAAGTCCACCTTCGGCTTGGTCTTTCTTTTCGAGTTCTCCTTCGGTCTTCCTCGTGTTACCCTTTGTTTGAAAGTCCACCTTCGACTTGGTCTTTCTTTTCGAGTTCTCCTTCGGTCTTCCTTGTGTTACCCTTTGTCTGAAAGTCCACCTTTGGCTTGGTATTTCATTTTTGAGTTCTCCTTCGGCCGTCCTCGTATTATCTTGGTTTTGAAAGTCAACCTTCGGCTTTGTATTTCTTTTCGAGTTCGCCTTCGGCCGTCCTCGTGTTACCCTTTGTTTGAAAGTACACCTTCGGCTTGGTCTTTCTTTTTTGAGGTTGCCTTCAGCCGTCCTCGTATTATCATGGGTTTGAAAGTCCACCTTCGGATTGGTCTTTCTTTTTGAGTTCTCCTTTGGCCATACTCGTGTTACCCTTTGTTTGAAAGTCCACCTTCGGCTTGGTCTTTCATTTTCTAGGGCGCCTTCGGCCGTCCTCGTGTTACCCTTTGGTTTGAAAGTCCACCTTTGGCTTGGTCATTCTTTTTCGTGTTCGCCTTCGGCCGTCCTCGTGTTATCTTGGGTTTGAAAGTCCACCTTCGGCTTGGTCTTTCTTTTCGAGTTCGCCTTTGGGTATCCTCGTGTTACCCTTTGTTTGAAAGTCCACCTTCGGCTTGGTCTTTCTTTTTCTAGGTCGCCTTCGGCCGTCCTCGTATTATCTTGGGTTTGAAAGTCCACCTTCGGCTTGGTCTTTCTTTTCGAGTTCTCCTTCGGTCTTCCTCGTGTTACCCTTTGTTTGAAAGTCCACCTTCGACTTGGTCTTTCTTTTCGAGTTCTCCTTCGGTCTTCCTTGTGTTACCCTTTGTCTGAAAGTCCACCTTTGGCTTGGTATTTCATTTTTGAGTTCTCCTTCGGCCGTCCTCGTATTATCTTGGTTTTGAAAGTCAACCTTCGGCTTTGTATTTCTTTTCGAGTTCGCCTTCGGCCGTCCTCGTGTTACCCTTTGTTTGAAAGTACACCTTCGGCTTGGTCTTTCTTTTTTGAGGTTGCCTTCAGCCGTCCTCGTATTATCATGGGTTTGAAAGTCCACCTTCGGATTGGTCTTTCTTTTTGAGTTCTCCTTTGGCCATACTCGTGTTACCCTTTGTTTGAAAGTCCACCTTCGGCTTGGTCTTTCATTTTCTAGGGCGCCTTCGGCCGTCCTCGTGTTACCCTTTGGTTTGAAAGTCCACCTTTGGCTTGGTCATTCTTTTTCGTGTTCGCCTTCGGCCGTCCTCGTATTATCTTGGGTTTGAAAGTCCACCTTCGGCTTGGTCTTTCTTTTCGAGTTCGCCTTTGGGTATCCTCGTGTTACCCTTTGTTTGAAAGTCCACCTTCGGCTTGGTCTTTCTTTTTCTAGGTCGCCTTCGGCCGTCCTCGTATTATCTTGGGTTTGAAAGTCCACCTTCGGCTTGGTCTTTCTTTTCGAGTTCTCCTTCGGTCTTCCTCGTGTTACCCTTTGTTAGAAAGTCCACCTTCGGCTTGGTATTTCATTTTCGAGTTCTCCTTCGGCCGTCCTTGTATTATCTTGGGTTTGAAAGTCAACCTTCGGCTTGGTATTTCTTTTCGAGTTCGCCTTCGGCCGTCCTCGTGTTACCCTTTGTTTGAAAGTACACCTTCGGCTTGGTCTTTCTTTTTTGAGGTTACCTTCAGCCGTCCTCGTATTATCTTGGGTTTGAAAGTCCACCTTCGGCTTGGTCTTTCTTTTCGAGTTCGCCTTTGGGCATCCTCGTGTTACCCTTTGTTTGAAAGTCCACCTTCGGCTTTGTATTTCTTTTTCTAGGTCGCCTTCGGCCGTCCTCGTATTATCTTGGGTTTGAAAGTCCACCTTCGGCTTGGTATTTCTTTTCGAGTTCGCCTTCGGCCGTCCTCGCTTGGGTTTGAAAGTCCACCTTTGGCTTGGTATTTCTTTTCGAGTTCGCCTTCGGCCGTCCTCGTGTTACCCTTTGTTTGAAATTCCACCTTCGACTTGGCATTTCTTTTTTGAGGTCGCCTTCGGCCGTCCTCGTATTATCTTGGGTTTGAAAGTCCACCTTCAGCTTTGTCTTTCTTTTCGAGTTCGCCTTTGGCCATCCTCGTGTTACCCTTTGTTTGAAAGTCCACCTTCGGCTTGGTCTTTCTCTTTCTAGGTCGCCTTCGGCCGTCCTCGTATTATCTTGGGTTTAAAAGTCCACCTTTGGTTTGGTCTTTCTTTTCGAGTTCGCCTTTGACCGTCCTCATGTTACCCTTTGATTGAAAGTCCACCTTCGGCTTGGTCTTTCTTTTTCGAGTTTGTCTTCGGGCGTCCTCGTATTATCTAGGGTTTGAAAGCCCACCTTCGGCTTGGTCTTTCTTTTCAAGTTCTCCTTCAGTCGTCCTCGCGTTACCCTTTATTTGAAAGCCTACCTTCGGCTTAATCTTTCTTTTCGAGTTCGCCTTCGGCCGTCCTCGTATTATTTTGATGTTTGAAAGTCCACCTTCTGCTTGGTTTTTCTTTTTAATTTCACCTTCGGCCGTCCTCGTGTTACCCTTTGGTTTGAAAGTCCACCTTTGGCTTAGTCATTCTTTTTCGTGTTCGCCTTCGGCCGTCCTCGTATTATCTTGGGTTTGAAAGTCCACCTTCGGCTTGGTCTTTCTTTTCGAGTTCGCCTTCGGTCTTCCTCGTGTTACCCTTTGTTTGAAAGTCCACCTTCGGCTTGGTATTTCTTTTCGAGTTCTCTTTCGGCCGTCCTCGTATTATCTTGGGTTTGAAAGTCAACCTTCGGCTTGGTATTTCTTTTCGAGTTCGCCTTCGGCCGTCCTCGTCTTACCCTTTGTTTGAAATTACACCTTCGGCTTGGTCTTTCTTTTTTAAGGTTGCCTTCAGCCGTCCTCGTATTATCATGGGTTTGAAAGTCCACCTTCGGCTTGGTCTTTCTTTTCGAGTTCTCCTTTGGCCATCCTCGTGTTACCCTTTGTTTGAAAGTCCACCTTCGGCTTGGTCTTTCTTTTTCTAGGTCGCCTTCAGCCGTCCTCGTATTATCTTGGGTTTGAAAGTCCACCTTCGGCTTGGTCTTTCTTTTCGAGTTCTCCTTCGGTCTTCCTTGTGTTACCCTTTGTTTGAAAGTCCACCTTCAGCTTGGTATTTCATTTTTGAGTTCTCCTTCGGCCGTCCTCGTATTATCTTGGGTTTGAAAGTCAACCTTCGGCTTTGTATTTCTTTTCGAGTTCGCCTTCGGCCGTCCTCGTATTACCCTTTGTTTGAAATTACACCTTCGGCTTGGTCTTTCTTTTTTGAGGTCGCCTTCGGCCGTCCTCGTATTATCTTGGGTTTGAAAGTCCACCTTCAGCTTTGTCTTTCTTTTCGAGTTCGCCTTTGGCCATCCTCGTGTTACCCTTTGTTTGAAAGTCCACCTTCGGCTTGGTCTTTCTCTTTCTAGGTCGCCTTCGCCCGTCCTCGTATTATCTTGGGTTTAAAAGTCCACCTTTGGTTTGGTCTTTCTTTTCGAGTTCGCCTTTGACCGTCCTCATGTTACCCTTTGATTGAAAGTCCACCTTCGGCTTGGTCTTTCTTTTTCGAGTTTGTCTTCGGGCGTCCTCGTATTATCTAGGGTTTGAAAGCCCACCTTCGGCTTGGTCTTTCTTTTCAAGTTCTCCTTCAGTCGTCCTCGCGTTACCCTTTATTTGAAAGCCTACCTTCGGCTTAATCTTTCTTTTCGAGTTCGCCTTCGGCCGTCCTCGTATTATTTTGATGTTTGAAAGTCCACCTTCTGCTTGGTTTTTCTTTTTAATTTCGCCTTCGGCCGTCCTCGTGTTACCCTTTGGTTTGAAAGTCCACCTTTGGCTTAGTCATTCTTTTTCGTGTTCGCCTTCGGCCGTCCTCGTATTATCTTGGGTTTGAAAGTCCACCTTCGGCTTGGTCTTTCTTTTCGAGTTCGCCTTCGGTCTTCCTCGTGTTACCCTTTGTTTGAAAGTCCACCTTCGGCTTGGTATTTCTTTTCGAGTTCTCTTTCGGCCGTCCTCGTATTATCTTGGGTTTGAAAGTCAACCTTCGGCTTGGTATTTCTTTTCGAGTTCGCCTTCGGCCGTCCTCGTCTTACCCTTTGTTTGAAATTACACCTTCGGCTTGGTCTTTCTTTTTTAAGGTTGCCTTCAGCCGTCCTCGTATTATCATGGGTTTGAAAGTCCACCTTCGGCTTAGTCTTTCTTTTCGAGTTCTCCTTTGGCCATCCTCGTGTTACCCTTTGTTTGAAAGTCCACCTTCGGCTTGGTCTTTCTTTTTCTAGGTCGCCTTCAGCCGTCCTCGTATTATCTTGGGTTTGAAAGTCCACCTTCGGCTTGGTCTTTCTTTTCGAGTTCTCCTTCGGTCTTCCTTGTGTTACCCTTTGTCTGAAAGTCCACCTTCAGCTTGGTATTTCATTTTTGAGTTCTCCTTCGGCCGTCCTCGTATTATCTTGGGTTTGAAAGTCAACCTTCGGCTTTGTATTTCTTTTCGAGTTCGCCTTCGGCCGTCCTCGTCTTACCCTTTGTTTGAAATTACACCTTCGGCTTGGTCTTTCTTTTTTAAGGTTGCCTTCAGCCGTCCTCGTATTATCATGGGTTTGAAAGTCCACCTTCGGCTTGGTCTTTCTTTTCGAGTTCTCCTTTGGCCATCCTCGTGTTACCCTTTGTTTGAAAGTCCACCTTCGGCTTGGTCTTTCTTTTTCTAGGTTGCCTTCGGCCGTCCTCGTATTATCTTGGGTTTGAAAGTCCACCTTCGGCTTGGTCTTTCTTTTCGAGTTCGCCTTTGGGTATCCTCGTGTTACCCTTTGTTTGAAAGTCCACCTTCGGCTTGGTCTTTCTTTTTCTAGGTCGCCTTCGACCGTCCTCGTATTATCTTGGGTTTGAAAGTCCACCTTCGGCTTGGTCTTTCTTTTCGAGTTCTCCTTCGGTCTTCCTCGTGTTACCCTTTGTTTGAAAGTCCACCTTTGGCTTGGAATTTCATTTTCGAGCTCTCCTTCGGTCGTCCTCGTATTATCTTGGGTTTAAAAGTCAACCTTCGGCTTGGTATTTCTTTTCGAGTTCGCCTTCGGCCGTCCTCGTGTTACCCTTTGTTTGAAAGTACACCTTCGGCTTGGTCTTTCTTTTTTGAGGTTGCCTTCAGCCGTCCTCGTATTATCTTGGGTTTGAAAGTCCACCTTCGGCTTTGTCTTTCTTTTCGAGTTCGCCTTTGGCCATCCTCGTGTTACCCTTTGATTGAAAGTCCACCTTTGGCTTGGTCTTTCTTTTCGAGTTCGCCTTCGGCCGTCCTCGTGTTACCCTTTGTTTGAAACTCCACCTTTGGCTTGGTCTTTCTTTTCGAGTTCGCCTTCGGCCGTCCTCGTATTATTTTGTTATTTGAAAGTCCACCTTCGGCTTGGTCTTTCTTTTTCGAGTTCGCCTTTGGTCGTCCTCATATTATCTTGGGTTTGAAAGTCAACCTTTGGCTTGGTCTTTCTTTTTCGAGTTCGCCTACGGCCATCCTCATATTATCTTGGGTTTGAAAGTCCACCTTCGGCTTGGTCTTTCTTTTCGAGTTCTCCTTCGTTCTTCCTCGTGTTACCCTTTGTTTGAAAGTCCACCTTCGGCTTGGTATTTCATTTTCGAGTTCTCCTTCGGCCGTCCTCGTATTATCTTGGGTTTGAAAGTCAACCTTCGGCTTGGTATTTCTTTTCGAGTTCGCCTTCGGCCGTCCTCGCTTGGGTTTGAAAGTCCACCTTTGGCTTGGTATTTCTTTTCGAGTTCGCCTTCGGCCGTCCTCGTGTTACCCTTTGTTTGAAATTCCACCTTCGACTTGGCATTTCTTTTTTGAGGTCGCCTTCGGCCGTCCTCGTATTATCTTGGGTTTGAAAGTCCACATTCACCTTTGTCTTTCTTTTCGAGTTCGCCTTTGGCCATCCTCGTGTTACCCTTTGTTTGAAAGTCCACCTTCGGCTTGGTCTTTCTCTTTCTAGGTCGCCTTCGGCCGTCCTCGTATTATCTTGGGTTTAAAAGTCCACCTTTGGTTTGGTCTTTCTTTTCGGGTTCGCCTTTGACCGTCCTCATGTCACCCTTTGATTGAAAGTCCACCTTCGGCTTGGTCTTACTTTTTCGAGTTTGTCTTCGGGAGTCCTCGTATTATCTAGGGTTTGAAAGCCCACCTTCGGCTTGGTCTTTCTTTTCAAGTTCTCCTTCAGTCGTCCTCGCGTTACCCTTTATTTGAAATCCTACCTTCGGCTTAATCTTTCTTTTCGAGTTCGCCTTCGGCCGTCCTCGTATTATTTTGATGTTTGAAAGTCCACCTTCTGCTTGGTTTTTCTTTTTAATTTCGCCTTCGGCCGTCCTCGTGTTACCCTTTGGTTTGAAAGTCCACCTTTGGCTTAGTCATTCTTTTTCGTGTTCGCCTTCGGCCGTCCTCGTATTATCTTGGGTTTGAAAGTCCACCTTCGGCTTGGTCTTTCTTTTCGAGTTCGCCTTCGGTCGTCCTCGTGTTACCCTTTGTTTGAAACTCCACCTTTGGCTTGGTCTTTCTTTTCGAGTTCGCCTTCGGCCGTCCTCGTATTATTTTGTTATTTGAAAGTCCACCTTCGGCTTGGTCTTTCTTTTTCGAGTTCGCCTTTGTTCGTCCTCATATTATCTTGGGTTTGAAAGTCAACCTTTGGCTTGGTCTTTCTTTTTTGAGTTCGCCTTCGGCCATCCTCGTATTATCTTGGGTTTGAAAGTCCACCTTTGGCTTGGTCTTTCTTTTCGAGTTCTCCTTCGGTCTTCCTCGTGTTACCCTTTGTTTGAAAGTCCACCTTCGGCTTGGTATTTCTTTTCGAGTTCTCTTTCGGCCGTCCTCGTATTATCTTGGGTTTGAAAGTCAACCTTCGGCTTGGTATTTCTTTTCGAGTTCGCCTTCGGCCGTCCTCGTCTTACCCTTTGTTTGAAATTACACCTTCGGCTTGGTCTTTCTTTTTTAAGGTTGCCTTCAGCCGTCCTCATATTATCATGGGTTTGAAAGTCCACCTTCGGCTTGGTCTTTCTTTTCGAGTTCTCCTTTGGCCATTCTCGTGTTACCCTTTGTTTGAAAGTCCACCTTCGGCTTGGTCTTTCTTTTTCTAGGTCGCCTTCGGCCGTCCTCGTATTATCTTGGGTTTGAAAGTCCACCTTCGGCTTGGTCTTTCTTTTCGAGTTCTCCTTCGGTCTTCCTCGTGTTACCCTTTGTTTGAAAGTCCACCTTCGACTTGGTCTTTCTTTTCGAGTTCTCCTTCGGTCTTCCTTGTGTTACCCTTTGTCTGAAAGTCCACCTTTGGCTTGGTATTTCATTTTTGAGTTCTCCTTCGGCCGTCCTCGTATTATCTTGGTTTTGAAAGTCAACCTTCGGCTTTGTATTTCTTTTCGAGTTCGCCTTCGGCCGTCCTCGTGTTACCCTTTGTTTGAAAGTACACCTTCGGCTTGGTCTTTCTTTTTTGAGGTTGCCTTCAGCCGTCCTCGTATTATCATGGGTTTGAAAGTCCACCTTCGGATTGGTCTTTCTTTTTGAGTTCTCCTTTGGCCATACTCGTGTTACCCTTTGTTTGAAAGTCCACCTTCGGCTTGGTCTTTCATTTTCTAGGGCGCCTTCGGCCGTCCTCGTGTTACCCTTTGGTTTGAAAGTCCACCTTTGGCTTGGTCATTCTTTTTCGTGTTCGCCTTCGGCCGTCCTCGTGTTATCTTGGGTTTGAAAGTCCACCTTCGGCTTGGTCTTTCTTTTCGAGTTCGCCTTTGGGTATCCTCGTGTTACCCTTTGTTTGAAAGTCCACCTTCGGCTTGGTCTTTCTTTTTCTAGGTCGCCTTCGGCCGTCCTCGTATTATCTTGGGTTTGAAAGTCCACCTTCGGCTTGGTCTTTCTTTTCGAGTTCTCCTTCGGTCTTCCTCGTGTTACCCTTTGTTTGAAAGTCCACCTTCGACTTGGTCTTTCTTTTCGAGTTCTCCTTCGGTCTTCCTTGTGTTACCCTTTGTCTGAAAGTCCACCTTTGGCTTGGTATTTCATTTTTGAGTTCTCCTTCGGCCGTCCTCGTATTATCTTGGTTTTGAAAGTCAACCTTCGGCTTTGTATTTCTTTTCGAGTTCGCCTTCGGCCGTCCTCGTGTTACCCTTTGTTTGAAAGTACACCTTCGGCTTGGTCTTTCTTTTTTGAGGTTGCCTTCAGCCGTCCTCGTATTATCATGGGTTTGAAAGTCCACCTTCGGATTGGTCTTTCTTTTTGAGTTCTCCTTTGGCCATACTCGTGTTACCCTTTGTTTGAAAGTCCACCTTCGGCTTGGTCTTTCATTTTCTAGGGCGCCTTCGGCCGTCCTCGTGTTACCCTTTGGTTTGAAAGTCCACCTTTGGCTTGGTCATTCTTTTTCGTGTTCGCCTTCGGCCGTCCTCGTATTATCTTGGGTTTGAAAGTCCACCTTCGGCTTGGTCTTTCTTTTCGAGTTCGCCTTTGGGTATCCTCGTGTTACCCTTTGTTTGAAAGTCCACCTTCGGCTTGGTCTTTCTTTTTCTAGGTCGCCTTCGGCCGTCCTCGTATTATCTTGGGTTTGAAAGTCCACCTTCGGCTTGGTCTTTCTTTTCGAGTTCTCCTTCGGTCTTCCTCGTGTTACCCTTTGTTAGAAAGTCCACCTTCGGCTTGGTATTTCATTTTCGAGTTCTCCTTCGGCCGTCCTTGTATTATCTTGGGTTTGAAAGTCAACCTTCGGCTTGGTATTTCTTTTCGAGTTCGCCTTCGGCCGTCCTCGTGTTACCCTTTGTTTGAAAGTACACCTTCGGCTTGGTCTTTCTTTTTTGAGGTTACCTTCAGCCGTCCTCGTATTATCTTGGGTTTGAAAGTCCACCTTCGGCTTGGTCTTTCTTTTCGAGTTCGCCTTTGGGCATCCTCGTGTTACCCTTTGTTTGAAAGTCCACCTTCGGCTTTGTATTTCTTTTTCTAGGTCGCCTTCGGCCGTCCTCGTATTATCTTGGGTTTGAAAGTCCACCTTCGGCTTGGTATTTCTTTTCGAGTTCGCCTTCGGCCGTCCTCGCTTGGGTTTGAAAGTCCACCTTTGGCTTGGTATTTCTTTTCGAGTTCGCCTTCGGCCGTCCTCGTGTTACCCTTTGTTTGAAATTCCACCTTCGACTTGGCATTTCTTTTTTGAGGTCGCCTTCGGCCGTCCTCGTATTATCTTGGGTTTGAAAGTCCACCTTCAGCTTTGTCTTTCTTTTCGAGTTCGCCTTTGGCCATCCTCGTGTTACCCTTTGTTTGAAAGTCCACCTTCGGCTTGGTCTTTCTCTTTCTAGGTCGCCTTCGGCCGTCCTCGTATTATCTTGGGTTTAAAAGTCCACCTTTGGTTTGGTCTTTCTTTTCGAGTTCGCCTTTGACCGTCCTCATGTTACCCTTTGATTGAAAGTCCACCTTCGGCTTGGTCTTTCTTTTTCGAGTTTGTCTTCGGGCGTCCTCGTATTATCTAGGGTTTGAAAGCCCACCTTCGGCTTGGTCTTTCTTTTCAAGTTCTCCTTCAGTCGTCCTCGCGTTACCCTTTATTTGAAAGCCTACCTTCGGCTTAATCTTTCTTTTCGAGTTCGCCTTCGGCCGTCCTCGTATTATTTTGATGTTTGAAAGTCCACCTTCTGCTTGGTTTTTCTTTTTAATTTCACCTTCGGCCGTCCTCGTGTTACCCTTTGGTTTGAAAGTCCACCTTTGGCTTAGTCATTCTTTTTCGTGTTCGCCTTCGGCCGTCCTCGTATTATCTTGGGTTTGAAAGTCCACCTTCGGCTTGGTCTTTCTTTTCGAGTTCGCCTTCGGTCTTCCTCGTGTTACCCTTTGTTTGAAAGTCCACCTTCGGCTTGGTATTTCTTTTCGAGTTCTCTTTCGGCCGTCCTCGTATTATCTTGGGTTTGAAAGTCAACCTTCGGCTTGGTATTTCTTTTCGAGTTCGCCTTCGGCCGTCCTCGTCTTACCCTTTGTTTGAAATTACACCTTCGGCTTGGTCTTTCTTTTTTAAGGTTGCCTTCAGCCGTCCTCGTATTATCATGGGTTTGAAAGTCCACCTTCGGCTTGGTCTTTCTTTTCGAGTTCTCCTTTGGCCATCCTCGTGTTACCCTTTGTTTGAAAGTCCACCTTCGGCTTGGTCTTTCTTTTTCTAGGTCGCCTTCAGCCGTCCTCGTATTATCTTGGGTTTGAAAGTCCACCTTCGGCTTGGTCTTTCTTTTCGAGTTCTCCTTCGGTCTTCCTTGTGTTACCCTTTGTTTGAAAGTCCACCTTCAGCTTGGTATTTCATTTTTGAGTTCTCCTTCGGCCGTCCTCGTATTATCTTGGGTTTGAAAGTCAACCTTCGGCTTTGTATTTCTTTTCGAGTTCGCCTTCGGCCGTCCTCGTATTACCCTTTGTTTGAAATTACACCTTCGGCTTGGTCTTTCTTTTTTGAGGTCGCCTTCGGCCGTCCTCGTATTATCTTGGGTTTGAAAGTCCACCTTCAGCTTTGTCTTTCTTTTCGAGTTCGCCTTTGGCCATCCTCGTGTTACCCTTTGTTTGAAAGTCCACCTTCGGCTTGGTCTTTCTCTTTCTAGGTCGCCTTCGGCCGTCCTCGTATTATCTTGGGTTTAAAAGTCCACCTTTGGTTTGGTCTTTCTTTTCGAGTTCGCCTTTGACCGTCCTCATGTTACCCTTTGATTGAAAGTCCACCTTCGGCTTGGTCTTTCTTTTTCGAGTTTGTCTTCGGGCGTCCTCGTATTATCTAGGGTTTGAAAGCCCACCTTCGGCTTGGTCTTTCTTTTCAAGTTCTCCTTCAGTCGTCCTCGCGTTACCCTTTATTTGAAAGCCTACCTTCGGCTTAATCTTTCTTTTCGAGTTCGCCTTCGGCCGTCCTCGTATTATTTTGATGTTTGAAAGTCCACCTTCTGCTTGGTTTTTCTTTTTAATTTCGCCTTCGGCCGTCCTCGTGTTACCCTTTGGTTTGAAAGTCCACCTTTGGCTTAGTCATTCTTTTTCGTGTTCGCCTTCGGCCGTCCTCGTATTATCTTGGGTTTGAAAGTCCACCTTCGGCTTGGTCTTTCTTTTCGAGTTCGCCTTCGGTCTTCCTCGTGTTACCCTTTGTTTGAAAGTCCACCTTCGGCTTGGTATTTCTTTTCGAGTTCTCTTTCGGCCGTCCTCGTATTATCTTGGGTTTGAAAGTCAACCTTCGGCTTGGTATTTCTTTTCGAGTTCGCCTTCGGCCGTCCTCGTCTTACCCTTTGTTTGAAATTACACCTTCGGCTTGGTCTTTCTTTTTTAAGGTTGCCTTCAGCCGTCCTCGTATTATCATGGGTTTGAAAGTCCACCTTCGGCTTAGTCTTTCTTTTCGAGTTCTCCTTTGGCCATCCTCGTGTTACCCTTTGTTTGAAAGTCCACCTTCGGCTTGGTCTTTCTTTTTCTAGGTCGCCTTCAGCCGTCCTCGTATTATCTTGGGTTTGAAAGTCCACCTTCGGCTTGGTCTTTCTTTTCGAGTTCTCCTTCGGTCTTCCTTGTGTTACCCTTTGTCTGAAAGTCCACCTTCAGCTTGGTATTTCATTTTTGAGTTCTCCTTCGGCCGTCCTCGTATTATCTTGGGTTTGAAAGTCAACCTTCGGCTTTGTATTTCTTTTCGAGTTCGCCTTCGGCCGTCCTCGTCTTACCCTTTGTTTGAAATTACACCTTCGGCTTGGTCTTTCTTTTTTAAGGTTGCCTTCAGCCGTCCTCGTATTATCATGGGTTTGAAAGTCCACCTTCGGCTTGGTCTTTCTTTTCGAGTTCTCCTTTGGCCATCCTCGTGTTACCCTTTGTTTGAAAGTCCACCTTCGGCTTGGTCTTTCTTTTTCTAGGTTGCCTTCGGCCGTCCTCGTATTATCTTGGGTTTGAAAGTCCACCTTCGGCTTGGTCTTTCTTTTCGAGTTCGCCTTTGGGTATCCTCGTGTTACCCTTTGTTTGAAAGTCCACCTTCGGCTTGGTCTTTCTTTTTCTAGGTCGCCTTCGACCGTCCTCGTATTATCTTGGGTTTGAAAGTCCACCTTCGGCTTGGTCTTTCTTTTCGAGTTCTCCTTCGGTCTTCCTCGTGTTACCCTTTGTTTGAAAGTCCACCTTTGGCTTGGAATTTCATTTTCGAGCTCTCCTTCGGTCGTCCTCGTATTATCTTGGGTTTAAAAGTCAACCTTCGGCTTGGTATTTCTTTTCGAGTTCGCCTTCGGCCGTCCTCGTGTTACCCTTTGTTTGAAAGTACACCTTCGGCTTGGTCTTTCTTTTTTGAGGTTGCCTTCAGCCGTCCTCGTATTATCTTGGGTTTGAAAGTCCACCTTCGGCTTTGTCTTTCTTTTCGAGTTCGCCTTTGGCCATCCTCGTGTTACCCTTTGATTGAAAGTCCACCTTCGGCTTGGTCTTTCTTTTTCGAGTTTGTCTTCGGGCGTCCTCGTATTATCTAGGGTTTGAAAGCCCACCTTCGGCTTGGTCTTTCTTTTCAAGTTCTCCTTCAGTCGTCCTCGCGTTACCCTTTATTTGAAAGCCTACCTTCGGCTTAATCTTTCTTTTCGAGTTTGCCTTCGGCCGTCCTCGTATTATTTTGATGTTTGAAAGTCCACCTTCTGCTTGGTTTTTCTTTTTAATTTCGCCTTCAGCCGTCCTCGTGTTACCCTTTGGTTTGAAAGTCCACCTTTGGCTTAGTCATTCTTTTTCGTGTTCGCCTTCGGACGTCCTCGTATTATCTTGGGTTTGAAAGTCCACCTTCGGCTTGGTCTTTCTTTTCGAGTTCGCCTTCGGTCGTCCTCGTGTTACCCTTTGTTTGAAACTCCACCTTTGGCTTGGTCTTTCTTTTCGAGTTCGCCTTCGGCCGTCCTCGTATTATTTTGTTATTTGAAAGTCCACCTTCGGCTTGGTCTTTCTTTTTCGAGTTCGCCTTTGGTCGTCCTCATATTATCTTGGGTTTGAAAGTCAACCTTTGGCTTGGTCTTTCTTTTTCGAGTTCGCCTTCGGCCATCCTCGTATTATCTTGGGTTTGAAAGTCCACCTTCGGCTTGGTCTTTCTTTTCGAGTTCTCCTTCGGTCTTCCTCGTGTTACCCTTTGTTTGAAAGTCCACCTTCGGCTTGGTATTTCTTTTCGAGTTCTCTTTCGGCCGTCCTCGTATTATCTTGGGTTTGAAAGTCAACCTTCGGCTTGGTATTTCTTTTCGAGTTCGCCTTCGGCCGTCCTCGTCTTACCCTTTGTTTGAAATTACACCTTCGGCTTGGTCTTTCTTTTTTAAGGTTGCCTTCAGCCGTCCTCGTATTATCATGGGTTTGAAAGTCCACCTTCGGCTTGGTCTTTCTTTTCGAGTTCTCCTTTGGCCATCCTCGTGTTACCCTTTGTTTGAAAGTCCACCTTCGGCTTGGTCTTTCTTTTTCTAGGTCGCCTTCGGTCGTCCTCGTATTATCTTGGGTTTGAAAGTCCACCTTCGGCTTGGTCTTTCTTTTCGAGTTCTCCTTCGGTCTTCCTTGTGTTACCCTTTGTCTGAAAGTCCACCTTCAGCTTGGTATTTCATTTTCGAGTTCTCCTTCGGCCGTCCTCGTATTATCTTGGGTTTGAAAGTCAACCTTCGGCTTTGTATTTCTTTTCGAGTTCGCCTTCGGCCGTCCTCGTCTTAACCTTTGTTTGAAATTACACCTTCGGCTTGTTCTTTGTTTTTTAAGGTTGCCTTCAGCTGTCCTCGTATTATCATGGGTTTGAAAGTCCACCTTCGGCTTGGTCTTTCTTTTCGAGTTCTCCTTTGGCCATCCTCGTGTTACCCTTTGTTTGAAAGTCCACCTTCGGCTTGGTCTTTCTTTTTCTAGGTCGCCTTCGGCCGTCCTCGTATTATCTTGGGTTTGAAAGTCCACCTTCGGCTTGGTCTTTCTTTTCGAGTTCTCCTTCGGTCTTCCTCGTGTTACCCTTTGTTTGAAAGTCCACCTTCGGCTTGGTATTTCATTTTCGAGTTCTCCTTTGGCCGTCCTCGTATTATCTTGGGTTTGAAAGTTAACCTTCGGCTTGGTATTTCTTTTCGAGTTCGCCTTCGGCCGTCCTCGTGTTACCCTTTGTTTGAAAGTACACCTTCGGCTTGGTCTTTCTTTTTTGAGGTTGCCTTTAGCCGTCCTCGTATTATCTTGGGTTTGAAAGTCCACCTTCGGCTTGGTCTTTCTTTTCGAGTTCGCCTTTGGGCATCCTCGTGTTACCCTTTGTTTAAAAGTCCACCTTCGGCTTGGTATTTCTTTTTCTAGGTCGCCTTCGGCCGTCCTCGTATTATCTTGGGTTTGAAAGTCCACCTTCGGCTTGGTATTTCTTTTCGAGTTCGCCTTCGGCCGTCCTCGCTTGGGTTTGAAAGTCCACCTTCGGCTTGGTATTTCTTTTCGAGTTCGCCTTCGGCCGTCCTCGTGTTACCCTTTGTTTGAAATTCCACCTTCGACTTGGCATTTCTTTTTTGAGGTCGCCTTCGGCCGTCCTCGTATTATCTTGGGTTTGAAATCCACCTTCAGCTTTGTCTTTCTTTTCGAGTTCGCCTTTGGCCATCC
Source organism: Lathyrus tuberosus (assembly GCA_022829125.1). Classification (NCBI taxonomy): domain Eukaryota; kingdom Viridiplantae; phylum Streptophyta; class Magnoliopsida; order Fabales; family Fabaceae; genus Lathyrus; species Lathyrus tuberosus. Next base: position 3,713,636 of record JALAZF010000438.1, read on the forward strand.
TCGTGTTACCCTTTGTTTGAAAGTCCACCTTCGGCTTGGTCTTTCTTTTTCTAGGTCGCCTTCTGCCGTCCTCGCATTATCTTGGGTTTAAAAGTCCACCTTTGGTTTGGTCTTTCTTTTCGAGTTCGCCTTTGACCGTCTTCATGTTACCCTTTGATTGAAAGTCCACCTTCGGCTTGGTCTTTCTTTTTCGAGTTTGTCTTCGGCCGTCCTCGTATTATCTAGGGTTTGAAAGCCCACCTTCGGCTTGGTCTTTCTTTTCAAGTTCTCCTTCAGTCTTCCTCGCGTTACCCTTTATTTGAAAGCCTACCTTCGCCTTAATCTTTCTTTTCGAGTTCGCCTTCGGTCGTCCTCGTATTATTTTGATGTTTGAAAGTCCACCTTCTGCTTGGTTTTTCTTTTTAATTTCGCCTTCGGCCGTCCTCGTGTTACCCTTTGGTTTGAAAGTCCACTTTTGGCTTAGTCATTCTTTTTCGTGTTTGACTTCGGCCATCCTCGTATTATCTTGGGTTTGAAAGTCCACCTTCGGCTTGGTCTTTCTTTTCGAGTTCGCCTTCGGCCGTCCTCGTGTTACCCTTTGTTTGAAACTCCACCTTTGGCTTGGTCTTTCTTTTCGAGTTCGCCTTCGGCCGTCCTCGTATTATTTTGTTATTTGAAAGTCCACCTTCGGCTTGGTCTTTCTTTTTCGAGTTCGCCTTTGGTCGTCCTCATATTATCTTGGGTTTGAAAGTCAACCTTTGGCTTGGTCTTTCTTTTTCGAGTTCGCCTTCGGCCATCCTCGTATTATCTTGGGTTTGAAAGTCCACCTTCGGCTTGGTCTTTCTTTTCGAGTTCTCCTTCGGTCTTCCTCGTGTTACCCTTTGTTTGAAAGTCCACCTTCGGCTTGGTATTTCTTTTCGAGTTCTCCTTCGGCCGTCCTCGTATTATCTTGGGTTTGAAAGTCAACCTTCGGCTTGGTATTTCTTTTCGAGTTCGCCTTCGGCCATCCTCGTGTTACCCTTTGTTTGAAAGTACACCTTCGGCTTGTTCTTTCTTTTTTGAGGTTGCCTTCAGCTGTCCTCCTATTATCATGGGTTTGAAAGTCCACCTTCGGATTGGTCTTTCTTTTCGAGTTCTCCTTTGGCCATCCTCGTGTTACCCTTTGTTTGAAAGTCCACCTTCGGCTTGGTCTTTTTTTTCTAGGTCGCCTTCGGCCGTCCTCGTGTTACCCTTTGGTTTGAAAGTCCACCTTTGGCTTGGTCATTCTTTTTCGTGTTCGCCTTCGGCCGTCCTCGTATTATCTTGGGTTTGAAAGTCCACCTTCGGCTTGGTCTTTCTTTTCGAGTTCGCCTTCGGTCGTCCTCGTGTTACGCTTTGTTTGAAACTCCACCTTTGGCTTGGTCTTTCTTTTCGAGTTCGCCTTCGGCCGTCCTCGTATTATTTTGTTATTTGAAAGTCCACCTTCGGCTTGGTCTTTCTTTTTCGAGTTCGCCTTTGGTCGTCCTCATATTATCTTGGGTTTGAAAGTCAACCTTTGGCTTGGTCTTTCTTTTTCGAGTTCGCCTTCGGCCATCCTCGTATTATCTTGGGTTTGAAAGTCCACCTTCGGCTTGGTCTTTCTTTTCGAGTTCTCCTTCGGTCTTCCTCGTGTTACCCTTTGTTTGAAAGTCCACCTTCGGCTTGGTATTTCTTTTCGAGTTCTCTTTCGGCCGTCCTCGTATTATCTTGGGTTTGAAAGTCAACCTTCGGCTTGGTATTTCTTTTCGAGTTCGCCTTCGGCCGTCCTCGTCTTACCCTTTGTTTGAAATTACACCTTTGGCTTGGTCTTTCTTTTTTAAGGTTGCCTTCAGCCGTCCTCGTATTATCATGGGTTTGAAAGTCCACCTTCGGCTTGGTCTTTCTTTTCGAGTTCTCCTTTGGCCATCCTCGTGTTACCCTTTGTTTGAAAGTCCACCTTCGGCTTGGTCTTTCTTTTTCTAGGTCGCCTTCGGCCGTCCTCGTATTATCTTGGGTTTGAAAGTCCACCTTCGGCTTGGTCTTTCTTTTCGAGTTCTCCTTCGGTCTTCCTTGTGTTACCCTTTGTCTGAAAGTCCACCTTCAGCTTGGTATTTCATTTTCGAGTTCTCCTTCGGCCGTCCTCGTATTATCTTGGGTTTGAAAGTCAACCTTCGGCTTTGTATTTCTTTTCGAGTTCGCCTTCGGCCGTCCTCGTCTTAACCTTTGTTTGAAATTACACCTTCGGCTTGGTCTTTGTTTTTTAAGGTTGCCTTCAGCCGTCCTCGTATTATCATGGGTTTGAAAGTCCACCTTCGGCTTGGTCTTTCTTTTCGAGTTCTCCTTTGGCCATCCTCGTGTTACCCTTTGTTTGAAAGTCCACCTTCGGCTTGGTCTTTCTTTTTCTAGGTCGCCTTCGGCCGTCCTCGTATTATCTTGGGTTTGAAAGTCCACCTTCGGCTTGGTCTTTCTTTTCGAGTTCTCCTTCGGTCTTCCTCGTGTTACCCTTTGTTTGAAAGTCCACCTTCGGCTTGGTATTTCATTTTCGAGTTCTCCTTTGGCCGTCCTCGTATTATCTTGGGTTTGAAAGTTAACCTTCGGCTTGGTATTTCTTTTCGAGTTCGCCTTCGGCCGACCTCGTGTTACCCTTTGTTTGAAAGTACACCTTCGGCTTGGTCTTTCTTTTTTGAGGTTGCCTTTAGCCGTCCTCGTATTATCTTGGGTTTGAAAGTCCACCTTCGGCTTGGTCTTTCTTTTCGAGTTCGCCTTTGGGCATCCTCGTGTTACCCTTTGTTTAAAAGTCCACCTTCGGCTTGGTATTTCTTTTTCTAGGTCGCCTTCGGCCGTCCTCGTATTATCTTGGGTTTGAAAGTCCACCTTCGGCTTGGTATTTCTTTTCGAGTTCGCCTTCGGCCGTCCTCGCTTGGGTTTGAAAGTCCACCTTCGGCTTGGTATTTCTTTTCGAGTTCGCCTTCGGCCGTCCTCGTGTTACCCTTTGTTTGAAATTCCACCTTCGACTTGGCATTTCTTTTTTGAGGTCGCCTTCGGCCGTCCTCGTATTATCTTGGGTTTGAAATCCACCTTCAGCTTTGTCTTTCTTTTCGAGTTCGCCTTTGGCCATCCTCGTGTTACCCTTTGTTTGAAAGTCCACCTTCGGCTTGGTCTTTCTTTTTCTAGGTCGCCTTCTGCCGTCCTCGCATTATCTTGGGTTTAAAAGTCCACCTTTGGTTTGGTCTTTCTTTTCGAGTTCGCCTTTGACCGTCTTCATGTTACCCTTTGATTGAAAGTCCACCTTCGGCTTGGTCTTTCTTTTTCGAGTTTGTCTTCGGCCGTCCTCGTATTATCTAGGGTTTGAAAGCCCACCTTCGGCTTGGTCTTTCTTTTCAAGTTCTCCTTCAGTCGTCCTCGCGTTACCCTTTATTTGAAAGCCTACCTTCGCCTTAATCTTTCTTTTCGAGTTCGCCTTCGGTCGTCCTCGTATTATTTTGATGTTTGAAAGTCCACCTTCTGCTTGGTTTTTCTTTTTAATTTCGCCTTCGGCCGTCCTCGTGTTACCCTTTGGTTTGAAAGTCCACTTTTGGCTTGGTCATTCTTTTTCGTGTTTGACTTCGGCCATCCTCGTATTATCTTGGGTTTGAAAGTCCACCTTCGGCTTGGTCTTTCTTTTCGAGTTCGCCTTCGGCCGTCCTCGTGTTACCCTTTGTTTGAAACTCCACCTTTGGCTTGGTCTTTCTTTTCGAGTTCGCCTTCGGCCGTCCTCGTATTATTTTGTTATTTTAAAGTCCACCTTCGGCTTGGTCTTTCTTTTTCGAGTTCGCCTTTGGTCGTCCTCATATTATCTTGGGTTTGAAAGTCAACCTTTGGCTTGGTCTTTCTTTTTCGAGTTCGCCTTCGGCCATCCTCGTATTATCTTGGGTTTGAAAGTCCACCTTCGGCCTGGTCTTTCTTTTCGAGTTCTCCTTCGGTCTTCCTCGTGTTACCCTTTGTTTGAAAGTCCACCTTCGGCTTGGTATTTCTTTTCGAGTTCTCCTTCGGCCGTCCTCGTATTATCTTGGGTTTGAAAGTCAACCTTCGGCTTGGTATTTCTTTTCGAGTTCGCCTTCGGCCGTCCTCGTGTTACCCTTTGTTTGAAAGTACACCTTCGGCTTGGTCTTTCTTTTTTGAGGTTGCCTTCAGCTGTCCTCCTATTATCATGGGTTTGAAAGTCCACCTTCGGATTGGTCTTTCTTTTCGAGTTCTCCTTTGGCCATCCTCGTGTTACCCTTTGTTTGAAAGTCCACCTTCGGCTTGGTCTTTTTTTTCTAGGTCGCCTTCGGCCGTCCTCGTGTTACCCTTTGGTTTGAAAGTCCACCTTTGGCTTGGTCATTCTTTTTCGTGTTCGCCTTCGGCCGTCCTCGTATTATCTTGGGTTTGAAAGTCCACCTTCGGCTTGGTCTTTCTTTTCGAGTTCGCCTTTGGGTATCCTCGTGTTACCCTTTGTTTGAAAGTCCACCTTCGGCTTGGTCTTTCTTTTTCTAGGTCGCCTTCGGCCGTCCTCGTATTATCTTGGGTTTGAAAGTCCACCTTCGGCTTGGTCTTTCTTTTCGAGTTCTCCTTCGGTCTTCCTCGTGTTACCCTTTGTTTGAAAGTCCACCTTCGGCTAGGTATTTCATTTTCGAGTTCTCCTTCGGCCGTCCTCGTATTATCTTGGGTTTGAAAGTCAACCTTCGGCTTGGTATTTCTTTTCGAGTTCGCCTTCGGTCGTCCTCGTGTTACCCTTTGTTTGAAAGTACACCTTCGGCTTGGTCTTTCTTTTTTGAGGTTGCCTTCAGCCGTCCTCGTATTATCTTGGGTTTGAAAGTCCACCTTCGGCTTGGTCTTTCTTTTCGAGTTCGCCTTTGGGCATCCTCGTGTTACCCTTTGTTTGAAAGTCCACCTTCGGCTTGGTATTTCTTTTTCTGGGTCGCCTTCGGCCGTCCTCGTATTATCTTGGGTTTGAAAGTCCACCTTCGGCTTGGTATTTCTTTTCGAGTTCGCCTTCGGCCGTCCTCACTTGGGTTTGAAAGTCCACCTTTGGCTTGGTATTTCTTTTCGAGTTCGCCTTCGGCCGTCCTCGTGTTACCCTTTGTTTGAAATTCCACCTTCGACTTGGCATTTCTTTTTTGAGGTCGCCTTCGGCCGTCCTCGTATTATCTTGGGTTTGAAAGTCCACCTTCAGCTTTGTCTTTCTTTTCGAGTTCGCCTTTGGCCATCCTCGTGTTACCCTTTGTTTGAAAGTCCACCTTCGGCTTGGTCTTTCTCTTTCTAGGTCGCCTTCGGCCGTCCTCGTATTATCTTGGGTTTAAAAGTCCACCTTTGGTTTGGTCTTTCATTTCGAGTTCGCCTTTGACCGTCCTCATGTTACCCTTTGATTGAAAGTCCACCTTCGGCTTGGTTTTTCTTTTTCGAGTTTGTCTTCGGGCGTCCTCGTATTATCTAGGGTTTGAAAGCCCACCTTCGGCTTGGTCTTTCTTTTCAAGTTCTCCTTCAGTCGTCCTCGCGTTACCCTTTATTTGAAAGCCTACCTTCGGCTTAATCTTTCTTTTCGAGTTCGCCTTCGGCCGTCCTCGTATTATTTTGATGTTTGAAAGTCCACCTTCTGCTTGGTTTTTCTTTTTAATTTCGCCTTCGGCCGTCCTCTTGTTACCCTTTGGTTTGAAAGTCCACCTTTGGCATAGTCATTCTTTTTCGTGTTCGCCTTCGGCCGTCCTCGTATTATCTTGGGTTTGAAAGTCCACCTTCGGCTTGGTCTTTCTTTTCGAGTTCGCCTTCGGTCGTCCTCGTGTTACCCTTTGTTTGAAACTCCACCTTTGGCTTGGTCTTTCTTTTCGAGTTCGCCTTCGGCCGTCCTCATATTATTTTGTTATTTGAAAGTCCACCTTCGGCTTGGTCTTTCTTTTTCGAGTTCGCCTTTGGTCGTCCTCATATTATCTTGGGTTTGAAAGTCAACCTTTGGCTTGGTATTTCTTTTTCGAGTTCGCCTTCGGCCATCCTCGTATTATCTTGGGTTTGAAAGTCCACCTTCAGCTTGGTCTTTCTTTTCGAGTTCTCCTTCGGTCTTCCTCGTGTTACCCTTTGTTTGAAAGTCCACCTTCAGCTTGGTATTTCTTTTCGAGTTCTCTTTCAGCCGTCCTCGTATTATCTTGGGTTTGAAAGTTAACCTTCGGCTTGGTATTTCTTTTCGAGTTCGCCTTCGGCCGTCCTCGTGTTACCCTTTGTTTGAAAGTACACCTTCCGCTTGGTCTTTCTTTTTTGAGGTTGCCTTCAGCCGTCCTCGTATTATCATGGGTTTGAAAGTCCACCTTCGGCTTGGTGTTTCTTTTCGAGTTCTCCTTTGGCCATCCTCGTGTTACCCGTTGTTTGAAAGTCCACCTTCGGCTTGGTCTTTCTTTTTCTAGGTCGCCTTCGGCCGTCCTCGTATTATCTTGGGTTTGAAAGTCCACCTTCGGCTTGGTCTTTCTTTTCGAGTTCTCCTTCGGTCTTCCTCGTGTTACCCTTTGTTTGAAAGTCCACCTTCGGCTTGGTATTTCTTTTTGAGTTCTCTTTCAGCCGTCCTCGTATTATCTTGGGTTTGAAAGTCAACCTTCGGCTTGGTATTTCTTTTCGAGTTCGCCTTCGGCCGTCCTCGTCTTACCCTTTGTTTGAAATTACACCTTCGGCTTGGTCTTTCTTTTTTAAGGTTGCCTTCAGCCGTCCTCGTATTATCATGGGTTTGAAAGTCCACCTTCGGCTTGGTCTTTCTTTTCGAGTTCTCCTTTGGCCATCCTCGTGTTACCCTTTGTTTGAAAGTCCACCTTCGGCTTGGTCTTTCTTTTTCTAGGTCGCCTTCGGCCGTCCTCGTATTATCATGGGTTTGAAAGTCCACCTTCGTCTTGGTCTTTCTTTTCGAGTTCGCCTTCGGTCGTCCTCGTGTTACCCTTTGTTTGAAACTCCACCTTTGGCTTGGTCTTTCTTTTCGAGTTCGCCTTCGGCCGTCCTCATATTATTTTGTTATTTGAAAGTCCACCTTCGGCTTGGTCTTTCTTTTTCGAGTTCGCCTTTGGTCGTCCTCATATTATCTTGGGTTTGAAAGTCAACCTTTGGCTTGGTCTTTCTTTTTCGAGTTCGCCTTCGGCCATCCTCGTATTATCTTGGGTTTGAAAGTCCACCTTCAGCTTGGTCTTTCTTTTCGAGTTCTCCTTCGGTCTTCCTCGTGTTACCCTTTGTTTGAAAGTCCACCTTCGGCTTGGTATTTCTTTTCGAGTTCTCTTTCAGCCGTCCTCGTATTATCTTGGGTTTGAAAGTTAACCTTCGGCTTGGTATTTCTTTTCGAGTTCGCCTTCGGCCGTCCTCGTGTTACCCTTTGTTTGAAAGTACACCTTCCGCTTGGTCTTTCTTTTTTGAGGTTGCCTTCAGCCGTCCTCGTATTATCATGGGTTTGAAAGTCCACCTTCGGCTTGGTGTTTCTTTTCGAGTTCTCCTTTGGCCATCCTCGTGTTACCCGTTGTTTGAAAGTCCACCTTCGGCTTGGTCTTTCTTTTTCTAGGTCGCCTTCGGCCGTCCTCGTATTATCTTGGGTTTGAAAGTCCACCTTCGGCTTGGTCTTTCTTTTCGAGTTCTCCTTCGGTCTTCCTCGTGTTACCCTTTGTTTGAAAGTCCACCTTCGGCTTGGTATTTCTTTTTGAGTTCTCTTTCAGCCGTCCTCGTATTATCTTGGGTTTGAAAGTCAACCTTCGGCTTGGTATTTCTTTTCGAGTTCGCCTTCGGCCGTCCTCGTCTTACCCTTTGTTTGAAATTACACCTTCGGCTTGGTCTTTCTTTTTTAAGGTTGCCTTCAGCCGTCCTCGTATTATCATGGGTTTGAAAGTCAACCTTCGGCTTGGTCTTTCTTTTCGAGTTCTCCTTTGGCCATCCTCGTGTTACCCTTTGTTTGAAAGTCCACCTTCGGCTTGGTCTTTCTTTTTCTAGGTCGCCTTCGGCCGTCCTCGTATTATCATGGGTTTGAAAGTCCACCTTCGTCTTGGTCTTTCTTTTCGAGTTCGCCTTCGGTCGTCCTCGTGTTACCCTTTGTTTGAAACTCCACCTTTGGCTTGGTCTTTCTTTTCGAGTTCTCCTTCGGCCGTCCTCATATTATTTTGTTATTTGAAAGTCCACCTTCGGCTTGGTCTTTCTTTTTCGAGTTCGCCTTTGGTCGTCCTCATATTATCTTGGGTTTGAAAGTCAACCTTTGGCTTGGTCTTGCTTTTTCGAGTTCGCCTTCGGCCATCCTCGTATTATCTTGGGTTTGAAAGTCCACCTTCAGCTTGGTCTTTCTTTTCGAGTTCTCCTTCGGTCTTCCTCGTGTTACCCTTTGTTTGAAAGTCCACCTTCGGCTTGGTATTTCTTTTCGAGTTCTCTTTCAGCCGTCCTCGTATTATCTTGGGTTTGAAAGTTAACCTTCGGCTTGGTATTTCTTTTCGAGTTCGCCTTCGGCCGTCCTCGTGTTACCCTTTGTTTGAAAGTACACCTTCCGCTTGGTCTTTCTTTTTTGAGGTTGCCTTCAGCCGTCCTCGTATTATCATGGGTTTGAAAGTCCACCTTCGGCTTGGTGTTTCTTTTCGAGTTCTCCTTTGGCCATCCTCGTGTTACCCGTTGTTTGAAAGTCCACCTTCGGCTTGGTCTTTCTTTTTCTAGGTCGCCTTCGGCCGTCCTCGTATTATCTTGGGTTTGAAAGTCCACCTTCGGCTTGGTCTTTCTTTTCGAGTTCTCCTTCGGTCTTCCTCGTGTTACCCTTTGTTTGAAAGTCCACCTTCGGCTTGGTATTTCTTTTTGAGTTCTCTTTCAGCCGTCCTCGTATTATCTTGGGTTTGAAAGTCAACCTTCGGCTTGGTATTTCTTTTCGAGTTCGCCTTCGGCCGTCCTCGTCTTACCCTTTGTTTGAAATTACACCTTCGGCTTGGTCTTTCTTTTTTAAGGTTGCCTTCAGCCGTCCTCGTATTATCATGGGTTTGAAAGTCCACCTTCGGCTTGGTCTTTCTTTTCGAGTTCTCCTTTGGCCATCCTCGTGTTACCCTTTGTTTGAAAGTCCACCTTCGGCTTGGTCTTTCTTTTTCTAGGTCGCCTTCGGCCGTCCTCGTATTATCATGGGTTTGAAAGTCCACCTTCGTCTTGGTCTTTCTTTTCGAGTTCGCCTTCGGTCGTCCTCGTGTTACCCTTTGTTTGAAACTCCACCTTTGGCTTGGTCTTTCTTTTCGAGTTCGCCTTCGGCCGTCCTCATATTATTTTGTTATTTGAAAGTCCACCTTCGGCTTGGTCTTTCTTTTTCGAGTTCGCCTTTGGTCGTCCTCATATTATCTTGGGTTTGAAAGTCAACCTTTGGCTTGGTCTTTCTTTTTCGAGTTCGCCTTCGGCCATCCTCGTATTATCTTGGGTTTGAAAGTCCACCTTCAGCTTGGTCTTTCTTTTCGAGTTCTCCTTCGGTCTTCCTCGTGTTACCCTTTGTTTGAAAGTCCACCTTCGGCTTGGTATTTCTTTTCGAGTTCTCTTTCAGCCGTCCTCGTATTATCTTGGGTTTGAAAGTTAACCTTCGGCTTGGTATTTCTTTTCGAGTTCGCCTTCGGCCGTCCTCGTGTTACCCTTTGTTTGAAAGTACACCTTCCGCTTGGTCTTTCTTTTTTGAGGTTGCCTTCAGCCGTCCTCGTATTATCATGGGTTTGAAAGTCCACCTTCGGCTTGGTGTTTCTTTTCGAGTTCTCCTTTGGCCATCCTCGTGTTACCCGTTGTTTGAAAGTCCACCTTCGGCTTGGTCTTTCTTTTTCTAGGTCGCCTTCGGCCGTCCTCGTATTATCTTGGGTTTGAAAGTCCACCTTCGGCTTGGTCTTTCTTTTCGAGTTCTCCTTCGGTCTTCCTCGTGTTACCCTTTGTTTGAAAGTCCACCTTCGGCTTGGTATTTCTTTTTGAGTTCTCTTTCAGCCGTCCTCGTATTATCTTGGGTTTGAAAGTCAACCTTCGGCTTGGTATTTCTTTTCGAGTTCGCCTTCGGCCGTCCTCGTCTTACCCTTTGTTTGAAATTACACCTTCGGCTTGGTCTTTCTTTTTTAAGGTTGCCTTCAGCCGTCCTCGTATTATCATGGGTTTGAAAGTCCACCTTCGGATTGGTCTTTCTTTTCGAGTTCTCCTTTGGCCATCCTCGTGTTACCCTTTGTTTGAAAGTCCACCTTCGGCTTGGTCTTTCTTTTTCTAGGTCGCCTTCGGCCGTCCTCGTATTATCATGGGTTTGAAAGTCCACCTTCGTCTTGGTCTTTCTTTTTGAGTTCTCCTTCGGTCTTCCTTTTGTTACCCTTTGTTTGAAAGTCCACCTTTGGCTTGGTATTTCATTTTCGAGTTCTCCTTCGGCCGTCCTCGTATTATCTTGGTTTTGAAAGTCAACCTTCAGCTTTGTATTTCTTTTCGAGTTCGCCTTCGGCCGTCCTCGTGTTACCCTTTGTTTGAAAGTACACCTTCCGCTTGGTCTTTCTTTTTTGAGGTTGCCTTCAGCCGTCCTCGTATTATCATGGGTTTGAAAGTCCACCTTCGGCTTGGTGTTTCTTTTCGAGTTCTCCTTTGGCCATCCTCGTGTTACCCGTTGTTTGAAAGTCCACCTTCGGCTTGGTCTTTCTTTTTCTAGGTCGCCTTCGGCCGTCCTCGTATTATCTTGGGTTTGAAAGTCCACCTTCGGCTTGGTCTTTCTTTTCGAGTTCTCCTTCGGTCTTCCTCGTGTTACCCTTTGTTTGAAAGTCCACCTTCGGCTTGGTATTTCTTTTTGAGTTCTCTTTCAGCCGTCCTCGTATTATCTTGGGTTTGAAAGTCAACCTTCGGCTTGGTATTTCTTTTCGAGTTCGCCTTCGGCCGTCCTCGTCTTACCCTTTGTTTGAAATTACACCTTCGGCTTGGTCTTTCTTTTTTAAGGTTGCCTTCAGCCGTCCTCGTATTATCATGGGTTTGAAAGTCCACCTTCGGATTGGTCTTTCTTTTCGAGTTCTCCTTTGGCCATCCTCGTGTTACCCTTTGTTTGAAAGTCCACCTTCGGCTTGGTCTTTCTTTTTCTAGGTCGCCTTCGGCCGTCCTCGTATTATCATGGGTTTGAAAGTCCACCTTCGTCTTGGTCTTTCTTTTCGAGTTCGCCTTCGGTCGTCCTCGTGTTACCCTTTGTTTGAAACTCCACCTTTGGCTTGGTCTTTCTTTTCGAGTTCGCCTTCGGCCGTCCTCATATTATTTTGTTATTTGAAAGTCCACCTTCGGCTTGGTCTTTCTTTTTCGAGTTCGCCTTTGGTCGTCCTCATATTATCTTGGGTTTGAAAGTCAACCTTTGGCTTGGTCTTTCTTTTTCGAGTTCGCCTTCGGCCATCCTCGTATTATCTTGGGTTTGAAAGTCCACCTTCAGCTTGGTCTTTCTTTTCGAGTTCTCCTTCGGTCTTCCTCGTGTTACCCTTTGTTTGAAAGTCCACCTTCGGCTTGGTATTTCTTTTCGAGTTCTCTTTCAGCCGTCCTCGTATTATCTTGGGTTTGAAAGTTAACCTTCGGCTTGGTATTTCTTTTCGAGTTCGCCTTCGGCCGTCCTCGTGTTACCCTTTGTTTGAAAGTACACCTTCCGCTTGGTCTTTCTTTTTTGAGGTTGCCTTCAGCCGTCCTCGTATTATCATGGGTTTGAAAGTCCACCTTCGGCTTGGTGTTTCTTTTCGAGTTCTCCTTTGGCCATCCTCGTGTTACCCGTTGTTTGAAAGTCCACCTTCGGCTTGGTCTTTCTTTTTCTAGGTCGCCTTCGGCCGTCCTCGTATTATCTTGGGTTTGAAAGTCCACCTTCGGCTTGGTCTTTCTTTTCGAGTTCTCCTTCGGTCTTCCTCGTGTTACCCTTTGTTTGAAAGTCCACCTTCGGCTTGGTATTTCTTTTTGAGTTCTCTTTCAGCCGTCCTCGTATTATCTTGGGTTTGAAAGTCAACCTTCGGCTTGGTATTTCTTTTCGAGTTCGCCTTCGGCCGTCCTCGTCTTACCCTTTGTTTGAAATTACACCTTCGGCTTGGTCTTTCTTTTTTAAGGTTGCCTTCAGCCGTCCTCGTATTATCATGGGTTTGAAAGTCCACCTTCGGATTGGTCTTTCTTTTCGAGTTCTCCTTTGGCCATCCTCGTGTTACCCTTTGTTTGAAAGTCCACCTTCGGCTTGGTCTTTCTTTTTCTAGGTCGCCTTCGGCCGTCCTCGTATTATCATGGGTTTGAAAGTCCACCTTCGTCTTGGTCTTTCTTTTTGAGTTCTCCTTCGGTCTTCCTTTTGTTACCCTTTGTTTGAAAGTCCACCTTTGGCTTGGTATTTCATTTTCGAGTTCTCCTTCGGCCGTCCTCGTATTATCTTGGTTTTGAAAGTCAACCTTCAGCTTTGTATTTCTTTTCGAGTTCGCCTTCGGCCGTCCTCGTGTTACCCTTTGTTTGAAAGTACACCTTCCGCTTGGTCTTTCTTTTTTGAGGTTGCCTTCAGCCGTCCTCGTATTATCATGGGTTTGAAAGTCCACCTTCGGCTTGGTGTTTCTTTTCGAGTTCTCCTTTGGCCATCCTCGTGTTACCCGTTGTTTGAAAGTCCACCTTCGGCTTGGTCTTTCTTTTTCTAGGTCGCCTTCGGCCGTCCTCGTATTATCTTGGGTTTGAAAGTCCACCTTCGGCTTGGTCTTTCTTTTCGAGTTCTCCTTCGGTCTTCCTCGTGTTACCCTTTGTTTGAAAGTCCACCTTCGGCTTGGTATTTCTTTTTGAGTTCTCTTTCAGCCGTCCTCGTATTATCTTGGGTTTGAAAGTCAACCTTCGGCTTGGTATTTCTTTTCGAGTTCGCCTTCGGCCGTCCTCGTCTTACCCTTTGTTTGAAATTACACCTTCGGCTTGGTCTTTCTTTTTTAAGGTTGCCTTCAGCCGTCCTCGTATTATCATGGGTTTGAAAGTCCACCTTCGGCTTGGTCTTTCTTTTCGAGTTCTCCTTTGGCCATCCTCGTGTTACCCTTTGTTTGAAAGTCCACCTTCGGCTTGGTCTTTCTTTTTCTAGGTCGCCTTCGGCCGTCCTCGTATTATCATGGGTTTGAAAGTCCACCTTTGTCTTGGTCTTTCTTTTCGAGTTCGCCTTCGGTCGTCCTCGTGTTACCCTTTGTTTGAAACTCCACCTTTGGCTTGGTCTTTCTTTTCGAGTTCTCCTTCGGCCGTCCTCATATTATTTTGTTATTTGAAAGTCCACCTTCGGCTTGGTCTTTCTTTTTCGAGTTCGCCTTTGGTCGTCCTCATATTATCTTGGGTTTGAAAGTCAACCTTTGGCTTGGTCTTTCTTTTTCGAGTTCGCCTTCGGCCATCCTCGTATTATCTTGGGTTTGAAAGTCCACCTTCAGCTTGGTCTTTCTTTTCGAGTTCTCCTTCGGTCTTCCTCGTGTTACCCTTTGTTTGAAAGTCCACCTTCGGCTTGGTATTTCTTTTCGAGTTCTCTTTCAGCCGTCCTCGTATTATCTTGGGTTTGAAAGTTAACCTTCGGCTTGGTATTTCTTTTCGAGTTCGCCTTCGGCCGTCCTCGTGTTACCCTTTGTTTGAAAGTACACCTTCCGCTTGGTCTTTCTTTTTTGAGGTTGCCTTCAGCCGTCCTCGTATTATCATGGGTTTGAAAGTCCACCTTCGGCTTGGTGTTTCTTTTCGAGTTCTCCTTTGGCCATCCTCGTGTTACCCGTTGTTTGAAAGTCCACCTTCGGCTTGGTCTTTCTTTTTCTAGGTCGCCTTAGGCCGTCCTCGTATTATCTTGGGTTTGAAAGTCCACCTTCGGCTTGGTCTTTCTTTTCGAGTTCTCCTTCGGTCTTCCTCGTGTTACCCTTTGTTTGAAAGTCCACATTCGGCTTGGTATTTCTTTTTGAGTTCTCTTTCAGCCGTCCTCGTATTATCTTGGGTTTGAAAGTCAACCTTCGGCTTGGTATTTCTTTTCGAGTTCGCCTTCGGCCGTCCTCGTGTTACCCTTTGTTTGAAAGTCCACCTTCGGCTTGTTCTTTCTTTTTCTAGGTCGCCTTCGGCCGTCCTCGTATTATCTTGGGTTTGAAAGTCCACCTTCGGCTTGGTCTTTCTTTTCGAGTTCTCCTTCGGTCTTCCTCGTGTTACCCTTTGTTTGAAAGTCCACCTTCGGCTTGGTATTTCTTTTTGAGTTCTCTTTCAGCCGTCCTCGTATTATCTTGGGTTTGAAAGTCAACCTTCGGCTTGGTATATCTTTTCGAGTTCGCCTTCGGCCGTCCTCGTCTTACCCTTTGTTTGAAATTACACCTTCGGCTTGGTCTTTCTTTTCGAGTTCGCCTTCGGCCGTCCTCGTGTTACCCTTTGTTTGAAAGTCCACCTTCGGCTTGTTCTTTCTTTTTCTAGGTCGCCTTCGGCCGTCCTCGTATTATCTTGGGTTTGAAAGTCCACCTTCGGCTTGGTCTTTCTTTTCGAGTTCTCCTTCGGTCTTCCTCGTGTTACCCTTTGTTTGAAAGTCCACCTTCGGCTTGGTATTTCTTTTTGAGTTCTCTTTCAGCCGTCCTCGTATTATCTTGGGTTTGAAAGTCAACCTTCGGCTTGGTATTTCTTTTCGAGTTCGCCTTCGGCCGTCCTCGTGTTACCCTTTGTTTGAAAGTACACCTTCCGCTTGGTCTTTCTTTTTTGAGGTTGCCTTCAGCCGTCCTCGTATTATCATGGGTTTGAAAGTCCACCTTCGGCTTGGTGTTTCTTTTCGAGTTCTCCTTTGGCCATCCTCGTGTTACCCGTTGTTTGAAAGTCCACCTTCGGCTTGGTCTTTCTTTTTCTAGGTCGCCTTCGGCCATCGTCGTATTATCTTGGGTTTGAAAGTCCACCTTCGGCTTGGTCTTTCTTTTCGAGTTCTCCTTCGGTCTTCCTCGTGTTACCCTTTGTTTGAAAGTCCACCTTCGGCTTGGTATTTCATTTTCGAGTTCTCCTTCGGCCGTCCTCGTATTATCTTGGGTTTGAAAGTCAACCTTCGGCTTGGTATTTCTTTTCGAGTTCTCCTTTGGCCATCCTCGTGTTACCCGTTATTTGAAAGTCCACCTTCGGCTTGTTCTTTCTTTTTCTAGGTCGCCTTCGGCCGTCCTCGTATTATCTTGGGTTTGAAAGTCCACCTTCGGCTTGGTCTTTCTTTTCGAGTTCTCCTTCGGTCTTCCTCGTGTTACCCTTTGTTTGAAAGTCCACCTTCGGCTTGGTATTTCTTTTTGAGTTCTCTTTCAGCCGTCCTCGTATTATCTTGGGTTTGAAAGTCAACCTTCGGCTTGGTATTTCTTTTCGAGTTCGCCTTCGGCCGTCCTCGTCTTACCCTTTGTTTGAAATTACACCTTCGGCTTGGTCTTTCTTTTTTAAGGTTGCCTTCAACCGTCCTCGTATTATCATGGGTTTGAAAGTCCACCTTCGGCTTGGTCTTTCTTTTCGAGTTCTCCTTTGGCCATCCTCGTGTTACCCTTTGTTTGAAAGTCCACCTTCGGCTTGGTCTTTCTTTTTCTAGGTCGCCTTCGGCCGTCCTCGTATTATCTTGGGTTTGAAAGTCCACCTTCGGCTTGGTCTTTCTTTTCGAGTTCTCCTTCGGTCTTCCTCGTGTTACCCTTTGTTTGAAAGTCCACCTTCGGCTTGGTATTTCTTTTTGAGTTCTCTTTCAGCCGTCCTCGTATTATCTTGGGTTTGAAAGTCAACCTTCGGCTTGGTATTTCTTTTCGAGTTCGCCTTCGGCCGTCCTCGTCTTACCCTTTGTTTGAAATTACACCTTCGGCTTGGTCTTTCTTTTTTAAGGTTGCCTTCAGCCGTCCTCGTATTATCATGGGTTTGAAAGTCCACCTTCGGCTTGGTCTTTCTTTTCGAGTTCTCCTTTGGCCATCCTCGTGTTACCCTTTGTTTGAAAGTCCACCTTTGGCTTGGTCTTTCTTTTTCTAGTTCGCCTTCGGCCGTCCTCGTATTATCATGGGTTTGAAAGTCCACCTTCGTCTTGGTCTTTCTTTTTTAGTTCTCCTTCGGTCTTCCTTGTGTTACCCTTTGTTTGAAAGTCCACCTCTGGCTTGGTATTTCATTTTCGAGTTCTCCTTCGGCCGTCCTCGTATTATCTTGGTTTTGAAAGTCAACCTTCGGCTTTGTATTTCTTTTCGAGTTCGCCTTCGGCCGTCCTCGTGTTACCCTTTGTTTGAAAGTACACCTTCCGCTTGGTCTTTCTTTTTTGAGGTTGCCTTTAGCCGTCCTCGTATTATCATGGGTTTGAAAGTCAACCTTCGGCTTGGTATTTCTTTTCGAGTTCTCCTTTGGCCATCCTCGTGTTACCCGTTATTTGAAAGTCCACCTTCGGCTTGGTCTTTCTTTTTCTAGGTCGCCTTCGGCCGTCCTCGTATTATCTTGGGTTTGAAAGTCCACCTTCGGCTTGGTCTTTCTTTTCGAGTTCTCCTTCGGTCTTCCTCGTGTTACCCTTTGTTTGAAAGTCCACCTTCGGCTTGGTATTTCTTTTTGAGTTCTCTTTCAGCCGTCCTCGTATTATCTTGGGTTTGAAAGTCAACCTTCGGCTTGGTATTTCTTTTCGAGTTCGCCTTCGGCCGTCCTCGTCTTACCCTTTGTTTGAAATTACACCTTCGGCTTGGTCTTTCTTTTTTAAGGTTGCCTTCAGCCGTCCTCGTATTATCATGGGTTTGAAAGTCCACCTTCGGCTTGGTCTTTCTTTTCGAGTTCTCCTTTGGCCATCCTCGTGTTACCCTTTGTTTGAAAGTCCACCTTCGGCTTGGTCTTTCTTTTTCTAGGTCGCCTTCGGCCGTCCTCGTATTATCTTGGGTTTGAAAGTCCACCTTCGGCTTGGTCTTTCTTTTCGAGTTCTCCTTCGGTCTTCCTCGTGTTACCCTTTGTTTGAAAGTCCACCTTCGGCTTGGTATTTCTTTTTGAGTTCTCTTTCAGCCGTCCTCGTATTATCTTGGGTTTGAAAGTCAACCTTCGGCTTGGTATTTCTTTTCGAGTTCGCCTTCGGCCGTCCTCGTCTTACCCTTTGTTTGAAATTACACCTTCGGCTTGGTCTTTCTTTTTTAAGGTTGCCTTCAGCCGTCCTCGTATTATCATGGGTTTGAAAGTCCACCTTCGGCTTGGTCTTTCTTTTCGAGTTCTCCTTTGGCCATCCTCGTGTTACCCTTTGTTTGAAAGTCCACCTTCGGCTTGGTCTTTCTTTTTCTAGGTCGCCTTCGGCCGTCCTCGTATTATCATGGGTTTGAAAGTCCACCTTCGTCTTGGTCTTTCTTTTTGAGTTCTCCTTCGGTCTTCCTTGTGTTACCCTTTGTTTGAAAGTCCACCTCTGGCTTGGTATTTCATTTTCGAGTTCTCCTTCGGCCGTCCTCGTATTATCTTGGTTTTGAAAGTCAACCTTCGGCTTTGTATTTCTTTTCGAGTTCGCCTTCGGCCGTCCTCGTGTTACACTTTGTTTGAAAGTACACCTTCCGCTTGGTCTTTCTTTTTTGAGGTTGCCTTCAGCCGTCCTCGTATTATCATGGGTTTGAAAGTCCACCTTCGGCTTGGTGTTTCTTTTCGAGTTCTCCTTTGGCCATCCTCGTGTTACCCTTTGTTCGAAAGTCCACCTTCGGCTTGGTCTTTCTTTTTCTAGGTCGCCTTCGGCCGTCCTCGTATTATCTTGGGTTTGAAAGTCCACCTTCGGCTTGGTCTTTCTTTTCGAGTTCTCCTTCGGTCTTCCTCGTGTTACCCTTTGTTTGAAAGTCCACCTTCGGCTTGGTATTTCATTTTCGAGTTCTCCTTCGGCCGTCCTCGTATTATCTTGGGTTTGAAAGTCAACCTTCGGCTTGGTATTTCTTTTCGAGTTCGCCTTCGGCCGTCCTCGTGTTACCCTTTGTTTGAAAGTACACCTTCGACTTGGTCTTTCTTTTTTGAGGTTGCCTTCAGCCGTCCTCGTATTATCATGGGTTTGAAAGTCCACCTTCGGCTTGGTGTTTCTTTTCGAGTTCTCCTTTGGCCATCCTCGTGTTACCCTTTGTTTGAAAGTCCACCTTCGGCTTGGTCTTTCTTTTTCTAGGTCACCTTCGGTCGTCCTCATATTATCTTGGGTTTGAAAGTCCACCTTCGGCTTGGTCTTTCTTTTCGAGTTCTCCTTCGGTCTTCCTCGTGTTACCCTTTGTTTGAAAGTCCACCTTCGGCTTGGTATTTCATTTTCGAGTTCTTCTTCGGCCGTCCTCGTATTATCTTGGGTTTGAAAGTTAACCTTCGGCTTGGTACTTCTTTTCGAGTTCGCCTTCGGCCGTCCTCGTGTTACCCTTTGTTTGAAAGTACACCTTCGGCTTGGTCTTTCTTTTTTGAGGTTGCCTTCAGTCGTCCTCGTATTATCATGGGTTTGAAAGTCCACCTTCGGCTTGGTGTTTCTTTTCGAGTTCTCCTTTGGCCATCCTCGTGTTACCCTTTGTTTGAAAGTCCACCTTCGGCATGGTCTTTCTTTTTCTAGGTCGCCTTCGGCCGTCCTCGTATTATCTTGGGTTTGAAAGTCCACCTTCGGCTTGGTCTTTCTTTTCGAGTTCTCCTTCGGTCTTCCTCCTGTTACCCTTTGTTTTAAAGTCCACCTTCGGCTTGGTATTTCTTTTTGAGTTCTCTTTCAGCCGTCCTCGTATTATCTTGGGTTTGAAAGTCAACCTTCGGCTTGGTATTTCTTTTCGAGTTCGCCTTCGGCCGTCCTCGTCTTACCCTTTGTTTGAAATTACACCTTCGGCTTGGTCTTTCTTTTTTAAGGTTGCCTTCAGCCGTCCTCGTATTATCATGGGTTTGAAAGTCCACCTTCGGCTTGGTCTTTCTTTTCGAGTTCTCCTTTGGCCATCCTCGTGTTACCCTTTGTTTGAAAGTCCACCTTCGGCTTGGTCTTTCTTTTTCTAGGTCGCCTTCGGCCGTCCTCGTATTATCTTGGGTTTAAATGTCCACCTTCGTCTTGGTCTTTCTTTTCGAGTTCTCCTTCGGTCTTCCTTGTGTTACCCTTTGTTTGAAAGTCCACCTTTGGCTTGGTATTTCATTTTCGAGTTCTCCTTCGGCCGTCCTCGTATTATCTTGGTTTTGAAAGTCAACCTTCGGCTTTGTATTTCTTTTCGAGTTCGCCTTCGGCCGTCCTCGTGTTACCCTTTGTTTGAAAGTACACCTTCCGCTTGGTCTTTCTTTTTTGAGGTTGCCTTCAGCCGTCCTCGTATTATCATGGGTTTGAAAGTCCACCTTCGGCTTGGTGTTTCTTTTCGAGTTCTCCTTTGGCCATCCTCGTGTTACCCTTTGTTTGAAAGTCCACCTTCGGCTTGGTCTTTCTTTTTCTAGGTCGCCTTCGGCCGTCCTCGTATTATCTTGGGTTTGAAAGTCCACCTTCGGCTTGGTCTTTCTTTTCGAGTTCTCCTTCGGTCTTCCTCGTGTTACCCTTTGTTTGAAAGTCCACCTTCGGCTTGGTATTTCATTTTCGAGTTCTCCTTCGGCCGTCCTCGTATTATCTTGGGTTTGAAAGTCAACCTTCGGCTTGGTATTTCTTTTCGAGTTCTCCTTTGGCCATCCTCGTGTTACCCGTTGTTTGAAAGTCCACCTTCGGCTTGGTCTTTCTTTTTCTAGGTCGCCTTCGGCCGTCCTCGTATTATCTTGGGTTTGAAAGTCCACCTTCGTCTTGGTCTTTCTTTTTGAGTTCTCCTTCGGTCTTCCTTGTGTTACCCTTTGTTTGAAAGTCCACCTCTGGCTTGGTATTTCATTTTCGAGTTCTCCTTCGGCCGTCCTCGTATTATCTTGGTTTTGAAAGTCAACCTTCGGCTTTGTATTTCTTTTCGAGTTCGCCTTCGGCCGTCCTCGTGTTACCCTTTGTTTGAAAGTACACCTTCCGCTTGGTCTTTCTTTTTTGAGGTTGCCTTCAGCCGTCCTCGTATTATCATGGGTTTGAAAGTCCACCTTCGGCTTGGTGTTTCTTTTCGAGTTCTCCTTTGGCCATCCTCGTGTTACCCTTTGTTCGAAAGTCCACCTTCGGCTTGGTCTTTCTTTTTCTAGGTCGCCTTCGGCCGTCCTCGTATTATCTTGGGTTTGAAAGTCCACCTTCGGCTTGGTCTTTCTTTTCGAGTTCTCCTTCGGTCTTCCTCGTGTTACCCTTTGTTTGAAAGTCCACCTTCGGCTTGGTATTTCATTTTCGAGTTCTCCTTCGGCCGTCCTCGTATTATCTTGGGTTTGAAAGTCAACCTTCGGCTTGGTATTTCTTTTCGAGTTCGCCTTCGGCCGTCCTCGTGTTACCCTTTGTTTGAAAGTACACCTTCGGCTTGGTCTTTCTTTTTTGAGGTTGCCTTCAGCCGTCCTCGTATTATCATGGGTTTGAAAGTCCACCTTCGGCTTGGTGTTTCTTTTCGAGTTCTCCTTTGGCCATCCTCGTGTTACCCTTTATTTGAAAGTCCACCTTCGGCTTGGTCTTTCTTTTTCTAGGTCACCTTCGGTCGTCCTCGTATTATCTTGGGTTTGAAAGTCCACCTTCGGCTTGGTCTTTCTTTTCGAGTTCTCCTTCGGTCTTCCTCGTGTTACCCTTTGTTTGAAAGTCCACCTTCGGCTTGGTATTTCATTTTCGAGTTCTTCTTCGGCCGTCCTCGTATTATCTTGGGTTTGAAAGTTAACCTTCGGCTTGGTACTTCTTTTCGAGTTCGCCTTCGGCCGTCCTCGTGTTACCCTTTGTTTGAAAGTACACCTTCGGCTTGGTCTTTCTTTTTTGAGGTTGCCTTCAGTCGTCCTCGTATTATCATGGGTTTGAAAGTCCACCTTCGGCTTGGTGTTTCTTTTCGAGTTCTCCTTTGGCCATCCTCGTGTTACCCTTTGTTTGAAAGTCCACCTTCGGCATGGTCTTTCTTTTTCTAGGTCGCCTTCGGCCGTCCTCGTATTATCTTGGGTTTGAAAGTCCACCTTCGGCTTGGTCTTTCTTTTCGAGTTCTCCTTCGGTCTTCCTCCTGTTACCCTTTGTTTTAAAGTCCACCTTCGGCTTGGTATTTCTTTTTGAGTTCTCTTTCAGCCGTCCTCGTATTATCTTGGGTTTGAAAGTCAACCTTCGGCTTGGTATTTCTTTTCGAGTTCGCCTTCGGCCGTCCTCGTCTTACCCTTTGTTTGAAATTACACCTTCGGCTTGGTCTTTCTTTTTTAAGGTTGCCTTCAGCCGTCCTCGTATTATCATGGGTTTGAAAGTCCACCTTCGGCTTGGTCTTTCTTTTCGAGTTCTCCTTTGGCCATCCTCGTGTTACCCTTTGTTTGAAAGTCCACCTTCGGCTTGGTCTTTCTTTTTCTAGGTCGCCTTCGGCCGTCCTCGTATTATCTTGGGTTTAAATGTCCACCTTCGTCTTGGTCTTTCTTTTCGAGTTCTCCTTCGGTCTTCCTTGTGTTACCCTTTGTTTGAAAGTCCACCTTTGGCTTGGTATTTCATTTTCGAGTTCTCCTTCGGCCGTCCTCGTATTATCTTGGTTTTGAAAGTCAACCTTCGGCTTTGTATTTCTTTTCGAGTTCGCCTTCGGCCGTCCTCGTGTTACCCTTTGTTTGAAAGTACACCTTCCGCTTGGTCTTTCTTTTTTGAGGTTGCCTTCAGCCGTCCTCGTATTATCATGGGTTTGAAAGTACACCTTCGGCTTGGTGTTTCTTTTCGAGTTCTCCTTTGGCCATCCTCGTGTTACCCTTTGTTTGAAAGTCCACCTTCGGCTTGGTCTTTCTTTTTCTAGGTCGCCTTCGGCCGTCCTCGTATTATCTTGGGTTTGAAAGTCCACCTTCGGCTTGGTCTTTCTTTTCGAGTTCTCCTTCGGTCTTCCTCGTGTTACCCTTTGTTTGAAAGTCCACCTTCGGCTTGGTATTTCATTTTCGAGTTCTCCTTCGGCCGTCCTCGTATTATCTTGGGTTTGAAAGTCAACCTTCGGCTTGGTATTTCTTTTCGAGTTCTCCTTTGGCCATCCTCGTGTTACCCGTTGTTTGAAAGTCCACCTTCGGCTTGGTCTTTCTTTTTCTAGGTCGCCTTCAGCCGTCCTCGTATTATCTTGGGTTTGAAAGTCCACCTTCGGCTTGGTCTTTCTTTTCGAGTTCTCCTTCGGTCTTCCTCGTGTTACCCTTTGTTTGAAAGTCCACCTTCGGCTTGGTATTTCTTTTTGAGTTCTCTTTCAGCCGTCCTCGTATTATCTTGGGTTTGAAAGTCAACCTTCGGCTTCGTATTTCTTTTCGAGTTCGCCTTCGGCCGTCCTCGTCTTACCCTTTGTTTGAAATTACACCTTCGGCTTGGTCTTTCTTTTTTAAGGTTGCCTTCAGCCGTCCTCGTATTATCATGGGTTTGAAAGTCCACCTTCGGCTTGGTCTTTCTTTTCGAGTTCTCCTTTGGCCATCCTCGTGTTACCCTTTGTTTGAAAGTCCACCTTCGGCTTGGTCTTTCTTTTTCTAGGTCGCCTTCGGCCGTCCTCGTATTATCTTGGGTTTGAAAGTCCAGCTTCGGCTTGGTCTTTCTTTTCGAGTTCTCCTTCGGTCTTCCTCGTGTTACCCTTTGTTTGAAAGTCCACCTTCGGCTTGGTATTTCTTTTTGAGTTCTCTTTCAGCCGTCCTCGTATTATCTTGGGTTTGAAAGTCAACCTTCGGCTTGGTATTTCTTTTCGAGTTCGCCTTCGGCCGTCCTCGTCTTACCCTTTGTTTGAAATTACACCTTCGGCTTGGTCTTTCTTTTTTAAGGTTGCCTTCAGCCACCCTCGTATTATCATGGGTTTGAAAGTCCACCTTCGGCTTGGTCTTTCTTTTCGAGTTCTCCTTTGGCCATCCTCGTGTTACCCTTTGTTTGAAAGTCCACCTTCGGCTTGGTCTTTCTTTTTCTAGGTCGCCTTCGGCCGTCCTCGTATTATCATGGGTTTGAAAGTCCACCTTCGTCTTGGTCTTTCTTTTTGAGTTCTCCTTCGGTCTTCCTTGTGTTACCCTTTGTTTGAAAGTCCACCTCTGGCTTGGTATTTCATTTTCGAGTTCTCCTTCGGCCGTCCTCGTATTATCTTGGTTTTGAAAGTCAACCTTCGGCTTTGTATTTCTTTTCGAGTTCGCCTTCGGCCGTCCTCGTGTTACCCTTTGTTTGAAAGTACACCTTCCGCTTGGTCTTTCTTTTTTGAGGTTGCCTTCAGCCGTCCTCGTATTATCATGGGTTTGAAAGTCCACCTTCGGCTTGGTGTTTCTTTTCGAGTTCTCCTTTGGCCATCCTCGTGTTACCCTTTGTTTGAAAGTCCACCTTCGGCTTGGTCTTTCTTTTTCTAGGTCGCCTTCGGCCGTCCTCGTATTATCTTGGGTTTGAAAGTCCACCTTCGGCTTGGTCTTTCTTTTCGAGTTCTCCTTCGGTCTTCCTCGTGTTACCCTTTGTTTGAAAGTCCACCTTCGGCTTGGTATTTCATTTTCGAGTTCTCCTTCGGCCGTCCTCGTATTATCTTGGGTTTGAAAGTCAACCTTCGGCTTGGTATTTCTTTTCGAGTTCGCCTTCGGCCGTCCTCGTGTTACCCTTTGTTTGAAAGTACACCTTCGGCTTGGTCTTTCTTTTTTGAGGTTGCCTTCAGCCGTCCTCGTATTATCATGGGTTTGAAAGTCCACCTTCGGCTTGGTGTTTCTTTTCGAGTTCTCCTTTGGCCATCCTCGTGTTACCCTTTGTTTGAAAGTCCACCTTCGGCTTGGTCTTTCTTTTTCTAGGTCACCTTCGGTCGTCCTCGTATTATCTTGGGTTTGAAAGTCCACCTTCGGCTTGGTCTTTCTTTTCGAGTTCTCCTTCGGTCTTCCTCGTGTTACCCTTTGTTTGAAAGTCCACCTTCGGCTTGGTATTTCATTTTCGAGTTCTTCTTCGGCCGTCCTCGTATTATCTTGGGTTTGAAAGTCAACCTTCGGCTTGGTATTTCTTTTCGAGTTCGCCTTCGGCCGTCCTCGTGTTACCCTTTGTTTGAAAGTACACCTTCGGCTTGGTCTTTCTTTTTTGAGGTTGCCTTCAGTCGTCCTCGTATTATCATGGGTTTGAAAGTCCACCTTCGGCTTGGTGTTTCTTTTCGAGTTCTCCTTTGGCCATCCTCGTGTTACCCTTTGTTTGAAAGTCCACCTTCGGCATGGTCTTTCTTTTTCTAGGTCGCCTTCGGCCGTCCTCGTATTATCTTGGGTTTGAAAGTCCACCTTCGGCTTGGTCTTTCTTTTCGAGTTCTCCTTCGGTCTTCCTTGTGTTACCCTTTGTTTGAAAGTCCACCTTTGGCTTGGTATTTCATTTTCGAGTTCTCCTTCGGTCGTCCTCGTATTATCTTGGTTTTGAAAGTCAACCTTCGGCTTTGTATTTCTTTTCGAGTTCGCCTTCGGCCGTCCTCGTCTTACCCTTTGTTTGAAAGTACACCTTCGGCTTGGTCTTTCTTTTTTGAGGTTGCCTTCAGCCGTCCTCGTATTATCATGGGTTTGAAATTCCACCTTCGGCTTGGTCTTTCTTTTCGAGTTCTCCTTTGGCCATCCTCGTGTTACCCTTTGTTTGAAAGTCCACCTTCGGCTTGGTCTTTCTTTTTCTAGGTCGCCTTCGGCCGTCCTCGTATTATCTTTGGTTTGAAAATCCACCTTCGGCTTGGTCTTTCTTTTCGAGTTCTCCTTCGGTCTTCCTTGTGTTACCCTTTGTTTGAAAGTCCACCTTTGGCTTGGTATTTCATTTTCGAGTTCTCCTTCGGCCATCCTCGTATTATCTTGGTTTTGAAAGTCAACCTTCGGCTCTGTGTTTCTTTTCGAGTTCGCCTTCGGCCGTCCTCGTGTTACCCTTTGTTTGAAAGTACACCTTCGGCTTGGTCTTTCTTTTTTGAGGTTGCCTTCAGCCGTCCTCGTATTATCATGGGTTTGAAAGTCCACCTTCGGCTTGGTCTTTCTTTTCGAGTTCTCCTTTGGCCATCCTCGTGTTACCCTTTGTTTGAAAGTCCACCTTCGGCTTGGTCTTTCTTTTTCTAGGTCGCCTTCGGCCGTCCTCGTATTATCTTGGGTTTAAATGTCCACCTTCGTCTTGGTCTTTCTTTTCGAGTTCTCCTTCGGTCTTCCTTGTGTTACCCTTTGTTTGAAAGTCCACCTTTGGCTTGGTATTTCATTTTCGAGTTCTCCTTCGGCCATCCTCGTATTATCTTGGTTTTGAAAGTCAACCTTCGGCTTTGTATTTCTTTTCGAGTTCGCCTTCGGCCGTCCTCGTGTTACCCTTTGTTTGAAAGTACACCTTCCGCTTGGTCTTTCTTTTTTGAGGTTGCCTTCAGCCGTCCTCGTATTATCATGGGTTTGAAAGTCCACCTTCGGCTTGGTGTTTCTTTTCGAGTTCTCCTTTGGCCATCCTCGTGTTACCCTTTGTTTGAAAGTCCACCTTCGGCTTGGTCTTTCTTTTTCTAGGTCGCCTTCGGCCGTCCTCGTATTATCTTGGGTTTGAAAGTCAACCTTCGGCTTGGTATTTCTTTTCGAGTTCTCCTTTGGCCATCCTCGTGTTACCCGTTGTTTGAAAGTCCACCTTCGGCTTGGTCTTTCTTTTTCTAGGTCGCCTTCAGCCGTCCTCGTTTTATCTTGGGTTTGAAAGTCCACCTTCGGCTTGGTCTTTCTTTTCGAGTTCTCCTTCGGTCTTCCTCGTGTTACCCTTTGTTTGAAAGTCCACCTTCGGCTTGGTATTTCTTTTTGAGTTCTCTTTCAGCCGTCCTCGTATTATCTTGGGTTTGAAAGTCAACCTTCGGCTTGGTATTTCTTTTCGAGTTCGCCTTCGGCCGTCCTCGTCTTACCCTTTGTTTGAAATTACACCTTCGGCTTGGTCTTTCTTTTTTAAGGTTGCCTTCAGCCGTCCTCGTATTATCATGGGTTTGAAAGTCCACCTTCGGCTTGGTCTTTCTTTTCGAGTTCTCCTTTGGCCATCCTCGTGTTACCCTTTGTTTGAAAGTCCACCTTCGGCTTGGTCTTTCTTTTTCTAGGTCGCCTTCGGCCGTCCTCGTATTATCTTGGGTTTGAAAGTCCAGCTTCGGCTTGGTCTTTCTTTTCGAGTTCTCCTTCGGTCTTCCTCGTGTTACCCTTTGTTTGAAAGTCCACCTTCGGCTTGGTATTTCTTTTTGAGTTCTCTTTCAGCCGTCCTCGTATTATCTTGGGTTTGAAAGTCAACCTTCGGCTTGGTATTTCTTTTCGAGTTCGCCTTCGGCCGTCCTCGTCTTACCCTTTGTTTGAAATTACACCTTCGGCTTGGTCTTTCTTTTTTAAGGTTGCCTTCAGCCGCCCTCGTATTATCATGGGTTTGAAAGTCCACCTTCGGCTTGGTCTTTCTTTTCGAGTTCTCCTTTGGACATCCTCGTGTTACCCTTTGTTTGAAAGTCCACCTTCGGCTTGGTCTTTCTTTTTCTAGGTCGCCTTCGGCCGTCCTCGTATTATCATGGGTTTGAAAGTCCACCTTCGTCTTGGTCTTTCTTTTTGAGTTCTCCTTCGGTCTTCCTTGTGTTACCCTTTGTTTGAAAGTCCACCTCTGGCTTGGTATTTCATTTTCGAGTTCTCCTTCGGCCGTCCTCGTATTATCTTGGTTTTGAAAGTCAACCTTCGGCTTTGTATTTCTTTTCGAGTTCGCCTTCGGCCGTCCTCGTGTTACCCTTTGTTTGAAAGTACACCTTCCGCTTGGTCTTTCTTTTTTGAGGTTGCCTTCAGCCGTCCTCGTATTATCATGGGTTTGAAAGTCCACCTTCGGCTTGGTGTTTCTTTTCGAGTTCTCCTTTGGCCATCCTCGTGTTACCCTTTGTTTGAAAGTCCACCTTCGGCTTGGTCTTTCTTTTTCTAGGTCGCCTTCGGCCGTCCTCGTATTATCTTGGGTTTGAAAGTCCACCTTCGGCTTGGTCTTTCTTTTCGAGTTCTCCTTCGGTCTTCCTCGTGTTACCCTTTGTTTGAAAGTCCACCTTCGGCTTGGTATTTCATTTTCGAGTTCTCCTTCGGCCGTCCTCGTATTATCTTGGGTTTGAAAGTCAACCTTCGGCTTGGTATTTCTTTTCGAGTTCGCCTTCGGCCGTCCTCGTGTTACCCTTTGTTTGAAAGTACACCTTCGGCTTGGTCTTTCTTTTTTGAGGTTGCCTTCTGCCGTCCTCGTATTATCATGGGTTTGAAAGTCCACCTTCGGCTTGGTGTTTCTTTTCGAGTTCTCCTTTGGCCATCCTCGTGTTACCCTTTGTTTGAAAGTCCACCTTCGGCTTGGTATTTCATTTTCGAGTTCTTCTTCGGCCGTCCTCGTATTATCTTGGGTTTGAAAGTCAACCTTCGGCTTGGTATTTCTTTTCGAGTTCGCCTTCGGCCGTCCTCGTGTTACCCTTTGTTTGAAAGTACACCTTCGGCTTGGTCTTTCTTTTTTGAGGTTGCCTTCAGTCGTCCTCGTATTATCATGGGTTTGAAAGTCCACCTTCGGCTTGGTGTTTCTTTTCGAGTTCTCCTTTGGCCATCCTCGTGTTACCCTTTGTTTGAAAGTCCACCTTCGGCATGGTCTTTCTTTTTCTAGGTCGCCTTCGGCCGTCCTCGTATTATCTTGGGTTTGAAAGTCCACCTTCGGCTTGGACTTTCTTTTCGAGTTCTCCTTCGGTCTTCCTTGTGTTACCCTTTGTTTGAAAGTCCACCTTTGGCTTGGTATTTCATTTTCGAGTTCTCCTTCGGTCGTCCTCGTATTATCTTGGTTTTGAAAGTCAACCTTCGGCTTTGTATTTCTTTTCGAGTTCGCCTTC
This sequence comes from Lathyrus tuberosus, assembly GCA_022829125.1. Taxonomy (NCBI): domain Eukaryota; kingdom Viridiplantae; phylum Streptophyta; class Magnoliopsida; order Fabales; family Fabaceae; genus Lathyrus; species Lathyrus tuberosus. Next base: position 3,741,304 of record JALAZF010000438.1, read on the forward strand.
GGCCGTCCTCGTCTTACCCTTTGTTTGAAAGTACACCTTCGGCTTGGTCTTTCTTTTTTGAGGTTGCCTTCAGCCGTCCTCGTATTATCATGGGTTTGAAATTCCACCTTCGGCTTGGTCTTTCTTTTCGAGTTCTCCTTTGGCCATCCTCGTGTTACCCTTTGTTTGAAAGTCCACCTTCGGCTTGGTCTTTCTTTTTCTAGGTCGCCTTCGGCCGTCCTCGTATTATCTTTGGTTTGAAAATCCACCTTCGGCTTGGTCTTTCTTTTCGAGTTCTCCTTCGGTCTTCCTTGTGTTACCCTTTGTTTGAAAGTCCACCTTTGGCTTGGTATTTCATTTTCGAGTTCTCCTTCGGCCGTCCTCGTATTATCTTGGTTTTGAAAGTTAACCTTCGGCTCTGTGTTTCTTTTCGAGTTCGCCTTCGGCCGTCCTCGTGTTACCCTTTGTTTGAAAGTACACCTTCGGCTTGGTCTTTCTTTTTTGAGGTTGCCTTCAGCCGTCCTCGTATTATCATGGGTTTGAAAGTCCACCTTCGGCTTGGTCTTTCTTTTCGAGTTCTCCTTTGGCCATCCTCGAGTTACCCTTTGTTTGAAAGTCCACCTTCGGCTTGGTCTTTCTTTTTCTAGGTCGCCTTCGGCCGTCCTCGTATTATCTTTGGTTTGAAAGTCCACCTTCGGCTTGGTCTTTCTTTTCGAGTTCTCCTTCGGTCTTTCTCGTGTTACCCTTTGTTTGAAAGTCCACCTTCGGCTTGGTATTTCATTTTCGAGTTCTCCTTCGTCCGTCCTCGTATTATCTTGGGTTTGAAAGTCAACCTTCGGCTTGGTATTTCTTTTCGAGTTCGCCTTCGGCCGTCCTCGTGTTACCCTTTGTTTGAAAGTACACCTTCGGCTTGGTCTTTCTTTTTTGAGGTTGCCTTCAGCCGTCCTCGTATTATCTTGGGTTTGAAAGTCCACCTTCGGCTTGGTCTTTCTTTTCGAGTTCGCCTTTGGGCATCCTCGTGTTACCCTTTGTTTGAAAGTCCACCTTCGGCTTGGTATTTCTTTTTCTAGGTCACCTTCGGCCGTCCTCGTATTATCTTGGGTTTGAAAGTCCACCTTCGGCTTGGTATTTCTTTTTGAGTTCGCCTTCGGCCGTCCTCGCTTGGGTTTGAAAGTCCACCTTCCGCTTGGTATTTCTTTTCGAGTTCGCCTTCGGCTGTCCTCGTGTTACCCTTTGTTTGATATTCCACGTTCGACTTGGCCTTTCTTTTTTGAGGTCGCCTTCGGCCGTCCTCGTATTATCTTGGGTTTGAAAGTCCACCTTCAGCTTTGTCTTTCTTTTCGAGTTCGCCTTTGGCCATCCTCGTGTTACCCTTTGTTTGAAAGTCCACCTTCGGCTTGGTCTTTCTTTTTCTAGGTCGCCTTCGGCCGTCCTCGTATTATCTTGGGTTTAAAAGTCCACCTTTGGTTTGGTCTTTCTTTTCGAGTTCGCCTTTGACCGTCCTCATGTTACCCTTTGATTGAAAGTCCACCTTCGGCTTGGTCTTTCTTTTTCGAGTTTGTCTTCGGCCGTCCTCGTATTATCTAGGGTTTGAAAGCCCACCTTCGGCTTGGTCTTTCTTTTCAAGTTCTCCTTCAGTCGTCCTCGCGTTACCCTTTATTTGAAAGCCTACCTTCGGCTTAATCTTTCTTTTCGAGTTCGCCTTCGGCCGTCCTCGTATTATTTTGATGTTTGAAAGTCCACCTTCTGCTTGGTTTTTCTTTTTAATTTCGCCTTCGGCCGTCCTCGTGTTACCCTTTGGTTTGAAAGTCCACTTTTGGCTTGGTCATTCTTTTTCGTGTTTGATTTCGGCCATCCTCGTATTATCTTGAGTTTGAAAGTCCACCTTCGGCTTGGTCTTTCTTTTCGAGTTCGCCTTCGGCCGTCCTCGTGTTACCCTTTGTTTGAAACTCCACCTTTGGTTTAGTCTTTCTTTTCGAGTTCGCCTTCGGCCGTCCTCGTATTATTTTGTTATTTCAAAGTCCACCTTCTGCTTGGTCTTTCTTTTTCGAGTTCGCCTTTGGTCGTCCTCATATTATCTTGGGTTTGAAAGTCAACCTTTGGCTTGGTATTTCTTTTTCGAGTTCGCCTTCGGCCATCCTCGTATTATCTTGGGTTTGAAAGTCCACCTTCGGCTTGGTCTTTCTTTTCGAGTTCTCCTTCGGTCTTCCTCGTGTTACCCTTTGTTTGAAAGTCCACCTTCGGCTTGGTATTTCTTTTCGAGTTCTCCTTCGGCCGTCCTCGTATTATCTTGGGTTTGAAAGTCAACTTTCGGCTTGGTATTTCTTTTCGAGTTCGCCTTCCGCCGTCCTCGTGTTACCCTTTGTTTGAAAGTACACCTTCGGCTTGGTCTTTCTTTTTTGAGGTTGCCTTCAGCCGTCCTTGTATTATCATGGGTTTGAAAGTCCACCTTTGCCTTGGTCTTTCTTTTTGAGTTCTCCTTTGGCCATCCTCGTGTTACCCTTTGTTTGAAAGTCCACCTTCGGCTTGGTCTTTCTTTTTATAGGTTGCCTTCGGCCGTCCTCGTATTATCTTGGGTTTGAAAGTCCACCTTCAGCTTTATCTTTCTTTTCGAGTTCGCCTTTGGGTATCCTCGTGTTACCCTTTGTTTGAAAGTCCACCTTCGGCTTGGTCTTTCTTTTTCTAGGTCGCCTTCGGCCGTCCTCGTATTATCTTGGGTTTAAAAGTCCACCTTCGGCTTGGTCTTTCTTTTCGAGTTCTCCTTCGGTCTTCCTTGTGTTACCCTTTGTTTGAAAGTCCACCTTTGGCTTGGTATTTCATTTTCTAGTTCTCCTTCGGCCGTCCTCGTATTATCTTGGTTTTAAAAGTCAACCTTCGGCTTTGTATTTCTTTTCGAGTTCGCCTTCGGCCGTCCTCGTGTTACCCTTTGTTTGAAAGTACACCTTCGGCTTGGTCTTTCTTTTTTGAGGTTGCCTTCAGCCGTCCTCGTATTATCATGGGTTTGAAATTCCACCTTCGGCTTGGTCTTTCTTTTCGAGTTCTCCTTTGGCCATCCTCGTGTTACCCTTTGTTTGAAAGTCCACCTTCGGCTTGGTCTTTCTTTTTCTAGGTCGCCTCCGGCCGTCCTCGTATTATCTTTGGTTTGAAAGTCCACCTTCGGCTTGGTCTTTCTTTTCGAGTTCTCCTTCGGTCTTTCTCGTGTTACCCTTTGTTTGAAAGTCCACCTTCGGCTTGGTATTTCATTTTCGAGTTCTCCTTAGGCCGTCCTCGTATTATCTTGGGTTTGAAAGTCAACCTTCGGCTTGGTATTTCTTTTCGAGTTCGCCTTCGGCCATCCTCGTGTTACCCTTTGTTTGAAAGTACACCTTCGGCTTGGCCTTTCTTTTTTGAGGTTGCCTTCAACCGTCCTCGTATTATCATGGGTTTGAAAGTCCACCTTCGGCTTGGTCTTTCTTTTCGAGTTCTCCTTTGGCCATCCTCGTGTTACCCTTTGTTTGAAAGTCCACCTTCGGCTTGGTCTTTCTTTTTCTAGGTCGCCTTCGGCCGTCCTCGTATTATCTTTGGTTTGAAAGTCCACCTTCGGCTTGGTCTTTCTTTTCGAGTTCTCCTTCGGTCTTTCTCGTGTTACCCTTTGTTTGAAAGTCCACCTTCGGCTTGGTATTGCATTTTCGAGTTCTCCTTCGGCCGTCCTCGTATTATCTTGGGTTTGAAAGTCAACCTTCGGCTTGGTATTTCTTTTCGAGTTCGCCTTCGGCCGTCCTCGTGTTACCCTTTGTTTGAAAGTACACCTTCGGCTTGGTCTTTCTTTTTTGAGGTTGCCTTCAGCCGTCCTCGTATTATCTTGGGTTTGAAAGTCCACCTTCGGCTTGGTCTTTCTTTTCGAGTTCACCTTTGGGCATCCTCGTGTTACCCTTTGTTTGAAAGTCCACCTTCGGCTTGGTATTTCTTTTTCTAGGTCACCTTCGGCCGTCCTCGTATTATCTTGGGTTTGAAAGTCCACCTTCGGCTTGGTATTTCTTTTTGAGTTCGCCTTCGGCCGTCCTCGCTTGGGTTTGAAAGTCCACCTTCGGCTTGGTATTTCTTTTCGAGTTCGCCTTCGGCTGTCCTCGTGTTACCCTTTGTTTGATATTCCACGTTCGACTTGGCCTTTCTTTTTTGAGGTCGCCTTCGGCCGTCCTCGTATTATCTTGGGTTTGAAAGTCCACCTTCGGCTTGGTCTTTCTTTTCGAGTTTGCCTTTGGGCATCCTCGTGTTACCCTTTGTTTGAAAGTCCACCTTTGGCTTGGTATTTCTTTTTCTAGGTCACCTTCGGCCGTCCTCGTATTATCTTGGGTTTGAAAGTACACCTTCGGCTTGGTATTTCTTTTTGAGTTCGCCTTCGGCCGTCCTCGCTTGGGTTTGAAAGTCCACCTTCGGCTTGGTATTTCTTTTCGAGTTCGCCTTCGGCTGTCCTCGTGTTACCCTTTGTTTGATATTCCACGTTCGACTTGGCCTTTCTTTTTTGAGGTCGCCTTCGGCCGTCCTCGTATTATCTTGGGTTTGAAAGTCCACCTTCAGCTTTGTCTTTCTTTTCGAGTTCGCCTTTGGCCATCCTCGTGTTACCCTTTGTTTGAAAGTCCACCTTCGTCTTGGTCTTTCTTTTTCTAGGTCGCCTTCGGCCGTCCTCGTATTATCTTGGGTTTAAAAGTCCACCTTTGGTTTGGTCTTTCTTTTCGAGTTTGCCTTTGACCGTCCTCATGTTACCCTTTGATTGAAAGTCCACCTTCGGCTTGGTCTTTCTTTTTCGAGTTTGTCTTCGGCCGTCCTCGTATTATCTAGGGTTTGAAAGCCCACCTTCGGCTTGGTCTTTCTTTTCAAGTTCTCCTTCAGTCGTCCTCGCGTTACCCTTTATTTGAAAGCCTACCTTCGGCTTAATCTTTCTTTTCGAGTTCGCCTTCGGCCGTCCTCGTATTATTTTGATGTTTGAAAGTCCACCTTCTGCTTGGTTTTTCTTTTTAATTTCGCCTTCGGCCGTCCTCGTGTTACCCTTTGGTTTGAAAGTCCACCTTTGGCTTAGTCATTCTTTTTCGTGTTCGCCTTCGGCCGTCCTCGTATTATCTTGGGTTTGAAAGTCCACCTTCGGCTTGGTCTTTCTTTTCGAGTTCGCCTTCGGCCGTCCTCGTGTTACCCTTTGTTTGAAACTCCACCTTTGGCTTGGTCTTTCTTTTCGAGTTCGCCTTCGGCCGTCCTCGTATTATTTTGTTATTTGAAAGTCCACCTTCGGCTTGGTCTTTCTTTTACGAGTTCGCCTTTGGTCGTCCTCATATTATCTTAGGTTTGAAAGTCAACCTTTGGCTTGGTCTTTCTTTTTCGAGTTCGCCTTCGGCCATCCTCGTATTATCTTGGGTTTGAAAGTCCACCTTCGGCTTGGTGTTTCTTTTCGAGTTCTCCTTCGGTCTTCCTCGTGTTACCCTTTGTTTAAAAGTCCACCTTCGGCTTGGTATTTCTTTTCGAGTTCTCTTTCGGCCGTCCTCGTATTATCTTGGGTTTGAAAGTCCACCTTCGGCTTGGTATTTCTTTTCGAGTTCGCCTTCGGCCGTCCTCGCTTGGGTTTGAAAATCCACCTTCGGCTTGGTATTTCTTTTCGAGTTCGCCTTCGGCCGTCCTCGTGTTACCCTTTGTTTGAAATTCCACGTTCGACTTGGCCTTTCTTTTTTGAGGTCGCCTTCGGCCGTCCTCGTATTATCTTGGGTTTGAAAGTCCACCTTCAGCTTTGTCTTTCTTTTCGAGTTCGCCTTTGGCCATCCTCGTGTTACCCTTTGTTTGAAAGTCCACCTTCGGCTTGGTCTTTCTTTTTCTAGGTCGCCTTCGGCCGTCCTCGTATTATCTTGGGTTTAAAAGTCCACCTTTGGTTTGGTCTTTCTTTTCGAGTTCGCCTTTGACTGTCCTCATGTTAGCCTTTGATTGAAAGTCCACCTTCGGCTTGGTCTTTCTTTTTCGAGTTTGTCTTCGGCCGTCCTCGTATTATCTAGGGTTTGAAAGCCCACCTTCGGCTTGGTCTTTCTTTTCAAGTTTGCCTTCATTCATCCTTGCGTTACCCTTTATTTGAAAGCCTACCTTCGGCCTAATCTTTCTTTTCGAGTTCGCCTTCGGCCGTCCTCGTATTATTTTGATGTTTGAAAGTCCACCTTCTGCTTGGTTTTTCTTTTTAATTTCGCCTTCGGCCGTCCTCGTGTTACCCTTTGGTTTGAAAGTCCACCTTTGGCTTAGTCATTCTTTTTCGTGTTCGCCTTCGGCCGTCCTCGTATTATCTTGGGCTGGAAAGTCCACCTTCGGCTTGGTCTTTCTTTTCGAGTTCGCCTTCGGCCGTCCTCGTGTTACCCTTTGTTTGAAACTCCACCTTCGGCTTGGTCTTTCTTTTTATAGGTTGCCTTCGGCCGTCCTCGTATTATCTTGGGTTTGAAAGTCCACCTTCAGCTTTATCTTTCTTTTCGAGTTCGCCTTTGGGTATCCTCGTGTTACCCTTTGTTTGAAAGTCCACCTTCGGCTTGGTCTTTCTTTTTCTAGGTCGCCTTCGGCCGTCCTCGTATTATCTTGGGTTTAAAAGTCCACCTTCGGCTTGGTCTTTCTTTTCGAGTTCTCCTTCGGTCTTCCTTGTGTTACCCTTTGTTTGAAAGTCCACCTTTGGCTTGGTATTTCATTTTCTAGTTCTCCTTCGGCCGTCCTCGTATTATCTTGGTTTTAAAAGTCAACCTTCGGCTTTGTATTTATTTTCGAGTTCGCCTTCGGCCGTCCTCGTGTTACCCTTTGTTTGAAAGTACACCTTCGGCTTGGTCTTTCTTTTTTGAGGTTGCCTTCAGCCGTCCTCGTATTATCATGGGTTTGAAATTCCACCTTCGGCTTGGTCTTTCTTTTCGAGTTCTCCTTTGGCCATCCTCGTGTTACCCTTTGTTTGAAAGTCCACCTTCGGCTTGGTCTTTCTTTTTCTAGGTCGCCTCCGGCCGTCCTCGTATTATCTTTGGTTTGAAAGTCCACCTTCGGCTTGGTCTTTCTTTTCGAGTTCTCCTTCGGTCTTTCTCGTGTTACCCTTTGTTTGAAAGTCCACCTTCGGCTTGGTATTTCATTTTCGAGTTCTCCTTAGGCCGTCCTCGTATTATCTTGGGTTTGAAAGTCAACCTTCGGCTTGGTATTTCTTTTCGAGTTCGCCTTCGGCCATCCTCGTGTTACCCTTTGTTTGAAAGTACACCTTCGGCTTGGTCTTTCTTTTTTGAGGTTGCCTTCAACCGTCCTCGTATTATCATGGGTTTGAAAGTCCACCTTCGGCTTGGTCTTTCTTTTCGAGTTCTCCTTTGGCCATCCTCGTGTTACCCTTTGTTTGAAAGTCCACCTTCGGCTTGGTCTTTCTTTTTCTAGGTCGCCTTCGGCCGTCCTCGTATTATCTTTGGTTTGAAAGTCCACCTTCGGCTTGGTCTTTCTTTTCGAGTTCTCCTTCGGTCTTTCTCGTGTTACCCTTTGTTTGAAAGTCCACCTTCGGCTTGGTATTGCATTTTCGAGTTCTCCTTCGGCCGTCCTCGTATTATCTTGGGTTTGAAAGTCAACCTTCGGCTTGGTATTTCTTTTCGAGTTCGCCTTCGGCCGTCCTCGTGTTACCCTTTGTTTGAAAGTACACCTTCGGCTTGGTCTTTCTTTTTTGAGGTTGCCTTCAGCCGTCCTCGTATTATCTTGGGTTTGAAAGTCCACCTTCGGCTTGGTCTTTCTTTTCGAGTTCACCTTTGGGCATCCTCGTGTTACCCTTTGTTTGAAAGTCCACCTTCGGCTTGGTATTTCTTTTTCTAGGTCACCTTCGGCCGTCCTCGTATTATCTTGGGTTTGAAAGTCCACCTTCGGCTTGGTATTTCTTTTTGAGTTCGCCTTCGGCCGTCCTCGCTTGGGTTTGAAAGTCCACCTTCGGCTTGGTATTTCTTTTCGAGTTCGCCTTCGGTTGTCCTCGTGTTACCCTTTGTTTGATATTCCACGTTCGACTTGGCCTTTCTTTTTTGAGGTCGCCTTCGGCCGTCCTCGTATTATCTTGGGTTTGAAAGTCCACCTTCGGCTTGGTCTTTCTTTTCGAGTTCGCCTTTGGGCATCCTCGTGTTACCCTTTGTTTGAAAGTCCACCTTTGGCTTGGTATTTCTTTTTCTAGGTCACCTTCGGCCGTCCTCGTATTATCTTGGGTTTGAAAGTACACCTTCGGCTTGGTATTTCTTTTTGAGTTCGCCTTCGGCCGTCCTCGCTTGGGTTTGAAAGTCCACCTTCGGCTTGGTATTTCTTTTCGAGTTCGCCTTCGGCTGTCCTCGTGTTACCCTTTGTTTGATATTCCACGTTCGACTTGGCCTTTCTTTTTTGAGGTCGCCTTCGGCCGTCCTCGTATTATCTTGGGTTTGAAAGTCCACCTTCAGCTTTGTCTTTCTTTTCGAGTTCGCCTTTGGCCATCCTCGTGTTACCCTTTGTTTGAAAGTCCACCTTCGTCTTGGTCTTTCTTTTTCTAGGTCGCCTTCGGCCGTCCTCGTATTATCTTGGGTTTAAAAGTCCACCTTTGGTTTGGTCTTTCTTTTCGAGTTCGCCTTTGACCGTCCTCATGTTACCCTTTGATTGAAAGTCCACCTTCGGCTTGGTCTTTCTTTTTCGAGTTTGTCTTCGGCCGTCCTCGTATTATCTAGGGTTTGAAAGCCCACCTTCGGCTTGGTCTTTCTTTTCAAGTTCTCCTTCAGTCGTCCTCGCGTTACCCTTTATTTGAAAGCCTACCTTCGGCTTAATCTTTCTTTTCGAGTTCGCCTTCGGCCGTCCTCGTATTATTTTGATGTTTGAAAGTCCACCTTCTGCTTGGTTTTTCTTTTTAATTTCGCCTTCGGCCGTCCTCGTGTTACCCTTTGGTTTGAAAGTCCACCTTTGGCTTAGTCATTCTTTTTCGTGTTCGCCTTCGGCCGTCCTCGTATTATCTTGGGTTTGAAAGTCCACCTTCGGCTTGGTCTTTCTTTTCGAGTTCGCCTTCGGCCGTCCTCGTGTTACCCTTTGTTTGAAACTCCACCTTTGGCTTGGTCTTTCTTTTCGAGTTCGCCTTCGGCCGTCCTCGTATTATTTTGTTATTTGAAAGTCCACCTTCGGCTTGGTCTTTCTTTTACGAGTTCGCCTTTGGTCGTCCTCATATTATCTTAGGTTTGAAAGTCAACCTTTGGCTTGGTCTTTCTTTTTCGAGTTCGCCTTCGGCCATCCTCGTATTATCTTGGGTTTGAAAGTCCACCTTCGGCTTGGTGTTTCTTTTCGAGTTCTCCTTCGGTCTTCCTCGTGTTACCCTTTGTTTAAAAGTCCACCTTCGGCTTGGTATTTCTTTTCGAGTTCTCTTTCGGCCGTCCTCGTATTATCTTGGGTTTGAAAGTCCACCTTCGGCTTGGTATTTCTTTTCGAGTTCGCCTTCGGCCGTCCTCGCTTGGGTTTGAAAATCCACCTTCGGCTTGGTATTTCTTTTCGAGTTCGCCTTCGGCCGTCCTCGTGTTACCCTTTGTTTGAAATTCCACGTTCGACTTGGCCTTTCTTTTTTGAGGTCGCCTTCGGCCGTCCTCGTATTATCTTGGGTTTGAAAGTCCACCTTCAGCTTTGTCTTTCTTTTCGAGTTCGCCTTTGGCCATCCTCGTGTTACCCTTTGTTTGAAAGTCCACCTTCGGCTTGGTCTTTCTTTTTCTAGGTCGCCTTCGGCCGTCCTCGTATTATCTTGGGTTTAAAAGTCCACCTTTGGTTTGGTCTTTCTTTTCGAGTTCGCCTTTGACTGTCCTCATGTTAGCCTTTGATTGAAAGTCCACCTTCGGCTTGGTCTTTCTTTTTCGAGTTTGTCTTCGGCCGTCCTCGTATTATCTAGGGTTTGAAAGCCCACCTTCGGCTTGGTCTTTCTTTTCAAGTTTGCCTTCATTCATCCTCGCGTTACCCTTTATTTGAAAGCCTACCTTCGGCTTAATCTTTCTTTTCGAGTTCGCCTTCGGCCGTCCTCGTATTATTTTGATGTTTGAAAGTCCACCTTCTGCTTGGTTTTTCTTTTTAATTTCGCCTTCGGCCGTCCTCGTGTTACCCTTTGGTTTGAAAGTCCACCTTTGGCTTAGTCATTCTTTTTCGTGTTCGCCTTCGGCCGTCCTCGTATTATCTTGGGCTGGAAAGTCCACCTTCGGCTTGGTCTTTCTTTTCGAGTTCGCCTTCGGCCGTCCTCGTGTTACCCTTTGTTTGAAACTCCACCTTCGGCTTGGTCTTTCTTTTCGAGTTCGCCTTCGGCCGTCCTCGTATTATTTTGTTATTTGAAAGTCCACCTTCGGCTTGGTCTTTCTTTTTCGAGTTCGCCTTTGGTCGTCCTCATATTAACTTGGGTTTGAAAGTCAACCTTTGGCTTGGTCTTTCTTTTTCGAGTTCGCCTTCGGCCATCCTCGTATTATCTTGGGTTTGAAAGTCCACCTTCGGCTTGGTCTTTCTTTTCGAGTTCTCCTTCGGTCTTCCTCGTGTTACCCTTTGTTTAAAAGTCCACCTTCGGCTTGGTATTTCTTTTCGAGTTCTCTTTCGGCCGTCCTCGTATTATCTTGGGTTTGAAAGTCAACCTTCGGCTTGGTATTTCTTTTCGAGTTCGCCTTCGGCCGTCCTCGTCTTACCCTTTGTTTGAAATTACACCTTCGGCTTGGTCTTTCTTTTTTAAGGTTGCCTTCAGCCGTCCTCGTATTATCATGGGTTTGAAAGTCCACCTTCGGCTTGGTCTTTCTTTTCGAGTTCTCCTTTGGCCATCCTCGTGTTACCCTTTGTTTGAAAGTCCACCTTCGGCTTGGTCTTTCTTTTTCTAGGTCGCCTTCGGCCGTCCTCGTATTATCTTGGGTTTGAAAGTCCACCTTCGGCTTGGTCTTTCTTTTCGAGTTCTCCTTCGGTCTTCCTCGTGTTACCCTTTGTTTGAAAGTCCACCTTCGGCTTGGTATTTCATTTTCGAGTTCTCCTTCGGCCGTCCTCGTATTATCTTGGGTTTGAAAGTCAACCTTCGGCTTTGTATTTCTTTTCGAGTTCGCCTTCGGCCGTCCTCGTCTTACCCTTTGTTTGAAATTACACCTTCGGCTTGGTCTTTCTTTTTTAAGGTTGCCTTCAGCCGTCCTCGTATTATCATGGGTTTGAAAGTCCACCTTCGGCTTGGTCTTTCTTTTCGAGTTCTCCTTTGGCCATCCTCGTGTTACCCTTTGTTTGAAAGTCCACCTTCGGTTTGGTCTTTCTTTTTCTAGGTCGCCTTCGGCCGTCCTCGTATTATCTTGGGTTTGAAAGTCCACCTTCGGCTTGGTCTTTCTTTTCGAGTTCTCCTTCGGTCTTCCTTGTGTTACCCTTTGTTTGAAAGTCCACCTTTGGCTTGGTATTTCATTTTCGAGTTCTCCTTCGGTCGTCCTCGTATTATCTTGGTTTTGAAAGTCAACCTTTGGCTTTGTATTTCTTTTCGAGTTCGCCTTCGGCCGTCCTCGTGTTACCCTTTGTTTGAAAGTACACCTTCGGCTTGGTATTTCTTTTTCGAGTTCGCCTTCGGCCATCCTCGTATTATCTTGGGTTTGAAAGTCCACCTTCGGCTTGGTCTTTCTTTTCGAGTTCTCCTTCGGTCTTCCTCGTGTTACCCTTTGTTTGAAAGTCCACCTTCGGCTTGGTATTTCTTTTCGAGTTCTCCTTCGGCCGTCCTCGTATTATCTTGGGTTTGAAAGTCAACTTTCGGCTTGGTATTTCTTTTCGAGTTCGCCTTCCGCCGTCCTCGTGTTACCCTTTGTTTGAAAGTACACCTTCGGCTTGGTCTTTCTTTTTTGAGGTTGCCTTCAGCCGTCCTTGTATTATCATGGGTTTGAAAGTCCACCTTTGCCTTGGTCTTTCTTTTCGAGTTCTCCTTTGGCCATCCTCGTGTTACCCTTTGTTTGAAAGTCCACCTTCGGCTTGGTCTTTCTTTTTATAGGTTGCCTTCGGCCGTCCTCGTATTATCTTGGGTTTGAAAGTCCACCTTCAGCTTTATCTTTCTTTTCGAGTTCGCCTTTGGGTATCCTCGTGTTACCCTTTGTTTGAAAGTCCACCTTCGGCTTGGTCTTTCTTTTTCTAGGTCGCCTTCGGCCGTCCTCGTATTATCTTGGGTTTAAAAGTCCACCTTCGGCTTGGTCTTTCTTTTCGAGTTCTCCTTCGGTCTTCCTTGTGTTACCCTTTGTTTGAAAGTCCACCTTTGGCTTGGTATTTCATTTTCTAGTTCTCCTTCGGCCGTCCTCGTATTATCTTGGTTTTAAAAGTCAACCTTCGGCTTTGTATTTCTTTTCGAGTTCGCCTTCGGCCGTCCTCGTGTTACCCTTTGTTTGAAAGTACACCTTCGGCTTGGTCTTTCTTTTTTGAGGTTGCCTTCAGCCGTCCTCGTATTATCATGGGTTTGAAATTCCACCTTCGGCTTGGTCTTTCTTTTCGAGTTCTCCTTTGGCCATCCTCGTGTTACCCTTTGTTTGAAAGTCCACCTTCGGCTTGGTCTTTCTTTTTCTAGGTCGCCTCCGGCCGTCCTCGTATTATCTTTGGTTTGAAAGTCCACCTTCGGCTTGGTCTTTCTTTTCGAGTTCTCCTTCGGTCTTTCTCGTGTTACCCTTTGTTTGAAAGTCCACCTTCGGCTTGGTATTTCATTTTCGAGTTCTCCTTAGGCCGTCCTCGTATTATCTTGGGTTTGAAAGTCAACCTTCGGCTTGGTATTTCTTTTCGAGTTCGCCTTCGGCCATCCTCGTGTTACCCTTTGTTTGAAAGTACACCTTCGGCTTGGTCTTTCTTTTTTGAGGTTGCCTTCAACCGTCCTCGTATTATCATGGGTTTGAAAGTCCACCTTCGGCTTGGTCTTTCTTTTCGAGTTCTCCTTTGGCCATCCTCGTGTTACCCTTTGTTTGAAAGTCCACCTTCGGCTTGGTCTTTCTTTTTCTAGGTCGCCTTCGGCCGTCCTCGTATTATCTTTGGTTTGAAAGTCCACCTTCGGCTTGGTCTTTCTTTTCGAGTTCTCCTTCGGTCTTTCTCGTGTTACCCTTTGTTTGAAAGTCCACCTTCGGCTTGGTATTGCATTTTCGAGTTCTCCTTCGGCCGTCCTCGTATTATCTTGGGTTTGAAAGTCAACCTTCGGCTTGGTATTTCTTTTCGAGTTCGCCTTCGGCCGTCCTCGTGTTACCCTTTGTTTGAAAGTACACCTTCGGCTTGGTCTTTCTTTTTTGAGGTTGCCTTCAGCCGTCCTCGTATTATCTTGGGTTTGAAAGTCCACCTTCGGCTTGGTCTTTCTTTTCGAGTTCACCTTTGGGCATCCTCGTGTTACCCTTTGTTTGAAAGTCCACCTTCGGCTTGGTATTTCTTTTTCTAGGTCACCTTCGGCCGTCCTCGTATTATCTTGGGTTTGAAAGTCCACCTTCGGCTTGGTATTTCTTTTTGAGTTCGCCTTCGGCCGTCCTCGCTTGGGTTTGAAAGTCCACCTTCGGCTTGGTATTTCTTTTCGAGTTCGCCTTCGGCTGTCCTCGTGTTACCCTTTGTTTGATATTCCACGTTCGACTTGGCCTTTCTTTTTTGAGGTCGCCTTCGGCCGTCCTCGTATTATCTTGGGTTTGAAAGTCCACCTTCGGCTTGGTCTTTCTTTTCGAGTTCGCCTTTGGGCATCCTCGTGTTACCCTTTGTTTGAAAGTCCACCTTTGGCTTGGTATTTCTTTTTCTAGGTCACCTTCGGCCGTCCTCGTATTATCTTGGGTTTGAAAGTACACCTTCGGCTTGGTATTTCTTTTTGAGTTCGCCTTCGGCCGTCCTCGCTTGGGTTTGAAAGTCCACCTTCGGCTTGGTATTTCTTTTCGAGTTCGCCTTCGGCTGTCCTCGTGTTACCCTTTGTTTGATATTCCACGTTCGACTTGGCCTTTCTTTTTTGAGGTCGCCTTCGGCCGTCCTCGTATTATCTTGGGTTTGAAAGTCCACCTTCAGCTTTGTCTTTCTTTTCGAGTTCGCCTTTGGCCATCCTCGTGTTACCCTTTGTTTGAAAGTCCACCTTCGTCTTGGTCTTTCTTTTTCTAGGTCGCCTTCGGCCGTCCTCGTATTATCTTGGGTTTAAAAGTCCACCTTTGGTTTGGTCTTTCTTTTCGAGTTCGCCTTTGACCGTCCTCATGTTACCCTTTGATTGAAAGTCCACCTTCGGCTTGGTCTTTCTTTTTCGAGTTTGTCTTCGGCCGTCCTCGTATTATCTAGGGTTTGAAAGCCCACCTTCGGCTTGGTCTTTCTTTTCAAGTTCTCCTTCAGTCGTCCTCGCGTTACCCTTTATTTGAAAGCCTACCTTCGGCTTAATCTTTCTTTTCGAGTTCGCCTTCGGCCGTCCTCGTATTATTTTGATGTTTGAAAGTCCACCTTCTGCTTGGTTTTTCTTTTTAATTTCGCCTTCGGCCGTCCTCGTGTTACCCTTTGGTTTGAAAGTCCACCTTTGGCTTAGTCATTCTTTTTCGTGTTCGCCTTCGGCCGTCCTCGTATTATCTTGGGTTTGAAAGTCCACCTTCGGCTTGGTCTTTCTTTTCGAGTTCGCCTTCGGCCGTCCTCGTGTTACCCTTTGTTTGAAACTCCACCTTTGGCTTGGTCTTTCTTTTCGAGTTCGCCTTCGGCCGTCCTCGTATTATTTTGTTATTTGAAAGTCCACCTTCGGCTTGGTCTTTCTTTTACGAGTTCGCCTTTGGTCGTCCTCATATTATCTTAGGTTTGAAAGTCAACCTTTGGCTTGGTCTTTCTTTTTCGAGTTCGCCTTCGGCCATCCTCGTATTATCTTGGGTTTGAAAGTCCACCTTCGGCTTGGTGTTTCTTTTCGAGTTCTCCTTCGGTCTTCCTCGTGTTACCCTTTGTTTAAAAGTCCACCTTCGGCTTGGTATTTCTTTTCGAGTTCTCTTTCGGCCGTCCTCGTATTATCTTGGGTTTGAAAGTCCACCTTCGGCTTGGTATTTCTTTTCGAGTTCGCCTTCGGCCGTCCTCGCTTGGGTTTGAAAATCCACCTTCGGCTTGGTATTTCTTTTCGAGTTCGCCTTCGGCCGTCCTCGTGTTACCCTTTGTTTGAAATTCCACGTTCGACTTGGCCTTTCTTTTTTGAGGTCGCCTTCGGCCGTCCTCGTATTATCTTGGGTTTGAAAGTCCACCTTCAGCTTTGTCTTTCTTTTCGAGTTCGCCTTTGGCCATCCTCGTGTTACCCTTTGTTTGAAAGTCCACCTTCGGCTTGGTCTTTCTTTTTCTAGGTCGCCTTCGGCCGTCCTCGTATTATCTTGGGTTTAAAAGTCCACCTTTGGTTTGGTCTTTCTTTTCGAGTTCGCCTTTGACTGTCCTCATGTTAGCCTTTGATTGAAAGTCCACCTTCGGCTTGGTCTTTCTTTTTCGAGTTTGTCTTCGGCCGTCCTCGTATTATCTAGGGTTTGAAAGCCCACCTTCGGCTTGGTCTTTCTTTTCAAGTTTGCCTTCATTCATCCTCGCGTTACCCTTTATTTGAAAGCCTACCTTCGGCTTAATCTTTCTTTTCGAGTTCGCCTTCGGCCGTCCTCGTATTATTTTGATGTTTGAAAGTCCACCTTCTGCTTGGTTTTTCTTTTTAATTTCGCCTTCGGCCGTCCTCGTGTTACCCTTTGGTTTGAAAGTCCACCTTTGGCTTAGTCATTCTTTTTCGTGTTCGCCTTCGGCCGTCCTCGTATTATCTTGGGCTGGAAAGTCCACCTTCGGCTTGGTCTTTCTTTTCGAGTTCGCCTTCGGCCGTCCTCGTGTTACCCTTTGTTTGAAACTCCACCTTCGGCTTGGTCTTTCTTTTCGAGTTCGCCTTCGGCCGTCCTCGTATTATTTTGTTATTTGAAAGTCCACCTTCGGCTTGGTCTTTCTTTTTCGAGTTCGCCTTTGGTCGTCCTCATATTAACTTGGGTTTGAAAGTCAACCTTTGGCTTGGTCTTTCTTTTTCGAGTTCGCCTTCGGCCATCCTCGTATTATCTTGGGTTTGAAAGTCCACCTTCGGCTTGGTCTTTCTTTTCGAGTTCTCCTTCGGTCTTCCTCGTGTTACCCTTTGTTTAAAAGTCCACCTTCGGCTTGGTATTTCTTTTCGAGTTCTCTTTCGGCCGTCCTCGTATTATCTTGGGTTTGAAAGTCAACCTTCGGCTTGGTATTTCTTTTCGAGTTCGCCTTCGGCCGTCCTCGTCTTACCCTTTGTTTGAAATTACACCTTCGGCTTGGTCTTTCTTTTTTAAGGTTGCCTTCAGCCGTCCTCGTATTATCATGGGTTTGAAAGTCCACCTTCGGCTTGGTCTTTCTTTTCGAGTTCTCCTTTGGCCATCCTCGTGTTACCCTTTGTTTGAAAGTCCAGCTTCGGCTTGGTCTTTCTTTTTCTAGGTCGCCTTCGGCCGTCCTCGTATTATCTTGGGTTTGAAAGTCCACCTTCGGCTTGGTCTTTCTTTTCGAGTTCTCCTTCGGTCTTCCTCGTGTTACCCTTTGTTTGAAAGTCCACCTTCGGCTTGGTATTTCATTTTCGAGTTCTCCTTCGGCCGTCCTCGTATTATCTTGGGTTTGAAAGTCAACCTTCGGCTTTGTATTTCTTTTCGAGTTCGCCTTCAGCCGTCCTCGTCTTACCCTTTGTTTGAAATTACACCTTCGGCTTGGTCTTTCTTTTTTAAGGTTGCCTTCAGCCGTCCTCGTATTATCATGGGTTTGAAAGTCCACCTTCGGCTTGGTCTTTCTTTTCGAGTTCTCCTTTGGCCATCCTCGTGTTACCCTTTGTTTGAAAGTCCACCTTCGGTTTGGTCTTTCTTTTTCTAGGTCGCCTTCGGCCGTCCTCGTATTATCTTGGGTTTGAAAGTCCACCTTCGGCTTGGTCTTTCTTTTCGAGTTCTCCTTCGGTCTTCCTTGTGTTACCCTTTGTTTGAAAGTCCACCTTTGGCTTGGTATTTCATTTTCGAGTTCTCCTTCGGTCGTCCTCGTATTATCTTGGTTTTGAAAGTCAACCTTTGGCTTTGTATTTCTTTTCGAGTTCGCCTTCGGCCGTCCTCGTGTTACCCTTTGTTTGAAAGTACACCTTCGGCTTGGTCTTTCTTTTTTGAGGTTGCCTTCAGCCGTCCTCGTATTATCATGGGTTTGAAAGTCCACCTTCGGCTTGGTCTTTCTTTTCGAGTTCTCCTTTGGCCATCCTCGTGTTACCCTTTGTTTGAAAGTCCACCTTCGGCTTGGTCTTTCTTTTTCTAGGTCGCCTTCGGCCGTCCTCGTATTATCTTGGGTTTAAAAGTCCACCTTTGGTTTGGTCTTTCTTTTCGAGTTCGCCTTTGACCGCCCTCATGTTAGCCTTTGATTGAAAGTCCACCTTCGGCTTGGTCTTTCTTTTTCGAGTTTGTCTTCGGCCGTCCTCGTATTATCTAGGATTTGAAAGCCCACCTTCGGCTTGGTCTTTCTTTTCAAGTTCTCCTTCAGTCGTCCTCGCGTTCCCCTTTATTTGAAAGCCTACCTTCGGCTTAATCTTTCTTTTCGAGTTCGCCTTCGACCGTCCTCGAATTATTTTGATGTTTGAAAGTCCACCTTCTGCTTGGTTTTTCTTTTTAATTTCGCCTTCGGCCGTCCTCGTGTTACCCTTTGGTTTGAAAGTCCACCTTTGGCTTAGTCATTCTTTTTCGTGTTCGCCTTCGGCCGTCCTCGTATTATCTTGGGTTTGAAAGTCCACCTTCGGCTTGGTCTTTCTTTTCGAGTTCGCCTTCGGCCGTCCTCGTGTTACCCTTTGTTTGAAACTCCACCTTTGGCTTGGTCTTTCTTTTCGAGTTCGCCTTCGGCCGTCCTCGTATTATTTTGTTATTTGAAAGTCCACCTTCGGCTTGGTCTTTCTTTTTCGAGTTCGCCTTTGGTCGTCCTCATATTATCTTGGGATTGAAAGTCAACCTTTGGCTTGGTCTTTCTTTTTCGAGTTCGCCTTCGGCCATCCTCGTATTATCTTGGGTTTGAAAGTCCACCTTCGGCTTGGTCTTTCTTTTCGAGTTCTCCTTCGGTCTTCCTCGTGTTACCCTTTGTTTAAAAGTCCACCTTCGGCTTGGTATTTCTTTTCGAGTTCTCTTTCGGCCGTCCTCGTATTATCTTGGGTTTGAAAGTCAACCTTCGGCTTGGTATTTCTTTTCGAGTTCGCCTTCGGCCGTCCTCGTCTTACCCTTTGTTTGAAATTACACCTTCGGCCTGGTCTTTCTTTTTTAAGGTTGCCTTCAGCCGTCCTAGTATTATCATGGGTTTGAAAGTCCACCTTCGGCTAGGTCTTTCTTTTCGAGTTCTCCTTTGGCCATCCTCGTGTTACCCTTTGTTTGAAAGTCCACCTTCGGCTTGGTCTTTCTTTTTCTAGGTCGCCTTCGGCCGTCCTCGTATTATCTTGGGTTTGAAAGTCCACCTTCGGCTTGGTCTTTCTTTTCGAGTTCTCCTTCGGTCTTCCTCGTGTTACCCTTTGTTTGAAAGTCCACCTTCGGCTTGGTATTTCATTTTCGAGTTCTCCTTCGGCCGTCCTCGTATTATCTTGGGTTTGAAAGTCAACCTTCGGCTTTGTATTTCTTTTCGAGTTCGCCTTCGGTCGTCCTCGTCTTACCCTTTGTTTGAAATTACACCTTCGGCTTGGTCTTTCTTTTTTAAGGTTACCTTCAGCCGTCCTCGTATTATAATGGGTTTGAAAGTCCACCTTCGGTTTGGTCTTTCTTTTCGAGTTCTCCTTTGGCCATCCTCGTGTTACCCTTTGTTTGAAAGTCCACCTTCGGCTTGGTCTTTCTTTTTCTAGGTCGCCTTCGGCTGTCCTCGTATTATCTTGGGTTTGAAAGTCCACCTTCGGCTTGGTCTTTCTTTTCGAGTTCTCCTTCTGTCTTCCTTGTGTTACCCTTTGTTTGAAAGTCCACCTTTGGCTTGGTATTTCATTTTCGAATTCTCCTTCGGGCGTCCTGGTATTATCTTGGTTTTGAAAGTCAACCTTCGGCTTTGTATTTCTTTTCTTGTTCGCCTTCGGCCGTCCTCGTGTTACCCTTTGTTTGAAAGTACACCTTCGGCTTGGTCTTTCTTTTTTGAGGTTGCCTTCAGCCGTCCTCGTATTATCATGGGTTTGAAAGTCCACCTTCGGCTTGGTCTTTCTTTTCGAGTTCTCCTTTGGCCATCCTCGTGTTACCCTTTGTTTGAAAGTCCACCTTCGGCTTGGTCTTTATTTTTCTAGGTCGCCTTCGGCCGTCCTCGTATTATCTTGGGTTTGAAAGTCCACCTTCGGCTTGGTCTTTCTTTTCAAGTTCTCCTTCGGTCTTCCTCGTGTTACCCTTTGTTTGAAAGTCCACCTTCGGCTTGGTATTTCATTTTCGAGTTCTCCTTCGGCCGTCCTCGTATTATCTTGAGTTTGAAAGTCAACCTTCGGCTTGGTATTTCTTTTCGAGTTCGCCTTCGGCCGTCCTCGTGTTACCCTTTGTTTGAAAGTACACCTTCGGCTTGGTCTTTCTTTTTTGAGGTTGCCTTCAGCCGTCCTCGTATTATCTTGGGTTTGAAAGTCCACCTTCGGCTTGGTCTTTCTTTTCGAGTTCGCCTTTGGGCATCCTCGTGTTACCCTTTGTTTGAAAGTCCACCTTCGGCTTGGTATTTCTTTTTCTAGGTCGCCTTCGGCCGTCCTCGTATTATCTTGGGTTTGAAAGTCCACCTTCGGCTTGGTATTTCTTTTCGAGTTCGCCTTCGGCCGTCCTCGCTTGGGTTTGAAAGTCCACCTTCGGCTTGGTATTTCTTTTCGAGTTCGCCTTCGGCCGTCCTCGTGTTACCCTTAGTTTGAAATTCCACCTTCGACTTGGCATTTCTTTTTTGAGGTCGCCTTCGGCCGTCCTCGTATTATCTTGGGTTTGAAAGTCCACCTTCAGCTTTGTCTTTCTTTTCGAGTTCGCCTTTGGCCATCCTCGTGTTACCCTTTGTTTGAAAGTCCACCTTCGGCTTGGTCTTTCTTTTTCTAGGTCGCCTTCGGTCGTCCTCGTATTATCTTGGGTTTAAAAGTCCACCTTTGGTTTGGTCTTTCTTTTCGCGTTCGCCTTTGACCGTCTTCATGTTACCCTTTGATTGAAAGTCCACCTTCGGCTTGGTCTTTCTTTTTCGAGTTTGTCTTCGGCCGTCCTCGTATTATCTAGGGTTTGAAAGCCCACCTTCGGCTTGGTCTTTCTTTTCAAGTTCTCCTTCAGTCGTCCTCGCGTTACCCTTTATTTGAAAGCCTACCTTCGGCTTAATCTTTCTTTTCGAGTTCGCCTTCGGCCGTCCTCGTATTATTTTGATGTTTGAAAGTCCACCTTCTGCTTGGTTTTTCTTTTTAATTTCGCCTTCGGCCGTCCTCGTGTTACCCTTTGGTTTGAAAGTCCACTTTTGGCTTGGTCATTGTTTTTCGTGTTCGACTTCGGCCATCCTCGTATTATCTTGGGTTTGAAAGTCCACCTTCGGCTTGGTCTTTCTTTTCGAGTTCTCCTTTGGCCATCCTCGTGTTACCCTTTGTTTGAAACTCCACCTTTAGCTTGGTCTTTCTTTTCGAGTTCGCCTTCGGCCGTCCTCGTATTATTTTGTTATTTGAAAGTCCACCTTCGGCTTGGTCTTTCTTTTTCGAGTTCGCCTTTGGTCGTCCTCATATTATCTTGGGTTTGAAAGTCAACCTTTGGCTTGGTATTTCTTTTTCGAGTTCGCCTTCGGCCATCATCGTATTATATTGGGTTTGAAAGTGCACCTTCGGCTTGGTCTTTCTTTTCGAGTTCTCCTTCGGTCTTCCTCGTGTTACCCTTTGTTTGAAAGTCCACCTTCGGCTTGGTATTTCTTTTCGAGTTCTCCTTCGGCCGCCCTCGTATTATCTTGGGTTTGAAAGTCAACCTTCGGCTTGGTATTTCTTTTCGAGTTCTCCTTCGGTCGTCCTCGTGTTACCCTTTGTTTGAAAGTACACCTTCGGCTTGGTCTTTCTTTTTTGAGGTTGCCTTCAGCCGTCCTCGTATTATCATGGGTTTGAAAGTCCACCTTTGCCTTGGTCTTTCTTTTCGAGTTCTCCTTTGGCCATCCTCGTGTTACCCTTTGTTTGAAAGTCCACCTTCAGCTTGGTCTTTCTTTTTATAGGTTGCCTTCGGCCGTCCTCGTATTATCTTAGGTTTGAAAGTCCACCTTCAGCTTTATGTTTCTTTTCGAGTTCGCCTTTGGGTATCCTCGTGTTACCTTTTGTTTGAAAGTCCACCTTCGGCTTGGTCTTTCTTTTTCTAGGTCGCCTTCGGCCGTCCTCGTATTATCTTGGGTTTAAAAGTCCACCTTCGGCTTGGTCTTTCTTTTCGAGTTCTCCTTCGGTCTTCCTTTTGTTACCCTTTGTTTGAAAGTCCACCTTTGGCTTGGTATTTCATTTTCGAGTTCTCCTTCGGCCGTCCTCGTATTATCTTGGTTTTGAAAGTCAACCTTCGGCTTTGTATTTCTTTTCGAGTTCGCCTTCGGCCGTCCTCGTGTTACCCTTTGTTTGAAAGTACACCTTCGGCTTGGTCTTTCTTTTTTGAGGTTGCCTTCAGCCGTCCTCGTATTATCATGGGTTTGAAAGTCCACCTTCGGCTTGGTCTTTCTTTTCGAGTTCTCCTTTGGCCATCCTCGTGTTACCCTTTGTTTGAAAGTCCACCTTCGGCTTGGTCTTTCTTTTTCTAGGTCGCCTTCGGCCGTCCTCGTATTATCTTGGGTTTGAAAGTCCACCTTCGGCTTGGTCTTTCTTTTCGAGTTCTCCTTCTGTCTTCCTTGTGTTACCCTTTGTTTGAAAGTCCACCTTTGGCTTGGTATTTCATTTTCGAGTTCTCCTTCGGGCGTCCTGGTATTATCTTGGTTTTGAAAGTCAACCTTCGGCTTTGTATTTCTTTTCGAGTTCGCCTTCGGCCGTCCTCGTGTTACCCTTTGTTTGAAAGTACACCTTCGGCTTGGTCTTTCTTTTTTGAGGTTGCCTTCAGCCGTCCTCGTATTATCATGGGTTTGAAAGTCCACCTTCGGCTTGGTCTTTCTTTTCGAGTTCTCCTTTGGCCATCCTCGTGTTACCCTTTGTTTGAAAGTCCACCTTCGGCTTGGTCTTATTTTTCTAGGTCGCCTTCGGCCGTCCTCGTATTATCTTGGGTTTGAAAGTCCACCTTCGGCTTGGTCTTTCTTTTCAAGTTCTCCTTCGGTCTTCCTCGTGTTACCCTTTGTTTGAAAGTCCACCTTCGGCTTGGTATTTCATTTTCGAGTTCTCCTTCGGCCGTCCTCGTATTATCTTGAGTTTGAAAGTCAACCTTCGGCTTGGTATTTCTTTTCGAGTTCGCCTTCGGCCGTCCTCGTGTTACCCTTTGTTTGAAAGTACACCTTCGGCTTGGTCTTTCTTTTTTGAGGTTGCCTTCAGCCGTCCTCGTATTATCTTGGGTTTGAAAGTCCACCTTCGGCTTGGTCTTTCTTTTCGAGTTCGCCTTTGGGCATCCTCGTGTTACCCTTTGTTTGAAAGTCCACCTTCGGCTTGGTATTTCTTTTTCTAGGTCGCCTTCGGCCGTCCTCGTATTATCTTGGGTTTGAAAGTCCACCTTCGGCTTGGTATTTCTTTTCGAGTTCGCCTTCGGCCGTCCTCGCTTGGGTTTGAAAGTCCACCTTCGGCTTGGTATTTCTTTTCGAGTTCGCCTTCGGCCGTCCTCGTGTTACCCTTAGTTTGAAATTCCACCTTCGACTTGGCATTTCTTTTTTGAGGTCGCCTTCGGCCGTCCTCGTATTATCTTGGGTTTGAAAGTCCACCTTCAGCTTTGTCTTTCTTTTCGAGTTCGCCTTTGGCCATCCTCGTGTTACCCTTTGTTTGAAAGTCCACCTTCGGCTTGGTCTTTCTTTTTCTAGGTCGCCTTCGGTCGTCCTCGTATTATCTTGGGTTTAAAAGTCCACCTTTGGTTTGGTCTTTCTTTTCGCGTTCGCCTTTGACCGTCTTCATGTTACCCTTTGATTGAAAGTCCACCTTCGGCTTGGTCTTTCTTTTTCGAGTTTGTCTTCGGCCGTCCTCGTATTATCTAGGGTTTGAAAGCCCACCTTCGGCTTGGTCTTTCTTTTCAAGTTCTCCTTCAGTCGTCCTCGCGTTACCCTTTATTTGAAAGCCTACCTTCGGCTTAATCTTTCTTTTCGAGTTCGCCTTCGGCCGTCCTCGTATTATTTTGATGTTTGAAAGTCCACCTTCTGCTTGGTTTTTCTTTTTAATTTCGCCTTCGGCCGTCCTCGTGTTACCCTTTGGTTTGAAAGTCCACTTTTGGCTTGGTCATTGTTTTTCGTGTTCGACTTCGGCCATCCTCGTATTATCTTGGGTTTGAAAGTCCACCTTCGGCTTGGTCTTTCTTTTCGAGTTCTCCTTTGGCCATCCTCGTGTTACCCTTTGTTTGAAACTCCACCTTTAGCTTGGTCTTTCTTTTCGAGTTCGCCTTCGGCCGTCCTCGTATTATTTTGTTATTTGAAAGTCCACCTTCGGCTTGGTCTTTCTTTTTCGAGTTCGCCTTTGGTCGTCCTCATATTATCTTGGGTTTGAAAGTCAACCTTTGGCTTGGTATTTCTTTTTCGAGTTCGCCTTCGGCCATCATCGTATTATATTGGGTTTGAAAGTGCACCTTCGGCTTGGTCTTTCTTTTCGAGTTCTCCTTCGGTCTTCCTCGTGTTACCCTTTGTTTGAAAGTCCACCTTCGGCTTGGTATTTCTTTTCGAGTTCTCCTTCGGCCGCCCTCGTATTATCTTGGGTTTGAAAGTCAACCTTCGGCTTGGTATTTCTTTTCGAGTTCTCCTTCGGTCGTCCTCGTGTTACCCTTTGTTTGAAAGTACACCTTCGGCTTGGTCTTTCTTTTTTGAGGTTGCCTTCAGCCGTCCTCGTATTATCATGGGTTTGAAAGTCCACCTTTGCCTTGGTCTTTCTTTTCGAGTTCTCCTTTGGCCATCCTCGTGTTACCCTTTGTTTGAAAGTCCACCTTCGGCTTGGTCTTTCTTTTTATAGGTTGCCTTCGGCCGTCCTCGTATTATCTTAGGTTTGAAAGTCCACCTTCAGCTTTATGTTTCTTTTCGAGTTCGCCTTTGGGTATCCTCGTGTTACCTTTTGTTTGAAAGTCCACCTTCGGCTTGGTCTTTCTTTTTCTAGGTCGCCTTCGGCCGTCCTCGTATTATCTTGGGTTTAAAAGTCCACCTTCGGCTTGGTCTTTCTTTTCGAGTTCTCCTTCGGTCTTCCTTTTGTTACCCTTTGTTTGAAAGTCCACCTTTGGCTTGGTATTTCATTTTCGAGTTCTCCTTCGGCCGTCCTCGTATTATCTTGGTTTTGAAAGTCAACCTTCGGCTTTGTATTTCTTTTCGAGTTCGCCTTCGGCCGTCCTCGTGTTACCCTTTGTTTGAAAGTACACCTTCGGCTTGGTCTTTCTTTTTTGAGGTTGCCTTCAGCCGTCCTCGTATTATCATGGGTTTGAAAGTCCACCTTCGGCTTGGTCTTTCTTTTCGAGTTCTCCTTTGGCCATCCTCGTGTTACCCTTTGTTTGAAAGTCCACCTTCGGCTTGGTATTTCTTTTCGAGTTCGCCTTCGGCCGTCCTCGTGTTACCCTTTCTTTGAAATTCCACGTTCGACTTGGCCTTTCTTTTTTGAGGTCGCCTTCGGCCGTCCTCGTATTATCTTGGGTTTGAAAGTCCACCTTCGGCTTGGTCTTTCTTTTCTAGTTCGCCTTTGGCCATCCTCGTGTTACCCTTTGTTTGAAAGTCCACCTTCGGCTTGGTCTTTCTTTTTCTAGGTCGCCTTCGGCCGTCCTCGTATTATCTTGGGTTTAAAAGTCCACCTTTGGTTTGGTCTTTCTTTTCGAGTTCGCCTTTGACCGTCCTCAAGTTACCCTTTGATTGAAAGTCCACCTTCGGCTTGGTCTTTCTTTTTCGAGTTTGTCTTCGGCCGTCCTCGTATTATCTAGGGTTTGAAAGCCCACCTTCGGCTTGGTCTTTCTTTTCAAGTTCTCCTTCAGTCGTCCTCGCGTTACCCTTTATTTGAACGCCTACCTTCGGCTTAATCTTTCTTTTCGAGTTCGCCTTCGGCCGTCCTCGTATTATTTTGATGTTTGAAAGTCCACCTTCTGCTTGGTTTTTCTTTTTAATTTCGCCTTCGGCCGTCCTCGTGTTACCCTTTGGTTTGAAAGTCCACCTTTGGCTTAGTCATTCTTTTTCGTGTTCGCCTTCGGCCGTCCTCGTATTATCTTGGGTTTGAAAGTCCACCTTCGGCTTGGTCTTTCTTTTCGAGTTCGCCTTCGGCCGTCCTCGTGTTACCCTTTGTTTGAAACTCCACCTTTGGCTTGGTCTTTCTTTTCGAGTTCGCCTTCGGCCGTCCTCGTATTATTTTGTTATTTGAAAGTCCACCTTCGGCTTGGTCTTTCTTTTTCGAGTTCGCCTTTGGTCGTCCTCATATTATCTTGGGTTTGAAAGTCCACCTTCGTCTTGGTCTTTCTTTTCGAGTTCTCCTTTGGCCATCCTCGTGTTACCCTTTGTTTGAAAGTCCACCTTCGGCTTGGTCTTTCTTTTTCTAGGTCGCCTTCGGCCGTCCTCGTATTATCTTGGGTTTGAAAGTCCACCTTCGGCTTGGTCTTTCTTTTCGAGTTCTCCTTCGGTCTTCCTCGTGTTACCCTTTGTTTGAAAGTCCACCTTCGGCTTGGTATTTCATTTTCGAGTTCTCCTTCGGCCGTCCTCGTATTATCTTGGGTTGAAAGTCAAACTTCGGCTTTGTATTTCTTTTCGAGTTCGCCTTCCGCCGTCCTCGTCTTACCCTTTGTTTGAAATTACACCTTCGGCTTGGTCTTTCTTTTTTAAGGTTGCCTTCAGCCGTCCTCGTATTATCATGGGTTTGAAAGTCCACCTTCGGCTTGGTCTTTCTTTTCGAGTTCTCCTTTGGCCATCCTCGTGTTACCCTTTGTTTGAAAGTCCACCTTCGGCTTGATCTTTCTTTTTCTAGGTCGCCTTCGGCCGTCCTCGTATTATCTTGGGATTTAAAGTCCACCTTCGGCTTGGTCTTTCTTTTCGAGTTCTCCTTCAGTCTTCCTTGTGTTACCCTTTGTTTGAAAGTCCACCTTTGGCTTGGTATTTCATTTTCGAGTTCTCCTTCGGCTTTCCTCGTATTATCTTGGTTTTGAAAGTCAACCTTCGGCTTTGTATTTCTTTTCGAGTTCGCCTTCGGCCGTCCTCGTGTTACCCTTTGTTTGAAAGTACACCTTCGGCTTGGTCTTTCTTTTTTGAGGTTGCCTTGAGCCGTCCTCGTATTATCATGGGTTTGAAAGTCCACCTTCGGCTTGGTCTTTCTTTTCGAGTTCTCCTTTGGCCATCCTCGTGTTACCCTTTGTTTGAAAGTCCACCTTCGGCTTGGTCTTTCTTTTTCTAGGTCGCCTTCGGCCGTCCTCGTATTATCTTGGGTTTGAAAGTCCACCTTCGGCTTGGTCTTTCTTTTCGAGTTCTCCTTTGGCCATCCTCGTGTTACCCTTTGTTTGAAACTCCACCTTTAGCTTGGTCTTTCTTTTCGAGTTCGCCTTCGGCCGTCCTCGTATTATTTTGTTATTTGAAAGTCCACCTTCGGCTTGGTCTTTCTTTTTCGAGTTCGCCTTTGGTCGTCCTCATATTATCTTGGGTTTGAAAGTCAACCTTTGGCTTGTAATTTCTTTTTCGAGTTCGCCTTCGGCCATCCTCGTATTATCTTGGGTTTTAAAGTCCACCTTCGGCTTGGTCTTTCTTTTCGAGTTCTCCTTCGGTCTTCCTCGTGTTACCCTTTGTTTGAAAGTCCACCTTCGGCTTGGTATTTCTTTTCGAGTTCTCCTTCGGCCGCCCTCGTATTATCTTGGGTTTGAAAGTCAACCTTCGGGTTGGTATTTCTTTTCGAGTTCTCCTTCGGTCGTCCTCGTGTTACCCTTTGTTTGAAAGTACACCTTCGGCTTGGTCTTTCTTTTTTGAGGTTGCCTTCAGCCGTCCTCGTATTATCATGGGTTTGAAAGTCCACCTTTGCCTTGGTCTTTCTTTTCGAGTTCTCCTTTGGCCATCCTCGTGTTACCCTTTGTTTGAAAGTCCACCTTCGGCTTGGTCTTTCTTTTTATAGGTTGCCTTCGGCCGTCCTCGTATTATCTTAGGTTTGAAAGTCCACCTTCAGCTTTATGTTTCTTTTCGAGTTCGCCTTTGGGTATCCTCGTGTTACCTTTTGTTTGAAAGTCCACCTTCGGCTTGGTCTTTCTTTTTCTAGGTCGCCTTCGGCCGTCCTCGTATTATCTTGGGTTTAAAAGTCCACCTTCGGCTTGGTCTTTCTTTTCGAGTTCTCCTTCGGTCTTCCTTTTGTTACCCTTTGTTTGAAAGTCCACCTTTGGCTTGGTATTTCATTTTCGAGTTCTCCTTCGGCCGTCCTCGTATTATCTTGGTTTTGAAAGTCAACCTTCGGCTTTGTATTTCTTTTCGAGTTCGCCTTCGGCCGTCCTCGTGTTACCCTTTGTTTGAAAGTACACCTTCGGCTTGGTCTTTCTTTTTTGAGGTTGCCTTCAGCCGTCCTCGTATTATCATGGGTTTGAAAGTCCACCTTCGGCTTGGTCTTTCTTTTTGAGTTCTCCTTTGGCCATCCTCGTGTTACCCTTTGTTTGAAAGTCCACCTTCGGCTTGGTCTTTCTTTTTCTAGGTCGCCTTCGGCCGTCCTCGTATTATCTTTGGTTTGAAAGTCCACCTTCGGCTTGGTCTTTCTTTTCGAGTTCTCCTTCGGTCTTCCTCGTGTTACCCTTTGTTTGAAAGTCCAACTTCGGCTTGGTATTTCATTTTCGAGTTCTCCTTCGGCCGTCCTCGTATTATCTTGGGTTTGAAAGTCAACCTTCGGCTTGGTATTTCTTTTCGAGTTCGCCTTCGGCCGTCCTCGTGTTACCCTTTGTTTGAAAGTACACCTTCGGCTTGGTCTTTCTTTTTTGAGGTTGCCTTCAGCCGTCCTCGTATTATCTTGGGTTTGAAAGTCCACCTTCGGCTTGGTCTTTCTTTTCGAGTTCGCCTTTGGGCATCCTCGTGTTACCCTTTGTTTGAAAGTCCACCTTCGGCTTGGTATTTCTTTTCGAGTTCGCCTTCGGCCGTCCTCGTGTTACCCTTTCTTTGAAATTCCACGTTCGACTTGGCCTTTCTTTTTTGAGGTCGCCTTCGGCCGTCCTCGTATTATCTTGGGTTTGAAAGTCCACCTTCGGCTTGGTCTTTCTTTTCTAGTTCGCCTTTGGCCATCCTCGTGTTACCCTTTGTTTGAAAGTCCACCTTCGGCTTGGTCTTTCTTTTTCTAGGTCGCCTTCGGCCGTCCTCGTATTATCTTGGGTTTAAAAGTCCACCTTTGGTTTGGTCTTTCTTTTCGAGTTCGCCTTTGACCGTCCTCATGTTACCCTTTGATTGAAAGTCCACCTTCGGCTTGGTCTTTCTTTTTCGAGTTTGTCTTCGGCCGTCCTCGTATTATCTAGGGTTTGAAAGCCCACCTTCGGCTTGGTCTTTCTTTTCAAGTTCTCCTTCAGTCGTCCTCGCGTTACCCTTTATTTGAAAGCCTACCTTCGGCTTAATCTTTCTTTTCGAGTTCGCCTTCGGCCGTCCTCGTATTATTTTGATGTTTGAAAGTCCACCTTCTGCTTGGTTTTTCTTTTTAATTTCGCCTTCGGCCGTCCTCGTGTTACCCTTTGGTTTGAAAGTCCACCTTTGGCTTAGTCATTCTTTTTCGTGTTCGCCTTCGGCCGTCCTCGTATTATCTTGGGTTTGAAAGTCCACCTTCGGCTTGGTCTTTCTTTTCGAGTTCGCCTTCGGCCGTCCTCGTGTTACCCTTTGTTTGAAACTCCACCTTTGGCTTGGTCTTTCTTTTCGAGTTCGCCTTCGGCCGTCCTCGTATTATTTTGTTATTTGAAAGTCCACCTTCGGCTTGGTCTTTCTTTTTCGAGTTCGCCTTTGGTCGTCCTCATATTATCTTGGGTTTGAAAGTCAACCTTTGGCTTGGTCTTTCTTTTTCGAGTTCGCCTTCGGCCATCCTCGTATTATCTTGGGTTTGAAAGTCCACCTTCGTCTTGGTCTTTCTTTTCGATTTCTCCTTCGTTCTTCCTCGTGTTACCCTTTGTTTAAAAGTCCACCTTCGGCTTGGTATTTCTTTTCGAGTTCTCTTTCGGCCGTCCTCGTATTATCTTGGGTTTGAAAGTCAACCTTCGGCTTGGTATTTCTTTTCGAGTTCGCCTTCGGCCATCCTCGTGTTACCCTTTGTTTGAAATTACACCTTCGGCTTGGTCTTTCCTTTTTAAGGTTGCCTTCAGCCGTCCTCGTATTATCATGGGTTTGAAAGTCCACCTTCGTCTTGGTCTTTCTTTTCGAGTTCTCCTTTGGCCATCCTCGTGTTACCCTTTGTTTAAAAGTCCACCTTCGGCTTGGTCTTTCTTTTTCTAGGTCGCCTTCGGCCGTCCTCGTATTATCTTGGGTTTGAAAGTCCACCTTCGGCTTGGTCTTTCTTTTCGAGTTCTCCTTCGGTCTTCCTCGTGTTACCCTTTGTTTGAAAGTCCACCTTCGGCTTGGTATTTCATTTTCGAGTTCTCCTTCGGCCGTCCTCGTATTATCTTGGGTTGAAAGTCAAACTTCGGCTTTGTATTTCTTTTCGAGTTCGCCTTCCGCCGTCCTCGTCTTACCCTTTGTTTGAAATTACACCTTCGGCTTGGTCTTTCTTTTTTAAGGTTGCCTTCAGCCGTCCTCGTATTATCATGGGTTTGAAAGTCCACCTTCGGCTTGGTCTTTCTTTTCGAGTTCTCCTTTGGCCATCCTCGTGTTACCCTTTGTTTGAAAGTCCACCTTCGGCTTGATCTTTCTTTTTCTAGGTCGCCTTCGGCCGTCCTCGTATTATCTTGGGATTTAAAGTCCACCTTCGGCTTGGTCTTTCTTTTCGAGTTCTCCTTCAGTCTTCCTTGTGTTACCCTTTGTTTGAAAGTCCACCTTTGGCTTGGTATTTCATTTTCGAGTTCTCCTTCGGCTTTCCTCGTATTATCTTGGTTTTGAAAGTCAACCTTCGGCTTTGTATTTCTTTTCGAGTTCGCCTTCGGCCGTCCTCGTGTTACCCTTTGTTTGAAAGTACACCTTCGGCTTGGTCTTTCTTTTTTGAGGTTGCCTTGAGCCGTCCTCGTATTATCATGGGTTTGAAAGTCCACCTTCGGCTTGGTCTTTCTTTTCGAGTTCTCCTTTGGCCATCCTCGTGTTACCCTTTGTTTGAAAGTCCACCTTCGGCTTGGTCTTTCTTTTTCTAGGTCGCCTTCGGCCGTCCTCGTATTATCTTGGGTTTGAAAGTCCACCTTCGGCTTGGTCTTTCTTTTCGAGTTCTCCTTCGGTCTTCCTCGTGTTACCCTTTGTTTCAAAGTCCACCTTCGGCTTGGTATTTCATTTTCGAGTTCTCCTTCGGTCGTCCTCGTATTATCTTGGGTTTGAAAGTCAACCTTCGGCTTGGTATTTCTTTTCGAGTTCGCCTTCGGCCGTCCTCGTGTTACCCTTTGTTTGAAAGTACACCTTCGGCTTGGTCTTTCTTTTTTGAGGTTGCCTTCAGCCGTCCTCGTATTATCTTGGGTTTGAAAGTCCACCTTCGGCTTGGTCTTTCTTTTCGAGTTCGCCTTTGGGCATCCTCGTGTTACCCTTTGTTTGAAAGTCCACCTTCGGCTTGGTATTTCTTTTTCTAGGTCGCCTTCGGCCGTCCTCGTATTATCTTGGGTTTGAAAGTCCACCTTCGGCTTGGTATTTCTTTTCGAGTTCGCCTTCGGCCGTCCTCGCTTGGGTTTGAAAGTCCACCTTCGGCTTGGTATTTCTTTTCGAGTTCGCCTTCGGCCGTCCTCGTGTTACCCTTTGTTTGAAATTCCACGTTCGACTTGGCCTTTCTTTTTTGAGGTCGCCTTCGGCCGTCCTTGTATTATCTTGGGTTTGAAAGTCCACCTTCAGCTTTGTCTTTCTTTTCGAGTTCGCCTTTTTCCATCCTCGTGTTACCCTTTGTTTGAAAGTCCACCTTCGGCTTTGTCTTTCTTTTTCTAGGTCGCCTTCGGCCGTCCTCGTATTATCTTGGGTTTAAAAGTCCACCTTTGGTTTGGTCTTTCTTTTCGAGTTCGCCTTTTACCGTCCTCATGTTACCCTTTGATTGAAAGTCCACCTTCGGCTTGGTCTTTCTTTTTCGAGTTTGTCTTCGGCCGTCCTCGTATTATCTTGGGTTTGAAAGTCCACCTTCGGCTTGGTCTTTCTTTTCGAGTTCGCCTTTGGGCATCCTCGTGTTACCCTTTGTTTGAAAGTCCACCTTCGGCTTGGTATTTCTTTTTCTAGGTCGCCTTCGGCCGTCCTCGTATTATCTTGGGTTTGAAAGTCCACCTTCGGCTTGGTATTTCTTTTCGAGTTCGCCTTCGGCCGTCCTCGCTTGGGTTTGAAAGTCCACCTTCGGCTTGGTATTTCTTTTCGAGTTCGCCTTCGGCCGTCCTCGTGTTACCCTTTGTTTGAAATTCCACGTTCGACTTGGCCTTTCTTTTTTGAGGTCGCCTTCGGCCGTCCTTGTATTATCTTGGGTTTGAAAGTCCACCTTCAGCTTTGTCTTTCTTTTCGAGTTCGCCTTTTTCCATCCTCGTGTTACCCTTTGTTTGAAAGTCCACCTTCGGCTTTGTCTTTCTTTTTCTAGGTCGCCTTCGGCCGTCCTCGTATTATCTTGGGTTTAAAAGTCCACCTTTGGTTTGGTCTTTCTTTTCGAGTTCGCCTTTTACCGTCCTCATGTTACCCTTTGATTGAAAGTCCACCTTCGGCTTGGTCTTTCTTTTTCGAGTTTGTCTTCGGCCGTCCTCGTATTATCTAGGGTTTGAAAGCCCACCTTCGGCTTGGTCTTTCTTTTCAAGTTCTCCTTCAGTCGTCCTCGCGTTACCCTTTATTTGAAAGCCTACCTTCGGCTTAATCTTTCTTTTCGAGTTCGCCTTCGGCCGTCCTCCTATTATTTTGATGTTTGAAAGTCCACCTTCTGCTTGGTTTTTCTTTTTAATTTCGCCTTCGGCCGTCCTCGTGTTACCCTTTGGTTTGAAAGTCCACCTTTGGCTTACTCATTCTTTTTCGTGTTCGCCTTCGGCCGTCCTCGTATTATCTTGGGTTTGAAAGTCCACCTTCGGCTTGGTCTTTCTTCTCGAGTTCGCCTTCGGCCGTCCTCGTGTTACCCATTGTTTGAAACTCCACCTTTGGCTTGGTCTTTCTTTTCGAGTTCGCCTTCGGCCATCCTCGTATTATTTTGTTATTTGAAAGTCCACCTTCGCCTTGGTCTTTCTTTTTCGAGTTCGCCTTTGGTCGTCCTCATATTATCTTGGGTTTGTAAGTCAACCTTTGGCTTGGTCTTTCTTTTTCGAGTTCGCCTTCGGCCATCCTCGTATTATCTTGGGTTTGAAAGTCCACCTTCGGCTTGGTCTTTCTTTTCGAGTTCTCCTTCGTTCTTCCTCGTGTTACCCTTTGTTTAAAAGTCCACCTTTGGCTTGGTATTTATTTTCGAGTTCTCTTTCGGCCGTCCTCGTATTATCATGGGTTTGAAAGTCAACCTTCGGCTTGGTATTTCTTTTCGAGTTCGCCTTCGGCCGTCCTCGTGTTACCCTTTGTTTGAAATTACACCTTCGGCTTGGTCTTTCTTTTTTAAGGTTGCCTTCAGCCGTCCTCGTATTATCATGGGTTTGAAAGTCCACCTTCGGCTTGCTCTTTCTTTTCGAGTTCTCCTTTGGCCATCCTCGTGTTACCCTTTGTTTGAAAGTCCACCTTCGGCTTGGTCTTTCTTTTTCTAGGTCGCCTTCGGCCGTCCTCGTATTATCTTGGGTTTGAAAGTCCACCTTCGGCTTGGTCTTTCTTTTCGAGTTCTCCTTCGGTCTTCCTCGTTTTACCCTTTGTTTGAAAGTCCACCTTCGGCTTGGTATTTCATTTTCGAGTTCTCCTTCGGCCGTCCTCGTATTATCTTGGGTTTGAAAGTCAACCTTCGGCTTTGTATTTCTTTTCGAGTTCGCCTTCGGCCGTCCTCGTCTTACCCTTTGTTTGAAATTACACCTTCGGCTTGGTCTTTCTTTTTTAAGGTTGCCTTCAGCCGTCCTCGTATTATCATGGGTTTGAAAGTCCACCTTCGGCTTGGTCTTTCTTTTCGAGTTCTCCTTTGGCCATCCTCGTGTTACCCTTTGTTTGAAAGTCCACCTTCGGCTTGATCTTTCTTTTTCTAGGTCGCCTTCGGCCGTCCTCGTATTATCTTGGGATTGAAAGTCCACCTTCGGCTTGGTCTTTCTTTTCGAGTTCTCCTTCGGTCTTCCTTGTGTTACCCTTTGTTTGAAAGTCCACCTTAGGCTTGGTATTTCATTTTCGAGTTCTCCTTCGGCCGTCCTCGTATTATCTTGGTTTTGAAAGTCAACCTTCGGCTTTGTATTTCTTTTCGAGTTTGCCTTCGGCCGTCCTCGTGTTACCCTTTGTTTGAAAGTACACCTTCGGCTTGGTCTTTCTTTTTTGAGGTTGCCTTCAGCCGTCCTCGTATTATCATGGGTTTAAAAGTCCACCTTCGGCTTGGTCTTTCTTTTCGAGTTCTCCTTTGGCCATCCTCGTGTTACCCTTTGTTTGAAAGTCCACCTTCGGCTTGGTCTTTCTTTTTCTAGGTCGCCTTCGGCCGTCCTCGTATTATCTTGGGTTTGAAAGTCCACCTTCGGCTTGGTCTTTCTTTTCGAGTTCTCCTTCGGTCTTCCTCGTGTTACCCTTTGTTTGAAAGTCCACCTTCGGCTTGGTATTTCATTTTCGAGTTCTCCTTCGGCCGTCCTCGTATTATCTTGGTTTTGAAAGTCAACCTTCGGCTTGGTATTTCTTATCGAGTTCACCTTCGCCCGTCCTCGTGTTACCCTTTGTTTGAAAGTACACCTTCGGCTTGGTCTTTCTTTTTTGAGGTTGCCTTCAGCCGTCCTCGTATTATCTTGGGTTTGAAAGTCCACCTTCGGCTTGGTCTTTCTTTTCGAGTTCGCCTTTGGGCATCCTCGTGTTACCCTTTGTTTGAAAGTCCACCTTCGGCTTGGTATTTCTTTTTCTAGGTCGCCTTCGGCCGTCCTCGTATTATCTTGGGTTTGAAAGTCCACCTTCGGCTTGGTATTTCTTTTCGAGTTCGCCTTCGGCCGTCCTCGCTTGGGTTTGAAAGTCCACCTTCGGCTTGGTATTTCTTTTCGAGTTCGTCTTCGGTCGTCCTCGTGTTACCCTTTGTTTGAAATTCCACCTTCGACTTGGCCTTTCTTTTTTGAGGTCGCCTTCGGCCGTCCTCGTATTATCTTGGGTTTGAAAGTCCACCTTCAGCTTTGTCTTTCTTTTCGAGTTCGCCTTTGGCCATCCTCGTGTTACCCTTTGTTTGAAAGTCCACCTTCGGCTTGGTCTTTCTTTTTCTAGGTCGCCTTCGGCCGTCCTCGTATTATCTTGGGTTTAAAAGTCCACCTTTGGTTTGGCCTTTCTTTTCGAGTTCGCCTTTGACCGTCCTCATGTTACCCTTTGATTGAAAGTCCACCTTCGGCTTGGTCTTTCTTTTTCGAGTTTGTCTTCGGCCGTCCTCGTATTATCTAGGGTTTGAAAGCCCACCTTCGGCTTAGTCTTTCTTTTCAAGTTCTCCTTCAGTCGTCCTCGCGTTACCCTTTATTTGAAAGCCTACCTTCGGCTTAATCTTTCTTTTCGAGTTCGCCTTCGACCGTCCTCGTATTATTTTGATGTTTGAAAGTCCACCTTCTGCTTGGTTTTTCTTTTTAATTTCGCCTTCGGCCGTCCTCGTGTTACCCTTTGGTTTGAAAGTCCACCTTTGGCTTAGTCATTCTTTTTCGCGTTCGCCTTCGGCCGTCCTCGTATTATCTTGGGTTTGAAAGTCCACCGTCGGCTTGGTCTTTCTTTTCGAGTTCGCCTTCGGCCGTCCTTGTGTTACCCTTTGTTTGAAACTCCACCTTTGGCTTGGTCTTTCTTTTCGAGTTCGCCTTCGGCCGTCCTCGTATTATTTTGTTATTTGAAACTCCACCTTCGGCTTGGTCTTTCTTTTTCGAGTTCGCCTTTGGTCGTCCTCATATTATCTTGGGTTTGAAAGTCAACCTTTGGCTTGGTCTTTCTTTTTTGAGTTCGCCTTCGGCCATCCTCGTATTATCTTGGGTTTGAAAGTCCACCTTCGGCTTGGTCTTTCTTTTCGAGTTCTCCTTCAGTCTTCCTCGTGTTACCCTTTGTTTGAAAGTCCACCTTCGGCTTGGTATTTCTTTTCGAGTTCTCTTTCGGCCGTCCTCGTATTATCTTGGGTTTGAAAGCCCACCTTCGGCTTAGTCTTTCTTTTCAAGTTCTCCTTCAGTCGTCCTCGCGTTACCCTTTATTTGAAAGCCTACCTTCGGCTTAATCTTTCTTTTCGAGTTCGCCTTCGACCGTCCTCGTATTATTTTGATGTTTGAAAGTCCACCTTCTGCTTGGTTTTTCTTTTTAATTTCGCCTTCGGCCGTCCTCGTGTTACCCTTTGGTTTGAAAGTCCACCTTTGGCTTAGTCATTCTTTTTCGCGTTCGCCTTCGGCCGTCCTCGTATTATCTTGGGTTTGAAAGTCCACCGTCGGCTTGGTCTTTCTTTTCGAGTTCGCCTTCGGCCGTCCTTGTGTTACCCTTTGTTTGAAACTCCACCTTTGGCTTGGTCTTTCTTTTCGAGTTCGCCTTCGGCCGTCCTCGTATTATTTTGTTATTTGAAACTCCACCTTCGGCTTGGTCTTTCTTTTTCGAGTTCGCCTTTGGTCGTCCTCATATTATCTTGGGTTTGAAAGTCAACCTTTGGCTTGGTCTTTCTTTTTTGAGTTCGCCTTCGGCCATCCTCGTATTATCTTGGGTTTGAAAGTCCACCTTCGGCTTGGTCTTTCTTTTCGAGTTCTCCTTCAGTCTTCCTCGTGTTACCCTTTGTTTGAAAGTCCACCTTCGGCTTGGTATTTCTTTTCGAGTTCTCTTTCGGCCGTCCTCGTATTATCTTGGGTTTGAAAGTCAACCTTCGGCTTTGTATTTCTTTTGGAGTTCGCCTTCGGCCGTCCTCGTCTTACCCTTTGTTTGAAATTACACCTTCGGCTTGGTCTTTCTTTTTTAAGGTTGCCTTCAGCCGTCCTCGTATTATCATGGGTTTGAAAGTCCACCTTCGGCTTGGTCTTTCTTTTCGAGTTCTCCTTTGGTCATCCTCGTGTTACCCTTTGTTTGAAAGTCCACCTTCGGCTTGATCTTTCTTTTTCTAGGTCGCCTTCGGCCGTCCTCGTATTATCTTGGGATTGAAAGTCCACCTTCGGCTTGGTCTTTCTTTTCGAGTTCTCCTTCGGTCTTCCTTGTGTTACCCTTTGTTTGAAAGTCCACCTTTGGCTTGGTATTTCATTTTCGAGTTCTCCTTCGGCCGTCCTCGTATTATCTTGGTTTTGAAAGTCAACCTTCGGCTTTGTATTTCTTTTCGAGTTTGCCTTCGGCCGTCCTCGTGTTACCCTTTGTTTGAAAGTACACCTTCGGCTTGGTCTTTCTTTTTTGAGGTTGCCTTCAGCCGTCCTCGTATTATCATGGGTTTGAAAGTCCACCTTCGGCTTGGTCTTTCTTTTCGAGTTCTCCTTTGGCCATCCTCGTGTTACCCTTTGTTTGAAAGTCCACCTTCGGCTTGGTCTTTCTTTTTCTAGGTCGCCTTCGGCCGTCCTCGTATTATCTTGGGTTTGAAAGTCCACCTTCGGCTTGGTCTTTCTTTTCGAGTTCTCCTTCAGTCTTCCTCGTGTTACCCTTTGTTTGAAAGTCCACCTTCGGCTTGGTATTTCATTTTCGAGTTCTCCTTCGGCCGTCCTCGTATTATCTTGGTTTTGAAAGTCAACCTTCGGCTTCGTATTTCTTTTCAAGTTCACCTTCGCCCGTCCTCGTGTTACCCTTTGTTTGAAAGTACACCTTCGGCTTGGTCTTTCTTTTTTGAGGTTGCCTTCAGCCGTCCTCGTATTATCTTGGGTTTGAAAGTCCACCTTCGGCTTGGTCTTTCTTTCCGAGTTCGCCTTTGGGCATCCTCGTGTTACCCTTTGTTTGAAAGTCCACCTTCGGCTTGGTATTTCTTTTTCTAGGTCGCCTTCGGCCGTCCTCGTATTATCTTGGGTTTGAAAGTCCACCTTCGGCTTGGTATTTCTTTTCGAGTTCGCCTTCGGCCGTCCTCGTGTTACCCTTTGTTTGAAATTACACCTTCGACTTGGCATTTCTTTTTTGAGGTCGCCTTCGGCCGTCCTCGTATTATCTTGGGTTTGAAAGTCCACCTTCAGCTTTGTCTTTCTTTTCGAGTTCGCCTTTGGCCATCCTCTTGTTACCCTTTGTTTGAAAGTCCACCTTCGGCTTGGTCTTTCTTTTTCTAGGTCGCCTTCGGCCGTCCTCGTATTATCTTGGGTTTAAAAGTCCACCTTTGGTTTGGCCTTTCTTTTCGAGTTCGCCTTTGACCGTCCTCATGTTACCCTTTGATTGAAAGTCCACCTTCGGCTTGGTCTTTCTTTTTCGAGTTTGTCTTCGGCCGTCCTCGTATTATCTAGGGTTTGAAAGCCCACCTTCGGCTTGGTCTTTCTTTTCAAGTTCTCCTTCAGTCGTCCTCGCGTTACCCTTTATTTGAAAGCCTACCTTCGGCTTAGTCTTTCTTTTCGAGTTTGCCTTCGGCTGTCCTCGTATTATTTTGATGTTTGAAAGTCCACCTTCTGCTTGGTCTTTCTTTTCGAGTTTGCCTTCGGCCGTCCTCGTGTTACCCTTTGGTTTGAAAGTCCACCTTTGGCTTGGTCATTCTTTTTCGTGTTCGCCTTCGGCCGTCCTCGTATTATATTGGGTTTGAAAGTCCACCTTCGGCTTGGTCTTTCTTTTCGAGTTCGCCTTCGGCCGTCCTTGTGTTACCCTTTGTTTGAAACTCCACCTTTGGCTTGGTCTTTCTTTTCGAGTTCGCCTTCGGCCGTCCTCGTATTATTTTGATATTTGAAAGTCCACCTTCGGCTTGGTCTTTCTTTTTCGAGTTCGCCTTTGGTCGTCCTCATATTATCTTGGGTTTGAAAGTCAACCTTTGGCTTGGTCTTTCTTTTTCTAGTTCGCCTTCGGCCATCCTCGTATTATCTTGGGTTTGAAAGTCCACCTTTGGCTTGGTCTTTCTTTTCGAGTTCTCCTTCGGTCTTCCTCGTGTTACCCTTTGTTTGAAAGTCCACCTTCGGCTTGGTATTTCATTTTTGAGCTCTCCTTCGGCCGTCCTCGTATTATCTTGGGTTTGAAAGTCAACCTTCGGCTTGGTATTTCTTTTCGAGTTCGCCTTCGGCCGTCCTCGTGTTACCATTTGTTTGAAACTCCACCTTCGGCTTGGACTTTCTTTTTTGAGGTTGCCTTCAGCCGTCCTCGTATTATCATGGGTTTGAAAGTCCACCTTCGGCTTGGTCTTTTTTTCCGAGTTCTCCTTTGGCCATCCTCGTGTTACCCTTTGTTTGAAAGTCCACCTTCGGCTTGGTCTTTCTTTTTCTAGGTCGCCTTCGGCCGTCCTCCTATTATCTTGGCTTTGAAGGTCCACCTTCGGCTTGGTCTTTCTTTTCGAATTCGCCTTTGGGCATCCTCGTGTTACCCTTTGTTTGAAAGTCCACCTTCAGCTTGGTATTTCTTTTTCTAGGTCGCCTTCGGCCGTCCTCGTATTATCTTGGGTTTAAAAGTCCACCTTCGGCTTGGTCTTTCTTGTCGATGTTCGCCTTTGACCGTCCTCATGTTACCCTTTGATTGAAAGTCCACCTTCGGCTTGGTCTTTCTTTTTCGAGTTTGTCTTCGGCCGTTCTTGTATTATCTTGGGTTTGAAAGCCCACCTTCGGCTTGGTCTTTCTTTTCAAGTTCGTCTTCAGTCGTCCTCGCGTTACCCTTTATTTGAAAGCCTACCTTCGGCTTAGTCTTTCTTTTCGAGTTCGCCTTCGGCCGTCCTCGTATTATTTTGTTGTTTGAAAGTCCACCTTCGGCTTGGTCTTTCTTTTCAATTTCGCCTTCGGCCGTCCTCGTGTTACCCTTTGTTTGAAATTCCACCTTCGGCTTGGTCTTTCTTTTTCGTGTTCGCCTTCGGCCGTCCTCGTATTATCTTGGGTTTGAAAGTCCACCTTCGGCTTGGTCTTTCTTTTCGAGTTCGCCTTCGGCCGTCCTCGTGTTACCCTTTGTTTGAAACTCCACCTTTGGCTTGGTCTTTCTTTTCGAGTTCGCCTTCGGCCGTCCTCGTATTATTTTGTTATTTGAAAGTCCACCTTCGGCTTGGTCTTTCTTTTTCGAGTTCGCCTTTGGTCGTCCTCGTATTATCTTGGGTTTGAAAGTCCACCTTTGGCTTGGTCTTTCTTTTTCGAGTTCTCCTTCGGCCGTCCTTGTATTATCTTGGGTTTGAAAGTCAACCTTCGGCTTCGTATTTCTTTTCGAGTTCGCCTTTGGCCATCCTCGTGTTACCCTTTGTTTGAAAGTCCACCTTCGGCGTGGTCTTTCTTTTTCTTGGTCGCCTTCGGCCGTCCTCGTATTATCTTGGGTTTGAACGTCCACCTTCGGATTGGTCTTTCTTTTCGAGTTCGCCTTTGGCCATGCTCGTGTTACCCTTTGTTTGAAAGTCCACCTTCGGCTTGGTCTTTCTTTTCGAGTTCGCCTTTGGCCATCCTCGTGTTACCCTTTGATTGAAAGTCCACCTTCGGCTTGGTCCTTCTTTTTCGAGTTTGTCTTCGGCCGTTCTTGTATTATCTAGGGTTTGAAAGCCCACCTTCGGCTTGGTCTTTCTTTTCAAGTTCGCCTTCTGTCGTCCTCGCGTTACCCTTTTTTTGAAAGCCTACCTTCGACTTAGTCTTTCTTTTCGAGTTCGCCTTGCGCCGTCCTCGTATTATTTTGTTGTTTTAAAGTCCACCTTCGGCTTGGTCTTTATTTTTAATTTCGCCTTCGGCCGTCCTCGTGTTATCCTTTGTTTGAAAGTCCACCTTCGGCTTGGTCTTTCTTTTTCGTGTTCTCCTTCGGCCGTCCTCGTATTATCTTGGGTTTGAAAGTCCACCTTCGGCTTGGTCTTTCTTTTCGAGTTCGCCTTCGGCCGTCCTCCTGTTACCCTTAGTTTGAAACTCCACCTTTGGCTTGGTCTTTCTTTTCGAGTTCGCCTTCGGCTGTCCTCGTATTATTTTGTTATTTGAAAGTCCACCTTCGACTTGGTCTTTCTTTTTCGAGTTCGCCGTTGGTCGTCCTCGTATTATCTTAGGTTTGAAAGTCCACCTTTGGCTTAGTCTTTCTTTTTCGAGTTCGCCTTCGGCCATCCTCGTATTATCTTGGGTTTGAAAGTCCACCTTCGGCTTGGTCTTTCTTTTCGAGTTCTCCTTCGGTCTTCCTCGTGTTACCCTTTGTTTGAAAGTCCACCTTCGGCTTGGTATTTCATTTTCGAGTTCTCCTTCGGCCGTCCTCGTATTATCTTTGGTTTGAAAGTAAACCTTCTGTTTGGTATTTCTTTTCGAGTTCGCCTTCGGCCGTCCTCGTGTTACCCTTTGTTTGAAAGTCCACCTTCGGCTTGGTCTTTCTTTTTCGTGTTCGCCTTCGGCCGTCCTCGTATAATCTTGGGTTTGAAAGTCCACCTTCGGCTTGGTCTTTCTTTTCGAGTTCGCCTTCGGCCGTCCTCGTGTTACCCTTTGTTTGAAACTCCACCTTTGGCTTGGTCTTTCTTTTCGAGTTCGCCTTCGGCCGTCCTCGTATTATTTTGTTATTTGAAAGTCCACCTTCGGCTTGGTCTTTCTTTTTTGAGTTCGCCTTTGGTCGTCCTCGTATTATCTTGGGTTTGAAAGTCCACCTTTGGCTTGGTATTTCTTTTTCGAGTTCTCCTTCGGCCATCCTCGTATTATCTTGGGTTTGAAAGTCAACCTTCGGCTTCGTATTTCTTTTCGAGTTCGCCTTCGGCCGTCCTCGTGTTACCCTTTGTTTGAAAGTACACCTTCGGCTTGGTCTTTCTTTTTTGAGGTTGCCTTCAGTCGTCCTCGTATTATCTTGGGTTTAAAAGTCCACCTTTGTCTTGGTCTTTCTTTTCGAGTTCGCCTTTGGCCATCCTCGTGTTACCCTTTGTTTGAAAGTCCACCTTCGGCGTGGTCTTTCTTTTTCTTGGTCGCCTTCGGCCGTCCTCGTATTATCTTGGGTTTGAAAGTCCACCTTCGGCTTGGTCTTTCTTTTCGAGTTCGCCTTTGGCCATCCTCGTGTTACCCTTTGTTTGAAAGTCCACCTTCGGCTTGGTCTTTCTTTTCGAGTTCGCCTTTGGCCATCCTCGTGTTACCCTTTGATTGAAAGTCCACCTTCGGCTTGGTCTTTCTTTTTCGAGTTTGTCTTCGGCCGTTCTTGTATTATCTAGGGTTTGAAAGCCCACCTTCGGCTTGGTCTTTCTTTTCAAGTTCGCCTTCAGTCGTCCTCGCGTTACCCTTTTTTTGAAAGCCTACCTTCGGTTTAGTCTTTCTTTTCGAGTTCGCCTTGCGCCGTCCTCGTATTATTTTGTTGTTTTAAAGTCCACCTTCGGCTTAGTCTTTATTTTTAATTTCGCCTTCGGCCGTCCTCGTGTTATCCTTTGTTTGAAAGTCCACCTTCGGCTTGGTCTTTCTTTTTCGTGTTCTCCTTCGGCCGTCCTCGTATTATCTTGGGTTTGAAAGTCCACCTTCGGCTTGGTCTTTCTTTTCGAGTTCGCCTTCGGCCGTCCTCCTGTTACCCTTAGTTTGAAACTCCACCTTTGGCTTGGTCTTTCTTTTCGAGTTCGCCTTCGGCCGTCCTCGCATTATTTTGTTATTTGAAAGTCCACCTTCGACTTGGTCTTTCTTTTTCGAGTTCGCCTTTGGTCGTCCTCGTATTATCTTAGGTTTGAAAGTCCACCTTTGGCTTAGTCTTTCTTTTTCGAATTCGCCTTCGGCCATCCTCGTATTATCTTGGGTTTGAAAGTCCACCTTCGGCTTGGTCTTTCTTTTCGAGTTCTCCTTCGGTCTTCCTCGTGTTACCCTTTGTTTGAAAGTCCACCTTCGGCTTGGTATTTCATTTTCGAGTTCTCCTTCGGCCGTCCTCGTATTATCTTTGGTTTGAAAGTCAACCTTCTGTTTGGTATTTCTTTTCGAGTTCGCCTTCGGCCGTCCTCGTATTATCTTGGGTTTGAAAGTCCACCTTCGGCTTGGTTTTTATTTTCGAGTTCGCCTTCGGTCGTCCTCGTGTTACCCTTGTTTGAAACTCCACCTTTGGCTTGGTCTTTCTTTTCGAGTTCGCCTTCGGCCGTCCTCGTATTATTTTGTTATTTGAAAGTCCACCTTCGGCTTGGTCTTTCTTTTTTGAGTTCGCCTTTGGTCGTCCTTGTATTAACTTGGGTTTGAAAGTCAACCTTCGGCTTGGTATTTCTTTTCGAGTTCGCCTTCGGCCGTCCTCGTGTTACCCTTTGTTTGAAAGTACACCTTCGGCTTGGTCTTTCTTTTTTGAGGTTGCCTTCAGTCGTCCTCGTATTATCTTGGGTTTAAAAGTCCACCTTCGTCTTGGTCTTTCTTTTCGAGTTCGCCTTTGGCCATCCTCGTGTTACCCTTTGTTTGAAAGTCCACCTTCGGCGTGGTCTTTCATTTTCTTGGTCGCGTTCGGCCGTCCTCGTATTATCTTGGGTTTGAAAGTCCACCTTCGGCTTGGTCTTTCTTTTCGAGTTCGCCTTTGGCCATCCTCGTGTTACCCTTTGTTTGAAAGTCCACCTTCGGCTTGGTCTTTCTTTTCGAGTTCGCCTTTGGCCATCCTCGTGTTACCCTTTGATTGAAAGTCCACCTTTGGCTTGGTCTTTCTTTTTCGAGTTTGTCTTCGGCCGTTCTTGTATTATCTAGGGTTTGAAAGCCCACCTTCGGCTTGGTCTTTCTTTTCGAGTTCTCCTTCGGTCTTCCTCGTGTTACCCTTTGTTTGAAAGTCCACCTTCGGCTTGGTATTTCATTTTCGAGTTCTCCTTCGGCCGTCCTCGTATTATCTTTGGTTTGAAAGTCAACCTTCTGTTTGGTATTTCTTTTCGAGTTCGCCTTCGGCCGTCCTCGTGTTACCCTTTGTTTGAAAGTCCACCTTCGGCTTGGTCTTTCTTTTTCGTGTTCGCCTTCGGCCGTCCTCGTATAATCTTGGGTTTGAAAGTCCACCTTCGGCTTGGTCTTTCTTTTCGAGTTCGCCTTCGGCCGTCCTCGTGTTACCCTTTGTTTGAAACTCCACCTTTGGCTTGGTCTTTCTTTTCGAGTTCGCCTTCGGCCGTCCTCGTATTATTTTGTTATTTGAAAGTCCACCTTCGGCTTGGTCTTTCTTTTTCGAGTTCGCCTTTGGTCGTCCTCGTATTATCTTGGGTTTGAAAGTCCACCTTTGGCTTGGTCTTTCTTTTTCGAGTTCTCCTTCGGCCGTCCTTGTATTATCTTGGGTTTGAAAGTCAACCTTCGGCTTCGTATTTCTTTTCGAGTTCGCCTTCGGCCGTCCTCGTGTTACCCTTTGTTTGAAAGTACACCTTCGGCTTGGTCTTTCTTTTTTGAGGTTGCCTTCAGTCGTCCTCGTATTATCTTGGGTT
The DNA here is from genome assembly GCA_022829125.1 of Lathyrus tuberosus. Lineage (NCBI taxonomy): Eukaryota > Viridiplantae > Streptophyta > Magnoliopsida > Fabales > Fabaceae > Lathyrus > Lathyrus tuberosus. Next base: position 3,784,817 of record JALAZF010000438.1, read on the forward strand.
TAAAAGTCCACCTTCGTCTTGGTCTTTCTTTTCGAGTTCGCCTTTGGCCATCCTCGTGTTACCCTTTGTTTGAAAGTCCACCTTCGGCGTGGTCTTTCTTTTTCTTGGTCGCCTTCGGCCGTCCTCGTATTATCTTGGGTTTGAAAGTCCACCTTCGGCTTGGTCTTTCTTTTCGAGTTCGCCTTTGGCCATCCTCATGTTACCCTTTGTTTGAAAGTCCACCTTCGGCTTGGTCTTTCTTTTCGAGTTCGCCTTTGGCCATCCTCGTGTTACCCTTTGATTGAAAGTCCACCTTCGGCTTGGTCCTTCTTTTTCGAGTTTGTCTTCGGCCGTTCTTGTATTATCTAGGGTTTGAAAGCCCACCTTCGGCTTGGTCTTTCTTTTCAAGTTCGCCTTCTGTCGTCCTCGCGTTACCCTTTTTTTGAAAGCCTACCTTCGACTTAGTCTTTCTTTTCGAGTTCGCCTTGCGCCGTCCTCGTATTATTTTGTTGTTTTAAAGTCCACCTTCGGCTTGGTCTTTATTTTTAATTTCGCCTTCGGCCGTCCTCGTGTTATCCTTTGTTTGAAAGTCCACCTTCGGCTTGGTCTTTCTTTTTCGTGTTCTCCTTCGGCCGTCCTCGTATTATCTTGGGTTTGAAAGTCCACCTTCGGCTTGGTCTTTCTTTTCGAGTTCGCCTTCGGCCGTCCTCCTGTTACCCTTAGTTTGAAACTCCACCTTTGGCTTGGTCTTTCTTTTCGAGTTCGCCTTCGGCTGTCCTCGTATTATTTTGTTATTTGAAAGTCCACCTTCGACTTGGTCTTTCTTTTTCGAGTTCGCCGTTGGTCGTCCTCGTATTATCTTAGGTTTGAAAGTCCACCTTTGGCTTAGTCTTTCTTTTTCGAGTTCGCCTTCGGCCATCCTCGTATTATCTTGGGTTTGAAAGTCCACCTTCGGCTTGGTCTTTCTTTTTGAGTTCTCCTTCGGTCTTCCTCGTGTTACCCTTTGTTTGAAAGTCCACCTTCGGCTTGGTATTTCATTTTCGAGTTCTCCTTCGGCCGTCCTCGTATTATCTTTGGTTTGAAAGTAAACCTTCTGTTTGGTATTTCTTTTCGAGTTCGCCTTCGGCCGTCCTCGTGTTACCCTTTGTTTGAAAGTCCACCTTCGGCTTGGTCTTTCTTTTTCGTGTTCGCCTTCGGCCGTCCTCGTATAATCTTGGGTTTGAAAGTCCACCTTCGGCTTGGTCTTTCTTTTCGAGTTCGCCTTCGGCCGTCCTCGTGTTACCCTTTGTTTGAAACTCCACCTTTGGCTTGGTCTTTCTTTTCGAGTTCGCCTTCGGCCGTCCTCGTATTATTTTGTTATTTGAAAGTCCACCTTCGGCTTGGTCTTTCTTTTTTGAGTTCGCCTTTGGTCGTCCTCGTATTATCTTGGGTTTGAAAGTCCACCTTTGGCTTGGTATTTCTTTTTCGAGTTCTCCTTCGGCCATCCTCGTATTATCTTGGGTTTGAAAGTCAACCTTCGGCTTCGTATTTCTTTTCGAGTTCGCCTTCGGCCGTCCTCGTGTTACCCTTTGTTTGAAAGTACACCTTCGGCTTGGTCTTTCTTTTTTGAGGTTGCCTTCAGTCGTCCTCGTATTATCTTGGGTTTAAAAGTCCACCTTTGTCTTGGTCTTTCTTTTCGAGTTCGCCTTTGGCCATCCTCGTGTTACCCTTTGTTTGAAAGTCCACCTTCGGCGTGGTCTTTCTTTTTCTTGGTCGCCTTCGGCCGTCCTCGTATTATCTTGGGTTTGAAAGTCCACCTTCGGCTTGGTCTTTCTTTTCGAGTTCGCCTTTGGCCATCCTCGTGTTACCCTTTGTTTGAAAGTCCACCTTCGGCTTGGTCTTTCTTTTCGAGTTCGCCTTTGGCCATCCTCGTGTTACCCTTTGATTGAAAGTCCACCTTCGGCTTGGTCTTTCTTTTTCGAGTTTGTCTTCGGCCGTTCTTGTATTATCTAGGGTTTGAAAGCCCACCTTCGGCTTGGTCTTTCTTTTCAAGTTCGCCTTCAGTCGTCCTCGCGTTACCCTTTTTTTGAAAGCCTACCTTCGGTTTAGTCTTTCTTTTCGAGTTCGCCTTGCGCCGTCCTCGTATTATTTTGTTGTTTTAAAGTCCACCTTCGGCTTAGTCTTTATTTTTAATTTCGCCTTCGGCCGTCCTCGTGTTATCCTTTGTTTGAAAGTCCACCTTCGGCTTGGTCTTTCTTTTTCGTGTTCTCCTTCGGCCGTCCTCGTATTATCTTGGGTTTGAAAGTCCACCTTCGGCTTGGTCTTTCTTTTCGAGTTCGCCTTCGGCCGTCCTCCTGTTACCCTTAGTTTGAAACTCCACCTTTGGCTTGGTCTTTCTTTTCGAGTTCGCCTTCGGCCGTCCTCGCATTATTTTGTTATTTGAAAGTCCACCTTCGACTTGGTCTTTCTTTTTCGAGTTCGCCTTTGGTCGTCCTCGTATTATCTTAGGTTTGAAAGTCCACCTTTGGCTTAGTCTTTCTTTTTCGAATTCGCCTTCGGCCATCCTCGTATTATCTTGGGTTTGAAAGTCCACCTTCGGCTTGGTCTTTCTTTTCGAGTTCTCCTTCGGTCTTCCTCGTGTTACCCTTTGTTTGAAAGTCCACCTTCGGCTTGGTATTTCATTTTCGAGTTCTCCTTCGGCCGTCCTCGTATTATCTTTGGTTTGAAAGTCAACCTTCTGTTTGGTATTTCTTTTCGAGTTCGCCTTCGGCCGTCCTCGTATTATCTTGGGTTTGAAAGTCCACCTTCGGCTTGGTTTTTATTTTCGAGTTCGCCTTCGGTCGTCCTCGTGTTACCCTTGTTTGAAACTCCACCTTTGGCTTGGTCTTTCTTTTCGAGTTCGCCTTCGGCCGTCCTCGTATTATTTTGTTATTTGAAAGTCCACCTTCGGCTTGGTCTTTCTTTTTTGAGTTCGCCTTTGGTCGTCCTTGTATTATCTTGGGTTTGAAAGTCAACCTTCGGCTTGGTATTTCTTTTCGAGTTCGCCTTCGGCCGTCCTCGTGTTACCCTTTGTTTGAAAGTACACCTTCGGCTTGGTCTTTCTTTTTTGAGGTTGCCTTCAGTCGTCCTCGTATTATCTTGGGTTTAAAAGTCCACCTTCGTCTTGGTCTTTCTTTTCGAGTTCGCCTTTGGCCATCCTCGTGTTACCCTTTGTTTGAAAGTCCACCTTCGGCGTGGTCTTTCATTTTCTTGGTCGCGTTCGGCCGTCCTCGTATTATCTTGGGTTTGAAAGTCCACCTTCGGCTTGGTCTTTCTTTTCGAGTTCGCCTTTGGCCATCCTCGTGTTACCCTTTGTTTGAAAGTCCACCTTCGGCTTGGTCTTTCTTTTCGAGTTCGCCTTTGGCCATCCTCGTGTTACCCTTTGATTGAAAGTCCACCTTTGGCTTGGTCTTTCTTTTTCGAGTTTGTCTTCGGCCGTTCTTGTATTATCTAGGGTTTGAAAGCCCACCTTCGGCTTGGTCTTTCTTTTCGAGTTCTCCTTCGGTCTTCCTCGTGTTACCCTTTGTTTGAAAGTCCACCTTCGGCTTGGTATTTCATTTTCGAGTTCTCCTTCGGCCGTCCTCGTATTATCTTTGGTTTGAAAGTCAACCTTCTGTTTGGTATTTCTTTTCGAGTTCGCCTTCGGCCGTCCTCGTGTTACCCTTTGTTTGAAAGTCCACCTTCGGCTTGGTCTTTCTTTTTCGTGTTCGCCTTCGGCCGTCCTCGTATAATCTTGGGTTTGAAAGTCCACCTTCGGCTTGGTCTTTCTTTTCGAGTTCGCCTTCGGCCGTCCTCGTGTTACCCTTTGTTTGAAACTCCACCTTTGGCTTGGTCTTTCTTTTCGAGTTCGCCTTCGGCCGTCCTCGTATTATTTTGTTATTTGAAAGTCCACCTTCGGCTTGGTCTTTCTTTTTCGAGTTCGCCTTTGGTCGTCCTCGTATTATCTTGGGTTTGAAAGTCCACCTTTGGCTTGGTCTTTCTTTTTCGAGTTCTCCTTCGGCCGTCCTTGTATTATCTTGGGTTTGAAAGTCAACCTTCGGCTTCGTATTTCTTTTCGAGTTCGCCTTCGGCCGTCCTCGTGTTACCCTTTGTTTGAAAGTACACCTTCGGCTTGGTCTTTCTTTTTTGAGGTTGCCTTCAGTCGTCCTCGTATTATCTTGGGTTTAAAAGTCCACCTTCGTCTTGGTCTTTCTTTTCGAGTTCGCCTTTGGCCATCCTCGTGTTACCCTTTGTTTGAAAGTCCACCTTCGGCGTGGTCTTTCTTTTTCTTGGTCGCCTTCGGCCGTCCTCGTATTATCTTGGGTTTGAAAGTCCACCTTCGGCTTGGTCTTTCTTTTCGAGTTCGCCTTTGGCCATCCTCATGTTACCCTTTGTTTGAAAGTCCACCTTCGGCTTGGTCTTTCTTTTCGAGTTCGCCTTTGGCCATCCTCGTGTTACCCTTTGATTGAAAGTCCACCTTCGGCTTCGTCTTTCTTTTTCGAGTTTGTCTTCGGCCGTTCTTGTATTATCTAGGGTTTGAAAGCCCACCTTCGGCTTGGTCTTTCTTTTCAAGTTCGCCTTCAGTCGTCCTCGCGTTACCCTTTTTTTGAAAGCCTACCTTCGGTTTAGTCTTTCTTTTCGAGTTCGCCTTGCGCCGTCCTCGTATTATTTTGTTGTTTTAAAGTCCACCTTCGGCTTGGTCTTTATTTTTAATTTCGCCTTCGGCCGTCCTCGTGTTATCCTTTGTTTGAAAGTCCACCTTCGGCTTGGTCTTTCTTTTTCGTGTTCTCCTTCGGCCGTCCTCGTATTATCTTGGGTTTGAAAGTCCACCTTCGGCTTGGTCTTTCTTTTCGAGTTCGCCTTCGGTCGTCCTCCTGTTACCCTTAGTTTGAAACTCCACCTTTGGCTTGGTCTTTCTTTTCGAGTTCGCCTTCGGCCGTCCTCGTATTATTTTGTTATTTGAAAGTCCACCTTCGACTTGGTCTTTCTTTTTCGAGTTCGCCTTTGGTCGTCCTCGTATTATCTTAGGTTTGAAAGTCCACCTTTGGCTTAGTCTTTCTTTTTCGAATTCGCCTTCGGCCATCCTCGTATTATCTTGGGTTTGAAAGTCCACCTTCGGCTTGGTCTTTCTTTTCGAGTTCTCCTTCGGTCTTCCTCGTGTTACCCTTTGTCTGAAAGTCCACCTTCGGCTTGGTATTTCATTTTCGAGTTCTCCTTCGGCCGTCCTCGTATTATCTTTGGTTTGAAAGTCAACCTTCTGTTTGGTATTTCTTTTCGAGTTCACCTTCGGCCATCTTCGTATTATCTTGGGTTTGAAAGTCCACCTTCGGCTTGGTTTTTATTTTCGAGTTCGCCTTCGGCCGTCCTCGTGTTACCCTTGTTTGAAACTCCACCTTTGGCTTGGTCTTTCTTTTCGAGTTCGCCTTCGGCCGTCCTCGTATTATTTTGTTATTTGAAAGTCCACCTTCGGCTTGGTCTTTCTTTTTCGAGTTCGCCTTTGGTCGTCCTTGTATTATCTTGGGTTTGAAAGTCAACCTTCGGCTTGGTATTTCTTTTCGAGTTCGCCTTCGGCCGTCCTCGTGTTACCCTTTGTTTGAAAGTACACCTTCGGCTTGGTCTTTCTTTTATGAGGTTGCCTTCAGTCGTCCTCGTATTATCTTAGGTTTAAAAGTCCACCTTCGTCTTGGTCTTTCTTTTCGAGTTCGCCTTTGGCCATCCTCGTGTTACCCTTTGTTTGAAAGTCCACCTTCGGCGTGGTCTTTCTTTTTCTTGGTCGCCTTCGGCCGTCCTCGTATTATCTTGGGTTTGAAAGTCCACCTTCGGCTTGGTCTTTCTTTTCGAGTTCGCCTTTGGCCATCCTCGTGTTACCCTTTGTTTGAAAGTCCACCTTCGGCTTGGTCTTTCTTTTCGAGTTCGCCTTTGGCCATCCTCGTGTTACCCTTTGATTGAAAGTCCACCTTCGGCTTGGTCTTTCTTTTTCGAGTTTGTCTTCGGCCGTTCTTGTATTATCTAGGGTTTGAAAGCCCACCTTTGGCTTGGTCTTTCTTTTCAAGTTCGCCTTCAGTCGTCCTCGCGTAACCCTTTTTTTGAAAGCCTACCTTCGGCTTAGTCTTTCTTTTCGAGTTCGCCTTGGGCCGTCCTCGTATTATTTTGTTGTTTTAAAGTCCACCTTCGGCTTGGTCTTTATTTTTAATTTCGCCTTCGGCCGTCCTCGTGTTATCCTTTGTTTGAAAGTCCACCTTCGGCTTGGTCTTTCTTTTTCGTGTTCTCCTTCGGTCGTCCTCGTATTATCTTGGGTTTGAAAGTCCACCTTCGGCTTGGTCTTTCTTTTCGAGTTCGCCTTCGGCCGTCCTCCTGTTACCCTTAGTTTGAAACTCCACCTTTGGCTTGGTCTTTCTTTTCGAGTTCGCCTTCGGCCGTCCTCGTATTATTTTGTTATTTGAAAGTCCACCTTCGGCTTGGTCTTTCTTTTTCGAGTTCGCCTTTGGTCGTCCTCGTATTATCTTAGGTTTGAAAGTCCACCTTTGGCTTAGTCTTTCTTTTTCGAGTTCGCCTTCGGCCATCCTCGTATTATCTTGGGTTTGAAAGTCCACCTTCGGCTTGGTCTTTCTTTTCGAGTTCTCCTTCGGTCTTCCTCGTGTTACCCTGTGTTTGAAAGTCCACCTTCGGCTTGGTATTTCATTTTCGAGTTCTCCTTAGGCCGTCCTCGTATTATCTTTGGTTTGAAAGTCAACCTTCGGTTTGGTATTTCTTTTCGAGTTCGCCTTCGGCCGTCCTCGTATTATCTTGGGTTTGAAAGTCCACCTTCGGCTTGGTTTTTATTTTCGAGTTCGCCTTCGGCCGTCCTCGTGTTACCCTTGTTTGAAACTCCACCTTTGGCTTGGTCTTTCTTTTCGAGTTCGCCTTCGGCCGTCCTCGTATTATTTTGTTATTTGAAAGTCCACCTTTGGCTTGGTCTTTCTTTTTCGAGTTCGCCTTTGGTCGTCCTCGTATTATCTTGGGGTTTGAAAGTCCACCTTTGGCTTGGTCTTTCTTTTTCGAGTTCTCCTTCGGCCGTCCCCGTATTATCTTGGGTTTGAATGTCCACCTTCGACTTGATCTTTCTTTTCGAGTTCGCCTTCAACCGTCCTCGCGGTACCCTTTGTTTGAAAGTCCACATTCGACTTAGTCTTTCTTTTCGAGTTCGCCTTCTGCCGTCCTCGTATTGTTTTGTTGTTGGAAAGTCCGCCTTCGACTTGGCCTTTCTTTTCAATTTCGCCTTCGGCCGTCCTCGTGTTACCCTTTGTTTGAAAGTCCACCTTCGGCTTAGTCATTCTTTTTCGTGTTCGCCTTCGGCCGTCCTCGTATTATCTTGGGTTTGAAACTCCACCTTTGGCTTGGTCTTTCTTTTCGAGTTCGCCTTCGGCCGTCCTCGTATTATTTTGTTATTTGAAAGTTCACCTTCGGCTTGGTCTTTCTTTTTTGAGTTCTCCTTCGGTCTTCCTCGTGTTACCCTTTGTTTGAAAGTCCACCTTCGGCTTGGTATTTCATTTTCGAGTTCTCCTTCGGCCGTCCTCGTATTATCTTGGGTTTGAAAGTCAACCTTCGGCTTGGAATTTCTTTTCGAGTTCGCCTTCGGCCGTCCTCGTGTTACCCTTTGTTTGAAAGTACACCTTCGGCTTGGTCTTTCTTTTTTGAGGTTGCCTTCAGTCGTCCTCGTATTATCTTGGGTTTGAAAGTCCACCTTCGGCTTGGTCTTTCTTTTCGAGTTCGCCTTTGGCCATCCTCGTGTTACCCTTTGTTTGAAAGTCCACCTTCGGCTTGGTCTTTCTTTTTCTTAGTCGCCTTCGGCCGTCCTCGTATTATCTTGGGTTTGAAAGTCCACCTTCGGCTTGGTCTTTTTTTTCGAGTTCGCCTTTGGCCATCCTCGTGTTACCCTTTGTTTGAAAGTCCACCTTCGGCTTGGTATTTCTTTTTCTAGGTCTCCTTCGGCCATCCTCGTATTATCTTGGGTTTAAAAGTCCACCATCGGCTTGGTCTTTCTTGTCAATGTTCGCCTTTGACCGTCCTCATGTTACCCTTTGATTGAAAGTCCAGCTTTGGCTTGGTCTTTTTTTTTCGAGTTTGTCTTCGGCCGTCCTCGTATTATCTAGGGTTTGAAAGCCCACCTTCGGCTTGGTCTTTCTTTTCAAGTTCGCCTTCAGTCGTCCTCGCGTTACCCTTTATTTGAAAGCCTACCTTCGGCTTAGTCTTTCTTTTCGAGTTCGCCTTGGGCCGTCCTCGTATTATTTTGTTATTTGAAAGTCCACCTTCGGCTTGGTCTTTCTTTTTCGAGTTCGCCTTTGGTCGTCCTCGTATTATCTTAGGTTTGAAAGTCCACCTTTGGCTTGGTCTTTCTTTTTCGAGTTCGCCTTCGGCCGTCCTCGTATTATCTTGGGTATGATAGTCCACCTTCGGCTTGGTTTTTCTTTTCGAGTTCGCCTTCGGCCGTCCTCGTGTTACCGTTGTTAGAAACTCCACCTTTGGCTTGGTCTTTCTTTTCGAGTTCTCCTTCGGCCGTCCTCGTATTATTTTGTTATTTGAAAGTCCACCTTCGGCTTGGTCTTTCTTTTTCGAGTTCGCCTTTGGTCGTCCTCGTATTATCTTGGGTTTGAAAGTCCACCTTTGGCTTGGTCTTTCTTTTTCGAGTTCTCCTTCTGCCGTCCCCGTATTATCTTGGGTTTGAAAGTCCACCTTCGGCTTGATCTTTCTTTTCGAGTTCGCCTTCAACCGTCCTCGCGGTACCCTTTGTTTGAAAGTCCACCTTCGACTTAGATTTTCTTTTTGAATTCGCCTTCCGCCGTCCTCGTATTATTTTGTTGTTGGAAAGTCCACCTTCGGCTTGGTCTTTCTTTTCAATTTCGCCTTCGGCCGTCCTCGTGTTACCCTTTGTTTGAAAGTCCACCTTCGGCTTGGTCATTCCTTTTCGTGTTCGCCTTTGGCCGTCCTCGTATTATCTTGGGTTTGAAACTCCACCTTTGGCTTAGTCTTTCTTCTCGAGTTCGCCTTCGGCCGTCCTCGTATTATTTTGTTATTTGAAAGTTCACCTTCGGCTTGGTATTTCTTTTTTGAGTTCGCCTTTGGTCGTCCTCGTATTATCTTTGGTTTGAAAGTCCACCTTTGGCTTGGTCTTTCTTTTTCGAGTTCGCCTTCGGCCATCCTCGTATTATCTTGGGTTTAAAAGTCCACCTTCGGCTTGGTCTTTCTTTTCGAGTTCTCCTTCGGTCGTCCTCGTGTTACCCTTTGTTTGAAAGTCCCCCTTCGGCTTGGTATTTTATTTTCGAGTTCTCCTTCGGCCGTCCTCGTATTATCTTGGGTTTGAAATTCAACCTTCGTCTTGGTATTTCTTTTCGAGTTCACCTTCGGCCGTCCTCGTGTTACCCTTTGTTTGAAAGTACACCTTCGGCTTGGTCTTTCTTTTTTGAGGTTGCCTTCAGCCGTCCTTGTATTATCTTGGGTTTAAAAGTCCACCTTCGGCTTGGTCTTTCTTTTCGAGTTCGCCTTTGGCCATCCTCGTGTTACCCTTTGTTTGAAAGTCCACCTTCGGCTTGGTCTTTCTTTTTTGAGGTTGCCTTCGGCCGTCCTCGTATTATCTTGGGTTTGAAAGTCCACCTTCGGCTTGGTTTTTCTTTTCGAGTTCGCCTTCGGCCGTCCTCGTGTTACCCTTTGTTTGAAACTCCACCTTTGGCTTGGTCTTTCTTTTCGAGTTCGCCTTCGACCGTCCTCGTATTGTTTTATTATTTGAAAGTTCACCTTCGGCTTGGTCTTTCTTTTTTGAGTTCACCTTTGGTCGTCCTCGTATTATCTTGGGTTTGAAAGTCCACCTTTGGCTTGGTCTTTATTTTTCGAGTTCTCCTTCGGCCATCCTCGTATTATCTTGGGTTTGAAAGTCCACCTTCGGCTTGGTCTTTCTTTTCGAGTTCTCCTTCGGTCGTCCTCGTGTTACCCTTTGTTTGGAAGTCCACCTTCGGTTTGGTATTTCATTTTCGAGTTTTCCTTCGTCCGTCCTCATATTATCTTGGGTTTGAAATTCAACCTTCGGCTTGGTATTTCTTTTCGAGTTCGCCTTCGGCCGTCCTCGTGTTACCCTTTGTTTGAAAGTACACCTTCGGCTTGCTCTTTCTTTTTTGAGGTTGCCTTCAGCGGTCCTCGTATTATATTGGGTTTGAAAGTCCACCTTTGGCTTGGTCTTTCTTTTCGAGTTCGCCTTTGGCCATCCTTGTGTTACCCTTTGTTTGAAAATCCACCTTCAGCTTGGTCTTTCTATTTCTAGGTCGCCTTCGGCCGTCCTCGTGTTATCTTGGGTTTGAAAGTCCACCTTCGACTTGGTCTTTCTTTTCGAGTTCGCCTTTGGCCATCCTCGTGTTACCCTTTGTTTGAAAGTCCACCTTCGGCTTGGTCTTTCTTTTTCTAGGTCGCCTTCGGCCGTCCTCGTATTATCTTGGGTATAAAACTCCACCTTCGGCTTGGTCTTTCTTTTCGAGTTCGCCTTTGACCGTCCTCATGTTACCCTTTGATTGAAAGTCCACCTTCGGCTTGGTCTTTCTTTTTCGAGTTTGTCATCGGCCGTCCTCGTATTATCTAGGGTTTGAAAGCCCACCTTCGGCTTGGTCTTTCTTTTCAAGTTCGCCTTCAGTCGTCCTCGCGTTACCCTTTATTTGAAAGCCTACCTTCGGCTTAGTCTTTCTTTTCGAGTTCGCCTTCGGCCGTCCTCGTATTATTTTGTTGTTTGAAAGTCCACCTTCGGCTTGGTCTTTCTTTTTAATTTGGGCTTCGACCGTCCTCGTGTTACCCTTTGTTTGAAAGTCCACCTTCGGCTTGGTCTTTCTTTTTCGTGTTCGCCTTCGGCCGTCCTTGTATTATCTTGGGTTTGAAAGTCCACCATCGGCTTGGTCTTTCTTTTCGAGTTCGCCTTTGGCCGTCCTCGTGTTACCCTTTGTTTGAAACTCCACCTTTGGCTTGGTCTTTCTTTTCGAGTTCGCCTTCGACCGTCCTCGTATTATTTTGTTATTTGAAAGTTCACCTTCGGCTTGGTCTTTCTTTTTTGAGTTCACCTTTGGTCGTCCTCGTATTATCTTGGGTTTGAAAGTCCACCTTTGGCTTGGTCTTTCTTTTTCGAGTTCTCCTTCGGCCATCCTCGTATTATCTTGGGTTTGAAAGTCCACCTTCGGCTTGGTCTTTCTTTTCGAGTTCTCCTTCGGTCGTCCTCGTGTTACCCTTTGTTTGAAAGTCCACCTTCGGTTTGGTATTTCATTTTCGAGTTTTCCTTCGTCCGCCCTCATATTATCTTGGGTTTGAAATTCAACCTTCGGCTTGGTATTTCTTTTCGAGTTCGCCTTCGGCCGTCCTCGTGTTACCCTTTGTTTGAAAGTACACCTTCGGCTTGCTCTTTCTTTTTTGAGGTTGCCTTCAGCGGTCCTCGTATTATATTGGGTTTGAAAGTCCTCCTTTGGCTTGGTCTTTCTTTTCGAGTTCGCCTTTGGCCATCCTTGTGTTACCCTTTGTTTGAAAATCCACCTTCGGATTGGTCTTTCTTTTTCTAGGTCGCCTTCGGCCGTCCTCGTGTTATCTTGGGTTTGAAAGTCCACCTTCGACTTGGTCTTTCTTTTCGAGTTCGCCTTTGGCCATCCTCGTGTTACCCTTTGTTTGAAAGTCCACCTTCGGCTTGGTCTTTCTTTTTCTAGGTCGCCTTTGGTCGTCCTCGTATTATCTTGGGTTTGAAAGTCCACCTTGGGCTTGGTCTTTCTTTTTGAGTTCGCCTTTGGCCGTCCTCATGTTACCCTTTGTTTGAAAGTCCACGTTCGGCTTGGTCTTTCTTTTTCGAGTTTGTCATCGGCCGTCCTCGTATTATCTAGGGTTTGAAAGCCCACCTTCGGCTTGGTCTTTCTTTTCAAGTTCGCCTTCAGTCGTCCTCGCGTTACCCTTTATTTGAAAGCCTACCTTCGGCTTAGTCTTTCTTTTCGAGTTCGCCTTCGGCCGTCCTCGTATTATTTTGTTGTTTGAAAGTCCACCTTCGGCTTGGTCTTTCTTTTTAATTTGGCCTTCGACCGTCCTCGTGTTACCCTTTGTTTGAAAGTCCACCTTCGGCTTGGTCTTTCTTTTTCGTATTCGCCTTCGGCCGTCCTTGTATTATCTTGGGTTTGAAAGTCCACCATCGGCTTGGTCTTTCTTTTCGAGTTCGCCTTCGGCCGTCCTCGTGTTACCCTTTGTTTGAAACTCCACCTTTGGCTTGGTCTTTCTTTTCGAGTTCGCCTTCGGTCGTCCTCGTATTATTTTGTTATTTGAAAGTCCACCTTCGGGTTGGTCTTTCTTTTTCGAGTTCGCCTTTGGTCGTCCTCGTATTATCTTGGGTTTAAAAGTCCACCTTTGGCTTGGTCTTTCTTTTTCAAGTTCTCCTTCGGCCGTCCCCATATTATGTTGGGTTTGAAAGTCCACCTTCGGCTTGATCTTTCTTTTCGAGTTCGCCTTCAACCGTCCTCGCGGTACCCTTTGTTTGAAAGTCTACCTTCGACTTAGTCTTTCTTTTCGAGTTCGCCTTCCGCCGTCCTCGAATTATTTTGTTGTTGGAAAGTCCACCTTTGGCTTGGTCTTTCTTTTTAATTTCGTCTTCGGCCGTCCTCGTGTTACCATTTATTTGAAAGTCCACCTTCGGCTTGGTCATTCTTTTTCGTGTTCGCCTTCGGCTGTCCTCGTATTAGCTTGGGTTTGAAACTCCACCTTTGGCTTGGTCTTTCTTTTCGAGTTCGCCTTCGGCCGTCCTCGTATTATTTTGTTATTTGAAAGTCCACCTTTGGGTTGGTCTTTCTTTTTCGAGTTCGCCTTTGGTCGTCCTCGTATTATCTTGGGTTTGAAAGTCCACCTTTGGCTTGGTCTTTCTTTTTCGAGTTCTCCTTCGGCCGTCCCCGTATTGTCTTGGGTTTGAAAGTCCTTCTTTGGCTTGATCTTTCTTTTCGAGTTCGCCTTCAATCGTCCTCGCGGTACCCTTGGTTTGAAAGTCTACCTTCGACTTAGTCTTTCTTTTTGAGTTCGCCTTCTGCCGTCCTCGTATTATTTTGTTGTTGGAAAGTCCACCTTCGGCTTGGTCTTTCTTTTCAATTTCGCCTTCGGCCGTCCTCGTATTACCCTTTGTTTGAAAGTCCACCTTTGGCTTGGTCTTTCTTTTTTGAGTTCACCTTCGGCCATCCTCGTATTATCTTGGGTTTGAAAGTCGACCTTCGGCTTGGTCTTTCTTTTCGAGTTCTCCTTCGGTCTTCCTCGTGTTACCCTTTGTTTGAAAGTCCACCTTCGGCTTGGTATTTCATTTTCGAGTTCTCCTTCGGCCGTCCTCGTATTATCTTGGGTTTGAAAGTCAACCTTCGGCTTGTTATTTCTTTTCGAGTTCGCCTTCGGCCGTCCTCGTGTTACCCTTTGTTTGAAAGTACACCTTCGGCTTGGTCTTTCTTTTTTGAGGTTGCCTTCAGCCGTCCTCGGGTTATCTTGGGTTTGAAAGTCCACCTTCGGCTTGGTCTTTCTTTTCGAGTTCGCCTTTGGCCATCCTCGTGTTACCCTTCATTTGAAAGTCCACCTTCGGCTTGGTATTTCTTTTTCTAGGTCGCCTTCGGTCGTCCTCGTATTATCTTGGGTTTAAAAGTCCACCTTCGTATTACCTTTATGCTTCATTAGCGTCCCCAAAGATGGGTGAGCATCCAATACAATCAAAATTAGGGTTTCAAGCCCTCTCTGAGTGCTTAGACAAAGGATCAATCAAGAAATGACATGATCTTCAACTTGTCTAATCTCTCAAACATCCACAATGGATCAAAAAGGACTCCCACTTCAAGGATTAAGCACAAGGCTGCTCCCTTCTAGGTGGATCAAGTCTCAAGATCGACAATGTCACCAAATTAGGGTTTTGGTCGACCAGGGCCTCCAGATGGAAATTTTCATCTGGGCACAAGGCAATGATCCAAAACATAACCTAATATACTTCATGGAACCTCATGAACCCATGCATCAAGCCAATTTTGCCTCAGGGGATGCATTCATAAAAAATCAGGAATTAGGGTTTCTTGACCTAATTCACCCCTAAGTTGACTTTTGGGACAAACCATGAGCCAAGACCTCAAGAGATGATTTGAGGGTCTCTAATATGCCATATTGATCCATTTGGAACAATGGATTGATCCAAGAAGTTTGAGCAACAAGTCTCAATTTCATCTGCACCACAATTAGGGTTTTAAGGGAAAAGTCAACTGTAACTTTGACTTTTGACCAGGACATGCTCCCAAACCCTAATACATGATTAAATATACCCTATGACACCCATGGAACATGCCCATCAAGTTTGATTTAGGTCAAGGACATGATTTCCTGAAGAATTGCACAGTTTGGAATTCATCTGATAAAAAGTCAACTGTGCACAAAAGTCAACTTTGACTTTTTGAGATTTTTCACCAAAATGGATTTTTAACCCTAAAATGACGTTAATGTATGATTTGAATCATCATTCATCAAGAAAAATCAAGAAAAGTGAGATAACTTGTAAAAGGGGTAACCATAAAACTTAGAAATTTTTCTAAGTTAAAAATAAAGTGGCAAAGGTACCAACTTTGGAGGACCATAACTCCTAAACCACAAGGCCATTTTTTCTCATCCAAAGATGGATTTGTAGCCCTCATTATCACCTACAAAAACTTCAACTACAAGTCATTCCAATTCATTAAGGATTTTGAGTTATGGAGTGATCAAAGTGGCTGAAAAGTGAAAATGTCACTTTTTCCAACACTTAGTGAAATTTTCACTAAGTCAGATTCTGCCTCACTTTTTGCCAAATGTAGGGGGATTTTTCACTTGGAATCAAAAGAGATCAAAACCAAACTTGTTCAAACAGTTGTTGTATCATGTAAGAGCTTTCCAAAATGGCCAAGAACATTGCGAAATTCAACCTACACCATGAGATACAACATTGCCAAGTTGCCTTGCTGAAATCTGTCAAGGCAAGGCAGAATTTGTAACTTTGGTCGATTTGCCAAAATCAGCCAAATTCAATTGCTCCAATCCACTTGGACACCTCAGAGGATTGAATCTAAAGGGGACAATCACTGAGCCAAGCCTCCAAAGTCCATGGAACAAGAAATAGCATGTTGAACCTAGAATGGCCAAAATAGGGACAAGACTTCAAATTTGGAATGAGGCATTCAATGGAACCATCAAGGTGGCATGGACTAAGCCATTCTCATCTGAAATCAGTCAAGACTTATCCAAGACCAAGGGGACCAAAGCTCTGTGCCCTAACCTCTAGTCAATGGCTAGAGGAGACTTGGATTTTCATTTGCCAACATTGGCCAAACCTACTTACCAGCTGCCATTCACTATTCCTTGCAAAACAAACATGCTCTACTATAAATAGAGCTCAATTGTGGTCAGTTTGAGTACACCAAAGCCATCTAACAGATGCTTTCCTCAAAATCTCTTTCTCTTGGCAAAAATGCCTTTCTTAGCAAGGTAGCTATCGGGTTTTGAGTTTGAGAGCAATTCCAATCAAACCAATCACCCACACACCTCACATACATCACATATGAGCTGATCAAACACTCACATAACATCTGAAACATCAATTTCACTAAATCACCAGCTGGTTGCTCAAATTTTCAAACAAGTTGCAGCTGAGGTACCACAAAATGATCCAGCCAATTTCAATCAAGTCCAACCATCCAAACACAATCCATAGGGTGTGGGGAAGCTGTTCAGATCATCACCACTCATCTGTAACACCTCCAAATCAAAAATCACTTTGAACTTGCTGTCACGACTTGGAGGTAAGCACATACTTGGTCATCTCTCAATCTATGCATATTTCCTCGCACAATAATTTGGCCATATGTTCATAATCATGCATGGAATGTTTTCCCTCAATTAATTGCATTGTTTGAATCGTGTATCAAAAATCCTAGCCTTCATGCAGAAATTAGGGTTCTTGAGGTCTCTTCGTGATTTCTTGTTGTATGTTTAATTTAAATGAAATTAAAGTACATAGACATGATCGTGAGGTTGAGACGAGCATAATGATATGTGGATTGCATGATATGATTACGTATTCATGGAGATTGGATAGAAAATGCAAATCTGAGAAACCAAGAACACGCGCGTGTTCTTCAGCTTGTTCTTGGCGCCATTTTTCATAAATTCAAATATTTGAATTTTGTGATTTTGTTTAATTGATTCAAAAATTAATTTCTCTCTGAGTTTTAATGATTTTGAGTTGATTCTTTTTTTGATAATTCACAAAAATGTTGAAATATTTTATTTTCACAAAAAATCCCAAAAATATTATTTATTTCATATAATTGATATTTTTGCAAAGAATTAATATTTTAATTGTTTTTGGCATTTTAAATATTTTTTCTACATTGATTTTGCAACTTTTAATGCTTTCTAATTATTTTGTAGGTCAATACTTAATTTTTGAAGCATTAATCCAAGATCACAATTTGTTTTCCATGTGTTAAACAATTTTTGATCATTTTAATTGAATTTTTATTCAATTAAATACATTTTGAAAATAAATTAGGGTTTTGGATTAATTCAACCCTCATAAATCATTTTCAAAACTCTTTGGGCCTCTTGAGAGAGTGTAAGACCCATCCCCCCTTGTACAAAAACTTTTTGGGCCTCATTCATTGTATAAGTCCCTCTGTACAAGTAAACGGCGCGATCGTCGCCTTTTTTAAAATAAATCTGGGCCTACCCTCGAGTAGTAAGACCCATTTCTTTTTTCTTAAAACTTTTTGGGCCTCTAATAGAGTGTAAGACCCAATCCTTTTTTTGACCAAATCATATTTGTATTGTATAAGTCCCGATACCGTCAAAAATAAATGGCGCGATCGTCGCCTTTTCAAAATAACCCTTGGGCCTCTCCTTGAGCTATAAGACCTATTCAAAACACTTTGGGCCTCTATTAGAGTGTAAGACCCAATCCCCCTTTTAACCAAAACATTTTGGGCCTCACTTATTAAATAAGTCCCTCTGCGTTAAAATAAAACCTCGGCGCGATCGCCATTTTAAACGAAAAATCATTTGGACATACCCTCGTGTTATAAGCCCCGCTCTTTTTCCTTTAAACCTTTTTGGGCCTCTATTAGAGTGTAAGACCCATCCCTTTGTACAAAAAACCTTTTTGGGCCCCAGTCACTTGTATAAGTCCCGCTGTACAAAGTCAAACAGTGCGCTCACTGATAAAACCCTGGGCCTCTCCTTGAGCTGTAAGCCCCAAATCTTTCTTTTTCAAAGCACTTTCTCCTTTGATTTTGAATATACTGTTGTTTTCAATCTTTCTTTGTTGAACAACTAACCAAACAGCATGGAAGCACTACAATCGAGTAAGTGGTTATCGCTTTCATTTACTGCTTTCATATTATAAACTGTATTGTGGGGCTGCTCACTGTAAGTCTCCTTTCATAAACTCATATCTACTGTGTAATAATAGTATAGATATTTCGAGTTTCCCTGGCTACTACGTCTAGAACTAGGTGACGCCGTTTCACTTATTCGTAGAAATAGACGCCTAGATCCCCAATAGGAGCACCAGATACAGTCTTCTCTTCGGCTGTCCTCCTTAGGAATCGTCAAGAAGCTCTACTCTCCAAGGTGAATGTATTCTCTGTGAATGGTATCTTTGAGTTTCTTCCAAATTCTCGAACTTTCTTGACTTGATCTATTCCTTGTGGATAGCTTGCCTTGAATGTCTCGGGGTTTGGGTACCCACTACGGTCATAATCTTGGACCTTAACTAAGGAACCCTCTTTAAAAGCTAAAAGTCGCTGGATAGTAAACCTCGAACGTTTACCAATGGTTTTTATCTTTAAAAGATTTTTCTCTCCTAATGGAAAGGAGATGATAGACCCACGGGCTTCTTAAAAGCATCGGCCTCCTCTTGGGCATTATTCAAGGACACTACGGCTTCTTAGAAATATTCACATCCTCCTCTTAGGCTTCGTATAATGATCTCTTCCCCCGGGAATGATAGCCTCCTCTTGGGATTCGTACAAGGACTCGTCGGCTTCTTAAAAGTTTCCAGCCTCCTCTTGGGCTTCGTACAAATTGTCCCGACGACCTCCTAGAGGTATAGGAACAGAACATAGTCATCCTCATAGAACAGTCCTTTCATAGAGTCTACTACTGTTTCTCAAAACATAATACAAAAGATAAAACTCTAGACACGGACAGTCTAACTTCCTTGAGTCTCAAAGACATTCTCAAGCACCCTTCGTTAAATAGGAAGGAAACCCTCAGACTCGGACAGTCTCAATCCCCTTTGGATTTCCCGTTTCCTCAAAGAAAAGGAAACCACCCCGATCCTCAAATCTAACCAACGAGTACAATGATGCTCATATAAGAACTGATTTTCTCTTTTAAAATCAGTATATTGGATCTGTCACTCAACTGAAACAGTTACAATAGCCTCCATCTCGGGCTTCGTACGAGATACCAAAATTCTCCCTAGTGGAGTCAAACAACCTTTTCGCCTCTCTCTCGGGCTTTGTACGAGACACATAAGAGACTCCCCCGTTGGGTCAATTACCCCTTTCGCCTCCATCTCGGGCTTCATACGAGATACAAAATCACTCTCTTGTTGAGTATAAAAGATTCTCCTGTTGAGTCAACCCTTTTAGCCTCTCTCTCGGGCTTTGTACGGGACACAAAATAGCCTCCTCTTAGGCTTTGTATAATGATTTTCCTAGCGGAAATTAGCCTCCTCTTAGGCTTTGTATAAGAAAACCACTGGTTAATCCAATTAACCTTTTAGCATCAAAGCTGTGCCTCGTTCACAGTACATAAACATTAACAACTCCTTTCCCTTCATCTAATCGCTGTAAACGGCAAGCCTCTGGATCATCTACATCCATGCCACTGTCCCTCTTTTAGCATGAGAAATTCCTAAGGAAAGATGGCATTGCTCTACACTGAGTTAAAGTCTTCTCCTTCAGGTTAAAACCCTTTCTTCAGAAATTATGGCATTGCTCGGATCAGCGTATCCCAGTTAAAGTAATTCTCCTTCTCCCCTCTTTAGAGATGACAAATTCTCTCTAAAGTCGAGGTCTTTCAGCTTCACGTCTTGGGCTTTGACCAAGACACAAATAGACCTTTTAGCTTCACATCTTGGGCTTTGAACAAGATATAAATCACCTTTCGCTTCACGTCTTGGGCTTTGAACAAGACACCAAAAACCAATTTCCTCCCATAGAATAGGAGGAACTATGAACGCTCTGATTTCCCTATTTCGGTAAACGGGAATACGTAGGCATAAGATCGAAAGAAAACATCTTCGCGAGCGCAATCAACAAAAAACCCAAATCTCACATCAATCAAAAGCAGTAATTCAAAAACATCAGTCCTAACATCCTAATCCTTGTTCCCCATCAGAAACCTTTTGCCTAGATTAAAAGAAAGAAACCGTATTGGCGAAAATACAAATAACCAGTACAAGGCCCCCCCACATTGATAGCATCCGTAACCTAACAGACCGCTGTTTAAACTCAGTATGCAAGCAGGGTTAATTGGAGACATCTATTTCCCTTCCTTATTCAGCTTACAATAGGATAAAAATTGAATCGACCTGTAGTCAAAGCTCAAACCGCAGAGAGCGACCAGCGCTTAAGAACCGCGTCCAAAATCGCTCGCTACAGGAAAAGTGGCGCCCACCGTGGGGCCCGTTCCTTTCTTTCTACTTCTCTTGTGTGAAAAATTACACAAATGGCGACTCTGCTGGGGAGTCTCCTTTTCTGCCTTAGGGCATCATCCCCGTTTTCTACGGAAAATGAGAACTCTACCGAAGAGAAAGATTGACCTATGCTGGTCCATCTCTTAGGCAGGGAACCACAGATTGGGGCTTCCGCCAGGGAACCCATTTCTGTCAGGAACTTAGGAATCATAGCTTTATAAGTCTAGGATGATTAGGACAAATATATATACTGCTTTTCCTAATTGCTATACGTGTTTATTTTTCTGCTACTGGGAATGCGTGTGATGCCGCATGTGGTGAGAATGAGTATACACCTAGAAAAGCCAAACCCTTTCGTAGTGCGGAAGCTATCGGAAATAGCTGTTACGCGATACTACCCTCATTTGAGGCTGGTGGTCTATTCTCGGTGAATGGCACTTACTCTAAGATTGCTCTACAACTCGCTGGCGATCCGCTTGGTATTTTTCTTTCCTGGGAGGAGCTGATGATAATGAGTACAGGTACAAAAATCACCCTAGTATAAACCTTTGGGGATGGGTAGAGCCTTGACTTCATGACAACGACCCTCTGACCCCATGTTTTTTCTATGTTTTTGTGTTCTGCATTCATGCATTCATTTAATAAAACATTAAAACATTCAAAAAACTTTCTCTTCTAGTCTCTCTGTTTTTCAAATTAAACTAAGACTGCGATTGCAAATATTAGAGAAAAAGATTGCATTAATGGATTTCGGTAGAAGGAGAACTCACCAGTATACCTTCAAGGTTCCAAAATTAGGGGATTTGAGAAAGTTAGCGAGGATGATCGTTAACCCAGAGGCTTTCAGAGCCAAGCACGGTGGTTTGCTACCACTGTTAAGAGTCCATGTGATTAAGGGGATCATGGACGCACTCATTCAATTCTACGATCCGGTTTATCACTGTTTCACATTCCCGAATTACCAGCTTGCACCAACGCTGGAGGAGTATTCTCATCTGACTGATTTACATATCACGGATCGAGCCCCATTTTCTGGACTGGAAGAAATTCCAAAGAATCAGACTATTGCAATAGCAATTCATTTGGACGAGTCTGAGGTCAGGACTCACATGACCACTAAGGGTGGCATCCAAGGTTTGCCAGCCCGGTTCTTGACAAAGAAAGCTCTGTACTTCGCTAGTATAGGGAACGGGACTGCTTTTGAAAGCATCTTTGTCTTGCTCACCTACGGGTTATTTTTGTTTCCCAACATCAATAACTTCGTCGATATCAACGCCATTAAGGTTTTTCTCATTGGAAACCCTGTGCCGACTTTGCTCGCAGATGCGTATCATTCTGTACACTTAGGAAATTTGTACAGCGGAGGGGAGATCACATGTTGTGTACCTTTGCTCTACAAATGGTTTATCCCTCACTTGCCCAAGTCTGCTGCTTTTTGGGATTGCAAGAGTGTCTTACGTTGGTCGCAGAAGATCATGTCTCTCACCAATTCCAATATAGATTGGTGTAATAGGATTTATGAGGGAATCAGAATCATTGACCGTTGTGGAAACTTCCCCAGCGTACCCCTCACAGGAACTAAAGGAGGAATCAACTATCATCCGATATTAGTTCTTCGTCAATTTGGATACCCGATGAGACACATCCCACTGGGTGTTCATCTGGAAGGTCTTTTCTTCAAAGAAGGAGAAAACGACAGAGCACTAAAGATGGAAATAGTGCAGGCTTAGAAACAGGTTCATAAGAAAGGACGAGAGTCTCTGGGAAAACCGGACTGTGTCTCGGTGGAGCCTTATCTCCATTGGGTACGAACTAGGGCTCTCAAGCTAAAAATGCCTTATCCTCGTTACGGAATTCTTCCACCGAGGGCAACTGTCATGTACTTCATGACGGAAACTGAAAAGCTTCAGGTTACTCTCAACAAAGTTCAAAAGGAAAGAAGATCTTGGAAGAACAAGTACCGCACCCTCGACGTAGAGTGTATCCAAATACAACAACTACTAAAAGAGAAAGATGCTCTGATTGAAATTTTGGAGCAGCATGCTGTGGAGAATCAAGATGACCAAAGGAATTTGCTCGCTCCTTTCACCTGGCAAAGGAATGACAACCCGACAACGGCCCAAGTGCCCCGGTCAAAGAAGAGGACTCGGGACCCATTAGTTTAGGTTTCTGTTTCTGCACTTTGTAATCTACTGTATTTCCATTTCTGTAATCTTTTGGAATTCAATAAAAAGGGGTTTCCCCACTGTTTGATATTTCCAATCTAATTGTCGAAGTTTATTTTGATTAAACCAAAAGAACAATTAATATAATCATTGCATTCATCATTCTCACATCGCGTATTCTTCTTCCCTACGAATCTCACGTTTGTGTCTCGATTCTAGAGTCAAACTGTCTCATTCGTATAATACTCGGGCCAATAGTCAGAAAAGGATGGATGATCTTGAGGAAGAAAACAAAGAGTTGAAAGAAGAGATCGACGCTCTGAGAGAGGATATGAGAAAGCTTCATAACGACATGCAAGCCATGGCAGAAGCTCAGCTACAAATAACTGTGATCTCAGAGATCACCTCAACGCCCATCATAGAAAAGTATGATCCTAGGTATCAGATGCCGAAAGATCGTCCTTGGGGCATGCCTGTTAACTATATCCCGGAAGGATATGTTCCGCCGATCACTGAAGATCAGGGAATCGCAACAGAAGCCGCTGGGCTTGAAGGTTACAAACTTCGGGAAAGCGAAGATGCCAGGGGCATACTCAAGACTCCTGAAGGTTAAAAACTTCGGGAGGCGCCAAGACTTACTACCGTAGTCACGGTACCACCCCCTATGGTGCACACTGTCCCGGAAGGACAGATTCCACAGACATATTCTGATAAGAAGGAAACTATGTTTGACAGAATGGATGAATTCCAGAAACAGTTCTTGGAAATGCAGAAAGAGTTGCAAGCCATTCGCGGTCAGGATCTATTTGGAAAGGACGCCGCAGACCTCTGCTTGGTCCCAAATGTGAAAGTCCCGCACAAGTTCCAAGTGCCCGACTTTGAAAAATACAAGGGTAACTCTTGCCCTCAAAGCCATCTGGTGATGTACGCTCGGCGGATGTCAGCTCAGACGGAGAATCAGGACCTGCTGATTCACTACTTCCAGGATAGTTTAACCGGTGCCGCACTCAAATGGTACATGGGTTTAAACCGTACTACGATCAGCACATTCAGATATCTTGGTACTGCCTTCGTCCAACAATACAAGTACAATTTGGACATGGCACCCGACAGAGATCAACTCAGATCAATGTCGCAAAAGGACAAAGAAACCTTTAAGGAGTATGCTCAAAGGTGGCGTGAAATTGCCGCTCAGATTTGTCCACCTCTTGAGGAAAAAGAGATGACAAAGATCTTCTTAAAGACCTTAAGCTCATTTTACTATGACCGAATGATTGCCAGTGCACCCAGTGATTTCACCGAAATGGTCGGCATGGGTGTACGTCTTGAGGAAGCCGTCCGAGAAGGACGTTTGGTGAAAGACACGGGATCAACGAGCGGTACTAAAAAATACGGTAGTGCTCTCCCTAAGAAAAAAGAGCAAGATATTGGGAATATCTCTGTCGGAAAGCAAAGGCGACGTTATCAGCCAGTAGCAGCTGTTACTCCTGCTATCAGCCCTGCGCCTGTTCCTATGTATCAACCTCAGGTTGCGCAGAGCTAACCTGACCAACAAAGGACACAACAGCCTCTTCAGCAGGCTCGTCCTCCATATAACAACAACCGTACAACACGGCCACCAGGATTTGATCCTATACCCGTAACGTACTCAGAGCTGTTTCCGTTACTGCTGGCTAAGGGGCACATTCAGACTAAGTCTCCCCTTTCAGTTCCAGAAAATCCGCCTTTTTGGTTTAAAGCGGATCAAACATGCCCTTATCATCAAGGAGGTTCGGGGCATAACATTGAGGCTTGTCTCAATTTCAAATCCGACGTGCAAAAGCTTGTTAGGAGCGGGCTCTTATCTTTCAAAGATACGAATCCTAATGTTCTTACGAACCCACTGCCTCAACATGAGAAAGCTGCAGTCAATCTAATTGAGAAAGAGACTAGCAATGTCTATCAAATTCATGATGTACTCTTGTTAAAGACCAATCTGGTCAAGATGCATTGTAGACAGAGTGGATATGGCCATGTGCCACCTCATAATTATCACCAGTGTGATATCTGCTCTAAAGACAACCAGGGATGTTCTGTAGTGCAAGCAGCTCTACAGGAACAAATGGATCTTGGATGGATCCAAGAGCACCGAGTTCGTGGAGTTAACATGGTCTACACGAATTCCAACGTCATTCAAAACCACGACATCCGTGCGATGAATGTCAACTTGGTGGTGATGCACTCAAGGCAAAGCCAGTATCATAATCTGCAGCGGCACGATTACAGTTCCTGTCTGATTTGCTCGGTAAATAAACAGGGACGCTCTTTCATACAAGAGGCCCTCCAGCGTCAGATGGATCTTGGATGGATCCAAGACTACCATGATAGGAACTCCTATCAAATCAACATGGTTCAAATATTCGATATCCGCGTAATGAATACCAACCTGGTAGAATTACATGCTGAGTAGGTCCAACTTGGATTCTTAATATCACATGACTATCAAAGCTGTAAAGCGGGTTGCGAAAACGATCGAGGTTGTACCCTTGTCCAGGAGGCACTTCAGCACATGTTAAATCATTGGTGGATGCCAATCTATATGGACGAAGATACTTAGTAGAGTAGTATCAATAACAGGAATCCTACTCGTCGTCAAAGTCAGGATGTCCGATCAATGGAAGATAACCTAGTGAGGTTACATTGCATTCAAAGTGGGCGTGGCCAGGTGCCACCACACAACTATGACAGTTGTAGCGTCTGTTCGGAAAGTAACCAAGGGTGTTACCTTGTGAGAGCAGCTCTCCAGGGTCAGGTCGATCATGGAGAAATTCGTCCATATCCAGGTTCAGGACCCATCATTTGGTCGCCGAACTACCTTGCCGAGCAAGTTGAGGATGTCGTCACGATCTCTGGTCATCACAGGACCAGGGATGTTTTTGCCATCATTCCTCTACTTGACGAATCTAAAGTTCCTAACCAGGAACGGATCGAGATTACTTATGATGGTCAGAAAAATTAGAAGGTTCCCATAGTCATCTATCTACCAGGGCCACTACCGTATGAATCAGCTAAGGCAATCCCTTACAAATACGGTGCAACAACAATTGAAAATGGAAAGGAAATTCCATTACCCTCCGTCGTGAATATTGTAGATATCAGTCGAGTAACACGTAGCGGTCGAATCTTCAACCGAGGGGTTGGAGAATCCAGCAAAGAAAAGGAACTTCAGGCAGAAATTCCTGATCCGCCAGTCGGTCAATCTAGTAATCCAGACTTTTCAAAAGACAAAGATGAGATGCTAAAGCTCATCCAAAGGAGTGAATATAACATTGTCGATCAACTGTTACAGACTCCTTCAAAGATCTCAGTATTATCACTGTTACTCAGTTCAGAAGCCCACAGAAAGGCTCTACAGAAAGTCTTGGAGCAAGCCTTTGTGGAACAGGATGTAACAATCAGACAGTTCGATAGTATTGTCTCTAACATCACTTCCTGCAATAATTTGGGATTTAGTGATGAAGAATTACCTGAAGAGGGTCGCCGTCATAACATGGCACTCAACATTACAGTTAACTGCCAGGGCGATGCTTTAGCCAACGTACTGGTAGACACAGGGTCAGCCCTGAATGTTATGCCGAAGTCCACTTTGATGCAATTATCATTCAAGAGCCCTCCGATGAGAGTCAACGAGGTCGTCGTCAAAGCATTCGACGGATCCAGAAAAACAGTTATCGGCGAAGTTGATCTTCCCATAACTATTGGTCCTCACACTTTCCAAATCACTTTCCAGGTCATGGACATCCGGGCAACATACAGTTGTTTATTAGGAAGACCTTGGATACATCAGGCTGGAGCGGTTACTTCGACCCTCCACCAAAAGCTAAAGTTCGTCAAGAATGATCAACTTGTCACGGTTTGTGGGGAACAAGCCTTGCTTGTGAGTAACTTATCATCATCTACTTGTGTGGAACCCGAGGAGGTTATTGGAACTCAGTTCCAAGCACTATCGGTGAGCAAGGACAATCAATCTGAAGAAGGAACTTCAATTTCTTCATACAAAGATGCTATCAAAGCGGTCGAGAGTACCGATACGACAGGATGGGGACGGCTTGTCATTCATATTGACAATAAAACAAAGAAGGGTCTTAGTTTTTCTGCGACCTGTACCCAGATAGCCGCCAACGATGAAAGTCTTCATCCCCTTCAAAACTTCTTCCACAGTGGAGGTTTTCTTCACCCAGTGTCTCAGACAGTTCATGCTATCAATGAGGAAGATCCCTCTGACACAGATGAAGAGTGGAAGTCCTACCTTAGCAAGGAAGGCTATATGTCTCAGGAAGAGGTGCCTATGCCTTTTTACTTTCCTACAGAAAGTCCGAGATTTATACCAAGGTCAGATGTTGAAATGATAAACGGAGATTGTGATCCGGAAGGATGCCGTGCTCCGCCAAATTCATTAGAGGAAGACACTCTGATGAAAGACAACTTTGACCACAATTACTATGGCCCGATGGATGGCCTGCCAATGTGGCAGCCTTACCCAGGAAACTTGGGGCAAGAAAGTCAGCCGAGTAATGAAACTCAGCTGAGCGTCATTGAACAGAATACCTGTGTCCCCACCATGTCATGGGATCAACACTCAGGTCATTCAGAAACTACTCAACATGAAGATGAATTCGCAACGTTTGCAGGACTAGAATTCATCAACTATGCTTTTCTCGAGGTCAACGTCATCGAGAAAGATGACTCCTCCAGTTCCAAAGAAGTTTGGGACACTCTGGGAGAACCAAGTGGAAAATACGACTATATGGTCAAGTACACTGCTCCCAGAAGCTCTCGTATCAAGCTCGAAGATACCCAGCCAACTGGATGGGGAGATACAGCTGAGAGCACCAATGCTATGCAAAATGCAATAGAGGAATCCTCCTACGACAATTCTGCTTGGGAGACAGATTCCAATGATCCTGCTCCACCAGAAATCAGCGTCATTTCTGAAGACAAATCAAGGAAGGTGCCAGACTTTGTGATTCACCGAGGAGTTCGCCGCCAATGGTTTGCTGTCGAGGTTCCGAAGGTCGTTCATCAGTCAAAGTAATTGCCATCTTTAACCTTTCACCCTGCCCAGGTGAAACGGATGTTTTGATATGGCTCGTTTTCTGTAAATTTCCCTCTTCGCTTTGCCCAAAGCGACAGGGTTTTGTTTTATAGGGCTGTAGTTTCAAGATTCGACTTGTTCATTAATAAAATAACATCGTTCTATAATTTCCGCATTAATTGCTGTTTTCTCTTTTTGCTTTTTCAGAAAATGGTAATCCTAAAAAAAACATTCAATAATAAAAACAAGCAGTAAAATCAAAACACTGCACACACTTACATTTTCTCTATCTCTTCTAAACACGAATCATCACGTCATGCAGATTGCTTGTTTTAAACCCCGTTGAAACATACGATCCGATGCCTTCTTCTAACTTGGAGTTCCCGGTATTCGAGGCTGAAGAAGAAAATGACGACCAAATTCCAGAAGAGATCTCCCGACTACTCAGACAAGAGGAAAGGTCCATCGAACCTCACAAAGAGCCGTTGGAAGCGGTAAACTTGGGTTCAGAAAAAGAGAGAAAAGAAATCAGGATCGGAGCACTGCTCAGTCCAACTGCCAGAGAGGGTTTGATAAAGCTTCTCAAAGAATTCCCCGATGTATTCGCTTGGTCCTATCAGGATATGCCAGGGTTGGATACCAGCATCGTGGAACATCACTTACCATTGAGATCGGAATGTCCGCCAGTAAAGAAAAGGTTGAGACGCACTCACCCGGACATGGCCATCAAAATCAAGGAGGAGGTACAGAAACAGATTGACGCAGGTTTCCTCGCTACATCTGAATATCCTCAATGGTTAGCCAACATCGTACCCGTTCCCAAAAAGGACGGAAGGGTCAGAATGTGTGTTGATTACAGAGATCTGAACAAGGCAAGTCCAAAGGACGACTTTCCTTTACCACACATTAACATGCTGGTTGACAGCACAACAAAGTTCAAAGTATTCTCCTTCATGGATGGATTCTCGGGCTATAACCAGATCAAAATGGCGCCGAAATACATGGAGAAAACTTCGTTCATTACCCCATGGGGTACCTTTTGTTACAAGGTAATGCCGTTCGGTTTGAAGAATGCCGGGGCAACCTATCAAAGGGCCATGACTACTCTGTTTCATGACATGATACACAAAGAAATCGAGGTATATGTCGATGATTTGATTGCAAAATCAAGAACAGAGGATGACCACGTTGAACATCTGTCAAAATTGTTCGAACGTCTAAGAAAATTCAAGCTCCGCTTGAATCCTAACAAGTGCACCTTCGGTGTCCGTTCGGGGAAACTACTAGGGTTTATCGTCAGCCAGAAAGGAATTGAGGTTGATCCTGACAAGGTCAAGGCCATTCAAGAAATGCCTTCTCCAAAAACTGAAAAACAAGTCAGAGGATTCCTGGGACGTTTGAACTACATCTCCAGATTCATATTCCTTATGACCGCGACGTGTGCGCCGATTTTCAAATTACTCAAAAAGAACCAGGATTGCATTTGGTCAGAAGATTGCCAAACCGTCTTCGACAGTATCAAGGAATATCTGTTGAATCCTCCGATTCTATCACCTCCAGTGGAAGGAAGACCACTGATCATTTACCTCACAGTCCTAGAGGACTCAATGGGATGTGTACTTGGCCAACAAGACGAAACTAAACGGAAAGAGTCTGCCATTTACTATCTAGGTAAGAAATTCACCGACTGTGAAACTCGGTACACAATGCTTGAGAAAACTTGTTGCGCTTTGGCTTGGGCAGCCAAACGTCTTCGCCAGTACATGATTCATCATACTACTTGGTTGGTCTCCGAAATGGATCCAATCAAGTACGTTTTCAAAAAACCTGCTCTCACGGGAAGGATTGCCCGTTGGCAGATGTTACTATCAGAATATGACATAGAGTACCACGCTCAAAAAGCCGTTAAGGGAAGTGTTTTAGCCGATCATTTGGCTCATCAACCGATTGACGATCAGGAATCAATCGGGTTTGACTTCCCAGACGAAGATGTCATGTATCTAAAGATGAAAGATTGCGATGAACCGCTACCTAGTGAAGGGCCAGAACCAGGTTCCCAGTGGGGACTTATCTTTGACGGAGCAGTCAATCATTATGGAAAAAGAATTGGGGCAATCATTGTTACCCCTCAGGGTTCCCACATTCCTTTCACTGCCAGACTTACGTTCAAATGTACGAACAACGAGGCCGAATACGAAGCATGTATCATGGGTCTCGAAGAAGCGATTGATTTAAGGATCAAAAACTTGGACGTATACGGCGATTCAGCCCTGGTTATTAACCAGATAAAAGGAGATTAAAACACATACCAATCAGGATTGATTCCTTACAAAGACTATGCAAGAAGGTTGTTACCCTTCTTCAACAGAGTCAACTTTCATCACATCCCTCGTGATGAGAATCACATGGCTGATGCGTTAGCCACTCTCTCTTCCATGATTAGTGTAGGTCGATGGAATGACATACCTAAGATCGACATCATGCGCCTTGAACGGCCCGCTTACATCTTCACGATTGAAGCAGTCATAGACGACAGACCTTGGTATCACGATATCAAATGCTTCCTTCAGAAACAAGAGTACCCATCTGGGGCACTCACAAAAGACAGGAAAACCCTCAGAAGATTGGCTGGAAACTTCTTCCTGAGCGGTGACACTCTTTATAAGAGAAATTTTGACATGGTCTTGCTCCGGTGCGTCGACAGACCAGAAGCAGACATGCTCATGAAAGAAATTCATGAAGGATCCTTTGGCACTCATGCCAACGGACACACAATGGCGAGAAAAATTCTCAGGGTCGGGTATTATTGGTTAACCATGGAATCCGACTGCTACAAGTACATGAGGAGGTGTCACAAGTGTCAGATATACTCCGACAAAATTCATGTACCGCCATCACATCTCAAAGTTCTTTCTTCCCCATGGCCTTTTTCCATATGGGGAATCGACATGATTGGCATGATTGAGCCCAAGGCTTCAAACGGACATCGGTTCATCCTTGTAGCCATTGACTATTTCACCAAATGGGTCGAAGCAGCGTCATTCGCCAATGTAACCCGACAAGTGGTGGTCCGATTTATCAAAAACAATATCATCTGCTGTTATGGTGTTCCAAGCCAGATCATTACTGATAATGGATCTAACTTGAACAATAAGATGATGAAAGAATTGTGTGCAGAGTTCAAGATCGAACACCATAACTCATCTCCCTACCGACCCAAGATGAACGGAGAGGTAGAAGCGGCTAACAAGAACATCAAAAAGATTATTCAAAAGATGGTTGTAACCTATAAAGATTGGCACGAAATGCTACCCTTTGCTCTTCACAGTTATCAAACATCTGTCCGCACTTCAACAGGGGCAACCCCTTTCTCTCTAGTATATGGCATGGAGGCAGTTCTCCCCATAGAAGTAGAGATCCCATCAATTCGGGTATTGATGGAAGCTAAGCTCACCGAAGCTGAATGGTGTCAAAGTCAACACGACGACCTGAACCTGATCGAAGAGAAGCGAGTCACGGCACTATGCCACGGTCAGTTGTATCAACAGAGAATGAAGAGGGCGTTCGACAAAAAGGTCCGACCTCGTGTCTTCAGAAAAGGAGACCTCGTGCTCAAGAAGATACAATCATTTCTCACTGACTCTTGGGGCAAATGGACCTCAAATTATGATGGCCCCTATGTGGTCACGAAAGCTTTCTCAGGCGGCGCCTTGAGACTTGCAACCATGGACGGAGAGGAATTTGCCTACCCCACGAATGTTGATGTAGTCAAGAAATACTTCGCCTAAAAAAAAAAAAAAAACGTCTCGGTGGATTGAAAACCCTAAAGGACGGTCCAGGAAAAAGTTAGAGACATGAAAAGAATCATCCCGATGGATTGGAAATCTCATAGTACAATCCAGGCAAAAGTTAGGGATAATGGCAAGTAACTATGTTCAACAGGGGCAAGTCCCTCAGCAGCAGTTACAGCATCCATCGAAGGAAATCTCCATTCAAGGTCATCTTCGACAGAAGCTCAGGATGTCCTGAATTCAAAGTTGGTAGAAGGATAGTGGTTGTTATGTTTCAACGTAGCCCTTTTCCCCGTAAATTACCATTTTCTAACTTTGTATATACTCTTTGGAATCACGTGTTTGGCTGATCTCCATCTTATCAATAAAATTTGAGCCCTTGTGCTTTTGTTTGTAATTCTTTACTTGTTTTAGCTTTACAGAACGACGTTATTAACATGATTAACGATTCTTGAAATAAAACAAAAATGAATTTACTTGTTAAACTTTTTCTGCTTTTAAATTAGAGATGGCATTTCTTTTGGCTGTTGAACATCAGAAGAACATCGATCGCTTCTCCCGAAGTAAGCGAACTTCAAAGTGCATAATCAAAGTACTCCTTCTAAGCCAGTATGCCTGAATGAAGGGATCAACTGTGTCAGAGACCTTGTTTCGTCTGACACGCCTCGGCCGAGTTCTCATCTCCTAAGCCCGACCAACATAGCTCCCAACGGGACTATCTCTCCTAAGCAAGGTGGAATTGCTATTTTGAATCAACGGTACTTCTTCGCCCCGCGATGGCCGAGTATCCAATTGTGTTCATCCATTAGTCTGTATGTCGCGTCTGTTTTGTCAGCATATACATACATACATCATGCATTTTTTATTTGCATTCACATTTCATATTGCATCACTATCACTCTAGTCGGTCTTGTCCCCTAGTGGTAGAAGTCCTCTCAATCGAGTTGTCAGTTCTTGCCTCGTCAGGAAATACTGTGTCTGAACAACCTCGCTTCCAGTTTAATTCTGGAAAGAAGTTGGTCCTTGACCACTTTGATAACTTGAACCTCTGAAAAGCCAGAGAAAACTTTCAATAAACATCACTCTTCGCCATTGAAGATGATATCTTTGCTTTCCCGGATTAAGGAAAATCCACAGAGAAAGCCTCGTGATCAGAGATTCGGCAGCACGCCAGTTTTGCTCCGAAAAACCATTGATGAAAAGGTCATCGGCACCTCAAAATTGGATCCCATCATATGGCATTTCTCCGGGAAGATCCCAAGAAAAGTATGATGTAACCCCAAACGAAAACAGTCTCTCAAGAGACTCGTTTTCCCCAGTAGAATCGACAAATGGCATCTCCAAAACAGAGAAGTTTGTGTACCTCTATAATTCAGACGAATGGGTTCCCCAGCAAGTCTGACATCAAACCTTTTTCCGTCAAATGGCATCTCCCCAGGAAAATTCGGCGAGAAGTTTGAAGGAAAACCGCTACACATAGCGTCCCTTGTCAATAAAGTTTAATGACAAAAGAAACTAAGACCAGTTCTTGGTAGGAAACCAGGATCGAGGGGAAGTTTAAATCAGAAACTAAGACCAGTTCTTGGTAGGAAACCAAGAACGAGGGGAAGTTCAAAAGAAACTAAGACCAGTTCCTTGGTAGGAAACCAGGATCGAGGGGAAGTTTACCTTTTCTAAGCATCATTGCTTAGCTAAAGAAGATGAATGCGTAAGCTACCATTCATAACCACCACCAAAATTTCGGGTATTCCGATATTTAATCCTCTTGCACCCCGAATGCCCGAATCCCTTCGTCATTCACACCTTCGGGTCCAAGAAGATTAAATAGGGGCATCTGTAATACCCCAAATTTTGACCACTTAGATTTCCCATCATTGTGAAAATCATCATCACAATATGGATGTACCTTTATGCTTCATTAGTGTCCCCAAAGATGGGTGAGCATCCAATACAATCAAAATTAGGGTTTCAAGCCCTCTCTGAGTGCTTAGACAAAGGATCAATCAAGAAATGACATGATCTTCAACTTGTCTAATCTCTCAAACATCCACAATGGATCAAAAAGGACTCCCACTTCAAGGATTAAGCACAAGGCTGCTCCCTTCTAGGTGGATCAAGTCTCAAGATCGACAATGTCACCAAATTAGGGTTTTGGTCGACCAGGGCCTCCAGATGGAAATTTTCATCTGGGCACAAGGCAATGATCCAAAACATAACCTAATATACTTCATGGAACCTCATGAACCCATGCATCAAGCCAATTTTGCCTCAGGGGATGCATTCATCAAAAATCAGGAATTAGGGTTTCTTGACCTAATTCACCCCTAAGTTGACTTTTGGGACAAACCATGAGCCAAGACCTCAAGAGATGATTTGAGGGTCTCTAATATGCCATATTGATCCATTTGGAACAATGGATTGATCCAAGAAGTTTGAGCAACAAGTCTCAATTTCATCTGCACCACAATTAGGGTTTTAAGGGAAAAGTCAACTATAACTTTGACTTTTGACCAGGACATGCTCCCAAACCCTAATACATGATTGAATATACCCTATGACACCCATGGAACATGCCCATCAAGTTTGATTTAGGTCAAGGACATGATTTCCTGAAGAATTGCACAGTTTGGAATTCATCTGATAAAAAGTCAACTGTGCACAAAAGTCAACTTTGACTTTTTGAGATTTTTCACCAAAATGGATTTTTAACCCTAAAATGACGTTAATGTATGATTTGAATCATCATTCATCAAGAAAAATCAAGAAAAGTGAGATAACTTGTAAAAGGGGTAACCATAAAACTTAGAAATTTTTCTAAGTTAAAAATAAAGTGGCAAAGGTACCAACTTTGGAGGACCATAACTCCTAAACCACAAGGCCATTTTTTCTCATCCAAAGATGGATTTGTAGCCCTCATTATCACCTACAAAAACTTCAACTACAAGTCATTCCAATTCATTAAGGATTTTGAGTTATGGAGTGATCAAAGTGGCTGAAAAGTGAAAATGTCACTTTTTCCAACACTTAGTGAAATTTTCACTAAGTCAGATTCTGCCTCACTTTTTGCCAAATGTAGGGGGATTTTTCACTTGGAATCAAAAGAGATCAAAACCAAACTTGTTCAAACAGTTGTTGTATCATGTAAGAGCTTTCCAAAATGGCCAAGAACATTGCGAAATTCAACCTACACCATGAGATACAACATTGCAAAGTTGCCTAGCTGAAATCTGTCAAGGCAAGGCAGAATTTGTAACTTTGGTCAATTTGCCAAAATCAGCCAAATTCAATTGCTCCAATCCACTTGGACACCTCAGAGGATTGAATCTAAAGGGGACAATCACTGAGCCAAGCCTCCAAAGTCCATGGAACAAGAAATAGCATGTTGAACCTAGAATGGCCAAAATAGGGACAAGACTTCAAATTTGGAATGAGGCATTCAATGGAACCATCAAGGTGGCATGGACTAAGCCATTCTCATCTGAAATCAGTCAAGACTTATCCAAGACCAAGGGGACCAAAGCTCTGTGCCCTAACCTCTAGTCAATGGCTAGAGGAGACTTGGATTTTCATTTGCCAACATTGGCCAAACCTACTTACCAGCTGCCATTCACTATTCCTTGCAAAACAAACTTGCTCTACTATAAATAGAGCTCAATTGTGGTCAGTTTGAGTACACCAAAGCCATCTAACAGATGCTTTCCTCAAAATCTCTTTCTCTTGGCAAAAATGCCTTTCTTAGCAAGGTAGCTATCGGGTTTTGAGTTTGAGAGCAATTCCAATCAAACCAATCACTCACACACCTCACATACATCACATATGAGCTGATCAAACACTCACATAACATCTGAAACATCAATTTCACTAAATCACCAGCTGGTTGCTCAAATTTTCAAACAAGTTGCAGCTGAGGTACCACAAAATGATCCAGCCAATTTCAATCAAGTCCAACCATCCAAACACAATCCATAGGGTGTAGGGAAGCTGTTCAGATCATCACCACTCATCTGTAACACCTCCAAATCAAAAATCACTTTGAACTTGCTGTCACGACTTGGAGGTAAGCACATACTTGGTCATCTCTCAATCTATGCATATTTCCTCGCACAATAATTTGGCCATATGTTCATAATCATGCATGGAATGTTTTCCCTCAATTAATTGCATTGTTTGAATCGTGTATCAAAAATCCTAGCCTTCATGCAGAAATTAGGGTTCTTGAGGTCTCTTCGTGATTTCTTGTTGTATGTTTAATTTAAATGAAATTAAAGTACATAGACATGATCGTGAGGTTGAGACGAGCATAATGATATGTGGATTGCATGATATGATTACGTATTCATGGAGATTGGATAGAAAATGCAAATCTGAGAAACCAAGAACACGCGCGTGTTCTTCAGCTTGTTCTTGGCGCCATTTTTCATAAATTCAAATATTTGAATTTTGTGATTTTGTTTAATTGATTCAAAAATTAATTTCTCTCTGAGTTTTAATGATTTTGAGTTGATTCTTTTTTTGATAATTCACAAAAATGTTGAAATATTTTATTTTCACAAAAAATCCCAAAAATATTATTTATTTCATATAATTGATATTTTTGCAAAGAATTAATATTTTAATTGTTTTTGGCATTTTAAATATTTTTTCTACATTGATTTTTCAACTTTTAATGCTTTCTAATTATTTTGTAGGTCAATACTTAATTTTTGAAGCATTAATCCAAGATCACAATTGGTTTTCCATCTGTTAAACAATTTTTGATCATTTTAATTGAATTTTTATTCAATTAAATACATTTTGAAAATAAATTAGGGTTTTGGATTAATTCAACCCTCATAAATCATTTTCAAAACTCTTTGGGCCTCTTGAGAGAGTGTAAGACCCATCCCCCCTTGTACAAAAACTTTTTGGGCCTCATTCATTGTATAAGTCCCTCTGTACAAGTAAACGGCGCGATCGTCGCCTTTTTTAAAATAAATCTGGGCCTACCCTCGAGTAGTAAGACCCATTTATTTTTTCTTAAAACTTTTTGGGCCTCTAATAGAGTGTAAGACCCAATCCTTTTTTTGACCAAATCATTTTTGGGCCTCAGTGTATTGTATAAGTCCCGATACCGTCAAAAACAAACGGCGCGATCGTCGCCTTTTCAAAATAACCCTTGGGCCTCTCCTTGAGCTATAAGACCCATTCAAAACACTTTGGGCCTCTATTAGAGTGTAAGACCCAATCCCCCTTTTAACCAAAACATTTTGGGCCTCACTTATTGTATAAGTCCCTCTGCGTTAAAAGAAAACCTCGGCGCGATCGCCATTTTAAACGAAAAATCATTTGGGCATACCCTCGTGTTATAAGCCCCACTTTTTTTCCTTTAAACCTTTTTGGGCCTCTATTAGAGTGTAAGACCCATCCCTTTGTACAGAAAACCTTTTTGGGCCCCAGTCACTTGTATAAGTCCCGCTGTACAAAGTCAAACAGTGCGCTCACTGATAAAACCCTGGGCCTCTCCTTGAGCTGTAAGCCCTAAATCTTTCTTTTTCAAAGCACTTTCTGCTTTGATTTTGAATATACTGTTGTTTTCAATCTTTCTTTGTTGAACAACTAACCAAACAGCATGGAAGCACTACAACCGAGTAAGTGGTCATCGCTTTCATTTACTGCTTTCATATTATAAACTGTATTGTGGGGCTGCTCACTGTAAGTCTCCTTTCGGAAACTCATATCTACTGTGTAATAATAGTATAGATATTTCGAGTTTCCCCGGCTACTACGTCTAGAACTAGGTGATGCCGTTTCACTTATTCGTAGAAATAGACGCCTAGATCCCCAATAGGAGCACCAGATACAGTCTTCTATTCGGCTGTCCTCCTTAGGAATCGTCAAGAAGCTCTACTCCCCAAGATGAATGTATTCTCCGTGAATGGCATCTTTGAGTTTCTTCCAAATTCTCAAACTTTCCTGACTTGATCTATTCCTTGTGGATAGCTTGCCTTGAATGTCTCGGGGTTTGGGTACCCACTACGGTCATAATCTTGGACCTTAACTAAGGAACCCTCTTTAAAAGCTAAAAGTCGCTGGATAGTAAACCTCGCACGTTTACCAGTGGTTTTTATCTTTAAAAGAGTTATCTCTCCTAATGGAAAGGAGATGATAAACCCACGGGCTTCTTAAAAGCATCGGCCTCCTCTTGGGCATTATTCAAGGACACTACGGCTTCTTAGAAGTATTCACAGCCTCCTCTTAGGCTTCGTATAATGATCTCTTCCCCCGGGAATGATAGCCTCCTCTTGGGCTTCGTACAAGGACCCGTCGGCTTCTTAAAAGTTTCCAGCCTCCTCTTGGGCTTCGTACAAATTGTCCCGACGACCTCCTAGAGGTATAGGAACAGAACATAGTCATCCTCATAGAACAATCCTTTCATAGAGTCTACTACTGTTTCTCAAAACATAATACAAAAGATAAAACTCTAGACACGGACAGTCTAACTTCCTTGAGTCTCAAAGACATTCTCAAGCACCCTTCGTTAAATAGGAAGGAAACCCTCAGACTCGGACAGTCTCAATCCCCTTTGGATTTCCTGTTTCCTCAAAGAAAAGGAAACCACCCCGATCCTCAGATCTAACCAACGAGCACAGTGATGCTCATATAAGAACTGATTTTCTCTTTTAAAATCAGTATATTGGATCTGTCACTCAACTGAAACAGTTACAATAGCCTCCATCTCGGGCTTCGTACGAGATACCAAAATTCTCCCTAGTGGAGTCAAACAACCTTTTCGCCTCTCTCTCGGGCTTTGTACGAGACACATAAGAGACTTCCCCGTTGGGTCAATTACCCCTTTCGCCTCCATCTCGGGCTTCATACGAGATACAAAATCACTCTCTTGTTGAGTATAAAAGATTCTCCTGTTGAGTCAACCCTTTTAGCCTCTCTCTCGGTCTTTGTACGGGACACAAAATAGCCTCCTCTTAGGCTTTGTATAATGATTTTCCTAGCGGAAATTAGCCTCCTCTTAGGCTTTGTATAAGAAAACCACTGGTTAATCCAATTAACCTTTTAGCATCAAAGTTGTGCCTCGTTCACAGTACACAAACATCAACAACTCCTTTCCCTTCATCTAATCGCTGTAAGCGGCAAGCCTCTGGATCATCTACATCCATGCCACTGTCCCTCTTTTAGCATGAGAAATTCCTAAGGAAAGATGGCATAGCTCTACACTGAGTTAAAGTCTTCTCCTTCAAGTTAAAACCCTTTCTTCGGAAATTATGGCATTGCTCGGATCCGCGTATCCCAGTTAAAGTAATTCTCCTTCTCCCCTCTTTAGAGATGACAAATTCTCTCTAAAGTCGAGGTCTTTCAGCTTCACGTCTTGGGCTTTGAACAAGACACAAATAGACCTTTTAGCTTCACATCTTGGGCTTTGAACAAGATACAAATCACCTTTCACTTCACGTCTTGGGCTTTGAACAAGACACCAAAAACCAATTTCCTCCCATAGAATAGGAGGAACTACGAACGCTCTGATTTCCCTGTTTCGGTAAACGGGAATACGTAGGCATGAGATCGAAAGAAAAGATCTTATCGAGCGTAATCAACAAAAAACCCAAATCCCACATCAATCAAAAGCAGTAATTCAAAAGCATCAGTCCTAACATCCTAATCCTTGGTCCCCGTCAGAAACCCTTTGCCTAGATTAAAAGAAAGAAACCGTATTGGCGAAAATACAAATAACCAGTACAAAGCCCCCCCACATTGATAGCATCCATAACCTAACAGACCGCTGTTTAAACTCAGTATGCAAGCAGGGTTAATTGGAGACATCTATTTCCCTTCCTTATTAAGCTTATAATAGGATAAAAAATGAATCGACCTGTAGTCAAAGCTCAAACCGCAGAGAGCGACCAGCGTCCAAAATTGCTCGCTACACCGTCGTCGTATTATTTTGTTGTTTGAAAGTCCACCTTTGGCTTGGTATTTCTTTTTAATTTTGCCTTCGGCCGTCCTCGTGTTACCCTTTGTTTGAAAGTCCACCTTCGGCTTGGTCTTTCTTTTTCGTGTTCGCCTTCGGCCGTCCTCGTATTATCTTGGGTTTGAAAGTCCACCTTCGGCTTGGTCTTTCTTTTCGAGTTCGCCTTCGGCCGTCCTCGTGTTACCCTTTGTTTGAAACTCCACCTTTGGCTTGATCTTTCTTTTCGAGTTCGCCTTCGGCCGTCCTCGTATTATTTTGTTATTTGAAAGTCCACCTTCGGCTTGGTCTTTCTTTTTCGAGTTCGCCTTTGGTCGTCCTCGTATTATCTTGGGTTTGAAAGTCCACCTTTGGCTTGGTCTTTCTTTTTCGAGTTCTCCTTCGGCCGTCCCCGTATTATCTTGGGTTTAAAAGTCCACCTTCGGCTTGATCTTTCTTTTCGAGTTCACCTTCAACCGTCCTCGCGGTACCCTTTGTTTGAAAGTCTACCTTAGACTTAGTCTTTCTTTTCGAGTTCGCCTTCCGCCGTCCTCGTATTATTTTGTTGTTGGAAAGTCCACCTTCGGCATGGTCTTTCTTTTCAATTTCGCCTTCGGCCGTCCTCGTGTTACCCTTTGTTTGAAAGTCCACCTTCGGCTTGGTCATTCTTTTTCGTGTTCGCCTTCGGCCATCCTCGTATTATCTTGGGTTTGAAACTCCACCTTTGGCTTGGTCTTTCTTTTCGAGTTCGCCTTCGGCCGTCCTCGTATTATTTTGTTATTTGAAAGTCCACCTTTGGCTTAGTCTTTCTTTTTCGAGTTCGCCTTCGGCCGTCCTCGTATTATTTTGTTATTTGAAAGTCCACCTTCGGCTTGGTCTTTCTTTTTCAAGTTCGCCTTTGGTCGTCCTCGTATTATCTTGGGTTTGAAAGTCCACCTTTGGCTCGGTCTTTCTTTTTCGAGTTTGCCTTCGGCAATCCTCGTATTATCTTGGGTTTGAAAGTCCACCTTCGGCATGGTCTTTCTTTTCGAGTTCTCCTTCGGTCGTCCTCGTGTTACCTTTTGTTTGAAAGTCCAGCTTTGGCTTGGTATTTCATTTTCGAGTTCTCCTTCGGCCGTCCTCGTATTATCTTGGGTTTGAAATTCAACCTTCGGCTTGGTATTTCTTTTCGAGTTCGCCTTCGGCCGTCCTCGTGTTACCCTTTGTTTGAAAGTACACCTTCGGCTTGGTCTTTCTTTTTTGAGGTTGCCTTCAGCCGTCCTCGTATTATCTTGGGTTTGAATGTCCACCTTCGGCTAGGTCTTTCTTTTCGAGTTCGCCTTTGGCCATCCTCGTGTTACCCTTGGTTTGAAAGTCCACTTTCGGCTTGGTCATTCTTTTTCTAGGTCGCCTTCGGCCGTCCTCGTATTATCTTGGGTTTGAAAGTCCACCTTCGGCTTGGTCTTTCTTTTCTAGTTCGCCTTTGGTCATCCTCGTGTTTCCCTTTGTTTGAAAGTCCACCTTCGGCTTGGTCTTTCTTTTTCTAGGTCGCCTTCGGCCGTCCTCGTATTATCTTGGGTTTAAAACTCCACCTTCGGCTTGGTCTTTCTTTTCGAGTTCGCCTTTGTCCATCCTCATGTTACCCTTTGATTGAAAGTCCACCTTCGGCTTGGTCTTTCTTTTTCGAGTTTGTCATCGGTCGTCCTCGTATTATCTAGGGTTTGAAAGCCCACCTTCGGCTTGGTATTTCTTTTCAAGTTCGCCTTCAGTCGTCCTCGCGTTACCCTTTATTTGAAAGCCTACCTTCGGCTTAGTCTTTCTTTTCGAGTTCGCCTTCGGCCGTCGTCGTATTATTTTGTTATTTGAAAGTCCACCTTCGGCTTGGTCTTTCTTTTTAATTTCGCCTTCGGTCGTCCTCGTGTTACCCTTTGTTTGAAAGTCCACCTTCGGATTGGTCTTTCTTTTTCGTGTTCGCCTTCGGCCGTCCTCGTATTATCTTGGGTTTGAAAGTCCACCTTCGGCTTGGTCTTTCTTTTCGAGTTCGCCTTCGGCCGTCCTCGTGTTACCCTTTGTTTGAAACTCCACCTTTGGCTTGGTCTTTCTTTTCGAGTTCGCCTTCGGCCGTCCTCGTATTATTTTGTTATTTGAAAGTCCACCTTGGGCTTGGTCTTTATTTTTCGAGTTCGCCTTTGGTCGTCCTCATATTATCTTGGGTTTCAAAGTCCACCTTTGGCTTGGTCTCTCTTTTTCGAGTTCCCCTTCGGCCGTCCCCGTATTATCTTGGGTTTGAAAGTCCACCTTCGGCTTGATCTTTCTTTTCGAGTTCGCCTTCAACCGTCCTCGCGGTACCCTTTGTTTGAAAGTCTACCTTCGACTTAGTCTTTCTTTTCGCGTTCGCCTTCCGCCGTCCTCGTATTATTTTGTTGTTGGAAAGTCCACCTTCGACATGGTCTTTCTTTTCAATTTCGCCTTCGGCCGCCCTCGTGTTACCCTTTGTTTGAAAGTCCACCTTCGACTTGGTCATTCTTCTTCGTGTTCGCCTTCGGCCATCCTCGTATTATCTTGGGTTTGAAACTCCACCTTTGGCTTGGTCTTTCTTTTCGAGTTCGCCTTCGGCCGTCCTCGTATTATTTTGTTATTTGAAAGTCCACCTTCGGCTTGGTCTTTCTTTTTCAAGTTCGCCTTTGGTCGTCCTCGTATTATCTTGGGTTTGAAAGTCCACCTTTGGCTCGGTCTTTCTTTTTCGAGTTCGCCTTCGGCCATCCTCGTATTATCTTGGGTTTGAAAGTCCACCTTCAGCATGGTCTTTCTTTTCGAGTTCTCCTTCGGTCGTCCTCGTGTTACCTTTTGTTTGAAAGTCCAGCTTTGGCTTGGTATTTCATTTTCGAGTTCTCCTTCGGCCGTCCTCGTATTATCTTGGGTTTGAAATTCAACCTTCGGCTTGGTATTTCTTTTCGAGTTCGCCTTCGGCCGTCCTCGTGTTACCCTTTGTTTGAAAGTACACCTTCGGCTTGGTCTTTCTTTTTTGAGGTTGCCTTCAGCCGTCCTCGTATTATCTTGGGTTTGAATGTCCACCTTCGGCTTGGTCTTTCTTTTCGAATTCTCCTTTGGCCATCCTCGTGTTACCCTTGGTTTGAAAGTCCTTTGTCGGCTTGGTCTTTCTTTTTCTGGGTCGCCTTCGGCCGTCCTCGTATTATCTTGGGTTTGAAAGTCCACCTTCGGCTTGGTCTTTCTTTTCTAGTTCGCCTTTGGCCATCCTCGTGTTACCCTTTGTTTGAAAGTCCACCTTCGGCTTGGTCTTTCTTTTTCTAGGTCGCCTTCGGCCGTCCTCGTATTATCTTGGGTTTAAAACTCCACCTTCGGCTTGGTCTTTCTTTTCGAGTTCGCCTTTGACCATCCTCATGTTACCCTTTGATTGAAAGTCCACCTTCGGCTTGGTCTTTCTTTTTCGAGTTTGTCATCGGTCGTCCTCGTATTATCTAGGGTTTGAAAGCCCACCTTCGGCTTGGTATTTCTTTTCAAGTTCGCCTTCAGTCGTCC
Organism: Lathyrus tuberosus; assembly: GCA_022829125.1. NCBI lineage: Eukaryota > Viridiplantae > Streptophyta > Magnoliopsida > Fabales > Fabaceae > Lathyrus > Lathyrus tuberosus. Next base: position 3,826,998 of record JALAZF010000438.1, read on the forward strand.
TCGCGTTACCCTTTATTTGAAAGCCTACCTTCGGCTTAGTCTTTCTTTTCGAGTTCGCCTTCGGCCGTCCTCGTATTATTTTGTTATTTGAAAGTCCACCTTCGGCTTGGTCTTTCTTTTTAATTTCGCCTTCGGTCGTCCTCGTGTTACCCTTTGTTTGAAAGTCCACCTTCGGATTGGTCTTTCTTTTTCGTGTTCGCCTTCGGCCGTCCTCGTATTATCTTGGGTTTGAAAGTCCACCTTCGGCTTGGTCTTTCTTTTCGAGTTCGCCTTCGGCCGTCCTCGTGTTACCCTTTGTTTGAAACTCCACCTTTGGCTTGGTCTTTCTTTTCGAGTTCGCCTTCGGCCGTCCTCGTATTATTTTGTTATTTGAAAGACCACCTTGGGCTTGGTCTTTATTTTTCGAGTTCGCCTTTGGTCGTCCTCGTATTATCTTGGGTTTGAAAGTCCACCTTTGGCTTGGTCTTTCTTTTTCGAGTTCGCCTTCAGCCATCCTCGTATTATCTTGGGTTTGAAAGTCCACCTTCGGCTTAGTCTTTCTTTTCGAGTTCTCCTTCGGTCGTCCTCGTGTTACCCTTTGTTTGAAAGTCCACCTTCGGCTTGGTATTTCATTTTCGAGTTCTCCTTCGGCCGTTCTCGTATTATCTTGGGTTTGAAATTCAACCTTCGGCTTGGTATTTCTTTTCGAGTTCGCCATCGGCCGTCCTCGTGTTACCCTTTGTATGAAAGTACACCTTCGGCTTGGTCTTTGTTTTTTGAGGTTGCCTTCAGCCGTCCTCGTATTATCTTGGGTTTGAAAGTCCACCTTCGGCTTGGTCTTTCTTTTCGAGTTCGCCTTTGGCCATCCTCGTGTTACCCTTTGTTTGAATGTCCACCTTCGGCTTGGTCTTTCTTTTTCTAGGTCGCCTTCGGCTGTCCTCGTATTATCTTGGGTTTGAAAGTCCACCTTCGGCTTGGTCTTTCTTTTCTAGCTCGCGTTCGGCCATCGTCGTGTTACCCTTTGTTTGAAAGTCCACCTTCGGCTTGGTCTTTCTTTTTCTAGGTGGCCTTCGGCTGTCCTCGTATTATCTTGGGTTTGAAAGTCCACCTTCGGCTTGGTCTTTCTTTTCTAGCTCGCGTTTGGCCATCCTCATGTTACCCTTTGATTGAAAGTCCACCTTCGGCTTGGTCTTTCTTTTTCGAGTTTGTCTTCGGCTGTCCTCGTATTATCTAGGGTTTGAAAGCCCACCTTCAGCTTGGTATTTCTTTTCAAGTTTGCCTTCAGTCGTCCTCGCGTTACCCTTTATTTGAAAGCCTACCTTCGGCTTAGTCTTTCTTTTCGAGTTTGCCTTCGGCCGTCCTCGTATTATTTTTTTATTTGAAAGTCCACCTTCGGCTTGGTCTTTCTTTTTAATTTCGCCTTCGGTCGTCCTCGTGTTACCCTTTGTTTGAAAGTCCACCTTCGGATTGGTCTTTCTTTTTCGTGTTCGCCTTCGGTCGTCCTCGTATTATCTTGGGTTTGAAAGTCCACCTTCGGCTTGGTCTTTCTTTTCGAGTTCGCCTTTGGCCATCCTCGTGTTACCCTTTGTTTGAATGTCCACCTTCGGCTTGGTCTTTCTTTTTCTAGGTCGCCTTCGGCCGTCCTCGTATTATCTTGGGTTTGAAAGTCCACCTTCGGCTTGGTCTTTCTTTTCTAGCTCGCGTTTGGCCATCCTCGTGTTACCCTTTGTTTGAAAGTCCACCTTCGGCTTGGTCATTCTTTTTCTAGGTCGCCTTCGGCCGTCCTTGTATTATCTTGGGTTTTAAACTCCACCTTCGGCTTGGTCTTTGTTTTCGAGTACCCCTTTGACCATCCTCATGTTACCCTTTGATTGAAAGTCCACCTTCGGCTTGGTCTTTCTTTTTCGAGTTTGTCTTCGGCTGTCCTCGTATTATCTAGGGTTTGAAAGCCCACCTTCGGCTTGGTATTTCTTTTCAAGTTTGCCTTCAGTCGTCCTCGCGTTACCCTTTATTTGAAAGCCTACCTTCGGCTTAGTCTTTCTTTTCGAGTTTGCCTTCGGCCGTCCTCGTATTATTTTGTTATTTGAAAGTCCACCTTCGGCTTGGTCTTTCTTTTTAATTTCGCCTTCGATCGTCCTCGTGTTACCCTTTGTTTGAAAGTCCACCTTCGGATTGGTCTTTCTTTTTCGTGTTCGCCTTCGGTCGTCCTCGTATTATCTAGGGTTTGAAAGTCCACCTTCGGCTTGGTCTTTCTTTTCGAGTTCGCCTTCGGCCGTCCTCGTGTTACCCTTTGTTTGAAACTCCACCTTTGGCTTGGTCTTTCTTTTCGAGTTCGCCTTCGGCCGTCCTCGTATTATTTTGTTATTTGAAAGTCCACCTTCGGCTTGGTCTTTCTTTTTCGAGTTCGCCTTTGGTCGTCCTCGTATTATCTTGGGTTTGAAAGTCCACCTTTGGCTTGGTCTTTCTTTTTCGAGTTCTCCTTCGGCCGTCCCCGTATTATCTTGGGTTTGAAAGTCCACCTTCGACTTGATCTTTCTTTTCGAGTTCGCCATCAACCGTCCTAGCGGTACCCTTTGTTTGAAAGTCTACCTTCGACTTAGTCTTTCTTTTCGAGTTCGCCTTCCGCCGTCCTCGTATTATTTTGTTGTTGGAAAGTCCACCTTAGGCATGGTCTTTCTTTTCAATTTCGCCTCCGGCCGTCCTCGTGTTACCCTTTGTTTGAATGTCCACCTTCGGCTTGGTCATTCTTTTTCGTGTTCGCCTTCGGCCATCCTCGTATTATCTTGGGTTTGAAACTCCAACTTTGGCTTGGTCTTTCTTTTCGAGTTCGCCTTCGGCCGTCCTCGTATTATTTTGTTATTTGAAAGTCCACCTTCGGCTTAGTCTTTCCTTTCGAGTTCTCCTTCGGTCGTCCTCGTGTTACCCTTTGTTTGAAAGTCCACCTTCGGATTGGTCTTTCTTTTTCGTGTTCGCCTTCGGCCGTCCTCGTATTATCTTGGGTTTGAAAGTCCACCTTCGGCTTGGTCTTTCTTTTCGAGTTCGCCTTCGGCCATCCTCGTGTTACCCTTTGTTTGAAACTCCACCTTTGGCTTGGTCTTTCTTTTCGAGTTCGCCTTCGGCCGTCCTCGTATTATTTTGTTATTTGAAAGTTCACCTTGGACTTGGTCTTTATTTTTCGAGTTCGCCTTTGGTCGTCCTCGTATTATCTTGGGTTTGAAAGTCCACCTTTGGCTTGGTCTTTCTTTTTCGAGTTCGCCTTCAGCCATCCTCGTATTATCTTGGGTTTGAAAGTCCACCTTCGGCTTAGTCTTTCTTTTCGAGTTCTCCTTCGGTCGTCCTCGTGTTACCCTTTGTTTGAAAGTCCACCTTCGGCTTGGTATTTCATTTTCGAGTTCTCCTTCGGCCGTTCTCGTATTATCTTGGGTTTGAAATTCAACCTTCGGCTTGGTATTTCTTTTCGAGTTCGCCTTCGGCCGTCCTCGTGTTACCCTTTGTATGAAAGTACACCTTCGGCTTGGTCTTTCTTTTTTGAGGTTGCCTTCAGCCGTCCTTGTATTATCTTGGGTTTGAAAGTCCACCTTCGGCTTGGTCTTTCTTTTCGAGTTCGCCTTTGGCCATCCTCGTGTTACCCTTTGTTTGAATGTCCACCTTCGGCTTGGTCTTTCTTTTTCTAGGTCGCCTTCGGCCGTCCTCGTATTATCTTGGGTTTGAAAGTCCACCTTCGGCTTGGTCTTTCTTTTCTAGCTCGCCTTTTGCCATCCTCGTGTTACCCTTTGTTTGAAAGTCCACCTTCGGCTTGGTCTTTCTTTTTCTAGGTCGCCTTCGGCCGTCCTTGTATTATCTTGGGTTTTAAACTCCACCTTCGGCTTGGTCTTTGTTTTCGAGTACGCCTTTGACCATCCTCATGTTACCCTTTGATTGAAAGTCCACCTTCGGCTTGGTCTTTCTTTTTCGAGTTTGTCTTTGGCTGTCCTCGTATTATCTAGGGTTTGAAAGCCCACCTTCGGCTTGGTATTTCTTTTCAATTTTTCCTTCAGTCATCCTCGCGTTACCCTTTATTTGAAAGCCTACCTTCGGCTTAGTCTTTCTTTTCGAGTTCGCCTTCGGCCGTCCTCGTATTATTTTGTTATTTGAAAGTCCACCTTCGGCTTGGTCTTTCTTTTTAATTTCGCCTTCGGTCGTCCTCGTGTTACCCTTTGTTTGAAAGTCCACCTTCGGATTGGTCTTTCTTTTTCATGTTCGCCTTCGGCCGTCCTCGTATTATCTAGGGTTTGAAAGTCCACCTTCGGCTTGGTCTTTCTTTTCGAGTTCGCCTTCGGCCGTCCTCGTGTTACCCTTTGTTTGAAACTCCACCTTTGGCTTGGTCTTTCTTTTCGAGTTCGCCTTCCGCCGTCCTCGTATTATTTTGTTATTTGAAAGTCCACCTTCGGCTTGGTCTTTCTTTTTCGTGTTCGCCTTTGGTCGTCCTCGTATTATCTTGGGTTTGAAAGTCCACCTTTGGCTTGGTCTTTCTTTTTCGAGTTCTCCTTCGGCCGTCCCCGTATTATCTTGGGTTTGAAAGTCCACCTTCGACTTGATCTTTCTTTTCGAGTTCGCCATCAACCGTCCACGCGGTACCCTTTGTTTGAAAGTCTACCTTCGACTTAGTCTTTCTTTTCGAGTTCGCCTTCCGCCGTCCTCGTATTATTTTGTTGTTGGAAAGTCCACCTTAGGCATGGTCTTTCTTTTCAATTTCGCCTCCGGCCGTCCATGTGTTACCCTTTGTTTGAAAGTCCACCTTCGGCTTGGTCATTCTTTTTCGTGTTCGCCTTCGGCCGTCCTCGTATTATCTTGGGTTTGAAACTCCAACTTTGGCTTGGTCTTTCTTTTGGAGTTCGCCTTCGGCCGTCCTCGTATTATTTTGTTATTTGAAAGTCCACCTTCGGCTTGGTCTTTCTTTTTCGAGTTCGCCTTTGGTCGTCCTCGTATTATCTTGGGTTTGAAAGTCCACCTTTGGCTTGGTCTTTCTTTTTCGAGTTCGCCTTCGGCCATCCTCGTATTATCTTGGGTTTGAAAGTCCACCTTCGGCTTAGTCTTTCTTTTCGAGTTCTCCTTCGGTCGTCCTCGTGTTACCCTTTGTTTGAAAGTCCACCTTCGGCTTGGTATTTCATTTTCGAGTTCTCCTTCGGCCGTTCTCGTATGATCTTGGGTTTGAAATTCAACCTTCGGCTTGGTATTTCTTTTCGAGTTCGCCTTCGGCTGTCCTCGTGTTACCCTTTGTTTCAAAGTACACCTTCGGCTTGGTCTTTCTTTTTTGAGGTTGCCTTCAGCCGTCCTCGTATTATCTTGGGTTTGAAAGTCCACCTTCGGATTGGTCTTTCTTTTCGAGTTCGCCTTTGGCCATCCTCGTGTTACCCTTTGTTTGAATGTCCACCTTCGGCTTGGTCTTTATTTTTCTAGGTCGCCTTCGGCCGTCCTCGTATTATCTTGGGTTTGAAAGTCCACCTTCGGCTTGGTCTTTCTTTTCTAGCTCGCCTTTGCCATCCTCGTGTTACCCTTTGTTTGAAAGTCCACCTTCGGCTTGGTCTTTCTTTTTCTAGGTCGCCTTCGGCCGTCCTCGTATTATCTTGGGTTTTAAACTCCACCTTCGGCTTGGTCTTTGTTTTCGAGTACGCCTTTGACCATCCTCATGTTACCCTTTGATTGAAAGTCCACCTTCGGCTTGGTCTTTCTTTTTCGAGTTTGTCTTCGGCTGTCCTCGTATTATCTAGGGTTTGAAAGCCCACCTTCGGCTTGGTATTTCTTTTCAAGTTCGCCTTCAGTCGTCCTCGCGTTACGCTTTATTTGAAAGCCTACCTTCGGCTTAGTCTTTCTTTTCGAGTTCGCCTTCGGCCGTCCTCGTATTATTTTGTTATTTGAAAGTCCACCTTCGGCTTGGTCTTTCTTTTTAATTTCTCCTTCGGCCGTCCTCGTGTTACCCTTTGTTTGAAAGTCCACCTTCGGATTGGTCTTTCTTTTTCGTGTTCGCCTTCGGCCATCCTCGTATTATCTTGGGTTTGAAAGTCCACCTTCGGCTTGGTCTTTGTTTTCGAGTTCGCCTTCGGCCGTCCTCGTGTTACCCTTTGTTTGAAACTCCACCTTTGGCTTGGTCTTTCTTTTCGAGTTCGCCTTCGGCCGTCCTCGTATTATTTTGTTATTTGAAAGTCCACCTTCGGCTTGGTCTTTCTTTTTCGAGTTCGCCTTTGGTCGTCCTCGTATTATCTTGGGTTTGAAAGTCCACCTTTGGCTTGGTCTTTCTTTTTCGAGTTCTCCTTCGGCCGTCCCCGTATTATCTTGGGTTTGAAAGTCCACCTTCGACTTGATCTTTCTTTTCGAGTTCACCATCAACCGTCCTCGCGGTACCCTTTGTTTGAAAGTCTACCTTCGACTTAGTCTTTCTTTTCGAGTTCTCCTTCCGCCGTCCTCGTATTATTTTGTTGTTGGAAAGTCCACCTTAGGCATGGTCTTTCTTTTCAATTTCGCCTCCGGCCGTCCTCGTGTTACCCTTTGTTTGAAAGTCCACCTTCGGCTTGGTCATTCTTTTTCGTGTTCGCCTTCGGCCGTCCTCGTATTATCTTGGGTTTGAAACTCCAACTTTGGCTTGGTCTTTCTTTTCGAGTTCGCCTTCGGCCGTCCTCGTATTATTTTGTTATTTGAAAGTCCACCTTCGGCTTGGTCTTTCTTTTTCGAGTTCGCCTTTGGCCGTCCTCGTATTATCTTGGGTTTGAAAGTCCACCTTTGGCTTGGTCTTTCTTTTTCGAGTTCGCCTTCGGCCATCCTCGTATTATCTTGGGTTTGAAAGTCCACCTTCGGCTTAGTCTTTCTTTTCGAGTTCTCCTTCGGTCGTCCTCGTGTTACCCTTTGTTTGAAAGTCCACCTTCGGCTTGGTATTTCATTTTCGAGTTCTCCTTCGGCCGTTCTCGTATGATCTTGGGTTTGAAATTCAACCTTCGGCTTGGTATTTCTTTTCGAGTTCGCCTTCGGCTGTCCTCGTGTTACCCTTTGTTTCAAAGTACACCTTCGGCTTGGTCTTTCTTTTTTGAGGTTGCCTTCAGCCGTCCTCGTATTATCTTGGGTTTGAAAGTCCACCTTCGGATTGGTCTTTCTTTTTGAGTTCGCCTTTGGCCATCCTCGTGTTACCCTTTGTTTGAATGTCCACCTTCGGCTTGGTCTTTATTTTTCTAGGTCGCCTTCGGCCGTCCTCGTATTATCTTGGGTTTGAAAGTCCACCTTCGGCTTGGTCTTTCTTTTCTAGCTCGCCTTTGGCCATCCTCGTGTTACCCTTTGTTTGAAAGTCCACCTTCGGCTTGGTCTTTCTTTTTCTAGGTCGCCTTCGGCCGTCCTCGTATTATCTTGGGTTTTAAACTCCACCTTCGGCTTGGTCTTTGTTTTCGAGTACGCCTTTGACCATCCTCATGTTACCCTTTGATTGAAAGTCCACCTTCGGCTTGGTCTTTCTTTTTCGAGTTTGTCTTCGGCTGTCCTCGTATTATCTAGGGTTTGAAAGCCCACCTTCGGCTTGGTATTTCTTTTCAAGTTCGCCTACAGTCGTCCTCGCGTTACGCTTTATTTGAAAGCCTACCTTCGGCTTAGTCTTTCTTTTCGAGTTCGCCTTCGGCCGTCCTCGTATTATTTTGTTATTTGAAAGTCCATCTTCGGCTTGGTCTTTCTTTTTAATTTCTCCTTCGGCCGTCCTCGTGTTACCCTTTGTTTGAAAGTCCACCTTCGGATTGGTCTTTCTTTTTCGTGTTCGCCTTCGGCCATCCTCGTATTATCTTGGGTTTGAAAGTCCACCTTCGGCTTGGTCTTTCTTTTCGAGTTCGCCTTCGGCCGTCCTCGTGTTACCCTTTGTTTGAAACTCCACCTTTGGCTTGGTCTTTCTTTTCGAGTTCGCCTTCGGCCGTCCTCGTATTATTTTGTTATTTGAAAGTCCACCTTCGGCTTGGTCTTTCTTTTTCGATTTCGCCTTTGGTCGTCCTCGTATTATCTTGGGTTTGAAAGTCCACCTTCGACTTGATCTTTCTTTTCGAGTTCACCATCAACCGTCCTCGCGGTACCCTTTGTTTGAAAGTCTACCTTCGACTTAGTCTTTCTTTTCGAGTTCGCCTTCCGCCGTCCTCGTATTATTTTGTTGTTGGAAAGTCCACCTTAGGCATGGTCTTTCTTTTCAATTTCGCCTCCGGCCGTCCTCGTGTTACCCTTTGTTTGAAAGTCCACCTTCGGCTTGGTCATTCTTTTTCGTGTTCGCCTTCGGCCGTCCTCGTATTATCTTGGGTTTGAAACTCCAACTTTGGCTTGGTCTTTCTTTTCGAGTTCGCCTTCGGCCGTCCTCGTATTATTTTGTTATTTGAAAGTCCACCTTCGGCTTGGTCTTTCTTTTTCGAGTTCGCCTTTGGCCGTCCTCGTATTATCTTGGGTTTGAAAGTCCACCTTTGGCTTGGTCTTTCTTTTTCGAGTTCGCCTTCGGCCATCCTCGTATTATCTTGGGTTTGAAAGTCCACCTTCGGCTTAGTCTTTCTTTTCGAGTTCTCCTTCGGTCGTCCTCGTGTTACCCTTTGTTTGAAAGTCCACCTTCGGCTTGGTATTTCATTTTCGAGTTCTCCTTCGGCCGTTCTCGTATGATCTTGGGTTTGAAATTCAACCTTCGGCTTGGTATTTCTTTTCGAGTTCGCCTTCGGCTGTCCTCGTGTTACCCTTTGTTTCAAAGTACACCTTCGGCTTGGTCTTTCTTTTTTGAGGTTGCCTTCAGCCGTCCTCGTATTATCTTGGGTTTGAAAGTCCACCTTCGGATTGGTCTTTCTTTTTGAGTTCGCCTTTGGCCATCCTCGTGTTACCCTTTGTTTGAATGTCCACCTTCGGCTTGGTCTTTATTTTTCTAGGTCGCCTTCGGCCGTCCTCGTATTATCTTGGGTTTGAAAGTCCACCTTCGGCTTGGTCTTTCTTTTCTAGCTCGCCTTTGGCCATCCTCGTGTTACCCTTTGTTTGAAAGTCCACCTTCGGCTTGGTCTTTCTTTTTCTAGGTCGCCTTCGGCCGTCCTCGTATTATCTTGGGTTTTAAACTCCACCTTCGGCTTGGTCTTTGTTTTCGAGTACGCCTTTGACCATCCTCATGTTACCCTTTGATTGAAAGTCCACCTTCGGCTTGGTCTTTCATTTTCGAGTTTGTCTTCGGCTGTCCTCGTATTATCTAGGGTTTGAAAGCCCACCTTCGGCTTGGTATTTCTTTTCAAGTTCGCCTTCAGTCGTCCTCGCGTTACGCTTTATTTGAAAGCCTACCTTCGGCTTAGTCTTTCTTTTCGAGTTCGCCTTCGGCCGTCCTCGTATTATTTTGTTATTTGAAAGTCCATCTTTGGCTTGGTCTTTCTTTTTAATTTCTCCTTCGGCCGTCCTCGTGTTACCCTTTGTTTGAAAGTCCACCTTCGGATTGGTCTTTCTTTTTCGTGTTCGCCTTCGGCCATCCTCGTATTATCTTGGGTTTGAAAGTCCACCTTCGGCTTGGTCTTTCTTTTCGAGTTCGCCTTCGGCCGTCCTCGTGTTACCCTTTGTTTGAAACTCCACCTTTGGCTTGGTCTTTCTTTTCGAGTTCGCCTTCGGCCGTCCTCGTATTATTTTGTTATTTGAAAGTCCACCTTCGGCTTGGTCTTTCTTTTTCGATTTCGCCTTTGGTCGTCCTCGTATTATCTTGGGTTTGAAAGTCCACCTTCGACTTGATCTTTCTTTTCGAGTTCGCCATCAACCGTCCTCGCGATACCCTTTGTTTGAAAGTCTACCTTCGACTTAGTCTTTCTTTTCGAGTTCGCCTTCCGCCGTCCTCGTATTATTTTGTTGTTGGAAAGTCCACCTTCGGCATGGTCTTTCTTTTCAATTTCGCCTTCGGCCGTCCTCGTGTTACCCTTTGTTTGAAAGTCCACCTTCGGCTTGGTCATTCTTTTTCGTGTTAGCCTTCGGCCGTCCTCGTATTATCTTGGGTTTGAAATTCAACCTTCGGCTTGGTCTTTCTTTTCGAGTTCGCCTTCGGTCGTCCTCGTGTTACCCTTTGTTTCAAAGTACACCTTCGGCTTAGTCTTTCTTTTTTGTTGTTGCCTTCAGCCGTCCTAGTATTATCTTGGGTTTGAAAGTCCACCTTCGGCTTGGTCTTTCTTTTCGAGTTCGCCTTTGGCCATCCTCGTGTTACCCTTTGTTTGAATGTCCACCTTCGGCTTGGTCTTTCTCTTTCTAGGTCGCCTTCGGCCGTCCTCGTATTATCTTGGGTTTGAAAGTCCACCTTCGGCTTGGTCTTTCTTTTCTAGTTCGCCTTTGGCCAACCTCGTGTTACCCTTTGTTTGAAAGTCCACCTTCGGCTTGGTCTTTCTTTTTCTAGGTCGCCTTCGGCCGTCCTCGTATTATCTTGGGTTTAAAACTCCACCTTCGGCTTGGTCTTTCTTTTCGAGTTCGCCTTTGACCATCCTCATGTTACCCTTTGATTGAAAGTCCACCTTTGGCTTGGTCTTTCTTTTTCGAGTTTGTCATCGGTCGTCCTCGTATTATCTAGGGTTTGAAAGCCCACTTTCGGCTTGGTATTTCTTTTCAAGTTCGCCTTCAGTCGTCCTCGCGTTACCCTTTATTTGAAAGCCTACCTTCGGCTTAGTCTTTCTTTTCGAGTTCGCCTTCGGCCGCCCTCATATTATTTTGTTATTTGAAAGTCCACCTTCGGCTTGGTCTTTCTTTTTAATTTCGCCTTCGGCCGTCCTCGTGTTACCCTTTGTTTGAAAGTCCACCTTCGGATTGGTCTTTCTTTTTCGTGTTCTCCTTCGGCCGTCCTCGTATTATCTTTGGTTTGAAAGTCCACCTTCGGCTTGGTCTTTCTTTTCGAGTTCGCCTTCGGCCGTCCTCGTGTTACCCTTTGTTTGAAACTCCACCTTTGGCTTGGTCTTTCTTTTCGAGTTCGCCTTCGTCCGTCCTCGTATTATTTTGTTATTTGAAAGTCCACCTTCGGCTTGGTCTTTCTTTTTCGAGTTCGCCTTTGGTCGTCCTCATATTATCTTGGGTTTGAAAGTCCACCTTTGGCTTGGTCTTTCTTTTTCGAGTTCTCCTTCGGTCGTCCCCGTATTATCTTGGGTTTGAAAGTCCACATTCGACTTGATCTTTCTTTTCGAGTTCGCCTTCAACCGTCCTCGCGGTACCATTTGTTTGAAAGTCTACCTTCGACTTAGTCTTTCTTTTCGAGTTCGCCTTCCGCCGTCCTCGTATTATTTTGTTGTTTGAAAGTCCACCTTCGGCATGGTCTTTCTTTTCAATTTCGCCTTCGGCCGTCCTCGTGTTACCCTTTCTTTGAAAGTCCACCTTCGGCTTGGTCATTCTTTTCCGTGTTCGCCTTCGGCCGTCCTCGTATTATCTTGGGTTTGAAACTCCACCTTTGGCTTGGTCTTTCTTTTCGAGTTCGCCTTCGGCCGTCCTCGTATTATTTTGTTATTTGAAAGTCCACCTTCGGCTTGGTCTTTCTTTTTCGAGTTCGCCTTTGGTCATCCTCGTATTATCTTGGGTTTGAAAGTCCACCTTTGGCTTGGTCTTTCTTTTTCGAGTTTGCCTTCGGCCATCCTCGTATTATCTTGGGTTTGAAAGTCCACCTTCGGCTTAGTATTTCTCTTCGAGTTCTCCTTCGGTCGTCCTCGTGTTACCCTTTGTTTGAAAGTCCACCTTCGGCTTGGTATTTCATTTTCGAGTTCTCCTTCGGCCGTTCTCGTATTATCTTGGGTTTGAAATTCAACCTTCGGCTTGGTATTTCTTTTCGAGTTCGCCTTCGGCCGTCCTCGTGTTACCCTTTGTATGAAAGTACACCTTCGGCTTGGTCTTTCTTTTTTGAGGTTGCCTTCAGCCGTCCTAGTATTATCTGGGGTTTGAAAGTCCACCTTCGGCTTGGTCTTTCTTTTCGAGTTCGCCTTTGGCCATCCTCGTGTTACCCTTTGTTTGAATGTCCACCTTCGGCTTGGTCTTTCTTTTTCTAGGTCGCCTTCGGCCGTCCTCGTATTATCTTGGGTTTGAAAGTCCACCTTCGGCTTGGTCTTTCTTTTCTAGTTCGCCTTTGGCCATCCTCGTTTTACCCTTTGTTTGAAAGTCCACCTTCGGCTTGGTCTTTCTTTTTCTAGGTCGCCTTCGGCCGTCCTCGTATTATCTTGGGTTTAAAACTCCACCTTCGGCTTGGTCTTTCTTTTCGAGTTCGCCTTTGACCATCCTCATGTTACCCTTTGATTGAAAGTCCAACTTTGGCTTGGTCTTTCTTTTTCGAGTTTGTCATCGGTCGTCCTCGTATTATCTAGGGTTTGAAAGCCCACCTTCGGCTTGGTATTTCTTTTCAAGTTCGCCTTCAGTCGTGCTCGCGTTACCCTTTATTTGAAAGCCTACCTTCGGCTTAGTCTTTCTTTTCGAGTTCGCCTTCGGCAGCCCTCATATTATTTTGTTATTTGAAAGTCCACCTTCGGCTTGGTCTTTCTTTTTAATTTCGCCTTCGGTCGTCCTCGTGTTACCCTTTGTTTGAAAGTCCACCTTCGGATTGGTCTTTCTTTTTCGTGTTCTCCTTCGGCCATCCTCGTATTATCTTTGGTTTGAAAGTCCACCTTCGGCTTGGTCTTTCTTTTCGAGTTCGCCTTCGGCCGTCCTCGTGTTACCCTTTGTTTGAAACTCCACCTTTGGCTTGGTCTTTCTTTTCGAGTTCGCCTTCGTCCGTCCTCGTATTATTTTGTTATTTGAAAGTCCACCTTCGGCTTGGTCTTTCTTTTTCGAGTTCGCCTTTGGTCGTCCTCATATTATCTTGGGTTTGAAAGTCCACCTTTGGCTTGGTCTTTCTTTTTCGAGTTCTCCTTCGGTCGTCCCCGTATTATCTTGGGTTTGAAAGTCCACATTCGACTTGATCTTTCTTTTCGAGTTCGCCTTCAACCGTCCTCGCGGTACCATTTGTTTGAAAGTCTACCTTCGACTTAGTCTTTCTTTTCGAGTTCGCCTTCCGCCGTCCTCGTATTATTTTGTTGTTTGAAAGTCCACCTTCGGCATGGTCTTTCTTTTCAATTTCGCCTTCGGCCGTCCTCGTGTTACCCTTTGTTTGAAAGTCCACCTTCGGCTTGGTCAATCTTTTTCGTATTCGCCTTCGGCCGTCCTCGTATTATCTTGGGTTTGAAACTCCACCTTTGGCTTGGTCTTTCTTTTCGAGTTCGCCTTCGGCCGTCCTCGTATTATTTTGTTATTTGAAAGTCCACCTTCGGCTTGGTCTTTCTTTTTCGAGTTCGCCTTTGGCCGTCCTCGTATTATCTTGGGTTTGAAAGTCCACCTTTGGCTTGGTCTTTCTTTTTCGAGTTTGCCTTCGGCCATCCTCGTATTATCTTGGGTTTGAAAGTCCACCTTCGGCTTAGTCTTTCTTTTCGAGTTCTCCTTCGGTCGTCCTCGTGTTACCCTTTGTTTGAAAGTCCACCTTCGGCTTGGTATTTCATTTTCGAGTTCTCCTTCGGCCGTTCTCATATTATCTTGGGTTTGAAATTCAACCTTCGGCTTGGTATTTCTTTTCGAGTTCGCCTTCGGCCGTCCTCGTGTTACCCTTTGTATGAAAGTACACCTTCGGCTTGGTCTTTCATTTTTGAGGTTGCCTTCAGCCGTCCTAGTATTATCTTGGGTTTGAAAGTCCACCTTCGGCTTGGTCTTTCTTTTCGAGTTCGCCTTTGGCCATCCTCGTGTTACCCTTTGTTTGAAAGTCCACCTTCGGCTTGGTATTTGTTTTTCTAGGTCGCCTTCGGCCGTCCTCGTATTATATTGGGTTTAAAACTCCACCTTCGGCTTGGTCTTTCTTTTCGAGTTCGCCTTTGACCATCCTCATGTTACCCTTTGATTGAAAGTCCACCTTCGGCTTGGTCTTTCTTTTTTGAGTTTTTCATCGGTCGTCCTCGTATTATCTAGGGTTTGAAAGCCCACCTTCGGCTTGGTATTTCTTTTCAAGTTCGCCTTCAGTCGTCCTCGCGTTACCCTTTATTTGAAAGCCTACCTTCGGCTTAGTCTTTCTTTTCGAGTTCGCCTTCGGCCGCCCTCGTATTATTTTGTTATTTGAAAGTCCACCTTCGGCTTGGTCTTTCTTTTTAATTTCGCCTTCGGCCGCCCTCGTGTTACCCTTTGTTTGAAAGTCCACCTTCGGATTGGTCTTTCTTTTTCGTGTTCTCCTTCGGCCGTCCTCGTATTATCTTTGGTTTGAAAGTCCACCTTCGGCTTGGTCTTTCTTTTCGAGTTCGCCTTCGGCCGTCCTCGTGTTACCCTTTGTTTGAAACTCCACCTTTGGCTTGGTCTTTCTTTTCGAGTTCGCCTTCGGTCGTCCTCGTATTATTTTGTTATTTGAAATTCCACCTTCGGCTTGGTCTTTCTTTTTCGAGTTCGCCTTTGGTCGTCCTCATATTATCTTGGTTTTGAAAGTCCACCTTTGGCTTGGTAGTTCTTTTTCGAGTTCTCCTTCGGTCGTCCCCGTATTATCTTGGGTTTGAAAGTCCACATTCGACTTGATCTTTCTTTTCGAGTTCGCCTTCAACCGTCCTCGCGGTACCATTTGTTTGAAAGTCTACCTTCGACTTAGTCTTTCTTTTCGAGTTCGCCTTCCGCCGTCCTCGTATAATTTTGTTGTTTGAAAGTCCACCTTCGGCATGGTCTTTCTTTTCAATTTCGCCTTCGGCCGTCCTCGTGTTACCCTTTGTTTGAAAGTCCACCTTCGGCTTGGTCATTCTTTTTCGTATTCGCCTTCGGCCGTCCTCGTATTATCTTGGGTTTGAAACTCCACCTTTGGCTTGGTCTTTTTTTTCGAGTTCGCCTTCGGCCGTCCTCGTATTATTTTGTTATTTGAAAGTCCACCTTCGGCTTGGTCTTTCTTTTTCGAGTTCGCCTTTGGTCGTCCTCGTATTATCTTGGGTTTGAAAGTCCACCTTTGGCTTGGTCTTTCTTTTTCGAGTTTGCCTTCGGCCATCCTCGTATTATCTTGGGTTTGAAAGTCCACCTTCGGCTTAGTCTTTCTTTTCGAGTTCTCCTTCGGTCGTCCTCGTGTTACCCTTTGTTTGAAAGTCCACCTTCGGCTTGGTATTTCATTTTCGAGTTCTCCTTCGGCCGTTCTCGTATTATCTTGGGTTTGAAATTCAACCTTCGGCTTGGTATTTCTTTTCGAGTTCGCCTTCGGCCGTCCTCGTGTTACCCTTTGTATGAAAGTACACCTTCGGCTTGGTCTTTCTTTTTTGAGGTTGCCTTCAGCCGTCCTAGTATTATCTTGGGTTTGAAAGTCCACCTTCGGCTTGGTCTTTCTTTTCGAGTTCGCCTTTGGCCATCCTCGTGTTACCCTTTGTTTGAAAGTCCACCTTCGGCTTGGTATTTCTTTTTCTAGGTCGCCTTCGGCCGTCCTCGTATTATATTGGGTTTAAAACTCCACCTTCGGCTTGGTCTTTCTTTTCGAGTTCGCCTTTGACCATCCTCATGTTACCCTTTGATTGAAAGTCCACCTTCGGCTTGGTCTTTCTTTTTTGAGTTTTTCATCGGTCGTCCTCGTATTATCTAGGGTTTGAAAGCCCACCTTCGGCTTGGTATTTCTTTTCAAGTTCGCCTTCAGTCGTCCTCGCGTTACCCTTTATTTGAAAGCCTACCTTCGGCTTAGTCTTTCTTTTCGAGTTCGCCTTCGGCCGCCCTCGTATTATTTTGTTATTTGAAAGTCCACCTTCGGCTTGGTCTTTCTTTTTAATTTCGCCTTCGGCCGTCCTCGTGTTACCGTTTGTTTGAAAGTCCACCTTCGGATTGGTCTTTCTTTTTCGTGTTCTCCTTCGGCCGTCCTCGTATTATCTTTGGTTTGAAAGTCCACCTTCGGCTTGGTCTTTCTTTTCGAGTTCGCCTTCGGCCGTCCTCGTGTTACCCTTTGTTTGAAACTCCACCTTTGGCTTGGTCTTTCTTTTCGAGTTCGCCTTCGGTCGTCCTCGTATTATTTTGTTATTTGAAATTCCACCTTCGGCTTGGTCTTTCTTTTTCGAGTTCGCCTTTGGTCGTCCTCATATTATCTTGGTTTTGAAAGTCCACCTTTGGCTTGGTAGTTCTTTTTCGAGTTCTCCTTCGGTCGTCCCCGTATTATCTTGGGTTTGAAAGTCCACATTCGACTTGATCTTTCTTTTCGAGTTCGCCTTCAACCGTCCTCGCGGTACCATTTGTTTGAAAGTCTACCTTCGACTTAGTCTTTCTTTTCGAGTTCGCCTTCCGCCGTCCTCGTATTATTTTGTTGTTTGAAAGTCCACCTTCGGCATGGTCTTTCTTTTCGATTTCGCCTTCGGCCGTCCTCGTGTTACCCTTTGTTTGAAAGTCCACCTTCGGCTTGGTCATTCTTTTTCGTGTTCGCCTTCGGCCGTCCTCGTATTATCTTGGGTTTGAAACTCCACCTTTGGTTTGGTCTTTCTTTTCGAGTTCGCCTTCGGCCGTCCTCGTATTATTTTGTTATTTGAAAGTCCACCTTCGGCTTGGTCTTTCTTTTTCGAGTTCGCCTTTGGTCGTCCTCGTATTATCTTGGGTTTGAAAGTCCACCTTTGGCTTGGTCTTTCTTTTTCGAGTTCGCCTTCGGCAATCCTCATATTATCTTGGGTTTGAAAGTCCACCTTCGGCTTAGTCTTTCTTTTCGAGTTCTCCTTCGGTCGTCCTCGTGTTACCCTTTGTTTGAAAGTCCACCTTCGGCTTGGTATTTCATTTTCGAGTTCTCCTTCGGCCGTTCTCGTATTATCTTGGGTTTGAAATTCAACCTTCGGCTTGGTATTTCTCTTCGAGTTCGGCTTCGGCCGTCCTCATGTTACCCTTTGTTTCAAAGTACACCTTCGGCTTGGTCTTTCTTTTTTGAGGTTGCCTTCAGCCGTCCTAGTATTATCTTGGGTTTGAAAGTCCACCTTCGGCTTGGTCTTTCTTTTCGAGTTCGCCTTTGGCCATCCTCGTGTTACCCTTTGTTTGAATGTCCACCTTCGGCTTGGTCTTTCTTTTTCTAGGTCGCCTTCGGCCGTCCTCGTATTATCTTGGGTTTGAAAGTCCACCTTCGGCTTGGTCTTTCTTTTCTAGTTCGCCTTTGACCATCCTCATGTTACCCTTTGATTGAAATTCCACCTTCGGCTTGGTCTTTCTTTTTCGAGTTTGCCTTCGGCCATCCTCGTATTATCTTGGGTTTGAAAGTCCACCTTCGGCTTAGTCTTTCTTTTCGAGTTCTCCTTCGGTCGTCCTCGTGTTACCCTTTGTTTGAAAGTCCACCTTCGGCTTGGTATTTCATTTTCGAGTTCTCCTTCGGCCGTTCTCATATTATCTTGGGTTTGAAATTCAACCTTCGGCTTGGTATTTCTTTTCGAGTTCGCCTTCGGCCGTCCTCGTGTTACCCTTTGTATGAAAGTACACCTTCGGCTTGGTCTTTCATTTTTGAGGTTGCCTTCAGCCGTCCTAGTATTATCTTGGGTTTGAAAGTCCACCTTCGGCTTGGTCTTTCTTTTCGAGTTCGCCTTTGGCCATCCTCGTGTTACCCTTTGTTTGAAAGTCCACCTTCGGCTTGGTATTTGTTTTTCTAGGTCGCCTTCGGCCGTCCTCGTATTATATTGGGTTTAAAACTCCACCTTCGGCTTGGTCTTTCTTTTCGAGTTCGCCTTTGACCATCCTCATGTTACCCTTTGATTGAAAGTCCACCTTCTGCTTGGTCTTTCTTTTTTGAGTTTTTCATCGGTCGTCCTCGTATTATCTAGGGTTTGAAAGCCCACCTTCGGCTTGGTATTTCTTTTCAAGTTCGCCTTCAGTCGTCCTCGCGTTACCCTTTATTTGAAAGCCTACCTTCGGCTTAGTCTTTCTTTTCGAGTTCGCCTTCGGCCGCCCTCGTATTATTTTGTTATTTGAAAGTCCACCTTCGGCTTGGTCTTTCTTTTTAATTTCGCCTTCGGCCGTCCTCGTGTTACCGTTTGTTTGAAAGTCCACCTTCGGATTGGTCTTTCTTTTTCGTGTTCTCCTTCGGCCGTCCTCGTATTATCTTTGGTTTGAAAGTCCACCTTCGGCTTGGTCTTTCTTTTCGAGTTCGCCTTCGGCCGTCCTCGTGTTACCCTTTGTTTGAAACTCCACCTTTGGCTTGGTCTTTCTTTTCGAGTTCGCCTTCGGTCGTCCTCGTATTATTTTGTTATTTGAAATTCCACCTTCGGCTTGGTCTTTCTTTTTCGAGTTCGCCTTTGGTCGTCCTCATATTATCTTGGTTTTGAAAGTCCACCTTTGGCTTGGTAGTTCTTTTTCGAGTTCTCCTTCGGTCGTCCCCGTATTATCTTGGGTTTGAAAGTCCACATTCGACTTGATCTTTCTTTTCGAGTTCGCCTTCAACCGTCCTCGCGGTACCATTTGTTTGAAAGTCTACCTTCGACTTAGTCTTTCTTTTCGAGTTCGCCTTCCGCCGTCCTCGTATAATTTTGTTGTTTGAAAGTCCACCTTCGGCATGGTCTTTCTTTTCAATTTCGCCTTCGGCCGTCCTCGTGTTACCCTTTGTTTGAAAGTCCACCTTCGGCTTGGTCATTCTTTTTCGTATTCGCCTTCGGCCGTCCTCGTATTATCTTGGGTTTGAAACTCCACCTTTGGCTTGGTCTTTTTTTTCGAGTTCGCCTTCGGCCGTCCTCGTATTATTTTGTTATTTGAAAGTCCACCTTCGGCTTGGTCTTTCTTTTTCGAGTTCGCCTTTGGTCGTCCTCGTATTATCTTGGGTTTGAAAGTCCACCTTTGGCTTGGTCTTTCTTTTTCGAGTTTGCCTTCGGCCATCCTCGTATTATCTTGGGTTTGAAAGTCCACCTTCGGCTTAGTCTTTCTTTTCGAGTTCTCCTTCGGTCGTCCTCGTGTTACCCTTTGTTTGAAAGTCCACCTTCGGCTTGGTATTTCATTTTCGAGTTCTCCTTCGGCCGTTCTCGTATTATCTTGGGTTTGAAATTCAACCTTCGGCTTGGTATTTCTTTTCGAGTTCGCCTTCGGCCGTCCTCGTGTTACCCTTTGTATGAAAGTACACCTTCGGCTTGGTCTTTCTTTTTTGAGGTTGCCTTCAGCCGTCCTAGTATTATCTTGGGTTTGAAAGTCCACCTTCGGCTTGGTCTTTCTTTTCGAGTTCGCCTTTGGCCATCCTCGTGTTACCCTTTGTTTGAAAGTCCACCTTCGGCTTGGTATTTCTTTTTCTAGGTCGCCTTCGGCCGTCCTCGTATTATATTGGGTTTAAAACTCCACCTTCGGCTTGGTCTTTCTTTTCGAGTTCGCCTTTGACCATCCTCATGTTACCCTTTGATTGAAAGTCCACCTTCGGCTTGGTCTTTCTTTTTTGAGTTTTTCATCGGTCGTCCTCGTATTATCTAGGGTTTGAAAGCCCACCTTCGGCTTGGTATTTCTTTTCAAGTTCGCCTTCAGTCGTCCTCGCGTTACCCTTTATTTGAAAGCCTACCTTCGGCTTAGTCTTTCTTTTCGAGTTCGCCTTCGGCCGCCCTCGTATTATTTTGTTATTTGAAAGTCCACCTTCGGCTTGGTCTTTCTTTTTAATTTCGCCTTCGGCCGTCCTCGTGTTACCGTTTGTTTGAAAGTCCACCTTCGGATTGGTCTTTCTTTTTCGTGTTCTCCTTCGGCCGTCCTCGTATTATCTTTGGTTTGAAAGTCCACCTTCGGCTTGGTCTTTCTTTTCGAGTTCGCCTTCGGCCGTCCTCGTGTTACCCTTTGTTTGAAACTCCACCTTTGGCTTGGTCTTTCTTTTCGAGTTCGCCTTCGGTCGTCCTCGTATTATTTTGTTATTTGAAATTCCACCTTCGGCTTGGTCTTTCTTTTTCGAGTTCGCCTTTGGTCGTCCTCATATTATCTTGGTTTTGAAAGTCCACCTTTGGCTTGGTAGTTCTTTTTCGAGTTCTCCTTCGGTCGTCCCCGTATTATCTTGGGTTTGAAAGTCCACATTCGACTTGATCTTTCTTTTCGAGTTCGCCTTCAACCGTCCTCGCGGTACCATTTGTTTGAAAGTCTACCTTCGACTTAGTCTTTCTTTTCGAGTTCGCCTTCCGCCGTCCTCGTATTATTTTGTTGTTTGAAAGTCCACCTTCGGCATGGTCTTTCTTTTCGATTTCGCCTTCGGCCGTCCTCGTGTTACCCTTTGTTTGAAAGTCCACCTTCGGCTTGGTCATTCTTTTTCGTGTTCGCCTTCGGCCGTCCTCGTATTATCTTGGGTTTGAAACTCCACCTTTGGTTTGGTCTTTCTTTTCGAGTTCGCCTTCGGCCGTCCTCGTATTATTTTGTTATTTGAAAGTCCACCTTCGGCTTGGTCTTTCTTTTTCGAGTTCGCCTTTGGTCGTCCTCGTATTATCTTGGGTTTGAAAGTCCACCTTTGGCTTGGTCTTTCTTTTTCGAGTTCGCCTTCGGCAATCCTCATATTATCTTGGGTTTGAAAGTCCACCTTCGGCTTAGTCTTTCTTTTCGAGTTCTCCTTCGGTCGTCCTCGTGTTACCCTTTGTTTGAAAGTCCACCTTCGGCTTGGTATTTCATTTTCGAGTTCTCCTTCGGCCGTTCTCGTATTATCTTGGGTTTGAAATTCAACCTTCGGCTTGGTATTTCTCTTCGAGTTCGGCTTCGGCCGTCCTCATGTTACCCTTTGTTTCAAAGTACACCTTCGGCTTGGTCTTTCTTTTTTGAGGTTGCCTTCAGCCATCCTAGTATTATCTTGGGTTTGAAAGTCCACCTTCGGCTTGGTCTTTCTTTTCGAGTTCGCCTTTGGCCATCCTCGTGTTACCCTTTGTTTGAATGTCCACCTTCGGCTTGGTCTTTCTTTTTCTAGGTCGCCTTCGGCCGTCCTCGTATTATCTTGGGTTTGAAAGTCCACCTTCGGCTTGGTCTTTCTTTTCTAGTTCGCCTTTGACCATCCTCATGTTACCCTTTGATTGAAAGTCCACCTTCGGCTTGGTCTTTCTTTTTTGAGTTTTTCATCGGTCGTCCTCGTATTATCTAGGGTTTGAAAGCCCACCTTCGGCTTGGTATTTCTTTTCAAGTTCGCCTTCAGTCGTCCTCGCGTTACCCTTTATTTGAAAGCCTACCTTCGGCTTAGTCTTTCTTTTCGAGTTCGCCTTCGGCCGCCCTCGTATTATTTTGTTATTTGAAAGTCCACCTTCGGCTTGGTCTTTCTTTTTAATTTCGCCTTCGGCCGTCCTCGTGTTACCCTTTGTTTGAAAGTCCACCTTCGGATTGGTCTTTCTTTTTCGTGTTCTCCTTCGGCCGTCCTCGTATTATCTTTGGTTTGAAAGTCCACCTTCGGCTTGGTCTTTCTTTTCGAGTTCGCCTTCGGCCGTCCTCGTGTTACCCTTTGTTTGAAACTCCACCTTTGGCTTGGTCTTTCTTTTCGAGTTCGCCTTCGGTCGTCCTCGTATTATTTTGTTATTTGAAATTCCACCTTCGGCTTGGTCTTTCTTTTTCGAGTTCGCCTTTGGTCGTCCTCATATTATCTTGGTTTTGAAAGTCCACCTTTGGCTTGGTAGTTCTTTTTCGAGTTCTCCTTCGGTCGTCCCCGTATTATCTTGGGTTTGAAAGTCCACATTCGACTTGATCTTTCTTTTCGAGTTCGCCTTCAACCGTCCTCGCGGTACCATTTGTTTGAAAGTCTACCTTCGACTTAGTCTTTCTTTTCGAGTTCGCCTTCCGCCGTCCTCGTATTATTTTGTTGTTTGAAAGTCCACCTTCGGCATGGTCTTTCTTTTCGATTTCGCCTTCGGCCGTCCTCGTGTTACCCTTTGTTTGAAAGTCCACCTTCGGCTTGGTCATTCTTTTTCGTGTTCGCCTTCGGCCGTCCTCGTATTATCTTGGGTTTGAAACTCCACCTTTGGTTTGGTCTTTCTTTTCGAGTTCGCCTTCGGCCGTCCTCGTATTATTTTGTTATTTGAAAGTCCACCTTCGGCTTGGTCTTTCTTTTTCGAGTTCGCCTTTGGTCGTCCTCGTATTATCTTGGGTTTGAAAGTCCACCTTTGGCTTGGTCTTTCTTTTTCGAGTTCGCCTTCGGCAATCCTCATATTATCTTGGGTTTGAAAGTCCACCTTCGGCTTAGTCTTTCTTTTCGAGTTCTCCTTCGGTCGTCCTCGTGTTACCCTTTGTTTGAAAGTCCACCTTCGGCTTGGTATTTCATTTTCGAGTTCTCCTTCGGCCGTTCTCGTATTATCTTGGGTTTGAAATTCAACCTTCGGCTTGGTATTTCTCTTCGAGTTCGGCTTCGGCCGTCCTCATGTTACCCTTTGTTTCAAAGTACACCTTCGGCTTGGTCTTTCTTTTTTGAGGTTGCCTTCAGCCGTCCTAGTATTATCTTGGGTTTGAAAGTCCACCTTCGGCTTGGTCTTTCTTTTCGAGTTCGCCTTTGGCCATCCTCGTGTTACCCTTTGTTTGAATGTCCACCTTCGGCTTGGTCTTTCTTTTTCTAGGTCGCCTTCGGCCGTCCTCGTATTATCTTGGGTTTGAAAGTCCACCTTCGGCTTGGTCTTTCTTTTCTAGTTCGCCTTTGGCCATCCTCGTGTTACCCTTTGTTTGAAAGTCCACCTTCGGCTTGGTCTTTCTTTTTCTAGGTCGCCTTCGGCCGTCCTCGTATTATCATGGGTTTAAAACTCCACCTTCGGCTTAGTCTTTCTTTTCGATTTCGCCTTTGACCATCCTCATGTTACCCTTTGATTGAAAGTCCACCTTTGGCTTGGTCTTTCTTTTTCGAGTTTGTCATCGGTCGTCCTCGTATTATCTAGGGTTTGAAAGCCCACCTTCGGCTTGGTATTTCTTTTCAAGTTCGCCTTCAGTCGTCCTCGCGTTACCCTTTATTTGAAAGCCTACCTTCGGCTTAGTCTTTCTTTTCGAGTTCGCCTTCGGCAGCCCTCATATTATTTTGTTGTTTGAAAGTCCACCTTCGGCATGGTCTTTCTTTTCGATTTCGCCTTCGGCCGTCCTCGTGTTACCCTTTGTTTGAAAGTCCACCTTCGGCTTGGTCATTCTTTTTCGTGTTCGCCTTCGGCCGTCCTCGTATTATCTTGGGTTTGAAACTCCACCTTTGGTTTGGTCTTTCTTTTCGAGTTCGCCTTCGGCCGTCCTCGTATTATTTTGTTATTTGAAAGTCCACCTTCGGCTTGGTCTTTCTTTTTCGAGTTCGCCTTTGGTCGTCCTCGTATTATCTTGGGTTTGAAAGTCCACCTTTGGCTTGGTCTTTCTTTTTCGAGTTCGCCTTCGGCAATCCTCATATTATCTTGGGTTTGAAAGTCCACCTTCGGCTTAGTCTTTCTTTTCGAGTTCTCCTTCGGTCGTCCTCGTGTTACCCTTTGTTTGAAAGTCCACCTTCGGCTTGGTATTTCATTTTCGAGTTCTCCTTCGGCCGTTCTCGTATTATCTTGGGTTTGAAATTCAACCTTCGGCTTGGTATTTCTCTTCGAGCTCGGCTTCGGTCGTCCTCATGTTACCCTTTGTTTCAAAGTACACCTTCGGCTTGGTCTTTCTTTTTTGAGGTTGCCTTCAGCCGTCCTAGTATTATCTTGGGTTTGAAAGTCCACCTTCGGCTTGGTCTTTCTTTTCGAGTTCGCCTTTGGCCATCCTCGTGTTACCCTTTGTTTGAATGTCCACCTTCGGCTTGGTCTTTCTTTTTCTAGGTCGCCTTCGGCCGTCCTCGTATTATCTTGGGTTTGAAAGTCCACCTTCGGCTTGGTCTTTCTTTTCTAGTTCGCCTTTGGCCATCCTCGTGTTACCCTTTGTTTGAAAGTCCACCTTCGGCTTGGTCTTTCTTTTTCTAGGTCGCCTTCGGCCGTCCTCGTATTATCATGGGTTTAAAACTCCACCTTCGGCTTAGTCTTTCTTTTCGATTTCGCCTTTGACCATCCTCATGTTACCCTTTGATTGAAAGTCCACCTTTGGCTTGGTCTTTCTTTTTCGAGTTTGTCATCGGTCGTCCTCGTATTATCTAGGGTTTGAAAGCCCACCTTCGGCTTGGTATTTCTTTTCAAGTTCGCCTTCAGTCGTCCTCGCGTTACCCTTTATTTGAAAGCCTACCTTCGGCTTAGTCTTTCTTTTCGAGTTCGCCTTCGGCAACCCTCATATTATTTTGTTATTTGAAAGTCCACCTTCGGCTTGGTCTTTCTTTTTAATTTCGCCTTCGGCCGTCCTCGTGTTACCCTTTGTTTGAAAGTCCACCTTCGGATTGGTCTTTCTTTTTCGTGTTCTCCTTCGGCCGTCCTCGTATTATCTTTGGTTTGAAAGTCCACCTTCGGCTTGGTCTTTCTTTTCGAGTTCGCCTTCGGCCGTCCTCGTGTTACCCATTGTTTGAAACTCCACCTTTGGCTTGGTCTTTCTTTTCGAGTTCGCCTTCGTCCGTCCTCGTATTATTTTGTTATTTAAAAGTCCACCTTCGGCTTGGTCTTTCTTTTTCGAGTTCGCCTTTGGTCGTCCTCATATTATCTTGGGTTTGAAAGTCCACCTTTGGCTTGGTCTTTCTTTTTCGAGTTCTCCTTCGGTCGTCCCTGTATTATCTTGGGTTTGAAAGTCCACATTCGACTTGATCTTTCTTTTCGAGTTCGCCTTCAACCGTCCTCGCGGTACCATTTGTTTGAAAGTCTACCTTCGACTTAGTCTTTCTTTTCGAGTTCGCCTTTCGCCGTCCTCGTATTATTTTGTTGTTTGAAAGTCCACCTTCGGCATGGTCTTTCTTTTCAATTTCGCCTTCGGCCGTCCTCGTGTTACCCTTTGTTTGAAAGTCCACCTTCGGCTTGGTCATTCTTTTTCGTGTTCGCCTTCGGCCGTCCTCGTATTATCTTGGGTTTGAAACTCCACCTTTGGCTTGGTCTTTCTTTTCGAGTTCGCCTTAGGCCATCCTCGTATTATTTTGTTATTTGAAAGTCCACCTTCGGCTTGGTCTTTCTTTTTCGAGTTCGCCTTTGGTCGTCCTCGTATTATCTTGGGTTTGAAAGTCCACCTTTGGCTTGGTCCTTCTTTTTCGAGTTTGCCTTCGGCCATCCTCGTATTATCTTGGGTTTGAAAGTCCACCTTCGACTTAGTCTTTCTTTTCGAGTTCTCCTTCGGTCGTCCTCGTGTTACCCTTTGTTTGAAAGTCCACCTTCGGCTTGGTATTTCATTTTCGAGTTCTCCTTCGGCCGTTCTCGTATTATCTTGGGTTTGAAATTCAACCTTCGGCTTGGTATTTCTTTTCGAGTTCGCCTTCGGCCGTCCTCGTGTTACCCTTTGTATGAAAGTACACCTTCGGCTTGGTCTTTCTTTTTTGAGGTTGCCTTCAGCCGTCCTAGTATTATCTTGGGTTTGAAAGTCCACCTTCGGCTTGGTCTTTCTTTTCGAGTTCGCCTTTGGCCATCCTCGTGTTACCCTTTGTTTGAAAGTCCACCTTCGGCTTGGTCTTTCTTTTTCTAGGTCGCCTTCGGCCGTCCTCGTATTATCTTGGGTTTGAAAGTCCACCTTCGGCTTGGTCTTTCTTTTCTAGTTCGCCTTTGGCCATCCTCGTGTTACCCTTTGTTTGAAAGTCCACCTTCGGCTTGGTCTTTCTTTTTCTAGGTCGCCTTCGGCCGTCCTCGTATTATCTTGGGTTTAAAACTCCACCTTCGGCTTGGTCTTTCTTTTCGATTTCGCCTTTGACCATCCTCATGTTACCCTTTGATTGAAAGTCCACCTTCGGCTTGGTCTTTCTTTTTCGAGTTTGTCATCGGTCGTCCTCGTATTATCTAGGGTTTGAAAGACCACCTTCGGCTTGGTATTTCTTTTCAAGTTCGCCTTCAGTCGTCCTCGCGTTACCCTTTATTTGAAAGCCTACCTTCGGCTTAGTCTTTCTTTTCGAGTTCGCCTTCGGCCGCCCTCGTATTATTTTGTTGTTTGAAAGTCCACCTTCGGCATGGTCTTTCTTTTCAATTTCGCCTTCGGCCGTCCTCGTGTTACCCTTTGTTTGAAAGTCCACCTTCGGCTTGGTCATTCTTTTTCGTGTTCGCCTTCGGCCGTCCTCGTATTATCTTGGGTTTGAAACTCCACCTTTGGCTTGGTCTTTCTTTTCGAGTTCGCCTTAGGCCGTCCTCGTATTATTTTGTTATTTGAAAGTCCACCTTCGGCTTGGTCTTTCTTTTTCGAGTTCGCCTTTGGTCGTCCTCGTATTATCTTGGGTTTGAAAGTCCACCTTTGGCTTGGTCTTTCTTTTTCGAGTTTGCCTTCGGCCATCCTCGTATTATCTTGGGTTTGAAAGTCCACCTTCGACTTAGTCTTTCTTTTCGAGTTCTCCTTCGGTCGTCCTCGTGTTACCCTTTGTTTGAAAGTCCACCTTCGGCTTGGTATTTCATTTTCGAGTTCTCCTTCGGCCGTTCTCGTATTATCTTGGGTTTGAAATTCAACCTTCGGCTTGGTATTTCTTTTCGAGTTCGGCTTTGGCCGTCCTCGTGTTACCCTTTGTATGAAAGTACACCTTCGGCTTGGTCTTTCTTTTTTGAGGTTGCCTTCAGCCGTCCTAGTATTATCTTGGGTTTGAAAGTCCACCTTCGGCTTGGTCTTTCTTTTCGAGTTCGCCTTTGGCCATCCTCGTGTTACCCTTTGTTTGAATGTCCACCTTCGGCTTGGTCTTTCCTTTTCTAGGTCGCCTTCGGCCGTCCTCGTATTATCTTGGGTTTGAAAGTCCACCTTCGGCTTGGTCTTTCTTTTCTAGTTCACCTTTGGCCATCCTCGTGTTACCCTTTGTTTGAAAGTCCACCTTCGGCTTGGTCTTTCTTTTTCTAGGTCGCCTTCGGCCGTCCTCGTATTATCTTGGGTTTAAAACTCCACCTTCGGCTTGGTCTTTCTTTTCGAGTTCGCCTTTGACCATCCTCATGTTACCCTTTGATTGAAAGTCCACCTTCGGCTTGGTCTTTCTTTTTCGAGTTTGTCATCGGTCGTCCTCGTATTATCTAGGGTTTGAAAGCCCACATTCGGCTTGGTATTTCTTTTCAAGTTCGCCTTCAGTTGTCCTCGCGTTACCCTTTATTTGAAAGCCTACCTTCGGCTTAGTCTTTCTTTTCGAGTTCGCCTTCGGCCGCCCTCGTATTATTTTGTTATTTGAAAGTCCACCTTCGGCTTGGTCTTTCTTTTTAATTTCGCCTTCGGCCGTCCTCGTGTTACCCTTTGTTTGAAAGTCCACCTTCGGATTGGTTTTTCTTTTTCGTGTTCTCCTTCGGCCGTCCTCGTATTATCTTTGGTTTGAAAGTCCACCTTCGGCTTGGTCTTTCTTTTCGAGTTCGCCTTCGGCCGTCCTCGTGTTACCCTTTGTTTGAAACTCCACCTTTGGCTTGGTCTTTCTTTTCGAGTTTGCCTTCGGTCGTCCTCGTATTATTTTGTTATTTGAAAGTCTACCTTCGGCTTGGTCTTTCTTTTTCGAGTTCGCCTTTGGTCGTCCTCATATTATCTTGGGTTTGAAAGTCCACCTTTGGCTTGGTCTTTCTTTTTCGAGTTCTCCTTCGGTCGTCCCCGTATTATCTTGTGTTTGAAAGTCCACATTCGACTTGATCTTTCTTTTCGAGTTCGCCTTCAACCGTCCTCGCGGTACCATTTGTTTGAAAGTCTACCTTCGACTTAGTCTTTCTTTTCGAGTTCTCCTTCCGCCGTCCTCGTATTATTTTGTTGTTTAAAAGTCCACCTTCGGCATGGTCTTTCTTTTCGATTTCGCCTTCGGCCGTCCTCGTGTTACCCTTTGTTTGAAAGTCCACCTTCGGCTTGGTCATTCTTTTTCGTGTTCGCCTTCGGCCGTCCTCGTATTATCTTGGGTTTGAAACTCCACCTTTGGCTTGGTCTTTCTTTTCGAGTTCGCCTTCGGCCGTCCTCGTATTATTTTGTTA
Source organism: Lathyrus tuberosus (assembly GCA_022829125.1). Lineage (NCBI taxonomy): Eukaryota > Viridiplantae > Streptophyta > Magnoliopsida > Fabales > Fabaceae > Lathyrus > Lathyrus tuberosus. The sequence continues at coordinate 3,854,825 of JALAZF010000438.1, forward strand.
TTTGAAAGTCCACCTTCGGCTTGGTCTTTCTTTTTCGAGTTCGCCTTTGGTCGTCCTCGTATTATCTTGGGTTTGAAAGTCCACCTTTGGCTTGGTCTTTCTTTTTCGAGTTCGCCTTCGGCCATCCTCGTATTATCTTGGGTTTGAAAGTCCACCTTCGGCTTAGTCTTTCTTTTCGAGTTCTCCTTCGGTCGTCCTCGTGTTACCCTTTGTTTGAAAGTCCACCTTCGGCTTGGTATTTCATTTTCGAGTTCTCCTTCGGCCGTTCTCGTATTATCTTGGGTTTGAAATTCAACCTTCGGCTTAGTATTTCTTTTCGAGTTCTCCTTCGGCCGTCCTCGTGTTACCCTTTGTTTCAAAGTACACCTTCGGCTTGGTCTTTCTTTTTTGAGGTTGCCTTCAGCCGTCCTAGTATTATCTTGGGTTTGAAATTCCACCTTCGGCTTGGTCTTTCTTTTCGAGTTCGCCTTTGGCCATCCTCGTGTTACCCTTTGTTTGAATGTCCACCTTCGGCTTGGTCTTTCTTTTTCTAGGTCGCCTTCGGCCGTCCTCGTATTATCTTGGGTTTGAAAGTCCACCTTCGTCTTGGTCTTTCTTTTCTAGTTCGCCTTTGGCCATCCTCGTGTTACCCTTTGTTTGAAAGTCCACCTTCGGCTTGGTCTTTCGTTTTCTAGGTCGCCTTCGGCCGTCCTCATATTATCTTGGGTTTAAAACTCCACCTTCGGCTTGGTCTTTCTTTTCGAGTTCGCCTTTGACCATCCTCATGTTACCCTTTGATTGAAAGTCCACCTTCGGCTTGGTCTTTCTTTTTCGAGTTTGTCATCGGTCGTCCTGGTATTATCTAGGGTTTGAAAGCCCACCTTCGGCTTGGTATTTCTTTTCAAGTTCGCCTTCAGTCGTCCTCGCATTACCCTTTATTTGAAAGGCTACCTTCGGCTTAGTCTTTCTTTTCGAGTTCGCCTTCGGCCGCCCTCATATTATTTTGTTATTTGAAAGTCCACCTTCGGCTTGGTCTTTCTTTTTAATTTCGCCTTCGGCCGTCCTCGTGTTACCCTTTGTTTGAAAGTCCACCTTCGGATTGGTCTTTCTTTTTCGTGTTCTCCTTCGGCCGTCCTCGTATTATCTTTGTTTTGAAAGTCCACCTTCGGCTTGGTCTTTCTTTCCGAGTTCGCCTTCGGCCGTCCTCGTGTTACCCTTTGTTTGAAACTTCACCTTTGGCTTGGTCTTTCTTTTCGAGTTCGCCTTCGGTCGTCCTCGTATTATTTTGTTATTTGAAAGTCCACCTTCGGCTTGGTCTTTCTTTTTCGAGTTCGCCTTTGGTCGTCCTCATATTATCTTGGGTTTGAAAGTCCACCTTTGGCTTGGTCTTTCTTTTTCGAGTTCTCCTTCGGTCGTCCCCGTATTATCTTGGGTTTGAAAGTCCACATTCGACTTGATCTTTCTTTTCGAGTTCGCCTTCAACCGTCCTCGCGGTACCATTTGTTTGAAAGTCTACCTTCCACTTAGTCTTTCTTTTCGAGTTCGCCTTCCGCCGTCCTCGTATTATTTTGTTGTTTGAAAGTCCACCTTCGGCATGGTCTTTCTTTTCAATTTCGCCTTCGGCCGTCCTCGTGTTACCCTTTGTTTGAAAGTCCACCTTCGGCTTGGTCATTCTTTTTCGTGTTCGCCTTCGGCCGTCCTCGTATTATCTTGGGTTTGAAACTCCACCTTTGGCTTGGTCTTTCTTTTCGAGTTCGCCTTCGGCCGTCCTCGTATTATTTTGTTATTTGAAAGTCCACGTTCGGCTTGGTCTTTCTTTTTCGAGTTCGCCTTTGGTCGTCCTCGTATTATCTTGGGTTTGAAAGTCCACCTTCGGCTTAGTCTTTCTTTTCGAGTTCTCCTTCGGTCGTCCTCGTGTTACCCTTTGTTTGAAAGTCCACCTTCGGCTTGGTATTTCATTTTCGAGTTCTCCTTCGGCCGTTCTCGTATTATCTTGGGTTTGAAATTCAACCTTCGGCTTGGTATTTCTTTTCGAGTTCGCCTTCGGCCGTCCTCGTGTTACCCTTTGTTTCAAAGTACACCTTCGGCTTGGTCTTTCTTTTTTGAGGTTGCCTTCAGCCGTCCTAGTATTATCTTGGGTTTGAAAGTCCACCTTCGGCTTGGTCTTTCTTTTCGAGTTCGCCTTTGGCCATCCTCGTGTTACCCTTTGTTTGAATGTCCACCTTCGGCTTAGTCTTTCTTTTTCTAGGTCGCCTTCGGCCGTCCTCGTATTATCTTGGGTTTGAAAGTCCACCTTCGGCTTGGTCTTTCTTTTCTAGTTCGCCTTTGGCCATCCTCGTGTTACCCTTTGTTTGAAAGTCCACCTTCGGCTTGGTCTTTCTTTTTCTAGGTCGCCTTCGGCCGTCCTCGTATTATCTTGGGTTTAAAACTCCACCTTCGGCTTGGTCTTTCTTTTCGAGTTCGCCTTTGACCACCCTCATGTTACCCTTTGATTGAAAGTCCACCTTCGGCTTGGTCTTTCTTTTCGAGTTCGCCTTCGGCCGTCCTCGTGTTACCCTTTGTTTGAAACTCCACCTTTGGCTTGGTCTTTCTTTTCGAGTTCGCCTTCGGTCGTCCTCGTATTATTTTGTTATTTGAAAGTCCACCTTCGGCTTGGTCTTTCTTTTCGAGTTCGCCTTCGGCCGTCCTCGTATTATTTTGTTATTTGAAAGTCCACCTTCGGCTTGGTCTTTCTTTTTCGAGTTCGCCTTTGGTCGTCCTCGTATTATCTTGGGTTTGAAAGTCCACCTTTGGCTTGGTCTTTCTTTTTCGAGTTCGCCTTCGGCCATCCTCGTATTATCTTGGGTTTGAAAGTCCACCTTCGGCTTAGTCTTTCTTTTCGAGTTCTCCTTCGGTCGTCCTCGTGTTACCCTTTGTTTGAAAGTCCACCTTCGGCTTGGTATTTCATTTTCGAGTTCTCCTTCGGCCGTTCTCGTATTATCTTGGGTTTGAAATTCAACCTTCGGCTTGGTATTTCTTTTTGAGTTCGCCTTCGGCCGTCCTCGTGTTACCCTTTGTTTCAAAGTACACCTTCGGCTTGGTCTTTCTTTTTTGAGGTTGCCTTCAGCCGTCCTAGTATTATCTTGGGTTTGAAAGTCCACCTTCGGCTTGGTCTTTCTTTTCGAGTTCGCCTTTGGCCATCCTCGTGTTACCCTTTGTTTGAATGTCCACCTTCGGCTTGGTCTTTCTTTTTCTAGGTCGCCTTCGGCCGTCCTCGTATTATCTTGGGTTTGAAAGTCCACCTTCGGCTTGGTCTTTCTTTTCTAGTTCGCCTTTGGCCATCCTCGTGTTACCCTTTGTTTGAAAGTCCACCTTCGGCTTGGTCTTTCTTTTTCTAGGTCGCCTTCGGCCGTCCTCATATTATCTTGGGTTTAAAACTCCACCTTCGGCTTGGTCTTTCTTTTCGAGTTCGCCTTTGACCATCCTCATGTTACCCTTTGATTGAAAGTCCACCTTCGGCTTGGTCTTTCTTTTTCGAGTTTGTCATCGGTCGTCCTCGTATTATCTAGGGTTTGAAAGCCCACCTTCGGCTTGGTATTTCTTTTCAAGTTCGCCTTCAGTCGTCCTCGCATTACCCTTTATTTGAAAGGCTACCTTCGGCTTAGTCTTTCTTTTCGAGTTCGCCTTCGGCCGCCCTCATATTATTTTGTTATTTGAAAGTCCACCTTCGGCTTGGTCTTTCTTTTTAATTTCGCCTTCGGCCGTCCTCGTGTTACCCTTTGTTTGAAAGTCCACCTTCGGATTGGTCTTTCTTTTTCGTGTTCTCCTTCGGCCGTCCTCGTATTATCTTTGTTTTGAAAGTCCACCTTCGGCTTGGTCTTTCTTTCCGAGTTCGCCTTCGGCCGTCCTCGTGTTACCCTTTGTTTGAAACTTCACCTTTGGCTTGGTCTTTCTTTTCGAGTTCGCCTTCGGTCGTCCTCGTATTATTTTGTTATTTGAAAGTCCACCTTCGGCTTGGTCTTTCTTTTTCGAGTTCGCCTTTGGTCGTCCTCATATTATCTTGGGTTTGAAAGTCCACCTTTGGCTTGGTCTTTCTTTTTCGAGTTCTCCTTCGGTCGTCCCCGTATTATCTTGGGTTTGAAAGTCCACATTCGACTTGATCTTTCTTTTCGAGTTCGCCTTCAACCGTCCTCGCGGTACCATTTGTTTGAAAGTCTACCTTCGACTTAGTCTTTCTTTTCGAGTTCGCCTTCCGCCGTCCTCGTATTATTTTGTTGTTTGAAAGTCCACCTTCGGCATGGTCTTTCTTTTCAATTTCGCCTTCGGCCGTCCTCGTGTTACCCTTTGTTTGAAAGTCCACCTTCGGCTTGGTCATTCTTTTTCGTGTTCGCCTTCGGCCGTCCTCGTATTATCTTGGGTTTGAAACTCCACCTTTGGCTTGGTCTTTCTTTTCGAGTTCGCCTTCGGCCGTCCTCGTATTATTTTGTTATTTGAAAGTCCACCTTCGGCTTGGTCTTTCTTTTTCGAGTTCGCCTTTGGTCGTCCTCGTATTATCTTGGGTTTGAAAGTCCACCTTCGGCTTAGTCTTTCTTTTCGAGTTCTCCTTCGGTCGTCCTCGTGTTACCCTTTGTTTGAAAGTCCACCTTCGGCTTGGTATTTCATTTTCGAGTTCTCCTTCGGCCGTTCTCGTATTATCTTGGGTTTGAAATTCAACCTTCGGCTTGGTATTTCTTTTTGAGTTCGCCTTCGGCCGTCCTCGTGTTACCCTTTGTTTCAAAGTACACCTTCGGCTTGGTCTTTCTTTTTTGAGGTTGCCTTCAGCCGTCCTAGTATTATCTTGGGTTTGAAAGTCCACCTTCGGCTTGGTCTTTCTTTTCGAGTTCGCCTTTGGCCATCCTCGTGTTACCCTTTGTTTGAATGTCCACCTTCGGCTTGGTCTTTCTTTTTCTAGGTCGCCTTCGGCCGTCCTCGTATTATCTTGGGTTTGAAAGTCCACCTTCGGCTTGGTCTTTCTTTTCTAGTTCGCCTTTGGCCATCCTCGTGTTACCCTTTGTTTGAAAGTCCACCTTCGGCTTGGTCTTTCTTTTTCTAGGTCGCCTTCGGCCGTCCTCATATTATCTTGGGTTTAAAACTCCACCTTCGGCTTGGTCTTTCTTTTCGAGTTCGCCTTTGACCATCCTCATGTTACCCTTTGATTGAAAGTCCACCTTCGGCTTGGTCTTTCTTTTTCGAGTTTGTCATCGGTCGTCCTCGTATTATCTAGGGTTTGAAAGCCCACCTTCGGCTTGGTATTTCTTTTCAAGTTCGCCTTCAGTCGTCCTCGCATTACGCTTTATTTGAAAGGCTACCTTCGGCTTAGTCTTTCTTTTCGAGTTCGCCTTCGGCCGCCCTCATATTATTTTGTTATTTGAAAGTCCACCTTCGGCTTGGTCTTTCTTTTTAATTTCGCCTTCGGCCGTCCTCGTGTTACCCTTTGTTTGAAAGTCCACCTTCGGATTGGTCTTTCTTTTTCGTGTTCTCCTTCGGCCGTCCTCGTATTATCTTTGTTTTGAAAGTCCACCTTCGGCTTGGTCTTTCTTTCCGAGTTCGCCTTCGGCCGTCCTCGTGTTACCCTTTGTTTGAAACTTCACCTTTGGCTTGGTCTTTCTTTTCGAGTTCGCCTTCGGTCGTCCTCGTATTATTTTGTTATTTGAAAGTCCACCTTCGGCTTGGTCTTTCTTTTTCGAGTTCGCCTTTGGTCGTCCTCATATTATCTTGGGTTTGAAAGTCCACCTTTGGCTTGGTCTTTCTTTTTCGAGTTCTCCTTCGGTCGTCCCCGTATTATCTTGGGTTTGAAAGTCCACATTCGACTTGATCTTTCTTTTCGAGTTCGCCTTCAACCGTCCTCGCGGTACCATTTGTTTGAAAGTCTACCTTCCACTTAGTCTTTCTTTTCGAGTTCGCCTTCCGCCGTCCTCGTATTATTTTGTTGTTTGAAAGTCCACCTTCGGCATGGTCTTTCTTTTCAATTTCGCCTTCGGCCGTCCTCGTGTTACCCTTTGTTTGAAAGTCCACCTTCGGCTTGGTCATTCTTTTTCGTGTTCGCCTTCGGCCGTCCTCGTATTATCTTGGGTTTGAAACTCCACCTTTGGCTTGGTCTTTCTTTTCGAGTTCGCCTTCGGCCGTCCTCGTATTATTTTGTTATTTGAAAGTCCACGTTCGGCTTGGTCTTTCTTTTTCGAGTTCGCCTTTGGTCGTCCTCGTATTATCTTGGGTTTGAAAGTCCACCTTCGGCTTAGTCTTTCTTTTCGAGTTCTCCTTCGGTCGTCCTCGTGTTACCCTTTGTTTGAAAGTCCACCTTCGGCTTGGTATTTCATTTTCGAGTTCTCCTTCGGCCGTTCTCGTATTATCTTGGGTTTGAAATTCAACCTTCGGCTTGGTATTTCTTTTCGAGTTCGCCTTCGGCCGTCCTCGTGTTACCCTTTGTTTCAAAGTACACCTTCGGCTTGGTCTTTCTTTTTTGAGGTTGCCTTCAGCCGTCCTAGTATTATCTTGGGTTTGAAAGTCCACCTTCGGCTTGGTCTTTCTTTTCGAGTTCGCCTTTGGCCATCCTCGTGTTACCCTTTGTTTGAATGTCCACCTTCGGCTTAGTCTTTCTTTTTCTAGGTCGCCTTCGGCCGTCCTCGTATTATCTTGGGTTTGAAAGTCCACCTTCGGCTTGGTCTTTCTTTTCTAGTTCGCCTTTGGCCATCCTCGTGTTACCCTTTGTTTGAAAGTCCACCTTCGGCTTGGTCTTTCTTTTTCTAGGTCGCCTTCGGCCGTCCTCGTATTATCTTGGGTTTAAAACTCCACCTTCGGCTTGGTCTTTCTTTTCGAGTTCGCCTTTGACCACCCTCATGTTACCCTTTGATTGAAAGTCCACCTTCGGCTTGGTCTTTCTTTTCGAGTTCGCCTTCGGCCGTCCTCGTGTTACCCTTTGTTTGAAACTCCACCTTTGGCTTGGTCTTTCTTTTCGAGTTCGCCTTCGGTCGTCCTCGTATTATTTTGTTATTTGAAAGTCCACCTTCGGCTTGGTCTTTCTTTTCGAGTTCGCCTTCGGCCGTCCTCGTATTATTTTGTTATTTGAAAGTCCACCTTCGGCTTGGTCTTTCTTTTTCGAGTTCGCCTTTGGTCGTCCTCGTATTATCTTGGGTTTGAAAGTCCACCTTTGGCTTGGTCTTTCTTTTTCGAGTTCGCCTTCGGCCATCCTCGTATTATCTTGGGTTTGAAAGTCCACCTTCGGCTTAGTCTTTCTTTTCGAGTTCTCCTTCGGTCGTCCTCGTGTTACCCTTTGTTTGAAAGTCCACCTTCGGCTTGGTATTTCATTTTCGAGTTCTCCTTCGGCCGTTCTCGTATTATCTTGGGTTTGAAATTCAACCTTCGGCTTGGTATTTCTTTTTGAGTTCGCCTTCGGCCGTCCTCGTGTTACCCTTTGTTTCAAAGTACACCTTCGGCTTGGTCTTTCTTTTTTGAGGTTGCCTTCAGCCGTCCTAGTATTATCTTGGGTTTGAAAGTCCACCTTCGGCTTGGTCTTTCTTTTCGAGTTCGCCTTTGGCCATCCTCGTGTTACCCTTTGTTTGAATGTCCACCTTCGGCTTGGTCTTTCTTTTTCTAGGTCGCCTTCGGCCGTCCTCGTATTATCTTGGGTTTGAAAGTCCACCTTCGGCTTGGTCTTTCTTTTCTAGTTCGCCTTTGGCCATCCTCGTGTTACCCTTTGTTTGAAAGTCCACCTTCGGCTTGGTCTTTCTTTTTCTAGGTCGCCTTCGGCCGTCCTCATATTATCTTGGGTTTAAAACTCCACCTTCGGCTTGGTCTTTCTTTTCGAGTTCGCCTTTGACCATCCTCATGTTACCCTTTGATTGAAAGTCCACCTTCGGCTTGGTCTTTCTTTTTCGAGTTTGTCATCGGTCGTCCTCGTATTATCTAGGGTTTGAAAGCCCACCTTCGGCTTGGTATTTCTTTTCAAGTTCGCCTTCAGTCGTCCTCGCATTACCCTTTATTTGAAAGGCTACCTTCGGCTTAGTCTTTCTTTTCGAGTTCGCCTTCGGCCGCCCTCATATTATTTTGTTATTTGAAAGTCCACCTTCGGCTTGGTCTTTCTTTTTAATTTCGCCTTCGGCCGTCCTCGTGTTACCCTTTGTTTGAAAGTCCACCTTCGGATTGGTCTTTCTTTTTCGTGTTCTCCTTCGGCCGTCCTCGTATTATCTTTGTTTTGAAAGTCCACCTTCGGCTTGGTCTTTCTTTCCGAGTTCGCCTTCGGCCGTCCTCGTGTTACCCTTTGTTTGAAACTTCACCTTTGGCTTGGTCTTTCTTTTCGAGTTCGCCTTCGGTCGTCCTCGTATTATTTTGTTATTTGAAAGTCCACCTTCGGCTTGGTCTTTCTTTTTCGAGTTCGCCTTTGGTCGTCCTCATATTATCTTGGGTTTGAAAGTCCACCTTTGGCTTGGTCTTTCTTTTTCGAGTTCTCCTTCGGTCGTCCCCGTATTATCTTGGGTTTGAAAGTCCACATTCGACTTGATCTTTCTTTTCGAGTTCGCCTTCAACCGTCCGCGCGGTACCATTTGTTTGAAAGTCTACCTTCGACTTAGTCTTTCTTTTCGAGTTCGCCTTCCGCCGTCCTCGTATTATTTTGTTGTTTGAAAGTCCACCTTCGGCATGGTCTTTCTTTTCAATTTCGCCTTCGGCCGTCCTCGTGTTACCCTTTGTTTGAAAGTCCACCTTCGGCTTGGTCATTCTTTTTCGTGTTCGCCTTCGGCCGTCCTCGTATTATCTTGGGTTTGAAACTCCACCTTTGGCTTGGTCTTTCTTTTCGAGTTCGCCTTCGGCCGTCCTCGTATTATTTTGTTATTTGAAAGTCCACCTTCGGCTTGGTCTTTCTTTTTCGAGTTCGCCTTTGGTCGTCCTCGTATTATCTTGGGTTTGAAAGTCCACCTTCGGCTTAGTCTTTCTTTTCGAGTTCTCCTTCGGTCGTCCTCGTGTTACCCTTTGTTTGAAAGTCCACCTTCGGCTTGGTATTTCATTTTCGAGTTCTCCTTCGGCCGTTCTCGTATTATCTTGGGTTTGAAATTCAACCTTCGGCTTGGTATTTCTTTTCGAGTTCGCCTTCGGCCGTCCTCGTGTTACCCTTTGTTACAAAGTACACCTTCGGCTTGGTCTTTCTTTTTTGAGGTTGCCTTCAGCCGTCCTAGTATTATCTTGGGTTTGAAAGTCCACCTTCGGCTTGGTCTTTCTTTTCGAGTTCGCCTTTGGCCATCCTCGTGTTACCCTTTGTTTGAATGTCCACCTTCGGCTTAGTCTTTCTTTTTCTAGGTCGCCTTCGGCCGTCCTCGTATTATCTTGGGTTTGAAAGTCCATCTTCGGCTTGGTCTTTCTTTTCTAGTTCGCCTTTGGCCATCCTCGTGTTACCCTTTGTTTGAAAGTCCACCTTCGGCTTGGTCTTTCTTTTTCTAGGTCGCCTTCGGCCGTCCTCGTATTATCTTGGGTTTAAAACTCCACCTTCGGCTTGGTCTTTCTTTTCGAGTTCGCCTTTGACCATCCTCATGTTACCCTTTGATTGAAAGTCCACCTTCGGCTTGGTCTTTCTTTTCGAGTTCGCCTTCGGCCGTCCTCGTGTTACCCTTTGTTTGAAACTCCACCTTTGGCTTGGTCTTTCTTTTCGAGTTCGCCTTCGGTCGTCCTCGTATTATTTTGTTATTTGAAAGTCCACCTTCGGCTTGGTCTTTCTTTTCGAGTTCGCCTTCGGCCGTCCTCGTATTATTTTGTTATTTGAAAGTCCACCTTCGGCTTGGTCTTTCTTTTTCGAGTTCGCCTTTGGTCGTCCTCGTATTATCTTGGGTTTGAAAGTCCACCTTTGGCTTGGTCTTTCTTTTTCGAGTTCGCCTTCGGCCATCCTCGTATTATCTTGGGTTTGAAAGTCCACCTTCGGCTTAGTCTTTCTTTTCGAGTTCGCCTTCAACCGTCCTCGCGGTACCATTTGTTTGAAAGTCTACCTTCGACTTAGTCTTTCTTTTCGAGTTTGCCTTCCGCCGTCCTCGTATTATTTTGTTGTTTGAAAGTCCACCTTCGGCATGGTCTTTCTTTTCAATTTCGCCTTCGGCCGTCCTCGTGTTACCCTTTGTTTGAAAGTCCACCTTCGGCTTGGTCATTCTTTTTCGTGTTCGCCTTCGGCCGTCCTCGTATTATCTTGGGTTTGAAACTCCACCTTTGGCTTGGTCTTTCTTTTCGAGTTCGCCTTCGGCCGTCCTCGTATTATTTTGTTATTTGAAAGTCCACCTTCGGCTTGGTCTTTCTTTTTCGAGTTCGCCTTTGGTCGTCCTCGTATTATCTTGGGTTTGAAAGTCCACCTTCGGCTTAGTCTTTCTTTTCGAGTTCTCCTTCGGTCGTCCTCGTGTTACCCTTTGTTTGAAAGTCCACCTTCGGCTTGGTATTTCATTTTCGAGTTCTCCTTCGGCCGTTCTCGTATTATCTTGGGTTTGAAATTCAACCTTCGGCTTGGTATTTCTTTTCGAGTTCGCCTTCGGCCGTCCTCGTGTTACCCTTTGTTTCAAAGTACACCTTCGGCTTGGTCTTTCTTTTTTGAGGTTGCCTTCAGCCGTCCTAGTATTATCTTGGGTTTGAAAGTCCACCTTCGGCTTGGTCTTTCTTTTCGAGTTCGCCTTTGGCCATCCTCGTGTTACCCTTTGTTTGAATGTCCACCTTCGGCTTAGTCTTTCTTTTTCTAGGTCGCCTTCGGCCGTCCTCGTATTATCTTGGGTTTGAAAGTCCACCTTCGGCTTGGTCTTTCTTTTCTAGTTCGCCTTTGGCCATCCTCGTGTTACCCTTTGTTTGAAAGTCCACCTTCGGCTTGGTCTTTCTTTTTCTAGGTCGCCTTCGGCCGTCCTCGTATTATCTTGGGTTTAAAACTCCACCTTCGGCTTGGTCTTTCTTTTCGAGTTCGCCTTTGACCATCCTCATGTTACCCTTTGATTGAAAGTCCACCTTCGGCTTGGTCTTTCTTTTCGAGTTCGCCTTCGGCCGTCCTCGTGTTACCCTTTGTTTAAAACTCCACCTTTGGCTTGGTCTTTCTTTTCGAGTTCGCCTTCGGTCGTCCTCGTATTATTTTGTTATTTGAAAGTCCACCTTCGGCTTGGTCCTTCTTTTTCGAGTTCGCCTTTGGTCGTCCTCATATTATCTTGGGTTTGAAAGTCCACCTTTGGCTTGGTCTTTCTTTTTCGAGTTCTCCTTCGGTCGTCCATGTATTATCTTGGGTTTGAAAGTCCACATTCGACTTGATCTTTCTTTTCGAGTTCGCCTTCAACCGTCCTCGCGGTACCATTTGTTTGAAAGTCTACCTTCGACTTAGTCTTTCTTTTCGAGTTCGCCTTCCGCCGTCCTCGTATTATTTTGTTGTTTGAAAGTCCACCTTCGGCATGGTCTTTCTTTTCAATTTCGCCTTCGGCCGTCCTCGTGTTACCCTTTGTTTGAAAGTCCACCTTCGGCTTGGTCATTCTTTTTCGTGTTCGCCTTCGGCCGTCCTCGTATTATCTTGGGATTGAAACTCCACCTTTGGCTTGGTCTTTCTTTTCGAGTTTGCCTTCGGCCGTCCTCGTGTTACCCTTTGTTACAAAGTACACCTTCGGCTTGGTCTTTCTTTTTTGAGGTTGCCTTCAGCCGTCCTAGTATTATCTTGGGTTTGAAAGTCCACCTTCGGCTTGGTCTTTCTTTTCGAGTTCGCCTTTGGCCATCCTCGTGTTACCCTTTGTTTGAATGTCCACCTTCGGCTTAGTCTTTCTTTTTCTAGGTCGCCTTCGGCCGTCCTCGTATTATCTTGGGTTTGAAAGTCCACCTTCAGCTTGGTCTTTCTTTTCGAGTTCGTCTTTGGCCATCCTCGTGTTACCCTTTGTTTCAAAGTCCACCTTCGGCTTGGTCTTTCTTTTTCTAGGTCGCCTTCGGCCGTCCTCGAATTATCTTGGGTTTAAAACTCCACCTTCGGCTTGGTCTTTCTTTTCGAGTTCGCCTTTGACCATCCTCATGTTACCCTTTGATTGAAAGTCCACCTTCGGCTTGGTCTTTCTTTTCGAGTTCGCCTTCGGCCGTCCTCGTGTTACCCTTTGTTTGAAACTCCACCTTTGGCTTGGTCTTTCTTTTCGAGTTCGCCTTCGGTCGTCCTCGTATTATTTTGTTATTTGAAAGTCCACCTTCGGCTTGGTCTTTCTTTTCGAGTTCGCCTTCGGCCGTCCTCGTATTATTTTGTTATTTGAAAGTCCACCTTCGGCTTGGTCTTTCTTTTTCGAGTTCGCCTTTGGTCGTCCTCGTATTATCTTGGGTTTGAAAGTCCACCTTTGGCTTGGTCTTTCTTTTTCGAGTTCGCCTTCGGCCATCCTCGTATTATCTTGGGTTTGAAAGTCCACCTTCGGCTTAGTCTTTCTTTTCGAGTTCGCCTTCAACCGTCCTCGCGGTACCATTTGTTTGAAAGTCTACCTTCGACTTAGTCTTTCTTTTCGAGTTTGCCTTCCGCCGTCCTCGTATTATTTTGTTGTTTGAAAGTCCACCTTCGGCATGGTCTTTCTTTTCAATTTCGCCTTCGGCCGTCCTCGTGTTACCCTTTGTTTGAAAGTCCACCTTCGGCTTGGTCATTCTTTTTCGTGTTCGCCTTCGGCCGTCCTCGTATTATCTTGGGTTTGAAACTCCACCTTTGGCTTGGTCTTTCTTTTCGAGTTCGCCTTCGGCCGTCCTCGTATTATTTTGTTATTTGAAAGTCCACCTTCGGCTTGGTCTTTCTTTTTCGAGTTCGCCTTTGGTCGTCCTCGTATTATCTTGGGTTTGAAAGTCCACCTTCGGCTTAGTCTTTCTTTTCGAGTTCTCCTTCGGTCGTCCTCGTGTTACCCTTTGTTTGAAAGTCCACCTTCGGCTTGGTATTTCATTTTCGAGTTCTCCTTCGGCCGTTCTCGTATTATCTTGGGTTTGAAATTCAACCTTCGGCTTGGTATTTCTTTTCGAGTTCGCCTTCGGCCGTCCTCGTGTTACCCTTTGTTTCAAAGTACACCTTCGGCTTGGTCTTTCTTTTTTGAGGTTGCCTTCAGCCGTCCTAGTATTATCTTGGGTTTGAAAGTCCACCTTCGGCTTGGTCTTTCTTTTCGAGTTCGCCTTTGGCCATCCTCGTGTTACCCTTTGTTTGAATGTCCACCTTCGGCTTAGTCTTTCTTTTTCTAGGTCGCCTTCGGCCGTCCTCGTATTATCTTGGGTTTGAAAGTCCACCTTCGGCTTGGTCTTTCTTTTCTAGTTCGCCTTTGGCCATCCTCGTGTTACCCTTTGTTTGAAAGTCCACCTTCGGCTTGGTCTTTCTTTTTCTAGGTCGCCTTCGGCCGTCCTCGTATTATCTTGGGTTTAAAACTCCACCTTCGGCTTGGTCTTTCTTTTCGAGTTCGCCTTTGACCATCCTCATGTTACCCTTTGATTGAAAGTCCACCTTCGGCTTGGTCTTTCTTTTCGAGTTCGCCTTCGGCCGTCCTCGTGTTACCCTTTGTTTAAAACTCCACCTTTGGCTTGGTCTTTCTTTTCGAGTTCGCCTTCGGTCGTCCTCGTATTATTTTGTTATTTGAAAGTCCACCTTCGGCTTGGTCCTTCTTTTTCGAGTTCGCCTTTGGTCGTCCTCATATTATCTTGGGTTTGAAAGTCCACCTTTGGCTTGGTCTTTCTTTTTCGAGTTCTCCTTCGGTCGTCCATGTATTATCTTGGGTTTGAAAGTCCACATTCGACTTGATCTTTCTTTTCGAGTTCGCCTTCAACCGTCCTCGCGGTACCATTTGTTTGAAAGTCTACCTTCGACTTAGTCTTTCTTTTCGAGTTCGCCTTCCGCCGTCCTCGTATTATTTTGTTGTTTGAAAGTCCACCTTCGGCATGGTCTTTCTTTTCAATTTCGCCTTCGGCCGTCCTCGTGTTACCCTTTGTTTGAAAGTCCACCTTCGGCTTGGTCATTCTTTTTCGTGTTCGCCTTCGGCCGTCCTCGTATTATCTTGGGATTGAAACTCCACCTTTGGCTTGGTCTTTCTTTTCGAGTTTGCCTTCGGCCGTCCTCGTATTATTTTGTTATTTGAAAGTCCACCTTCGGCTTGGTCTTTCTTTTTCGAGTTCGCCTTTGGTCGTCCTCGTATTATCTTGGGTTTGAAAGTCCACCTTTGGCTTGGTCTTTCTTTTTCGAGTTCGCCTTCGGCCATCCTCGTATTATCTTGGGTTTGAAAGTCCACCTTCGGCTTAGTCTTTCTTTTCGAGTTCTCCTTCGACCGTCCTCGTGTTACCCTTTGTTTGAAAGTCCACCTTCGGCTTGGTATTTCATTTTCGAGTTCTCCTTCGGCCGTTCTCGTATTATCTTGGGTTTGAAATTCAACCTTCGGCTTGGTATTTCTTTTCGAGTTCACCTTCGGCCGTCCTCGTGTTACCCTTTGTTCCAAAGTACACCTTCGGCTTGGTCTTTCTTTTTTGAGGTTGCCTTCAGCCGTCCTAGTATTATCTTGGGTTTGAAAGTCCACCTTCGGCTTGGTCTTTCTTTTCGAGTTCGCCTTTGGCCATCCTCGTGTTACCCTTTGTTTGAATGTCCACCTTCGGCTTGGTCTTTCTTTTTCTAGGTCGCCTTCGGCCGTCCTCGTATTATCTTGGGTTTGAAAGTCCACCTTCGGCTTGGTCTTTCTTTTCTAGTTCGCCTTTGGCCATCCTCGTGTTACCCTTTGTTTGAAAGTCCACCTTCGGCTTGGTCTTTCTTTTTCTAGGTCGCCTTCGGTCGTCCTCGTATTATCTTGGGTTTAAAACTCCACCTTCGGCTTGGTCTTTCTTTTCGAGTTCGCCTTTGACCATCCTCATGTTACCCTTTGATTGAAAGTCCACCTTCGGCTTGGTCTTTCTTTTTCGAGTTTATCATCGGTCGTCCTCGTATTATCTAGGGTTTGAAAGCCCACCTTCGGCTTGGTATTTCTTTTCAAGTTCGCCTTCAGTCGTCCTCGCGTTACCCTTTATTTGAAAGCCTACCTTCGGCATAGTCTTTCTTTTCGAGTTCGCCTTCGGCCGCCCTCATATTATTTTGTTATTTGAAAGTCCACCTTCGGCTTGGTCTTTCTTTTTAATTTCGCCTTCGGCCGTCCTCGTGTTACCCTTTGTTTGAAAGTCCACCTTCGGATTGGTCTTTCATTTTCGTGTTCTCCTTCGGCCGTCCTCGTATTATCTTTGGTTTGAAAGTCCACCTTCGGCTTGGTCTTTATTTTCGAGTTCGCCTTCGGCCGTCCTCGTGTTACCCTTTGTTTGAAACTCCACCTTTGGCTTGGTCTTTCTTTTCGAGTTCGCCTTCGGTCGTCCTCGTATTATTTTGTTATTTGAAAGTCCACCTTCGGCTTGGTCCTTCTTTTTCGAGTTCGCCTTTGGTCGTCCTCATATTATCTTGGGTTTGAAAGTCCACCTTTGGCTTGGTCTTTCTTTTTCGAGTTCTCCTTCGGTCGTCCCCGTATTATCTTGGGTTTGAAAGTCCACATTCGACTTGATCTTTCTTTTCGAGTTCGCCTTCAACCGTCCTCGCGGTACCATTTGTTTGAAAGTCTACCTTCGACTTAGTCTTTCTTTTCGAGTTCGCCTTCCGCCGTCCTCGTATTATTTTGTTGTTTGAAAGTCCACCTTCGGCATGGTCTTTCTTTTCAATTTCGCCTTCGGCCGTCCTCGTGTTACCCTTTGTTTGAAAGTCCACCTTCGGCTTGGTCATTCTTTTTCGTGTTCGCCTTCGGCCGTCCTCGTATTATCTTGGGATTGAAACTCCACCTTTGGCTTGGTCTTTCTTTTCGAGTTCGCCTTCGGCCGTCCTCGTATTATTTTGTTATTTGAAAGTCCACCTTCGGCTTGGTCTTTCTTTTTCGAGTTCGCCTTTGGTCGTCCTCGTATTATCTTGGGTTTGAAAGTCCACCTTTGGCTTGGTCTTTCTTTTTCGAGTTCGCCTTCGGCCATCCTCGTATTATCTTGGGTTTGAAAGTCCACCTTCGGCTTAGTCTTTCTTTTCGAGTTCTCCTTCGGCCGTCCTCGTGTTACCCTTTGTTTGAAAGTCCACCTTCGGCTTGGTATTTCATTTTCGAGTTCTCCTTCGGCCGTTCTCGTATTATCTTGGGTTTGAAATTCAACCTTCGGCTTGGTATTTCTTTTCGAGTTCACCTTCGGCCGTCCTCGTGTTACCCTTTGTTTCAAAGTACACCTTCGGCTTGGTCTTTCTTTTTTGAGGTTGCCTTCAGCCGTCCTAGTATTATCTTGGGTTTGAAAGTCCACCTTCGGCTTGGTCTTTCTTTTCGAGTTCGCCTTTGGCCATCCTCGTGTTACCCTTTGTTTGAATGTCCACCTTCGGCTTGGTCTTTCTTTTTCTAGGTCGCCTTCGGCCGTCCTCGTATTATCTTGGGTTTGAAAGTCCACCTTCGGCTTGGTCTTTCTTTTCTAGTTCGCCTTTGGCCATCCTCGTGTTACCCTTTGTTTGAAAGTCCACCTTCGGCTTGGTCTTTCTTTTTCTAGGTCGCCTTCGGTCGTCCTCGTATTATCTTGGGTTTAAAACTCCACCTTCGGCTTGGTCTTTCTTTTCGAGTTCGCCTTTGACCATCGTCATGTTACCCTTTGATTGAAAGTCCACCTTCGGCTTGGTCTTTCTTTTTCGAGTTTGTCATCGGTCGTCCTCGTATTATCTAGGGTTTGAAAGCCTGTAACGCCCCAGTTTTTGTTAGAATTATTTAATAGAGTATATTTAATTGGTTTTGGTTTTATATTATTTTATTATTGACTTTTATTTGACAAAATGTTATTTTTCATCGTTATTATGTTTTATCGCATTTTGAGAGCGTTTGCGAGATATTTGAGTGTAGAGGTATTTTCGTCATTTGGGTAGATATTTTGTTTAAATAGAAAAGTTGAGAGAAAAAGAGAAAAAAGAAGAAAAACAGAAAAATAGAAAGAGAAAAGAGAAAAGAGAAGGAAAGAAGGGAGAAGAGGAAAAGAGAGGAAAAGTCGAGAAAACTCCGTCTAAAGCGCGAATAATCGGGTAAGGGTGAGAAGTTTCAATTATATCTTGCTTGTGTATGTATATGTGTTGTTTGTGATGAATATTTTGGTTGGTTTTTATATGTTTCCGTTTATGCCGTATCGGACGAAATCGATAGAAACCGATGTTTCTACGGTCGGAAAGTCGTATAAATACATGTGTTGGTTGGTTATATGTATGTGAGCTGCTGTTTGAAGTTTCATTAAGTTTGGTTATGTTTCGGTTAGTTTTCGGTATGGTTCCGTTGTTGTTTCCGTTTAGGTCGAATTATGGGAAATTGATAGAAAACGATGTCTTCACGGTTAGAATTCGAAATAAATTACGTAGTTGTATCGAGGAAGGTTAGGTCGTCGTATGTCGTGCTTTTTATTCGATTTGGCGAGGTTTGAAAATTCTGGTTTTTAAACGGTTGAAATTTAATCGAAAAATCGAACGTCGTAGAAATTTCGTTTAAGTGTTCTAAATTGTTCTTATGTATTTGGTGGTTAAGTGTATATGTTTGTTTCGGTGAAATTATTCGATTTAGTCGAGTTTTCGGACATTCCGGAAAAATACAGCATAGGTGTAATTGAGAAAATCTGGTTTTTTTGTGAAAAACAGGGTTAGGGATCGATACCTAATCCCAGGGATCGATCCCTACTGTGAAAATTGGGAAAAATGGGATTTTACTACAGCAGGGATCGATACATGCGAGTTAGGGATCGATGCCTACTGTGCTGAAACAGAAAATCTGGTTTTTCGGGGAAACTTCGGAAATTCATATCTTTTGATCCGTAACTCGGATTGGGACGTTCTTTATACCGTTGGAAAGCTAACGAAATGTTCTTTCTTTTAAAATTAGGTTGGAGGTCAGTGGATGATTTAATTAATTCGTGTTTTTGGAAAAATAGTCGAGTTGTCGGGTTTTCATCGCGTTAAATGCGCACGGTTGAGGTTTTACCGTGTGTTGTGCTTTTGTTATGTAACGTGGAGCTTTTATGTGGTTTATATGATGTGAATATATATGATGGATGTGTATGACTTGTGTGATGATTCTTTGATGATAATTGGTTGTTGTGGAATACTTTGTTGATGGTTTGTGGCCGTTGGGCATTGTTATATATCACTTTGGTTGTGATTGATATGCATGATTATTATATATGCATGAACATTTATTTAGCATGAGTCGTGCATGTGTCAAGCATAATACCATGCGCTCTTGCTATTTGGATTCTATATGAATCCGTTGTACGTTCGTGTGCCTTACACACTATGGGACGATAGCGACGTTACAACTGATCGTGTGCTTGATGATAAGTGGAAGCGATCGGATTGTGTGCCTGATCCATATAGGTGGAAGCAATCCATAACGTCGTGTGCTTATTTATAAGAGGAAGCGACGGGGAACATCGTAGGCCCGACGGGGAGTTACTCTATGTAACGAGCGATGATTCCAAGAGTTCCTGGGGGACTAATGTATCACCAATTGAGTCGGTACCGCATTTGCATCTATATAGAGTCGTTGGTCGATCTCTATGGTATGCATTGATCATCTTTTGTATATTTGCATTGATGAATGAATATGGAAAAGTATGCTTTGTGGAAGTATGGAATTAATGGAATATGCATGATTATATGCTTGGTTTCGTATAGATATATACATTGTGATGTATATGAGTGAGTTGTGATGAATGGTGGTGTGAATTGTGAAGGGTTGTGTTATGTGTGGAAAATCATGATTCGATTTATTATGTGTGATATATTATGTATTGGTGCCATGCTATATGTGTTAGTATGTGATGTATGCGGTGAGAAATATTACATATGTGAATTATCTGTGTTGTGGCATATTATTATGCAAACTTGTTATAGTTGTTATTTCTCACCCTTCTGCTGGAATATGCTTTTTATGGCATAGTGCAGATTGTCAGCTTTAGAGGCTTGGAGGCTTTTGTGGAGATTAGTCCTCCGTTCCGTTGTCGTTCGTGGTGTCTGCTCTGATACGTAGCACGGGAGTCGGGGAACGTTTTGTTATATGTATATAATTGTTGAATATATTTTGTATTTATATTTTGATGTTCTAAAACCATTTATTTGTAAAACAAGTCAGTTATGGATCTTTCCGCTTTATTCCATAATTGACCATCCTTTTGTAAGGAAAAGTTTCTCTTTGTGTTATGTATCAAAAATGTTGAGCAGAGATTGTATTTTATTTCTTTAAATGTGGCATCCCTGTTTCTGTCGGAAAAATAAAATTTTAGTTACTCTGATATTTATTATGTGTTATTTATTTCGCGATGGGAATTGGGGTGTTACAAGTGGTATCAGAGCAGGTCGGTCCGTCCGGCCAAGCTATTGAGTCAGTTGGTGTGACAGTTGAATACTGTCGTTGTTGTTTGTCTCTTAGTACGTGATAGGTGTGTGGAACACTGTCAGTACTTTCTGGTTTTTCTAATCCTTTGTTTTCAGGATTGAGTTTGAGATAAGTGGGGGAGAAGTTGGTACTTCTCCATGTTGCTTCAGGTGTGGAGCGTTGGCTCAGTGTACCGTTGGTTGCAAGATTGTAAGTGCTCTTTGGACAGTGTGGTTCCCGGTTCCGGAGGGAATGCGGAGGTAAGGTTTATGCCTTAGGTAGTTTTGTGCACAAGATGCAAGAAATACTATTATAGTTTGGTAAAGACGGTTTATGCCACATCATGATTGTCGGCTGTCTATTGACAAATTGAGGAACTGATCACCCTTAATCTCTTGTTGATAGCAGACGGGAATTATGTTGGATGGAATAGACGGGTCTTTCCGGCTTTGATAGCGTGTGAAATGAGTGTTTGGAATTTAAGGAAACGATTACAGATTGTTTTGATGAGTCGATGAAGGTGTTAATATCAGAATATGCAATGGATTAGAGGTTTTGGTATGTTGGTTCAGTATGAAGTTTTGAGAGTGAATGATTGGGCATCGTTAATGGTGGTTCTCAGAGAGAAAAGTGTGAACTCAAATTGTACGAAGGTAAGGATTTGAGGTTTGGATCTGCTAAGTAAGCAGGAGAACTTTTAGGAAGTGAAACTAAGATGTTGTTATGTTCGTGATGATAGTTTTCTAGAAATTGGCAAGAAGGACACAGTGATGAGCTACCGGTTGTGCGTGATTTTCAGATGTATTCCCGGATGGAATATTGGATGTTAGCATTAGAGGTACCCGAACTGATAGAGTAGTTGGAAGATTTACTGGAAAGGAGAATTGTGAGGCCAAGTGTGTCGTCTTGGAGAGCTCCAGTATTGTCGGTAACAAAAGGAAGGATGATATAATGGAATAACAAGTATAATGGTATTGAGACTATGAGAAGCGAAACTTAGAGTTCCGAAGAGGTTTGGAGTTTTTGGAATTTTAGAGCATTAATGGAAATTTTAAGAAAACCTTAAGTGTGGATGTACTATTTGAGAGTTCTTTTGGATTGGTTGTTGCTACATGTTGGGATTTATGGAATTTGGACGGTTAAGAGAAGAAATTGTGTATGGATTACTGACAGTTGAATAAGGTAATGGTGGAGAATAAGTGTCCGCTTTCAGGAATAGATGACTGTAATGGTTTGGCTGAGTTTGAGTGAACTTGCAATTGTTTGGAATGTTTGATAAGAGTGGTGAATTGTGTGAGTTAAGACTTTTATCGATTTGATGTGACTGGTTATGTTGTTATCATCGGAATAGACTGGTAATTACTCGGTTAAGCTTGTGTGTGAGTAACCAGTTACCCAGTGCAAGGTTTTGCAAAAGCTTTAAGAATTTATATCTTTTGGAATTTGGTTGGACATTGCAGAGTACGGTGATGTTATTTGGTGTTAGTAAGGAATCTGTAATGTTTGTGGAGTAAAGGAATCGTATCTTCCATATTTAATTGGATAAGTTCGTAGTGGTTTCGATTGAGGATATTCGAATCTGTTATAAACTCGGAAGAAGAACAGGTAGAGTGTTTGAGATTTGAATCACAAGTGTTGGAAAGAGACGAAGTTTTATGCTAAGTTATTCAAGTGAGAATTTGGGTTGGAAAAAGGTTAGTCTTCTTGGATATGTTATTTCAGGTAATGGTATTGTTATGGATCCATCGGAAGTGGATCTGGTTTTGCAATGAGAGGTTCCGAAGTTGGTTAAGGAGATTAGAAACTTTTGGGCTCAGTCGGTCGTTACGAAAGGTTATGGAAGACTTTGCTAAGTTCGTACTTCTGTTATCTCAGTTGACTTACAAAGAGTGAGTCGTTTGTTTGGATGTTCGTTGTGAGTAAGTTTTGGTAAGCTGGAGTAGAAGTGTCTACGGTTTCAGCTTTGATTTTGTGTGATCCTAATAAACCGGTTGTGGGGTATTGTAATGTGTCTTTGATGAGTTTAGTCAACGTGGTAATGCAAGAGGGTAAAGTCGGGGCTTATGCTTTACGACAATTGAGGATTTATAAAAGGATCTGTATTATTATGGATTTGGAATTTGTTGCGGTGGTATTGTGTTGGAATGTTTGGAGGTATTATCTTTATGGTTCTAGGTTCGAAGTGTTTGGTAATCGCAAGGACATTGAGTACTTGTTGGGTCTAAAGGAATAGAGTATGAGACAACAAGGATGGTTAGAGTTCTTGATGGGTTATGAATTTGGCTTGGATTATCCTTCGGGGAAAAGCTGTTGTTGTGCCTGAAAAGTTAAGTCGGAAGTTTCAGTGTATGTCGGTTTTGATGGTCAGAGAATTAGAATAATTTGAG
Source organism: Lathyrus tuberosus (assembly GCA_022829125.1). Lineage (NCBI taxonomy): Eukaryota > Viridiplantae > Streptophyta > Magnoliopsida > Fabales > Fabaceae > Lathyrus > Lathyrus tuberosus. The sequence continues at coordinate 3,876,549 of JALAZF010000438.1, forward strand.
CAGTTCCGAGACTGGTGTCTGGTGTGGGAGATAACACTGTAGAGTGTGAAGTTGGATATATTAAAAGTGAACAATGATTTTTGGTGAATATGAGAAAGAGTTAAACTTTGGTCGTGAGATTGGTAGTTTTGATGGTTGCGAGTAATCAGAGTGCGCAGCGGATGCGTGATGTAGCATGATTTGTATTTGCGTGTGTGTGACTTGTAAGAGTTCATAAGAGGAATATTGGGAACATGTAGGAGTGTTGAGACCATTGGACGTTTCAGAATGGAAGTGATAAGTGAAAGGTTTAAATGTTATCCATGGGCTACTATGTAGATGGATGTTTCGGTTATATGTTCGATTGGTGAATCATAGCATTGTTGTAGTATGGTTGTGTGACAAGGATGTTGGTGTTCTGGTTTTGTTGATGTTGTTGAGACCTTGTGGTGTCGTGGAATTTTATGTTCTTGTTGTGTTGTTGCCTCGTTTCCATGGTGATGGTTCGAGCGTGTGTAGCTAATTCCTGTGTGGGGAATTAGGGGAGTGTTACCTATGGTAGGGTAACGATCTTGTTGTGTTTCGGTTCTAGAGTGAACCTGTGTGTTGGTATCGTGGTTTTCCTTGAGTTGTGAGTTGGTCGTCAAGTGCATTGTATGGGCTTTGCATCTTGTCGTTGTAGTTGTCGTCGTATCGTGTTGTTGTAATTACGGTTAGCAAGGTGTTTGTCTGTTGTGTTATTCGTGGTGTGCCTTTTGTTGGCATGTTGGTTTGTTTGTCGGATGCGAGAGTCGTGTCCGGAGTTGTTCGTCTCGGTTATATTTTCGAGGACGAAAATGTCTAAGTGGGGGAGAGTTGTAACGCCCCAGTTTTTGTTAGAATTATTTAATAGAGTATATTTAATTGGTTTTGGTTTTATATTATTTTATTATTGACTTTTATTTGACAAAATGTTATTTTTCATCGTTATTATGTTTTATCGCATTTTGAGAGCGTTTGCGAGATATTTGAGTGTAGGGGTATTTTGGTCATTTGGGTAGATATTTTGTTTAAATAGAAAAGTTGAGAGAAAAAGAGAAAAAAGAAGAAAAACAGAAAAATAGAAAGAGAAGAGAAGAGAAAAGAGAAGGAAAGAAGGGAGAAGAGGAAAAGAGAGGAAAAGTCGAGAAAACTCCGTCTAAAGCGCGAATAATCGGGTAAGGGTGAGAAGTTTCAATTATATCTTGCTTGTGTATGTATATGTGTTGTTTGTGATGAATATTTTGGTTGGTTTTTATATGTTTCCGTTTATGCCGTATCGGACGAAATCGATAGAAACCGATGTTTCTACGGTCGGAAAGTCGTATAAATACATGTGTTGGTTGGTTATATGTATGTGAGCTGCTGTTTGAAGTTTCATTAAGTTTGGTTATGTTTCGGTTAGTTTTCGGTATGGTTCCGTTGTTGTTTCCGTTTAGGTCGAATTATGGGAAATTGATAGAAAACGATGTCTTCACGGTTAGAATTCGAAATAAATTACGTAGTTGTATCGAGGAAGGTTAGGTCGTCGTATGTCGTGCTTTTTATTCGATTTGGCGAGGTTTGAAAATTCTGGTTTTTAAACGGTTGAAATTTAATCGAAAAATCGAACGTCGTAGAAATTTCGTTTAAGTGTTCTAAATTGTTCTTATGTATTTGGTGGTTAAGTGTATATGTTTGTTTCGGTGAAATTATTCGATTTAGTCGAGTTTTCGGACATTCCGGAAAAATACAGCATAGGTGTAATTGAGAAAATCTGGTTTTTTTGTGAAAAACAGGGTTAGGGATCGATACCTAATCCCAGGGATCGATCCCTACTGTGAAAATTGGGAAAAATGGGATTTTACTACAGCAGGGATCGATACATGCGAGTTAGGGATCGATGCCTACTGTGCTGAAACAGAAAATCTGGTTTTTCGGGGAAACTTCGGAAATTCATATCTTTTGATCCGTAACTCGGATTGGGACGTTCTTTATACCGTTGGAAAGCTAACGAAATGTTCTTTCTTTTAAAATTAGGTTGGAGGTCAGTGGATGATTTAATTAATTCGTGTTTTTGGAAAAATAGTCGAGTTGTCGGGTTTTCATCGCGTTAAATGCGCACGGTTGAGGTTTTACCGTGTGTTGTGCTTTTGTTATGTAACGTGGAGCTTTTATGTGGTTTATATGATGTGAATATACATGATGGATGTGTATGACTTGTGTGATGATTCTTTGATGATAATTGGTTGTTGTGGAATACTTTGTTGATGGTTTGTGGCCGTTGGGCATTGTTATATATCACTTTGGTTGTGATTGATATGCATGATTATTATATATGCATGAACATTTATTTAGCATGAGTCGTGCATGTGTCAAGCATAATACCATGCGCTCTTGCTATTTGGATTCTATATGAATCCGTTGTACGTTCGTGTGCCTTACACACTATGGGACGATAGCGACGTTACAACTGATCGTGTGCTTGATGATAAGTGGAAGCGATCGGATTGTGTGCCTGATCCATATAGGTGGAAGCAATCCATAACGTCGTGTGCTTATTTATAAGAGGAAGCGACGGGGAACATCGTAGGCCCGACGGGGAGTTACTCTATGTAACGAGCGATGATTCCAAGAGTTCCTGGGGGACTAATGTATCACCAATTGAGTCGGTACCGCATTTGCATCTATATAGAGTCGTTGGTCGATCTCTATGGTATGCATTGATCATCTTTTGTATATTTGCATTGATGAATGAATATGGAAAAGTATGCTTTGTGGAAGTATGGAATTAATGGAATATGCATGATTATATGCTTGGTTTCGTATAGATATATACATTGTGATGTATATGAGTGAGTTGTGATGAATGGTGGTGTGAATTGTGAAGGGTTGTGTTATGTGTGGAAAATCATGATTCGATTTATTATGTGTGATATATTATGTATTGGTGCCATGCTATATGTGTTAGTATGTGATGTATGCGGTGAGAAATATTACATATGTGAATTATCTGTGTTGTGGCATATTATTATGCAAACTTGTTATAGTTGTTATTTCTCACCCTTCTGCTGGAATATGCTTTTTATGGCATAGTGTAGATTGTCAGCTTTAGAGGCTTGGAGGCTTTTGTGGAGATTAGTCCTCCGTTCCGTTGTCGTTCGTGGTGTCTGCTCTGATACGTAGCACGGGAGTCGGGGAACGTTTTGTTATATGTATATAATTGTTGAATATATTTTGTATTTATATTTTGATGTTCTAAAACCATTTATTTGTAAAACAAGTCAGTTATGGATCTTTCCGCTTTATTCCATAATTGACCATCCTTTTGTAAGGAAAAGTTTCTCTTTGTGTTATGTATCAAAAATGTTGAGCAGGGATTGTATTTTATTTCTTTAAATGTGGCATCCCTGTTTCTGTCGGAAAAATAAAATTTTAGTTACTCTGATATTTATTATGTGTTATTTATTTCGCGATGGGAATTGGGGTGTTACAAAGCCCACCTTCGGCTTGGTATTTCTTTTCAAGTTCGCCTTCAGTCGTCCTCGCGTTACCCTTTATTTGAAAGCCTACCTTCGGCATAGTCTTTCTTTTCGAGTTCGCCTTCGGCCGCCCTCATATTATTTTGTTATTTGAAAGTCCACCTTCGGCTTGGTCTTTCTTTTTAATTTCGCCTTCGGCCGTCCTCGTGTTACCCTTTGTTTGAAAGTCCACCTTCGGATTGGTCTTTCATTTTCGTGTTCTCCTTCGGCCGTCCTCGTATTATCTTTGGTTTGAAAGTCCACCTTCGGCTTGGTCTTTCTTTTCGAGTTCGCCTTCGGCCGTCCTCGTGTTACCCTTTGTTTGAAACTCCACCTTTGGCTTGGTCTTTCTTTTCGAGTTCGCCTTCGGCCGTCCTCGTATTATTTTGTTATTTGAAAGTCCACCTTCGGCTTGGTCCTTCTTTTTCGAGTTCGCCTTTGGTCGTCCTCATATTATCTTGGGTTTGAAAGTCCACCTTTGGCTTGGTCTTTCTTTTTCGAGTTCTCCTTCGGCCGTCCCCGTATTATCTTGGGTTTGAAAGTCCACATTCGACTTGATCTTTCTTTTCGAGTTCGCCTTCAACCGTCCTCGCGGTACCATTTGTTTGAAAGTCTACCTTCGACTTAGTCTTTCTTTTCAAGTTCGCCTTCCGCCGTCCTCGTATTATTTTGTTGTTTGAAAGTCCACCTTCGGCATGGTCTTTCTTTTCAATTTCGCCTTCGGCCGTCCTCGTGTTACCCTTTGTTTGAAAGTCCACCTTCGGCTTGGTCATTCTTTTTCGTGTTCGCCTTCGGCCGTCCTCGTATTATCTTGGGATTGAAACTCCACCTTTGGCTTGGTCTTTCTTTTCGAGTTCGCCTTCGGCCGTCCTCGTATTATTTTGTTATTTGAAAGTCCACCTTCGGCTTGGTCTTTCTTTTTCGAGTTCGCCTTTGGTCGTCCTCGTATTATCTTGGGTTTGAAAGTCCACCTTTGGCTTGGTCTTTCTTTTTCGAGTTCGCCTTCGGCCATCCTCGTATTATCTTGGGTTTGAAAGTCCACCTTCGGCTTAGTCTTTCTTTTCGAGTTCTCCTTCGGTCGTCCTCGTGTTACCCTTTGTTTGAAAGTCCACCTTCGGCTTGGTATTTCATTTTCGAGTTCTCCTTCGGCCGTTCTCGTATTATCTTGGGTTTGAAATTCAACCTTCGGCTTGGTATTTCTTTTCGAGTTCACCTTCGGCCGTCCTCGTGTTACCCTTTGTTTCAAAGTACACCTTCGGCTTGGTCTTTCTTTTTTGAGGTTGCCTTCAGCCGTCCTAGTATTATCTTGGGTTTGAAAGTCCACCTTCGGCTTGGTCTTTCTTTTCGAGTTCGCCTTTGGCCATCCTCGTGTTACCCTTTGTTTGAATGTCCACCTTCGGCTTGGTCTTTCTTTTTCTAGGTCGCCTTCGGCCGTCCTCGTATTATCTTGGGTTTGAAAGTCCACCTTCGGCTTGGTCTTTCTTTTCTAGTTCGCCTTTGGCCATCCTCGTGTTACCCTTTGTTTGAAAGTCCACCTTCGGCTTGGTCTTTCTTTTTCTAGGTCGCCTTCGGTCGTCCTCGTATTATCTTGGGTTTAAAACTCCACCTTCGGCTTGGTCTTTCTTTTCGAGTTCGCCTTTGACCATCCTCATGTTACCCTTTGATTGAAAGTCCACCTTCGGCTTGGTCTTTCTTTTTCGAGTTTGTCATCGGTCGTCCTCGTATTATCTAGGGTTTGAAAGCCCACCTTCGGCTTGGTATTTCTTTTCAAGTTCGCCTTCAGTCGTCCTCGAGTTACCCTTTATTTGAAAGCCTACCTTCGGCATAGTCTTTCTTTTCGAGTTCGCCTTCGGCCGCCCTCATATTATTTTGTTATTTGAAAGTCCACCTTCGGCTTGGTCTTTCTTTTTAATTTCGCCTTCGGCCGTCCTCGTGTTACCCTTTGTTTGAAAGTCCACCTTCGGATTGGTCTTTCATTTTCGTGTTCTCCTTCGGCCGTCCTCGTATTATCTTTGGTTTGAAAGTCCACCTTCGGCTTGGTCTTTCTTTTCGAGTTCGCCTTCGGCCGTCCTCGTGTTACCCTTTGTTTGAAACTCCACCTTTGGCTTGGTCTTTCTTTTCGAGTTCGCCTTCGGTCGTCCTCGTATTATTTTGTTATTTGAAAGTCCACCTTCGGCTTGGTCCTTCTTTTTCGAGTTCGCCTTTGGTCGTCCTCATATTATCTTGGGTTTGAAAGTCCACCTTTGGCTTGGTCTTTCTTTTTCGAGTTCTCCTTCGGTCGTCCCCGTATTATCTTGGGTTTGAAAGTCCACATTCGACTTGATCTTTCTTTTCGAGTTCGCCTTCAACCGTCCTCGCGGTACCATTTGTTTGAAAGTCTACCTTCGACTTAGTCTTTCTTTTCAAGTTCGCCTTCCGCCGTCCTCGTATTATTTTGTTGTTTGAAAGTCCACCTTCGGCATGGTCTTTCTTTTCAATTTCGCCTTCGGCCGTCCTCGTGTTACCCTTTGTTTGAAAGTCCACCTTCGGCTTGGTCATTCTTTTTCGTGTTCGCCTTCGGCCGTCCTCGTATTATCTTGGGTTTGAAACTCCACCTTTGGCTTGGTCTTTCTTTTCGAGTTCGCCTTCGGCCGTCCTCGTATTATTTTGTTATTTGAAAGTCCACCTTCGGCTTGGTATTTCTTTTTCGAGTTCGCCTTTGGTCGTCCTCGTATTATCTTGGGTTTGAAAGTCCACCTTTGGCTTGGTCTTTCTTTTTCGAGTTCGCCTTCGGCCATCCTCGTATTATCTTGGGTTTGAAAGTCCACCTTCGGCTTAGTCTTTCTTTTCGAGTTCTCCTTCGGTCGTCCTCGTGTTACCCTTTGTTTGAAAGTCCACCTTCGGCTTGGTATTTCATTTTCGAGTTCTCCTTCGGCCGTTCTCGTATTATCTTGGGTTTGAAATTCAACCTTCGGCTTGGTATTTCTTTTCGAGTTCGCCTTCGGCCGTCCTCGTGTTACCCTTTGTTTCAAAGTACACCTTCAGCTTGGTCTTTCTTTTTTGAGGTTGCCTTCAGTCGTCCTAGTATTATCTTGGGTTTGAAAGTCCACCTTCGGCTTGGTCTTTCTTTTCGAGTTCGCCTTTGGCCATCCTCGTGTTACCCTTTGTTTGAATGTCCACCTTCGGCTTGGTCTTTCTTTTTCTAGGTCGCCTTCGGCCGTCCTCGTATTATCTTGGGTTTGAAAGTCCACCTTCGGCTTGGTCTTTCTTTTCTAGTTCGCCTTTGGCCATCCTCGTGTTACCCTTTGTTTGAAAGTCCACCTTCGGCTTGGTCTTTCTTTTTCTTGGTCGCCTTCGGCCGTCCTCGTATTATCTTGGGTTTAAAACTCCACCTTTGGCTTGGTCTTTCTTTTCGAGTTCGCCTTTGACCATCCTCATGTTACCCTTTGATTGAAAGTCCACCTTCGGCTTGGTCTTTCTTTTTCGAGTTTGTCATCGGTCGTCCTTGTATTATCTAGGGTTTGAAAGCCCACCTTCGGCTTGGTATTTCTTTTCAAGTTTGCCTTCAGTCGTCCTCGCGTTACCCTTTATTTGAAAGCCTACCTTCGACTTAGTCTTTCTTTTCGAGTTCGCCTTCGGCCGCCCTCATATTATTTTGTTATTTGAAAGTCTACCTTCGGCTTGGTCTTTCTTTTTAATTTCGCCTTCGGCCGTCCTCGTGTTACCCTTTGTTTGAAAGTCCACCTTCGGATTGGTCTTTCTTTTTCGTGTTCTCCTTCGGCCGTCCTCGTATTATCTTTGGTTTGAAAGTCCACCTTCGGCTTGGTCTTTCTTTTCGAGTTTGCCTTCGGCCGTCCTCGTGTTACCCTTTGTTTGAAACTCCATCTTTGGCTTGGTCTTTCTTTTCGAGTTCGCCTTCGGCCGTCCTCGTATTATTTTGTTATTTGAAAGTCGACCTTCGGCTTGGTCTTTCTTTTTCGAGTTCGCCTTTGGTCGTCCTCATATTATCTTGGGTTTGAAAGTCCACCTTTGGCTTGGTCTTTCTTTTTCGAATTCTCCTTCTGTCGTCCCCGTATTATCTTGGGTTTGAAAGTCCACATTCGACTTGATCTTTCTTTTCGAGTTCGCCTTCAACCGTCCTCGCGGTACCATTTGTTTGAAAGTCTACCTTCGACTTAGTCTTTCTTTTCGAGTTCGCCTTCCGCCGTCCTCGTATTATTTTGTTATTTGAAAGTCCACCTTCGGCATGGTCTTTCTTTTCAATTTCGCCTTCGGCCGTCCTCGTGTTACCCTTTGTTTGAAAGTCCACCTTCGGCTTGGTCATTCTTTTTCATGTTCGCCTTCGGCCGTCCTCGTATTATCTTGGGTTTGAAACTCCACCTTTGGCTTGGTCTTTCTTTTCGAGTTCGCCTTTGGTCGTCCTCGTATTATCTTGGGTTTGAAAGTCCACCTTTGGCTTGGTCTTTCTTTTTCGAGTTCGCCTTCGGCCATCCTCGTATTATCTTGGGTTTGAAAGTCCACCTTCGGCTTAGTCTTTCTTTTCGAGTTCTCCTTCGGTCGTCCTCGTGTTACCCTTTGTTTGAAAGTCCACCTTCGGCTTGGTATTTCATTTTCGAGTTCTCCTTCGGCCGTTCTCGTATTATCTTGGGTTTGAAATTCAACCTTCGGCTTGGTATTTCTTTTCGAGTTCGCCTTCGGCCGTCCTCGTGTTACCCTTTGTTTCAAAGTACACCTTCAGCTTGGTCTTTCTTTTTTGAGGTTGCCTTCAGTCGTCCTAGTATTATCTTGGGTTTGAAAGTCCACCTTCGGCTTGGTCTTTCTTTTCGAGTTCGCCTTTGGCCATCCTCGTGTTACCCTTTGTTTGAATGTCCACCTTCGGCTTGGTCTTTCTTTTTCTAGGTCGCCTTCGGCCGTCCTCGTATTATCTTGGGTTTGAAAGTCCACCTTCGGCTTGGTCTTTCTTTTCTAGTTCGCCTTTGGCCATCCTCGTGTTACCCTTTGTTTGAAAGTCCACCTTCGGCTTGGTCTTTCTTTTTCTTGGTCGCCTTCGGCCGTCCTCGTATTATCTTGGGTTTAAAACTCCACCTTTGGCTTGGTCTTTCTTTTCGAGTTCGCCTTTGACCATCCTCATGTTACCCTTTGATTGAAAGTCCACCTTCGGCTTGGTCTTTCTTTTTCGAGTTTGTCATCGGTCGTCCTTGTATTATCTAGGGTTTGAAAGCCCACCTTCGGCTTGGTATTTCTTTTCAAGTTTGCCTTCAGTCGTCCTCGCGTTACCCTTTATTTGAAAGCCTACCTTCGGCTTAGTCTTTCTTTTCGAGTTCGCCTTCGGCCGCCCTCATATTATTTTGTTATTTGAAAGTCCACCTTCGGCTTGGTCTTTCTTTTTAATTTCGCCTTCGGCCGTCCTCGTGTTACCCTTTGTTTGAAAGTCCACCTTCGGATTGGTCTTTCTTTTTCGTGTTCTCCTTCGGCCGTCCTCGTATTATCTTTGGTTTGAAAGTCCACCTTCGGCTTGGTCTTTCTTTTCGAGTTTGCCTTCGGCCGTCCTCGTGTTACCCTTTGTTTGAAACTCCATCTTTGGCTTGGTCTTTCTTTTCGAGTTCGCCTTCGGCCGTCCTCGTATTATTTTGTTATTTGAAAGTCGACCTTCGGCTTGGTCTTTCTTTTTCGAGTTCGCCTTTGGTCGTCCTCATATTATCTTGGGTTTGAAAGTCCACCTTTGGCTTGGTCTTTCTTTTTCGAATTCTCCTTCTGTCGTCCCCGTATTATCTTGGGTTTGAAAGTCCACATTCGACTTGATCTTTCTTTTCGAGTTCGCCTTCAACCGTCCTCGCGGTACCATTTGTTTGAAAGTCTACCTTCGACTTAGTCTTTCTTTTCGAGTTCGCCTTCCGCCGTCCTCGTATTATTTTGTTATTTGAAAGTCCACCTTCGGCATGGTCTTTCTTTTCAATTTCGCCTTCGGCCGTCCTCGTGTTACCCTTTGTTTGAAAGTCCACCTTCGGCTTGGTCATTCTTTTTCATGTTCGCCTTCGGCCGTCCTCGTATTATCTTGGGTTTGAAACTCCACCTTTGGCTTGGTCTTTCTTTTCGAGTTCGCCTTTGGTCGTCCTCGTATTATCTTGGGTTTGAAAGTCCACCTTTGGCTTGGTCTTTCTTTTTCGAGTTCGCCTTCGGCCATCCTCGTATTATCTTGGGTTTGAAAGTCCACCTTCGGCTTAGTCTTTCTTTTCGAGTTCTCCTTCGGTCCTCCTCGTGTTACCCTTTATTTAAAAGTCCACCTTCGGCTTGGTATTTCATTTTCGAGTTCTCCTTCGGCCGTTCTCGTATTATCTTGGGTTTGAAATTCAACCTTCGGCTTGGTATTTATTTTCGAGTTCGCCTTCGGCCGTCCTCGTGTTACCCTTTGTTTGAAAGTACACCTTCGGCTTGGTCTTTCTTTTTTGAGGTTGCCTTCAGCCGTCCTCGTATTATCTTGGGTTTGAAAGTCCACCTTCGGCTTGGTCTTTCTTTTCGAGTTCGCCTTTGGCCATCCTCATGTTACCCTTTGTTTAAATGTCCACCTTCGGCTTGGTCTTTCTTTTTCTTGGTCGCCTTCGGCCGTCCTCGTATTATCTTGGGTTTGAAAGTCCACCTTCGGCTTGGTCTTTCTTTTCTAGTTCGCCTTTGGCCATCCTCGTGTTACCCTTTGTTTGAAAGTCCACCTTCGGCTTGGTCTTTCTTTTTCTAGGTCGCCTTCGGCCGTCCTCGTATTATCTTGGGTTTAAAACTCCACCTTCTGCTTGGTCTTTCTTTTCGAGTCCGCCTTTGACCATCCTCATGTTACCCTTTGATTGAAAGTCCACCTTCGGCTTGGTCTTTCTTTTCAAGTTCGCCTTCAGTCGTCCTCACGTAACCCTTTATTTGAAAGCCTACCTTCGGCTTAGTCTTTCTTTTCGAGTTCGCCTTCGGCCGTCCTCGTATTATTTTGTTGTTTGAGAGTCCACCTTCGGCTTGGTCTTTCTTTTTAATTTCATCTTCGGCCGTCCTCGTGTTACCCTTTGTTTGAAAGTCCACCATCGGCTTGGTATTTCATTCTCGAGTTCTCCTTCAGCCGTCCTCGTATTATCTTGGGTTTGAAATTCAACCTTCGGCTTGGTATTTCTTTTCGAGTTCGCCTTTGGTCGTCCTCATATTATCTTGGGTTTGAAAGTCCACCTTTGGCTTGGTCTTTCTTTTTCGAGTTCTCCTTCGGTCGTCCCCGTATTATCTTGGGTTTGAAAGTCCACATTCGACTTAATCTTTCTTTTCGAGTTCGCCTTCAACCGTCCTCGCGGTACCATTTGTTTGAAAGTCTACCTTCGACTTAGTCTTTCTTTTCAAGTTCGCCTTCCGCCGTCCTCGTATTATTTTGTTGTTTGAAAGTCCACCTTCGGCTTAGTCTTTCTTTTCGAGTTCTCCTTCGGTCGTCCTCGTGTTACCCTTTGTTTGAAAGTCCACCTTCGGCTTGGTATTTCATTTTCGAGTTCTCCTTCGGCCGTTCTCGTATTATCTTGGGTTTGAAATTCAACCTTCGGCTTGGTATTTCTTTTCGAGTTCACCTTCGGCCGTCCTCGTGTTACCCTTTGTTTCAAAGTACACCTTCGGCTTGGTCTTTCTTTTTTGAGGTTGCCTTCAGCCGTCCTAGTATTATCTTGGGTTTGAAAGTCCACCTTCGGCTTGGTCTTTCTTTTCGAGTTCGCCTTTGGCCATCCTCGTGTTACCCTTTGTTTGAATGTCCACCTTCGGCTTGGTCTTTCTTTTTCTAGGCCGCCTTCGGCCGTCCTCGTATTATCTTGGGTTTGAAAGTCCACCTTCGGCTTGGTCTTTCTTTTCTAGTTCGCCTTTGGCCATCCTCGTGTTACCCTTTGTTTGAAAGTCCACCTTCGGCTTGGTCTTTCTTTTTCTAGGTCGCCTTCGGTCGTCCTCGTATTATCTTGGGTTTAAAACTCCACCTTCGGCTTGGTCTTTCTTTTCGAGTTCGCCTTTGACCATCCTCATGTTACCCTTTGATTGAAAGTCCACCTTCGGCTTGGTCTTTCTTTTTCGAGTTTGTCATCGGTCGTCCTCGTATTATCTAGGGTTTGAAAGCCCACCTTCGGCTTGGTATTTCTTTTCAAGTTCGCCTTCAGTCGTCCTCGCGTTACCCTTTATTTGAAAGCCTACCTTCGGCATAGTCTTTCTTTTCGAGTTCGCCTTCGGCCGCCCTCATATTATTTTGTTATTTGAAAGTCCACCTTCGGCTTGGTATTTCTTTTTAATTTCGCCTTCGGCCGTCCTCGTGTTACCCTTTGTTTGAAAGTCCACCTTCGGATTGGTCTTTCATTTTCGTGTTCTCCTTCGGCCGTCCTCGTATTATCTTTGGTTTGAAAGTCCACCTTCGGCTTGGTCTTTCTTTTCGAGTTCGCCTTCGGCCGTCCTCGTGTTACCCTTTGTTTGAAACTCCACCTTTGGCTTGGTATTTCTTTTCGAGTTCGCCTTCGGTCGTCCTCGTATTATTTTGTTATTTGAAAGTCCACCTTCGGCTTGGTCCTTCTTTTTCGAGTTCGCCTTTGGTCGTCCTCATATTATCTTGGGTTTGAAAGTCCACCTTTGGCTTGGTCTTTCTTTTTCGAGTTCTCCTTCGGTCGTCCCCGTATTATCTTGGGTTTGAAAGTCCACATTCGACTTGATCTTTCTTTTCGAGTTCGCCTTCAACCGTCCTCGCGGTACCATTTGTTTGAAAGTCTACCTTCGACTTAGTCTTTCTTTTCGAGTTCGCCTTCCGCCGTCCTCGTATTATTTTGTTGTTTGAAAGTCCACCTTCGGCATGGTCTTTCTTTTCAATTTCGCCTTCGGCCGTCCTCGTGTTACCCTTTGTTTGAAAGTCCACCTTCGGCTTGGTCATTCTTTTTCGTGTTCGCCTTCGGCCGTCCTCGTATTATCTTGGGATTGAAACTCCACCTTTGGCTTGGTCTTTCTTTTCGAGTTCGCCTTCGGCCGTCCTCGTATTATTTTGTTATTTGAAAGTCCACCTTCGGCTTGGTCTTTCTTTTTCGAGTTCGCCTTTGGTCGTCCTCGTATTATCTTGGGTTTGAAAGTCCACCTTTGGCTTGGTCTTTCTTTTTCGAGTTCGCCTTCGGCCATCCTCGTATTATCTTGGGTTTGAAAGTCCACCTTCGGCTTAGTCTTTCTTTTCGAGTTCTCCTTCGGCCGTCCTCGTGTTACCCTTTGTTTGAAAGTCCACCTTCGGCTTGGTATTTCATTTTCTAGTTCTCCTTCGGCCGTTCTCGTATTATCTTGGGTTTGAAATTCAACCTTCGGCTTGGTATTTCTTTTCGAGTTCACCTTCGGCCGTCCTCGTGTTACCCTTTGTTTCAAAGTACACCTTCGGCTTGGTCTTTCTTTTTTGAGGTTGCCTTCAGCCGTCCTAGTATTATCTTGGGTTTGAAAGTCCACCTTCGGCTTGGTCTTTCTTTTCGAGTTCGCCTTTGGCCATCCTCGTGTTACCCTTTGTTTGAATGTCCACCTTCGGCTTGGTCTTTCTTTTTCTAGGCCGCCTTCGGCCGTCCTCGTATTATCTTGGGTTTGAAAGTCCACCTTCGGCTTGGTCTTTCTTTTCTAGTTCGCCTTTGGCCATCCTCGTGTTACCCTTTGTTTGAAAGTCCACCTTCGGCTTGGTCTTTCTTTTTCTAGGTCGCCTTCGGTCGTCCTCGTATTATCTTGGGTTTAAAACTCCACCTTCGGCTTGGTCTTTCTTTTCGAGTTCGCCTTTGACCATCCTCATGTTACCCTTTGATTGAAAGTCCACCTTCGGCTTGGTCTTTCTTTTTCGAGTTTGTCATCGGTCGTCCTCGTATTATCTAGGGTTTGAAAGCCCACCTTCGGCTTGGTATTTCTTTTCAAGTTCGCCTTCAGTCGTCCTCGCGTTACCCTTTATTTGAAAGCCTACCTTCGGCATAGTCTTTCTTTTCGAGTTCGCCTTCGGCCGCCCTCATATTATTTTGTTATTTGAAAGTCCACCTTCGGCTTGGTATTTCTTTTTAATTTCGCCTTCGGCCGTCCTCGTGTTACCCTTTGTTTGAAAGTCCACCTTCGGATTGGTCTTTCATTTTCGTGTTCTCCTTCGGCCGTCCTCGTATTATCTTTGGTTTGAAAGTCCACCTTCGGCTTGGTCTTTCTTTTCGAGTTCGCCTTCGGCCGTCCTCGTGTTACCCTTTGTTTGAAACTCCACCTTTGGCTTGGTCTTTCTTTTCGAGTTCGCCTTCGGTCGTCCTCGTATTATTTTGTTATTTGAAAGTCCACCTTCGGCTTGGTCCTTCTTTTTCGAGTTCGCCTTTGGTCGTCCTCATATTATCTTGGGTTTGAAAGTCCACCTTTGGCTTGGTCTTTCTTTTTCGAGTTCTCCTTCGGTCGTCCCCGTATTATCTTGGGTTTGAAAGTCCACATTCGACTTGATCTTTCTTTTCGAGTTCGCCTTCAACCGTCCTCGCGGTACCATTTGTTTGAAAGTCTACCTTCGACTTAGTCTTTCTTTTCGAGTTCGCCTTCCGCCGTCCTCGTATTATTTTGTTGTTTGAAAGTCCACCTTCGGCATGGTCTTTCTTTTCAATTTCGCCTTCGGCCGTCCTCGTGTTACCCTTTGTTTGAAAGTCCACCTTCGGCTTGGTCATTCTTTTTCGTGTTCGCCTTCGGCCGTCCTCGTATTATCTTGGGATTGAAACTCCACCTTTGGCTTGGTCTTTCTTTTCGAGTTCGCCTTCGGCCGTCCTCGTATTATTTTGTTATTTGAAAGTCCACCTTCGGCTTGGTCTTTCTTTTTCGAGTTCGCCTTTGGTCGTCCTCGTATTATCTTGGGTTTGAAAGTCCACCTTTGGCTTGGTCTTTCTTTTTCGAGTTCGCCTTCGGCCATCCTCGTATTATCTTGGGTTTGAAAGTCCACCTTCGGCTTAGTCTTTCTTTTCGAGTTCTCCTTCGGCCGTCCTCGTGTTACCCTTTGTTTGAAAGTCCACCTTCGGCTTGGTATTTCATTTTCTAGTTCTCCTTCGGCCGTTCTCGTATTATCTTGGGTTTGAAATTCAACCTTCGGCTTGGTATTTCTTTTCGAGTTCACCTTCGGCCGTCCTCGTGTTACCCTTTGTTTCAAAGTACACCTTCGGCTTGGTCTTTCTTTTTTGAGGTTGCCTTCAGCCGTCCTAGTATTATCTTGGGTTTGAAAGTCCACCTTCGGCTTGGTCTTTCTTTTCGAGTTCGCCTTTGGCCATCCTCGTGTTACCCTTTGTTTGAATGTCCACCTTCGGCTTGGTCTTTCTTTTTCTAGGTCGCCTTCGGCCGTCCTCGTATTATCTTGGGTTTGAAAGTCCACCTTCGGCTTGGCCTTTCTTTTCTAGTTCGCCTTTGGCCATCCTCGTGTTACCCTTTGTTTGAAAGTCCACCTTCGGCTTGGTCTTTCTTTTTCTAGGTCGCCTTCGGTCGTCCTCGTATTATCTTGGGTTTAAAACTCCACCTTCGGCTTGGTCTTTCTTTTCGAGTTCGCCTTTGACCATCCTCATGTTACCCTTTGATTGAAAGTCCACCTTCGGCTTGGTCTTTCTTTTTCGAGTTTGTCATCGGTCGTCCTCGTATTATCTAGGGTTTGAAAGCCCACCTTCGGCTTGGTATTTCTTTTCAAGTTCGCCTTCAGTCGTCCTCGCGTTACCCTTTATTTGAAAGCCTACCTTCGGCATAGTCTTTCTTTTCGAGTTCGCCTTCGGCCGCCCTCATATTATTTTGTTATTTGAAAGTCCACCTTCGGCTTGGTCTTTCTTTTTAATTTCGCCTTCGGCCGTCCTCGTGTTACCCTTTGTTTGAAAGTCCACCTTCGGATTGGTCTTTCATTTTCGTGTTCTCCTTCGGCCGTCCTCGTATTATCTTTGGTTTGAAAGTCCACCTTCGGCTTGGTCTTTCTTTTCGAGTTCGCCTTCGGCCGTCCTCG
Source organism: Lathyrus tuberosus (assembly GCA_022829125.1). Taxonomy (NCBI): domain Eukaryota; kingdom Viridiplantae; phylum Streptophyta; class Magnoliopsida; order Fabales; family Fabaceae; genus Lathyrus; species Lathyrus tuberosus. The sequence continues at coordinate 3,891,999 of JALAZF010000438.1, forward strand.
TGTTACCCTTTGTTTGAAACTCCACCTTTGGCTTGGTCTTTCTTTTCGAGTTCGCCTTCGGTCGTCCTCGTATTATTTTGTTATTTGAAAGTCCACCTTCGGCTTGGTCCTTCTTTTTCGAGTTCGCCTTTGGTCGTCCTCATATTATCTTGGGTTTGAAAGTCCACCTTTGGCTTGGTCTTTCTTTTTTGAGTTCTCCTTCGGTCGTCCCCGTATTATCTTGGGTTTGAAAGTCCACATTCGACTTGATCTTTCTTTTCGAGTTCGCCTTCAACCGTCCTCGCGGTACCATTTGTTTGAAAGTCTACCTTCGACTTAGTCTTTCTTTTCGAGTTCGCCTTCCGCCGTCCTCGTATTATTTTGTTGTTTGAAAGTCCACCTTCGGCATGGTCTTTCTTTTCAATTTCGCCTTCGGCCGTCCTCGTGTTACCCTTTGTTTGAAAGTCCACCTTCGGCTTGGTCATTCTTTTTCGTGTTCGCCTTCGGCCGTCCTCGTATTATCTTGGGATTGAAACTCCACCTTTGGCTTGGTCTTTCTTTTCGAGTTCGCCTTCGGCCGTCCTCGTATTATTTTGTTATTTGAAAGTCCACCTTCGGCTTGGTCTTTCTTTTTCGAGTTCGCCTTTGGTCGTCCTCGTATTATCTTGGGTTTGAAAGTCCACCTTTGGCTTGGTCTTTCTTTTTCGAGTTCGCCTTCGGCCATCCTCGTATTATCTTGGGTTTGAAAGTCCACCTTCGGCTTAGTCTTTCTTTTCGAGTTCTCCTTCGGCCGTCCTCGTGTTACCCTTTGTTTGAAAGTCCACCTTCGGCTTGGTATTTCATTTTCTAGTTCTCCTTCGGCCGTTCTCGTATTATCTTGGGTTTGAAATTCAACCTTCGGCTTGGTATTTCTTTTCGAGTTCACCTTCGGCCGTCCTCGTGTTACCCTTTGTTTCAAAGTACACCTTCGGCTTGGTCTTTCTTTTTTGAGGTTGCCTTCAGCCGTCCTAGTATTATCTTGGGTTTGAAAGTCCACCTTCGGCTTGGTCTTTCTTTTCGAGTTCGCCTTTGGCCATCCTCGTGTTACCCTTTGTTTGAATGTCCACCTTCGGCTTGGTCTTTCTTTTTCTAGGTCGCCTTCGGCCGTCCTCGTATTATCTTGGGTTTGAAAGTCCACCTTCGGCTTGGCCTTTCTTTTCTAGTTCGCCTTTGGCCATCCTCGTGTTACCCTTTGTTTGAAAGTCCACCTTCGGCTTGGTCTTTCTTTTTCTAGGTCGCCTTCGGTCGTCCTCGTATTATCTTGGGTTTAAAACTCCACCTTCGGCTTGGTCTTTCTTTTCGAGTTCGCCTTTGACCATCCTCATGTTACCCTTTGATTGAAAGTCCACCTTCGGCTTGGTCTTTCTTTTTCGAGTTTGTCATCGGTCGTCCTCGTATTATCTAGGGTTTGAAAGCCCACCTTCGGCTTGGTATTTCTTTTCAAGTTCGCCTTCAGTCGTCCTCGCGTTACCCTTTATTTGAAAGCCTACCTTCGGCATAGTCTTTCTTTTCGAGTTCGCCTTCGGCCGCCCTCATATTATTTTGTTATTTGAAAGTCCACCTTCGGCTTGGTCTTTCTTTTTAATTTCGCCTTCGGCCGTCCTCGTGTTACCCTTTGTTTGAAAGTCCACCTTCGGATTGGTCTTTCATTTTCGTGTTCTCCTTCGGCCGTCCTCGTATTATCTTTGGTTTGAAAGTCCACCTTCGGCTTGGTCTTTCTTTTCGAGTTCGCCTTCGGCCGTCCTCGTGTTACCCTTTGTTTGAAACTCCACCTTTGGCTTGGTCTTTCTTTTCGAGTTCGCCTTCGGTCGTCCTCGTATTATTTTGTTATTTGAAAGTCCACCTTCGGCTTGGTCCTTCTTTTTCGAGTTCGCCTTTGGTCGTCCTCATATTATCTTGGGTTTGAAAGTCCACCTTTGGCTTGGTCTTTCTTTTTCGAGTTCTCCTTCGGTCGTCCCCGTATTATCTTGGGTTTGAAAGTCCACATTCGACTTGATCTTTCTTTTCGAGTTCGCCTTCAACCGTCCTCGCGGTACCATTTGTTTGAAAGTCTACCTTCGACTTAGTCTTTCTTTTCGAGTTCGCCTTCCGCCGTCCTCGTATTATTTTGTTGTTTGAAAGTCCACCTTCGGCATGGTCTTTCTTTTCAATTTCGCCTTCGGCCGTCCTCGTGTTACCCTTTGTTTGAAAGTCCACCTTCGGCTTGGTCATTCTTTTTCGTGTTCGCCTTCGGCCGTCCTCGTATTATCTTGGGATTGAAACTCCACCTTTGGCTTGGTCTTTCTTTTCGAGTTCGCCTTCGGCCGTCCTCGTATTATTTTGTTATTTGAAAGTCCACCTTCGGCTTGGTCTTTCTTTTTCGAGTTCGCCTTTGGTCGTCCTCGTATTATCTTGGGTTTGAAAGTCCACCTTTGGCTTGGTCTTTCTTTTTCGAGTTCGCCTTCGGCCATCCTCGTATTATCTTGGGTTTGAAAGTCCACCTTCGGCTTAGTCTTTCTTTTCGAGTTCTCCTTCGGCCGTCCTCGTGTTACCCTTTGTTTGAAAGTCCACCTTCGGCTTGGTATTTCATTTTCTAGTTCTCCTTCGGCCGTTCTCGTATTATCTTGGGTTTGAAATTCAACCTTCGGCTTGGTATTTCTTTTCGAGTTCACCTTCGGCCGTCCTCGTGTTACCCTTTGTTTCAAAGTACACCTTCGGCTTGGTCTTTCTTTTTTGAGGTTGCCTTCAGCCGTCCTAGTATTATCTTGGGTTTGAAAGTCCACCTTCGGCTTGGTCTTTCTTTTCGAGTTCGCCTTTGGCCATCCTCGTGTTACCCTTTGTTTGAATGTCCACCTTCGGCTTGGTCTTTCTTTTTCTAGGTCGCCTTCGGCCGTCCTCGTATTATCTTGGGTTTGAAAGTCCACCTTCGGCTTGGCCTTTCTTTTCTAGTTCGCCTTTGGCCATCCTCGTGTTACCCTTTGTTTGAAAGTCCACCTTCGGCTTGGTCTTTCTTTTTCTAGGTCGCCTTCGGTCGTCCTCGTATTATCTTGGGTTTAAAACTCCACCTTCGGCTTGGTCTTTCTTTTCGAGTTCGCCTTTGACCATCCTCATGTTACCCTTTGATTGAAAGTCCACCTTCGGCTTGGTCTTTCTTTTTCGAGTTTGTCATCGGTCGTCCTCGTATTATCTAGGGTTTGAAAGCCCACCTTCGGCTTGGTATTTCTTTTCAAGTTCGCCTTCAGTCGTCCTCGCGTTACCCTTTATTTGAAAGCCTACCTTCGGCATAGTCTTTCTTTTCGAGTTCGCCTTCGGCCGCCCTCATATTATTTTGTTATTTGAAAGTCCACCTTCGGCTTGGTCTTTCTTTTTAATTTCGCCTTCGGCCGTCCTCGTGTTACCCTTTGTTTGAAAGTCCACCTTCGGATTGGTCTTTCATTTTCGTGTTCTCCTTCGGCCGTCCTCGTATTATCTTTGGTTTGAAAGTCCACCTTCGGCTTGGTCTTTCTTTTCGAGTTCGCCTTCGGCCGTCGTCGTGTTACCCTTTGTTTGAAACTCCACCTTTGGCTTGGTCTTTCTTTTCGAGTTCGCCTTCGGTCGTCCTCGTATTAATTTGTTATTTGAAAGTCCACCTTCGGCTTGGTCCTTCTTTTTCGAGTTCGCCTTTGGTCGTCCTCATATTATCTTGGGTTTGAAAGTCCACCTTTGGCTTGGTCTTTCTTTTTCGAGTTCTCCTTCGGTCGTCCCCGTATTATCTTGGGTTTGAAAGTCCACATTCGACTTGATCTTTCTTTTCGAGTTCGCCTTCAACCGTCCTCGCGGTACCATTTGTTTGAAAGTCTACCTTCGACTTAGTCTTTCTTTTCGAGTTCGCCTTCCGCCGTCCTCGTATTATTTTGTTGTTTGAAAGTCCACCTTCGGCATGGTCTTTCTTTTCAATTTCGCCTTCGGCCGTCCTCGTGTTACCCTTTGTTTGAAAGTCCACCTTCGGCTTGGTCATTCTTTTTCGTGTTCGCCTTCGGCCGTCCTCGTATTATCTTGGGTTTGAAACTCCACCTTTGGCTTGGTCTTTCTTTTCGAGTTCGCCTTCGGCCGTCCTCGTATTATTTTGTTATTTGAAAGTCCACCTTCGGCTTGGTATTTCTTTTTCGAGTTCGCCTTTGGTCGTCCTCGTATTATCTTGGGTTTGAAAGTCCACCTTTGGCTTGGTCTTTCTTTTTCGAGTTCGCCTTCGGCCATCCTCGTATTATCTTGGGTTTGAAAGTCCACCTTCGGCTTAGTCTTTCTTTTCGAGTTCTCCTTCGGTCGTCCTCGTGTTACCCTTTGTTTGAAAGTCCACCTTCGGCTTGGTATTTCATTTTCGAGTTCTCCTTCGGCCGTTCTCGTATTATCTTGGGTTTGAAATTCAACCTTCGGCTTGGTATTTCTTTTCGAGTTCGCCTTCGGCCGTCCTCGTGTTACCCTTTGTTTCAAAGTACACCTTCAGCTTGGTCTTTCTTTTTTGAGGTTGCCTTCAGTCGTCCTAGTATTATCTTGGGTTTGAAAGTCCACCTTCGGCTTGGTCTTTCTTTTCGAGTTCGCCTTTGGCCATCCTCGTGTTACCCTTTGTTTGAAAGTCCACCTTCGGCTTGGTCTTTCTTTTTCTAGGTCGCCTTCGGCCGTCCTCGTATTATCTTGGGTTTGAAAGTCCACCTTCGGCTTGGTCTTTCTTTTCTAGTTCGCCTTTGGCCATCCTCGTGTTACCCTTTGTTTGAAAGTCCACCTTCGGCTTGGTCTTTCTTTTTCTTGGTCGCCTTCGGCCGTCCTCGTATTATCTTGGGTTTAAAACTCCACCTTTGGCTTGGTCTTTCTTTTCGAGTTCGCCTTTGACCATCCTCATGTTACCCTTTGATTGAAAGTCCACCTTCGGCTTGGTCTTTCTTTTTCGAGTTTGTCATCGGTCGTCCTTGTATTATCTAGGGTTTGAAAGCCCACCTTCGGCTTGGTATTTCTTTTCAAGTTCGCCTTCAGTCGTCCTCGCGTTACCCTTTATTTGAAAGCCTACCTTCGGCTTAGTCTTTCTTTTCGAGTTCGCCTTCGGCCGCCCTCATATTATTTTGTTATTTGAAAGTCCACCTTCGGCTTGGTCTTTCTTTTTAATTTCGCCTTCGGCCGTCCTCGTGTTACCCTTTGTTTGAAAGTCCACCTTCGGATTGGTCTTTCTTTTTCGTGTTCTCCTTCGGCCGTCCTCGTATTATCTTTGGTTTGAAAGTCCACCTTCGGCTTGGTCTTTCTTTTCGAGTTTGCCTTCGGCCGTCCTCGTGTTACCCTTTGTTTGAAACTCCATCTTTGGCTTGGTCTTTCTTTTCGAGTTCGCCTTCGGCCGTCCTCGTATTATTTTGTTATTTGAAAGTCGACCTTCGGCTTGGTCTTTCTTTTTCGAGTTCGCCTTTGGTCGTCCTCATATTATCTTGGGTTTGAAAGTCCACCTTTGGCTTGGTCTTTCTTTTTCGAGTTCTCCTTCGGTCGTCCCCGTATTATCTTGGGTTTGAAAGTCCACATTCGACTTGATCTTTCTTTTCGAGTTCGCCTTCAACCGTCCTCGCGGTACCATTTGTTTGAAAGTCTACCTTCGACTTAGTCTTTCTTTTCGAGTTCGCCTTCCGCCGTCCTCGTATTATTTTGTTATTTGAAAGTCCACCTTCGGCATGGTCTTTCTTTTCAATTTCGCCTTGGGCCGTCCTCGTGTTACCCTTTGTTTGAAAGTCCACCTTCGGCTTGGTCATTCTTTTTCATGTTCGCCTTCGGCCGTCCTCGTATTATCTTGGGTTTGAAACTCCACCTTTGGCTTGGTCTTTCTTTTCGAGTTCGCCTTCGGCCGTCCTCGTATTATTTTGTTATTTGAAAGTCCACCTTCGGCTTGGTCTTTCTTTTTCGAGTTCGCCTTTGGTCGTCCTCGTATTATCTTGGGTTTGAAAGTCCACCTTTGGCTTGGTCTTTCTTTTTCGAGTTCGCCTTCGGCCATCCTCGTATTATCTTGGGTTTGAAAGTCCACCTTCGGCTTAGTCTTTCTTTTCGAGTTCTCCTTCGGTCCTCCTCGTGTTACCCTTTATTTAAAAGTCCACCTTCGGCTTGGTATTTCATTTTCGAGTTCTCCTTCGGTCGTTCTCGTATTATCTTGGGTTTGAAATTCAACCTTCGGCTTGGTATTTATTTTCGAGTTCGCCTTCGGCCGTCCTCGTGTTACCCTTTGTTTGAAAGTACACCTTCGGCTTGGTCTTTCTTTTTTGAGGTTGCCTTCAGCCGTCCTCGTATTATCTTGGGTTTGAAAGTCCACCTTCGGCTTGGTCTTTCTTTTCGAGTTCGCCTTTGGCCATCCTCATGTTACCCTTTGTTTAAATGTCCACCTTCGGCTTGGTCTTTCTTTTTCTTGGTCGCCTTCGGCCGTCCTCGTATTATCTTGGGTTTGAAAGTCCACCTTCGGCTTGGTCTTTCTTTTCTAGTTCGCCTTTGGCCATCCTCGTGTTACCCTTTGTTTGAAAGTCCACCTTCGGCTTGGTCTTTCTTTTTCTAGGTCGCCTTCGGCCGTCCTCGTATTATCTTGGGTTTAAAACTCCACCTTCTGCTTGGTCTTTCTTTTCGAGTCCGCCTTTGACCATCCTCATGTTACCCTTTGATTGAAAGTCCACCTTCGGCTTGGTCTTTCTTTTCATGTTCGCCTTCAGTCGTCCTCACGTAACCCTTTATTTGAAAGCCTACCTTCGGCTTAGTCTTTCTTTTCGAGTTCGCCTTCGGCCGTCCTCGTATTATTTTGTTGTTTGAGAGTCCACCTTCGGCTTGGTCTTTCTTTTTAATTTCATCTTCGGCCGTCCTCGTGTTACCCTTTGTTTGAAAGTCCACCATCGGCTTGGTATTTCATTCTCGAGTTCTCCTTCAGCCGTCCTCGTATTATCTTGGGTTTGAAATTCAACCTTCGGCTTGGTATTTCTTTTCGAGTTCGCCTTTGGTCGTCCTCATATTATCTTGGGTTTGAAAGTCCACCTTTGGCTTGGTCTTTCTTTTTCGAGTTCTCCTTCGGTCGTCCCCGTATTATCTTGGGTTTGAAAGTCCACATTCGACTTGATCTTTCTTTTCGAGTTCGCCTTCAACCGTCCTCGCGGTACCATTTGTTTGAAAGTCTACCTTCGACTTAGTCTTTCTTTTCGAGTTCGCCTTCCGCCGTCCTCGTATTATTTTGTTATTTGAAAGTCCACCTTCGGCATGGTCTTTCTTTTCAATTTCGCCTTCGGCCGTCCTCGTGTTACCCTTTGTTTGAAAGTCCACCTTCGGCTTGGTCATTCTTTTTCATGTTCGCCTTCGACCGTCCTCGTATTATCTTGGGTTTGAAACTCCACCTTTGGCTTGGTCTTTCTTTTCGAGTTCGCCTTCGGCCGTCCTCGTATTATTTTGTTATTTGAAAGTCCACCTTCGGCTTGGTCTTTCTTTTTCGAGTTCGCCTTTGGTCGTCCTCGTATTATCTTGGGTTTGAAAGTCCACCTTTGGCTTGGTCTTTCTTTTTCGAGTTCGCCTTCGGCCATCCTCGTATTATCTTGGGTTTGAAAGTCCACCTTCGGCTTAGTCTTTCTTTTCGAGTTCTCCTTCGGTCCTCCTCGTGTTACCCTTTATTTAAAAGTCCACCTTCGGCTTGGTATTTCATTTTCGAGTTCTCCTTCGGCCGTTCTCGTATTATCTTGGGTTTGAAATTCAACCTTCGGCTTGGTATTTATTTTCGAGTTCGCCTTCGGCCGTCCTCGTGTTACCCTTTGTTTGAAAGTACACCTTCGGCTTGGTCTTTCTTTTTTGAGGTTGCCTTCAGCCGTCCTCGTATTATCTTGGGTTTGAAAGTCCACCTTCGGCTTGGTCTTTCTTTTCGAGTTCGCCTTTGGCCATCCTCATGTTACCCTTTGTTTAAATGTCCACCTTCGGCTTGGTCTTTCTTTTTCTTGGTCGCCTTCGGCCGTCCTCGTATTATCTTGGGTTTGAAAGTCCACCTTCGGCTTGGTCTTTCTTTTCTAGTTCGCCTTTGGCCATCCTCGTGTTACCCTTTGTTTGAAAGTCCACCTTCGGCTTGGTCTTTCTTTTTCTAGGTCGCCTTCGGCCGTCCTCGTATTATCTTGGGTTTAAAACTCCACCTTCTGCTTGGTCTTTCTTTTCGAGTCCGCCTTTGACCATCCTCATGTTACCCTTTGATTGAAAGTCCACCTTCGGCTTGGTCTTTCTTTTCAAGTTCGCCTTCAGTCGTCCTCACGTAACCCTTTATTTGAAAGCCTACCTTCGGCTTAGTCTTTCTTTTCGAGTTCGCCTTCGGCCGTCCTCGTATTATTTTGTTGTTTGAGAGTCCACCTTCGGCTTGGTCTTTCTTTTTAATTTCATCTTCGGCCGTCCTCGTGTTACCCTTTGTTTGAAAGTCCACCATCGGCTTGGTATTTCATTCTCGAGTTCTCCTTCAGCCGTCCTCGTATTATCTTGGGTTTGAAATTCAACCTTCGGCTTGGTATTTCTTTTCGAGTTCCCCTTTGGTCGTCCTCATATTATCTTGGGTTTGAAAGTCCACCTTTGGCTTGGTCTTTCTTTTTCGAGTTCTCCTTCGGTCGTCCCCGTATTATCTTGGGTTTGAAAGTCCACATTCGACTTGATCTTTCTTTTCGAGTTCGCCTTCAACCGTCCTCGCGGTACCATTTGTTTGAAAGTCTACCTTCGACTTAGTCTTTCTTTTCGAGTTCGCCTTCCGCCGTCCTCGTATTATTTTGTTATTTGAAAGTCCACCTTCGGCATGGTCTTTCTTTTCAATTTCGCCTTCGGCCGTCCTCGTGTTACCCTTTGTTTGAAAGTCCACCTTCGGCTTGGTCATTCTTTTTCATGTTCGCCTTCGGCCGTCCTCGTATTATCTTGGGTTTGAAACTCCACCTTTGGCTTGGTCTTTCTTTTCGAGTTCGCCTTCGGCCGTCCTCGTATTATTTTGTTATTTGAAAGTCCACCTTCGGCTTGGTCTTTCTTTTTCGAGTTCGCCTTTGGTCGTCCTCGTATTATCTTGGGTTTGAAAGTCCACCTTTGGCTTGGTCTTTCTTTTTCGAGTTCGCCTTCGGCCATCCTCGTATTATCTTGGGTTTGAAAGTCCACCTTCGGCTTAGTCTTTCTTTTCGAGTTCTCCTTCGGTCCTCCTCGTGTTACCCTTTATTTAAAAGTCCACCTTCGGCTTGGTATTTCATTTTCGAGTTCTCCTTCGGCCGTTCTCGTATTATCTTGGGTTTGAAATTCAACCTTCGGCTTGGTATTTATTTTCGAGTTCGCCTTCGGCCGTCCTCGTGTTACCCTTTGTTTGAAAGTACACCTTCGGCTTGGTCTTTCTTTTTTGAGGTTGCCTTCAGCCGTCCTCGTATTATCTTGGGTTTGAAAGTCCACCTTCGGCTTGGTCTTTCTTTTCGAGTTCGCCTTTGGCCATCCTCATGTTACCCTTTGTTTAAATGTCCACCTTCGGCTTGGTCTTTCTTTTTCTTGGTCGCCTTCGGCCGTCCTCGTATTATCTTGGGTTTGAAAGTCCACCTTCGGCTTGGTCTTTCTTTTCTAGTTCGCCTTTGGCCATCCTCGTGTTACCCTTTGTTTGAAAGTCCACCTTCGGCTTGGTCTTTCTTTTTCTAGGTCGCCTTCGGCCGTCCTCGTATTATCTTGGGTTTAAAACTCCACCTTCTGCTTGGTCTTTCTTTTCGAGTCCGCCTTTGACCATCCTCATGTTACCCTTTGATTGAAAGTCCACCTTCGGCTTGGTCTTTCTTTTCAAGTTCGCCTTCAGTCGTCCTCACGTAACCCTTTATTTGAAAGCCTACCTTCAGCTTAGTCTTTCTTTTCGAGTTCGCCTTCGGCCGTCCTCGTATTATTTTGTTGTTTGAGAGTCCACCTTCGGCTTGGTCTTTCTTTTTAATTTCATCTTCGGCCGTCCTCGTGTTACCCTTTGTTTGAAAGTCCACCATCGGCTTGGTATTTCATTCTCGAGTTCTCCTTCAGCCGTCCTCGTATTATCTTGGGTTTGAAATTCAACCTTCGGCTTGGTATTTCTTTTCGAGTTCCCCTTTGGTCGTCCTCATATTATCTTGGGTTTGAAAGTCCACCTTTGGCTTGGTCTTTCTTTTTCGAGTTCTCCTTCGGTCGTCCCCGTATTATCTTGGGTTTGAAAGTCCACATTCGACTTGATCTTTCTTTTCGAGTTCGCCTTCAACCGTCCTCGCGGTACCATTTGTTTGAAAGTCTACCTTCGACTTAGTCTTTCTTTTCGAGTTCGCCTTCCGCCGTCCTCGTATTATTTTGTTATTTGAAAGTCCACCTTCGGCATGGTCTTTCTTTTCAATTTCGCCTTCGGCCGTCCTCGTGTTACCCTTTGTTTGAAAGTCCACCTTCGGCTTGGTCATTCTTTTTCATGTTCGCCTTCGGCCGTCCTCGTATTATCTTGGGTTTGAAACTCCACCTTTGGCTTGGTCTTTCTTTTCGAGTTCGCCTTCGGCCGTCCTCGTATTATTTTGTTATTTGAAAGTCCACCTTCGGCTTGGTCTTTCTTTTTCGAGTTCGCCTTTGGTCGTCCTCGTATTATCTTGGGTTTGAAAGTCCACCTTTGGCTTGGTCTTTCTTTTTCGAGTTCGCCTTCGGCCATCCTCGTATTATCTTGGGTTTGAAAGTCCACCTTCGGCTTAGTCTTTCTTTTCGAGTTCTCCTTCGGTCCTCCTCGTGTTACCCTTTATTTAAAAGTCCACCTTCGGCTTGGTATTTCATTTTCGAGTTCTCCTTCGGCCGTTCTCGTATTATCTTGGGTTTGAAATTCAACCTTCGGCTTGGTATTTATTTTCGAGTTCGCCTTCGGCCGTCCTCGTGTTACCCTTTGTTTGAAAGTACACCTTCGGCTTGGTCTTTCTTTTTTGAGGTTGCCTTCAGCCGTCCTCGTATTATCTTGGGTTTGAAAGTCCACCTTCGGCTTGGTCTTTCTTTTCGAGTTCGCCTTTGGCCATCCTCATGTTACCCTTTGTTTAAATGTCCACCTTCGGCTTGGTCTTTCTTTTTCTTGGTCGCCTTCGGCCGTCCTCGTATTATCTTGGGTTTGAAAGTCCACCTTCGGCTTGGTCTTTCTTTTCTAGTTCGCCTTTGGCCATCCTCGTGTTACCCTTTGTTTGAAAGTCCACCTTCGGCTTGGTCTTTCTTTTTCTAGGTCGCCTTCGGCCGTCCTCGTATTATCTTGGGTTTAAAACTCCACCTTCTGCTTGGTCTTTCTTTTCGAGTCCGCCTTTGACCATCCTCATGTTACCCTTTGATTGAAAGTCCACCTTCGGCTTGGTCTTTCTTTTCAAGTTCGCCTTCAGTCGTCCTCACGTAACCCTTTATTTGAAAGCCTACCTTCAGCTTAGTCTTTCTTTTCGAGTTCGCCTTCGGCCGTCCTCGTATTATTTTGTTGTTTGAGAGTCCACCTTCGGCTTGGTCTTTCTTTTTAATTTCATCTTCGGCCGTCCTCGTGTTACCCTTTGTTTGAAAGTCCACCATCGGCTTGGTATTTCATTCTCGAGTTCTCCTTCAGCCGTCCTCGTATTATCTTGGGTTTGAAATTCAACCTTCGGCTTGGTATTTCTTTTCGAGTTCGCCTTCGGCCGTCCTCGTGTTACCCTTTGTTTGAAAGTACACCTTCGGCATGGTCTTTCTTTTTTGAGGTTGCCTTCAGCCGTACTCGTATTATCTTAGGTTTGAAAGTCCACCTTCGGCTTGGTCTTTCTTTTCAAGTTTGCCTTTGGTAATCCTCGTGTTACCCTTTGTTTGAAAGTCCACCTTCAGCTTCGCCTTTCTTTTTCTAGGTCGCCTTCGGCCGTCCTCGTATTATCTTGGGTTTGAAAGTCCACCTTCGGCTTGGTCTTTCTTTTCGAGTTCGCCTTTAGCCATCCTCATGTTACCCTTTGATTGAAAGTCCACCTTCGGCTTGGTCTTTCTTTTTCGAGTTTGTCTTCGGCCGTCCTCGTATTATCTAGGGTTTGAAAGCCCACCTTCGGCTTGGTCTTTCTTTTCAAGTTCGACTTCAGTCGTCCTCGCGTTACCCTTTATTTAAAAGCCTACCTTCGGCTTAGTCTTTCTTTTCGAGTTCGCGTTCGGCCGACCTCGTATTATTTTGTTGTTTGAAAGTCCACCTTCGGCTTGGTCTTTCTTTTTAATTTCGCCTTCGGTCGTCCTCGTGTTACCCTTTGTTTGAAAGTCCACCTTCGGCTTGGTCTTTCTTTTTCATGTTCTCCTTCGGCCGTCCTCGTATTATCTTGGGTTTGAAAATCCACCTTCGGCTTGGTCTTTCTTTTCGAGTTCCCCTTCGGCCGTCCTCGTGTTACCCTTTGTTTGAAACTCCACCTTTGGCTTGGTCATTCTTTTCGAGTTCGCCTTCGGCCGTCCTCGTATTATTTTGTTATTTGAAAGTCCACCTTCGGCTTGGTCTTTCTTTTTCGAGTTCGCCTTTGGTCGTCCTCGTATTATCTTGGGTTTGAAAGTCCACCTTTGGCTTGGTCTTTCTTTTTCGAGTTCTCCTTCGGCCGTCCCCGTATTATCTTGGGTTTGAAAGTCCACCTTCAGCTTGATCTTTCTTTTCGAGTTCGCCTTCAACCGTCCTCGCGGTACCCTTTGTTTGAAAGTCTACCTTCGACTTAGTCTTTCTTTTTGAGTTCGCCTTCCGCCGTCCTCGTATTATTTTGTTGTTGGAAAGTCCACCTTCGGCTTGGTCTTTCTTTTCAATTTCGCCTTCGACCATCCTCATGTTACCCTTTGTTTGAAAGTCCACCTTCGGCTTGGTCATTCTTTTTCGTGTTCGCCTTCGGCCGTCCTCTTATTATCTTGGGTTTGAAAGTCCACCTTCGGCTTGGTCTTTCTTTTCGAGTTCGCCTTCGGCCGTCCTCATGTTACCTTTTGTTTGACACTCCACCTTTGGCTTGGTCTTTCTTTTCGAGTTCACCTTCGGCCGTCCTCGTATTATTTTGTTATTTGAAAGTCCACCTTTGGCTTGGTCTTTCTTTTTCGAGTTCTCCTTTGGTCGTCCTCGTATTATCTTGGGATTGAAAGTCCACCTTTGGCTTGGTCTTTCTTTTTCGAGTTCGCCTTCAGCCATCCTCATATTATCTTGGGTTTGAAAGTCCACCTTCGGCTTGATCATTCTTTTCGAGTTCTCCTTCAACCGTCCTCGCGGTACCCTTTGTTTGAAAGTCTACCTTCGACTTAGTCTTTCTTTTTGAGTTCGCCTTCCGCCGTCCTCGTATTATTTTGTTGTTGGAAAGTCCACCTTCGGCTTGGTCTTTCTTTTCAATTTCGCCTTCGGCCGTCCTCGTGTTACCCTTTGTTTGAAAGTCCACCTTCGGCTTGGTCATTCTTTTTCGTGTTCGCCTTCGGCTGTCCTCGTATTATCTTGGGTTTGAAACTCCACCTTTGGCTTGGTCTTTCTTTTCCAGTTCGCCTTCGGTCGTCCTCGTATTATTTTGTTATTTGAAAGTCCACCTTCGGCTTGGTCTTTCTTTTTCGAGTTCGCCTTTGGTCGTCCTCGTATAATCTTGGGTTTGAAAGTCCACCTTTGGCTTGGTCTTTCTTTTTCGTGTTCGCCTTCGGCCATCCTCGTATTATCTTGGGTTTGAAAGTCCACCTTCGGCTTGGTCTTTCTTTTTGAGTTCTCCCTCGGTCATCCTCGTGTTACCCTTTGTTTGAAAGTCCAACTTTCTGATTGGTATTTCATTTTCGAGTTCTCCGTCGGCCGTCCTCGTATTATCTTGGGTTTGAAAGTCAACCTTCGGCTTGGTATTTCTTTTCGAGTTCGCCTTCGGCCGTCCTCGTGTTACCCTTTGTTTGAAAGTACACCTTCGGCATGGTCTTTCTTTTTTGAGGTTGCCTTCAGCCGTACTCGTATTATCTTAGGTTTGAAAGTCCACCTTCGGCTTGGTCTTTCTTTTCAAGTTTGCCTTTGGTAATCCTCGTGTTACCCTTTGTTTGAAAGTCCACCTTCAGCTTGGCCTTTCTTTTTCTAGGTCGCCTTCGGCCGTCCTCGTATTATCTTGGGTTTGAAAGTCCACCTTCGGCTTGGTCTTTCTTTTCGAGTTCGCCTTTAGCCATCCTCATGTTACCCTTTGATTGAAAGTCCACCTTCGGGTTGGTCTTTCTTTTTCGAGTTTGTCTTCGGCCGTCCTCGTATTATCTAGGGTTTGAAAGCCCACCTTCGGCTTGGTCTTTCTTTTCAAGTTCGACTTCAGTCGTCCTCGCGTTACCCTTTATTTAAAAGCCTACCTTCGGCTTAGTCTTTCTTTTCGAGTTCGCGTTCGGCCGACCTCGTATTATTTTGTTGTTTGAAAGTCCACCTTCGGCTTGGTCTTTCTTTTTAATTTCGCCTTCGGTCGTCCTCGTGTTACCCTTTGTTTGAAAGTCCACCTTCGGCTTGGTCTTTCTTTTTCATGTTCTCCTTCGGCCGTCCTCGTATTATCTTGGGTTTGAAAATCCACCTTCGGCTTGGTCTTTCTTTTCGAGTTCCCCTTCGGCCGTCCTCGTGTTACCCTTTGTTTGAAACTCCACCTTTGGCTTGGTCATTCTTTTCGAGTTCGCCTTCGGCCGTCCTCGTATTATTTTGTTATTTGAAAGTCCACCTTCGGCTTGGTCTTTCTTTTTCGAGTTCGCCTTTGGTCGTCCTCGTATTATCTTGGGTTTGAAAGTCCACCTTTGGCTTGGTCTTTCTTTTTCGAGTTCTCCTTCGGCCGTCCCCGTATTATCTTGGGTTTGAAAGTCCACCTTCAGCTTGATCTTTCTTTTCGAGTTCGCCTTCAACCGTCCTCGCGGTACCCTTTGTTTGAAAGTCTACCTTCGACTTAGTCTTTCTTTTTGAGTTCGCCTTCCGCCGTCCTCGTATTATTTTGTTGTTGGAAAGTCCACCTTCGGCTTGGTCTTTCTTTTCAATTTCGCCTTCGACCATCCTCATGTTACCCTTTGTTTGAAAGTCCACCTTCGGCTTGGTCATTCTTTTTCGTGTTCGCCTTCGGCCGTCCTCTTATTATCTTGGGTTTGAAAGTCCACCTTCGGCTTGGTCTTTCTTTTCGAGTTCGCCTTCGGCCGTCCTCATGTTACCTTTTGTTTGACACTCCACCTTTGGCTTGGTCTTTCTTTTCGAGTTCACCTTCGGCCGTCCTCGTATTATTTTGTTATTTGAAAGTCCACCTTTGGCTTGGTCTTTCTTTTTCGAGTTCTCCTTTGGTCGTCCTCGTATTATCTTGGGATTGAAAGTCCACCTTTGGCTTGGTCTTTCTTTTTCGAGTTCGCCTTCAGCCATCCTCATATTATCTTGGGTTTGAAAGTCCACCTTCGGCTTGATCATTCTTTTCGAGTTCGCCTTCAACCGTCCTCGCGGTACCCTTTGTTTGAAAGTCTACCTTCGACTTAGTCTTTCTTTTTGAGTTCGCCTTCCGCCGTCCTCGTATTATTTTGTTGTTGGAAAGTCCACCTTCGGCTTGGTCTTTCTTTTCAATTTCGCCTTCGGCCGTCCTCGTGTTACCCTTTGTTTGAAAGTCCACCTTCGGCTTGGTCATTCTTTTTCGTGTTCGCCTTCGGCTGTCCTCGTATTATCTTGGGTTTGAAACTCCACCTTTGGCTTGGTCTTTCTTTTCCAGTTCGCCTTCGGTCGTCCTCGTATTATTTTGTTATTTGAAAGTCCACCTTCGGCTTGGTCTTTCTTTTTCGAGTTCGCCTTTGGTCGTCCTCGTATAATCTTGGGTTTGAAAGTCCACCTTTGGCTTGGTCTTTCTTTTTCGTGTTCGCCTTCGGCCATCCTCGTATTATCTTGGGTTTGAAAGTCCACCTTCGGCTTGGTCTTTCTTTTTGAGTTCTCCCTCGGTCATCCTCGTGTTACCCTTTGTTTGAAAGTCCAACTTTCTGATTGGTATTTCATTTTCGAGTTCTCCGTCGGCCGTTCTCGTATTATCTTGGGTTTGAAAGTCAACCTTCGGCTTGGTATTTCTTTTCGAGTTCGCCTTCGGCCGTCCTCGTGTTACCCTTTGTTTGAAAGTACACCTTCTTCTTGGTCTTTCTTTTTTGAGGTTACCTTCAGTAGTACTCGTATTATCTTGGGTTTGAAAGTCCACCTTCGGCTTGGTCTTTCTTTTCGAGTTCGCCTTTGGCAATCCTAGTGTTACCCTTTGTTTGAAAGTCCACCTTTGGCTTGGTCTTTCTTTTTCTAGGTCGCCTTCGGCCGTCCTCGTATTATCTTGGGTTTAAAACTCCACCTTCGGCTTGGTCTTTCTTTTCGAGTTCGCCTTTGACCGTCCTCATGTTACCCTTTGATTGAAAGTCCACCTTCGGCTTGGTCTTTCTTTTCAATTTCGCCTTCGGCCGTCCTCGTGTTACCCTTTGTTTGAAAGTCCACCTTCGGCTTGGTCATTCTTTTTCGTGTTCGCCTTCGGCTGTCCTCGTATTATCTTGGGTTTAAAACTCCACCTTTGGCTTGGTCTTTCTTTTCGAGTTCGCCTTCGGCCGTCCTCGTATTATTTTGTTATTTGAAAGTCCTCCTTCGGCTTGGTCTTTCTTTTTCGAGTTCGCCTTTGGTCGTCCTCGTATTATCTTGGATTTGAAAGTCCACCTTTGGCTTGGTCTTTCTTTTTCGAGTTCTCCTTCGGCCGTCCCCGTATTATCTTCGGTTTGAAAGTCCACCTTCGGCTTGATCGTTCTTTTCAAGTTCGCCATCAACCATCCTCGCGGTACCCTTTGTTTGAAAGTTTACCTTCGACTTAGTCTTTCTTTTTGAGTTCGCCTTCCGCCGTCCTCGTATTATTTTGTTGTTGGAAAGTCCACCTTCGGCTTGGTCTTTCTTTTCAATTTCGCCTTCGGCCGTCCTCGTGTTACCCTTTGTTTGAAAGTCCACCTTCGGCTTGGTCATTCTTTTTCGTGTTCGCCTTCGGCTGTCCTCGTATTATCTTGGGTTTGAAACTCCACCTTTGGCTTGGTCTTTCTTTTCCAGTTCGCCTTCGGTCGTCCTCGTATTATTTTGTTATTTGAAAGTCCACCTTCGGCTTGGTCTTTCTTTTTCGAGTTCGCCTTTGGTCGTCCTCGTATAATCTTGGGTTTGAAAGTCCACCTTTGGCTTGGTCTTTCTTTTTCGTGTTCGCCTTCGGCCATCCTCGTATTATCTTGGGTTTGAAAGTCCACCTTCGGCTTGGTCTTTCTTTTTGAGTTCTCCCTCGGTCATCCTCGTGTTACCCTTTGTTTGAAAGTCCAACTTTCTGATTGGTATTTCATTTTCGAGTTCTCCGTCGGCCGTCCTCGTATTATCTTGGGTTTGAAAGTCAACCTTCGGCTTGGTATTTCTTTTCGAGTTCGCCTTCGGCCGTCCTCGTGTTACCCTTTGTTTGAAAGTACACCTTCTTCTTGGTCTTTCTTTTTTGAGGTTACCTTCAGTAGTACTCGTATTATCTTGGGTTTGAAAGTCCACCTTCGGCTTGGTCTTTCTTTTCGAGTTCGCCTTTGGCAATCCTAGTGTTACCCTTTGTTTGAAAGTCCACCTTTGGCTTGGTCTTTCTTTTTCTAGGTCGCCTTCGGCCGTCCTCGTATTATCTTGGGTTTAAAACTCCACCTTCGGCTTGGTCTTTCTTTTCGAGTTCGCCTTTGACCGTCCTCATGTTACCCTTTGATTGAAAGTCCACCTTCGGCTTGGTCTTTCTTTTCAATTTCGCCTTCGGCCGTCCTCGTGTTACCCTTTGTTTGAAAGTCCACCTTCGGCTTGGTCATTCTTTTTCGTGTTCGCCTTCGGCTGTCCTCGTATTATCTTGGGTTTAAAACTCCACCTTTGGCTTGGTCTTTCTTTTCGAGTTCGCCTTCGGCCGTCCTCGTATTATTTTGTTATTTGAAAGTCCTCCTTCGGCTTGGTCTTTCTTTTTCGAGTTCGCCTTTGGTCGTCCTCGTATTATCTTGGATTTGAAAGTCCACCTTTGGCTTGGTCTTTCTTTTTCGAGTTCTCCTTCGGCCGTCCCCGTATTATCTTCGGTTTGAAAGTCCACCTTCGGCTTGATCGTTCTTTTCAAGTTCGCCATCAACCATCCTCGCGGTACCCTTTGTTTGAAAGTTTACCTTCGACTTAGTCTTTCTTTTTGAGTTCGCCTTCCGCCGTCCTCGTATTATTTTGTTGTTGGAAAGTCCACCTTCGGCTTGGTCTTTCTTTTCAATTTCGCCTTCGGCCGTCCTCGTGTTACCCTTTGTTTGAAAGTCCACCTTCGGCTTGATCATTCTTTTTCATGTTCGCCTTCGGCTGTCCTCGTATTATCTTGGGTTTGAAACTCCACCTTTGGTTGGTCTTTCTTTTCGAGTTCGCCTTCGGCCGTCCTCGTATTATTTTGTTATTTGAAAGTCCACCTTCGGCTTGGTCTTTCTTTTTCGAGTTAGCCTTTGGTCATCCTCGTATTATCTGGGGTTTGAAAGTCCACCTTTGGCTTGGTCTTTCTTTTTCGTGTTCGCCTTCGCCCATCCTTGTATTATCTTGGGTTTGAAAGTCCACCTTCGGCTTGGTCTTTCTTTTCGAGTTCTCCTTCGGTCATCCTCGTGTTACCCTTTGTTTGAAAGTCCACCATCGGCCTGGTATTTCATTCTTGAGTTCTGCTTCAGCCGTCCTCGTATTATCTTGGGTTTGAAATTCAACCTTCGGCTTGGTATTTCTTTTCGAGTTCGCCTTCGGTCGTCCTCGTGTTACCCTTTGTTTGAAAGTACACCTTCGGCATGGTCTTTCTTTTTTGAGGTTGCCTTCAGCCGTCCTCGTATTATCTTGGGTTTGAAAGTCCACCTTTGGCTTGGTCTTTCTTTTCAAGTTCGCCTTTGGTAATCCTCGTGTTACCCTTTGTTTGAAAGTCCACCTTCAGCTTGGCCTTTCTTTTTCTAGGTCGCCTTCGGCCGTCCTCGTATTATCTTGGGTTTGAAAGTCCACCTTCGCCTTGGTCTTTCTTTTCGAGTTCGCCTTTAGCCATCCTCGTGTTACCCTTTGTTTGAAAGTCCACCTTCGGCTTGGTCTTTCTTTTTCTAGGTCGCCTTCGGCCGTCCTCGTATTATCTTGGGTTTAAAACTCCACCTTCGGCTTGGTCTTTCTTTTCGAGTTCGCCTTTGACCGTCCTCATGTTACCCTTTGATTGAAAGTCCACCTTCGGCTTGGTCTTTCTTTTTCGAGTTTGTCTTCGGCCGTCCTCGTATTATCTAGGGTTTGAAAGCCCACCTTCGGCTTGGTCTTTCTTTTCAAGTTCGACTTCAGTCGTCCTCGCGTTACCCTTTATTTAAAAGCCTACCTTCGGCTTAGTCTTTCTTTTCGAGTTCGCCTTCGGCCGACCTCGTATTATTTTGTTGTTTGAAAGTCCACCTTCGGCTTGGTCTTTCTTTTTAATTTCGCCTTCGGCCGTACTCGTGTTACCCTTTGTTTGAAAGTCCACCTTCGGCTTGGTATTTCTTTTTCATGTTCGCATTCGGCCGTCCTCGTATTATCTTGGGTTTGAAAATCCACCTTCGGCTTGGTCTTTCTTTTCGAGTTCGCCTTCGGCCGTCCTCGTGTTACCCTTTGTTTGAAACTCCACCTTTGGCTTGGTCATTCTTTTCGAGTTCGCCTTCGGCCGTCCTCGTATTATTTTGTTATTTGAAAGTCCACCTTCGGCTTGGTCTTTCTTTTTCGAGTTCCCCTTTGGTCGTCCTCGTATTATCTTGGGTTTGAAAGTCCACCTTTGGCTTGGTGTTTCTTTTTCGAGTTCTCCTTCGGCCGTCCCCGTATTATCTTGGGTTTGAAAGTCCACCTTCGGCTTGATCTTTCTTTTCGAGTTCGCCTTCAACCGTCCTCGCGGTACCCGTTGTTTGAAAGTCTACCTTCGACTTAGTCTTTCTTTTCGAGTTCGCCTTCCGCCGTCCTCGTATTATTTTGTTGTTGGAAAGTCCACCTTCGGCTTGGTCTTTCTTTTCAATTTTGCCTTCGACCATCCTCATGTTACCCTTTGTTTGAAAGTCCACCTTCGACTTGGTCATTATTTTTCGTGTTCGCCTTCGGCCGTCCTCTTATTATCTTGGGTTTGAAAGTCCACCTTCGGCTTGGTCTTTCTTTTCGAGTTCGCCTTCGGCCGTCCTCGTGTTACCTTTTGTTTGACACTCCACCTTTTGCTTGGTCTTTCTTTTCGAGTTCACCTTCGGCCGTCATCGTATTATTTTGTTATTTGAAAGTCCACCTTCGGCTTGGTCTTTCTTTTTCGAGTTCTCCTTTGGTCGTCCTCGTATTATCTTGGGTTTGAAAGTCCACCTTTGGCTTGGTCTTTCTTTTTCGAGTTCGCCTTCAGCCATCCTCGTATTATCTTGGGTTTGAAAGTCCACCTTCGGCTTGATCATTCTTTTCGAGTTCGCCTTCAACCATCCTCGCGGTACCCTTTGTTTGAAAGTCTACCTTCGACTTAGTCTTTCTTTTTGAGTTCGCCTTCCGCCGTCCTCGTATTATTTTGTTGTTGGAAAGTCCACCTTCAGCTTGGTCTTTCTTTTCAATTTCGCCTTCGGCCGTCCTCGTGTTACCCTTTGTTTGAAAGTCCACCTTCGGCTTGGTCATTCTTTTTCGTGTTCGCCTTCGGCTGTCCTCGTATTATCTTGGGTTTGAAACTCCACCTTTGGCTTGGTCTTTCTTTTCCAGTTCGCCTTCGGTCGTCCTCGTATTATTTTGTTATTTGAAAGTCCACCTTCGGCTTGGTCTTTCTTTTTCGAGTTCGCCTTTGGTCGTCCTCGTATAATCTTGGGTTTGAAAGTCCACCTTTGGCTTGGTCTTTCTTTTTCGTGTTCTCCTTCGGCCATCCTCGTATTATCTTGGGTTTGAAAGTCCACCTTCGGCTTGGTCTTTCTTTTTGAGTTCTCCCTCGGTCATCCTCGTGTTACCCTTTGTTTGAAAGTCCAACTTTCTGATTGGTATTTCATTTTCGAGTTCTCCTTCGGCCGTCCTCGTATTATCTTGGGTTTGAAAGTCAACCTTCGGCTTGGTATTTCTTTTCGAGTTCGCCTTCGGCCGTCCTCGTGTTACCCTTTGTTTGAAAGTACACCTTCTTCTTGGTCTTTCTTTTTTGAGGTTACCTTCAGTAGTACTCGTATTATCTTGGGTTTGAAAGTCCACCTTCGGCTTGGTCTTTCTTTTCGAGTTCGCCTTTGGCAATCCTAGTGTTACCCTTTGTTTGAAAGTCCACCTTCGGCTTGGTCTTTCTTTTTCTAGGTCGCCTTCGGCCGTCCTCGTATTATCTTGGGTTTAAAACTCCACCTTCGGCTTGGTCTTTATTTTCGAGTTCGCCTTTGACCGTCCTCATGTTACCCTTTGATTGAAAGTCCACCTTCGGCTTGGTCTTTCTTTTCAATTTCGCCTTCGGCCGTCCTCGTGTTACCCTTTGTTTGAAAGTCCACCTTCGGCTTGGTCATTCTTTTTCGTGTTCACCTTCGGCTGTCCTCGTATTATCTTGGGTTTGAAACTCCACCTTTGGCTTGGTCTTTCTTTTCGAGTTCGCCTTCGGCCGTCCTCGTATTATTTTGTTATTTGAAAGTCCACCTTCGGCTTGGTCTTTCTTTTTCGAGTTCGCCTTCGGTCGTCCTCGTATTATCTTGGGTTTGAAAGTCCACCTGTGACTTGGTCTTTCTTTTTCGTGTTCCCCTTCGGCCATCCTCGTATTATCTTGGGTTTGAAAGTCCACCTTCGGCTTGGTCTTTCTTTTTGAGTTCTCCTTCGGTCATCCGCGTGTTACCATTTGTTTGAAAGTCCAACTTTCTGATTGGTATTTCATTTTCGAGTTATCCTTCGGCCGTCCTCGTATTATCTTGGGTTTGAAAGTCAACCTTCGGCTTGGTATTTCTTTTCGAGTTCGCCTTCGGCCGTCCTCGTGTTACCCTTTGTTTGAAAGTACACCTTCGGCTTGGTCTTTCTTTTTTGAGGTTACCTTCAGCCGTCCTCGTATTATCTTGGGTTTGAAAGTCCACCTTCGGCTTGGTCTTTCTTTTCGAGTTCGCCTTTGGCAATCCTCGTGTTACCCTTTGTTTGAAAGTCCACCTTTGGCTTGGTCTTTCTTTTTCTAGGTCGCCTTCGGCCGTCCTCGGATTATCTTAGGTTTGAAAGTCCACCTTCGGCTTGGTCTTTCTTTTCGAGTTCGCCTTTGGCCATCCTAGTGTTACCCTTTGTTTGAAAGTCCACCTTAGGCTTGGTCTTTCTTTTTCTAGGTCGCCTTCGGCCGTCCTCGTATTATCTTGGGTTTAAAACTCCACCTTCGGCTTGGTCTTTCTTTTCGAGTTCGCCTTTGACCGTCCTCATGTTACCCTTTGATTGAAAGTCCACCTTCGGCTAGGTCTTTCTTTTTCGAGTTTGTCTTCGGACGTCCTCGTATTATCTAGGGATCGAAAGCCCACCTTCGGCTTGGTCTTTCTTTTCAAGTTCGCCTTCAGTGGTCCTCGCGTTACCCTTTATTTGAAAGCCTACCTTCGGCTTAGTCTTTCTTTTCGAGTTCGCCTTCGATCGTCCTCGTATTATTTTGTTTTTTGAAATTCCACCTTCGGCTT
Source organism: Lathyrus tuberosus (assembly GCA_022829125.1). NCBI lineage: Eukaryota > Viridiplantae > Streptophyta > Magnoliopsida > Fabales > Fabaceae > Lathyrus > Lathyrus tuberosus. The sequence goes on from JALAZF010000438.1 coordinate 3,914,556, forward strand.
GGTCTTTCTTTTTAATTTCGCCTTCGGCCGTCCTCGTGTTAGCCTTTGCTTGAAAGTCCACCTTCGGCTTGGTCTTTCTTTTTCGTGTTCGCCTTCGGCCGTCCTCGTATTATCTTGGGTTTGAAAGTCCACCTTCGGCTTGGTCTTTCTTTTCGAGTTCGCCTTCGGCCGTCCTCGTGTTACCCTTTGTTTGAAACTCCACCTTTGGCTTGGTCTTTCTTTTCGAGTTCGCCTTCCGCCGTCCTCGTATTATTTTGTTATTTGAAAGTCCACCTTCGGCTTGGTCTTTCTTTTTCGAGTTCGCCTTTGGTCGTCCTCGTATTATCTTGGGTTTGAAAGTCCACCTTTGGCTTGGTCTTTCTTTTTCGAGTTCTCCTTCGGCCGTCCCCGTATTATCTTGGGTTTGAAAGTCCACCTTCGGCTTGATCTTTCTTTTCGAGTCCGCCTTCAACCGTCCTCACGGTACCCTTTGTTTGAAAGTCTACCTTCGACTTAGTCTTTCTTTTCGAGTTCGCCTTCCGCCGTCCTCGTATTATTTTGTTGTTGGAAAGTCCACCTTCGGCTTGGTCTTTCTTTTCAATTTCGCCTTCGGTCGTCCTCGTGTTACCCTTTGTTTGAAAGTCCACCTTCGGCTTGGTCATTCTTTTTTGTGTTCGTCTTCGGCCGTCCTCTTATTATCTTGGGTTTGAAAGCCCACCTTAGGCTTGGTCTTTCTTTTCAAGTTCACCTTCAGTCGTCCTCGCGTTACCCTTTATTTAAAAGCCTACCTTCGGCTTAGTCTTTCTTTTCGAGTTCGCCTTCGGCCGTCCTCGTATTATTTTGTTGTTTGAAAGTCCACCTTCGGCTTGGTCTTTATTTTCAATTTCGCCTTCGGCCGTCCTCGTGTTACCCTTTGTTTGAAAGTCCACCTTCGGCTTGGTCTTTCTTTTTCGTGTTCGCCTTCGGTCGTCCTCTTATTATCTTGGGTTTGAAAGTCCACCTTCGGCTTGGTCTTTCTTTTCGAGTTCGCCTTCGGCCGTCCTCGTATTACCTTTTGTTTGACACTCCACCTTTGGCTTGGTCTTTCTTTTCGAGTTCACCTTCGGCCGTCCTCGTATTATTTTGTTATTTGAAAGTCCACCTTCGGCTTGGTCTTTCTTTTTCGAGTTCTCCTTTGGTCATCCTCGTATTATCTTGGGTTTGAAAGTCCACCTTTGGCTTGGTCTTTCTTTTTCGAGTTCGCCTTCAGCCATCCTCGTATTATCTTGGGTTTGAAAGTCCACCTTCGGCTTGATCATTCTTTTCGAGTTCGCCTTCAACCATCCTCGCGGTACCCTTTGTTTGAAAGTCTACCTTCGACTTAGTCTTTCTTTTTGAGTTCTCCTTCGGCCGTCCTCGTATTATCTTGGGTTTGAAAGTCAACCTTCGGCTTGGTATTTCTTTTCGAGTTCGCCTTCGGCCGTCCTCGTGTTACCCTTTGTTTGAAAGTACACCTTCGGCTTGGTCTTTCTTTTTTGAGGTTACCTTCAGCCGTCCTCGTATTATCTTGGGTTTGAAATTCCACCTTCGGCTTGGTCTTTCTTTTCGAGTTCGCCTTTGGCAATCCTCGTGTTACCCTTTGTTTGAAAATCCACCTTTGGCTTGGTCTTTCTTTTTCTAGGTCGCCTTCGGCCGTCCTCGGATTATCTTAGGTTTGAAAGTCCACCTTCGGCTTGGTCTTTCTTTTCGAGTTCGCCTTTGGCCATCCTAGTGTTACCCTTTGTTTGAAAGTCCACCTTCGGCTTGGTCTTTCTTTTTCTAGGTCGCCTTCGGCCGTCCTCGTATTATCTTGGGTTTGAAAGTCAACCTTCGGCTTGGTATTTCTTTTCGAGTTCGCCTTTGACCGTCCTCATGTTACCCTTTGATTGAAAGTCCACCTTCGGCTAGGTCTTTCTTTTTCGAGTTTGTCTTCGGACGTCCTCGTATTATCTAGGGATTGAAAGCCCACCTTCGGCTTGGTCTTTCTTTTCAAGTTCGCCATCAGTGGTCCTCGCGTTACCCTTTATTTGAAAGCCTACCTTCGGCTTAGTCTTTCTTTTCGAGTTCGCCTTCGATCGTCCTCGTATTATTTTGTTTTTTGAAAGTCCACCTTCGGCTTGGTCTTTCTTTTTAATTTCGCCTTCGGCCGTCCTCGTGTTAGCCTTTGCTTGAAAGTCCACCTTCGGCTTGGTCTTTCTTTTTCGTGTTCGCCTTCGGCCGTCCTCGTATTATCTTGGGTTTGAAAGTCCACCTTCGGCTTGGTCTTTCTTTTCGAGTTCGCCTTTGGCCGTCCTCGTGTTACCCTTTGTTTGAAACTCCACCTTTGGCTTGGTCTTTCTTTTCGAGTTCGCCTTCCGCCGTCCTCGTATTATTTTGTTATTTGAAAGTCCACCTTCGGCTTGGTCTTTCTTTTTCGAGTTCGCCTTTGGTCGTCCTCGTATTATCTTGGGTTTGAAAGTCCACCTTTGGCTTGGTTTTCTTTTTCGAATTCTCCTTCGGCCGTCCCCGTATTATCTTGGGTTTGAAAGTCCACCTTCGGCTTGATCTTTCTTTTCGAGTCCGCCTTCAACCGTCCTCACGGTACCCTTTGTTTGAAAGTCTACCTTCGACTTAGTCTTTCTTTTCGAGTTCGCCTTCCGCCGTCCTCGTATTATTTTGTTGTTGGAAAGTCCACCTTCGGCTTGGTCTTTCTTTTCAATTTCGCCTTCGGCCGTCCTCGTGTTACCCTTTGTTTGAAAGTCCACCTTCGGCTTGGTCATTCTTTTTTGTGTTCGTCTTCGGCCGTCCTCTTATTATCTTGGGTTTGAAAGCCCACCTTAGGCTTGGTCTTTCTTTTCAAGTTCGCCTTCAGTCGTCCTCGCGTTACCCTTTATTTAAAAGCCTACCTTCGGCTTAGTCTTTCTTTTCGAGTTCGCCTTCGGCCGTCCTCGTATTATTTTGTTGTTTGAAAGTCCACCTTCGGCTTGGTCTTTCTTTTCAATTTCGCCTTCGGCCGTCCTCGTGTTACCCTTTGTTTGAAAGTCCACCTTCGGCTTGGTCTTTCTTTTTCGTGTTCGCCTTCGGTCGTCCTCTTATTATCTTGGGTTTGAAAGTCCACCTTCGGCTTGGTCTTTCTTTTCGAGTTCGCCTTCGGCCGTCCTCGTGTTACCTTTTGTTTGACACTCCACCTTTGGCTTGGTATTTCTTTTCGAGTTCACCTTCGGCCGTCCTCGTATTATTTTGTTATTTGAAATTCCACCTTCTGCTTGGTCTTTCTTTTTCGAGTTCTCCTTTGGTCGTCCTCGTATTATCTTGGGTTTGAAAGTCCACCTTTGGCTTGGTCTTTCTTTTTCGAGTTCGCCTTCAGCCATCCTCGTATTATCTTGGGTTTGAAAGTCCACCTTCGGCTTGATCATTCTTTTCGAGTTCGCCTTCAACCATCCTCGCGGTACCCTTTGTTTGAAAGTCTACCTTCGACTTAGTCTTTCTTTTTGAGTTCGCCTTCCACCGTCCCGTATTATTTTGTTGTTGGAAAGTCCACCTTCGGCTTGGTCTTTCTTTTCAATTTCGCCTTCGGCCGTCCTCGTGTTACCCTTTGTTTGAAAGTCCACCTTCGGCTTGGTCATTCTTTTTCGTGTTCGCCTTCGGCTGTCCTCGTATTATCTTGGGTTTGAAACTCCACCTTTGGCTTGGTCTTTCTTTTCCAGTTCGCCTTCGGTCGTCCTCGTATTATTTTGTTATTTGAAAGCCCACCTTCGGCTTGGTCTTTCTTTTTCGAGTTCGCCTTTGGTCGTCCTCGTATAATCTAGGGTTTGAAAGTCCACCATTGGCTTGGTCTTTCTTTTTCGTGTTCGCCTTTGGCCATCCTCGTATTATCTTGGGTTTGAAAGTCCACCTTCGGCTTGGTCTTTCTTTTTGAGTTCTCCCTCGGTCATCCTCGTGTTACCCTTTGTTTGAAAGTCCAACTTTCTGATTGGTATTTCCTTTTCGAGTTCTCCTTCGGCCGTCCTCATATTATCTTGGGTTTGAAAGTCCACCTTCGGCTTGGTCTTTCTTTTCGAGTTCGCCTTTGGCAATCCTAGTGTTACCCTTTGTTTGAAAGTCCACCTTCGGCTTGGTCTTTCTTTTTCTAGGTCGCCTTCGGCCGTCGTCGTATTATCTTGGGTTTAAAACTCCACCTTCGGCTTGGTCTTTCTTTTCGAGTTCGCCTTTGACCGTCCTCATGTTACCCTTTGATTGAAAGTCCACCTTCGGCTTGGTCTTTCTTTTCAATTTCGCCTTCGGCCGTCCTCGTGTTACCCTTTGTTTGAAAGTCCACCTTCGGCTTGGTCATTCTTTTTCATGTTCGCCTTCGGCTGTCCTCGTATTATCTTGGGTTTGAAACTCCACCTTTGGCTTGGTCTTTCTTTTCGAGTTCGCCTTCAGCGGTCCTCGTATTATTTTGTTATTTGAAAGTCCACCTTCGGCTTGGTCTTTCTTTTTCGAGTTCGCCTTTGGTCGTCCTCGTATTATCTTGGGTTTGAAAGTCCACCTTTGACTTGGTCTTTCTTTTTCGTGTTCGCCTTCGGCCATCCTCGTATTATCTTGGGTTTGAAAGTCCACCTTCGGCTTGGTCTTTCTTTTTGAGTTCTCCTTCGGTCATCCGCGTGTTACCCTTTGTTTGAAAGTCCAACTTTCTGATTGGTATTTCATTTTCGAGTTCTCCTTCGGCCGTCCTCGTATTATCTTGGGTTTGAAAGTCAACCTTCGGCTTGGTATTTCTTTTCGAGTTCGCCTTCGGCCGTCCTCGTGTTACCCTTTGTTTGAAAGTACACCTTCGGCTTGGTCTTTCTTTTTTGAGGTTACCTTCAGCCGTCCTCGTATTATCTTGGGTTTGAAAGTCCACCTTCGGCTTGGTCTTTCTTTTCGAGTTCGCCTTTGGCAATCCTCGTGTTACCCTTTGTTTGAAAGTCCACCTTTGGCTTGGTCTTTCTTTTTCTAGGTCGCCTTCGGCCGTCCTCGGATTATCTTGGGTTTGAAAGTCCACCTTCGGCTTGGTCTTTCTTTTCGAGTTCGCCTTTGGACATCCTAGTGTTACCCTTTGTTTGAAAGTCCACCTTCGGCTTGGTCTTTCTTTTTCTAGGTCGCCTTTGGCCATCCTCGTATTATCTTGGGTTTAAAACTCCACCTTCGGCTTGGTCTTTCTTTTCGAGTTCGCCTTTGACCGTCCTCATCTTACCCTTTGATTGAAAGTCCACCTTCGGCTTGGTCTTTCTTTTTCGAGTTTGTCTTCGGACGTCCTCGTATTATCTAGGGATTGAAAGCCCACCTTCGGCTTGGTCTTTCTTTTCAAGTTCGCCTTCAGTGGTCCTCGCGTTACCCTTTATTTGAAAGCCTACCTTCGGCTTAGTCTTTCTTTTCGAGTTCGCCTTCGATCGTCCTCGTATTATTTTGTTGTTTGAAAGTCCACCTTCGGCTTGGTCTTTCTTTTTAATTTCGCCTTCGGTCGTCCTCGTGTTAGCCTTTGCTTGAAAGTCCACCTTCGGCTTGGTCTTTCTTTTTCGTGTTCGCCTTCGGCCGTCCTCGTATTATCTTGGGTTTGAAAGTCCACCTTCGGCTTGGTCTTTCTTTTCGAGTTCGCCTTCGGCCGTCCTCGTGTTACCCTTTGTTTGAAACTCAAACTTTGGCTTGGTCTTTCTTTTCGAGTTCGCCTTCCGCCGTCCTCGTATTATTTTGTTATTTGAAAGTCCACCTTCGGCTTGGTCTTTCTTTTTTGAGTTCGCCTTTGGTCGTCCTCGTATTATCTTGGGTTTGAAAGTCCACCTTTGGCTTGGTCTTTCTTTTTCGAGTTCTCCTTCGGCCGTCCCCGTATTATCTTGGGTTTGAAAGTCCACCTTCGGCTTAATCTTTCTTTTCGAGTCCGCCTTCAACCGTCCTCACGGTACCCTTTGTTTGAAAGTCTACCTTCGACTTAGTCTTTCTTTTCGAGTTCGCCTTCCGCCGTCCTCGTATTATTTTGTTGTTGGAAAGTCCACCTTCGGCTTGGTCTTTCTTTTCAATTTCGCCTTCGGCCGTCCTCGTGTTACCCTTTGTTGAAAGTCCACCTTCGGCTTGGTCATTCTTTTTTGTTTTCGTCTTCGGTCGTCCTCTTATTATCTTGGGTTTGAAAGCCCACCTTAGGCTTGGTCTTTCTTTTCAAGTTTGCCTTCAGTCGTCCTCGCGTTACCCTTTATTTAAAAGCCTACCTTCGGCTTAGTCTTTCTTTTCGAGTTCGCCTTCGGCCGTCCTCGTATTATTTTGTTGTTTGAAAGTCCACCTTCGGCTTGGTCTTTCTTTTCAATTTCGCCTTCGGCCCTCCTCGTGTTACCCTTTGTTTGAAAGTCCACCTTCGGCTTGGTCTTTCTTTTCAATTTCGCCTTCGGCCGTCCTCGTATTATCTTGGGTCTGAAAGTCCACCTTCGGCTTGGTCTTTCTTTTCGAGTTCGCCTTCGGCCGTCCTCGTGTTACCCTTTATTTGAAACTCCACCTTTGGCTTGGTCTTTCTTTTCGAGTTCGCCTTCGGTCGTCCTCGTATTATTTTGTTATTTGAAAGTCCACCTTCGGCTTGGTCTTTCTTTTTCGAGTTCGCCTTTGGTCGTCCTCGTATTATCTTGGGTTTGAAAGTCCACCTTTGGCTTGGTCTTTCTTTTTCGAGTTCTCCTTCGGCCGTCCCCGTATTATCTCAGGTTTGAAAGTCCACCTTCGGGTTGATCATTCTTTTCGAGTTCGCCTTCAACCATCCTCGCGGTACCCTTTGTTTGAAAGTCTACCTTCGACTTAGTCTTTCTTTTCGAGTTCGCCTTCTGCCGTCCTCGTATTATTTTGTTGTTGGAAAGTCCACCTTCGGCTTGGTCTTTCTTTTCAATTTCGCCTTCGGCCATCCTCGTGTTACCCTTTGTTTGAAAGTCCACCTTCGGCTTGGTCATTCTTTTTCGTGTTCGCCTTCGGCCGTCCTCTTATTATCTTGGGTTTGAAAGTCAACCTTCGGCTTGGTCTTTCTTTTCGAGTTCACCTTCGGCCGTCCTCGTGTTACCCTTTGTTTGACACTCCACCTTTGGCTTGGTCTTTCTTTTCTAGTTCGCCTTCGGCCGTCCTCATATTATTTTGTTATTTGAAAGTCCACCTTCGGCTTGGTCTTTCTTTTTCGAGTTCGCCTTTGGTCGTCCTCGTATTATCTTGGGTTTGAAAGTCCACCTTTGGCTTGGTCTTTCTTTTTCGAGTTCTCCTTCTGCCATCCCCGTATTATCTTGGGTTTTAAAGTCCACCTTCAGCTTGATCTTTCTTTTCGAGTTCGCCTTCAACCGTCCTCGCGGTACCCTTTGTTTGAAAGTCTACCTTCGACTTAGTCTTTCTTTTCGAGTTCGCCTTCCGCCGTCCTCGTATTATTTTGTTGTTGGAAAGTCCACCTTCGGCTTGGTCTTTCTTTTCAATTTCGCCTTCGGCCGTCCTCGTGTTACCCTTTGTTTGAAAGTCCACCTTCGGCTTGGTCATTCTTTTTTGTGTTCGTCTTCGGCCGTCCTCTTATTATGTTGGGTTTGAAAGCCCACCTTAGGCTTGGTCTTTCTTTTCAAGTTCGCCTTCAGTCGTCCTCGCGTTACCCTTTATTTAAAAGCCTACCTTCGGCTTAGTCTTTCTTTTCGAGTTCGCCTTCGGCTGTCCTCGTATTATTTTGTTGTTTGAAAGTCCACCTTCGGCTTGGTCTTTCTTTTCAATTTCGCCTTCGGCCGTCCTCGTGTTACCCTTTGTTTGAAAGTCCACCTTCGGCTTGGTCTTTCTTTTTCGTGTTCGCCTTCGGCCGTCCTCGTATTATCTTGGGTCTGAAAGTCCACCTTCGGCTTGGTCTTTCTTTTCGAGTTCGCCTTCGGCCGTCCTCGTGTTACCCTTTATTTGAAACTCCACCTTTGGCTTGGTCTTTCTTTTCGAGTTCGCCTTCGGTCGTCCTCGTATTATTTTGTTATTTGAAAGTCCACCTTCGGCTTGGTCTTTCTTTTTCGAGTTCGCCTTTGGTCGTCCTCGTATTATCTAGGGTTTGAAAGTCCACCTTTGGCTTGGTCTTTCTTTTTCGAGTTCTCCTTCGGCCGTCCCCGTATTATCTCGGGTTTGAAAGTCCACCTTCGGGTTGATCATTCTTTTCGAGTTCGCCTTCAACCATCCTCGCGGTACCCTTTGTTTGAAAGTCTACCTTCGACTTAGTCTTTCTTTTCGAGTTCGCCTTCCGCCGTCCTCGTATTATTTTGTTGTTGGAAAGTCCACCTTCGGCTTGGTCTTTCTTTTCAATTTCGCCTTCGGCCATCCTCGTGTTACCCTTTGTTTGAAAGTCCACCTTCGGCTTGGTCATTCTTTTTCGTGTTCGCCTTCGGCCGTCCTCCTATTATCTTGGGTTTGAAAGTCAACCTTCGGCTTGGTCTTTCTTTTCGAGTTCACCTTCGGCCGTCCTCGTGTTACCCTTTGTTTGACACTCCACCTTTGGCTTGGTCTTTCTTTTCGAGTTCGCCTTCGGCCGTCCTCGTATTATTTTGTTATTTGAAAGTCCACCTTCGGCTTGGTCTTTCTTTTTCGAGTTCGCCTTTGGTCGTCCTCGTATTATCTTGGGTTTGAAAGTCCACCTTTGGCTTGGTCTTTCTTTTTCGAGTTCTCCTTCTGCCATCCCCGTATTATCTTGGGTTTTAAAGTCCACCTTCAGCTTGATCTTTCTTTTCGAGTTCGCCTTCAACCGTCCTCGCGGTACCCTTTGTTTGAAAGTCTACCTTCGACTTAGTCTTTCTTTTCGAGTTCGCCTTCCGCCGTCCTCGTATTATTTTGTTGTTGGAAAGTCCACCTTCGGCTTGGTCTTTCTTTTCAATTTCGCCTTCGGCCATCCTCGTGTTACCCTTTGTTTGAAAGTCCACCTTCGGCTTGGTCATTCTTTTTCGTGTTCGCCTTCGGCCGTCCTCTTATTATCTTGGGTTTGAAAGTCCACCTTCGGCTTGGTCTTTCTTTTCGAGTTCGCCTTCGGCCGTCCTCGTGTTACCCTTTGTTTGACACTCCACCTTTGGCTTGGTCTTTGTTTTCGAGTTCGCCTTCGGCCGTTCTCGTATTATTTTGTTATTTGAAAGTCCACCTTCGGCTTGGTCTTTCTTTTTCGAGTTCGCCTTTGGTCGTCCTCGTATTATCTTGGGTTTGAAAGTCCACCTTTGGCTTGGTCTTTCTTTTTCGAGTTCGCCTTCAGCCATCCTCGTATTATCTTGGGTTTGAAAGTCCACCTTCGGCTTGATCATTCTTTTCGAGTTCGCCTTCAACCATCCTCGCGGTACCCTTTGTTTGAAAGTCTACCTTCGACTTAGTCTTTCTTTTTGATTTCGCCTTCCGCCGTCCTCGTATTATTTTGTTGTTGGAAAGTCCACCTTCGGCTTGGTCTTTCTTTTCAATTTCGCCTTCGGCCGTCCTCATGTTACCCTTTGTTTGAAAGTCCACCTTCGGCTTGGTCATTCTTTTCGAGTTCACCTTCGGCCGTCCTCGTGTTACCCTTTGTTTGACACTCCACCTTTGGCTTGGTCTTTCTTTTCGAGTTCTCCTTCGGCCGTCCTCGTATTATTTTGTTATTTGAAAGTCCACCTTCGGCTTGGTCTTTCTTTTTCGAGTTCGCCTTTGGTCGTCCTCGTATTATCTTGGGTTTGAAAGTCCACCTTTGGCTTGGTCTTTCTTTTTCGAGTTCGCCTTCAGCCATCCTCGTATTATCTTGGGTTTGAAAGTCCACCTTCGGCTTGATCATTCTTTTCGAGTTCGCCTTCAACCATCCTCGCGGTACCCTTTGTTTGAAAGTCTACCTTCGACTTAGTCTTTCTTTTTGAGTTCGCCTTCCGCCGTCCTCGTATTATTTTGTTGTTGGAAAGTCCACCTTCGGCTTGGTCTTTCTTTTCAATTTCGCCTTCGGCCGTCCTCGTGTTACCCTTTGTTTGAAAGTCCACCTTCGGCTTGGTCATTCTTTTCGAGTTCACCTTCGGCCGTCCTCGTGTTACCCTTTGTTTGACACTCCACCTTTGGCTTGGTCTTTCTTTTCGAGTTCTCCTTCGGCCGTCCTCGTATTATTTTGTTATTTGAAAGTCCACCTTCGGCTTGGTCTTTCTTTTTCGAGTTCGCCTTTGGTCATCCTCGTATTATCTTGGGTTTGAAAGTCCACCTTTGGCTTGGTCTTTCTTTTTCGAGTTCTCCTTCTGCCATCCCCGTATTATCTTGGGTTTTAAAGTCCACCTTCAGCTTGATCTTTCTTTTCGAGTTCGCCTTCAACCGTCCTCGCGGTACCCTTTGTTTGAAAGTCTACCTTCGACTTAGTCTTTCTTTTCGAGTTCGCCTTCCGCCGTCCTCGTATTATTTTGTTGTTGGTAAGTCCACCTTCGGCTTGGTCTTTCTTTTCAATTTCGCCTTCGGCCATCCTCGTGTTACCCTTTGTTTGAAAGTCCACCTTCGGCTTGGTCATTCTTTTTCGTGTTCGCCTTCGGCCGTCCTCTTATTATCTTGGGTTTGAAAGTCCACCTTCGGCTTGGTCTTTCTTTTCAATTTCGCCTTCGGCCGTCCTCGTGTTACCCTTTGTTTGAAAGTCCACCTTCGGCTTGGTCATTCTTTTCGAGTTCACCTTCGGCCGTCCTCGTGTTACCCTTTGTTTGACACTCCACCTTTGGCTTGGTCTTTCTTTTCGAGTTCTCCTTCGGCCGTCCTCGTATTATTTTGTTATTTGAAAGTCCACCTTCGGCTTGGTCTTTCTTTTTCGAGTTCGCCTTTGGTCGTCCTCGTATTATCTTGGGTTTGAAAGTCCACCTTTGGCTTGGTCTTTCTTTTTCGAGTTCGCCTTCAGCCATCCTCGTATTATCTTGGGTTTGAAAGTCCACCTTCGGCTTGATCATTCTTTTCGAGTTCGCCTTCAACCATCCTCGCGGTACCCTTTGTTTGAAAGTCTACCTTCGACTTAGTCTTTCTTTTTGAGTTCGCCTTCCGCCGTCCTCGTATTATTTTGTTGTTGGAAAGTCCACCTTCGGCTTGGTCTTTCTTTTCAATTTCGCCTTCGGCCGTCCTCGTGTTACCCTTTGTTTGAAAGTCCACCTTCGGCTTGGTCATTCTTTTCGAGTTCACCTTCGGCCGTCCTCGTGTTACCCTTTGTTTGACACTCCACCTTTGGCTTGGTCTTTCTTTTCGAGTTCTCCTTCGGCCGTCCTCGTATTATTTTGTTATTTGAAAGTCCACCTTCGGCTTGGTCTTTCTTTTTCGAGTTCGCCTTTGGTCATCCTCGTATTATCTTGGGTTTGAAAGTCCACCTTTGGCTTGGTCTTTCTTTTTCGAGTTCTCCTTCTGCCATCCCCGTATTATCTTGGGTTTTAAAGTCCACCTTCAGCTTGATCTTTCTTTTCGAGTTCGCCTTCAACCGTCCTCGCGGTACCCTTTGTTTGAAAGTCTACCTTCGACTTAGTCTTTCTTTTCGAGTTCGCCTTCCGCCGTCCTCGTATTATTTTGTTGTTGGTAAGTCCACCTTCGGCTTGGTCTTTCTTTTCAATTTCGCCTTCGGCCATCCTCGTGTTACCCTTTGTTTGAAAGTCCACCTTCGGCTTGGTCATTCTTTTTCGTGTTCGCCTTCGGCCGTCCTCTTATTATCTTGGGTTTGAAAGTCCACCTTCGGCTTGGTCTTTCTTTTCGAGTTCGCCTTCGGCCGTCCTCGTGTTACCCTTTGTTTGACACTCCACCTTTGGCTTGGTCTTTGTTTTCGAGTTCGCCTTCGGCCGTTCTCGTATTATTTTGTTATTTGAAAGTCCACCTTCGGCTTGGTCTTTCTTTTTCGAGTTCGCCTTTGGTCGTCCTCGTATTATCTTGGGTTTGAAAGTCCACCTTTGGCTTGGTCTTTCTTTTTCGAGTTCGCCTTCAGCCATCCTCGTATTGTCTTGGGTTTGAAAGTCCACCTTCGGCTTGATCATTCTTTTCGAGTTCGCCTTCAACCATCCTCGCGGTACCCTTTGTTTGAAAGTCTACCTTCGACTTAGTCTTTCTTTTTGAGTTCGCCTTCCGCCGTCCTCGTATTATTTTGTTGTTGGAAAGTCCACCTCCGGCTTGGTCTTTCTTTTCAATTTCGCCTTCGGCCGTCCTCGTGTTACCCTTTGTTTGAAAGTCCACCTTCGGCTTGGTCATTCTTTTTCGTGTTCGCCTTCGACTGTCCTCGTATTATCTTGGGTTTGAAACTCCACCTTTGGCTTGGTCTTTCTTTTCGAGTTCGCCTTCGGCCGTCCTCGTATTATTTTGTTATTTGAAAGTCCACCTTCGGCTTGGTCTTTCTTTTTCGAGTTCGCCTTTGTCGCTCCCGGGATTTTCATCCTAGTACAAACGCGAAAGTGGCACCAAACAGAGTCGCCAACAATGTGTATTTATCCCGAGAGAGGGAAAGGAAACACCGCATAAACCTGAGGGAAGGAAAAAACATGGTCTTTCGACCAAAAGATCTGGGTTCAGGAGTCGGTTACGCGAGAGGAAGGTATTAGCACCCCCCCACGTCCATCGTACCCGATGGGATCCACGCTTGCTTGTCTCAATCAAAGGGTGTAAGAAAAGAATACTGAGAAAGGAACTGAAAAGAGAATGGAAAAGGAAAGAGAGAGAAAGAGAAATAAATGTAGGGAAAATAAAAGAAGTGCTCGCATGGGCCCTACCCCACTGCCTACGTATCTCATCGGGAGCATGAGAATCAGAGCGACGTAGTTCCCCTCACTAGGGATGAATTGTTTGTGTTTTTTAGAGAACGGCTTACGTTCTAGCTCAGGTGTTGCAGGCTCGCTGGTCCGAGTGCGTTACCATCTTGCAAGAGAACGAGTAGAAGCGCGTTCGTGCGTTGAGAATGAATGAGATGAGAAAAGAATTCCCGAAGGAAAGACGTTATTGTTGGTTTTTGTCTTTTAATAGTCTCTTCATTTGTTTGCATATGATAGTGTATCTGAATCTTAGTCATTGGAGTGTGTACATTCTCACACTCCAAGATGGAATGAGGAAGAAAGTACACTAAGCATGAAGAAGACCCCCACACTTATTTCCAATTATTAAGGTTCAAACACACTAGCATACTTGTGTTTATTAAGTGTTTTTGTTGATTATGAAATGAAGAAGTGTTTTTCTTTATTTGTATTTTCAACAAGTATTGCATTTAAGTCCCTCATACAAGATCAAATATGTAACACATTGACCCAAGATGGGCCATATGCTACACATTCTAAGATTATAAGAGAAGACCCCTTATAATCTTTTCTTTGTATGAAAGGCCTAAATGCCATAAATGCCTACCTTTATTAGATATTTTGAATTTTCTTTGAGATGAGAAGAAGAAAGACTCAAGAGAGGAGAAAGGTAAAAATCTATGCGAACTAAGACTCAATCCTAATTGATTAGTTAAGGGAGTGATCCTAAGGCTTGTGAGGTTTCAACCTAAAGGCTAAAGAAAGAAAGAATTAAACAATTCACTTCTAAAGTAGAAGATGAATTGTAATTCAAAAAGGGAAAGTAATGAGTTATTAAAAGAAAGCACATAAATGCTTAACAAAACATAAAATGGAATTGTAAAAGAGAAAGGATAGAAGTTGAATGTGGATTCCTTATCCACACTCAATTGAAACTTACCAAAGCCCCTACATGGTTAGTAAACATGTATAAGAAGTATAAGAAGTAAAAGAACATGTAATGCATCATAAAACTCAAAAGAATTAAATGAGAAACCAAATCCTAGAGCCACAACCAGAATGTACATCATATGGGAAACAAATGGTTACTATCAATCAAACTCAAGTGGATAGGCAACAAACATCATCAATGGCATTAGAACATGTTACCACAAGAAAAGGAAGAATGAAAGATGAAAGAGAAAAGAAGAAATATGCACAAATGGAACATGTAATCCATGGATCAGAATTGAAATGAAATGAAAAATGATTCACAAACATCTCATAAGTATTCATGAAGCACATCAAGGCATTTAAGAAGTGATAGAAGAAGTAGGATTGAAATGGAAGTTCCAAACAAAGGAAAGTGCAAACACTACATGTTAAAGGTGCACAAGGTTCAAATGATAATCAACAAGCAAAGATGACATATAATATGTATCTATGTCCTATAATGTCAAGAGTGTAGCTCACCAAATAGGCAAATGATCATGCAAGTATACACAAAAAAAACATGTAAACATGCACAAAAGATTACAATGATATGACATGTTATAATGCTTTAAATGAAATGCATCAAACAAAAATCAAATGGCCTCATGAAAATTATGAAAACATGGTATTGAAGTTCACTAATCAGATATGAATCACATATCAAAGTAGCATGCAAGGAACCAAGGCAAAATGATGTCAAGCAATGCACTTAGGTCACATAGACATATCATACAAAGTAGCACAAAAGTGAACACCAAACATGCCATAAAACTGACCTAAAAAATCAAATAAAAATCACTTAACATACCTCAAGATGATAATGACTCAATGCAAAAAGAAGAGCATCAAAACAATTTTTTATGGTCAAGAACAAAATTAAACAATATCATGTACCATATTAAGAATACACACCAAAGAAATTCAAAGAAAATTATAGAGCAGGGGCAAAAAGGTCATAAAATCAGAAAATAAAATCATGAAAAAATTTCTAAATGTTTTAATGATGCTCATGAATTTTTGTGGAATTTTATGATGAGGTTTGATATTTTTAAAAATTAAAAAGTAAACGTGTATAAAAAATAGAAAAATAAAATGAAATGCAAAAAGAAATGGGGAGGTGTGAACATAGCAATCATGCAGTTCAAATTAATTGGGCTTGAAAACATGGAGGTGTGGGTAGCAATCTGATTAGGTCCATTTGTGCGCAATCCATATCAATTATCATGCATCCTCAGTCAAACCAAAGTCAAGCAATTATCACCCTAGGATCAAGTCAAGTCAATACCAAAGTCAAAGTAATTGAATCCAACACACGCGCGTGAAGACACACACTACATACCATGCACTGCACCACACACTGATTAAATGAAATCAGAAATAAAAACACGTGACATGCACGCCTATTTTAATGCGCTGTCACATTTTTCACCACACGATGGGAACACATCAACGGCTACGATTAAAACTGCAAACAAACCCTAGCATAAATATCACCGGCCGGAGATGACCTCCGGTCACCTTCTCCGGCCAACAACCACCACCTGCAAACTCACATGTTCACCAAAACACACAATACGCATACCAAAATGAAGCTGAGATAATGGAGATCAATGATACGCAATTATTTTTCACACAACGAGCATGCACACAAAGAACAGAGAGGATCAAACCAAGCCCTAACTTTTGGATCTAAGCCTCTACAAGGCCTATCAACTAGCCGGAGTAAGCAGAGCTTCTATCAAGCTTAAATTAACAAAACAAGCTAAAATTAATGAAAATCAACTGAAGCAAAGTTGAATGATGAAACCTGAAAATGTGGAGCAATTGGAGGTGTTGAGAAAAACCAGAGAGAAACTTGATATGCTGAGCTTCTAGATCTTCCAACTTAGCAAAATAAATGCTATGGATTCGTAAATAGATGAAGGATGTTGAAGCTTGCAATGATGCTAAACTTGCAGAAATGGAATTGTTCTTGTTGCTCTTGATTCAACCACACCAAGCAATGATCAATGGGAGCACAATGGAGTTGAAATCGTGGAGAAGAAGATGAGCAAAATCAGAGAGAGTGAGAGGAGAATTCTCAAGTGAATGTGAGAAAATCAGTGTTCTCTCAGAAATGTGAGTGAAATTTGGTTTTATAGTGTGAGTTAGAAATGAACCAGAGGTGGTTAAGCGAGTGAGTCAACTGAGTCCAAGTTGAGTTAACTGAGCTGCCTCTAACTAACTGAGCCAAGTTAGTTAGGGCGAGTCAGCTGTGGATGTACTATAGTGGTGGAGGTCCATGGTGTTATGGTGGAAGTGAAAATGAGCTTGCAATGGCACGGCTGAATGTATCAGACACTTGTTCAGCAAGTTTATTCTTTCCACTTTCATGCAAGGCACGTGCTAATGTGCAAGGTGGAGGTGATATGTGCTTGGCTTAATGTGGAAATAAAGTGCAAGGGCTGTTTGATGGATGTCTAAACCAAACTGCAAATTCTGATGTGATTCATCAGTTGGAAATGGTACTGTTTACGCATGGATATCTCTCTCCTCAAGCCATGGACATGAATGATCTTGGTATCATTACAAAGTGTGTACATGGTACAACAGCTTTGATGTTGAAAGTAAATGAAAATGAGACTTGCAACAACTTGGAAATGTGCTTCAAACATGGGAACTCAAGACTGGCTTAAAAATGCTGCAGAACATGCGTATGTGTGGCATGACTTGGTTGTGACCTGGTCAAATTTCAGTTACATTGACCATACTTTGAGCCATCATAACTCCTTAATCCATTGATCAGATGAAAAATTGATAAACACCAACTTTGAAGATCTCACATAGAGGAATAACTTTGATGTTGAAATATTTTCCATTTGAGGCCTCTAACCATGAGTAATTGATCCATACATTTTTCCCACCAACTGTTTGTTGAAATGACTACGCGCGTGCCTTGAAAATCCTTGGTCATGACATGGTTTTGACCTACTTTCCTCCAACTTTGATCCATCATATCTCCCTCAATATTTATCCAATTGAGATGTTCTACACATGGATTTGAAGCTTAAAACAATACCTTTTGTTGTGGCCTGGTGGAATTTTCATTTGATGCTTCAATTTTAAATGGCCTTGGTTCAAACTCTGATGCAAAATGGCCAAAACTTACTATTTTTAGTAACCCTACTTCACCCAAAAATGGCAACTTTCCACATCTTGATTTTTTCATGATTCCTTTGGAGTTTCTTGACCAAATTTTGCACATTGGACACATATAACATGAATTTTATGAATTTGGCCTCAAAAAGTCAAGAGTTGACTTTTTCCTCTGATTATTTGACTTGGCCCCAATTTTCCTGATTTCTGATCTTTCTTCCAATTGAAACACTTCCAAAACCAATTGAGATGTAATTTTCCATATACATACCCTTAGGGACATATGGAATACCATGACATCAAGTTTTGTCCAAAAAATCAGAGATACCCTGATTTAATTGGAAACCCTAATTTCAGCCCCTTCTGGTTAGGAGGAAAAAGTGCAGTCTTCAATTTCAAATTCCTCAGAGTATGTTGTGTATCCTCTTAAAGGATGATGATATATGCCATTTGAGGATGATTTTGGATCAATGAGCTATCTCTTTTGAGGGTTTTCCTTCATTTTTTGAACCTCTTGCATAGTGAAAGATGTAATGCTTCAATCTCCCATTGTATCTCTTATCCTTGAGGTTGTGGATGATCAATTGAGATAGTATGAGACATGAAAGGCTTCTTGGCTTGCCTTGAGGCAACTTGACTGACCTTTTTGTGCTTTGAATGATCTCTTGATTGTCCATCTCCCACCTGACCACATGCCCTGATGGTAAGAAGGATGCCATGCTTCATTTTTCTATGTTAAATGCAATGCAATGCTAATGAGATGGATATGATATGATAAATGATAATGCCATGCTATGATGCCAAAAGGGGAGAGCAAATTTTGGGGTATTACAGCTGCCCCTATTCAAGCGCTGTAGACCTGAATGCCTGAAAGCAATTGCTTTCGGACTTTCAAGGTATATAGTGATTGAATACCAAATATAACCAAAAATTTGCTCTGGATGATGAAGAATAAAAGGGATATAAACCCAACGAGACTGCTGGATTGAATCTTCGATGAAACGTCGGAGAGATCTGTCTTTTGAACGACGCCAGACGACTACTGGCTTGCCACGCTGCTGGTGGACTTTAATAATGTCTTTTATGCAATTCCAGACGACTACTGGCCTGCCACACTACTGGTGGACTTTGATAACGTCTTTTGAACGACGCCAGATGACTACTGGCTTGCCACGCTATTGGTGGACTTTGATAACGTCTTTTGAACGACGCCAGACGACTACTGGCTTGCCACGCTACTGGTGGACTTTAATAATGTCTTTTATGCAATTCCAGACGACTACTGGCCTGCCACACTACTGGTGGACTTTGATAACGTCTTTTGAACGACGCCAGACGACTACTGGCTTGCCACGCTACTGGTGGACTTTGCAGCTTCGTGCTACCCGAAGATGGACTTTTGCCAATCCACTGTTGGACTTTTGCCACCCGAAGACGGACTTTTGCCAATCCACTGTTGGACTTTTAGAATATGCCACCCTTAGATGGACTTTTCGCCAATCCACTGTTGGACTTTTGCCACCCGAAGACGGACTTTTGCCAATCCACTGTTGGACTTTTAGCTGCTTTGCCACCCGAAGATGGACTTTTGTCAATCCACTGTTGGACTTTTGCCACCCGAAGACGGACTTTTGCCAATCCACTGTTGGACTTTTGCAATATTCCAATAACGGATTGCACTCTGCATCCGTGTCAGATATCTCTGCCGGCTTTGCTGAGGAACAATGATCAATGACTTGACTTTAGAGGTTCCTGAGAGGATAGTATCTCTGTGGGAGAATAAATGAACAATCCGTCTGCTTCGAATTGTCAAGTTTGCCAAAAATAAATTGGACTTGAAGAATAATAAATCTACCAGGAATCACTTCATCTGCTGGGGGAATGAATTCTGGTCACAGTGATTCCGCTGGGGATGAGCATTTCTTTGCATGGCGTCTTGCTAGGGAGGAAGAGTCATAAAAACTCTGCTTGAGGATCTATCCAATCCAAGACCCTTTGTAGGGGTTATCAACCTTCTGACCCGGCTGGGGAAAGACTGTGCCATCCTTGTTGAGGAATAGATTCTGCCGATCTTATAAACCTCTGCGGGGAGAACAACAACTCAGCTGGGGAGTATTGCTGACAAGATTCGATGCTGACCTCTGTGGGGAATACAATGACCAGAGGTACGATCTTGCCGGGGAATCAGGGTTACTCTGCCGGGGACATACAAAACCTGGTTATACCATTCCACTGCAACTTGTTGGGAAAGAGTCCTTAGAGATCTGCTGGGGAATATGACTGTCGAGCTTAGGATAAGTACTACAATGCCCCATGTTAGGCGAGCTTTCCTTTAGACAATTCCGTTGGGGATGACGAGTTTATAACAAACTCTGCTGGAGAAAACTGCTTTAAAGCGTCTCGTGTTGGGGAATGCCTTTTGAGAGGATTTTACAGAAGACCAACTGTCCTCAAACCCTACTGGGGATGATCAACACTTCATGCTGGGGAAACAATCATGCCCCATGCTTGGACAAAACAACAATTCGTCCCCTAAGAGGATGTCATAAGAGGATTTTACAGAAGATTTAGCCTCTTCAAACTCTTGTGACTTCGCTGGGGATAATGACCATCAGTTTCGGTGTCGACGAGACCACTCTTTTGGGGAACCTGTGACCGTTATCGACACAGAAAAGCTTGTAGTTATTGGAAGTACTGTATGAGAGAATCGACTTAATAAGATACAACGGTACCCAGTTGAACTTAATTCAATGATATCGAACCGTTACGAACGACCGTCGACCGAGCGATGAACGCAAACCTCCCTACCCGTAATTGCCCCAGTCCTTTGCGTGGGGTGATTTATTACTGGTCTTGTGCTTAACATCATCTGCACCTACTACCTGCAACAAAAGAATATGCACACATGCCCCGAATATTGCTTGGCTAAAATCCACCATCCGGGAATATTCAACATTCAAAGTAATTTCAAATGTGTTTTTTTTTTTTTTTTTTTTTTTTTTTTTGCGCATGTTATTGCAAGGCCGCCATGTTTTCAAATGCAATGTTTTATCAAAATTAGGACGTTTTTGCAAACAAAGCAATAAAACAAAAATAGGAGGCTTTTTATTGAAATTCAATTTATTGACTGAGAGCCCAGAATAGGCAATTACATCCGGAAGCAATCCCTGGAAAGAGGTGATCGCTGAAAATTGAGAAAAGAAACTATCCTAATGGCAATGTGAAAACGGAATTCCACTGAGTTTCCATTCTGTTATGACCAGTATGTCTTCAAAACTCCCCGACCTTGCCTTCTGAGGAACGATCAGACCGATCCCTATCTTTCAGAACGTCAGTTGTTCAAACAGCAATGGGGTACAGATAACTCAGACCGTAGTCATTCGCTTAAATCCCTCTTTTGTGTGGACCGCCCTTTCAGGTTTTCGATTCACCAGGATACCCTTTTTTGCCTAAGTTGCCCTTTCGGGTTTTCAACTTACCGGGTGTACAATTTTTTCAATTATATCCCTAATTTTTGCCCGAACCTTATTCTGTTTTTGGTTCGCCGGGATGCCCTTTCTTGCCTAGATTTTTTATTTTTATTATCCAGCGGGTCTATTCATGCGAAGTATTTTTTGACTACGTCCGAGTTGACAGGGGATGAAAAGTCTTCGCCATCCATGGTTGTAAGCAATAAAGCTCCGCCCGAAAAGACCTTTTTAACCACGAATGGACCTTCATAGTTAGGAGTCCATTTGCCCCTGTAATCTGTATTGGGAGGAAGGATCCTTTTGAGTACCACATCTCCGACTTTGTAAACCCGAGGACGCACCTTTTGGTCAAATGCCTGCTTCATTCTGCGCTGATATAGTTGCCCATGGCATACAGCCGCCAATCGCTTTTCCTCAATAAGGGTCAGCTGATCAAATCTGGCTCGTACCCACTCAGCTTCATCTAGCTTAACATCCATCATAACTCTGAGGGACGGAATCTCTACTTCAACCGGTAGCACTGCCTCCATACCATATACAAGTGAGAATGGGGTTGCCCCAGTGGACGTGCGTACCGACGTTCGATACCCATGCAAAGCAAATGGTAACATCTCATGCCAATCTTTGTACGTGACAACCATCTTCTGCACAATCTTCTTGATATTTTTGTTGGCCGCTTCGACCGCGCCATTCATCTTTGGGCGGTACGGAGAAGAATTATGATGTTCGATTTTGAAGTCCCGGCATAACTCAGCCATCATCTTATTATTCAAATTAGAACCATTATCAGTAATGATTCTTTCGGGAACTCCATATCGGCAAATGATATCCCGTTTTAAGAAGCGAGCGACCACTTGTTTTGTAACATTGGCATAGGATGCAGCTTCAACCCATTTGGTGAAATAATCAATCGCCACCAAGATGAAACGATGACCATTAGAAGCTGTAGGCTCAATCTTTCCAATCATATCAATGCCCCACATGGCAAACGGCCAAGGCGACGACATGATACTCAACGAATTTGGAGGTACATGCACTTTATCTGCATAGATCTGGCATTTATGGCATTTGCGGGCATATTTGCAACAATCTGACTCCATAGTCAACCAATAATATCCCGACCTTAACAACTTTTTAGCCATTGCATGCCCTCCAGCATGGGTACCGAAAGAGCCTTCGTGCACTTCAATCATCAACAAGTCTGCTTCATGTCTATCCACACATCTAAGCAGGACCGTGTCAAAATTTCTTTTATACAGCACGCCATCTTTATTCAAGAAGAAACTACCAGCTAACCTTCTCAACGTCTTCCTGTCTTTGGACGATGCCCCGGACGGGTACTCTTGACTTTTCAAGAAACACTTAATGTCATGAAACCATGGCTTGTCATCAGACGTTGCATCGACCACAAACACAAATGCTGGTCTGTCAAGGCGGGATACCTCAATCTTAGGTACATGGTTCCATCCTTGCACTTTGATCATGGAAGACAAAGTGGCCAAGGCATCAGCGAACCTATTCTCATCTCGAGGAATGTGGTACAGTTTCACTGTTGTGAAAAACGTCAGCAATCTCCTTGTATAATCTCTATACGGCACTAGATTTGCTTGGTGCGTGTACCAATTTCCCTTCACTTGATTGATTACCAAAGCTGAATCACCGAATATATCAAGGGTTTTAATCCGTAGATTAACCGCCTCCTCGATCCCCATTATACAAGCTTCGTACTCTGCTTCATTGTTGGTGCATCCGAAAGTTATTCGTGCAGTGAAAGGCATATGAACACCTTCCGGCCTGATAAGAACTGCTCCAACTCCGCACCCATTCATATTGACAGCCCCATCAAACATCAGACTCCATTTGGATTCAGGGTCTGGCCCCTCCTCCGGAAGTGGTTCCTCGCAGTCTTTAGCTTTGAGAAACATGATGTCCTCATCAGGGAAGTCAAATTTCATGGGTTGGTAATCATCAATCGGCTGTTGCGCAAGATAGTCGGACAAGATACTTCCTTTGATGGCCTTTTGTGAAGTGTACTGAATGTCATACTCTGTCAAGACCATTTGCCACCGTGCAACTCTGCCTGTCAATGCTGGTTTCTCGAAAATGTACTTGATAGGATCCATTATTGAAATCAACAAGGTTGTGTGCCTAACCATATATTGCCTCAATCGCTTTACGGCCCATGCAAGCGCACAACATGTCTTTTCAAGCATTGAGTATCGGAACTCACAATCATTGAACTTTTTGCTCAGGTAGTAGATAGCATGCTCCTTCCTACCTGTCTCGTCATGTTGACCGAGAACACAACCCATGGAACCTTCAAGCACTGTCAGATACATTATCAGCGGTCTCCCTTCAACTGGAGGCATTAGAATCGGAGGTTCCTGCAAGTATTCTTTTATCTTATCGAATGCCAATTGGCAATCGTCATTCCACCTGACCATTTGATCTTTCCTTAACAATTTAAATATTGGTTCACACGTGGCTGTTAGGTGAGATATGAACCTTGCAATGTAGTTCAATCTACCCAAGAAACCACGAACCTCTTTTTCTGTTCTCGGTTCAGGCATTTCTTGTATTGCTTTCACCTTGGCAGGATCAACCTCGATTCCTCTTTCGCTCACAATGAAACCCAGTAACTTTCCAGAACGTACCCCAAACGTGCACTTGTTTGGATTTAATCTCAGACGGAACTTTCTCAACCTTTCAAACAGCTTTTTCAGGTTAATCAGATGTTCCTCTTCTGTTCTCGACTTGGCAATCATATCATCTACATAACATTCGATCTCCTTATGAATCAAGTCATGAAACAATGTCACCATCGCCCGCTGGTATGTTGCCCCTGCGTTTTTCAACCCGAAAGGCATTACTTTATAACAATATGTACCCCACGGAGTAATGAACGTGGTCTTCTCCATATCTTCAGGTGCCATCTTGATCTGGTTGTACCCGGAGAACCCGTCCATAAAGGAGAACACTGAAAACTGAGCTGTATTATCGACCAGCACATCAATATGAGGTAGTGGAAAATCATCTTTCGGGCTAGCTTTATTAAGATCTCGATAATCCACACACATTCTCACTTTTCCATCTTTCTTCGGTACTGGCACGATGTTGGCTACCCACGGAGGATACTTTGTCACAGCAAGAAAACCAGCATCCCACTGCTTCTGGACTTCCTCCTTAATCTTTAAAGCCATGTCGGGGTGAGTCCGACGAAGTTTCTGCTTGACTGGCGGACATTCTTCTCTTAATGGCAGCCTGTGCATGACAATATCTGTATCCAACCCCGGCATGTCTTGATACGACCAGGCGAAGATGTCAACATACTCGCGCAACATTTCAGTCAAAGTTTGCTTCACATCTGCTTGCAAGCTGGCACCAATCCTGATCTCTTTCTTGGCGTCCTTGGTACCAATATTGATGATTTCTACAGTCTCCTGATGAGGCTGGATGACCCTTTCCTCTTGTTTCAACAATCTGGCCAGTTCTTCAGAGAGTTCACAATCTTTCTCATCCCCTTCTTCGGCTTGATAAATCGGATTGTCAAAGTCATACATAGCCATATCAAAATCGTTATCAGTGGTATCCGGAGGATCAAGTCTGCATGAACGGGTTCATGCCTTATTTTAGAATTTATTTTTAAGCAAAACAAAAGAAAAGGAAACATTGCCATTTTATTTTTTGTGCAAAAATAAAAACTGAAAGACAGAGAACAAAATTTGATTGCAAAACGTCCTTTATTAATGATTAAACATTGCAAATGCAACCATGGTGGCCCTACAAATGAATCTATACGCCTTGGGCAGAGCGCAAGATTTTGACATGCATTATGGTTAGAAAAAAAAACAAAGAAAAATTACTCTGCTTGAAGAGTAACCCGGATGACTTCTTCAACGGACCAGTTTTGCACTTGTTGTCCCGGAGCATGAGGGCGTACCCAGTTGTCCAAGTCACAATCACTGTCAACACTATCCTCTGTGGCTGCACAAGACTGGTCCGTGTAGATAATTCCCCCACTATTGAAAGTAATGGGTCCCCTGCTCCCCGCATCTGAAGTTGTAGAGGGATGATAACCAATACCAAATTTGTCTTCCTTCATTGGGGTCTCTATCAACCTGCCCCAACCTTGGGCGTTGCCTGCCCTGACGACTTCGACAGCTTGTTTGTAAGATGAAATGGAGGTACCAGCCCCAACTGGTATAGAAGAAGACTCAGGTGCATCGTCAATATTGACTGCTTCAAATGATTGGCACAGCATCTCATGAATTTCCCCATCCATTTCAATGTACTTGAACGTGGACAAGTGACTCACAAAGATGTCTTCTTCCCCACACACCGTCACAACCTGCCCTTCAAACTCATACTTTAGCTTTTGATGTAGAGTAGAAGTAACAGCCCCGGCTCCGTGAATCCAAGGGCGTCCCAATAGGCAGCTATATGCAGGTTGTATGTCCATTACATGGAACGTGGATTTGAATACCTGTGGTCCAATTTGTACGGGCAATTCCACCTCACCAAACACAGATCGTCTAGTTCCATCGAATGCTCTGACCACCAATTCACTAGGCCTTAAGATCAAACCATCAACTTCCAGCTTCATTAATGCCTTCTTGGGCAAGACATTGAGTGATGAACCAGTGTCTACCAGTACATGAGATAACACTGCGCCCTTACACTCCATCGTGATATGCAAAGCCTTATTGTGGTTCCTTCCTTCAACAGTCAAATCTCTACTTGTAAAGCCCAAGCCATGGCTAACATTAACATTGGAGATTACGCCCTCGAGCTGATTAACAGTAATTTCTTGTGGCACGTATGCACTCTTCAATACTTTCAACAACGCCTGCCGATGCGCATCAGAGCACATCAATAGTGACAAGATTGAAATCTTTGAAGGGGTCTGATTCAGTTGGTCCACAATCTTATAATCGCTTTTCTTGATTATCTTCATAAATTCTTCCATTTCCTTATCAAAAGTAATCTTTGTCTCTGCTTCAGGTGTAGGCGCATTTTCAACCACCTGTTTACCTTTAGCCTTTGCTGCTGCTTCTGCCTCTTTATCACTTCTCAAGGTTTGGGGAGCGAACAACCTTCCACTCCTTGTAAAGCCCCCTACACCCCCTACGTTATCAATATTTGGGCTGACTGACGACTCAACTTCCTGCTTTTTACCTTCGTAATATACATCTGCCCCATAGTGCCATGGGATAACCTTCGTAGACGTGAACGGAATTGGTCCTGGCACCGTGATAGTGACAGGACTGGGCCTTTCTGGCGCAACACTCGCCACGGGACCTGCATTGACCGGCATTTGAATCTCAGCGGGAGTGTAATAGATGGTCACGGTTGATATCTCATCAGTGTCTTTCACGACTCTGTCGAACTGTAGACATCCTTCATCGATCAGATTCTGTAAACCCATCTTCAACTTATCACAGCCGTTCTCCTGATTCATACACTCAGAGCAATCTTGATTACAGCCCGGGAACACCTGTCCCTTCAATAAACGATCTTTTACCAACAACAAAGAAGTTCTCACCTGATGTATGCCTACCACCAAATTCAATCTCCTCCCATCTTCAATAGCGTACACATTTGCTGCACTATGATCAGGCATGGGATGTTGAGTAATATTAGGAGCGGGAGAGAAATTGATGGCTTTAGCATCAATCAAATCTTGTACTTTATGATGGAAAGCCCAACATTTTTCAATGGAGTGCCCCTGAGCACCTAAGTGGAACTCACAACGAGCATTAGCATCGAAGTTAGGTGGCAGGTTTCCAGCAACCGGAGCTTTCATAGTACGAAGTTCTACCAACTTTAACTCGAGTAGCCGGGGCAACAGCGCGGCATAAGTCATAGGGAGAGGATCCATCTTACGATCCCTCTGCCTAGATCTTTGCTGAAAAAAAGGTTGTTGCTGTTGTACTTGTTGTTGGGGTTGTTGTTTCTGAACAGACGGTGTGGGGATTGTTACAGCATCTACCTGATAATAAGCTTGAGAACGCCCTCTGCCTCGTCCTCTAAACACAGCATTCGTATCACCTTCTCTTCTTTTCTGGTTACTAGCAAACGGTTTCTTCGTCCCCGAAGAGCCAGCCCCACTCACATCCTGGATCTTTCCAAGCTTTAACAGACTTTCTATTCTTTCTCCCGCAATCACAATATCAGCAAATCCAGTTGACGGACAAGCAGCTAATCTATCAAGATAGGCCCCTTGCAAGGTGCCCATGAACATATCTGCCATTTCTCTGTCTGACAAGGGAGGTTGAACCTGGGCAGCCATTTCCCTCCACCTCTGTGCATATTCTTTGAAACTCTCCTTGGCATTTTGTGACAACCCCTGCAATTGAGTGCGGTTGGGCGCCATGTCAATATTATACTGGTATTGCTTCAGGAACGCTTCTGCCAGATCTTTCCAATTCTTCACAGCAGCTCTATTCAACTTCATATACCAGGTCAAGGACGCCCCAGCCAGACTGTCCTGAAAATAGTGCATCCATAGCTTCTCGTCATCCGTATGGGCTGAAATCTTCCCAAAGTAAGCTTGAAGATGCGTTTGGGGACACGCATTGCCGTGATACTTATCAAAAGTAGGAGGTTTGAATTTAGGGGGAATTCTGACTCCTGAGACCAGCCCCAAGCTGGTAACATCAATACCCATAGAGTTCTTGCATTCTATGGCCCTGATCTTTTCTGCTAACTCATCATACCTTCGATCACCTTGATTACCCACATCAGCATCTAGTAGAGTAAACTGGTCTTCCAGAGTATCTTCAAGAGTAACACCAGCATGCCTACCATTTCCATTACCCCGATTGTTACCACCAGGAGGAGGGTTGCCACCGGGAGGAGGGATGCCATGTCCCTGTGAATTGTCATGCTGATCACCTTCGGGCCCATTGTCTGGACGCTCGACCAGAAGCCTCAATCTCTCCTGATTTTGCGCCATGCCAGTCATGAGGGTCATGAACTGGTCCATACGCGCCCTCATTTCGGCCAAATCACTTTGCACTTGATCCATGATTCTTACTTGATTCCTTCGTGTCGAATATCGGTGAATATGATCCCCAGCTATACTGCCTGAAACCAAATAAAGGTTAGAGACCCTGCAACGAGTACCTGAAAAGCAAGTAACAAAAATGCAAAATGATATGCAATGCCATGTTTGTCATTTCCGAGGTGCTTTTATACCCTGATTCCAATCCAACCACAGAAATCTAAAGAGGCATGTCGTGGTCATGTGCTTGTGTGCAGCTATCTGATAAGGAATAATTCTGAATAAAACTGCTCATACTCATTCAACGAAGTATTCAAGTACATTTAAGAAAGGCTCAACAGCAAATGCAATACAAGGAAAAATGGATCCATCAACAAGCCTGATGGTAACCATTAACAACAAAATATAAGGAAAAGAACATCAGTCTGACAATTCCACATCCTTCAGCTTATCACTTGAGTATTTGATCTCCTCAAAAAGTATACGGGTACGCTGGTGATTCGGCTTTTCAATCATTTCTTTGATCAAGACATCCCTTTTCTCAAGAGCTTCAGTTAAAGAACCCATATGCAGCATAAGAGCTTCGTCATCATACACTCCTTTGTGTCTCTTTATGCCAGCTTGCGTCTTGAGTATCTCTCTTTCTATCATGGCTTCTTCAAGCTCTTTCTTGGTATTCTTCAACTGGCTTCTAACTTCTTCTAACTGTTCTTGACTTTTATCGAGACTTTCCCGATACTTTCTCCTCTGCTCATGTGCCTTTTTAAGCTCCTCGTCTTTAGTCTTCGACTGATCCTTTAACTCGGCATTTTCAATTTTGACTTCATCCCAAGCTTGACGAAGTTGAGCTAATGAATCCTTGCTTCGGGCTAAAGCCTGTTTTGTAATCTTGTGAGCCTGACTAGTGTCATCTGCTCCCAAGGTAAGTTTCCAAAAGTACCGAGCTCTGTCATCAAAATCTTCCTCTTTGTCAGCCAAGGTTTTTTCCGCTTTCAATGCCCTCCTTTCCAACTCCTTGTTGTCAGCTAGAGCTTTCTGAAGACATCTGCTCATTCCAGAATTCTCTATCTGCAGCTCTCTGACCATTTTCTTCCACTTCTCACATTCTTCAATAGCCACCATGGTGGGTTGTTCTGGCTGTACTGAACATAAAAGGGGTCCCCTTGAAAAGGGTAAAAGCAATTCCTTTACTTTCGTCTCAATCCACCTGTCATATTCAGGATAAGATCTACAATCTCCTTTTCCAAACACTGCTTTTCCAATTTTGTGCTTATCTTTCCAAGCATTCACTACTTCCACCACCTTCGCATCTTTAGTTCCTATAAAAAATAAAGATTCTTCCACATCTTGCTCTGTAGGAGGATCCCTGGAAGCATACCCAAACTGTCGGATGGCCAAAACTGGATTATAATTGATCCCTCCTTTTCTGCCAATCAAAGGCACATTTGGAAAATTTCCGCATCTTGTGACAAGCTCTGTTCTCAATAACCGGTGGTCAAACCATACAATGTTATCAGCAGTTAAACTCATCAATCGTTTAGACCATTTCGCCACATCTTTGGTTTCCACAAAGGCACCTGTCTGAGGCAAATGTTTGAAAAACCAATGACTCAGTAGTGGAGTACAACAACTAACAGACCCTCCCCTCCTTTTCTCATTCTTGTAATGCACGGAATGATAAAAATCTCCTAACAAAGTAGGGACTGGATTTTTAAGGACGAAAACTCTCGTTGCTTGCATATCCACTAAGTCTTGCTGATTGGGAAAGAAAACTAGGCCATATATGCAGAGAGCCAGAATGGAATTGTAAACCGTCCAATTTTTAGCACTTGCAGCCTCTTGGGCTTGTCAAGACAGAAATTCTAAATGAAATCCGCTAACTCCATTTTTACTGCTCACACCACTCTTTATCACTGCCTGATCCATTTGTAAAGCAGCAGCAATTTCTTTTACGCTAGGAGAACTACCAAAGAAGAATGGTATTGCCGACGTGATCGGAATTCCCAAAATAAATGAGAATTCTTCCAGTGTTGGCATCAAAATGTAATCTGAAAAAAGAAAGCACCTCAACGAAGGCTCGTAGAACTGCAGCAGAGTGTGCAAAGCATCATGTTCATACTTGGTGATTGTACGGACCATCCCAACCAAATTCCCGTAGCTCTTCTGAAACCTATCAAGAATACCCGGACCAGCCATATCTATAACTTTGAGCAATGAATCCAAGACAGGATCTGGAAACTTGTAAGACACATTGTTCTTTCTCTCGGCAACGATCTCTGTTGAACCCATGGATTGGAATCAGAAATGTATTATGCACCTGAAAATGACAAACACAACTGTTATGATATGATAATGCAATGCAAAAGGGCATGTGATCAGGTAATCGAGTGTCGGTGTCTGTATTGAACTGTGTGCACAGTGTCTCTGTACTGAATCTGGCAATATCTGAGATGAACACTCAAATCACCATCATAGGATACAATGTCTGAAACCATCATAGAATCACAAGTAAGGTATGTAGGAGGCTGGGTTTCCTGCAAACCTGTAAACATCCCGCCCATACTCACATGTGGTTCTTAGAAAATAAGGCTTGTCAGCTTCGGAGGTTTGAGAAGCCATAGCACATTCAGCCCGTAGGATACAATGCTATGCCAATCAAAGAGGTCGTCCACTGACTCCCCTTAGAAAATAAAAGTCATCCTATGCAAGTTCCAAAGTGGGCCCTCGGGTGCGAATGGGTTTGCCACAGAATGTGGTCTGCCATTATCACCGCTAAAGAGGGATGTTTCCACTAAGGTCCTCATGATCAGTCACTAGAGTCGACAGCTCTCTAGATCTACATCCTGGAATACGCAAGATGCGCATGCCACGACGTGTCCCAAGATAGCCTCGTCTAGCTGTGAATTTCGTGAACACCCAACGCACTCCAAATGGCACGTAGGTCCCACTACTC
Organism: Lathyrus tuberosus; assembly: GCA_022829125.1. Taxonomy (NCBI): domain Eukaryota; kingdom Viridiplantae; phylum Streptophyta; class Magnoliopsida; order Fabales; family Fabaceae; genus Lathyrus; species Lathyrus tuberosus. The sequence goes on from JALAZF010000438.1 coordinate 3,944,766, forward strand.
TCCACTCTAATTCTAAGTGTATCCTCAAGCCTGTGTAATGGGCTTATCTCTCAGAAATCCCATCCCGCCAAACAGACAAAGCAGTGCAACACAATATAATATATGATATGCAATGCTAAAATGCAGTAAGTGCAGTAAAATAAATAAACAGCAACATATAGCACAATAGTAAACACCCAATGAAAAAACAAACAAGCGCTAGGATTGACTCGCTTAGGATGGACCAGCAATAGGTCAACCATTTCCCCAGCAGAGTCGCCAGCTGTCGCTCCCGGGATTTTCATCCTAGTACAAACGCGAAAGTGGCACCAAACAGAGTCGCCAACAATGTGTATTTATCCCGAGAGAGGGAAAGGAAACACCGCATAAACCTGAGGGAAGGAAAAAACATGGTCTTTCGACCAAAAGATCTGGGTTCGGGAGTCGGTTACGCGAGAGGAAGGTATTAGCACCCCCCCACGTCCATCGTACCCGATGGGATCCACGCTTGCTTGTCTCAATCAAAGGGTGTAAGAAAAGAATACTGAGAAAGGAACTGAAAAGAGAATGGAAAAGGAAAGAGAGAGAAAGAGAAATAAATGTAGGGAAAATAAAAGAAGTGCTCGCATGGGCCCTACCCCACTGCCTACGTATCTCATCGGGAGCATGAGAATCAGAGTGACGTAGTTCCCCTCACTAGGGATGAATTGTTTGTGTTTTTTAGAGAACGGCTTACGTTCTAGCTCAGGTGTTGCAGGCTCGCTGGTCCGAGTGCATTACCATCTTGCAAGAGAACGAGTAGAAGCGCGTTCGTGCGTTGAGAATGAATGAGATGAGAAAAGAATTCCCGAAGGAAAGACGTTATTGTTGGTTTTTGTCTTTTAATAGTCTCTTCATTTGTTTGCATATGATAGTGTATCTGAATCTTAGTCATTGGAGTGTGTACATTCTCACACTCCAAGATGGAATGAGGAAGAAAGTACACTAAGCATGAAGAAGACCCCCACACTTATTTCCAATTATTAAGGTTCAAACACACTAGCATACTTGTGTTTATTAAGTGTTTTTGTTGATTATGAAATGAAGAAGTGTTTTTCTTTATTTGTATTTTCAACAAGTATTGCATTTAAGTCCCTCATACAAGATCAAATATGTAACACATTGACCCAAGATGGGCCATATGCTACACATTCTAAGATTATAAGAGAAGACCCCTTATAATCTTTTCTTTGTATGAAAGGCCTAAATGCCATAAATGCCTACCTTTATTAGATATTTTGAATTTTCTTTGAGATGAGAAGAAGAAAGACTCAAGAGAGGAGAAAGGTAAAAATCTATGCGAACTAAGACTCAATCCTAATTGATTAGTTAAGGGAGTGATCCTAAGGCTTGTGAGGTTTCAACCTAAAGGCTAAAGAAAGAAAGAATTAAACAATTCACTTCTAAAGTAGAAGATGAATTGTAATTCAAAAAGGGAAAGTAATGAGTTATTAAAAGAAAGCACATAAATGCTTAACAAAACATAAAATGGAATTGTAAAAGAGAAAGGATAGAAGTTGAATGTGGATTCCTTATCCACACTCAATTGAAACTTACCAAAGCCCCTACATGGTTAGTAAACATGTATAAGAAGTATAAGAAGTAAAAGAACATGTAATGCATCATAAAACTCAAAAGAATTAAATGAGAAACCAAATCCTAGAGCCACAACCAGAATGTACATCATATGGGAAACAAATGGTTACTATCAATCAAACTCAAGTGGATAGGCAACAAACATCATCAATGGCATTAGAACATGTTACCACAAGAAAAGGAAGAATGAAAGATGAAAGAGAAAAGAAGAAATATGCACAAATGGAACATGTAATCCATGGATCAGAATTGAAATGAAATGAAAAATGATTCACAAACATCTCACAAGTATTCATGAAGCACATCAAGGCATTTAAGAAGTGATAGAAGAAGTAGGATTGAAATGGAAGTTCCAAACAAAGGAAAGTGCAAACACTACATGTTAAAGGTGCACAAGGTTCAAATGATAATCAACAAGCAAAGATGACATATGATATGTATCTATGTCCTATAATGTCAAGAGTGTAGCTCACCAAATTGGCAAATGATCATGCAAGTATACACAAAAAAAACATGTAAACATGCACAAAAGATTACAATGATATGACATGTTATAATGCTTTAAATGAAATGCATCAAACAAAAATCAAATAGCCTCATGAAAATTATGAAAACATGGTATTGAAGTTCACTAATCAGAGATGAATCACATATCAAAGTAGCATGCAAGGAACCATGGCAAAATGATGTCAAGCAATGCACTTAGGTCACATAGACATATCATACAAAGTAGCACAAAAGTGAACACCAAACATGCCATAAACCTGACCTAAAAAATCAAATAAAAATCACTTAACATACCTCAAGATGATAATGACTCAATGCAAAAAGAAGAGCATCAAAAAAATTTTTTATGGTCAAGAACAAAATTAAACAATATCATGTACCATATTAAGAATACACACCAAAGAAATTCAAAGAAAATTATAGAGCAGGGGCAAAAAGTCATAAAATCAGAAAATAAAATCATGAAAAAATTTCTAAATGTTTTAATGATGCTCATGAATTTTTGTGGAATTTTATGATGAGGTTTGATATTTTTAAAAATTAAAAAGTAAACGTGTATAAAAAATAGAAAAATAAAATGAAATGCAAAAAGAAATGGGGAGGTGTGAACATAGCAATCATGCAGTTCAAATTAATTGGGCTTGAAAACATGGAGGTGTGGGTAGCAATCTGATTAGGTCCATTTCTGCGCAATCCATATCAATTATCATGCATCCTCAGTCAAACCAAAGTCAAGCAATTATCACCCTAGGATCAAGTCAAGTCAATACCAAAGTCAAAGTAATTGAATCCAACACACGCGCGTGAAGACACACACTACATACCATGCACTGCACCACACACTGATTAAATGAAATCAGAAATAAAAACACGTGACATGCACGCCTATTTTAATGCGCTGTCACATTTTTCACCACACGATGGGAACACATCAACGACTACGATTAAAACTGCAAACAAACCCTAGCATAAATATCACCGGCCGGAGATGACCTCCGGTCACCTTCTCCGGCCAACAACCACCACCTGCAAACTCACATGTTCACCAAAACACACAATACGCATACCAAAATGAAGCTGAGATAATGGAGATCAATGATACGCAATTATTTTTCACACAACAAGCATGCACACAAAGAACAGAGAGGATCAAACCAAGCCCTAACTTTTGGATCTAAGCCTCTACAAGGCCTATCAACTAGCCGGAGTAAGCAGAGCTTCTATCAAGCTTAAATTAACAAAACAAGCTAAAATTAATGAAAATCAACTGAAGCAAAGTTGAATGATGAAACCTGAAAATGTGGAGCAATTGGAGGTGTTGAGAAAAACCAGAGAGAAACTTGATATGCTGAGCTTCTAGATCTTCCAACTTAGCAAAATAAATGCTATGGATTCGTAAATAGATGAAGGATGTTGAAGCTTGCAATGATGCTGAACTTGCAGAAATGGAATTGTTCTTGTTGCTCTTGATTCAACCACACCAAGCAATGATCAATGGGAGCACAATGGAGTTGAAATCGTGGAGAAGAAGATGAGCAAAATCAGAGAGAGTGAGAGGAGAATTCTCAAGTGAATGTGAGAAAATCAGTGTTCTCTCAGAAATGTGAGTGAAATTTGGTTTTATAGTGTGAGTTAGAAATGAACCAGACGTGGTTAAGCGAGTGAGTCAACTGAGTCCAAGTTGAGTTAACTGAGCTGCCTCTAACTAACTGAGCCAAGTTAGTTAGGGCGAGTCAGCTGTGGGTGTACTATAGTGGTGGAGGTCCATGGTGTTATGGTGGAAGTGAAAATGAGCTTGCAATGGCACGGCTGAATGTATCAGACACTTGTTCAGCAAGTTTATTCTTTCCACTTTCATGCAAGGCACGTGCTAATGTGCAAGGTGGAGGTGATATGTGCTTGGCTTAATGTGGAAATAAAGTGCAAGGGCTGTTTGATGGATGTCTAAACCAAACTGCAAATTCTGATGTGATTCATCAGTTGGAAATGGTACTGTTTACGCATGGATATCTCTCTCCTCAAGCCATGGACATGAATGATCTTGGTATCATTACAAAGTGTGTACATGGTACAACAGCTTTGATGTTGAAAGTAAATGAAAATGAGACTTGCAACAACTTGGAAATGTGCTTCAAACATGGGAACTCAAGACTGGCTTAAAAATACTGCAGACCACGCGTATGTGTGGCATGACCTGGTCAAATTTCAGTTACATTGACCATACTTTGAGCCATCATAACTCCTTAATCCATTGATCAGATGAAAAATTGATAAACACCAACTTTGAAGATCTCACATAGAGGAATAACTTTGATGTTGAAATATTTTCCATTTGAGGCCTCTAACCATGAGTAATTGATCCATACATTTTTCCCACCAACTGTTTGTTGAAATGACTACGCGCGTGCCTTGAAAATCCTTGGTCATGACATGGTTTTGACCTACTTTCCTCCAACTTTGATCCATCATATCTCCCTCAATATTTATCCAATTGAGATGTTCTACACATGGATTTGAAGCTTAAAACAATACCTTTTGTTGTGGCCTGGTGGAATTTTCATTTGATGCTTCAATTTTAAATGGCCTTGGTTCAAACTCTGATGCAAAATGGCCAAAACTTACTATTTTTAGTAACCCTACTTCACCCAAAAATGGCAACTTTCCACATCTTGATTTTTTCATGATTCCTTTGGAGTTTCTTGACCAAATTTTGCACATTGGACACATATAACATGAATTTTATGAATTTGGCCTCAAAAAGTCAAGAGTTGACTTTTTCCTCTGATTATTTGACTTGGCCCCAATTTTCCTGATTTTTGATCTTTCTTCCAATTGAAACACTTCCAAAACCAATTGAGATGTAATTTTACACATACATACCCTTAGGGACATATGGAATACCATGACATCAAGTTTTGTCCAAAAAATCAGAGATACACTGATTTAATTGGAAACCCTAATTTCAGCCCCTTCTGGTTAGGACGAAAAAGTGCAGTCTTCAATTTCAAATTCCTCAGAGTATGTTGTGTATCCTCTTAAAGGATGATGATATATGCCATTTGAGGATGATTTTGGATCAATGAGCTATCTCTTTTGAGGGTTTTCCTTCATTTTTTGAACCTCTTGCATAGTGAAAGATGTAATGCTTCAATCTCCCATTGTATCTCTTATCCTTGAGGTTGTGGATGATCAATTGAGATAGTATGAGACATGAAAGGCTTCTTGGCTTGCCTTGAGGCAACTTGACTGACCTTTTTGTGCTTTGAATGATCTCTTGATTGTCCATCTCCCACCTGACCACATGCCCTGATGGTAAGAAGGATGCCATGCTTCATTTTTCTATGTTAAATGCAATGCAATGCTAATGAGATGGATATGATATGATAAATGATAATGCCATGCTATGATGCCAAAAGGGGAGAGCAAATTTTGGGGTATTACAGCTGCCCCTATTCAAGCGCTGTAGACCTGAATGCCTGAAAGCAATTGCTTTCGGACTTTCAAGGTATATAGTGATTGAATACCAAATATAACCAAAAATTTGCTCTGGATGATGAAGAATAAAAGGGATATAAACCCAACGAGACTGCTGGATTGAATCTTCGATGAAACGTCGGAGAGATCTGTCTTTTGAACGACGCCAGACGACTACTGGCTTGCCACGCTGCTGGTGGACTTTAATAATGTCTTTTATGCAATTCTAGACGACTACTGGCCTGCCACACTACTGGTGGACTTTGATAACGTCTTTTGAACGACGCCAGACGACTACTGGCTTGCCACGCTACTGGTGGACTTTGATAACGTCTTTTGAACGACGCCAGACGACTACTGGCTTGCCACGCTACTGGTGGACTTTAATAATGTCTTTTATGCAATTCCAGACGACTACTGGCCTGCCACACTACTGGTGGACTTTGATAACGTCTTTTGAACGACGCCAGACGACTACTGGCTTGCCACGCTACTGGTGGACTTTGCAGCTTCGTGCCACCCGAAGATGGACTTTTTCCAATCCACTGTTGGACTTTTGCCACCCGAAGACGGACTTTTGCCAATCCACTGTTGGACTTTTAGAATATGCCACCCTTAGATGGACTTTTCGCCAATCCACTGTTGGACTTTTGCCACCCGAAGACGGACTTTTGCCAATCCACTATTGGACTTTTAGCTGCTTTGCCACCCGAAGATGGACTTTTGCCAATCCACTGTTGGACTTTTGCCACCCGAAGACGGACTTTTACCAATCCACTGTTGGACTTTTGCCACCCGAAGACGGACTTTTGCCAATCCACTGTTGGACTTTTGCAATATTCCAATAACGGATTGCACTCTGCATCCGTGTCAGATATCTCTGCCGACTTTGCTGAGGAACAATGATCAATGACTTGACTTTAGAGGTTCCTGAGAGGATAGTATCTCTGTGGGAGAATAAATGAACAATCCGTCTGCTTCGAATTGTCAAGTTCGCCAAAAATAAATTGGACTTGAAGAATAATAAATCTACCAGGAATCACTTCATCTGCTGGGGGAATGAATTCTGGTCACAGTGATTCCGCTGGGGATGAGCATTTCTTTGCATGGCGTCTTGCTAGGGAGGAAGAGTCATAAAAACTCTTCTTGAGGATCTATCCAATCCAAGACCCTTTGTAGGGGTTATCAACCTTCTGACCCGGCTGGGGAAAGACTGTGCCATCCTTGTTGAGGAATAGATTCTGCCGATCTTATAAACCTCTGCGGGGAGAACAACAACTCAGCTGGGGAGTATTGCTGACAAGATTCGATGCTGACCTCTGTGGGGAATACAATGACCAGAGGTACGATCTTGCCGGGGAATCAGGGTTACTCTGCCGGGGACATACAAAACCTGGTTATACCATTCCACTGCAACTTGTTGGGAAAGAGTCCTTAGAGATCTGCTGGGGAATATGACTGTCGAGCTTAGGATAAGTACTACAATGCCCCATGTTAGGCGAGCTTTCCTTTAGACAATTCCGTTGGGGATGACGAGTTTATAACAAACTCTGCTGGAGAAAACTGCTTTAAAGCGTCTCGTGTTGGGGAATGCCTTTTGAGAGGATTTTACAGAAGACCAACTGTCCTCAAACCCTACTGGGGATGATCAACACTTCATGCTGGGGAAACAATCATGCCCCATGCTTGGACAAAACAACAATTCGTCCCCGAAGAGGATGTCATAAGAGGATTTTACAGAAGATTTAGCCTCTTCAAACTCTTGTGACTTCGCTGGGGATAATGACCATCAGTTTCGGTGTCGACGAGACCACTCTTTTGGGGAACCTGTGACCGTTATCGACACAGAAAAGCTTGTAGTTATTGGAAGTACTGTATGAGAGAATCGACTTAATAAGATACAACGGTACCCAGTTGAACTTAATTCAATGATATCGAACTGTTACGAACGACCGTCGACCGAGCGATGAACGCAAACCTCCCTACCCGTAATTGCCCCAGTCCTTTGCGTGGGGTGATTTATTACTGGTCTTGTGCTTAACATCATCTGCACCTACTACCTGCAACAAAAGAATATGCACACATGCCCCGAATATTGCGTGGCTAAAATCCACCATCCGGGAATATTCAACATTCAAAGTAATTTCAAATGTGTTTTTTTTTTTTTTTTTTTTTTTTGCGCATGTTATTGCAAGGCCGCCATGTTTTCAAATGCAATGTTTTATCAAAATTAGGACGTTTTTGCAAACAAAGCAATAAAACAAAAATAGGAGGCTTTTTATTGAAATTCAATTTATTGACTGAGAGCCCAGAATAGGCAATTACATCCGGAAGCAATCCCTGGAAAGAGGTGATCGCTGAAAATTGAGAAAAGAAACTATCCTAATGGCAATGTGAAAACGGAATTCCACTGAGTTTCCATTCTGTTATGACCAGTATGTCTTCAAAACTCCCCGACCTTGCCTTCTGAGGAACGATCAGACCGATCCCTATCTTTCAGAACGTCAGTTGTTCAAACAGCAATGGGGTACAGATAACTCAGACCGTAGTCATTCGCTTAAATCCCTCTTTTGTGTGGACCGCCCTTTCAGGTTTTCGATCCACCAGGATACCCTTTTTTGCCTAAGTTGCCCTTTCGGGTTTTCAACTTACCGGGTGTACAATTTTTTCAATTATATCCCTAATTTTTGCCCGAACCTTATTCTGTTTTTGGTTCGCCGGGATGCCCTTTCTTGCCTAGATTTTTTATTTTTATTATCCAGCGGGTCTATTCATGCGAAGTATTTTTTGACTACGTCCGAGTTGACAGGGGATGAAAAGTCTTCGCCATCCATGGTTGTAAGCAATAAAGCTCCGCCCGAAAAGACCTTTTTAACCACGAATGGACCTTCATAGTTAGGAGTCCATTTGCCCCTGTAATCTGTATTGGGAGGAAGGATCCTTTTGAGTACCACATCTCCGACTTTGTAAACCCGAGGACGCACCTTTTGGTCAAATGCCTGCTTCATTCTGCGCTGATATAGTTGCCCATGGCATACAGCCGCCAATCGCTTTTCCTCAATAAGGGTCAGCTGATCAAATCTGGCTCGTACCCACTCAGCTTCATCTAGCTTAACATCCATCATAACTCTGAGGGACGGAATCTCTACTTCAACCGGTAGCACTGCCTCCATACCATATACAAGTGAGAATGGGGTTGCCCCAGTGGACGTGCGTACCGACGTTCGATACCCATGCAAAGCAAATGGTAACATCTCATGCCAATCTTTGTACGTGACAACCATCTTCTGCACAATCTTCTTGATATTTTTGTTGGCCGCTTCGACCGCGCCATTCATCTTTGGGCGGTACGGAGAAGAATTGTGATGTTCGATTTTGAAGTCCCGGCATAACTCAGCCATCATCTTATTATTCAAATTAGAACCATTATCAGTAATGATTCTTTCGGGAACTCCATATCGGCAAATGATATCCCGTTTTAAGAAGCGAGCGACCACTTGTTTTGTAACATTGGCATAGGATGCAGCTTCAACCCATTTGGTGAAATAATCAATCGCCACCAAGATGAAACAATGACCATTAGAAGCTGTAGGCTCAATCTTTCCAATCATATCAATGCCCCACATGGCAAACGGCCAAGGCGACGACATGATACTCAACGGATTTGGAGGTACATGCACTTTATCTGCATAGATCTGGCATTTATGGCATTTGCGGGCATATTTGCAACAATCTGACTCCATAGTCAACCAATAATATCCCGACCTTAACAACTTTTTAGCCATTGCATGCCCTCCAGCATGGGTACCGAAAGAGCCTTCGTGCACTTCAATCATCAACAAGTCTGCTTCATGTCTATCCACACATCTAAGCAGGACCGTGTCAAAATTTCTTTTATACAGCACGCCATCTTTATTCAAGAAGAAACTACCAGCTAACCTTCTCAACGTCTTCCTGTCTTTGGACGATGCCCCGGACGGGTACTCTTGACTTTTCAAGAAACACTTAATGTCATGAAACCATGGCTTGTCATCAGACGTTGCATCGACCGCAAACACAAATGCTGGTCTGTCAAGGCGGGATACCTCAATCTTAGGTACATGGTTCCATCCTTGCACTTTGATCATGGAAGACAAAGTGGCCAAGGCATCAGCGAACCTATTCTCATCTCGAGGAATGTGGTACAGTTTCACTGTTGTGAAAAACGTCAGCAATCTCCTTGTATAATCTCTATACGGCACTAGATTTGCTTGGTGCGTGTACCAATTTCCCTTCACTTGATTGATTACCAAAGCTGAATCACCGAATATATCAAGGGTTTTAATCCGTAGATTAACCGCCTCCTCGATCCCCATTATACAAGCTTCGTACTCTGCTTCATTGTTGGTGCATCCGAAAGTTATTCGTGCAGTGAAAGGCATATGAACACCTTCCGGCGTGATAAGAACTACTCCAACTCCGCACCCATTCATATTGATAGCCCCATCAAACATCAGACTCCATTTGGATTCAGGGTCTGGCCCCTCCTCCGGAAGTGGTTCCTCGCAGTCTTTAGCTTTGAGAAACATGATGTCCTCATCAGGGAAGTCAAATTTCATGGGTTGGTAATCATCAATCGGCTGTTGCGCAAGATAGTCGGACAAGATACTTCCTTTGATGGCCTTTTGTGAAGTGTACTGAATGTCATACTCTGTCAAGACCATTTGCCACCGTGCAACTCTGCCTGTCAATGCTGGTTTCTCGAAAATGTACTTGATAGGATCCATTATTGAAATCAACAAGGTTGTGTGCCTAACCATATATTGCCTCAATCGCTTAGCGGCCCATGCAAGCGCACAACATGTCTTTTCAAGCATTGAGTATCGGAACTGACAATCATTGAACTTTTTGCTCAGGTAGTAGATAGCATGCTCCTTCCTACCTGTCTCGTCATGTTGACCGAGAACACAACCCATGGAACCTTCAAGCACTGTCAGATACATTATCAGTGGTCTCCCTTCAACTGGAGGCATTAGAATCGGAGGTTCCTGCAAGTATTCTTTTATCTTATCGAATGCCAATTGGCAATCGTCATTCCACCTGACCGTTTGATCTTTCCTTAACAATTTAAATATTGGTTCACACGTGGCTGTTAGGTGAGATATGAACCTTGCAATGTAGTTCAATCTACCCAAGAAACCACGAACCTCTTTTTCTGTTCTCGGTTCAGGCATTTCTTGTATTGCTTTCACCTTGGCAGGATCAACCTCGATTCCTCTTTCGCTCACAATGAAACCCAGTAACTTTCCAGAACGTACCCCAAACGTGCACTTGTTTGGATTTAATCTCAGATGGAACTTTCTCAACCTTTCAAACAGCTTTTTCAGGTTAATCAGATGTTCCTCTTCTGTTCTCGACTTGGCAATCATATCATCTACATAACATTCGATCTCCTTATGAATCAAGTCATGAAACAATGTCACCATCGCCCGCTGGTATGTTGCCCCTGCGTTTTTCAACCCGAAAGGCATTACTTTATAACAATATGTACCCCACGGAGTAATGAACGTGGTCTTCTCCATATCTTCAGGTGCCATCTTGATCTGGTTGTACCCGGAGAACCCGTCCATAAAGGAGAACACTGAAAACTGAGCTGTATTATCGACCAGCACATCAATATGAGGTAGTGGAAAATCATCTTTCGGGCTAGCTTTATTAAGATCTCGATAATCCACACACATTCTCACTTTTCCATCTTTCTTCGGTACTGGCACGATGTTGGCTACCCACGGAGGATACTTTGTCACAGCAAGAAAACCAGCATCCCACTGCTTCTGGACTTCCTCCTTAATCTTTAAAGCCATGTCGGGGTGAGTCCGACGAAGTTTCTGCTTGACTGGCGGACATTCTTCTCTTAATGGCAGCCTGTGCACGACAATATCCGTATCCAACCCCGGCATGTCTTGATACGACCAGGCGAAGATGTCAACATACTCGCGCAACATTTCAGTCAAAGTTTACTTCACATCTGCTTGCAAGCTGACACCAATCCTGATCTCTTTCTTGGCGTCCTTGGTACCAATATTGTTGATTTCTACAGTCTCCTGATGAGGCTGGATGACCCTTTCCTCTTGTTTCAACAATCTGGCCAGTTCTTCAGAGAGTTCACAATCTTTCTCATCCCCTTCTTCGGCTTGATAAATCGGATTGTCAAAGTCATACATAGCCATATCAAAATCGTTATCAGTGGTATCCGGAGGATCAAGTCTGCATGAACGGGTTCATGCCTTATTTTAGAATTTATTTTTAAGCAAAACAAAAGAAAAGGAAACATTGCCATTTTATTTTTTGTGCAAAAATAAAAACTGAAAGACAGAGAACAAAATTTGATTGCAAAACGTCCTTTATTAATGATTAAACATTGCAAATGCAACCATGGTGGCCCTACAAATGAATCTATACGCCTTGGGCAGAGCGCAAGATTTTGACATGCATTATGGTTAGAAAAAAAAACAAAGAAAAATTACTCTGTTTGAAGAGTAACCCGGATGACTTCTTCAACGGACCAGTTTTGCACTTGTTGTCCCGGAGCATGAGGGCGTACCCAGTTGTCCAGGTCACAATCACTGTCAACACTATCCTCTGTGGCTGCACAAGACTGGTCCGTGTAGATAATTCCCCCACTATTGAAAGTAATGGGTCTCCTGCTCCCCGCATCTGAAGTTGTAGAGGGATGATAACCAATACCAAATTTGTCTTCCTTCATTGGGGTCTCTATCAACCTGCCCCAACCTTGGGCGTTGCCTGCCCTGACGACTTCGACAACTTGTTTGTAAGATGAAATGGAGGTACCAGCCCCAACTGGTACAGAAGAAGACTCAGGTGCATCGTCAATATTGACTGCTTCAAATGATTGGCACAGCATCTCATGAATTTCCCCATCCATTTCAATGTACTTGAACGTGGACAAGTGACTCACAAAGATGTCTTCTTCCCCACACACCGTCACAACCTGCCCTTCAAACTCATACTTTAGCTTTTGATGTAGAGTAGAAGTAACAGCCCCGGCTCCGTGAATCCAAGGGCGTCCCAATAGGCAGCTATATGCAGGTTGTATGTCCATTACATGGAACGTGGATTTGAATACCTGTGGTCCAATTTGTACGGGCAATTCCACCTCACCAAACACAGATCGTCTAGTTCCATCGAATGCTCTGACCACCAATTCACTAGGCCTTAAGATCAAACCATCAACTTCCAGCTTCATTAATGCCTTCTTGGGCAAGACATTGAGTGATGAACCAGTGTCTACCAGTACATGAGATAACACTGCGCCCTTACACTCCATCGTGATATGCAAAGCCTTATTGTGGTTCCTTCCTTCAACAGTCAAATCTCTACTTGTAAAGCCCAAGCCATGGCTAACATTAACATTGGAGATTACGCCCTCGAGCTGATTAACAGTAATTTCTTGTGGCACGTATGCACTCTTCAATACTTTCAACAACGCCTGCCGATGCGCATCAGAGCACATCAATAGTGACAAGATTGAAATCTTTGAAGGGGTCTGATTCAGTTGGTCCACAATCTTATAATCGCTTTTCTTGATTATCTTCATAAATTCTTCCATTTCCTTATCAAAAGTAATCTTTGTCTCTGCTTCAGGTGTAGGCGCATTTTCAACCACCTGTTTACCTTTAGCCTTTGCTGCTGCTTCTGCCTCTTTATCACTTCTCAAGGTTTGGGGAGCGAACAACCTTCCACTCCTTGTAAAGCCCCCTACACTCCCTACGTTATCAATATTTGGGCTGACTGACGACTCAACTTCCTGCTTTTTACCTTCGTAATATACATCTGCCCCATAGTGCCATGGGATAGCCTTCGTAGACGTGAACGGAATTGGTCCTGGCACCGTGATAGTGACAGGACTGGGCCTTTCTGGCGCAACACTCGCCACGGGACCTGCATTGACCGGCATTTGAATCTCAGCGGGAGTGTAATAGATGGTCACGGTTGATATCTCATCAGTGTCTTTCACGACTCTGTCGAACTGTAGACATCCTTCATCGATCAGATTCTGTAAACCCATCTTCAACTTATCACAGCCGTTCTCCTGATTCATACACTCAGAGCAATCTTGATTACAGCCCGGGAACACCTGTCCCTTCAATAAACGATCTTTTACAACCAACAAAGAAGTTTTCACTTGATGGATATCTGTCACCAGATTCAATCTCCTCCCATCTTCAATAGCGTACACATTTGCTGCACTATGATCAGGCATGGGATGCTGAGTAATATTAGGAGCGGGAGAGAAATTGATGGCTTTAGCATCAATCAAATCTTGTACTTTATGATGGAAAGCCCAACATTTTTCAATGGAGTTCCCCTGAGCACCTGAGTGGAACTCACAACGAGCATTAGCATCGAAGTTAGGTGGCAGGTTTCCAGCAACCGGAGCTTTCATAGTACGAAGTTCTACCAACTTTAACTCGAGTAGCCGGGGCAACAGCGCGACATAAGTCATAGGGAGAGGATCCATCTTACGATCCCTCTGCCTAGATCTTTGCTGAAAAAAAGGTTGTTGCTGTTGTACTTGTTGTTGGGGTTGTTGTTTCTGAACAGACGGTGTGGGGATTGTTACAGCATCTACCTGATAATAAGTTTGAGAACGCCCTCTGCCTCGTCCTCTAAACACAGCATTCGTATCACCTTCTCTTCTTTTCTGGTTACTAGCAAACGGTTTCTTCGTCCCCGAAGAGCCAGCCCCACTCACATCCTGGATCTTTCCAAGCTTTAACAGACTTTCTATTCTTTCTCCCGCAATCACAATATCAGCAAATCCAGTTGACGGACAAGCAGCTAATCTATCAAGATAGGCCCCTTGCAAGGTGCCCATGAACATATCTGCCATTTCTCTGTCTGACAAGGGAGGTTGAACCTGGGCAGCCATTTCCCTCCACCTCTGTGCATATTCTTTGAAACTCTCCTTGGCATTTTGTGACAACCCCTGCAATTGAGTGCGGTTGGGCGCCATGTCAATATTATACTGGTATTGCTTCAGGAACGCTTCTGCCAGATCTTTCCAATTCTTCACAGCAGCTCTATTCAACTTCATATACCAGGTCAAGGACGCCCCAGCCAGACTGTCCTGAAAATAGTGCATCCATAGCTTCTCGTCATCCGTATGGGCTGAAATCTTCCCAAAGTAAGCTTGAAGATGCGTTTGGGGACACGCATTGCCGTGATACTTATCAAAAGTAGGAGGTTTGAATTTAGGGGGAATTCTGACTCCTGAGACCAGCCCCAAGCTGGTAACATCAATACCCATAGAGTTCTTGCATTCTATGGCCCTGATCTTTTCTGCTAACTCATCATACCTTCGATCACCTTGATTACCCACATCAGCATCTAGTAGAGTAAACTGGTCTTCCAGAGTATCTTCAAGAGTAACACCAGCATGCCTACCATTTCCATTACCCCGATTGTTACCACCAGGAGGAGGGTTGCCACCGGGAGGAGGGATGCCATGTCCCTGTGAATTGTCATGCTGATCACCTTCGGGCCCATTGTCTGGACGCTCGACCAGAAGCCTCAATCTCTCCTGATTTTTCGCCATGCCAGTCATGAGGGTCATGAACTGGTCCATACGCGCCCTCATTTCGGCCAAATCACTTTGCACTTGATCCATGATTCTTACTTGATTCCTTCGCGTCGAATATCGGTGAATATGATCCCCAGCTATACTGCCTGAAACCAAATAAAGGTTAGAGACCCTGCAACGAGTACCTGAAAAGCAAGTAACAAAAATGCAAAATGATATGCAATGCCATGCAATGCCATGTTTGTCATTTCTGAGGTGCTTTTATACCCTGATTACAATCCAACCACAGAAATCTAAAGAGGCGTGTCGTGGTCATGTGCTTGTGTGCAGCTATCTGATAAGGAATAATTCTGAATAAAACTGCTCATACTCATTCAACGAAGTATTCAAGTACATTTAAGAAAGGCTCAACAGCAAATGCAATACAAGGAAAAATGGATCCATCAACAAGCCTGATGGTAACCATTAACAACAAAATATAAGGAAAAGAACATCAGTCTGACAATTCCACATCCTTCAGCTTATCACTTGAGTATTTGATCTCCTCAAAAAGTATACGGGTACGCTGGTGATTCGGCTTTTCAATCATTTCTTTGATCAAGACATCCCTTTTCTCAAGAGCTTCAGTTAAAGAACCCATATGCAGCATAAGAGCTTCGTCATCATACACTCCTTTGTGTCTCTTTATGCCAGCTTGCGTCTTGAGTATCTCTCTTTCTATCATGGCTTCTTCAAGCTCTTTCTTGGTATTCTTCAACTGGCTTCTAACTTCTTCTAACTGTTCTTGACTTTTATCGAGACTTTCCCGATACTTTCTCCTCTGCTCATGTGCCTTTTTAAGCTCCTCGTCTTTAGTCTTCGACTGATCCTTTAACTCAACATTTTCAATTCTGACTTCATCCCAAGCTTGACGAAGTTGAGCTAATGAATCCTTGCTTCGGGCTAAAGCCTGTTTTGTAATCTTGTGAGCCTGACTAGTGTCATCTGCTCCCAAGGTAAGTTTCCGAAAGTACCGAGCTCTGTCATCAAAATCTTCCTCTTTGTCAGCCAAGGTTTTTTCCGCTTTCAATGCCCTCCTTTCCAACTCCTTATTGTCAGCTAGAGCTTTCTGAAGACATCTGCTCATTCCAGAATTCTCTATCTGCAGCTCTCTGACCATTTTCTTCCACTTCTCACATTCTTCAATAGCCACCATGGTGGGTTGTTCTGGCTGTACTGAACATAAAAGGGGTCCCCTTGAAAAGGGTAAAAGCAATTCCTTTACTTTCGTCTCAATCCACCTGTCATATTCAGGATAAGATCTACAATCTCCTTTTCCAAACACTGCTTTTCCAATTTTGTGCTTATCTTTCCAAGCATTCACTACTTCCACCACCTTCGCATCTTTAGTTCCTGTAAAAAATAAAGATTCTTCCACATCTTGCTCTGTCGGAGGATCCCTGGAAGCATACCCAAACTGTCGGATGGCCAAAACTGGATTATAATTGATCCCTCCTTTTCTGCCAATCAAAGGCACATTTGGAAAATTTCCGCATCTTGTGACAAGCTCTGTTCTCAATAACCGGTGGTCAAACCATACAATGTTATCAGCAGTTAAACTCATCAATCGTTTAGACCATTTCGCCACATCTTTGGTTTCCACAAAGGCACCTGTCTGAGGCAAATGTTTGAAAAACCAATGACTCAGCAGTGGAGTACAACAACTAACAGACCCTCCCCTCCTTTTCTCATTCTTGTAATGCACGGAATGATAAAAATCTCCTAACAAAGTAGGGACTGGATTTTTAAGGACGAAAACTCTCGTTGCTTGCATATCCACTAAGTCTTACTGATTGGGAAAGAAAACTAGGCCATATATGCAGAGAGCCAGAATGGAATTGTAAACCGTCCAATTTTTAGCACTTGCATCCTCTTGGGCTTGTCCAGACAGAAATTCTAAATGAAATCCGCTAACTCCATTTTTACTGCTCACACCACTCTTTATCACTGCCTGATCCATTTGTAAAGCAGCAGCAATTTCTTTTACGCTGGGAGAACTACCAAAGAAGAATGGTATTGCCGACGTGATCGGAATTCCCAAAATAAATGAGAATTCTTCCAGTGTTGGCATCAAAATGTAATCTGAAAAAAGAAAGCACCTCAACGAAGGCTCGTAGAACTGCAGCAGAGTGTGCAAAGCATCATGTTCATACTTGGTGATTGTACGGACCATCCCAACCAAATTCCCGTAGCTCTTCTGAAACCTATCAAGAATACCCGGACCAGCCATATCTATAACTTTGAGCAATGAATCCAAGACAGGATCTGGAAACTTGTAAGACACATTGTTCTTTCTCTCGGCAACGATCTCTGTTGAACCCATGGATTGGAATCAGAAATGTATTATGCACCTGAAAATGACAAACACAACTGTTATGATATGATAATGCAATGCAAAAGGGCATGTGATCAGGTAATCGAGTGTCGGTGTCTGTATTGAACTGTGTGCACAGTGTCTCTGTACTGAATCTGGCAATATCTGAGATGAACACTCAAATCACCATCATAGGATACAATGTCTGAAACCATCATAGAATCACAAGTAAGGTATGTAGGAGGCTGGGTTTCCTGCAAACCTGTAAACATCCCGCCCATACTCACATGTGGTTCTTAGAAAATAAGGCTTGTCAGCTTCGGAGGTTTGAGAAGCCATAGCACATTCAGCCCGTAGGATACAATGCTATGCCAATCAAAGAGGTCGTCCACTGACTCCCCTTAGAAAATAAAAGTCATCCTATGCAAGTTCCAAAGTGGGCCCTCGGGTGCGAATGGGTTTGCCACAGAATGTGGTCTGCCATTATCACCGCTAAAGAGGGATGTTTCCACTAAGGTCCTCATGATCGGTCACTAGAGTCGACAGCTCTCTAGATCTACATCCTGGAATACGCAAGATGCGCATGCCACGACGTGTCCCAAGATAGCCTCGTCTAGCTGTGAATTTCGTGAACACCCAACGCACTCCAAACGGCACGTAGGTTCCACTACTCTCCACTCTAATTCTATGTGTATCCTCAAGCCTGTGTAATGGGCTTATCTCTCAGAAATCCCATCCCGCCAAACAGACAAAGCAGTGCAACACAATATAATATATGATATGCAATGCTAAAATACAGTAAATGCAGTAAAATAAATAAACAGCAACATATAGCACAACAGTAAACACCCAATGAAAAAACAAACAAGCGCTAGGATTGACTCGCTTAGGATGGACCAGCAATAGGTCAACCATTTCCCCAGCAGAGTCGCAAGCTGTCGCTCCCGGGATTTTCATCCTAGTACAAACGCGAAAGTGGCACCAAACAGAGTCGCCAACAATGTGTATTTATCCCGAGAGAGGGAAAGGAAACACCGCATAAACCTGAGGGAAGGAAAAAACATGGTCTTTCGACCAAAAGATCTGGGTTCGGGAGTCGGTTACGCGAGAGGAAGGTATTAGCACCCCCCCACGTCCATCGTACCCGATGGGATCCACGCTTGCTTGTCTCAATCAAAGGGTGTAAGAAAAGAATACTGAGAAAGGAACTGAAAAGAGAATGGAAAAGGAAAGAGAGAGAAAGAGAAATAAATGTAGGGAAAATAAAAGAAGTGCTCGCATGGGCCCTACCCCACTGCCTACGTATCTCATCGGGAGCATGAGAATCAGAGCGACGTAGTTCCCCTCACTAGGGATGAATTGTTTGTGTTTTTTAGAGAACGGCTTACGTTCTAGCTCAGGTGTTGCAGGCTCGCTGGTCCGAGTGCGTTACCATCTTGCAAGAGAACGAGTAGAAGCGCGTTCGTGCGTTGAGAATGAATGAGATGAGAAAAGAATTCCCGAAGGAAAGACGTTATTGTTGGTTTTTGTCTTTTAATAGTCTCTTCATTTGTTTGCATATGATAGTGTATCTGAATCTTAGTCATTGGAGTGTGTACATTCTCACACTCCAAGATGGAATGAGGAAGAAAGTACACTAAGCATGAAGAAGACCCCCACACTTATTTCCAATTATTAAGGTTCAAACACACTAGCATACTTGTGTTTATTAAGTGTTTTTGTTGATTATGAAATGAAGAAGTGTTTTTCTTTATTTGTATTTTCAACAAGTATTGCATTTAAGTCCCTCATACAAGATCAAATATGTAACACATTGACCCAAGATGGGCCATATGCTACACATTCTAAGATTATAAGAGAAGACCCCTTATAATCTTTTCTTTGTATGAAAGGCCTAAATGCCATAAATGCCTACCTTTATTAGATATTTTGAATTTTCTTTGAGATGAGAAGAAGAAAGACTCAAGAGAGGAGAAAGGTAAAAATCTATGCGAACTAAGACTCAATCCTAATTGATTAGTTAAGGGAGTGATCCTAAGGCTTGTGAGGTTTCAACCTAAAGGCTAAAGAAAGAAAGAATTAAACAATTCACTTCTAAAGTAGAAGATGAATTGTAATTCAAAAATGGAAAGTAATGAGTTATTAAAAGAAAGCACATAAATGCTTAACAAAACATAAAATGGAATTGTAAAAGAGAAAGGATAGAAGTTGAATGTGGATTCCTTATCCACACTCAATTGAAACTTACCAAAGCCCCTACATGGTTAGTAAACATGTATAAGAAGTATAAGAAGTAAAAGAACATGTAATGCATCATAAAACTCAAAAGAATTAAATGAGAAACCAAATCCTAGAGCCACAACCAGAATGTACATCATATGGGAAACAAATGGTTACTATCAATCAAACTCAAGTGGATAGGCAACAAACATCATCAATGGCATTAGAACATGTTACCACAAGAAAAGGAAGAATGAAAGATGAAAGAGAAAAGAAGAAATATGCACAAATGGAACATGTAATCCATGGATCAGAATTGAAATGAAATGAAAAATGATTCACAAACATCTCATAAGTATTCATGAAGCACATCAAGGCATTTAAGAAGTGATAGAAGAAGTAGGATTGAAATGGAAGTTCCAAACAAAGGAAAGTGCAAACACTACATGTTAAAGGTGCACAAGGTTCAAATGATAATCAACAAGCAAAGATGACATATGATATGTATCTATGTCCTATAATGTCAAGAGTGTAGCTCACCAAATAGGCAAATGATCATGCAAGTATACACAAAAAAAACATGTAAACATGCACAAAAGATTACAATGATATGACATGTTATAATGCTTTAAATGAAATGCATCAAACAAAAATCCAATGGCCTCATGAAAATTATGAAAACATGGTATTGAAGTTCACTAATCAGAGATGAATCACATATCAAAGTAGCATGCAAGGAACCAAGGCAAAATGATGTCAAGCAATGCACTTAGGTCACATAGACATATCATACAAAGTAGCACAAAAGTGAACACCAAACATGCCATAAAACTGACCTAAAAAATCAAATAAAAATCACTTAACATACCTCAAGATGATAATGACTCAATGCAAAAAGAAGAGCATCAAAACAATTTTTTATGGTCAAGAACAAAATTAAACAATATCATGTACCATATTAAGAATACACACCAAAGAAATTCAAAGAAAATTATAGAGCAGGGGAAAAAAGGTCATAAAATCAGAAAATAAAATCATGAAAAAATTTCTAAATGTTTTAATGATGCTCATAAATTTTTGTGGAATTTTATGATGAGGTTTGATATTTTTAAAAATTAAAAAGTAAACGTGTATAAAAAATAGAAAAATAAAATGAAATGCAAAAAGAAATGGGGAGGTGTGAACATAGCAATCATGCAGTTCAAATTAATTGGGCTTGAAAACATGGAGGTGTGGGTAGCAATCTGATTAGGTCCATTTGTGCGCAATCCATATCAATTATCATGCATCCTCAGTCAAACCAAAGTCAAGCAATTATCACCCTAGGATCAAGTCAAGTCAATACCAAAGTCAAAGTAATTGAATCCAACACACGCGCGTGAAGACACACACTACATACCATGCACTGCACCACACACTGATTAAATGAAATCAGAAATAAAAACACGTGACATGCACGCCTATTTTAATGCGCTGTCACATTTTTCACCACACGATGGGAACACATCAACGGCTACGATTAAAACTGCAAACAAACCCTAGCATAAATATCACCGGCCGGAGATGACCTCCGGTCACCTTCTCCGGCCAACAACCACCACCTGCAAACTCACATGTTCACCAAAACACACAATACGCATACCAAAATGAAGCTGAGATAATGGAGATCAATGATACGCAATTATTTTTCACACAACAAGCATGCACACAAAGAACAGAGAGGATCAAACCAAGCCCTAACTTTTGGATCTAAGCCTCTACAAGGCCTATCAACTAGCCGGAGTAAGCAGAGCTTCTATCAAGCTTAAATTAACAAAACAAGCTAAAATTAATGAAAATCAACTGAAGCAAAGTTGAATGATGAAACCTGAAAATGTGGAGCAATTGGAGGTGTTGAGAAAAACCAGAGAGAAACTTGATATGCTGAGCTTCTAGATCTTCCAACTTAGCAAAATAAATGCTATGGATTCGTAAATAGATGAAGGATGTTGAAGCTTGCAATGATGCTGAACTTGCAGAAATGGAATTGTTCTTGTTGCTCTTGATTCAACCACACCAAGCAATGATCAATGGGAGCACAATGGAGTTGAAATCGTGGAGAAGAAGATGAGCAAAATCAGAGAGAGTGAGAGGAGAATTCTCAAGTGAATGTGAGAAAATCAGTGTTCTCTCAGAAATGTGAGTGAAATTTGGTTTTATAGTGTGAGTTAGAAATGAACCAGAGGTGGTTAAGCGAGTGAGTCAACTGAGTCCAAGTTGAGTTAACTGAGCTGCCTCTAACTAGCTGAGCCAAGTTAGTTAGGGCGAGTCAGCTGTGGGTGTACTATAGTGGTGGAGGTCCATGGTGTTATGGTGGAAGTGAAAATGATCTTGCAATGGCACGGCTGAATGTATCAGACACTTGTT
Organism: Lathyrus tuberosus; assembly: GCA_022829125.1. Classification (NCBI taxonomy): domain Eukaryota; kingdom Viridiplantae; phylum Streptophyta; class Magnoliopsida; order Fabales; family Fabaceae; genus Lathyrus; species Lathyrus tuberosus. Next base: position 3,966,923 of record JALAZF010000438.1, read on the forward strand.
CAGCAAGTTTATTCTTTCCACTTTCATGCAAGGCACGTGCTAATGTGCAAGGTGGAGGTGATATGTGCTTGGCTTAATGTGGAAATAAAGTGCAAGGGCTGTTTGATGGATGTCTAAACCAAACTGCAAATTCTGATGTGATTCATCAGTTGGAAATGGTACTGTTTACGCATGGATATCTCTCTCCTCAAGCCATGGACATGAATGATCTTGGTATCATTACAAAGTGTGTACATGGTACAACAGCTTTGATGTTGAAAGTAAATGAAAATGAGACTTGCAACAACTTGGAAATGTGCTTCAAACATGGGAACTCAAGACTGGCTTAAAAATGCTGCAGAACACGCGTATGTGTGGCATGACCTGGTTGTGACCTGGTCAAATTTCAGTTACATTGACCATACTTTGAGCCATCATAACTCCTTAATCCATTGATCAGATGAAAAATTGATAAACACCAACTTTGAAGATCTCACATAGAGGAATAAATTTGATGTTGAAATATTTTCCATTTGAGGCCTCTAACCATGAGTAATTGATCCATACATTTTTCCCACCAACTGTTTGTTGAAATGACTACGCGCGTGCCTTGAAAATCCTTGGTCATGACATGGTTTTGACCTACTTTCCTCCAACTTTGATCCATCATATCTCCCTCAATATTTATCCAATTGAGATGTTCTACACATGGATTTGAAGCTTAAAACAATACCTTTTGTTGTGGCCTGGTGGAATTTTCATTTGATGCTTCAATTTTAAATGGCCTTGGTTCAAACTCTGATGCAAAATGGCCAAAACTTACTATTTTTAGTAACCCTACTTCACCCAAAAATGGCAACTTTCCACATCTTGATTTTTTCATGATTCCTTTGGAGTTTCTTGACCAAATTTTGCACATTGGACACATATAACATGAATTTTATGAATTTGGCCTCAAAAAGTCAAGAGTTGACTTTTTCCTCTGATTATTTGACTTGGCCCCAATTTTCCTGATTTCTGATCTTTCTTCCAATTGAAACACTTCCAAAACCAATTGAGATGTAATTTTCCACATACATACCCTTAGGGACATATGGAATACCATGACATCAAGTTTTGTCCAAAAAATCAGAGATACCCTGATTTAATTGGAAACCCTAATTTCAGCCCCTTCTGGTTAGGACGAAAAAGTGCAGTCTTCAATTTCAAATTCCTCAGAGTATGTTGTGTATCCTCTTAAAGGATGATGATATATGCCATTTGAGGATGATTTTGGATCAATGAGCTATCTCTTTTGAGGGTTTTCCTTCATTTTTTGAACCTCTTGCATAGTGAAAGATGTAATGCTTCAATCTCCCATTGTATCTCTTATCCTTGAGGTTGTGGATGATCAATTGAGATAGTATGAGACATGAAAGGCTTCTTGGCTTGCCTTGAGGCAACTTGACTGACCTTTTTGTGCTTTGAATGATCTCTTGATTGTCCATCTCCCACCTGACCACATGCCCTGATGGTAAGAAGGATGCCATGCTTCATTTTTCTATGTTAAATGCAATGCAATGCTAATGAGATGGATATGATATGATAAATGATAATGCCATGCTATGATGCCAAAAGGGGAGAGCAAATTTTGGGGTATTACAGCCTTTGGTCGTCCTCATATTATCTTTGGTTTGAAAGTCCACCTTTGGCTTCGTCTTTCTTTTTCGTGTTCGCCTTCGGCCATCCTCGTATTATCTTGGGTTTGAAAGTCCACCTTCGGCTTGGTCTATCTTTTTGAGTTCTCCTTCGGTCATCCTCGTGTTACCCTTTGTTTGAAAGTCCAACTTTCTGATTGGTATTTCATTTTCGAGTTCTCCTTCGGCCGTCCTCGTATTATCTTGGGTTTGAAAGTCAACCTTCGGCTTGGTATTTCTTTTCGAGTTCGCCTTCGGCCGTCCTCGTGTTACCCTTTGTTTGAAAGTACACCTTCGGCTTGGTCTTTCTTTTTTGAGGTTACCTTCAGCCGTCCTCGTATTATCTTGGGTTTGAAAGTCCACCTTCGGCTTGATCATTCTTTTAGAGTTCGCCTTCAACCATCCTCGCGGTACCCTTTGTTTGAAAGTCTACCTTCGACTTAGTCTTTCTTTTTGAGTTCGCCTTCCGCCGTCCTCGTATTATTTTGTTGTTGGAAAGTCCACCTTCGGCTTGGTCTTTCTTTTCAATTTCGCCTTCGGCCGTCCTCGTGTTACCCTTTGTTTGAAAGTCCACCTTCGGCTTGGTCATTCTTTTTCGTGTTCGCCTTCGGCTGTCCTCGTATTATCTTGGGTTTGAAACTCCACCTTTGGCTTGGTCTTTCTTTTCGAGTTCGCCTTCGGTCGTCCTCGTATTATTTTGTTATTTGAAAGATCACCTTCGGCTTGGTCTTTCTTTTTCGAGTTCGCCTTTGGTCGTCCTCATATTATCTTTGGTTTGAAAGTCCACCTTTGGCTTCGTCTTTCTTTTTCGTGTTCGCCTTCGGCCATCCTCGTATTATCTTGGGTTTGAAAGTCCACCTTCGGCTTGGTCTATCTTTTTGAGTTCTCCTTCGGTCATCCTCGTGTTACCCTTTGTTTGAAAGTCCAACTTTCTGATTGGTATTTCATTTTCGAGTTCTCCTTCGGCCGTCCTCGTATTATCTTGGGTTTGAAAGTCAACCTTCGGCTTGGTATTTCTTTTCGAGTTCGCCTTCGGCCGTCCTCGTGTTACCCTTTGTTTGAAAGTACACCTTCGGCTTGGTCTTTCTTTTTTGAGGTTACCTTCAGCCGTCCTCGTATTATCTTGGGTTTGAAAGTCCACCTTCGGCTTGGTCTTTCTTTTCGAGTTCGCCTTTGGCAATCCTCGTGTTACCCTTTGTTTGAAAGTCCACCTTTGGCTTGGTCTTTCTTTTTCTAGGTCGCCTTCGGCCATCCTCGTATTATCTTGGGTTTGAAAGTCCACCTTTGGCTTGGTCTTTCTTTTCGAGTTCGCCTTTGGCCATCCTAGTGTTACCCTTTGTTTGAAAGTCCACCTTCGGCTTGGTCTTTCTTTTTCTAGGTCGCCTTCGGCCATCCTCGTATTATCTTGGGTTTAAAACTCCACCTTCGGCTTGGTCTTTCTTTTCGAGTTTGCCTTTGACCGTCCTCATGTTACCCTTTGATTGAAAGTCCACCTTCGGCTTGGTCTTTCTTTTCAATTTCTCCTTCGGCCGTCCTCGTGTTACCCTTTGTTTGAAAGTCCACCTTCGGCTTGGTCATTCTTTTTCGTGTTCGCCTTCGGCTGTCCTCGTATTATCTTGGGTTTGAAACTCCACTTTGGCTTGGTCTTTCTTTTCGAGTTCGCCTTCGGCCGTCCTCGTATTATTTTGTTATTTGAAAGTCCACCTTCGGCTTGGTCTTTCTTTTTCGAGTTCGCCTTTGGTCGTCCTCGTATTATCTTGGGTTTGAAAGTCCACCTTTGGCTTGCACTTTCTTTTTCGTGTTCGCCTTCGGCCATCCTCGTATTATCTTGGGTTTGAATGTCCACCTTCGGCTTGGTCTTTCTTTTTGAGTTCTCCTTCGGTCATCCTCGTTTTACCCTTTGTTTGAAAGTCCAACTTTCTGATTGGTATTTCATTTTCGAGTTCTCCTTCGGCCGTCCTCGTATTATCTTTGGTTTGAAAGTCAACCTTCGGCTTGGTATTTCTTTTCGAGTTCGCCTTCGGCCATCCTCGTGTTACCCTTTGTTTGAAAGTACACCTTCGGCTTGGTCTTTCTTTTTTGAGGTTACCTTCAGCCGTCCTCGTATTATCTTGGGTTTGAAAGTCCACCTTCGGCTTGGTCTTTCTTTTCGAGTTCAACTTTGGCAATCCTCGTGTTACCCTTTGTTTGAAGGTCCACCTTTGGCTTGGTCTTTCTTTTTCTAGGTCTCCTTCGGCCGTCCTCGTATTATCTTGGGTTTGAAAGTCCACCTTCGGCTTGGTCTTTCTTTTCGAGTTCGCCTTTGGCCATCCTAGTGTTACCCTTTGTTTGAAAGTCCACCTTCGGCTTGGTCTTTCTTTTTCTAGGTCGCCTTCGGCCGTCCTCGTACTATCTTGGGTTTAAAACTCCACCTTCGGCTTGGTCTTTCTTTTCGAGTTCGCCTTTGACCGTCCTCATGTTACCCTTTGATTGAAAGTCCACCTTCGGCTTGGTCTTTCTTTTTCGAGTTTGTCTTCGGCCGTCCTCGTATTATCTAGGGTTTGAAAGCCCACCTTCGGCTTGGTCTTTCTTTTCAAGTTCGCCTTCAGTGGTCCTCGCGTTACCCTTTATTTCAAAGCCTACCTTCGGCTTAGTCTTTCTTTTCGAGTTCGCCTTCGGCCGTCCTCGTATTATTTTGTTGTTTGAAAGTCCACCTTCGGCTTGGTCTTTCTTTTTAATTTCGCCATCGGCCGTCCTCGTGTTAGCCTTTGCTTGAAAGTCCATCTTCGGCTTGGTCTTTATTTTTCGTGTTCGCCTTCGGCCGTCCTCGTATTATCTTGGGTTTGAAAGTCCACCTTCGTCTTGGTCTTTCTTTTCGAGTTCGCCTTCGGCCGTCCTCGTGTTACCCTTTGCTTGAAACTCCACCTTTGGCTTGGTCTTTCTTTTCGAGTTCGCCTTTGGCCGTCCTCGTATTATTTTGTTATTTGAAAGTCCACCTTCGGCTTGGTCTTTCTTTTTCGAGTTCGCCTTTGGTCGTCCTCGTATTATCTTGGGTTTGAAAGTCCACCTTTGGCTTGGTCTTTCTTTTTCGAGTTCTCCTTCGGCCGTCCCCGTATTATCTTGGGTTTGAAAGTCCACCTTCAGCTTGATCTTTCTTTTCGAGTTTGCCTTCAACGGTCCTCGCGGTACCCTTTGTTTGAAAGTCTACCTTCGACTTAGTCTTTCTTTTCGAGTTCGCCTTCCGCCGTCCTCGTATTATTTTGTTGTTGGAAAGTCCACCTTCGGCTTGGTCTTTCTTTTCAATTTCGCCTTCGGCCGTCCTCTTGTTACCCTTTGTTTGAAAGTCCACCTTCGGCTTGATCATTCTTTTTTGTGTTCGCCTTCGGCCGTCCTCTTATTATCTTGGGTTTGAAAGCCCACCTTCGGCTTGGTCTTTCTTTTCAAGTTCACCTTCAGTCGTCCTCGCGTTACCCTTTATTTAAAAGCCTACCTTTGGCTTAGTCTTTCTTTTCGAGTTCGCCTTCGGCCGTCCTCGTATTATTTTGTTGTTTGAAAGTCCACCTTCGGCTTGGTCTTTCTTTTTAATTTTGCCTTCGGCCGTCCTCGTGTTACCCTTTGTTTGAAAGTCCACCTTCGGCTTGGTCATTCTTTTTCGTGTTCGCCTTCGGCCGTCCTCTTATTATCTTGGGTTTGAAAGTCCACCTTCGGCTTGGTCTTTCTTTTCGAGTTCGCCTTCGGCCGTCCTCGTGTTACCCTTTGTTTGAAACTCCACCTTTGGCTTGGTCTTTCTTTTCGAGTTCGCCTTCGGCCGTCCTCGTATTATTTTGTTATTTCAAAGTCCACCTTCGGCTTGGTCTTTCTTTTTCGAGTTCGCCTTTGGTCGTCCTCGTATTATCTTGGGTTTGAAAGTCCACCTTTGGCTTGGTCTTTCTTTTCGAGTTCGCCTTCGGCCGTCCTCGTGTTACCCTTTGTTTGAAACTCCACCTTTGGCTTGGTCTTTCTTTTCGAGTTCGCCTTCGGTCGTCCTCGTATTATTTTGTTATTTGAAAGTCCACCTTCGGCTTGGTCTTTCTTTTTCGAGTTCCCCTTTGGTCGTCCTCGTATTATCTTGGGTTTGAAAGTCCACCTTTGGCTTGGTCTTTCTTTTTCGAGTTCGCCTTCGGCTATCCTCGTATTATCTTGGGTTTGAAAGTCCACCTTCGGCTTGGTCTTTCTTTTTGAGTTCTCCTTCGGTCATCCTCGTGTTACCCTTTGTTTGAAAGTCCAACTTTCTGATTGGTATTTCATTTTCGAGTTCTCCTTCGGCCGTCCTCGTATTATCTTGGGTTTGAAAGTCAACCTTCGGCTTGGTATTTCTTTTCGAGTTCGCCTTCGGCCGTCCTCGTGTTACCCTTTGTTTGAAAGTCCACCTTTGGCTTGGTCTTTCTTTTTCTAGGTCGCCTTCGGCCGTCCTCGTATTATCTTGGGTTTGAAAGTCCACCTTCGGCTTGGTATTTCTTTTCGAGATCGCCTTTGGCCATCCTCGTGTTACCCTTTGTTTGAAAGTCCACCTTCAGCTGGGTCTTTCTTTTTCTAGGTCGCCTTCGGCCGTCCTCGTATTATCTTGGGTTTAAAACTCCACCTTTGGCTTGGTCTTTCTTTTCGAGTTCGCCTTTGACCGTCCTCATGTTACCCTTTGATTGAAAGTCCACCTTCGGCTTGGTCTTTCTTTTTCGAGTTTGTCTTCGGCCGTCCTCAAATTATCTAGGGTTTGAAAGCCCACCTTCTGCTTGGTCTTTCTTTTCAAGTTCGCCTTCAGTCGTCCTCGCGTTACCCTTTATTTGAAAGCCTACCTTCGGCTTAGTCTTTCTTTTCGAGTTCGCCTTCGGCCGTCCTCGTATTATTTTGTTGTTTGAAAGTCCACCTTCGGCTTGGCCTTTCTTTTTAATTTCGCCTTCGGCCGTCCTCGTGTTACCCTTTGTTTGAAAGTCCACCTTCGGCTTGGTCTTTCTTTTTCGTGTTCGCCTTCGGCCGTCCTCGTATTATCTTGGGTTTGAAAGTCCACCTTCGTCTTGGTCTTTCTTTTTGAGTTCGCCTTCGGCCGTCCTCGTGTTACCCTTTGTTTGAAACTCCACCTTTGGCTTGGTCTTTCTTTTCGAGTTCGCCTTCGGTCGTCCTCGTATTATTTTGTTATTTGAAAGTCCACCTTCGGCTTGGTCTTTCTTTTTCGAGTTCGCCTTTGGTCGTCCTCGTATTATCTTGGGTTTGAAAGTCCACCTTTGGCTTGGTCTTTCTTTTTCGAGTTCTCCTTCGGCCGTCCCCGTACTATCTTGGGTTTGAAAGTCCACCTTCGGCTTGATCTTTCTTTTCGAGTTCACCTTCAACCGTCCTCGCGGTACCCTTTGTTTGAAAGTCTACCTTCGACTTAGTCTTTCTTTTCGAGTTCGCCTTCCGCCGTCCTCGTATTATTTAGTTGTTGGAAAGTCCACCTTCGGCTTGGTCTTTCTTTTCAATTTCGCCTTCGGCCGTCCTCGTGTTACCCTTTGTTTGAAAGTCCACCTTCGGCTTGGTCATTCTTTTTTGTGTTCGCCTTCGGCCGTCCTCTTATTATCTTGGGTTTGAAAGCCCACCTTTGGCTTGGTCTTTCTTTTCAAGTTCGCCTTCAGTCGTCCTCACGTTACCCTTTATTTAAAGGCCTACCTTCGGCTTAGTCTTTCTTTTCGAGTTCGCCTTCGGCTGTCCTCGTATTATTTTGTTGTTTGAAAGTCCACCTTCGGCTTGGTCTTTCTTTTTAATTTCGCCTTCGGCCGTCCTCGTGTTACCCTTTGTTTGAAAGTCCACCTTCGGCTTGGTCTTTCTTTTTCGTGTTCGCCTTCGGCCATCCTCGTATTATCTTGGGTTTGAAAGTCCACCTTCGGCTTGGTCTTTCTTTTCGCGTTCGCCTTCGGCCGTCCTCGTGTTACCCTTTATTTGAAACTCCACCTTTGGCTTGGTCTTTCTTTTCGAGTTCGCCTTCGGCCGTCCTCATATTATTTTGTTATTTGAAAGTTCACCTTCGGCTTGGTCTTTCTTTTTCGAGTTCGCCTTTGGTCGTCCTCGTATTATCTTGGGTTTGAAAGTCCACCTTTGGCTTGGTCTTTCTCTTTCGAGTTCTCCTTCGGCCGTCCCCGTATTATCTTGGGTTTGAAAGTCCACCTTCGGCTTGATCTTTCTTTTCGAGTTCTCCTTCGGTCATCCTCGTGTTACCCTTTGTTTGAAAGTCCAACTTTCTGATTGGTATTTCATTTTCGAGTTCTCCTTCGGCCGTCCTCGTATTATCTTGGGTTTGAAAGTCAACCTTCGGCTTGGTATTTCTTTTCGAGTTCGCCTTCGGCCATCCTCGTGTTACCCTTTGTTTGAAAGTCCACCTTCGGCTTGGTCTTTCTTTTTATAGGTCGCCTTCGGCCGTCCTCGTATTATCTTGGGTTTAAAACTCCACCTTCGGCTTGGTATTTCTTTTCGAGTTCGCCTTTGACCATCCTCATGTTAAACTTTGATTGAAAGTCCACCTTCGGCTTGGTCTTTCTTTTTCGAGTTTGTCTTCGGCCGTCCTCGTATTATCTAGGGTTTGAAAGCCCACCTTCGGCTTGGTCTTTCTTTTCAAGTTCTCCTTCAGTGGTCCTCGCGTTACCCTTTATTTCAAAGCCTACCTTCGGCTTAGTCTTTCTTTTCGAGTTCGCCTTCGGCCGTCTTCGTATTATTTTGTTGTTTGAAAGTCCACCTTCGGCTTGGTCTTTCTTTTTAATTTCTCCATCGGCCGTCCTCGTGTTAGCCTTTGCTTGAAAGTCCACCTTCGGCTTGGTCTTTCTTTTTCGTGTTCGCCTTCGGCCGTCCTCGTATTATCTTGGGTTTAAAAGTCCACCTTCGTCTTGGTCTTTCTTTTCGAGTTCGCCTTCGGCCATCCTCGTGTTACCCTTTGATTGAAACTCCACCTTTGGCTTGGTCTTTCTTTTCGAGTTCGCCTTTGGCCGTCCTCGTATTATTTTGTTATTTGAAAGTCCACCTTCGGCTTGGTCTTTCTTTTTCGAGTTCGCCTTTGGTCGTCCTCGTATTATCTTGGGTTTGAAAGTCCACCTTTGGCTTGGTCTTTCTTTTTCGAGTTCTCCTTCGGCCGTCCCCGTATTATCTTGGGTTTGAAAGTCCACCTTCAGCTTGATCTTTCTTTTCGAGTTTGCCTTCAACGGTCCTCGCGGTACCCTTTGTTTGAAAGTCTACCTTCGACTTAGTCTTTCTTTTCGAGTTCGCCTTCCGCCGTCCTCGTATTATTTTGTTGTTGGAAAGTCCACCTTCGGCTTGGTCTTTCTTTTCAATTTCGCCTTCGGCCGTCCTCTTGTTACCCTTTGTTTGAAAGTCCACCTTCGGCTTGATCATTCTTTTTTGTGTTCGCCTTCGGCCGTCCTCTTATTATCTTGGGTTTGAAAGCCCACCTTCGGCTTGGTCTTTCTTTTCAAGTTCACCTTCAGTCGTCCTCGCGTTACCCTTTATTTAAAAGCCTACCTTTGGCTTAGTCTTTCTTTTCGAGTTCGCCTTCGGCCGTCCTCGTATTATTTTGTTGTTTGAAAGTCCACCTTCGGCTTGGTCTTTCTTTTTAATTTTTCCTTCGGCCGTCCTCGTGTTACCCTTTGTTTGAAAGTCCACCTTCGGCTTGGTCATTCTTTTTCGTGTTCGCCTTCGGCCGTCCTCTTATTATCTTGGGTTTGAAAGTCCACCTTCGGCTTGGTCTTTCTTTTCGAGTTCGCCTTCGGCCGTCCTCGTGTTACCCTTTGTTTGAAACTCCACCTTTGGCTTGGTCTTTCTTTTCGAGTTCGCCTTCGGCCGTCCTCGTATTATTTTGTTATTTCAAAGTCCACCTTCGGCTTGGTCTTTCTTTTTCGAGTTCGCCTTTGGTCGTCCTCGTATTATCTTGGGTTTGAAAGTCCACCTTTGGCTTGGTCTTTCTTTTCGAGTTCGCCTTCGGCCGTCCTCGTGTTACCCTTTGTTTGAAACTCCACCTTTGGCTTGGTCTTTCTTTTCGAGTTCGCCTTCGGTCGTCCTCGTATTATTTTGTTATTTGAAAGTCCACCTTCGGCTTGGTCTTTCTTTTTCGAGTTCCCCTTTGGTCGTCCTCGTATTATCTTGGGTTTGAAAGTCCACCTTTGGCTTGGTCTTTCTTTTTCGAGTTCGCCTTCGGCTATCCTCGTATTATCTTGGGTTTGAAAGTCCACCTTCGGCTTGGTCTTTCTTTTTGAGTTCTCCTTCGGTCATCCTCGTGTTACCCTTTGTTTGAAAGTCCAACTTTCTGATTGGTATTTCATTTTCGAGTTCTCCTTCGGCCGTCCTCGTATTATCTTGGGTTTGAAAGTCAACCTTCGGCTTGGTATTTCTTTTCGAGTTCGCCTTCGGCCGTCCTCGTGTTACCCTTTGTTTGAAAGTCCACCTTTGGCTTGGTCTTTCTTTTTCTAGGTCGCCTTCGGCCGTCCTCGTATTATCTTGGGTTTGAAAGTCCACCTTCGGCTTGGTATTTCTTTTCGAGATCGCCTTTGGCCATCCTCGTGTTACCCTTTGTTTGAAAGTCCACCTTCAGCTGGGTCTTTCTTTTTCTAGGTCGCCTTCGGCCGTCCTCGTATTATCTTGGGTTTAAAACTCCACCTTTGGCTTGGTCTTTCTTTTCGAGTTCGCCTTTGACCGTCCTCATGTTACCCTTTGATTGAAAGTCCACCTTCGGCTTGGTCTTTCTTTTTCGAGTTTGTCTTCGGCCGTCCTCAAATTATCTAGGGTTTGAAAGCCCACCTTCTGCTTGGTCTTTCTTTTCAAGTTCGCCTTCAGTCGTCCTCGCGTTACCCTTTATTTGAAAGCCTACCTTCGGCTTAGTCTTTCTTTTCGAGTTCGCCTTCGGCCGTCCTCGTATTATTTTGTTGTTTGAAAGTCCACCTTCGGCTTGGCCTTTCTTTTTAATTTCGCCTTCGGCCGTCCTCGTGTTACCCTTTGTTTGAAAGTCCACCTTCGGCTTGGTCTTTCTTTTTCGTGTTCGCCTTCGGCCGTCCTCGTATTATCTTGGGTTTGAAAGTCCACCTTCGTCTTGGTCTTTCTTTTTGAGTTCGCCTTCGGCCGTCCTCGTGTTACCCTTTGTTTGAAACTCCACCTTTGGCTTGGTCTTTCTTTTCGAGTTCGCCTTCGGTCGTCCTCGTATTATTTTGTTATTTGAAAGTCCACCTTCGGCTTGGTCTTTCTTTTTCGAGTTCGCCTTTGGTCGTCCTCGTATTATCTTGGGTTTGAAAGTCCACCTTTGGCTTGGTCTTTCTTTTTCGAGTTCTCCTTCGGCCGTCCCCGTACTATCTTGGGTTTGAAAGTCCACCTTCGGCTTGATCTTTCTTTTCGAGTTCACCTTCAACCGTCCTCGCGGTACCCTTTGTTTGAAAGTCTACCTTCGACTTAGTCTTTCTTTTCGAGTTCGCCTTCCGCCGTCCTCGTATTATTTAGTTGTTGGAAAGTCCACCTTCGGCTTGGTCTTTCTTTTCAATTTCGCCTTCGGCCGTCCTCGTGTTACCCTTTGTTTGAAAGTCCACCTTCGGCTTGGTCATTCTTTTTTGTGTTCGCCTTCGGCCGTCCTCTTATTATCTTGGGTTTGAAAGCCCACCTTTGGCTTGGTCTTTCTTTTCAAGTTCGCCTTCAGTCGTCCTCACGTTACCCTTTATTTAAAGGCCTACCTTCGGCTTAGTCTTTCTTTTCGAGTTCGCCTTCGGCTGTCCTCGTATTATTTTGTTGTTTGAAAGTCCACCTTCGGCTTGGTCTTTCTTTTTAATTTCGCCTTCGGCCGTCCTCGTGTTACCCTTTGTTTGAAAGTCCACCTTCGGCTTGGTCTTTCTTTTTCGTGTTCGCCTTCGGCCATCCTCGTATTATCTTGGGTTTGAAAGTCCACCTTCGGCTTGGTCTTTCTTTTCGCGTTCGCCTTCGGCCGTCCTCGTGTTACCCTTTATTTGAAACTCCACCTTTGGCTTGGTCTTTCTTTTCGAGTTCGCCTTCGGCCGTCCTCATATTATTTTGTTATTTGAAAGTTCACCTTCGGCTTGGTCTTTCTTTTTCGAGTTCGCCTTTGGTCGTCCTCGTATTATCTTGGGTTTGAAAGTCCACCTTTGGCTTGGTCTTTCTCTTTCGAGTTCTCCTTCGGCCGTCCCCGTATTATCTTGGGTTTGAAAGTCCACCTTCGGCTTGATCTTTCTTTTCGAGTTCTCCTTCGGTCATCCTCGTGTTACCCTTTGTTTGAAAGTCCAACTTTCTGATTGGTATTTCATTTTCGAGTTCTCCTTCGGCCGTCCTCGTATTATCTTGGGTTTGAAAGTCAACCTTCGGCTTGGTATTTCTTTTCGAGTTCGCCTTCGGCCATCCTCGTGTTACCCTTTGTTTGAAAGTCCACCTTCGGCTTGGTCTTTCTTTTTATAGGTCGCCTTCGGCCGTCCTCGTATTATCTTGGGTTTAAAACTCCACCTTCGGCTTGGTATTTCTTTTCGAGTTCGCCTTTGACCATCCTCATGTTAAACTTTGATTGAAAGTCCACCTTCGGCTTGGTCTTTCTTTTTCGAGTTTGTCTTCGGCCGTCCTCGTATTATCTAGGGTTTGAAAGCCCACCTTCGGCTTGGTCTTTCTTTTCAAGTTCTCCTTCAGTGGTCCTCGCGTTACCCTTTATTTCAAAGCCTACCTTCGGCTTAGTCTTTCTTTTCGAGTTCGCCTTCGGCCGTCTTCGTATTATTTTGTTGTTTGAAAGTCCACCTTCGGCTTGGTCTTTCTTTTTAATTTCTCCATCGGCCGTCCTCGTGTTAGCCTTTGCTTGAAAGTCCACCTTCGGCTTGGTCTTTCTTTTTCGTGTTCGCCTTCGGCCGTCCTCGTATTATCTTGGGTTTAAAAGTCCACCTTCGTCTTGGTCTTTCTTTTCGAGTTCGCCTTCGGCCATCCTCGTGTTACCCTTTGCTTGAAACTCCACCTTTGGGTTGGTCTTTCTTTTCGAGTTCGCCTTCGGCCGTCCTCGTATTATTTTGTTATTTGAAAGTCCACCTTCGGCTTGGTCTTTCTTTTTCGAGTTCGCCTTTGGTCGTCCTCGTATTATCTTGGGTTTGAAAGTCCACCTTTGGCTTGGTCTTTCTTTTTCGAGTTCTCCTTCGGCCGTCCCCGTATTATCTTGGGTTTGAAAGTCCACCTTCGGCTTGATCTTTCTTTTCGAGTTTGCCTTCAACGGTCCTCGCGGTACCCTTTGTTTGAAAGTCTACCTTCGACTTGGTCTTTCTTTTCGAGTTCGCCTTCCGCCGTCCTCGTATTATTTTGTTGTTGGAAAGTCCACCTTCGGCTTGGTCTTTCTTTTCAATTTCGCCTTTGGCCGTCCTCGTGTTACCCTTTTTTGAAAGTCCACCTTCGGCTTGGTCATTCTTTTTTGTGTTCGCCTTCGGCCGTCCTCTTATTATCTTGGGTTTGAAAGCCCACCTTCGGCTTGGTCTTTCTTTTCAAGTTCGCCTTCAGTCGTCCTCGCGTTACCCTTTATTTAAAAGCATACCTTCGGCTTAGTCTTTCTTTTCGAGTTCGCCTTCGGCCGTCCTCGTATTATTTTGTTGTTTGAAAGTCCACCTTCGGCTTGGTCTTTCTTTTTAATTTTGCCTTCGGCCGTCCTCGTGTTACCCTTTATTTGAAAGTCCACCTTCGGCTTGGTCATTCTTTTTCGTGTTCGCCTTCGGCCGTCCTCTTATTATCTTGGGTTTGAAAGTCCACCTTCGGCTTGGTCTTTCTTTTCGAGTTCGCCTTCGGCCGTCCTCGTGTTACCCTTTGTTTGAAACTCCACCTTTGGCTTGGTCTTTCTTTTCGAGTTCGCCTTCGGCCGTCCTCGTATTATTTTGTTATTTGAAAGTCCACCTTCGGCTTGGTCTTTCTTTTTCGAGTTCGCCTTTGGTCGTCCTCGTATTATCTTGGGTTTGAAAGTCCACCTTTGGCTTGGTCTTTCTCTTTCGAGTTCTCCTTCGGCCGTCCCCGTATTATCTTGGGTTTGAAAGTCCACCTTCGGCTTGATCTTTCTTTTCGAGTTCTCCTTCGGTCATCCTCGTGTTACCCTTTGTTTGAAAGTCCAACTTTCTGATTGGTATTTCATTTTCGAGTTCTCCTTCGGTTGTCCTCGTATTATCTTGGGTTTGAAAGTCAACCTTCGGCTTGGTATTTCTTTTCGAGTTCGCCTTCGGCCGTCCTCGTGTTACCCTTTGTTTGAAAGTACACCTTCGGCTTGGTCTTTCTTTTTTGAGGTTACCTTCAGCCGTCCTCGTATTATCTTGGGTTTGAAAGTCCACCTTCGGCTTGGTCTTTCTTTTCGAGTTCGCCTTTGGCAATCCTCGTGTTACCCTTTGTTTGAAAGTCCACCTTTGGCTTGGTCTTTCTTTTTCTAGGTCGCCTTCGGCCGTCCTCGTATTATCTTGGGTTTGAAAGTCCACCTTCGGCTAGGTCTTTCTTTTCGAGTTCGCCTTTGGCCATCCTCGTGTTACCCTTTGTTTGAAAGTCCACCTTCGGCTTGGTCTTTCTTTTTCTAGGTCGCCTTCGGCCGTCCTCGAATTATCTTGGGTTTAAAACTCCACCTTCGGCTTGGTCTTTCTTTTCGAGTTCGCCTTTGACCGTCCTCATGTTACCCTTTCATTGAAAATCCACCTTCGGCTTGGTCTTTCTTTTTCGAGTTTGTCTTCGGCCTTCCTCGTATTATCTAGGGTTTGAAAGCCCACCTTCGGCTTGGTCTTTCTTTTCAAGTTCGCCTTCAGTCGTCCTCGCGTTACCCTATATTTGAAAGGATATATTCGGCTTAGTCTTTCTTTTCGAGTTCGCCTTCGGGCGTCCTCGTATTATTTTGTTGTTTGAAAGTCTACCTTCGGCTTGGTCTTTCTTTTTAATTTTGCCTTCGGCCGTCCTCGTGTTACCCTTTGTTTGAAAGTCCACCTTCGGCTTGGTCATTCTTTTTCGTGTTCGCCTTCGGCCGTCCTCTTATTATCTTGGGTTTGAAAGTCCACCTTCGGCTTGGTCTTTCTTTTCGAGTTCGCCTTCGGCCGTCCTCGTGTTACCCTTTGTTTGAAACTCCACCTTTGGCTTGGTCTTTCTTTTCGAGTTCGCCTTCGGCCGTCCTCGTATTATTTTGTTATTTGAAAGTCCACCTTCGGCTTGGTCTTTCTTTTTTGAGTTCGCCTTTGGTCGTCCTCGTATTATCTTGGGTTTGAAAGTCCACCTTTGGCTTGGTCTTTCTCTTTCGAGTTCTCCTTCGGCCGTCCCCGTATTATCTTGGGTTTGAAAGTCCACCTTCGGCTTGATCTTTCTTTTCGAGTTCTCCTTCGGTCATCCTCGTGTTACCCTTTGTTTGAAAGTCCAACTTTCTGATTGGTATTTCATTTTCGAGTTCTCCTTCGGCCGTCCTCGTATTATCTTGGGTTTGAAAGTCAACCTTCGGCTTGGTATTTCTTTTCGAGTTCGCCTTCGGCCGTCCTCGTGTTACCCTTTGTTTGAAAGTACACCTTCGGCTTGGTCTTTCTTTTTTGAGGTTACCTTCAGCCGTCCTCGTATTATCTTGGGTTTGAAAGTCCACCTTCGGCTTGGTCTTTCTTTTCGAGTTCGCCTTTGGCAATCCTCGTGTTACCCTTTGTTTGAAAGTCCACCTTTGGCTTGGTCTTTCTTTTTCTAGGTCGCCTTCGGCCGTCCTCGTATTATCTTGGGTTTGAAAGCCCACCTTCGGCTTGGTCTTTCTTTTCGAGTTCGTCTTTGGCCATCCTCGTGTTACCCTTTGTTTCAAAGTCCACCTTCGGCTTGGTCTTTCTTTTTCTAGGTCGCCTTCGGCCGTCCTCGAATTATCTTGGGTTTAAAACTCCACCTTCGGCTTGGTCTTTCTTTTCGAGTTCGCCTTTGACCGTCCTCATGTTACCCTTTCATTGAAAATCCACCTTCGGCTTGGTCTTTCTTTTTCGAGTTTGTCTTCGGCCTTCCTCGTATTATCTAGGGTTTGAAAGCCCACCTTCGGCTTGGTCTTTCTTTTCAAGTTCGCCTTCAGTCGTCCTCGCGTTACCCTATATTTGAAAGCCTATATTCGGCTTAGTCTTTCTTTTCGAGTTCGCCTTCGGGCGTCCTCGTATTATTTTGTTGTTTGAAAGTCTACCTTCGGCTTGGTCTTTCTTTTTAATTTTGCCTTCGGCCGTCCTCGTGTTACCCTTTGTTTGAAAGTCCACCTTCGGCTTGGTCATTCTTTTTCGTGTTCACCTTCGGCCGTCCTCTTATTATCTTGGGTTTGAAAGTCCACCTTCGGCTTGGTCTTTCTTTTCGAGTTCGCCTTCGGCCGTCCTCGTGTTACCCTTTGTTTGAAACTCCACCTTTGGCTTGGTCTTTCTTTTCGAGTTCGCCTTCGGCCGTCCTCGTATTATTTTGTTATTTGAAAGTCCACCTTCGGCTTGGTCTTTCTTTTTCTAGTTCGCCTTTGGTCGTCCTCGTATTATCTTGGGTTTGAAAGTCCACCTTTGGCTTGGTCTTTCTCTTTCGAGTTCTCCTTCGGCCGTCCCCGTATTATCTTGGGTTTGAAAGTCCACCTTCGGCTTGATCTTTCTTTTCGAGTTCTCCTTCGGTCATCCTCGTGTTACCCTTTGTTTGAAAGTCCACCTTCGGCTTGGTCTTTCTTTTTATAGGTCGCCTTCGGCCGTCCTCGTATTATCTTGGGTTTAAAACTCCACCTTCGGCTTGGTATTTCTTTTCGAGTTCGCCTTTGACCATCCTCATGTTAAACTTTGATTGAAAGTCCACCTTCGGCTTGGTCTTTCTTTTTCGAGTTTGTCTTCGGCCGTCCTCGTATTATCTAGGGTTTGAAAGCCCACCTTCAGCTTGGTCTTTCTTTTCAAGTTCGCCTTCAGTGGTCCTCGCGTTACCCTTTATTTCAAAGCCTACCTTCGGCTTAGTCTTTCTTTTCGAGTTCGCCTTCGGCCGTCTTCGTATTATTTTGTTGTTTGAAAGTCCACCTTCGGCTTGGTCTTTCTTTTTAATTTCTCCATCGGCCGTCCTCGTGTTAGCCTTTGCTTGAAAGTCCACCTTCGGCTTGGTCTTTCTTTTTCGTGTTCGCCTTCGGCCGTCCTCGTATTATCTTGGGTTTAAAAGTCCACCTTCGTCTTGGTCTTTCTTTTCGAGTTCGCCTTCGGCCGTCCTCGTGTTACCCTTTGCTTGAAACTCCACCTTTGGGTTGGTCTTTCTTTTCGAGTTCGCCTTCGGCCGTCCTCGTATTATTTTGTTATTTGAAAGTCCACCTTCGGCTTGGTCTTTCTTTTTCGAGTTCGCCTTTGGTCGTCCTCGTATTATCTTGGGTTTGAAAGTCCACCTTTGGCTTGGTCTTTCTTTTTCGAGTTCTCCTTCGGCCGTCCCCGTATTATCTTGGGTTTGAAAGTCCACCTTCGGCTTGATCTTTCTTTTCGAGTTTGCCTTCAACGGTCCTCGCGGTACCCTTTGTTTGAAAGTCTACCTTCGACTTAGTCTTTCTTTTCGAGTTCGCCTTCCGCCGTCCTCGTATTATTTTGTTGTTGGAAAGTCCACCTTCGGCTTGGTCTTTCTTTTCAATTTCGCCTTTGGCCGTCCTCGTGTTACCCTTTTTTGAAAGTCCACCTTCGGCTTGGTCATTCTTTTTTGTGTTCGCCTTCGGCAGTCCTCTTATTATCTTGGGTTTGAAAGCCCACCTTCGGCTTGGTCTTTCTTTTCAAGTTCGCCTTCAGTCGTCCTCGCGTTACCCTTTATTTAAAAACCTACCTTCGGCTTAGTCTTTCTTTTCGAGTTCGCCTTCGGCCGTCCTCGTATTATTTTGTTGTTTGAAAGTCCACCTTCGGCTTGGTCTTTCTTTTTAATTTTGCCTTCGGCCGTCCTCGTGTTACCCTTTATTTGAAAGTCCACCTTCGGCTTGGTCATTCTTTTTCGTGTTCGCCTTCGGCCGTCCTCTTATTATCTTGGGTTTGAAAGTCCACCTTCGGCTTGGTCTTTCTTTTCGAGTTCGCCTTCGGCCGTCCTCGTGTTACCCTTTGTTTGAAACTCCACCTTTGGCTTGGTCTTTCTTTTCGAGTTCGCCTTCGGCCGTCCTCGTATTATTTTGTTATTTGAAAGTCCACCTTCGGCTTGGTCTTTCTTTTTCGAGTTCGCCTTTGGTCGTCCTCGTATTATCTTGGGTTTGAAAGTCCACCTTTGGCTTGGTCTTTCTCTTTCGAGTTCTCCTTCGGCTGTCCCCGTATTATCTTGGGTTTGAAAGTCCACCTTCGGCTTGATCTTTCTTTTCGAGTTCTCCTTCGGTCATCCTCGTGTTACCCTTTGTTTGAAAGTCCAACTTTCTGATTGGTATTTCATTTTCGAGTTCTCCTTCGGCTGTCCTCGTATTATCTTGGGTTTGAAAGTCAACCTTCGGCTTGGTATTTCTTTTCGAGTTCGCCTTCGGCCGTCCTCGTGTTACCCTTTGTTTGAAAGTACACCTTCGGCTTGGTCTTTCTTTTTTGAGGTTACCTTCAGCCGTCCTCGTATTATCTTGGGTTTGAAAGTCCACCTTCGGCTTGGTCTTTCTTTTCGAGTTCGCCTTTGGCAATCCTCGTGTTACCCTTTGTTTGAAAGTCCACCTTTGGCTTGGTCTTTCTTTTTCTAGGTCGCCTTCGGCCGTCCTCGTATTATCTTGGGTTTGAAAGTCCACCTTCGGCTAGGTCTTTCTTTTCGAGTTCGCCTTTGGCCATCCTCGTGTTACCCTTTGTTTGAAAGTCCACCTTCGGCTTGGTCTTTCTTTTTCTAGGTCGCCTTCGGCCGTCCTCGAATTATCTTGGGTTTAAAACTCCACCTTCGGCTTGGTCTTTCTTTTCGAGTTCGCCTTTGACCGTCCTCATGTTACCCTTTCATTGAAAATCCACCTTCGGCTTGGTCTTTCTTTTTCGAGTTTGTCTTCGGCCTTCCTCGTATTATGTAGGGTTTGAAAGCCCACCTTCGGCTTGGTCTTTCTTTTCAAGTTCGCCTTCAGTCGTCCTCGCGTTACCCTATATTTGAAAGCCTATATTCGGCTTAGTCTTTCTTTTCGAGTTCGCCTTCGGGCGTCCTCGTATTATTTTGTTGTTTGAAAGTCCACCTTCGGCTTGGTCTTTCTTTTTAATTTCTCCATCGGCCGTCCTCGTGTTAGCCTTTGCTTGAAAGTCCACCTTCGGCTTGGTCTTTCTTTTTCGTGTTCGCCTTCGGCCGTCCTCGTATTATCTTGGGTTTAAAAGTCCACCTTCGTCTTGGTCTTTCTTTTCGAGTTCGCCTTCGGCCATCCTCGTGTTACCCTTTGCTTGAAACTCCACCTTTGGGTTGGTCTTTCTTTTCGAGTTCGCCTTCGGCCGTCCTCGTATTATTTTGTTATTTGAAAGTCCACCTTCGGCTTGGTCTTTCTTTTTCGAGTTCGCCTTTGGTCGTCCTCGTATTATCTTGGGTTTGAAAGTCCACCTTTGGCTTGGTCTTTCTTTTTCGAGTTCTCCTTCGGCCGTCCCCGTATTATCTTGGGTTTGAAAGTCCACCTTCGGCTTGATCTTTCTTTTCGAGTTTGCCTTCAACGGTCCTCGCGGTACCCTTTGTTTGAAAGTCTACCTTCGACTTAGTCTTTCTTTTCGAGTTCGCCTTCCGCCGTCCTCGTATTATTTTGTTGTTGGAAAGTCCACCTTCGGCTTGGTCTTTCTTTTCAATTTCGCCTTTGGCCGTCCTCGTGTTACCCTTTTTTGAAAGTCCACCTTCGGCTTGGTCATTCTTTTTTGTGTTCGCCTTCGGCCGTCCTCTTATTATCTTGGGTTTGAAAGCCCACCTTCGGCTTGGTCTTTCTTTTCAAGTTCGCCTTCAGTCGTCCTCGCGTTACCCTTTATTTAAAAGCCTACCTTCGGCTTAGTCTTTCTTTTCGAGTTCGCCTTCGGCCGTCCTCGTATTATTTTGTTGTTTGAAAGTCCACCTTCGGCTTGGTCTTTCTTTTTAATTTTGCCTTCGGCCGTCCTCGTGTTACCCTTTATTTGAAAGTCCACCTTCGGCTTGGTCATTCTTTTTCGTGTTCGCCTTCGGCCGTCCTCTTATTATCTTGGGTTTGAAAGTCCACCTTCGGCTTGGTCTTTCTTTTCGAGTTCGCCTTCGGCCGTCCTCGTGTTACCCTTTGTTTGAAACTCCACCTTTGGCTTGGTCTTTCTTTTCGAGTTCGCCTTCGGCCGTCCTCGTATTATTTTGTTATTTGAAAGTCCACCTTCGGCTTGGTCTTTCTTTTTCGAGTTCGCCTTTGGTCGTCCTCGTATTATCTTGGGTTTGAAAGTCCACCTTTGGCTTGGTCTTTCTCTTTCGAGTTCTCCTTCGGCCGTCCCCGTATTATCTTGGGTTTGAAAGTCCACCTTCGGCTTGATCTTTCTTTTCGAGTTCTCCTTCGGTCATCCTCGTGTTACCCTTTGTTTGAAAGTCCAACTTTCTGATTGGTATTTCATTTTCGAGTTCTCCTTCGGCTGTCCTCATATTATCTTGGGTTTGAAAGTCAACCTTCGGCTTGGTATTTCTTTTCGAGTTCGCCTTCGGCCGTCCTCGTGTTACCCTTTGTTTGAAAGTACACCTTCGGCTTGGTCTTTCTTTTTTGAGGTTACCTTCAGCCGTCCTCGTATTATCTTGGGTTTGAAAGTCCACCTTCGGCTTGGTCTTTCTTTTCGAGTTCGCCTTTGGCAATCCTCGTGTTACCCTTTGTTTGAAAGTCCACCTTTGGCTTGGTCTTTCTTTTTCTAGGTCGCCTTCGGCCGTCCTCGTATTATCTTGGGTTTGAAAGTCCACCTTCGGCTAGGTCTTTCTTTTCGAGTTCGCCTTTGGCCATCCTCGTGTTACCCTTTGTTTGAAAGTCCACCTTCGGCTTGGTCTTTCTTTTTCTAGGTCGCCTTCGGCCGTCCTCGAATTATCTTGGGTTTAAAACTCCACCTTCGGCTTGGTCTTTCTTTTCGAGTTCGCCTTTGACCGTCCTCATGTTACCCTTTCATTGAAAATCCACCTTCGGCTTGGTCTTTCTTTTTCGAGTTTGTCTTCGGCCTTCCTCGTATTATCTAGGGTTTGAAAGCCCACCTTCGGCTTGGTCTTTCTTTTCAAGTTCGCCTTCAGTCGTCCTCGCGTTACCCTATATTTGAAAGCCTATATTCGGCTTAGTCTTTCTTTTCGAGTTCGCCTTCGGGCGTCCTCGTATTATTTTGTTGTTTGAAAGTCTACCTTCGGCTTGGTCTTTCTTTTTAATTTTGCCTTCGGCCGTCCTCGTGTTACCCTTTGTTTGAAAGTCCACCTTCGGCTTGGTCATTCTTTTTCGTGTTCGCCTTCGGCCGTCCTCTTATTATCTTGGGTTTGAAAGTCCACCTTCGGCTTGGTCTTTCTTTTCGAGTTCGCCTTCGGCCGTCCTCGTGTTACCCTTTGTTTGAAACTCCACCTTTGGCTTGGTCTTTCTTTTCGAGTTCGCCTTCGGCCGTCCTCGTATTATTTTGTTATTTGAAAGTCCACCTTCGGCTTGGTCTTTCTTTTTCGAGTTCGCCTTTGGTCGTCCTCGTATTATCTTTGGTTTGAAAGTCCACCTTTGGCTTGGTCTTTCTCTTTCGAGTTCTCCTTCGGCCGTCCCCGTATTATCTTGGGTTTGAAAGTCCACCTTCGGCTTGATCTTTCTTTTCGAGTTCTCCTTCGGTCATCCTCGTGTTACCCTTTGTTTGAAAGTCCAACTTTCTGATTGGTATTTCATTTTCGAGTTCTCCTTCGGCCGTCCTCGTATTATCTTGGGTTTGAAAGTCAACCTTCGGCTTGGTATTTCTTTTCGAGTTCGCCTTCGGCCGTCCTCATGTTACCCTTTGTTTGAAAGTACACCTTCGGCTTGGTCTTTCTTTTTTGAGGTTACCTTCAGCCGTCCTCGTATTATCTTGGGTTTGAAAGTCCACCTTCGGCTTGGTCTTTCTTTTCGAGTTCGCCTTTGGCAATCCTCGTGTTACCCTTTGTTTGAAAGTCCACCTTTGGCTTGGTCTTTCTTTTTCTAGGTCGCCTTCGGCCGTCCTCGTATTATCTTGGGTTTGAAAGTCCACCTTCGGCTTGGTCTTTCTTTTCGAGTTCGTCTTTGGCCATCCTCGTGTTACCCTTTGTTTCAAAGTCCACCTTCGGCTTGGTCTTTCTTTTTCTAGGTCGCCTTCGGCCGTCCTCGTATTATCTTGGGTTAAAAACTCCACCTTCGGCTTGGTCTTTCTTTTCGAGTTCGCCTTTGACCGTCCTCATGTTACCCTTTCATTGAAAATCCACCTTCGGCTTGGTCTTTCTTTTTCGAGTTTGTCTTCGGCCTTCCTCGTATTATCTAGGGTTTGAAAGCCCACCTTCGGCTTGGTCTTTCTTTTCAAGTTCGCCTTCAGTCGTCCTCGCGTTACCCTATATTTGAAAGCCTATATTCGGCTTAGTCTTTCTTTTCGAGTTCGCCTTCGGGCGTCCTCGTATTATTTTGTTGTTTGAAAGTCTACCTTCGGCTTGGTCTTTCTTTTTAATTTTGCCTTCGGCCGTCCTCGTGTTACCCTTTGTTTGAAAGTCCACCTTCGGCTTGGTCATTCTTTTTCGTGTTCGCCTTCGGCCGTCCTCTTATTATCTTGGGTTTGAAAGTCCACCTTCGGCTTGGTCTTTCTTTTCGAGTTCGCCTTCGGCCGTCCTCGTGTTACCCTTTGTTTGAAACTCCACCTTTGGCTTGGTCTTTCTTTTCGAGTTCGCCTTCGGCCGTCCTCGTATTATTTTGTTATTTGAAAGTCCACCTTCGGCTTGGTCTTTCTTTTTCGAGTTCGCCTTTGGTCGTCCTCGTATTATCTTGGGTTTGAAAGTCCACCTTTGGCTTGGTCTTTCTCTTTCGAGTTCTCCTTCGGCCGTCCCCGTATTATCTTGGGTTTGAAAGTCCACCTTCGGCTTGATCTTTCTTTTCGAGTTCTCCTTCGGTCATCCTCGTGTTACCCTTTGTTTGAAGGTCCAACTTTCTGATTGGTATTTCATTTTCGAGTTCTCCTTCGGCCGTCCTCGTATTATCTTGGGTTTGAAAGTCAACCTTCGGCTTGGTATTTCTTTTCGAGTTCGCCTTCGGCCGTCCTCGTGTTACCCTTTGTTTGAAAGTACACCTTCGGCTTGGTCTTTCTTTTTTGAGGTTACCTTCAGCCGTCCTCGTATTATCTTGGGTTTGAAAGTCCACCTTCGGCTTGGTCTTTCTTTTCGAGTTCGCCTTTGGCAATCCTCGTGTTACCCTTTGTTTGAAAGTCCACCTTTGGCTTGGTCTTTCTTTTTCTAGGTCGCCTTCGGCCGTCCTCGTATTATCTTGGGTTTGAAAGTCCACCTTCGGCTTGGTCTTTCTTTTCGAGTTCGTCTTTGGCCATCCTCGTGTTACCCTTTGTTTCAAAGTCCACCTTCGGCTTGGTCTTTCTTTTTCTAGGTCGCCTTCGGCCGTCCTCGTATTATCTTGGGTTAAAAACTCCACCTTCGGCTTGGTCTTTCTTTTCGAGTTCGCCTTTGACCGTCCTTATGTTACCCTTTCATTGAAAATCCACCTTCGGCTTGGTCTTTCTTTTTCGAGTTTGTCTTCGGCCTTCCTCGTATTATCTAGGGTTTGAAAGCCCACCTTCGTATTGGTCTTTCTTTTCAAGTTCGCCTTCAGTCGTCCTCGCGTTACCCTATATTTGAAAGCCTATATTCGGCTTAGTCTTTCTTTTCGAGTTCGCCTTCGGCCGTCCTCGTATTATTTTGTTGTTTGAAAGTCTACCTTCGGCTTGGTCTTTCTTTTTAATTTCGCCTTCGGCCATCCTCGTGTTACCCTTTGTTTGAAAGTCCACCTTCGGCTTGGTCTTTCTTTTTCGTGTTCGCCTTCGGCCGTCCTCGTATTATCTTGGGTTTGAAAGTCCACCTTCGTCTTGGTCTTTCTTTTCCAGTTCGCCTTCGGCCGTCCTCGTGTTACCCTTTGTTTGAAACTCCACCTTTGGCTTGGTCTTTCTTTTCGAGTTCGCCTTGGGTCGTCCTCGTATTATTTTGTTATTTGAAAGTCCACCTTCGGCTTGGTCTGTCTTTTTCGAGTTCACCTTTGGTCGTCCTCGTATTATGTTGGGTTTGAAAGTCCACCTTTGGCTTTGTCTTTCTTTTTCGAGTTCTCCTTCGGCCATCCCCGTATTATCTTGGGTTTGAAAGTCCACCTTCGGCTTGATCTTTCTTTTCGAGTTCACCTTCAACCGTCCTCGCGGTACCCTTTGTTTGAAAGTCTACCTTCGACTTAGTCTTTCTTTTCGAGTTCGCCTTCCGCCGTCCTCGTATTATTTTGTTGTTGGGAACTCCACCTTCGGCTTGGTCTTTCTTTTCAATTTCGCCTTCGGCCGTCCTCGTGTTACCCTTTGTTTGAAAGTCCACCTTCGGCTTGCTCATTCTTTTTTGTGTTCTCCTTCGGCCGTCCTCTTATTATCTTGGGTTTGAAAGCCCACCTTTGGCTTGGTCTTTCTTTTCAAGTTCGCCTTCAGTCGTCCTCGCGTTACCCTTTATTTAAAAGCCTACCTTCGGCTTAGTCTTTCTTTTCGAGTTCACCTTCGGCCGTCCCCGTATTATTTTGTTGTTTGAAAGTCCACCTTCGGCTTGGTCTTTCTTTTTAATTTCGCCTTCGGCCGTCCTCGTGTTACCCTTTGTTTGAAAGTCCACCTTCGGCTTGGTCTTTCTTTTTCGTGTTCGCCTTCGGCCATCCTCGTATTATCTTGGGTTTGAAAGTGCACCTTCGGCTTGGTCTTTCTTTTCGAGTTCGCCTTCGGCCGTCCTCGTGTTACCCTTTATTTGAAACTCCACCTTTGGCTTGGTCTTTCTTTTCGAGTTCGCCTTCGGCCGTCCTAGTATTATTTTGTTATTTGAAAGTCCACCTTCGGCTTGGTCTTTCTTTTTCGAGTTCGCCTTTGGTCGTCCTCGTATTATCTTGGGTTTGAAAATCCACCTTTGGCTTGGTCTTTCTTTTTCGAGTTCTCCTTCGATCGTCCCCGTATTATCTTGGGTTTGAAAGTCCACCTTCGGCTTGATCTTTCTTTTCGAGTTCTCCTTCGGTCATCCTCGTGTTACCCTTTGTTTGAAAGTCCAACTTTCTGATTGGTATTTCATTTTCGAGTTCTCCTTCGGCTGTCCTCGTATTATCTTGGGTTTGAAAGTCAACCTTCGGCTTGGTATTTCTTTTCGAGTTCGCCTTCGGCCTTCCTCGTATTATCTAGGGTTTGAAAGCCCACCTTCGGCTTGGTCTTTCTTTTCAAGTTCGCCTTCAGTCGTCCTCGCGTTACCCTATATTTGAAAGCCTATATTCGGCTTAGTCTTTCTTTTCGAGTTCGCCTTCGGCCGTCCTCGTATTATTTTGTTGTTTAAAAGTCTACCTTCGGCTTGGTCTTTCTTTTTAATTTCGCCTTCGGCCGTCCTCGTGTTACCCTTTGTTTGAAAGTCCACCTTCGGCTTGGTCTTTCTTTTTCGTGTTCGCCTTCGGCCGTCCTCGTATTATCTTGGGTTTGAAAGTCCACATTCGTCTTTGTCTTTCTTTTCGAGTTCGCCTTCGGCCGTCCTCGTGTTACCCTTTGTTTGAAACTCCACCTTTGGCTTGGTCCTTCTTTTCGAGTTCGCCTTCGATCGTCCTCGTATTATTTTGTTATTTGAAAGTCCACCTTCGGCTTGGTCTTTCTTTTTCGAGTTCGCCTTTGGTCGTCCTCGTATTATCTTGGGTTTGAAAGTCCACCTTTGGCTTAGTCTTTCTTTTTCGAGTTTTCCTTCGGCTGTCCCCGTATTATCTTGGGTTTGAAAGTCCAAACTCGGCTTGATCTTTCTTTTCGATTTCGCCTTCAACCGTCCTCGCGGTACCCTTTGTTTGAAAGTCTACCTTCGACTTAGTCTTTCTTTTCGAGTTCGCCTTCCGCCGTCCTCGTATTATTTTGTTGTTGGAAAGTCCACCTTCGGCTTGGTCTTTCTTTTCAATTTCGCCTTTGACCGTCCTCGTGTTACCCTTTGTTTGAAAGTCCACCTTCGGCTTGGTCATTCTTTTTTGTGTTCGCCTTCGGCCGTCCTCGTATTATCTTGGGTTTGAAAGTCCACCTTCGTCTTGGTCTTTCTTTTTGAGTTCGCCTTCTGCCGTCCTCATGTTACCCTTTGTTTGAAACTCCACCTTTGGCTTGGTCTTTCTTTTCGAGTTCGCCTTCGGCCGTCCTCGTATTATTTTGTTATTTGAAAGTCCACCTTCGGCTTGGTCTTTCTTTTTCGAGTTCGCCTTTGGTCGTCCTCGTATTATCTTGGGTTTGAAAGTCCACCTTTGGCTTGGTCTTTCTTTTTCGAGTTCGCCTTCGGCCATCCTCGTAGTATCTTGGATTTGAAAATCCACCTTCGGCTTGGTCTTTCTTTTCGAGTTCTCCTTCGGTCGTCCTTGTGTTACCCTTTGCTTGAAAGTCCAACTTTCTGCTTGGTATTTCATTTTCGAGTTCTCCTTCGGCCTTCCTCGTATTATCTTGGGTTTGAAAGTCAACCTTTGGCTTGGTATTTCTTTTCGAGTTCGCCTTCGACCGTCCTCGTGTTACCCTTTGTTTGAAAGTACACCTTCGGCTTGGTCTTTCTTGTTTGAGGTTGCCTTCAGCCGTCGTCGTATTATCTTGGGTTTGAAAGTCCACCTTCGGCTTGGTCTTTCTTTTCGAGTTTGCCTTCGGCCGTCCTCGTGTTACCCTTTGTTTAAAAGTCCACCTTCGGCCGACCTCGTATTATCTTGGGTTTGAAAGTCAACCTTAGGCTTGGTATTTCTTTTCGAGTTCGCCTTCGGCCGTCCTCGTGTTACCCTTTGTTTGAAAGTACACCTTCGGCATGGTCTTTCTTTTTTGAGGTTGCCTTCAGCCGTCCTCGTATTATCCTTTGATTGAAAGTCCACCTTTGGCTTGGTCTTTCTTTTTCGAGTTTGTCTTCGGCCGTCCTCGTATTATCTAGGGTTTGAAAGCCCACCTTCGGCTTGGTCTTTCTTTTCAAGTTCGCCTTCAGTCGTCCTCGCGTTACCGTTTATTTGAAAGCCTACATTCGGCTTAGTCTTTCTTTTCGAGTTCGCCTTCGGCCGTCCTCGTATTATTTTGTTGTTTGAAAGTCCACCTTCGGCTTGGTCTTTCTTTTTAATTTCGCCTTCGGCCGTCCTCGTGTTACCCTTTGTTTGAAAGTACACCTTCGGCATGGTATTTCAGTTTCGAGTTCTCCTTCGGCCTTCCTCGTATTATCTTGGGTTTGAAAGTCAACCTTCGGCTTGGTATTTCTTTTCGAGTTCGCCTTCGGCCATCCTCGTGTTACCCTTTGTTTGAAAGTACACCTTCGGCTTGGTCTTTCTTTTTTGAGGTTGCCTTCAGCCGTCCTCATATTATCTTGGGTTTGAAAGTCCACCTTCGGCTTGGTCTTTCTTTTCGAGTTTGCCTTCGGCCGTCCTCGTGTTACCCTTTGTTTAAAAGTCCACCTTCGGCCGTCCTCGTATTATCTTGGGTTTGAAAGTCAACCTTAGGCTTGGTATATCTTTTCGAGTTCGCCTTCGGCCGTCCTCGTGTTACCCTTTGTTTGAAAGTACCCCTTCGGCATGGTCTTTCTTTTTTGAGGTTGCCTTCAGCCGTCCTCGTATTATCGTGGGTTTGAAAGTCCACCTTCGGCTTGGTCTTTCTTTTCAAGTTCGCCTTTGGTAATCCTCGTGTTACCCTTTGTTTGAAAGTCCACCTTCGGCTTGGTCTTTCTTTTTCTAGGTCGCCTTCGGCCGTCCTCGTATTATCTTGGGTTTGAAAGTCCACCTTCGGCTTGGTCTTTCTTTTCGAGGTTCGCCTTTAGCAATCCTCGTGTTACCCTTTGTTTGAAAGTCCACCTTTGGCTTGGTCTTTCTTTTTCTAGGTCGCCTTCGGCCGTCCTCGTATTATCTTGGGTTTGAAAGTCCACCTTCGGCTTGGTCTTTCTTTTCGAGTTCGTCTTTGGCCATCCTCGTGTTACCCTTTGTTTCAAAGTCCACCTTCGGCTTGGTCTTTCTTTTTCTAGGTCGCCTTCGGCCGTCCTCGTATTATCTTGGGTTTAAAACTCCACCTTCCGCTTGGTCTTTCTTTTCGAGTTCGCCTTTGACCGTCCTCATGTTACCCTTTGATTGAAAGTCCACCTTCGGCTTGGTCTTTCTTTTTCGAGTTTGTCTTCGGCCGTCCTCGTATTATCTATGGTTTGAAAGCCCACCTTCGGCTTGGTCTTTCTTTTCAAGTTCGCCTTCAGTCGTCCTCGCGTTACCCTATATTTGAAAGCCTATATTCGGCTTAGTCTTTCTTTTCGAGTTCGCCTTCGGCCGTCCTCGTATTATTTTGTTGTTTAAAAGTCTACCTTCGGCTTGGTCTTTCTTTTTAATTTCGCCTTCGGCCGTCCTCGTGTTACCCTTTGTTTGAAAGTCCACCTTCGGCTTGGTCTTTCTTTTTCGTGTTCGCCTTCGGCCGTCCTCGTATTATCTTGGGTTTGAAAGTCCACATTCATCTTGGTCTTTCTTTTCGAGTTCGCCTTCGGCCGTCCTCGTGTTACCCTTTGTTTGAAACTCCACCTTTGGCTTGGTCTTTCTTTTCGAGTTCGCCTTCGGTCATCCTCATATTATTTTGTTATTTGAAAGTCCACCTTCGGCTTGGTCTTCCTTTTTCGAGTTCGCCTTTGGTCGTCCTCGTATTATCTTGGGTTTGAAAGTCCACCTTTGGCTTAGTCTTTCTTTTTCGAGTTTTCCGTCGGCCGTCCCCGTATTATCTTCGGTTTGAAAGTCCAAACTCGGCTTGATCTTTCTTTTCGAGTTCGCCTTCAACCGTCCTCGCGGTACCCTTTGTTTGAAAGTCTACCTTCGACTTAGTCTTTCTTTTCGAGTTCGCCTTCCGCCGTCCTCGTATTATTTTGTTGTTGGAAAGTCCACCTTCGGCTTGGTCTTTCTTTTCAATTTCGCCTTCGACCGTCCTCGTGTTACCCTTTGTTTGAAAGTCCACCTTCGGCTTGGTCATTCTTTTTCGTGTTCGCCTTCGGCCGTGCTCGTATTATCTTGGGTTTGAAAGTCCACCTTCGTCTTGGTCTTTCTTTTTGAGTTCGCCTTCTGCCGTCCTCGTGTTACCCTTTGTTTGAAACTCCACCTTTGGCTTGGTCTTTCTTTTCGAGTTCGCCTTCGGCCGTCCTCGTATTATTTTGTTATTTGAAAGTCCACCTTCGGCTTGGTCTTTCTTTTTCGAGTTCGCCTTTGGTCGTCCTCGTATTATCTTGGGTTTGAAAGTCCACCTTTGGCTTGGTCTTTCTTTTTCGAGTTCGCCTTCGGCCATCCTCGTAGTATCTTGGATTTGAAAATCCACCTTCGGCTTGGTCTTTCTTTTCGAGTTCTCCTTCGGTCGTCCTTGTGTTACCCTTTGCTTGAAAGTCCAACTTTCTGCTTGGTATTTCATTTTCGAGTTCTCCTTCGGCCTTCCTCGTATTATCTTGGGTTTGAAAGTCAACCTTTGGCTTGGTATTTCTTTTCGAGTTCGCCTTCGACCGTCCTCGTGTTACCCTTTGTTTGAAAGTACACCTTCGGCTTGGTCTTTCTTTTTTGAGGTTGCCTTCAGCCGTCGTCGTATTATCTTGGATTTGAAAGTCCACCTTCGGCTTGGTCTTTCTTTTCGAGTTTGCCTTCGGCCGTCCTCGTGTTACCCTTTGTTTAAAAGTCCACCTTCGGCCGACCTCGTATTATCTTGGGTTTGAAAGTCAACCTTAGGCTTGGTATTTCTTTTCGAGTTCGCCTTCGGCCGTCCTCGTGTTACCCTTTGTTTGAAAGTACACCTTCGGCATGGTCTTTCTTTTTTGAGGTTGCCTTCAGCCGTCCTCGTATTATCCTTTGATTGAAAGTCCACCTTTGGCTTGGTCTTTCTTTTTCGAGTTTGTCTTCGGCCGTCCTCGTATTATCTAGGGTTTGAAAGCCCACCTTCGACTTGGTCTTTCTTTTCAAGTTCGCCTTCAGTCGTCCTCGCGTTACCGTTTATTTGAAAGCCTACATTCGGCTTAGTCTTTCTTTTCGAGTTCGCCTTCGGCCGTCCTCGTATTATTTTGTTGTTTGAAAGTCCACCTTCGGCTTGGTCTTTCTTTTTAATTTCGCCTTCGGCCGTCCTCGTGTTACCCTTTGTTTGAAAGTACACCTTCGGCTTGGTATTTCAGTTTCGAGTTCTCCTTCGGCCTTCCTCGTATTATCTTGGGTTTGAAAGTCAACCTTCGGCTTGGTATTTCTTTTCGAGTTTGCCTTCGGCCGTCCTCGTGTTACCCTTTGTTTGAAAGTACCCCTTCGGCATGGTCTTTCTTTTTTGAGGTTGCCTTCAGCCGTCCTCGTATTATCGTGGGTTTGAAAGTCCACCTTCGGCTTGGTCTTTCTTTTCAAGTTCGCCTTTGGTAATCCTCGTGTTACCCTTTGTTTGAAAGTCCACCTTCGGCTTGGTCTTTCTTTTTCTAGGTCAACTTCGGCCGTCCTCGTATTATCTTGGGTTTGAAAGTCCACCTTCGGCTTGGTCTTTCTTTTCGAGTTCGCTTTTAGCCATCCTCGTGTTACCCTTTGTTTGAAAGTCCACCTTCGGCTTGGTCTTTCTTTTTCTAGGTCGCCTTCGGCCGTCCTCGTATTATCTTGGGTTTAAAACTCCACCTTCGGCTTGGTCTTTCTTTTCGAATTCGCCTTTGATCGTCCCCATGTTACCCTTTGATTGAAAGTCCACCTTTGGCTTGGTCTTTCTTTTTCGAGTTTGTCTTCGGCCGTCGTCGTATTATCTAGGGTTTGAAAGCCCACCTTCGGCTTGGTCTTTCTTTTCAAGTTCGCCTTCAGTCGTCCTCGCGTTACCCTTTATTTAAAAGCCTACCTTCGGCTTAGTCTTTCTTTTCGAGTTCGCCTTCGGCCGTCCTCGTATTATTTTGTTGTTTGAAAGTCCACCTTCGGCTTGGTCTTTCTTTTTAATTTCGCCTTCGGTCGTCCTCGTGTTACCCTTTGTTTGAAAGTCCACCTTCGGCTTGGTCTTTCTTTTTCGTGTTCGCCTTCGGCTGTCCTCGTATTATCTTGGGTTTGAAAGTCCACCTTCGGCTTGGTCTTTCTTTTCGAGTTCGCCTTCGGCCGTCCTCGTGTTACCCTTTGTTTGAAACTACACCTTTGGCTTGGTCTTTCTTTTCGAGTTCGCCTTCGGCCGTCCTCGTATTATTTTGTTATTTGAAAGTCCACCTTCGGCTTGGTCTTTCTTTTTCGAGTTCCCCTTTGGTCGTCCTCGTATTATCTTGGGTTTGAAAGTCCACCTTTGGCTTGGTCTTTCTTTTTCGAGTTCGCCTTCGGTCGTCCTCGTATTATCTTGGGTTTGAAAGTCCACCTTCGGCTTGGTCTTTCTTTTCGAGTTCGTCTTTGGCCATCCTCGTGTTACCCTTTGTTTCAAAGTCCACCTTCGGCTTGGTCTTTCTTTTTCTAGGTCGCCTTCGGCCGTCCTCGTATTATCTTGTTGTTGGAAAGTCCACCTTCGGCTTGGTCTTTCTTTTCGAGTTCGCCTTTGACCGTCCTCGTGTTACCCTTTGATTGAAAGTCCACCTTCGGCTTGGTCTTTCTTTTTCGAGTTTGTCTTCGGCCGTCCTCGTATTATCTAGGGTTTGAAAGCCCACCTTCGGCTTGGTCTTTCTTTTCAAGTTCGCCTTCAGTCGTCCTCGCGTTACCCTATATTTGAAAGCCTATATTCGGCTTAGTCTTTCTTTTCGAGTTCGCCTTCGGCCGTCCTCGTATTATTTTGTTGTTTAAAAGTCTACCTTCGGCTTGGTCTTTCTTTTTAATTTCGCCTTCGGCCGTCCTCGTGTTACCCTTTGTTTGAAAGTCCACCTTCGGCTTGGTCTTTATTTTTCGTGTTCGCCTTCGGCCGTCCTCGTATTATCTTGGGTTTGAAAGTCCACATTCGTCTTGGTCTTTCTTCTCGAGTTCGCCTTCGGCCGTCCTCGTGTTACCCTTTGTTTGAAACTCCACCTTTGGCTTGGTCTTTCTTTTCGAGTTCGCCTTCGGTCGTCCTCGTATTATTTTGTTATTTGAAAGTCCACCTTCGGCTTGGTCTTTCTTTTTCGAGTTCGCCTTTGGTCGTCCTCGTATTATCTTGGGTTTGAAAGTCCACCTTTGGCTTAGTCTTTCTTTTTCGAGTTTTCCTTCGGCCGTCCCCGTATTATCTTGGGTTTGAAAGTCCAAACTCGGCTTGATCTTTCTTTTCGAGTTCGCCTTCAACCGTCCTCGCGGTACCCTTTGTTTGAAAGTCTACCTTCGACTTAGTCTTTCTTTTCGAGTTCGCCTTCCGCCGTCCTCGTATTATTTTGTTGTTGGAAAGTCCACCTTCGGCTTGGTCTTTCTTTTCAATTTCGCCTTCGACCGTCCTCGTGTTACCCTTTGTTTGAAAGTCCACCTTCGGCTTGGTCATTCTTTTTCGTGTTCGCCTTCGGCCGTCCTCGTATTATCTTGGGTTTGAAAGTCCACCTTCGTCTTGGTCTTTCTTTTTGAGTTCGCCTTCTGTCGTCCTCGTGTTACCCTTTGTTTGAAACTCCACCTTTGGCTTGGTCTTTCTTTTCGAGTTCGCCTTCGGCCGTCCTCATATTATTTTGTTATTTGAAAGTCCACCTTCGGCTTGGTCTTTCTTTTTCGAGTTCGCCTTTGGTCGTCCTCGTATTATCTTGGGTTTGAAAGTCCACCTTTGGCTTGGTCTTTCTTTTTCGAGTTCGCCTTCGGCCATCCTCGTAGTATCTTGGATTTGAAAATCCACCTTCGGCTTGGTCTTTCTTTTCGAGTTCTCCTTCGGTCGTCCTTGTGTTACCCTTTGCTTGAAAGTCCAACTTTCTGCTTGGTATTTCATTTTCGAGTTCTCCTTCGGCCTTCCTCGTATTATCTTGGGTTTGAAAGTCAACCTTTGGCTTGGTATTTCTTTTCGAGTTCGCCTTCGACCGTCCTCGTGTTACCCTTTGTTTGAAAGTACACCTTCGGCTTGGTCTTTCTTTTTTGAGGTTGCCTTCAGCCGTCGTCGTATTATCTTGGGTTTGAAAGTCCACCTTCGGCTTGGTCTTTCTTTTCGAGTTTGCCTTCGGCCATCCTCGTGTTACCCTTTGTTTAAAAGTCCACCTTCGGCCGACCTCGTATTATCTTGGGTTTGAAAGTCAACCTTAGGCTTGGTATTTCTTTTCGAGTTCGCCTTCGGCCGTCCTCGTGTTACCCTTTGTTTGAAAGTACACCTTCGGCATGGTCTTTCTTTTTTGAGGTTGCCTTCAGCCGTCCTCGTATTATCCTTTGATTGAAAGTCCACCTTTGGCTTGGTCTTTCTTTTTCGAGTTTGTCTTCGGCCGTCCTCGTATTATCTAGGGTTTGAAAGCCCACCTTCGGCTTGGTCTTTCTTTTCAAGTTCGCCTTCAGTCGTCCTCGCGTTACCGTTTATTTGAAAGCCTACATTCGGCTTAGTCTTTCTTTTCGAGTTCGCCTTCGGCCGTCCTCGTATTATTTTGTTGTTTGAAAGTCCACCTTCGGCTTGGTCTTTCTTTTTAATTTCGCCTTCGGCCGTCCTCGTGTTACCCTTTGTTTGAAAGTACACCTTCGGCTTGGTATTTCAGTTTCGAGTTCTCCTTCGGCCTTCCTTGTATTATCTTGGGTTTGAAAGTCAACCTTCGGCTTGGTATTTCTTTTCGAGTTCGCCTTCGGCCATCCTCGTGTTACCCTTTGTTTGAAAGTACGCCTTCGGATTGGTCTTTCTTTTTTGAGGTTGCCTTCAGCCGTCCTCGTATTATCTTGGGTTTGAAAGTCCACCTTCGGCTTGGTATTTCTTTTCGAGTTTGCCTTCGGCCGTCCTCGTGTTACCCTTTGTTTAAAAGTCCACCTTCGGCCGTCCTCGTATTATCTTGGGTTTGAAAGTCAACCTTAGGCTTGGTATATCTTTTCGAGTTCGCCTTCGGCCGTCCTCGTGTTACCCTTTGTTTGAAAGTACCCCTTCGGCATGGTCTTTCTTTTTTGAGGTTGCCTTCAGCCGTCCTCGTATTATCGTGGGTTTGAAAGTCCACCTTCGGCTTGGTCTTTCTTTTCAAGTTCGCCTTTGGTAATCCTCGTGTTACCCTTTGTTTGAAAGTCCACCTTCGGCTTGGTCTTTCTTTTTCTAGGTCGCCTTCGGCCGTCCTCGTATTATCTTGGGTTTGAAAGTCCACCTTCGGCTTGGTCTTTCTTTTCGAGTTTGCTTTTAGCCATCCTCGTGTTTCCCTTTGTTTGAAAGTCCACCTTCGGCTTGGTCTTTCTTTTTCTAGGTCGCCTTCGGCCGTCCTCGTATTATCTTGGGTTTAAAACTCCACCTTCGGCTTGGTCTTTCTTTTCGAATTCGCCTTTGATCGTCCCCATGTTACCCTTTGATTGAAAGTCCACCTTTGGCTTGGTCTTTCTTTTTCGAGTTTGTCTTCGGTCGTCGTCGTATTATCTAGGGTTTGAAAGCCCACCTTCGGCTTGGTCTTTCTTTTCAAGTTCGCCTTCAGTCGTCCTCGCGTTACCGTTTATTTGAAAGCCTACATTCGGCTTAGTCTTTCTTTTCGAGTTCGCCTTCGGCCGTCCTCGTATTATTTTGTGGTTTGAAAGTCCACCTTCGGCTTGGTCTTTCTTTTTAATTTCGCCTTCGGTCGTCCTCGTGTTACCCTTTGTTTGAAAGTACACCTTCGGCTTGGTATTTCAGTTTCGAGTTCTCCTTCGGCCTTCCTTGTATTATCTTGGGTTTGAAAGTCAACCTTCGGCTTGGTATTTCTTTTCGAGTTCGCCTTCGGCCATCCTCGTGTTACCCTTTGTTTGAAAGTACACCTTCGGATTGGTCTTTCTTTTTTGAGGTTGCCTTCAGCCGTCCTCGTATTATCTTGGGTTTGAAAGTCCACCTTCGGCTTGGTATTTCTTTTCGAGTTTGCCTTCGGCCGTCCTCGTGTTACCCTTTGTTTAAAAGTCCACCTTCGGCCGTCCTCGTATTATCTTGGGTTTGAAAGTCAACCTTAGGCTTGGTATATCTTTTCGAGTTCGCCTTCGGCCGTCCTCGTGTTACCCTTTGTTTGAAAGTACCCCTTCGGCATGGTCTTTCTTTTTTGAGTTTGCCTTCAGCCGTCCTCGTATTATCGTGGGTTTGAAAGTCCACCTTCGGCTTGGTCTTTCTTTTCAAGTTCGCCTTTGGTAATCCTCGTGTTACCCTTTGTTTGAAAGTCCACCTTCGGCTTGGTCTTTCTTTTTCTAGGTCGCCTTCGGCCGTCCTCGTATTATCTTGGGTTTGAAAGTCCACCTTCGGCTTGGTCTTTCTTTTCGAGTTCGCTTTTAGCCATCCTCGTGTTACCCTTTGTTTGAAAGTCCACCTTCGGCTTGGTCTTTCTTTTTCTAGGTCGCCTTCGGCCGTCCTCGTATTATCTTGGGTTTAAAACTCCACCTTCGGCTTGGTCTTTCTTTTCGAATTCGCCTTTGATCGTCCCCATGTTACCCTTTGATTGAAAGTCCACCTTTGGCTTGGTCTTTCTTTTTCGAGTTTGTCTTCGGCCGTCGTCGTATTATCTAGGGTTTGAAAGCCCACCTTCGGCTTGGTCTTTCTTTTCAAGTTCGCCTTCAGTCGTCCTCGCGTTACCCTTTATTTAAAAGCCTACCTTCGGCTTAGTCTTTCTTTTCGAGTTCGCCTTCGGCCGTCCTCGTATTATTTTGTTGTTTGAAAGTCCACCTTCGGCTTGGTCTTTCTTTTTAATTTCGCCTTCGGTCGTCCTCGTGTTACCCTTTGTTTGAAAGTCCACCTTCGGCTTGGTCTTTCTTTTTCGTGTTCTCCTTCGGCTGTCCTCGTATTATCTTGGGTTTGAAAGTCCACCTTCGGCTTGGTCTTTCTTTTCGAGTTCGCCTTCGGCCGTCCTCGTGTTACCCTTTGTTTGAAACTACACCTTTGGCTTGGTCTTTCTTTTCGAGTTCGCCTTCGGCCGTCCTCGTATTATTTTGTTATTTGAAAGTCCACCTTCGGCTTGGTCTTTCTTTTTCGAGTTCCCCTTTGGTCGTCCTCGTATTATCTTGGGTTTGAAAGTCCACCTTTGGCTTGGTGTTTCTTTTTCGAGTTCTCCTTCGGCCGTCCCCGTATTATCTTGGGTTTGAAAGTCCACCTTCGGCTTGATCTTTCTTTTCGAGTTCGCCTTCAACCGTCCTCGCGGTACCCTTTGTTTGAAATTCTACCTTCGACTTAGTCTTTCTTTTCGAGTTCGCCTTCCGCCGTCCTCGTATTATTTTGTTGTTGGAAAGTCCACCTTCGGCTTGGTCTTTCTTTTCAATTTCGCCTTCGGCCGTCCTCGTGTTACCCTTTGTTTGAAAGTCCACCTTCGGCTTGGTCATTCTTTTTTGTGTTCGCCTTCGGCCGTCCTCTTATTATCTTGGGTTTGAAAGCCCACCTTCGGCTTGGTCTTTCTTTTCAAGTTCGCCTTCAGTCGTCCTCGCGTTACCCTTTATTTAAAAGCCTACCTTCGGCTTAGTCTTTCTTTTCGAGTTCTCCTTCGGCAGTCCCCGTATTATCTTGGGTTTGAAAGTCCACCTTCGGCTTGATCTTTCTTTTCGAGTTCGCCTTCAACCGTCCTCGCGGTACCCTTTGTTTGAAAGTCTACCTTCGGCTTGGTCATTCTTTTTCGTGTTCGCCTTCGGCCGTCCTCGTATTATCTTGGGTTTGAAAGTCCACCTTCGTCTTGGTCTTTCTTTTTGAGTTCGCCTTCTGCCGTCCTCGTGTTACCCTTTGTTTGAAACTCCACCTTTGGCTTGGTCTTTCTTTTCGAGTTCGCCTTCGGCCGTCCTCGTATTATTTTGTTATTTGAAAGTCCACCTTCGGCTTGGTCTTTCTTTTTCGAGTTCGCCTTTGGTCGTCCTCGTATTATCTTGGGTTTGAAAGTCCACCTTTGGCTTAGTCTTTCTTTTTCGAGTTTTCCTTCGGCCGTCCCCGTATTATCTTGGGTTTGAAAGTCCAAACTCGGCTTGATCTTTCTTTTCGAGTTCGCCTTCAACCGTCCTCGCGGTACCCTTTGTTTGAAAGTCTACCTTCGACTTAGTCTTTCTTTTCGAGTTCGCCTTCCGCCGTCCTCGTATTATTTTGTTGTTGGAAAGTCCACCTTTGGCTTGGTCTTTCTTTTCAATTTCGCCTTCGACCGTCCTCGTGTTACCCTTTGTTTGAAAGTCCACCTTCGGCTTGGTCATTCTTTTTCGTGTTCGCCTTCGGCCGTCCTCGTATTATCTTGGGTTTGAAAGTCCACCTTCGTCTTGGTCTTTCTTTTTGAGTTCGCCTTCTGCCGTCCTCGTGTTACCCTTTGTTTGAAACTCCACCTTTGGCTTGGTCTTTCTTTTCGAGTTCGCCTTCGGCCGTCCTCGTATTATTTTGTTATTTGAAAGTCCACCTTCGGCT
Source organism: Lathyrus tuberosus (assembly GCA_022829125.1). Classification (NCBI taxonomy): domain Eukaryota; kingdom Viridiplantae; phylum Streptophyta; class Magnoliopsida; order Fabales; family Fabaceae; genus Lathyrus; species Lathyrus tuberosus. The sequence goes on from JALAZF010000438.1 coordinate 4,003,989, forward strand.
TGGTCTTTCTTTTTCGAGTTCGCCTTTGGTCGTCCTCGTATTATCTTGGGTTTGAAAGTCCACCTTTGGCTTGGTCTTTCTTTTTCGAGTTCGCCTTCGGCCATCCTCGTAGTATCTTGGATTTGAAAATCCACCTTCGGCTTGGTCTTTCTTTTCGAGTTCTCCTTCGGTCGTCCTTGTGTTACCCTTTGCTTGAAAGTCCAACTTTCTGCTTGGTATTTCATTTTCGAGTTCTCCTTCGGCCTTCCTCGTATTATCTTGGGTTTGAAAGTCAACCTTTGGCTTGGTATTTCTTTTCGAGTTCGCCTTCGACCGTCCTCGTGTTACCCTTTGTTTGAAAGTACACCTTCGGCTTGGTCTTTCTTTTTTGAGGTTGCCTTCAGCCGTCGTCGTATTATCTTGGGTTTGAAAGTCCACCTTCGGCTTGGTCTTTCTTTTCGAGTTTGCTTTCGGCCGTCCTCGTGTTACCCTTTGTTTAAAAGTCCACCTTCGGCCGACCTCGTATTATCTTGGGTTTGAAAGTCAACCTTAGGCTTGGTATTTCTTTTCGAGTTCGCCTTCGGCCGTCCTCGTGTTACCCTTTGTTTGAAAGTACACCTTCGGCATGGTCTTTCTTTTTTGAGGTTGCCTTCAGCCGTCCTCGTATTATCCTTTGATTGAAAGTCCACCTTTGGCTTGGTCTTTCTTTTTCGGGTTTGTCTTCGGCCGTCCTCGTATTATCTAGGGTTTGAAAGCCCACCTTCGGCTTGGTCTTTCTTTTCAAGTTCGCCTTCAGTCGTCCTCGCGTTACCGTTTATTTGAAAGCCTACATTCGGCTTAGTCTTTCTTTTCGAGTTCGCCTTCGGCCGTCCTCGTATTATTTTGTTGTTTGAAAGTCCACCTTCGGCTTTGTCTATCTTTTTAATTTCGCCTTCGGCCGTCCTCGTGTTACCCTTTGTTTGAAAGTACACCTTCGGCTTGGTATTTCAGTTTCGAGTTCTCCTTCGGCCTTCCTCGTATTATCTTGGGTTTGAAAGTCAACCTTCGGCTTGGTATTTCTTTTCGAGTTCGCCTTCGGCCATCCTCGTGTTACCCTTTGTTTGAAAGTACACCTTCGGCTTGGTCTTTCTTTTTGGAGGTTGCCTTCAGCCTTCCTCGTATTATCTTGGGTTTGAAAGTCCACCTTCGGCTTGGTCTTTCTTTTCGAGTTTGCCTTCGGCCGTCCTCGTGTTACCCTTTGTTTAAAAGTCCACCTTCGGCCGTCCTCATATTATCTTGGGTTTGAAAGTCAACCTTAGGCTTGGTATATCTTTTCGAGTTCGCCTTCGGCCGTCCTCGTGTTACCCTTTGTTTGAAAGTACCCCTTCGGCATGGTCTTTCTTTTTTGAGGTTGCCTTCAGGCGTCCTCGTATTATCGTGGGTTTGAAAGTCCACCTTCGGCTTGGTCTTTCTTTTCAAGTTCGCCTTTGGTAATCCTCGTGTTACCCTTTGTTTGAAAGTCCACCTTCGGCTTGGTCTTTCTTTTTCTAGGTCGCCTTCGGCCGTCCTCGTATTATCTTGGGTTTGAAAGTCCACCTTCGGCTTGGTCTTTCTTTTCGAGTTCGCTTTTAGCCATCCTCGTGTTACCCTTTGTTTGAAAGTCCATCTTCGGCTTGGTCTTTCTTTTTAATTTCGCCTTCGGCCGTCCTCGTGTTACCCTTTGTTTGAAAGTACACCTTCGGCTTGGTCTTTCTTTTTCGTGTTCGCCTTCGGCTAACCTCGTATTATCTTGGGTTTGAAAGTCCACCTTCGGCTTGGTCTTTCTTTTCGAGTTCGCCTTCGGCCGTCCTCGTGTTACCCTTTGTTTGAAACTACACCTTTGGCTTGGTCTTTCTTTTCGAGTTCGCCTTCGGCCGTCCTCGTATTATTTTGTTATTTGAAAGTCCACCTTCGGCTTGGTCTTTCTTTTTCGAGTTCCCCTTTGGTCGTCCTCGTATTATCTTGGGTTTGAAAGTCCACCTTTGGCTTGGTGTTTCTTTTTCGAGTTCTCCTTCGGCCGTCCCCGTATTATCTTGGGTTTGAAAGTCCACCTTCGGCTTGATCTTTCTTTTCGAGTTCGCCTTCAACCGTCCTCGCGGTACCCTTTGTTTGAAAGTCTACCTTCGGCTTGGTCATTCTTTTTCGTGTTCGCCTTCGGCCGTCCTCGTATTACCTTGGGTTTGAAAGTCCACCTTCGTCTTGGTCTTTCTTTTTGAGTTCGCCTTCTGCCGTCCTCGTGTTACCCTTTGTTTGAAACTCCACCTTTGGCTTGGTCTTTCTTTTCGAGTTCGCCTTCGGCCGTCCTCGTATTATTTTGTTATTTGAAAGTCCACCTTCGGCTTGGTCTTTCTTTTTCGAGTTCGCCTTTGATCGTCCTCGTATTATCTTGGGTTTGAAAGTCCACCTTTGGCTTGGTCTTTCTTTTTCGAGTTCGCCTTCGGCCATCCTCGTAGTATCTTGGATTTGAAAATCCACCTTCGGCTTGGTCTTTCTTTTCGAGTTCTCCTTCGGTCGTCCTTGTGTTACCCTTTGCTTGAAAGTCCAACTTTCTGCTTGGTATTTCATTTTCGAGTTCTCCTTCGGCCTTCCTCGTATTATCTTGGGTTTGAAAGTCAACCTTTGGCTTGGTATTTCTTTTCGAGTTCGCCTTCGACCGTCCTCGTGTTACCCTTTGTTTGAAAGTACACCTTCGGCTTGGTCTTTCTTTTTTGAGGTTGCCTTCAGCCGTCGTCGTATTATCTTGGGTTTGAAAGTCCACCTTCGGCTTGGTCTTTCTTTTCGAGTTTGCTTTCGGCCGTCCTCGTGTTACCCTTTGTTTAAAAGTCCACCTTCGGCCGACCTCGTATTATCTTGGGTTTGAAAGTCAACCTTAGGCTTGGTATTTCTTTTCGAGTTCGCCTTCGGCCATCCTCGTGTTACCCTTTGTTTGAAAGTACACCTTCGGCATGGTCTTTCTTTTTTGAGGTTGCCTTCAGCCGTCCTCGTATTATCCTTTGATTGAAAGTCCACCTTTGGCTTGGTCTTTCTTTTTCGAGTTTGTCTTCGGCCGTCCTCGTATTATCTAGGGTTTGAAAGCCCACCTTCGGCTTGGTCTTTCTTTTCAAGTTCGCCTTCAGTCGTCCTCGCGTTACCGTTTATTTGAAAGCCTACATTCGGCTTAGTCTTTCTTTTCGAGTTCGCCTTCGGCCGTCCTCGTATTATTTTGTTGTTTGAAAGTCCACCTTCGGCTTTGTCTATCTTTTTAATTTCGCCTTCGGCCGTCCTCGTGTTACCCTTTGTTTGAAAGTACACCTTCGGCTTGGTATTTCAGTTTCGAGTTCTCCTTCGGCCTTCCTCGTATTATCTTGGGTTTGAAAGTCAACCTTCGGCTTGGTATTTCTTTTCGAGTTCGCCTTCGGCCATCCTCGTGTTACCCTTTGTTTGAAAGTACACCTTCGGCTTGGTCTTTCTTTTTTGAGGTTGCCTTCAGCCTTCCTCGTATTATCTTGGGTTTGAAAGTCCACCTTCGGCTTGGTCTTTCTTTTCGAGTTTGCCTTCGGCCGTCCTCGTGTTACCCTTTGTTTAAAAGTCCACCTTCGGCCGTCCTCATATTATCTTGGGTTTGAAAGTCAACCTTAGGCTTGGAATATCTTTTCGAGTTCGCCTTCGGCCGTCCTCGTGTTACCCTTTGTTTGAAAGTACCCCTTCGGCATGGTCTTTCTTTTTTGAGGTTGCCTTCAGGCGTCCTCGTATTATCGTGGGTTTGAAAGTCCACCTTCGGCTTGGTCTTTCTTTTCAAGTTCGCCTTTGGTAATCCTCGTGTTACCCTTTGTTTGAAAGTCCACCTTCGGCTTGGTCTTTCTTTTTCTAGGTCGCCTTCGGCCGTCCTCGTATTATCTTGGGTTTGAAAGTCCACCTTCGGCTTGGTCTTTCTTTTCGAGTTCGCTTTTAGCCATCCTCGTGTTACCCTTTGTTTGAAAGTCCATCTTCGGCTTGGTCTTTCTTTTTAATTTCGCCTTCGGCCGTCCTCGTGTTACCCTTTGTTTGAAAGTCCACCTTCGGCTTGGTCTTTCTTTTTCGTGTTCGCCTTCGGCTAACCTCGTATTATCTTGGGTTTGAAAGTCCACCTTCGGCTTGGTCTTTCTTTTCGAGTTCGCCTTCGGCCGTCCTCGTGTTACCCTTTGTTTGAAACTACACCTTTGGCTTGGTCTTTCTTTTCGAGTTCGCCTTCGGCCGTCCTCGTATTATTTTGTTATTTGAAAGTCCACCTTCGGCTTGGTCTTTCTTTTTCGAGTTCCCCTTTGGTCGTCCTCGTATTATCTTGGGTTTGAAAGTCCACCTTTGGCTTGGTGTTTCTTTTTCGAGTTCTCCTTCGGCCGTCCCCGTATTATCTTGGGTTTGAAAGTCCACCTTCGGCTTGATCTTTCTTTTCGAGTTCGCCTTCAACCGTCCTCGCGGTACCCTTTGTTTGAAAGTCTACCTTCTACTTAGTCTTTCTTTTCGAGTTCGCCTTCCGCCGTCCTCGTATTATTTTGTTGTTGGAAAGTCCACCTTCGGCTTGGTCTTTCTTTTCAATTTCGCCTTCGGCCGTCCTCGTGTTACCCTTTGTTTGAAAGTCCACCTTCGGCTTGGTCATTCTTTTTTGTGTTCGCCTTCGGCCGTCCTCTTATTATCTTGGGTTTGAAAGCCCACCTTCGGCTTGGTCTTTCTTTTCAAGTTCGCCTTCAGTCGTCCTCGCGTTACCCTTTATTTAAAAGCCTACCTTCGGCTTAGTCTTTCTTTTCGAGTTCGCCTTCGGCCATCCTCGTATTATTTTGTTGTTTGAAAGTCCACCTTCGGCTTGGTCTTTCTTTTTAATTTCGCCTTCGGTCGTCCTCGTGTTACCCTTTGTTTGAAAGTCCACCTTCGGCTTGGTCTTTCTTTTTCGTGTTCGCCTTCGGCCGTCCTCGTATTATCTTGGGTTTGAAAGTCCACATTCGTCTTGGTCTTTCTTTTCGAGTTCGCCTTCGGCCGTCCTCGTGTTACCCTTTGTTTGAAACTCCACCTTTGGCTTGGTCTTTCTTTTCGAGTTCGCCTTCGGTCGTCCTCGTATTATTTTGTTATTTGAAAGTCCACCTTCGGCTTGGTCTTTCTTTTTCGAGTTCGCCTTTGGTCGTCCTCGTATTATCTTGGGTTTGAAAGTCCACCTTTGGCTTAGTCTTTCTTTTTCGAGTTTTCCTTCGGCCGTCCCCGTATTATCTTGGGATTGAAAGTCCAAACTCGGCTTGATCTTTCTTTTCGAGTTCGCCTTCAACCGTCCTCGCGGAACCCTTTGTTTGAAAGTCTACCTTCGACTTAGTCTTTCTTTTCGAGTTCGCCTTCCGCCGTCCTCGTATTATTTTGTTGTTGGAAAGTCCACCTTCGGCTTGGTCTTTCTTTTCAATTTCGCCTTCGACCGTCCTCGTGTTACCCTTTGTTTGAAAGTCCACCTTCGGCTTGGTCATTCTTTTTCGTGTTCGCCTTCGGCCGTCCTCGTATTATCTTGGGTTTGAAAGTCCACCTTCGTCTTGGTCTTTCTTTTTGAGTTCGCCTTCTGCCGTCCTCGTGTTACCCTTTGTTTGAAACTCCACCTTTGGCTTGGTCTTTCTTTTCGAGTTCGCCTTCGGCCGTCCTCGTATTATTTTGTTATTTGAAAGTCCACCTTCGGCTTGGTCTTTCTTTTTCGAGTTCGCCTTTGGTCGTCCTCGTATTATCTTGGGTTTGAAAGTCCACCTTTGGCTTGGTCTTTCTTTTTCGAGTTCGCCTTCGGCCATCCTCGTAGTATCTTGGATTTGAAAATCCACCTTCGGCTTGGTCTTTCTTTTCGAGTTCTCCTTCGGTCGTCCTTGTGTTACCCTTTGCTTGAAAGTCCAACTTTCTGCTTGGTATTTCATTTTCGAGTTCTCCTTCGGCCTTCCTCGTATTATCTTGGGTTTGAAAGTCAACCTTTGGCTTGGTATTTCTTTTCGAGTTCGCCTTCGACCGTCCTCGTGTTACCCTTTGTTTGAAAGTACACCTTCGGCTTGGTCTTTCTTTTTTGAGGTTGCCTTCAGCCGTCGTCGTATTATCTTGGGTTTGAAAGTCCACCTTCGGCTTGGTCTTTCTTTTCGAGTTTGCCTTCGGCCGTCCTCGTGTTACCCTTTGTTTAAAAGTCCACCTTCGGCCGACCTCGTATTATCTTGGGTTTGAAAGTCAACCTTAGGCTTGGTATTTCTTTTCGAGTTCGCCTTTGGCCGTCCTCGTGTTACCCTTTGTTTGAAAGTACACCTTCGGCATGGTCTTTCTTTTTTGAGGTTGCCTTCAGCCGTCCTCGTATTATCCTTTGATTGAAAGTCCACCTTTGGCTTGGTCTTTCTTTTTCGAGTTTGTCTTCGGCCGTCCTCGTATTATCTAGGGTTTGAAAGCCCACCTTCGGCTTGGTCTTTCTTTTCAAGTTCGCCTTCAGTCGTCCTCGCGTTACCGTTTATTTGAAAGCCTACATTCGGCTTAGTCTTTCTTTTCGAGTTCGCCTTCGGCCGTCCTCGTATTATTTTATTGTTTGAAAGTCCACCTTCGGCTTGGTCTTTCTTTTTAATTTCGCCTTCGGCCGTCCTCGTGTTACCCTTTGTTTGAAAGTACACCTTCGGCTTGGTATTTCAGTTTCGAGTTCTCCTTCGGCCTTCCTCGTATTATCTTGGGTTTGAAAGTCAACCTTCGGCTTGGTATTTCTTTTCGAGTTCGCCTTCGGCCATCCTCGTGTTACCCTTTGTTTGAAAGTACACCTTCGGCTTGGTCTTTCTTTTTTGAGGTTGCCTTCAGCCGTCCTCGTATTATCTTGGGTTTGAAAGTCCACCTTCGGCTTGGTCTTTCTTTTCGAGTTTGCCTTCGGCCGTCCTCGTGTTACCCTTTGTTTAAAAGTCCACCTTCGGCCGTCCTCGTATTATCTTGGGTTTGAAAGTCAACCTTAGGCTTGGTATATCTTTTCGAGTTCGCCTTCGGCCGTCCTCGTGTTACCCTTTGTTTGAAAGTACCCCTTCGGCATGGTCTTTCTTTTTTGAGGTTGCCTTCAGCCGTCCTCGTATTATCGTGGGTTTGAAAGTCCACCTTCGGCTTGGTCTTTCTTTTCAAGTTCGCCTTTGGTAATCCTCGTGTTACCCTTTGTTTGAAAGTCCACCTTCGGCTTGGTCTTTCTTTTTCTAGGTCGCCTTCGGCCGTCCTCGTATTATCTTGGGTTTGAAAGTCCACCTTCGGCTTGGTCTTTCTTTTCGAGTTCGCTTTTAGCCATCCTCGTGTTTCCCTTTGTTTGAAAGTCCACCTTCGGCTTGGTCTTTCTTTTTCTAGGTCGCCTTCGGCCGTCCTCGTATTATCTTGGGTTTAAAACTCCACCTTCGGCTTGGTCTTTATTTTCGAATTCGCCTTTGATCGTCCCCATGTTACCCTTTGATTGAAAGTCCACCTTTGGCTTGGTCTTTCTTTTTCGAGTTTGTCTTCGGCCGTCGTCGTATTATCTAGGGTTTGAAAGCCCACCTTCGGCTTGGTCTTTCTTTTCAAGTTCGCCTTCAGTCGTCCTCGCGTTACCCTTTATTTAAAAGCCTACCTTCGGCTTAGTCTTTCTTTTCGAGTTCGCCTTCGGCCGTCCTCGTATTATTTTGTTGTTTGAAAGTCCACCTTCGGCTTGGTCTTTCTTTTTAATTTCGCCTTCAGTCGTCCTCGTGTTACCCTTTGTTTGAAAGTCCACCTTCGGCTTGGTCTTTCTTTTTCGAGTTCCCCTTTGGTCGTCCTCGTATTATCTTGGGTTTGAAAGTCCACCTTTGGCTTGGTCTTTCTTTTTCGAGTTCTCCTTCGGCCGTCCCCGTATTATCTTGGGTTTGAAAGTCCACCTTCGGCTTGATCTTTCTTTTCGAGTTCGCCTTCAACCGTCCTCGCAGTACCCTTTGTTTGAAAGTCTACCTTCGACTTAGTCTTTCTTTTCGAGTTCGCCTTCCGCCGTCCTCGTATTATTTTGTTGTTGGAAAGTCCACCTTCGGCTTGGTCTTTCTTTTCAATTTCGCCTTCGGCCGTCCTCGTGTTACCCTTTGTTTGAAAGTCCACCTTCGGCTTGGTCATTCTTTTTTGTGTTCGCCTTCGGCCGTCCTCTTATTATCTTGGGTTTGAAAGCCCACCTTCGGCTTGGTATTTCTTTTCAAGTTCGCCTTCAGTCGTCCTCGCGTTACCCTTTATTTAAAAGCCTACCTTCGGCTTAGTCTTTCTTTTCGAGTTCGCCTTCGGCCGTCCTCGTATTATTTTGTTGTTTGAAAGTCCACCTTCGGCTTGGTCTTTCTTTTTAATTTCGCCTTCGGCCGTCCTCGTGTTACCCTTTGTTTGAAAGTCCACCTTCGGCTTGGTCTTTCTTTTTCGTGTTCGCCTTCGGCCGTCCTCGTATTATCTTGGGTTTGAAACTCCACCTTCGGCTTGGTCTTTCTTTTCGAGTTCGCCTTCGGCCGTCCTCGTGTTACCCTTTATTTGAAACTCCACCTTTGGCTTGGTCTTTCTTTTCGAGTTCGCCTTCGGCCGTCCTCGTATTATTTTGTTATTTGAAAGTCCACCTTCGGCTTGGTCTTTCTTTTTCGAGTTCGCCTTTGGTCGTCCTCGTATTATCTTGGGTTTGAAAGTCCACCTTTGGCTTGGTCTTTCTTTTTCGAGTTCTCCTTCGGGCGTCCCCGTATTATCTTGGGTTTGAAAGTCCACCTTCGGCTTGATCTTTCTTTTCGAGTTCGCCTTCAACCGTCCTCGCGGTACCCTTTGATTGAATGTCTACCTTCGACTTAGTCTTTCTTTTCGTGTTCGCCTTCCGCCGTCCTCGTATTATTTTGTTGTTGGAAAGTCCACCTTCGGCTTGGTCTTTCTTTTCAATTTAGCCTTCGGCCGTCCTCGTGTTACCCTTTGTTTGAAAGTCCACCTTCGGCTTGGTCATTCTTTTTCGTCTTCGCCTTCGGCCGTCTTCTTATTATCTTGGGTTTGAAAGTCCACCTTTGGCTTGGTCTTTCTTTTCTAGTTCGCCTTCGACCGTCCTCGTGTTACCCTTTGTTTGACACTCCACCTTTGGCTTGGTCTTTCTTTTCGAGTTCGCCTTCGGCCGTCCTCGTATTATTTTGTTATTTGAAAGTACACCTCCGGCTTGGTCTTTCTTTTTCGAGTTCGCCTTCGGCTATCCTCGTATTATCTTGGGTTTGAAAGTCCACCTTCGGCTTGGTCTTTCTTTTCAAGTTCGCCTTTGGTAATCCTCGTGTTACCCTTTGTTTGAAAGTCCACCTTCGGCTTGGTCTTTCTTTTTCTAGGTCGCCTTCGGCCGTCCTCGTATTATCTTGGGTTTGAAAGTCCACCTTCGGCTTGGTCTTTCTTTTCGAGTTCGCTTTTAGCCATCCTCGTGTTTCCCTTTGTTTGAAAGTCCACCTTCGGCTTGGTCTTTCTTTTTCTAGGTCGCCTTCGGCCGTCCTCGTATTATCTTGGGTTTAAAACTCCACCTTCGGCTTGGTCTTTCTTTTCGAATTCGCCTTTGATCGTCCCCATGTTACCCTTTGATTGAAAGTCCACCTTTGGCTTGGTCTTTCTTTTTCGAGTTTGTCTTCGGCCGTCGTCGTATTATCTAGGGTTTGAAAGCCCACCTTCGGCTTGGTCTTTCTTTTGAAGTTCGCCTTCAGTCGTCCTCGCGTTACCCTTTATTTAAAAGCCTACCTTCGGCTTAGTCTTTCTTTTCGAGTTCGCCTTCGGCCGTCCTCGTATTATTTTGTTGTTTGAAAGTCCACCTTCGGCTTGGTCTTTCTTTTTAATTTCGCCTTCAGTCGTCCTCGTGTTACCCTTTGTTTGAAAGTCCACCTTCGGCTTGGTCTTTCTTTTTCGTGTTCGCCTTCGGCTGTCCTCGTATTATCTTGGGTTTGAAAGTCCACCTTCGGCTTGGTCTTTCTTTTCGAGTTCGCCTTCGGCCGTCCTCGTGTTACCCTTTGTTTGAAACTACACCTTTGGCTTGGTCTTTCTTTTCGAGTTCGCCTTCGGCCGTCCTCGTATTATTTTGTTATTTGAAAGTCCACCTTCGGCTTGGTCTTTCTTTTTCGAGTTCCCCTTTGGTCGTCCTCGTATTATCTTGGGTTTGAAAGTCCACCTTTGGCTTGGTCTTTCTTTTTCGAGTTCTCCTTCGGCCGTCCCCGTATTATCTTGGGTTTGAAAGTCCACCTTCGGCTTGATCTTTCTTTTCGAGTTCGCCTTCAACCGTCCTCGCGGTACCCTTTGTTTGAAAGTCTACCTTCGACTTAGTCTTTCTTTTCGAGTTCGCCTTCCGCCGTCCTCGTATTATTTTGTTGTTGGAAAGTCCACCTTCGGCTTGGTCTTTCTTTTCAATTTCGCCTTCGGCCGTCCTCGTGTTACCCTTTGTTTGAAAGTCCACCTTCGGCTTGGTCATTCTTTTTTGTGTTCGCCTTCGGTCGTCCTCTTATTATCTTGGGTTTGAAAGCCCACCTTCGGCTTGGTCTTTCTTTTCAAGTTCGCCTTCAGTCGTCCTCGCGTTACCCTTTATTTAAAAGCCTACCTTCGGCTTAGTCTTTCTTTTCGAGTTCGCCTTCGGCCATCCTCGTATTATTTTGTTGTTTGAAAGTCCACCTTCGGCTTGGTCTTTCTTTTTAATTTCGCCTTCGGTCGTCCTCGTGTTACCCTTTGTTTGAAAGTCCACCTTCGGCTTGGTCATTCTTTTTTGTGTTCGCCTTCGGCCGTCCTCTTATTATCTTGGGTTTGAAAGCCCACCTTCGTCTTGGTCTTTCTTTTCAAGTTCGCCTTCAGTCGTCCTCGCGTTACCCTTTATTTAAAAGCCTACCTTCGGCTTAGTCTTTCTTTTCGAGTTCGCCTTCGGTCGTCCTCGTATTATTTTGTTGTTTGAAAGTCCACCTTCGGCTTGGTCTTTCTTTTTAATTTTGCCTTCGGTCGTCCTCGTGTTACCCTTTGTTTGAAAGTCCACCTTCGGCTTGGTCTTTCTTTTTCGTGTTCGCCTTCGGCCGTCCTCGTATTATCTTGGGTTTGAAAGTCCACCTTCGGCTTGGTCTTTCTTTTCGAGTTCGCCTTCGGCCGTCCTCGTGTTACCCTTTGTTTGAAACTCCACCTTTGGCTTGGTCTTTCTTTTCGAGTTCGCCTTCGGCCGTCCTCGTATTATTTTGTTATTTGAAAGTCCACCTTCGGCTTGGTCTTTCTTTTTCGAGTTCCCCTTTGGTCGTCCTCGTATTATCTTGGGTTTGAAAGTCCACCTTTGGCTTGGTCTTTCTTTTTCGAGTTCTCCTTCGGCCGTCCCCGTATTATCTTGGGTTTGAAAGTCCACCTTCGGCTTGATCTTTCTTTTCGAGTTCGCCTTCAACCGTCCTCGCAGTACCCTTTGTTTGAAAGTCTACCTTCGACTTAGTCTTTCTTTTCGAGTTCGCCTTCCGCCGTCCTCGTATTATTTTGTTGTTGGAAAGTCCACCTTCGGCTTGGTCTTTCTTTTCAATTTCGCCTTCGGCCGTCCTCGTGTTACCCTTTGTTTGAAAGTCCACCTTCGGCTTGGTCATTCTTTTTTGTGTTCGCCTTCGGCCGTCCTCTTATTATCTTGGGTTTGAAAGCCCACCTTCGGCTTGGTATTTCTTTTCAAGTTCGCCTTCAGTCGTCCTCGCGTTACCCTTTATTTAAAAGCCTACCTTCGGCTTAGTCTTTCTTTTCGAGTTCGCCTTCGGCCGTCCTCGTATTATTTTGTTGTTTGAAAGTCCACCTTCGGCTTGGTCTTTCTTTTTAATTTCGCCTTCGGCCGTCCTCGTGTTACCCTTTGTTTGAAAGTCCACCTTCGGCTTGGTCTTTCTTTTTCGTGTTCGCCTTCGGCCGTCCTCGTATTATCTTGGGTTTGAAACTCCACCTTCGGCTTGGTCTTTCTTTTCGAGTTCGCCTTCGGCCGTCCTCGTGTTACCCTTTATTTGAAACTCCACCTTTGGCTTGGTCTTTCTTTTCGAGTTCGCCTTCGGCCGTCCTCGTATTATTTTGTTATTTGAAAGTCCACCTTCGGCTTAGTCTTTCTTTTTCGAGTTCGCCTTTGGTCGTCCTCGTATTATCTTGGGTTTGAAAGTCCACCTTTGGCTTGGTCTTTCTTTTTCGAGTTCTCCTTCGGGCGTCCCCGTATTATCTTGGGTTTGAAAGTCCACCTTCGGCTTGATCTTTCTTTTCGAGTTCGCCTTCAACCGTCCTCGCGGTACCCTTTGATTGAATGTCTACCTTCGACTTAGTCTTTCTTTTCGTGTTCGCCTTCCGCCGTCCTCGTATTATTTTGTTGTTGGAAAGTCCACCTTCGGCTTGGTCTTTCTTTTCAATTTAGCCTTCGGCCGTCCTCGTGTTACCCTTTGTTTGAAAGTCCACCTTCGGCTTGGTCATTCTTTTTCGTCTTCGCCTTCGGCCGTCTTCTTATTATCTTGGGTTTGAAAGTCCACCTTTGGCTTGGTCTTTCTTTTCTAGTTCGCCTTCGACCGTCCTCGTGTTACCCTTTGTTTGACACTCCACCTTTGGCTTGGTCTTTCTTTTCGAGTTCGCCTTCGGCCGTCCTCGTATTATTTTGTTATTTGAAAGTACACCTTCGGCTTGGTCTTTCTTTTTCGAGTTCGCCTTCGGCTATCCTCGTATTATCTTGGGTTTGAAAGTCCACCTTCGGCTTGGTCTTTCTTTTCGAGTTCGCCTTTGGCAATCCTTGTGTTACCCTTTGTTTGAAAGTCCACCTTTGGCTTGGTCTTTCTTTTTCTAGGTCGCCTTCGGCCGTCCTCGTATTATCTTGGGTTTGAAAGTCCACCTTCGGCTTGGTCTTTCTTTTCGAGTTCGCCTTTGGCCATCCTCGTGTTACCCTTTGTTTCAAAGTCCACCTTCGGCTTGGTCTTTCTTTTTCTAGGTCGCCTTCGGCCGTCCTCGTATTATCTTGGGTTTAAAACTCCAGCTTCGGCTTGGTCTTTCTTTTCGAGTTCGCCTTTGACCGTCCTCATCTTACCCTTTGATTGAAAGTCCGCCTTCGGCTTGGTCTTTCTTTTTCGAGTTTGTCTTCGGCCGTCCTCGTATTATCTAGGGTTTGAAAGCCCACCTTCGGCTTGGTCTTTCTTTTGAAGTTCGCCTTCAGTCGTCCTCGCGTTACCCTTTATTTGAAAGCCTACCTTCGGCTTAGTCTTTCTTTTCGAGTTCGCCTTCGGCCGTCCTCGTATTATTTTGTTGTTTGAAAGTCCACCTTCGGCTTGGTCTTTCTTTTTAATTTTTGCCTTCGGCCGTCCTCGTGTTACCCTTTGTTTGAAAGTCCACCTTCGGCTTGGTCTTTCTTTTTCGTGTTCGCCTTCGGCCATCCTCGTATTATCTTGGGTTTGAAAGTCCACCTTCGTCTTGGTCTTTCTTTTCGAGTTCGCCTTCGACCGTCCTCGTGTTACCCTTTGTTTGAAACTCCACCTTTGGCTTGGTCTTTCTTTTCGAGTTCCTCTTCGGCCGTCCTCGTATTATTTTGTTATTTGAAAGTCCACCTTCGGCTTGGTCTTTCTTTTACGAGTTCGCCTTTGGTCGTCCTCGTATTATCTTGGGTTTGAATGTCCACCTTTGGCTTGGTCTTTCTTTTTCGAGTTCTCCTTCGGCCGTCCCCGTATTATCTTGGGTTTGAAAGTCCACCTTCGGCTTGATCTTTCTTTTCAAGTTCGCCTTCAACCGTCCTAGCGGTACCCTTTGTTTGAAAGTCTACCTTCGACTTAGTCTTTCTTTTCGAGTTCCCCTTCAACCGTCCTCGCGGTACCCTTTGATTGAATGTCTACCTTCGACTTAGTCTTTCTTTTCGAGTTCGGCTTCCGTCGTCCTCGTATTATTTTGTTGTTGGAAAGTCCACCTTCGGCTTGGTCTTTCTTTTCAATTTAGCCTTCGGCCGTCCTCGTGTTACCCTTTGTTTGAAAGTCCACCTTCGGCTTGGTCATTCTTTTTCGTCTTCGCCTTCGGCCGTCTTCTTATTATCTTGGGTTTGAAAGTCCACCTTTGGCTTGGTCTTTCTTTTCTAGTTCGCCTTCGACCGTCCTCGTGTTACCCTTTGTTTGACACTCCACCTTTGGCTTGGTCTTTCTTTTCGAGTTCGCCTTCGGCCGTCCTCGTATTATTTTGTTATTTGAAAGTACACCTTCGGCTTGGTCTTTCTTTTTCGAGTACGCCTTCGGCTATCCTCGTATTATCTTGGGTTTGAAAGTCCACCTTCGGCTTGGTCTTTCTTTTCGAGTTCGCCTTTGGCAATCCTTGTGTTACCCTTTGTTTGAAAGTCCACCTTTGGCTTGGTCTTTCTTTTTCTAGGTCGCCTTCGGCCGTCCTCGTATTATCTTGGGTTTGAAAGTCCACCTTCGGCTTGGTCTTTCTTTTCGAGTTCGCCTTTGGCCATCCTCGTGTTACCCTTTGTTTGAAAGTCCACCTTCGGCTTGGTCTTTCTTTTTCTAGGTCGCCTTCGGCCGTCCTCGTATTATCTTGGGTTTAAAACTCCAGCTTCGGCTTGGTCTTTCTTTTCGAGTTCGCCTATGACAGTCCTCATGTTACCCTTTGATTGAAAGTCCGCCTTCGGCTTGGTCTTTCTTTTTCGAGTTTGTCTTCGGCCGTCCTCGTATTATCTAGGGTTTGAAAGCCCACCTTCAGCTTGGTCTTTCTTTTCAAGTTCGCCTTCAGTCGTCCTCGCGTTACCCTTTATTTGAAAGCCTACCTTCGGCTTAGTCTTTCTTTTCGAGTTCGCCTTCGGCCGTCCTCGTATTATTTTGTTGTTTGAAAGTCCACCTTCGGCTTGGTCTTTCTTTTTAATTTTTGCCTTCGGCCGTCCTCGTGTTACCCTTTGTTTGAAAGTCCACCTACGGCTTGGTCTTTCTTTTTCGTGTTCGCCTTCGGCCATCCTCGTATTATCTTGGGTTTGAAAGTCCACCTTCGTCTTGGTCTTTCTTTTCGAGTTCGCCTTCGACCGTCCTCGTGTTACCCTTTGTTTGAAACTCCACCTTTGGCTTGGTCTTTCTTTTCGAGTTCGTCTTCGGCCGTCCTCGTATTATTTTGTTATTTGAAAGTCCACCTTCGGCTTGGTCTTTCTTTTACGAGTTCGCCTTTGGTCGTCCTCGTATTATCTTGGGTTTGAATGTCCACCTTTGGCTTGGTCTTTCTTTTTCGAGTTCTCCTTCAGCCGTCCCCGTATTATCTTGGGTTTGAAAGTCCACCTTCGGATTGATCTTTCTTTTCGAGTTCGCCTTCAACCGTCCTAGCGGTACCCTTTGTTTGAAAGTCTACCTTCGACTTAGTCTTTCTTTTTGAGTTCGCCTTCCGCCGTCCTCGTATTATTTTGTTGTTGGAAAGTCCACCTTCGGCTTGGTCTTTCTTTTCAATTTCGCCTTCGACCGTCCTCGTGTTACCCTTTGTTTGAAAGTCCACCTTCGGCTTGATCTTTCTTTTCGAGTTCGCCTTCAACCGTCCTAGCGGTACCCTTTGTTTGAAAGTCTACCTTCGACTTAGTCTTTCTTTTTGAGTTCGCCTTCAACCGTCCTCGCGGTACCCTTTGATTGAATGTCTACCTTCGACTTAGTCTTTCTTTTCGAGTTCGCCTTCCGCCGTCCTCGTATTATTTTGTTGTTGGAAAGTCCACCTTCGGCTTGGTCTTTCTTTTCAATTTAGCCTTCGGCCGTCCTCGTGTTACCCTTTGTTTGAAAGTCCACCTTCGGCTTGGTCATTCTTTTTCGTCTTCGCCTTCGGCTGTCCTCGTATTATCTTGGGTTTGAAAGTCCACCTTCGGCGTGGTCTTTCTTTTTGAGTTCGCCTTCTGCCGTCCTCGTGTTACCCTTTGTTTGAAACTCCACCTTTGGCTTGGTCTTTCTTTCCGAGTTCGCCTTCGGCCGTCCTCGTATTATTTTGGTTCGCCGGGATGCCCTTTCTTGCCTAGATTTTTTATTTTTATTATCCAGCGGGTCTATTCATGCGAAGTATTTTTTGACTACGTCCGAGTTGACAGGGGATGAAAAGTCTTCGCCATCCATGGTTGTAAGCAATAAAGCTCCGCCCGAAAAGACCTTTTTAACCACGAATGGACCTTCATAGTTAGGAGTCCATTTGCCCCTGTAATCTGTATTAGGAGGAAGGATCCTTTTGAGTACCACATCTCCGACTTTGTAAACCCGAGGACGCACCTTTTGGTCAAATGCCTGCTTCATTCTGCGCTGATATAGTTGCCCATGGCATACAGCCGCCAATCGCTTTTCCTCAATAAGGGTTAGCTGATCAAATCTGGCTCGTACCCACTCAGCTTCATCTAGCTTAACATCCATCATAACTCTGAGGGACGGAATCTCTACTTCAACCGGTAGCACTGCCTCCATACCATATACAAGTGAGAATGGGGTTGCCCCAGTGGACGTGCGTACCGACGTTCGATACCCATGCAAAGCAAATGGTAACATCTCATGCCAATCTTTGTACGTGACAACCATCTTCTGCACAATCTTCTTGATATTTTTGTTGGCCGCTTCGACCGCGCCATTCATCTTTGGGCGGTACGGAGAAGAATTGTGATGTTCGATTTTGAAGTCCCGGCATAACTCAGCCATCATCTTATTATTCAAATTAGAACCATTATCAGTAATGATTCTTTCGGGAACTCCATATCGGCAAATGATATCCCGTTTTAAGAAGCGAGCGACCACTTGTTTTGTAACATTGGCATAGGATGCAGCTTCAACCCATTTGGTGAAATAATCAATCGCCACCAAGATGAAACAATGACCATTAGAAGCTGTAGGCTCAATCTTTCCAATCATATCAATGCCCCACATGGCAAACGGCCAAGGCGACGACATGATACTCAACGGATTTGGAGGTACATGCACTTTATCTGCATAGATCTGGCATTTATGGCATTTGCGGGCATATTTGCAACAATCTGACTCCATAGTCAACCAATAATATCCCGACCTTAACAACTTTTTAGCCATTGCATGCCCTCCAGCATGGGTACCGAAAGAGCCTTCGTGCACTTCAATCATCAACAAGTCTGCTTCATGTCTATCCACACATCTAAGCAGGACCGTGTCAAAATTTCTTTTATACAGCACGCCATCTTTATTCAAGAAGAAACTACCAGCTAACCTTCTCAACGTCTTCCTGTCTTTGGACGATGCCCCGGACGGGTACTCTTGACTTTTCAAGAAACACTTAATGTCATGAAACCATGGCTTGTCATTAGACGTTGCATCGACCGCAAACACAAATGCTGGTCTGTCAAGGCGGGATACCTCAATCTTAGGTACATGGTTCCATCCTTGCACTTTGATCATGGAAGACAAAGTGGCCAAGGCATCAGCGAACCTATTCTCATCTCGAGGAATGTGGTACAGTTTCACTGTTGTGAAAAACGTCAGCAATCTCCTTGTATAATCTCTATACGGCACTAGATTTGCTTGGTGCGTGTACCAATTTCCCTTCACTTGATTGATTACCAAAGCTGAATCACCGAATATATCAAGGGTTTTAATCCGTAGATTAACCGCCTCCTCGATCCCCATTATACAAGCTTCGTACTCTGCTTCATTGTTGGTGCATCCGAAAGTTATTCGTGCAGTGAAAGGCATATGAACACCTTCCGGCGTGATAAGAACTGCTCCAACTCCGCACCCATTCATATTGATAGCCCCATCAAACATCAGACTCCATTTGGATTCAGGGTCTGGCCCCTCCTCCGGAAGTGGTTCCTCGCAGTCTTTAGCTTTGAGAAACATGATGTCCTCATCAGGGAAGTCAAATTTCATGGGTTGGTAATCATCAATCGGCTGTTGCGCAAGATAGTCGGACAAGATACTTCCTTTGATGGCCTTTTGTGAAGTGTACTGAATGTCATACTCTGTCAAGACCATTTGCCACCGTGCAACTCTGCCTGTCAATGCTGGTTTCTCGAAAATGTACTTGATAGGATCCATTATTGAAATCAACAAGGTTGTGTGCCTAACCATATATTGCCTCAATCGCTTAGCGGCCCATGCAAGCGCACAACATGTCTTTTCAAGCATTGAGTATCGGAACTCACAATCATTGAACTTTTTGCTCAGGTAGTAGATAGCATGCTCCTTCCTACCTGTCTCGTCATGTTGACCGAGAACACAACCCATGGAACCTTCAAGCACTGTCAGATACATTATCAGTGGTCTCCCTTCAACTGGAGGCATTAGAATCGGAGGTTCCTGCAAGTATTCTTTTATCTTATCGAATGCCAATTGGCAATCGTCATTCCACCTGACCGTTTGATCTTTCCTTAACAATTTAAATATTGGTTCACACGTGGCTGTTAGGTGAGATATGAACCTTGCAATGTAGTTCAATCTACCCAAGAAACCACGAACCTCTTTTTCTGTTCTCGGTTCAGGCATTTCTTGTATTGCTTTCACCTTGGCAGGATCAACCTCGATTCCTCTTTCGCTCATAATGAAACCCAGTAACTTTCCAGAACGTACCCCAAACGTGCACTTGTTTGGATTTAATCTCAGATGGAACTTTCTCAACCTTTCAAACAGCTTTTTCAGGTTAATCAGATGTTCCTCTTCTGTTCTCGACTTGGCAATCATATCATCTACATAACATTCGATCTCCTTATGAATCAAGTCATGAAACAATGTCACCATCGCCCGCTGGTATGTTGCCCCTGCGTTTTTCAACCCGAAAGGCATTACTTTATAACAATATGTACCCCACGGAGTAATGAACGTGGTCTTCTCCATATCTTCAGGTGCCATCTTGATCTGGTTGTACCCAGAGAACCCGTCCATAAAGGAGAACACTGAAAACTGAGCTGTATTATCGACCAGCACATCAATATGAGGTAGTGGAAAATCATCTTTCGGGCTAGCTTTATTAAGATCTCGATAATCCACACACATTCTCACTTTTCCATCTTTCTTCGGTACTGGCACGATGTTGGCTACCCACGGAGGATACTTTGTCACAGCAAGAAAACCAGCATCCCACTGCTTCTGGACTTCCTCCTTAATCTTTAAAGCCATGTCGGGGTGAGTCCGACGAAGTTTCTGCTTGACTGGCGGACATTCTTCTCTTAATGGCAGCCTGTGCACGACAATATCCGTATCCAACCCCGGCATGTCTTGATACGACCAGGCGAAGATGTCAACATACTCGCGCAACATTTCAGTCAAAGTTTACTTCACATCTGCTTGCAAGCTGGCACCAATCCTGATCTCTTTCTTGGCGTCCTTGGTACCAATATTGATGATTTCTACAGTCTCCTGATGAGGCTGGATGACCCTTTCCTCTTGTTTCAACAATCTGGCCAGTTCTTCAGAGAGTTCACAATCTTTCTCATCCCCTTCTTCGGCTTGATAAATCGGATTGTCAAAGTCATACATAGCCATATCAAAATCGTTATCAGTGGTATCCGGAGGATCAAGTCTGCATGAACGGGTTCATGCCTTATTTTAGAATTTATTTTTAAGCAAAACAAAAGAAAAGGAAACATTGCCATTTTATTTTTTGTGCAAAAATAAAAACTGAAAGACAGAGAACAAAATTTGATTGCAAAACGTCCTTTATTAATGATTAAACATTGCAAATGCAACCATGGTGGCCCTACAAATGAATCTATACGCCTTGGGCAGAGCGCAAGATTTTGACATGCATTATGGTTAGAAAAAAAAACAAAGAAAAATTACTCTGTTTGAAGAGTAACCCGGATGACTTCTTCAACGGACCAGTTTTGCACTTGTTGTCCCGGAGCATGAGGGCGTACCCAGTTGTCCAGGTCACAATCACTGTCAACACTATCCTCTGTGGCTGCACAAGACTGGTCCGTGTAGATAATTCCCCCACTATTGAAAGTAATGGGTCCCCTGCTCCCCGCATCTGAAGTTGTAGAGGGATGATAACCAATACCAAATTTGTCTTCCTTCATTGGGGTCTCTATCAACCTGCCCCAACCTTGGGCGTTGCCTGCCCTGACGACTTCGACAACTTGTTTGTAAGATGAAATAGAGGTACCAGCCCCAACTGGTACAGAAGAAGACTCAGGTGCATCGTCAATATTGACTGCTTCAAATGATTGGCACAGCATCTCATGAATTTCCCCATCCATTTCAATGTACTTGAACGTGGACAAGTGACTCACAAAGATGTCTTCTTCCCCACACACCGTCACAACCTGCCCTTCAAACTCATACTTTAGCTTTTGATGTAGAGTAGAAGTAACAGCCCCGGCTCCGTGAATCCAAGGGCGTCCCAATAGGCAGCTATATGCAGGTTGTATGTCCATTACATGGAACGTGGATTTGAATACCTGTGGTCCAATTTGTACGGGCAATTCCACCTCACCAAACACAGATCGTCTAGTTCCATCGAATGCTCTGACCACCAATTCACTAGGCCTTAAGATCAAACCATCAACTTCCAGCTTCATTAATGCCTTCTTGGGCAAGACATTGAGTGATGAACCAGTGTCTACCAGTACATGAGATAACACTGCGCCCTTACACTCCATCGTGATATGCAAAGCCTTATTGTGGTTCCTTCCTTCAACAGTCAAATCTCTACTTGTAAAGCCCAAGCCATGGCTAACATTAACATTGGAGATTACGCCCTCGAGCTGATTAACAGTAATTTCTTGTGGCACGTATGCACTCTTCAATACTTTCAACAACGCCTGCCGATGCGCATCAGAGCACATCAATAGTGACAAGATTGAAATCTTTGAAGGGGTCTGATTCAGTTGGTCCACAATCTTATAATCGCTTTTCTTGATTATCTTCATAAATTCTTCCATTTCCTTATCAAAAGTAATCTTTGTCTCTGCTTCAGGTGTAGGCGCATTTTCAACCACCTGTTTACCTTTAGCCTTTGCTGCTGCTTCTGCCTCTTTATCACTTCTCAAGGTTTGGGGAGCGAACAACCTTCCACTCCTTGTAAAGCCCCCTACACCCCCTACGTTATCAATATTTGGGCTGACTGACGACTCAACTTCCTGCTTTTTACCTTCGTAATATACATCTGCCCCATAGTGCCATGGGATAGCCTTCGTAGACGTGAACGGAATTGGTCCTGGCACCGTGATAGTGACAGGACTGGGCCTTTCTGGCGCAACACTCGCCACGGGACCTGCATTGACCGGCATTTGAATCTCAGCGGGAGTGTAATAGATGGTCACGGTTGATATCTCATCAGTGTCTTTCACGACTCTGTCGAACTGTAGACATCCTTCATCGATCAGATTCTGTAAACCCATCTTCAACTTATCACAGCCGTTCTCCTGATTCATACACTCAGAGCAATCTTGATTACAGCCCGGGAACACCTGTCCCTTCAATAAACGATCTTTTACAACCAACAAAGAAGTTTTCACTTGATGGATATCTGTCACCAGATTCAATCTCCTCCCATCTTCAATAGCGTACACATTTGCTGCACTATGATCAGGCATGGGATGCTGAGTAATATTAGGAGCGGGAGAGAAATTGATGGCTTTAGCATCAATCAAATCTTGTACTTTATGATGGAAAGCCCAACATTTTTCAATGGAGTTCCCCTGAGCACCTGAGTGGAACTCACAACGAGCATTAGCATCGAAGTTAGGTGGCAGGTTTCCAGCAACCGGAGCTTTCATAGTACGAAGTTCTACCAACTTTAACTCGAGTATCCGGGGCAACAGCGCGACATAAGTCATAGGGAGAGGATCCATCTTACGATCCCTCTGCCTAGATCTTTGCTGAAAAAAAGGTTGTTGCTGTTGTACTTGTTGTTGGGGTTGTTGTTTCTGAACAGACGGTGTGGGGATTGTTACAGCATCTACCTGATAATAAGTTTGAGAACGCCCTCTGCCTCGTCCTCTAAACACAGCATTCGTATCACCTTCTCTTCTTTTCTGGTTACTAGCAAACGGTTTCTTCGTCCCCGAAGAGCCAGCCCCACTCACATCCTGGATCTTTCCAAGCTTTAACAGACTTTCTATTCTTTCTCCCGCAATCACAATATCAGCAAATCCAGTTGACGGACAAGCAGCTAATCTATCAAGATAGGCCCCTTGCAAGGTGCCCATGAACATATCTGCCATTTCTCTGTCTGACAAGGGAGGTTGAACCTGGGCAGCCATTTCCCTCCACCTCTGTGCATATTCTTTGAAACTCTCCTTGGCATTTTGTGACAACCCCTGCAATTGAGTGCGGTTGGGCGCCATGTCAATATTATACTGGTATTGCTTCAGGAACGCTTCTGCCAGATCTTTCCAATTCTTCACAGCAGCTCTATTCAACTTCATATACCAGGTCAAGGACGCCCCAGCCAGACTGTCCTGAAAATAGTGCATCCATAGCTTCTCGTCATCCGTATGGGCTGAAATCTTCCCAAAGTAAGCTTGAAGATGCGTTTGGGGACACGCATTGCCGTGATACTTATCAAAAGTAGGAGGTTTGAATTTAGGGGGAATTCTGACTCCTGAGACCAGCCCCAAGCTGGTAACATCAATACCCATAGAGTTCTTGCATTCTATGGCCCTGATCTTTTCTGCTAACTCATCATACCTTCGATCACCTTGATTACCCACATCAGCATCTAGTAGAGTAAACTGGTCTTCCAGAGTATCTTCAAGAGTAACACCAGCATGCCTACCATTTCCATTACCCCGATTGTTACCACCAGGAGGAGGGTTGCCACCGGGAGGAGGGATGCCATGTCCCTGTGAATTGTCATGCTGATCACCTTCGGGCCCATTGTCTGGACGCTCGACCAGAAGCCTCAATCTCTCCTGATTTTTCGCCATGCCAGTCATGAGGGTCATGAACTGGTCCATACGCGCCCTCATTTCGGCCAAATCACTTTGCACTTGATCCATGATTCTTACTTGATTCCTTCGCGTCGAATATCGGTGAATATGATACCCAGCTATACTGCCTGAAACCAAATAAAGGTTAGAGACCCTGCAACGAGTACCTGAAAAGCAAGTAACAAAAATGCAAAATGATATGCAATGCCATGCAATGCCATGTTTGTCATTTCCGAGGTGCTTTTATACCCTGATTCCAATCCAACCACAGAAATCTAAAGAGGCGTGTCGTGGTCATGTGCTTGTGTGCAGCTATCTGATAAGGAATAATTCTGAATAAAACTGCTCATACTCATTCAACGAAGTATTCAAGTACATTTAAGAAAGGCTCAACAGCAAATGCAATACAAGGAAAAATGGATCCATCAACAAGCCTGATGGTAACCATTAACAACAAAATATAAGGAAAAGAACATCAGTCTGACAATTCCACATCCTTCAGCTTATCACTTGAGTATTTGATCTCCTAAAAAAGTATACGGGTACGCTGGTGATTCGGCTTTTCAATCATTTCTTTGATCAAGACATCCCTTTTCTCAAGAGCTTCAGTTAAAGAACCCATATGCAGCATAAGAGCTTCGTCATCATACACTCCTTTGTGTCTCTTTATGCCAGCTTGCGTCTTGAGTATCTCTCTTTCTATCATGGCTTCTTCAAGCTCTTTCTTGGTATTCTTCAACTGGCTTCTAACTTCTTCTAACTGTTCTTGACTTTTATCGAGACTTTCCCGATACTTTCTCCTCTGCTCATGTGCCTTTTTAAGCTCCTCGTCTTTAGTCTTCGACTGATCCTTTAACTCAGCATTTTCAATTCTGACTTCATCCCAAGCTTGACGAAGTTGAGCTAATGAATCCTTGCTTCGGGCTAAAGCCTGTTTTGTAATCTTGTGAGCCTGACTAGTGTCATCTGCTCCCAAGGTAAGTTTCCGAAAGTACCGAGCTCTGTCATCAAAATCTTCCTCTTTGTCAGCCAAGGTTTTTTCCGCTTTCAATGCCCTCCTTTCCAACTCCTTGTTGTCAGCTAGAGCTTTCTGAAGACATCTGCTCATTCCAGAATTCTCTATCTGCAGCTCTCTGACCATTTTCTTCCACTTCTCACATTCTTCAATAGCCACCATGGTGGGTTGTTCTGGCTGTACTGAACATAAAAGGGGTCCCCTTGAAAAGGGTAAAAGCAATTCCTTTACTTTCGTCTCAATCCACCTGTCATATTCAGGATAAGATCTACAATCTCCTTTTCCAAACACTGCTTTTCCAATTTTGTGCTTATCTTTCCAAGCATTCACTACTTCCACCACCTTCGCATCTTTAGTTCCTGTAAAAAATAAAGATTCTTCCACATCTTGCTCTGTAGGAGGATCCCTGGAAGCATACCCAAACTGTCGGATGGCCAAAACTGGATTATAATTGATCCCTCCTTTTCTGCCAATCAAAGGCACATTTGGAAAATTTCCGCATCTTGTGACAAGCTCTGTTCTCAATAACCGGTGGTCAAACCATACAATGTTATCAGCAGTTAAACTCATCAATCGTTTAGACCATTTCGCCACATCTTTGGTTTCCACAAAGGCACCTGTCTGAGGCAAATGTTTGAAAAACCAATGACTCAGCAGTGGAGTACAACAACTAACAGACCCTCCCCTCCTTTTCTCATTCTTGTAATGCACGGAATGATAAAAATCTCCTAACAAAGTAGGGACTGTATTTTTAAGGACGAAAACTCTCGTTGCTTGCATATCCACTAAGTCTTGCTGATTGGGAAAGAAAACTAGGCCATATATGCAGAGAGCCAGAATGGAATTGTAAACCGTCCAATTTTTAGCACTTGCATCCTCTTGGGCTTGTCCAGACAGAAATTCTAAATGAAATCCGCTAACTCCATTTTTACTGCTCACACCACTCTTTATCACTGCCTGATCCATTTGTAAAGCAGCATCAATTTCTTTTACGCTGGGAGAACTACCAAAGAAGAATGGTATTGCCGACGTGATCGGAATTCCCAAAATAAATGAGAATTCTTCCAGTGTTGGCATCAAAATGTAATCTGAAAAAAGAAAGCACCTCAACGAAGGCTCGTAGAACTGCAGCAGAGTGTGCAAAGCATCATGTTCATACTTGGTGATTGTACGGACCATCCCAACCAAATTCCCGTAGCTCTTCTGAAACCTATCAAGAATACCCGGACCAGCCATATCTATAACTTTGAGCAATGAATCCAAGACAGGATCTGGAAACTTGTAAGACACATTGTTCTTTCTCTCGGCAACGATCTCTGTTGAACCCATGGATTGGAATCAGAAATGTATTATGCACCTGAAAATGACAAACACAACTGTTATGATATGATAATGCAATGCAAAAGGGCATGTGATCAGGTAATCGAGTGTCGGTGTCTGTATTGAACTGTGTGCACAGTGTCTCTGTACTGAATCTGACAATATCTGAGATGAACACTCAAATCACCATCATAGGATACAATGTCTGAAACCATCATAGAATCACAAGTAAGGTATGTAGGAGGCTGGGTTTCCTGCAAACCTGTAAACATCCCGCCCATACTCACATGTGGTTCTTAGAAAATAAGGCTTGTCAGCTTCGGAGGTTTGAGAAGCCATAGCACATTCAGCCCATAGGATACAATGCTATGCCAATCAAAGAGGTCGTCCACTGACTCCCCTTAGAAAATAAAAGTCATCCTATGCAAGTTCCAAAGTGGGCCCTCGGGTGCGAATGGGTTTGCCACAGAATGTGGTCTGCCATTATCACCGCTAAAGAGGGATGTTTCCACTAAGGTCCTCATGATCGGTCACTAGAGTCGACAGCTCTCTAGATCTACATTCTGGAATACGCAAGATGCGCATGCCACGACGTGTCCCAAGATAGCCTCGTCTAGCTGTGAATTTCGTGAACACCCAACGCACTCCAAATAGCACGTAGGTTCCACTACTCTCCACTCTAATTCTATGTGTATCCTCAAGCCTGTGTAATGGGCTTATCTCTCAGAAATCCCATCCCGCCAAACAGACAAAGCAGTGCAACACAATATAATATATGATATGCAATGCTAAAATACAGTAAATGCAGTAAAATAAATAAACAGCAACATATAGCACAACAGTAAACACCCAATGAAAAAACAAACAAGCGCTAGGATTGACTCGCTTAGGATGGACCAGCAATAGGTCAACCATTTCCCCAGCAGAGTCGCAAGCTGTCGCTCCCGGGATTTTCATCCTAGTACAAACGCGAAAGTGGCACCAAACAGAGTCGCCAACAATGTGTATTTATCCCGAGAGAGGGAAAGGAAACACCGCATAAACCTGAGGGAAGGAAAAAACATGGTCTTTCGACCAAAAGATCTGGGTTCGGGAGTCGGTTACGCGAGAGGAAGGTATTAGCACCCCCCCACGTCCATCGTACCCGATGGGATCCACGCTTGCTTGTCTCAATCAAAGGGTGTAAGAAAAGAATACTGAGAAAGGAACTGAAAAGAGAATGGAAAAGGAAAGAGAGAGAAAGAGAAATAAATGTAGGGAAAATAAAAGAAGTGCTCGCATGGGCCCTACCCCACTGCCTACGTATCTCATCGGGAGCATGAGAATCAGAGCGACGTAGTTCCCCTCACTAGGGATGAATTGTTTGTGTTTTTTAGAGAACGGCTTACGTTCTAGCTCAGGTGTTGCAGGCTCGCTGGTCCGAGTGCGTTACCATCTTGCAAGAGAACGAGTAGAAGCGCGTTCGTGCGTTGAGAATGAATGAGATGAGAAAAGAATTCCCGAAGGAAAGACGTTATTGTTGGTTTTTGTCTTTTAATAGTCTCTTCATTTGTTTGCATATGATAGTGTATCTGAATCTTAGTCATTGGAGTGTGTACATTCTCACACTCCAAGATGGAATGAGGAAGAAAGTACACTAAGCATGAAGAAGACCCCCACACTTATTTTGCAATTATTAAGGTTCAAACACACTAGCATACTTGTGTTTATTAAGTGTTTTTGTTGATTATGAAATGAAGAAGTGTTTTTCTTTATTTGTATTTTCAACAAGTATTGCATTTAAGTCCCTCATACAAGATCAAATATGTAACACATTGACCCAAGATGGGCCATATGCTACACATTCTAAGATTATAAGAGAAGACCCCTTATAATCTTTTCTTTGTATGAAAGGCCTAAATGCCATAAATGCCTACCTTTATTAGATATTTTGAATTTTCTTTGAGATGAGAAGAAGAAAGACTCAAGAGAGGAGAAAGGTAAAAATCTATGCGAACTAAGACTCAATCCTAATTGATTAGTTAAGGGAGTGATCCTAAGGCTTGTGAGGTTTCAACCTAAAGGCTAAAGAAAGAAAGAATTAAACAATTCACTTCTAAAGTAGAAGATGAATTGTAATTCAAAAAGGGAAAGTAATGAGTTATTAAAAGAAAGCACATAAATGCTTAACAAAACATAAAATGGAATTGTAAAAGAGAAAGGATAGAAGTTGAATGTGGATTCCTTATCCACACTCAATTGAAACTTACCAAAGCCCCTACATGGTTAGTAAACATGTATAAGAAGTATAAGAAGTAAAAGAACATGTAATGCATCATAAAACTCAAAAGAATTAAATGAGAAACCAAATCCTAGAGCCACAACCAGAATGTACATCATATGGGAAACAAATGGTTACTATCAATCAAACTCAAGTGGATAGGCAACAAACATCATCAATGGCATTAGAACATGTTACCACAAGAAAAGGAAGAATGAAAGATGAAAGAGAAAAGAAGAAATATGCACAAATGGAACATGTAATCCATGGATCAGAATTGAAATGAAATGAAAAATGATTCACAAACATCTCATAAGTATTCATGAAGCACATCAAGGCATTTAAGAAGTGATAGAAGAAGTAGGATTGAAATGGAAGTTCCAAACAAAGGAAAGTGCAAACACTACATGTTAAAGGTGCACAAGGTTCAAATGATAATCAACAAGCAAAGATGACATATGATATGTATCTATGTCCTATAATGTCAAGAGTGTAGCTCACCAAATAGGCAAATGATCATGCAAGTATACACAAAAAAAACATGTAAACATGCACAAAAGATTACAATGATATGACATGTTATAATGCTTTAAATGAAATGCATCAAACAAAAATCCAATGGCCTCATGAAAATTATGAAAACATGGTATTGAAGTTCACTAATCAGAGATGAATCACATATCAAAGTAGCATGCAAGGAACCAAGGCAAAATGATGTCAAGCAATGCACTTAGGTCACATAGACATATCACACAAAGTAGCACAAAAGTGAACACCAAACATGCCATAAAACTGACCTAAAAAATCAAATAAAAATCACTTAACATACCTCAAGATGATAATGACTCAATGCAAAAAGAAGAGCATCAAAACAATTTTTTATGGTCAAGAACAAAATTAAACAATATCATGTACCATATTAAGAATACACACCAAAGAAATTCAAAGAAAATTATAGAGCAGGGGAAAAAATGTCATAAAATCAGAAAATAAAATCATGAAAAAATTTCTAAATGTTTTAATGATGCTCATGAATTTTTGTGGAATTTTATGATGAGGTTTGATATTTTTAAAAATTAAAAAGTAAACGTGTATAAAAAATAGAAAAATAAAATGAAATGCAAAAAGAAATGGGGAGGTGTGAACATAGCAATCATGCAGTTCAAATTAATTGGGCTTGAAAACATGGAGGTGTGGGTAGCAATCTGATTAGGTCCATTTGTGCGCAATCCATATCAATTATCATGCATCCTCAGTCAAACCAAAGTCAAGCAATTATCACCCTAGGATCAAGTCAAGTCAATACCAAAGTCAAAGTAATTGAATCCAACACACGCGCGTGAAGACACACACTACATACCATGCACTACACCACACACTGATTAAATGAAATCAGAAATAAAAACACGTGACATGCACGCCTATTTTAATGCGCTGTCACATTTTTCACCACACGATGGGAACACATCAACGGCTACGATTAAAACTGCAAACAAACCCTAGCATAAATATCACCGGCCGGAGATGACCTCCGGTCACCTTCTCCGGCCAACAACCACCACCTGCAAACTCACATGTTCACCAAAACACACAATACGCATACCAAAATGAAGCTGAGATAATGGAGATCAATGATACGCAATTATTTTTCACACAACAAGCATGCACACAAAGAACAGAGAGGATCAAACCAAGCCCTAACTTTTGGATCTAAGCCTCTACAAGGCCTATCAACTAGCCGGAGTAAGCAGAGCTTCTATCAAGCTTAAATTAACAAAACAAGCTAAAATTAATGAAAATCAACTGAAGCAAAGTTGAATGATGAAACCTGAAAATGTGGAGCAATTGGAGGTGTTGAGAAAAACCAGAGAGAAACTTGATATGCTGAGCTTCTAGATCTTCCAACTTAGCAAAATAAATGCTATGGATTCGTAAATAGATGAAGGATGTTGAAGCTTGCAATGATGCTGAACTTGCAGAAATGGAATTGTTCTTGTTGCTCTTGATTCAACCACACCAAGCAATGATCAATGGGAGCACAATGGAGTTGAAATCGTGGAGAAGAAGATGAGCAAAATCAGAGAGAGTGAGAGGAGAATTCTCAAGTGAATGTGAGAAAATCAGTGTTCTCTCAGAAATGTGAGTGAAATTTGGTTTTATAGTGTGAGTTAGAAATGAACCAGAGGTGGTTAAGCGAGTGAGTCAACTGAGTCCAAGTTGAGTTAACTGAGCTGCCTCTAACTAGCTGAGCCAAGTTAGTTAGGGCGAGTCAGCTGTGGGTGTACTATAGTGGTGGAGGTCCATGGTGTTATGGTGGAAGTGAAAATGATCTTGCAATGGCACGGCTGAATGTATCAGACACTTGTTCAGCAAGTTTATTCTTTCCACTTTCATGCAAGGCACGTGCTAATGTGCAAGGTGGAGGTGATATGTGCTTGGCTTAATGTGGAAATAAAGTGCAAGGGCTGTTTGATGGATGTCTAAACCAAACTGCAAATTCTGATGTGATTCATCAGTTGGAAATGGTACTGTTTACGCATGGATATCTCTCTCCTCAAGCCATGGACATGAATGATCTTGGTATCATTACAAAGTGTGTACATGGTACAACAGCTTTGATGTTGAAAGTAAATGAAAATGAGACTTGCAACAACTTGGAAATGTGCTTCAAACATGGGAACTCAAGACTGGCTTAAAAATGCTGCAGAACACGCGTATGTGTGGCATGACCTGGTTGTGACCTGGTCAAATTTCAGTTACATTGACCATACTTTGAGCCATCATAACTCCTTAATCCATTGATCAGATGAAAAATTGATAAACACCAACTTTGAAGATCTCACATAGAGGAATAAATTTGATGTTGAAATATTTTCCATTTGAGGCCTCTAACCATGAGTAATTGATCCATACATTTTTCCCACCAACTGTTTGTTGAAATGACTACGCGCGTGCCTTGAAAATCCTTGGTCATGACATGGTTTTGACCTACTTTCCTCCAACTTTGATCCATCATATCTCCCTCAATATTTATCCAATTGAGATGTTCTACACATGGATTTGAAGCTTAAAACAATACCTTTTGTTGTGGCCTGGTGGAATTTTCATTTGATGCTTCAATTTTAAATGGCCTTGGTTCAAACTCTGATGCAAAATGGCCAAAACTTACTATTTTTAGTAACCCTACTTCACCCAAAAATGGCAACTTTCCACATCTTGATTTTTTCATGATTCCTTTGGAGTTTCTTGACCAAATTTTGCACATTGGACACATATAACATGAATTTTATGAATTTGGCCTCAAAAAGTCAAGAGTTGACTTTTTCCTCTGATTATTTGACTTGGCCCCAATTTTCCTGATTTCTGATCTTTCTTCCAATTGAAACACTTCCAAAACCAATTGAGATGTAATTTTCCACATACATACCCTTAGGGACATATGGAATACCATGACATCAAGTTTTGTCCAAAAAATCAGAGATACCCTGATTTAATTGGAAACCCTAATTTCAGCCCCTTCTGGTTAGGACGAAAAAGTGCAGTCTTCAATTTCAAATTCCTCAGAGTATGTTGTGTATCCTCTTAAAGGATGATGATATATGCCATTTGAGGATGATTTTGGATCAATGAGCTATCTCTTTTGAGGGTTTTCCTTCATTTTTTGAACCTCTTGCATAGTGAAAGATGTAATGCTTCAATCTCCCATTGTATCTCTTATCCTTGAGGTTGTGGATGATCAATTGAGATAGTATGAGACATGAAAGGCTTCTTGGCTTGCCTTGAGGCAACTTGACTGACCTTTTTGTGCTTTGAATGATCTCTTGATTGTCCATCTCCCACCTGACCACATGCCCTGATGGTAAGAAGGATGCCATGCTTCATTTTTCTATGTTAAATGCAATGCAATGCTAATGAGATGGATATGATATGATAAATGATAATGCCATGCTATGATGCCAAAAGGGGAGAGCAAATTTTGGGGTATTACAGCCTTTGGTCGTCCTCATATTATCTTTGGTTTGAAAGTCCACCTTTGGCTTCGTCTTTCTTTTTCGTGTTCGCCTTCGGCCATCCTCGTATTATCTTGGGTTTGAAAGTCCACCTTCGGCTTGGTCTATCTTTTTGAGTTCTCCTTCGGTCATCCTCGTGTTACCCTTTGTTTGAAAGTCCAACTTTCTGATTAGTATTTCATTTTCGAGTTCTCCTTCGGCCGTCCTCGTATTATCTTGGGTTTGAAAGTCAACCTTCGGCTTGGTATTTCTTTTCGAGTTCGCCTTCGGCCGTCCTCGTGTTACCCTTTGTTTGAAAGTACACCTTCGGCTTGGTCTTTCTTTTTTGAGGTTACCTTCAGCCGTCCTCGTATTATCTTGGGTTTGAAAGTCCACCTTCGGCTTGATCATTCTTTTAGAGTTCGCCTTCAACCATCCTCGCGGTACCCTTTGTTTGAAAGTCTACCTTCGACTTAGTCTTTCTTTTTGAGTTCGCCTTCCGCCGTCCTCG
Source organism: Lathyrus tuberosus (assembly GCA_022829125.1). NCBI lineage: Eukaryota > Viridiplantae > Streptophyta > Magnoliopsida > Fabales > Fabaceae > Lathyrus > Lathyrus tuberosus. The sequence continues at coordinate 4,035,855 of JALAZF010000438.1, forward strand.
TATTATTTTGTTGTTGGAAAGTCCACCTTCGGCTTGGTCTTTCTTTTCAATTTCGCCTTCGGCCGTCCTCGTGTTACCCTTTGTTTGAAAGTCCACCTTCGGCTTGGTCATTCTTTTTCGTGTTCGCCTTCGGCTGTCCTCGTATTATCTTGGGTTTGAGACTCCACCTTTGGCTTGGTCTTTCTTTTCGAGTTCGCCTTCGGTCGTCCTCGTATTATTTTGTTATTTGAAAGATCACCTTCGGCTTGGTCTTTCTTTTTCGAGTTCGCCTTTGGTCGTCCTCATATTATCTTTGGTTTGAAAGTCCACCTTTGGCTTCGTCTTTCTTTTTCGTGTTCGCCTTCGGCCATCCTCGTATTATCTTGGGTTTGAAAGTCCACCTTCGGCTTGGTCTATCTTTTTGAGTTCTCCTTCGGTCATCCTCGTGTTACCCTTTGTTTGAAAGTCCAACTTTCTGATTGGTATTTCATTTTCGAGTTCTCCTTCGGCCGTCCTCGTATTATCTTGGGTTTGAAAGTCAACCTTCGGCTTGGTATTTCTTTTCGAGTTCGCCTTCGGCCGTCCTCGTGTTACCCTTTGTTTGAAAGTACACCTTCGGCTTGGTCTTTCTTTTTTGAGGTTACCTTCAGCCGTCCTCGTATTATCTTGGGTTTGAAAGTCCACTTTCGGCTTGGTCTTTCTTTTCGAGTTCGCCTTTGGCAATCCTCGTGTTACCCTTTGTTTGAAAGTCCACCTTTGGCTTGGTCTTTCTTTTTCTAGGTCGCCTTCGGCCATCCTCGTATTATCTTGGGTTTGAAAGTCCACCTTTGGCTTGGTCTTTCTTTTCGAGTTCGCCTTTGGCCATCCTAGTGTTACCCTTTGTTTGAAAGTCCACCTTCGGCTTGGTCTTTCTTTTTCTAGGTCGCCTTCGGCCATCCTCGTATTATCTTGGGTTTAAAACTCCACCTTCGGCTTGGTCTTTCTTTTCGAGTTTGCCTTTGACCGTCCTCATGTTACCCTTTGATTGAAAGTCCACCTTCGGCTTGGTCTTTCTTTTCAATTTCTCCTTCGGCCGTCCTCGTGTTACCCTTTGTTTGAAAGTCCACCTTCGGCTTGGTCATTCTTTTTCGTGTTCGCCTTCGGCTGTCCTCGTATTATCTTGGGTTTGAAACTCCACTTTGGCTTGGTCTTTCTTTTCGAGTTCGCCTTCGGCCGTCCTCGTATTATTTTGTTATTTGAAAGTCCACCTTCGGCTTGGTCTTTCTTTTTCGAGTTCGCCTTTGGTCGTCCTCGTATTATCTTGGGTTTGAAAGTCCACCTTTGGCTTGCACTTTCTTTTTCGTGTTCGCCTTCGGCCATCCTCGTATTATCTTGGGTTTGAATGTCCACCTTCGGCTTGGTCTTTCTTTTTGAGTTCTCCTTCGGTCATCCTCGTGTTACCCTTTGTTTGAAAGTTCAACTTTCTGATTGGTATTTCATTTTCGAGTTCTCCTTCGGCCGTCCTCGTATTATCTTTGGTTTGAAAGTCAACCTTCGGCTTGGTATTTCTTTTCGAGTTCGCCTTCGGCCGTCCTCGTGTTACCCTTTGTTTGAAAGTACACCTTCGGCTTGGTCTTTCTTTTTTGAGGTTACCTTCAGCCGTCCTCGTATTATCTTGGGTTTGAAAGTCCACCTTCGGCTTGGTCTTTCTTTTCGAGTTCAACTTTGGCAATCCTCGTGTTACCCTTTGTTTGAAGGTCCACCTTTGGCTTGGTCTTTCTTTTTCTAGGTCTCCTTCGGCCGTCCTCGTATTATCTTGGGTTTGAAAGTCCACCTTCGGCTTGGTCTTTCTTTTCGAGTTCGCCTTTGGCCATCCTAGTGTTACCCTTTGTTTGAAAGTCCACCTTCGGCTTGGTCTTTCTTTTTCTAGGTCGCCTTCGGCCGTCCTCGTACTATCTTGGGTTTAAAACTCCACCTTCGGCTTGGTCTTTCTTTTCGAGTTCGCCTTTGACCGTCCTCATGTTACCCTTTGATTGAAAGTCCACCTTCGGCTTGGTCTTTCTTTTTCGAGTTTGTCTTCGGCCGTCCTCGTATTATCTAGGGTTTGAAAGCCCACCTTCGGCTTGGTCTTTCTTTTCAAGTTCGCCTTCAGTGGTCCTCGCGTTACCCTTTATTTCAAAGCCTACCTTCGGCTTAGTCTTTCTTTTCGAGTTCGCCTTCGGCCGTCCTCGTATTATTTTGTTGTTTGAAAGTCCACCTTCGGCTTGGTCTTTCTTTTTAATTTCGCCATCGGCCGTCCTCGTGTTAGCCTTTGCTTGAAAGTCCATTTTCGGCTTGGTCTTTATTTTTCGTGTTCGCCTTCGGCCGTCCTCGTATTATCTTGGGTTTGAAAGTCCACCTTCGTCTTGGTCTTTCTTTTCGAGTTCGCCTTCGGCCGTCCTCGTGTTACCCTTTGCTTGAAACTCCACCTTTGGCTTGGTCTTTCTTTTCGAGTTCGCCTTTGGCCGTCCTCGTATTATTTTGTTATTTGAAAGTCCACCTTCGGCTTGGTCTTTCTTTTTCGAGTTCGCCTTTGGTCGTCCTCGTATTATCTTGGGTTTGAAAGTCCACCTTTGGCTTGGTCTTTCTTTTTCGAGTTCTCCTTCGGCCGTCCCCGTATTATCTTGGGTTTGAAAGTCCACCTTCAGCTTGATCTTTCTTTTCGAGTTTGCCTTCAACGGTCCTCGCGGTACCCTTTGTTTGAAAGTCTACCTTCGACTTAGTCTTTCTTTTCGAGTTCGCCTTCCGCCGTCCTCGTATTATTTTGTTGTTGGAAAGTCCACCTTCGGCTTGGTCTTTCTTTTCAATTTCGCCTTCGGCCGTCCTCGTGTTACCCTTTGTTTGAAAGTCCACCTTCGGCTTGGTCATTCTTTTTCGTGTTCGCCTTCGGCCGTCCTCTTATTATCTTGGGTTTGAAAGTCCACCTTCGGCTTGGTCTTTCTTTTCGAGTTCGCCTTCGGCCGTCCTCGTGTTACCCTTTGTTTGAAACTCCACCTTTGGCTTGGTCTTTCTTTTCGAGTTCGCCTTCGGCCGTCCTCGTATTATTTTGTTATTTGAAAGTCCACCTTCCGCTTGGTCTTTCTTTTTCGAGTTCGCCTTTGGTCGTCCTCGTATTATCTTGGGTTTGAAAGTCCACCTTTGGCTTGGTCTTTCTTTTCGAGTTCGCCTTCGGCCGTCCTCGTGTTACCCTTTGTTTGAAACTCCACCTTTGGCTTGGTCTTTCTTTTCGAGTTCGCCTTCGGTCGTCCTCGTATTATTTTGTTATTTGAAAGTCCACCTTCGGCTTGGTCTTTCTTTTTCGAGTTCCCCTTTGGTCGTCCTCGTATTATCTTGGGTTTGAAAGTCCACCTTTGGCTTGGTCTTTCTTTTTCGAGTTCGCCTTCGGCTATCCTCGTATTATCTTGGGTTTGAAAGTCCACCTTCGGCTTGGTCTTTCTTTTTGAGTTCTCCTTCGGTCATCCTCGTGTTACCCTTTGTTTGAAAGTCCAACTTTCTGATTGGTATTTCATTTTCGAGTTCTCCTTCGGCCGTCCTCGTATTATCTTGGGTTTGAAAGTCAACCTTCGGCTTGGTATTTATTTTCGAGTTCGCCTTCGGCCGTCCTCGTGTTACCCTTTGTTTGAAAGTCCACCTTTGGCTTGGTCTTTCTTTTTCTAGGTCGCCTTCGGCCGTCCTCATATTATCTTGGGTTTGAAAGTCCACCTTCGGCTTGGTATTTCTTTTCGAGATCGCCTTTGGCCATCCTCGTGTTACCCTTTGTTTGAAAGTCCACCTTCAGCTGGGTCTTTCTTTTTCTAGGTCGCCTTCGGCCGTCCTCGTATTATCTTGGGTTTAAAACTCCACCTTCGGCTTGGTCTTTCTTTTCGAGTTCGCCTTTGACCGTCCTCATGTTACCCTTTGATTGAAAGTCCACCTTCGGCTTGGTCTTTCTTTTTCGAGTTTGTCTTCGGCCGTCCTCAAATTATCTAGGGTTTGAAAGCCCACCTTCTGCTTGGTCTTTCTTTTCAAGTTCGCCTTCAGTCGTCCTCGCGTTACCCTTTATTTGAAAGCCTACCTTCGGCTTAGTCTTTCTTTTCGAGTTCGCCTTCGGCCGTCCTCGTATTATTTTGTTGTTTGAAAGTCCACCTTCGGCTTGGCCTTTCTTTTTAATTTCGCCTTCGGCCGTCCTCGTGTTACCCTTTGTTTGAAAGTCCACCTTCGGCTTGGTCTTTCTTTTTCGTGTTCGCCTTCGGCCGTCCTCGTATTATCTTGGGTTTGAAAGTCCACCTTCATCTTGGTCTTTCTTTTTGAGTTCGCCTTCGGCCGTCCTCGTGTTACCCTTTGTTTGAAACTCCACCTTTGGCTTGGTCTTTCTTTTCGAGTTCGCCTTCAGTCGTCCTCGTATTATTTTGTTATTTGAAAGTCCACCTTCGGCTTGGTCTTTCTTTTTCGAGTTCGCCTTTGGTCGTCCTCGTATTATCTTGGGTTTGAAAGTCCACCTTTGGCTTGGTCTTTCTTTTTCGAGTTCTCCTTCGGTCGTCCCCGTACTATCTTGGGTTTGAAAGTCCACCTTCGGCTTGATCTTTCTTTTCGAGTTCACCTTCAACCGTCCTCGCGGTACCCTTTGTTTGAAAGTCTACCTTCGACTTAGTCTTTCTTTTCGAGTTCGCCTTCCGCCGTCCTCGTATTATTTAGTTGTTGGAAAGTCCACCTTCGGCTTGGTCTTTCTTTTCAATTTCGCCTTCGGCCGTCCTCGTGTTACCCTTTGTTTGAAAGTCCACCTTCGGCTTGGTCATTCTTTTTTGTGTTCGCCTTCGGCCGTCCTCTTATTATCTTGGGTTTGAAAGCCCACCTTTGGCTTGGTCTTTCTTTTCAAGTTCGCCTTCAGTCGTCCTCACGTTACCCTTTATTTAAAGGCCTACCTTCGGCTTAGTCTTTCTTTTCGAGTTCGCCTTCGGCTGTCCTCGTATTATTTTGTTGTTTGAAAGTCCACCTTCGGCTTGGTCTTTCTTTTTAATTTCGCCTTCGGCCGTCCTCGTGTTACCCTTTGTTTGAAAGTCCACCTTCGGCTTGGTCTTTCTTTTTCGTGTTCGCCTTCGGCCATCCTCGTATTATCTTGGGTTTGAAAGTCCACCTTCGGCTTGGTCTTTCTTTTCGCGTTCGCCTTCGGCCGTCCTCGTGTTACCCTTTATTTGAAACTCCACCTTTGGCTTGGTCTTTCTTTTCGAGTTCGCCTTCGGCCGTCCTCATATTATTTTGTTATTTGAAAGTTCACCTTCGGCTTGGTCTTTCTTTTTCGAGTTCGCCTTTGGTCGTCCTCGTATTATCTTGGGTTTGAAAGTCCACCTTTGGCTTGGTCTTTCTCTTTCGAGTTCTCCTTCGGCCGTCCCCGTATTATCTTGGGTTTGAAAGTCCACCTTCGGCTTGATCTTTCTTTTCGAGTTCTCCTTCGGTCATCCTCGTGTTACCCTTTGTTTGAAAGTCCAACTTTCTGATTGGTATTTCATTTTCGAGTTCTCCTTCGGCCGTCCTCGTATTATCTTGGGTTTGAAAGTCAACCTTCGGCTTGGTATTTCTTTTCGAGTTCGCCTTCGGCCATCCTCGTGTTACCCTTTGTTTGAAAGTCCACCTTCGGCTTGGTCTTTCTTTTTATAGGTCGCCTTCGGCCGTCCTCGTATTATCTTGGGTTTAAAACTCCACCTTCGGCTTGGTATTTCTTTTCGAGTTCGCCTTTGACCATCCTCATGTTAAACTTTGATTGAAAGTCCACCTTCGGCTTGGTCTTTCTTTTTCGAGTTTGTCTTCGGCCGTCCTCGTATTATCTAGGGTTTGAAAGCCCACCTTCGGCTTGGTCTTTCTTTTCAAGTTCGCCTTCAGTGGTCCTCGCGTTACCCTTTATTTCAAAGCCTACCTTCGGCTTAGTCTTTCTTTTCGTGTTCGCCTTCGACCGTCTTCGTATTATTTTGTTGTTTGAAAGTCCACCTTCGGCTTGGTCTTTCTTTTTAATTTCTCCATCGGCCGTCCTCGTGTTAGCCTTTGCTTGAAAGTCCACCTTCGGCTTGGTCTTTCTTTTTCGTGTTCGCCTTCGGCCGTCCTCGTATTATCTTGGGTTTAAAAGTCCACCTTCGTCTTGGTCTTTCTTTTCGAGTTCGCCTTCGGCCATCCTCGTGTTACCCTTTGCTTGAAACTCCACCTTTGGGTTGGTCTTTCTTTTCGAGTTCGCCTTCGGCCGTCCTCGTATTATTTTGTTATTTGAAAGTCCACCTTCGGCTTGGTCTTTCTTTTTCGAGTTCGCCTTTGGTCGTCCTCGTATTATCTTGGGTTTGAAAGTCCACCTTTGGCTTGGTCTTTCTTTTTCGAGTTCTCCTTCGGCCGTCCCCGTATTATCTTGGGTTTGAAAGTCCACCTTCGGCTTGATCTTTCTTTTCGAGTTTGCCTTCAACGGTCCTCGCGGTACCCTTTGTTTGAAAGTCTACCTTCGACTTAGTCTTTCTTTTCGAGTTCGCCTTCCGCCGTCCTCGTATTATTTTGTTGTTGGAAAGTCCACCTTCGGCTTGGTCTTTCTTTTCAATTTCGCCTTTGGCCGTCCTCGTGTTACCCTTTTTTGAAAGTCCACCTTCGGCTTGGTCATTCTTTTTTGTGTTCGCCTTCGGCCGTCCTCTTATTATCTTGGGTTTGAAAGCCCACCTTCGGCTTGGTCTTTCTTTTCAAGTTCGCCTTCAGTCGTCCTCGCGTTACCCTTTATTTAAAAGCCTACCTTCGGCTTAGTCTTTCTTTTCGAGTTCGCCTTCGGCCGTCCTCGTATTATTTTGTTGTTTGAAAGTCCACCTTCGGCTTGGTCTTTCTTTTTAATTTTGCCTTCGGCCGTCCTCGTGTTACCCTTTATTTGAAAGTCCACCTTCGGCTTGGTCATTCTTTTTCGTGTTCGCCTTCGGCCGTCCTCTTATTATCTTGGGTTTGAAAGTCCACCTTCGGCTTGGTCTTTCTTTTTCTAGGTCGCCTTCGGCCGTCCTCGAATTATCTTGGGTTTAAAACTCCACCTTCGGCTTGGTCTTTCTTTTCGAGTTCGCCTTTGACCGTCCTCATGTTACCCTTTCATTGAAAATCCACCTTCGGCTTGGTCTTTCTTTTTCGAGTTTGTCTTCGGCCTTCCTCGTATTATCTAGGGTTTGAAAGCCCACCTTCGGCTTGGTCTTTCTTTTCAAGTTCGCCTTCAGTCGTCCTCGCGTTACCCTATATTTGAAAGGATATATTCGGCTTAGTCTTTCTTTTCGAGTTCGCCTTCGGGCGTCCTCGTATTATTTTGTTGTTTGAAAGTCTACCTTCGGCTTGGTCTTTCTTTTTAATTTTGCCTTCGGCCGTCCTCGTGTTACCCTTTGTTTGAAAGTCCACCTTCGGCTTGGTCATTCTTTTTCGTGTTCGCCTTCGGCCGTCCTCTTATTATCTTGGGTTTGAAAGTCCACCTTCGGCTTGGTCTTTCTTTTCGAGTTCGCCTTCGGCCGTCCTCGTGTTACCCTTTGTTTGAAACTCCACCTTTGGCTTGGTCTTTCTTTTCGAGTTCGCCTTCGGCCGTCCTCGTATTATTTTGTTATTTGAAAGTCCACCTTCGGCTTGGTCTTTCTTTTTCGAGTTCGCCTTTGGTCGTCCTCGTATTATCTTGGGTTTGAAAGTCCACCTTTGGCTTGGTCTTTCTTTTTCGAGTTCTCCTTCGGCCGTCCCCGTATTATCTTGGGTTTGAAAGTCCACCTTCGGCTTGATCTTTCTTTTCGAGTTTGCCTTCAACGGTCCTCGCGGTACCCTTTGTTTGAAAGTCTACCTTCGACTTAGTCTTTCTTTTCGAGTTCGCCTTCCGCCGTCCTCGTATTATTTTGTTGTTGGAAAGTCCACCTTCGGCTTGGTCTTTCTTTTCAATTTCGCCTTTGGCCGTCCTCGTGTTACCCTTTTTTGAAAGTCCACCTTCGGCTTGGTCATTCTTTTTTGTGTTCGCCTTCGGCCGTCCTCTTATTATCTTGGGTTTGAAAGCCCACCTTCGGCTTGGTCTTTCTTTTCAAGTTCGCCTTCAGTCGTCCTCGCGTTACCCTTTATTTAAAAGCCTACCTTCGGCTTAGTCTTTCTTTTCGAGTTCGCCTTCGGCCGTCCTCGTATTATTTTGTTGTTTGAAAGTCCACCTTCGGCTTGGTCTTTCTTTTTAATTTTGCCTTCGGCCGTCCTCGTGTTACCCTTTATTTGAAAGTCCACCTTCGGCTTGGTCATTCTTTTTCGTGTTCGCCTTCGGCCGTCCTCTTATTATCTTGGGTTTGAAAGTCCACCTTCGGCTTGGTCTTTCTTTTTCTAGGTCGCCTTCGGCCGTCCTCGAATTATCTTGGGTTTAAAACTCCACCTTCGGCTTGGTCTTTCTTTTCGAGTTCGCCTTTGACCGTCCTCATGTTACCCTTTCATTGAAAATCCACCTTCGGCTTGGTCTTTCTTTTTCGAGTTTGTCTTCGGCCTTCCTCGTATTATCTAGGGTTTGAAAGCCCACCTTCGGCTTGGTCTTTCTTTTCAAGTTCGCCTTCAGTCGTCCTCGCGTTACCCTATATTTGAAAGGATATATTCGGCTTAGTCTTTCTTTTCGAGTTCGCCTTCGGGCGTCCTCGTATTATTTTGTTGTTTGAAAGTCTACCTTCGGCTTGGTCTTTCTTTTTAATTTTGCCTTCGGCCGTCCTCGTGTTACCCTTTGTTTGAAAGTCCACCTTCGGCTTGGTCATTCTTTTTCGTGTTCGCCTTCGGCCGTCCTCTTATTATCTTGGGTTTGAAAGTCCACCTTCGGCTTGGTCTTTCTTTTCGAGTTCGCCTTCGGCCGTCCTCGTGTTACCCTTTGTTTGAAACTCCACCTTTGGCTTGGTCTTTCTTTTCGAGTTCGCCTTCGGCCGTCCTCGTATTATTTTGTTATTTGAAAGTCCACCTTCGGCTTGGTCTTTCTTTTTTGAGTTCGCCTTTGGTCGTCCTCGTATTATCTAGGGATTGAAAGTCCACCTTTGGCTTGGTCTTTCTCTTTCGAGTTCTCCTTCGGCCGTCCCCGTATTATCTTGGGTTTGAAAGTCCACCTTCGGCTTGATCTTTCTTTTCGAGTTCTCCTTCGGTCATCCTCGTGTTACCCTTTGTTTGAAAGTCCAACTTTCTGATTGGTATTTCATTTTCGAGTTCTCCTTCGGTCGTCCTCGTATTATCTTGGGTTTGAAAGTCAACCTTCGGCTTGGTATTTCTTTTCGAGTTCGCCTTCGGCCGTCCTCGTGTTACCCTTTGTTTGAAAGTACACCTTCGGCTTGGTCTTTCTTTTTTGAGGTTACCTTCAGCCGTCCTCGTATTATCTTGGGTTTGAAAGTCCACCTTCGGCTTGGTCTTTCTTTTCGAGTTCGCCTTTGGCAATCCTCGTGTTACCCTTTGTTTGAAAGTCCACCTTTGGGTTGGTCTTTCTTTTTCTAGGTCGCCTTCGGCCGTCCTCGTATTATCTTGGGTTTGAAAGTCCACCTTCAGCTTGGTCTTTCTTTTCGAGTTCGTCTTTGGCCATCCTCGTGTTACCCTTTGTTTCAAAGTCCACCTTCGGCTTGGTCTTTCTTTTTCTAGGTCGCCTTCGGCCGTCCTCGAATTATCTTGGGTTTAAAACTCCACCTTCGGCTTGGTCTTTCTTTTCGAGTTCGCCTTTGACCGTCCTCATGTTACCCTTTCATTGAAAATCCACCTTCGGCTTGGTCTTTCTTTTTCGAGTTTGTCTTCGGCCTTCCTCGTATTATCTAGGGTTTGAAAGCCCACCTTCGGCTTGGTCTTTCTTTTCAAGTTCGCCTTCAGTCGTCCTCGCGTTACCCTATATTTGAAAGCCTATATTCGGCTTAGTCTTTCTTTTCGAGTTCGCCTTCGGGCGTCCTCGTATTATTTTGTTGTTTGAAAGTCTACCTTCGGCTTGGTCTTTCTTTTTTATTTTGCCTTCGGCCGTCCTCGTGTTACCCTTTGTTTGAAAGTCCACCTTCGGCTTGGTCATTCTTTTTCGTGTTCACCTTCGGCCGTCCTCTTATTATCTTGGGTTTGAAAGTCCACCTTCGGCTTGGTCTTTCTTTTCGAGTTCGCCTTCGGCCGTCCTCGTGTTACCCTTTGTTTGAAACTCCACCTTTGGCTTGGTCTTTCTTTTCGAGTTCGCCTTCGGCCGTCCTCGTATTATTTTGTTATTTGAAAGTCCACCTTCGGCTTGGTCTTTCTTTTTCGAGTTCGCCTTTGGTCGTCCTCGTATTATCTTGGGTTTGAAAGTCCACCTTTGGCTTGGTCTTTCTCTTTCGAGTTCTCCTTCGGCCGTCCCCGTATTATCTTGGGTTTGAAAGTCCACCTTCGGCTTGATCTTTCTTTTAGAGTTCTCCTTCGGTCATCCTCGTGTTACCCTTTGTTTGAAAGTCCAACTTTCTGATTGGTATTTCATTTTCGAGTTCTCCTTCGGTCGTCCTCGTATTATCTTGGGTTTGAAAGTCAACCTTCGGCTTGGTATTTCTTTTCGAGTTCGCCTTCGGCCATCCTCGTGTTACCCTTTGTTTGAAAGTCCACCTTCGGCTTGGTCTTTCTTTTTATAGGTCGCCTTCGGCCGTCCTCGTATTATCTTGGGTTTAAAACTCCACCTTCGGCTTGGTATTTCTTTTCGAGTTCGCCTTTGACCATCCTCATGTTAAACTTTGATTGAAAGTCCACCTTCGGCTTGGTCTTTCTTTTTCGAGTTTGTCTTCGGCCGTCCTCGTATTATCTAGGGTTTGAAAGCCCACCTTCGGCTTGGTCTTTCTTTTCAAGTTCGCCTTCAGTGGTCCTCGCGTTACCCTTTATTTCAAAGCCTACCTTCGGCTTAGTCTTTCTTTTCGAGTTCGCCTTCGGCCGTCTTCGTATTATTTTGTTGTTTGAAAGTCCACCTTCGGCTTGGTCTTTCTTTTTAATTTCTCCATCGGCCGTCCTCGTGTTAGCCTTTGCTTGAAAGTCCACCTTCGGCTTGGTCTTTCTTTTTCGTGTTCGCCTTCGGCCGTCCTCGTATTATCTTGGGTTTAAAAGTCCACCTTCGTCTTGGTCTTTCTTTTCGAGTTCGCCTTCGGCCGTCCTCGTGTTACCCTTTGCTTGAAACTCCACCTTTGGGTTGGTCTTTCTTTTCGAGTTCGCCTTCGGCCGTCCTCGTATTATTTTGTTATTTGAAAGTCCACCTTCGGCTTGGTCTTTCTTTTTCGAGTTCGCCTTTGGTTGTCCTCGTATTATCTTGGGTTTGAAAGTCCACCTTTGGCTTGGTCTTTCTTTTTCGAGTTCTCCTTCGGCCGTCCCCGTATTATCTTGGGTTTGAAAGTCCACCTTCGGCTTGATCTTTCTTTTCGAGTTTGCCTTCAACGGTCCTCGCGGTACCCTTTGTTTGAAAGTCTACCTTCGACTTAGTCTTTCTTTTCGAGTTCGCCTTCCGCCGTCCTCGTATTATTTTGTTGTTGGAAAGTCCACCTTCGGCTTGGTCTTTCTTTTCAATTTCGCCTTTGGCCGTCCTCGTGTTACCCTTTTTTGAAAGTCCACCTTCGGCTTGGTCATTCTTTTTTGTGTTCGCCTTCGGCCGTCCTCTTATTATCTTGGGTTTGAAAGCCCACCTTCGGCTTGGTCTTTCTTTTCAAGTTCGCCTTCAGTCGTCCTCGCGTTACCCTTTATTTAAAAGCCTACCTTCGGCTTAGTCTTTCTTTTCGAGTTCGCCTTCGGCCGTCCTCGTATTATTTTGTTGTTTGAAAGTCCACCTTCGGCTTGGTCTTTCTTTTTAATTTTGCCTTCGGCCGTCCTCGTGTTACCCTTTATTTGAAAGTCCACCTTCGGCTTGGTCATTCTTTTTCGTGTTCGCCTTCGGCCGTCCTCTTATTATCTTGGGTTTGAAAGTCCACCTTCGGCTTGGTCTTTCTTTTCGAGTTCGCCTTCGGCCGTCCTCGTGTTACCCTTTGTTTGAAACTCCACCTTTGGCTTGGTCTTTCTTTTCGAGTTCGCCTTCGGCCGTCCTCGTATTATTTTGTTATTTGAAAGTCCACCTTCGGCTTGGTCTTTCTTTTTCGAGTTCGCCTTTGGTCGTCCTCGTATTATCTTGGGTTTTAAAGTCCACCTTTGGCTTGGTCTTTCTCTTTCGAGTTCTCCTTCGGCCGTCCCCGTATTATCTTGGGTTTGAAAGTCCACCTTCGGCTTGATCTTTCTTTTCGAGTTCTCCTTCGGTTATCCTCGTGTTACCCTTTGTTTGAAAGTCCAACTTTCTGATTGGTATTTCATTTTCGAGTTCTCCTTCGGCCGTCCTCGTATTATCTTGGGTTTGAAAGTCAACCTTCGGCTTGGTATTTCTTTTCGAGTTCGCCTTCGGCCATCCTCGTGTTACCCTTTGTTTGAAAGTCCACCTTCGGCTTGGTCTTTCTTTTTATAGGTCGCCTTCGGCCGTCCTCGTATTATCTTGGGTTTAAAACTCCACCTTCGGCTTGGTATTTCTTTTCGAGTTCGCCTTTGACCATCCTCATGTTAAACTTTGATTGAAAGTCCACCTTCGGCTTGGTCTTTCTTTTTCGAGTTTGTCTTCGGCCGTCCTCGTATTATCTAGGGTTTGAAAGCCCACCTTCGGCTTGGTCTTTCTTTTCAAGTTCGCCTTCAGTGGTCCTCGCGTTACCCTTTATTTCAAAGCCTACCTTCGGCTTAGTCTTTCTTTTCGAGTTCGCCTTCGGCCGTCTTCGTATTATTTTGTTGTTTGAAAGTCCACCTTCGGCTTGGTCTTTCTTTTTAATTTCTCCATCGGCCGTCCTCGTGTTAGCCTTTGCTTGAAAGTCCACCTTCGGCTTGGTCTTTCTTTTTCGTGTTCGCCTTCGGCCGTCCTCGTATTATCTTGGGTTTAAAAGTCCACCTTCGTCTTGGTCTTTCTTTTCGAGTTCGCCTTCGGCCGTCCTCGTGTTACCCTTTGCTTGAAACTCCACCTTTGGGTTGGTCTTTCTTTTCGAGTTCGCCTTCGGCCGTCCTCGTATTATTTTGTTATTTGAAAGTCCACCTTCGGCTTGGTCTTTCTTTTTCGAGTTCGCCTTTGGTCGTCCTCGTATTATCTTGGGTTTGAAAGTCCAGCTTTGGCTTGGTCTTTCTTTTTCGAGTTCTCCTTCGGCCGTCCCCGTATTATCTTGGGTTTGAAAGTCCACCTTCGGCTTGATCTTTCTTTTCGAGTTTGCCTTCAACGGTCCTCGCGGTACCCTTTGTTTGAAAGTCTACCTTCGACTTAGTCTTTCTTTTCGAGTTCGCCTTCCGCCGTCCTCGTATTATTTTGTTGTTGGAAAGTCCACCTTCGGCTTGGTCTTTCTTTTCAATTTCGCCTTTGGCCGTCCTCGTGTTACCCTTTTTTGAAAGTCCACCTTCGGCTTGGTCATTCTTTTTTGTGTTCGCCTTCGGCCGTCCTCTTATTATCTTGGGTTTGAAAGCCCACCTTTGGCTTGGTCTTTCTTTTCAAGTTCGCCTTCAGTCGTCCTCACGTTACCCTTTATTTAAAGGCCTACCTTCGGCTTAGTCTTTCTTTTCGAGTTCGCCTTCGGCTGTCCTCGTATTATTTTGTTGTTTGAAAGTCCACCTTCGGCTTGGTCTTTCTTTTTAATTTCGCCTTCGGCCGTCCTCGTGTTACCCTTTGTTTGAAAGTCCACCTTCGGCTTGGTCTTTCTTTTTCGTGTTCGCCTTCGGCCATCCTCGTATTATCTTGGGTTTGAAAGTCCACCTTCGGCTTGGTCTTTCTTTTCGCGTTCGCCTTCGGCCGTCCTCGTGTTACCCTTTATTTGAAACTCCACCTTTGGCTTGGTCTTTCTTTTCGAGTTCGCCTTCGGCCGTCCTCATATTATTTTGTTATTTGAAAGTTCACCTTCGGCTTGGTCTTTCTTTTTCGAGTTCGCCTTTGGTCGTCCTCGTATTATCTTGGGTTTGAAAGTCCACCTTTGGCTTGGTCTTTCTCTTTCGAGTTCTCCTTCGGCCGTCCCCGTATTATCTTGGGTTTGAAAGTCCACCTTCGGCTTGATCTTTCTTTTCGAGTTCTCCTTCGGTCATCCTCGTGTTACCCTTTGTTTGAAAGTCCAACTTTCTGATTGGTATTTCATTTTCGAGTTCTCCTTCGGCCGTCCTCGTATTATCTTGGGTTTGAAAGTCAACCTTCGGCTTGGTATTTCTTTTCGAGTTCGCCTTCGGCCATCCTCGTGTTACCCTTTGTTTGAAAGTCCACCTTCGGCTTGGTCTTTCTTTTTATAGGTCGCCTTCGGCCGTCCTCGTATTATCTTGGGTTTAAAACTCCACCTTCGGCTTGGTATTTCTTTTCGAGTTCGCCTTTGACCATCCTCATGTTAAACTTTGATTGAAAGTCCACCTTCGGCTTGGTCTTTCTTTTTCGAGTTTGTCTTCGGCCGTCCTCGTATTATCTAGGGTTTGAAAGCCCACCTTCGGCTTGGTCTTTCTTTTCAAGTTCGCCTTCAGTGGTCCTCGCGTTACCCTTTATTTCAAAGCCTACCTTCGGCTTAGTCTTTCTTTTCGTGTTCGCCTTCGACCGTCTTCGTATTATTTTGTTGTTTGAAAGTCCACCTTCGGCTTGGTCTTTCTTTTTAATTTCTCCATCGGCCGTCCTCGTGTTAGCCTTTGCTTGAAAGTCCACCTTCGGCTTGGTCTTTCTTTTTCGTGTTCGCCTTCGGCCGTCCTCGTATTATCTTGGGTTTAAAAGTCCACCTTCGTCTTGGTCTTTCTTTTCGAGTTCGCCTTCGGCCATCCTCGTGTTACCCTTTGCTTGAAACTCCACCTTTGGGTTGGTCTTTCTTTTCGAGTTCGCCTTCGGCCGTCCTCGTATTATTTTGTTATTTGAAAGTCCACCTTCGGCTTGGTCTTTCTTTTTCGAGTTCGCCTTTGGTCGTCCTCGTATTATCTTGGGTTTGAAAGTCCACCTTTGGCTTGGTCTTTCTTTTTCGAGTTCTCCTTCGGCCGTCCCCGTATTATCTTGGGTTTGAAAGTCCACCTTCGGCTTGATCTTTCTTTTCGAGTTTGCCTTCAACGGTCCTCGCGGTACCCTTTGTTTGAAAGTCTACCTTCGACTTAGTCTTTCTTTTCGAGTTCGCCTTCCGCCGTCCTCGTATTATTTTGTTGTTGGAAAGTCCACCTTCGGCTTGGTCTTTCTTTTCAATTTCGCCTTTGGCCGTCCTCGTGTTACCCTTTTTTGAAAGTCCACCTTCGGCTTGGTCATTCTTTTTTGTGTTCGCCTTCGGCCGTCCTCTTATTATCTTGGGTTTGAAAGCCCACCTTTGGCTTGGTCTTTCTTTTCAAGTTCGCCTTCAGTCGTCCTCACGTTACCCTTTATTTAAAGGCCTACCTTCGGCTTAGTCTTTCTTTTCGAGTTCGCCTTCGGCTGTCCTCGTATTATTTTGTTGTTTGAAAGTCCACCTTCGGCTTGGTCTTTCTTTTTAATTTCGCCTTCGGCCGTCCTCGTGTTACCCTTTGTTTGAAAGTCCACCTTCGGCTTGGTCTTTCTTTTTCGTGTTCGCCTTCGGCCATCCTCGTATTATCTTGGGTTTGAAAGTCCACCTTCGGCTTGGTCTTTCTTTTCGCGTTCGCCTTCGGCCGTCCTCGTGTTACCCTTTATTTGAAACTCCACCTTTGGCTTGGTCTTTCTTTTCGAGTTCGCCTTCGGCCGTCCTCATATTATTTTGTTATTTGAAAGTTCACCTTCGGCTTGGTCTTTCTTTTTCGAGTTCGCCTTTGGTCGTCCTCGTATTATCTTGGGTTTGAAAGTCCACCTTTGGCTTGGTCTTTCTCTTTCGAGTTCTCCTTCGGCCGTCCCCGTATTATCTTGGGTTTGAAAGTCCACCTTCGGCTTGATCTTTCTTTTCGAGTTCTCCTTCGGTCATCCTCGTGTTACCCTTTGTTTGAAAGTCCAACTTTCTGATTGGTATTTCATTTTCGAGTTCTCCTTCGGCCGTCCTCGTATTATCTTGGGTTTGAAAGTCAACCTTCGGCTTGGTATTTCTTTTCGAGTTCGCCTTCGGCCATCCTCGTGTTACCCTTTGTTTGAAAGTCCACCTTCGGCTTGGTCTTTCTTTTTATAGGTCGCCTTCGGCCGTCCTCGTATTATCTTGGGTTTAAAACTCCACCTTCGGCTTGGTATTTCTTTTCGAGTTCGCCTTTGACCATCCTCATGTTAAACTTTGATTGAAAGTCCACCTTCGGCTTGGTCTTTCTTTTTCGAGTTTGTCTTCGGCCGTCCTCGTATTATCTAGGGTTTGAAAGCCCACCTTCGGCTTGGTCTTTCTTTTCAAGTTCGCCTTCAGTGGTCCTCGCGTTACCCTTTATTTCAAAGCCTACCTTCGGCTTAGTCTTTCTTTTCGTGTTCGCCTTCGACCGTCTTCGTATTATTTTGTTGTTTGAAAGTCCACCTTCGGCTTGGTCTTTCTTTTTAATTTCTCCATCGGCCGTCCTCGTGTTAGCCTTTGCTTGAAAGTCCACCTTCGGCTTGGTCTTTCTTTTTCGTGTTCGCCTTCGGCCGTCCTCGTATTATCTTGGGTTTAAAAGTCCACCTTCGTCTTGGTCTTTCTTTTCGAGTTCGCCTTCGGCCATCCTCGTGTTACCCTTTGCTTGAAACTCCACCTTTGGGTTGGTCTTTCTTTTCGAGTTCGCCTTCGGCCGTCCTCGTATTATTTTGTTATTTGAAAGTCCACCTTCGGCTTGGTCTTTCTTTTTCGAGTTCGCCTTTGGTCGTCCTCGTATTATCTTGGGTTTGAAAGTCCACCTTTGGCTTGGTCTTTCTTTTTCGAGTTCTCCTTCGGCCGTCCCCGTATTATCTTGGGTTTGAAAGTCCACCTTCGGCTTGATCTTTCTTTTCGAGTTTGCCTTCAACGGTCCTCGCGGTACCCTTTGTTTGAAAGTCTACCTTCGACTTAGTCTTTCTTTTCGAGTTCGCCTTCCGCCGTCCTCGTATTATTTTGTTGTTGGAAAGTCCACCTTCGGCTTGGTCTTTCTTTTCAATTTCGCCTTTGGCCGTCCTCGTGTTACCCTTTTTTGAAAGTCCACCTTCGGCTTGGTCATTCTTTTTTGTGTTCGCCTTCGGCCGTCCTCTTATTATCTTGGGTTTGAAAGCCCACCTTCGGCTTGGTCTTTCTTTTCAAGTTCGCCTTCAGTCGTCCTCGCGTTACCCTTTATTTAAAAGCCTACCTTCGGCTTAGTCTTTCTTTTCGAGTTCGCCTTCGGCCGTCCTCGTATTATTTTGTTGTTTGAAAGTCCACCTTCGGCTTGGTCTTTCTTTTTAATTTTGCCTTCGGCCGTCCTCGTGTTACCCTTTATTTGAAAGTCCACCTTCGGCTTGGTCATTCTTTTTCGTGTTCGCCTTCGGCCGTCCTCTTATTATCTTGGGTTTGAAAGTCCACCTTCGGCTTGGTCTTTCTTTTCGAGTTCGCCTTCGGCCGTCCTCGTGTTACCCTTTGTTTGAAACTCCACCTTTGGCTTGGTCTTTCTTTTCGAGTTCGCCTTCGGCCGTCCTCGTATTATTTTGTTATTTGAAAGTCCACCTTCGGCTTGGTCTTTCTTTTTCGAGTTCGCCTTTGGTCGTCCTCGTATTATCTTGGGTTTGAAAGTCCACCTTTGGCTTGGTCTTTCTCTTTCGAGTTCTCCTTCGGCCGTCCCCGTATTATCTTGGGTTTGAAAGTCCACCTTCGGCTTGATCTTTCTTTTTGAGTTCTCCTTCGGTCATCCTCGTGTTACCCTTTGTTTGAAAGTCCAACTTTCTGATTGGTATTTCGTTTTCGAGTTCTCCTTCGGCTGTCCTCGTATTATCTTGGGTTTGAAAGTCAACCTTCGGCTTGGTATTTCTTTTCGAGTTCGCCTTCGGCCGTCCTCGTGTTACCCTTTGTTTGAAAGTACACCTTCGGCTTGGTCTTTCTTTTTTGAGGTTACCTTCAGCCGTCCTCGTATTATCTTGGGTTTGAAAGTCCACCTTCGGCTTGGTCTTTCTTTTCGAGTTCGCCTTTGGCAATCCTCGTGTTACCCTTTGTTTGAAAGTCCACCTTTGGCTTGGTCTTTCTTTTTCTAGGTCGCCTTCGGCCGTCCTCGTATTATCTTGGGTTTGAAAGTCCACCTTCGGCTAGGTCTTTCTTTTCGAGTTCGCCTTTGGCCATCCTCGTGTTACCCTTTGTTTGAAAGTCCACCTTCGGCTTGGTCTTTCTTTTTCTAGGTCGCCTTCGGCCGTCCTCGAATTATCTTGGGTTTAAAACTCCACCTTCGGCTTGGTCTTTCTTTTCGAGTTCGCCTTTGACCGTCCTCATGTTACCCTTTCATTGAAAATCCACCTTCGGCTTGGTCTTTCTTTTTCGAGTTTGTCTTCGGCCTTCCTCGTATTATCTAGGGTTTGAAAGCCCACCTTCGGCTTGGTCTTTCTTTTCAAGTTCGCCTTCAGTCGTCCTCGCGTTACCCTATATTTGAAAGGATATATTCGGCTTAGTCTTTCTTTTCGAGTTCGCCTTCGGGCGTCCTCGTATTATTTTGTTGTTTGAAAGTCTACCTTCGGCTTGGTCTTTCTTTTTAATTTTGCCTTCGGCCGTCCTCGTGTTACCCTTTGTTTGAAAGTCCACCTTCGGCTTGGTCATTCTTTTTCGTGTTCGCCTTCGGCCGTCCTCTTATTATCTTGGGTTTGAAAGTCCACCTTCGGCTTGGTCTTTCTTTTCGAGTTCGCCTTCGGCCGTCCTCGTGTTACCCTTTGTTTGAAACTCCACCTTTGGCTTGGTCTTTCTTTTCGAGTTCGCCTTCGGCCGTCCTCGTATTATTTTGTTATTTGAAAGTCCACCTTCGGCTTGGTCTTTCTTTTTTGAGTTCGCCTTTGGTCGTCCTCGTATTATCTTGGGTTTGAAAGTCCACCTTTGGCTTGGTCTTTCTCTTTCGAGTTCTCCTTCGGCTGTCCCCGTATTATCTTGGGTTTGAAAGTCCACCTTCGGCTTGATCTTTCTTTTCGAGTTCTCCTTCGGTCATCCTCGTGTTACCCTTTGTTTGAAAGTCCAACTTTCTGATTGGTATTTCATTTTCGAGTTCTCCTTCGGTCGTCCTCGTATTATCTTGGGTTTGAAAGTCAACCTTCGGCTTGGTATTTCTTTTCGAGTTCGCCTTCGGCCGTCCTCGTGTTACCCTTTGTTTGAAAGTACACCTTCGGCTTGGTCTTTCTTTTTTGAGGTTACCTTCAGCCGTCCTCGTATTATCTTGGGTTTGAAAGTCCACCTTCGGCTTGGTCTTTCTTTTCGAGTTCGCCTTTGGCAATCCTCGTGTTACCCTTTGTTTGAAAGTCCACCTTTGGCTTGGTCTTTCTTTTTCTAGGTCGCCTTCGGCCGTCCTCGTATTATCTTGGGTTTGAAAGTCCACCTTCAGCTTGGTCTTTCTTTTCGAGTTCGTCTTTGGCCATCCTCGTGTTACCCTTTGTTTCAAAGTCCACCTTCGGCTTGGTCTTTCTTTTTCTAGGTCGCCTTCGGCCGTCCTCGAATTATCTTGGGTTTAAAACTCCACCTTCGGCTTGGTCTTTCTTTTCGAGTTCGCCTTTGACCGTCCTCATGTTACCCTTTCATTGAAAATCCACCTTCGGCTTGGTCTTTCTTTTTCGAGTTTGTCTTCGGCCTTCCTCGTATTATCTAGGGTTTGAAAGCCCACCTTCGGCTTGGTCTTTCTTTTCAAGTTCGCCTTCAGTCGTCCTCGCGTTACCCTATATTTGAAAGCCTATATTCGGCTTAGTCTTTCTTTTCGAGTTCGCCTTCGGGCGTCCTCGTATTATTTTGTTGTTTGAAAGTCTACCTTCGGCTTGGTCTTTCTTTTTTATTTTGCCTTCGGCCGTCCTCGTGTTACCCTTTGTTTGAAAGTCCACCTTCGGCTTGGTCATTCTTTTTCGTGTTCACCTTCGGCCGTCCTCTTATTATCTTGGGTTTGAAAGTCCACCTTCGGCTTGGTCTTTCTTTTCGAGTTCGCCTTCGGCCGTCCTCGTGTTACCCTTTGTTTGAAACTCCACCTTTGGCTTGGTCTTTCTTTTCGAGTTCGCCTTCGGCCGTCCTCGTATTATTTTGTTATTTGAAAGTCCACCTTCGGCTTGGTCTTTCTTTTTCGAGTTCGCCTTTGGTCGTCCTCGTATTATCTTGGGTTTGAAAGTCCACCTTTGGCTTGGTCTTTCTCTTTCGAGTTCTCCTTCGGCCGTCCCCGTATTATCTTGGGTTTGAAAGTCCACCTTCGGCTTGATCTTTCTTTTAGAGTTCTCCTTCGGTCATCCTCGTGTTACCCTTTGTTTGAAAGTCCAACTTTCTGATTGGTATTTCATTTTCGAGTTCTCCTTCGGTCGTCCTCGTATTATCTTGGGTTTGAAAGTCAACCTTCGGCTTGGTATTTCTTTTCGAGTTCGCCTTCGGCCATCCTCGTGTTACCCTTTGTTTGAAAGTCCACCTTCGGCTTGGTCTTTCTTTTTATAGGTCGCCTTCGGCCGTCCTCGTATTATCTTGGGTTTAAAACTCCACCTTCGGCTTGGTATTTCTTTTCGAGTTCGCCTTTGACCATCCTCATGTTAAACTTTGATTGAAAGTCCACCTTCGGCTTGGTCTTTCTTTTTCGAGTTTGTCTTCGGCCGTCCTCGTATTATCTAGGGTTTGAAAGCCCACCTTCGGCTTGGTCTTTCTTTTCAAGTTCGCCTTCAGTGGTCCTCGCGTTACCCTTTATTTCAAAGCCTACCTTCGGCTTAGTCTTTCT
The DNA here is from genome assembly GCA_022829125.1 of Lathyrus tuberosus. Taxonomy (NCBI): domain Eukaryota; kingdom Viridiplantae; phylum Streptophyta; class Magnoliopsida; order Fabales; family Fabaceae; genus Lathyrus; species Lathyrus tuberosus. Next base: position 4,056,582 of record JALAZF010000438.1, read on the forward strand.
TTTCGAGTTCGCCTTCGGCCGTCTTCGTATTATTTTGTTGTTTGAAAGTCCACCTTCGGCTTGGTCTTTCTTTTTAATTTCTCCATCGGCCGTCCTCGTGTTAGCCTTTGCTTGAAAGTCCACCTTCGGCTTGGTCTTTCTTTTTCGTGTTCGCCTTCGGCCGTCCTCGTATTATCTTGGGTTTAAAAGTCCACCTTCGTCTTGGTCTTTCTTTTCGAGTTCGCCTTCGGCCGTCCTCGTGTTACCCTTTGCTTGAAACTCCACCTTTGGGTTGGTCTTTCTTTTCGAGTTCGCCTTCGGCCGTCCTCGTATTATTTTGTTATTTGAAAGTCCACCTTCGGCTTGGTCTTTCTTTTTCGAGTTCGCCTTTGGTCGTCCTCGTATTATCTTGGGTTTGAAAGTCCACCTTTGGCTTGGTCTTTCTTTTTCGAGTTCTCCTTCGGCCGTCCCCGTATTATCTTGGGTTTGAAAGTCCACCTTCGGCTTGATCTTTCTTTTCGAGTTTGCCTTCAACGGTCCTCGCGGTACCCTTTGTTTGAAAGTCTACCTTCGACTTAGTCTTTCTTTTCGAGTTCGCCTTCCGCCGTCCTCGTATTATTTTGTTGTTGGAAAGTCCACCTTCGGCTTGGTCTTTCTTTTCAATTTCGCCTTTGGCCGTCCTCGTGTTACCCTTTTTTGAAAGTCCACCTTCGGCTTGGTCATTCTTTTTTGTGTTCGCCTTCGGCCGTCCTCTTATTATCTTGGGTTTGAAAGCCCACCTTCGGCTTGGTCTTTCTTTTCAAGTTCGCCTTCAGTCGTCCTCGCGTTACCCTTTATTTAAAAGCCTACCTTCGGCTTAGTCTTTCTTTTCGAGTTCGCCTTCGGCCGTCCTCGTATTATTTTGTTGTTTGAAAGTCCACCTTCGGCTTGGTCTTTCTTTTTAATTTTGCCTTCGGCCGTCCTCGTGTTACCCTTTATTTGAAAGTCCACCTTCGGCTTGGTCATTCTTTTTCGTGTTCGCCTTCGGCCGTCCTCTTATTATCTTGGGTTTGAAAGTCCACCTTCGGCTTGGTCTTTCTTTTCGAGTTCGCCTTCGGCCGTCCTCGTGTTACCCTTTGTTTGAAACTCCACCTTTGGCTTGGTCTTTCTTTTCGAGTTCGCCTTCGGCCGTCCTCGTATTATTTTGTTATTTGAAAGTCCACCTTCGGCTTGGTCTTTCTTTTTCGAGTTCGCCTTTGGTCGTCCTCGTATTATCTTGGGTTTGAAAGTCCACCTTTGGCTTGGTCTTTCTCTTTCGAGTTCTCCTTCGGCCGTCCCCGTATTATCTTGGGTTTGAAAGTCCACCTTCGGCTTGATCTTTCTTTTCGAGTTCTCCTTCGGTCATCCTCGTGTTACCCTTTGTTTGAAAGTCCAACTTTCTGATTGGTATTTCATTTTCGAGTTCTCCTTCGGTCGTCCTCGTATTATCTTGGGTTTGAAAGTACACCTTCGGCTTGGTCTTTCTTTTCGAGTTCGCCTTCGGCCGTCCTCGTGTTACCCTTTGTTTGAAAGTCCACCTTCGGCTTGGTCTTTCTTTTTATAGGTCGCCTTCGGCCGTCCTCGTATTATCTTGGGTTTAAAACTCCACCTTCGGCTTGGTATTTCTTTTCGAGTTCGCCTTTGACCATCCTCATGTTAAACTTTGATTGAAAGTCCACCTTCGGCTTGGTCTTTCTTTTTCGAGTTTGTCTTCGGCCGTCCTCGTATTATCTAGGGTTTGAAAGCCCACCTTCGGCTTGGTCTTTCTTTTCAAGTTCGCCTTCAGTGGTCCTCGCGTTACCCTTTATTTCAAAGCCTACCTTCGGCTTAGTCTTTCTTTTCGAGTTCGCCTTCGGCCGTCTTCGTATTATTTTGTTGTTTGAAAGTCCACCTTCGGCTTGGTCTTTCTTTTTAATTTCTCCATCGGCCGTCCTCGTGTTAGCCTTTGCTTGAAAGTCCACCTTCGGCTTGGTCTTTCTTTTTCGTGTTCGCCTTCGGCCGTCCTCGTATTATCTTGGGTTTAAAAGTCCACCTTCGTCTTGGTCTTTCTTTTCGAGTTCGCCTTCGGCCGTCCTCGTGTTACCCTTTGCTTGAAACTCCACCTTTGGGTTGGTCTTTCTTTTCGAGTTCGCCTTCGGCCGTCCTCGTATTATTTTGTTATTTGAAAGTCCACCTTCGGCTTGGTCTTTCTTTTTCGAGTTCGCCTTTGGTCGTCCTCGTATTATCTTGGGTTTGAAAGTCCACCTTTGGCTTGGTCTTTCTTTTTCGAGTTCTCCTTCGGCCGTCCCCGTATTATCTTGGGTTTGAAAGTCCACCTTCGGCTTGATCTTTCTTTTCGAGTTTGCCTTCAACGGTCCTCGCGGTACCCTTTGTTTGAAAGTCTACCTTCGACTTAGTCTTTCTTTTCGAGTTCGCCTTCCGCCGTCCTCGTATTATTTTGTTGTTGGAAAGTCCACCTTCGGCTTGGTCTTTCTTTTCAATTTCGCCTTTGGCCGTCCTCGTGTTACCCTTTTTTGAAAGTCCACCTTCGGCTTGGTCATTCTTTTTTGTGTTCGCCTTCGGCCGTCCTCTTATTATCTTGGGTTTGAAAGCCCACCTTCGGCTTGGTCTTTCTTTTCAAGTTCGCCTTCAGTCGTCCTCGCGTTACCCTTTATTTAAAAGCCTACCTTCGGCTTAGTCTTTCTTTTCGAGTTCGCCTTCGGCCGTCCTCGTATTATTTTGTTGTTTGAAAGTCCACCTTCGGCTTGGTCTTTCTTTTTAATTTTGCCTTCGGCCGTCCTCGTGTTACCCTTTATTTGAAAGTCCACCTTCGGCTTGGTCATTCTTTTTCGTGTTCGCCTTCGGCCGTCCTCTTATTATCTTGGGTTTGAAAGTCCACCTTCGGCTTGGTCTTTCTTTTCGAGTTCGCCTTCGGCCGTCCTCGTGTTACCCTTTGTTTGAAACTCCACCTTTGGCTTGGTCTTTCTTTTCGAGTTCGCCTTCGGCCGTCCTCGTATTATTTTGTTATTTGAAAGTCCACCTTCGGCTTGGTCTTTCTTTTTCGAGTTCGCCTTTGGTCGTCCTTGTATTATCTTGGGTTTGAAAGTCCACCTTTGGCTTGGTCTTTCTCTTTCGAGTTCTCCTTCGGCTGTCCCCGTATTATCTTGGGTTTGAAAGTCCACCTTCGGCTTGATCTTTCTTTTCGAGTTCTCCTTCGGTCATCCTCGTGTTACCCTTTGTTTGAAAGTCCAACTTTCTGATTGGTATTTCATTTTCGAGTTCTCCTTCGGCTGTCCTCGTATTATCTTGGGTTTGAAAGTCAACCTTCGGCTTGGTATTTCTTTTCGAGTTCGCCTTCGGCCGTCCTCGTGTTACCCTTTGTTTGAAAGTACACCTTCGGCTTGGTCTTTCTTTTTTGAGGTTACCTTCAGCCGTCCTCGTATTATCTTGGGTTTGAAAGTCCACCTTCGGCTTGGTCTTTCTTTTCGAGTTCGCCTTTGGCAATCCTCGTGTTACCCTTTGTTTGAAAGTCCACCTTTGGCTTGGTCTTTCTTTTTCTAGGTCGCCTTCGGCCGTCCTCGTATTATCTTGGGTTTGAAAGTCCACCTTCGGCTAGGTCTTTCTTTTCGAGTTCGCCTTTGGCCATCCTCGTGTTACCCTTTGTTTGAAAGTCCACCTTCGGCTTGGTCTTTCTTTTTCAAGGTCGCCTTCGGCCGTCCTCGAATTATCTTGGGTTTAAAACTCCACCTTCGGCTTGGTCTTTCTTTTCGAGTTCGCCTTTGACCGTCCTCATGTTACCCTTTCATTGAAAATCCACCTTCGGCTTGGTCTTTCTTTTTCGAGTTTGTCTTCGGCCTTCCTCGTATTATCTAGGGTTTGAAAGCCCACCTTCGGCTTGGTCTTTCTTTTCAAGTTCGCCTTCAGTCGTCCTCGCGTTACCCTATATTTGAAAGCCTATATTCGGCTTAGTCTTTCTTTTCGAGTTCGCCTTCGGGCGTCCTCGTATTATTTTGTTGTTTGAAAGTCCACCTTCGGCTTGGTCTTTCTTTTTAATTTCTCCATCGGCCGTCCTCGTGTTAGCCTTTGCTTGAAAGTCCACCTTCGGCTTGGTCTTTCTTTTTCGTGTTCGCCTTCGGCCGTCCTCGTATTATCTTGGGTTTAAAAGTCCACCTTCGTCTTGGTCTTTCTTTTCGAGTTCGCCTTCGGCCGTCCTCGTGTTACCCTTTGCTTGAAACTCCACCTTTGGGTTGGTCTTTCTTTTCGAGTTCGCCTTCGGCCGTCCTCGTATTATTTTGTTATTTGAAAGTCCACCTTCGGCTTGGTCTTTCTTTTTCGAGTTCGCCTTTGGTCGTCCTCGTATTATCTTGGGTTTGAAAGTCCACCTTTGGCTTGGTATTTCTTTTTCGAGTTCTCCTTCGGCCGTCCCCGTATTATCTTGGGTTTGAAAGTCCACCTTCGGCTTGATCTTTCTTTTCGAGTTTGCCTTCAACGGTCCTCGCGGTACCCTTTGTTTGAAAGTCTACTTTCGACTTAGTCTTTCTTTTCGAGTTCGCCTTCCGCCGTCCTCGTATTATTTTGTTGTTGGAAAGTCCACCTTCGGCTTGGTCTTTCTTTTCAATTTCGCCTTTGGCCGTCCTCGTGTTACCCTTTTTTGAAAGTCCACCTTCGGCTTGGTCATTCTTTTTTGTGTTCGCCTTCGGCCGTCCTCTTATTATCTTGGGTTTGAAAGCCCACCTTCGGCTTGGTCTTTCTTTTCAAGTTCGCCTTCAGTCGTCCTCGCGTTACCCTTTATTTAAAAGCCTACCTTCGGCTTAGTCTTTCTTTTCGAGTTCGCCTTCGGCCGTCCTCGTATTATTTTGTTGTTTGAAAGTCCACCTTCGGCTTGGTCTTTCTTTTTAATTTTGCCTTCGGCCGTCCTCGTGTTACCCTTTATTTGAAAGTCCACCTTCGGCTTGGTCATTCTTTTTCGTGTTCGCCTTCGGCCGTCCTCTTATTATCTTGGGTTTGAAAGTCCACCTTCAGCTTGGTCTTTCTTTTCGAGTTCGCCTTCGGCCGTCCTCGTGTTACCCTTTGTTTGAAACTCCACCTTTGGCTTGGTCTTTCTTTTCGAGTTCGCCTTCGGCCGTCCTCGTATTATTTTGTTATTTGAAAGTCCACCTTCGGCTTGGTCTTTCTTTTTCGAGTTCGCCTTTGGTCGTCCTCGTATTATCTTGGGTTTGAAAGTCCACCTTTGGCTTGGTCTTTCTCTTTCGAGTTCTCCTTCGGCCGTCCCCGTATTATCTTGGGTTTGAAAGTCCACCTTCGGCTTGATCTTTCTTTTCGAGTTCTCCTTCGGTCATCCTCGTGTTACCCTTTGTTTGAAAGTCCAACTTTCTGATTGGTATTTCATTTTCGAGTTCTCCTTCGGCTGTCCTCGTATTATCTTGGGTTTGAAAGTCAACCTTCGGCTTGGTATTTCTTTTCGAGTTCGCCTTCGGCCGTCCTCGTGTTACCCTTTGTTTGAAAGTACACCTTCGGCTTGGTCTTTCTTTTTTGAGGTTACCTTCAGCCGTCCTCGTATTATCTTGGGTTTGAAAGTCCACCTTCGGCTTGGTCTTTCTTTTCGAGTTCGCCTTTGGCAATCCTCGTGTTACCCTTTGTTTGAAAGTCCACCTTTGGCTTGGTCTTTCTTTTTCTAGGTCGCCTTCGGCCGTCCTCGTATTATCTTGGGTTTGAAAGTCCACCTTCGGCTAGGTCTTTCGTTTCGAGTTCGCCTTTGGCCATCCTCGTGTTACCCTTTGTTTGAAAGTCCACCTTCGGCTTGGTCTTTCTTTTTCTAGGTCGCCTTCGGCCGTCCTCGAATTATCTTGGGTTTAAAACTCCACCTTCGGCTTGGTCTTTCTTTTCGAGTTCGCCTTTGACCGTCCTCATGTTACCCTTTCATTGAAAATCCACCTTCGGCTTGGTCTTTCTTTTTCGAGTTTGTCTTCGGCCTTCCTCGTATTATCTAGGGTTTGAAAGCCCACCTTCGGCTTGGTCTTTCTTTTCAAGTTCGCCTTCAGTCGTCCTCGCGTTACCCTATATTTGAAAGCCTATATTCGGCTTAGTCTTTCTTTTCGAGTTCGCCTTCGGGCGTCCTCGTATTATTTTGTTGTTTGAAAGTCTACCTTTGGCTTGGTCTTTCTTTTTAATTTTGCCTTCGGCCGTCCTCGTGTTACCCTTTGTTTGAAAGTCCACCTTCGGCTTGGTCATTCTTTTTCGTGTTCGCCTTCGGCCGTCCTCTTATTATCTTGGGTTTGAAAGTCCACCTTCGGCTTGGTCTTTCTTTTCGAGTTCGCCTTCGGTCGTCCTCGTGTTACCCTTTGTTTGAAACTCCACCTTTGGCTTGGTCTTTCTTTTCGAGTTCGCCTTCGGCCGTCCTCGTATTATTTTGTTATTTGAAAGTCCACCTTCGGCTTGGTCTTTCTTTTTCGAGTTCGCCTTTGGTCGTCCTCGTATTATCTTGGGTTTGAAAGTCCACCTTTGGCTTGGTCTTTCTCTTTCGAGTTCTCCTTCGGCCGTCCCCGTATTATCTTGGGTTTGAAAGTCCACCTTCGGCTTGATCTTTCTTTTCGAGTTCTCCTTCGGTCATCCTCGTGTTACCCTTTGTTTGAAAGTCCAACTTTCTGATTGGTATTTCATTTTCGAGTTCTCCTTCGGCCGTCCTCGTATTATCTTGGGTTTGAAAGTCAACCTTCGGCTTGGTATTTCTTTTCGAGTTCACCTTCGGCCGTCCTCGTGTTACCCTTTGTTTGAAAGTACACCTTCGGCTTGGTCTTTCTTTTTTGAGGTTACCTTCAGCCGTCCTCGTATTATCTTGGGTTTGAAAGTCCACCTTCGGCTTGGTCTTTCTTTTCGAGTTCGCCTTTGGCAATCCTCGTGTTACCCTTTGTTTGAAAGTCCACCTTTGGCTTGGTCTTTCTTTTTCTAGGTCGCCTTCGGCCGTCCTCGTATTATCTTGGGTTTGAAAGTCCACCTTCGGATTGGTCTTTCTTTTCGAGTTCGTCTTTGGCCATCCTCGTGTTACCCTTTGTTTCAAAGTCCACCTTCGGCTTGGTCTTTCTTTTTCTAGGTCGCCTTCGGCCGTCCTCGTATTATCTTGGGTTAAAAACTCCACCTTCGGCTTGGTCTTTCTTTTCGAGTTCGCCTTTGACCGTCCTCATGTTACCCTTTCATTGAAAATCCACCTTCGGCTTGGTCTTTCTTTTTCGAGTTTGTCTTCGGCCTTCCTCGTATTATCTAGGGTTTGAAAGCCCACCTTCGGCTTGGTCTTTCTTTTCAAGTTCGCCTTCAGTCGTCCTCGCGTTACCCTATATTTGAAAGCCTATATTCGGCTTAGTCTTTCTTTTCGAGTTCGCCTTCGGGCGTCCTCGTATTATTTTGTTGTTTGAAAGTCTACCTTCGGCTTGGTCTTTCTTTTTAATTTTGCCTTCGGCCATCCTCGTGTTACCCTTTGTTTGAAAGTCCACCTTCGGCTTGGTCATTCTTTTTCGTGTTCGCCTTCGGCCGTCCTCTTATTATCTTGGGTTTGAAAGTCCACCTTCGGCTTGGTCTTTCTTTTCGAGTTCGCCTTCGGCCGTCCTCGTGTTACCCTTTGTTTGAAACTCCACCTTTGGCTTGGTCTTTCTTTTCGAGTTCGCCTTCGGCCGTCCTCGTATTATTTTGTTATTTGAAAGTCCACCTTCGGCTTGGTCTTTCTTTTTCGAGTTCGCCTTTGGTCGTCCTCGTATTATCTTGGGTTTGAAAGTCCACCTTTGGCTTGGTCTTTCTCTTTCGAGTTCTCCTTCGGCCGTCCCCGTATTATCTTGGGTTTGAAAGTCCACCTTCGGCTTGATCTTTCTTTTCGAGTTCTCCTTCGGTCATCCTCGTGTTACCCTTTGTTTGAAAGTCCAACTTTCTGATTGGTATTTCATTTTCGAGTTCTCCTTCGGCCGTCCTCGTATTATCTTGGGTTTGAAAGTCAACCTTCGGCTTGGTATTTCTTTTCGAGTTCGCCTTCGGCCGTCCTCGTGTTACCCTTTGTTTGAAAGTACACCTTCGGCTTGGTCTTTCTTTTTTGAGGTTACCTTCAGCCGTCCTCGTATTATCTTGGGTTTGAAAGTCCACCTTCGGCTTGGTCTTTCTTTTCGAGTTCGCCTTTGGCAATCCTCGTGTTACCCTTTGTTTGAAAGTCCACCTTTGGCTTGGTCTTTCTTTTTCTAGGTCGCCTTCGGCCGTCCTCGTATTATCTTGGGTTTGAAAGTCCACCTTCGGCTTGGTCTTTCTTTTCGAGTTCGTCTTTGGCCATCCTCGTGTTACCCTTTGTTTCAAAGTCCACCTTCGGCTTGGTCTTTCTTTTTCTAGGTCGCCTTCGGCCGTCCTCGTATTATCTTGGGTTTAAAACTCCACCTTCGGCTTGGTCTTTCTTTTCGAGTTCGCCTTTGACCGTCCTCATGTTACCCTTTCATTGAAAATCCACCTTCGGCTTGGTCTTTCTTTTTCGAGTTTGTCTTCGGCCTTCCTCGTATTATCTAGGGTTTGAAAGCCCACCTTCGGCTTGGTCTTTCTTTTCAAGTTCGCCTTCAGTCGTCCTCGCGTTACCCTATATTTGAAAGCCTATATTCGGCTTAGTCTTTCTTTTCGAGTTCGCCTTCGGCCGTCCTCGTATTATTTTGTTGTTTGAAAGTCTACCTTCGGCTTGGTCTTTCTTTTTAATTTCGCCTTCGGCCATCCTCGTGTTACCCTTTGTTTGAAAGTCCACCTTCGGCTTGGTCTTTTTTTTTCGTGTTCGCCTTCGGCCGTCCTCGTATTATCTTGGGTTTGAAAGTCCACCTTCGTCTTGGTCTTTCTTTTCCAGTTCGCCTTCGGCCGTCCTCGTGTTACCCTTTGTTTGAAACTCCACCTTTGGCTTGGTCTTTCTTTTCGAGTTCGCCTTGGGTCGTCCTCGTATTATTTTGTTATTTGAAAGTCCACCTTCGGCTTGGTCTTTCTTTTTCGAGTTCGCCTTTGGTTGTCCTCGTATTATGTTGGGTTTGAAAGTCCACCTTTGGCTTTGTCTTTCTTTTTCGAGTTCTCCTTCGGCCGTCCCCGTATTATCTTGGGTTTGAAAGTCCACCTTCGGCTTGATCTTTCTTTTCGAGTTCACCTTCAACCGTCCTCGCGGTACCCTTTGTTTGAAAGTCTACCTTCGACTTAGTCTTTCTTTTCGAGTTCGCCTTCCGCCGTCTTCGTATTATTTTCTTGTTGGGAACTCCACCTTCGGCTTGGTCTTTCTTTTCAATTTCGCCTTCGGCCGTCCTCGTGTTACCCTTTGTTTGAAAGTCCACCTTCGGCTTGCTCATTCTTTTTTGTGTTCTCCTTCGGCCGTCCTCTTATTATCTTGGGTTTGAAAGCCCACCTTTGGCTTGGTCTTTCTTTTCAAGTTCGCCTTCAGTCGTCCACGCGTTACCCTTTATTTAAAAGCCTACCTTCGGCTTAGTCTTTCTTTTCGAGTTCACCTTCGGCCGTCCTCGTATTATTTTGTTGTTTGAAAGTCCACCTTCGGCTTGGTCTTTCTTTTTAATTTCGCCTTCGGCCGTCCTCGTGTTACCCTTTGTTTGAAAGTCCAACTTTCTGATTGGTATTTCATTTTCGAGTTCTCCTTCGGCCGTCCTCGTATTATCTTGGGTTTGAAAGTCAACCTTCGGCTTGGTATTTCTTTTCGAGTTCGCCTTCGGCCGTCCTCGTGTTACCCTTTGTTTGAAAGTACACCTTCGGCTTGGTCTTTCTTTTTTGAGGTTACCTTCAGCCGTCCTCGTATTATCTTGGGTTTGAAAGTCCACCTTCGGCTTGGTCTTTCTTTTCGAGTTCGCCTTTGGCAATCCTCGTGTTACCCTTTGTTTGAAAGTCCACCTTTGGCTTGGTCTTTCTTTTTCTAGGTCGCCTTCGGCCGTCCTCGTATTATCTTGGGTTTGAAAGTCCACCTTCGGCTTGGTCTTTCTTTTCGAGTTCGTCTTTGGCCATCCTCGTGTTACCCTTTGTTTCAAAGTCCACCTTCGGCTTGGTCTTTCTTTTTCTAGGTCGCCTTCGGCCGTCCTCGTATTATCTTGGGTTAAAAACTCCACCTTCGGCTTGGTCTTTCTTTTCGAGTTCGCCTTTGACCGTCCTCATGTTACCCTTTCATTGAAAATCCACCTTCGGCTTGGTCTTTCTTTTTCGAGTTTGTCTTCGGCCTTCCTCGTATTATCTAGGGTTTGAAAGCCCACCTTCGGCTTGGTCTTTCTTTTCAAGTTCGCCTTCAGTCGTCCTCGCGTTACCCTATATTTGAAAGCCTATATTCGGCTTAGTCTTTCTTTTCGAGTTCGCCTTCGGGCGTCCTCGTATTATTTTGTTGTTTCAAAGTCTACCTTCGGCTTGGTCTTTCTTTTTAATTTTGCCTTCGGCCGTCCTCGTGTTACCCTTTGTTTGAAAGTCCACCTTCGGCTTGGTCATTCTTTTTCGTGTTCGCCTTCGGCCGTCCTCTTATTATCTTGGGTTTGAAAGTCCACCTTCGGCTTGGTCTTTCTTTTCGAGTTCGCCTTCGGCCGTCCTCGTGTTACCCTTTGTTTGAAACTCCACCTTTGGCTTGGTCTTTCTTTTCGAGTTCGCCTTCGGCCGTCCTCGTATTATTTTGTTATTTGAAAGTCCACCTTCGGCTTGGTCTTTCTTTTTCGAGTTCGCCTTTGGTCGTCCTCGTATTATCTTGGGTTTGAAAGTCCACCTTTGGCTTGGTCTTTCTCTTTCGAGTTCTCCTTCGGCCGTCCCCGTATTATCTTGGGTTTGAAAGTCCACCTTCGGCTTGATCTTTCTTTTCGAGTTCTCCTTCGGTCATCCTCGTGTTACCCTTTGTTTGAAAGTCCAACTTTCTGATTGGTATTTCATTTTCGAGTTCTCCTTCGGCCGTCCTCGTATTATCTTGGGTTTGAAAGTCAACCTTCGGCTTGGTATTTCTTTTCGAGTTCGCCTTCGGCCGTCCTCGTGTTACCCTTTGTTTGAAAGTACACCTTCGGCTTGGTCTTTCTTTTTTGAGGTTACCTTCAGCCGTCCTCGTATTATCTTGGGTTTGAAAGTCCACCTTCGGCTTGGTCTTTCTTTTCGTGTTCGCCTTTGGCAATCCTCGTGTTACCCTTTGTTTGAAAGTCCACCTTTGGCTTGGTCTTTCTTTTTCTAGGTCGCCTTCGGCCGTCCTCGTATTATCTTGGGTTTGAAAGTCCACCTTCGGCTTGGTCTTTCTTTTCGAGTTCGTCTTTGGCCATCCTCGTGTTACCCTTTGTTTCAAAGTCCACCTTCGGCTTGGTCTTTCTTTTTCTAGGTCGCCTTCGGCCGTCCTCGTATTATCTTGGGTTAAAAACTCCACCTTCGGCTTGGTCTTTCTTTTCGAGTTCGCCTTTGACCGTCCTCATGTTACCCTTTCATTGAAAATCCACCTTCGGCTTGGTCTTTCTTTTTCGAGTTTGTCTTCGGCCTTCCTCGTATTATCTAGGGTTTGAAAGCCCACCTTCGGCTTGGTCTTTCTTTTCAAGTTCGCCTTCAGTCGTCCTCGCGTTACCCTATATTTGAAAGCCTATATTCGGCTTAGTCTTTCTTTTCGAGTTCGCCTTCGGCCGTCCTCGTATTATTTTGTTGTTTGAAAGTCTACCTTCGGCTTGGTCTTTCTTTTTAATTTCGCCTTCGGCCATCCTCGTGTTACCCTTTGTTTGAAAGTCCACCTTCGGCTTGGTCTTTCTTTTTCGTGTTCGCCTTCGGCCGTCCTCGTATTATCTTGGGTTTGAAAGTCCACCTTCGTCTTGGTCTTTCTTTTCCAGTTCGCCTTCGGCCGTCCTCGTGTTACCCTTTGTTTGAAACTCCACCTTTGGCTTGGTCTTTCTTTTCGAGTTCGCCTTGGGTCGTCCTCGTATTATTTTGTTATTTGAAAGTCCACCTTCGGCTTGGTCTTTCTTTTTCGAGTTCGCCTTTGGTCGTCCTCGTATTATGTTGGGTTTGAAAGTCCACCTTTGGCTTTGTCTTTCTTTTTCGAGTTCTCCTTCGGCCGTCCCCGTATTATCTTGGGTTTGAAAGTCCACCTTCGGCTTGATCTTTCTTTTCGAGTTCACCTTCAACCGTCCTCGCGGTACCCTTTGTTTGAAAGTCTACCTTCGACTTAGTCTTTCTTTTCGAGTTCGCCTTCCGCCGTCCTCGTATTATTTTGTTGTTGGGAACTCCACCTTCGGCTTGGTCTTTCTTTTCAATTTCGCCTTCGGCCGTCCTCGTGTTACCCTTTGTTTGAAAGTCCACCTTCGGCTTGCTCATTCTTTTTTGTGTTCTCCTTCGGCCGTCCTCTTATTATCTTGGGTTTGAAAGCCCACCTTTGGCTTGGTCTTTCTTTTCAAGTTCGCCTTCAGTCGTCCTCGCGTTACCCTTTATTTAAAAGCCTACCTTCGGCTTAGTCTTTCTTTTCGAGTTCACCTTCGGCCGTCCTCGAATTATTTTGTTGTTTGAAAGTCCACCTTCGGCTTGGTCTTTCTTTTTAATTTCGCCTTCGGCCGTCCTCGTGTTACCCTTTGTTTGAAAGTCCACCTTCGGCTTGGTCTTTCTTTTTCGTGTTCGCCTTCGGCCATCCTCGTATTATCTTGGGTTTGAAAGTGCACCTTCGGCTTGGTCTTTCTTTTCGAGTTCGCCTTCGGCCGTCCTCGTGTTACCCTTTATTTGAAACTCCACCTTTGGCTTGGTCTTTCTTTTCGAGTTCGCCTTCGGCCGTCCTAGTATTATTTTGTTATTTGAAAGTCCACCTTCGGCTTGGTCTTTCTTTTTCGAGTTCGCCTTTGGTCGTCCTCGTATTATCTTGGGTTTGAAAATCCACCTTTGGCTTGGTCTTTCTTTTTCGAGTTCTCCTTCGATCGTCCCCGTATTATCTTGGGTTTGAAAGTCCACCTTCGGCTTGATCTTTCTTTTCGAGTTCTCCTTCGGTCATCCTCGTGTTACCCTTTGTTTGAAAGTCCAACTTTCTGATTGGTATTTCATTTTCGAGTTCTCCTTCGGCCGTCCTCGTATTATCTTGGGTTTGAAAGTCAACCTTCGGCTTGGTATTTCTTTTCGAGTTCGCCTTCGGCCGTCCTCGTGTTACCCTTTGTTTGAAAGTACACCTTCGGCTTGGTCTTTCTTTTTTGAAGTTACCTTCAGCCGTCCTCGTATTAACTTGGGTTTGAAAGTCCACCTTCGGCTTGGTCTTTCTTTTCGAGTTCGCCTTTAGCAATCCTCGTGTTACCCTTTGTTTGAAAGTCCACCTTTGGCTTGGTCTTTCTTTTTCTAGGTCGCCTTCGGCCGTCCTCGTATTATCTTGGGTTTGAAAGTCCATCTTCGGCTTGGTCTTTCTTTTCGAGTTCGTCTTTGGCCATCCTCGTGTTACCCTTTGTTTCAAAGTCCACCTTCGGCTTGGTCTTTCTTTTTCTAGGTCGCCTTCGGCCGTCCTCGTATTATCTTGGGTTTAAAACTCCACCTTCCGCTTGGTCTTTCTTTTCGAGTTCGCCTTTGACCGTCCTCATGTTACCCTTTGATTGAAAGTCCACCTTCGGCTTGGTCTTTCTTTTTCGAGTTTGTCTTCGGCCATCCTCGTATTATCTAGGGTTTGAAAGCCCACCTTCGGCTTGGTCTTTCTTTTCAAGTCGCCTTCAGTCGTCCTCGCGTTACCCTATATTTGAAAGCCTATATTCGGCTTAGTCTTTCTTTTCGAGTTCGCCTTCGGCCGTCCTCGTATTATTTTGTTGTTTAAAAGTCTACCTTCGGCTTGGTCTTTCTTTTTAATTTCGCCTTCGGCCGTCCTCGTGTTACCCTTTGTTTGAAAGTCCACCTTCGGCTTGGTCTTTCTTTTTCGTGTTCACCTTCGGCCGTCCTCGTATTATCTTGGGTTTGAAAGTCCACATTCGTCTTTGTCTTTCTTTTCGAGTTCGCCTTCGGCCGTCCTCGTGTTACCCTTTGTTTGAAACTCCACCTTTGGCTTGGTCTTTCTTTTCGAGTTCGCCTTCGGTCGTCCTCGTATTATTTTGTTATTTGAAAGTCCACCTTCGGCTTGGTCTTTCTTTTTCGAGTTCGCCTTTGGTCGTCCACGTATTATCTTGGGTTTGAAAGTCCAAACTCGGCTTGATCTTTCTTTTCGAGTTCGCCTTCAACCGTCCTCGCGGTACCCTTTGTTTGAAAGTCTACCTTCGACTTAGTCTTTCTTTTCGAGTTCGCCTTCCGCCGTCCTCGTATTATTTTGTTGTTGGAAAGTCCACCTTCGGCTTGGTCTTTCTTTTTCGTGTTCGCCTTCGGCCGTCCTCGTATTATCTTGGGTTTGAAAGTCCACCTTCCTCTTGGTCTTTCTTTTTGAGTTCGCCTTCTGCCGTCCTCATGTTACCCTTTGTTTGAAACTCCACCTTTGGCTTGGTCTTTCTTTTCGAGTTCGCCTTCGGCCGTCCTCGTATTATTTTGTTATTTGAAAGTCCACCTTCGGCTTGGTCTTTCTTTTTCGAGTTCGCCTTTGGTCGTCCTCGTATTATCTTGGGTTTGAAAGTCCACCTTTGGCTTGGTCTTTCTTTTTCGAGTTCGCCTTCGGCCATCCTCGTAGTATCTTGGATTTGAAAATCCACCTTCGGCTTGGTCTTTCTTTTCGAGTTCTCCTTCGGTCGTCCTTGTGTTACCCTTTGCTTGAAAGTCCAACTTTCTGCTTGGTATTTCATTTTCGAGTTCTCCTTCGGCCTTCCTCGTATTATCTTGGGTTTGAAAGTCAACCTTTGGCTTGGTATTTCTTTTCGAGTTCGCCTTCGACCGTCCTCGTGTTACCCTTTGTTTGAAAGTACACCTTCGGCTTGGTCTTTCTTGTTTGAGGTTGCCTTCAGCCGTCGTCGTATTATCTTGGGTTTGAAAGTCCACCTTCGGCTTGGTCTTTCTTTTCGAGTTTGCCTTCGGCCGTCCTCGTGTTACCCTTTGTTTAAAAGTCCACCTTCGGCCGACCTCGTATTATCTTGGGTTTGAAAGTCAACCTTAGGCTTGGTATTTCTTTTCGAGTTCGCCTTCGGCCGTCCTCGTGTTACCCTTTGTTTGAAAGTACACCTTCGGCATGGTCTTTCTTTTTTGAGGTTGCCTTCAGCCGTCCTCGTATTATCCTTTGATTGAAAGTGTAACAACCCAATTCCCATCGCGAAATAAATAACACATAATAAATATCAGAGTAACTAAAAAATTTATTTTTCCGACAGAAACAGGGATGCCACATTTAAAGAAATAAAATACAATCCCTGCTCAACATTTTTGATACATAACACAAAGGGAAACTTTTCCTTACAAAAGGATGGTCAATTATGGAATAAAGCGGAAAGATCCATAACCGACTTGTTTTACAAAATAAACTGTTTTAGAACATCAAAATATAAATACAAAATATATTCAACAATTATATACATATAATAAACGTTCCCCGACTCCCGTGCTACGTATCAGAGCAGACACCACGAACGACAACGAAACGGAGGACTAATCTCCACAAAAGCCTCCAAGCCTCTAAAGCTGACAATCTGCACTATGCCATAAAAAGCATATTCCAGCAGAAGGGTGAGAAATAACAACTATAGCAAGATTGCATAATAATATGCAAAAACACATAAAATCACATACACAGTTATTCTCACCTCACACATCACACTTAAAAACATAACTACACATTTGCACATAAAGCATACCAAGTCATAGCATGTATCACATATGCACATCCAATTACCAAGGCCATCACAACCTCAACACATAACAAATCAATGCACAATTTCCACACTTAGTCATCAAATCATGATTTCCACCAATCATGCATCCATTCACAATCACATATGTCAAACAAACATATACCATTCAATACAATTGCACATATTTCATCTCATCAATCACAATCACAATTTCATGCACAAATGACTCATGATTTATGCAATGCACATAGATCGACACTACGACTCTATGCACATGCCATGCGGTACCGACTTCCAACCTTGTAATTCATTAGTCCCCCAGGAACTCTTGGAATCATCGCTCGTTACTGGGACGTAGCCAATAACACCCCGTCGGGTCTACGATGTTCACCCGTCGCTGTAAGTCCTCAGGCATCGCCTCGTATTTTCGAGGCCCACGACGTTAAGGATTGCTTTAAGTCTCCAAAGGAGCCCACAATCGTCTATAACCACCGCTTTAAGTCCTCAGGCAGCGCCTCATATTTTCGAGGCCCACGGTGTTATAGCAGATTCCCTCTGGAATCAAACCGTCACTCAGGACGTTCAACAATGCATATTATGATGTTTGGCATACAATGACTCATGACATTCACATTGCACCCACATACACATCCATAATCATGCATATATAATCAAATACCACACATTGCATATTCTTGCCCTTAGGCCACAAATCAACAACACATTCATGCATTGCAACACAATTCAAACAATGCATTTCAAACCATAAAGGCCACCACACCACATACATTGAATTTCACATGACAATGCATTTCATCACAAACCACAAACCACAACATCGCATCACAACACCATATCACAACAACTCATCATGTATATTCACATCATATAGCAACACACCAGCTACACATTACATATCAAAAGCTTATAGCATAATAGCACATCAATCGCACGCGATTAACGCGATAAAAACCCGACAACTCGACTATTTTTCCAAAAACACGAATTAATTAAATCATCTTTTACCCTCCAAACCATTTTTAATAGAAAGAGCTTTTCATTAGCTTTCCAACGGTATAAAGAACGTCCCAATCCGAGCTACGGATCAAAAGATATGAATTTCCGAAGTTTCCCCGAAAAACAGAATTTTCTGGTGCAGCACATTAGGCATCGATCCCTAACTCGCATGTATCGATCCCTGCTGTAGTAAAATTCCATTTTTCCCAATTTTCACAGTAGGGATCGATCCCTGGGATTAGGTATCGATCCCTAACCCTGTTTTTCACAAAAAACCAGATTTTCTCCATTACACCTATGCTGTCCTTTTCCGAAACACCCAAAAACTCGACTAAATCGAACATTTTCACCGAAACAAACATATACTCATAAACACCAAATACATAAGAACAATTTAGAACACTTAAACGAAATTTCTACGACGTTCGATTTTTCGATTAAATTTCAACCGTTCAAAAACCAGAATTTTCAAACCTCGCCAAATCGAATGAAAAGCACGCTATACGACGACCTAACCTTCCTCGATACAACTACGTAATTTATTTCGAATTCTAACCGTGAAAACATCGTTTTCTATCAATTTCCTATAATTCGACCTAAACGGAAACAACAACGGAAACATACCGAAAACTAACCGAAACCTAACCAAACTTCGTGAAACTGCAAACAGTAGCTCACATACATACAACCAACCAACACATGTATTTATACGACTTTCCGACCGTAGAAACATCAGTTTCTATCGATTTCGTCCAATACGGCATACACGGAAACATATTGAAAACAACCAAAACATTCACCACAAACAACACATATACATACACAAGCAAGATATAATTGAAACTTCTCACCCTTACCCGATTATTCGCGCTTTAGACGGAGTTTTCTCGACTTTCCTCTCTTTTTCTCTTCTCCCTTCTTTCCTTCTCTTTTCTCTTCTCTTCTCTTTCTATTTTTCTGTTTTCTTTTCTCCTCTTTCTTTTTCTCTCAACTTTTCTATTTATTCAAAATATCTAATCCCCTAAAAGACCATTTTACCCCTCAACTCAAATATCTCGCAAACGCTCTCAAAATGCGATAAAACATAATAACGATGAAAAATAACATTTTTCTAAATAAAAGTCGAAAATAAAATAATATAATAATAAAATAATCAATTAAACTCGATTAAATAAAACGGACCAAAACTGGGGCGTTACAGAAAGTCCACCTTTGGCTTGGTCTTTCTTTTTCGAGTTTGTCTTCGGCCGTCCTCGTATTATCTAGGGTTTGAAAGCCCACCTTCGGCTTGGTCTTTCTTTTCAAGTTCGCCTTCAGTCGTCCTCGCGTTACCGTTTATTTGAAAGCCTACATTCGGCTTAGTCTTTCTTTTCGAGTTCGCCTTCGGCCGTCCTCGTATTATTTTGTTGTTTGAAAGTCCACCTTCGGCTTGGTCTTTCTTTTTAATTTCGCCTTCGGCCGTCCTCGTGTTACCCTTTGTTTGAAAGTACACCTTCGGCTTGGTATTTCAGTTTCGAGTTCTCCTTCGGCCTTCCTCGTATTATCTTGGGTTTGAAAGTCAACCTTCGGCTTGGTATTTCTTTTCGAGTTCGACTTCGGCCATCCTCGTGTTACCCTTTGTTTGAAAGTACACCTTCGGCTTGGTCTTTCTTTTTTGAGGTTGCCTTCAGCCGTCCTCATATTATCTTGGGTTTGAAAGTCCACCTTCGGCTTGGTCTTTCTTTTCGAGTTTGCCTTCGGCCGTCCTCGTGTTACCCTTTGTTTAAAAGTCCACCTTCGGCCGTCCTCGTATTATCTTGGGTTTGAAAGTCAACCTTAGGCCTGGTATATCTTTTCGAGTTCGCCTTCGGCCGTCCTCGTGTTACCCTTTGTTTGAAAGTACCCCTTCGGCATGGTCTTTCTTTTTTGAGGTTGCCTTCAGCCGTCCTCGTATTATCGTGGGTTTGAAAGTCCACCTTCGGCTTGGTCTTTCTTTTCAAGTTCGCCTTTGGTAATCCTCGTGTTACCCTTTGTTTGAAAGTCCACCTTCGGCTTGGTCTTTCTTTTTCTAGGTCGCCTTCGGCCGTCCTCGTATTATCTTGGGTTTGAAAGTCCACCTTCGGCTTGGTCTTTCTTTTCGAGGTTCGCCTTTAGCAATCCTCGTGTTACCCTTTGTTTGAAAGTCCACCTTTGGCTTGGTCTTTCTTTTTCTAGGTCGCCTTCGGCCGTCCTCGTATTATCTTGGGTTTGAAAGTCCACCTTCGGCTTGGTCTTTCTTTTCGAGTTCGTCTTTGGCCATCCTCGTGTTACCCTTTGTTTCAAAGTCCACCTTCGGCTTGGTCTTTCTTTTTCTAGGTCGCCTTCGGCCGTCCTCGTATTATCTTGGGTTTAAAACTCCACCTTCCGCTTGGTCTTTCTTTTCGAGTTCGCCTTTGACCGTCCTCATGTTACCCTTTGATTGAAAGTCCACCTTCGGCTTGGTCTTTCTTTTTCGAGTTTGTCTTCGGCCGTCCTCGTATTATCTATGGTTTGAAAGCCCACCTTCGGCTTGGTCTTTCTTTTCAAGTTCGCCTTCAGTCGTCCTCGCGTTACCCTATATTTGAAAGCCTATATTCGGCTTAGTCTTTCTTTTCGAGTTCGCCTTCGGCCGTCCTCGTATTATTTTGTTGTTTAAAAGTCTACCTTCGGCTTGGTCTTTCTTTTTAATTTCGCCTTCGGCCGTCCTCGTGTTACCCTTTGTTTGAAAGTCCACCTTCGGCTTGGTCTTTCTTTTTCGTGTTCGCCTTCGGCCGTCCTCGTATTATCTTGGGTTTGAAAGTCCACATTCATCTTGGTCTTTCTTTTCGAGTTCGCCTTCGGCCGTCCTCGTGTTACCCTTTGTTTGAAACTCCACCTTTGGCTTGGTCTTTCTTTTCGAGTTCGCCTTCGGTCATCCTCGTATTATTTTGTTATTTGAAAGTCCACCTTCGGCTTGGTCTTTCTTTTTCGAGTTCGCCTTTGGTCGTCCTCGTATTATCTTGGGTTTGAAAGTCCACCTTTGGCTTAGTCTTTCTTTTTCGAGTTTTCCTTCGGCCGTCCCCGTATTATCTTGGGTTTGAAAGTCCAAACTCGGCTTGATCTTTCTTTTCGAGTTCGCCTTCAACCGTCCTCGCGGTACCCTTTGTTTGAAAGTCTACCTTCGACTTAGTCTTTCTTTTCGAGTTCGCCTTCCGCCGTCCTCGTATTATTTTGTTGTTGGAAAGTCCACCTTCGGCTTGGTCTTTCTTTTCAATTTCGCCTTCGACCGTCCTCGTGTTACCCTTTGTTTGAAAGTCCACCTTCGGCTTGGTCATTCTTTTTCGTGTTCGCCTTCGGCCGTCCTCGTATTATCTTGGGTTTGAAAGTCCACCTTCGTCTTGGTCTTTCTTTTTGAGTTCGCCTTCTGCCGTCCTCGTGTTACCCTTTGTTTGAAACTCCACCTTTGGCTTGGTCTTTCTTTTCGAGTTCGCCTTCGGCCGTCCTCGTATTATTTTGTTATTTGAAAGTCCACCTTCGGCTTGGTCTTTCTTTTTCGAGTTCGCCTTTGGTCGTCCTCGTATTATCTTGGGTTTGAAAGTCCACCTTTGGCTTGGTCTTTCTTTTTCGAGTTCGCCTTCGGCCATCCTCGTAGTATCTTGGATTTGAAAATCCACCTTCGGCTTGGTCTTTCTTTTCGAGTTCTCCTTCGGTCGTCCTTGTGTTACCCTTTGCTTGAAAGTCCAACTTTCTGCTTGGTATTTCATTTTCGAGTTCTCCTTCGGCCTTCCTCGTATTATCTTGGGTTTGAAAGTCAACCTTTGGCTTGGTATTTCTTTTCGAGTTCGCCTTCGACCGTCCTCGTGTTACCCTTTGTTTGAAAGTACACCTTCGGCTTGGTCTTTCTTTTTTGAGGTTGCCTTCAGCCGTCGTCGTATTATCTTGGATTTGAAAGTCCACCTTCGGCTTGGTCTTTCTTTTCGAGTTTGCCTTCGGCCGTCCTCGTGATACCCTTTGTTTAAAAGTCCACCTTCGGCCGACCTCGTATTATCTTGGGTTTGAAAGTCAACCTTAGGCTTGGTATTTCTTTTCGAGTTCGCCTTCGGCCGTCCTCGTGTTACCCTTTGTTTGAAAGTACACCTTCGGCATGGTCTTTCTTTTTTGAGGTTGCCTTCAGCCGTCCTCGTATTATCCTTTGATTGAAAGTCCACCTTTGGCTTGGTCTTTCTTTTTCGAGTTTGTCTTCGGCCGTCCTCGTATTATCTAGGGTTTGAAAGCCCACCTTCGGCTTGGTCTTTCTTTTCAAGTTCGCCTTCAGTCGTCCTCGCGTTACCGTTTATTTGAAAGCCTACATTCGGCTTAGTCTTTCTTTTCGAGTTCGCCTTCGGCCGTCCTCGTATTATTTTGTTGTTTGAAAGTCCACCTTCGGCTTGGTCTTTCTTTTTAATTTCGCCTTCGGCCGTCCTCGTGTTACCCTTTGTTTGAAAGTACACCTTCGGCTTGGTATTTCAGTTTCGAGTTCTCCTTCGGCCTTCCTCGTATTATCTTGGGTTTGAAAGTCAACCTTCGGCTTGGTATTTCTTTTCGAGTTCGCCTTCGGCCATCCTCGTGTTACCCTTTGTTTGAAAGTACACCTACGGCTTGGTCTTTCTTTTTTGAGGTTGCCTTCAGCCGTCCTCGTATTATCTTGGGTTTGAAAGTCCACCTTCCTCTTGGTCTTTCTTTTTGAGTTCGCCTTCTGCCGTCCTCATGTTACCCTTTGTTTGAAACTCCACCTTTGGCTTGGTCTTTCTTTTCGAGTTCGCCTTCGGCCGTCCTCGTATTATTTTGTTATTTGAAAGTCCACCTTCGGCTTGGTCTTTCTTTTTCGAGTTCGCCTTTGGTCGTCCTCGTATTATCTTGGGTTTGAAAGTCCACCTTTGGCTTGGTCTTTCTTTTTCGAGTTCGCCTTCGGCCATCCTCGTAGTATCTTGGATTTGAAAATCCACCTTCGGCTTGGTCTTTCTTTTCGAGTTCTCCTTCGGTCGTCCTTTTGTTACGCTTTGCTTGAAAGTCCAACTTTCTGCTTGGTATTTCATTTTCGAGTTCTCCTTCGGCCTTCCTCGTATTATCTTGGGTTTGAAAGTCAACCTTTGGCTTGGTATTTCTTTTCGAGTTCGCCTTCGACCGTCCTCGTGTTACCCTTTGTTTGAAAGTACACCTTCGGCTTGGTCTTTCTTGTTTGAGGTTGCCTTCAGCCGTCGTCGTATTATCTTGGGTTTGAAAGTCCACCTTCGGCTTGGTCTTTCTTTTCGAGTTTGCCTTCGGCCGTCCTCGTGTTACCCTTTGTTTAAAAGTCCACCTTCGGCCGACCTTGTATTATCTTGGGTTTGAAAGTCAACCTTAGGCTTGGTATTTCTTTTCGAGTTCGCCTTCGGCCGTCCTCGTGTTACCCTTTGTTTGAAAGTACACCTTCGGCATGGTCTTTCTTTTTTGAGGTTGCCTTCAGCCGTCCTCGTATTATCCTTTGATTGAAAGTCCACCTTTGGCTTGGTCTTTCTTTTTCGAGTTTGTCTTCGGCCGTCCTCGTATTATCTAGGGTTTGAAAGCCCACCTTCGGCTTGGTCTTTCTTTTCAAGTTCGCCTTCAGTCGTCCTCGCGTTACCGTTTATTTGAAAGCCTACATTCGGCTTAGTCTTTCTTTTCGAGTTCGCCTTCGGCCGTCCTCGTATTATTTTGTTGTTTGAAAGTCCACCTTCGGCTTGGTCTTTCTTTTTAATTTCGCCTTCGGCCGTCCTCGTGTTACCCTTTGTTTGAAAGTACACCTTCGGCTTGGTATTTCAGTTTCGAGTTCTCCTTCGGCCTTCCTCGTATTATCTTGGGTTTGAAAGTCAACCTTCGGCTTGGTATTTCTTTTCGAGTTCGCCTTCGGCCATCCTCGTGTTACCCTTTGTTTGAAAGTACACCTTCGGCTTGGTCTTTCTTTTTTGAGGTTGCCTTCAGCCGTCCTCATATTATCTTGGGTTTGAAAGTCCACCTTCGGCTTGGTCTTTCTTTTCGAGTTTGCCTTCGGCCGTCCTCGTGTTACCCTTTGTTTAAAAGTCCACCTTCGGCCGTCCTCGTATTATCTTGGGTTTGAAAGTCAACCTTAGGCTTGGTATATCTTTTCGAGTTCGCCTTCGGCCGTCCTCGTGTTACCCTTTGTTTGAAAGTACCCCTTCGGCATGGTCTTTCTTTTTTGAGGTTGCCTTCAGCCGTCCTCGTATTATCGTGGGTTTGAAAGTCCACCTTCGGCTTGGTCTTTCTTTTCAAGTTCGCCTTTGGTAATCCTCGTGTTACCCTTTGTTTGAAAGTCCACCTTCGGCTTGGTCTTTCTTTTTCTAGGTCGCCTTCGGCCGTCCTCGTATTATCTTGGGTTTGAAAGTCCACCTTCGGCTTGGTCTTTCTTTTCGAGGTTCGCCTTTAGCAATCCTCGTGTTACCCTTTGTTTGAAAGTCCACCTTTGGCTTGGTCTTTCTTTTTCTAGGTCGCCTTCGGCCGTCCTCGTATTAACTTGGGTTTGAAAGTCCACCTTCGGCTTGGTCTTTCTTTTCGAGTTCGTCTTTGGCCATCCTCGTGTTACCCTTTGTTTCAAAGTCCACCTTCGGCTTGGTCTTTCTTTTTCTAGGTCGCCTTCGGCCGTCCTCGTATTATCTTGGGTTTAAAACTCCACCTTCCGCTTGGTCTTTCTTTTCGAGTTCGCCTTTGACCGTCCTCATGTTACCCTTTGATTGAAAGTCCACCTTCGGCTTGGTCTTTCTTTTTCGAGTTTGTCTTCGGCCGTCCTCGTATTATCTATGGTTTGAAAGCCCACCTTCGGCTTGGTCTTTCTTTTCAAGTTCGCCTTCAGTCGTCCTCGCGTTACCCTATATTTGAAAGCCTATATTCGGCTTAGTCTTTCTTTTCGAGTTCGCCTTCGGTCGTCCTCGTATTATTTTGTTGTTTAAAAGTCTACCTTCGGCTTGGTCTTTCTTTTTAATTTCGCCTTCGGCCGTCCTCGTGTTACCCTTTGTTTGAAAGTCCACCTTCGGCTTGGTCTTTCTTTTTCGTGTTCGCCTTCGGCCGTCCTCGTATTATCTTGGGTTTGAAAGTCCACATTCATCTTGGTCTTTCTTTTCGAGTTCGCCTTCGGCCGTCCTCGTGTTACCCTTTGTTTGAAACTCCACCTTTGGCTTGGTCTTTCTTTTCGAGTTCGCCTTCGGTCATCCTCGTATTATTTTGTTATTTGAAAGTCCACCTTCGGCTTGGTCTTTCTTTTTCGAGTTCGCCTTTGGTCGTCCTCGTATTATCTTGGGTTTGAAAGTCCACCTTTGGCTTAGTCTTTCTTTTTCGAGTTTTCCTTCGGCCGTCCCCGTATTATCTTGGGTTTGAAAGTCCAAACTCGGCTTGATCTTTCTTTTCGAGTTCGCCTTCAACCGTCCTCGCGGTACCCTTTGTTTGAAAGTCTACCTTCGACTTAGTCTTTCTTTTCGAGTTCGCCTTCCGCCGTCCTCGTATTATTTTGTTGTTGGAAAGTCCACCTTCGGCTTGGTCTTTCTTTTCAATTTCGCCTTCGACCGTCCTCGTGTTACCCTTTGTTTGAAAGTCCACCTTCGGCTTGGTCATTCTTTTTCGTGTTCGCCTTCGGCCGTCCTCGTATTATCTTGGGTTTGAAAGTCCACCTTCGTCTTGGTCTTTCTTTTTGAGTTCGCCTTCTGCCGTCCTCGTGTTACCCTTTGTTTGAAACTCCACCTTTGGCTTGGTCTTTCTTTTCGAGTTCGCCTTCGGCCGTCCTCGTATTATTTTGTTATTTGAAAGTCCACCTTCGGCTTGGTCTTTCTTTTTCGAGTTCGCCTTTGGTCGTCCTCGTATTATCTTGGGTTTGAAAGTCCACCTTTGGCTTGGTCTTTCTTTTTCGAGTTCGCCTTCGGCCATCCTCGTAGTATCTTGGATTTGAAAATCCACCTTCGGCTTGGTCTTTCTTTTCGAGTTCTCCTTCGGTCGTCCTTGTGTTACCCTTTGCTTGAAAGTCCAACTTTCTGCTTGGTATTTCATTTTCGAGTTCTCCTTCGGCCTTCCTCGTATTATCTTGGGTTTGAAAGTCAACCTTTGGCTTGGTATTTCTTTTCGAGTTCGCCTTCGACCGTCCTCGTGTTACCCTTTGTTTGAAAGTACACCTTCGGCTTGGTCTTTCTTTTTTGAGGTTGCCTTCAGCCGTCGTCGTATTATCTTGGATTTGAAAGTCCACCTTCGGCTTGGTCTTTCTTTTCGAGTTTGCCTTCGGCCGTCCTCGTGTTACCCTTTGTTTAAAAGTCCACCTTCGGCCGACCTCGTATTATCTTGGGTTTGAAAGTCAACCTTAGGCTTGGTATTTCTTTTCGAGTTCGCCTTCGGCCGTCCTCGTGTTACCCTTTGTTTGAAAGTACACCTTCGACATGGTCTTTCTTTTTTGAGGTTGCCTTCAGCCGTCCTCGTATTATCCTTTGATTGAAAGTCCACCTTTGGCTTGGTCTTTCTTTTTCGAGTTTGTCTTCGGCCGTCCTCGTATTATCTAGGGTTTGAAAGCCCACCTTCGGCTTGGTCTTTCTTTTCAAGTTCGCCTTCAGTCGTCCTCGCGTTACCGTTTATTTGAAAGCCTACATTCGGCTTAGTCTTTCTTTTCGAGTTCGCCTTCGGCCGTCCTCGTATTATTTTGTTGTTTGAAAGTCCACCTTCGGCTTGGTCTTTCTTTTTAATTTCGCCTTCGGCCGTCCTCGTGTTACCCTTTGTTTGAAAGTACACCTTCGGCTTGGTATTTCAGTTTCGAGTTCTCCTTCGGCCTTCCTCGTATTATCTTAGGTTTGAAAGTCAACCTTCGGCTTGGTATTTCTTTTCGAGTTCGCCTTCGGCCATCCTCGTGTTACCCTTTGTTTGAAAGTACACCTTCGGCTTGGTCTTTCTTTTTTGAGGTTGCCTTCAGCCGTCCTCGTATTATCTTGGGTTTGAAAGTCCATCTTCGGCTTGGTCTTTCTTTTCGAGTTTGCCTTCGGCCGTCCTCGTGTTACCCTTTGTTTAAAAGTCCACCGTCGGCCGTCCTCGCATTATCTTGGGTTTGAAAGTCAACCTTAGGCATGGTATATCTTTTCGAGTTCGCCTTCGGCCGTCCTCGTGTTACCCTTTGTTTGAAAGTACCCCTTCGGCATGGTCTTTCTTTTTTGAGGTTGCCTTCAGCCGTCCTCGTATTATCGTGGGTTTGAAAGTCCACCTTCGGCTTGGTCTTTCTTTTCAAGTTCGCCTTTGGTAATCCTCGTGTTACCCTTTGTTTGAAAGTCCACCTTCGGCTTGGTCTTTCTTTTTCTAGGTCGCCTTCGGCCGTCCTCGTATTATCTTGGGTTTGAAAGTCCACCTTCGGCTTGGTCTTTCTTTTCGAGTTCACTTTTAGCCATCCTCGTGTTACCCTTTGTTTGAAAGTCCACCTTCGGCTTGGTCTTTCTTTTTCTAGGTCGCCTTCGGCCGTCCTCGTATTATCTTGGGTTTAAAACTCCACCTTCGGCTTGGTCTTTCTTTTCGAATTCGCCTTTGATCGTCCCCATGTTACCCTTTGATTGAAAGTCCACCTTTGGCTTGGTCTTTCTTTTTCGAGTTTGTCTTCGGCCGTCGTCGTATTATCTAGGGTTTGAAAGCCCACCTTCAGCTTGGTCTTTCTTTTCAAGTTCGCCTTCAGTCGTCCGCGCGTTACCCTTTATTTAAAAGCCTACCTTCGGCTTAGTCTTTCTTTTCGAGTTCGCCTTCGGCCGTCCTCGTATTATTTTGTTGTTTGAAAGTCCACCTTCGGCTTGGTCTTTCTTTTTAATTTCGCCTCCGGTCGTCCTCGTGTTACCCTTTGTTTGAAAGTCCACCTTCGGCTTGGTCTTTCTTTTTCGTGTTCGCCTTCGGCTGTCCTCGTATTATCTTGGGTTTGAAAGTCCACCTTCGGCTTGGTCTTTCTTTTCGAGTTCGCCTTCGGCCGTCCTCGTGTTACCCTTTGTTTGAAACTACACCTTTGGCTTGGTCTTTCTTTTCGAGTTCGCCTTCGGCCGTCCTCGTATTATTTTGTTATTTGAAAGTCCACCTTCGGCTTGGTCTTTCTTTTTCGAGTTCCCCTTTGGTCGTCCTCGTATTATCTTGGGTTTGAAAGTCCACCTTTGGCTTGGTCTTTCTTTTTCGAGTTCTCCTTCGGCCGTCCCCGTATTATCTTGGGTTTGAAAGTCCACCTTCGGCTTGATCTTTCTTTTCGAGTTCGCCTTCAACCGTCCTCGCGGTACCCTTTGTTTGAAAGTCTACCTTCGACTTAGTCTTTCTTTTCGAGTTCGCCTTCCGTCGTCCTCGTATTATTTTGTTGTTGGAAAGTCCACCTTCGGCTTGGTCTTTCTTTTCAATTTCGCCTTCGGCCGTCCTCGTGTTACCCTTTGTTTGAAAGTCCACCTTCGGCTTGGTCATTCTTTTTTGTGTTCGCCTTCGGCCGTCCTCTTATTATCTTGGGTTTGAAAGCCCACCTTCGGCTTGGTCTTTCTTTTCAAGTTCGCCTTCAGTCGTCCTCGCGTTACCCTTTATTTAAAAGCCTACCTTCGGCTTAGTCTTTCTTTTCGAGTTCGCCTTCGGCCATCCTCGTATTATTTTGTTGTTTGAAAGTCCACCTTCGGCTTGGTCTTTCTTTTTAATTTCGCCTTCGGTCGTCCTCGTGTTACCCTTTGTTTGAAAGTCCACCTTCGGCTTGGTCTTTCTTTTTCGTGTTCGCCTTCGGCCGTCCTCGTATTATCTTGGGTTTGAAAGTCCACATTCGTCTTGGTCTTTCTTTTCGAGTTCGCCTTCGGCCGTCCTCGTGTTACCCTTTGTTTGAAACTCCACCTTTGGCTTGGTCTTTCTTTTCGAGTTCGCCTTCGGTCGTCCTCGTATTATTTTGTTATTTGAAAGTCCACCTTCGGCTTGGTCTTTCTTTTTCGAGTTCGCCTTTGGTCGTCCTCGTATTATCTTGGGTTTGAAAGTCCACCTTTGGCTTAGTCTTTCTTTTTCGAGTTTTCCTTCGGCCGTCCCCGTATTATCTTGGGTTTGAAAGTCCAAACTCGGCTTGATCTTTCTTTTCGAGTTCGCCTTCAACCGTCCTCGCGGTACCCTTTGTTTGAAAGTCTACCTTCGACTTAGTCTTTCTTTTCGAGTTCGCCTTCCGCCGTCCTCGTATTATTTTGTTGTTGGAAAGTCCACCTTCGGCTTGGTCTTTCTTTTCAATTTCGCCTTCGACCGTCCTCGTGTTACCCTTTGTTTGAAAGTCCACCTTCGGCTTGGTCATTCTTTTTCGTGTTCGCCTTCGGCCGTCCTCGTATTATCTTGGGTTTGAAAGTCCACCTTCGTCTTGGTCTTTCTTTTTGAGTTCGCCTTCTGCCGTCCTCGTGTTACCCTTTGTTTGAAACTCCACCTTTGGCTTGGTCTTTCTTTTCGAGTTCGCCTTCGGCCGTCCTCGTATTATTTTGTTATTTGAAAGTCCACCTTCGGCTTGGTCTTTCTTTTTCGAGTTCGCCTTTGGTCGTCCTCGTATTATCTTGGGTTTGAAAGTCCACCTTTGGCTTGGTCTTTCTTTTTCGAGTTCGCCTTCGGCCATCCTCGTAGTATCTTGGATTTGAAAATCCACCTTCGGCTTGGTCTTTCTTTTCGAGTTCTCCTTCGGTCGTCCTTGTGTTACCCTTTGCTTGAAAGTCCAACTTTCTGCTTGGTATTTCATTTTCGAGTTCTCCTTCGGCCTTCCTCGTATTATCTTGGGTTTGAAAGTCAACCTTTGGCTTGGTATTTCTTTTCGAGTTCGCCTTCGACCGTCCTCGTGTTACCCTTTGTTTGAAAGTACACCTTCGGCTTGGTCTTTCTTTTTTGAGGTTGCCTTCAGCCGTCGTCGTATTATCTTGGGTTTGAAAGTCCACCTTCGGCTTGGTCTTTCTTTTCGAGTTTGCCTTCGGCCGTCCTCGTGTTACCCTTTGTTTAAAAGTCCACCTTCGGCCGACCTCGTATTATCTTGGGTTTGAAAGTCAACCTTAGGCTTGGTATTTCTTTTCGAGTTCGCCTTCGGCCGTCCTCGTGTTACCCTTTGTTTGAAAGTACACCTTCGGCATGGTCTTTCTTTTTTGAGGTTGCCTTCAGCCGTCCTCGTATTATCCTTTGATTGAAAGTCCACCTTTGGCTTGGTCTTTCTTTTTCGAGTTTGTCTTCGGCCGTCCTCGTATTATCTAGGGTTTGAAAGCCCACCTTCGGCTTGGTCTTTCTTTTCAAGTTCGCCTTCAGTCGTCCTCGCGTTACCGTTTATTTGAAAGCCTACATTCGGCTTAGTCTTTCTTTTCGAGTTCGCCTTCGGCCGTCCTCGTATTATTTTGTTGTTTGAAAGTCCACCTTCGGCTTGGTCTTTCTTTTTAATTTCGCCTTCGGCCGTCCTCGTGTTACCCTTTGTTTGAAAGTACACCTTCGGCTTGGTATTTCAGTTTCGAGTTCTCCTTCGGCCTTCCTCGTATTATCTTGGGTTTGAAAGTCAACCTTCGGCTTGGTATTTCTTTTCGAGTTCGCCTTCGGCCATCCTCGTGTTACCCTTTGTTTGAAAGTATGCCTTCGGCTTGGTCTTTCTTTTTTGAGGTTGCCTTCAGCCGTCCTCGTATTATCTTGGGTTTGAAAGTCCATCTTCGGCTTGGTCTTTCTTTTCGAGTTTGCCTTCGGCCGTCCTCGTGTTACCCTTTGTTTAAAAGTCCACCTTCGGCCGTCCTCGTATTATCTTGGGTTTGAAAGTCAACCTTAGGCTTGGTATATCTTTTCGAGTTCGCCTTCGGCCGTCCTCGTGTTACCCTTTGTTTGAAAGTACCCCTTCGGCATGGTCTTTCTTTTTTGAGGTTGCCTTCAGCCGTCCTCGTATTATCGTGGGTTTGAAAGTCCACCTTCGGCTTGGTCTTTCTTTTCAAGTTCGCCTTTGGTAATCCTCGTGTTACCCTTTGTTTGAAAGTCCACCTTCGGCTTGGTCTTTCTTTTTCTAGGTCGCCTTCGGCCGTCCTCGTATTATCTTGGGTTTGAAAGTCCACCTTCGGCTTGGTCTTTCTTTTCGAGTTCGCTTTTAGCCATCCTCGTGTTTCCCTTTGTTTGAAAGTCCACCTTCGGCTTGGTCTTTCTTTTTCTAGGTCGCCTTCGGCCGTCCTCGTATTATCTTGGGTTTAAAACTCCACCTTCGGCTTGGTCTTTCTTTTCGAATTCGCCTTTGATCGTCCCCATGTTACCCTTTGATTGAAAGTCCACCTTTGGCTTGGTCTTTCTTTTTCGAGTTTGTCTTCGGCCGTCGTCGTATTATCTAGGGTTTGAAAGCCCACCTTCGGCTTGGTCTTTCTTTTCAAGTTCGCCTTCAGTCGTCCTCGCGTTACCCTTTATTTAAAAGCCTACCTTCGGCTTAGTCTTTCTTTTCGAGTTCGCCTTCGGCCGTCCTCGTATTATTTTGTTGTTTGAAAGTCCACCTTCGGCTTGGTCTTTCTTTTTAATTTCGCCTTCGGTCGTCCTCGTGTTACCCTTTGTTTGAAAGTCCACCTTCGGCTTGGTCTTTCTTTTTCGTGTTCGCCTTCGGCTGTCCTCGTATTATCTTGGGTTTGAAAGTCCACCTTCGGCTTGGTCTTTCTTTTCGAGTTCGCCTTCGGCCGTCCTCGTGTTACCCTTTGTTTGAAACTACACCTTTGGCTTGGTCTTTCTTTTCGAGTTCGCCTTCTGCCGTCCTCGTATTATTTTGTTATTTGAAAGTCCACCTTCGGCTTGGTCTTTCTTTTTCGAGTTCCCCTTTGGTCGTCCTCGTATTATCTTGGGTTTGAAAGTCCACCTTTGGCTTAGTCTTTCTTTTTCGAGTTCTCCTTCGGCCGTCCCCGTATTATCTTGGGTTTGAAAGTCCACCTTCGGCTTGATCTTTCTTTTCGAGTTCGCCTTCAACCGTCCTCGCGCTACCCTTTGTTTGAAAGTCTACCTTCGACTTAGTCTTTCTTTTCGAGTTCGCCTTGCGCCGTCCTCGTATTATTTTGTTGTTGGAAAGTCCACCTTCGGCTTGGTCTTTCTTTTCAATTTCGCCTTCGGCCGTCCTCGTGTTACCCTTTGTTTGAAAGTCCACCTTCGGCTTGGTCATTCTTTTTTGTGTTCGCCTTCGGCCGTCCTCTTATTATCTTGGGTTTGAAAGCCCACCTTCGGCTTGGTCTTTCTTTTCAAGTTCGCCTTCAGTCGTCCTCGCGTTACCCTTTATTTAAAAGCCTACCTTCGGCTTAGTCTTTCTTTTCGAGTTCGCCTTCGGCCATCCTCGTATTATTTTGTTGTTTGAAAGTCCACCTTCGGCTTGGTCTTTCTTTTTAATTTCGCCTTCGGTCGTCCTCGTGTTACCCTTTGTTTGAAAGTCCACCTTCGGCTTGGTCTTTCTTTTTCGTGTTCGCCTTCGGCCGTCCTCGTATTATCTTGGGTTTGAAATTCCACATTCGTCTTGGTCTTTCTTTTCGAGTTCGCCTTCGGCCGTCCTCGTGTTACCCTTTGTTTGAAACTCCACCTTTGGCTTGGTCTTTCTTTTCGAGTTCGCCTTCGGTCGTCCTCGTATTATCTTGGGTTTGAAAGTCCACCTTCGGCTTGGTCTTTCTTTTCGAGTTCGTCTTTGGCCATCCTCGTGTTACCCTTTGTTTCAAAGTCCACCTTCGGCTTGGTCTTTCTTTTTCTAGGTCGCCTTCGGCCGTCCTCGTATTATCTTGGGTTTAAAACTCCACCTTCCGCTTGGTCTTTCTTTTCGAGTTCGCCTTTGACCGTCCTCATGTTACCCTTTGATTGAAAGTCCACCTTCGGCTTGGTCTTTCTTTTTCGAGTTTGTCTTCGGCCGTCCTCGTATTATCTAGGGTTTGAAAGCCCACCTTCGGCTTGGTCTTTCTTTTCAAGTTCGCCTTCAGTCGTCCTCGCGTTACCCTATATTTGAAAGCCTATATTCGGCTTAGTCTTTCTTTTCGAGTTCGCCTTCGGCCGTCCTCGTATTATTTTGTTGTTTAAAAGTCTACCTTCGGCTTGGTCTTTCTTTTTAATTTCGCCTTCGGCCGTCCTCGTGTTACCCTTTGTTTGAAAGTCCACCTTCGGCTTGGTCTTTATTTTTCGTGTTCGCCTTCGGCCGTCCTCGTATTATCTTGGGTTTGAAAGTCCACATTCGTCTTGGTCTTTCTTTTCGAGTTCGCCTTCGGCCGTCCTCGTGTTACCCTTTGTTTGAAACTCCACCTTTGGCTTGGTCTTTCTTTTCGAGTTCGCCTTCGGTCGTCCTCGTATTATTTTGTTATTTGAAAGTCCACCTTCGGCTTGGTCTTTCTTTTTCGAGTTCGCCTTTGGTCGTCCTCGTATTATCTTGGGTTTGAAAGTCCACCTTTGGCTTAGTCTTTCTTTTTCGAGTTTTCCTTCGGCCGTCCCCGTATTATCTTGGGTTTGAAAGTCCAAACTCGGCTTGATCTTTCTTTTCGAGTTCGCCTTCAACCGTCCTCGCGGTACCCTGTGTTTGAAAGTCTACCTTCGACTTAGTCTTTCTTTTCGAGTTCGCCTTCCGCCGTCCTCGTATTATTTTGTTGTTGGAAAGTCCACCTTCGGCTTGGTCTTTCTTTTCAATTTCGCCTTCGACCGTCCTCGTGTTACCCTTTGTTTGAAAGTCCACCTTCGGCTTGGTCATTCTTTTTCGTGTTCGCCTTCGGCCGTCCTCGTATTATCTTGGGTTTGAAAGTCCACCTTCGTCTTGGTCTTTCTTTTTGAGTTCGCCTTCTGCCGTCCTCGTGTTACCCTTTGTTTGAAACTCCACCTTTGGCTTGGTCTTTCTTTTCGAGTTCGCCTTCGGCCGTCCTCGTATTATTTTGTTATTTGAAAGTCCACCTTCGGCTTGGTCTTTCTTTTTCGAGTTCGCCTTTGGTCGTCCTCGTATTATCTTGGGTTTGAAAGTCCACCTTTGGCTTGGTCTTTCTTTTTCGAGTTCGCCTTCGGCCATCCTCGTAGTATCTTGGATTTGAAAATCCACCTTCGGCTTGGTCTTTCTTTTCGAGTTCTCCTTCGGTCGTCCTTGTGTTACCCTTTGCTTGAAAGTCCAACTTTCTGCTTGGTATTTCATTTTCGAGTTCTCCTTCGGCCTTCCTCGTATTATCTTGGGTTTGAAAGTCAACCTTTGGCTTGGTATTTCTTTTCGAGTTCGCCTTCGACCGTCCTCGTGTTACCCTTTGTTTGAAAGTACACCTTCGGCTTGGTCTTTCTTTTTTGAGGTTGCCTTCAGCCGTCGTCGTATTATCTTGGGTTTGAAAGTCCACCTTCGGCTTGGTCTTTCTTTTCGAGTTTGCCTTCAGCCGTCCTCGTGTTACCCTTTGTTTAAAAGTCCACCTTCGGCCGACCTCGTATTATCTTGGGTTTGAAAGTCAACCTTAGGCTTGGTATTTCTTTTCGAGTTCGCCTTCGGCCGTCCTCGTGTTACCCTTTGTTTGAAAGTACACCTTCGGCATGGTCTTTCTTTTTTGAGGTTGCCTTCAGCCGTCCTCGTATTATCCTTTGATTGAAAGTCCACCTTTGGCTTGGTCTTTCTTTTTCGAGTTTGTCTTCGGCCGTCCTCGTATTATCTAGGGTTTGAAAGCCCACCTTCGGCTTGGTCTTTCTTTTCAAGTTCGCCTTCAGTCGTCCTCGCGTTACCGTTTATTTGAAAGCCTACATTCGGCTTAGTCTTTCTTTTCGAGTTCGCCTTCGGCCGTCCTCGTATTATTTTGTTGTTTGAAAGTCCACCTTCGGCTTGGTCTTTCTTTTTAATTTCGCCTTCGGCCGTCCTCGTGTTACCCTTTGTTTGAAAGTACACCTTCGGCTTGGTATTTCAGTTTCGAGTTCTCCTTCGGCCTTCCTTGTATTATCTTGGGTTTGAAAGTCAACTTTCGGCTTGGTATTTCTTTTCGAGTTCGCCTTCGGCCATCCTCGTGTTACCCTTTGTTTGAAAGTACACCTTCGGATTGGTCTTTCTTTTTTGAGGTTGCCTTCAGCCGTCCTCGTATTATCTTGGGTTTGAAAGTCCACCTTCGGCTTGGTATTTCTTTTCGAGTTTGCCTTCGGCCGTCCTCGTGTTACCCTTTGTTTAAAAGTCCACCTTCGGCCGTCCTCGTATTATCTTGGGTTTGAAAGTCAACCTTAGGCTTGGTATATCTTTTCGAGTTCGCCTTCGGCCGTCCTCGTGTTACCCTTTGTTTGAAAGTACCCCTTCGGCATGGTCTTTCTTTTTTGAGGTTGCCTTCAGCCGTCCTCGTATTATCGTGGGTTTGAAAGTCCACCTTCGGCTTGGTCTTTCTTTTCAAGTTCGCCTTTGGTAATCCTCGTGTTACCCTTTGTTTGAAAGTCCACCTTCGGCTTGGTCTTTCTTTTTCTAGGTCGCCTTCGGCCGTCCTCGTATTATCTTGGGTTTGAAAGTCCACCTTCGGCTTGGTCTTTCTTTTCGAGTTCGCTTTTAGCCATCCTCGTGTTACCCTTTGTTTGAAAGTCCACCTTCGGCTTGGTCTTTCTTTTTCTAGGTCGCCTTCGGCCGTCCTCGTATTATCTTGGGTTTAAAACTCCACCTTCGGCTTGGTCTTTCTTTTCGAATTCGCCTTTGATCGTCCCCATGTTACCCTTTGATTGAAAGTCCACCTTTGGCTTGGTCTTTCTTTTTCGAGTTTGTCTTCGGCCGTCGTCGTATTATCTAGGGTTTGAAAGCCCACCTTCGGCTTGGTCTTTCTTTTCAAGTTCGCCTTCAGTCGTCCTCGCGTTACCCTTTATTTAAAAGCCTACCTTCGGCTTAGTCTTTCTTTTCGAGTTCGCCTTCGGCCGTCCTCGTATTATTTTGTTGTTTGAAAGTCCACCTTCGGCTTGGTCTTTCTTTTTAATTTCGCCTTCGGTCGTCCTCGTGTTACCCTTTGTTTGAAAGTCCACCTTCGGCATGGTCTTTCTTTTTCGTGTTCTCCTTCGGCTGTCCTCGTATTATCTTGGGTTTGAAAGTCCACCTTCGGCTTGGTCTTTCTTTTCGAGTTCGCCTTCGGCCATCCTCGTGTTACCCTTTGTTTGAAACTACACCTTTGGCTTGGTCTTTCTTTTCGAGTTCGCCTTCGGCTGTCCTCGTATTATTTTGTTATTTGAAAGTCCACCTTCGGCTTGGTCTTTCTTTTTCGAGTTCCCCTTGGGTCGTCCTCGTATTATCTTGGGTTTGAAAGTCCACCTTTGGCTTGGTGTTTCTTTTTCGAGTTCTCCTTCGGCCGTCCCCGTATTATCTTGGGTTTGAAAGTCCACCTTCGGCTTGATCTTTCTTTTCGAGTTCGCCTTCAACCGTCCTCGCGGTACCCTTTGTTTGAAAGTCTACCTTCGACTTAGTCTTTCTTTTCGAGTTCGCCTTCCGCCGTCCTCGTATTATTTTGTTGTTGGAAAGTCCACCTTCGGCTTGGTCTTTCTTTTCAATTTCGCCTTCGGCCGTCCTCGTGTTACCCTTTGTTTGAAAGTCCACCTTCGGCTTGGTCATTCTTTTTTGTGTTCGCCTTCGGCCGTCCTCTTATTATCTTGGGTTTGAAAGCCCACCTTCGGCTTGGTCTTTCTTTTCAAGTTCGCCTTCAGTCGTCCTCGCGTTACCCTTTATTTAAAAGCCTACCTTCGGCTTAGTCTTTCTTTTCGAGTTCGCCTTCGGCCATCCTCGTATTATTTTGTTGTTTGAAAGTCCACCTTCGGCTTGGTCTTTCTTTTTAATTTCGCCTTCGGTCGTCCTCGTGTTACCCTTTGTTTGAAAGTCCACCTTCGGCTTGGTCTTTCTTTTTCGTGTTCGCCTTCGGCCGTCCTCGTATTATCTTGGGTTTGAAAGTCCACATTCGTCTTGGTCTTTCTTTTCGAGTTCGCCTTCGGCCGTCCTCGTGTTACCCTTTGTTTGAAACTCCACCTTTGGCTTGGTCTTTCTTTTCGAGTTCGCCTTCGGTCGTCCTCGTATTATTTTGTTATTTGAAAGTCCACCTTCGGCTTGGTCTTTCTTTTTCGAGTTCGCCTTTGGTCGTCCTCGTATTATCTTGGGTTTGAAAGTCCACCTTTGGCTTAGTCTTTCTTTTTCGAGTTTTCCTTCGGCCGTCCCCGTATTATCTTGGGTTTGAAAGTCCAAACTCGGCTTGATCTTTCTTTTCGAGTTCGCCTTCAACCGTCCTCGCGGTACCCTTTGTTTGAAAGTCTACCTTCGACTTAGTGTTTCTTTTCGAGTTCGCCTTCCGCCGTCCTCGTATTATTTTGTTGTTGGAAAGTCCACCTTCGGCTTGGTCTTTCTTTTCAATTTCGCCTTCGACCGTCCTCGTGTTACCCTTTGTTTGAAAGTCCACCTTCGGCTTGGTCATTCTTTTTCGTGTTCGCCTTCGGCCGTCCTCGTATTATCTTGGGTTTGAAAGTCCACCTTCGTCTTGGTCTTTCTTTTTGAGTTCGCCTTCTGCCGTCCTCGTGTTACCCTTTGTTTGAAACTCCACCTTTGGCTTGGTCTTTCTTTTCGAGTTCGCCTTCGGCCGTCCTCGTATTATTTTGTTATTTGAAAGTCCACCTTCGGCTTGGTCTTTCTTTTTCGAGTTCGCCTTTGGTCGTCCTCGTATTATCTTGGGTTTGAAAGTCCACCTTTGGCTTGGTCTTTCTTTTTCGAGTTCGCCTTCGGCCATCCTCGTAGTATCTTGGATTTGAAAATCCACCTTCGGCTTGGTCTTTCTTTTCGAGTTCTCCTTCGGTCGTGCTTGTGTTACCCTTTGCTTGAAAGTCCAACTTTCTGCTTGGTATTTCATTTTCGAGTTCTCCTTCGGCCTTCCTCGTATTATCTTGGGTTTGAAAGTCAACCTTTGGCTTGGTATTTCTTTTCGAGTTCGCCTTCGACCGTCCTCGTGTTACCCTTTGTTTGAAAGTACACCTTCGGCTTGGTCTTTCTTTTTTGAGGTTGCCTTCAGCCGTCGTCGTATTATCTTGGGTTTGAAAGTCCACCTTCGGCTTGGTCTTTCTTTTCGAGTTTGCTTTCGGCCGTCCTCGTGTTACCCTTAGTTTAAAATTCCACCTTCGGCCGACCTCGTATTATCTTGGGTTTGAAAGTCAACCTTAGGCTTGGTATTTCTTTTCGAGTTCGCCTTCGGCCGTCCTCGTGTTACCCTTTGTTTGAAAGTACACCTTCGGCATGGTCTTTCTTTTTTGAGGTTGCCTTCAGCCGTCCTCGTATTATCCTTTGATTGAAAGTCCACCTTTGGCTTGGTCTTTCTTTTTCGAGTTTGTCTTCGGCCGTCCTCGTATTATCTAGGGTTTGAAAGCCCACCTTCGGCTTGGTCTTTCTTTTCAAGTTCGCCTTCAGTCGTCCTCGCGTTACCGTTTATTTGAAAGCCTACATTCGGCTTAGTCTTTCTTTTCGAGTTCGCCTTCGGCCGTCCTCGTATTATTTTGTTGTTTGAAAGTCCACCTTCGGCTTTGTCTTTCTTTTTAATTTCGCCTTCGGCCGTCCTCGTGTTACCCTTTGTTTGAAAGTACACCTTCGGCTTGGTATTTCAGTTTCGAGTTCTCCTTCGGCCTTCCTCGTATTATCTTGGGTTTGAAAGTCAACCTTCGGCTTGGTATTTCTTTTCGAGTTCGCCTTCGGCCATCCTCGTGTTACCCTTTGTTTGAAAGTACACCTTCGGCTTGGTCTTTCTTTTTTGAGGTTGCCTTCAGCCTTCCTCGTATTATCTTGGGTTTGAAAGTCCACCTTCGGCTTGGTCTTTCTTTTCGAGTTTGCCTTCGGCCGTCCTCGTGTTACCCTTTGTTTAAAAGTCCACCTTCGGCCGTCCTCGTATTATCTTGGGTTTGAAAGTCAACCTTAGGCTTGGTATATCTTTTCGAGTTCGCCTTCGGCCGTCCTCGTGTTACCCTTTGTTTGAAAGTACCCCTTCGGCATGGTCTTTCTTTTTTGAGGTTGCCTTCAGGCGTCCTCGTATTATCGTGGGTTTGAAAGTCCACCTTCGGCTTGGTCTTTCTTTTCAAGTTCGCCTTTGGTAATCCTCGTGTTACCCTTTGTTTGAAAGTCCACCTTCGGCTTGGTCTTTCTTTTTCTAGGTCGCCTTCGGCCGTCCTCGTATTATCTTGGGTTTGAAAGTCCACCTTCGGCTTGGTCTTTCTTTTCGAGTTCGCTTTTAGCCATCCTCGTGTTACCCTTTGTTTGAAAGTCCATCTTCGGCTTGGTCTTTCTTTTTAATTTCGCCTTCTGCCGTCCTCGTGTTACCCTTTGTTTGAAAGTCCACCTTCGGCTTGGTCTTTCTTTTTCGTGTTCGCCTTCGGCTAACCTCGTATTATCTTGGGTTTGAAAGTCCACCTTCGGCTTGGTCTTTCTTTTCGAGTTCGCCTTCGGCCGTCCTCGTGTTACCCTTTGTTTGAAACTACACCTTTGGCTTGGTCTTTCTTTTCGAGTTCGCCTTCGGCCGTCCTCGTATTATTTTGTTATTTGAAAGTCCACCTTCGGCTTGGTCTTTCTTTTTCGAGTTCCCCTTTGGTCGTCCTCGTATTATCTTGGGTTTGAAAGTCCACCTTTGGCTTGGTGTTTCTTTTTCGAGTTCTCCTTCGGCCGTCCCCGTATTATCTTGGGTTTGAAAGTCCACCTTCGGCTTGATCTTTCTTTTCGAGTTCGCCTTCAACCGTCCTCGTGGTACCCTTTGTTTGAAAGTCTACCTTCGACTTAGTCTTTCTTTTCGAGTTCGCCTTCCGCCGTCCTCGTATTATTTTGTTGTTGGAAAGTCCACCTTCGGCTTGGTCTTTCTTTTCAATTTCGCCTTCGGCCGTCCTCGTGTTACCCTTTGTTTGAAAGTCCACCTTCGGCTTGGTCATTATTTTTTGTGTTCGCCTTCGGCCGTCCTCTTATTATCTTGGGTTTGAAAGCCCACCTTCGGCTTGGTCTTTCTTTTCAAGTTCGCCTTCAGTCGTCCTCGCGTTACCCTTTATTTAAAAGCCTACCTTCGGCTTAGTCTTTCTTTTCGAGTTCGCCTTCGGCCATCCTCGTATTATTTTGTTGTTTGAAAGTCCACCTTCGGCTTGGTCTTTCTTTTTAATTTCGCCTTCGGTCGTCCTCGTGTTACCCTTTGTTTGAAAGTCCACCTTCGGCTTGGTCTTTCTTTTTCGTGTTCGCCTTCGGCCGTCCTCGTATTATCTTGGGTTTGAAAGTCCACATTCGTCTTGGTCTTTCTTTTCGAGTTCGCCTTCGGCCGTCCTCGTGTTACCCTTTGTTTGAAACTCCACCTTTGGCTTGGTCTTTCTTTTCGAGTTCGCCTTCGGTCGTCCTCGTATTATTTTGTTATTTGAAAGTCCACCTTCGGCTTGGTCTTTCTTTTTCGAGTTCGCCTTTGGTCGTCCTCGTATTATCTTGGGTTTGAAAGTCCACCTTTGGCTTAGTCTTTCTTTTTCGAGTTTTCCTTCGGCCGTCCCCGTATTATCTTGGGTTTGAAAGTCCAAACTCGGCTTGATCTTTCTTTTCGAGTTCGCCTTCAACCGTCCTCGCGGTACCCTTTGTTTGAAAGTCTACCTTCGACTTAGTCTTTCTTTTCGAGTTCGCCTTCCGCCGTCCTCGTATTATTTTGTTGTTGGAAAGTCCACCTTCGGCTTGGTCTTTCTTTTCAATTTCGCCTTCGACCGTCCTCGTGTTACCCTTTGTTTGAAAGTCCACCTTCGGCTTGGTCATTCTTTTTCGTGTTCGCCTTCGGCCGTCCTCGTATTATCTTGGGTTTGAAAGTCCACCTTCGTCTTGGTCTTTCTTTTTGAGTTCGCCTTCTGCCGTCCTCGTGTTACCCTTTGTTTGAAACTCCACCTTTGGGTTGGTCTTTCTTTTCGAGTTCGCCTTCGGCCGTCCTCGTATTATTTTGTTATTTGAAAGTCCACCTTCGGCTTGGTCTTTCTTTTTCGAGTTCGCCTTTGGTCGTCCTCGTATTATCTTGGGTTTGAAAGTCCACCTTTGGCTTGGTCTTTCTTTTTCGAGTTCGCCTTCGGCCATCCTCGTAGTATCTTGGATTTGAAAATCCACCTTCGGCTTGGTCTTTCTTTTCGAGTTCTCCTTCGGTCGTCCTTGTGTTACCCTTTGCTTGAAAGTCCAACTTTCTGCTTGGTATTTCATTTTCGAGTTCTCCTTCGGCCTTCCTCGTATTATCTTGGGTTTGAAAGTCAACCTTTGGCTTGGTATTTCTTTTCGAGTTCGCCTTCGACCGTCCTCGTGTTACCCTTTGTTTGAAAGTACACCTTCGGCTTGGTCTTTCTTTTTTGAGGTTGCCTTCAGCCGTCGTCGTATTATCTTGGGTTTGAAAGTCCACCTTCGGCTTGGTCTTTCTTTTCGAGTTTGCCTTCGGCCGTCCTCGTGTTACCCTTTGTTTAAAAGTCCACCTTCGGCCGACCTCGTATTATCTTGGGTTTGAAAGTCAACCTTAGGCTTGGTATTTCTTTTCGAGTTCGCCTTTGGCCGTCCTCGTGTTACCCTTTGTTTGAAAGTACACCTTCGGCATGGTCTTTCTTTTTTGAGGTTGCCTTCAGCCGTCCTCGTATTATCCTTTGATTGAAAGTCCACCTTTGGCTTGGTCTTTCTTTTTCGAGTTTGTCTTCGGCCGTCCTCGTATTATCTAGGGTTTGAAAGCCCACCTTCGGCTTGGTCTTTCTTTTCAAGTTCGCCTTCAGTCGTCCTCGCGTTACCGTTTATTTGAAAGCCTACATTCGGCTTAGTCTTTCTTTTCGAGTTCGCCTTCGGCCGTCCTCGTATTATTTTATTGTTTGAAAGTCCACCTTCGACTTGGTCTTTCTTTTTAATTTCGCCTTCGGCCGTCCTCGTGTTACCCTTTGTTTGAAAGTACACCTTCGGCTTGGTATTTCAGTTTCGAGTTCTCCTTCGGCCTTCCTCGTATTATCTTGGGTTTGAAAGTCAACCTTCGGCTTGGTATTTCTTTTCGAGTTCGCCTTCGGCCATCCTCGTGTTACCCTTTGTTTGAAAATACACCTTCGGCTTGGTCTTTCTTTGTTGAGGTTGCCTTCAGCCGTCCTCGTATTATCTTGGGTTTGAAAGTCCACCTTCGGCTTGGTCTTTCTTTTCGAGTTTGCCTTCGGCCGTCCTCGTGTTACCCTTTGTTTAAAAGTCCACCTTCGGCCGT
This sequence comes from Lathyrus tuberosus, assembly GCA_022829125.1. Classification (NCBI taxonomy): domain Eukaryota; kingdom Viridiplantae; phylum Streptophyta; class Magnoliopsida; order Fabales; family Fabaceae; genus Lathyrus; species Lathyrus tuberosus. The sequence goes on from JALAZF010000438.1 coordinate 4,097,389, forward strand.
CCTCGTATTATCTTGGGTTTGAAAGTCAACCTTAGGCTTGGTATATCTTTTCAAGTTCGCCTTCGGCCGTCCTCGTGTTACCCTTTGTTTGAAAGTACCCCTTCGGCATGGTCTTTCTTTTTTGAGGTTGCCTTCAGCCGTCCTCGTATTATCGTGGGTTTGAAAGTCCACCTTCGGCTTGGTCTTTCTTTTCAAGTTCGCCTTTGGTAATCCTCGTGTTACCCTTTGTTTGAAAGTCCACCTTCGGCTTGGTCTTTCTTTTTCTAGGTCGCCTTCGGCCGTCCTCGTATTATCTTGGGTTTGAAAGTCCACCTTCGGCTTGGTCTTTCTTTTCGAGTTCGCTTTTAGCCATCCTCGTGTTTCCCTTTGTTTGAAAGTCCACCTTCGGCTTGGTCTTTCTTTTTCTAGGCCGCCTTCGGCCGTCCTCGTATTATCTTGGGTTTAAAACTCCACCTTCGGCTTGGTCTTTCTTTTCGAATTCGCCTTTGATCGTCCCCATGTTACCCTTTGATTGAAAGTCCACCTTTGGCTTGGTCTTTCTTTTTCGAGTTTGTCTTCGGCCGTCGTCGTATTATCTAGGGTTTGAAAGCCCACCTTCGGCTTGGTCTTTCTTTTCAAGTTCGCCTTCAGTCGTCCTCGCGTTACCCTTTATTTAAAAGCCTACCTTCGGCTTAGTCTTTCTTTTCGAGTTCGCCTTCGGCCGTCCTCGTATTATTTTGTTGTTTGAAAGTCCACCTTCGGCTTGGTCTTTCTTTTTAATTTCGCCTTCAGTCGTCCTCGTGTTACCCTTTGTTTGAAAGTCCACCTTCGGCTTGGTCTTTCTTTTTCGTGTTCGCCTTCGGCTGTCCTCGTATTATCTTGGGTTTGAAAGTCCACCTTCGGCTTGGTCTTTCTTTTCGAGTTCGCCTTCGGCCGTCCTCGTGTTACCCTTTGTTTGAAACTACACCTTTGGCTTGGTCTTTCTTTTCGAGTTCGCCTTCGGCCGTCCTCGTATTATTTTGTTATTTGAAAGTCCACCTTCGGCTTGGTCTTTCTTTTCAATTTCGCCTTCGGCCGTCCTCGTGTTACCCTTTGTTTGAAAGTCCACCTTCGGCTTGGTCATTCTTTTTTGTGTTCGCCTTCGGTCGTCCTCTTATTATCTTGGGTTTGAAAGCCCACCTTCGGCTTGGTCTTTCTTTTCAAGTTCGCCTTCAGTCGTCCTCGCGTTACCCTTTATTTAAAAGCCTACCTTCGGCTTAGTCTTTCTTTTCGAGTTCGCCTTCGGCCATCCTCGTATTATTTTGTTGTTTGAAAGTCCACCTTCGGCTTGGTCTTTCTTTTTAATTTCGCCTTCGGTCGTCCTCGTGTTACCCTTTGTTTGAAAGTCCACCTTCGGCTTGGTCATTCTTTTTTGTGTTCGCCTTCGGCCGTCCTCTTATTATCTTGGGTTTGAAAGCCCACCTTCGTCTTGGTCTTTCTTTTCAAGTTCGCCTTTGGCCGTCCTCGTGTTACCCTTTGTTTGAAACTCCACCTTTGGCTTGGTCTTTCTTTTCGAGTTCGCCTTCGGCCGTCCTCGTATTATTTTGTTATTTGAAAGTCCACCTTCGGCTTGGTCTTTCTTTTTCGAGTTCCCCTTTGGTCGTCCTCGTATTATCTTGGGTTTGAAAGTCCACCTTTGGCTTGGTCTTTCTTTTTCGAGTTCTCCTTCGGCCGTCCCCGTATTATCTTGGGTTTGAAAGTCCACCTTCGGCTTGATCTTTCTTTTCGAGTTCGCCTTCAACCGTCCTCGCGGTACCCTTTGTTTGAAAGTCTACCTTCGACTTAGTCTTTCTTTTCGAGTTCGCCTTCCGCCGTCCTCGTATTATTTTGTTGTTGGAAAGTCCACCTTCGGCTTGGTCTTTCTTTTCAATTTCGCCTTCGGCCGTCCTCGTGTTACCCTTTGTTTGAAAGTCCACCTTCGGCTTGGTCATTCTTTTTTGTGTTCGCCTTCGGTCGTCCTCTTATTATCTTGGGTTTGAAAGCCCACCTTCGGCTTGGTCTTTCTTTTCAAGTTCGCCTTCAGTCGTCCTCGCGTTACCCTTTATTTAAAAGCCTACCTTCGGCTTAGTCTTTCTTTTCGAGTTCGCCTTCGGCCATCCTCGTATTATTTTGTTGTTTGAAAGTCCACCTTCGGCTTGGTCTTTCTTTTTAATTTCGCCTTCGGTCGTCCTCGTGTTACCCTTTGTTTGAAAGTCCACCTTCGGCTTGGTCATTCTTTTTTGTGTTCGCCTTCGGCCGTCCTCTTATTATCTTGGGTTTGAAAGCCCACCTTCGTCTTGGTCTTTCTTTTCAAGTTCGCCTTCAGTCGTCCTCGCGTTACCCTTTATTTAAAAGCCTACCTTCGGCTTAGTCTTTCTTTTCGAGTTCGCCTTCGGTCGTCCTCGTATTATTTTGTTGTTTGAAAGTCCACCTTCGGCTTGGTCTTTCTTTTTAATTTTGCCTTCGGTCGTCCTCGTGTTACCCTTTGTTTGAAAGTCCACCTTCGGCTTGGTCTTTCTTTTTCGTGTTCGCCTTCGGCCGTCCTCGTATTATCTTGGGTTTGAAAGTCCACCTTCGGCTTGGTCTTTCTTTTCGAGTTCGCCTTTGGCCGTCCTCGTGTTACCCTTTGTTTGAAACTCCACCTTTGGCTTGGTCTTTCTTTTCGAGTTCGCCTTCGGCCGTCCTCGTATTATTTTGTTATTTGAAAGTCCACCTTCGGCTTGGTCTTTCTTTTTCGAGTTCCCCTTTGGTCGTCCTCGTATTATCTTGGGTTTGAAAGTCCACCTTTGGCTTGGTCTTTCTTTTTCGAGTTCTCCTTCGGCCGTCCCCGTATTATCTTGGGTTTGAAAGTCCACCTTCGGCTTGATCTTTCTTTTCGAGTTCGCCTTCAACCGTCCTCGCAGTACCCTTTGTTTGAAAGTCTACCTTCGAATTAGTCTTTCTTTTCGAGTTCGCCTTCCGCCGCCCTCGTATTATTTTGTTGTTGGAAAGTCCACCTTCGGCTTGGTCTTTCTTTTCAATTTCGCCTTCGGCCGTCCTCGTGTTACCCTTTGTTTGAAAGTCCACCTTCGGCTTGGTCATTCTTTTTTGTGTTCGCCTTCGGCCGTCCTCTTATTATCTTGGGTTTGAAAGCCCACCTTCGGCTTGGTATTTCTTTTCAAGTTCGCCTTCAGTCGTCCTCGCGTTACCCTTTATTTAAAAGCCTACCTTCGGCTTAGTCTTTCTTTTCGAGTTCGCCTTCGGCCGTCCTCGTATTATTTTGTTGTTTGAAAGTCCACCTTCGGCTTGGTCTTTCTTTTTAATTTCGCCTTCGGCCGTCCTCGTGTTACCCTTTGTTTGAAAGTCCACCTTCGGCTTGGTCTTTCTTTTTCGTGTTCGCCTTCGGCCGTCCTCGTATTATCTTGGGTTTGAAACTCCACCTTTGGCTTGGTCTTTCTTTTCGAGTTCGCCTTCGGCCGTCCTCGTGTTACCCTTTATTTGAAACTCCACCTTTGGCTTGGTCTTTCTTTTCGAGTTCGCCTTCGGCCGTCCTCGTATTATTTTGTTATTTGAAAGTCCACCTTCGGCTTGGTCTTTCTTTTTCGAGTTCGCCTTTGGTCGTCCTCGTATTATCTTGGGTTTGAAAGTCCACCTTTGGCTTGGTCTTTCTTTTTCGAGTTCTCCTTCGGTCGTCCCCGTATTATCTTGGGTTTGAAAGTCCACCTTCGGCTTGATCTTTCTTTTCGAGTTCGCCTTCAACCGTCCTCGCGGTACCCTTTGATTGAATGTCTACCTTCGACTTAGTCTTTCTTTTCGTGTTCGCCTTCCGCCGTCCTCGTATTATTTTGTTGTTGGAAAGTCCACCTTCGGCTTGGTCTTTCTTTTCAATTTAGCCTTCGGCCGTCCTCGTGTTACCCTTTGTTTGAAAGTCCACCTTCGGCTTGGTCATTCTTTTTCGTCTTCGCCTTCGGCCGTCTTCTTATTATCTTGGGTTTGAAAGTCCACCTTTGGCTTGGTCTTTCTTTTCTAGTTCGCCTTCGACCGTCCTCGTGTTACCCTTTGTTTGACACTCCACCTTTGGCTTGGTCTTTCTTTTCGAGTTCGCCTTCGGCCGTCCTCGTATTATTTTGTTATTTGAAAGTACACCTTCGGCTTGGTCTTTCTTTTTCGAGTTCGCCTTCGGCTATCCTCGTATTATCTTGGGTTTGAAAGTCCACCTTCGGCTTGGTCTTTCTTTTCGAGTTCGCCTTTGGCAATCCTTGTGTTACCCTTTGTTTGAAAGTCCACCTTTGGCTTGGTCTTTCTTTTTCTAGGTCGCCTTCGGCCGTCCTCGTATTATCTTGGGTTTGAAAGTCCACCTTCGGCTTGGTCTTTCTTTTCGAGTTCGCCTTTGGCCATCCTCGTGTTACCCTTTGTTTGAAAGTCCACCTTCGGCTTGGTCTTTCTTTTTCTAGGTCGCCTTCGGCCGTCCTCGTATTATCTTGGGTTTAAAACTCCAGCTTCGGCTTGGTCTTTCTTTTCGAGTTCGCCTTTGACCGTCCTCATCTTACCCTTTGATTGAAAGTCCGCCTTCGGCTTGGTCTTTCTTTTTCGAGTTTGTCTTCGGCCGTCCTCGTATTATCTAGGGTTTGAAAGCCCACCTTCGGCTTGGTCTTTCTTTTCAAGTTCGCCTTCAGTCGTCCTCGCGTTACCCTTTATTTGAAAGCCTACCTTCGTCTTAGTCTTTCTTTTCGAGTTCGCCTTCGGCCGTCCTCGTATTATTTTGTTGTTTGAAAGTCCATCTTCGGCTTGGTCTTTCTTTTTAATTTTTGCCTTCGGTCGTCCTCGTGTTACCCTTTGTTTGAAAGTCCACCTTCGGCTTGGTCTTTCTTTTTCGTGTTCGCCTTCGGCCATCCTCGTATTATCTTGGGTTTGAAAGTCCACCTTCGTCTTGGTCTTTCTTTTCGAGTTCGCCTTCGACCGTCCTCGTGTTACCCTTTGTTTGAAACTCCACCTTTGGCTTGGTCTTTCCTTTCGAGTTCCTCTTCGGCCGTCCTCGTATTATTTTGTTATTTGAAAGTCCACCTTCGGCTTGGTCTTTCTTTTACGAGTTCGCCTTTGGTCGTCCTCGTATTATCTTGGGTTTGAATGTCCACCTTTGGCTTGGTCTTTCTTTTTCGAGTTCTCCTTCGGCCGTCCCCGTATTATCTTGGGTTTGAAAGTCCACCTTCGGCTTGATCTTTCTTTTCAAGTTCGCCTTCAACCGTCCTAGCGGTACCCTTTGTTTGAAAGTCTACCTTCGACTTAGTCTTTCTTTTCGAGTTCGCCTTCAACCGTCCTCGTGGTACCCTTTGATTGAATGTCTACCTTCGACTTAGTCTTTCTTTTCGAGTTCGGCTTCCGTCGTCCTCGTATTATTTTGTTGTTGGAAAGTCCACCTTCGGCTTGGTCTTTCTTTTCAATTTAGCCTTCGGCCGTCCTCGTGTTACCCTTTGTTTGAAAGTCCACCTTCGGCTTGGTCATTCTTTTTCGTCTTCGCCTTCGGCCGTCTTCTTATTATCTTGGGTTTGAAAGTCCACCTTTGGCTTGGTCTTTCTTTTCTAGTTCGCCTTCGACCGTCCTCGTGTTACCCTTTGTTTGACACTCCACCTTTGGCTTGGTCTTTCTTTTCGAGTTCGCCTTCGGCCGTCCTCGTATTATTTTGTTATTTGAAAGTACACCTTCGGCTTGGTCTTTCTTTTTCGAGTACGCCTTCGGCTATCCTCGTATTATCTTGGGTTTGAAAGTCCACCTTCGGCTTGGTCTTTCTTTTCGAGTTCGCCTTTGGCAATCCTTGTGTTACCCTTTGTTTGAAAGTCCACCTTTGGCTTGGTCTTTCTTTTTCTAGGTCGCCTTCGGCCGTCCTCGTATTATCTTGGGTTTGAAAGTCCACCTTCGGCTTGGTCTTTCTTTTCGAGTTCGCCTTTGGCCATCCTCGTGTTACCCTTTGTTTGAAAGTCCACCTTCGGCTTGGTCTTTCTTTTTCTAGGTCGCCTTTGGCCGTCCTCGTATTATCTTGGGTTTAAAACTCCAGCTTCGGCTTGGTCTTTCTTTTCGAGTTCGCCTTTGACAGTCCTCATGTTACCCTTTGATTGAAAGTCCGCCTTCGGCTTGGTCTTTCTTTTTCGAGTTTGTCTTCGGCCGTCCTCGTATTATCTAGGGTTTGAAAGCCCACCTTCAGCTTGGTCTTTCTTTTCAAGTTCGCCTTCAGTCGTCCTCGCGTTACCCTTTATTTGAAAGCCTACCTTCGGCTTAGTCTTTCTTTTCGAGTTCGCCTTCGGCCGTCCTCGTATTATTTTGTTGTTTGAAAGTCCACCTTCGGCTTGGTCTTTCTTTTTAATTTTTGCCTTCGGCCGTCCTCGTGTTACCCTTTGTTTGAAAGTCCACCTACGGCTTGGTCTTTCTTTTTCGTGTTCGCCTTCGGCCATCCTCGTATTATCTTGGGTTTGAAAGTCCACCTTCGTCTTGGTCTTTCTTTTCGAGTTCGCCTTCGACCGTCCTCGTGTTACCCTTTGTTTGAAACTCCACCTTTGGCTTGGTCTTTCTTTTCGAGTTCGTCTTCGGCCGTCCTCGTATTATTTTGTTATTTGAAAGTCCACCTTCGGCTTGGTCTTTCTTTTACGAGTTCGCCTTTGGTCGTCCTCGTATTATCTTGGGTTTGAATGTCCACCTTTGGCTTGGTCTTTCTTTTTCGAGTTCTCCTTCAGCCGTCCCCGTATTATCTTGGGTTTGAAAGTCCACCTTCGGATTGATCTTTCTTTTCGAGTTCGCCTTCAACCGTCCTAGCGGTACCCTTTGTTTGAAAGTCTACCTTCGACTTAGTCTTTCTTTTTGAGTTCGCCTTCCGCCGTCCTCGTATTATTTTGTTGTTGGAAAGTCCACCTTCGGCTTGGTCTTTCTTTTCAATTTCGCCTTCGACCGTCCTCGTGTTACCCTTTGTTTGAAAGTCCACCTTCGGCTTGATCTTTCTTTTCGAGTTCGCCTTCAACCGTCCTAGCGGTACCCTTTGTTTGAAAGTCTACCTTCGACTTAGTCTTTCTTTTTGAGTTCGCCTTCAACCGTCCTCGCGGTACCCTTTGATTGAATGTCTACCTTCGACTTAGTCTTTCTTTTCGAGTTCGCCTTCCGCCGTCCTCGTATTATTTTGTTGTTGGAAAGTCCACCTTCGGCTTGGTCTTTCTTTTCAATTTAGCCTTCGGCCGTCCTCGTGTTACCCTTTGTTTGAAAGTCCACCTTCGGCTTGGTCATTCTTTTTCGTCTTCGCCTTCGGCTGTCCTCGTATTATCTTGGGTTTGAAAGTCCACCTTCGGCGTGGTCTTTCTTTTTGAGTTCGCCTTCTGCCGTCCTCGTGTTACCCTTTGTTTGAAACTCCACCTTTGGCTTGGTCTTTCTTTCCGAGTTCGCCTTCGGCCGTCCTCGTATTATTTTGTTATTTGAAAGTCCACCTTCGGCTTGGTCTTTCTTTTTCGAGTTCGCCTTTGGTCGTCCTCGTATTATCTTGGGTTTGAAAGTCCACCTTTGGCTTGGTCTTTCTTTTTCAAGTTCGCCTTCGGCCATCCTCGTATTATCTTGGGTTTGAAAGTCCACCTTCGGCTTGGTCTTTCTTTTCGAGTTCTCCTTCGGTCATCCTCTTGTTACCCTTTGCTTGAAAGTTCAACTTTCTGCTTGGTATTTCATTTTCGAGTTCTCCTTCGGCCTTCCTCGTATTATCTTGGGTTTGAAAGTCAACCTTAGGCTTGGTATTTCTTTTCGAGTTCGCCTTCGGGCGTCATCGTGTTACCCTTTGTTTGAAAGTACACCTTCGGCTTGGTCTTTCTTTTTTGAGGTTTCCTTCAGCCGTCCTCGTATTAACTTGGGTTTGAAAGTCCACCTTCGGCTTGGTCTTTCTTTTCGAGTTCGCCTTCGGCCGTCCTCGTGTTACCCTTTGTTTGAAACTCCACCTTTGGCTTGGTCTTTCTTTTCGAGTTCGCCTTCGGTCGTCCTCGTATTATTTTGTTATTTGAAAGTCCACCTTCGGCTTGGTCTTTCTTTTTCGAGTTCCCCTTTGGTCTTCCTCGTATTATCTTGGGTTTGAAAGTCCACCTTTGGCTTGGTCTTTCTTTTTCGAGTTCTCCTTCGGCCGTCCCCGTATTATCTTGGGTTTGAAAGTCCACCTTCGGCTTGATCTTTCTTTTCGAGTTCGCCTTCAACCGTCCTCGCGGTACCCTTTGTTTGAAAGTCTACCTTCGACTTAGTCTTTCTTTTCGAGTTCGCCTTCCGCCGTCCTCGTATTATTTTGTTGTTGGAAAGTCCACCTTTGGCTTGGTCTTTCTTTTCAATTTCGCCTTCGGCCGTCCTCGTGTTACCCTTTGTTTGAAAGTCCACCTTCGGCTTGGTCATTCTTTTTTGTGTTCGCCTTCGGCCGTCCTCTTATTATCTTGGGTTTGAAAGCCCACCTTCGGCTTGGTATTTCTTTTCAAGTTCGCCTTCAGTCGTCCTCGCGTTACCCTTTATTTAAAAGCCTACCTTCGGCTTAGTCTTTCTTTTCGAGTTCGCCTTCGGCCGTCCTCGTATTATTTTGTTGTTTGAAAGTCCACCTTCGGCTTGGTCTTTCTTTTTAATTTCGCCTTTGGCCGTCCTCGTGTTACCCTTTGTTTGAAAGTCCACCTTCGGCTTGGTCTTTCTTTTTCGTGTTCGCCTTCGGCCGTCCTCGTATTATCTTGGGTTTGAAACTCCACCTTCGGCTTGGTCTTTCTTTTCGAGTTCGCCTTCGGCCGTCCTCGTGTTACCCTTTATTTGAAACTCCACCTTTGGCTTGGTGTTTCTTTTCGAGTTCGCCTTCGGCCGTCCTCGTATTATTTTGTTATTTGAAAGTCCACCTTCGGCTTGGTCTTTCTTTTTCGAGTTCGCCTTTGGTCGTCCTCGTATTATCTTGGGTTTGAAAGTCCACCTTTGGCTTGGTCTTTCTTTTTCGAGTTCTCCTTCGGCCGTCCCCGTATTATCTTGGGTTTGAAAGTCCACCTTCGGCTTGATCTTTCTTTTCGAGTTCGCCTTCAACCGTCCTCGCGGTACCCTTTGATTGAATGTCTACCTTCGACTTAGTTTTTCTTTTCGTGTTCGCCTTCCGCCGTCCTCGTATTATTTTGTTGTTGGAAAGTCCACCTTCGGCTTGGTCTTTCTTTTCAATTTAGCCTTCGGCCGTCCTCGTGTTACCCTTTGTTTGAAAGTCCACCTTCGGCTTGGTCATTCTTTTTCGTCTTCGCCTTCGGCCGTCTTCTTATTATCTTGGGTTTGAAAGTCCACCTTTGGCTTGGTCTTTCTTTTCTAGTTCGCCTTCGACCTTCCTCGTGTTACCCTTTGTTTGACACTCCACCTTTGGCTTGGTCTTTCTTTTCGAGTTCGCCTTCGGCCGTCCTCGTATTATTTTGTTATTTGAAAGTACACCTTCGGCTTGGTCTTTCTTTTTCGAGTTCGCCTTCGGCTATCCTCGTATTATCTTGGGTTTGAAAGTACACCTTCGGCTTGGTCTTTCTTTTCGAGTTCGCCTTTGGCAATCCTTGTGTTACCCTTTGTTTGAAAGTCCACCTTTGGCTTGGTCTTTCTTTTTCTAGGTCGCCTTCGGCCGTCCTCGTATTATCTTGGGTTTGAAAGTCCACCTTCGGCTTGGTCTTTCTTTTCGAGTTCGCCTTTGGCCATCCTCGTGTTACCCTTTGTTTGAAAGTCCACCTTCGGCTTGGTCTTTCTTTTTCTAGCTCGCCTTCGGCCGTCCTCGTATTATCTTGGGTTTAAAACTCCAGCTTCGGCTTGGTCTTTCTTTTCGAGTTCGCCTTTGACCGTCCTCATGTTACCCTTTGATTGAAAGTCCGCCTTCGGCTTGGTCTTTCTTTTTCGAGTTTGTCTTCGGCCGTCCTCGTATTATCTAGGGTTTGAAAGCCCACCTTCGGCTTGGTCTTTCTTTTCAAGTTCGCCTTCAGTCGTCCTCGCGTTACCCTTTATTTGAAAGCCTACCTTCGGCTTAGTCTTTCTTTTCGAGTTCGCCTTCGGCCGTCCTCGTATTATTTTGTTGTTTGAAAGTCCACCTTCGGCTTGGTCTTTCTTTTTAATTTTTGCCTTCGGCCGTCCTCGTGTTACCCTTTGTTAGAAAGTCCACCTTCGGCTTAGTCTTTCTTTTTCGTGTTCGCCTTCGGCCATCCTCGTATTATCTTGGGTTTGAAAGTCCACCTTCGTCTTGGTCTTTCTTTTCGAGTTCGCCTTCGACCGTCCTCGTGTTACCCTTTGTTTGAAACTCCACCTTTGGCTTGGTCTTTCTTTTCGAGTTCGTCTTCGGCCATCCTCGTATTATTTTGTTATTTGAAAGTCCACCTTCGGCTTGGTCTTTCTTTTACGAGTTCGCCTTTGGTCGTCCTCGTATTATCTTGGGTTTGAATGTCCACCTTTGGCTTGGTATTTCTTTTTCGAGTTCTCCTTCGGCCGTCCCCGTATTATCTTGGGTTTGAAAGTCCACCTTCGGCTTGATCTTTCTTTTCGAGTTCGCCTTCAACCGTCCTAGCGGTACCCTTTGTTTGAAAGTCTACCTTCGACTTAGTCTTTCTTTTCGAGTTCGCCTTCCGCCGTCCTCGTATTATTTTGTTGTTGGAAAGTCCACCTTCGGCTTGGTCTTTCTTTTCAATTTCGCCTTCGACCGTCCTCGTGTTACCCTTTGTTTGAAAGTCCACCTTCGGCTTGATCTTTCTTTTCGAGTTCACCATCAACCGTCCTAGCGGTACCCTTTGTTTGAAAGTCTACCTTCGACTTAGTCTTTCTTTTCGAGTTCGCCTTCAACCGTCCTCGCGGTACCCTTTGATTGAATGTCTACCTTCGACTTAGTCTTTCTTTTCGAGTTCGCCTTCCGCCGTCCTCGTATTATTTTGTTGTTGGAAAGTCCACCTTCGGCTTGGTCTTTCTTTTCAATTTAGCCTTCGGCCGTCCTCGTGTTACCCTTTGTTTGAAAGTCCACCTTCGGCTTGGTCATTCTTTTTCGTCTTCGCCTTCGGCCGTCCTCGTATTATCTTGGGTTTGAAAGTCCACCTTCGGCATGGTCTTTCTTTTTGAGTTCGCCTTCTGCCGTCCTCGTGTTACCCTTTGTTTGAAACTCCACCTTTGGCTTGGTCTTTCTTTCCGAGTTCGCCTTCGGCCGTCCTCGTATTATTTTGTTATTTGAAAGTCCACCTTCGGCTTGGTCTTTCTTTTTCGAGTTCGCCTTTGGTCGTCCTCGTATTATCTTGGGTTTGAAAGTCCACCTTTGGCTTGGTCTTTCTTTTTCGAGTTCGCCTTCGGCCATCCTCGTATTATCTTGGGTTTGAAAGTCCACCTTCGGCTTGGTCTTTCTTTTCGAGTTCTCCTTCGGTCATCCTCTTGTTACCCTTTGCTAGAAAGTTCAACTTTCTGCTTGGTATTTCATTTTCGAGTTCTCCTTCGGCTTCCTCGTATTATCTTGGGTTTGAAAGTCAACCTTAGGCTTGGTATTTCTTTTCGAGTTCGCCTTCGGGCGTCCTCGTGTTACCCTTTGTTTGAAAGTACACCTTCGGCTTGGTCTTTCTTTTTTGAGGTTGCCTTCAGCCGTCCTCGTATTAACTTGGGTTTGAAAGTCCACCTTCGGCTTGGTCTTTCTTTTCGAGTTCGCCTTCGGCCGTCCTCGTGTTACCCTTTGTTTGAAACTCCACCTTTGGCTTGGTCTTTCTTTTCGAGTTCGCCTTCGGCCGTCCTCGTATTATTTTGTTATTTGAAAGTCCACCTTCGGCTTGGTCTTTCTTTTTCGAGTTCCCCTTTGGTCGTCCTCGTATTATCTTGGGTTTGAAAGTCCACCTTTGGCTTGGTATTTCTTTTTCGAGTTCTCCTTCGGCCGTCCCCGTATTATCTTGGGTTTGAAAGTCCACCTTCGGCTTGATCTTTCTTTTCGAGTTCGCCTTCAACCGTCCTCGCGGTACCCTTTGTTTGAAAGTCTACCTTCGACTTAGTCTTTCTTTTCGAGTTCGCCTTCCGCCGTCCTCGTATTATTTTGTTGTTGGAAAGTCCACCTTCGGCTTGGTCTTTCTTTTCAATTTAGCCTTCGGCCGTCCTCGTGTTACCCTTTGTTTGAAAGTCCACCTTCGGCTTGGTCATTCTTTTTCGTCTTCGCCTTCGGCCGTCTTCTTATTATCTTGGGTTTGAAAGTCCACCTTTGGCTTGGTCTTTCTTTTCTAGTTCTCCTTCGACCGTCCTCGTGTTACCCTTTGTTTGACACTCCACCTTTGGCTTGGTCTTTCTTTTCGAGTTCGCCTTCGGCCGTCCTCGTATTATTTTGTTATTTGAAAGTACACCTTCGGCTTGGTCTTTCTTTTTCGAGTTCGCCTTCGGCTATCCTCGTATTATCTTGGGTTTGAAAGTCCACCTTCGGCTTGGTCTTTCTTTTCGAGTTCGCCTTTGGCAATCCTTGTGTTACCCTTTGTTTGAAAGTCCACCTTTGGCTTGGTCTTTCTTTTTCTAGGTCGCCTTCGGCCGTCCTCGTATTATCTTGGGTTTGAAAGTCCACCTTCGGCTTGGTCTTTCTTTTCGAGTTCGCCTTTGGCCATCCTCGTGTTACCCTTTGTTTGAAAGTCCACCTTCGGCTTGGTCTTTCTTTTTCTAGGTCGCCTTCGGCCGTCCTCGTATTATTTTGTTATTTGAAAGTCCACCTTCGGCTTGGTCTTTCTTTTACGAGTTCGCCTTTGGTCGTCCTCGTATTATCTTGGGTTTGAATGTCCACCTTTGGCTTGGTATTTCTTTTTCGAGTTCTCCTTCGGCCGTCCCCGTATTATCTTGGGTTTGAAAGTCCACCTTCGGCTTGATCTTTCTTTTCGAGTTCGCCTTCAACCGTCCTAGCGGTACCCTTTGTTTGAAAGTCTACCTTCGACTTAGTCTTTCTTTTCGAGTTCGCCTTCCGCCGTCCTCGTATTATTTTGTTGTTGGAAAGTCCACCTTCGGCTTGGTCTTTCTTTTCAATTTCGCCTTCGACCGTCCTCGTGTTACCCTTTGTTTGAAAGTCCACCTTCGGCTTGATCTTTCTTTTCGAGTTCACCATCAACCGTCCTAGCGGTACCCTTTGTTTGAAAGTCTACCTTCGACTTAGTCTTTCTTTTCGAGTTCGCCTTCAACCGTCCTCGCGGTACCCTTTGATTGAATGTCTACCTTCGACTTAGTCTTTCTTTTCGAGTTCGCCTTCCGCCGTCCTCGTATTATTTTGTTGTTGGAAAGTCCACCTTCGGCTTGGTCTTTCTTTTCAATTTAGCCTTCGGCCGTCCTCGTGTTACCCTTTGTTTGAAAGTCCACCTTCGGCTTGGTCATTCTTTTTCGTCTTCGCCTTCGGCCGTCCTCGTATTATCTTGGGTTTGAAAGTCCACCTTCGGCATGGTCTTTCTTTTTGAGTTCGCCTTCTGCCGTCCTCGTGTTACCCTTTGTTTGAAACTCCACCTTTGGCTTGGTCTTTCTTTCCGAGTTCGCCTTCGGCCGTCCTCGTATTATTTTGTTATTTGAAAGTCCACCTTCGGCTTGGTCTTTCTTTTTCGAGTTCGCCTTTGGTCGTCCTCGTATTATCTTGGGTTTGAAAGTCCACCTTTGGCTTGGTCTTTCTTTTTCGAGTTCGCCTTCGGCCATCCTCGTATTATCTTGGGTTTGAAAGTCCACCTTCGGCTTGGTCTTTCTTTTCGAGTTCTCCTTCGGTCATCCTCTTGTTACCCTTTGCTAGAAAGTTCAACTTTCTGCTTGGTATTTCATTTTCGAGTTCTCCTTCGGCTTCCTCGTATTATCTTGGGTTTGAAAGTCAACCTTAGGCTTGGTATTTCTTTTCGAGTTCGCCTTCGGGCGTCCTCGTGTTACCCTTTGTTTGAAAGTACACCTTCGGCTTGGTCTTTCTTTTTTGAGGTTGCCTTCAGCCGTCCTCGTATTAACTTGGGTTTGAAAGTCCACCTTCGGCTTGGTCTTTCTTTTCGAGTTCGCCTTCGGCCGTCCTCGTGTTACCCTTTGTTTGAAACTCCACCTTTGGCTTGGTCTTTCTTTTCGAGTTCGCCTTCGGCCGTCCTCGTATTATTTTGTTATTTGAAAGTCCACCTTCGGCTTGGTCTTTCTTTTTCGAGTTCCCCTTTGGTCGTCCTCGTATTATCTTGGGTTTGAAAGTCCACCTTTGGCTTGGTATTTCTTTTTCGAGTTCTCCTTCGGCCGTCCCCGTATTATCTTGGGTTTGAAAGTCCACCTTCGGCTTGATCTTTCTTTTCGAGTTCGCCTTCAACCGTCCTCGCGGTACCCTTTGTTTGAAAGTCTACCTTCGACTTAGTCTTTCTTTTCGAGTTCGCCTTCCGCCGTCCTCGTATTATTTTGTTGTTGGAAAGTCCACCTTCGGCTTGGTCTTTCTTTTCAATTTAGCCTTCGGCCGTCCTCGTGTTACCCTTTGTTTGAAAGTCCACCTTCGGCTTGGTCATTCTTTTTCGTCTTCGCCTTCGGCCGTCTTCTTATTATCTTGGGTTTGAAAGTCCACCTTTGGCTTGGTCTTTCTTTTCTAGTTCTCCTTCGACCGTCCTCGTGTTACCCTTTGTTTGACACTCCACCTTTGGCTTGGTCTTTCTTTTCGAGTTCGCCTTCGGCCGTCCTCGTATTATTTTGTTATTTGAAAGTACACCTTCGGCTTGGTCTTTCTTTTTCGAGTTCGCCTTCGGCTATCCTCGTATTATCTTGGGTTTGAAAGTCCACCTTCGGCTTGGTCTTTCTTTTCGAGTTCGCCTTTGGCAATCCTTGTGTTACCCTTTGTTTGAAAGTCCACCTTTGGCTTGGTCTTTCTTTTTCTAGGTCGCCTTCGGCCGTCCTCGTATTATCTTGGGTTTGAAAGTCCACCTTCGGCTTGGTCTTTCTTTTCGAGTTCGCCTTTGGCCATCCTCGTGTTACCCTTTGTTTGAAAGTCCACCTTCGGCTTGGTCTTTCTTTTTCTAGGTCGCCTTCGGCCGTCCTCGTATTATCTTGGGTTTAAAACTCCAGCTTCGGCTTGGTCTTTCTTTTCGAGTTCGCCTTTGACCGTCCTCATGTTACCCTTTGATTGAAAGTCCGCCTTCGGCTTGGTCTTTCTTTTTCGAGTTTGTCTTCGGCCGTCCTCGTATTATCTAGGGTTTGAAAGCCCACCTTCGGCTTGGTCTTTCTTTTCAAGTTCGCCTTCAGGCGTCCTCGCGTTACCCTTTATTTGAAAGCCTACCTTCGGCTTAGTCTTTCTTTTCGAGTTCGCCTTCGGCCGTCCTCGTATTATTTTGTTGTTTGAAAGTCCACCTTCGGCTTGGTCTTTCTTTTTAATTTTTGCCTTCGGCCGTCCTCGTGTTACCCTTTGTTAGAAAGTCCACCTTCGGCTTAGTCTTTCTTTTTCGTGTTCGCCTTCGGCCATCCTCGTATTATCTTGGGTTTGAAAGTCCACCTTCGTCTTGGTCTTTCTTTTCGAGTTCGCCTTCGACCGTCCTCGTGTTACCCTTTGTTTGAAACTCCACCTTTGGCTTGGTCTTTCTTTTCGAGTTCGTCTTCGGCCATCCTCGTATTATTTTGTTATTTGAAAGTCCACCTTCGGCTTGGTCTTTCTTTTACGAGTTCGCCTTTGGTCGTCCTCGTATTATCTTGGGTTTGAATGTCCACCTTTGGCTTGGTATTTCTTTTTCGAGTTCTCCTTCGGCCGTCCCCGTATTATCTTGGGTTTGAAAGTCCACCTTCGGCTTGATCTTTCTTTTCGAGTTCGCCTTCAACCGTCCTAGCGGTACCCTTTGTTTGAAAGTCTACCTTCGACTTAGTCTTTCTTTTCGAGTTCGCCTTCCGCCGTCCTCGTATTATTTTGTTGTTGGAAAGTCCACCTTCGGCTTGGTCTTTCTTTTCAATTTCGCCTTCGACCGTCCTCGTGTTACCCTTTGTTTGAAAGTCCACCTTCGGCTTGATCTTTCTTTTCGAGTTCACCATCAACCGTCCTAGCGGTACCCTTTGTTTGAAAGTCTACCTTCGACTTAGTCTTTCTTTTCGAGTTCGCCTTCAACCGTCCTCGCGGTACCCTTTGATTGAATGTCTACCTTCGACTTAGTCTTTCTTTTCGAGTTCGCCTTCCGCCGTCCTCGTATTATTTTGTTGTTGGAAAGTCCACCTTCGGCTTGGTCTTTCTTTTCAATTTAGCCTTCGGCCGTCCTCGTGTTACCCTTTGTTTGAAAGTCCACCTTCGGCTTGGTCATTCTTTTTCGTCTTCGCCTTCGGCCGTCCTCGTATTATCTTGGGTTTGAAAGTCCACCTTCGGCATGGTCTTTCTTTTTGAGTTCGCCTTCTGCCGTCCTCGTGTTACCATTTGTTTGAAACTCCACCTTTGGCTTGGTCTTTCTTTCCGAGTTCGCCTTCGGCCGTCCTCGTATTATTTTGTTATTTGAAAGTCCACCTTCGGCTTGGTCTTTCTTTTTCGAGTTCGCCTTTGGTCGTCCTCGTATTATCTTGGGTTTGAAAGTCCACCTTTGGCTTGGTCTTTCTTTTTCGAGTTCGCCTTCGGCCATCCTCGTATTATCTTGGGTTTGAAAGTCCACCTTCGGCTTGGTCTTTCTTTTCGAGTTCTCCTTCGGTCATCCTCTTGTTACCCTTTGCTAGAAAGTTCAACTTTCTGCTTGGTATTTCATTTTCGAGTTCTCCTTCGGCTTCCTCGTATTATCTTGGGTTTGAAAGTCAACCTTAGGCTTGGTATTTCTTTTCGAGTTCGCCTTCGGGCGTCCTCGTGTTACCCTTTGTTTGAAAGTACACCTTCGGCTTGGTCTTTCTTTTTTGAGGTTGCCTTCAGCCGTCCTCGTATTAACTTGGGTTTGAAAGTCCACCTTCGGCTTGGTCTTTCTTTTCGAGTTCGCCTTCGGCCGTCCTCGTGTTACCCTTTGTTTGAAACTCCACCTTTGGCTTGGTCTTTCTTTTCGAGTTCGCCTTCGGCCGTCCTCGTATTATTTTGTTATTTGAAAGTCCACCTTCGGCTTGGTCTTTCTTTTTCGAGTTCCCCTTTGGTCGTCCTCGTATTATCTTGGGTTTGAAAGTCCACCTTTGGCTTGGTATTTCTTTTTCGAGTTCTCCTTCGGCCGTCCCCGTATTATCTTGGGTTTGAAAGTCCACCTTCGGCTTGATCTTTCTTTTCGAGTTCGCCTTCAACCGTCCTCGCGGTACCCTTTGTTTGAAAGTCTACCTTCGACTTAGTCTTTCTTTTCGAGTTCGCCTTCCGCCGTCCTCGTATTATTTTGTTGTTGGAAAGTCCACCTTCGGCTTGGTCTTTCTTTTCAATTTAGCCTTCGGCCGTCCTCGTGTTACCCTTTGTTTGAAAGTCCACCTTCGGCTTGGTCATTCTTTTTCGTCTTCGCCTTCGGCCGTCTTCTTATTATCTTGGGTTTGAAAGTCCACCTTTGGCTTGGTCTTTCTTTTCTAGTTCTCCTTCGACCGTCCTCGTGTTACCCTTTGTTTGACACTCCACCTTTGGCTTGGTCTTTCTTTTCGAGTTCGCCTTCGGCCGTCCTCGTATTATTTTGTTATTTGAAAGTACACCTTCGGCTTGGTCTTTCTTTTTCGAGTTCGCCTTCGGCTATCCTCGTATTATCTTGGGTTTGAAAGTCCACCTTCGGCTTGGTCTTTCTTTTCGAGTTCGCCTTTGGCAATCCTTGTGTTACCCTTTGTTTGAAAGTCCACCTTTGGCTTGGTCTTTCTTTTTCTAGGTCGCCTTCGGCCGTCCTCGTATTATCTTGGGTTTGAAAGTCCACCTTCGGCTTGGTCTTTCTTTTCGAGTTCGCCTTTGGCCATCCTCGTGTTACCCTTTGTTTGAAAGTCCACCTTCGGCTTGGTCTTTCTTTTTCTAGGTCGCCTTCGGCCGTCCTCGTATTATCTTGGGTTTAAAACTCCAGCTTCGGCTTGGTCTTTCTTTTCGAGTTCGCCTTTGACCGTCCTCATGTTACCCTTTGATTGAAAGTCCGCCTTCGGCTTGGTCTTTCTTTTTCGAGTTTGTCTTCGGCCGTCCTCGTATTATCTAGGGTTTGAAAGCCCACCTTCGGCTTGGTCTTTCTTTTCAAGTTCGCCTTCAGGCGTCCCCGCGTTACCCTTTATTTGAAAGCCTACCTTCGGCTTAGTCTTTCTTTTCGAGTTCGCCTTCGGCCGTCCTCGTATTATTTTGTTGTTTGAAAGTCCACCTTCGGCTTGGTCTTTCTTTTTAATTTTTGCCTTCGGCCGTCCTCGTGTTACCCTTTGTTAGAAAGTCCACCTTCGGCTTAGTCTTTCTTTTTCGTGTTCGCCTTCGGCCATCCTCGTATTATCTTGGGTTTGAAAGTCCACCTTCGTCTTGGTCTTTCTTTTCGAGTTCGCCTTCGACCGTCCTCGTGTTACCCTTTGTTTGAAACTCCACCTTTGGCTTGGTCTTTCTTTTCGAGTTCGTCTTCGGCCATCCTCGTATTATTTTGTTATTTGAAAGTCCACCTTCGGCTTGGTCTTTCTTTTACGAGTTCGCCTTTGGTCGTCCTCGTATTATCTTGGGTTTGAATGTCCACCTTTGGCTTGGTATTTCTTTTTCGAGTTCTCCTTCGGCCGTCCCCGTATTATCTTGGGTTTGAAAGTCCACCTTCGGCTTGATCTTTCTTTTCGAGTTCGCCTTCAACCGTCCTAGCGGTACCCTTTGTTTGAAAGTCTACCTTCGACTTAGTCTTTCTTTTCGAGTTCGCCTTCCGCCGTCCTCGTATTATTTTGTTGTTGGAAAGTCCACCTTCGGCTTGGTCTTTCTTTTCAATTTCGCCTTCGACCGTCCTCGTGTTACCCTTTGTTTGAAAGTCCACCTTCGGCTTGATCTTTCTTTTCGAGTTCACCATCAACCGTCCTAGCGGTACCCTTTGTTTGAAAGTCTACCTTCGACTTAGTCTTTCTTTTCGAGTTCGCCTTCAACCGTCCTCGCGGTACCCTTTGATTGAATGTCTACCTTCGACTTAGTCTTTCTTTTCGAGTTCGCCTTCCGCCGTCCTCGTATTATTTTGTTGTTGGAAAGTCCACCTTCGGCTTGGTCTTTCTTTTCAATTTAGCCTTCGGCCGTCCTCGTGTTACCCTTTGTTTGAAAGTCCACCTTCGGCTTGGTCATTCTTTTTCGTCTTCGCCTTCGGCCGTCCTCGTATTATCTTGGGTTTGAAAGTCCACCTTCGGCATGGTCTTTCTTTTTGAGTTCGCCTTCTGCCGTCCTCGTGTTACCCTTTGTTTGAAACTCCACCTTTGGCTTGGTCTTTCTTTCCGAGTTCGCCTTCGGCCGTCCTCGTATTATTTTGTTATTTGAAAGTCCACCTTCGGCTTGGTCTTTCTTTTTCGAGTTCGCCTTTGGTCGTCCTCGTATTATCTTGGGTTTGAAAGTCCACCTTTGGCTTGGTCTTTCTTTTTCGAGTTCGCCTTCGGCCATCCTCGTATTATCTTGGGTTTGAAAGTCCACCTTCGGCTTGGTCTTTCTTTTCGAGTTCTCCTTCGGTCATCCTCTTGTTACCCTTTGCTTGAAAGTTCAACTTTCTGCTTGGTATTTCATTTTCGAGTTCTCCTTCGGCTTCCTCGTATTATCTTGGGTTTGAAAGTCAACCTTAGGCTTGGTATTTCTTTTCGAGTTCGCCTTCGGGCGTCCTCGTGTTACCCTTTGTTTGAAAGTACACCTTCGGCTTGGTCTTTCTTTTTTGAGGTTGCCTTCAGCCGTCCTCGTATTAACTTGGGTTTGAAAGTCCACCTTCGGCTTGGTCTTTCTTTTCGAGTTCGCCTTCGGCCGTCCTCGTGTTACCCTTTGTTTGAAACTCCACCTTTGGCTTGGTCTTTCTTTTCGAGTTCGCCTTCGGCCGTCCTCGTATTATTTTGTTATTTGAAAGTCCACCTTCGGCTTGGTCTTTCTTTTTCGAGTTCCCCTTTGGTCGTCCTCGTATTATCTTGGGTTTGAAAGTCCACCTTTGGCTTGGTATTTCTTTTTCGAGTTCTCCTTCGGCCGTCCCCGTATTATCTTGGGTTTGAAAGTCCACCTTCGGCTTGATCTTTCTTTTCGAGTTCGCCTTCAACCGTCCTCGCGGTACCCTTTGTTTGAAAGTCTACCTTCGACTTAGTCTTTCTTTTCGAGTTCGCCTTCCGCCGTCCTCGTATTATTTTGTTGTTGGAAAGTCCACCTTCGGCTTGGTCTTTCTTTTCAATTTCGCCTTCGGCCGTCCTCGTGTTACCCTTTGTTTGAAAGTCCACCTTCGGCTTGGTCATTCTTTTTTGTGTTCGCCTTCGGCCGTCCTCTTATTATCTTGGGTTTGAAAGCCCACCTTCGGCTTGGTATTTCTTTTCAAGTTCGCCTTCAGTCGTCCTCGCGTTACCCTTTATTTAAAAGCCTACCTTCGGCTTAGTCTTTCTTTTCGAGTTCGCCTTCGGCCGTCCTCGTATTATTTTGTTGTTTGAAAGTCCACCTTCGGCTTGGTCTTTCTTTTTAATTTCGCCTTCGGCCGTCCTCGTGTTACCCTTTGTTTGAAAGTCCACCTTCGGCTTGGTCTTTCTTTTTCGTGTTCGCCTTCGGCCGTCCTCGTATTATCTTGGGTTTGAAACTCCACCTTCGGCTTGGTCTTTCTTTTCGAGTTCGCCTTCGGCCGTCCTCGTGTTACCCTTTATTTGAAACTCCACCTTTGGCTTGGTCTTTCTTTTCGAGTTCGCCTTCGGCCGTCCTCGTATTATTTTGTTATTTGAAAGTCCACCTTCGGCTTGGTCTTTCTTTTTCGAGTTCGCCTTTGGTCGTCCTCGTATTATCTTGGGTTTGAAAGTCCACCTTTGGCTTGGTCTTTCTTTTTCGAGTTCTCCTTCGGTCGTCCCCGTATTATCTTGGGTTTGAAAGTCCACCTTCGGCTTGATCTTTCTTTTCGAGTTCGCCTTCAACCGTCCTCGCGGTACCCTTTGATTGAATGTCTACCTTCGACTTAGTCTTTCTTTTCGTGTTCGCCTTCCGCCGTCCTCGTATTATTTTGTTGTTGGAAAGTCCACCTTCGGCTTGGTCTTTCTTTTCAATTTAGCCTTCGGCCGTCCTCGTGTTACCCTTTGTTTGAAAGTCCACCTTCGGCTTGGTCATTCTTTTTCGTCTTCGCCTTCGGCCGTCTTCTTATTATCTTGGGTTTGAAAGTCCACCTTTGGCTTGGTCTTTCTTTTCTAGTTCGCCTTCGACCGTCCTCGTGTTACCCTTTGTTTGACACTCCACCTTTGGCTTGGTCTTTCTTTTCGAGTTCGCCTTCGGCCGTCCTCGTATTATTTTGTTATTTGAAAGTACACCTTCGGCTTGGTCTTTCTTTTTCGAGTTCGCCTTCGGCTATCCTCGTATTATCTTGGGTTTGAAAGTCCACCTTCGGCTTGGTCTTTCTTTTCGAGTTCGCCTTTGGCAATCCTTGTGTTACCCTTTGTTTGAAAGTCCACCTTTGGCTTGGTCTTTCTTTTTCTAGGTCGCCTTCGGCCGTCCTCGTATTATCTTGGGTTTGAAAGTCCACCTTCGGCTTGATCTTTCTTTTCGAGTTCGCCTTCAACCGTCCTCGCGGTACCCTTTGTTTGAAAGTCTACCTTCGACTTAGTCTTTCTTTTCGAGTTCGCCTTCCGCCGTCCTCGTATTATTTTGTTGTTGGAAAGTCCACCTTCGGCTTGGTCTTTCTTTTCAATTTCGCCTTCGGCCGTCCTCGTGTTACCCTTTGTTTGAAAGTCCACCTTCGGCTTGGTCATTCTTTTTTGTGTTCGCCTTCGGCCGTCCTCTTATTATCTTGGGTTTGAAAGCCCACCTTCGGCTTGGTATTTCTTTTCAAGTTCGCCTTCAGTCGTCCTCGCGTTACCCTTTATTTAAAAGCCTACCTTCGGCTTAGTCTTTCTTTTCGAGTTCGCCTTCGGCCGTCCTCGTATTATTTTGTTGTTTGAAAGTCCACCTTCGGCTTGGTCTTTCTTTTTAATTTCGCCTTCGGCCGTCCTCGTGTTACCCTTTGTTTGAAAGTCCACCTTCGGCTTGGTCTTTCTTTTTCGTGTTCGCCTTCGGCCGTCCTCGTATTATCTTGGGTTTGAAACTCCACCTTCGGCTTGGTCTTTCTTTTCGAGTTCGCCTTCGGCCGTCCTCGTGTTACCCTTTATTTGAAACTCCACCTTTGGCTTGGTCTTTCTTTTCGAGTTCGCCTTCGGCCGTCCTCGTATTATTTTGTTATTTGAAAGTCCACCTTCGGCTTGGTCTTTCTTTTTCGAGTTCGCCTTTGGTCGTCCTCGTATTATCTTGGGTTTGAAAGTCCACCTTTGGCTTGGTCTTTCTTTTTCGAGTTCTCCTTCGGTCGTCCCCGTATTATCTTGGGTTTGAAAGTCCACCTTCGGCTTGATCTTTCTTTTCGAGTTCGCCTTCAACCGTCCTCGCGGTACCCTTTGATTGAATGTCTACCTTCGACTTAGTCTTTCTTTTCGTGTTCGCCTTCCGCCGTCCTCGTATTATTTTGTTGTTGGAAAGTCCACCTTCGGCTTGGTCTTTCTTTTCAATTTAGCCTTCGGCCGTCCTCGTGTTACCCTTTGTTTGAAAGTCCACCTTCGGCTTGGTCATTCTTTTTCGTCTTCGCCTTCGGCCGTCTTCTTATTATCTTGGGTTTGAAAGTCCACCTTTGGCTTGGTCTTTCTTTTCTAGTTCGCCTTCGACCGTCCTCGTGTTACCCTTTGTTTGACACTCCACCTTTGGCTTGGTCTTTCTTTTCGAGTTCGCCTTCGGCCGTCCTCGTATTATTTTGTTATTTGAAAGTACACCTTCGGCTTGGTCTTTCTTTTTCGAGTTCGCCTTCGGCTATCCTCGTATTATCTTGGGTTTGAAAGTCCACCTTCGGCTTGGTCTTTCTTTTCGAGTTCGCCTTTGGCAATCCTTGTGTTACCCTTTGTTTGAAAGTCCACCTTTGGCTTGGTCTTTCTTTTTCTAGGTCGCCTTCGGCCGTCCTCGTATTATCTTGGGTTTGAAAGTCCACCTTCGGCTTGGTCTTTCTTTTCGAGTTCGCCTTTGGCCATCCTCGTGTTACCCTTTGTTTGAAAGTCCACCTTCGGCTTGGTCTTTCTTTTTCTAGGTCGCCTTCGGCCGTCCTCGTATTATCTTGGGTTTAAAACTCCAGCTTCGGCTTGGTCTTTCTTTTCGAGTTCGCCTTTGACCGTCCTCATGTTACCCTTTTATTGAAAGTCCGCCTTCGGCTTTGTCTTTCTTTTTCGAGTTTGTCTTCGGCCGTCCTCGTATTATCTAGGGTTTGAAAGCCCACCTTCGGCCTGGTCTTTCTTTTCAAGTTCGCCTTCAGTCGTCCTCGCGTTACCCTTTATTTGAAAGCCTACCTTCGGCTTAGTCTTTCTTTTCGAGTTCGCCTTCGGCCGTCCTCGTATTATTTTGTTGTTTGAAAGTCCACCTTCGGCTTGGTCTTTCTTTTTAATTTTTGCCTTCGGTCGTCCTCGTGTTACCCTTTGTTTGAAAGTCCACCTTCGGCTTGGTCTTTCTTTTTCGTGTTCGCCTTCGGCCATCCTCGTATTATCTTGGGTTTGAAAGTCCACCTTCGTCTTGGTCTTTCTTTTCGAGTTCGCCTTCGACCGTCCTCGTGTTACCCTTTGTTTGAAACTCCACCTTTGGCTTGGTCTTTCTTTTCGAGTTCGTCTTCGGCCGTCCTCGTATTATTTTGTTATTTGAAAGTCCACCTTCGGCTTGGTCTTTCTTTTACGAGTTCGCCTTTGGTCGTCCTCGTATTATCTTGGGTTTGAATGTCCACCTTTGGCTTGGTCTTTCTTTTTCGAGTTCTCCTTCGGCCGTCCCCGTATTATCTTGGGTTTGAAAGTCCACCTTCGGCTTGATCTTTCTTTTCGAGTTCGCCTTCAACCGTCCTAGCGGTACCCTTTGTTTGAAAGTCTACCTTCGACTTAGTCTTTCTTTTCGAGTTCGCCTTCCGCCGTCCTCGTATTATTTTGTTGTTGGAAAGTCCACCTTCGGCTTGGTCTTTCTTTTCAATTTCGCCTTTGACCGTCCTCGTGTTACCCTTTGTTTGAAAGTCCACCTTCGGCTTGATCTTTCTTTTCGAGTTCGCCTTCAACCGTCCTAGCGGTACCCTTTGTTTGAAAGTCTACCTTCGACTTAGTCTTTCTTTTCGAGTTCGCCTTCAACCGTCCTCGCGGTACCCTTTGATTGAATGTCTACCTTCGACTTAGTCTTTCTTTTCGAGTTCGCCTTCCGCCGTCCTCGTATTATTTTGTTGTTGGAAAGTCCACCTTCGGCTTGGTCTTTCTTTTCAATTTAGCCTTCGGCCGTCCTCGTGTTACCCTTTGTTTGAAAGTCCACCTTCGGCTTGGTCATTCTTTTTCGTCTTCGCCTTCGGCCGTCCTCGTATTATCTTGGGTTTGAAAGTCCACCTTCGGCATGGTCTTTCTTTTTGAGTTCGCCTTCTGCCGTCCTCGTGTTACCCTTTGTTTGAAACTCCACCTTTGGCTTGGTCTTTCTTTCCGAGTTCGCCTTCGGCCGTCCTCGTATTATTTTGTTATTTGAAAGTCCACCTTCGGCTTGGTCTTTCTTTTTCGAGTTCGCCTTTGGTCGTCCTCGTATTATCTTGGGTTTGAAAGTCCACCTTTGGCTTGGTCTTTCTTTTTCGAGTTCGCCTTCGGCCATCCTCGTGTTATCTTGGGTTTGAAAGTCCACCTTCGGCTTGGTCTTTCTTTTCGAGTTCGCCTTCGGGCGTCCTCGTGTTACCCTTTGTTTGAAAGTACACCTTCGGCTTGGTCTTTCTTTTTTGAGGTTTCCTTCAGCCGTCCTCGTATTAACTTGGGTTTGAAGGTCCACCTTCGGCTTGGTCTTTCTTTTCGAGTTCGCCTTCGGCCGTCCTCGTGTTACCCTTTGTTTGAAACTCCACCTTTGGCTTGGTCTTTCTTTTCGAGTTCGCCTTCGGCCGTCCTCGTATTATTTTGTTATTTGAAAGTCCACCTTCGGCTTGGTCTTTCTTTTTCGAGTTCCCCTTTGGTCGTCCTCGTATTATCTTGGGTTTGAAAGTCCACCTTTGGCTTGGTCTTTCTTTTTCGAGTTCTCCTTCGGCCGTCCCCGTATTATCTTGGGTTTGAAAGTCCACCTTCGGCTTAATCTTTCTTTTCGAGTTCGCCTTCAACCGTCCTCGCGGTACCCTTTGTTTGAATGTCTACCTTCGACTTAGTCTTTCTTTTCGTGTTCGCCTTCCGCCGTCCTCGTATTATTTTGTTGTTGGAAAGTCCACCTTCGGCTTGGTCTTTCTTTTCAATTTAGCCTTCGGCCGTCCTCGTGTTACCCTTTGTTTGAAAGTCCACCTTCGGCTTGGTCATTCTTTTTCGTCTTCGCCTTCGGCTGTCTTCTTATTATCTTGGGTTTGAAAGTCCACCTTTGGCTTGGTCTTTCTTTTCTAGTTCGCCTTCGACCGTCCTCGTGTTACCCTTTGTTTGACACTCCACCTTTGGCTTGGTCTTTCTTTTCGAGTTCGCCTTCGGCCGTCCTCGTATTATTTTGTTATTTGAAAGTACACCTTCGGCTTGGTCTTTCTTTTTCGAGTTCGCCTTCGGCTATCCTCGTATTATCTTGGGTTTGAAAGTCCACCTTCGGCTTGGTCTTTCTTTTCGAGTTCGCCTTTGGCAATCCTTGTGTTACCCTTTGTTTGAAAGTCCACCTTTGGCTTGGTCTTTCTTTTTCTAGGTCGCCTTCGGCCGTCCTCGTATTATCTTGGGTTTGAAAGTCCACCTTCGGCTTGGTCTTTCTTTTCGAGTTCGCCTTTGGCCATCCTCGTGTTACCCTTTGTTTGAAAGTCCACCTTCGGCTTGGTCTTTCTTTTTCTAGGTCGCCTTCGGCCGTCCTCGTATTATCTTGGGTTTAAAACTCCAGCTTCGGCTTGGTCTTTCTTTTCGAGTTCGCCTTTGACCGTCCTCATGTTACCCTTTTATTGAAAGTCCTCCTTCGGCTTTGTCTTTCTTTTTCGAGTTTGTCTTCGGCCGTCCTCGTATTATCTAGGGTTTGAAAGCCCACCTTCGGCCTGGTCTTTCTTTTCAAGTTCGCCTTCAGTCGTCCTCGCGTTACCCTTTATTTGAAAGCCTACCTTCGGCTTAGTCTTTCTTTTCGAGTTCGCCTTCGGCCGTCCTCGTATTATTTTGTTGTTTGAAAGTCCACCTTCGGCTTGGTCTTTCTTTTTAATTTTTGCCTTCGGTCGTCCTCGTGTTACCCTTTGTTTGAAAGTCCACCTTCGGCTTGGTCTTTCTTTTTCGTGTTCGCCTTCGGCCATCCTCGTATTATCTTGGGTTTGAAAGTCCACCTTCGTCTTGGTCTTTCTTTTCGAGTTCGCCTTCGACCGTCCTCGTGTTACCCTTTGTTTGAAACTCCACCTTTGGCTTGGTCTTTCTTTTCGAGTTCGTCTTCGGCCGTCCTCGTATTATTTTGTTATTTGAAAGTCCACCTTCGGCTTGGTCTTTCTTTTACGAGTTCGCCTTTGGTCGTCCTCGTATTATCTTGGGTTTGAATGTCCACCTTTGGCTTGGTCTTTCTTTTTCGAGTTCTCCTTCGGCCGTCCCCGTATTATCTTGGGTTTGAAAGTCCACCTTCGGCTTGATCTTTCTTTTCGAGTTCGCCTTCAACCGTCCTAGCGGTACCCTTTGTTTGAAAGTCTACCTTCGACTTAGTCTTTCTTTTCGAGTTCGCCTTCCGCCGTCCTCGTATTATTTTGTTGTTGGAAAGTCCACCTTCGGCTTGGTCTTTCTTTTCAATTTCGCCTTTGACCGTCCTCGTGTTACCCTTTGTTTGAAAGTCCACCTTCGGCTTGATCTTTCTTTTCGAGTTCGCCTTCAACCGTCCTAGCGGTACCCTTTGTTTGAAAGTCTACCTTCGACTTAGTCTTTCTTTTCGAGTTCGCCTTCAACCGTCCTCGCGGTACCCTTTGATTGAATGTCTACCTTCGACTTAGTCTTTCTTTTCGAGTTCGCCTTCCGCCGTCCTCGTATTATTTTGTTGTTGGAAAGTCCACCTTCGGCTTGGTCTTTCTTTTCAATTTAGCCTTCGGCCGTCCTCGTGTTACCCTTTGTTTGAAAGTCCACCTTCGGCTTGGTCATTCTTTTTCGTCTTCGCCTTCGGCCGTCCTCGTATTATCTTGGGTTTGAAAGTCCACCTTCGGCATGGTCTTTCTTTTTGAGTTCGCCTTCTGCCGTCCTCGTGTTACCCTTTGTTTGAAACTCCACCTTTGGCTTGGTCTTTCTTTCCGAGTTCGCCTTCGGCCGTCCTCGTATTATTTTGTTATTTGAAAGTCCACCTTCGGCTTGGTCTTTCTTTTTCGAGTTCGCCTTTGGTCGTCCTCGTATTATCTTGGGTTTGAAAGTCCACCTTTGGCTTGGTCTTTCTTTTTCGAGTTCGCCTTCGGCCATCCTCGTGTTATCTTGGGTTTGAAAGTCCACCTTCGGCTTGGTCTTTCTTTTCGAGTTCGCCTTCGGGCGTCCTCGTGTTACCCTTTGTTTGAAAGTACACCTTCGGCTTGGTCTTTCTTTTTTGAGGTTTCCTTCAGCCGTCCTCGTATTAACTTGGGTTTGAAGGTCCACCTTCGGCTTGGTCTTTCTTTTCGAGTTCGCCTTCGGCCGTCCTCGTGTTACCCTTTGTTTGAAACTCCACCTTTGGCTTGGTCTTTCTTTTCGAGTTCGCCTTCGGCCGTCCTCGTATTATTTTGTTATTTGAAAGTCCACCTTCGGCTTGGTCTTTCTTTTTCGAGTTCCCCTTTGGTCGTCCTCGTATTATCTTGGGTTTGAAAGTCCACCTTTGGCTTGGTCTTTCTTTTTCGAGTTCTCCTTCGGCCGTCCCCGTATTATCTTGGGTTTGAAAGTCCACCTTCGGCTTAATCTTTCTTTTCGAGTTCGCCTTCAACTGTCCTCGCGGTACCCTTTGTTTGAATGTCTACCTTCGACTTAGTCTTTCTTTTCGTGTTCGCCTTCCGCCGTCCTCGTATTATTTTGTTGTTGGAAAGTCCACCTTCGGCTTGGTATTTCTTTTCAATTTAGCCTTCGGCCGTCCTCGTGTTACCCTTTGTTTGAAAGTCCACCTTCGGCTTGGTCATTCTTTTTCGTCTTCGCCTTCGGCTGTCTTCTTATTATCTTGGGTTTGAAAGTCCACCTTTGGCTTGGTCTTTCTTTTCTAGTTCGCCTTCGACCGTCCTCGTGTTACCCTTTGTTTGACACTCCACCTTTGGCTTGGTCTTTCTTTTCGAGTTCGCCTTCGGCCGTCCTCGTATTATTTTGTTATTTGAAAGTACACCTTCAGCTTGGTCTTTCTTTTTCGAGTTCGCCTTCGGCTATCCTCGTATTATCTTGGGTTTGAAAGTCCACCTTCGGCTTGGTCTTTCTTTTCGAGTTCGCCTTTGGCAATCCTTGTGTTACCCTTTGTTTGAAAGTCCACCTTTGGCTTGGTCTTTCTTTTTCTAGGTCGCCTTCGGCCGTCCTCGTATTATCTTGGGTTTGAAAGTCCACCTTCGGCTTGGTCTTTCTTTTCGAGTTCGCCTTTGGCCATCCTCGTGTTACCCTTTGTTTGAAAGTCCACCTTCGGCTTGGTCTTTCTTTTTCTAGGTCGCCTTCGGCCGTCCTCGTATTATCTTGGGTTTAAAACTCCAGCTTCGGCTTGGTCTTTCTTTTCGAGTTCGCCTTTGACCGTCCTCATGTTACCCTTTGATTGAAAGTCCGCCTTCGGCTTGGTCTTTCTTTTTCGAGTTTGTCTTCGGCCGTCCTCGTATTATCTAGGGTTTGAAAGCCCACCTTCAGCTTGGTCTTTCTTTTCAAGTTCGCCTTCAGTCGTCCTCGCGTTACCCTTTATTTGAAAGCCTACCTTCGGCTTAGTCTTTCTTTTCGAGTTCGCCTTCGGCCGTCCTCGTATTATTTTGTTGTTTGAAAGTCCACCTTCGGCTTGGTCTTTCTTTTTAATTTTTGCCTTCGGCCGTCCTCGTGTTACCCTTTGTTTGAAAGTCCACCTTCGGCTTGGTCTTTCTTTTTCGTGTTCGCCTTCGGCCATCCTCGTATTATCTTGGGTTTGAAAGTCCACCTTCGTCTTGGTCTTTCTTTTCGAGTTCGCCTTCGACCGTCCTCGTGTTACCCTTTGTTTGAAACTCCACCTTTGGCTTGGTCTTTCTTTTCGAGTTCGTCTTCGGCCGTCCTCGTATTATTTTGTTATTTGAAAGTCCACCTTCGGCTTGGTCTTTCTTTTACGAGTTCGCCTTTGGTCGTCCTCGTATTATCTTGGGTTTGAATGTCCACCTTTGGCTTGGTCTTTCTTTTTCGAGTTCTCCTTCGGCCGTCCCCGTATTATCTTGGGTTTGAAAGTCCACCTTCGGCTTGATCTTTCTTTTCGAGTTCGCCTTCAACCGTCCTAGCGGTACCCTTTGTTTGAAAGTCTACCTTCGACTTAGTCTTTCTTTTCGAGTTCGCCTTCAAACGTCCTCGCGGTACCCTTTGATTGAATGTCTACCTTCGACTTAGTCTTTCTTTTCGAGTTCGGCTTCCGTCGTCCTCGTATTATTTTGTTGTTGGAAAGTCCACCTTCGGCTTGGTCTTTCTTTTCAATTTAGCCTTCGGCCGTCCTCGTGTTACCCTTTGTTTGAAAGTCCACCTTCGGCTTGGTCATTCTTTTTCGTCTTCGCCTTCGGCCGTCTTCTTATTATCTTGGGTTTGAAAGTCCACCTTTGGCTTGGTCTTTATTTTCTAGTTCGCCTTCGACCGTCCTCGTGTTACCCTTTGTTTGACACTCCACCTTTGGCTTGGTCTTTCTTTTCGAGTTCGCCTTCGGCCGTTCTCGTATTATTTTGTTATTTGAAAGTACACCTTCGGCTTGGTCTTTCTTTTTCGAGTTCGCCTTCGGCTATCCTCGTATTATCTTGGGTTTGAAAGTCCACCTTCGGCTTGGTCTTTCTTTTCGAGTTCGCCTTTGGCAATCCTTGTGTTACCCTTTGTTTGAAAGTCCACCTTTGGCTTGGTCTTTCTTTTTCTAGGTCGCCTTCGGCCGTCCTCGTATTATCTTGGGTTTGAAAGTCCACCTTCGGCTTGGTCTTTCTTTTCGAGTTCGCCTTTGGCCATCCTCGTGTTACCCTTTGTTTGAAAGTCCACCTTCGCCTTGGTCTTTCTTTTTCTAGGTCGCCTTCGGCCGTCCTCGTATTATCTTGGGTTTAAAACTCCAGCTTCGGCTTGGTCTTTCTTTTCGAGTTCGCCTTTGACAGTCCTCATGTTACCCTTTGATTGAAAGTCCGCCTTCGGCTTGGTCTTTCTTTTTCGAGTTTGTCTTCGGCCGTCCTCGTATTATCTAGGGTTTGAAAGCCCACCTTCAGCTTGGTCTTTCTTTTCAAGTTCGCCTTCAGTCGTCCTCGCGTTACCCTTTATTTGAAAGCCTACCTTCGGCTTAGTCTTTCTTTTCGAGTTCGCCTTCGGCCGTCCTCGTATTATTTTGTTGTTTGAAAGTCCACCTTCGGCTTGGTCTTTCTTTTTAATTTTTGCCTTCGGCCGTCCTCGTGTTACCCTTTGTTTGAAAGTCCACCTTCGGCTTGGTCTTTCTTTTTCGTGTTCGCCTTCGGCCATCCTCGTATTATCTTGGGTTTGAAAGTCCACCTTCGTCTTGGTCTTTCTTTTCGAGTTCGCCTTCGACCGTCCTCGTGTTACCCTTTGTTTGAAACTCCACCTTTGGCTTGGTCTTTCTTTTCGAGTTCGTCTTCGGCCGTCCTCGTATTATTTTGTTATTTGAAAGTCCACCTTCGGCTTGGTCTTTCTTTTACGAGTTCGCCTTTGGTCGTCCTCGTATTATCTTGGGTTTGAATGTCCACCTTTGGCTTGGTCTTTCTTTTTCGAGTTCTCCTTCGGCCGTCCCCGTATTATCTTGGGTTTGAAAGTCCACCTTCGGCTTGATCTTTCTTTTCGAGTTCGCCTTCAACCGTCCTAGCGGTACCCTTTGTTTGAAAGTCTACCTTCGACTTAGTCTTTCTTTTAGAGTTCGCCTTCAACCGTCCTCGCGGTACCCTTTGATTGAATGTCTACCTTCGACTTAGTCTTTCTTTTCGAGTTCGGCTTCCGTCGTCCTCGTATTATTTTGTTGTTGGAAAGTCCACCTTCGGCTTGGTCTTTCTTTTCAATTTAGCCTTCGGCCGTCCTCGTGTTACCCTTTGTTTGAAAGTCCACCTTCGGCTTGGTCATTCTTTTTCGTCTTCGCCTTCGGCCGTCTTCTTATTATCTTGGGTTTGAAAGTCCACCTTTGGCTTGGTCTTTCTTTTCTAGTTCGCCTTCGACCGTCCTCGTGTTACCCTTTGTTTGACACTCCACCTTTGGCTTGGTCTTTCTTTTCGAGTTCGCCTTCGGCCGTTCTCGTATTATTTTGTTATTTGAAAGTACACCTTCGGCTTGGTCTTTCTTTTTCGAGTTCGCCTTCGGCTATCCTCGTATTATCTTGGGTTTGAAAGTCCACCTTCGGCTTGGTCTTTCTTTTCGAGTTCGCCTTTGGCAATCCTTGTGTTACCCTTTGTTTGAAAGTCCACCTTTGGCTTGGTCTTTCTTTTTCTAGGTCGCCTTCGGCCGTCCTCGTATTATCTTGGGTTTGAAAGTCCACCTTCGGCTTGGTCTTTCTTTTCGAGTTCGCCTTTGGCCATCCTCGTGTTACCCTTTGTTTGAAAGTCCACCTTCGCCTTGGTCTTTCTTTTTCTAGGTCGCCTTCGGCCGTCCTCGT
This sequence comes from Lathyrus tuberosus, assembly GCA_022829125.1. Taxonomy (NCBI): domain Eukaryota; kingdom Viridiplantae; phylum Streptophyta; class Magnoliopsida; order Fabales; family Fabaceae; genus Lathyrus; species Lathyrus tuberosus. The sequence goes on from JALAZF010000438.1 coordinate 4,129,088, forward strand.
ATTATCTTGGGTTTAAAACTCCAGCTTCGGCTTGGTCTTTCTTTTCGAGTTCGCATTTGACAGTCCTCATGTTACCCTTTGATTGAAAGTCCGCCTTCGGCTTGTTCTTTCTTTTTCGAGTTTGTCTTCGGCCGTCCTCGTATTATCTAGGGTTTGAAAGCCCACCTTCAGCTTGGTCTTTCTTTTCAAGTTCGCCTTCAGTCGTCCTCGCGTTACCCTTTATTTGAAAGCCTACCTTCGGCTTAGTCTTTCTTTTCGAGTTCGCCTTCGGCCGTCCTCGTATTATTTTGTTGTTTGAAAGTCCACCTTCGGCTTGGTCTTTCTTTTTAATTTTTGCCTTCGGTCGTCCTCGTGTTACCCTTTGTTTGAAAGTCCACCTACGGCTTGGTCTTTCTTTTTCGTGTTCGCCTTCGGCCATCCTCGTATTATCTTGGTTTTGAAAGTCCACCTTCGTCTTGGTCTTTCTTTTCGAGTTCGCCTTCGACCGTCCTCGTGTTACCCTTTGTTTGAAACTCCACCTTTGGCTTGGTCTTTCTTTTCGAGTTCGTCTTCGGCCGTCCTCGTATTATTTTGTTATTTGAAAGTCCACCTTCGGCTTGGTCTTTCTTTTACGAGTTCGCCTTTGGTCGTCCTCGTATTATCTTGGGTTTGAATGTCCACCTTTGGCTTGGTCTTTCTTTTTCGAGTTCTCCTTCGGCCGTCCCCGTATTATCTTGGGTTTGAAAGTCCACCTTCGGCTTGATCTTTCTTTTCGAGTTCGCCTTCAACCGTCCTAGCGGTACCCTTTGTTTGAAAGTCTACCTTCGACTTAGTCTTTCTTTTCGAGTTCGCCTTCCGCCGTCCTCGTATTATTTTGTTGTTGGAAAGTCCACCTTCGGCTTGGTCTTTCTTTTCAATTTCGCCTTCGACCGTCCTCGTGTTACCCTTTGTTTGAAAGTCCACCTTCGGCTTGGTCTTTCTTTTTCGTGTTCGCCTTCGGCCGTCCTCGTATTATCTTGGGTTTGAAACTCCACCTTCGGCTTGGTCTTTCTTTTCGAGTTCGCCTTCGGCCGTCCTCGTGTTACCCTTTATTTGAAACTCCACCTTTGGCTTGGTCTTTCTTTTCGAGTTCGCCTTCGGCCGTCCTCGTATTATTTTGTTATTTGAAAGTCCACCTTCGGCTTGGTCTTTCTTTTTCGAGTTCGCCTTTGGTCGTCCTCGTATTATCTTGGGTTTGAAAGTCCACCTTTGGCTTGGTCTTTCTTTTTCGAGTTCTCCTTCGGCCGTCCCCGTATTATCTTGGGTTTGAAAGTCCACCTTCGGCTTGATCTTTCTTTTCGAGTTCGCCTTCAACCGTCCTCGCGGTACCCTTTGATTGAATGTCTACCTTCGACTTAGTCTTTCTTTTCGTGTTCGCCTTCCGCCGTCCTCGTATTATTTTGTTGTTGGAAAGTCCACCTTCGGCTTGGTCTTTCTTTTCAATTTAGCCTTCGGCCGTCCTCGTGTTACCCTTTGTTTGAAAGTCCACCTTCGGCTTGGTCATTCTTTTTCGTCTTCGCCTTCGGCCGTCTTCTTATTATCTTGGGTTTGAAAGTCCACCTTTGGCTTGGTCTTTCTTTTCTAGTTCGCCTTCGACCGTCCTCGTGTTACCCTTTGTTTGACACTCCACCTTTGGCTTGGTCTTTCTTTTCGAGTTCGCCTTCGGCCGTCCTCGTATTATTTTGTTATTTGAAAGTACACCTTCGGCTTGGTCTTTCTTTTTCGAGTTCGCCTTCGGCTATCCTCGTATTATCTTGGGTTTGAAAGTCCACCTTCGGCTTGGTCTTTCTTTTCGAGTTCGCCTTTGGCAATCCTTGTGTTACCCTTTGTTTGAAAGTCCACCTTTGGCTTGGTCTTTCTTTTTCTAGGTCGCCTTCGGCCGTCCTCGTATTATCTTGGGTTTGAAAGTCCACCTTCGGCTTGGTCTTTCTTTTCGAGTTTGCCTTTGGCCATCCTCGTGTTACCCTTTGTTTGAAAGTCCACCTTCGGCTTGGTCTTTCTTTTTCTAGGTCGCCTTCGGCCGTCCTCGTATTATCTTGGGTTTAAAACTCCAGCTTCGGCTTGGTCTTTCTTTTCGAGTTCGCCTTTGACCGTCCTCATGTTACCCTTTGATTGAAAGTCCGCCTTCGGCTTGGTCTTTCTTTTTCGAGTTTGTCTTCGGCCGTCCTCGTATTATCTAGGGTTTGAAAGCCCACCTTCAGCTTGGTCTTTCTTTTCAAGTTCGCCTTCAGTCGTCCTCGCGTTACCCTTTATTTGAAAGCCTACCTTCGGCTTAGTCTTTCTTTTCGAGTTCGCCTTCGGCCGTCCTCGTATTATTTTGTTGTTTGAAAGTCCACCTTCGGCTTGGTCTTTCTTTTTAATTTTTGCCTTCGGCCGTCCTCGTGTTACCCTTTGTTTGAAAGTCCACCTTCGGCTTGGTCTTTCTTTTTCGTGTTCGCCTTCGGCCATCCTCGTATTATCTTGGGTTTGAAAGTCCACCTTCGTCTTGGTCTTTCTTTTCGAGTTCGCCTTCGACCGTCCTCGTGTTACCCTTTGTTTGAAACTCCACCTTTGGCTTGGTCTTTCTTTTCGAGTTCGTCTTCGGCCGTCCTCGTATTATTTTGTTATTTGAAAGTCCACCTTCGGCTTGGTCTTTCTTTTACGAGTTCGCCTTTGGTCGTCCTCGTATTATCTTGGGTTTGAATGTCCACCTTTGGCTTGGTCTTTCTTTTTCGAGTTCTCCTTCGGCCGTCCCCGTATTATCTTGGGTTTGAAAGTCCACCTTCGGCTTGATCTTTCTTTTCGAGTTCGCCTTCAACCGTCCTAGCGGTACCCTTTGTTTGAAAGTCTACCTTCGACTTAGTCTTTCTTTTCGAGTTCGCCTTCAACCGTCCTCGCGGTACCCTTTGATTGAATGTCTACCTTCGACTTAGTCTTTCTTTTCGAGTTCGGCTTCCGTCGTCCTCGTATTATTTTGTTGTTGGAAAGTCCACCTTCGGCTTGGTCTTTCTTTTCAATTTAGCCTTCGGCCGTCCTCGTGTTACCCTTTGTTTGAAAGTCCACCTTCGGCTTGGTCATTCTTTTTCGTCTTCGCCTTCGGCCGTCTTCTTATTATCTTGGGTTTGAAAGTCCACCTTTGGCTTGGTCTTTCTTTTCTAGTTCGCCTTCGACCGTCCTCGTGTTACCCTTTGTTTGACACTCCACCTTTGGCTTGGTCTTTCTTTTCGAGTTCGCCTTCGGCCGTTCTCGTATTATTTTGTTATTTGAAAGTACACCTTCGGCTTGGTCTTTCTTTTTCGAGTTCGCCTTCGGCTATCCTCGTATTATCTTGGGTTTGAAAGTCCACCTTCGGCTTGGTCTTTCTTTTCGAGTTCGCCTTTGGCAATCCTTGTGTTACCCTTTGTTTGAAAGTCCACCTTTGGCTTGGTCTTTCTTTTTCTAGGTCGCCTTCGGCCGTCCTCGTATTATCTTGGGTTTGAAAGTCCACCTTCGGCTTGGTCTTTCTTTTCGAGTTCGCCTTTGGCCATCCTCGTGTTACCCTTTGTTTGAAAGTCCACCTTCGCCTTGGTCTTTCTTTTTCTAGGTCGCCTTCGGCCGTCCTCGTATTATCTTGGGTTTAAAACTCCAGCTTCGGCTTGGTCTTTCTTTTCGAGTTCGCATTTGACAGTCCTCATGTTACCCTTTGATTGAAAGTCCGCCTTCGGCTTGTTCTTTCTTTTTCGAGTTTGTCTTCGGCCGTCCTCGTATTATCTAGGGTTTGAAAGCCCACCTTCAGCTTGGTCTTTCTTTTCAAGTTCGCCTTCAGTCGTCCTCGCGTTACCCTTTATTTGAAAGCCTACCTTCGGCTTAGTCTTTCTTTTCGAGTTCGCCTTCGGCCGTCCTCGTATTATTTTGTTGTTTGAAAGTCCACCTTCGGCTTGGTCTTTCTTTTTAATTTTTGCCTTCGGTCGTCCTCGTGTTACCCTTTGTTTGAAAGTCCACCTACGGCTTGGTCTTTCTTTTTCGTGTTCGCCTTCGGCCATCCTCGTATTATCTTGGTTTTGAAAGTCCACCTTCGTCTTGGTCTTTCTTTTCGAGTTCGCCTTCGACCGTCCTCGTGTTACCCTTTGTTTGAAACTCCACCTTTGGCTTGGTCTTTCTTTTCGAGTTCGTCTTCGGCCGTCCTCGTATTATTTTGTTATTTGAAAGTCCACCTTCGGCTTGGTCTTTCTTTTACGAGTTCGCCTTTGGTCGTCCTCGTATTATCTTGGGTTTGAATGTCCACCTTTGGCTTGGTCTTTCTTTTTCGAGTTCTCCTTCGGCCGTCCCCGTATTATCTTGGGTTTGAAAGTCCACCTTCGGCTTGATCTTTCTTTTCGAGTTCGCCTTCAACCGTCCTAGCGGTACCCTTTGTTTGAAAGTCTACCTTCGACTTAGTCTTTCTTTTCGAGTTCGCCTTCCGCCGTCCTCGTATTATTTTGTTGTTGGAAAGTCCACCTTCGGCTTGGTCTTTCTTTTCAATTTCGCCTTCGACCGTCCTCGTGTTACCCTTTGTTTGAAAGTCCACCTTCGGCTTGGTCTTTCTTTTTCGTGTTCGCCTTCGGCCGTCCTCGTATTATCTTGGGTTTGAAACTCCACCTTCGGCTTGGTCTTTCTTTTCGAGTTCGCCTTCGGCCGTCCTCGTGTTACCCTTTATTTGAAACTCCACCTTTGGCTTGGTCTTTCTTTTCGAGTTCGCCTTCGGCCGTCCTCGTATTATTTTGTTATTTGAAAGTCCACCTTCGGCTTGGTCTTTCTTTTTCGAGTTCGCCTTTGGTCGTCCTCGTATTATCTTGGGTTTGAAAGTCCACCTTTGGCTTGGTCTTTCTTTTTCGAGTTCTCCTTCGGCCGTCCCCGTATTATCTTGGGTTTGAAAGTCCACCTTCGGCTTGATCTTTCTTTTCGAGTTCGCCTTCAACCGTCCTCGCGGTACCCTTTGATTGAATGTCTACCTTCGACTTAGTCTTTCTTTTCGTGTTCGCCTTCCGCCGTCCTCGTATTATTTTGTTGTTGGAAAGTCCACCTTCGGCTTGGTCTTTCTTTTCAATTTAGCCTTCGGCCGTCCTCGTGTTACCCTTTGTTTGAAAGTCCACCTTCGGCTTGGTCATTCTTTTTCGTCTTCGCCTTCGGCCGTCTTCTTATTATCTTGGGTTTGAAAGTCCACCTTTGGCTTGGTCTTTCTTTTCTAGTTCGCCTTCGACCGTCCTCGTGTTACCCTTTGTTTGACACTCCACCTTTGGCTTGGTCTTTCTTTTCGAGTTCGCCTTCGGCCGTCCTCGTATTATTTTGTTATTTGAAAGTACACCTTCGGCTTGGTCTTTCTTTTTCGAGTTCGCCTTCGGCTATCCTCGTATTATCTTGGGTTTGAAAGTCCACCTTCGGCTTGGTCTTTCTTTTCGAGTTCGCCTTTGGCAATCCTTGTGTTACCCTTTGTTTGAAAGTCCACCTTTGGCTTGGTCTTTCTTTTTCTAGGTCGCCTTCGGCCGTCCTCGTATTATCTTGGGTTTGAAAGTCCACCTTCGGCTTGGTCTTTCTTTTCGAGTTTGCCTTTGGCCATCCTCGTGTTACCCTTTGTTTGAAAGTCCACCTTCGGCTTGGTCTTTCTTTTTCTAGGTCGCCTTCGGCCGTCCTCGTATTATCTTGGGTTTAAAACTCCAGCTTCGGCTTGGTCTTTCTTTTCGAGTTCGCCTTTGACCGTCCTCATGTTACCCTTTGATTGAAAGTCCGCCTTCGGCTTGGTCTTTCTTTTTCGAGTTTGTCTTCGGCCGTCCTCGTATTATCTAGGGTTTGAAAGCCCACCTTCAGCTTGGTCTTTCTTTTCAAGTTCGCCTTCAGTCGTCCTCGCGTTACCCTTTATTTGAAAGCCTACCTTCGGCTTAGTCTTTCTTTTCGAGTTCGCCTTCGGCCGTCCTCGTATTATTTTGTTGTTTGAAAGTCCACCTTCGGCTTGGTCTTTCTTTTTAATTTTTGCCTTCGGCCGTCCTCGTGTTACCCTTTGTTTGAAAGTCCACCTTCGGCTTGGTCTTTCTTTTTCGTGTTCGCCTTCGGCCATCCTCGTATTATCTTGGGTTTGAAAGTCCACCTTCGTCTTGGTCTTTCTTTTCGAGTTCGCCTTCGACCGTCCTCGTGTTACCCTTTGTTTGAAACTCCACCTTTGGCTTGGTCTTTCTTTTCGAGTTCGTCTTCGGCCGTCCTCGTATTATTTTGTTATTTGAAAGTCCACCTTCGGCTTGGTCTTTCTTTTACGAGTTCGCCTTTGGTCGTCCTCGTATTATCTTGGGTTTGAATGTCCACCTTTGGCTTGGTCTTTCTTTTTCGAGTTCTCCTTCGGCCGTCCCCGTATTATCTTGGGTTTGAAAGTCCACCTTCGGCTTGATCTTTCTTTTCAAGTTCGCCTTCAACCGTCCTAGCGGTACCCTTTGTTTGAAAGTCTACCTTCGACTTAGTCTTTCTTTTCGAGTTCGCCTTCAACCGTCCTCGCGGTACCCTTTGATTGAATGTCTACCTTCGACTTAGTCTTTCTTTTCGAGTTCGGCTTCCGTCGTCCTCTTATTATTTTGTTGTTGGAAAGTCCACCTTCGGCTTGGTCTTTCTTTTCAATTTAGCCTTCGGCCGTCCTCGTGTTACCCTTTGTTTGAAAGTCCACCTTCGGCTTGGTCATTCTTTTTCGTCTTCGCCTTCGGCCGTCTTCTTATTATCTTGGGTTTGAAAGTCCACCTTTGGCTTGGTCTTTCTTTTCTAGTTCGCCTTCGACCGTCCTCGTGTTACCCTTTGTTTGACACTCCACCTTTGGCTTGGTCTTTCTTTTCGAGTTCGCCTTCGGCCGTTCTCGTATTATTTTGTTATTTGAAAGTACACCTTCGGCTTGGTCTTTCTTTTTCGAGTTCGCCTTCGGCTATCCTCGTATTATCTTGGGTTTGAAAGTCCACCTTCGGCTTGGTCTTTCTTTTCGAGTTCGCCTTTGGCAATCCTTGTGTTACCCTTTGTTTGAAAGTCCACCTTTGGCTTGGTCTTTCTTTTTCTAGGTCGCCTTCGGCCGTCCTCGTATTATCTTGGGTTTGAAAGTCCACCTTCGGCTTGGTCTTTCTTTTCGAGTTCGCCTTTGGCCATCCTCGTGTTACCCTTTGTTTGAAAGTCCACCTTCGCCTTGGTCTTTCTTTTTCTAGGTCGCCTTCGGCCGTCCTCGTATTATCTTGGGTTTAAAACTCCAGCTTCGGCTTGGTCTTTCTTTTCGAGTTCGCCTTTGACAGTCCTCATGTTACCCTTTGATTGAAAGTCCGCCTTCGGCTTGGTCTTTCTTTTTCGAGTTTGTCTTCGGCCGTCCTCGTATTATCTAGGGTTTGAAAGCCCACCTTCAGCTTGGTCTTTCTTTTCAAGTTCGCCTTCAGTCGTCCTCGCGTTACCCTTTATTTGAAAGCCTACCTTCGGCTTAGTCTTTCTTTTCGAGTTCGCCTTCGGCCGTCCTCGTATTATTTTGTTGTTTGAAAGTCCACCTTCGGCTTGGTCTTTCTTTTTAATTTTTGCCTTCGGCCGTCCTCGTGTTACCCTTTGTTTGAAAGTCCACCTTCGGCTTGGTCTTTCTTTTTCGTGTTCGCCTTCGGCCATCCTCGTATTATCTTGGGTTTGAAAGTCCACCTTCGTCTTGGTCTTTCTTTTCGAGTTCGCCTTCGACCGTCCTCGTGTTACCCTTTGTTTGAAACTCCACCTTTGGCTTGGTCTTTCTTTTCGAGTTCGTCTTCGGCCGTCCTCGTATTATTTTGTTATTTGAAAGTCCACCTTCGGCTTGGTCTTTCTTTTACGAGTTCGCCTTTGGTCGTCCTCGTATTATCTTGGGTTTGAATGTCCACCTTTGGCTTGGTCTTTCTTTTTCGAGTTCTCCTTCGGCCGTCCCCGTATTATCTTGGGTTTGAAAGTCCACCTTCGGCTTGATCTTTCTTTTCGAGTTCGCCTTCAACCGTCCTAGCGGTACCCTTTGTTTGAAAGTCTACCTTCGACTTAGTCTTTCTTTTCGAGTTCGCCTTCAACCGTCCTCGCGGTACCCTTTGATTGAATGTCTACCTTCGACTTAGTCTTTCTTTTCGAGTTCGGCTTCCGTCGTCCTCGTATTATTTTGTTGTTGGAAAGTCCACCTTCGGCTTGGTCTTTCTTTTCAATTTAGCCTTCGGCCGTCCTCGTGTTACCCTTTGTTTGAAAGTCCACCTTCGGCTTGGTCATTCTTTTTCGTCTTCGCCTTCGGCCGTCTTCTTATTATCTTGGGTTTGAAAGTCCACCTTTGGCTTGGTCTTTCTTTTCTAGTTCGCCTTCGACCGTCCTCGTGTTACCCTTTGTTTGACACTCCACCTTTGGCTTGGTCTTTCTTTTCGAGTTCGCCTTCGGCCGTTCTCGTATTATTTTGTTATTTGAAAGTACACCTTCGGCTTGGTCTTTCTTTTTCGAGTTCGCCTTCGGCTATCCTCGTATTATCTTGGGTTTGAAAGTCCACCTTCGGCTTGGTCTTTCTTTTCGAGTTCGCCTTTGGCAATCCTTGTGTTACCCTTTGTTTGAAAGTCCACCTTTGGCTTGGTCTTTCTTTTTCTAGGTCGCCTTCGGCCGTCCTCATATTATCTTGGGTTTGAAAGTCCACCTTCGGCTTGGTCTTTCTTTTCGAGTTCGCCTTTGGCCATCCTCGTGTTACCCTTTGTTTGAAAGTCCACCTTCGCCTTGGTCTTTCTTTTTCTAGGTCGCCTTCGGCCGTCCTCGTATTATCTTGGGTTTAAAACTCCAGCTTCGGCTTGGTCTTTCTTTTCGAGTTCGCCTTTGACAGTCCTCATGTTACCCTTTGATTGAAAGTCCGCCTTCGGCTTGGTCTTTCTTTTTCGAGTTTGTCTTCGGCCGTCCTCGTATTATCTAGGGTTTGAAAGCCCACCTTCAGCTTGGTCTTTCTTTTCAAGTTCGCCTTCAGTCGTCCTCGCGTTACTCTTTATTTGAAAGCCTACCTTCGGCTTAGTCTTTCTTTTCGAGTTCGCCTTCGGCCGTCCTCGTATTATTTTGTTGTTTGAAAGTCCACCTTCGGCTTGGTCTTTCTTTTTAATTTTTGCCTTCGGTCGTCCTCGTGTTACCCTTTGTTTGAAAGTCCACCTACGGCTTGGTCTTTCTTTTTCGTGTTCGCCTTCGGCCATCCTCGTATTATCTTGGGTTTGAAAGTCCACCTTCGTCTTGGTCTTTCTTTTCGAGTTCGCCTTCGACCGTCCTCGTGTTACCCTTTGTTTGAAACTCCACCTTTGGCTTGGTCTTTCTTTTCGAGTTCGTCTTCGGCCTTCCTCGTATTATTTTGTTATTTGAAAGTCCACCTTCGGCTTGGTCTTTCTTTTACGAGTTCGCCTTTGGTCGTCCTCGTATTATCTTGGGTTTGAATGTCCACCTTTGGCTTGGTCTTTCTTTTTCGAGTTCTCCTTCGGCCGTCCCCGTATTATCTTGGGTTTGAAAGTCCACCTTCGGCTTGATCTTTCTTTTCGAGTTCGCCTTCAACCGTCCTAGCGGTACCCTTTGTTTGAAAGTCTACCTTCGACTTAGTCTTTCTTTTCGAGTTCGCCTTCCGCCGTCCTCGTATTATTTTGTTGTTGGAAAGTCCACCTTCGGCTTGGTCTTTCTTTTCAATTTCGCCTTCGACCGTCCTCGTGTTACCCTTTGTTTGAAAGTCCACCTTCGGCTTGATCTTTCTTTTCGAGTTCGCCTTCAACCGTCCTAGCAGTACCCTTTGTTTGAAAGTCTACCTTCGACTTAGTCTTTCTTTTCGAGTTCGCCTTCAACCGTCCTCGCGGTACCCTTTGATTGAATGTCTACCATCGACTTAGTCTTTCTTTTCGAGTTCGCCTTCCGCCGTCCTCGTATTATTTTGTTGTTGGAAAGTCCACCTTCGGCTTAGTCTTTCTTTTCAATTTAGCCTTCGGCCGTCCTCGTGTTACCCTTTGTTTGAAAGTCCACCTTCGGCTTGGTCATTCTTTTTCGTCTTCGCCTTCGGCCGTCCTCGTATTATCTTGGGTTTGAAAGTCCACCTTCGGCATGGTCTTTCTTTTTGAGTTCGCCTTCTGCCGTCCTCGTGTTACCCTTTGTTTGAAACTCCACCTTTGGCTTGGTCTTTCTTTCCGAGTTCGCCTTCGGCCGTCCTCGTATTATTTTGTTATTCGAAAGTCCACCTTCGGCTTGGTCTTTCTTTTTCGAGTTCGCCTTTGGTCGTCCTCGTATTATCTTGGGTTTGAAAGTCCACCTTTGGCTTGGTCTTTCTTTTTCGAGTTCGCCTTCGGCCATCCTCGTATTATCTTGGGTTTGAAATCCACCTTCGGCTTGGTCTTTCTTTTCGAGTTCTCCTTCGGTCATCCTCTTGTTACCCTTTGCTTGAAAGTTCAACTTTCTGCTTGGTATTTCATTTTCGAGTTCTCCTTCGGCCTTCCTCGTATTATCTTGGGTTTGAAAGTCAACCTTAGGCTTGGTCTTTCTTTTCGAATTCGCCTTCGGGCGTCCTCGTGTTACCCTTTGTTTGAAAGTACACCTTCGGCTTGGTCTTTCTTTTTTGAGGTTGCCTTCAGCCGTCCTCGTATTAACTTGGGTTTGAAAGTCCACCTTCGGCTTGGTCTTTCTTTTCGAGTTCGCCTTCGGCCGTCCTCGTGTTACCCTTTGTTTGAAACTCCACCTTTGGCTTGGTCTTTCTTTTCGAGTTCGCCTTCGGCCGTCCTCGTATTATTTTGTTATTTGAAAGTCCACCTTCGGCTTGGTCTTTCTTTTTCGAGTTCCCCTTTGGTCGTCCTCGTATTATCTTGGGTTTGAAAGTCCACCTTTGGCTTGGTCTTTCTTTTTCGAGTTCTCCTTCGGCCGTCCCCGTATTATCTTGGGTTTGAAAGTCCACCTTCGGCTTGATCTTTCTTTTCGAGTTCGCCTTCAACCGTCCTCGCGGTACCGTTTGTTTGAAAGTCTACCTTCGACTTAGTCTTTCTTTTCGAGTTCGCCTTCCGCCGTCCTCGTATTATTTTGTTGTTGGAAAGTCCACCTTCGGCTTGGTCTTTCTTTTCAATTTCGCCTTCGGCCGTCCTCGTGTAACCCTTTGTTTGAAAGTCCACCTTCGGCTTGGTCATTCTTTTTTGTGTTCGCCTTCGGCCGTCCTCTTATTATCTTGGGTTTGAAAGCCCACCTTCGGCTTGGTATTTCTTTTCAAGTTCGCCTTCAGTCGTCCTCGCGTTACCCTTTATTTAAAAGCCTACCTTCGGCTTAGTCTTTCTTTTCTATTTCGCCTTCGGCCGTCCTCGTATTATTTTGTTGTTTGAAAGTCCACCTTCGGCTTGGTCTTTCTTTTTAATTTCGCCTTCGGCCGTCCTCGTGTTACCCTTTGTTTGAAAGTCCACCTTCGGCTTGGTCTTTCTTTTTCGTGTTCGCCTTCGGCCGTCCTCGTATTATCTTGGGTTTGAAACTCCACCTTCGGCTTGGTCTTTCTTTTCGAGTTCGCCTTCGGCCGTCCTCGTGTTACCCTTTATTTGAAACTCCACCTTTGGCTTGGTCTTTCTTTTCGAGTTTGCCTTCGGCCGTCCTCGTATTATTTTGTTATTTGAAAGTCCACCTTCGGCTTGGTCTTTCTTTTTCGAGTTCGCCTTTGGTCGTCCTCGTATTATCTTGGGTTTGAAAGTCCACCTTTGGCTTGGTCTTTCTTTTTCGAGTTCTCCTTCGGCCGTCCCCGTATTATCTTGGGTTTGAAAGTCCACCTTCGGCTTGATCTTTCTTTTCGAGTTCGCCTTCAACCGTCCTCGCGGTACCCTTTGATTGAATGTCTACCTTCGACTTAGTCTTTCTTTTCGTGTTCGCCTTCCGCCGTCCTCGTATTATTTTGTTGTTGGAAAGTCCACCTTCGGCTTGGTCTTTCTTTTCAATTTAGCCTTCGGCCGTCCTCGTGTTACCCTTTGTTTGAAAGTCCACCTTCGGCTTGGTCATTCTTTTTCGTCTTCGCCTTCGGCCGTCTTCTTATTATCTTGGGTTTGAAAGTCCACCTTTGGCTTGGTCTTTCTTTTCTAGTTCGCCTTCGACCGTCCTCGTGTTACCCTTTGTTTGACACTCCACCTTTGGCTTGGTCTTTCTTTTCGAGTTCGCCTTCGGCCGTCCTCGTATTATTTTGTTATTTGAAAGTACACCTTCGGCTTGGTCTTTCTTTTTCGAGTTCGCCTTCGGCTATCCTCGTATTATCTTGGGTTTGAAAGTCCACCTTCGGCTTGGTCTTTCTTTTCGAGTTCGCCTTTGGCAATCCTTGTGTTACCCTTTGTTTGAAAGTCCACCTTTGGCTTGGTCTTTCTTTTTCTAGGTCGCCTTCGGCCGTCCTCGTATTATCTTGGGTTTGAAAGTCCACCTTCGGCTTGGTCTTTCTTTTCGAGTTCGCCTTTGGCCATCCTCGTGTTACCCTTTGTTTGAAAGTCCACCTTCGGCTTGGTCTTTCTTTTTCTAGGTCGCCTTCGGCCGTCCTCGTATTATCTTGGGTTTAAAACTCCAGCTTCGGCTTGGTCTTTCTTTTCGAGTTCGCCTTTTACCGTCCTCATGTTACCCTTTGATTGAAAGTCCGCCTTCGGCTTGGTCTTTCTTTTTCGAGTTTGTCTTCGGCCGTCCTCGTATTATCTAGGGTTTGAAAGCCCACCTTCAGCTTGGTCTTTCTTTTCAAGTTCGCCTTCAGTCGTCCTCGCGTTACCCTTTATTTGAAAGCCTACCTTCGGCTTAGTCTTTCTTTTCGAGTTCGCCTTCGGCCGTCCTCGTATTATTTTGTTGTTTGAAAGTCCACCTTCGGCTTGGTCTTTCTTTTTAATTTTTGCCTTCGGTCGTCCTCGTGTTACCCTTTGTTTGAAAGTCCACCTACGGCTTGGTCTTTCTTTTTCGTGTTCGCCTTCGGCCATCCTCGTATTATCTTGGGTTTGAAAGTCCACCTTCGTCTTGGTCTTTCTTTTCGAGTTCGCCTTCGACCGTCCTCGTGTTACCCTTTGTTTGAAACTCCACCTTTGGCTTGGTCTTTCTTTTCGAGTTCGTCTTCGGCCGTCCTCGTATTATTTTGTTATTTGAAAGTCCACCTTCGACTTGGTCTTTCTTTTACGAGTTCGCCTTTGGTCGTCCTCGTATTATCTTGGGTTTGAATGTCCACCTTTGGCTTGATCTTTCTTTTTCGAGTTCTCCTTCGGCCGTCCCCGTATTATCTTGGGTTTGAAAGTCCACCTTCGGCTTGATCTTTCTTTTCGAGTTCGCCTTCAACCGTCCTAGCGGTACCCTTTGTTTGAAAGTCTACCTTCGACTTAGTCTTTCTTTTCGAGTTCGCCTTCCGCCGTCCTCGTATTATTTTGTTGTTGGAAAGTCCACCTTCGGCTTGGTCTTTCTTTTCAATTTCGCCTTCGACCGTCCTCGTGTTACCCTTTGTTTGAAAGTCCACCTTCGGCTTGATCTTTCTTTTCGAGTTCGCCTTCAACCGTCCTAGCAGTACCCTTTGTTTGAAAGTCTACCTTCGACTTAGTCTTTCTTTTCGAGTTCGCCTTCAACCGTCCTCGCGGTACCCTTTGATTGAATGTCTACCTTCGACTTAGTCTTTCTTTTCGAGTTCGCCTTCCGCCGTCCTCGTATTATTTTGTTGTTGGAAAGTCCACCTTCGGCTTGGTCTTTCTTTTCAATTTAGCCTTCGGCCGTCCTCGTGTTACCCTTTGTTTGAAAGTCCACCTTCGGCTTGGTCATTCTTTTTCGTCTTCGCCTTCGGCCGTCCTCGTATTATCTTGGGTTTGAAAGTCCACCTTCGGCATGGTCTTTCTTTTTGAGTTCGCCTTCTGCCGTCCTCGTGTTACCCTTTGTTTGAAACTCCACCTTTGGCTTGGTCTTTCTTTCCGAGTTCGCCTTCGGCCGTCCTCGTATTATTTTGTTATTTGAAAGTCCACCTTCGGCTTGGTCTTTCTTTTTCGAGTTCGCCTTTGGTCGTCCTCGTATTATCTTGGGTTTGAAAGTCCACCTTTGGCTTGGTCTTTCTTTTTCGAGTTCGCCTTCGGCCATCCTCGTATTATCTTGGGTTTGAAAGTCCACCTTCGGCTTGGTCTTTCTTTTCGAGTTCTCCTTCGGTCATCCTCTTGTTACCCTTTGCTTGAAAGTTCAACTTTCTGCTTGGTATTTCATTTTCGAGTTCTCCTTCGGCCTTCCTCGTATTATCTTGGGTTTGAAAGTCAACCTTAGGCTTGGTCTTTCTTTTCGAGTTCGCCTTCGGGCGTCCTCGTGTTACCCTTTGTTTGAAAGTACACCTTCGGCTTGGTCTTTCTTTTTTGAGGTTGCCTTCAGCCGTCCTCGTATTAACTTGGGTTTGAAAGTCCACCTTCGGCTTGGTCTTTCTTTTCGAGTTCGCCTTTGGCAATCCTTGTGTTACCCTTTGTTTGAAAGTCCACCTTTGGCTTGGTCTTTCTTTTTCTAGGTCGCCTTCGGCCGTCCTCGTATTATCTTGGGTTTGAAAGTCCACCTTCGGCTTGGTCTTTCTTTTCGAGTTCGCCTTTGGCCATCCTCGTGTTACCCTTTGTTTGAAAGTCCACCTTCGGCTTGGTCTTTCTTTTTCTAGGTCGCCTTCGGCCGTCCTCGTATTATCTTGGGTTTAAAACTCCAGCTTCGGCTTGGTCTTTCTTTTCGAGTTCGCCTTTGACCGTCCTCATGTTACCCTTTGATTGAAAGTCCGCCTTCGGCTTGGTCTTTCTTTTTCGAGTTTGTCTTCGGCCGTCCTCGTATTATCTAGGGTTTGAAAGCCCACCTTCAGCTTGGTCTTTCTTTTCAAGTTCGCCTTCAGTCGTCCTCGCGTTACCCTTTATTTGAAAGCCTACCTTCGGCTTAGTCTTTCTTTTCGAGTTCGCCTTCGGCCGTCCTCGTATTATTTTGTTGTTTGAAAGTCCACCTTCGGCTTGGTCTTTCTTTTTAATTTTTGCCTTCGGTCGTCCTCGTGTTACCCTTTGTTTGAAAGTCCACCTACGGCTTGGTCTTTCTTTTTCGTGTTCGCCTTCGGCCATCCTCGTATTATCTTGGGTTTGAAAGTCCACCTTCGTCTTGGTCTTTCTTTTCGAGTTCGCCTTCGACCGTCCTCGTGTTACCCTTTGTTTGAAACTCCACCTTTGGCTTGGTCTTTCTTTTCGAGTTCGTCTTCGGCCGTCCTCGTATTATTTTGTTATTTGAAAGTCCACCTTCGGCTTGGTCTTTCTTTTACGAGTTCGCCTTTGGTCGTCCTCGTATTATCTTGGGTTTGAATGTCCACCTTTGGCTTGATCTTTCTTTTTCGAGTTCTCCTTCGGCCGTCCCCGTATTATCTTGGGTTTGAAAGTCCACCTTCGGCTTGATCTTTCTTTTCGAGTTCGCCTTCAACCGTCCTAGCGGTACCCTTTGTTTGAAAGTCTACCTTCGACTTAGTCTTTCTTTTCGAGTTCGCCTTCCGCCGTCCTCGTATTATTTTGTTGTTGGAAAGTCCACCTTCGGCTTGGTCTTTCTTTTCAATTTCGCCTTCGACCGTCCTCGTGTTACCCTTTGTTTGAAAGTCCACCTTCGGCTTGATCTTTCTTTTCGAGTTCGCCTTCAACCGTCCTAGCAGTACCCTTTGTTTGAAAGTCTACCTTCGACTTAGTCTTTCTTTTCGAGTTCGCCTTCAACCGTCCTCGCGGTACCCTTTGATTGAATGTCTACCTTCGACTTAGTCTTTCTTTTCGAGTTCGCCTTCCGCCGTCCTCGTATTATTTTGTTGTTGGAAAGTCCACCTTCGGCTTGGTCTTTCTTTTCAATTTAGCCTTCGGCCGTCCTCGTGTTACCCTTTGTTTGAAAGTCCACCTTCGGCTTGGTCATTCTTTTTCGTCTTCGCCTTCGGCCGTCCTCGTATTATCTTGGGTTTGAAAGTCCACCTTCGGCATGGTCTTTCTTTTTGAGTTCGCCTTCTGCCGTCCTCGTGTTACCCTTTGTTTGAAACTCCACCTTTGGCTTGGTCTTTCTTTCCGAGTTCGCCTTCGGCCGTCCTCGTATTATTTTGTTATTTGAAAGTCCACCTTCGGCTTGGTCTTTCTTTTTCGAGTTCGCCTTTGGTCGTCCTCGTATTATCTTGGGTTTGAAAGTCCACCTTTGGCTTGGTCTTTCTTTTTCGAGTTCGCCTTCGGCCATCCTCGTATTATCTTGGGTTTGAAAGTCCACCTTCGGCTTGGTCTTTCTTTTCGAGTTCTCCTTCGGTCATCCTCTTGTTACCCTTTGCTTGAAAGTTCAACTTTCTGCTTGGTATTTCATTTTCGAGTTCTCCTTCGGCCTTCCTCGTATTATCTTGGGTTTGAAAGTCAACCTTAGGCTTGGTCTTTCTTTTCGAGTTCGCCTTCGGGCGTCCTCGTGTTACCCTTTGTTTGAAAGTACACCTTCGGCTTGGTCTTTCTTTTTTGAGGTTGCCTTCAGCCGTCCTCGTATTAACTTGGGTTTGAAAGTCCACCTTCGGCTTGGTCTTTCTTTTCGAGTTCGCCTTTGGCAATCCTTGTGTTACCCTTTGTTTGAAAGTCCACCTTTGGCTTGGTCTTTCTTTTTCTAGGTCGCCTTCGGCCGTCCTCGTATTATCTTGGGTTTGAAAGTCCACCTTCGGCTTGGTCTTTCTTTTCGAGTTCGCCTTTGGCCATCCTCGTGTTACCCTTTGTTTGAAAGTCCACCTTCGGCTTGGTCTTTCTTTTTCTAGGTCGCCTTCGGCCGTCCTCGTATTATCTTGGGTTTAAAACTCCAGCTTCGGCTTGGTCTTTCTTTTCGAGTTCGCCTTTGACCGTCCTCATGTTACCCTTTGATTGAAAGTCCGCCTTCGGCTTGGTCTTTCTTTTTCGAGTTTGTCTTCGGCCGTCCTCGTATTATCTAGGGTTTGAAAGCCCACCTTCAGCTTGGTCTTTCTTTTCAAGTTCGCCTTCAGTCGTCCTCGCGTTACCCTTTATTTGAAAGCCTACCTTCGGCTTAGTCTTTCTTTTCGAGTTCGCCTTCGGCCGTCCTCGTATTATTTTGTTGTTTGAAAGTCCACCTTCGGCTTGGTCTTTCTTTTTAATTTTTGCCTTCGGTCGTCCTCGTGTTACCCTTTGTTTGAAAGTCCACCTACGGCTTGGTCTTTCTTTTTCGTGTTCGCCTTCGGCCATCCTCGTATTATCTTGGGTTTGAAAGTCCACCTTCGTCTTGGTCTTTCTTTTCGAGTTCGCCTTCGACCGTCCTCGTGTTACCCTTTGTTTGAAACTCCACCTTTGGCTTGGTCTTTCTTTTCGAGTTCGTCTTCGGCCGTCCTCGTATTATTTTGTTATTTGAAAGTCCACCTTCGGCTTGGTCTTTCTTTTACGAGTTCGCCTTTGGTCGTCCTCGTATTATCTTGGGTTTGAATGTCCACCTTTGGCTTGATCTTTCTTTTTCGAGTTCTCCTTCGGCCGTCCCCGTATTATCTTGGGTTTGAAAGTCCACCTTCGGCTTGATCTTTCTTTTCGAGTTCGCCTTCAACCGTCCTAGCGGTACCCTTTGTTTGAAAGTCTACCTTCGACTTAGTCTTTCTTTTCGAGTTCGCCTTCCGCCGTCCTCGTATTATTTTGTTGTTGGAAAGTCCACCTTCGGCTTGGTCTTTCTTTTCAATTTCGCCTTCGACCGTCCTCGTGTTACCCTTTGTTTGAAAGTCCACCTTCGGCTTGATCTTTCTTTTCGAGTTCGCCTTCAACCGTCCTAGCAGTACCCTTTGTTTGAAAGTCTACCTTCGACTTAGTCTTTCTTTTCGAGTTCCCCTTCAACCGTCCTCGCGGTACCCTTTGATTGAATGTCTACCTTCGACTTAGTCTTTCTTTTCGAGTTCGCCTTCCGCCGTCCTCGTATTATTTTGTTGTTGGAAAGTCCACCTTCGGCTTGGTCTTTCTTTTCAATTTAGCCTTCGGCCGTCCTCGTGTTACCCTTTGTTTGAAAGTCCACCTTCGGCTTGGTCATTCTTTTTCGTCTTCGCCTTCGGCCGTCCTCGTATTATCTTGGGTTTGAAAGTCCACCTTCGGCATGGTCTTTCTTTTTGAGTTC
This sequence comes from Lathyrus tuberosus, assembly GCA_022829125.1. Classification (NCBI taxonomy): domain Eukaryota; kingdom Viridiplantae; phylum Streptophyta; class Magnoliopsida; order Fabales; family Fabaceae; genus Lathyrus; species Lathyrus tuberosus. The sequence goes on from JALAZF010000438.1 coordinate 4,147,142, forward strand.
GCCTTCTGCCGTCCTCGTGTTACCCTTTGTTTGAAACTCCACCTTTGGCTTGGTCTTTCTTTCCGAGTTCGCCTTCGGCCGTCCTCGTATTATTTTGTTATTTGAAAGTCCACCTTCGGCTTGGTCTTTCTTTTTCGAGTTCGCCTTTGGTCGTCCTCGTATTATCTTGGGTTTGAAAGTCCACCTTTGGCTTGGTCTTTCTTTTTCGAGTTCGCCTTCGGCCATCCTCGTATTATCTTGGGTTTGAAAGTCCACCTTCGGCTTGGTCTTTCTTTTCGAGTTCTCCTTCGGTCATCCTCTTGTTACCCTTTGCTTGAAAGTTCAACTTTCTGCTTGGTATTTCATTTTCGAGTTCTCCTTCGGCCTTCCTCGTATTATATTGGGTTTGAAAGTCAACCTTAGGCTTGGTCTTTCTTTTCGAGTTCGCCTTCGGGCGTCCTCGTGTTACCCTTTGTTTGAAAGTACACCTTCGGCTTGGTCTTTCTTTTTTGAGGTTGCCTTCAGCCGTCCTCGTATTAACTTGGGTTTGAAAGTCCACCTTCGGCTTGGTCTTTCTTTTCGAGTTCGCCTTCGGCCGTCCTCGTGTTACCCTTTGTTTGAAACTCCACCTTTGGCTTGGTCTTTCTTTTCGAGTTCGCCTTCGGCCGTCCTCGTATTATTTTGTTATTTGAAAGTCCACCTTCGGCTTGGTCTTTCTTTTTCGAGTTCCCCTTTGGTCGTCCTCGTATTATCTTGGGTTTGAAAGTCCACCTTTGGCTTGGTCTTTCTTTTTCGAGTTCTCCTTCGGCCGTCCCCGTATTATCTTGGGTTTGAAAGTCCACCTTCGGCTTGATCTTTCTTTTCGAGTTCGCCTTCAACCGTCCTCGCGGTACCCTTTGTTTGAAAGTCTACCTTCGACTTAGTCTTTCTTTTCGAGTTCGCCTTCCGCCGTCCTCGTATTATTTTGTTGTTGGAAAGTCCACCTTCGGCTTGGTCTTTCTTTTCAATTTCGCCTTCGGCCGTCCTCGTGTAACCCTTTGTTTGAAAGTCCACCTTCGGCTTGGTCATTCTTTTTTGTGTTCGCCTTCGGCCGTCCTCTTATTATCTTGGGTTTGAAAGCCCACCTTCGGCTTGGTATTTCTTTTCAAGTTCGCCTTCAGTCGTCCTCGCGTTACCCTTTATTTAAAAGCCTACCTTCGGCTTAGTCTTTCTTTTCTAGTTCGCCTTCGGCCGTCCTCGTATTATTTTGTTGTTTGAAAGTCCACCTTCGGCTTGGTCTTTCTTTTTAATTTCGCCTTCGGCCGTCCTCGTGTTACCCTTTGTTTGAAAGTCCACCTTCGGCTTGGTCTTTCTTTTTCGTGTTCGCCTTCGGCCGTCCTCGTATTATCTTGGGTTTGAAACTCCACCTTCGGCTTGGTCTTTCTTTTCGAGTTCGCCTTCGGCCGTCCTCGTGTTACCCTTTATTTGAAACTCCACCTTTGGCTTGGTCTTTCTTTTCGAGTTTGCCTTCGGCCGTCCTCGTATTATTTTGTTATTTGAAAGTCCACCTTCGGCTTGGTCTTTCTTTTTCGAGTTCGCCTTTGGTCGTCCTCGTATTATCTTGGGTTTGAAAGTCCACCTTTGGCTTGGTCTTTCTTTTTCGAGTTCTCCTTCGGCCGTCCCCGTATTATCTTGGGTTTGAAAGTCCACCTTCGGCTTGATCTTTCTTTTCGAGTTCGCCTTCAACCGTCCTCGCGGTACCCTTTGATTGAATGTCTACCTTCGACTTAGTCTTTCTTTTCGTGTTCGCCTTCCGCCGTCCTCGTATTATTTTGTTGTTGGAAAGTCCACCTTCGGCTTGGTCTTTCTTTTCAATTTAGCCTTCGGCCGTCCTCGTGTTACCCTTTGTTTGAAAGTCCACCTTCGGCTTGGTCATTCTTTTTCGTCTTCGCCTTCGGCCGTCTTCTTATTATCTTGGGTTTGAAAGTCCACCTTTGGCTTGGTCTTTCTTTTCTAGTTCGCCTTCGACCGTCCTCGTGTTACCCTTTGTTTGACACTCCACCTTTGGCTTGGTCTTTCTTTTCGAGTTCGCCTTCGGCCGTCCTCGTATTATTTTGTTATTTGAAAGTACACCTTCGGCTTGGTCTTTCTTTTTCGAGTTCGCCTTCGGCTATCCTCGTATTATCTTGGGTTTGAAAGTCCACCTTCGGCTTGGTCTTTCTTTTCGAGTTCGCCTTTGGCAATCCTTGTGTTACCCTTTGTTTGAAAGTCCACCTTTGGCTTGGTCTTTCTTTTTCTAGGTCGCCTTCGGCCGTCCTCGTATTATCTTGGGTTTGAAAGTCCACCTTCGGCTTGGTCTTTCTTTTCGAGTTCGCCTTTGGCCATCCTCGTGTTACCCTTTGTTTGAAAGTCCACCTTCGGCTTGGTCTTTCTTTTTCTAGGTCGCCTTCGGCCATCCTCGTATTATCTTGGGTTTAAAACTCCAGCTTCGGCTTGGTCTTTCTTTTCGAGTTCGCCTTTGACCGTCCTCATGTTACCCTTTGATTGAAAGTCCGCCTTCGGCTTGGTCTTTCTTTTTCGAGTTTGTCTTCGGCCGTCCTCGTATTATCTAGGGTTTGAAAGCCCACCTTCGGCTTGGTCTTTCTTTTCAAGTTCGCCTTCAGTCGTCCTCGCGTTACCCTTTATTTGAAAGCCTACCTTCGGCTTAGTCTTTCTTTTCGAGTTCGCCTTCGGCCGTCCTCGTATTATTTTGTTGTTTGAAAGTCCACCTTCGGCTTGGTCTTTCTTTTTAATTTTTGCCTTCGGTCGTCCTCGTGTTACCCTTTGTTTGAAAGTCCACCTTCGGCTTGGTCTTTCTTTTTCGTGTTCGCCTTCGGCCATCCTCGTATTATCTTGGGTTTGAAAGTCCACCTTCGTCTTGGTCTTTCTTTTCGAGTTCGCCTTCGACCGTCCTCGTGTTACCCTTTGTTTGAAACTCCACCTTTGGCTTGGTCTTTCTTTTCGAGTTCGTCTTCGGCCGTCCTCGTATTATTTTGTTATTTGAAAGTCCACCTTCGGCTTGGTCTTTCTTTTACGAGTTCGCCTTTGGTCGTCCTCGTATTATCTTGGGTTTGAATGTCCACCTTTGGCTTGGTCTTTCTTTTTCGAGTTCTCCTTCAGCCGTCCCCGTATTATCTTGGGTTTGAAAGTCCACCTTCGGATTGATCTTTCTTTTCGAGTTCGCCTTCAACCGTCCTAGCGGTACCCTTTGTTTGAAAGTCTACCTTCGACTTAGTCTTTCTTTTTGAGTTCGCCTTCCGCCGTCCTCGTATTATTTTGTTGTTGGAAAGTCCACCTTCGGCTTGGTCTTTCTTTTCAATTTCGCCTTCGACCGTCCTCGTGTTACCCTTTGTTTGAAAGTCCACCTTCGGCTTGATCTTTCTTTTCGAGTTCGCCTTCAACCGTCCTAGCGGTACCCTTTGTTTGAAAGTCTACCTTCGACTTAGTCTTTCTTTTCGAGTTCGCCTTCCGCCGTCCTCGTATTATTTTGTTGTTGGAAAGTCCACCTTCGGCTTGGTCTTTCTTTTCAATTTCGCCTTCGACCGTCCTCGTGTTACCCTTTGTTTGAAAGTCCATCTTCGGCTTGATCTTTCTTTTCGAGTTCGCCTTCAACCGTCCTAGCGGTACCCTTTGTTTGAAAGTCTACCTTCGACTTAGTCTTTCTTTTCGAGTTCGCCTTCAACCGTCCTCGCGGTACCCTTTGATTGAATGTCTACCTTCGACTTAGTCTTTCTTTTCGAGTTCGCCTTCCGCCGTCCTCGTATTATTTTGTTGTTGGAAAGTCCACCTTCGGCTTGGTCTTTCTTTTCAATTTAGCCTTCGGCCGTCCTCGTGTTACCCTTTGTTTGAAAGTCCACCTTCGGCTTGGTCATTCTTTTTCGTCTTTGCCTTCGGCCGTCCTCGTATTATCTTGGGTTTGAAAGTCCACCTTCGGCATGGTCTTTCTTTTTGAGTTCGCCTTCTGCCGTCCTCGTGTTACCCTTTGTTTGAAACTCCACCTTTGGCTTGGTCTTTCTTTCCGAGTTCGCCTTCGGCCGTCCTCGTATTATTTTGTTATTTGAAAGTCCACCTTCGGCTTGGTCTTTCTTTTTCGAGTTCGCCTTTGGTCGTCCTCGTATTATCTTGGGTTTGAAAGTCCACCTTTGGCTTGGTCTTTCTTTTTCGAGTTCGCCTTCGGCCATCCTCGTATTATCTTGGGTTTGAAAGTCCACCTTCGGCTTGGTCTTTCTTTTCGAGTTCTCCTTCGGTCATCCTCTTGTTACCCTTTGCTTGAAAGTTCAACTTTCTGCTTGGTATTTCATTTTCGAGTTCTCCTTCGGCCTTCCTCGTATTATCTTGGGTTTGAAAGTCAACCTTAGGCTTGGTATTTCTTTTCGAGTTCGCCTTCGGGCGTCCTCGTGTTACCCTTTATTTGAAAGTACACCTTCGGCTTGGTCTTTCTTTTTTGAGGTTGCCTTCAGCCGTCCTCGTATTAACTTGGGTTTGAAAGTCCACCTTCGGCTTGGTCTTTCTTTTCGAGTTTGCCTTCAGCCGTCCTCGTGTTACCCTTTGTTTAAAAGTCCACCTTCGGCTTGGTATTTCTTTTTCGAGTTCTCCTTCGGCCGTCCTCGTATTATCTTGGGTTTGAAAGTCAACCTTAGGCTTGGTATTTCTTTTCGAGTTCGCCTTCGGCCGTCCTCGTGTTACCCTTTGTTTGAAAGTACACCTTTGGCTTGGTCTTTCTTTTTTGAGGTCGCCTTCAGCCGTCCTCATATTATCTTGGGTTTGAAAGTCTACCTTCGGCTTGGTCTATCTTTTCGAGTTTGCCTTTGGCCGTCCTCGTGTTACCCTTTGTTTGAAAGTCCACCTTCGGCTTGGTCTTTCTTTTTTGAGTTCGCCTTAGGTCGTCCTCGTATTATCTTTTGTTTGAAAATCCACCTTCGGCTTGGTCTTTCTTTTCGAGTTCGCCTTCGATCGTCCTCGCGTTACCTTTTATTTGAAAGCCTACCTTCGGCTAAGTCTTTCTTTTCGAGTTCGCCTTTAGCCGTCCTCGTATTATTTTGTTGTTGGAAAGTCCACCTACGACTTGGTCTTTCTTTTCGAGTTCGCCTTCGATCGTCCTCGTGTTAACCTTTGTTTGAAAGTCCACCTTCTGCTTGGTCTTTCTTTTTCGAGTTCGCCTTCAGACTTCCTCGTATTATCTTGGGTTTGAAAGTCCACCTTCGGCTTGGTCTTTCTTTTCGAGTTCGCCTTCGGTCGCCCTCGTGTTACCCTTTGTTTGAAAGTCCACCTTCGGCTTGGTCTTTCTTTTTCGAGGTCGCCTTCGACCATCCTCGTATTATCTTGGGTTTGAAAGTCCACCTTCGGCTTGGTCTTTCTTTTCGAGTTCGCCTTTTGCCGTCCTCGTGTTACCCTTTGTTTAAAAGTCCACCTTCGACTTGGTCTTTCTTTTTCGAGTTCGCCTTTGGCCGTCCTCGTATTATCTTGGGTTTGAAAGTCCACCTTCGGCTTGGTCTTTTTTTTTTAGTTCACCTTCGGTCGTCCTTGTGTTACCCATTATTTGAAAGTCTGACTTCTGATTAGTCTTTCTTTTCGAGTTCGCCTTCGGCCGTTCTCATTTTATTTCGGGTTTGAAACTCAACCTTCGGCTTGGTCTTTCTTTTCGAGTTCGCCTTCGGCCGTCCTCGTGTTACCCATTGTTTGAATGTCCACCTTCGGCTTAGCCTTTCTTTCCGAGTTCGCCTTCTGTCGTCCTCGTATTATTTTGTTGTTTGAAAGTCTACCTAATTAAAGTTCCCATCTTAAGCTTCAAAACCATAGCAAGAACTCCTTCTTTAAATTAAAATTGAAGGAGTTATGATTGTTCAAAGTTGATAGGCAAGCAGGTCATGGGCAAGCTGGCTCAGAGTAAAATCATCAAACACCTTGTATGCATGCAGTGTTCAAGTTCATGGCCAATTATATCTATGATGGAGTCTTCAAATGAAAAAATGTTCAACATGAGTTTTGTTCCTCTCAATCTCCTCTACAACTTTGATGTTGGGGAAGTTTTCATATGATCAACCATTTGGGAGATATGGAGGGTCAAAGTAGGGACCTTAACCTGATTCATTCACACGAATGGAGGTACTGGGCACGAACCAAGTCAGGCTGGCCAACCATTCATTTATGACCACACACTTTCATGGATATTTTTAAGCATTTTAAAGGCTTTCATTGTGATGGTTCTCGACATCAATCTTGTTATACTCCATGAGCTCTTTCTAAAGACCTCCAATTTAATTCATTTGGTTCAATATGCTTGGAATTATTCCTCTTCAAAGTCATCACCATGGAAGAGGTCAAGTGCTCGTGTCATGCTGTTATGTTTGCTAGCAAAGTTTAAAAGGAAGACAGGTTGCATTGTTGTTGTTATATCATGCGCATAATATTACCTTTTAAAGCCAAACGAGCACATCACATACATACATACATACTCATGTACTCTTCTTTACTTAAAATGTCCAAACCAAAAAAGAAACAACTTGTATGACAAGCTGCTGCAAGTTCATTGAAACCATCATCACCTTTCATCATGATCATACCATAAGCTTCCATGCTCTCTCTCTACACATAAACTAAAACCCGAGCTAATCTTAACCTTACACTTATTCTCCATTTTCAATTTCAACTTCACTCACCTTCTAACCAACTCAACCATAGTTCTAACTGTTAACCATAACAGTTAGAACTTAACTCAACATATATGAACAAAACCCTAACAGAATTTCACAACAACTTGATTCATTCTTCACTCTCCTTCATTTTTCACACACTCTCTCTCTCTCAAAGTTCTCTCTCTCACGAAGCTTCATCTTCATCACTCTCCTCTGCATTTTCCTTCATTCTTCATCAAGAATCATCAATGGAGTAAGCAAAGGAACAAAATATGCATCTTGATTTTCACATCATCGTCCACTGATTCTCAAGTAATCTGAAGTTTTACATTGCCTTTATTTGGCTGGTTTGAAGATTAAGCAAGCAAGTGAACCTCACCTCTGGTATTCTTTGATCCAAAACGTCATTCAACACAGGTTTTTCTTCATTCTTTACTTGCATTCGTTTTTGTGAATTTAAGTCGTTTTTTCCGATTTTGGAGCTCAATAGGAGCAATGTGAACTCTGTCTAGTTGATAGGCACCTTAGGTGCATAGATCTCAAATTCTAGGGCAAAATGTTTGGCTTCGAGTTGCTTTGTGAGTGCTGTGTTTGTGAATTCTAATGGTGGATTTGATATCTACGTGGTGAGACGAGCATTTATATGTATGATTTGTGTGTTTCTGTGATGTTTGGAACTTGAACACGGCGGAGGCTCGCCGAAGAAGACGACCAGAGTCTTCTCCGGTCACCTGAAACTTCAACTTTGCATAAACCCTAGCCATTTTCCAGTTTAAGTCATTGTCGTTGATGACTTTTGATCCAACGCTTTTCATGGTGCCAGCACATTAATGATGGAGGCTCTCCTTCACGTGCTATTTTTCTGATCTTTTTGAATCATGTGTGCGCGTTTCATCCTATTTTATCATGTGCGTTCATCCTAAGCCACATGATTGCCTTACTTTGCCTGATCATCACGTTTGACCTGATCCTATGGCTATTATTGAGTCAATGGTTTTGACTGAGCCACATGGCATGAACCCTTAGACCCCCACGCGTGTGGGCTGGGTCTTCTCTTGTTATCTACACCCCCTATCTTGGGCCCATACGCAGTTTGAACTGGATTTTTGCTATGCATACACCCCTGGCTCTTTTTATTTGATTTTAATTTCTTTTTTTCATATTTGTTTGCATTTTAATTTTTAAAAATACTTTTGAACACATAAGAATTCCAAATAAATTCATGAAGCATCCCTGCACATTTAACTAATTTTTTACATTTTTATTTTTCATTTTTGGTTTATTTTAATATTTTTTGTGAATTTTCCAATGTGATGCATTGTGTATGATCTTTGTTCATGATCCATGTTGAATTGGTGAATTGTTTAACATAGTTGTGAGTTGAATTTTCACATGAAAATTGATACATGATTTTGTGACATCTTGAGGCATTTTTTTGAAATTTGTTTGGATTTTTAAAAGCATTTTTGATTGATGTTTGAATGTCACATTTGTGTATAATGCTTGTGTTACTTGTGTGAACTTGTGAAGCATGTTTGAGTATGATTCTTAATGAGTTTTGATCAATTCTTTTGATACATGTTTGCTTGATATTTGCACTTTAATGTACTTGCATCTTTCAATTTTCTTGACCTCTTAACATGTTTTTTGTGAATTCATAAATGCACCTTTGTTTATGTGAATGTTATTGAACATGTGCTAGGGTTTTGAAGTGCATTTTATGCAATCTTGTGTGATACTTGTTGAGACATTTTGATACATGTTATGTGAATATTATAGGTCCTCATTCTCATATTATAGGTCATTACTTGTTCATCTTGGATTGACTTGTATGCCTTTATTTGAACTTGAATTGTCTTGTGGACTTGTGCTTTTCTTCTTACACACTTTGATGGTTTGTTTTCATTAATGCTTGTGTGTCTTGAATGTCCATTTAAACTTGATTCATGTTATGTTTGTGATCATTCTCAATCATATAACATGATTTCTAAGTGCGTCTTGCATGTTTCATAAGTTCATGAACATTTAGTACTTGTTTAACTTTACTTGTACATGTTTGCTTAAACTTTTGAACTTGCATTAACATGAAATGTGTGTGAGTTTTGTATGCTCATTATTGCATTCTAAATGTCATATCATACACCATATGCTATTGACTTGCATTCATTTCCAAGTATGTTCATCTTGCCTCTTCATTCTTTACTTGTGTTACAAGTTATGCATGTTTGATTAAACTTAAGTGGTATTTTGTTTTCACTTCTTCTTGCTTCATCTTCTCTAATGCTTGCATTCATGATTCACATGCCATCTTAATGACATCTCCATACCTTCATAAATGTCATTCAATTCTGACTTTTATGTTTGTATTTTCATTTATTCATGTTTATGATTCATATGCTTTCATCTTGCATAGTTAGTACATAACTTGCCTTTGTATGATCTTTTGATGCATAGTTTGACATTGTTTGGTTTCATTTGGCATGTTAACCTTAGTAGGATACCTTGACATGTACCTACTGCCATTGGATGGTTCTTCACCCTTAGGACCCTTTCCTCTTAGTTCAAACTTTGTTTACTTCTTATGTTGTTTTCTTAAAACAACTAGCATGGTTTGCTTTACTTTTTATCACTTGTATTTATTTTGTGCTAACCTTTTGTATAGGGGCAGAGGCAAGACATATGAGTATGTGGATGCTTATCCATGCTCATTCCTTCTTTCATCTCTCATCTCTTTTACTTTTTCTTTTGTGTATGGATTACATGATATAATGCTTGTTTGAACAAATCTCTCATTCCCCTTTGGGATCTTAGCTTAACCTTAATTTTGGATTAAGGTAAGGTAAGATAACCATTAGGTAATGCAATCCCTACTTGTTCTTTAGGTAGTTTCTTTTCTTACCTCAACTATAGGGCCACCTTTGCATGATAACATTAGGATAGAATTCCCCTTAGTGTTTTCTTTTCCTTGAGTCCTCTCTTCTCTCTCTTAAAGAAAAATCTCAAAAAACACTTAATAATTAAAAGTGTGCTTCGTGTGCCACGAGCCTTAAGTACATAGTATACTTTATTGCGCGAGGCGTGTGACTCGTTACGCAAAGTACTTACTACGTCATAGACTTTAACACGAGGCATACCACAAACAAAAAAAATCAAAACAATTTTGGTTAAAAAAACACAAAAACAAACTCAAACCTTTTCATCCTTCGGGATTTTTAAGTTTCAAATCATTTTCAGAAAAGGGCACGTTACTTCTGTCTTGTCGCAAACAGGCATCGACCCTAACTACCGGACGCGAACTTAACGTCGCTCATAAAAAACACTCACCGACCTTGTTAGGTCGAACTACGACTGCTCTGATTTCCTCTCTCTGGTTAGATTGAGGATACGTAGGCACAAGACGGTGATGTCTTGGTGAGCAACCTCCCACCTTAGTTCGTCTCCGAACTACGTTGACTCTGACTTTCCCACTACACGAGGGAATACGTAGGCATAGGACGATGATGTCCTATCGAGTCACTTCCTTTTCTTTTCTTTTTCGTTTCTTCGTTCTTTTCTGTTCCCGTTTCTTCTCCTTTCCAGTAGCAGCGGAGCTCCAGATGACGACACCCATTGATCGAGACAACAAGCATGGATCCCATCGAGTACGATGGACGCGTGGGGGTGCTAATACCTTCCCCTCGCATAATCGACTCCCTTACCCGTTTCCCTTGGTCGTGAGACCATGCTTTTCCTTTCCCTCAGGTTTACGTAGTGTTTCCTTTCCCTCTATTGGGATAAATACACATTGCTGGTGACTCTGTTTACGCGCCACTTTTGCGTTTGTACCTGGATGAAAATCCTGGGAGCGACAGTGGGGTCCTCTTCGAATACCACCCCTTGGTTCCCTGCGATATACTCTCTCTGAGGGTGTCGAGGAGGATTAGGCACACCAAATAAATCCGCAAGGCACGTAATCTGCGCAGCCATTTGCTGATTGGTCTGGGTAGTATTTTGAATTAAAGGTTGAAAGATCTCCCCCATGGTTTGGGACATCATATGGACCATTTGTTGGTTGCTTTCGTCCATTTGCTGCCTTAAATAGGCTGCAATGGTGTTCGTCAAGCCTAGAATTTGGGTTGAATATCCTATTCCTAAAGATTGGTTTCGACCCATATTTACTCCAGACCCCGACCCTTGTAAAGGTGATGTCATTATGGGCTCAGAATACACTGGGGGTGAGTTTGCAAATTCATCATCATGGAAGTTGGCATTCCATAAGGATGTTCTCAACCATTTAAGGGCATTGAAAAACCTGGTGGTGGAAACTGTCGATAAGTAGATGTTCCTATCGGAGGGGGAGTCACTGGGGGTCCCCTTGGCCCAACATATGTCAAAATTGGTTCAGTATAGGGAATGGAATGTGTTGGTGTAGAACTTGCCATAGATGGCATAGTTTCAGATACAGATGCAAGAACAGTGTGTCCTCCAGTCGAAGACCCTGGAGTTGGTTCAACATTGACACCTGATGTAGTTTGAGGATTTGAACTATTTGGCTAGTTAGCACTTGCCATTTTCCTCGTATATTTTTTTTTGGTCTCTCTTCGTTTGTTGTGGCTACCTTTCCACTTCTTAATAACATACAACAAAATACTTAACACAAAAAGGACATTCAAATCACAGAGTTCTATGTTTTGCAATAAATGCTATTTAGCACGGGTCCCACTGGGCGTTCCAATTTCTTTACAGGGAAAAATAGCAAACAACCGCTGGTCTATAAATTTCACGTAAAACTTAGTGACTTGCAGGATCGACAACACAAATCCTAGGACATGTGCTAAATTAATTTCTTTTATAAACAGGTGTATTTCGACAGAGTAAAGAAGTGAAAAAAGGATTTCTTCAAGAAACTTAAAGTAACTGAAAAGTAAAAAGTCTTTTAAAAAAGGACTAAGTCGAAAAGACTGGTAAATGTGTAAATTCAACTTGCATGAAATGAAAAGAGACTTTTAATAAAAGGAACTTAGTAAATTGCATTGAATCATAAAAAATGGTGTTACTCCAACATACATTTTCACACGCTCATTTCTCTACGCTGGTACTTTGAGCACACTGAATTTTGTATACAATGGAACACCCCTAAATTATTCCTAAGACTCACTATTTATAATGGTAGAAAATAACTACCCACTAACGGGTCATCAATCAGGACGAAACACTTGGCTTCGTGCCAACCTTGGGCTCTTGGATGAACGCCACATGTCCCACTTAAGAATTGGATAGAAATAATTGTTCCCTCCTATTTTTGAATTTAAAACCTTCGCGTCGAACGACATTTCCTAATCCTCGGTTGAAAACTCTTCCAAATTCTTAGAAATATTTCTAAGTCTTTTAAATCTTCTCTCTTCTGCAGAAAAATAGCTTTCGACCAGATTTTCTTATAGCCACATTTTTGTCGAAGCCTCATAAAAACTTCGCATATTCTCTCTCTTGGGAGAGATTCTTATCCCAATATCAGGCGTCGAAATTAGGAGCTAACAATAGTACCAGAAAAAATCTCCCTGAAGCTCACCCAAAAACTGACTAGGGTGTCAGCTCTGATACCAATTGAAATCTGGCACTCTAACACAAGTTAATACGATGTCCTCGCATCAGAAAATAATGTCAAGACAGATGTTACAACATCTTCTGTCGACAGAACTACTAACCCAGACTGAAAATAAATTGCAGAAATATAAATAACACAGTCAATTGGTAACCCAGTTCGGTGCAATATCACCTACATATGGGGGCATCCAAGCCAGGAAGGAAATTCACTATGATAACATTAGTTCAAAGCTAAACTCCCCATTTTACAACTTCTCACCTAATCACTACCTTGTGCAACTTCTACCTAAAAACCTTCTAGATATGAGATCCCCCTCTCACTTCCTAATCAGTCACAGTCCCATTGACAATACCTCAAGAAAACAAAAAGAGGAAGAATACTCTCCCAACTACAATTCTTAGTTTTTCTTACAAGCTTCAACTAAGAACAATACACTCTTACTTAAAAGCTTTAGAGTGGACAATAAACAATACATAATCCGTCTACTTCAATGTATCAAAAGATACAAAGGGTGACTTAAAAAGTCACACTAAAGAGACTCTCAAAACGTAAGATTCTAAAACCTCCCCTAATTTTTACAAAAATGAAAGTCGTATCTTCATTAGATTTAGGTTGCTCTTTAAATACTCCTTAGCAGTCCATGGGCTTCAAAATCTTCACCCAAATATTACTTGATCCACACGCTGAGAGCTGCATCAATTATACAGAGAAAGTCTCCTTAAATCTTGGAACAAATCATCATGTTTCCTAAATTGTCTCAACAACCAATTTTAGAAACTTATGCACAGTTGGAGATCAAATCAAATGTTCCAGATTAAATATTCTTGACCTGTGAAAATAAGTGAGATATATCTCCAAAAAAAATCTCACAAAATCAAATCAAATCTGTCTAGAATAAAACTGCAGCCTGTAATGATGTACTGGTACAGCATGTCAAAACATATGTCTTCAATGTTGACAGATCAACAAGTTAGAACATTTCACACAACATTTTGTTGTGAACCATGTTTTAGCAAAATTGCTGGCAATCCTAAAACCATGGATCTAACAATATGTTAAATAATTTTACACTGTGATTCAATAGAAAACCAACAGTTTTCCATATCATTAAAAAAAAGGGGCTTCTATGGTGAAGTCACACAATTGACTTCTTTAATGAAGTCACTTTAATCACCCAATTGAAAAAAGCCCTAAGCCACATCAGCTTTATAATGCAGTAAATTTACAGTGGGTAATTTTCAAAATAAAGTTTTAAGTATTGCATATCAGTCCCTATTCATTTAATAATAATTTACAAAATAAAAATAACTTTTATTAAATTTTAATATTTTTTAAACAAAAATCATTCGTTCTTCTTCTTCCTTCTCCCAACTTCAGAGTTCAAACACCTTATTCAGCTTCTTCCTTCTCCCAATCGAAGAATTCGAAATTGCAATTAAACTCTGCAACTCATCCTGTTCTTCGAACTCCAAATCCCTAAATTTCACCTACCTGTTCTTCGAACTCCAAATCCTGTTCTTCGAACCCCTTCTTCATCATTCTCCCACACAATTTCGTAATTGTGTTCATGTACAGTTATGGTGTCGTATTGGTTATGGTTTTCATCAGATCGTATATGTTCCTGTAATTCGTATTGGTTGTGGTTTTCATCAGATCGTATATGTTGTCGTCTCCTTTCATAGGTAATTGTTCATATCCATCCCAATATGTATATTTTCCCAAAATTAATTAAATTTTACTTTTTATACATAAATTACTGAATTGGGTTTAAGGATTTGTATTTCAAGTTAAAGTTGATTAGAAATCTTACCAGAAATAATCACTTTGGGGATTAGGTTTGTATCTTATGAAACTCGTATATTTTGAAATGGATTTGAATTGCTACCCTGAAATTATGTAATTGGGGATTAAGGTTTGTATTTATGAAATTAATGGATTCTGAAATTAAATTGAATTAACCAAAAATTATGTAATTGTGGATTAGGAATTGTATTTTATCATAAAATTCTGAATTTGCATTTGCATTGAATTGGGAGATAGTTAAATAAGATTCGTTCAATTGAATCTTTAGGGTTTGACTTGAATTATGAGTTTATATTTTGATGTTGTGTTATTGAGTTATTAGCATTTGAATTGAAATGGGAAATTAGATTGTGGTATTATTCAAATTTAGTTTGTGTGCTGTTTTGAATTACTTTGATCATTTATCTTTATATTTTCCGCAGTTAAGTAATGGATGCAATATCTCCACTCTATTCCATGTAAGGAAGGTTTTGTCCAGAGACCCAATTTCTCCTTACTTTTTTGTTACTTGTGAGGATGTTTTGTCCAGCTTGCTTATGGAGGCCTCGAAGAACAAGCAGATCCATGGAGTCAAGGTAGCCAGGAAAGCTCCCATAATATCTCACATGTTTTTCGCTGACTATTGTCTCCTCTTTGCCAGAGCCAATGAAGTTGAAGCTGATCGTATCAAAGATATCCTTCATGCCTACAAAGATGCTTCAGGGAAAAGAATGAATACGGATAAATTTGAGGTTTCTTTAAGCAGGAACTTAGAGGAGGACACTAGAGAGAGGATTCGCAACAAACTGGGCTTCAAAGGAGTGACATCCCATGCGAGGTATCTTGTCCTCCCAGTAGTGATTGGTAGGTCTAAAAGGGAGGACATCTATGTCTCAATTCCATGGTTCACACATGATTGGACATCATCTATGTCTTAATTCCATGGTTCACACATGTTTGGACATCATCTATGTCTTAATTTCATGGTTCACACATGGTAGGACATCATCTATGACTCTGAACCATGGTTCACACATGATTAGACATCATCTATGTCTCACTTCCATGGTTCACACATGATTGGACATCATCTATGTCTCAATTCCATAGTTCACACATGATTGTACATCATCTATGACTCTAAACCATGGTTCACACATGATTGGACATCATCTATGTCTCAATTCCATGGTTCACACATGCTTGGACATCATTTATGACTCTGAACCATGGTTCACACAAGGTTGGACATCATCTATGACTCTTAACCATGGTTCACACATGATTGGACATCATCTATGTCTAAATTCCATGGTTCAAATATGATTGGACATCATCTATGACTCTGAACTATGGTTCACATATGATTATACATCATCTATGTCTCAATTCAGTGGTTCACACATGCTTGGACATCATCTATGACTATGAAACATGGTTCACACATGGTTAGACATCATCTATGTCTAAATTCCATGGTTCACACATGATTGGACATCATCGATGACTCTGAACTATGGTTCACACATGATTGGACATCATCAATATCTCAATTCCATGGTTCACACACACTTGGACATCATCTATGACTCTGAACCACGGTTCTCACATGGTTGGACATCATCTATGTCTAAATTCCATGGTTTACTCATGACTGGACATCATCGATGACTCTGAACTATGGTTCACATATGATTGGACACCATCTATGTCTCACTTCCATGGTTCACACATGATTGGACATCATCTATGTCTCAGTTCCATAGTTCACACATGATTGTACATCATCTATGACTCTGAACCATGGTTCACACATGATTGGACATCATCTATGTCTCAATTCCATGGTTCACACATGCTTGGACATCATTTATGACTCTGAACCATGGTTCACACAAGGTTGGACATCATCTATGACTCTTAACCATGGTTCACACATGATTGGACATCATCTATGTCTAAATTCCATGGTTCAAATATGATTGGACATCATCTATGACTCTGAACTATGGTTCACATATGATTATACATCATCTATGTCTCAATTCAGTGGTTCACACATGCTTGGACATCATCTATGACTATGAAACATGGTTCACACATGGTTAGACATCATCTATGTCTAAATTCCATGGTTCACACATGATTGGACATCATCGATGACTCTGAACTATGGTTCACACATGATTGGACATCATCAATATCTCAATTCCATGGTTCACACACACTTGGACATCATCTATGACTCTGAACCACGGTTCTCACATGGTTGGACATCATCTATGTCTAAATTCCATGGTTTACTCATGATTGGACATCATCGATGACTCTGAACTATGGTTCACATATGATTGGACACCATCTATGTCTCAATTCCATGGTTCACACATGCTTGGACATCATCTATGTCTCAATTCCATGGTTCACACATGGTTGTACATCATCTATGACTCTGAACCATGGTTCACACATGATTGGACATCATCTATGTCTCACTTCCATGCTTCACACATGATTGGACATCATCTATGTCTCAATTCCATGGTTCACACATGATTGGACATCATCTATGACTCTGGACCATGGTTCACACATGATTGGACATCATCTATGTCGCAATTCCATGGTTCACACATGCTTGGACATCATTTATGACTCTCAACCATGGTTCACACATGCTTGGACATCATTTATGACTCTCAACCATGGTTCACACATGGTTGGACATCATCTATGTCTAAATTCCATGGTTCACACATAATTGGACATCATCTATGACTCTAAACTATGGTTCACACATGATTGGACATCATCTATGTCTCAATTTCACGGTTCACACATGCTTGGACATGATCTGTGACTCTGAACCATGGTTCACACATGGTTGGACGTCATCTATGTCTAAATTCCTTGGTTCACACATGATTGGACATCATCGATGACTCTGAACTATGGTTCACACATGATTGGACATCATCAATGTCTCAATTCCATGGTTCACACATACTTGGACATCATCTATGACTCTGAACCACGGTTCACACATGGTTAGACATCATCTAAGTCTAAATTCCATGGTTCACACATGATTGGACATCGTCAATGACTCTGAACTATGGTTCACACATGATTGGACATCATCAATGTTTCAATTCCATGGTTCACACATGGTTGGACATCATCTATGTCTAAATTCCATGGTTCACTCATGATTGGACATCATCTATGTCTCAATTCCATGGTTCACTCATGATTGGACATCATCGATGACTCTGAACTATGGTTCACATATGATTGGACATCATCTATGTCTCAATTCCATGGTTCACAAATGGTTGGACATCATCTATGACTCTAAACCATGGTTCACACATGATTGGACATCATCTATGTCTCACTTCCATGGTTCACACATGATTGGACATCATCTATGTCTCAATTCTGTGGTTCACACATGATTGGACATCATCTATGACTCTGAACCATGGTTCACACATGATTGGACAATATCTATGTCTCAATTCCATGGTTCACACATTCTTGGACATCATTTATGACTCTCAACCATGGTTCACACATAGTTGGACATCATCTATGTCGAAATTCCATGGTTCAGACATGATTGGACATCATCTATGACTCTGAACTATGGTTCACACATGATTGGACATCATCTATGTCTCAATTCAATGGTTCATACATGATTGGACATCATCTATGTAACGGTCTATTTTTGATATTCCCTATTTTTGTGCTAATTGATGTTTTGTTATTGAGTCTTTTATTTAATTGAGCAATATTTATGTGAATGGTGAAGTTGGTGTTTTATTAGCCTCGCCGGGCGAAGTATGTGTCGCCGGGCGGCGTGTACGTTTCTGTGATGTTTTGGATTTTGTGTACTTAATAGATATTTATGTTAATTATGATGTTGGTAAGTTAATATGTTGTTTTTACATATGTTGTATTTTTACCGTTTTTGGAGATTTCGCGGGAAAATTAGAATAGAGGGTATATTAGATATTTTATAATTAGTGGTATTTAATTAATAGTTAGTTTTAATATTTATTAGAAGTGTAGATTTTAAGTTAAGAAAATATAATAAGTTAGTAAGTTAGAAAGTATTATAAGTTTAGAAAAGAAGAAAAAGAAAAGTTAGTAAGAGTTTTTTCAAAAGAGAAGAAAAAGAGAGAAATAGAGAAGTGAAGAGAAAGTGAAGAAAAGTTGGAAAATTCACCAAACGAGCTTCGGGAATCGGTTTCTTATCGGGTAAGGGTGCGAAACTCGGTTATTATATCATTGTATACGATTATATCCGTTTGTTTTTGAATTGTTTGGATTGTGTAGGAAAATATTGAGTTTAGGTTAGTTTTTGACATAATCGATAAAATCGGGAGTTTTTACGGATGAAATTCGAAACAAATTGTGTAGTTTAGTCGTGTGAGGTTAGGCCGACGTTATAGAAACTCGTTTCGTTAAAATCGGTTGATAATTGAAGATTTTGTGTTTTTGAGTTTTGATTATGTGTATGAATAGTGATTTCGAAAAGTCGAGGAATCGGGTTTTTCTTGATCCTAATATGTCCGTCTGCATTTATGTGATATTATCGCGTGTTTTGTTTGAGGGAATTCTGAGAATCGGTCGGGTTTTGAGGGGTTTCGCGCGGCTGGCAGCAGCTGCCCCAAAATTCTGGTTTTTGTGCGCGTCGTACGGACGCGTGCTGTAGGTGAAAATTCTGTTTTCGTGTAATTTTCGGAAATTCATATCTCTTGAACCGTAAGTCGATTTTAACCCTCGTTCGAAGCGTTGGGAAGCTAACGAGATGTTCTTTCTAGGAAAAATAGTTTTGGGGTCTGAACTTGCTCCAATCGGTACAGTTTTTACGAACCGTTTCGTAGTGTCGGGCGTCCGGTTTATGTTTTGCGTTATTTTGAAATATTCATATCTTGTTAACCGTTTATCGTATTTAAGAGTTCTTTATACCGAATCGAAGCTGTCGATGAGTACTTTTTGATGATGATAGAAAATATTATTTTTGGCCGACTTTTAGCCGACTTTTCCGAGAAATCGTAAAATGGAATTTTGAGTTATTTTTCAATATTGTAAGACATGTTATGATATGTTATGAGATGGCTTGTGTGATGATTCTTTGATGGGAATTTGATGTTGTGGAATGGTATATTAGTGTTTGTGGCCATTTTGGGCAATTGTGTGCATTACTTTATATGTACTTGAAATGCATGATTTAATGTATGAGTCTTGATTGCCATGGGTCATTATATGACATGCATCATGTTGAAGACATTGTAAGATCCCTTCGTGGGTGTAAACAATGCATGAAGACATTGTAAGATCCCTCCGTGGGTGTAAACAATGCAGTTAGACATTGTAAGATCCCTTCGTGGGTGTAAACAATGCATGTTGAATTGTAGATCCCTTATGGGTGTAAGCAATTGTTGTATTGATCGCGTGCCTATTATAAAGGACTAAAAACGATCCATAACGTCGTATGCTTGGTGATAAGTGGTAGCTACGGGGAATATCGTATGCCCGACGGGGAGTTACCCTAAGTAACGAGCGATGATTCCAAGAGTTCCTGGGGGACTAATGGTACCGCATGCATAGAGTCGTTGTGTCGGTCTCTGTGCATTTGCATAATTCATTACATGAATGTTTATGTGTTGAATTTTGAGAAGGATTTGTTATGCATTGTGTTAATGTATATGCTTATGTGATTGATGTGTGAAATGGGTTGAATATGTCTTGTGTTGTTTACAAGTATCATATTTGTGTGGTGAGAATAATTGTGCATATTTTGCTAAGTGTTATATAATGATATGCAATTATATTATAATCTTGTTTCTCACCCTTCTGCTGTGGTTTAATGCTCTATGAGGCATTGCAGATTAGAGGCTGGAGTCTTTTGCGAAGATTAGTGTCTTCGTCTTTTGTCGTTCTGTCGGCTCTGATATGTAACACGGGTAGTCGGGGTTCGAGTGTAGATGTTTCTTTTGGCTTGTATATGGTGGCTTCTATGAACATGTATATGACATACTTATCTTTTGTGATGACATCAGTTATGGATGTTCCGCTTTAATTCTGTAACTGAACGAGGATATTTTTGGAACTGAGTTCCTATGATTATATGACTATCAGGTTGTTATATATCTATATGAGCATAATGTTTTAGTTCACGTTGGTGTGACATCTCTGGCTATATCATGATAAATTATTCTTTGCTCTGATGTTTTATTTATAAGATTAGTTTATTCCGATTTTTGTACGGGGTATAGAAGGGGTGTTACAATCTATGTCTCACTTCCATAGTTCACACATGATTGGACATCATCTATGTCTCACTACTATGGTTCACATATGGTTGGACATCATCTATGACTCTGAACGATGGTTCACACATGATTGGACATCATCTATGACTCTGAACCATGGTTCACACATGATTGGACGTCATCTATGACTCTGAACCATGGTTCACACATGATTGGACATCATATATGTCTAAATTCCATGGTTCACACATGATTGGACATCATCTATGACTCTGAACTATGGTTCACACATGATTGGACATCATCTATGTCTCAATTCCATGGTTCACCCATTACACTTGTCGATCCGAGGACCTAATTCTGGGAAATTGCAATGGATGACCTTATTTTTTAGAGAAATCAATTAAGGCCTCCTCGATTGATGATGATGCGAAACCAGAAATGGTGAACGTATCATCATTTCTCGACCTGAGTGTCCGTGATATTGAGGATCCTTGGTTTTCTAGTACCCACATGTGAGATGGGCGGGTGTTTACAGGTTTGCAGGTAACCTTAAATTTCATCCTACCTGGTGTTCTGGTGCTCTTATCATTGTGAACTTATCAGCCAGGTAATCTGGTTATTTGAATATTCTGGTATTCCGGTATTCTCTTCAGAGCAGACCTTTAAACTTATCCATTCAGCAGCATAGCAGTACAGAGCTTTGTGGAAGCCCTAATCCCATGTCTGTTGCATTTGCATCATCAATTTTTGCATACATGTTCTTGTATTTCCAAGGGATATTAATTTTGAGACTCACTGTTGTGCGTTTCCGTCTATTTCTTGTGGTTCTTTTGTCAAAAACTTGAATCAAAGCAGAATGATTCCTTGGAAATATTCGAACATGGCATTTGCATTTACATACTCATACACATAGCAGGTGCTCAGTGTAACACCCCAAAATTTGCCCTCTTGTTATTTCCTAGCTTATGTTTCATTGCATTGCATCTACATCTCATCTCATCACATATATCTCATACATGTTGCATTGGGGCATGTGATCAGTGGTTTTCAGAGCATTGACTATTAAAAGCAGGAGAGCTAAAGCCTAAGGTCTTCAAGCAAGCCTCAAGAGTCTCTTATGTCTTATATGATCTCAAATGATCCCACAAGTCATTGGAAGAAGAGAATTCACCAAGAAGTTGGACAGTTCATCATCTCCTAGCAAAAACAGTCCAAATTAGGGTTTGTGATTCAAGCAGTTTCCTGATGAAATTTTGGTTCAAACTTGATTTCAATGTTTTCTACATGATGTCAAGTGTCTAAGGATGGAAGATTGCCCATTGGTTCATTCCAGAAGAGGTTCAATTGGTCAGTTGCTTGAGAATCAAGAAATTGATGAAAAAGTCAACTGTGCAGAAGGAAAGGTCAACTCCTGACCTTTTTAGGTCAAATTCATGAAATTTAAGTTACATGTGTTCATTGGACAATATTTGATCAAGAAATGTCAAGAGATTCATCAAAAATCAAGAATTGTACCATTTTTAGAAATTTAGGGCTACCAAAAATGCAAGTTTGGATCATTTTACACTACACTTCAAGGCATTCTTTCTTCAAGGTAAAAGCTTCAAACTTCAGGCCTAAGTTGAGCCAATTAAAGATCACATTCCAATCTTCAAATCCATACCAAGAACTCTTCCATTGGATCAAAATTGAAGGAGTTATGATCAATCAATGTTTGGTAAAATCAAGGCAAAAACCAAGTCATGACCAAGCAAAACTGGGTTGGCACGCATGCATTTCATCAAACATGTGGTGTGCCAAATGTCAAGCTATTTTTCTCCCTCAAGAAGGCTTCAAATGGAAAATTGTTAAACACCAATCTTGTTCATCTCCATGTCCTCTTTAATTTTGATGTTGGACATTTTTTTATTTGAACAGGTTATGAAGGTCATATGAGGGTTCAAAGAGAGATGTTTCACTCTGAATTTTCCATAGGCCATGTTGCCATGCATGTCACAACTTGCCTTGCCCATAAGTCAGTTTGTTTGCTTGTGTTTCAAGTCATTTTCCATCACTTTCCAAGCTCCCAATCACTTTGATTCCATCTACAAATTTGTTCTATGATGTTTCTTCTTTTCATTGACACCAAAACCTCACTATTTCATCCACTATGCATAGAGTTTTTCCTCCTCAAACTTCCATATTTTCACTGAATCTTGTGCTAGCCAAAATAAGGTGCTTGGCATTGTTATTCTTGTTTCAAGTCACATTCACACGCATGCCTTCATACCAGTCCTTCCTTTTGCCTCATTTGGACAAACCACAATTATTACACATACATGCCATACATGTTCCCATGCATCAAGAGGGAAAGTTTCAAAAGCAAACTTGTATGACAAGTTTATGTGGCTGTATCCTACATCATCACCACCACTGATCACTAAACCTCATCATAATAATCATGAGCTTTCTCCACATGAACAACAATAACACACGAGCTAATTCCATTTCCATTTCAAATTGCTCAGCACACCCTCTCGTTGCTTCACACCACCACAATTAACTCAACCATGGTTCTAACTGTCAACTAAGACAGTTAGAAGCTAACCACACTTATAAATGCTTCTCTAACAGAATTTGCAAGGGACTTTTTCTCATTCTTCACATTTCACAAACCAGAGCTCTCAAAGTTCTCTCTCATTTCTCTCTCTTTTCACACGAGTGCTCCATTGTTCATCAATATCTTCATCAATTCATCATCCTCAAGCTTCTTTGATCAAGAACAAGGTTAAATCAGGATCAAGTGTAGCCTCTTCTCAAGTTTGGATTTCTCTTTTCTCTTCAAGATCTAAAGCATAATAGCATTTATTTTTCTATCTGAAAGCTCAGGATCAAGAACACACCTCTGGTTTTCTCAACAATCATCAAGAAGCTTCAATCCAGGTTTGAACTTCTTCAACTTTTCTTGCACGATTTCATTGATTTTTAGCATGTTGTTGTTGTTTATAGAGCTTAATAGAAGTTGTGGAAATTCTGGCTAGTTGATAGAGCTTTTTAGAAGCTTAGTTGAAAACCTAAGGCAAACTTCTCCCCTTCGATTCTCTTTGTACATGTGTGATATGTGAATTTCATTGCTAGATTTGTGATGTGCATGAGATTAGCTTCATTTTGATATGCGTTTCGTTGATTTCTGGAACATGTGAACACTTGCAGTCGCAGGAGATGGACGGAGAATATGACCGGAATCTTCTCCGGCCGGTGAGGATTTCATTTAGGGTTTTAGAACCAGAAAAGGTCGTGACCGTTAGATCTGTGTAATCCTAGGGCTCACAGCTTGCCAGCACATTAATGAGTATGCTCTCACTCGCGTGCCTCTTTCTCTCTCAGCTTTGACTTGCATATGTGTGCATGCGTGGTAGTTATCATGATCCTTGCATCTCATCCATTCATTTGTTTTACTTTTCTGATTGATCTGATTGACTTGATCCAACGCACATGATTGAGTCAACGTTTGACTGAGGTTCTACCATAATTCCATGCACACATGCACTGTAATTGGACTGGATCACTATTGCTTTTCACACACCCACGCTTTAAGCCCAATCACATTTTGAACTTCATTTTTGCTATGTCTACACCCCTGTGTTAATTCTTTTTACATTTTATTTTTATTTTTGACATAGTTTTCATTTCCTTTTTAAAAAAAATACTAAAACCTTTACAAAAATTCCATAAACATTCACATAGCATTATAACACATTTAACTAATTTTCCATGCTTTTTAATTCTGATTTTAATACATTTTGCATATTATTTCACAATTTCCTTTTAATTTCTTTTTCAATGTTCATCCTTCTTAATACATGTTCATTTGTGAATTAATTGGCATAGTTAGAATCTGATTTTTGGCATGAGCTTTGCTATGTGTGTTCATGACATCTTAATATGTTTAATTCATATTTTTTTCAAATTTTAGAAGCATTCCATATTATGTTTTGACATGCATCATTGTGCATCATTCTATTTTACCTAAGGTGACTTTGTGAACTTGTTTGAACTAGTTTCTTTGTGAATTTTTGCATGAGCCTTTGTCACTTGATTTGTTTCTGACTTAGTTGTTTTGTTCTTGATTTTCATAATTTTTACAAGTCCTTTGCTAATTGGATGATGCTTGTTAAAATAGGTAACTTTTTGTGATCCTTTCTTAACTTCTAACTTTGTGTGATTAGGAGGCACTTGTGCCATCATATTAGAACTTGTTCATGCATCATTATAGGACCTCATTAGAATATTATAGGTCCTTTTGCTTAGAATTATAGGTCATTTACATTGTGATTCCATTTGGGTTGTGTATGTGATCAAAATGCATCCTTACTTGAAATGTTTGACCTAAACTTGCTTCTCTTTTCTTCTAATGTTTAACATGACTCATTTATGAATCATCAATGCCTATTCATGCATTTTATTTGCATTTGATATTGAGTATGCTACTGACCCATAATCATCTCATGCATTCAAATGTCATTCATCTTGCATACTTGTACATGTTTGACCTAGCCTTGCATTTCTTTCTTAACTAGTTTCAATGTGGTTTGCATATGCATCTTGTATGATTAATTCTTACATTTTAATTGCATATTAAATGTCATTTGGTACTGACCTATAATCCATGGTCATTTATCTTTGAGTTTCAACTTTGACTTGTGTTGCAAGTTATTTCTTTTCTTTAAGTGAAACTTGTTTCTTTTCTTCTTACTTCTTCTTCATCTAATTTCTTCTACTTGAATATTCTTTTTCATGATTTGTATGCTTGTTCATAGACATAATAGGATATTCAAATATGAGGTATGATTCTGACTTGCATCCATTTGCATTTATTTTCATGTTCTTTTCAACTTTGACTTGTGTTATAAGTTTTTTCTTTTCTTACTTGAACTTGAACATTGTTAGCTTCTACTTGCTTCATATTCTTAAATCATTTCACTCATGCTTTGTATGTTCATTCATTGACTTCCATATCCATTACTACTTTATCGTGGAGCTTGTCTGTTTTTGTTTCATTGGGTGTTTATCGTGGAGCTGTGTTGTGTTGTATTTACTATTTTACTGTATTGTTGTTTATCGTATTACTACTTTACTGTATATTACTGTACATTACTGTATTTACTGCATTTACTGCATTATATATCATTATTATGCTAGACTGTGCTGGTTTTTCTGTTTGGCGGGATAAATGTTCTGAGAGATAAGCCCATTACATAGGCTTGAGAGTACATATAGGATTAGAGTGGAAAGTAGTGTGGCCTACGTAGCGTCTTGGTACGTATGGTTTACACGAAATCCACAACCAGACGAGAATTTCTTGGGAGAAGTTCTGATTTGCGCGTCTTGTGCATCTCAAAATGTCAACCTAGAAAACTGTCGACTCTGGTGACCATTCCCGAGGACTCAGTTATGACACTCTTCTCGAGATGTGATAATGGTAGACCAGAAATGGCAAACCCATTACACTTCTCGATCCGAGGACCCAATGCTGGGAACTTGCTATAGGATATCCTTTTTTAGGGGAATCAGTTGAGGCCTCCACGATTGGTGATGATGCCAAACCAGAAATGGTGAACGTATCATCATTTCTCGACCTGAGAGTCTGTGATATTGAGGATCCTCGCTTTTCTAGTACTCACATGTGAGATGGGCGGGTTGTTTACAGGTTTGCAGGTAACTTTGACGTTCAACCTACCCGGTATTCTGGTTTTCCTATCAGTGTGGACTCATCAGCCTGGTATTATGGTATTCTGACATTCTGACCATCCCGGTATTCTGATTAGGTCGGTACTCTGATTATGCCGATATTCTGGCATTCTGTTATTCTGATTATGTCGATATCCCGACATCCTGGTATTCTGATTATGCTGATATCCCGACATCCTGGTATTCTGATTAGTCGGATATTCTGGTATTCCGGTATTTTCTCCAGAGCAGACCTTATGAGCTTATTCGGCCATCATCACAGCACTCATGCAGAATATATGGAAGCTTTGATCCCATGTCTTATTGCATTCATCTTTGCATTGCATTTGCATCTTGCATCATTTTGCATATCCTTCTTCAGGCCAGAACAATGAGCTTATCCATCCTCTGTCCACGACTTGCAGTTGATTCCCAACTTTCGTGTTGGACTTGAACCAGTATCTTCGCAGAATCATGAACTCAGGGGAACAGAATCAGTTTGTGACTCGGGCCGATGTTGAATTGATGAAGAGTCAGTTGGACCAACTGGTAGAAGCTATGAGAGCCATGACTAGGGGAGAGGCTAATGTTCAGAGGACTTCGGTTATTGGGAATGTCATTCCACCTCTGGTGAACAATGTTGCTCAAGCTCAACCTGTACGAATTCCTGTTGAGAATCATGCTATACACGAGGGTACCATCTTCCGAGGCGGAAATTCTTCTTCTCTTGATGATGCAGACTATTAAAGTTTTGCCTTTTCTGTGCCAGATTTCCAAGGGGTGGTTCCAAAGATGAAACCTAAGGGCCCACGATCTGTTGAGTTTGCTGAAAGATACCGCATGATTGACGAGGAGCTCAAAGCCCTGAAGAGGCATGATACTCTTGATTTGAATGCTTCGAGCATGTGTTTGGTGCCTGGCCTTGTGGTGCCACCAAAGTTTAAGACACCGATGTTTGAGCAGTACAAAGGGGATGGTTGTCCAAAGCAACATTTGGTGATGTCTTGCCGAAGAATGACCTCTTACATCCACAACAACAAACACATGATGCAATGTTTCCAAGACAGTCTGAGTGGGGCATCAGTGTATTGGTATACGTAGTTAAAGAGTGGTTGCATCCAGTCATGGTCAGATTTAGCTAACGCCTTCGTGAAGCAATACCACTATAATCTTGACATGGCTCCCAGCCGAATGCATTTGCAAGACTTTTCTCAAGCAGATAATGAATCATTCAGAGGGTATGCTCAGAGATGGAGAGAGTTAGCTACTCGTGTTCAACCACCACTTTCGGATAGAGAATTGGTAGATTTGTTCATGAATACCTTTCAAGGTTCGTACTTGGACAAGATGATTGTCAATGGGGCAGCAAACTTTTCTGACTTGGTAATAGCTGGAGAACGCATCGAGAGCCTGCTCAAGTGTGGAAAGCTCCAGGGCATCTTGAACTTCCAAGCCAGTGAAAACGAATCAGTTGTTAGTTCTCAAGAAGAAAGGGAGGAAAAAAATAGTTCCATTCAGGAATCTTCGTCACCTTATTCTCAACATTCAGGCATATCAACTGTGCAGAATCAGCAATCTTCTGGGTCTTCGTATCAGGGACAATATCCTTCTGCAAATCAAGGACCTCCTCAGAATCAACGATCATATCGGTGTCCGCCGCATCAGCACGCCCGACAAAGGCCAAGGAAGCCAGAGAGGTATTTCGCTAAGTTTCCAATGTCGTATAGTCAGATACTTCCAGATTTGATCAAGGGTGGACTATAGTGCCGAAGGAATTGAATTCAGTGCCTTTTCCATAGCCACCAGGATTTGATGTCAACGCCCATTGTGATTACCATGCTGGGGCACAGAGGCATTCAACTGAAGGCTGTAAGGTGCTCAAGAGTAAGGTTCAGACACTTCTTGACTCCAATGTGTTCTCATTCACACCTCAGGGTATTCAGATCAATAATTCTCCTTCATCCATGCTTGTTGGTTCATTGGTACAGGTTATGGAGGAAGTCATCGAGAGCATTTGTGCAAATGATTGTCATATTGACTTCGACGAGCAAATCTGAATATGGCTAGCTCAGTAACAAATCAAGTTTAGAAGGCCCAGTTCCTCGAAGCTGGCGACCATTTATATCATGTCATTTCTTTGCATTTGTAGTTTCTTTTCTGTTAAAAGTAAAAACTCATTTGTAAAACTCATATGTTTTTAATTGATAATGATAATGAAATGAATATGCATGCATTGATTAAATCCATTCGTGTTCACTCATACTTTTTATCGATATCATATGCTTGTTTAAGCAGGGTCCTAGGGAGGAGGACGAAATTAAAAGGCGCAAAACTTCTGATTGTATGCTTTTGAACAAAAACCCTGCTGATGATGTACATGCATTGTTTCAAATCCCTAAACACCGAAGATATAAGGGAGTGAAACCTTTGTCAACCCCGTTGAGCCTAGTAGTAGAAGTTTATTTCTGAAAATGAAAAACCCGCAATCTTAACCTGGGGCAGGGTAGGTGTCAGCTAATTTGACCACGCGTTCAAATTTCAAAAGGAGTGTTCCGTTCAAGGATCAATTACATCTACGGTTATCCCTCACCAACTGAAGAGTGAGATGGTCGCAACCCTTTACAAGTCAAGACAAACCTGTGTTACACGATTAGTTCAAAAAAAAAGAATCAAAAGAAAAAAGAAAAAGCCCGCTAAGTCAAAAACTTAAAAACAAATGACTTAGGCAAAAGTTAGGGCATCCCGCTGGACTTCAAAATCGAAAGATTCAAAAAGAATCAGTCCAGGCAAAATTAGGGAAATAAAAAAAGCATAAAGCGAAAGGGATTACAAAAAGAAAAATCCTCAAGCAAAGAACAAGTCGTATGAATACAGACACAAAGACAAAAGGGATGACTGTCACTCCGAAAACTGTGTGGGTTCCTTCTATCCTCATACCATTTAATAACCTTTTTGAAAGGTGAGCACTTGTGTCAAGTTAGCTTAACATAGGACTAGAGAACATCAAGGAGAAGGGGTGGGTTAAAATAAAACTTTTAGCCAGATATCCTTTCTTTCTTAAACCGCGAACTAGGCCACGTTACAACCTTCAAAAGACCTAATTGAAGCAGGGTTGTTTCGAAAGCATACTTCGGTTAAAATCGCGTCAGTTCTGACTCCTAAAAGGTTTTTCTTACCATTCATGTTGGTATCGATATGACACTTTGATAAGTGATTCGTTCGCTATATGTCACAACATTTTTCTAGTGAATAGACTTGGATCTCAAAGCTGTCATATGCATTGCATTAAAATTATCACTTTCAAAACGAATTGTTTTACTTGTGAGTAAATACTTGACATCAGGAAAGTTTCTGCAATGGAAAGATTGGTCAAGATAAGATGCAAACGCCAGAAGACTCCATTGAGCAGGGGCAAGTCATCAAATGATCATGCTAGGAGGGCAAGCCATTCCAAGATTTAGCTAATCTGGAGCAGCCACGTCGAGGAATCTCTCTGAGTTCAACCAAACAGGGGCAATCAGGTCGATTTGGAAAATCTCTCTAAGATCAGTCAGGGGCAAAGTTTCTTCAAAACTCGAGGTAGGCCACCTCAAGAGTGCGAGAAGTTGTCCTTTCCAAAGATGACTAGTCAGAAGCACCTCTCAAAGAGTTTGAAGACATTGAGGCATTTTGAATGCTACGTCTTCTGTAGAATCCTCTCGAGGTAAAATTCCTTCATAAACCTTGCAGTCTGGGGCAAATGGAGAATTAAATGAATCGTTGTTCACTCATGACAATCAATGGGCAGTTGATCAACTCAGAAGCTTGAAACAGATGTCATTTCCAGCGTGAGGTGTCTTTGATATCTTTTTCTCCAGCAGAATTCAGTATGCTTCCTCTCCCCAACAGAGTATCTGAATATCCCTCTTCCTAGCAAGACATGGGGAAGTTTGATTTCCCCAGTGGAGTCCATGATCATGGCTCTCCCCTAGCAAAATAGGTCCCTCAGCAGAAGAGTTCTTCCTTGAGGTTGTCATCCCTAGCGGTATAAGGATTCCTCATTCCCCGTAGCGCAAAGTGATGGAACATTCCCAAGCAGTTTTGAAAATGGTGGAAAGTCAGAGTGTTCTCCTCCTCTAGCATGTCAGATTAATGATATTGCCTGCAATTAAATTCTAATGGGTATTGACAATTCAGACCCATCGGTTGTTCAGAGGTTATCCTTAGCAAGAAACATGGTTGATCTCAGTCCCTCAACAGGTATTTCCTTCCTCAGCAAGAGTTCGTTTGATCTCGACTCTCCCAGCAACCAGATCAAAAAGTTGTCATTTCCCCAGCGGAGTTCTAGGGTTATAGTTCCTCCCCAAGCAGATTAGTTCAGATGACCTCCCCAGCAAGGTCATCAGTCCGTACAGTAATCTCAGCCAGCTTGGCAACTCAAAGACCAGATTGTGTCAACATTACTCCCCAGCCAAGTTGGTTTTTTTTTCCACAGAGAGTCAGAAGATCAGATCGATGGTTGTTTCCTCAGCACGGTTTACGATCACGAGCACTACAAGAAAATTGGCAGATTGCGACGGTTATTTTGGCAGGTTACGACGGTTAAAACCGCCGTAATTTTCAAGTCACGACATTTGCAACCCTGTCGCAGAAACGTGCTTCGCGAGGCCGTATCGCGTCGATTGTCAAAACCGTCATACCAACCGTCGTTATGTATCACGACGGGTACAGAACTGACGTAATATGCGTATTGCGACGGTTACAATCGCCTTAACTTTCCATTTGATTTTTGTTTTTATTTGTGATTACGACGGTTCCAACTGTCGCAATTTCTGTTCCACAGGTAGACCTGCAGGTAAATCCGTAGCAAATTTACTTTCCACAAGTAAATCCGCAGGTAATTTATTTTTAAAATTAAAAAAAATTATTTTTAGAAATATGAACAGAATGGGGCAGAAAATCACACATATATTCTTCATTCAACTAAACATATATATCATATTACATTTATAGAAGCATCATGTCACTTTATATGTTAAAAGCTTATCATATTACAATTACATCCAAAATCCTGGCTAGTGGAGGAAGTGTGTTGCCTTCATCATCGAATACAACTCGACTCCCGAGTGGTCTATGCAAGTTAATCTTGAGCTTTTTTTTCTTTAATAAACGAGTTGCTGGTCTGCATATGAAAGATCTAAATCAGTTAAAGAAAAAGTAGAAGCTCAAGGCTCTCCACGCCAAATGATTCCCAACAAGAAATATCACAAATCCTACTTAAAACAATTCAGATTTTGAACTTTTCACAAGCCATCATAAGCTTTAATTTAGAATGTCCATTGTCTCGGCAATGTGAAACCAGAAGACTTCTTTCAAAAATAACACAGAAGACTTGTATGCTCAAATTGAAACTATATAAAAGTACCAAAGCAACATTATCAGAAAAGTTGTCTAAACTACTTTCACTATACTACTAAGCACATATATAAAGGGACATACATTAATTCTCCAATATCAGCTGACTTCATGTCGTCATCTTTTGAGGTATCAGCTGCTTGAAGATAATTGTGTCTAGCTTTTCTCTAGAACCTTCTAAGACATTTTCCTGGTTTGGATCCACTGGTTCAGCTAAATCTGATTTTGTTGACACAACTTTAGATTTAAGTTTCTGGTTTATAAAGCGAATTCTGGTTTATAAAGCTAAATCTGGTTTTGGTTTATAAAGCAAATAAAGCATTGTAAGCAAATATGTTAGAGAAAACATGACACAGACACCAAGCCATATTTTATTTAAAACAAAATCAGAAATTCCACTTATTGACCAGCCAAACTACAATGGATTTGCATGACTGCTTTACACATAGCCTTATTCTTTGATAGCATAAAATTACAATGTGAGCTTTGTCAAAACAAAATATACCTCTCAGAATTTGTATACAGAATTCTTGTTCTGATTTGTTCTTTCTCTCTTCCAAACAATTACTATTCCGTAAAAATCAAATGAAGCTAGAAAGTTTTCTCCATGGTTCCAAGCGATCCCCATCACAGGAAAATGATGAGCCTGCATCATGAAAATTCTTGTCATTTTGTATTTCGTTGTAACAATAGTAGCTTTACCTTTGATGGAGGTAAGACCGACCAGTAACTTGTTTACACATGTATGTTTTGGCTTTGTAAGATCGTAGAAATAGACGTTTGAGTCCTCACTTCCGGCAACTGCGTATAACAGAGGAAAGTTAGACATAGAGCAACAGTGATGTCCGTGTAGTCAAAGAAATTTCATAAAAACTATGCGGTGGCTTTCAATGATATCGAGATATCAACATACCAATGAATTCTCCTTTTTCAAGAGAAAGAATGGGGGCAGAAAGAAGCTTGAATTTTGTGTATCCAACGAGTTAACTTGAGCGAGCAACGAAGAGTTAAATAACCTTTTATCTCTAAAGACACACTGCAATATGCTAAATTTAGTTCTCCAAAGAAACATAAGGGCTCAATTAGGACAACAGAATGCAAATGGGAGTAATGGCTAATTATTTTTGAACCTGAAGTAAGACAAATTTCCATCCTGAGTACAAGTCAACAACACAGGTCCTCGAGCCAGCAGAGAGAAACTCCTATATTGCACTGTTGTGACCAGAGATTTGTGTTTGCCGCTACTTCGATGACGATGAGAGCGGGATAATATACCTGTGTCGGAGTTCATAATTACAGAGTATATACATCCCTGCGTATTGAATCCAGTAAGTAAACAAAATGAGATAAACTTAATGATTATGATATAGTCGTGCATGTATAGAGCAGCACACCTGTGTATCTCCAGAAAATATGAGATGACCAGTATGATTGTGGTCTATGGCGGTAAATTCAGTGTCAAATACGGCCTTGTTGATTATCCTTCCAGTGCTAAAATTGAACACATGTTACATTGTTAAGAAAAACAAGAAAATGGGAATACTACTTCAATAACACTTCAGGTTTTACAGATGCCACGTTAACAATATGTTAGCTCCATGACCAAATTTAGATTTGTTCTCGTTAAATGATGTACCACTCATTTGTGAACTCCACCTTCATAGAAATGATTCGTAAGAAATTTAGATATTTTAAAAGTTCAGAACACTGATTATTCCATTTTCTTTTGCCTTAACTAATTATAAAATCACAAATTAGGCAAAATATTCAACCCGTACTTAGCCTTCATTACTGCTAGACTTGGTAAGCATTCCCATACTCCCAAAACGAAGACTGCAATAGCAGCAAAACACAGACCTTCAAACAACTGAACCACCTCACAACTACACTATAGAGATGAGAATTGATTCACCCAAAATCTGAATTCACACAACACTAAAAGTTAGAACAAATCAACACCAATTGAAGAGAAACATTCACCCGAACCAGACAACTGCAGAAACACCAGCAACAAAGAAAAGACGCTTTACTCTCTTCGATCACAAGGTAATACTCCAAGACACAAAACAACAAAGGCGAGCTCCAAAACTTAACAGATAACACCCTGCCTGCTCAAAAAACATTAATCACACCACAACCAAATACAGACTCTGCCAGACTGCCGACATAATCATAACTGCTAAATGATACAGAAGCCGATCCACTCGCTTCACATGGCTATATCGTCCTCAATTTGATTTACTTTTATTCTGAGCAAGCTCTATGCCATGATCTTCATCCAAAACATTTTCAATATTGTAATAACGGAGACCAAAGTTTTTGAGATCAGTTACAAATTATCAAGCAATCAATGTGGATACTTTTCAAGCCCAAAACATGGAATCTCAACCATTCTTCAACCAGGTTACTCTAAGTGAAATTGAGATAAGTTCTCACCATTTATGCGTTCTTACTCTAATATTTACATATGCAAATGAATCAACACTGTGTAGGTGACAGCAGATTTAACACCTTTGGATACAAGGAAAGTGGCTGTGAAGTTCGATACCTTCAAAATTGCAGGCTTCGTGAGTATTTAGACTCTCAAATGTTAGTACCATAATTGCATTGATCATCACTGCTGTTAACATCATAAATTCATAATGTACATTTGCAGATACCTGCTAAGGCTCCTGACACAGCTCGCGGCGAACTGGAAATAACATATTTGAATGAAGGACATGCCAGAGTGTATAACTAGCTAGTGAGCTGAGCATACTCTAGTAGTGGATTGAGTTCAATGCAAAATAAATTCTGCTTATTCAATTATAGATCAAGTTAGCCTAAAGTTGAATCTATTAGAAATGTCTCAAACTACTTGGCTTTTTCTAGTACCACAGTAGATACCTTAAAACCTTTGGTTAATGTGGATTTGTGTTTAGTCCTCTGTAGTTTATTAAGAAGCTTGCTAATCGTTGCCATGAATATATTGAAGTCTGTCTTTCATACTAAGCAAGCTAGCCAACACTACGGGTAATGCTACTACATATGGTCAGGTTGGTCCAATTTTGAAAATACAATTCAATGTAATGATATTGATACCAGCAGCAGAAAAATAGCAATCAGAAAATACCGACATAACATCTATTCATTCTATACAAAATGAAATTAAAGAATGGCATAGCAATCAGGAAAAATAAATGCCTTATGTTAAAGAATGTTAAAGTTAAAACCTAAACCTAGTTACCTCTTACCTTCCACAATAAGAAGAGATATCTTTCGAATATTCCTTAGCTTCTTGTTATCTGTCAAGAACAATATTTGTTGAAATAACTTTGATGAGAATGAGAATTAAAAAGACCTATTAAATATTTTCTCGACAAAGTATTAATAATAGGAAGTATAAAACAAAAAGGAAATAATTAAAACGATAAACACTGGAATAAGTATGACAATGCAACAACTGAACGAATCGCAGCAGAAAGATAGAGCTAAAACTACCAACAGCGGGTGAAAGAACAGTGATAAAACTAGTTGAGCAAAAACCTACAGTTGGTTTGTTAGTTTTCAGAAATGAATCCTATCATGTATGATTTTCTCTTATGAAATCTCTCACCATTCAAAATGAGGAAAAAACATACAAAAATTCAGATAGATTGAAAAATTAGACATTACTCCCTCATGTTTCCTGTTAGTTATTTGAGAGTACAATAAGTGACAGTGATAATGCAGAACTTGACAGTGATGGTTCCATACTTCCACTTGCCAATTTCCATCTATATCAAAATACAACAAATTTGTAGTACATGCATGTGTGCATGTAGGACCTGCAATCATCTAGTATCCAACCTATAGTAGAAAAATGTCAAAAGGAAAAGAAAATATGGAATGAAGAGTGGAAAATTATGATCGTATTCATAATCAAAAAAGAATAATCTAGCTATCCTGCTCGAATCATCGAGATGAGAAGACATTATAGAACAGAATTGCGAATTCGCATAATTAAAACCAAATATATCTTTAGAGAACTCAGGAAATCCTATGAAAGAGATCGATAAGGTTCGTAAATTATGATCGAACAAACCACGGTCGTTTTCTACATGTCAGTCACAAAAACAAGACTCATAATTATCATATGTTTGGTTCATAATCAAGCAAACAACCTAACATATCTTTTAGGTAATCCTATGATCTCCTTGTTATCATTTAGGGAGAAATTGTCTCCCTTATTTTCTTGGTATGGATTGGTAAATAATTGCTACCCTAATTGCATATTTATATACAACCAATTTCATCGATAAAATCAAAGTATACCTAAAAAAAAACATAAACCATAAACATGAAGTAAACCTAAGGAAAAACCATAACTCTACAAAAAGTATAAACCTGAAGTAAACCTAAGAAAAAAACAAAGGCATAAAATACCCATTCTATTCTTAACTAAACAATCTCAGAGTTACAGCATCATAGATAAATAGACATAGATGTAGATATCCAGAGTGAGAGTAATGGAGAGAAAGAAAGATCACGATTCACATACCCACACATTGAGAGATTGACAAAGAATGTTGTAAGGTGAAAAAGATGTAAAAGAAGAAGAATGGTTGTAGGGTTTTGATTGACTAACCTTTGCCTTTGCATTTTCTTGTTGAGAGCGGTGGTTTTCCAGTTGTGAATAGAGAAAAATTGAAATAAGCGTGTTATGTAATTCTATTTGCGCGGGCGAAGGATTTAGGGTGACGACGGGTGAGGTCACTGTCGTGCCCTTTGACAAAATCTACAGTGTGGGAGATTTCAGGGGGCGACGACTGTTTTAACCGTTGTTACCTATGATAAATTTTTCAATTTTTCAGAACGTGACAAAATCATTTCTTTTTTGTTTTGTTTTTTTTTTTAATTTTGAAGAATGTGAAATAAAAATTGCGTATTTTTAATTGAGTGTTTTATAATTATTAAATTTAAAATAATAATTTTAATAATTTTATAATAATTTTAAAATAAGTTTAATATTTTTTAATATTTATTTAAAACAATGGATTTTTTTTAAAAATTGTTAAATAAAATTTTAAGAAAAATATTCAAAATATTTTATCAATTAAATCATATTTAAAAAAGTGAAAAAAAAAAAATATATATATATATATATAATAATGTATTTATCAAAACAATTATATAAAAAATATTTATAATATATTAAAGTAAATTGAGTTTCCAGTTGAGAAGTCGATAAGAATTTTTTTTTATGAATTGGGAGGAACAAATTTTCCCTTTTGCTCAATCAAAAAAATTATTTTATAAAAAAAAAGTTAAGTAAAAAACATAATAAGGACGGTTTTGTGATAACTGTCGTGATAACCGTCACAATCCAGTCCCTAACTGTCGTGACAACCGTCGCAGTCCAGAAATAAGGACGGTTTTGTGATAACTGTCGCAAAAAATATGCGACAGTTGACCCTAATTGTCGTGACAACCGTTGTAATCTAGGAATAAGGACGGTTTTGTGATAACTGTCGCAACTCAAGTGTCGTAAATCTTCTTTTTTCTTGTAGTGGAGGACAATCCAATTTGTTATCCCCAGCAGAGTTGACCTCATTTTTCCTCAGCATTGATTTTGCTGAGGGGCCTCCTTGCATTTTCATATATCATGACATTTGCATTCTCTAAAGCGTAGCATTCCATTGATATGGAGCATTACAGCAAAACTCAAACATACGCATATGAAAGATAAGCCAGGTTCAATCGTTTACCTGCAAGCCAGAGTAATTCACAGACAAAACATTGTCATGCAACCCCAGCAAAGCTTACTACAACACTTGATCATACAATGTTAATTCAATACCCGTCCGTATTGACCTTGGACATCCGTCCGTGTCCTTTCAACGCTCGTCCGTGCTTGAACCCCTTATTCTCAATATCCGTCTGTATTGACCTCTTAGACAATCGTCCGTGTCCTTTTTAGCAATTTTAATTCCCAGTGAGATCACTTTACAAACTTTCATTTTTCAATACCCGTCCATATTGCCTTTGAGACACCCGTTCGTGTTCTTTCAGCACCCGTTCGTGTTTGAGTCCTTTATTTTTAATACCCGTTCGTATTGACCCTTTTCAACACCCATTCGTGTTTGAACTTTTAAGCCAATACTCGTCCATATTGACCTTTGAGATACTCGTCCGTATTTTATTAATCATCGTCCGATACTCGTTCGTATCGTCGACTTGGTCACTCGTCATGTTCCTTTGATGATTGTCCGATGCTCGTTCGTATCGTTGACCTGAACACTTGTGTGTGTTCCCTTCTTAATCATCGTCTGATACTTATTCGTATCGTCGACTTGGTCACTCGTCGTGTTCCTTTGATGATTATCTGATGCTCGTTCGTATCGTTGACCCGAACACTTGTGTGTGTTCCCTTCTTAATCATCGTCTGATACTCGTTCGTATCATCGACTTGGTCACTCGTCGTGTTCCTTTGATGATTGTCCGATGCTCGTTCGTATCATTGACCCGAACACTTGTGTGTGTTCCCTTCTTAATCATCGTCCGATACTCGTTCGTATCATCAACTTGGTCACTCGTCGTGTTCCTTTGATGATTGTCCGATGCTCGTTCGTATCGTTGACCCGAACACTTGTGTGTGTTCCCTTCTTAATCATCGCCCGATACTCGTTCGTATCGTCGACTTGGTCACTCGTCGTGTTCCTTTGATGATTGTCCGATGCTCGTTCGTATCGTTGACCCGAACACTTGTGTGTGTTCCCTTTTTAATCATCGTCCGATACTCGTTCGTATCATCGACTTGGTCACTCATCGTGTTCCTTTGATGATTGTCTGATGCTTGTTCGTATCGTTGACCCGAACACTTGTGTGTGTTTCCTTCTTAATCATCTTCCGATAATCGTTCGTATCATTGACTTGGTCACTCGTCGTGTTCCTTTGATGATTGTCCGATGCTCGTTCGTATCGTTGACCCGACACTTGTGTGTGTTCCCTTCTTAATCATCGTCTGATACTCGTTCGTATCGTCGGCTTGGTCACTCGTCGTGTTCCTTTGATGATTGTCCGATGCTCGTTCATATCGTTGACCCGAACACTTGTGTGTGTTCCCTTCTTAATCATCGTCCGATACTCGTTCTTATCGTTGACTTGGTCACTCGTCGTGTTCCTTTGATGATAGTTCGTTGCTCGTTCGCTTCGTTGACCTAAACACCCGTCCGTGTTTTCTATCCGTACTCGTCCGTATGATCATTGAGAACCGTCCGGATCCCTATTTCGATACACGTCGTATCAATCTATGCAGTTATTTGTTGATACTTCTAGAAGGGTTTATATCCCTTTTCTTCTTCATTCAGCGTGCAAATTTTCTGGTTGTTTTGGTATTCAATCACAATTCACCTTGATTGTATGAATAGTCGTTGTTTTCATCCTTCTCTGGTTAACAGATGATTGAATAGGGACAGCTGTAGTACCCCAAAATTTGCCCTCTTGTTATTGCCTAGTTTAAGTTTCATTGCATTGCATCTACATCTCATCTCATCACATATATCTCATACATGTTGCATTGGGGCATGTGATCAGTGGTTTTCAGAGCATTGACTATTCAAAGAAGGAGAGCTAAAGCCTAAGGTCTTCAAGAAAGCCTCAAGAGTCTCTTATGTCTTATATGATCTCAATTGATCCCACAAGTCATTGGAAGAAGAGAATTCACCAAGAAGTTGGACAGTTCATCATCTCCTAGCAAAAACAGTCTAAATTAGGGTTTGTGATTCAAGCAGTTTCCTGATGAAATTTTGGTTCAAACTTGATTTCAATGTTTTCTACATGATGTCAAGTGTCTAAGGATGGAAGATTGCCCATTGGTTCATTTCAGAAGAGGTTCAATTGGTCAATTGCTTGAGAATCAAGAAATTGATGAAAAAGTAAACTGTGCAGAAGGAAAGGTCAACTCCTGACCTTTTTGGGTCAAATTCATGAAATTCAAGTTACATGTGTTCATTGGACAATATTTGATCAAGAAATGTCAAGAGATTCATCAAAAATCAAGAATTGTACAAAGTTTCCATTTTTAGAAATTTAGGGTTGCCAAAAATGGCAAGTTTGGATCATTTTGCACTACACTTCAAGGCATTCTTTCTTCAAGGTAAAAGCTTTAAAATTCAGGCCTAAGTTGAGCCAATTAAAGATCACATTCCAAGCTTCAAATCCATACCAAGAACTCTTCCATTGGATCAAAATTGAAGGAGTTATGATCAATCAAAGTTTGGTAAAATGAAGGCAAAAACCAAGTCACGACCAAGCAAAACTGGGCTGGCACGCATGTATTTCATCATACATGTGGTGTGCCAAATGTCAAGCTATTTTTCTCCCTCAAGAAGGCTTCAAATGGAAAATTGTTGAACACCAATCTTGTTCATCTCCATGTCCTCTTTAACTTTGATGTTGGACATTTTTTCATTTGAACAGGTTATGAAGGTCATATGAGGGTTCAAAGAGAGATGTTTCACTCTGAAATTTCCATAGGCCATGTTGCCATGCATGTCACAACTTGCCTCGCCCATAAGTTAGTTTGTTTGTTTGTGTTTCAAGTCATTTTCCATCACTTTCCAAGCTCCCAATCACTTTGATTCCAACTACAAATCTGTTCTATGATGTTTCTTCTTTTCATTGACACCAAAACCTCACTATTTCATCCACTATGCATAGAGTTTTTCCTCCTCAAACTTCCATATTTTCACTGAATCTTGTGCTGGCCAAAATAAGGTGCTTGGCATTGTTATTGTTGTTTCAAGTCACATTCACACGCATGCCTTCATACCAGTCCTTCCTTTTGCCTCATTTGGACAAACCACAATTATTACACATACATGCCATACATGTTCCCATGCATCAAGAGGGAAAGTTTCAAAAGCAAACTTGTATGACAAGTTTATGTGGCTGTATCCTACATCATCACCACCACTGATCAGTAAACATCATCATAATTATCATGAGCTTTCTCCACATGAACAACAACAACACACGAGCAAATTCCCTTTCCATTTCAAATTGCTCAGCACACCCTCTCATTGCTTCACACCACCACAGTTAACTCAACCATGGTTCTAACTGTCAACTAAGACAGTTAGAAGCTAACCACACTTATAAAAGCTTCTCTAACAGAATTTGCAAGGGACTTTTTCTCATTCTTCACATTTCACAAACCAGAGCTCTCAAAGTTCTCTCTGATTTCTCTCTCTTTTCACACGAGTGCTCCATTGTTCATCAATATCTTCATCAATTCATCATCCTCAAGCTTATTTGATCAAGAACAAGGTTATATCAGGATCAAGTGTAGCCTCTTCTCAAGTTTGGATTTCTCTTTTCTCTTAAAGATCTAAAGCATAATAGCATTTATTTTGCTATCTGAAAGCTCATGATCAAGATCACACCTCTGGTTTTCTCAACAATCATCAAGAAGCTTCAATCCAGGTTTGAACTTCTTCAAATTTTCTTGCACGATTTCATTGATTTTTAGCCTGTTGTTGTTGTTTATAGAGCTTAATAGAAGTTGTGGAAATTCTGGCTAGTTGATAGAGCTTGTTAAAGCTTAGTTGAAAACCTAGGGCAAACTTCTCCCCTTCGATTCTCTTTGTACATGTGTGATATGTGAATTTCATTGCTAGATTCGTGATGTGCATGAGCTTAGCTTCATTTTGAAATGCATTTCGTTGATTTCTGGAACATGTGAACACTTGCAGTCTCCGGAGATGGCCGAAGAAGCTGACCGAAATCTTCTCCGGCCGGTGAGGATTTCATTTAGGGTTTTAGAACCAGAAAAGGTCGTGACCGTTAGATCTGTGTAATCCTAGGGCTCATAGCTTTCCAGCACATTAATGAGTGTGCTCTCACTCACGTGCCTCTTTCTCTCTCAGCTTTGACTTGCATGTGTGTGCGTGCATGGTAGTTATCATGATCCTTGCATCTCATCCATTCGTTTGTTTTACTTTTCTGATTAATCTGATTGACTTGATCCAACGCACATGATTGAGTCAATGTTTGACCG
Source organism: Lathyrus tuberosus (assembly GCA_022829125.1). Taxonomy (NCBI): domain Eukaryota; kingdom Viridiplantae; phylum Streptophyta; class Magnoliopsida; order Fabales; family Fabaceae; genus Lathyrus; species Lathyrus tuberosus. The sequence continues at coordinate 4,188,551 of JALAZF010000438.1, forward strand.
AGGTTCTACCATAATTCCATGCACACATGCACTGTAATTGCTTTTCACACACCCACACTTTAAGCCCAATCACATTTTGAACTTCATTTTTGCTATGTCTACACCCTTGTGTTAATTCTTTTTACATTTTATTTTTATTTTTGACATAGTTTTCATTTCCTTTTTTAAAAAAATACTAAAAACTTTACAAAAATTCCATAAACATTCACATAGCATTATAACACATTTAACTAATTTTCCATGTTTTTTAATTCTGATTTTAATACTTTTTGCATATTATTTCACAATTTCCTTTTAATTTCTTTTTCAATGTTCATCCTTCTTAATACATGTTCATTTGTGAATTAATTGGCATAGTTAGAATCTGATTTTTGGCATGAGCTTTGCTATGTGTGTTCATGACATCTTAATGTGTTTAATTCATATTTTTGTCAAATTTTAGAAGCATTCCATATTAGGTTTTGACATGCATCATTGTGCATCATTCCATTTTACCTAAGGTGAATTTGTGAACTTGTTTGAACTAGTTTCTTTGTGAATTTTTGCATGAGCCTTTGCCACTTGATTTGTTTCTGACTTAATTATTTTGTTCTTGATTTTCATAATTTTTACAAGTCCTTTGCTAATTGGTTGATGCTTGTTAGAATAGGTAACTTTTTGTGACCCTTTCTTAACTTCTAACTTTGTGTGATTAGGAGGCACTTGTGCCATCATATTAGAACTTGTTCATGCATCATTATAGGTCCTCATTAAAATATTATAGGTCCTTTTGCTTAGAATTATAGGTCATTTACATTGTGATTCAAAAATCAATGTCGCATCCCAGCTAGTGATTCGTTCATAAGGCTTGGCAACACATTTTCAATAAAACTTCAGGTTAACACGAGTGTTGCATTAGATTTGTCATTCTCATATTAAACATTTTCTGCTCGCATGTGTTTGACATCAAAGAAGCTTACATGATGAACATCAGTTGAGAAGCTCGATAACGCCAAGTTGAGATGGTGAGAACACCGAAGGACAGTCATGTCAAGGGGTATATGGCCAAGAGACTGTGCGCAGCCTGGGAGGGGGGGGTTCCGATAAATGGTGATAAGATGCAGCCAATCTGAAGCAGTCACATTGAAAACTCTCCCTAAAGCATCCAAACAGGGGCAATCACGTCGATTTGACAAATCTCTGTAAGATCAGTCAGGGGCAAAGTTTGGGGCAGGCCACCTTTAGAGCGTGAGAAGTTGTCCACTCCTGAAGACGGTTAATTGAAAGCACCTCTTCAAATTTCAGAATACTGGGGAAGAATATTTCAGGTCATTGCAAATCCTTTCGAGCTAATTTACTTCATGGATTATGAAGTCTGGGGCAGTTGCGTCGAGATCTGATAAATCTCTCCAAGAGTTTGAAGACCCTGGGGCAGTGTGAACGCCCGGTCCTCTATAAAATCCTCTTGAGATGATTTCTTCCTTTAGACCTGATGGTCTGGGGCAAGTGGAGAGTTCAAAGGGCCTTTTATGACTATAGAGACAGGTCAGGCTGGGTAACAAGTTTGTTTTTCCCCAAGTAGCGTTACTCTCCCCAGCACTGAAAGTTCATCATCCTCAGCAGAACTCTTTCCCCCCCAGCAAGCAGTTTAAAGTGGATTGCTCCGAGGTGAATGTGGTTGTATCTCCAGCAGGAGGTGTGTTGGGTGTCTTTGAAAGGACTTTATTTTCCTCATAAGAGTCTGGTAATCACTTTCCGCAGGAGGTCAGGAAGTGTAGTTCCCTCAGCAATGACATGCTCTAATCCCCAACAGGATAAATTCTTTCCTCCGACAGCAGGTTAAGCTCAATGATATCCCTCGGTAGGTTTCATTGAATTTTCTCCCCAGTAGAGCCACTACTACGAAAAACCCATTTAGCAACGGTTGGGAATGACATATAATGACGCGGGCGAAGGCGTTGTTATGTAGATTGTTGTTGTAAGTTCGCCATTTCTACAACAGCCTGGAAACCGTTGTTGTATTCTAGAAGCGCGCGATATATTGCAACGGCTAGGTATTTCAACTGTTGTAATATATATTAACTATCACAACGGTTATCTGTATGAACCGTTGTCATATATGTTAACTATCACAACGGTTATTTGTCTCAACCGTTGTGGAATGTATCCTTAGTTTATTAAATACAAATGTATATTGCTTGTTTTACCATCCACCTTATTAAAGAAATACAACCATTAAAATTGGTAAAGAACTATATAATCTAAAAATTAAGTTGTTCTTGAAAACCAACTTAAACACACCACTGTTTTCCGAATTGCATCCATTTCATTCCGCATATTTTATGTTCCTTAACATAAAATTTATGGTTCGATGGTCGGTTTCCTTCAATCCATCAATATCTTTTGTTATAGTTTACCTCGTCATCGCCAAAAATCACCACGATTTTATCATCATAACAATGATCATGATCTTAACAACCACGGCGATTAGTGACGACGATGAGGTAAACTATAATAAAAGATATCGATGAATTGAAGGAAATGGACCATTGGACCATAAATTTTATGTTAAGGAACATTAAATGTGCTGAATGAAATGGATGCAATTCAGAAAACATTGACATGATAAAGGTTGGTTTTCAAATACATCCTAATTTTCATATTATAATGTTCTATAGCAATTTAACTGATTGCATTTTCAATAAAAGGATAGTGAAACAAACGATATACATAGTATATAATAAACTAAATTTCATATACAATATCACAATGAATTCATATATATGTACCTTATCAGAATGAATTCATATATAGGTACCACCATCATCATCACCATGTGAAACAAATCCTAAGAAGTGGGAAGCAATGATGAAAATTAGTTAGTATTAAATTTAACTATATAGAATATACATAGTATATATATAATAAACTAATGCTCTATATCAATTTAACTGATTGCATTTTCAATAAAAGGATAGTAAAACAAACAATGTACATAGTATATAATAAACTAAATTTCATATACAATATAAGAATGAATTCATATATATGTACCTTATCAGAATGAATTCATATATATATATACCACCATCATCATCACCATGTGAAACGAACCCTAAGAAGTGGGAAGCAATGAAGAAAATTAGTTAGTATTCAAAACAAAACAACCAAAAGTTGAAACAAAACCCTAAGAAGTGGGACTGTACAATTACAATGAAGTTCACCTTGCTTGTGAAGCATTGAAGTCGAATCTGCACAAAATGAGAACAATCAACAAAAACAACATGAAGCAAACGAGATAATGGGAACTATTTAACAAAAAGATTGAAGTAGAAAACTACCTTATTTTCCATAAACAATATGTACATTACGCTTGCTACCGCCAGCATCATCACCATGTTCATCTAGTTTTAGATTCTGCAGGAAGAACTACAAGGAGGAAGAAGCTTAAATCAAAAGCTTCATACTTCTTGTATTTCTTCTCGCATATTCTAAAAAAAGATGAAGTTTGAGTGCTAGGGTTTCGCTGTGAAGGAAACGGCGCGAGTGTCAAAAAGGGAAAGTTAATTCCCTTATATAGGTAAATGTTTCACAACGGTTTTCTTAAATAACCGTTATGATAGATTATATATTAATTTAATAATATCACAACGGTTAGTTATAATAACCGTAGCGATACCCCTTATACGTGGTACAAGGTTCGACACCAGGCAACAACATTTTCCTAAAATTACGCCTGGATTATAAGTGATATCGCTACGGTCATTACTTATAACCGTCGTGATATTATTAACCGTTGCACTTCCCAACATATGAACGGTTTACAAGAAAATATAGTTCCAGAATATGAACGGTTTACAAGTTATCATCATTACAAGCATTAAACTATCAGTCTTTTCAACTTCAACCTCATCTATAAATAGACAATTTTACATATCTAAATAATATATTCTTAGTAACAATGAGTTCAACAAATGAGAATCCTAGAAACCTCAATGAGGAACGTCAGGCGCCAATCCAGGAGGTCGTCCAACCAGCAACTGCCAACTTCAGGGATGCCTTAAGGGTAAAGAAGGATAAGAAGAAGAAGAAGAAGAAGAAGAAGAAGAAGCCGAAGAAGAAGAAGATAAAGAAGAAAATGAGGCATGTATATTATGATTCCGATGAGGGGAGTGAGGAGAGATGTCTAGATTATGAAGATACATTTTATGCTATGGGCTCTGACAATGATCTTGATATGTAATATGTTTATCAATGTACTCTCAATGGAATATAAAATAAAATTATGTCTATATATGTTCATCTCTTACAGTTTTATTTTTAAAGTTATATATATATACTCTATTGCACTTAAAAATACTAAAGAATACATTGCTGTGAATCGAAGCGTGATACATGTAGTACAACGGTCTTCTAATACAAGCGTGTTAAAATGTGAAAATATGGAAAAAAAATATAGAGCTGGGAATCGAAGCTTGTTAGACAGCTTGTATTACAACGGTTATGTAATACAATCGTCGTTAAATATGGCGTTATAAATTTTTAATCCTGTTACAACGATGGGATACGAAACCGTGGTAAACCTGGCTTCGTTAAATGGGGTTTTCGTAGTAGTGAGCTATTCTCCTCAGCATTGAAATTTCATCCTCCTCAGAAGGTTGTTATTTTCCCCAGCCAGAGTGTCGAGGATTATCTTCCTCAGCAGAGTACAAAAGATTAATTCCCTAACTAGAGTTGTGGTTGATTGATTACTCTCCTAGCAAGCAGCCAGAAGTTGATGTTGTTGCATCCCCAACAAAAGACTGATGGAATATCTTCTTTGGACAAGGAGTTTGGTTTCCCCACAGAGTCTTGGCACTCCTTTCCCTCAGCTAGTCGGGAAATGTTTTCTCACCAACAATGGTTTGGTCTGATCCCCAGCAGATGAGTAAGCTTGGTGGTATCCCCTAGCAGAGTTGATGTTGGCAATCACCATTCCCCAAGCAGATTTGCTGGTATTGGCTGATATACCCCAGCGGGAGAAGGGTAAGAGCATCTCCCAATAGCAGGTTAAGTTCAGTAATATCCCTAGCAGGAGACTTAGGGAATATCTTCTTGGGACAAAGATTTTATTTTCCCCACAGGTTCTGAACACCCATTCTCCTCAACCAGTCAGGAGATATTTTTCTCATCAGCAACGGTATGATTTAATCCCCACAGATGGGTAAGTTGGATGTTGTCCTCTAGCAGAGTCGATGCTGTCAATTACCGTCTTCCAAGCAGATTGCTAATAATGACAGATGACTCCTACCAGCAGGTTAAGCCTAGTAATAACCCCAAGCTGGATCAGAATTATCGATTTATTTCCCCAAGCAGAGTTTGGTAGTGATCTTCACAGTGGTTTGTTCAACAGCAGTTGATACCCCCGGCAGGTCTTAAGTCCAATTGTTATTGGCATTTTTCAAATCCAAGTTTTGAATTCTATCTTCGGCAGAAGTCATGGGTAATCCCCAACAAAGAGAGCTTCTCTTCGGGTTCCACCTCCAATATTCATTTTTATCCCTCCCCAACAGAGTGGATCTCCTCTCGGAGTTTTCATCTCCAGCAGAGTCTATAATCAAGATTTTTCTCAGTATAGTGAAGCCTTTCTCAGCAGGGTCTCTTATTTCAGAGGATAATTTAGTTTGTCATCCCGGTAGAGTTACCTTTATCTTCAACATTTATTTTGCTGAGGCGCTTCTTTTTGCATTGCATTCTTGCATGGCATCCTCCCAAAAGCATAGCATTTCCATTTTGTATGGAGCATTACGCCATAGAAAAATTCAAACATAGGCATTCGAAGCATAAGCCAGGTTTGATATCTGTTACCAGTTTCTTTCTCCAGCAGAAAGTAACATGATTCAGGAGATGTTGTTTGACAGTACACCGCAACCAGTGGATTCGTCCTTACTACTGTTATTCCTTTCTATACTCCCCTGCAGAGTTGTCTGTTTAGATTTCTCTCTTCCCCAGCGGAGTCATCTTGGTAGATCTGTTGATCCTACTAATCTTGGGCTTGAAATTCTGCCTTCGGCTGGTCTTTCTTTTGCGAGTCCGCCTTCGGCCGTCTTCGTCATCTCTCTTCTGGTCGATCCCCTCAAAGCAGCCAGCGTGAAACACTCGTCCGTGTTCTTTCAGCACTCGTCCGTGTTCTTTTAACACTCGTCTGTGTTCTTTTTCATTGCCCCAATACTTCGTCAGTATTGATTTTAAACACCCATCGTTCTCTCGACACCTGTCAGTGTTCGGTTTAGCATTTAAATCCCCAGTAAAGTTGCCTTTTGAACTTTTTAGCCAATACCCGTCCGTATTGACCTTTGACACCCGTCCGTGTCCCTTCAACACCCGCCCGTGTTCTTTCAGCACCCGTTCGTGTTTGTTTTATTGCAATACCCGTCCGTATTGACCTTTGACACCCGTCCGTGTCCTTTCAGCACCCGTCCGTGTTTGAACCTTTGACACCCATCAGTGTCCTTTCAGCACCTGTCCGTGTTTGAACTTATGACACCCGTCTGTGTCCTTTCAGCACCCGTCCGTGTTTGAACCCTTTGACACCCGTCCGTGTCCTTTCAGCACCCGTCCGTGTTTGAACCTTTATTTCAATACCCGTCCGTATTGACCTTTGACACCCGTCCGTGTCCTTTCAGCACCCGTCTGTGCTTGAACCTTTTTGACACCTGTCCGTGTTCTTTTAGCACCCGTCCGTGTTTGAACCTTTTTGACACCCGTCCGTGTTCTTTCAGCACCCGTCCGTGTTTGACCTTAGACACCCGTTCGTGTTCTTTCAGCACCCGTCCGTGTTCGGTTTAGCATTTCAATCCCCAGTAAAGTTGCCTTTTGAACTTTTTAGTTGATACCCGTCCGTATTGACCTTTTGACACCCGTCCGTGTTCTTTCAGCACTCGTCCGTGTTTGAACCCTTTAGACACCCGTCCGTGTTCTTTCAGCACCCGTCTGTGTTTGAACCTTTTTAGTCGATACCCGTCCGTATTGACCATTTGACACCCGTCCGTGTTTGAACCTTTATTTCAATACCCGTCCGTATTGACCTTCGACACTCGTCTGTGTCCTTTCAGCACCCGTCCGTGTTTGAACCTTTTTCCCAGCACCCGTCCGTGTTTGAACCCTTTAGACACTCGTCCGTGTTCTTTCAGCATCCGTCCGTGTTTGAACCTTTATTTCAATACCCGTTCGTATTGACCTTAAACACTCGTCCGTGTTCTTTCAGCACCCGTTCGTATGTGAACCTTTAGACAGTCGTCCGTATTGGTTTTGACTTCTTTAATGATTCATCTTCATTCGTTCTGCACTCTTTTGTGCTTATCCCCAGCACATTCAACACTCGTCCGTATTTGTTTCAATCTGTTTCGATACTTCGTCCGTATTGGTCTCTGACACTCGTCCGTGTTATGATCTTACACTTTTGTTACTTGTTCCCCAGCAGAGTCGTCTCTCCTTTTGCAGGACGCAAATTTGTGCGGTTATTTTAGTATTCAATCTCCATGTATCTCGACCGTCTGGAAGCCTTTGCTTCCATACCCTCGGATCCAAGAAGTTTGAATAGGGGCAGCTGTAACACCTCAAAATTTGCCCTTTTGTTTCTAACCTTTTTGGCTTATGCTTCATTTCATTTGCATCGTCATTTCTGCATTTGCATAGTTCTTTTGAGCATGGGATCGAGGTATCTTTCAGCAGCTCATGGCGTCATCAGTTCCAGTATCATTTCCAACAATGTTCAGAGCCAAGCAGATAGGTTTCAAAGTATTTTTGAGCATTTATTTTGCTCATTAGACATTTTGACAATCAGAAGCTCTGGCAGTCATTTTTTTTATCAGCGATTGAGCACCAGACGATTATTTTCAGCAGTATTTCGAGCACAAAACGGAATTCACAGTATATTTCAAGTGTGTTTCAGTGTTACTCAGTAGAAATATCAAGTTTTGAGTTTCGGAGGTTTAACGGGTTCAAAAACAGCTATCAGAAGTCACTTTTCCAAGTTTCCCTCCAAAAGGCGCCAAAATTCAAAATTTGCACTATGTAACCGGTTACAGCGTATCTGATAACCGGTTACCCTTTGGTTATTCTGCGCATTTCTTCAGTTTTTGAACTAAGTAACCGGTTAGCAGATATGCTGTAACCGGTTATTCTGGGCAAAATTTGAAAATTTTAGTTGGCATCATTTGTGATCATGTGCTTGGCATGTGCACGTGTGGGAAGGATCTAGAATTGATATTTTCATCATTTTCCACCCAAAATTCAAATTCCTTCCAACATTTTCCACTCTAATTCCTCATTTCCTTTCCTAATCCATTTTTCACCCCAATTTCCACCCACTAAACCTCACTCCAAACCACATTTGAATTCCTAACCTAGCTTCTATTTAAATCAATTCATTCCAAACCTCACATAACTTTGATCCATTTTCTGAATTTTCTACACATTTCACTCCAATTTTCTCTCAACTTCTCTCTCATTCCAAAACCCTCACTCAAAGTTCCACCATCAAAGTTCAACAAATTTTGCATTGAAATTTGTTGATCTTGGAACTAAACCTTCATCCATTCACTAATTCTTGAAGGAATTCTGATTTTGCTACTGTTTTGCTTTTGGATCTAAGTTCTTGGAAGTGATTTTGGAGAAGCTTGAAGCAAGTTCTTCAGATTGCATTTATTTTGCATTTTTTGGTGAAGATAGCATTGGATCTCTGATTTTCTTACTTAGATTCATCTATTGCAGCTTATCAACACTCACCAAAGCAATTCTCAGCTTTGTAGGTTGGTGAATTTCAGATCTACTTTTCAATTTAGCTTATTTTGCTTGTTCATGATGTAGATCTTGAATTTATTGTGTTTGATCCATTGGATTGTGGATTTGACTGTTGTTGTTTGTTAATTGATGTGTGTTTGCTGGTCTTGAGATGTAATTTTCGTGCATATTGAGATGCCCTAACATGCAGGTGTTTGGAGAAGTGATAAGCTGCTGAAAAGTGCTTTTGGAGCTGTTTTTTTTAATTCTGTTGCTTTGTAACCGGTTAGCAGTTATGCTATAAGCGGTTAATATGTTGTTTTTTGCGTATTTTCAGGCTATTTTGAACTGTGTAACCGGTTAGCAGTTATGCTGTAACCGGTTACCACTGAAGCAGAACTTGATTTTCTTGCATTTTCTTGGTAACCAGATGTACCACATGCATCACAGTTTGCAGTCCATACATTGTAGGCATTAGTCTGCTTGTGCTTCCAACTTCCGTGCGTGCAGTCGTTGTCACATTAGCGCCACGAGATTTCGGTGGATCTGAACTTTTCTTTTGGACACTACTTTCACCATTGCGACTTCTTTTTCCTTGTTCTGCTTTTTAAAAACAAGTTATTATCGTGATACATAAAATAACACATTATAATTAATAAAACATATCAGACCTTATATAAAAAAATATTTAATACCTTCACAACTTGGCTTCAAGAATCAGTTACTGACAATGACTCCAACTCAACATTTCGTTCAGACGGCGCATTTTCTTTACCCTGCAAGTTATACCATAGAAACTACCCTTTTTATTGAAAGAATAAGACATTGACTCAAACGAACAGAATATAAGTATTGAAATTACCAGACAACTCATTGCATCATGAGTTGTACGTCGCCTCATAGCTTTTGTGTCATTCTTTTTTTTCTTTGGAGCACCTTTGCTCTTCACCGTCTTTGGATCACCTACGGCTGACTTCGCTGCCCCAATAAGATCATTCGTACCGCAATACTTTTTTTGTAAATTCAGAATGCCATCCATTATTTCCCCATAAACACCTTCCTTTTTTGAAGCTTGTTTGCAAAAAGTAGTAAAAGCAAAACAATATGCACCAAACTGAGCTTCCTGAATCATATTAGAATTAACTGTACCATTACCATTCATGTTCAAATATTTAATTTTTGCATCCTTCGTCCATCGTGACAAAATGAAAGCGGTAGGAATGCGATCAACATGTTCTTCCTTCATGACATAAAACATATGAGAACATGAAATCCCACGAGAATCAAATAACATACACTTACATTGAAGTGTGTCACCAACATACAAAACCTCAATTTCATAGTCGTCCCGACAATATTTTGTAAGTTTATATGTCTTAAATGGGATGTGAATTAATTTTGTCTTCACAATCAATGATCCAGCCTTCATGATTTCCTGTTTGACTTCTTTGAAAACCTCCGTAGTATAAATTTTCGAGGCATGGCTCTCAATCAAACCCAGGTGAGTAGCCAACACAGGTTCTGTAACCTTTGATTTAAAATCGGCAACCAGTTCATTATTTCTATAACCTCTCAAAGCCTGCTCAAAATTGTGCATAAATTTAAAAATGCAGCCTTTGTTCCTGACATAACTCTTTATTATTGCATTAACAGCTTCACAGTGAGACGTAGTTCTTATACGTCCAAAAAACTTCTCACGTAGATATGCAGTTGCCCATAGTGACTTGTTCTCATACAATTTTTCAACCCAAGGATTTCCTTCAAGTCCGTTTTCTTTAATTAGCTCAGACCAAAACTCTTCAAATTGATCCTTTGTAAAATTTGAGTACATGGCTTTTTGAAAACCTTGCAAAAATCTGGAGTTTTTTACATTCTCACCTGCATTCTTATTCAAATGCCAAGCACATAAACGATGGATCGCATTCAGAAACACCTGTTTTATAGCTTCTCTCATCGCCCCATCTCCGTCTGTTACAACTGCTTCTGGGTATTTATCTTCCATGCACTCTACAAAACACTCCAACAACCACTTATACGTCTATGTCGTTTCATCTGATACCAATGCAGCACCAAATATAACTGTCTGAGAGTGGTGGTTACACCCTGAAAATATTACCAATGGGTAGTTGTATTTATTCTTCTTTTAAGTTGTGTCGAACGCAACCACGTCACGAAAACAAAAATAGTCAGATCTACTACTCCTATCACCCCAAAAAAGAGACTTCATTCGTCCATCACTGTCGACGACATATTTATCATATAGCATGGGATCAGTAGATGACTGCACATTTAGATAATTTAAAGCAGTGGCAACGTCACCATCTTTAATAGTAGCATGCATTTTTCTATCAAAATAATTGTACAGATCCTTCTTTGTAAACCCAACAGGAGCGTATCCACCCTTCTGAGCAACCATGTACCCCATTATATGACAAGTTCTAATTCCATGTGACTGAAGACTGTTAATCTGAGCTTTATCTGCTTCAGAAATTTCACGATAAATGGGGGTGTAAGTGCACAAACCTAGATGGGGTTAATTCATGGTTGTGAGCCTCTTCAAACAATGACACCACATATCTATCCGTGGCGTCTTGTAATGCACACGAATCCTAGCGGGACAATTAGTACGGGCCAAACGTCTGTGATCTCTTTTCCTATCAACTCTACTAAAGTGTTTCTTCTCTCTTAGACCATGTTTATTGCATACAAACTGCCTCATTACTGTTATTTTACTACCCTCACTCCCTCTTGCCCTAACATCACTTTTCCTAATGGCAAAACCTTTACATTTACCATACCTAAAATAAAATTCATTAGCCTCAGTAACTTTACCGAATTCCATCGCACGAATTTCATCAGCAGTAACGACATTAATATTCACCATTCTATCACCTACAACTGCATCTAATTCAACAAAATCTTCTTTGTGAATATTACCAGCGCCATCGCCATCATCTGGACTTTGATACTCATTGGACACCTAATCACTGTCATTCTGAGCATAGTCCGATTCAGCATCAGATGCATCAGTATCACGACAACGAACGTCGTTGCAATCAAAATGGTCGCAGTTTTCCATAGTAAACCTGAATTAACAAATTTGTTATCACACCAAAACTCAACATCAATCACAGTAACTAATTTCCTATTCAAATCAAATGAACCTAATTCATAAAATTTAAATTAAATTTAACACCAACTCACAATTTTTAACACAACAAAACTCAACATTAATCACAATTCCTTATTTCCTAATTAATTCAAGGAACCTGATTCAAACTTAACTCATTCAATTCAACACAACTCTAAACATATAAAACTCAACTCTATCAAATAACTCAAAGAATCAACTCATTCAATTCAACACAACTCTATACATATCAAACTCAACTCTATCAAATAACTCAAAGAATTAACTCATTTAATTCAATACAACTCTAAACATATCTAACTCAGCTCTAAACATATCAAATAACTCACTCCGCAACTCAACTCTGAACATATAAAATGACTGAAACTTAACTCATTCAATTCAAAACAACTCTAAACATATCAAACTCAGCTATATCAAATAACTCTAAAATCAACTCATTTAATTCAATACAACTCTAAACATATCAAACTCAGCTCTAAACATTGGGCTTGTGTCCTAAAACATTAACAACTTAATTCACATAGCATCTTATCAAAACAGCACCCAATACAAATTCAAGCATAAACCCCTAATTTCCAATATGAAATCGAATTTAACACCCCTATTTATACTTTATTTGAAATCAGTAAATATAACAAACATTTTCGCATTTACCTTAGCAACAGTGTGCTCAATACGAACACAATCAGATTTTTGGTCGTGTTGTGTTTGATGAGCGATTGAATGGGACAAAAATGGCGGACGAATATGGAAACTGAATATGGTGTTGATGAAGTGGGGAAGATGAATTTCAGGTCACGATGAATGTTTTGTTAATGTTCCTCTGCAAAAAATATGAAAAGATGAGCTTCAGGTTGTTCAAAAATGGCGGACGAATATGAAAGCTAAATATGGTGTTGATGAATTGAGGAAGATGAATTTCAGGTTGTTAACAATAGTGTGTGTAATGTTGTTTTAATTGATTTTTATTACAAATATTAAAATTTAAAAACAATATTAATATGTTAGGGACTTAACTGCAATATTTATAACTATAAAATTACCATAGTAAGTGGCATTTATGATACAGTCCTATGTGGCATTTTAGGGCTTAGGGCACAATTCTGAATTGACAGAAAGAGACTTCACCATAGAAGTTATTTTAGTGACTTCACCTTAGAATTTTCCAAAAAACAAATTAAAATATAAACGTGATGTGTTGGAATACATGATCATCATTGTTGACGGTGTAAATATTTTCACCTATTTTCTCTAAAAATAGAATAAAATTCATTAATTCAAATGGATAGAATGTATCTCTCATGGATAATACAAATACGATCAAAAATACATATTAATATCATAACATAAAAATTAATATCATAAAATCTCAAATTACATTCATACATGATAAGCGTTCAAATATGATGAACCAAAATAAAAATTACTAATGAATTACTGAACTAAAGGATATGTAAGAGGTTTGTTCCTAGTTATATAAGAGGCCGTAATCTGATGATTACACCAGGAAATATGTCATCTAGATCTTGTATGTGTGGATTCCTCGTCAAGATATTTGGATCATTACACTTTTCAGCAATGCTATAAAAGGTTTCTCCTTCTCCCACTACATAGAATTCATCACAAGGTTGCTCAAATATTTGAAGATTTTCTATGCAAATGGAGTAATAATTCTTCTCAATGTTGGCAACAATTAGAACAAGTGCTGCTAATATTATCGTACACCAAAACGAGTTTAACTTCATCTTTGAATCTAGCCAGGTTAGAATCTTGCTGCTTAGTTATTTACTCTCCTTTTAAGAATAAGAGAGTATCCTTATGCTACTAAAATAGTTAAATGTCGTACGAGATTGAGATTATATATATCTTTTGAGTGGAAATCGATCATTTTAACTTTAAATTTTAGATATTGTAGCCGGTTTCTTTGGGGTTTGTTACGATAGATCAGGTTGTTAATTTTTTTATTTATTTGTATATTAGATATTATAGCAACTGATCATTCAATCAATAGTATATATTCAAACTATAACTTTTTTTTCGTTTCATGTTTAACTTCTAACTTATTTTCAATTATTTTATTTTATTTTATCTTCTAAACTTGATATATTTTTGTATTTGACATAAATATCTCAAAATACTATCCATTAATTATTTATGTTCTACACAACTTTTATTTTTTCATTTGACATAAATATCTCAACATACTACATAGGGGTGTGGATCGACCCACAAATCCGCTGACCCAAACCGAACTAACTAATAAATTACTCAAATTCATTAATTTACGGATATATTCAACCCAACCCATAACTACCTGTATATTTTTGGTTTGGGTATCACTTTTAAGTTTTGCAACCCGCGGACCTGTTAACTCAACTCTTTTTTTTAATAAACAATGGAATTAAATTAGCACAAGGGGTGCTAAACCCGATTACAAACGAGACGGAAGTTAGTTCCGTTTAATACAATCCACTGGATTAACATACCATTCGTAAAAAGAACAGTTGGGTGATATTATACCACCCTGAAACTGCCTCCAAGAAGAAAATTTGATGGAATTAATCGTATCTATAACTGAAAACGGAGTACTATTGAATATGAAATTATTCCTGCAAAGCTACAGATGCGAGACAGTAAAGACCCAAAATAAACTTCCTCTTAAAGTGCCCACCTGTTAACTCAATTTATTGATGTGCCTTTAGTATTTTTTTATTATTTTTATTATTATTTTAAATAGAAATATAAAATTAATATTTCACTAATAATCATAATTTTTCCATTTTTTTTTTTAATTCTCCACAAATATTACTAAACCAATTAATTTACGTAATTCTAAGATTAAATATTGTTTCTTATTTTATTTTGTATTATTTCTAATTTATATATTTTATAGAAATACTATGTCTTGTTGAATTTTATACTATTTTCAATTTTTATGTCCTGCTGATAAATTTTATTGATATTATATGATGTGTTTCATTAAATTTGAATATTATAAATGAGTTTGATAGTATTGAGTTGTGTTACATTCTTTTTAACCTGACAAAAAAATCATAAAAAAATATTTTTTATTTGAAACACAACCCGCGAATCCAACCCATAAATGAACGGGTTGTTTGGACAATGAAATTGCGGGTTGGATGAAGAATTCAACCCATTGAGATTTAAATGGATTGGTTAACGGGTTAGACCAAACTCGATCCAACTCAACCTGTGCACACCCCTAATACTACGTATTTTGATTGTATTCACTAAAATTTTTAATAAAATACAGTTTAAATTTTTTACTGTATTTACCCAAAAAGATTATTTAAATATTTTGGTAAACTTAATTTTTTAGATGGAATTAAATTAGCTATCCAAATTAATCTGTTAATGGTATGAAAGTTAGAATAGTAAAGTTGCTTTGACTCAACTAGTTATCCCACGAAGGTGGAATATGTTATTTGTTATCTAAAATTTTCCCTGAATATTAAGGATTAGGTTTTTTATTCATCAACATGGTGAATCACTATTTTGCTAAGGAAAGAGAATCAGAATGGAGATTGGTCACTGTTGGAATAATATAGCAAGTGTGAGTAAGTGGGGAAATTGATAAGGGGGAGAACCCACTCACCTATCACCTTAAGGTTTTAGGTGGACAAGTGGTGTGTCTCTCACAAAGGTGCCTAGTCATACACTATGTATCAATGTTCCCTAGTAAAAACTCCCCCCAAGTGTCACAAGGCACAAATTGTTACCCAAACTACCAAGAGTTTAATGGGATAATGAAGGCAGGCGCTTGCATGAGGTAGTTACCAATAGAAGGAGATCTTCATTCTTCTTTTCATCTTTACCTGAAGATTACCGAGCAAAGGATATGTATGTAACATTTCAGAGCTATGAGGAGATCAATGAGCTTATCATTCCTTCTATCGAGATGTTAGAGTAAAAATATATGGATTTGTGAGATTCTTGAATGTTAGGGATGAAAACAAGCTTGCTATTAAGCTAGATAATATATTTATTGGAATAGAAAGTTGATGTCAACATTCCCAGGATTCAAAGGAAGCCGCTTGAACGAGATAGATTTAATCCTGGACACCTAGAGCGTGACTTGAACCTGGAGCGCGGAAAGAAGCAGGATGATCCTACAATCACTCATAAAGCCAATAGAGGTTATTCCTATGCAGAGGTTCTGAGTCCAAAAGGAATAACCACACCTGTAGAAAAAAAAGTATGCACAAAGTGATGTTCCAAGCTAGGGAGAGAGAGATCAAGAGATTTAAGAAAGCATATGTTGCTTTTCTAGAAAATCCAGGAATCTCTTATAACATTCAAAAGGCTTTTAACTTGGAGGGATACATTTCGATTCAAGTAATGCTTATTGGTGCCAACATGTGTCTATTGGAGGATAAAGTTGATGGAGAAATACAAGCACTGATGGACGAAGGTGGTGATAGCTTAGAGTATTGGTTTAAGACGGTTTGACCATGGAGGTGATAGATTCTGAATAGTATTGACAGAGAAAGGGAAAATAATACACAAACACAATACTTTATTGCAGTTATGCAGGGAATAACTTCTTGCAGAAGCAGTTACAACTGCAACAGCAGTTATAAATATTTAATTAACTATATACAACCTCTAGGATTAGAGAGCCTAGTCTCTCCCAAACCAAACCAATCAATAGCAAACTGAATGAGACTTTCTCATTCTTTATTTTACTTAAATACATTACATTTAACTATATAATTTGGGCTTAATTCACTGGGCCTTGGGGCTACACCTAACATAAACAATATTAATTGGAGGTCTACTAACAATACTCCCTCCCAAAAGTTTCACCTTGTCCTCAAGGTGAAATTCAGGAAATTGGTGTTTGATAACCTCAAATGTTTCCCAAGTTGCTTCAAATTTTGGTAAGTCTTTCCATTGAATGAGCACCTCAACGACATTGGCAACAATAGTACGGACATGCATGAGAACGTGCACTACTACGAAAAACCCATTTAACAACGGTTAGGAACGACATATAATGACGCGGGCGAAGGCGTTGTTATGTAGATTGTCGTTGTAAGTTCGTTGTTTCTACAACGGTCTGGAAACCGTTGTTGTATTCTAGAAAACGCGCGTTATATTGCAACGGTTAGGTATTTCAACCGTTGTAATATATATTAACTATCACAACGGCTATTAGTCTCAACCGTTGTGGAATGTACCCTTAGTTTATTAAATACAAATATATATTGCTTGTTTTACCATACACCTTATTAAAGAAATACAACCATTCAAATTGGTAAAGAAATATAAAATCTGAAAATTAAACTGTTTTTGAAAACCAACTTAAACACACCACTGTTTTCGGAATTGCATCCATTTCATTCCGCACATTTTATGTTCCTTAACACATAATATACGATTCAATGGTCTGATTCACTCTACTCATCGATATCTTTTATTATATAGTTTACCTCTCCATCGCCAAAAGTCATCCCGATTTTATCATCATAACAATCATGATCATAAAAACAACGATTATTTTTGGCGACAAAGAGGTAAACTATTAATAATAAAAGACATCGATGAGTAGAGGAAATCAGACCATTGAATCGTATATTATGTGTTAAGGAAAATAAAATGTGCGGAATGAAATGGATGCAATTTGAAAAACATTGACATGATAAAGGTTGGTTTTCAAATACATCTTAATTTTCAGATTATAAGTTTCTATATCAATTTAACTGATTGCATTTTCAATAAAAGGATAGTGAAACAAACAATATACATAGTATATAATAAACTAAATTTCATATATATACAATATCAGAATGAATTCATATATATGTACCTTTTCAGAATGAATTCATATATATGTACCACCATGTGAAACAAACCCTAAGAAGTGGGAAGCAATGAAGAATATTAGTTAGTATTTAAAACAAAACAAGCAAAAGTTGAAACAAAACCCTAAGAAGTGGGAATGTATCATTACAATGAAGTTCACCTTGCATTTTCAAGAATATATGTACCTTTTCAATAAAAGGATAGTGAAACAAACAATATACATAGTATATAATAAACTAAATTTCATATACAATATCATAATGAATTCATATATATGTACCTTTTCAGAATGAATTCATATATATGTACCACCATCATCATCACCATGTGAAACAAACTCTATGAAGTGGGAAACAATGAAGAAAATTAGTCAGAAATCAAAACAAAACAAGCAAAAGTTAAAACAAAACCCTAATGGAAACAAAACAAGCAAAAGTTCACCTTGCTTGTGAAGCATTGAAGTCGAATCTGCACAAAATGAGAACAATCAACAAAAAGAGATAATGGGAACTATCTAACAAAAAGATTGAAGTAGAAGAATACCTTATCATCACCATGTTCATATAGTTTTAGACTCTGCAAGAAGGAATAAAAGGAGGTAGAAGATTAAATCAAAAGCTTCATACTTCTTTTTGTTTCTTTTCGCGGATTCTAAAAAAAGATGAAGTTTGTTGCCAAAAATGTAGAAAACAAATGGGTGCTAGGGTTTCGCTGTGAAGGAAACGACGCTATTGTCAATAAGGGAAAGTTAAATTCCTTATATAGGTAAATATTTCACAACGGTTTTCTAAAAAAACCGTAATGATAAGTATATATTATTTTAGTAATATCACAACAGTTAGTTATATTAACTGTAGAGATACCCCTTATACTTGATACAAGGTTCGACTCCAGGCAACAACATTTTTCTATAATTACGTAAAATAGAAAAATGTTGTTACCTAGAGTATAAGGGGTATCGCTATGGTTAATATTACTAACCATTGTAATATAATAACGGTTGTTCTTCCCAAAATAGAAAACAATCTGGAATAATTTAAAATTTTCTCCGTTTTTCAAAAAATATGATTCCAGAATATGAACTGTTTACAAGTTATCATCATTGCAAGCATTAAACTATCAGACTTTTCATCTTCAACCTCATCTATAAATAGACAACTTTACATTTCTTCATAATATATTCTTCGTAACAATGAGTTCTACAAATGAGAATGCTAGAAACATCACCAATGAGGAGCGTCAGGGATGCCTTAAGAGTGAGGAAGAATAAGAAGAAGAAGAAGAAGCTGAAGAAGAAAATGAGGACTGTTTATTATGATTTCGATGAGGGGAGTGAGGAGAGATATATGGATTATGAAGATGCATTTGCAGCTATGGGCTCTGACATTGATAAATATATGTAATATGATTTTCAATGTACTCTTCTTAATGGAATCTTAATAAAATTTTATTTTATATATGCTCATCTCTTAAAGTTTTATTTTTAAAGTTATATATACTATTCTCTTGCACTTAAAAACACTAACAAAAGAAATAAAATATATGTTTAAAATAAATAAAATATATGTTTAAAACCTAAAAATATGACAAAAAATATAGTTGCTGGGAATCAAAGCTTGATACATGTATTACAACGGTGTTTTAATACAAGCGTGTTTAAAATGTAAAAATATGGAAAAAAATGTAGTATCTGGGAATCGAAGCTTGCTACCCAACTTGTATTACAATGGTTATTTATGATAACCGTCGTTAAATATGGCGTTATAAATCAGCAGGAAATTTTTTAACCTATTACAACGGTGGGATACGAATCCATGGTAAATCTGGCATCGTTAAATGAGTTTTTCGTAGTAGTAGTGGGGTTCTACTTAAATTTCTAAATCTTCTGACAGCATAAGAGGTAATGGTTAAGGATTTAGGACTGGTGTAATAGTTTTCTTCAGCAGAGAGACATGAAAGATGTAACACCCCATTTTAATTTATTTAATCGTCGTGTGTTATTTCATTTGTTTGGCCTTGTTTAGGGTGTGTGTAGTTGAACTTGTAAGCGTAGAGTCTGTAGTGGAACGGAGAATTAGGGATGTCGGAATTATAATAGAGTACTAATGAATAATGTGGGGACATATTTAGTAATAGTAGAAAGAGGAGTATTATTATTTTTATGTCCAATATTATTATTAGTATTATTATTATTATTATTATTATTATTATTATTATTATTATTATTATTATTATTATTATTATTACTATTAATATTGTTATTATTAACTAAAATCAGGATTTTTAATAATAATAGAGTTAGTGTTATTAAAATAAGAAAAAAAGGAGGATTAGGAAATTGGAAACATAATCAAATTTCCACCAAGAGAGAAAGTTGGAGAGGAAGAAGCTAAGCTTGGCATCATCAATTTTCATCAGAATTTAATCGAGAATTCGAGGTAAGGGGGAGAATGGATTTCAATATGGGTGTTGATAACATGAAAGGGTAGTGAGGATTCTTTCCCTCATAGGAATTGTATGTATAATTTTGTTGTTGTGGATTTGTTGTTGAATGATTGAAATTATGATGGAAAGTGTGTAAATTGATCCATTCTGTCATGATATGTGAAAAATATTATGTTGTGCTGCTATATGATTTCTGGTATTACAGATTTAGGTGTTAGAATTGAGTAGAATTGGACCGGTGTGAAAACAGGAAAAATATGGGTATTCGCTGCCCATACGCGTAATGGGCAAGGCAATACGCGTATTGGGTAGGGCAATACGCGTATGGCAAGAGCGAAATGTGAGCGTTACGCGTATGGAACCCATTTGACACGGCCCTCTGCTGAATGCGTAATGGTACGCGTAGGGGGCAAGGCATTACGCGTAAGGGGGTGGTACTACGCGTAATGGGATTAAAATATAATCAAACTGGAATTTTTGAGAGAAATCAGTCTCTGCTAGTATGCGTAACCCTCAGGGAAATACGCGTATGGTTGGCGGGAGAAACTGGGCATTACGCGTATGGCTGGGGGCAATATGCATATGACCAGCGAGAGTGCAGAATTTTTCCGTTTCGCGACTTCTTTCACGATTTCGCGCCCGATGCGGTCCCTTTTTGGTCTGAGAGGTTGGGATAGGTGTCAGAACTTGTTGAATTTAGGAATGGTAGAAAAAAATGATTTAAAAATGGAATTTGGATGGTTTAATTAGATAATTACTAATTAAGGCCACGTGAGGTATTTTCCTTAATTGTGTGTATTATGATGAATTATTTTGACAGTTGTGGTAACACTAGTGTGTATTACGGTGAGTATTTATCTCACGTGTGATCATGAGGATCGTGAAGATGTATAATTTTTATTATACATGTGTTTTATGTATAATTCGTGTCATGCATTTCATGATGTGTCTGGTGGAGACAGCTAGGTGGGAATCCATGATGGGTGCCTAGTATTGTCCGGACTCCAATGTGGAGTTGTATGGAGATAAATCATTGCTCAGTGGGAGTGTATGTGATTTGTCCGGACTCCAATATGGAATTGTATGGAGATAAATCATTGCTCAGTGGGAGTGTATGTGATTTATCCGGATTCTTTTATGAATCGGGTTCAATTGAATGAACCATGTTGTGTGGTACCACTTGCATTGCATTGTGCCATTGAGTCACATTGCATTATTATGTCTTTGTTGGATTATAATCAGAAAGTGACAAGTGTGTCGTGAATGTGTGCATATTATGTGTGAATGCTTGATTTCTACTCCTTAGCATATATTTTACACCGCTAATTATTGAATGTAGTTCTCACCCCTTTGTTGTTTCTTGTGTCTGTGCTTCTTGGGAAGTACAGATAATCCAGGTACTTGAGTGGTGCATGGAGTACGTGTTGCCTGATCGATTCTTAGGAGTCGCTCTGATACGTAACACGGGATAATGGGAATTTTATCTTTTGTTGTATATTTTGTATATTGTGTTATGTATCATTACTCACTTTAAAACATGGTGAACCACGAGTTTATGTGGACCATGATTTTGTTGGCCAATGGCCTTGTTATTTTGGGGTTCGATATTTCATTCCGCTGTTTTAGCTTATTTTTTAGAAACAAGAAGTGAATGAAGTAAATAGAGAATTTCAGGTTATGTTTTTATGGTGTGACATCCCACTATTTAAGGGAACTCTGATTATATTTGTAGTATTTGTATATTTTTGTTAAATTGGGACAGTGGGGTGTTACAATTGGTATCAGAGCAGGTCGCTCCGTCTGGAAAAATGTTGTAGTAGAGTCTGTCCTTAGAATAGGAGTAGACTTGGGTGTTCTTCTAACCATGTTGTGATTGTTAAACAGTATGGCAGGAAGGAATGATGCTGCTCTTGTTGCGGCACTGCAAGCTATGGTGCAGGCAGTGCATAACAACAATCAGATTGCTGGGGAGGCGCAGTTCCGTAACATAGAAAGGTTTCGCAGCTATAAGCCGCCTACATTCGAGGGTGCTATTCTTGATCCTGAAGCGGCACAGAAGTGGCTGAAGGCTATTGAAAAGATCTTCAGGACCATGGGATGTAATGAAGCTCAGAAAGTGCAGTTTGGCACTCATATGCTGGAAGGCGAAGCTGAAGCTTGGTGGGATAATAGTCGTCAGAGGTTGGAGGTTGCGGGTACTCTTGTTACGTGGGGGTGTTTTAAGGTGAGTTTCTGGAAAAGTATTTCCCAGAAGATATTCGTAGTGCAAGGGAGATTGAGTTCCTGGAACTGAAACAGGGTAGCATGACTGTTGTTGAATATGCTGCTCGATTTGAGGAGTTGGTGCAATATTGTGCTCACTACAATACGGACGAGACTATGACTTCGAAATGCTTGAAGTTTGAGAACGGGCTGCGTCCCGAGATCAAACAGGGTATTGCTTGTCAGAAGATACGGAGTTATCCAGAACTGGTAAGCCGAAGTCGGATCTATGATAATGATAACAGGACCCAGATTGCTCATTACAACGCCTTGAATGTCCGGAAGGGTAAGCAGAGGTATGGGGGTACGCCTTATAGTGCTCCAGCTGACAAAGGAAAACAGAAAGCCGATGTGGGAAAGAAACTGAGTGGGGGAGAGAAGGCTCTCAATCCTACCAAGTGTTTCAAATGTGGTGGAACGGGTCATCATGCTAATGATTGTCAGAATGAGGAGAAGAAGTACCTTAAGTGTGGACGACCAGGTCACGTTGTGGAAAATTGTAGGGTTACCATACCTACCTGTTATAATTGTGGAGAACAGGGTCATATCAGCACTCACTGTCAGAAGCTTAAGAAATCTCAGACAAGTGAAAGGGTGTTCGCATTGGCCGGAGCCCAGCCTACAGGTGATGAGCGTTCCATCAAAGGTACTTGTTTTATTAATGACATTCCTTTGATTGCTATCATTGACACGGGTGCAACCCACTCGTTCATTTTTGTTGATTGTGTGAGGAGATTAGGAATTGTACCGTCTACTTTGGATCGGAGGATGACTATTGAAACTCCATCTATTGGTTCTGTGGTTACTTCTTTAGCATGCTTGAATTATCCGTTGACTATTTTTGGTAGAGAATTCGGCGTGGACTTGATTCGTTTGCCACTCAGTAATCTGGATATCATTTTGGGAATGAACTGGTTAGAATTCAACCGAGTTTATATTGATTTCTTTACGAAGAGGCTGTTGTTCCTTACTCCTGAAGAGGAAGTGTTGGCTAATTTTTTGTCTACTAAGGAATTGAGAACCTTGTTAGAAGACGAAGCTAAGATGTTTGCAGTGGTTGCCTGGTTATCAGTAGAAAGCAATACATCAGTTAATGAGTTACCGGTGGTAAGGGAATTTCCTGAAGTGTTTCCAGATGATATTACCGAATTTCCTCCGACGAGAGAAATTGAATTTACTATTGATCTTGTTCTTGGCACCAGACCTATATCTATGGCACCATACAGGATGTCGGCATCAGAATTGGCAGAGTTGAAAATTCAAATTGGAGAATTGCTTGATAAAAAGTTTATTAGGCCGAGTGTGTCGCCGTGGGGAGCTCCAGTGTTATTGGTGAAAAAGAAGGATGGTAGTATGCGTCTGTGCATTGATTATCATCAGTTGAATAAGGTGACCATTAAGAATAAGTATCCACTTCCCAGGATTGATGACTTTATGGATCCGCTTGTGGGGGCTCGTATTTTCAGTAAAATTGATTTGAGGTCGGGTTACCATCAGATTAGAGTGAAAGAAGGGGATATTCAGAAGACTGCATTTAGAACTCGCTATGGACATTACGAATATGCAGTGATGCCTTTCGGAGTGTCTAATACGGGAGGTGTGTTTATGGAACATATGAACCGTATCTTTCATTCTTATCTGGATCAGTTTATCATGGTATTCATTGATGATATATTGATTTACTCCAAGTCTGAAAAGGATCGTACATGACACATGAGGATTGCATTGCAGGTGTTGAAGGATAATAAATTATTTGCAAAGTTCTCCAAATGTGAATTTTGGTTGCAGACTATGAGTTTCTTGGGTCATGTTATTTCTGGTGATGGCATAGCAGTGGATCCATCTAAAGTAATTGCAGTGCTTCAGTGGGAACCTCCGAAGACTGTAACGGAAATTTGAAGGTATGATTATCATATGGAATTGGTGGATCTCCCGACTTTAGGTAACAAATTCTCGTGGTTCAATTTAGCTTGTGACTCAATGATTAGACTAGGCATTTTTTAGTTTATGAAGGTTTGATTGACTTTTAGGATGTAAAGGTGGCTCTTATTGGCAATAGAAGTATCTCTGATCGTTGCCCGCTTTCAATTAAATACAATAAACTAAATTAGGGGCCTAAGCCCTTTAAGTTCTTTTTGGCTTGGATTAACATCCTGATTTACTATACCTTGTTAAAAATGTTTGACCTTCTTCTAGCGTTCAAAAGCTTGAGTTATTTGTTTTTAAAGAGAAGCTTAAACTCCTAAGAGCAAGGCTGCGAGCTTGGAACTGTGAAGTTTTTTGAAAGCTTGATATTCTGGTTAATGAGGTAAATAGAGACCTCAATTCATTATATAACTTAGTGGTTAACAATGAGGGTGTTTTTAAATATGGGATCTATGAAAGAAGGTGTCAGGCTCAATCTTTGGTTTGGGAAAAATTGCACATTAGAGAATCCATGATTAGACAAAAATCAAGGTGTCGGTGGTTGAAGGAAGCAAACAAAAACTTGAAATTCTTTCACACTTTTATGAAAAGTAGATTTCATCGCATTGATATTGTGGAAATTAAAGTAGGTGATGTTCTGATTGACGATGTCGAAGGTATAAAGCAAATGGTGTTTATCCATTTTAAGGATTGTTTTCACGAGCCTCTTTATAGCAGGCCAAATCTAGATAGTTTCCCTTTCAATGAACTTTATTATGAAGATAAAATTGGTCTCAAGGCTCCTTTTTCCTTGCAAGATATCAAAGATTTCATATGGAATGCTACCGGAGGAAAGAGCTCGAGTCCATACGGGTTTTCCATGGAACTTTAAAAAGCCAACTGGGATATTATTAAACTTTATCTGTTTGATTATATTAACAGTTTTTTTTTGTGCTGGCTCACCTTCCTAAGGTTATGTTTGCAATTTTTATTTCTCTAATTCCAAATAATTATAACCTCCAAGGTTTGAACGATTATCGCCCAATTTGTTTGATTGGAAGCATTTACTGGACTATTTCAAAACTGTTGGTGGAGAGATTGAGGGGGGTTCTTAATAAGCTAGTTTCTATGAATCATATGGCCTTCATCCCTAAGAGAGGTTGGTTTGATGGGGCCTAGGTGCTTAATGTGGTAGTTGACTATGCCATAAGAAACAAGAAAGGTCTTTTTATGGGATTACTTGTTGTGTGTTCTTAAAGGATTAATTTTGGTGGCAAGTGGATAAATTAGATCAGGGTGTGTGTGTGATCAAGTTCTCTTTTTGTACTAATTAATGGTAGTCCCACAATCAATTTCAAAGTGAAGAGAGGACTTCGCCAAAGAGATATGTTATCTCCTTTTCTCATTATTTGATATTATCCATCCGAATCTCCTCAAATTCACGAATGACACGATGATTGTGGGACAACCATCTAGGGAGAAACTTTGGTCATTCAAGGCTATGTTGTGTAAGTTCGAACTTGCATCAAGTTTGTTTGTGAACTTTCACAAAAGTATAAACATTGGGTTTAATGTCAATCTGAATTTCTTGAAGGCTGCTTCAAATTTTCTGTCTTGTGTGATAATCCCTTTTCCTTTTACCTTCTTTGGTATTTCTATAGGCGAAAATCCTAGAAGGAGGTCCTCGTGGGAACAAGTTCTTTCGAAGCCGAGGAATAGACTATCCTCTTGAAAAGGGAAATTTTTTTCTCTAGGAGGTAGAGTATCCTTGCTTAAATCAATTTTGAATGATATTCTTCTTTTTTCTTTCTTTTTTTTTTATAAAACTCTAAGGGTGGTTATTAAATAGATCATAAAAATCCAGCATACCTTCTTGTGGAATGGTGAAGAAAATCGTAGAAGGATTAATTGGGTGGCTTGGCCCACAATTTGTAAGCCTAAAGTTGATGGGGGTTTAGGTTTAAGCATTGTGAGTTATTCAATTGGGGTTAAGTAAATGGACTTGGAACAAAGGGGAGATTCTCTTTGGCACAAGGTTATTTCTTTCAAATATGGCGGCATTAAGGCATTCACTCTTGATCATTCTCTTCCATACAATAAGTCGAAATATTCTCTATAGATGAGGGAAATAGAGATTTCATTAGTAACATGAGGCGCAGATGGAAATTTGTTTTCCAAATGCATTACATGTAAAGCTAGGAGAAGAACATAAATATATTTTTGGAGGGATTGTTGGATTGGGGTTGACTCTCTTTACCGTAAATTTTATATATCGTCTAATAATTTGCAGCGACCGAGATTGAAAATTGGCGAGTCTATATATTTTCACAATGGAGTTTGGATTTGGAATTTATGTGACTAAAAAAATGTCCAGTTAACTGATTCATCAGGTATGAGCTAGAAAATCTTTTCATTATTCTGAATGATGTTTCACCCATTCAGGATTTGCCAGAAAAATTTGTATGGTGGTGTGGTCCCAATGGATTATATGTCAAATAAACATTCTTAAGATTGATCTCCTGAGTTATCCTCGGTTAGCTGTAGTTAGTGTTATTTGGTTAATAAGAAATGATATTTTATTTAATGTGGGGAAGAAATGGGCCCATGAAATTGTTTTGGTGGCAAAATCGTTATAATGGGATAGTTTTGGATCTAGATTTAAGAGTCAACTTCCTTATACTAAAGTAAACTGGATGGTAAATCCTTTAGAGTGTTTGAGAAAGCTTTAGTTCTTTTTTTCCTTTTGTATTAGGGTTGAGTATCCCTTGTGCTCGTTTTAATGTTAGTTTGTTTCTTATAGAAAAAGAAGGAGTAATGGAGGAAAAGAAAAATAACAAAAATGTTAAATCATGGATTCTTCCATTTAACTTTTGTTTTTTTATAAGCAAATTTATTAGATGAGTACAATGGATACTTAATCCCGGTATAAAATTCTCACTTCAGCTTAAGAATATTGGAATATTCTAATACACTTAGTCTTAGTTAACTATTAAGTTAAGCAAATTTAGTTAAACAGTTTGTTAAAAGTCTATTATGCAAGTAGTTAGATTAGTTACAAAGTATGTTAAATTAGTTGAAAAGTTTGTTACAAATATGTGAACTTGTCACTGAAATATAGTTAAGTGCAAAACTTAGATATAGTGGTATAATGTAATAGCGCATGTGATTAAATGAATATCATTTATTAAATGTTGATTGATGAGTTGAGCTAAACTTCCAATATGGTATCATTCACACCACTTCTCTTCCGGTTCACTTTTCAAATTTCATCTTCTTCTTCGTGCAATTTTCCCCATCCATTATCTAGCTTTAGAGAAGCTTTAATCTTGTGTGCATCACCATTCTCACAACCTCACAGACTAATTATCCATCAGAAATCTTTAAAGAAGATTAAATCATGGTAGAAGTATCATATCATATCAAGAATCACTAGGAGGAAATCACACATCACAAACGCAAGTCGCGCCTTTCCCAAATTCGTCCAATCAAAATCGATTTGACCAAAAATCTCAATCAAACTCCAAGATAATAATTTTCTACTTTGGAATCAAAAAATTAAAAGGGTGACTCTTTCTCACAAACTTCATAAATTTCTCATAAACCCCCTAATAACCCCAATGTACAAATCTGAAATAAATAGTGTAGCAAACATCAAATCAAAGGATTATGAGTCTTGGATAGTCCAAGATCAAACTCTCTTCACTTGGCTACTTTCAATAATTTCATAATCAATTCTTCCACACGTTCTTTTGTGCAAACACACATATGAAGTATGGGATCAAATCCAAAAACATTTCAATGCGCTAATGAAGGCTAGGGTTCATCAACTCAGGTCAGAATTGAAGATCATGAAGAAGGAAAATTGATTTCTTTCAGAATACGTTTTAACAATTTGAGGAATTGTTGACTCCCTCCTTACTATAAGGGATCCAATATCTAAAAGAGACCATATTGATGTTATACTTCAGGGATTACAAGAAGAATACAATCCTTTTGTAATGATGATATATTGTGAAATCAAACACTTAACCTTGTATGAAATCAAATCTCTATTGTATGTGCATGAAGCGCAACTAGACAAGTATCGTCAAGAACTTTAAGCAACAAATGCAACAACAAACATGACACACAATGAAGAAAACCATAGCTCAAGCAACTCTCAAGGTGGCCACCAATCAACATGAGGTAGAGGACATATTAACAGGGGTTAGGGTCGTGGCAAAGCCAGAACAAACTCCAACTCTGGTAATCATCCTACATGTTAGCTGTGTGGCAAGTATGAACACTCAATCATTGATTGTTGGCATCACTATGATGAATCCTTCATACCAACTCTGAAAATAACACAAACAAACACTCAAATAGCTCAATAAAAATATGACAAAGAGAGTTAAGCCACAAGATCAACACTAGCAAAAACTCTCTTAACACATCATGATGATATTCCCATGCACCTAAACTTAGAATCACAAGATTCGTTCACGGATTCAGGTGCATGGGAATATCATCATTAAAGTAGTTCAATCTAATTTTGGGGGAAAGTTCAGACCCTTTACCAAATATCTCAATGACTAAAAGGTAATTCATAGGTTTACATGTCCACATACCTCCCATCAAAATGGTTTTGTGGAAAGAAAGCATTGGAACATAGTAGAATTGAGATTAACTTTTCTTGCTCATGCTAGTCTCCCTATTCAATATTCAGATCATAGCTTAACTGCAGCAATTCACCTCATTAACATAATGCCTACCTCTGCTCTCCCAATATTTTTCTCCTTACCATGCCTTGTATTAAAGCGCACCAAACTAAATGTCACTTTGGATTTTTGGTTGTGCTTGTTTCCCTCATTTGAGTTCTTATAATAAGAATAAATGATAACTTAGAAGTGTTAACTGTGTGAACCTAGGATTGTCACCTCACCATAAAGGGTATAAGTGTCTTAGCAGTGGAGGAAAAGTTTATTTCTCAAAATAGGTAATCTTTAATGAGACAAAATTTCCTTATCCATACATTTTCATCTAACCAATAACATCAACACTATTGGCCCAGTTAAGTCATAACAACTTACCATCATCCCTAGTACACAACTTACATAGTCTGTAAACCAAAATAGTATATTAAGGTCTGACCCTGCTATTAATCATGAGCAATCTACTCAGTGAATTATGCTAGTTGTACTAACACTTGCTTTGTATGTCAGTTATAACATACAATAACAAATACTTACTACTGATGTAACCCTGACTTTCATCCTTATTGGGCAGCAAAACAACCACATAACCAATGGACCTTTAAACAATACTTATCATGTTGCTCATGAAAATCTACCTAGTCATTCAACTGATTCAACACTTTAGAGTCTTAAAGAGTCAAAGAGTCTCAAGTTAGTGTTCTCTTAAATAATGTCAACACTAACAACTCTTATATCAAGTCCTTTCATATTCATACCACTGATAACTCTCTCTCTCTCTCTCTCTCTCCCTCTCTATCCCTCTCTCTCTCTCTCTCTCTCTCTCTCTCTCTCACACACACACACACACACACACACACACATATGTTAGTCAATGATATTATTTCCTTTAATGTGATGTTTAGAATCAGCCTAATAATAATTGTATATGTTATAATTCCTATTTAAGCTGTATAAATTAGGAATTAGGTGTTATTAGTTATTAATAGTTGTAATGATGATTATATTATATATACAAGTGAATATAATGAAAGGAGGGCAGGAAGCCAGAATTTATTTGACATGGTATCACGAGTCTTTTGTTGGTAACAATCTTGGTATTTCGTGTTCTTGGTTCCCGGTCTGTTTCAACCCTTGTTTGGGTTCGTGTTTTTTTTCTTGTCTTGTCCGCTTTTCGTTCGCCCTTATTTTGCCATATCGGTATTTTGTTTCCCTCTCGTTCTTGCTATTACCAGGTTCTCTGTATCTTTGTGGTTTGTTGTGCTATTCATCATGTTGACAGACAAAGAAAAGGAGATTTTCTGTGTTCGTTTTACCGGCAAAAATTATGCAGCGTGGGAGTTCCAACTCAAGATGTTTGTGAAAGGTAAAGGCTTGTGGGGCCATATAGATGGCACCTCTTCTGAACCCAGTGTCGATGCTGCTCTGGCAGCATGGCAAACAAAGGACGCTCAGATCATAACTTGGATTCTAGCTTCGATTGACCCTCAAATGATTAACAATCTGCATTCCTTTTCTACTGCTAAGGAAATGTGGGACTATCTGAAACGCGTTTACAATCAAGACAATGCCGCTAAAAGGTTTCAGTTGGAGCTTGACATTGCAAATTACCTTCAAGGAAATCTTTCGATTCAAGACTATTATTCTAGATTTCTTAATCTGTGGGTTGAACATTCAGCTATTTTACATGCCGATGTTTCTGCTGACTCGCTCGCTGCTGTTCAAAAAATTTACGAGGTTAGCAAGCAAGATCAATTTCTTATGAAACTTCAACCTAAATTTGAAGCAGTGCGTGAATCTTTGCTGAATCGAAGTCCACTTCCTACGTTAGACGTGTGTCTTGGCGAACTTCTTCGCGAGGAGCAGCGTCTATTGACTCAAGGGGCCATGTCACATGACAACTCCACTGCTGATGCTGTTTCTATTGCCTATTCTGCCCAGATTAAAGGGAAAGGTCGTCATATGGGACAAGTCCAATGTTTTTCCTGCAAACAGTTTGGTCATATCGCGCGTAATTGCAATAAGAAATTTTGTAACTATTGCAAACAACAAGGTCACATCATCAAAGAGTGCCCGATTAGACCCGAGAAGAAATCGGTGCAAGCATTTCATGTTGCTACTCTTTCCGTGGCTCAATCTTCTGCTCCTCCAGCCTCAGCGCCTACTGTTTTGACTGCACAAGATGTCCAACAAATGGTATTGGCTGCTCTATCTCCCTTAGGCATTCAAGGTAAGCCTAATGTTGTGGCTCATTCTGCAAATGTTGTTGCCCAACCTTGGTTTATTGATTCTGGAGCTTCTAATCATATGACTGGTTCCTTGCAAAATTTGCATAATGTTCACACTTATAATGGCACCCAAAACATTAAAATTACCGATGGAAATACTCTATCTATTTCCGTTGTTGGAGACATTAATTCCTCATTCTGAGATGTGTTTGTTTCTCCTGGACTTGTTTTGAATTTAATTTCGGTTGGGAAATTGGTTGATGATAATTGTAATGTTAATTTTTCTCTGATGGTTGTTCTGTGCAGGACCAGGTTTTGGGGAAAGTGATCACGAGGGGGCCTAAAGGGGGCAGATTATTTCCTATCCAATTTTCCATACCTAAAATTTTATCTTTTGCTTGTAGTAGTAGACCAAATAAGTTTGAGGATTGGCATAGAAAGTTAGGACATCCAAATTTTACTGTTTTGTCGCATTTATTGAAAAATAAACTATTGAATAATAAAAGTTCAATTTCTAATTCCTCTTTTGATTGTTCCGTGTGCAAACTTGCCAAAAGCAAAACTCTTCTCTTTCCATCTAATGTGCATCATGCTGATAGATGTTTTGATCTTATTCATAGTGACGTTTAGGGCATATCACCGGTATTATCTCATTCTAAATATAAATACGTTGTCACATTTATTGATGACTGCAGTAGATTTAAATGGATATATTTTCTTCGCTCTAAATCTGAGGTTTTTAGCATGTTTAAGAAATTTTTGGCATATATTGAGAATCAATTTCATATAGGCATCAAATGTCTACGTACAGAATCTGGTGGGGAGTATGTTTCTCGAGAATTTCAAGAGTTTTTGCAAGCAAAAGGTATTATTTCCCAGCGTTCTTGTCCTTATACACCTCAACAAAATGGAGTTGCTGAGCGGAAGAATCGACACTTACTTGATGTCACCCGCACACTCCTTCTTCAAGGTTCTGTTCCATCTCAGTTTTGGGTTGAAACCTTGTCAACGGCGGTGTACTTGATCAACCGCCTTCCTTCTCAGGTTCTTGACTTTGATTCCCCTTTCTTTCATCTAAATAACATAGAACCTAATTATCATGATCTTCACACTTTTGGTTGTGTGTGTTTTGTTCACTTACCACCTTTGGAACGTCACAAATTGGGTGCCCAATCTGTAAGGTATGCCTTTATGGGTTATGCTCCTACTCAAAAAGGTTTCCTTTGTTATGACGCAGCTTCACAGCGCTTCCGCATCTCTAGGAATGTGGTTGGTTTTCTTTGAATATCAATATTTTTTTCCTTCTATTTCCTCAGACTCTCCTAGTTTTGTTTCACTCCCTAATTTTTTGGAGGTAACTCGACCTATAGAACGTTTTAAGCCAGGGCATGTCTTTGTTAGACGAAAGCTTCTTTCAGCTCCTCTCGACACTGAACCGTCACCTGATCATGCACCAATGGAACCACGAAGATCCACCCGTATATCTCGTCCACCAAAAAGGTATGAAGATGAATCTATGTCTCTTACTGCCACTTTATCTGGTATATCTGTTCCTACATGTTATTCACAGGCAGCTAAAGACTCACGGTGGGTAAAGGCAATGCAAGAAGAGTTGCAAGCACTTCAAGAGAATTATACTTAGTATATTGTTTCTTGTCCACCTACTACTAAACCCATTGGTTATAAATGGGTGTATTCTGTGAAACTCAATTCAGATAGCTCCGTTGATCGTTTCAAAGCTCGACTTGTTGCCTTAGGCAACAAACAAGAATATGGAGCGGATTACGACGAGACCTTTGCACCTGTAGCTAAAATGACTACAATTAGAACAATCCTTTCCATTGCAGCTTCTAAAAGATGGTCCCTTCATCAAATGGATGTGAAGAATGCCTTCCTTCATGGTGACTTAGCCGAAGATATCTATATGACTCCTCCTCCAGGCTTGTTTTCCTCTTCTGCTGGTGTATACAAACTAAATCGTTCCTTATACGGCTTATGACAAGCTCCTCGGGCATGGTTTGAGAAATTTAGATTAACTCTTATTGGATTCTCTTTTACCCAGAGTCATTATGATACTTCTTTATTTATTCATCACTCGGATGCTGGCATTGTTCTTCTTCTTATTTATGTTGACGACGTGATAATTACAGGTTCTAATCAAGCATCTATTCATAAACTTAAAGAGAAACTCCAAGCTGCCTTTCATATGAAAGATCTAGGTTATCTTCATTACTTCTTGGGCTTGGAGGTTAACTCTAACTCCAAGGGGATTTTTGTCAATCAACACAAATATACTGAAGATTTAATAGTTATGGCTGACCTTCACTCTGCTGCCCCGGTGGATACTCCTCTTGAAGTAAATGTTAAATACCATCGTGATAAAGGTGATATCTTACCTGATCCTTTGAAGTATCGCCAATTGGTGGGTAGTCTTAACTACTTGACTATTACACGTCCAGATGTTTCTTTTGCTGTACAACAAGTTAGTCAATTCATGCACACTCCTCGCCACCTTCATTTGGCTGTTGTTCATCGTATCATACGTTACTTGAAAGACACCGCTAATCGAGGCTTATTTTTTCCTTCCAATTCGTCTCTTACTTTATTGGCCTATAGTGATGCGGATTGGGCGGGTTGTCCAGACACTAGGAGGTCTGTTTCTGGTTGGTGCATGTTTCTTGGTTCTGCTTTGATTTCTTGGAAGAGTAAAAAGCAAGCTCGAGTCTCCAAGTCATCCACTGAGTTATAATATCGAGCCATGTCTACAGCTTGCTCTGAGATTATTTGGCTTCGTGGTTTGTTGGCTGAACTTGGCATTCCTCAGGGAACTCCAACACCTCTCTATGCTGACAACACTAGTGCCATTCAGCTTGCTGCTAATCCGGTTTTTCATGAGCGCAGTAAGCATATTGAGGTAGACTTCCACTCTATTCACGAGGCTCTCGATGACTATGTTATATCTCTTTCTCATGTCAGCTCACAACTTCAACTTGCAGATATATTTACGAAAGTTGTTCCTCGTCCCCGCCACCAATTTCTACTGTGCAAATTGATGCTTCTTGATCAGCCGCATCAATTTGAGGGGGGATGTTAGTCAATGATATTATTTCCTTTAATGTGATGTTTAGAATCAGCCTAATAACAATTGTATATGTTATAATTCCTATTTAAGCTGTATAAATTAGGAATTAGGTGTTATTAGTTATTAATAGCTGTAATGATGATTGTATTATATATACAAGTGAATATAATGAAAGGAGGGCATGAAGCCATAATTTATTTGACAACATATACACACACACACCTTTCTTTTACAATAATAAGCCTAAACCACCATTACTTGAAAATGATCATGTAATGCTCACTAGAGCAATAACAGAACTTTCCAAACCCAAATTCCTCTTGGCCCATGATGAACCTACAACAACAAAAAAACAAGCACTAGCTCAACAAAAATCGTTTGAGGTTATGCAACAAGAATATGATGCCCTAGCCCTACTATTCAAAAACACAGGGACACTCACTACGCTTCCCTCACATAGAAAAGCCATATGTTGTAAGTGCTTGTTTAATGTGAAAGAAAATTTTGATGGAACCCCCAACAAATTAAAATCCAGGCTTGTGGCAAAAGGTTTACACCAACAATATAGATTTCACTTCCACGAAAACTTCTCACTTGTTATAAATCCAATAATATTTTGAGTCATCTTGGCATTATCTCTGACTTATAAGTGCGATATTCAACAAGTAGACACAAACAATGTTTTTTCTCAATGGTGTTTACACTTCAAGAATATGTATGCACAAAAAAACCACAAATGTTTTAACAAGCCAACAATTCTCTAGTATGCAAGTTGAATAGAGCTCTCTATGGCCTAAAGCAGGCTCTAGGAGCTTGGTATGCAAAGTTCAACCAAGCTCTATTTCAGTTTGGCTTCTTGTCATGCAAGTGTGACCACACATTATTCATTTACAACCACCAAGGTATCACTCTCTATGCTCTTATCTATGTTGATGATATATTAATCAAATGGTCACCTTTTACTCTCACTCAAAAGCATTCATGATAAATTTGGTCTCAAAAATCTTGGGAAACTTGAATATTTTCTTGGCATTGAAGTAAAATATCTAGCCATTGGGTATCTTCTACTCACACAAACTAAGTATATCAGAGACATACTTTCCAAAGTCAAATTGGAAGAAGCAAATGGAGTACAGTTTATTATGTTTAGTCACTACAAACCTAGAAAATTTAGGCCTGATCTTATGCAGGATATTTTCATCAATATATTTTTAGTAGGTGCTCTACAATATGTCACACTAACAAGGCGAGACATAGCATATTGTGTGAAAAAAGCCTATCAGGTTAAAGCTAACCTGCTAGACAGTCATTGAAGCATGGTCAAGAGAATAGTGAGATACTTGAGCGGTACATCAACACATGGCTTGGTCATATCTCATGCATATCCTAGTCAAGAGTTGTCATTAAGATCCTACAGTGATTCATACTATGCAAATGATCCAGATGATATAATTTT
Source organism: Lathyrus tuberosus (assembly GCA_022829125.1). Lineage (NCBI taxonomy): Eukaryota > Viridiplantae > Streptophyta > Magnoliopsida > Fabales > Fabaceae > Lathyrus > Lathyrus tuberosus. The sequence goes on from JALAZF010000438.1 coordinate 4,224,342, forward strand.
GTGGAGCTCCAAAAAACAGTCATTTGTTGCTAGATCAAGTGTTGAGGTAGAATACAGAGCCTTGGCACATACCACATATGAGTTGCTATAGTTGAAATCTCTTCTAACTGGGTTGAAAATCAAATATCTATCGCCAACTTTACTTTGTGACAACCTAAGTGTAGTTCTACTATATCACAATCCTATATTACATGCTAAGACAAAACATGTTGAACTAGATATACATTTTGTCATTGTACGAGTAATGGCAAACAAGCTCAATATTCAACATGTTCTAGCTTCATTACAACTAGCATAAATTAAGTCCAAGCTCATATTAAATACAGTTTTTCAACACTTGAGGAACAAGCTCAAAGTGGTAATGTTATCACCATATTGATCTTGTGGAGGAGCATTAGAGTGACGAAATACATTGAGTCTTTGTTAAACATTGTGGGTAACTTTAGTTAAATAATTGGTTAAAAGTCTATTCTGTTACTAGTTAGATTAGTTACAAAGTTTATTAGATTAGTTACAAAGTTTGTTACTAAGATGTAAACTTGTAACTCAAATATAGCTTAGTGCAAAACTCATATATAGTGGGATGATGTAAATGCACTTGTGATGAAATTAAAATGATTTGGAAAATGTTGATTTATGAGTTAAGCTAAACTTCCAATAAAGATAGTCCAATGAACTTTTCAACCAATCATAAAAATTCCTACACTCACTTTTTCTCAACTAAATTACATGTTAAACTCATGATACAACCTTAACATTTGTTACAATACCATTAATTACACATACATCCTTGTTAAACAAGATACAATTACTCTTTAGCCATATACTCTGACATGTTGCCAACCAAATTACCAACTCCTTATCTTTTACGACTCTGCAATTCACTTGTTTTGCATATCACATAATTTGCTCCCTTGGCTTTATCTTATGTGGCTTATTCCAATGTGTTAATATCATACTGTATATTGTATTTAGTAGAGTAGTGTAAACCAATAGCATAGTGCCACATCAGCTTGTTAGTTAGATTAGCTATCACACATTAGAGATAAGATATTGACATTGTATAAATTCTCTTGTAATCTATTTTTCCAATCTAATGAAGATTTTACAGTTACAATACTTCAACTGATTTCTGTTACAATTCTCCTCTATCAGTTGTAATTCTGTTTCATCTTCAAGAGCTTTCATGGTGATTATGGCACCATTAACATGGTATCAGAGCTTCTAAAGCTCTGGTAGCCATTGTTTTTCCTCTTTCGTTTCCTTTTCGATTGCATTCTTGATCTGTTTCGATTGAGCTCTGCAAATTTTTCTTGTATGCAATCTGTTTCCTCTCTCAATCTTCAACCTTCGTTCCCTTTTCTGTTACAATCGAATTTCTTGTTTCGTTTTCTCCATTAATGGCATACCAGAGCTTCTCAGATTTTTCCATGAATTCTTCAAACCCATACTACTTGCATCCGAATGAAAATCCCTCTCTAGTTCTTGTTACTCCTCTTCTGGATGAAAAGAATTATCACACATGGGCTAGGTCAATGCACATTACATTGATTCCGAAGAATAAAGAAAAGTTCATCGACGGAACTCTCCCAAAACCGCCGGTATCAGATATTCTTTATGCTCCTTGGATCCGTTGCAATACTATGGTTCTCTCATGGATTCATCGTTCTATTTCGGAGTCAATTGCCAAGTCGATTTTATGGATTGAAAGTGCCGTTGAAGTGTGGAGAAATCTGAAGATTCGATTTTCACAAGGTGACATATTCCGCATTTCTGATATACAAGAGGATTTGTATAAGTTCCGTCAAGGTACTCTCGATGTTTCTAGCTATTTTACTCAGATGAAAGTTATGTGGGATGAGTTAGAGACATATAGACCTATTGCTTCTTGTTCTTGTGCTATTCAATGTTCTTGTGGTGCTCTTGCATCTATTAAGAAATATCGAGAACAAGATTACATAATATGTTTTCTTAAGGGCTTGAATGAGAAGTTTGCTCAATCCAAGACTCAAATTATGATGATGCAGCCTTTACCTGACATAGATAAGTCATTTTCTCTTGTGATTCAACAAGAAAGAGAGATAAATAGTTCTCAAAGCACCATCTCGAATAGCACTGTATCTGAGGATTCTACAGTTATGCACTTGAATTCTTCTTCTGGCAACAATCAGGGCAAAACTGGTAGCAATCAAGCCAGAGGCAAAACTGGTGGTTATGGTGCAGCAAAAGGGCAAAACAGAGTGTGCACTCATTGTGGGAGGAGTAATCACACAATTGAAACTTGTTTCATTAAGCATGGATATCCACCTGGATTTAAAGGTAAAGGTAAATCCAATAATTCCATTACAAACTCTCAGTCTGCTGCTTCTGTTGAAACAGGTCAGGTATCATCACAGCAAAATTCAACTCAGTTTATGGTTGGATTCACTCAAGAGCAATATCAAAGCATCATGGAATTACTTCAACAGTCCAAGTCCACTCCTAAAGCCAATTCTATTACCACCTCACCCTTTACATTGAATTCACATTCTCAACATGAAAATGGTAAGAACCCTCACTTATGGATACTTGATACAGGGGCCACTGATCATATTTCATGTGATTTGTCTTGTTTCACTTCACACACAAACATTATTCCTATTCATGTTAGTCTACCTAATGGTTCTCATGTGACTGCTTCTATTTCTGGCAGCATTCATCTCTCTTCAGCCTTAGTTCTTCATAATGTCCTATATATTCCAAGTTTCCATGTCAATTTAATTTCAATAGCCAAACTTGTGAAAAGCAATGACTGTGTAGTTCATTTCACTGATAATTCTTGCAATATTCTGCAGAATCATTCCAAGGAAATGATTGGTACAGCTAAGCTTCACAGAGGTTTATATGTTCTTGATTCTTCTCAAAATAAACATGTTTGTAATACATCTATACAAGATAATTCCTTTCTTTGGCATTTGAGATTAGGGCATGTATCTTCTATAGGGCTACCACATGTATCCAAGATTTTTCCCTTTATTTCTTCCAAATACAATAATCAAATGTTTCCATGTGATTCATGTCATTTTAGTAAACAAAAGAAGTTATCTTTTCCTCATAGTACTACCCAATCTACTTTCCCCTTTGAACTTTTACATGCTGATATATGGGGACCATTCTCTACTATTTCAACTTTAGGACACAAATATTTCCTAACTCTTGTAGATGATTACAGTAGATATACTTGGGTTATTTTTTTAAAATCTAAAGACCAAACCAAACAAAGCATCATTCAGTTCACAGCATATATTGAAAATCAATTTAAGTCTTCCTTAAAGTTTTTCAGATCAGATAATGGAACTGAATTTCTTCCCCTATCTGACTTTTTCTTAGCCAAAGGTGTTATTCACCAGAAATCTTGTGCCTACACACCCCAACAAAATGGGGTGGTTGAAAGGAAGCATCAGCATATTTTAAATGTTGCTAGGTCCCTCTACTTTCATTCACATATTCCTCTTAATATGTGGAATTTCTGTGTTTCTCATGTTGTACACCTCATCAATAGGCTTCCCACTCCTTTGTTAAAACTTAAAAGCCCTCATGAAATGTTGTACCACCAACCTCATTCTTTAATTCATCTGAAAGTGTTTGGCTGTTTGAGCTATGCTGTGTCCAATCTCCCAAACAAAACAAAATTCTGTCAAAGAGCTAGAAAAACTGTTTTTTTTTGGGTTTCAAAGATGGTACAAAAGGTTATGTCCTATATGACATTCAAAATCATACACTTTTTGTATCCAGACATGCTGTTTTCTATGAAAATGTTTATCCCTTTAGTAATGATAAATCTTCTTTTCAACATCCTTCTACACATAACCCTGTTCAACCCAATCTTTGCCCTATTTCTTATGATGATCATGGTATATCTCATCAGTCTCAGACCTCTACTGACATATCTACCTTACCTGATGATAATACCTGCTTCTCTCCTTTATCTCCCCAGCAGTCTAGCCCTATTTCACATCAGTCTAGCCCTACTTCACAACAGTCTACACAATTCAGACCTGATAACCCACAAAATATGCCTTTAAGTACACCTGCTACTTGTAGACAGCAGTCCCAATCCCCCTTTCTTCAGTACTCTCAAAGTACATCCTCCAATCCCAGTCTAACAAACATTAATTGTCCTGGTCACACATTGTCCATGGAACCATCAAACTCTTTGAATTCTTCTGATTATGACAGTCACACTCAACCTAATACACATTCAAATAGTGCTGATCATAACAATGATACTTTAAATCCTCATTCTCCCCCTCCTCTTAGACATTCCACTAGAGTTTCACATCCTCCTAGTTACTTAGCTGATTATCAATGTTATCATGCTAATAACATTCCCTCTACTTCGCATTCTTCTACATCTACTGTCATGTATCCCTTATCTTCTGTCCTTTCATATGACAAGTGTTCTCCTTATTACAAAAATTTCTGTTGTGCTATTTCTTCCATATCTGAACCAACCACATACAAACAAGCCATTAAACATGACTGTTGGATTAAGGCCATGGATGTGGAGCTTAAAGCTCTTGCAGAGAATCAAACATGGACTGTGGTGGATCTGCCTAGTGGTAAGATACCTATTGGATGTCGTTGGGTTTATAAAGTGAAACACAAGGCTGATGGATCTATTGAAAGGTACAAGGCCAGATTAGTTGCCAAAGGTTATACTCAAATGGAAGGTATTGATTATTTTGACACCTTCTTCCCTGTTGCCAAACTTACCACTGTTAGAGTCTTGCTTTCTCTTGCAGCAATTAAAGGCTGGCATCTAGAACAATTAGATGTCAATAATGCCTTTCTTCATGGGGACTTAAATGAAGAAGTATACATGAGTCTTCCTCCTGGCCTATCTGGTTATGATTCATCTAAAGTGTGTAAGTTGCAAAAATCCTTATATGGCCTAAAGCAAGCTAGTAGGCAGTGGTATTCAAAACTTTCTACCTTTTTTATTTCTCTTGGATATCATCAGTCTCAGGCAGATTATTCACTTTATGTTAAGCATGAAGATCCTCATTTCACTGCCCTCCTAGTGTATGTGGATGATGTTGTGTTAGCAGGAAATTCTCTAGTTGAAATACAACATGTCAAGGACTTGTTAAATCAGCAGTTTAAGATTAAAGATCTTGGTAAGCTCAGGTATTTTTTGGGGTTTGAGATTGCTAGATCTACAAAGGGTATTTTCTTAAACCAAAGAAAATACACTCTTGAGCTTTTACAAGATGCTGGTGTTCTTGCTGCTAAACCTTCCTCAATTCCTATTGATCCCAACACCAAGTTATCTGCTAATGAAGGTGATCTCTTGGAAGATGCTTCAGCTTATAGAAGATTGATTGGAAGGCTCATTTATCTTACTAATTCAAGGCCTGATATATCCTATGATGTCCAGCATTTGAGTCAATTCATGGCACAACCTCGTCTCCCACATTTTCAGGCTGCCACTTGGGTTTTGAGGTATCTCAAGTCTGTACCTGCTACTGGCATATTATTTTCTGCATCTAGTGATTTGAAACTCCTAGGTTTTGCTGATTCAGATTGGGCTCGATGTCTTGATACTAGGAAATCTATCACTGGATATTGTGTGATGTTAGGTAATTCATTGTTATGCTGGAAGTCAAAGAAACAACATACTGCATCAAGATCTTCAACAGAGGCAGAATATAGAGCATTGGCTGCTATTACTTGTGAGGTTCAATGGCTGCAGTACATATTTCGTGATCTTTTGGTTGAATTTTCTCAACCTGCTTCTATTTTCAGTGATAGCAAATCAGCCATTTATTTGGCTCATAATCCCACATTTCATGAAAGAAGCAAACATATATGGCTGGATTGTCATGTGGTTCGTGAGAGATTACAATCCAAACTTATTCATTTGCTTCCTATATCTACACATGATCAGCTGGCTGATATGCTTACTAAACCTCTGCACTCTCCTGCTCTTCAGAGGTCTCTATCCAAGTTGGGTCTTTGTAGCATCCAAAGTCCAACTTGAGGGGGGCTGTTAATATCATACTGTATATTGTATTTAGTAGAGTAGTGTAAACCAATAGCATAGTGCCACATCAGCTTGTTAGTTAGATTAGCTATCACAAATTAGAGATAAGATATTGACATTGTATAAATTCTCTTGTAATCTATTTTTCCAATCTAATGAAGATTTTACAGTTACAATACTTCAACTGATTTCTGTTACAATTCTCCTTTATCAGTTGTAATTCTGTTTCATCTTCATGAGCTTCCATGGTGATTATGGCACCATTAACACAATGCTATCCAATCACATACTCTACACCACATTACAATAGAAAATGAACATGTAAAACATAAATGTTGCTGACACTATTCTTCCTTGAAATAGAACACACTCATTCATGTCTATTATAAATCACTCCTCTCTTCATAAGCCTCTTCCTTGTAGGTAGTTTGTTCAACATATTCTCTTATCCAAAATTTTGAACTTTGGATGGCACCTTTGTTTTCCACACCCTTTGTATCACCTTCAATGTTGCTTCAACTTGTGTTGTTGTTTTACCAGCCTTCATCATTAGACTATAGCAGGATCTAACTGTAAAAACTCCACTAGCATCTTGAAACCATACATTTGCATCTACCATTTTCAGGGCACTATTTTCTCCTTGGATATAGATCATTGGTTTTGACATCCTCGGGAGGATGAGATTTACTTAGTTACTTATGTCTGTAAAGTATTGTTTGAGGCTAATTCTAACTTGGTTGTTTCGTATAATAGTTTGGTTTCAATTTTGTCTTTTATTTGGTGTAGTTGGGCTCCCTCTAGAGTAGTGGTCTTTTCTTGGCAGTTGGATTAAGATAAAATTTCTACCTGTGAGAGTTTATTTATATGAAAAATCATTCTCGACTCAAATGGTCTTTACTGTGGATTTTGTGTTGGGCCTATTGAGTCTATTTCTCAGTTATTCATTAACTATGAGGTGTTATCAGATCTTTGGTACAAGATTTTGTAATGGATTGGGAGGACATTTTCCTTACCTAGTACTCTTACGTTACTCTTTGAGATTTTCACTTATTTATGGGGTCATGTGAGAGTTAGAGGAGGTTTTAGTTTAGTATGTAGTAATTTGGACTATTTGGAAATCCCATAATGACTCCATTTTTTCAAGAAACCTCTAAATGATGAGGACATGGAAGATAAGAGTACTTCCCTTGTTTGCACTAGTGTAGAAATAACTTTAGAATTATTCGTATCATGCCCAATTTCTTAAAAAAGGTATAAAATTAATATACAGCGGTAACGTTGTAATTAAAATGAAAAATTTAATTTTAGTCTTAACTATTAACACAAATTTTTTAGAAAAGCATGTGACTAATGTTAATTAAATTTAAAACAAATAAACTTATATTATATTAGATATCTGATTTTAAGAATAATAAATATAAAATAAAAAAAAGAGACAAATCATGTGATTATAAATTTATACTTGATTTTATGAAATATAAGTGTAACATGTAAATTACTAAATTTATTTTATACTCTTGGTGAAAATAATTCGTTCTATTGCTGAAACAACACAATCCTGTTCCGTTCCCCCCGCCCTAAATCAAAAATCTCAAACAATGTTTTGTGAAAAATAAAAAACCTCATCCCTTAATTATTTTCTCAATCAATCAAACACAAAAATCCTCTCTAAATACTATCGGATTTAAAATCTCTTTTAAAATCTGTTTCGAATCATAAACATATTCGTGATCATTTTCTTTTGGAATTTAATCTTTTCCCGAATCAGAGTCATCGATTAATTTTATTCTTAATTTAGAACCACTCTCTGTTAAATGATACAATATTAGGAGATAATACAGTAGCTTATTGTACAAGTATCCTAACTACTCTATGTAACAACCATAACTAACTGATGAGAAGTGATCATATGCAGTAGGTTTATTATATGTTAGGATGCAGCTACTTCTTGTAGTATATAAGCTCATCTCATTGTTGTAAACAAGCTAAGTGAATAATACACTACTCTTACACTTCATTTTTCTTCTTCCTTATGAATGTTTCTTGTTAGTTAAGCTTTGTTCAAGCTATTTCCATGGAGTTCCATGGCTTCCATTATGAATCTTAACATGGTATCTTGAGCCTTTCGATCTGTTTCTTTTTCCTTCTTTATGGCCCCACCCACACGCTCTCAATCCACTGATCTGCAACTCGATCAAACCTGTCCATTCTTTGTTCATCCAAGTGATGGACCTTCTTCTGTTACAGTTTCTCCAAAACTCAATGTCACCAACTACCATTCTTGGGCTCGCTCCATGCGTCGTGCTCTTGGTGGCAAGATGAAACTAGAATTCATCGATGGCACCATTGATCCCATCACGGATAGTTTTGATCCATATTACCGTGCATGGAATCGTTGCAACATGCTTATTTTATCTTGGATTATCAACTCAGTTTCTGATTCCATTGCCCAATCCATCATCTTCATGGAGAATGCCATTGATGTTTGGATTGATCTCAAGGAACGTTTTTCTCAAGGAGATTTGGTACGTATCTCTGAATTGATGCAAAAAGTTTATAGCCTGCAGCAAGATTCCAAATCTGTCACTGAATTTTACTCTGCTCTGAAAGTTCTATGGGAAGAACTTTAGGTTTATATTCCTATCCCTTCTTGTTCATGTCGCATTAGATGTTCATGTCAAGCTATGCGTAATGCTAGAAAGAATCACCTTACCTTATATGCCATTAGATTCTTGACTGGTTTAAACCCTCAATTTGATGTTGTTAAGTCTCAAATCCTTTTACTTGATCCTTTACCTCCTATGACCAAGATATTTTCAATGGTTCTTCAACATGAAAGACAACGTAATTTTCATCCTGTTGAAGATCCCACTTCCCTTGTTAATGCTACTGATTCCCAAAGATACAAGGGTAAATCACATGTTCAACACTCTTATGGCAAAACCAATAATAGAATGTGTACTCACTGTGGTAGAACAAACCACACCATTGACAATTGTTATGCCAAGCATGGCTATCTCCCTCATATGCAAAAGAAATATGCTAATCACTCCTCTACAAATGATCCTGATTCAGAACCTGATCCACAAGCTTCAGATGCCAAGACTGTCTCTCCTTCTATCACCACTGAGCAGTATGAACAACTGATGCAATTGCTCCAACAATCAACCATTTCTCAATCTTCTTCTTCAAATCAAGTTAACTCAGTGAGTATTCAACCAGGTAATCCACCATTTTCTGTTGTGTCTCATTCTATTTCATGCCAAAAAATTTCTTTGGGTTCTTGGATCATTGACTCAGGTGCTAGTGATCACATGTGTGGTTCACTACACTGGTTTCACTCTTATGTTGAAATTCCCCCCATTTAGGTTAGAATGCCTACAGGCCAATTTTCCATTGTAAAACATGCTGGCACCATTAAGTTTTCTTCTGTCCTTATTTTGACCAATGTGCTTTATGTTCCATCCTTCTCTTTAAATCTCATTTCTATCTCTAAACTGTGTCAATCACTTGACTGCACAATTGAATTTAATGGTTCTAATTGTCTTATTCAAGAAAGGAGCACACAGAAGATGATTGGTTCTGGTGATAAAGTACAGGATTTGTATTACTTAGTCATGGAAAATAAGATAGTATGTAGCTCTAGCTCTAGTTCAAATTCCATTTCCTTACCAACTCATGCCAATTGGCATTTTAGACTTGGACATGTATCTGACCAATGTATGAATACATTACATTCTGTTTTCCCTTTTATTAAAGTTGATCCAAAATCTGTATGTGATGTATGCCATTTTGCAAGACAGAAAAAGTTACCATTTTCAAATAGCACACATAAAGCCTCACAACCCTTTGATCTTATCCACTTTGACATTTGGGGACCAATTGTCATACCCTTAATTCATGGCCATACCTATTTCTTAACTACCATAGATAACCGCAGTAGATTTACCTGGCTCACACTCATGAAAAACAAAAGTGAGGCCAGACAAATGTCATCAATTTTATTTCCCTCATCCTTACACAATATAACCATAAAGTTAAAGCCATAAGAAATGACAATGGACCAGAATTTAATATACCTTCCTTTTACAATAACCATGGCATTACACGTCAAACTAGTTGTGTGGAATCTCCTCAACAAAATGGTCGTGTTGAGAGAAAACACCAAAAAAATTTAAATATTGCCTGTGCCCTGCTATACCAGTCCAACTTACCTAAACCTTACTAGTCTTATGCAGTCTTACATGCATCCTTTATCATGAACAGACTACCTACCCCCATTCTAGACAACAAATCTCCTTATTTCATTATGCACAACCAAAACCCTGACATGAATGACCTCAAAGTGTTTGGTTCTTTGGCCTATGCATCTACATTGCAAGCTCACAGAACTAAACTTGCCCCTTGAGCAAGAAAGTGCATTTTTCTTGGCTATAAAGCTGGCATGAAACGATTCTTACTTCTAGATATAACTACAAATGAAGTGTTTATCTCCAGACACACCACCCATCATGAACACATTTTGCCATACCATTCTCCCACATCCAAACCTACCTGGACCTATTATACACTAACTAACTCTCCTAACACAAATGACTTACATAATACATTGCCACCTGAACCTGAATCCTTGAACACATCCCAACCACAAAATCCCACCACCAACACACCTCCTGTTGCCCATCCTGAACCTACTACCATCGGACCTGTTAGACAAAAACATGCTCCCTCTTATCTACATGACTATGTCTGCAGTTCCTCTATAAGTCATTCAGGATCATCATCTTTAGGTACTCCCTATCCCATTTCCTCCTATCATTCTTTTGACCATTTATCTTCTGTTCATAAATCCTTTGCTCTATCTATTACCAAGTGTGTTGAGCCAAAGTCTTACAAAGAAGCATGTCAGCATGATTGTTAGATTAAAGTTATGAATGCTGAGTTAGCAGCTTTATTTGCTAACAATACTTGGTAGCTTGTGGTCAAACCCCCTCATGAGAAGCCTATAGGCAGTAGATGGGTCTACAAGGTTAAACATAAAGATGATGGCTCAGTTGAAAGGTACAAGGCCAGGTTAGCAGCCAAAGGATACAACCAAATAGAAGGTTTAAATTATTTTGACGCATTTTCCCATGTGGCAAAACTCACTACAGTCAGAACCCTCATAGCCCTTGCATCTCTTAAGCAGTGGCACATCCATCAAATGGATGTCAACAATGTTTTCTTGCATGGTGACTTGCAAGAAAATGTTTACATGTCCATACCTGATGGTGTTGTGGCTAAGCAAGGCCTTGTTTGCAAACTTCAAAAGAGCCTATATGGTCTTAAACAAGCAAGTAGAAAATGGTATGAGAAGCTGACTCACCTTTTGCCACAACAAGGATATCATCAGTCCACTTCAGAGTATTCCTTATTCACTCTCAAGCATAGATATGATTTCACTGCTCTCCTTGTTTATATGGATGACATAATAATCACTGGCAATTCTCTTCCTGAATTTTATAGAATCAAATCCATCCTTGATCACAACTTTAAAATAAAAGACCTTGGCATACTTAAGTATTTCTTGGGATTAGAAGTGGCTCATTCTAAAGATGGCATATGTATATCTCAAAGAAAGTACGGTTTAGATCTTCTTGAATCATTAGGGCTCCTTGGATCAAAACCAACCTCAACTCCTCTTGATCCTTCTTTGAAGCTTCATCAAGACAATAGTCCACCTCTTGAAGACATTTCAGCCTATAGGAGAATCATTGGCAAGCTCCTATACTTAAACACCACTAGACCTGATATCACTCTTGCTACTCAACAACTCAGTCAGTTTCTGAATTCTCCTACCATCACACATTATAAGGCTGCTTGCAGGGTGATTAGATACCTGAAACAAAATCCTGGGAAAGGGCTCATGTTCCCTAGAAGTTCAGAAGCACATATAAGAGGCTATGTTGATGCAGACAGGGCTAGTTGTCATGATACAAGAAGGTCTACAACTGGTTTTCTCTTTTTCCTTGGTAATTCTCTTATCTCTTGGGGAGCTAAGAAACAACCAACTATTTCTAGGTTATCTTCAGAGGCTGAATATCGTGCCTTATCCACTGCCACTTGTGAATTACAATGGATCTTATACTTGCCGCAGGACCTGAGTATTGAAAGCACTAAACAGCCTGTTCTCTATTGTGACTCACAAAGTGCCATTCATATTGCTTCAAATCCTGTTTTCCATGAAAGAACAAAGCATTTGGAAATTGATTCCCACTTTGTTAGAGAGAAAGTACAACAAAACATCTTGAAGCTTCTACCAATTTCAACACAAGAACAACTTGCTGATTTTCTGACAAAGCCCTTGGCTCCACCAAAATTTGAAACTTTTGTGTCCAAGCTTGGAATGCTAGACATCTACCATGGTCAAGCTTGTGGGAGGGTGTTAAATGATACAATATTAGGAGATAACACAGTAGCTTATTGTACAAGTAACTTAACTACTCTTTGTAACAACCATAACTAACTGATGAGAAGTGATCATATGCAGTAGGTTTATTATATGCTAGGATGCAGCTACTTCTTGTAGTATATAAGCTCATCTCATTGTTGTAAATAAGCTAAGTGAATAATACACTACTCTTACACTTCATTTTCTTCTTCCTTATGAATATTTCTTGTTAGTTAAGCTTTGTTCAAGCTATTTCCATGGAGTTTCATGGCTTCCATTATGAATCTTAACACTCTCAGTTTATATATTCTTCTCATTCATAATTGGTATTTCCACTTTTTTCCTTCCACTTTTTTCCAACGTATTTTAGAGTGCTAAGGTCATCGAAATAAACCATTGAGGTATTCATCTCTCAATTTTGTTATACTCTTTGATTTGATTTGTTAATATTTTTTGTTTTTGTAGTTTTGTTTAATATAAAAGTCAGAGTCTTGTGGTAATTTCAGTATAATATTAAAGGGAAGATTTTAAATCGGCAGTGATTTGTTTTTGTATGTATATGTAACTTTTTTTTATGAGAATGTTCGAATTTTCTAAAAGAAAACGTAGTTGGTGAGATGAATGTCAACAACTTATTGAGAGGGTTGAATCTTGGCCATTTTCACACAACTATGATTGATAATATGTGTAAGATACATGGACTTTTAATTGTATACGGATTTTAAGAGTATCTATTTATAGTTTGCAATTTTTTTGTGTTCTCATGTCTACAAATTTAATTTAACTTATACTGTAAAAAGCTTTTAAAATTGTATATCTATTGACAATCAACTCTTCACCCATAGATTTTATAGTAACTTCCTTGCTGCAATAGCTTGATAGCTTGTTTCATTTTATTGAATATATTCATCCATGATAAATTATTTATTTAATATTTAATCAGTGTTTAAAGCATTGGGTTTCTTTTGGCAGCGGTTGATTGCCCTTGGGGGAGGAAAATATCCAACCAGTGTAAATGTATGCCAACATCAAACTTCTTTATTGGTTGACATTGTGGATGGGTGTTTGATAGTTATATGATCATTTCTATTTCAATTTAGTTGGTTGACTTATTGCAGGGGTATTTTACATGTTTAGGTCTTTCTTTTTTTATAAGCAAATAGATAAATAGATTAAAAGAAGGATAAGGAATGTCCAACCCAATTACAAACACCAATCAAAAAAATTTCAATAGAAAATGAAAGGAAATCGAAAAACACCCATTAAAGGGAACCTAAACCAAAGCCAACATCGGTTTGGCGCACCAATCCGACCAAGATAAAACCTGACTACGGATCTCACCCACCAATAATGTTTAGGTCTTACTTAATAGTCTTAAATAATGTTTATAGATGTTGCATATAACTTGTATGTGCCTATTATGTGACTCGCATTCGTGATTTCAATAGAACTATTAACTTTTGTCCAATTTACATGAGATTATTTCTATTTAAAACTGTGAAATTGAATTCAAGAAAGAATTAAGAGTGTTTTTGAATGAAACATTTTAATGAGAGAATGTAATTTTTAAGAGAATTTAAAATGATTTAACTAAAATTTATTGTTTGGATAAAAATATATACATAATTGTTAAAATGATTTAAATTTATAAAGTATTTACTCAAGTTAAATTTAAAGAATTTCGAATGAAATCAAAAAGTAAATAATTTGAAATTATTCCATCACTCTATATAAAGCAAATGTTAAGATGTTTACTATTTATTTTTCAAATTTTGCTAAATGGTCCTCGTATTTTATAAAAATTTCAAATTCACTCTAAAATTTTCAAAAAATTATAAATAAGTCCCTAATAATTTTCAAATTTTATAAATTAGTCCCTTAAAATTTTCTAAAATTGCAAATTAGTTTCTATTTTGCATATTTTAATTTTTCCTCAGAAGTTTTAAAATTTATGAAAATTACCCAAAATATTTGAATTCCTTAAAAATATTTCAAGATTCCTTAAAACTTTTGAAAATGACCCAAAAAATTTTGAAATTTTTAATTTCTTAAATATTCTCAATTACCTCACCCAAACACACTCTAAGAGTTTGACTCAAGAATAAACTTATTTTTTTCCAACAGAATATACAAATCTATGAGAAGTACTGCATAAATAGTAACCTCCAATCCAACATTAAGTGTAACACGATAATTTCCCCAGTGTAATTTATAAATAAAAATCAAAGTAAATTAACACAAATAAGCAATTAGGATGCTACGTCTAACATCAACCAGCTCATGCAATAGGATATGTAACACAAATGGATTTAAAAATAATAGGAATCACAATCAAAGTCTGAACTTCAACATTTTATTAGCAGCAAACAAACATTAGATAACTGGCTAGTTTAGCTTTTCAAACATAATCATAACACAATGTAATTATAAAGAAATAAAAAACACAGGAGATTCACATGATCATCTCCACCAAACATGAAATAACGAAATAAGGGTTCTTCCTCCCCTAGTGTTACATATCAGAGCAGACGTCGACTCAATAAAAGTATAAAGGAGAGTAATCTCCTCCACTCGCTTCCACACCTCTATTGTGGATTATTTGCAGGATGTCCATGAAAGTCAACATTCAAACAGAAGGGGTGAGAAATCACAATCATATAATGAAACTGTATAATAATATGTAAGCACATAATTATCACATACATGATCGTCCATTCTGCTACTCACACTCCACACAATTCGAACATTATAGTGTAACATGTATGTAATGAAATGAGACTCAACTCCATGACTCAATTCATGTGGTACCAATTGTAAACTCGCAGGTTCACTCGCTCTCGATCCCTACCATAGAATCAAAGCACACCGAAAATTCACACCATCAACATAGGTAACGCTTCACTGATTCCCACATGGAACCAGCTAATCGTACCTAATCCCCACCATAGGATTGAGGCTCATTAAAAACGGATCACCGTCCAAACACCATGATGCATGATTCATAAATGACATACAATAACAACAAAATGTATAACGATATTCAACTTAACCAATGTACCATACCAATACTGCCCACCACACACCATACATATACTAAAAGTATTCGACAATATCATTATAGTAACACAACAGGTAATAACGCATCATCCATCACATTACCGCACCACATCATACAAACCACATACCATGAAACACCATTACGCACCATTTAAATCATATCCTCGTATTGAAATTATTTTTAAATTAAAGCTCATTGCGTCATCTTTCTAATGATTCGAACAGAACTTCAATCGGACACCCAAAACTCATATTATGAATTGGTTAAGTTTGACACAGCAGGTAAAACTAGTTACACCAAAACAGGTAATCAGTTACATCATGACCAAAAATAGTGAACAAGACTTTCCCAATTTAACCGGTTACATCAAAATTGGTAATCGGTTACACCCCCTTAAAAATGCACAGATCACGCTTTTTATTGACAGTGTAACCGGTTACACCAAAATCTATAATCGGTTACACCCTAAAAAAAGTTAGTTTTATGCAAAACTGTGTTACAAAAATCAATTTCGAAATATCCTAAAAACCCCAATTTTTATTGAAATTCATATACTCAAGTTTCATACTCTAAACCCCAACAACATACAACATCCCCATTATTCATCCATCCCGCAATTCATCAAAACGTACATCATAATAGCAAAATCACACATATAAGATAATTCACAACATAGCGAAGAAAAATGCGATTAAGAGAAACTAAATCACCGACCAAAATGTTATCATACAATCCCATATACAAGACGAAGTCCCACCATTACCTTAGATTTTCTCTAGCAAAGATTCCTTCAAACTCTAACAATGGTGCCCTTCTAAGACTCTTCTTCTTTGCCCCAACCTCTTTCTCCTTTTCTCTAAACTTTTCGTGTACAATTAATGACTGATTCTTCTCCATTCTCTCTTTTCCTAATAATCCCCTTTTTGCTAGGCTTTTCCACTTCTACGCTCACTTACTCCTCTAACTCTCTATTATGTCCTCATTGTTCTCCCAAATGCCAACTTGACCCCTTATTTTTCTATTCTCCTATTTTAATTAAATAAGTCACAAAAATCATTTTTATTCTAATTAATAAATAATTCTAAGAATTTTAAATTACTCCACTCATCTCTAATTACTCTCCACACCCCTCTACCTCAAGTCCACACACCCCAACCATACAAGATAATTTAATTATTAATAGTTATCAATCAAATAAATCACACAAAATTCATAAGAATTCAAATAAATGATATAATCTGAAATGGGGTGTTACATTAAATGATATAATCGTGATTTCAATAGAACTATTAACCTTTTGTCCAATTTACATGTGATTATTTCTGTTTAAAACTATGAAATTGAATTCTAGAAAGAATTAAGATTGTGTTTGAATGAAACATTTTAATGAGAGAATTAATTTTTAGGGGAATTTAAAATGATTTAACCAAAATCTATTGTTTGGATAAAAAAATATAGAGAATTGTTAAAATGATTTAAATTTATAAAGTATTTTACTCAAGTTAAATTTAAAGAATTTCAAATGAAATCAAAAAGTAAATAATTTGAAATTGGTCCATCACTCTATATAATGCAAATGTTAAGAGGTTTATTATTAATTTTCAAATTTTGCAAAATGGTCCTCATATTTTATAAAAATTTCAAATTTACTCTAAAATTTTCAAAAAATTATAAATAAGTCCCTAATAATTTTCAAATTTTATAAATTAGTCCCTTAAAATTTTCTAAACTTGCAAATTAGTTTCTATTTTTCATATTTTAATTTTGCCTCAAAAGTTTTAAAATTTATGAAAATTACCCAAAATATTTGAATTCCTTAAAAATATTCCTTAAAAATATTTAAATATTCCTTAAAATTTTTGAAAATGACCTAAAAAATTATAAAATTTTAATTCCTGAATAATTCTACATTACCTTACCCAAACACACTCTAAGAGTTAGACTCAAGAATAAAGTTATTTTTTCCCAACAGAATATACAAATCTATGAGAAGTACTACATAAATAGTAACTTCCAATATAACATTAAGTGTAACACCATAATTTCCCCAGTGTAATTTATAAATAAATAATCAGACTAAATTAACACAAATAAGCAATTAGAATGCTACGTCTAATATCAACCAGCTCGTGCAATAGGATATGTAACACAAATGAATTTTAAAATAATAGGAATCACAATCCATGTCTGAACTTCAACATTTTATTAGTAGGGAAAAAACATTAGACAACTGGCTAGTTTAGCTTTTCAAACATAATCATAACACAATGTGATTATAAAGAAATAAAAAACACAGGAGATTCACATGATCATCTCCACCAAACATGAAATAACGAAATAAGCGTTCTTCCTCCCTCTAGTGTTACATATCAGAGCAGACGCCGACTCAACAAAAGCATAAAGGAGAGTATTCTCCTCCACTCGCTTCCACACCTCTATTGTTGATTATCTGCAAGATGCCCATGAAAGGCAACATTCAAATAGAAGGGGTGAGAAATCACAATCATATAATGAAACTGTATAATAATATGTAATCACATAATTATCACATACATAATCACCTATTCTGCAACTCACACTCCATGCAATCTGAATATCATAATATAACAAGTATGCAATGCAATGAGACTCAACTCCATGACGCAATGCATGTGGTACCAATTGTGAACTCTCATATTCACTCGCTCCTGTAATACCCCAAATTTTGACCACTAAAGTTTCCCATCATTGTGCAAATCATCATCACAATATGGATGAATCATCATGCCTCATCAAATGCCTCAAGGGTTGTTGAGCATTCACTACAATCAAAATTAGGGTTTTAGGCCATCTCAGAGCTCTTAGACAAAGGATCAATCAAGGAATGACATGATCTTCAACTTGTCTAGCCTCTAACATATCCACAAAGGATCAAGAGGACTCCCACTTTAAGGATTAAGCACAAGGCTGCTCCCTTCTAGGTGGATCAAGTCTCAAGATCGCCAGTATCACCAAATTAGGTTTTGGTCGACCAGGGCCTCCAGATGAAAATTTTCATCTGGGCACAAGTCAATGATCCGAAACATAACCTAATATACTCCATGGAACCTCATGGACCCATTCATCAAGTCAATTTTACCTCAGGGGATGCATACATAAAAAATCAGGAATTAGGGTTTCTTGACCTAATTCACCCCTAAGTTGACTTTTGGGACAAATCAAGAGCCAAGACCTCAAGAGAGGGTTTGAGGGTCTCTAATGAGATATATTTATCCATTTGTAACAATGGATTAATCCAAGAAGCTTGAGCAGCAAGTCTCAATTTCATCTGCACCACAATTAGGGTTTTAAGGAAAAAGTCAACTGCAACTTTGACTTTTGACCAGGACATGCTCCCAAGCCCTAGTACATGCCCCAATATACCCTATGAAACCCTTGAAACATGTCCATCAAGTTTGATTTAGGTCAAGGACATGATTTCATGAAGAATTGCACAGTTTGGAATTCATCTGATAAAAAGTC
Source organism: Lathyrus tuberosus (assembly GCA_022829125.1). Lineage (NCBI taxonomy): Eukaryota > Viridiplantae > Streptophyta > Magnoliopsida > Fabales > Fabaceae > Lathyrus > Lathyrus tuberosus. The sequence continues at coordinate 4,243,356 of JALAZF010000438.1, forward strand.
AACTGTGCACAAAAGTCAACTTTGACTTTTTGAGATTTTTCACCAAAATGGATTTTTAACCCTAAAATGATGTTAATGTATGATTTGAATCATCATTAATTAAGAAAAATCAAAGAAAGTGGGATAACTTGTAAAAGGGGTAACCATAAAACTTACAAATTTTTCTAAGTTAGGGAAAAAGTACCACTAATGCACCAACTTTGGAGGACCATAACTCCTAAACCACAAGGCCAATTTTTTTCATCCAAATATGGATTTGTAGCCCTCATTACCCTCTACAAAAACTTCAACTAGACCTAAGTCCAATTCATTAAGGATTTTGAGTTATGGAGTGATCAAAATCAAGAAATCACACTTTGTTCCAACACTTAGTGAAAATTTCACTAAGTCAGATTTTGCTTCACTTTTTGCCAAATCTAGAGGGATTTTCACTTGGAATCAGAAGAGGTCAAAATAAAACATGTTCAAACAGTTGTTGTATCATGTAAGGGCTTTCCAAAATGGCCAAGAACATTGCCAAATTCAACTTACACCATGAGATATGACATTGTCAAGTTGCCTTGCTGAAATCTGTCAAAGGCAAGGCAGATTTTGCATTTTGGCTCGATTTGCCAAAATCAGCCAAATTCAAATGCTCCTATCCACTTGGACACATCTGAGGATTTAATCTAAAGGGGACAATCACTGAGCCAAGCCTCCAAAGTCCCTGGAACAAGAAATAGCATGTTGAACCTAGAATGGCCAAAATAGGGACAAGACTCCAAATTTGGATTGAAGCATTCAATGGAAGCATCAAGGTGGCATGGACTGAGCCATTCTCATCTGAAATCAGTCAAGACTTATCCAAGACCAAGGGAACCAAAGCTCTGTGCCCTAACCTCTAGTCAATGGCTAGAGGAGACTTGCATTTCCATTGGACAACATTGGCCAAACCTAGTTACCAGTTGCCATTCACTATTCCTTACAAAACATACTTGCTCTATTATAAATAGAGCTCAATTGTGATCAGTTTGAGTACACCAAAGCCATCTAACAGATGCTTTCCTCAAAATCTCTTTCTCTTGGCAAAAATGCCTTTCTTAGCAAGGTAGCTATCGGGTTTTGAGTTTGAGAGTTTTTCCAATCAAACCAATCACTCACACACCTCACATACATCACATATGAGCTGATCAAACACTTAGATCACTTCTGAAACACCAATTTCACAAAATCACCAGCTGGTTGCTCAAATTTTCAATCAAGTTGCAGCTGAGATGCCACAAATTGTTCCAGCCATTTTCAATTAGGTCCAAGCATTCAAACACACTCCATAGGGTGTAGGGAAGCTGTTCAAATCATCACCACTCATCTGTAACACCTCAAAATCAAAAATCACATTGCACTTGCTGTCACGGCCTAGAGGTAAGCATATACTTGGTCATCTCTCAATCTATGCATATTTCCTCGCACAATAATTTGGCCATATGTTCATAATCATGCATGGAATGTTTTCCCTCAATTAATTGCATTGTTTAAATCGTGTATCAAAAATCCTAGCCTTCATGCAGAAATTAGGGTTCTTGAGGTTTCTTCGTGATTTCATGTTTTACGTTTAATTTAAATGAAATTAAGTGTTATAGACATGATCGTGAGGTTGAGATGAGCATAATGATATGTGGATTGCATGATATGATTACGTATTCAGTGAGATTAGACGGAAAACGCAAATCAGCCAAACCCAGAAAAACGCGCGTGTTCTTGCTTGTGTTCTTGGCGCCTTTTTCACAAATTCAAATATTTGAATTTTGTAATTTTGTTTAATTGATTCAAAAATTAATTTCTCTATGAGTTTTAATGATTTTGAGTTGATTCTTTTTTTAATAATTCACAAAAATGTTAAAATATTTTATTTTATCAAAAAATCCCAAAAATATTATTTATTTCATATAATTGATATTTTTTCAAAGAATTAATGTTTTAATTGTTTTTTGACATTTTAAATATTTTTTCTACATTGATTTTGCAACTTTTAATGCTTTCTAATTATTTTGTAGGTCAATACTTAATTTTTGAAGCATTAATCCAAAATCACAATTTGTTTTTCATATGTTAAATAATTTTGATCATTTTTAATTGAATTTTTATTCAATTAAATACATTTTTGAAAACAGATTAGGGTTTTGGGATTAATTCAACCCTCATAAATCATTTTCAAAACTCTTTGGGCCTCTTGAGAGAGTGTAAGACCCAAACCACTTGTACATAAATATTTTTGGGCCTCATTCGTTGTATAAGTCCCTCTGTACATTTTCAAATAAACGGCACGATCATCGCCTTTTGAAAAATAACCTTGGGCCTCTCCTTGAGCTATAAGACCCATTCAAAACACTTTGGGCCTCTAATAGAGTGTAAGACCCACTCCCCTTTTAACCAAAACATTTTGGGCCTCACTTATTGTATAAGTCCCTCCGCGTTAAAAGAAAACCTCGGCGCGATCGCCATTTCAAACGAAAAATCATCTGGGCCTACCCTCGAGTAGTAAGACCCATTTCTTTTCTTGAAACTCACTTGGGCCTCTAATAGAGTGTAAGACCCAATCCCTTTGTACATAAAACCATTTTGGGCCTCAGTCACTTGTATAAGTCCCTCTGTACAAAATTCAAACAGTGCGCTCACTGATAAAACCCTGGGCCTTTCCTTGAGCTGTAAGGCCCAAATCTTTCTTTTTCAAAGCACTTTCTCCTTTGATTTTGAATATACTGTTGTTTTCAATCTTTCTTTGTTGAACAACTAACCAAACAGCATGGAAGCTCTACAACCGAGTAAGTGGTTATCGCTTTCATATACATATAAACTGTATTGTGGGGCTGTTTCACTATAAGTCTTCTTTCATAAACTCATATCGACTGTGTAATAATAGTATAGATATTTAGAGTTTCCCCGACAACTACATCTAGAACTAGGTGACGCCGTTTCGTTTATTCGTAGAAATAGACAACTAGATCCCCCAATAGGATCACCAGATACAGTCTTCTCTCAGGCTGTCCTCATTAGGAATTGTCAAGAAACTCTACTCCCAGAGATGAATGTATTATCCGTGAATGGCATCTTTGAGTTTCTTCCAAATTCTCGAACTTTCCTGACTTTGATTTATTCTCGGTGAATAGCATTGCCTTGAATTTCCCGGGGTTTGGGGACCCACGGGCTTCTTAAAAGCATCGGCCTCCTCTTGGGCATCGTACAAGGACCCACAGGCTTCCTAAAAGCAACCCTCGCCTCCTCTTGGGCTTAGTACAAGGACCCTACGTCCTCTTAGAAGTATTCACAGCCTCCTCTTAGGCTTCGTATAATGATCTCTTCCTCCGGGAATGATAGCCTCCTCTTGGGCTTAGTACAAGGACCCGTCGGCTTCTTAAAAGCTTTCAGCCTCCTCTTGGGCTTCGTACAAATTATCCCGACGACCTCCTAGAGGTATAGGAACAGAACTTAGTCATCTTCATAGAACAGTCCTTTCAAAGAGTCTACAACTATTTCTCAAACCATAGTACAAAAGATGAAAATCTAGACTTGGACGGTCTAATCTCCTTGAGTCTCAAAGACATTCTCATGTGACCCCTTCGTTAAATAGGAAGGAAACCCGCAGACTCGGACAGTCTCAATACCCTTCGGATTTTCCGTTTCCTCAAAGAAAAGGAAATATCCCGGATCCTTGAATCAAATCCTTGAGTACAACATTGCTCATATAAGAACTGATTTTCTCTTTAAAATCAGTATACTGGACCTGTCACTTAACTGAGACAACATTTAGCCTCTCTCTCGGGCTTTGTACGAGACACATAAAGAGACTCCCTCGTTGAGTCGATCCCCCTTCGCCTCCATCTCGGGATTTATACGAGATACAAAAAGGTTCTTATTGAGTCAAATAAACAACAGCCTCCATCTCGGGCTTCGTACGAGATACAAAATCTCTCTTGTTGAGTCAAATAGCCTCCATCTCAGGCTTCGTACGAGATACAAAAACTCTCTTGTTGAGTTAAATAGCCTCCATCTCGGGCTTTATACGAGATACCAAAAGATTTCATCGTTGAGTCAAAACCTTTTAGCCTCTCTCTCGGGCTTTGTACGAGACACATATTAGCCTCCTCTTAGGCTTTGTATAAGAAAACCACTGGTTGATCCAATCAACCTTTTAGCATCAAAGTTGTGCCTCGTTCACAGTACACAAACATCAACAACTCCTTTCCCTTCATCTAATCGCTGTAAGCGACAAGCCTCTGGATCATCTACATCCATGCCACTGTCCCTCTTTTAGCATGAGAAATTCCTAAGGAAAGATAACATTGCTCTATACTGAGTTAAAGTCTTCTCCTTCAGGTTAAAACCTCCTTTAAAGGAAAATATGGCATTGTCAGATCCACAACTCCCGGTTAAAGTAATTCTCCTTTATAAACAGTTGTGACATACAACCCCCTCTTTAGAGATGACAAATTCTCCCTAAAGACAACACCCTTTTAGCTTCATATCTTGGGCTTTGAACAAGATACAAATAGACTTTTCGCTTCACGTCTTGGGCTTCGAACAAGACACCAAAAACAACCATTTCCTCCCATAGAATAGGAGGAACTACGAACGCTCTGATTTCCCTGTTTCGGTAAACGGGAATACGTAGGCATAAGATTGAAAGAAAAATCTTAGCAAGCACACTAAACAAAAAACCCAAATCCCATATCAAAAGCAGTAATTCAAAAACATCAATCCTAACATCCTAATCCTTGTTCCCCGCCAGAAACCCTCTGCCTAGATAAAAAGAAAGAAACCAGTATTGGCGAAAATACAAATAACCAGTACAAAGGCCCCCCCACATTGATAGCATCCGTAACCTAACAGACCGTTGTTTAAACTCAGTATGCAAAGCAGGGTTAATTGGAGACATCTATTTCCCTTCCTTCATCAGCTTTAATAGGATAAAAAATGAATCGACCTGTAGTTTAAGCTCAAATTGCAGAGAGCGACCAACTCTTAAGAACCGCGTCCAAAATCGCTCGCTACAGCTCCCGATCTCCACTGTAACGCCCCAGTCAATTTTGTCAGTTTTGTCTTTTTAATTAATTGAGTTGTTTTGAGTATTTTATTATTATATTATTTTATTTCTGACTTTTATATGAAAATATGTTATTTTCTATCGTGATTATATTTTATCGCGTTTTGGGAGCGTTTGCGAGATATTTGAGTGTAGGGGTATTTTGGTCATTTTGCTTTATTTTGTTAAGTTAAGAATATAATAGAAATAGAAAAAGAGAAGAAGAAAAGTAGAGAGAAAGAAGAAGAGGAGAAAAAGAGAGAAATTGGAAAAGAAGAAAATCAATCTCCCGACTTTATCAAACCCGATTAAATCGGGTAAGGGTGCGAAACTCGATTATACTATGTTTGTGTATGATTATGTATGTGTGTGCTGGTATGTTTTCTTGTCTTTACATAGCTTTTGAATTCTAGGTTGGAAATGAGAAATATGTTTAGAAATCGATGTTTTCGCGGTTGGAAATCGACGTAAATGTGGTAGAATGCTTGTTGCCATGATTAGATTAGGTTCTGATTGATATATGTTGATTTGGAAATGTTTTGGTTGGAAAAAATATCATTTTGGGTTATGTAACAGCGCTACAGAATTTCTGAGTTTTCGCAGGTTCGCCTAGCGAACCTGGGGCGAAGCAGTAGCGAATGAATTTTCACGGGTTCGCCTAGCGAACCAGTTAGCGAAGGTCAGCGAAGGTTCGCTATGTTGTTCGCCTAGCAAACTTTATATGTTTTTGGTTATGGTTGGTTCTGCCTTGGTTCGCCAAGGGGTTCGCCTAGCGAACTTTGTGTCTGTTTTTAGCTGATAGTGGGTTCGCTGGACATTCGCCTAGCGAAGGTGGTAGCAAATGCTCGCTAGAGGGTTCGCCTAGCGAACATGGATGTTTGTGTAATTTTGTTTTCTTGCTAACTTTTGATCTGTGGTTCGGTTTGAGGCGTGGGTTGATGCGTTAGAAAGCTTATAAAATGTTCTTTCTTATGATGATGGTTTTGAGATTATTGGTCGATTAAATTATGTCGGGAATTTGGAATGTGTGGTTTGTTGACTTTTACCATTTTAATGATGTGCATTTGACGTGTTATTATGCAACATGCTTGTGAGATGAATTGTATGACTTATGTGCTGTTGTGAAATGAAGATGCACGTGATATATGTTGTGATGATGAATTGTGGCCTAAGGGCAAGAAAATGCAATGTGTGGTATTTGTTGATATATGCATGATTATGGGATGTGTATATGTGTGCATTTTAAATGTCATGAGTCATTGTATGCCAAGCATTATGATATGCATTCTTGTGACGTTGTGAGCGACGGATTGATTCCAGAGGGAATCCGCTATAACATTGTCGCTCCCGGGATTTTCATCCTAGTACAAACGCGAAAGTGGCACCAAAACAGAGTCGCCAGCAATGTGTATTTATCCCAAGAGAGGGAAAGGAAACACCGCATAAACCTGAAGGAAAGGATAGAGCATGGTCTTGCGACCAAGAGAATGGGTAAGGGAGTCGGTTACGCGAGAGGAAGGTATTAGCACCCCCTCGCGTCCATCGTACCCGATGGGATCCGCGCTTGCTACTTCAATCAAAGGGTGTAAGGAAAGGATACTAGAAAAGGAATGGAAAAAGAAAGAGGAACAAATGTAGGGAAAATAAAAGAAGTGCTCGAATGGGCCCTACCCCACTGCCTACGTATCTCATCGGGAACATGAGAATCAGAGCGACGTAGTTCCCCTCACTAGGGAGGAATTGTGTTTTTTAGAGAATGGCTTACGTTCTAGCTCAGGTGTTGCAAGCTCGCTGGTCCGAGTGCGTTACCATCTTGCAAGAGAACGAGTAGGAAGCACGTTCGTGCGTTGAGAATGAATGAGATGAGAAAAGAATTCCCGAAGGAAAAGACGTTATTGTTTGTTTTTGTCTTTTAGAAGGAAGTGTTTTGGATTTGTTTGCATATGACAGTGTATCTGGATCTGAGTCATTGGAATGTGTACATTCTCACATTCCAAGATGGAATGGGTAAGAAAGCACACTAAGAGTGAAGAAGACCCCCACCCTTAGTTCCAATTGTCAAGGTTCAAACACACTAGCATACTTGTGTTTATTAAGTGTTTTTGTTAATTAAGAAATGAAGAAGTGCTTTTTATTATTTGCACCTTCAACAAGTATTGCATTTAAGTCCCTCATACAAGATCAAATGTTTAACACATTGACCCAAGATGGGCTATATGCTATACATTCTAAGATTATAAGAGAAGACCCCTTATAACCTTTTCTTTATATGAAAGGCCTAAATGCAATAAATGCCTACCTTTATTATATGTTTTGAATTTTCTTTGAGATGAGAAGAGAGACTCAAGAGAGGAGAAAAGGTAAAACCTATGTGGACTAAGACTCAATCCTAATTGAAGATTAAAGGGAGTGATCCTAAAGGTTTGTGAGGTTTCAACCTAAAGTCTAAAGAAAGAAAGAATTAAACAATTCACTTCTAAAGTAGAAGATAAATTGTAATTCAAAAAGGGAAAGTGATGAGTTATTAACAGAAAGCACATAAGTGCTTAACAAAACATAAAATGGAATTGTAAAAGAGAAAGGATAGAAGTTGAATGTGGATTCCTTATCCACACTCAATTGCAACTTACCAAAGCCCCTACATGGTTAGTAAACATGTATAAGAAGTATAAGAAGTAAAAGAACATGTAATGCACCATAAAACTCAAAAGAATTAAATGAGAAATCAAATCCTAGAACCACAACCAGAATGTACATCATATAGAAAACCAATGATTACTATCAAGCAAACTCAAGTGGATAGGCAACAAACATCATCCATGACATTAGAACATGATATCATAAGAAAAGGGAGAATGAAAGATGAAAGGAAAAAGAAGAAATGTGCATAAATGGAACATGTAATCCATGGATCAGAATTAAAATGAAATGAAAAATGATTCACAAACATCTCATAAGTATTTATGAGGCACATCAAGACTTTTAAGAAGTGATAGAAGAAGTAGGATTGAAATGGAAGTTCCAAACAAAGGAAAGTGCAAACACAACATGTTGAAGGTGCACAAGGTTCAAATGATAATCAAGCAAAGATGACATATGATGTGTATCAATGTCCTATAATGTCAAGATTGTAGCTCACCCAATAGGCAAATGATCATGCAAGTATACACAAAAGAAAACATGTAAACATGCACAAAAGATTACAATGATATGACATGTTATAATGCTTTAAATGAAATGCATCAAACAAAAATCAAATGGCCTCATGAAAATTATGAAAACATGGTATTGAAGTTCACTAATCAGAGATGAATCACATATCAAAGTAGCATGCAAGGGACCAAGGCAAAATGATGTCAAACAATGCACTTAGGTCAAATAGACATATCATACAAAGTAGCACAAAAGTGAACACCAAACATGCCATAAAATGACCTAAAAAATCAAATAAAAATCAATTAACATACCTCAAGATGCTAATGACTCAATGCAAAAATAAGAGCATCAAAACAATTTTTAATGATCAAGAACAAAATTAAACAAGATCATGTACCACATTAAGAATGCACACCAAAGAAATTCAAAGAAAATTATGGAGCAGGGGTAAAAATGTCATAAAATCAGAAAATAAAATCACCAAAAATTTTCTAAATGTTTTAATGATACTAATGAATTTTTGTGGAATTTTATGATACTATTTAGTATTTTTAAAAATTAAAAAGCAAACGTGTAAAAAAATGGAAAAATAAAATGCAATGCAAAAAAGAATGGGGGTGCATGCCTAGTAATTACTCAGTTCAAAAATGGTTTGGGCTTAAGGCATGGGGGTGTGGATATCAATCTGACTAGGTCCACTAAGCTCGCATAACACAATAACTACCATGCTCCTCAGTCAACACAAGTCAAAGCAATTACAACCGTCAGATTAGGTCAAGTCAACACAAAGGTCAAAGTAAACAAAATCAATGATCACGCGTGGAGGAACACAACAACTAACATGCACTGCACCATAAAACGTTTAAATGAGAATCAGAAAAAAAACACGTGAGGAGCACATTCTTTTTAATGCGTTGTCACGTTTTGGAGCATTGGATCATGAACATCAAACGGTCCACATTAATTCTGACCAGAAACCCTAACATAACGATCACCGGCCGGAGAGGGACCTCCGGTCACCTTCTCCGGTCAATCACCACCGTCTGCAACCCTCATATCTCACCAAGATGCACAAATCATATACCAAATTAAAGCTGAGCTCATGCACATCATGGATCTACCACTATTTTCCACATAATACACGTGCACATGGAGAACAGAGAAGAGTAAGACATGCCCTAGGTTTTGCAACTAAGCCTTTAGAAGGCCTATCAACTAGCCAGAGTTTGGAATGCTTCTATTAAGCTCATATCAACATTAAAACAACAAAATAAACAAGTAAATCGTGAGAAAAGAGTTTGTGAGATTTGGAACCTGATCTTGCAGTTCTTGTATAGTTTGAGAAAACCAGAGGAAATACTTGTTCTGCAACCTTGGAGCTTCACGAACTTAGCAAAATAAATGCTATACAATCAATGGTCTTGAGAGCAGAGAGGTTCAATGTTGAACAATGCTTGCAAAATCTTGAGGACTGTGTAGAAAGGCTTCAATTCAATGCCATTGATGATGATGAAGATGAAGTAGATGAAGGAAAGATGGTGAAGCTCGTGTGAAATCAGAGGGAAAGTAGAGAGAATGTGAGGGAGAGTTTGAAGTGTTTTGAAGTGAAAAATGAGAGAAAACGAAGCTCAATGAAAATGTGAAGTGAGATTTTGTTTTATAGTGTGGGTTAACTATGGTTTAATGAGTGAGTCAAGTGAGTCACAGTTGAGTTAAGTGAGTCATCCCTAACTAACTGAGTCAAGTTAGTTAGGGAGAGCAAAGCTATGGTGATGATAACCCATGATAAACTATGGTGGAGGTGAAGAGAAGTGAAATGGCACGGCTTGTGTAGGTGAAACTTGCTCAGCATGTTGTTCTTTCTATTTTTATGTAATGCACGTGCTCATGTGCATGGACATGTGATGAATGTTTGGTTAAATGAAGAAAGAGTTGGAGAGTGAGCAATGCACGGGCAAACTGAGACCACAACAACAACATTCATTTTTCTGGTTTTTTGTGACAGTTTGGAAAGAATGCAAACATGGATGTTTAATGGTGATTTTCTCTTGGCATTGTGGATGATCTAATGAGTTCTTGGAGACGTTGGAAAGAGGGGATGTAATAGGACAACTTTGATATGAAAATCGAATTGAAATGGGGTTTGGAGTAAGTTGCAAAATGACTTATAACACATAAGCTTGAGACTGGTATGAGGGCGTGGCCAAGGTTGGTTGACAAGGTAACATGGCACCTAGGTTCTCAGCATGATCATGGCACATTGGACTCAACATAACTTCTTGACCTTTGATCAAATGAAAAAAACATGAACACCAATCTTAAAGATCTCACATAGAGGAACAACTTTCATGTTGAAAGATTTTTCATTTGAGGCCTCTAACCATGAGTAATTGATCTAAACATTTGGCCCACCATGTGTATGTGAAAATGACACGCGCGTGACCTGAAAATTGACCAAGCTGACTTGCATTTTGCCCTAGTTTTCCCCAACTTTAATCATCCATATCTCACTCAATTTTTATCCAATGGAGATGTTCTACACATGGATTTGAAGCTTGAAACAAGATCTTTTATTGTGGCCGAGTGGAATTTTCATTTGGTGTTTCAATTTTAAATGGCCTTGGCTCAAACTCTGATGCAAAATGGCCAAAACTTGCTATATTTAGTAACCCTTCTTCACCCAAAAATGGCAACTTTTTACATCTTGATTTTTTCATGATTCCTTTGGAGTTTCTTGATCAAATTTTGTACATTGGACATATGTAACATGAATTTCATGATTTTGGGCTCAAAAAGTCAAGAGTTGACTTTTTCCTCTGATTATTTGACTTGGCCCCAATTTTCCTGATTTCTGATCTTTCTTCCAATTGAACCACTTCCAAAACCAATTGAGAAGCAATTTTCCACCTCCATACACTTAGGGACATATGAAATACCATGACATCAAATTTGGTCCAAAAAATCAAAAATTCCCTGATTTTATTAGAAACCCTAGTTTTGGTGCCCACCTCCTAGGAGAAAAATGTGCAGTCTTCAATTTCAAATTCCTCAGAGTATGTTGTGTATCCTATTAAAGGATGATGATATATGCCATTTGAGGATGATTTTGGATCAATGAGCTATCTCTTTTGAGGGTTTTCCTTCATTTTTTGAACCTCTTGCATAGTGAAAGATGTAGTGCTTCAATCTCCCATTGAATCTCTCATCCTTGAGGTTGTGGATGATCCATTGAGATGGTATGAGACATGAAAGACTTGGCTTGCCTTGAGGAAACTTGATTGACCTTTTTGTGCTTTGAATGATCCCTTGATTGACCACCTTCCACCTGATCCATGCCCTGATGGTAAGAAGGATGCCATGCTTCATTTTTCTATGTTAAATGCAATGCAATGCTAATGAGATGGATATGATATGATAAATGATAATGCCATGCTATGATGACAAAGAGGGAGAGCAAATTTTGGGGTATTACAGCTGCCCCTATTCAAGCGCTGTAGACCTGAATGCCTGAAAGCAATTGCTTTCGGACTTTCAAGGTATATAGTGATTGAATACCAAATATAACCAAACATTTGCTCTGGATGATGAGGAAGGAACTCCCACGACATTGCTAGCTTGAATCTTCAATGAAACATTGTCGGAGAAAACTGTCTTTTGAACGACACCAGACGACTACTGGCTTGCCACACTGCTGGTGGACTTTAATAATGTCTTTTATGCAATTCCAGACGACTACTGGCCTGCCACGCTACTGGTGGACTTTAGAAATGTCTTTTTGAACGACGCCAGACGACTACTGGCTTGCCACACTACTGGTGGACTTTAATAATGTCTTTTATGCAATTCCAGACGACTACTGGCCTGCCACACCACTGGTGGACTTTGATGATGTCTTTTATGCAATTCCAGATGACTACTGGCCTGCCACACTGCTGGTGGACTTTAGAAATGTCTTTTTGAACGACGCCAGACGACTACTGGCTTGCCACGCTGCTGGTGGACTTTAATAATGTCTTTTATACAATTCCAGACGACTACTGGCCTGCCACGCTACTGGTGGACTTTGCAGCTTCGTGCCACCCGAAGATGGACTTTTGCCAATCCACTGTTGGACTTTTGCCACCCGAAGACAGACTTTTGCCAATCCACTGTTGGACTTTTGCCAATCCACTGTTGGACTTTTGCCACCCGAAGATGGACTTTTGCCAATCCACAGTTGGACTTTTAGCTGCTTTGCCACCCGAAGATGGACTTTTGCCAATCCACTGTTGGACTTTTAGAATATGCCACCCTTAGATGGACCTTTCGCCAATCCACTGTTGGACTATTGCCACCCGAAGACGGACTTTTGCCAATCCACTGTTGGACTTTTGCCACCCGAAGACGGACTTTTGCCAATCCACTGTTGGACTTTTGCCACCCGAAGACGGACTTTTGCCAATCCACTGTTGGACTTTTGCCACCCAAAGACGGACTTTTGCCAATCCACTGTTGGACTTTGCCACCCGAAGACGGACTTTTGCCAATCCACTGTTGGACTTTGCTAACGTCTTTTAACAATGCCAGACGACTACTGGCTTGCCACACTACGGGTGGACTTTCGCAAAATTCCAATACTGGATTACACTCTGCATCCGTGTCAGACATCTCTGTCGACTTTGCTGAGGAACAATGATCAATGACTTGACTTTAGAGGTTCCTGAGAGGATAGCATCTCTGCTGGATAATGAATGAACAATCCGTCTGCTCCGAATTGTCAAGTTTGCCAAAAATAAATTGGACTTGAAGAATAATAGATCTGCCAGTAATCACTTCATCTGCTGGGGGAATGAATTCTGGTCACAGCGACTCCGCTGGGGATGAGAATTTCTTTGCATGGCGTCTTGCTAAGGAAGAAAAGTCATAAAAAAAACTCTGCTTGGGGATCTATCCAATCCAAGACCCTTTGTAGGGGTTATCCACCTTTTGACCCGGCTGGGGAAAGACTGTGCCATCCTTGTTGAGGAATAGATTCTGCCGATCTTATAAACCTCTGCGGGGAGAACAACAACTCAGCTGGTGAGTATTGCTGACAAGATTCGATGCTGACCTCTGTGGGGGATCATTACCAGAGACACAATCTTGCTGGGGATCCGGGCTACTCTTCCAGGGATATGCAAATCCTGGTTAGAACATTCCACTACAACTTGCTAGGAAAGAGTCCTTAGAGATCTGTTGGGGAAACCCAAAGCAAATCCACAGTAGTCTGCTGAAGAATATGACTGTCGAGCTTAGGATAAGTACCACAATGCACCATGTTAGGCGAGCTTTCCCTTAGACAATTCCGTTGGGGATGACGAGTTTAACAAACTCTGCTTGAGGAAACTGCTTTAAAACGTCTCGTGCTGGGGAATGCCTTTTGAGAGGATTTTACAGAAGACCAACTGTCCTCGAACTCTACTGGGGATGATCAACACTTCATGATGGGGAAACAAACATGCCCCATGCTTGGACAAACCAACAATTTGTCCCCGAAGAAGATGTCATAAGAGGATTTTACAGAAGATTTAGCCTCTTCAAACTCCTGCGACTTCGCTGGGGATAATGACCATCAGTTTCGGTGTCGACGAGACCACTCTTTTGGGGAACCTGTGACCGTTATCGACACAGAAAGGCTTGTAGCTGTTGGAAGGACTGAATAAGAGAATCGACTTAATAAGATACCACGATACCCAGTTGAGCTCAATTCGTTGATATCGAATCGTCGTGACCGACCGTCGACCGAATGATGGACTTAATCAGTGAACATTGTGACAAAAGGGTGACCACCTTTCTCGAACATGATTGCCCCAGTCTTCTGCATGGAAGTAAGTGATTACTCGTCTAGAAGACATGATCCCGTGATCTCGCAAAGGCTTCAATTTTGCCTTTGAGCCTAGTATGAGGTTGCTACCTGCAAGCAAAGGATATGCACGTATACCCCGTGCGAGATATGACTTCTGCAACTGAGAAAATCTAACTCTGAACCACCACTTGTTGGGGAGAAAGGTTTGCATGCAATCTCTTGCTGGAGAACATTATTAATGAAGCCTACTGAAGACGGGGACCAAAAATGCCTTGGGTTGGAATGCCCCTTAGTTTCACTCCTTTTGGCTGATTGACTGCATATGCGTGACCAACTGTTTTTCTTCACTTGTCCCAAACCAACATGGTCCACCGGAAGAAATTGTCCCAAGAGGATTTTACAGAAGACTTGACATCCAAAACGCTTCAATGTCTTCAAACTCTCGTAGAGATTCATTGGATCTCGCCGTAACTGCCCCAGACCGCATGGATTACTTAGAAGAAGTCATCGCATGAGGATTTTACAGAAGACTTGGCAAGCTCAATGCTTCAGTGTCTTCAAACTCTTGTAGAGATTCGTTGGATCTCGGCGTAACTTCCCCAGACCGTATGGACTACAGAGGAATTCGCCTTGAAAAGATTCATGAACAATCTCATACCACCGTGGGATATTCTGTCCCAGTATTCTGAACTCTGGATAGGCTGATTAGTCGTTTGGATGGACTAACTTCTCGTGCTCTTGGTATAGCTTGCCCCAGTATGAACCTTGAAGTGGTTTTGCCCCTGACTACTGATCTTCGAAGGAAAACCAAAAATGCTTGCATTTGTAGGGATTTGAATCTCGCAATAATTGCCCCAGTTTGGTTGAACTTTGAAGAGATTTCTCGACGTGATTGGCTCAGATGAGCTACACCTTAAAGAGATGGTTCGACGTGATTGCCCCAGATCGACTACGTCTTAGCACAACTTGTTGGGAAAGCCCCTGCCCAACAAAGTTTCCTGAGGAAGTACCATTGGATATGGCTGCCCTTCGGGAGTTTCAGGATCCTCAACTCGACAAGATTAAGCTTCTGGACTGAATTTCCATATGTAAACTTCTTTTGATGTCAAACAAATGTATGCAAGCAGAAAATGTTTTATTCTGAGAATGAAAATTCTAATGCAACACAACATGTTAATCTCGAAGTTTTACTAAAAAGATGTAGCAAACCCTTTTGTGAGCGAATCACGGGTTAGGATACGACATTAATTTTTGAAAGAAATAATGCAATGCACATGCAACACCAACAAAGATCTTTTAGTACAACTGATAGGAGTCAGGAACGCTATCTCTTGGTAGTATGCCTTTGAAATAACCCTGTTTCAATTAGGACTTTTGAGGGTTGTAACGGGGCCTGGTTCACGGTTTTGAGAAAAAAGGATTTATGGCTCAAAGTTTATTGGTGCCCACCCACTCTTCGTGATGTTCTCCAGTCCTACGTTCAGCTAATTTGCACAAGCGTTCGCCTCTCAAAAGATTTCGTGATCTTTAAGGAACCCATGCATCTGATGGTTTGACACCTAATGAGGCTATGGAGTAACAGTCACCCCTTTTGTCTTTTGTGCGTAGTCACACGACTTTGTTCTTGCTCGAGGATTTTCTTTTGTAATCCTTTTGGTTTCACATTCTTTTGCTTTTTGATCCCTAATTTTTGCCTGGACTGATTCTTTTGAATCTTGGATTTCGGAGTCCAGCGGGATGCCCTAACTTTTGCCTAAGTTGCTTGTTTTCAAGTTTCAACTTAGCGGGCTTTTTCATTTTTTCTTCTTTTTCTTTTTCTTGAACACGTCGTGTGACACTGGCTTGTCTTGACTTTGTTGAAAGGGTTGTGACTGCCTCACTCTTTGATTGTTGATGGATAACCACTGTGGTTTCACATCTCTTGACCTCTCAGCGGTGAATTAAAAGGTAATGGATCCTCAGATGCACACTCCTTTTGAGGTTTGAACGCTTGGTCAAACTAACTGACGCCTACCCTGCCCCTAGGTTAAATGTGAGGGTTTTTTCATACGAAAGAAACTCCTACTTCAAGGCTCAAAGGGGTTAACGAGGGTCTATCTCCCTTATATCTCTAGTGTTTGAGGAGTTGAAACAATGCCTGTACATCCTCAACAGGGTTCTTATTCCAAAGCACACCGTTAGAGATTTTTGCGTTTTCAGATCATCATTCTCCCTCATAGAGTTTGAGCAAGAAAATGGTATTGCAGTACACATTAGCATTAAATGAGTAAACACAAATGAAATTCTTCAAGAAAACATATTCATTGCATTAAAATCCTCATACCAAATACAAACAAATTTTAACATGCGAACAATGTCTGAACGAACAAATAAAGACTACATATGAAAATGCAGCAAGGAAAGTAAAGATTGTCGTTGTTGAGAAGGCTTGGCTCCGTCTAGACTGACCACTTCTGGTGATGTTCTTGTAACTTTGAGCACTCACCATGGTACAGAAGCTTCACCTTGTGGGGTACCGTCTGGGGTGATAACCTTTGAGTCAATCAAATCCTGCACCTTGTGCTGGAACACATTACAGTTATCAAGTGTGTGCCCAAATGTTCCTGAATGGAACTCACAGCTAACACTCATGTCATAGTCCGGAGGAATGGGGTATGGCACGGGCATGGCCCTTCTCAGCTGGATTTGCGAACTTTTGAGCAAACGAGCCAACAACTGACTGTACGGAATAGGAATAGGATCAAATGTCCTCTTGGGCTTCCTTGGTCTGAGTAGCCTCCGCTGCTGATAATCTTGCTGCTGCTGGTTCGGGCGCCCAACCTGGCCCTGCACTTTCCTTTCTGCATTCGGCTGAGGCACAAACAAGGGTTGCTGACATAGGTCTTCTGCAACACAGGGTTGTGGAAGAGATCCCTGACGCGAGGTGGACCCTTTGGAAAAGGAGAGAGTCCTCAGTTCCCTTGCAACAATGGGAGTGACATCACTTGGTTTACCAGCACCAACTGATGCAAACTTGATTGTCTCTGAATCAATTAGCTCCTGGACTTTATGCTTGAACCTGGTACAATTCTCAACATTGTGACCAGGTGCCCCAGAATGGAACTCACATCTAGCCTTAGCATTAGGTCCCAGAGGAATCTTCGTGGGCAACGGTCCCAAACTAACACACTCAACCAGCTTGAGCTCGAGCAAGTAAGACAGCAATTGCGCGTACGAAATCGGAATGGGATCGAACTTCCTCTTAGACCCCTCTGACTTAGGATCCTCTTGGAAATCAGGAAGTGACTGCTGATGCGAGAGCTCTGAACCTTTAGCTTTCAGAGGAGATTCACGAAGCAATCCATGATCTAAAGCATATCCCAAAGAGATGAGAGGAGTAGAGACCTCTGTTGTGGAAGCGAGCACATGATCATTTTTCTTTTTTAACACCTTATTCAAGATTTCCATGACCAGGCCCATTTGAATCTTCATCTGGTTGACTTCCTCCCTCAGTAGTTCCTGACCTCGGGACAGCGCCTGAATGTCCCCCATAAAATGCCCCAATTGGGCCCTCACCCCAGCCAAATCCTTCTGCATTTGATCCATGATTCTTACTTGATTTCTTCGCGTCGAATATCGGTGAATATAATTCTCAGCTATACTGCCTGAAACCAAATAAAGGTTAGAGACCCTGCAACGAATACCTGAAAAGCAAGCAACATAAATGCAGAATGATATGCAATGCCATGCAATGTTATGTTTATCATTTCCAAAGTGCTTTACACCCTGATTCCAATCCAAACCACAGAAATCTGAAGACCAGAAATTGTGATATAAAGAGACGTGTCGTGGTCATGTGCTTGTGTACAGATATCTGATAAAGCGTAATTGTGAATAAACTGCTCATACTCATTCGACAAAGTATTCAAGTATTTAAGAAAGGCTCATCCGCCAATGCAATACAAGGAAAAAATGGATCCATCAACAAGCCTGATGGTAACCATTAATAACAAAAAATAAGGAAAAGAACATCAATCTGACAATTCCACATCCTTCAGCCTGTCACTTGAGTATTTGATCTCCTCAAAAAGTATACGGGTACGCTGGTGATTCGGCTTTTCAATCATTTCTTTGATCAAGACATCCCTTTTCTCAAGAGCTTCAGTTAAAGAACCCATATGCAGCATAAGAGCTTTGTCATCATGCACTCCTTTGTGTCTCTTTACGCCAGCTTGCGTCTTGAGTATCTCTCTTTCTATCATGGCTTCTTCAAGCTCTTTCTTGGTATTCTTCAGCTGGCTTCTAGCTTCTTCTAACTGTTCTTGACTTTTACCGAGACTTTCCCGATACTTTCTCCTCTGCTCATGTGCCTTTTTAAGCTCCTCGTCTTTAGTCTTCGACTGATCCTTTAACTCGGCATTTTCAACTCTGACTTCATCCCAAGCTTGACGAAGTTGAGCTAATGAATCCTTGCTTCGGGCTAAAGCCTGTTTTGTAATCTTGTGAGCCTGACTAATGTCATCTGCTCCCAAAGTAAGTTTCCGAAAGTACCGAGCTCTGTCATCAAAATCTTCCTCTTTGTCAGCCAAGGTTTTTTTCGCTTTCAAGGCTCTCTTTTCCAACTCTTTGTTGTCAGCTAGAGCTTTTTGAAGACATCTGCTCATTCCAGAATTCTCTATCTGCAACTCTCTGACCATTTTCTTCCACTTCTCACATTCTTCAATAGCCACCATAGTGGGTTGTTCTGGCTATACTGAACATAAAAGAGGTCCCCTTGAAAAGGGTAAAAGCAATTCCTTTACTTTCGTCTCAATCCACCTGTCATATTCAGGATAAGATCTACAATCTCCTTTTCCAAAAACTGCTTTCCCAATTTTGTGCTTATCTTTCCAAGCATTCACTACTTCTACCACCTTCGCATCTTTAGTTCCTGTAAAGAATAAAGATTCCTCCACATCTTGCTCTGTAGGAGGATCCCTGGAAGCATACCCAAACTGTCGGATGGCCAAAACTGGATTATAATTGATCCCTCCTTTTCTGCCAATCAAAGGCACATTTGGAAAATTTCCGCATCTTGTGACAAGCTCTGTTCTCAATAACCGGTGGTCAAACCATACAATGTTATCAGCAGTTAAACCCATCAATCGTTTAGACCATTTTGCCACATCTTTGGTTTCCACAAAGGCACCTGTCTGAGGCAAATGTTTGAAAAACCAATGACTCAGCAGTGGAGTACAACAACTAACAGATCCTCCCCTCCTTTTCTCATTCTTGTAATGCACGGAATGATAAAAATCTCCTAACAAAGTAGGGACTGGATTTTTAAGGACGAAAACTCTCGTTGCTTGCATATCCACAAATTCTTGCTGATTGGGAAAGAAAACTAGGCCATATATACAGAGAGCCAGAATGGAATTGTAAACCGTCCAATTTTTAGCACTTGCAGCCTCTTGGGCTTGTCCAGACAGAAATTCTAAATGAAATCCGCTAACTCCATTTTTACTGCTCACACCGCTCTTTACCACTGCCTGATCCATTTGTAACGCAGCAGTAATTTCTTTTACGCTGGGAGAACTACCAGAGAAGAATGGTATTGCCGGCGTGATCGGAATTCCCAAAATAAATGAGAATTCTTCCAGTGTTGGCATCAAAATGTAATCTGAAAAAATAAAGCATCTCAACGAAGGCTCGTAGAACTGCAGCAGAGTGTGCAAAGCATCATGTTCATACTTGGTGATTGTACGGACCATCCCAACCAAATTCCCGTAGCTCTTCTGAAACCTATCAAGAATAACCGGACCAGCCATATCTATAACTTTGAGCAATGAATCCAAAACAGGATCTGGAAACTTGTAAGACACATTGTTCTTTCTCTCGGCAACGATCTCTGTTGAACCCATGGATTGGAATCAGAAATGTATTATGCACCTGAAAATGACAAACATAACTGTTATGATATGATAATGCAATGCAAAAGGGCATGTGATCAGGTAATCAAGTGTCTGTGTCTGTATTGAACTGTGTGCACTGTGTCTCTGTACTGAATCTGGCAATATCTGAGATGAACACTTAAATCACTGTCATAGGATACAATGTCTGAAATCATCATAGAATCACAAGTAAGGTAGGTAGGAGGCTGGGTTTCCTGCAAACCTGTAAACATCCCGCCCATACTCACATGTGGTTCTTAGAAAATAAGGCTTGTCAGCTTCGGAGGTTTGAGAAGCCATAGCACATTCAGCCCGTAGGATACAATGCTATGCCAATCAAAGAGGTCGTCCACTGACTCCCCTTAGAAAATAAAAGTCATCCTATGCAAGTTCCAAAGTGGGCCCTCGGGTGCGAATGGGTTTGCCACAGAATGTGGTCTGCCATTGTCACCGCTAAAGAGGGATGTTTCCACTAAGGTCCTTATGATCGGTCACTAGAGTCGACATCTCTCTAGATCTACATCCTGGAATACGCAAGATGCGCATGCCACGACGTGTCCCAAGATAGCCTCGTCTAGCTGTGAATTTCGTGAACACCCAACGCACTCCAAACGGAACGTAGGTCCCACTACTCTCCACTCTAATTCTAAGTGTATCCTCAAGCCTGTGTAATGGGCTTATCTCTCAGAAATCCCATTCCGCCAAACAGACAAAACAGTGCAGCACAATATAATATATGATATGTAATGCTAAAATGCAGTAAATACTGTAAAGTAAATAAACAGCAAAATAAAGCACAACAGAAAACACCCAATGAAAGAAAAGCAAACAAGCGCTAGGATTGACTCGCTTAGGATGGACCAGCAATGGGTCAAAAGGCATCCCCAGCAGAGTCGCCAGCTGTCGCTCCCGGGATTTTCATCCTAGTACAAACGCGAAAGTGGCACCGAAACAGAGTCGCCAGCAATGTGTATTTATCCCAAGAGAGGGAAAGGAAACACCGCATAAACCTGAAGGAAAGGATAGAGCATGGTCTTGCGACCAAGAGAATGGGTAAGGGAGTCGGTTACGCGAGAGGAAGGTATTAGCACCCCCTCGCGTCCATCGTACCCGATGGGATCCGCGCTTGCTACTTCAATCAAAGGGTGTAAGGAAAGGATACTAGAAAAGGAATGGAAAAAGAAAGAGGAACAAATGTAGGGAAAATAAAAGAAGTGCTCGAATGGGCCCTACCCCACTGCCTACGTATCTCATCGGGAACATGAGAATCAGAGCGACGTAGTTCCCCTCACTAGGGAGGAATTGTGTTTTTTAGAGAACGACTTACGTTCTAGCTCAGGTGTTGCAAGCTCGCTGGTCCGAGTGCGTTACCATCTTGCAAGAGAACGAGTAGGAAGCACGTTCGTGCGTTGAGAATGAATGAGATGAGAAAAGAATTCCCGAAGGAAAAGACGTTATTGTTTGTTTTTGTCTTTTAGAAGGAAGTGTTTTGGATTTGTTTGCATATGACAGTGTATCTGGATCTTAGTCATTGGAATGTGTACATTCTCACATTCCAAGATGGAATGGGTAAGAAAGCACACTAAGAGTGAAGAAGACCCCCACCCTTAGTTCCAATTGTCAAGGTTCAAACACACTAGCATACTTGTGTTTATTAAGTGTTTTTGTTAATTAAGAAATGAAGAAGTGCTTTTTATTATTTGCACCTTCAACAAGTATTGCATTTAAGTCCCTCATACAAGATCAAATGTTTAACACATTGACCCAAGATGGGCTATATGCTATACATTCTAAGATTATAAGAGAAGACCCCTTATAACCTTTTCTTTATATGAAAGGCCTAAATGCAATAAATGCCTACCTTTATTATATGTTTTGAATTTTCTTTGAGATGAGAAGAGAGACTCAAGAGAGGAGAAAAGGTAAAACCTATGTGGACTAAGACTCAATCCTAATTGAAGATTAAAGGGAGTGATCCTAAAGGTTTGTGAGGTTTCAACCTAAAGTCTAAAGAAAGAAAGAATTAAACAATTCACTTCTAAAGTAGAAGATGAATTGTAATTCAAAAAGGGAAAGTGATGAGTTATTAACAGAAAGCACATAAGTGCTTAACAAAACATAAAATGGAATTGTAAAAGAGAAAGGATAGAAGTTGAATGTGGATTCCTTATCCACACTCAATTGCAACTTACCAAAGCCCCTACATGGTTAGTAAACATGTATAAGAAGTATAAGAAGTAAAAGAACATGTAATGCACCATAAAACTCAAAAAAATTAAATGAGAAATCAAATCCTAGAACCACAACCAGAATGTACATCATATAGAAAACCAATGATTACTATCAAGCAAACTCAAGTGGATAGGCAACAAACATCATCCATGACATTAGAACATGATATCATAAGAAAAGGGAGAATGAAAGATGAAAGGAAAAAGAAGAAATGTGCATAAATGGAACATGTAATCCATGGATCAGAATTAAAATGAAATGAAAAATGATTCACAAACATCTCATAAGTATTTATGAGGCACATCAAGACTTTTAAGAAGTGATAGAAGAAGTAGGATTGAAATGGAAGTTCCAAACAAAGGAAAGTGCAAACACAACATGTTGAAGGTGCACAAGGTTCAAATGATAATCAAGCAAAGATGACATATGATGTGTATCAATGTCCTATAATGTCAAGATTGTAGCTCACCCAATAGGCAAATGATCATGCAAGTATACACAAAAGAAAACATGTAAACATGCACAAAAGATTACAATGATATGACATGTTATAATGCTTTAAATGAAATACATCAAAAAAAAATCAAATGGCCTCATGAAAATTATGAAAACATGGTATTGAAGTTCACTAATCAGATATGAATCACATATCAAAGTAGCATGCAAGGGACCAAGGAAAAATGATGTCAAACAATGCACTTAGGTCAAATAGACATATCATACAAAGTAGCACAAAAGTGAACACCAAACATGCCATAAAATGACCTAAAAAATCAAATAAAAATCAATTAACATACCTCAAGATGCTAATGACTCAATGCAAAAAGAATAGCATCAAAACAATTTTTAATGATCAAGAACAAAATTAAACAAGATCATGTACCACATTAAGAATGCACACCAAAGAAATTCAAAGAAAATTATGGAGCAGGGGTAAAAAGTCATAAAATCAGAAAATAAAATCACCAAAAATTTTCTAAATGTTTTAATGATACTCATGAATTTTTTTGGAATTTTATGATACTATTTAGTATTTTTAAAAATTAAAAAGCAAACGTGTAAAAAAATGGAAAAATAAAATGCAATGCAAAAAGGAATGGGGGTGCATGCCTAGTAATTACTCAGTTCAAAAATGGTTTGGGCTTAAGGCATGGGGGTGTGGATATCAATCTGACTAGGTCCACTAAGCTCGCATAACACAATAACTACCATGCTCCTCAGTCAACACAAGTCAAAGCAATTACAACCATCAGATTAGGTCAAGTCAACACAAAGGTCAAAGTAAACAAAATCAATGATCACGCGTGGAGGAACACAACAACTAACATGCACTGCACCATAAAACGTTTAAATGAGAATCAGAAAAAAAACACGTGAGGAGCACATTCTTTTTAATGCGTTGTCACGTTTTGGAGCATTGGATCATGAACATCAAACGGTCCACATTAATTCTGACCAGAAACCCTAACATAACGATCACCGGCCGGAGAGGGACCTCCGGTCACCTTCTCCGGTCAATCACCACCGTCTGCAACCCTCATATCTCACCAAGATGCACAAATCATATACCAAATTAAAGCTGAGCTCATGCACATCATGGATCTACCACTATTTTCCACATAATACACGTGCACATGGAGAACAGAGAAGAGTAAGACATGCCCTAGGTTTTGCAACTAAGCCTTTAGAAGGCCTATCAACTAGCCAGAGTTTGGAATGCTTCTATTAAGCTCATATCAACATTAAAACAACAAAATAAACAAGTAAATCGTGAGAAAAGAGTTTGTGAGATTTGGAACCTGATCTTGCAGTTCTTGTATAGTTTGAGAAAACCAGAGGAAATACTTGTTCTGCAACCTTGGAGCTTCACGAACTTAGCAAAATAAATGCTATACAATCAATGGTCTTGAGAGCAGAGAGGTTCAATGTTGAACAATGCTTGCAAAATCTTGAGGACTGTGTAGAAAGGCTTCAATTCAATGCCATTGATGATGATGAAGATGAAGTAGATGAAGGAAAGATGGTGAAGCTCGTGTGAAATCAGAGGGAAAGTAGAGAGAATGTGAGGGAGAGTTTGAAGTGTTTTGAAGTGAAAAATGAGAGAAAACGAAGCTCAATGAAAATGTGAAGTGAGATTTTGTTTTATAGTGTGGGTTAACTATGGTTTAATGAGTGAGTCAAGTGAGTCACAGTTGAGTTAAGTGAGTCATCCCTAACTAACTGAGTCAAGTTAGTTAGGGAGAGCAAAGCTATGGTGATGATAACCCATGATAAACTATGGTGGAGGTGAAGAGAAGTGAAATGGCACGACTTGTGTAGGTGAAACTTGCTCAGCATGTTGTTCTTTCTATTTTTATGTAATGCACGTGCTCATGTGCATGGACATGTGAAGAATGTTTGGTTAAATGAAGAAAGAGTTGGAGAGTGAGCAATGCACGGGCAAACTGAGACCACAACAACAACATTCATTTTTCTGGTTTTTTGTGACAGTTTGGAAAGAATGCAAACATGGATGTTTAATGGTGATTTTCTCTTGGCATTGTGGATGATCTAATGAGTTCTTGGAGACGTTGGAAAGAGGGGATGTAATAGGACAACTTTGATATGAAAATCGAATTGAAATGGGGTTTGGAGTAAGTTGCAAAATGACTTATAACACATAAGCTTGAGACTGGTATGAGGGCGTGGCCAAGGTTGGTTGACAAGGTAACATGGCACCTAGGTTCTCAGCATGATCATGGCACATTGGACTCAACATAACTTCTTGACCTTTGATCAAATGAAAAAAAACATGAACACCAATCTTAAAGATCTCACATAGAGGAACAACTTTCATGTTGAAAGATTTTTCATTTGAGGCCTCTAACCATGAGTAATTGATCTAAACATTTGGCCCACCATGTGTATGTGAAAATGACACGCGCGTGACCTGAAAATTGACCAAGCTGACTTGCATTTTGCCCTAGTTTTCCCCAACTTTAATCATCCATATCTCACTCAATTTTTATCCAATGGAGATGTTCTACACATGGATTTGAAGCTTGAAACAAGATCTTTTATTGTGGCCGAGTGGAATTTTCATTTGGTGTTTCAATTTTAAATGGCCTTGGCTCAAACTCTGATGCAAAATGGCCAAAACTTGCTATATTTAGTAACCCTTCTTCACCCAAAAATGGCAACTTTTTACATCTTGATTTTTTCATGATTCCTTTGGAGTTTCTTGATCAAATTTTGTACATTGGACATATGTAACATGAATTTCATGATTTTGGGCTCAAAAAGTCAAGAGTTGACTTTTTCCTCTGATTATTTGACTTGGCCCCAATTTTCCTGATTTCTGATCTTTCTTCCAATTGAACCACTTCCAAAACCAATTGAGAAGCAATTTTCCACCTCCATACACTTAGGGACATATGAAATACCATGACATCAAATTTGGTCCAAAAAATCAAAAATTCCCTGATTTTATTAGAAACCCTAGTTTTGGTGCCCACCTCCTAGGAGAAAAATGTGCAGTCTTCAATTTCAAATTCCTCAGAGTATGTTGTGTATCCTATTAAAGGATGATGATATATGCCATTTGAGGATGATTTTGGATCAATGAGCTATCTCTTTTGAGGGTTTTCCTTCATTTTTTGAACCTCTTGCATAGTGAAAGATGTAGTGCTTCAATCTCCCATTGAATCTCTCATCCTTGAGGTTGTGGATGATCCATTGAGATGGTATGAGACATGAAAGACCTCTTGGCTTGCCTTGAGGAAACTTGATTGACCTTTTTGTGCTTTGAATGATCCCTTGATTGACCACCTTCCACCTGATCCATGCCCTGATGGTAAGAAGGATGCCATGCTTCATTTTTCTATGTTAAATGCAATGCAATGCTAATGAGATGGATATGATATGATAAATGATAATACCATGCTATGATGACAAAGAGGGAGAGCAAATTTTGGGGTATTACAAACATCGTGCGCCTTAAAAATAAGAGGACTGAAAGTGATCTGATCGGATCGTGCGCCTTAAAAATAAGAGGACCGAAAGCGATGATTATAGACGATCGTGTGCCCATGTGGGGTGTGACCGATCGGGTCGTGTGCCCGTGTGGGGTGTGAGTGATCCATAAACGTCGTGTGCCCGTGTGGGGTGTGAGCGACGGGGAACATCGTATGCCCAACGGGGAGTAACACTAAGTAACGAGCGATGGTTCCAGTAGAGTTCTTGAGTGAACTAGTGATGAGAAATGTTGGAAGTCGGTACCCGCATATGCATTGCATAGAGTCGTTGTGTCGGTCTCTGTGCATTTGCATAAATCATGGATTAATTGTGTATGGAATTGTGAATGTGATGAGATGGAATATGTATACTTGTATTGATGATGAGTGTATTGTGTATGACTGATGTGTATTGGTATTGGATACCTGAGAATTGTACTGTGTTGTGTTGTATTTGATTGTGGTGCATTTGTGGTGAGAATATTTTACTTGTGCATTTCTGTGTTAATATATAATTATATGCAACTGTATTATGATTGTGTTTCTCACCCTTCTGCTGTTTTATAATGCTCTATGACGCATTGCAGATTAGAGTTGCTGGAGGTCTTTTTATGAAGCTTAGGTCTTCATTCTTTTGTCAGTCGGCTCTGATATGTGACACCGGGTAGTCGGGGTAATCGAGTGTGATTATTTGTATTATGTATATGTATCTTTTGGATTGTACTTGTGTGACTTTGTATATGACAGATACACTTTGTATGATATATATATATATATATATATATATATATATATATATATGAGATTTCAGTACAGATTTTCCGCTTTTATTCTATATTTGAATTGTGGGTAGTAGGAACCAAGTTCCTCTGTTAATTGCTACCTGATTGTTGCATATCTTTATGGGCAGGTTTATGCGTATTTTGTTTCAAATTGATGTGACCCCTCGGTCTATGCTGTGGATGTTTTAAATATACTCTGATGAAATTTTGAATTTTTTTCCGCTTTATTATTTGGGGGTATAGATTGGGGGTGTTACATTAAGTGGTATCAGAGCCAGTCCGTGTCAGTTGGTGTCTGGTTGTGTCAGTTCTTGTCGGTCTTGGTGTTTCCATGAGCTGTTTGTTTAACCGTAGTTTCTGTTATTGGAAATGAACAGATTATGGCTGGTAGGAATGATGCTGCGTTGGCTGCTGCTATACAAGCTATGGCTTGGGCTGTGTAGGGTGCACCTAATGCTGCTGGTAATGATGAGTTCAGGAAGAACAAGCCGCCTGTCTTTAAAGGGAGACATGATCCTGATGGTGCACAGATTTGGTTAAAAGAGATTGAAAGGATTTTCCGAGTTATGGATTGTGCTGAGGACAGTAAGGTGAGACTGGGAACTCACATGTTACAGGAAGAAGCGGATGACTGGTTAGTTAGTACTCGTCAGGTGTTGGAAGCTGGGGATGAAGAAGTTACTTGGGAATTGTTTAGCCGGGAGTTTCTGAGGAAGTATTTTCCTGAAGATGTAAGAGGAAAGAAGGAAATCGAGTTCTTGGAATTGAAACAAGGTAACATGTCTGTTGTTGATTATACTGCTAATTTTGTGGAGCTTGTGCAGTTTTATCCTCATTATGTTGAAGCGACTGCAGAGTTTTCTAAGTGTGTGAAGTATGAGAGCGGATTGTGTCCTGAGATTAAGCAGGCAATCGGTTATCAAAGGATAAGAAGGTTTTCTGATTTGGTGGAATGTTGTAGGATTTATGAAGAGGATAGTAAGGCTTGTTCTACTCACTATAAGAGTGTGAGCGAGAGGAAAGGGAAGCAACAGTTCTGTAGTGGTCAGTATGTAACACCAGCTGATAAGGGTAAACCAAGGAGTAATTTTGATCGAAGGTCAAGTGGTGGAGGTATGTCTAGTCCTCTGAGGTGTTATAGGTGTGGTGATGTGGGACATCGTCAGTTCGAATGTAAGAAAGATTTGAGGAAGTGTTCTAATTGTGGAGGTGTAGGACATGTAGCGGCTGAGTGTAAAAGGAAGAATGTGGCGAAGTGTTTCAACTGTGGTGATCCTGGTCATATTAGCACGAAATGTCCAAAACCGAAGCAAGTTCCATCTGGTGGGAAATTTTTTGCATTGGCGGGGACTCAGACTACTAATGCAGATCGTCTGATCAGAGGTACTTGTTTTATTAATAGTACGCCTTTAGTTGCTATTATTGATACTGGAGCGACTCATTCGTTTATTTCGTCTGAGTGCGCTAAGCGTTTGAATCTTGTGTTGTCTTTGATGGATGGTGAGATGGTTATTGATACTCCAGCAATGGGGTCAGTAACTACTTCTTTGGTTTGTTTAAGTTGTCTGTTGACCATTTATGGTAAAGACTTTGAGATGGATTTAATGTGTTTGCCGTTGGAGGGTTTAGATGTGGTTCTGGGAATGAATTGGTTGCAATTCAATAGGGTTCATATTGATTGTTATCATAAGCTAGTAAGGTTTCCTTCTCTTGAAGAAGATGAAGATTCGAGTTTCTTATCTACCAAAGAGTTGAAGAAACTTTTGGCGGATGAAGCTCAGTTGTTTGGGTTGTTTGCATCGTTGACTGTGGATAGTCAAGTGTCGCTTGATGTGTTTCATGTTGTGTGTGAATTTTCGGAAGTGTTTCCTGAGGATATTTCAGACTTGCCGCCAGAGAGAGAGGTGGAGTTTTCGATAGATCTAGTTCCTAGTACTAGACCTGTTTCTATGACACCTTATCGTATGTCGGCCTCTGAGTTGGTTGAGTTAAAGAAACAGTTGAATGAATTGTTGGAGAAGAGGTTTGTGAGGCCAAGTGTTTCTCTTTGGGGTGCTCCAGTTTTGTTGGTGAATAAGAAAGATGGAAGTATGCGATTGTGTGTTGATTATCTCCAGTTGAATAAGGTGACGATTAAGAATAAGTATCCTCTTCCAAGAATTGAAGATTTGATGGATCAGTTGGTTGGTGATTGTGTGTTCAGTAAGATTGACTTGAGGTCGGGGTATCATCAGATTAGGGTGAAAGAGGAAGATATTCAGAAGACGGCTTTTAGGACACGTTACGGTCATTATGAATATTCTGTGATGCCGTTCGGGGTTTCTAATGCGCCAGGTGTGTTTATGGAGTACATGAATCGTATTTTCCACGAGCATTTGGATCGATTTGTTGTTGTGTTTATTGATGACATATTGATTTATTCTAAGTCTCGGGAGGAGCACGCGGAGCATTTGCGTTTTGTTTTGCAGGTTTTGAAGGAAAAGAAGCTTTTTGCCAAATTGTCCAAGTGTGAATTTTGGTTGTCGGAGGTGAGTTTTCTTGGACACGTAATTTCAGGTAATGGTATTGTTGTGGATCCATCTAAAGTAGAAGCAGTTCTACAATGGGAGGCTCCGAGATCTGTTACTGAAATTCAAAGCTTTTTGGGTTTGGTTGGATATTATCGAAGGTTCATTGAAGGTTTTTCTAAGCTAGCACTTCCTTTGACCCAGTTGACTTGTAAAGGGCAAGCGTTCATTTGGAATATTCGGTGTGAGGAAAGTTTTAATGAGCTGAAGAGAAGATTGACGACAGCTCCGATTTTGATTTTGCCGAATCCTACTGAACCGTTTGTGGTGTATTGTGATGCGTCTTTGATTGGTCTAGGTGGGGTGCTAATGTAAGACGGTAAGGTCGTGGCGTATGCTTCGAGGCAGTTGAGAGTGCATGAGAAGAATTACCCTACGCATGACTTGGAGTTAGCAGCTGTGGTGTTTGTATTGAAAATTTGGAGGCATTATCTTTTTGGTGCGAGGTTTGAAGTCTTTAGTGATCACAAAAGTTTGAAATATCTGTTTGATCAGAAGGAGTTGAATATGAGGCAACGAAGATGGTTGGAATTTTTGAAGGACTACGACTTTGGCTTGAATTACCATCTGGGTAAAGCTAATGTGGTAGCCGATGCATTGAGTCGAAAATCGTTGCATATGTCCGCTTTAATGGTTAAGGAGTGAGAGCTTTTGGAATCGTTTAGAGATTTGAGTTTGGTATGTAAAGTGACGTCGGATAGTGTGAGGCTGGGTATGTTGAAGGTTACTAATGATTTTCTAATGACGGTAAGTGAGAAATAGAAGTTGGATGTGAAATTGGTGGATTTGATGTTGGTTGGCGGAAAAGGTGTGAGTGGTGATTTTCAAGTGGATGTTAATGGTGTGTTGAGGTTCCGTGGGCGAATTTGTATTCTGGACGATTCGGATTTGAAACAGATGATTTTGGAAGAAGGACACCAGAGTAATTTGAGTATACATTCGGGGGCGAACAAGATGTACCAAGATTTGAAAGAGATTTTTTGGTGGTCTGGATTGAAAAGAGATGTGGCTCAATTTGTGTATGCTTGTTTGACGTGCCAGAAGTCGAAGGTAGAACATTAGAGGCCTAGTGGTTTGTTACAACCGTTGGATATTCCGGAATGGAAATGGAATAGTATTTCTATGGATTTTGTAACGGGGTTACCGAATACTCAGCGAGGGCGTAATGCTATTTGGGTGGTTGTGGATAGACTGACTAAATCGGCTCGTTTCATTCCGATTGCCATCAGTTTTTCTTTGGAGCGGTTAGCTGAGATTTATATCAGTGTGATTGTGAAGTTGCATGGGGTTCCATTAAGTATTATTTCGGATCGAGATCCAAGGTTTACCTCGAGATTTTGGGAAAGTTTACAGAAGGCGTTGGGTTCTAAATTGAGATTGAGTTCGGCTTATCATCCGCAGACGGATGGGCAGACGGAGAGAACGATTCAGTCTTTGGAAGATTTGTTGCGAGCGTGTGTTTTGGAACAAGGTGGTGCGTGGGATAGTTATCTTGCGTTGGTGGAATTCACGTACAATAACAGTTTCCATTCTAGTGTTGGAATGGCACCGTTTGAAGCATTGTATGGACGGAGATATCGAACACCGTTGTGTTGGCATGAATCTGGTGAGAGTTCGGTGGTTGGGCCGTAATTGATTCAACAGACTACGGAAAAAGTGAAGCTTATTCGTGAGAAAATGAAGGCTTCTCAGAGTAGGCAAAAGAGTTATCATGATCGTAGAAGGAAAGATCTCGAGTTTCAAGAGGGCGATCATGTATTTTTGAGAGTTACGCCGGTAACGGGTGTTGGTCGTGCATTGAAATCGAAGAAACTTACTTCTCGGTTTATTGGTCCTTACCAGATATCTGCGAGAGTGGGTGTTGTGGCTTATAGGGTGGCGTTGCCACCGAGTCTGTCGAATTTGCATGATGTGTTCCATGTTTCACAGCTTTGGAAGTATATTCCGGATCCGTCGCATGTGATTCCGATGGATGAGGTTGAGGTAAGGGAGAACCTTACGGTTGAGGCATTACCCGTTAGGATTTTGGATCGCGAGGTGAAGCGGTTAAGGGGCAAGGATATCGCACTTTTGAAGGTAGCGTGGGGAGGCGCTGCTGAGGGCAATTTGACTTGGGAGTTGGAGAGTCGGATGCGGGAGTCGTATCCAGAGTTGTTCTTCTAAGGTAATATTTTCGAGGACGAAAATTTCTAAGTGAGGGAGAGTTGTAATGCCCCAGTCAGTTTTGTCAGTTTTGTCTTTTTAATTAATTGAGTCGTTTTGAGTATTTTATTATTATTTTATTTTATTTCTGACTTTTATATGAAAATATGTTATTTTCTATCGTGATTATATTTTATCGCATTTTGGGAGCGTTTGCGAGATATTTGAGTGTAGGGGTATTTTGGTCATTTTGCTTTATTTTGTTAAGTTAAGAATATAATAGAAATAGAAAAAGAGAAAAAGAAAAGTAGAGAGAAAGAAGAAGAGGAGAAAAAGAGAGAAATTGGAAAAGAAGAAAATCAATCTCCCGACTTTATCAAACACGATTAAATCGGGTAAGGGTGCGAAACTCGATTATATTATGTTTGTGTATGATTATGTATGTGTGTGCTGGTATGTTTTCTTGTCTTTACATAGCTTTTGAATTCTAGGTTGGAAATGAGAAATATGTTGAGAAATCGATGTTTTCGTGGTTGGAAATCGACGTAAATGTGGTAGAATGCTTGTTGCCATGATTAAATTAGGTTCTGATTGATATATGTTGATTTGGAAATGTTTTGGTTGGAAAAAATATCATTTTGGGTTATGTAACAGCGCTGCAGAATTTCTGAGTTTTCGCAGGTTCGCCTAGCGAACCTGGGGCGAAGCAGTAGCGAATGAATTTTCGCGGGTTCGCCTAGCGAACCAGTTAGTGAAGGTCAGCGAAGGTTCGCTACGTAGTTCGCCTAGCAAACTTTATATGTTTTTGGTTCTGGTTGGTTCGCCAAGGGGTTCGCCTAGCGAACTTTGTGTCTATTTTTACCTGATAGTGGGTTCGTTGGACATTCGCCTAGCGAAGGTGGTAGCGAATGCTCGCGAGAGGGTTCGCCTAGCGAACATGGTTGTTTGTGCAATTTTGTTTTCTTGCTAACTTTTGATCTGTGGTTCGGTTTGAGGCGTGGGTTGATGCGTTAGAAAGCTTATAAAATGTTCTTTCTTATGATGATGGTTTTGAGATTGTTGGCCGATTAAATTATGTCAGGAATTTGGAATGTGTGGTTTGTTGACTTTTACCGTTTTAATGATGTGCATTTGACGTGTTATTATGCAACATGTTTGTGAGATGAATTGTATGACTTATGTGCTGTTGTGAAATGAAGATGCACGTGATATATGTTGTGATGATGAATTGTGGCCTAAGGGCAAGAAAATGCAATGTGTGGTATTTGTTGATATATGCATGATTATGGGATGTGTATATGTGTGCATTTTAAATATCATAAGTCATTGTATGCCAAGCATCATGATATGCATTCTTGTGACGTCGCGAGCGACGGATTGATTCCAGAGGGAATCCGCTATAACATCGTGCGCCTTAAAAATAAGAGGACTGAAAGTGATCTGATCGGATCGTGCGACTTAAAAATAAGAGGACCGAAACGATGATTATAGACGATCGTGTGCCCATGTGGGGAGTGAGTGATCGGGTCGTGTGCCCGTGTGGGCTGTGAGCGATCCATAAACGTCGTGTGCCCATGTGGGGTGTGAGCGACTGGCAACATCGTATGCCCAACAGGGAGTAACACTAAGTAACGAGCGATGGTTCCAGCAGAGTTCTTGAGTGAACTAGTGATGAGAAATGTTGGAAGTCGGTACCGCATATGCATTGCATAGAGTCGTTGTGTCGGTCTCTGTGCAGTTGCATAAATCATGGATTAATTGTGTATGGAATTGTGAATGTGATGAAATGGAATATGTATAATTGTATTGATGATGAGTGTATTGTGTATGACTGATGTGTATTGGTATTGGATACCTGAGAATTGTACTGTGTTGTGTTGTATTTGATTGTGGTGCATTTGTGGTGAGAATATTTTACTTGTGCATTTCTGTGTTAATATATAATTATATACAACTGTATTATGATTGTGTTTCTCACCCTTCTGCTGTTTTATAATGCTCTATGAGGCATTGCAGATTAGAGTTGCTGGAGGTCTTTTTGTGAAGCTTAGGTCTTCATTCTTTTGTCAGTCGGCTCTGATATGTGACACCGGGTAGTCGGGGTGATCGAGTGTGATTATTTGTATTATGTATATGTATCTTTTGGATTGTACTTGTGTGACTTTGTATATGACAGATACACTTTGTATGATATATATATATATATATATATATATGAGATTTCAGTACAGATTTTCCGCTTTTATTCTGTATTTGAATTGTGGGTAGTAGGAACCAAGTTCCTCTGTTAATTGCTACCTGATTGTTGCATATCTTTATGGGCAGGTTTATGCGTATTTTGTTTCAAATTGATGTGACCCCTCGGTCTATGCTGTGGATGTTTTAAATATACTCTGATGATATTTTGAATTTTGTTGCCGCTTTATTATTTGGGGGTATAGATTGGGGGTGTTACATCCACCATAGGATATGAGCACACCAAAAATCCTCACCATCACCATAGGTAACGCTTCACAGATTCCCACCTGAAACCAGCTTCTCGCACCCAATCCCCACCATATGATTGAGGCTCACTAAAAATGGACCACCATCCAAACACCATGATGCATGATTCATGAATGACATACAATAACAACATAATGTACAATGATATTCAACTTAACCAATGTACCACACCAATACTTCCCACCACACACCATACATATACTAAAAGTATTCGGCAATAATAATATAGTAACACAACAGGTTATAACGCATCATCCATGCACATTACTACACCATAACATACAAACCACATACCATGAAACACAATTATGCACCATTTAAATCATTTTCGGGTACTGAAATTATTTTTAAATTAAAGTACATTGCATCAGCTTTCTAACGCTTCAAACAAAACCTTAATCGGACACCCAAAACTCAAGTTATGAATTGCTTAAGTTTGACATAGCAGGTGTAACCGTTTACATCATAACCATAAATAATGAGCAAGACTTTCCTAGTGTAAACGATTACACCAAAATTGGTAACCGGTTGCCCCCCTCCCACACAAAATGCCCAAATCACCCTTAAAAAAAATCAGTTTTCTACAAAACTGTGTTACGATAATCAGGTTTCGAAATATCCCACAAAACCCCCAATTTTTCATAGAAAGTCATATACTCATGTTTCACACTCTAAACCCCATCAACATACAATATCCCCATTATTCACCTATTCCGCCATTCATCAAAACATACATCATAATAGCAACATCACACATATCAGATAATTCACAACACAGAGAAGAAAAATGTGATTAAGAGAAACAAAATAACCCACCCACATGTTATCATACAATCCTATATACAATAGGAAGTCTCACCCTTACCTAAGATTTTCTCTAGCAAAGATTCCTTCAAACTCTAACAATGGTGCCCTTCTAAGACTCACCTCCTTTGCCCCTGCCTTTTTCTCCTTTTCTCCAAAAAATTTAAGTACAATCGAAGACTGATTATTCTCCCTTCTCTCTTTTCCTTATAAACCCCTTTTTACTAGGCTTTTTCACCTTTACCCTCACTTACTCCTCTAAATCTCTATTATGTCCTCATTGTTCTCCTAAATGTCAACTTTATCCCTTATTTCTCTATTTTCCTATTTTAATTAAATAAGTCGCATTTTTATTATAATTATTAAATAATTCTATTAATTTTAAATTACTCCACTCATATCTAATTACTCTCCACACCCCTCTACCTTATGTCCACACACCCAACCATACAAGATAATTTAATTATTAATATTTATCAATAAAATAAATCACACAAAATTCATAAGAATACAAATAAATGATATAATCTAAAAGGGGGTGTTACAACTCTTCCCCACTTAGAATATATTTGTCCTAAAAATTTTACCTGATCCGAACAACTCCGGATACGCCTCTTGTATCCCACTCTCCAACTCCCACATCATGTTCCCTTTGGCAGCTCCTCCCCAAACTACATTCACAAGAGAAACATCTTTGCCTTGCAACTTTTTCAATTCACGGTCTTTGACCCTCACTAGTAAAGTCTCAACCGTAAGATTATCCCTTACTTGCACATCATCCATCAGAACCACATGAGATGGATCTGGAACATATTTCAGAAGTTGTGAGACATGGAATACGACATGCAAATTCGAAATATTAGGTGGCAACGCCACTCTATAAGCAACCACTTCAATCCTCTCGGAAATCTAATATGGACTGATAAACCGAGGAGTAAGCTTTCTCGATTTCAAAACATGTCTGACACCGGTCACCGGAGTGACTCTCAAGAATTCATAGTCTCCCTCTTGAAACTCAAAGTCCTTCCTTCTCTTATCATGGTAACTCTTCTTCCTACTCTCTGAAGCTTTCATCTTTTCTTAAATTAACTTTACCTTTCCAATAGTCTGCTGGAAAATCTCAGGCCCAAGGACTACATTCTCACTTGATTCATGCCAACACAAAGGTGTCCTAGACCTCCAACCATACAGTGGCTCAACGGGTGCCATTCCAATGCTAGAATAGAAACTATTGTTATAAGTGAACTCTATTATTGGTAGATGACTATCCCAAGCACCCCCTTGCTCAAGGACACAAGCTCTTTACATATCCTCCAAGGACTGAATAGTTCTCTCTGTCTGACCATCTATTTGTGGATGATAGGCAGAACTCAACTTCAGCTTAGAACCCAAAGCCTCCTGCAAACCCTCCCAAAATTTAGATGTAAACCTCAGATCTCTATCAGAAACAATACTCGATGCAACTCCATGCAATTTTACAATTAGTCTTATGTATATCTTTGCCAACTTCTGCAAAGGAAAACTGATGTTAATCGAAATAAAATGTCATAATTTCGTCATTCTATCAACCACCACCCAAATTGCATCATGCCCTCTAAGAGTATTTGGTAATCCCATCACAAAGTCCATCGAAATGCTATCTCATTTCCTCTCCAGAATGTCTAACGGTTGCATCAATCTTTCAGGCTTCTGGTGCTCAACCTTTGACTTCTAGCAAGTCAAGCACGCATACACAAACTGCGCCACATCACACTTCAGAACAGACCACCAAAATATCTTTTTCAGATCCCGATACATCTTAGTAGCTCTTGGTTGGAAACTCAAGTTACTTCTATGACTTTCTTATAAAATCATCTTCTTCAACTAAGGATTATCAGGAATCCTACCTCGGAATTTCAACACACCTTGCTCATCCACTTTAAAATCACTCCCTTCAGCATGATTGCTCCCAATCATCAAGTCCACCATCTTCACATCCAACTTCTGACTCTGTTTAATATTATTAAGAAAATCATTATTTACCTTGAACATACCCAACATCACGCTTTACGGTGTTAGCTCACAGACTAAACGCAAGTCTCTGAACTGCTCAATAAGTTCCAACTCTTTAACCATCAAAGTAGACATATGCAAAGACTTTCGACTTAAAGCATCGGCCACGATATTAGCCTTACCGGAGTGATAATTCAAGCCAAAATCATAATCCTTGAAAAATTCTAACCATCTTCGTTGCCTCATATTCAATTCCTTCTGATCAAACAGATATTTTAAACTCTTGTGATCACTGAATACCTCGAATATGGAACCATAAAGATAATGTCTCCAATTCTTTAACACAAACATCACTGCAATAAACTCTAAATCATGAGTAGCATAGTTTTTGTTATGCACCCTCAGTTGCCGTGAAGCATAAGCCACTACCTTGTGGTCTTGCATCAACACACCATATCTTAGACGCATCAGAATACACTACAAACAATTCATTAGGATCTGAAAGAATCAAAACTGGAGTTGTAGTCAGTCTCTTCTTCAGCTCTATAAATCTTTCTTTAAAATGGATGTCCTAAACAAACACTTTTCCTTTACAAGTCAGCTGGGTTAATAGAAGTGTTAACTTAGAAAAACCTTCAATAAACCTGCGTAGTAACCATCCAAGCCCAAAAAGTTTCGAATCTCAGTAACCGACTTAGAAGCCTCCCATTGTAGTAGTGCATCTACTTTGGACGGAGCCACAATGATACCATCACCGAAAATAATATGGCCAAGAAAACTAACCTCTTGCAACCAGAATTCCCACTTTGACAACTTTGCCTATAACTTCTTCTCTTTCAACACTTCCAACACAATCTGCAAATGCTCGACATGCTATTCATTCGACTTGGAATAGATCAAAATATCATCGATGAAAACTACCACGAACTGATCTAGATAAGCATGAAATATATGATTCATATCTTCCATAAACACTTTAGATGTATTGGAAATGCCGAACGACATCGCCAAATATTCATAGTGCCTATACCGCGTTCTAAAAGTCATCTTCTGAATATCCTCATCCATCACCTGACTCTGATGGTAACTCGACCTTAAGTCAGTTTTGCTGAAAACACGCGCACTTACCAGTTGATCCATCAAATCATCTATCCTTGAAAGTGGATACTTGTTCTTGATCGTTACTTTATTCAGTTTTTGGTAATCCATGCACAAACTCATACTACCATCTTTCTTCTTTACAAACAACACCGGAGCTCCCAAGGTGACACACATGGTCTCACAAATTTCTTTTCCAGCAAATCTTCTAATTGCTTTTTCAATTCTGCTAATTCCAACACCGACATCATGTATGGTGCCATAGAAATAGGTCTGGTACCAAGGAAAAGATCAATAGATAACTCCACCTCTCTCTCTAGCAGCATATCCAAAATATCATCCGGAAGCACATCTAGAAATTCACACACTATCGACAATTCTTCAATTATAGCTTAACTTTTAATAGATAAAGACGCAAACAGCGCAATCACCTGAGCTTTATCTTGCAAAAGCTCTTTCAACTGCATAGCAGATAAGAAACCAGCTTCCTCTTCCTCAGTAGGAGCAAGAAAGCGTATTGATTTGTTATAACAATTTATATGAACATGATTGAACTCCAGCCGATTTATTCCCAAGATTACATCAAGATCCATCAGTGACAAGCATACAAGATCAACACCAAAATCTCTATAAAAAATTGACAGAGGACAGTTCAAACAAACCAAAGAAGTAGTCACTGATCCCTTAGCAGGAGTGTCGATAACCATCTCATTATTCATGGAGGACACTACAAGGCCCAACCTTTTCACACAATCAAGAGCAATAAACAAGTGAGTAGCACCAGTATCAATAATAGAAATCAAAGGAGTACTATTAATGTAACATATACCTCTAATCCACCTGTCGTCACTGGAAGTTTGGGTCTTCGAGAGAGCAAACACCTTTACTCCAGGTTGAGCTTGCTTCGGCTTTTGGAAATGTGTACTTATGTGTCCTGGTTTGCCACAATTGTAGCAATTCACCACATTAGCTTTACAATCAATAACCAGACGTCCTGTCTTTCCACACCGGAAAAACATCTTCATATCACCTTTGCACTCATTGGCGGGATGATCCAGCTCACCACACCTAATACCATTAAGAGGAGTTGTAGCACCTCCCCCACTTGGCCTCTTACCATCAGCAAACTTTTGTTTACCCTTCTCAACTGGAGCACTATAAGGCTTCCTACAATTCAGATGTTGTTTCCCTCTCTTCTCGCTCAAACTCTTATAGTGAGTTGACCGAGCCTTCCTATCACCCTCGTAGATTCTACAATTATTTATATTGCTAATAAGTATTGTTATTTATTTGTTGAATTCTATTGATAAGCTTACCGAAACATTCGTTTATTATGTCAAAAAAGGCAATATGGTTCATTCATCAAACTTTCCTCGTCAAAAGAAGAGGGCTAGAGGTGCCACGACCATGTCACAGTTTATTGGCACTATAGAAGCTGGTAAGAAGTGGGAGGTTGATTTTGATGAAATTACATTTTCCACTAGTGGAAAGAATGCTGCATAATTCATTAGTTATGTATCTTAACTTTCTCGTAGTAAGGTTAATATAAATGAAGAAACATACAAAGACGTAAGTGAAGTTGTGAAGACTATGATTTGAAATGAAATCACATTATTTAAAATTTAAAAAAATTCTTTGTAAGTTATATTTTCCTTAACATCCATATATACCAATTATCATACCTCGAAGCGCAATCACACGCCTGCGGGATGGACTTAACAGAGTCGCCACCGATTTTAATTTATTCCCATAGAGGGAAAGAGAAAATATTGAATAAAAACCCCTAAAAGAAAGGATAAGATATGGTCATCTCAACCAATGTCTGAGTTCGGGAGTCGGTTACGCAAGGGGAAGGTGTTAGTACCCCCTCACGTCCGTTGTACTCAACGGGAACCATTTAGTTAGGATTGAACGAATGTTAGCTTAAGGATTACTTCTGATCTTCTACTTATTTGAATGGGAAAAGAGAGAGAGAGAGAGAGAGAGAGAGAGAGAGAGAGAGAAATGATTATTATTAAGAGAGAGGAAACCTAAAGAGGTTTTTATTATTAGGGAGCTCGCCAAGACTTCGTAGTCTCGTGCCTACGTATCCTTACAAGGATGGAATCAGAGTAATCGTAGTTCAGATAAACTTTGTTGGTTAATTTTAGCAAAAGCTAAGTTGTATTAATCAACGTAAGAACTTTGTTTTACCCAAAACAAGTGAGGAGTGGACATTTTCACCACATTTAATGGACTTTCAAATCTTATTCGTGCCACTTATCTCAACTCAATGGTTGTAAACAAAACACTGTACTAGTGTTTATTAAGACAACATATCTTTCATTTTGAAAAGTTCTTTGGTCTTATTAAATATCTTGAAGTTTTATTTAAGAAAATACACTTGATGACAATCAAGGTTTGCTCATGATTATGAGATTTTTATTAGGAAAGTACACTTGATGATAATCAAGGTTTATTCATAATTGAGTAGATGTTTTGGTATCTCGAAGATAATCAAGGTTTATCTATGGCAATGGAGGTTTGAGTATAGTTTAGATATATGAGGAACATTTGATGATGATCAATTATTCAAAGAGTTTGGGCAAGAGTATTGAACTCTAACAGTCTCTTTCATTCAAGATTGATTAAGAAAATTGTTTGTGGATCATGAACATTGATAGTGATCAATGGCTCAATGATTTGTGCTAGAGTGATAGACTCCAACACCTCTTGGTCCAAGGTTATTTGTTAAGCGTTTTAAAGATGAAAGAAGAGAAAAATTGGCTACCTCAATGTACAAGACTTGAGACCAATCTTTCAAGGATTTTGCTAGAATGCTAGATTCCAATAATCCTTTTCTTTCAAGTTTATTTTAAAAGAGTATTTATATATTTTGAAGTATTTTAGTTATCCTTGAAGAAGGAAGAAGTCTTGAAATGGCTCTTGACAAAGGGGAAAAATTCAAGGGGGCACTTGATAAAGGACCTAAAGTTTATTAGGTTACTTGATGAAGAGTCAAAGGTTTGTTAGGGAACTTGGTAAAGGGTCAAAGGTTTTCTTATGAGTGGTTCAAATTTGTAGGGTTAAGTTTGGACTTGTTTGATGTTTGGGTTGTGGATTAGGATTTGAAGAAACTTTGATAATCTTGATGAAGATTAGGGTTTTATGAAAGGTTCATGATCGAGATGAGGATTATGGTTGATGAAAGGTGGGGGTATTATGAGAAGTTATAGTCTTGATGAAGATTAAGGTTTAATGAGGGGTTGATAATCTTGATGAAGATTAGGATTTGATAAGAGGTTGGTAATCTTGATGAAGATTAAGGTTTGATGAGAGGTTGGTTATGACAACACCACCTGCTCATATATAATTTACAAATCCAATAAGTTATATCTTCTACCCTAAAGTTAGGTTAGGGTGGTATGACTCGACAAAGTTATGGGAGAAATGTTTTGTGATAAGGGTTACTCTTAGGGGAACAAAGAGTTTACAAGCTATATTGATGAGACATCATCTAAGGATGACTTGAAAAAGTCGCAAGGGGAATGGTATGAAAATAATCAACCAAAGCGAACAAAAATTTCACAAGTTTTATAGATGAAAACAATATCTAAAGATGACTTGAAAAAGTCATGGGGAAACAAACATGTTAACCACAAAAGAGAGACACACATACATTCACAAGGATGAGACGCCATCAAAGTTTAATGGCATATTTACAATTATGGTTTCAAACTTCACACTCATGGTATATCATGCATTAGGTTCATGTTCATCACAAATATTCATATCACAAGGTTGATTTAAACATGGTAAGAAAGTCAAGCATGCTTCTTAAACAAGGTTAGTGCAACAAAGCATTTATTCCTTAAACAAGGCATGCTTTTTAAATTTAATTAATAAATGAAATGAATAAAAGAATAAAATATAAAATAAAAATTAAGTTTTAACAATAAAAGAATGTTGGAATAAATAATGTGTTTGGTCTTTATTTTTAAAAGAGAAAAAAATTGATTAAATGAAAAAAGAAAATATAAAAGAAATAAATAAATAAAGAAATAAAATAAAAAGAAATAGAAATTAGAGAAAGAGAAAAGGAGAGGAAACGAA
Source organism: Lathyrus tuberosus (assembly GCA_022829125.1). Lineage (NCBI taxonomy): Eukaryota > Viridiplantae > Streptophyta > Magnoliopsida > Fabales > Fabaceae > Lathyrus > Lathyrus tuberosus. Next base: position 4,285,510 of record JALAZF010000438.1, read on the forward strand.
GTAAAAAAGGGGGGGGGGGGGACGCTGGGATCGAGCCCAGATCCCTTCAATCAATACACAACACAACAACCAACTGAGGCAAGGCGCGCGCCTTGTGAAGCATTCACCAACAAAACATAATATATTTAATTTTCTTTTTAAATATGAAAACTGGCGCCACACCATTGTTGTCTTCCCCACGAGTTTCATCATCATCATCCATAATTCAAATTACTACTTTCTTATTTCTCAACCAAATTGAACAAGTTAATATACAATTTTGATCAGAATTTCCTAAGGAACTCAACCATGCCATTCAATTTCATTTATATTCACCCTAGCTCTTGAAATCAATGGAAAACCAGAAGAACCCTAATTTTTCTAACTAAAATTAAATTGCATACAAGCATGATTAATTAACACAAGCATAGGGCTTTCAATCCTCACGTCATGGCAAGCATATTGGTAACAAGAATGAATCGAAATGATGCTTCTATCATAGAGTTCCAGAAATCGAAACTTACCTCAAAGTGTTGAAATCGTTCTTTACTTTAGAGCCCTCCAAGAAGCAATGTGATGATCCTTACAGCTTCCTTAGACCTCAAGGAGTGTGTTGATGTGCTTAGATTGCCTTGAAACCTTCTAGAACTCTATATCCAATTCAACTTGCAAAGTGGACAAAGTGAGATAGTGATATGGTGATTCTGTTGTTACAGAAGTGTTCTAAGGGTTCGGAACACTTCTATGAAGTTTATGTGAAGTGTTTGCGGTGTTGGAATGAAATTTGGCTGGAAGAAATTGAAGATCACAAGTTTTGGTTTTCTTGACAAACTTGAAAATATGAGAATTGGTGTAATGGTGATTATGTGTTTCTTGAGGTTTTGGTGTGTGTTTTCTGATGAAACATGCCCTTTATTTATATTGTGAATGATATGAGGCAATAACATTGAACAATGAAAAAGTTTTGAGGAACTTGGAGGAAAACCAAAAAGTGGACAAGAAGGTACACAAGTGGATTTGCTTTTGGGAGGCTCCTAATTGACTTTGCAAGTGGGATCTGAATTGTGAACCAACTCCATCTGATGTTAGGATTATATGATTTCCTTTGCCAACAACTCAACATGATTAAAGTGTTTAATCATGTATTAGCCAAAATCATCTTAAGTTAGCATTTTGGATCAAAGATTTATACCATGAATGAATGTCCAAACTTGCTGAATTTGCTACCTACTTAAAGATTTCCTGACAATGAACAAGTTCCAAGGTGATCACATGATGAAAAGAAACCTAAAAAGTGGCCAAAAGGTCCTTCCAAATCATGTACAACCAACTTGGTGCAATTGTGTCTTGGAAAATCAGCATTGACATGACCTCTTCCCAATTTTGTAACTTCATGCTTAAGCAAAAGAAATTTATGCTCTTGGTACCATTGGAAATGAGGCATCACATACAACAACTTTGATGTTGATCACTTGAAGAAACTCAATTTGGATCATTGAGAAAAATGGCCATCAAAATTGGATTTTTCAACTGTTTGACACTTAGAAAAAATTCTATGTATTTGACAATTTTCACAACTAGGAAATCTCAACTTTGATCATTCATAACTTCCAATCCTTGTGAGATTTTGATCTAATTCTTCCACGATGTTGAAGTATGTAATGTCATCTTCAAGTGAATACCTTGGGCAAGAAAAGTGGTTACTTGAATTGGTCACAAAGTGGTCCTAAAGTCATGTACTTGTTAAGGTGAAAAAACTTAGAAAAAAATTCCAAGTGTTTGGATTTTCAGCAAATTGGAAAATTTCAATTTTGAACACCAATAACTTCCACTCCAAGAAAGCTTTAAGCTTGTAATTTTCATCAAATTGAGGTATCAAATGTCATCTTTAAGAAGAGTTCTCAAGTGTTTTCATTGGATGCTTGAGAAAGAATTTATAATCTTGGAAAGATGGTTACTTGATCATGTATTTCCATAATTTAGAAAAAATCCAAAACCCTAATTTTACAACTTTGAATCTTTTTCTTGATTTTCTTTATTAATCATGATCCAATTCGTGTATCTTTCATATTTTCATGATTATTGACTTGAGGAAGTCATGTTTGACCTAAAAAAGTCAAAATTCAAACTTTGACTTTGATCAGGTTGACTTTCTATCAGATGAATTCAAATTTTGCAATTGTCAATGAATCCAACATTTAGAGCTATTTAGATCATGTGAATGGACTTCAAAGATGTATTTGAGGGTCTTGGATCATGTTCCCAAGCTTAGGATCATGCCTTGGTCAAAAATTCAATTTCCAGTTGACTTTGACCAAAACCCTAATCAGGTGCACTTGGGGAATTGAGGCTTGATGATCTTGATTTGATGCTACCTTAAAACATGATTATAGATGGAGGAGAAACTTGATACATGGTTGGATTATTTTAGATGTTGATGAATACCATAATCCTTGATTGATCAACCACATGGTCTTCTCGATGTTATGCAAATGATGCAACTAATGATGATGGAATCTAGGGGATAAAATTTGGGGTATGAACCAACACATGCCGTTTGTGACAGGTCATCATGAGGGGGAATCTTACACATTGGGTCAAACACTCACCTAGAGGTCAAAGACTCACCCAAACAAGTGAGAGAGACACCACATATTCACCCAAAATCTTAAGGTAATAGGTTTATGGGTCCTCTCACTTATAAAGTGATCAACCTCTAATTTTCAAAGCAATGTGGGACTTAGAGCTCACACTTGTTTCCCAACAATCTCCCCCTCAAATGTAAGTCCATCCACTATGTTCCTCATCAAGCGGAAGCTCTTTCATCCACATATTTGTACTGTCGTTTACAAACACCCTTATTTCGTGATGGAAACTTCAACAGAACACACCGCCTGACCACCACCACGTGTCAGGAAGACTTTCAATACAAGGAGCCGATCCCTTACTCTAACCAGGCTCTAATACCATTAACGGGTCATTATGAGGGGGAAGCATACACATTGGATCAAACACTAACTTAGAGGTCAAACACTCATTCAACCAAGTGATAAAGACACCATATATTCACCAAAAACCTTAAGGTGAAGGATGTATAGGTCCTCTCACTTATAAAGTGCTCAGCCTCCACTTTTCTAAGAAATGTGGGACTTAGAGCTCACACTTATTTTTCAATAGTTTGTTGTAGGATAAGTTCATTTCCCCCCTTCTCATTGATATCAAAAATGACAAATTTAAAAAGAAATGGTTAGTTTATATTGGAGATCATTGGAAGCAATTTAAGACATATCTCACCAACACTTATGTATTTGGGGATGGAGATAAAGAAGGAAACTTAACACCTGTGGTTAACTATAAATATATCTCCAAGAATGATTGGAATAAGTTTTTCTAGAATCGGACCAAAAAGAAATTTTTAGTTAGTTGAAATAATAGATTTTTATTTGGCTTAATTAATTTTGTTTTCTTTTATTGAATTTTTTTATTATTTTATCTTTAAAGACGAAAAGGGAAAAGGTAAAGCAAAATTCATTAAAAAATGTTCACCGCACAGTGTAGCGGGAAAAATTGAGATTAAGCTATTGATTAACTTAATTCATAAAGTAAGATTCGCCACCACACTTTTATTTTTCCAAAGGAATGGGGAAGAGAATGAACAAAACCCAAAGAAGTTTTAAACCAAAACTAATAAAAACAGAGACAAGGGTAAGGGGGTTGGTTATGCAATGTGAAGGTGTTAGCACCCAAGAAATCTATAATACTCTATAGGAACCTCTTGAAAATCTATATTTGGCTTAAAAGGTGTTGTTTGCAAAAGATTGTGGAAATGAGAAGAGAAATATTTTTTAGGGTTTTTGGTGTTTGACAAGACTTCCTGAGCCTCGTGCCTATGTACCCACAAAGTGCAATGGATGATCAAAACCTCATAGTTCGTGGTAAAAATAACAAAAGAGATTTGTTGCAATTGATTTTAAATGGGAATACAAGTTGTCATTTTAAGGAGAATACTCAAATAGTCTCCCACAAGTGTATGAAAATGGACATTTCCATCAGTATTGAGAAGGGCTCCAACTTGGATATAGATCAACAAGTATGCCACTAACTCTATCAAGTGGAAAAGAATCAACAACAAGCATCTCTATGGGGATCAGAGAATTACATCTCAACTATGAAAGTGACTCATGTCTAAACCTTGAGAAAAAGTTTAATAGGAAAAGTGCACAAAGGGCACAAATTTGTTTGAATGAGTTATGTATTTTTTATGTCTTTTGAAATAGTCTTGATATGCTTAAGATTTATTAGCATTTATTTAAGAAAAAAAGTTTAAAAATTACTTTACAAAGTCAAGGTTTATTGAGAAAGTGGTTCAAGTTTGAAAACAAGAAGGTTTTGAAAAAGGGAGAAAATTTTGAAAATCTAAGAAGGGGAAGAGACGAAGAGACTACTCTAAAGCACAAATTAAAAGCTATGAAGGAAAGATCTAACCAAGAGCAAGCTTTGACACAAGTCAATACTCCCATCCTTTGGATTAAGCAACAAGCAACCAAATCAGCAGAGAAATATCCAAGCATCAGATAAAGAAGAACATAAGCCAAGGCCAAAGATGAGGTAGCAGAGCTAGGTCTTCCAAAAGTCAACCCAAGGTCAAGGTACCAGATGAATTCCAAGGTCTCAAGTCACAAGTCCAAAGCATAGGATCAAGAACCTAATTCTAAGTCCAATAAGTCCATCATTCAAGCAAGGGATAATAACCAAATATTCCAATGGAAACATTAAGTCTTTTAGTGTTTTAGCCTTTATTAATGTCTTGAAAGAGAAAAATAAAGTCCAACTGGACAAAGAAAAAAGGCATAAACATAAACAATAACAATGTAATATGTAAATGATAATACTAAAGCAATATATATAAGGAGCAAGAAACTAAATGTCAAAAAGATAAAGGTGCATAAAAGTAAATGACATAAAAATAAATGTTAGCAGAATTATATGGTTAATGTTAGTGTTAAAGTTAATAATCCGATTCGGGACAAATTTAGCCCTATGTTAAGCAATCGTAGCACAATCTATAAGGAAGATCATACTGTGAGAGGCGTGACACCCCCAATCTATACCCCGAGTAATTAAAGAGATAACAAATAATTAGAGTATAATTAAAACATTCATGGCATAGACTGGAGCGTCACATCAAAGTAATGAAATATAACAACCTGCTCATATAGATATGCAACAATCAGGTAGCAACATAAACAGAGGAACTCAGTTCCTAACACCCACAATTCAGATACAGAATAAAAGCGGAAAATCTGCAACTGAAATCTCATATATAAACATAAAAGTTTTTCTGTCATATACAGAGTCATACATTTACAATCCAAAAAGATATATATAGACATAATCACATAACGATCTCCCCGACTACCCGGTGCCACATATCAGAGTCGACCGACAAAAGAATGAAGACATAATCTTCACAAAAAGACCTCCAGCATCTAATCTGTAATGCCTCATAGAGCATTCAAAACAGCAGAAGGGTGAGAAACACAATTATAATATAGTTGCATACAATCATGTAATAACATGAAATACGCATGCAAAACATTCTCACCACAACGTACACCATAGTTCAAATACAAAACAAAATAATTCATAACTCAAGCATCCATCACAAAGGCATATCAATCATGCTCAATACATTTATCACCAATATATATATATATCAACTCATCAATCTCATTCACAATTTCCCACACATAATCAATCGATTCATGACCTATGCAAATGCACAGAGATCGACACAACGACTATATGCATGTGGTACCATTCCATCCTTCATTCTCATCATCATTAATTCACTCAGGAATTATTGGAACCATCGCTTATTACTTAGTGTAACTCCCCGTCGGGCAAACGATGTTCCCCGTCGCTTTAGGTCCTCTTGGTATAAGGCTCACGATGTTTATGGATCGCTTTAGGTCCTCTTTGTATAAGGCTCACGATCCGATCGCTTTAGGTCCTCTTTGTATAAGGCTCACGATCGTCTATAACGTCGCTTTAGGTCCTCTTTGTATAAGGCTCACGACCATTACAGCAGATTCCCTCTGGAATTGTTTCGTCGCTCACACCCCACAAGGGCACACGACGTCACATGGTGCATATCATGATGCATGGCATACTAATGACTCATGACAATCAAATGCATATCCATATATAACCATGTGAACCATCTCAACATCACTAATCATGCGTTGCAATCAAACCCAAAACAATGCATTTATTTGCCATAAGGCCACAAACCATCATCACCACATTTCATCGCATGCATTCACATAATATAACAGCACACAAGCTATACGTTATATATCAAAAGCATATCGCATGATAACACATCAATCGCACACAATTACGACGGTAAAAGTCGACAAAACGACACGTTTCCAAATTCCCGACACAATTAAATCAGCCACCAATCTCAAATCCATTTTTATAAGAAAGAACATCTCATTAGCTTTCCAACGGTACTAAGAACGTCTAGATCCGAGTTACGGATCAAAAGTTATGAATTTTCAAAGAAAATAATTTATTGAGAAACAGCCAGATTCGCCTGGTGACTTAGGATTTCGCCTGGCGAATACCGCTTCGCCAGCACTTCGCCTGGCGAACTAGTGGCATACCACCATTTTAGAAAAAACCCAAGAGTTTCAGTAGCTGACACATTTTTGTCTCCCCGTTTTCACCTGGCGACTTATGATTTCGCCTGGCGAATCCTTCTTCGCCAGCACTTCGCCTGGCAAACTAGTGGCGAGACCTAATTCGCCAGGCGAATCGCACCAGAACCAGAATTTTTCTGTTGCGGGTTACACGGTTCCAAACCCAAAAATCCAACTTTCTCCAACCAAAGCGTTTTCAACCAATCAAAACAAGTATCAACAATGTTCATACATATAATACGATCATACTACATGATTCATATCGATTTTCGACCGTGAAAACATCAATTTCTATTCATTTTGCTCATTTCAACCTAGCATTGAAAAGCTATGAAAGACAAGTAAACATTCAAACACACACATACATATTCATACACAAGCATATGATAACCGAGTTTCGCACCCTTACCCGATTAATCGTGCTTTGAAGTGTCGGTTGAATCAATTTCTTACACTTCAAGTTTCCCTCTTTTTCTTCTTCTCACTCTCTATTTCTCTTAAACTTTCTTTTTTCTCTTTCTAATCTCTATGTTTCTATTTTAAGAAAAACAATAATATCCAACCAAGCAAAATGACAAAAATACCCCTACACTAAATTCCTCGCAAACGCTCCCAAAACGCGATAAAATATAATAACGATAAACATAACATAATTACCAAATAAAAACCAAGAACAAAATAATATAAAAACAAAAATAATTAAATCGACTCGATTAAATAAATCTAACAAAAACCGGGGCGTTACAACTCTCCCCCACTTAGAAATTTTCGTCCTCGAAAATATTAGCTGAGACGAACAACTCCGGATACGATTCCTGCATCCGACTCTCCAACTCCCAAGTCAAATTGCCCTCAACAGCGCCTCCCCACGCTACTTTCACAAGCGCAATATCTTTGCCTCTTAACCGCTTTAACTCGCGATCCAAAACCCTCATCGGTAATGCCTCAAGCGTAAGGTTCTCCCTTACCTCAACCTCATCCATCGGAATCACATGCGACAGATCCGGAACATACTTCCGAAGTTGTGAAACATGGAACACATCATGTAAATTCAAAAAATTCGGTGGCAACGCCACCCGATAAGCCACAACACCCACTCTCGCGGATACCTGATAAGGACCAATAAACCGAGAAGTAAGTTTCTTCGACTTCAATGCACGTCCAACACCCGTCACCGGCGTAACTCTCAAAAATACATGATCGCGTTCTCGAAACTCAAGATATTTCCTCCTTCGATCATGATAACTCTTCTACCTACTCTGAGAAGCCTTCATCTTCTCACGAATAAGTTTCACCTTTTCCGTAGTTTGTTGAACTAACTCCGGTCCAACCACCGAACTCTCACCAGATTCATGCCAACACAAAGGTGTTCGACATCTTCTTCGATACAACGCTTCAAAAGGTGTCATTCCAATACTCGAATGGAAACTGTTGTTATACGTGAACTCAACCAACGAAAGATAACTATCCCAAGCTCCACCTTACTCAAGAACACAAGCTCTCAGCAAATCTTCCAATGACTGAATAGTTCTCTCGGTCTGACCATCCGTCTGAGGATGATAAGCAGAACTCAATCTCAACTTGGAACCTAACGCCTTTTGCAAACTTTCCCAAAATCTGGAAGTAAACCTCGGATCTCGATCTGAAATAGTACACAACAGAACACCATGTAATCTCACAATCACACGGATATAAATCTCAGCCAACCTCTCCAAAGAAAAACTGATGTCAATCAGAATGAAATGCGCCGATTTAGTCAGCCTATCCATAATCACCCACATGGCATTATGTACCCTCTGAGTATTCGGTAACCCTGTCCAAAATCCATAGAAATGCTGTCCCATTTCCACTCGGGAATATCCAACGATTGCAATAATTCACTAGGCTTCTGATGTTCTACCTTTGACTTCTGACATGTCAAACACGCATAAACAAACTGAGCCACATCCCTCTTCAATCCGGACCACCAAAAGATCTTCTTCAAATCTTGATAATTTTATTAGCTCCCAGATGTATACTCAAACTACTCCGGTGTACTTCCTCTAAAATCATATTTTTCAATTCCGAATCATCAGGAATACAAATTATACCACGGAATCTCAAAACACCCTGATCACCCACTTTAAAGTCACCATTCACACCTTTACCTCCAACCGTTATCAAATCAACAAATTTCACGTCCAGCCTCTGTTTCTCGCTAACAGTCAACAGAAAATCATTAGTGACCTTTAACATACCAATCCTCACGCTATCAGATGTCAATTCACACACCAAACTCAAATCTCTAAATCCTTCCAAAAGTTACCACTCTTTAACCATCAAAGCAGACATATGCAAAGATTTCCGGCTTAACGCATCGGCTACCACATTAGCTTTACCAGGATGGTAAATCAAGCTAAAATCGTAGTCCTTCAAAAATTCCAACCATCTTCGTTGCCTCATATTCAACTCTTTCTGATCAAACAAGTATTTTAAACTCTTATGATCACTAAAGACTTCGAATCTTGCACCGTAGATATAAAGTCTCCAAATTTTCAATACAAAAACCATTGCAGCTAATTCCAAATCATGAGTAGGATAATTCTTCTCATGAACCCTCAATTGTCTCGAAGCATAAGCCACAACCTTACCTTCTTGCATCAACACTCCACCTAAACCACTCAAAGACGCATCGCAATACACCACAAACGGTTCACTAGGATTCGGTAAGATCAAAATCGGAGCTGTAGTCAATCTTCTCTTCAGCTCACTAAAACTTTCCTCACACTGAATATCCCAAATGAACGCCTTACCTTTACAAGTCAGCTGGGTCAATGGAAGTGCTAACTTGGAAAAGCCTTCAATGAATCTTCGATAATATCCAGCTAAACCCAAAAAGCTTCTAAATTCAGTAACAGATCTAGGAGCCTCCCATTGTAGAACTGCATCTACTTTGGATGGATCTACAGCAATACCATTACCTGAAATCACATGCCCAAGAAAACTCACTTCTGACAACCAGAACTCACACTTGGACAACTTGGCATAAAGTTTCTTTTCCTTCAAAATTTGCAACACAACATGCAAATGTTCCGCATGTTCCTCCCGAGACTTAGAATAAATCAAGATGTCATCAATAAACATAATAACAAATTGATCTAAATGCTCATGGAATATGCGATTCATATACTCCATAAACACTCCCGGCGCATTAGAAACCCAGAACGGCATCACGGAATATTCGTAATGTCCGTATCGTGTCCAAAAAGCCGTCTTCTGAATATCTTCCTCCTTCACTCTAATCTGATGATAGCCTGACCTCAAATCAATTTTACTAAACACATACGCACCTACCAACTGGTCCATCAAATCATCAATTCTCGGAAGAGGATACTTATTCTTAATCGTCACCTTATTCAGCTGGCGATAATCAATACACAATCGCATACTTCCATCTTTCTTCTTCACCAATAAAACTGGAGCACCCCAAGGCGATACACTCAGCCTCACAAACCTCTTTTTTAACAATTCATTCAACTGTTTCTTCAACTCAACTAACTCAGATGCCGACATACGATATGGTGCCATAGATACAGGTCTAGTACCAGGAACTAGATCTATAGAAAACTCCACCTCTCTTTCTGGTGGCACATCAGAAATATCCTCCTGAAACACCTTTGAAAAATCACACACGACCGGAAACACATCAATTGAAACTTTACTATCCACAGTCAATGATGCAAACAACCCAAACAACTGAGCTTCATCCGCCAAAAGTTTCTTCAACTCTTTGGTAGATAAGAAACTCAATTCCTCTTCTTCTTCAAGAGAAGGAAATCTTACCAACTTATGATAACAATCGATATGAACTCGATTGAACTGCAACCAATTCATTACCAGAACTACGTCTAAACCCTCCAACGGCAGACACACTAAATCCATAGCAAAATCCTTACCATAAATGGTCAAAGGACAACTTAAAGAAACCAGAGAAGTAGTTACCGACCCCAATGCTGGAGTATCGATAACCATCTCTCCACTCAACGACGACAACAAAAGATTCAAACGCCGCGCACACTCAGACGAAATAAACGAATGAGTCGCTCCGGTATCAATAATAGCAACTAAAGGCGTACTATTAATAAAACAAGTACCTCTGATCAGACGATCTGCACTAGTAGGCTGAGTTCCTGCCAATGTAAATACTTTCCCTCTAGCTTGAGCTTGCTTTGGTTTCGGACACCTCGTACTAATATGACCAGATTCACCACAGTAGAAACACTTCACCCCATTCCTCTTGCAATTAGCTGTTACATGTCCTATACCTCCGCAATTGGAACACTTCCTCATATCCTTTCTATATTCAAACTGACGATGTCCTAAGTCACCACACTTAAAACATCTCAGAGGATTATACATACCTCCCCCACTTGGCCTTTTAGCAAAATTAGCCCTTTGCTTTCCCTTGTCAGCTGGTGCCACATAAGGACCACCACGAAACGGTTGCTTTCTTTTCCTTTCGTTCACACTCTTATAATGAGTAGAACGAGCTTTGCTATCCTCCTCATAAATTCTACAAAAATCCACCAAATCTGAAAACCTCCTAATTCTTTGATAACCAATTGCCTGTTTGATCTCGGGACGCAACCCGTTCTCAAACTTCACACATTTGGAAAACTCCGCAGTTGCTTCAGCATAATGTGGATAAAACTGAACAAGCTCCACAAACTTAGCAGTTTAATCAGTAACAAACATGTTACCCTGTTTCAACTCCAAGAACTCTATTTCTTTCTTTCCTCTAACATCTTCAGGAAAATACTTCCTCAAAAACTCACTGCTAAACAAAGCCCAAGTGACAACTTCACCTGTAGCTTCCCACACATGACGCATACTAACCCACCAATCATCAGCCTCCTCCTTTAACATGTGAGTACCCAGTCTCACCTTCTGTTCCTTAGCACAGTCCATCACTCGAAAGATTCTTTTAATCTCCTTAAGCCAAATCTGAGCACCATCAGGATCACGTCTTCCTTTGAAGATAGGTAGTTTATTCTTCCTGAACTCATCATTCCCCCCAGAATTAGGTGTATTCCGCACAGCATGAGCCATAGCTTGCATAGCAGCAGCAAGAGCAGCATCATTCCTACCAGCCATATTCTGTTCATATCCAATAACAGTAACTATGTTTAAACAATCAGCTCGCTAGAACACAACTGTCGCACAACAAACAACTTGGTCAAAATGACCGACACAGACTGGCTCTGATACCACTTAATGTGACACCCCCAATCTATACCCCGAGTAATTAAAGCGATAACAAATAATCAGAGTATAATTAAAACATTCCTGGCATAGATGGGAGCGTCACATCAAAGTAATGAAATATAACAACCTGCCCATATAGATATGCAACAATCAGGTAGCAACATAAACAGAGGAACTCAGTTCCTAACACCCATAATTCAGATACAGAATAAAAGCGGAAAATCTGCAACTAAAATCTCATATAGAAACATAAAAGTTTGTATGTCATATACAGAGTCATACATGTACAATCCAAAAAGATATATATACACTTAATCACATAACGATCTCCCCGACTACCCGGTGCCACATATCAGAGCCGACCGACAAAAGAATGAAGACATAATCTTCACAAAAAGACCTCTAGCATCTAATCTGGAATGCCTCATAGAGCATTCAAAACACTAGAAGGGTGAGAAACACAATTCTAATATAGTTGCATACAATTATGTAATAACATGAAATACTTGTCGCGGCCGGCAAAAATATTGAGTCACCACCATATTTTTTAAAGGAAAATAATGATAAACCTAAATATCATATCCTAAGGTAGAGATTCCTATGGTTCGGGAGTCGGTTAAGTAAAGGGAAGGTGTTAGGCACCCCTTACTTCCATTGTGTAGCGACCGATTTTGGACGCAGTTCTTAAGCGCTGGTCGCTCTCTGCAGTTTGAGCTTTGACTACAGGTCGATTCATTTTTTATCCTATTGTGAGCTGAATAAGGAAGGGAAATAGATGTCTCCAATTAACCCTGCTTTGCATACTGAGTTTAAACAGCAGTCTGTTAGGTTACGGATGCTATCAATGTGGGGGGACCTTTGTACTGGTTATTTGTATTTTCGTCAATACAGTTTTCTTTCTTTCTAGGAATTTCTAGCGGGGAACAAGGATTAGGGTGTTAGGACTGATGCTTTTGAAATACTGCTTTTGGTTGATGGAGATATGGGATTTGAGTTTTTTTTGTTGATTGCGCTCGCTAAGATCTTTTCTTTCGATCTTATGCCTACGTATTCCCGTTTACCGAAACAGGGAAATCAGAGCGTTCGTAGTTCCTCCTATTCTATGGGAGGAAATTGGTTTTTGGTGTCTTGTTCAAAGCCCAAGACGTGAAGCGAAAGGTGATTTGTATCTTGTTCATAGCCCAAGATGTGAAGCTGAAAGGTCTATTTGTGTCTTGTTCAAAGCCCAAGACGTGAAGCTGAAAGACCTCGGCTTTAGAGAGAATTTGTCATCTCTAAAGAGGGGAGAAGGAGAATTACTTTAACTGGGATACGCGGATCCGAGCAATGCCATAATTTCCGAAGAAAGGGGTTTAACCTGAAGGAGAAGACTTTAACTCAGTGTAGAGCAATGCCATCTTTCCTTAGGAATTTCTCATGCTAAAAGAGGGACAGTGGCATGGATGTAGATGATCCAGAGGCTTGCCGCTTACAGCGATTAGATGAAGGGGAAGAAGTTGTTGATGTTTGTATACTGTGAACGAGGCACATCTTTGGTGCTGAAAGGTCAATTGGATCAACCAGTGGTTTTCTTATACGAAGCCTAAGAGGAGGCTACTTTCCGCTAGGAAAATCATTATACAAAGCCTAAGAGGAGGCTATTTGGTGTCTCTTACAAAGCCCGAGAAAGAGGCTAAAAGGGTTCGACCCAGTGGGGCATATCGTTATACAAAGCCTAAGAGGAGCCTATTTGTTTGGCTCAATATGAACCTTTTTGTATCTCGTATAATGCCCGAGATGGAGGCGATTGTTTGTTTGGCTCAATGAGAACCTTTTTGTATCTCGTACAAAGCCCGAGATGGAGGCGAAAGGGGGATTGACTCAACGAGGGAGTCGCTTTATGTGTCTCGTACGAAGCCCGAGAGAGAGGCAAAATGGTTGTTTGACTCCACTGGGGAGAATTTTGGTATCTCGTACGAAGCCCGAGATGGAGGCTATTGTAACTGTTTCAGTTGAGTGACAGATCCAATATACTGATTTTAAAAGAGAAAATCAGTTCTTATATGAGTAACACTGTACTCAGGGGTTTGATTTGAGGATCAGGGATATTTCCTTTTCTTTGAGGAAACGGGAAATCCAAAGGGTATTGAGACTGTCCGAGTCTGCGGGTTTCCTTCCTATCTAACGAAGGGTGCTTGAGAATGTCTTTGAGACTCAAGGAAGTTAGACTGTCTGTGTCTAGAGTTTTATCTTTTGTACCACGCTATGAGAAACAGTAGTAGACTCTATGAAAGGACTGTTCTATGAAGATGACTAGGTTCTGTTCCTATACCTCTAGGAGGTCGTCGGGACAATTTGTACGAAGCCCAAGAGGAGGCTGGAAACTTTTAAGAAGCCGACAAGTACTATCATTCCCGGAGGAAGAGATCATTATATGAAGCCTAAGAGGAGGCTGTGAATACTTCTAAGAAGCCGTAGGGTCCTTGAATAATGCCCAAGAGGAGGCCGATGCTTTTAAGAAGCCCGTGGGTCTATCATCTCCTTTCCATTAGGAGATATAACTCTTTTAAAGATAAAAACCACTAGTAAACGTGCGAGGTTTACTATCCAGCGACTTTTAACTTTTAAAGAGGGTTCCTTAGTTAAGGTCCAAGATTATGACCGTAGTGGGTACCCAAACCCCGAGACATTCAAGGCAAGCTATCCACAAGGAATAGATCAAGTCAGGAAAGTTCGAGAATTTGGAAGAAACTCAAAGATGCCATTCACGGAGAATACATTCATCTTGGGGAGTAGAGTTTCTTGACGATTCCTAAGGAGGACAGCCGAAGAGAAGACTGTATCTGGTGCTCCTATTGGGGATTTAGGCGTCTATTTCTACGAATAAGCGAAACGGCGTCACCTAGTTCTAGACGTAGTAGCCGGGGAAACTCGAAATATCTATACTATTATTACACAGTAGATATGAGTTTATGAAAGGAGACTTACAGTGAGCAGCCCCACAATACAGTTTATAATATGAAAGCAGTAAACGAAAGCGATAACCACTTACTCGGTTGTAGTGCTTCCATGCTGTTTGGTTAGTTGTTCAACAAAGAAAGATTGAAAACAACAATATATTCAAAATCAAAGGAGAAAGTGCTTTGAAAAAGAAAGATTTGGGGCTTACAGCTCAAGGAGAGGCCCAGGGTTTTATCAGTGAGCGCACTATTTGACTTTGTACAGCGGGACTTATACAAGTGACTGGGGCCCAAAAATGGTTTTCTGTACAAAGGGATGGGTCTTACACTCTCTCAAGAGGCCCAAAAAGGTTAAAGAAAAGAGTGGGGCTTATAACACGAGGGTAGGCCCAGATGATTTTTGAAAAGGCGAAGATCGCGCCGTTTGTTTTTTGACGGTATCGGGACTTATACACTAAGTGAGGCCCAAAAATGATTTGGTCAAAAAAAGGATTGGGTCTTACACTCTAATAGAGGCCCAAAGAGTTTTGAAAATGATTTAAGAGGGTTGAATTAATCCAAAACCCTAATTTGTTTTCAAAATGTATTTAATTGAATAAAAATTCAATTAAAATGATCAAAAATTGTTTAACACATGGAAAACAAATTGTGATCTTGGATTAATGCTTCAAAAATTAAGTATTGACCTACAAAATAATTAGAAAGCATTAAAAGTTGCAAAATCAATGTAGAAAAAATATTTAAAATGCCAAAAACAATCAAAATATTAATTCTTTGCAAAAATATCAATTATATGAAATAAATAATATTTTTGGGATTTTTTGATAAAATAAAATATTTTAACATTTTTGTGAATTATTAAAAAAAGAATCAACTCAAAATCATTAAAACTCAGAGAGAAATTAATTTTTGAATCAATTAAACAAAATCACAAAATTCAAATATTTGAATTTCTAAAAATGGCGCCAAGAACAACACCAAGAACACGCGCGTTTTTCAGTTTGCCCAGATTTGCGTTTTCTATCCAATCTCCATGAATACGTAATCATATCATGCAATCCACATATCATTATGCTCGTCTCAACCTCACGATCATGTCTATGTACTTTAATTTCATTTAAATTAAACATACAACAAGAAATCACGAAGAGACCTCAAGAACCCTAATTTCTGCATGAAGGCCAGGATTTTTGATACACGATTCAAACAATGCAATTAATTGAGGGAAAACATTCCATGCATGATTATGAACATATGGCCAAATTATTGTGCGAGGAAATATGCATAGATTGAGAGATGCCCAAGTTTAGGCTTACCTCCAAGTCGTGACAGCAAGTCCAAAGTGATTTTTGATTTGGAGGTGTTACAGATGAGTTGTGATGATCTGAACAGCTTCCCTACACCCTATGGATTGTGTTTGGATGGTTGGACTTGATTGAAATTGGCTGGATCATTTAGTGGCATCTCAGCTGCACTTTGGTTAAAACCTTGAGCAACCAGCTGGCGATTTCATGAAATTGATGTTTCAGAAGTTATGTGAGTATTTGATCAGCTCATATGTGATGTATGTGAGGTGTGTGGGTGATTGGTTTGTGCAGAATTGCTCTCAAGCTCAAAACCCGATAGCTACCTTGCTAAGAAAGGCATTTTTGCCAAGAAAAAGAGATTTTGAAGAAAGCATATGTTAGATGGCTTTGGTGTACTTAAACTGACCACAATTGAGCTCTATTTATAGTATAGCAAGTTTGTTTTGCAAGGAATAGTGAATGGCAGCTGGTAAGTAGGTTTGGCCAATGTTGGCAAATGAAAATCCAAGTCTCCTCTAGCCATTGACTAGAGGTTAGGGCACAGAGCTTTGGTCCCCTTGGTCTTGGATAAGTCTTGACTGATTTCAGATGAGAATGGCTCAGTCCATTCCACCTTGATGGTTCCATTGAATGCCTCATTCCAAATTTGAAGTCTCGTCCCCATTTTGGCCATTCTAGGTTCAACATGCTATTTCTTGTTCCTTGGACCTTGGAGGCTTGGCTCAGTGATTGTCCCCTTTAGATTCAATCCTCTGAGGTGTCCAAGTGGATAGGAGCAACTGAATTTGCCTGATTTTGGCAAATCGACCAAAGTTGCAAATTCTGCCTTGCCTTGACAGATTTCAGCAAGGCAACTTGGCAATGTTGTATCTCATGGTGTAGGT
Organism: Lathyrus tuberosus; assembly: GCA_022829125.1. NCBI lineage: Eukaryota > Viridiplantae > Streptophyta > Magnoliopsida > Fabales > Fabaceae > Lathyrus > Lathyrus tuberosus. The sequence goes on from JALAZF010000438.1 coordinate 4,302,570, forward strand.
TGAATTTGGCAATGTTCTTGGCCATTTTGGAAAGCTCTTACATGATACAACAACTGTTTGAATAAGTTTGGTTCTGATCTCTTTTGATTCCAAGTGAAAAATCCCCCTACATTTGGCAAAAAGTGAGGCAGAATCTGACTTAGTGAAAATTTCACTAAGTGTTGGAAAAAGTGACATTTTCACTTTTCAGCCACTTTGATCACTCCATAACTCAAAATCCTTAATGAATTGGAATGACTTGTAGTTGAAGTTTTTGTAGGTGATAATGAGGGCTACAAATCCATCTTTGGATGAGAAAAAATGGCCTTGTGGTTTAGGAGTTATGATCCTTCAAAGTTGGAACCTTTGCCACTTTATTTTTAACTTAGAAAAATTTCTATGTTTTATGGTTACCCCTTTTACAAGTTATCTCACTTTTCTTGATTTTTCTTGATGAATGATGATTCAAATCATACATTAACATCATTTTAGGGTTAAAAATCCATTTTGGTGAAAAATCTCAAAAAGTCAAAGTTGACTTTTGTGCACAGTTGACTTTTTATCAGATGAATTCCAAACTGTGCAATTCTTCAGGAAATCATGTCCTTGACCTAAATCAAACTTGATGGACATGTTCCATGGGTGTCATAGGGTACATTAAGGCATGGTCTGGGGTTTGGGAGCATGTCCTGGTCAAAAGTCAAAGTTACAGTTGACTTTTCCCTTAAAACCCTAATTGTGGTGGAGATGAAATTGAGACTTGTTGCTCAACCTTCTTGGATTAATCCATTGTTCTAAATGGATCAATATAGTTCATTAGAGACCCTCAAATCATGTCTTGAGGTCTTGGCTCTTGATTTGTCCCAAAAGTCAACTTAGGGGTGAATTAGGTCAAGAAACCCTAATTCCTGATTTTTGATGTATGCATCCCCTGAGGTCAAATTGACTTGATGCATGGGTTCATGAGGTTCCATGAAGCATATTAGGTTATGTTTTGGATCATTGCCTTGTGCCCAGATGAAAATTTCCATCTGGAGGCCCTGGTCGACCAAAACCCTAATTTGGTGATACTGTCGATCTTGAGACTTGATCCACCTAGAAGGGAGCAGCCTTGTGCTTAATCCTTGAAGTGGGAGTCCTTTTGATCCATTGTGGATGTTTGAGAGATTAGACAAGTTGAAGATCATGTCATTTCTTGATTGATCCTTTGTCTAAAGCACAGAGAGGGCTTGAAACCCTAACTTTGATTGTATTGGATGCTCACCCATCTTTGGGGAGACTGATGAAGCATAAAGGTACATCCATATTGTGATGATGATTTGCACAATGATGGGAAACTTTAGTGGTCAAAATTTGGGGTATTACAGATGCCCCTATTTAATCTTCTTGGACCCGAAGGTGTGAATGACGAAGGGATTCGGGCATTCGGGGTGCAAGAGGATTAAATATCGGAATTTCCGAAATTTTGATGGTGGTTATGAATGGTAGCTTACGCATTCATCTTCTTTAGCTAAGCAATGATGCTTAGAAAAGGTAAACTTCCCCTCGATCCTGGTTTCCTACCAAGGAACTGGTCTTGGTTTCTTTTGAACTTCCCCTCGTTCTTGGTTTCCTACAAAGAACTGGTCTCAGTCTCTGAAATGAACTTCCCCTCGTTCCTGGTTTACTACCAAGGAACTGGTCTTAGTTTCTGATTTAAACTTCCCCTCGATCCTGGTTTCCTACCAAGAACTGGTCTTAGTTTCTTTTGTCAATAAACTTTATTGACAAGGGACGCTATGTGTAGCGGTTTTCCTTCAAACTTCTCGCCGAATTTTCCTGGGGAGATGCTATTTAACGGAAAAAGGTTTGATGTCAGACTTGCTGGGGAACCCAACGTCTGAGTTGTAGAGTTGCACAAACTTCTCTGTTGGAGACGCCATTTGTCGATTCTACTGGGGAAAGCGAGTCTCTTGAGAGACTGTTTTCATTTGGGATCTTTCATCATACTTTTCTCGGGATCTTCCCGGAGAAACACCATATGATGGGGTCCAATTTTGAGGTGCCGATGACCTTTTCATCAGTGTTTTTCGGAGCAAAACTGGCGTGCTACCGAATCTCTGATCACGAGGCTTTCTCTGTGGATTTTCCTTAATCCGGGAAAGCAAGGATATCATCTTCAATGGCGAAGAGTGATGTTTATTGAAAGTTTTCTCTGGCTTTTCAGAGGTTCAAGTTATCAAAGTGGTCAAGGACCAACTTCTTTCCAGAATTAAACTGGAAGTGAGGTTGTTCAAACACAGTATTTCCTGACGAGGCAAGAACTGACAACTCGATTGAGAGGACTTCTACCACTAGGGGACAAGACCGACTAGAGTGATAGTGATGTAATATGAAATGTAAATGCAAATCAAAAATGCATGAAGTACGTATGTATATGCTGACAAAACTGACGCGACATACAAACTAAAAGATGAACATGACTGGATACTCGGCCATCGCGGGGCGTATAGAGATATCGTTGGTTCAAGATAGCAATTCCACCTTGCTTAGGAGAGATAGTCCCTGTTGGGAGCTATGTTGATCGGGCTTAGGAGATGAAAACTCGGTCGAAGCGTGTCAGACGAAACAAGGTCTCTGACACAGTTGATCCCTTCATTCAGGCATACTGGCTTAGAAGAAGTACTTTGATTCTGCACTTTGAAGTTTGCTTACTTCGGGAGAAGCGATCGATGTTCTTCTGATGTTCAACAGTCAAAAGAAATGCCATCTTTAATTTAAAAGCAGAAAAAGTTTAACAAGTAAATTCATTTTTGTTTTATTTCAAGAATCGCTGATTAAGTTTAAACAACGTCGTTCTGTAAAGCTAAAACAAGTAAAGAATTACAAACAAAAGCACGAGGGCTCAAATTTTATTGATAAGATGGAAATCAGCCAAACGCGTGATTCCAAAGAGTACATACAAAGTTAGAAAATGGTAATTTACAGGGAAAAGGGCTACGTTGAAACATAACGACCACTATCCTTCTACCAACTTTGAATTCGGGGCATCCTGAGCTTCCGTCGAAGATGACCTCTGACTGGAGATTTCCTCCGATAGATGATGCTGTAACTACTGCTGAGGGACTTGCCTCTGTTGAACATAGCTACTTGCCATTATCCCTAATTTTTGCCTGGATTGTACTATGAGATTTCCAATCCATCGGGATGATTTTTTTCATGTCTCTAACTTTTGCCTGGACCGCCCTTTCGGGTTTTCAATCCACCGAGACGTTTTTTCTCTTCTCTTTTTGTTTTTTTTTAGTTTAGGCGAAGTATTTCTTGACTACATCAACATTCGTGGGGTAGGCAAATTCCTCTCCGTCCATGGTTGCAAGTCTCAAGGCGCCGCCTGAGAAAGCTTTCGTGACCACATAGGGACCATCATAATTTAGGGTCCATTTGCCCCGAGAATCAGTGAGAAACGATTGTATCTTCTTGAGCACAAGGTCTCCTTTCCTGAAGACACGAGGTCAGACCTTTTTGTCGAACGCCCTCTTCATTCTCTGTTGATGTAACTGACCATGGCATAGTGCCGTGATTCGCTTCTCTTCGATCAGGTTCAGGTCGTCGTGTCGACTTTGACACCATTCAGCTTCGGTGAGCTTTGCTTCCATCAATACTCGGATTGACGGGATCTCTACTTCTATGGGAAGTACTGCCTCCATGCCATATACTAGAGAGAAAGGGGTAGCCCCTGTTGAAGTACGGACAGATGTGCGATAACCATGAAGCGCAAAGGGTAGCATTTCGTGCCAATCTTTATAGGTTACCACCATCTTTTGAACAATCTTCTTGATGTTCTTGTTAGCCGCTTCTACCGCTCCGTTCATCTTGGGTCGGTAGGGAGATGAGTTATGGTGTTCGATCTTGAACTCTGCACACAACTCTTTCATCATCTTATTGTTCAAGTTAGATCCATTATCAGTAATGATCTCGCTTGGAACACCATAACGGCAGATGATATTGTTTTTGATAAATCGGACCACCACTTGTCGGGTTACATTGGCGAATGACGCTGCTTCGACCCACTTGGTGAAGTAGTCAATGGCTACCAGGATGAACCGATGTCCGTTTGAAGCCTTGGGCTCAATCATACCAATCATATCGATTCCCCATATGGAAAATGGCCACGGGGAAGAAAGAACTTTGAGATGTGATGGCGGTACATGAATTTTGTCGGAGTATATCTGACACTTGTGACACCTTCTCATGTACTTGTAGCAGTCGGATTCCATGGTCAACCAATAGTACCCGGCCCTGAGAATTTTTCTCGCCATTGTGTGTCCGCTGGCATGAGTGCCAAAGGATCCTTCATGAATTTCTTTTATGAGCATGTCTGCCTCTGGTCTGTCGACGCATCGGAGCAAGACCATGTCAAAATTTCTCTTATAAAGAGTGTCACCGCTCAGGAAGAAGTTTCCAGCCAATCTTCTAAGGGTCTTTCTATCTTTTCTGAGTGCCCCAGATGGGTACTCTTGTTTCTGAAGGAAGCATTTGATATCGTGATACCAAGGTCTGTCGTCTATGACTGCTTCAATCACGAAGATACAAGCGGGCCGTTCAAGGCGCATTATGTCGATCTTAGGTATGTCATTCCATCGACCTACACTAATCATGGAAGAGAGAGTGGCTAATGCATCAGCCATGTGATTTTCATCACGAGGGATGTGATGAAAGTCGACTCTGTTGAAGAAGGGTAACAACCTCCTTGCATAGTCTTTGTAAGGAATCAATCCTGATTGGTATGTATTCCAATCTCCTTTTATCTGATTGATCACTAGGGCTGATTCGCCATATACATCTAATTTCTTGATCCTTAAGTCGATCACTTCTTCGAGACCCATGATACAAGCTTCGTATTCGGCCTCGTTGTTCGTACATTTGAACGTAAGTCTGGCAGTGAAAGGAATGTGGGAACCCTGAGGGGTAACAATGATTGCCCCAATTCCGTTTCCATAATGATTGACTGCTCCGTCAAAGATAAGTCCCCACTGGGAATCTGGTTCTGGCCCTTCACTGGGTAGCGGTTCATCGTAATCTTTCATTTTTAGATACATGACATCTTCGTCTGGGAAGTCAAACCCGATTGATTCTTGATCGTCAATTGGTTTATGAGCCAAATGATCGGCTAAAATACTTCCCTTAACAGCTTTCTGAGTGTGGTACTCTATGTCATATTCTGATAGTAACATCTGCCAACGGGCAATCCTTCCCGTGAGAGCAGGTTTTTCGAAAACGTACTTGATTGGATCCATTTCGGAGACCAACCAAGTAGTATGACGAATCATGTACTGGCGAAGACGTTTGGCTGCCCAAGCCAAAGCGCAACAATTTTTCTCAAGCATCGTGTACCGAGTTTCGCAGTCGGTGAATTTCTTGCTCAAATAGTAGATGGCAGACTCTTTCCTTTTGGTTTCGTCTTGTTGGCCAAGTACACATCCCATCGAGTCCTCTAGGACTGTGAGGTAAATGATGAGTGGTCTTCCTTCCACTGGAGGTGATAGAATCGGAGGATTCAACAGATATTCCTTGATACTGTCGAAGGCGGTTTGGCAATCTTCTGTCCAAACGCAATCCTGGTTCTTTTTGAGTAATTTGAAAATCGGCGCACACGTCGCAGTCATAAGGAATATGAATCTGGAGATGTAGTTCAAACGTCCCAGGAATCCTCTGACTTGTTTTTCAGTTTTCGGAGAAGGCATTTCTTGAATAGCCTTGACCTTCTCAGGATCAACCTCAATCCCTTTCTGGCTGACGATGAACCCTAGTAGCTTCCCTGAACGGACACCGAAGGTGCACTTGTTGGGATTCAAGCGGAGCTTGAATTTTCTTAAACGTTCGAACAATTTTGACAGATGTTCAACGTGCTCACTCTCTGTTTTTGATTTTGCAATCAAATCATCGACATATACCTCAATTTCTTTGTGTATCATGTCATGAAACAGAGTAGTCATGGCCCTTTGATAGGTTGCCCCGGCATTCTTCAAACCGAACGGCATTACCTTGTAACAAAAGGTACCCCATGGGGTAATGAACGAAGTTTTCTCCATGTCTTTCGGCGCCATTTTGATCTGGTTATAGCCCGAGAATCCATCCATGAAGGAGAATACGTTGAACTTTGTTGTGCTGTCAACCAACATGTCAATGTGTGGTAAAGGAAAGTCGTCCTTTGGACTTGCCTTGTTCAGATTTCTGTAATCAACACACATTTTGACCCTTCCGTCCTTTTTGGGAACGGGTACGATGTTGGCTAACCATTGAGGATATTCAGATGTAGCGAGGAAACCCGCGTCAATCTGTTTCTGTACCTCCTCTTTGATTTTGATGGCCATGTCCGGGTGAGTGCGTCTCAACCTTTGCTTTACTGGCGGACATTCCGATTTTAACGGTAAATGATGTTCCATGATGCTGGTATCCAACCCTGGCATATCCTGATAGGACCAAGCGAATACATCGGGAAATTCTTTGAGGAGCTTTATCAAACCCTCTCTGGCAGTTGGACTGAGCAGTGCTCCGATCCTGATTTCTTTTCTCTCTTTTTCTGAACCCAAGTTTACCGTTTCCAACGGTTCTTTGTGAGGTTCAATGGACCTTTCCTCTTGTCTGAGTAGTCGGGAGATCTCTTATGGAATTTCGTTGTCAACTTCTTCTTCAGCCTCGAATACCGGGAACTCAAAGTTGGGAGAAGGCATCGGATCGTATGTTTCAATGGGGTATAAAACAAGAAATCTGCATGACGTGATGATTCGTGTTTAGAAGAGATAGAGAAAATGTAAGTGTGTGCAGTGTTTTGATTTTACTGCTTGTTTTTATTATTGAATGTTTTTTTTAGGATTACCATTTTCTGAAAAAGCAAAAAGAGAAAACAGCAATTAATGCGGAAATTACAGAACGACGTTATTTTATTAATGAACAAGTCGAATCCTGAAACTACAGCCCTATAAAACAACACTCTGTCGCTTTGGGCAAAGCGAAGAGGGAAATTTACAGAAAACGAGCCCTATCAAAACATCCGTTTCACCTGGGCAGGGTGAAAGGTTTAAAGATGGCAATTACTTTGACTGGATAACGACCTTCGGAACATCGACGGCAACCCATTGGCGGCGAACCCCTCGGTGAATCACAAAGTCTGGCACCTTCCTTGATTTGTCTTCAGAAATGACGCTGATTTCTGGTGGAGCAGGATCATTGGAATCTGTCTCCCAAGCAGAATTGTCGTAGGAGAATTCCTCAGTTGTATTTTGCATAGCATTTGTGCTCTCAGCTGTATCTCCCCATCCAGTTGACTGGATATCTTCGAGCCTGATACGAGAGCTTTCGGGAGCAGTGTACTTGACCATATAGTCGTATTTTCCACTTGGTTGTCCCAGAGTGTCCCAAACTTCTTTGGAACTGGAGAAGTCATCCCTCTCGATGACGTTGACCTCAGAAAAAGCATAGTTGATGAATTCTAGTCCTGCAAACGTTGCGAATTCATCTTCATGTTGAGTAGTTTCTGAATGACCTGAGTGTTGATCCCACGACATGGCGGGGACACAGGTATTATGTTCAATGATGCTCAGTTGAGTTTCATTACTCGGCTGACTTTCTTGCCCCAAGTTTCCTGGGTAAGGCTGCCACATTGGCAGGCCATCCATCGAGCCGTAGTATTTGTAGTCAAAATTGTCTTTCACCGGAGTGTCTTCCTCTAATGAATTTGGCGGAGCACGGCATCCTTCCGGATCACAATCCCCGTAGATTATTTTGAAATCTGATCTTGGTATAAATCTCGGACTTTCTGTAGGAAAGCAAAAAGGCATGGGCACCTCTTCCTGAGACATATAATTGTCCTTGTTAAGGTAGGACTTCCATTCTTCATCTGTGTCAGAGGGATCTTCCTCATTGATAGCATGAACTGTCTGAGACACTGGGTGAAGAAAACCTCCACTGTGGAAGAAGTTTTGAAGGGGATGAAAACTTTCATCGTTAGCAGCTGTCTGGGTACAGGTTGCAGAAAAACCAAGACCCTTCTTTGTTTTATTGTCAATAGGAATGACAAGCTGTCCCCATCCTTTTGTATCGGTACTCTCGACCGCTTTGATAGCATCCTTGTATGAGGAAATCGACGTTCCTCCTTCGGATTGATTGTTCTTGCTCACCGATAGTGCTTGGAACTGAGTTCCAATAACCTCCTCGGGTTCCACACAAGTAGATGATGATAAGTTACTCACAAGCAAGGCTTGTTCCCCACAAACTGTGACAAGTTGATCATCCTTGATGAACTTTAGCTTTTGGTGGAGGGTTGAAGTAACCGCTCCAGCCTGATGTATCCAAGGTCTTCCTAATAAACAACTGTATGTTGCCCGGATGTCCATGACCTGGAAAGTGATTTGGAAAGTGTGAGGACCAATAGTTATGGGAAGATCAATTTTTCCGATAACTGTTTTTCTGGATCCGTCGAATGCTTTGACGACGACCTCGCTGACTCTCATCGGAGGGCCCTTGAATGATAATTGCATCAAAGTGGCCTTCGGCATAACATTCAGGGCTGACCCTGTGTCTACCAGTACGCTGGCTAAAGCATCGTCCTGGCAGTTAACTATGATATTGAGCGCCATGTTATGACGGCGACCTTCTTCCGGTAATTCCTCATCACTAAATCCCAAATTATTGCAGGAAGTGATGTTAGAGACAATGCTATCAAATTGTCTGATTGTTACATCCTGTTCCACAAAGGCTTGCTCCAAGACTTTCTGTAGAGCCTCTCTGTGTGCTTCTGAACTGAGTAACAATGATAATACTGAAATCTTTGAAGGAGTCTATAACAGTTGATCAACAATGTTGTATTCACTCCTTTGGATGAGCTTTAGCATCTCATCTTTGCCTTTTGAAAAGTCGGGATTGCTAGATTGACCGACTGGTGGATCAGGAATTTCTGCCTGAAGTTCCTTTTCTTTGTTGGATTCTCCAACCCCTCGATTGAAGATTCGACCGCTCCGTGTTACACGACTGATGTCTGCAATATTCACGACGGAGGGTAATGGAATTTCCTTTCCATTTTCAATTGTTGTTGCACCGTATTTGTAAGGAATTGCCTTAGCTGATTCATACGGTAGTGGCCCCGGTAGATAGATGACTATAGGAACCTTCTGATTTTTCTGACCATCATAAGTAATCTCGATCCGTTCTTGGTTGGGAACTATAGATTCATCAAATAGAGGGATGATGGCAAAAACATCCTCAATTTGATCGGCAAGGTAATTCGGCGACCCGTTGATGGGTCCAGAACCTGGATATGGACGAATTTCTCCACGGTCCACCTGACCCTGAAGAGCTGCTCTCACAAGGTAACACCCTTGGTTACTTTCCGAACAGACGCTACAACTGTCATAGTTGTGTGGTGGTACCTGGTCACGCCCACTTTGAATGCAATGTAACCTCACTAGGTTATCTTCCATTGATCGGACATCCTGACTTTGACGACGAGTAGGATTCCTGTGATTAATACTAATCTGCTGAGTATCTTCGTCCATATAGATTGGCATCCACCAGTGATTTAACAAGTTCTGAAGTGCCTCCTGGACAAGGGTACAACCTCGATCTTTTTCGCAACCTGCTTTACAGTTTTGATAATCATGTGATATTAAGAATCCGAGTCGGACCTGCTCAGCATGTAACTCTACCAGGTTGGTATTCATTACGCGGATATCGAAGATTTGAACCATATTGATTTGATAGGAGTTCCTATCATGGTAGTCTTGGATCCATCCAAGATCCATCTGACGCTGGAGGGCCTCTTGTATGAAAGAGCATCCCTGTTTGTTTACCGAGCAAGTCAGACAGGAACTGTAATCGTGTCGCGGCAGATTATGATACTGGCTTTGCCTTGAGTGCATCGCCACCAAGTTGACATTCATCGCACGGATGTCGTGGTTTTGAATGACGTTGGAATTCGTGTAAACCATATTAACTCCACAAACTCGGTGCTCTTGGATCCATCCAAGATCCATTTGTTCCTGTAGAGCTGCTTGCACTACAGAACATCCCTGGTTGTCTTTAGAGCAGATATCACACTGGTGATAATTATGAGGTGGCACATGGCCATATCCACTCTGTCTACAATGCATCTTGACCAGATTGGTCCCCAATAAGAGTACATCGTGAATTTGATAGACATTTTTAGTCTCTTTCTCAATCAGATTGACTGCAGTTTTCTCATGTTGAGGCAGCGGGTTCGTAAGAACATTAGGATTCGTATCTTTAAAAGATAAGAGCCCGCTCCTAACAAGCTTTTGCACGTCGGATTTGAAATTGAGACAAGTCTCAATGTTATACCCTGAACCTCCTTGATGATAAGGGCATGTTTGATCCGCTTTAAACCAAAAAGGCAGATTTTCCAGAACTGAAAGGGGAGACATAGTCTGAATGTGCCCCTTAGCCAGCAGTAACGGAAACAGCTCTGCGTACGTCACAGGTATAGGATCAAATCCTGGTGGCCGTGTTGTACGGTTGTTGTTATATGGAGGACGAGCCTGCTAAAGAGGCTGTTGTGTCCTTTGTTGGTCAGGTTGGCTCTGTGCAACCTGAGGTTGATATGTAGGAACAGGCGCGGGGCCGATAGCAGGAGTAACAGCTGCTACTGGCTGATAACGTCGCCTTTGCTTTCCGAGGGAGATATTCCCAATATCTTGCTCTTTTTTCTTAGGGAGAGAACTACCGTATTTTTTAGTACCGCTCGTTGATCCAGTGTCTTTCACCAAACGTCCTTCTCGGACGGCTTCCTCAAGACGTACACCCATGCCGACCATTTCGGTGAAATCACTGGGCGCACTGGCAACCATTCGGTCATAGTAAAATGAGCTTAAGGTCTTTAAGAAGATTTTTGTCATCTCTTTTTCCTCAAGAGGTGGAAAAATTTGAGCGGCAATTTCACTCCACCTTTGAGCATACTCCTTAAAGGTTTCCTTGTCCTTTTGTGACATCGATCTGAGTTGATCTCTGTCGGGTGCCATGTCCAAATTGTACTTGTATTATTGGACGAAGGCAGTACCAAGATCTCTGAATGTACTAATCGTAGTACGGTTTAAACCCATGTACCATTTGAGTGCGACATCAGTTAAACTATCCTGGAAGTAGTGAATCAGCAGGTCCTGATTCTCCGTCTGAGCTGACATCCGCCGAGCGTACATCACCAGATGGCTCTGAGGGCAAGAGTTACCCTTGTATTTTTCAAAGTCGGGCACTTGGAACTTGTGCGGGACTTTCACATTTGGGACCAAGCAGAGGTCTGCGGCGTCCTTTCCAAATAGATCTTGACCGCGAATGGCTTGCAGCTCTTTCTGCATTTCCAAGAACTGCTCATGGAATTCATCCATTCTGTCAAACATAGTTTCCTTCTTATCAGAAGATGTCTGTGGAATCTGTCCTTCTGGGACAGTGTGTACCACAGGGGGTGGTACCGTGACTACGGCAGTAAGTCTTGGCGCATCCCGAAGTTTGTAACCTTCAGGAGTCTTGAGTATGCCCCTGGCATCTTCGCTTTCCCGAAGTTTGTAACCTTCAGGCCCAGCGGCTTCTGTTGCAATTCCCTGATCTTCAGTGATCGGCGGAACATATCCTTCTGGGATATAGTTAACAGGCATGCCCCACGGACGATCTTTCGGCATCTGATACCTAGGATCATACTTTTCTATGATGGGCGTTGAGGTGATCTCTGAGATCACAGTTCTTTGTAGCTGAGCTTCTGCCATGGCTTGCATGTCGTTACGAAGCTTTCTCATATCCTCTCTCAGAGCGTCGATCTCTTCTTTCAACTCTCTATTTTCTTCCTCAAGATCATCCATCTTTTTTTGACGATTGGCCCGAGTATTATATGAATGAGACAGTTTGACTCTAGAATCGAGACACAAACGTGAGATTCGTAGGTAAGAAGAATACGCGATGTGAGAATGATGAATGCAATTATTATATTAATTGTTCTTCTTTTTGTTTAATCAAAATAAACTTCGACAATTAGATTGCAAATATCAAACAGTGGGGAAACCCCTTTTTATTGAATTCCAAAGGATTACAGAAATGGAAATACAGTAGATTACAAAGTGCAGAAACAGAAACCTAAACTAAAGGGTCCCGATTCCTCTTCTTTGACCGGGGCGCTTGGGCCGTTGTCGGGTTGTCATTCCTTTGCCAGGTGAAAGGAGTGAGCAAATTCCTTTGGTCATCTTGATTCTCTACAGCATGCTGCTCCAAAATTTCAATCAGAGCATCTTTCTCTTTTAATAGTTGCTGTGTTTGGATACACTCTACGTCGAGGGTGCGGTACTTGTTCTTCCAAGATCTTCTTTCCTTTTGAACATTGTTGAGAGTAACCTGAAGCCTTTCAGTTTCCGTCATGAAGTACATGACAGTTTCCCTTGGCGGAAGAATTCCGTAACGAGGATAAGGCATCCTTAGCTTGAGAGCTCTAGTTTGTACCCAATGGAGATAAGGTTCCACCGAGACACAGTTCGGTTTTCCCAGAGACTCTCGTCCTTTCTTATGAACATGTTTCCAAGCTTGCACTATTTCCATCTTTAGTGCTCTGTCGTTTTCTCCTTCCTTGAAGAAAAGACCTTCCAGATGAACATCCAGTGGGATGTGTCTCATCAGGTATCCAAATTGACGAAGAACCAATATCGGATGATAGTTGATTCCTCCCTTAGTTCCTATGAGGGGAACGCTGGGGAAGTTTCCACAACGATCAATGATTCTGATTCCCTCATAAATCCTATTACACCAATCTATATCATAGTTGGTAAGGGACATGATCTTCTGCGACCAACGTAAGACACTCTTGCAATCCCAAAAAGCAGCAGACTTGGGCAAGTGAGAGATAAACCATTTGTAGAGCAAAGGTACACAACATGTGATCTCCCCTCTGCTGTACAAATTTCCCAAGTGTACAGAATGATACGCATCTACGAGCAAAGTCAACACAGGGTTTCCAATGAGAAAAACCTTAATAGCGTTGATATCGACGAAGTTATTGATGTTAGGAAACAAAAATAACCCGTAGGTGAGCAGGACCAAGATGCTTTCAAAAGCAGTCATGTTCCCTATACTAGCGAAGTACAGAGCTTTCTTTGTCAAGAACTGGGCTGGCAAACCTTGGATGCCACCCTTAGTGGCCATGTGAGTCCTGACCTCAGACTCGTCCAAATAAATTGCTATTGCAATAGTCTGATTCTTTGGAATTTTTTCCAGTCCAAAAAACGGAGCTCGATCAGTGATATGTAAATCAATCAGATGAGAATACTCCTCCAGCGTTGGTGATAGCTGGTAATCCGGGAATGTGAAACAGTGATAAACCGGATCGTAGAACTGAATGAGCGCGTCCATGATTCCCTTAATCACATGGACTCTTAACAGTGGTAGCAAACCTCCGTGCTTGGCTCTGAAAGCCTCTGGGTTAACGATCATCCTTGCTAACTTTCTCAAATCCCCTAGTTTTGGAACCTTGAAGGTATACTGGTGAGTTCTCCTTCTACCGAAATCCATTAGCGTAATCCTCTTCTCTGATATTTGCAATCACAGTCTTAGTTTAATTTGAAAAACAGAGAGACTAGAAGAGAAAGTTTTTTGAATGTTTTAATGTTTTATTAAATGGATGCATGAATGCAGCACACAAAAACATAGAAAAAACATGGGGTCAAAGGGTCGTTGTCATGAAGTCAAGGCTCTACCCATCCCCAAAGGTTTATACTAGGGTGATTTTTGTACCTGTACTCATTATCATCAGCTCCCCCCAGGAAAGCAAGACAACAAGCGGATCTCCAGCGAGTTGTAATGCAATCTTAGAGTAAGTGCCATTCACCGAGAATAGATCACCAGCCTCAAATGAGGGTAGTATCGCGTAACAACTATTTCCGATAGTTTCCGCACTACAAAAAAATGTTGGCTTTTCTTAAGTGTATACTCAAACTCACCACATGCGGCATCACACGCATTCCCATTAGCAGAAAAATAAACACGTATAGCAATTAGGAAAAGCAGTATATATATTTGTCCTAATCATCCTAGACTTATAAAGCTATGATTCCTAAGTTCCTGACAGGAATGGGTTCCCCGGCGGAAGCCCCAATCTGTGGTTCCCTGCCTAAGAGATGGACCAGCATAGGTCAACCTTTCTCTTCGGTAGAGTTCCCATTTTCTGTAGAAAACGGGGATGATGCCCTAAGGCAGAAAAGGAGACTCCCCAGCAGAGTCGCCATTTTACAAGGAAAACAGAAAGAAAGAAAAATAGGCCCCACGGTGGGCGCCACTTTTCTGTAGCGAGCGATTTTGGACGCGGTTCTTAAGCGCTGGTCGCTCTCTGCGGTTTGAGCTTTGACTACAGGTCGATTCATTTTTTATCCTATTGTGAGCTGAATAAGGAAGGGAAATAGATGTCTCCAATTAACCCTGCTTTGCATACTGAGTTTAAACAGCGGTCTGTTAGGTTACGGATGCTATCAATGTGGGGGGGCCTTTGTACTGGTTATTTGTATTTTCGCCAATACGGTTTTCTTTCTTTCTAGGAATTTCTAGCGGGGAACAAGGATTAGGGTGTTAGGACTGATGCTTTTGAAATACTGCTTTTGGTTGATGGAGATATGGGATTTGGGTTTTTTTTGTTGATTGCGCTCGCTAAGATCTTTTCTTTCGATCTTATGCCTACGTATTCCCGTTTACCGAAACAGGGAAATCAGAGCGTTCGTAGTTCCTCCTATTCTATGGGAGGAAATTGGTTTTTGGTGTCTTGTTCAAAGCCCAAGACGTGAAGCGAAAGGTGATTTGTATCTTGTTCAAAGCCTAAGATGTGAAGCTGAAAGGTCTATTTGTGTCTTGTTCAAAGCCCAAGACGTGAAGCTGAAAGACCTCGGCTTTAGAGAGAATTTGTCATCTCTAAAGAGGGGAGAAGGAGAATTACTTTAACTGGGATATGCGGATCCGAGCAATGCCATAATTTCCGAAGAAAGGGGTTTAACCTGAAGGAGAAGACTTTAACTCAGTGTAGAGCTATGCCATCTTTCCTTAGGAATTTCTCATGCTAAAAGAGGGATAGTGGCATGGATGTAAATGATCCAGAGGCTTTCCGCTTACAGCGATTAGATGAAGGGGAAGAAGTTGTTGATGTTTGTATACTGTGAACGAGGCACAACTTTGGTGCTGAAAGGTCAATTGGATCAACCAGTGGTTTTCTTATATGAAGCCTAAGAGGAGGCTACTTTCCGCTAGGAAAATCATTATACAAAGCCTAAGAGGAGGCTATTTGGTGTCTCGTACAAAGCCTGAGAAAGAGGCTAAAAGGGTTCGACCCAGTGGGGCATATCGTTATACAAAGCCTAAGAGGAGGTTATTTGTTTGGCTCAATATGAACCTTTTTGTATCTCGTATAATGCCCGAGATGGAGGCGATTGTTTGTTTGGCTCAATGAGAACCTTTTTGTATCTCGTACAAAGCCCGAGATGGAGGCGAAAGGGGGATTGACTCAACGAGGGAGTCGCTTTATGTGTCTCGCACGAAGCCCGAGAGAGATGCGAAAAGGTTGTTTGACTCCACTGGGGAGAATTTTGGTATCTCGTACGAAGCCCGAGATGGAGGCTATTGTAACTGTTTCACTTGAGTAACAGATCCAATATACTGATTTTAAAAGAGAAAATCAGTTCTTATATGAGTAACACTGTACTCAGGGGTTTGATTTGAGGATCAGGGATATTTCCTTTTCTTTGAGGAAACGGGAAATCCAAAGGGTATTGAGACTGTCCGAGTCTGCGGGTTTCCTTCCTATCTAACGAAGGGTGCTTGAGAATGTCTTTGAGACTCAAGGAAGTTAGACTGTCCGTGTAGACTCTATGAAAGGACTGTTTTATGAAGATGACTAGGTTCTGTTCCTATACCTCTAGGAGGTCGTCGGGACAATTTGTACGAAGCCCAAGAGGAGGCTGGAAACTTTTAAGAAGCCGACGGGTCCTTGTACTAAGCCCAAGAGGAGGCTATCATTCCCGGAGGAAGAGATCATTATACGAAGCCTAAGAGGAGGCTGTGAATACTTCTAAGAAGCCGTAGGGTCCTTGAATAATGCCCAAGAGGAGGCCGGTGCTTTTAAGAAGCCCGTGGGTCTATCATCTCCTTTCCATTAGGAGAGATAACTCTTTTAAAGATAAAAACCACTAGTAAACGTGCGAGGTTTACTATCCAGCGACTTTTAGCTTTTAAAGAGGGTTCCTTAGTTAAGGTCCAAGATTATGACCGTAGTGGGTACCCAAACCCCGAGACATTCAAGGCAAGCTATCCACAAGGAATAGATCAAGTCAGAAAAGTTCAAGAATTTGGAAGAAACTCAAAGATGCCATTCACGGAGAATACATTCATCTTGGGGAGTAGAGTTTCTTGACGATTCCTAAGGAGGACAGCCGAAGAGAAGACTGTATCTGGTGCTCCTATTGGGGATTTAGGCGTCTATTTCTACGAATAAGCGAAACGGCATCACCTAGTTCTAGACGTAGTAGCCGGGGAAACTCGAAATATCTATACTATTATTACACAGTAGATATGAGTTTATGAAAGGAGACTTACAGTGAGCAGCCCCACAATACAGTTTATAATATGAAAGCAGTAAACGAAAGCGATAACCACTTACTCGGTTGTAGTGCTTCCATGCTGTTTGGTTAGTTGTTCAACAAAGAAAGATTGAAAATAACAATATATTCAAAATCAAAGGAGAAAGTGCTTTGAAAAAGAAAGATTTGGGGCTTACAGCTCAAGGAGAGGCCCAGGGTTTTATCAGTGAGCGCACTGTTTGACTTTGTACAGCGGGACTTATACAAGTGACTGGGGCCCAAAAATGGTTTTCTGTACAAAGGGATGGGTCTTACACTCTCTCAAGAGGCCCAAAAAGGTTAAAGAAAAGAGTGGGGCTTATAACACGAGGGTAGGCCCAGATGATTTTTGAAAAGGCGACGATCGCGCCGTTTGTTTTTTGACGGTATCGGGACTTATACAATAAGTGAGGCCCAAAAATGATTTGGTCAAAAAAAGGATTGGGTCTTACACTCTAATAGAGGCCCAAAGAGTTTTGAAAATGATTTAAGATGGTTGAATTATTCCAAAACCCTAATTTGTTTTCAAAATGTATTTAATTGAATAAAAATTCAATTAAAATGATCAAAAATTGTTTAACACATGGAAAACAAATTGTGATCTTGGATTAATGCTTCAAAAATTAAGTATTGACCTACAAAATAATTAGAAAGCATTAAAAGTTGCAAAATCAATGTAGAAAAAATATTTAAAATGCTAAAAACAATCAAAGTATTAATTATTTGCAAAAATATCAATTATATGAAATAAATAATATTTTTGGGATTTTTTGATAAAATAAAATATTTTAACATTTTTGTGAATTATTAAAAAAAGAATCAACTCAAAATCATTAAAACTCAGAGAGAAATTAATTTTTGAATCAATTAAACAAAATCACAAAATTCAAATATTTGAATTTCTAAAAATGGCGCCAAGAACAACACCAAGAACACGCGCGTTTTTCAGTTTGCCCGGATTTGCGTTTTCTATCCAATCTCCATGAATACGTAATCATATCATGCAATCCAATATCATTATGCTCGTCTCAACCTCACGATCATGTCTATGTACTTTAATTTCATTTAAATTAAACATACAACAAGAAATCACGAAGAGACCTCAAGAACCCTAATTTCTGCATGAAGGCCAGGATTTTTGATACACGATTCAAACAATTCAATTAATTGAGGGAAAACATTCCATGCATGATTATGAACATATGGCCAAATTATTGTGCGAGGAAATATGCATAGATTGAGAGATGCCCAAGGTTAGGCTTACCTCCAAGTCGTGACAGCAAGTCCAAAGTGATTTTTGATTTGGAGGTGTTACAGATGAGTTGTGATGATCTGAACAGCTTCCCTACACCCTATGGATTGTGTTTGGATGGTTGGACTTGATTGAAATTGGCTGGATCATTTTGTGGCATCTCAGCTGCACTTTGGTTAAAACCTTGAGCAACCAGCTGGTGATTTCATGAAATTGATGTTTTAGAAGTTATGTGAGTGTTTGATCAGCTCATATGTGATGTATGTGAGGTGTGTGAGTGATTGGTTTGTGCAGAATTGCTCTCAAGCTCAAAACCCGATAGCTACCTTGCTAAGAAAGGCATTTTTGCCAAGAAAAAGAGATTTTGAAGAAAGCATCTGTTAGATGGCTTTGGTGTACTTAAACTGACCACAATTGAGCTCTATTTATAGTAGAGTAAGTTTTTTTTCAAGGAATAGTGAATGGCAGCTGGTAAGTAGGTTTGGCCAATGTTGGCAAATGAAAATCCAAGTCTCCTCTAGCCATTGACTAGAGGTTAGGGCACAGAGCTTTGGTCCCCTTGGTCTTGGATAAGTCTTGACTGATTTCAGATGAGAATGGGTCAGTCCATGCCACCTTGATGGTTCCATTGAATGCCTCATTCCAAATTTGAAGTCTTGTCCCCATTTTGGCCATTCTAGGTTCAACATGTTATTCCTTGTTCCTTGGACCTTAGAGGCTTGGCTCAGTGATTGTCCCCTTTAGATTCAATCCTCTGAGGTGTCCAAGTGGATAGGAGCAACTGAATTTGGCTGATTTTGGCAAATCGTCCAAAGTTGCAAATTCTGCCTTGCCTTGACAAATTTCAGCAAGGCAACTTGGCAATGTTGTATCTCATGGTGTAGGTTGAATTTGGCAATGTTCTTGGCCATTTTGGAAAGCTCTTACATGATACAACAACTGTTTGAACAAGCTTGGTTTTGATCTCTTTTGATTCCAAGTGAAAAATCCCCCTACATTTGGCAAAAAGTGAGGCAGAATCTGACTTAGTGAAAATTTCACTACGTGTTGGAAAAAGTGACATTTTCACTTTTCAGCCACTTTGATCACTCCATAACTCAAAATCGTTAATGAATTGGAATGACTTGTAGTTGAAGTTTTTGTAGGTGATAATGAGGGTTACAAACCCATCTTTGGATGAGAAAAAATGGCCTTGTGGTTTAGGAGTTATGGTCCTTCAAAGTTGGTACCTTTGCCACTTTATTTTTAACTTAGAAAAATTTCTAAGTTTTATGGTTACCCCTTTTACAAGTTATCTCCCTTTTCTTGATTTTTCTTGATGAATGATGATTCAAATCATACATTAACATCATTTTAGGGTTAAAAATCCATTTTGGTGAAAAATCTCAAAAAGTCAAAGTTGACTTTTGTGCACAGTTGACTTTTTATCAGATGAATTCCAAACTGTGCAATTCTTCAGGAAATCATGTCCTTGACCTAAATCAAACTTGATGGACATGTTCCATGGGTGTCATAGGGTACATTAAGGCATGGTCTAGGGTTTGGGAGCATGTCTTGGTCAAAAGTCAAAGTTACAGTTGACTTTTCCCTTAAAACCCTAATTGTGGTGCAGATGAAATTGAGACTTGTTGCTCAACCTTCTTGGATTAATCCATTGTTCTAAATGGATCGATATAGTTCATTAGAGACCCTCAAATCATGTCTTGAGGTCTTGGCTCTTGATTTGTCCCAAAAGTCAACTTAGGGGTGAATTAGGTCAAGAAACCCTAATTCCTGATTTTTTATGTATGCATCCCCTGAGGTCAAATTGACTTGATGCATGGGTTCATGAGGTTCTAAGAAGCATATTAGGTTATGTTTTGGATCATTGCCTTGTGCCCAGATGAAAATTTCCATCTGGAGGCCCTGGTCGACCAAAACCCTAATTTGGTGATACTGTCGATCTTGAGACTTGATCCACCTAGAAGGGAGCAGCCTTGTGCTTAATCCTTGAAGTGGGAGTCCTTTTGATCCATTGTGGATGTTTGAGAGATTAGACAAGTTGAAGATCATGTCATTTCTTGATTGATCCTTTGTCTAAAGCTCAGAGAGGGCTTGAAACCCTAATTTTGATTGTATTGGATGCTCACCCATCTTTGGGGAGACTAATGAAGCATAAAGGTACATCCATATTGTGATGATGATTTGCACAATGATGGGAAACTTTAGTGGTCAAAATTTGGGGTATTACACATTGTACTCAATGGGATCCACCTTCGAGTTTAGGGAGTGTTTGTTTGTCTAAATGAAGAGAAAACCTAAGTTTTTTCCTAATTATACTCGCTAGGGTTGGTTTGCAACCCTATGCCTACGTACCCTCAAAATGAACGATCAGAGTAACCGTAGTTCACCTCCCCTATTCCTACCCTCTAATCCTATTCCTAAGTTTTTTTATTAATTATACTCGCTAGGGTTGGTTTACAACCCTATGCCTACGTACCTTCACTTTGAAGGATCAGAGTAACCGTAGTTCACCTCCCCTATTCCTACCCCCTAATCCTATTCCTAAATCCCAAATCCTATCCCTAAATCCCATCCATTATTTATACTCTTGGATAAAGAGTTCTATCCCTTAAATCTAGTGTTTATACTCCTAGATGAGGAGTTTTATCCCTTAAATCCCTTTGTCCATTGTTTATACTCTCGGAGGAAGAGTTTTATCCCAGAAATCCATATCCCATCCTTTATTTAGGCTCTCGGACCAAGAGCTTGATCCCTTAATCCTTTTGTTTATACTCTCGGATATCAAGAGTTCTATTCCTAAATTCAAACCCCTTATCCCATCCTTTATTTAGGCTCTCGGACCAAGAGCTTTATTCCCATGTGTAAATCCCTTAAAATCTTAAAAAATCCCTTAAAAAGACCATCTAATTCTTTTTACAATAAAATAAATGATTAAATTATTTAAAATGAGAAAAACCAGAAAATATACATATTAATCCAAATAAGATTTAAATTCCCGATAATAAAAAAAAAAAACCAAATTTTATAACCCACCAAAACTTTATTTGCACATCCCATCCTCATATTATCTTTTTTTTCAAAGAAATAATATTATGACACAATACAAACCCTTATACAAAAAAGTTCTAAAATTTAATTACCACCCTATAAAAACTAATATTTTTAGCCAAATTAAAAATAACGAAAATTTATCTCACAACTTGAACCAAGGAATTGATTCAATGGTGAGTTTTTTAATAAAAGTCAAAGAAAATTTAACAATAAAAGAAAGAAGATATGAAATAAAATAAAATCCAAAAAAATAAATCCCAAAATAATCCTTAAACCCTCAATTTTATCCTAAATTCCTATTTTTTAAAATCTCCTAATTAAACATAAAACCCAATCAATAATTAAATTAAATAATTTAAATAATTAAATTAAACCCTGGGGGTGCCACTTACACTAAATTAGTAATTTGGCTGTGGGGGTGGGGTGCAGAGAGCAAAGGGCGCAAGGCCCAAATGTCCAAAAAAAACCAAACCTGGCCAAAGAGAAAAAAAAACCCACGGTGGGGAGAGTCAGCGATTGACTCCCTCATAAACGTCTGATGATGATCAGACGATCATCTTTCCGTTGGACCTCCACCCTTCGATCTTAACGTATGATAATCATGTGGTTACGATCGTCAGTTAATACAGACCCACGGTACTGGCACGCGCGTTGGATCCTCTGGTTGACTGGAAAGTCAACTGATCCAAAGGAAATGAGGAATGCCACTTGGCGTGAATATATGGTCACCTAGAGGGAGTATATAAACTGAATCTCTCTCAGATCCACTTCATTTTCTATTTTCTTTCTCTCTCTACCTTCACTCCTACTCTCTCTATCTCAATTCTCTCTCACTTCTCTCTACCCGTCCTCCCTCCGATGAGCCTCCGCCACCGTCCCAAAACCCTTGGCCACCACTAGAACTACCCCCAATTCCAGATTTCCGATTGGTATTCAACCGGAATCTTCAAAGCCACACGAACCCTAACCCCCCCCCCCTCGAAGAACCCTAAACCCTTTCCACCCAGAATCGTCCAATTCTTCAGGGTTCAAGATGAACCCTAAGAACCCTAGGGTTCTTGGGAAGAACCCTAACCCTACCTTCAATCCAACCCCAAGAACCCTAACCCCCAAACCTGAAGAACCCTAACCCTAACCCCAAGAACCCTAAACCCCAAAATTTCCAGAAAAAACTCAAAACAACATCCAGATTTCAACGATCAACAAAACAACGATCGATTCATAAAAGCTAAGCTCGCGGATTACCTTCCTTGCTGTGAATGTTTTTGCAAATTTTCCTTTTTTCTTCTCCGGTTACAAACTTCTAATCCCTTTTTTTTATTTTGTTTTGCAGGTGATCAAAGGATTGCACGCCACCAGTTCGTCCTTAGGGTTCTCCAACAACCATTTCTCCGACCCCTCCTTCTGATTTTTAGTTTAGCTTATATAGGATTAAATATTAGGTCTTAGCATTGATTAGGTTTAGAACTGTTTTAGGAAATTTTGATCAGATCCATGTAATTTTGATTTGCTTTGATTTTGTTTAGAATTAGGGTTCTATTTTGTACAAATTTTAGATTTGATTGTACTTTTGATTGAAATAAATTTTAATTGATTCTATTTTTGTACAAAAAAGATCTGAATTGATTTGAGTTTAATTCCACTCTCTGCGCAAGTTTAGGGTTTCTGAGTTGGGGAAGCTAACCCCCTTAAGTCAACAAATTTGACCGTGAAACAAAATAAAAATAATAATACAATTAATGATTAAAAAAAATAAAAAATAAAAAATAACAAGACAATAACACATTAACCCTAATAACGTTAATAGACCGGTCCCTCTCCCTACTAATAATAAACCATAATAATCCTATTAACACCTAATTAATCTTGATAAAAAATACTAATAATTATAAATCCTATTATTTATAATAAAACCAACCTTAATGACGTAATAAATAGATTAATATAATTAGGACTTAACATTTTAGACAAAGACTCTAAATAATAATTACTAATCCTAATATAATAATCTTCTAAAACTAATTTGGACTTATTATTATTAAAAAATCTAAAGACCTTTGACCCACTTTCAAATTTAATAATTAAATTTAATTAGAGAAAAAAAACTAAAATAATAAACTAAATAAAACCAAAAACTTAATACTTTTTATGGAATAGACCCCAAAATGATATTTCTTTTAACAACCTTAACCCCTTAGATAAAATAAAAATCCTAAAACCCCAAACCCCCAAAATAAAACCTTAAGAACTGAAATGGGCCTGAAGTTGCAAATAGGCCTATACTGTCATCTAAATGCCACCCCCTGCTAGCACATAATCCAAAAATAGTAACAAATCCCTGGTCAAAATTTAGGGTACTACAGCTGCCCCTATTTAATCGTCTTCGAATCAGAAGGACGATGTCGACGAGCCCTCTTCCTTTTGAGGAGGAGACGATTAAATACAAGAAGGACCCTAATTTTGACCGCAGAACCCGATAGACGCTAAACTAATACCCTAAAGCCCCTGGCAATAAACCCCTAGGGAAATATCCAATTGAACCCCTTGAAAAACTTTTTTAGATAAAAAATCCATGGATAGGAATTTTTTAGAATCCCTGATAAATCCCTTAATGAAAAATCCAATAAACCCCCTTGAAATTTGAATAAAATCCCTTGGTGAAATCCCTAATGATGATTGTGCATGTATGCATGTTTGCGTGTATGAGTGCATGCTAGAGCGTAGTGACATGATTGATGCATGACGTGGGCTGACGCCTCTTTTATGATATGCAATGCACGTGTTTGTATATATAAAAAAACTTTTCATTACTTCCTGACTCCCTGGCCCTTAAAACTTTGATAGTTATAGTAAGCCTTGATTCCTGTGACGTGCCATTAAAAAAAACCTCCTATGTTGGTTAGATTGTAACGTATATTCCTGTCAGCGTATAGATCCTATATCCTGCTTTGGAAGAACGTGATCCCTTTGATGATTCCAAAAACCGAAGTAAGATCCATTTCCCCCTTTTAAAGCTTTTATTTATACCTGATATTTCGATGCATTATTTCACAATCAACCGACACCTTGTAATCAAGCGGAATAATTTAGGAGGCAAAGAAATGTATTTGGAAAGCAAATTTATTGAGAATTGGCCCGAAAATGGGCAATGGTAAGCAAGGAGGGTAATTCTCATAAGGAGATATTACCGAAAATCTAGAAAAATATAAAATGGCAATAAGAAAAAAATTTATTTATAATCCTATTAAATTTAACACCAGCTAATATCCCTAAGACTCCAAGATCACGACACTTCGTTTCTGAAGATGACGGCTAGAATGATCGCTCCCTTCTGAATTCCTGTTACGGGGTGACTCTAGTGTTTTCAGTCATATGCCTTTTGGATATCCCTAACTTTTGCCTGAACTGCTCTTTTTAGAGTCTTAGTCCACCGGGATGATATACCATTTTTTTCGACTAAGCCGCCCTTAAGGGTTTTCGACTCGTCGGGTATCATTTTTCATTCAAGTCCCTAATTTTTGCCTGGATTGCTCCTTCGAGTTTTCAATCCACCGGGACGCCCTAATTTTTTCCTAAGTCGCCCTTTAGGGTTTTCGACTTAGCGGGATTTTATCCTCTTTTTCTAGGCATAGCATTTTTGACTGAATCGGAGTTTACCGGTCGTGGTAAATCCGCTCCATCCAGGGTTGTTAATATTAGTGCTCCGCCAGAGGAGGCACTCTTCACGACATATGGCTCTTCATAGGGTGGGGTCCATTTGACGTGGTGGTCTTTATGGATGGGTAATATTTTCCTTAACCCCAAGTCTCCCTCTTCGCGTAGGCGAGGACGAATTTCTTTGTCAAATGCTTTCTTAATTCCCTGTGGATATAACTGCCCATAGCCACACGTTTCCCTTATACGAGGTTAGCTGATCGAGCCTAGTTTGTACCCATTCTGCCTTATCCAGATTAGCTTCCTTCATGATCCTAAATTCCTATTGATTGCCCCTGTCCTTATGCAAATATAAGTTTCCCTCGAAATCCAGGTCTAGGTCCTTCATAGGAGTCCAAAGTTTCACAATCCATGGGATTCTCAAATTTGGTTAAGTACATTATGAGTGGTCTCCTTGGGACTGGTGGCACCAATATAGGTGGCTTTTACAAATATTCCTTGATCCAATCAAAATCCTTTTGACAATCTTCATTCCATTCGATGATTTGGTCCTTTTCTGAGTAATTTGAAGATTGGCTCACAAGTAGCTGTAAGGTGGGAGATATCTCCCCAAAAATCCATGAACTTCCTTTTTTATCCTTGGAGCTGGCATCCCTTGAATGGCTTTCATTTTGTTCTTTATTCCCTTTTGACTGGCCAAGGACCCTAATATTTTCCGTATCTGATTCCACCTTGTAGGATTTAGTCGTAACTTGAATTTTCTTAAATGATCCCACAACTTTTGTAAGTTAGTCATGTGATCTTCTTCTTTTTGTGACTTGGTAATCATATCCTCCATATGCACCTCTATCTCCTTATGCACCATATTACCATAGTCCTTTGATAAGTTACTCCTACGTTCATTAACCCACCAGGCGTTACCTTATGACAAAAAGCCGAATTGTTTCTTGACTTCTTCCCCGATCTGGAGGGTCATGCCTGGCCTAGTCCTCCTCAGCCTTTTACTTGATTGGCGTGCATCCTAGTTTGAGTAGTGGTTTATGCTCGACGATGCTTGTATCAAGTCCTGGTGTATCTTGGTAAACACGTCAAAGTATCCTTGCAATAGCTCGATCAACCTTTCCTTTATATCCTTATTTAGAGAAGCATTGACTTTGACCTCTTTCCTGTCTTCCTCAGTTCCCAGATTGCTCACATCCACTTGTTCCTGATGAGGTTATATTTCTTTGTCCTTTTGCCTCAACAGTCTGGCTAACTCTTCGGGAAGCTCACGCTCGTCCTCATCACCCTCTTCCACTTGGTTAATCGGTAATTCGAAGTCATTCGAGATTATAGCGGTGTCATTTTTAATAGGTTCATTTTTAAATTTGCACGGGGAAGATTTTTTTTATTTTTTATTTTTTTAATGAAGTGCTAGAAATGAAAATATCGAAAGAAGGTATATTGCCATTTTGGATAAACAGAAAATGAAAGAAAAAGATCTTGATTGAAAACAAAATGCAATTTTATTGATAGAAATAAATCCAATGAAATAACAGGTGACCCTACAAAGCTTTGTCCACTTGCCTTGGGCATAGCAAGGGACTTATTATTATTTTAAGGAAAAAGTAAATTACTTCGAAACAAAAATCGTCTCGGAAATCCCGATGGTTCTCCACTTGTTGAAATTAGGCATTCCTTTCTTCCTCTTCCATTGCAGCCATATGGTCCCCAATTCCAAATCCCACACCATGGAAATTGTCTTTTAATCCTTCATTAGCCGGTTTGTAACCCAGCCCAAACAAATCCTTCTCCTCAGGTGACTCCCATTGTTTGCCCCAGTTTGTCATGTCTTCCTTACTAATAAGGAATTCATCCCTCGTCTCTTCCTTGGTGTTGATTGTTGCCCCAATGTGCCCCAGTAACGTATTATCTCCCAGATTTGGATCTTCAGGGTCTATAACACTGACATCATTTTCCTTTGGGTTGTTTTCGGGGTACCCCTTATTGTTATACTGGTCGGAGGATGACTGCCCAATCTTTCCTGTCTTTAAACCGTTCTCAATCCTCTCTTCAATGATAACCAAGTCAGTGAATCCTGTTGAGACTTCCCCAATCATCCTTTCATAGTATAGCCCTTGTAGAGTTCCCATGAATGTATCCACTAGCTCGCTTTCCCGCAATGGAGGTTGAACACGAGAGGCTAGCTCCCTCCATCTCTGGGCATACTCCTTAAAAGATTCGCTCCCTTTTTGAGACATGTTTTGTAATTGTATGCGATCAGCGGCCATGTCTACATTATATTGGTATTGCCTAATAAAGGCACTTGCCAGATCCTCCCAGTTCTTGATGTAAGTCCTTTCCAGTTGCATGTACCAATCTAAGGATGCCCCACTAAGGCTGTCTTGGAAAACATGCATCATCAGCGTTTCATTTTTAGCACGAGCCCCCATCTTTCAGGGAAACATCCGGATGTGATTTTTGGGACAACTAACTCCATTATACATCTCGAAGTTAGGTGTCTTAAACTTAGGAGGCATGACCACATCAGGCACCAGACACATTTCCAAGGCATCCACTCCAAAAACATTGAGTCCCTCAACGACCTTTAACCTTTCCTCAAGTGCTTTGTACTTATCATCAATCCCTCTCCTTTCCCTAACAGTGGTTCCTTTATTTTCGAGGGCCACTTGTCTTGGATTTTCACCCTCGTATGCGTAGTTCTCCCGTGGAGTAGGTCTGTAAGTATTACGAGGTGCCCCATTGGAAATATGTGGAGAGACGGTTCCCTCGAGAGGTTGGTCAACAGTTTTGTGCTTAGTAGTTTCAGTCTCCTCACGTTCCAGATCATGGACAAACCCTAGTAGGGGGTTATTTTCTTCAACATGGGAGGTAGGAATAGGAACCTTCCCTTGATGGCTTGACTTGGTTCTTCTGGCTATCAAACTCTGGACGGCAAGTGTCAGTTGATCAATCTGGCTTTTCATTTCTTCCACGTTCTCCTTGACAGTATCCATTTCTCCTCTTAGAGTAACCATATCCTTTTCCATCTGATCCATGGCTCCTCTTTGGTACGCTCGAGTGCGAGGTCGGGAAGACAGATTGTTATGCCTGAGATGAAGTTTAAAAAAAATGATTTTTTTTTTATATTGAATGCATGTTGGTGATGAATGTATGAATATGCATGATGTATGCTAAATAATTTTCAAAATTTTTATTTGGGGGGAATTTCAAAATCCATTATTGTCATAGATGAATATATCCAAAGGATGAAACCCATACACCTAGAATATCAAATCCAAATCCATTAGCCAATCCCAAATCCAAAATGCCTTATAACAATAATCCCAAGATGGAAGCTCCTGAACTTAAGAAGGCGTAAACTAAGTGGATCCCCCCAATGCCTTCTTCAAATGAGCTTTAAACTCCTCCAAGTATCCTTTCTTAAGCCGTTGCACTTCCCTATCCTCCTTGTAGTGAGATGATGGATCTTCAAGGGGTACAACTGAGTTTTTTTTTTAGGCTTGACCCTTTTTCTTTTTTTCTTTTTTTATTATATATATTTTTTTTTGCGCCCATGTCCCTTATGAGGTTTTTCCTTCTCCTTGTAAGTATAGTCCAAACTGTTCCAGCGTAGGAGCTAGTTGAAAATCCTTGAAGAGGAAGTCACATAGGGACCCATAAAAGATCGAGGATCCTTCCATACTTGTGTATAAACATCATTTGGCAGATCAAGTCTTGAAGGTCTTTGAGACTTTGTAAATCAGCACTTAGCATTCTAATGCGTAGGGTAGCCCTTTCTTGTTTGAATCCATCTTTCCAATGTTCCTACAACACACCTTGAAATTCCCCACAAAAATGCATATAAGCAAAAAATGTTTTTAAATGCATGATGACATGGACACTTTGTTCTTTGGTTAAATGTTTTTTTTGGGTTAGGGTAAGGTGAAAATGCAAGCATGCCCTAGCAAGGTAAGCTCCCTATGATAGGTTTAGATCTAAAGCTTATCTACCCAATCCCCTCACATGTAGGATATAAAAACTTGGATAGCATAACGACCCCAAAATGTTTAGACTATACCCTTGTTTTACCATGAGAAGGAGCAAGCCTTCCTACGGTAATCCTTTGGGATAAGTCTCATTTGGGATAGGACCCTAGTAACAACCCTTGAGGGTTGAATACATAAGGTCCATGATTGGTGTGGGGTAGGTTAAGGTTCTCATAGTCACGGACCACATCCAAATCATTCCACTACGAGAGGGGCTAGCCCTTTCGTGAGGACGACTTTGGAAGGATCTACTGTGAGTGTGGCATCAATGCATTTTAGGGGACGTTGCGTCCCCCGTAAAAACATTTCCGTTCCACTTTAGGTTCTAGGGTTATCCTCCAAGCTTAGGGTTTTAGCTTCACTCCCTTTTTTTTATGTCCCAATCCCTTGCATGATAATACAAAAAACAAAATGTTAAATAAATAAATATATGAAATAAAAATAAATAAATAACAATAAAAAAATAAAAAAACCAAAATAACATCCAAGACAAACAAATCCCTAAGTCCTAAGGCTAGGATTGACTCTCGCTAGGAAGGAGTCCCCAGCAGAGTCGCCAGCTGTCGCGGCCGGCAGAAATATTCGAGTCGCCACCATATTTTTTAAAGGAAAATAATGATAAACCTAAATATCCTATCCTAAGGTAGATATTCCTACGGTTCGGGAGTCGGTTACGTAAAGGGAGGGTGTTAGGCACCCCATACTTCCATTGTACTCAATGGGATCCACCTTCGAGTTTAGGGAGTGTTTGTTTGTCTAAATGAAGAGAAAACCTAAGTTTTTTCCTAATTATACTCGGTAGGGTTGGTTTGCAACCCTATGCCTACGTACCCTCAAAATGAAGGATCAGAGTAACCGTAGTTCACCTCCCCTATTCCTACCCCCTAATCCTATTCCTAAGTTTTTTTATTAATTATACTCGCTAGGGTTGGTTTACAACCCTATGCCTACGTACCTTCAGTTTGAAGGATCAGAGTAACCGTAGTTCACCTCCCCTATTCCTACCCCCTAATCCTATTCCTAAATCCCAAATCCTATCCCTAAATCCTTTTGACAATCTTCATTCCATTCGATGATTTGGTCCTTTTCTGAGTAATTTGAAGATTGGCTCACAATTAGCTGTAAGGTGGGAGATATCTCCCCAAAAATCCATGAACTTCCTTTTTTATCCTTGGAGCTGGCATCCCTTGAATGGCTTTCATTTTGTTCTTTATTCCCTTTTGACTGGCCAGGGACCCTAATATTTTCCGTATCTGATTCCACCTTGTAGGATTTAGTCGTAACTTGAATTTCCTTAAATGATCCCACAACTTTTGTAAGTTAGTCATGTGATCTTCTTCTTTTTGTGACTTGGTAATCATATCCTCCATATGCACCTCTATATCCTTATGTACCATATTACCATAGTCCTTTGATAAGTTACTCTTACGTTCTTTAACCCACCAGGCATTACCTTGTGACAAATAGTCGAATTGTTTCTTGACTTCTTCCCCAATCTGGAGGGTCATGCCTGGCCTAGTCCTCCTCAGCCTTTTACTTGATTTGCGTGCATCCTAGTTTGAGTAGTGGTTTGTGCTCGACGATGCTTGTATCAAGTCCTGGTGTATCTTGGCAAACACGTCAGAGTATCCTTGCAATAGCTCGATCAACCTTTCCTTTATATCCTTATTTAGAGAAGCATTGACTTTGACCTCTTTCCTGTCTTCCTCAGTTCCCAGATTGCTCACATCCACTGGTTCCTGATGAGGTTATACTTCCTTGTCCTCTTGCCTCAACAGTCTGGCTAACTCTTCGGGAAGCTCACGCTCGTCCTCATCACCCTCTTCCGCTTGGTTAATCGGTAATTCGAAGTCAATCGAGATTATAGCGGTGTCATTTTTAATAGGTTCATTTTTAAATTTGCACGGGGAGGATTTTTTTTATTTATTTATTTTTTAATGAAGTGCTAGAAATGAAAATAACGAAAGAAGGTATATTTCCATTTTGGATAAACAGAAAATGAAAGAAAAAGATCTTGATTGAAAACAAAATGCAATTTTATTGATAGAAATAAATCCAATGAAATAACAGGTGACCCTACAAAGCTTTGTCCACTTGCCTGGGCATAGCAAGGGACTTATTATTCTTTTAAGGAAAAAAAAAATTACTTCAAAACAAAAATCGGCTCGGAAATCCCGATGGTTCTCCACTTGTTGAAATTAGGCATTCCTTTCTTCCTCTTCCATTGCAGCCATATGGTCCCCAATTCCAAATCCCACGCCATGGAAATTGTCTTCTAATCCTTCATTAGCCGGTTTGTAACCCAGCCCAAACAAGTCCTTCTCCTCAGGTGACTCCCATTGTTTGCCCCAGTTTGTCATGTCTTCCTTACTAATAAGGAATTCATCCCTCATCTCTTCCTTGGTGTTGATTGTTGCCCCAATGTGCCCCAGTAACGCATTATCTCCCAGATTTGGATCTTCAGGGTCTATAACACTGACATCATTTTCCTTTGGGTTGTTTTCGGGGTACCCCTTATTGTTATGCTGGTCGGAGGATGACTACCTAATCTTTCCTGTCTTTAAACCATTCTCAATCCTCTCTTCAATGATAACCAAGTCAGTGAATCCTGTTGAGACTGCCCCAATCATCCTTTCATAGTATAGCCCTTGCAGAGTTCCCATGAATGTAACCACTAGCTCGCTTTCCCGCAATGGAGGTTGAACACGAGAGGCTAGCTCCCTCCATCTCTGGGCATACTCCTTAAAATATTCGCTCCCTTTTTGAGACATGTTTTGTAATTGTATGCGATCAGGGGCCATGTCTACATTATATTGGTATTGCCTTATAAAGGCACTTGCCAGATCCTCCCAGTTCTTGATGTAAGTCCTTTCCAGTTGCATGTACCAATCTAAGGATGCCCCACTAAGGCTGTCTTGGAAAACATGCATCATCAGCGTTTCATTTTTAGCATGAGCCCCCATCTTTCGGGAAAACATCCGGATGTGATATTTAGGACAACTAACTCCTTTATACATCTCGAAGTTAGGTGTCTTAAACTTAGGAGGCATGACCACATCGGGCACCAGACACATTTCCAAAGCATCCACTCCAAAAACATTGAGTCCCTCCATGACCTTTAACCTTTCCTCAAGTGCTTTGTACTTATCATCAATCCCTCTCCTTTACCTAACAGTGGTTCCTTTATTTTCGAGGGCCACTTGTCTTGGATTTTCACCCTCGTATGCGTAGTTCTCCCGTGGAGTAGGTCTGTAAGTAGTACGAGGTGCCCCATTAGAAATATGTGGAGAGACGGTTCCCTCGAGAGGTTGGTCAACAGTTTTATGCTTAGTAGTTTCAGTCTCCTCACGTTCCAGATCATGGACAAACCCTAGTAGGGGGTTATTGTCTTCAACATGGGAGGTAGGAATAGGAACCTTCCCTTGATGGCTTGACTTGGTTCTTCTGGCTATCAAACTCTGGACGGCAAGTGTCATTTGATCAATCTGGCTTTTCATTTCTTCCACGTTCTCCTTGACAGTATCTGTAACACCCCAATTCCCATCGCGAAATAAATAACACATAATAAATATCAGAGTAACTAAAATTTTATTTTTCCGACAGAAACAGGGATGCCACATTTAAAGAAATAAAATACAATCCCTGTTCAACATCTTTGATACATAACACAAAGGGAAACTTTTCCTTACAAAAGGATGGTCAATTATGGAATAAAGCGGAAAGATCCATAACTGACTTGTTTTACAAATAAATGGTTTTAGAACATCAAAATATAAATACAAAATATATTCAACAATTATATACATATAACAAAACGTTCCCCGACTCCCGTGCTACGTATCAGAGCAGACACCACGAACGACAACGGAACGGAGGACTAATCTCCACAAAAGCCTCCAAGCCTCTAAAGCTGACAATCTGCACTATGCCATAAAAAGCATATTCCAGCAGAAGGGTGAGAAATAACAACTATAACAAGTTTGCATAATAATATGCCACAACACAGATAATTCACATATGTAATATTTCTCACCGCATACATCACATACTAACACATATAGCATGGCACCAATACATAATATATCACACATAATAAATCGAATCATGATTTTCCACACATAACACATCCCTTCACAATTCACACCACCATTCATCACAACTCACTCATATACACACCAATGTATATATCTATACGAAACCAAGCATATAATCATGCATATTCCATTAATTCCATACTTCCACAAAGCATACTTTTCCATATTCATTCATCAATGCAAATATACAAAAGATGATCAATGCATACCATAGAGATCGACCAACGACTCTATATAGATGCAAATGCGGTACCGACTCAATTGGTGATACATTAGTCCCCCAGGAACTCTTGGAATCATCGCTCGTTACATAGAGTAACTCCCCGTCGGGCCTACGATGTTCCCCGTCGCTTCCTCTTATAAATAAGCACACGACGTTTATGGATTGCTTCCACCTATATGGATCAGGCACACAATCCGATCGCTTCCACTTATCATCAAGCACACGATCAGTTGTAACGTCGCTATCGTCCCATAGTGTGTAAGGCACACGAACGTACAACGGATTCATATAGAATCCAAATAGCAAGAGCGCAAGGTATTATGCTTGACACATGCACGACTCATGCTAAATAAATGTTCATGCATATATAATAATCATGCATATCAATCACAACCAAAGTGATATATAACAATGCCCAACGGCCACAAACCATCAACAAAGTATTCCACAACAACCAATTATCATCAAAGAATCATCACACAAGTCATACACATCCATCATGTATATTCACATCATATAAACCACATAAAAGCTCCACGTTACATAACAAAAGCACAACACACGGTAAAACCTCAACCGTGCGCATTTAACGCGATGAAAACCCGACAACTCGACTATTTTTCCAAAAACACGAATTAATTAAATCATCCACTGACCTCCAACCTAATTTTAAAAGAAAGAAAATTTCGTTAGCTTTCCAACGGTATAAAGAACGTCCCAATCCGAGTTACGGATCAAAAGATATGAATTTCCGAAGTTTCCCCGAAAAACAGAATTTTCTGTTTCAGCACAGTAGGTATCGATCCCTAACTCGCATGTATCGATCCCTGCTGTAGTAAAAATTCCATTTTTCCCAATTTTCACAGTAGGGATCGATCCCTGGGATTATGTATCGATCCCTAACCCTGTTTTTCACAAAAAACCAGATTTTCTCAATTACACCTATGCTGTCCTTTTCCGAAACACCCAAAAACTCGACTAAATCGAACATTTTCACCGAAACAAACATATACTCATAAACACCAAATACATAAGAACAATTTAGAACACTTAAACGAAATTTCTACGACGTTCGATTTTTCGATTAAATTTCTATCGTTCAAAAACCAGAATTTTTAAACTTCACTAAATCGAATAAAAAGCACGACATACGACGACCTAACCTTCCTCGATACAACTACGTAATTTATTTCGAAATTCATCCGTGAAAACATCGATTTCTATCGATTCGACCTAAACGAAAAAATACACGGAACCATACCGAAAACTAACCGAAACATAACCAAACTTCGTGAAACTTTAAACAGCAGCTCACACACATATAATTAACCAACACATGTATTTACACGACTTTCCGACCGTAGAAACATCGGTTTCTATCGATTTCGTCCAATACGGCATAAACGGAAACATATGGAAACCAACCAAAACATCCACACAAAACATACACATATACATACACAAGCGAGATATAATTGAAACTTCTCACCCTTACCCGATTATTCGCGCTTTAAACGGAGTTTTCTCGACTTTCCTCTCTTTTCCTCTTCTCCCTTCTTTCCTTCTCTTTTCTCTTCTCTTCTCTTTCTATTTTTCTGTTTTCTTTTCTTTTTCTCCCTTTCTTTCTATCTTTCTATTCTATTTAAATGAAAAACATAATATCTACCCAAGCAAAAGACCAAAATACCCCTACGCTCAAATATCTCGCAAACGCTCTCAAAATGCGATAAAACATAATAACGATGAAAAATAACATTTTTCTAAATAAAAGTCGAAAATAAAATAATATAATAATAAAATAATCAATTAAACTCGATTAAATAAAACTCACAAAAACTGGGGCGTTACAATTCTCCCCCACTTAGACATTTTCGTCCTCGAAAATCTAACCGAGACGAACAACTCCGGACACGACTCTCGCATCCGACGAACAAACCAACATGCCAACAAAAGGCACACCACGAATAACACAACAGACAAACACCTTGCTAACCGTAATTACAACAACACGATACGACGACAACTACAACGACAAGATGCAAAGCCCATACAATGCACTTGACGACCAACTCACAACTCAAGGAAAACCGCGATACCAACACACAGGTTCACTCTAGAACCGAAACACAACAAGATCGTTACCATAACCGTAGGTAACACTCCCCTAATCCCCCACACAGGAATTAGCTACCCGTACTCGAACCAACACAATGGAAACGAGGCAACAACACAAACAAGAACATAAAGTTCCACGACACAGCAAGATCTCAACAACATCAACAAAACCAGAATACCAACATCCTTGTCACACACCCATGCTACCACAATGCTACGATTCACCAATCGAACATATAACGGAAACATCCATCTACATAGTAGCCCATGGATAACATTTAAACCTTTCACCTAACACTTCCATTCTGAAACGTCCAATAGTCTCACCATTCCTACATGTTCCCAATGTTCAACCTATGAACTCTTACCAGTCACACACACGCAAATACAAATTGTGCAACACCACGCATCCGCTGCGCACTCTGATTACTCGCAACCATCAAAACTACCAATTTCACGTCCAAGGTCTAACTCTTTCTCAATTCACCAAAATCATTGTTCACTTTTAATATATCCAACTTCACACTCTACTGTGTTATCCCACACACCAGACACCAGTCTCGGAACTGCTCCAATTATTCTAATTCCCTGACCATCAAAACAAACATACCCTGAAACTTTCGACTTAACTTTTCAAGCAAGACCTTACCTTTACCAACAGGATAATTCCAACTAAAGTCATAACTCATCAAAATTCCAACCATCCTCATTGTCTCATACTCTATTCCTTCAAACCAACCAAGTACTCTAAACTCTTGCGATTACCAAACACTTCGAGCCGAGAACCATAAAAATAATACCTCCAAATTTTCCAACACAATACAACCGCGACTAATCCCAAATCCAGAATAGTATAGATCCTTTTATGAATCCTCAATTGTCGTAAAGCATAAGCCACGACTTTACTCCCTTGCATTAACACACTGACTAACTCATCAAAGACATCTCACAAACGGTTGAACCGGATCACGCAGACTCAAAACTGCAGCCGTAGACAAATTCTACTTCGGCTCACCCAAAACTTACTCACAACGAACATCCAAAACAAATGACTCATTCTTTGCAAGCCAACTGAAATAACAGAAGTACGAACTTAGCAAAGTCTCCCATAGCCTGCAATAACAACCAACTGAACCCAAAAGTTTCTAATCTCCTTAACCAACTTCGGAACCTCTCATTGCAAAACCAGATCCACTTCCGATGGATCCATAACAATACCATTACCTGAAATAACATATCCAAGAAGACTAACCTTTTTCCAACCCAAATTCTCACTTGAATAACTTAGCATAAAACTTCGTCTCTTTCCAACACTTGTGATTCAAATCTCAAACACTCTACCTGTTCTTCTTCCGAGTTTATAACAGATTCGAATATCCTCAATTAAAACCACTACAACTTATTCAATTAAATAGGGAAGATACGATTCATATACTCCACAAACATTACGGACGCATTACTAACACCAAGCAACATCACCGTACTTCGTAATGTCCAACCAAATTCCAAAAGATATAAATTCTTAAAGCTTTTGCAAAACCTTGCACTAGGCAACTGGCTACTCACACACAAGCTTAACCGAGTAATTACCAGTCTATTCCGATGATAACAACATAACCAGTCACATCAAATCGATCAAAGTCTTAACTCGCACAATTCACCACTCTTATCAAACATTCCAAACAATCGCAAGTTCACTCAAACTCAGCCAAACCATTACAGTCATCTATTCCTGAAAGCGGACACTTATTCTCCACCATTACCTTATTCAACTGTCAGTAATCCATACACAATTTCTTCTCTTAACCGTCCAAATTCCATAAATCCCAACATGTAGCAACAACCAATCCAAAAGAACTCTCAAATAGTACATCCACACTTAAGGTTTTCTCAAAATTTCCATTAATGCTCTAAAATTCCAAAAACTCCAAACCTCTTCGGAACTCTAAGTTTGGCTTTCCATAGTCTCAATACCATTATTCACATCATGCTTGTTATTTCGGTCAATCATCCTTCCTTTTTGTCGCCAACAACACTGAAGCTCTCCAAAACGACACACTTGGCCTCACAATTCTCCTTTCCAGTAAATCTTCCAACTACTCTATCAGTTCGGGTACCTCTAATGCTAACATCCAATATTCCATCCGGGAATACATCTGAAAATCACGCACAACCGGTAGCTCATCACTGTGTCCTTCTTGCCAATTTCTAGAAAACTATCATCACGAACATAACAACATCTTAGTTTCACTTCCTAAAAGTTCTCCTCCTTACTTAGCAGATCCAAACCTCAAATCCTTACCTTCGTACAATTTGAGTTCACACTTTTCTCTCTGAGAACCACCATTAACGATGCCCAATCATTCACTCTCAAAACTTCATACTGAACCAACATACCAAAACCTCTAATCCATTGCATCTTCTGATATTAACACCTTCATCGACTCATCAAAACAATCTGTAATCGTTTCCTTAAATTCCAAACACTCATTTCACACAATATCAAAGCCGGAAAGACACGTCTATTCCATCCAACACAATCTCCGTCTGCTATCAACAAGAGATTAAGGGTGATCAGTTCCTCAATTTGTCAATAGACAGCCGACAATCATGATGTGGCATAAACCGTCTTTACCAAACTATAATAGTATGTCTTGCATCTTGTGCACAAAACTACCTAAGGCATAAACCTTACCTCCGCATTCCCTCCGGAACCGGGAACCACACTGTCCAAAGAGCACTTACAATCTTGCAACCAACGGTACACTGAGCCAACGCTCCACACCTGAAACAACATGGAGAAGTACCAGCTTCTCCCCCACTTATCTCAATCTCACACCTGAAGACAAAGGATTAGAAAACCAGAAAGCACTGACAGTGTTCCGCACACCTATCACGTACTAAGGGACAAACAACAACGACAGTATTCAACTGTCACACCAACTAACTCAACAACTTGGCCGGACGGACCGACCTGCTCTGATACCACTAATGTAACACCCCAATTCCCATCGCGAAATAAATAACACATAATAAATATCAGAGTAACTAAAATTTTATTTTTCCGACAGAAACAGGGATGCCACATTTAAAGAAATAAAATACAATCCCTGTTCAACATCTTTGATACATAACACAAAGGGAAACTTTTCCTTACAAAAGGATGGTCAATTATGGAATAAAGCGGAAAGATCCATAACTGACTTGTTTTACAAATAAATGGTTTTAGAACATCAAAATATAAATACAAAATATATTCAACAATTATATACATATAACAAAACGTTCCCCGACTCCCGTGCTACGTATCAGAGCAGACACCACGAACGACAACGGAACGGAGGACTAATCTCCACAAAAGCCTCCAAGCCTCTAAAGCTGACAATCTGCACTATGCCATAAAAAGCATATTCCAGCAGAAGGGTGAGAAATAACAACTATAACAAGTTTGCATAATAATATGCCACAACACAGATAATTCACATATGTAATATTTCTCACCGCATACATCACATACTAACACATATAGCATGGCACCAATACATAATATATCACACATAATAAATCGAATCATGATTTTCCACACATAACACATCCCTTCACAATTCACACCACCATTCATCACAACTCACTCATATACACCACAATGTATATATCTATACGAAACCAAGCATATAATCATGCATATTCCATTAATTCCATACTTCCACAAAGCATACTTTTCCATATGCATTCATCAATGCAAATATACAAAAGATGATCAATGCATACCATAGAGATCGACCAACGACTCTATATAGATGCAAATGCGGTACCGACTCAATTGGTGATACATTAGTCCCCCAGGAACTCTTGGAATCATCGCTCGTTACATAGAGTAACTCCCCGTCGGGCCTACGATGTTCCCCGTCGCTTCCTCTTATAAATAAGCACACGACATTTATGGATTGCTTCCACCTATATGGATCAGGCACACAATCCGATCGCTTCCACTTATCATCAAGCACACGATCAGTTGTAACGTCGCTATCGTCCCATAGTGTGTAAGGCACACGAACGTACAACGGATTCATATAGAATCCAAATAGCAAGAGCGCATGGTATTATGCTTGACACATGCACGACTCATGCTAAATAAATGTTCATTCATATATAATAATCATGCATATCAATCACAACCAAAGTGATATATAACAATGCCCAACGGCCACAAACCATCAACAAAGTATTCCACAACAACCAATTATCATCAAAGAATCATCACACAAGTCATACACATCCATCATGTATATTCACATCATATAAACCACATAAAAGCTCCACGTTACATAACAAAAGCACAACACACGGTAAAACCTCAACCGTGCGCATTTAACGCGATGAAAACCCGACAACTCGACTATTTTTCCAAAAACACGAATTAATTAAATCATCCACTGACCTCCAACCTAATTTTAAAATAAATAACATTTCGTTAGCTTTCCAACGGTATAAAGAACGTCCCAATCCGAGTTACGGATCAAAAGATATGAATTTCCGAAGTTTCCCCGAAAAACAGAATTTTCTGTTTCAGCACAGTAGGTATCGATCCCTAACTCGCATGTATCGATCCCTGCTGTAGTAAAAATTCCATTTTTCCCAATTTTCACAGTAGGGATCGATCCCTGGGATTATGTATCGATCCCTAACCCTGTTTTTCACAAAAAACCAGATTTTCTCAATTACACCTATGCTGTCCTTTTCCGAAACACCCAAAAACTCGACTAAATCGAACATTTTCACCGAAACAAACATATACTCATAAACACCAAATACATAAGAACAATTTAGAACACTTAAACGAAATTTCTACGACGTTCGATTTTTTGATTAAATTTCTATCGTTCAAAAACCAGAATTTTTAAACTTCACTAAATCGAATAAAAAGCACGACATACGACGACCTAACCTTCCTCGATACAACTACGTAATTTATTTCGAAATTCATCCGTGAAAACATCGATTTCTATCGATTCGACCTAAACGGAAAAATACACGGAACCATACCGAAAACTAACCGAAACATAACCAAACTTCGTGAAACTTTAAACAGCAGCTCACACACATATAATTAACCAACACATGTATTTACACGACTTTCCGACCGTAGAAACATCGGTTTCTATCGATTTCGTCCAATACGGCATAAACGGAAACATATGGAAACCAACCAAAACATCCACACAAAACATACACATATACATACACAAGCGAGATATAATTGAAACTTCTCACCCTTACCCGATTATTCGCGCTTTAAACGGAGTTTTCTCGACTTTCCTCTCTTTTCCTCTTCTCCCTTCTTTCCTTCTCTTTTCTCTTCTCTTCTCTTTCTATTTTTCTGTTTTCTTTTCTTTTTCTCCCTTTCTTTCTATCTTTCTATTCTATTTAAATGAAAAACATAATATCTACCCAAGCAAAAGACCAAAATACCCCTACGCTCAAATATCTCGCAAACGCTCTCAAAATGCGATAAAACATAATAACGATGAAAAATAACATTTTTCTAAATAAAAGTCGAAAATAAAATAATATAATAATAAAATAATCAATTAAACTCGATTAAATAAAACTCACAAAAACTGGGGCGTTACAGTATCCATTTCTCCTCTTAGAGTCACCATATCCTTTTCCATCTGATCCATAGCTCCTCTTTGGTACGCTCGAGTGCGAGGTCAGGAAGACAGATTGTTATGCCTAAGACGAAGTTTAAAAAAAATGAGTTTTTTTATATTGAATGCATGTTGGTGATGAATGTATGAATATGCATGATGTATGCTAAATAATTTTCAAAATTTTTATTTGGGGGGAATTTCAAAATCCATTGTAGTCATAGATGAATATATCCAAAGGATGAAACCCATACACCTAGAATATCAAATCCAAATCCATTAGCTAATCCCAAATCCAAAATTCCTTATAACAATAATCCCAAGATGGAAGCTCCTGAACTTAAGAAGGCATAAACTAAGTGGATGCCCCCAATGCCTTCTTCAAATGAGCTTTAAACTCCTCCAAGTATCCTTTCTTAAGCCCTTGCACTTCCCTATCCTCCTTGTAGTGAGATGATGGATCTTCAAGGGGTACAACTGAGTCTTTTTTTTTAGGCTTGACCCTTTTTCTTTTTTTCTTTTTTTATTATATATATTTTTTCCCCCATGCCCCTTATGAGGTTTTTCCTTCTCCTTGTAAGTATAGTCCAAACTGTTCCAGCGTAGGAGCTAGTTGAAAATCCTTGAAGAGGAAGTCACATAGGGACCCTTAAAAGATCGAGGATCCTTCCATACTTGTGTATAAACATCATTTGGCAGATCAAGTCTTGAAGGTCTTTGAGACTTTGTAAATCAGCACTTAGCATTCTAATGCGTAGGGTAGCCCTTTCTTGTTTGAATCCATCTTTCCAATGTTCCTACAACACACCTTGAAATTCCCCACAAAAATGCATATAGGCAAAAAATGTTTTTAAATGCATGATGACATGGACACTTTGTTGTTTGGTTAAATGTTTTTTTTTGGGTTAGGGTAAGGTGCAAATGCAAGCATGCCCTAGCAAGGTAAGCTCCCTATGATAGGTTTAGATCTAAAGCTTATCTACCCAATCCCCTCACATGTAGGATATAAAAACTTGGACAGCATAACGGCTCCAAAATGTTTAGACTATACCCTTGTTTTACCATGAGAAGGAGCAAGCCTTCCTACGGTAATCCTTTGGGATAAGTCTCATTTGGGATAGGACCCTACTAACAACCCTTGAGGGTTAAATACATAAGGTCCATGATTGGTGTGGGGTAGGTTAAGGTTCTCAGAGTCACGGACCACATCCAAATAATTCCACTACGAGAGGGGCTAGCCCTTTCGTGAGGACGAATTTGGAAGGATCTACTGTGAGTGTGGCATCAATGCATTTTAGGGGACGTTGTGTCCCCCGCAAAAACATTTCCGTTCCACTTTAGGTTCTAGGGTTATCCTCCAAGCTTAGGGTTTTAGCTTCACTCCCTTTTTTTTATGTCCCAATCCCTTGCATGATAATACAAAAAACAAAATGTTAAATAAATAAATATATGAAATAAAAATAAATAAATAACAATAAAAAAATAAAAAAACCAAAATAACATCCAAGACAAACAAATCCCTAAGTCCTAAGGCTAGGATTGACTCTCGCTAGGAAGGAGTCCCCAGCAGAGTCGCCAGCTGTCGCGGCCGGCAGAAACATTCGAGTCGCCACCATATTTTTTAAAGGAAAATAATGATAAACCTAAATATCCTATCCTAAGGTAGATATTCCTACGGTTCGGGAGTCGGTTACGTAAAGGGAGGGTCTTAGGCACCCCATACTTCCATTGTACTCAATGGGATCCACCTTCGAGTTTAGGGAGTGTTTGTTTGTCTAAATGAAGAGAAAACCTAAGTTTTTTCCTAATTATACTCGCTAGGGTTGGTTTGCAACCCTATGCCTACGTACCCTCAAAATGAAGGATCAGAGTAACCGTAATTCACCTCCCCTATTCCTGCCCCCTAATCCTATTCCTAAGTTTTTTTATTAATTATACTCGCTAGGGTTGGTTTACAACCCTATGCCTACGTACCTTCAGTTTGAAGGATCAGAGTAACCGTAGTTCACCTCCCCTATTCCTACCCCCTAATCCTATTCCTAAATCCCAAATCCTATCCCTAAATCCTTTTGACAATCTTCATTCCATTCGATGATTTGGTCCTTTTCTGAGTAATTTGAAGATTGGCTCACAAGTAGCTGTAAGGTGGGAGATATCTCCCCAAAAATCCATGAACTTCCTTTTTTATCCTTGGATCTGGCATCCCTTGAATGGCTTTCATTTTGTTCTTTATTCCCTTTTGACTGGCCAGGGACCCTAATATTTTCCGTATCTGATTCCACCTTGTATGATTTTGTCGTAACTTGAATTTCCTTAAATGATCCCACAACTTTTGTAAGTTAGTCATGTGATCTTCTTCTTTTTGTGACTTGGTAATCATATCCTCCATATGCACCTCTATCTCCTTATGCACCATATTACCATAGTCCTTTGATAAGTTACTCCTACGTTCTTTAACCCACCAGGCGTTACCTTGTAACAAAAAGTCGAATTGTTTCTTAACTTCTTCCCAGATCTGGAGGGTCATGCCTGGCCTAGTCCTCCTCAGCCTTTTACT
The DNA here is from genome assembly GCA_022829125.1 of Lathyrus tuberosus. Taxonomy (NCBI): domain Eukaryota; kingdom Viridiplantae; phylum Streptophyta; class Magnoliopsida; order Fabales; family Fabaceae; genus Lathyrus; species Lathyrus tuberosus. Next base: position 4,345,796 of record JALAZF010000438.1, read on the forward strand.
TGATTGGCGTACATCCTAGTTTGAGTAGTGGTTTGTGCTCGACGATGCTTGTATCAAGTCCTGGTGTATCTTGGCAAACACGTCAGAGTATCCTTGCAATAGCTCGATCAACCTTTCCTTTATATCCTTATTTAGAGAAGCATTGACTTTGACCTCTTTCCTGTCTTCCTCAGTTCCCAGATTGCTCACATCCACTGGTTCCTGATGAGGTTATATTTCCTTGTCCTCTTGCCTCAACAGTCTGGCTAACTCTTCGGGAAGCTCACATTCGTCCTCATCACCCTCTTCCGCTTGGTTAATCGGTAATTCGAAGCCATTCGAGATTATAGCGGTGTCATTTTTAATAGGTTCATTTTTAAATTTGCACGGGGAAGATTTTTTTTATTTATTTATTTTTTAATGAAGTGCTAGAAATGAAAATATCGAAAGAAGGTATATTTCCATTTTGGATAAACAGAAAATGAAAGAAAAAGATCTTGATTGAAAACAAAATGCAATTTTATTGATAGAAATAAATCCAATGAAATAACAGGTGACATTACAAAGCTTTGTCCACTTGCCTTGGGCATAGCAAGGGACTTATTATTATTTTAAGGAAAAAGTAAATTACTTCGAAACAAAAATCGTCTCGCAAATCCCGATGGTTCTCCACTTGTTGAAATTAGGCATTCCTTTCTTCCTCTTCCATTGCAGCCATATGGTCCCCAATTCAAAATCCCACGCGATGGAAATTGTCTTCTAATCCTTCATTAGCCGGTTTGTAACCCAGCCCAAACAAGTCCTTTTCCTCAGGTGACTCCCATTGTTTTCCCCAGTTTGTCATGTCTTCCTTACTAATAAGGAATTCATCCCTCATCTCTTCCTTGGTGTTGATTGTTGCCCCAATGTGCCCCAGTAACGCATTATCTCCCAGATTTGGATCTTCAGGGTCTATAACACTGACATCATTTTCCTTTGGGTTATTTTCGGGGTACCCCTTATTGTTATGCTGGTCGGAGGATGACTGCCCAATCTTTCCTATCTTTAAACCGTTCTCAATCCTCTCTTCAATGATAACCAAGTCAGTGAATCCTGTTGAGACTGCCCCAATCATCCTTTCATAGTATAGCCCTTGCATAGGTCCCATGAATGTATCCACTAGCTCGCTTTCCCGCAATGGAGGTTGAACACGAGAGGCTAGCTCCCTCCATCTCTGGGCATACTCCTTAAAAAATTCGCTCCCTTTTTTAGACATGTTTTGTAATTGTATGCGATCAGGGGCCATGTCTACATTATATTGGTATTGCCTTATAAAGGCACTTGCCAGATCCTCCCAGTTCTTGATGTAAGTCCTTTCCAGTTGCATGTACCAATCTAAGGATGCCCCACTAAGGCTGTCTTGGAAAACATGCATCATCAGCGTTTCATTTTTAGCATGAGCCCCCATCTTTCGGGAAAACATCCGGATGTGATTTTTGGGACAACTAACTCCTTTATACATCTCGAAGTTAGGTGTCTTAAACTTAGGAGGCATGACCACATCGGGCACCAGACACATTTCCAAAGCATCCACTCCAAAAACATTGAGTCCCTCCACGACCTTTAACCTTTCCTCAAGTGTTTTGTACTTATCATCAATCCCTCTCCTTTCCCTAACAGTGGTTCCTTTATTTTCGAGGGCCACTTGTCTTGGATTTTCACCCTCGTATGCGTAGTTCTCCCGTGGAGTAGGTCTGCAAGTAGGACGAGGTGCCCCATTGGAAATATGTGGAGAGACGGTTCCCTCAAGAGGTTGGTCAATAGTTTTATGCCTAGTATTTTCAGTCTCCTCACGTTCCAGATCATGGACAAACCCTAGTAGGGGGTTATTGTCTTCAACATGGGAGGTAGGAATAGGAACCTTCCCTTGATGGCTTGACTTGGTTCTTCTGGCTATCAAACTCTGGACGGCAAGTGTCAGTTGATCAATCTGGCTTTTCATTTCTTCCATGTTCTCCTTGACAGTATCCATTTCTCCTCTTAGAGTCACCATTTCCTTTTCCATCTGATCCATAGCTCCTCTTTGGTACGCTCGAGTGCGAGGTCGGGAAGACAGATTGTTATGCCTGAGACGAAGTTTAAAAAAAATGATTTTTTTTTATATTGAATGCATGTTGGTGATGAATGTATGAATATGCATGATGTATGCTAAATAATTTTCAAAATTTTTATTTTGGGGGAATTTCAAAATCCATTGTAGTCATAGATGAATATATCCAAAGGATGAAACCCATACACCTAGAATATCAAATCCAAATCCATTAGCTAATCCCAAATCCAAAATGCCTTATAACAATAATCCCAAGATGGAAGCTCCTGAACTTAAGAAGGCGTAAACTAAGTGGATGCCCCCAATGCCTTCTTCAAATGAGCTTTAAACTCCTCGAAGTATCCTTTCTTAAGCCCTTGCACTTCCCTATCCTCTTTGTAGTGAGATGATGGATCTTCAAGGGGTACAACTGAGTCTTTTTTTTTAGGCTTGACCCTTTTTCTTTTTTTCTTTTTTGATTATATATATTTTTCCCCCATGCCCCTTATGAGGTTTTTCCTTCTCCTTGTAAGTATAGTCCAAACTGTTCCAGCGTAGGAGCTAGTTGAAAATCCTTGAAGAGGAAGTCACATAGGGACCCTTAAAAGATCGAGGATCCTTCCATACTTGTGTATAAACATTATTTGGCAGATCAAGTCTTGAAGGTCTTTGAGACTTTGTAAATCAGCACTTATCATTCTAATGCGTAGGGTAGCGCTTTCTTGTTTGAATCCATCTTTCCAATGTTCCTACAACACACCTTGAAATTCCCCACAAAAATGCATATAAGCAAAAAATGTTTTTAAATGCATGATGACATGGACACTTTGTTCTTTGGTTAAATGTTTTTTTTTGGGTTAGGGTAAGGTGAAAATGCAAGCATGCCCTAGCAAGGTAAGCTCCCTATGATAGGTTTAGATCTAAAGCTTATCTACCCAATCCCCTCACATGTAGGATATAAAAACTTGGATAGCATAACGGCCCCAAAATGTTTAGACTATACCCTTGTTTTACCATGAGAATGAGCAAGCCTTCCTACGGTAATCCTTTGGGATAAGTCTCATTTGGGATAGGACCCTAGTAACAACCCTTGAGGGTTGAATACATAAGGTCCATGATTGGTGTCGGGTAGGTTAAGGTTCTCAGAGTCACGGACCACATCCAAATCATTCCACTACGAGAGGGGCTAGCCCTTTCGTGAGGACGACTTTGGAAGGATCTACTATGAGTGTCGCATCAATGCATTTTACGGGACGTTGTGTCCCCCGCAAAAACATTTCCGTTCCACTTTAGGTTCTAGGGTTATCCTCCAAGCTTAGGGTTTTAACTTCACTCCCTTTTTTTTATGTCCCAATCCCTTGCATGATAACACAAAAAACAAAATGTTAAATAAATAAATATATGAAATAAAAATAAATAAATAACAATAAAAAAAATAAAAAAACCAAAATAACATCCAAGAAAAACAAATCCCTAAGTCCTAAGGCTAGGATTGACTCTCGCTAGGAAGGAGTCCCCAGCAGAGTCGCCAGCTGTCGCGGCCGGCAGAAACATTCGAGTCGCCTCCATATTTTTTAAAGGAAAATAATGATAAACCTAAATATCCTATCCTAAGGTAGATATTCCTACGGTTCGGGAGTCGGTTACGTAAAGGGAGGGTGTTAGGCACCCCATACTTCCATTGTACTCAATGGGATCCACCTTCGAGTTTAGGGAGTGTTTGTTTGTCTAAATGAAGAGAAAACCTAAGTTTTTTCCTAATTATACTCGCTAGGGTTGGTTTGCAACCCTATGCCTACGTACCCTCAAAATGAAGGATCAGAGTAACCGTAGTTCACCTCCCCTATTCCTACCCCCTAATCCTATTCCTAAGTTTTTTTATTAATTATACTCGCTAGGGTTGGTTTACAACCCTATGCCTACGTACCTTCAGTTTGAAGGATCAGAGTAACCGTAGTTCACCTCTCCTATTCCTACCCCCTAATCCTATTCCTAAATCCCAAATCCTATCCCTAAATCCTTTTGACAATCTTCATTCCATTCGATGATTTGGTCCTTTTCTGAGTAATTTGAAGATTGGCTCACAAGTAGCTGTAAGGTGGGAGATATCTCCCCAAAAATCCATGAACTTCCTTTTTTATCCTTGGAGCTGGCATCCCTTGAATGGCTTTCATTTTGTTCTTTATTCCCTTTTGACTGGCCAGGGACCCTAATATTTTCCGTATCTGATTCCACCTTGTAGGATTTAGTCGTAACTTGAATTTCCTTAAATGATCCCACAACTTTTGTAAGTTAGTCATGTGATCTTCTTCTTTTTGTGACTTGGTAATCATATCCTCCATATGCACCTCTATCTCCTTATGCACCATATTACCATAGTCCTTTGATAAGTTACTCCTACGTTCTTTAACCCACTAGGCGTTACCTTGTGACAAAAAGTCAAATTGTTTCTTGACTTCTTCCCCGATCTGGAGGGTCATGCCTGGCCTAGTCCTCCTCAGCCTTTTACTTGATTGGCGTGCATCCTACTTTGAGTAGTGGTTTGTGCTCGACGATGCTTGTATCAAGTCCTGGTGTATCTTCGCAAACACGTCAGAGTATCCTTGCAATAGCTCGATCAACCTTTCCTTTATATCCTTATTTAGAGAAGCATTGACTTTGACCTCTTTCCTGTCTTCCTCAGTTCCCAGATTGCTCACATCCACTGGTTCCTAATGTGGTTATATTTCCTTGTCCTCTTGCCTCAACAGTCTGGCTAACTCTTCGGGAAGCTCAAGCTCGTCCTCACCACCCTCTTCCGCTTGGTTAATCGGTAATTTGAAGTCATTCGGGATTATAGCGGTGTCATTTTTAATAGGTTCATTTTTAAATTTGCACGGGGAAGATTTTTTTTATTTATTTTTTTTTTAATGAAGTGCTAGAAATGAAAATATCGAAAGAAGGTATATTTCCATTTTGGATAAATAGAAAATGAAAGAAAAAGATCTTGATTGAAAACAAAATGCAATTTTATTGATAGAAATAAATCCAATGAAATAACAGGTGACCCTACAAGGCTTTGTCCACTTGCCTTGGGCATAGCAAGGGACTTATTATTATTTTAAGGAAAAAGTAAATTCCTTCGAAACAAAAATCGTCTCGGAAATCCCGATGGTTCTCCACTTGTTGAAATTAGGCATTCCTTTCTTCCTCTTTCATTGTAGCCATATGGTCCCCAATTCCAAATCCCACGCCATGGAAATTGTCTTCTAATCCTTCATTAGCCGGTTTGTAACCCAGCCCAAACAAATCCTTCTCCTCAGGTGACTCCCATTGTTTGCCCCTGTTTGTCATGTCTTCCTTACTAATAAGGAATTCATCCCTCATCTCTTCCTTGGTGTTGATTGTTGCCCCAATGTGCCCCAGTAACGCATTATCTCCCAGATTTGGATCTTCAGGGTCTATAACACTGACATCATTTTCCTTTGGGTTGTTTTCGGGGTACCCCTTATTGTTATGCTGGTCGGAGGATGACTGCCCAATCTTTCCTGTCTTTAAACCGTTCTCATTCCTCTCTTCAATGATAACCAAGTCAGTGAATCCTGTTGAGACTGCCCCAATCATCCTTTCATAGTATAGCCCTTGCAGAGTTCCCATGAATGTATCCACTAGCTCGCTTTCCCGCAATGGAGGTTGAACACGAGATGCTAGCTCCCTCCATCTCTAGGCATACTCCTTAAAAGATTCGCTCCCTTTTAGAGACATGTTTTGTAATTGTATGCGATCAGGGGCCATGTCTACATTATATTGGTATTGCCTTATAAAGGCACTTGCCAGATCCTCCCAGTTCTTGATGTAAGTCCTTTCCAGTTGCATGTACCAATCTAAGGATGCCCCACTAAGGCTGTCTTGGAAAACATGCATCATCAGCGTTTCATTTTTAGCATGAGCCCCCATCTTTCGGGAAAACATCCGGATGTATTTTTGGGACAACTAACTCCTTTATACATCTCGAAGTTAGGTGTCTTAAACTTAGGAGGCATGACCACATCGGGCACCAGACACATTTCCAAAGCATCCACTCCAAAAACATTGAGTCCCTCCACGACCTTTAACCTTTCCTCAAGTGCTTTGTACTTATCATCAATCCCTCTCCTTTCCCTAACAGTGGTTCCTTTATTTTCGAGGGCCACTTGTCTTGGATTTTCACCCTCGTATGCGTAGTTCTCCCGTGGAGTAGGTCTGTAAGTAGTACGAGGTGCCCCATTGGAAATATGTGGAGAGACGGTTCCCTTGAGAGGTTGGTCAACAGTTTTGTGCTTAGTAGTTTCAGTCTCCTCACGTTCTAGATCATGGACAAACCTTAGTAGGGGTTATTGTCTTCAACATGGGAGGTAGGAATAGGAACCTTCCCTTGATGGCTTGACTTGGTTCTTCTGGCTATCAAACTCTCGACGACAAGTGTCAGTTGATCAATCTGGCTTTTCATTTCTTCCACGTTCTCCTTGACAGTATCCATTTCTCCTCTTAGAGTAACCATATCCTTTTCCATCTGATCCATAGCTCCTCTTTGGTATGCTCGAGTGCGAGGTCGGGAAGACAGATTGTTATGCCTGAGACGAAGTTTAAAAAAAATGATTTATTTTATATTGAATGCATGTTGGTGATGAATGTATGAATATGAATGATGTATGCTAAATAATTTTCAAAATTTTTATTTGGGGGGAATTTCAAAATCCATTGTAGTCATAGATGAATATATCCAAAGGATGAAACCCATACACCTAGAATATCAAATCCAAATCCATTAGCCAATCCCAAATCCAAAATGCCTTATAACAATAATCCCAAGATGGAAGCTCCTGAACTTAAGAAGGCGTAAACTAAGTGGATGCCCCCAATGCCTTCTTCAAATGAGCTTTAAACTCCTCCAAGTATCCTTTCTTAAGCCCTTGCACTTCCCTATCCTCCTTGTAGTGAGATGATGGATCTTCAAGGGGTACAACTGAGTCTTTTTTTTTAGGCTTAACCCTTTTTCTTTTTTTCTTTTTTTATTATATATATTTTTGTTTGCCCCCATGCCCCTTATGAGGTTTTTCCTTCTCCTTGTAAGTATAGTCCAAACTGTTCCAACGTAGGAGCTAGTTGAAAATCCTTGAAGAGGAAGTCACATAGGGACCCATAAAAGATCAAGGATCCTTCCATACTTGTGTATAAACATCATTTGGCAGATCAAGTGTTGAAGGTCTTTGAGACTGTGCAAATCAGCACTTAGCATTCTAATGCGTAGGGTAGCCCTTTCTTGTTTGAATCCATCTTTCCAATGTTCCTACAACACACCTTGAAATTCCCACAAAAATGCATATAAGCAAAAAATGTTTTTAAATGCATGATGACATGGACACTTTGTTCTTTGGTTAAATGTTTTTTTTGGGTTAGGGTAAGGTGAAAATGCAAGCATGCCCTAGCAAGGTAAGCTCCCTATGATAGATTTAGATCTAAAGCTTATCTACCCAATCCCCTCACATGTAGGATATAAAAACTTGGACAACATAACGGCCCCAAAATGTTAGACTATACCCTTGTTTTACCATGAGAAGGAGCAAGCCTTCCTACGGTAATCCTTTGGGATAAGTCTCATTTGGGATAGGACCCTAGTAACAACCCTTGAGGGTTGAATACATAAGGTCCATGATTGGTGTGGGGTAGGTTAAGGTTCTCAGAGTCACGGACCACATCCAAATCATTCCACTACGAGAGGGGCTAGCCCTTTCGTGAGGACGACTTTGGAAGGATCTACTCTGAGTGTGGCATCAATGCATTTTAGGGGACGTTGCGTCCCCCGCAAAACCATTTCCGTTCCACTTTAGGTTCTAGGGTTATCCTCTAAGCTTAGGGTTTTAGCTTCACTCCCTTTTTTTTATGTCCCAATCCCTTGCATGAAAATACAAAAAACAAAATCTTAAATAAATAAATATATGAAATAAAAATAAATAAATAACAATAAAAAAATAAAAATACCAAAATAACATCCAAGACAAACAAATCCCTAAGTCCTAAGGCTAGGATTGACTCTCGCTAGGAAGGAGTCCCCAGCAAAGTCGCCAGCTGTCGCGGCCGGCAGAAATATTCGAGTCGCCACCATATTTTTTAAAGGAAAATAATGATAAACCTAAATATCCTATCCTAAGGTAGATATTCCTACGGTTCGGGAGTCGGTTACGTAAAGGGAGGGTGTTAGCCACCCCATACTTTCATTGTACTCAATGGGATCCACCTTCGAGTTTAGGGAGTGTTTGTTTGTCTAAATGAAGAGAAAACCTAAGTTTTTTCCTAATTATACTCGCTAGGGTTGGTTTGCAACTCTATGCCTACGTACCCTCAAAATGAAGGATCAGAGTAACCGTAGTTCACCTCCCCTATTCCTACCCCCTAATCCTATTCCTAAGTTTTTTTATTAATTATACTCGCTAGGGTTGGTTTACAACCCTATGCCTACGTACCTTCACTTTGAAGGATCAGAGTAATCGTAGTTCACCTCCCCTATTCCTACCCTCTAATCCTATTCCTAAATCCCAAATCCTATCCCTTAATCCCATCTTGCACATGAGGATTTTTTACTCCATTCTTTTTGCAACTTGCTGACATCATAACAAAGATCACAAAGTGCCAAGAAAGATTGCATTTAGATGCTTGTGTCAAAAGTTATGGCATGTTGAAGTTGGCACAAAATTCTAATGGTCTAAACTTGAAAAATTCTAAGTCACAATGATCTGTAATGTATCAATGAATTGCATTGCCTTCCAAGCACAATTAGCCTTTGACCCTTGAAGCAAAATTGTAGAGGGCATATCAAACGACATTGTGCAAAAAGAATCAGCCTCAAATGTTGAAAGTTGAAGAAGTTATGATTCTTGAAAGTTGAGGAAAAATCACTTAAAAATATGCAAAATTTAATTAAGTCCACAAATGACCTATAATATCTTCAAACTTTTGATAATCCTCCAAGAAAAATTGGCTCTTGTCATGTAGGAAGAAGTTGTAGAGGATGTTGATAAGAGTCATATGCAAAAAGAAGCATTCAAAAATGTTGAAAATTGAAGGAGTTGTGATCTTTTGAACTTTGACTTTAAATATTGACTTTTTAAATCAAACCTCTTGGAATCAACTTGTGATCTTGAACTTTTTTTCCATTTCAAGGTACATGGATGATCATATGAACTAAAAATAATGTGCTCTTGAATGTCCTTTGATTATACTGACCAAAGTTTGGGGTAACTTGTTGATGAAGGCATGGAAACAAATACATTAACCTTTGACTTTTCTTGAGGAGCAAGCTACTAAAACTTGAGATATCCTTGATAAAAAATGAAGTTGAATGATGCTTGAGATCAATCACTTTGAGATTAGAGGCCATGCCTTGATGAAGAGGCCCTTGAGACTCAATGGTTAACCACACTTTGGCTTGAGGGACCAAAACCCTAGCTGAGGAACCATGCTTGATGCTTTTTATACAAAACCATACCTTGTAAAGAAACAAAAGGGACAAAGTATATTGTTTTGATATTTTGATTAGTGATTAATGAAACATAAAACATATAAACACAAATGAAAAGATACAAAGAAAGGTGCTTGGTGATCTCTGCAAAGAAAGGAGAGAACCAAATTGTGATCTTGTTGCATTCCGAAGATGCAAAAAAGAGTGGGATCTTAGGGGTAAAAATTAGGGTATGACACATAGGTTATCCCATGGGGGTTACAATAAGTTTAAAGCCAAAATAATAGAAAAATGATGAAAATATTGATTGAAGAAGGCTCAAGTTTGACTAAAGTTCCATGCCAAAACGATATGAAGTGTGGTTGACGGCCCGACAAAAGCAATCAGGAGATTATGCATCATAGACAACAACTTTAAAGGCTTCTAAGATTGTTAGTATGTTTTAATGTTTATATATATATATATATATATATATATATATATATATATATATATATATATATATCCGTTGACACTAGATGTAAGTCTAAAAGTCTTACACCAAATCTCAATATTTAATATAAATAAATCAAACAGTCATATAAGTTACCTATTTTCGAGGAAAAAGAAATAATCATGTATTTTTTTTATTTTATTTAATATGATCGTTTGATTCAATTATATTAACGGTTGAGATTCGGTATAAGTTTTTTAGATTTACACCTGATGTCAACGAATATTATATATATATATATATATATATATATATATATATATATATATATATATATATATATGGCTTAAATGCATTTTTGGTCCTCATAGTTTAATTTTTCTAAACAATTGATCCCCTTTTAAAAAACTCAGCTTTTAAGTCCCTTGCTTTGATTTTTTTTTGGAAAATTTTGGTCCCCTCTCAGTTTAGCATATGTGGCGCTCCAAATAATGACATTGCAATGTTTTTGTTGACCAATTTTAATGACTCAAATGCCAACTCATTTGCCACATCAATAATGTGAATTATAATTTATGAAAATAATTAAATAAAAAATCATATTCATTATATTTTAATTATGTGACATTAGTAATTGGATTAATATATTAATTAATATTTTTTAATTAATAATTATTAATTAATAGTTTTAACTATGGTTTTCTTAAATTAATTAGTCACTATACTTAAAAATAGAGATTTTGGGCCTACCCTTTTTTGTCCACACAGTCAATTCAAAACATATTGCATGAATTAGTTTTATACACACTAAATTTTTTCTAAAGGAAACGATGTGGGACTAATACATATTAATTTCATGTGTACACTGTATTGGCAGTTGTTGGCTTGTAGTTCTTGTTTTGATTCTACCACAAATTCCTTGGAGGTGCAAACCACACAATAGTCACAACATATTTATTATACATTTTTTAACAGTAGTGGTTATACATATTTTAAGCTCATCATATCTGCGCCATCGTTTGTGTCTTGGTCATACTGAGTCGTCATTTTCTTCTCAGAGTCAAAGAAATTCAAGGCTGCTATTATCCGAATTGACAGTCCATGAGGTGATACTCTTGCTTCTGATTTGTAAGTTCTGGTAGATTCCTCTCTGTTCAAAATAAAGTCATTTTTAATAAGGCGTGCAAGAAATGGTTGGCTGGATTCATATAGCAATGATCCTCACAATAACAATAAAACTCCATGCGAACCTAAACTGCATTGATTTTTCCTAAAATATTTTTTGAGATGCTACTTCTAAATTTCAGAGGAGTTAAGTTAATATAGCCTTTAGTATTGTGGAATTTGAAGTACATTTGTGATATTTGTCATTGAATTGTGGTGCTATTTGCTGACTATTTTGGAAAGCTTGCATGTTTAGCTGATAAAGTTTTGATATCACGGTCTATAGAATGTGGAGAGAAATCAGGCTTTTGGCTGCTTCAAAACCAGTTATTACTTCAATGTCTGATGTGGCAGCAAGTGGAGGATACTACATGGCAATGGGAGCAGGAACTATTGTTGCAGAAAGTCTTACCTTAACTGGTTCAATTAGAGTTGTTTCAGGTAAACCTAGGTCTTTTAGTAAGATAAATGAGAAGGCTAAAACAGATTTATGTGGATTATTAACCAACATACACATGCTGGTATCATTGAAATTTGAAATAGACGAGATCATCCATGTGTTAGATCCTAAATGGTATTTTTTCATTATTAGAAACTGTATTGAAACTGTATTTGAAACTGCAAACCACACAATAGTTACAACAGTCAAAATATGTATTAGTCCCACATCGTTTCCTTTAGAAAAAAATTTAGTGTTTATAATACTAATTCATGCAATATGTTTTGAATTGAAAACTGACTATGTGGACAAAAAAGGGTAGGCTCAAAATCTCTATTTTTAAATATAGTGACTAATTAATTTAAGAAAACCATAGTTAAAATTATTAATTAATAATTATTAATTAAAAATTATTAATTAATATATTAATCCAATTACTAATGTCACGTAATTAAAATATAATGAATATGATTTTTTATTTAATCATTTTCATAAATTATAATTCACATTATTGATGTGGCAAATGAGTTCGCATTTGAGTCATCAAAATTGGTCAACAAAAACATTGTCATGTCATTATTTGTAGCGCCACATATGCTAAATTGGGAGGAGACCAAAATTTTCCTAAAAAAAATCAAAGCTGGGTTTTTTTAAAGGGATCAATTGTTTAGAAAAATTAAACTATGGAGACCAAAAGTGCATTTAATATATATATATATATATATATATATAGTTTTTAAATTATATATTAATATATTTTACCAGGAGTTCGTTGAAGAAAGTACCCGAGGTACTTGTATTCTGAAAGGACGTTGGGATAACATGACTAAAGCAATTGGTACTAAAGAACGCCCAGGACATATTCGCACTGAAGGTTGGTATGTGGGCTTTAAAGATTATTATAGTAAATATCTGTGCTCCATCTGAAAAGGTATTTCTGTGGATGATCTTTAAGTTATAAGTCAACAAATAGAGCAGAAAATAGAAAATAAAAGTTAAAGAAGAGGTTATAAATGAATTTTAAAAAAAATTGAAAGTGATGGATAAGATTCCAAAGAAGATGAAAAAGTTTTAAATAGAGATTCAAATGAATTTTTCACAACAAGTAAGTGCGCTAAAAGAATTATGTGTTCATTAACTAATTTTAATTAACGTGTTTTTATGAATGAATAGTCTTCTTTTTGTTGAATAATAATAATAATAATAATAATAATAATTCATACAGCTCAATAGTATATTGTCTTATCAATGGGAGTAGTATTTACTAGACATGGCAACAGGGCGGGGGCGGGGGCGGGGGCGGGTTTTATTATACCCGCACCGCACCCTCCTCCATATATTAGACCCGCCTCTACCCCTAAACTCAACCGGAGGTAAAATTTTACTGCTTAGATCCGCTTCCTGTGGAGAACGGGTGCACCCGCACCCGTCCCGCCTACACCCGCAAAAAATTGATTATTTTAATAATTTAATTTATTATTTAATTAAAATTTTAATTAATAAATGAATATTAATTTGATTATTTTAATTGCAATAAGGATGTTAATAATTTAATTAAAAATATAATTAATAAATAAATATTAAAATAATTAAAATAAAAAAATAAAAGTAAAATGTATTATCCGGGGGAGGGGGCGGAACTCCCCTGCATCCGTAGTTAAAAATCGAGTTTTTCCCGCACCCGCACTCTATTAAATTGAGTTTTTCTCTTTAATTTCGGGGCGAGCTCGGAAAGGAGCGGGCGGGTCTGTGTTTGTTTGGCATGCTTAGTTTTTACCCTTGAAATTTATAATTATTAAAAGTTTAATGTTTCTCAAATTTATATTATTAAAAGTTTAATGTATCTCAAATTTATAATAACACATTTACCACACATGAATCGATGGGGACAAACAATTTTCCTGCTCCTTAAATTATTATATACAGGCATTGATAATAGTTTTTTTAAGGGTGTTATGACAAATGATGAGTACTTCATCAAGAAGATTAGCAATTTTAATGAAAAGATGATAACTCTAAAAAAAACACTTATAAAATTGAATTGACCCACAACAAACTTGATCCATATTTTCAGGTTGATATAGACGACCTTAATGCTTTGATTGCTGGTGACCAATGGTTTCCATGTATATTTTGTTCTTATGATATATAATTTATGTAGGGAATAATTTAGTTTCTTTGATCTTTTTAGAATATTTAATAACAAATCTGATGGCGATAGTGATGAAGCCATACAAGACCTCATAAAAAATCCGATGTATAATTATCCAAAAGAAGCTTTTTAGGACCATGTTTGAATATTTAAGTGCATATTACTAATTATATTTTCAAATGGTTTGTATGCTAACTACAAGGTCTTAGATAAACATTCTGCTGGAATTGTGAAGTAGACTTTAGGAAGATAAACATTCTGCTGGAAAGATAAACATGCAAACAAGATGAGTTAGATTTGAGGTAGATTTTAGGGGTTTGGTTTAAAGTCTTAATCTTAGGATTAGGGACCTTCCTCCTCTTAAGTCTAATTGTTTCTCTCTTGGCTTGTTCCTAGTTCCCTTAGTAGTGGTTTCTCCAAGTTTTCGGAATATTATTTAAAAGTGATGAGCTTGGATTGTAGGTATTCCTTGTAGCCATGGATAAAGAAGGTAGTAAATGGGTTGAAGCGAGAATAAGGTTCAAGGTACAAGATAAGCCTAGAAGTTCGGTCTGGTCGGATAGAATAGGGAAAGAACTATAGGCTAGTGAAGAGGTTTCATCCTTTTTCTTTACAGAATTCCCTGAGGATTTTGGGGCTAAAGAGATGTTCGGAGTTTTTAAGCAGTATGGAATAGTTTGGGATGTTTATATTTCGGCAATGTTGGATATGAGAGGAAAAAGATTTGGCTTTATTAGGTTTAGGAAGGTCAAGGATGTCAGGATGTTGGCTGTTAAATTAGACAGCATTTACATTAGGGGCAGAAATTTTTTGTAAATCTGCCTAAGTTTAATCGTATGAAGGTTGGGCAGGAATCCTCCACACATGTGTTAAAGGAAGCTAGTAGGGAGAACAATGAAAATGTAGTGTTGGATGGCAGAGGGAGAGGTAGTTGGAGGAAATTTAATAAGGGCAGAGAATGTAGAAGAACTTTTGCTCAGGTAGTGGGTGATCCAAGACAAGGGATTCGTGAGGAGAAGAAACCGTCTTTTGCTCATCTCCAGTATAATATTGATGAAGCTGACATGGAGAGATTAAAAAAGGAATTTGTAGGAGTTATGGGTAAAGCTGGGGATACATATAACATTCAAGAGGCTCTGAACATGGAGGGATTATTCAATATCAAAGCCACGCCGTTGGGAGCCACTTTATGCCTTTTGAAGCAATCATCAGCAGGGGAAATTCAGAACTTGGTCTCGTCAGATGAAGCTTGGTGCAAAAGGTGGTTTGAAGATATACACCCGTGGTCTCACGAGGATGTGGACGAAGAAAGGTTAACATAGCTGAAATGTTTTGGAGTGTCGTGCCACGCCTGGAATTCAAATTTCTTCAAATTCATATCAGGTTGTGTTAGAGAATATATCATCTCTGATGAGGATACTGAGAAACATAACCGTCTTGACGTGGCCATATTCTTGATTAAAACAAAATTCACCATGAACCTTAATAAGGTTTTCAACGTTGAGATCAATGGAACTATCTACCGTGTTAAGCTGATTGAAGACTTCCATGGGCCAAAATAAATTACTATTCGCAACGACGGCGGTTGGGAGAATACATCTGATGAATCCCTAGAGTCAGAAATGGAGAAAGATTATGAAAATGAAGATGAAGGGGCTGAGGACGAACGTGTGGAAGAGACAGACCCATCAGAGAAGGATGATGGGAGCCATATTGTGCGCGAAACCCAAGACCAAGGTGGCAGGAGTGGTGTGGACCCTAGTAATAATGATAATACTAGGTTTTCGGCGGAGCAGGTTAGGGGTGTAGCATAAAGGCAAAATTTACACGCTTGTGAGGTCCACGAGAATATCAAGGTTAATGATAGATTGTCAGTTGGTGTTGATGTGTCATCTGGAGAGGATGTTAGGTCTCTAGTGTAGCGGCAAAATTATGAGTGTAAGCTATTGATTAACTTATTTCAAAAAGCAAGAGTCGCCACCGCACTTTTATTTTATCCAAAAAGGAAAGGAAAAAGAGCGAACAAAACCTACACAAGCTCTACAACAAGAACAAGTGAAGAGAGACTGGATAAGGGGGGTTGGTTACGCAATGGGAAGGTGTTAGCACCCAAAACGTCTATAGTACTCTATAGGAGCCCTTTGAAATATCTACCGCTTTTGGTCTGAAAAAAAAGGTTTGCTTGAAAAGTGATTGAGGAGATGAGAAGAGAGATTGTTTTTTTAAGATTTTTGTGTTTGGAGAGACTTGTTGTCTCATGCATACGTACCCACGACGTGCAATTTAGGATCAAAACCCCGTAGTTTATGGTACAAAGAATGGAATTTGTTTGTTTTGGTTGATTTTAAATGTAAAGACAAGTCGTCATTTCCAAGCGAATAATTCTGCTTAAAGAAATGAATCATGTCTAAACTTATGAAAAAGTTAAAGGAAAAAGTGCACGAGGGCACAAAAAGAGAGTGATGAGTTTGATGTTTTTTAAAGTCTTTTGAAAAAGGTGTCAACATGCTTATGTAGTTTAGCATTTGTTAAGAAATGAAAAGAAAAGAGTAAAATCACTTGACAAAGTCAAGGTTTGATTATGAAAGAGGTGATAGTTTGAAATCAAGAAAGTTTTGAAAAAGGGAGAGAGTTTTGAAAATTGAAGAATGGGGAGGAGAAGAAGTGACTATCCTAAAGCATAAAGTAAAAGCTAAGGATAAGAATAGCCTAACCACACAAGTAAGCTCCATAGTCTTCGAACCATAATTCCAAAGCAAAGGGAGAAAGGTCCTAAGTCTAAGTCCAAGGTTCCAAGAATTGTATTGGATATCCAAGGTCTAAATCCAAGGATTCAAGAATAGCATTGAAGTTCAAGGTCTAGGTGCAAAACTCCATGTCCATTGCAAAGGATAGTAACCATAGTCCAAGATTAGAAGCACAAGTTTTTTTAGAGGTTTTAGCTTTTATTAATGTTTTTGGTCCAAGTGGACAAAGAGAAAAAGGCATAAGCATAAACATGTGTCCAATGAACAAAGGAAAAATTGCGGAAGCATAAACATATGTCCAACGGACAAAGGAAAAATTGCGGAAGCATAAACATGATATGAAATGATAAAAATGAAGCATAAAAGTAAAAGAGATAAGGAGCGAGAAGGAATTGTAAATGATTAGTACAATAGTATTGTTGTAAGTTAGTGATTAGTTGTTAGAGTTAGTGATCAATAATAATTGACTAATTGCACTTAGGTCAAGGTTAATGAGAACTCATTAAAGGATTGATAAGACCAAAGCCTCATAACAACAAGTTTCATAAGTTTTGAAGCAAAAGACAAATAATCAAAATTCTTGATAGTTTTCCGATACGGGACAAATATTGCGCTATGTTAAGCAATCACCGAGTAATTTACAGAGTAATTACCCTACAAACGAGGCCGGTTAATAGATCTTTGTGCTAATGCATGCTAGATGAACGATATGTAAATCGTCATCCAAAAGCAATATCGCACGAAAAGAAAAATGGTAACGATCTAGTCTTGATCGAAATTCAACAAAGGAATTCCAAGATCTCTTAGACTATCAAAAAGAAAAAGACTAAGATGAAGAGAAAGATGGATCTAACATTTATGATCCATCAACAACCAACAATTCACCAAAATGAGAATTAAAAAAAAAATAAAAATCAAAAACAAAAATGAGATCACATGATACATTTTTTTCCAATGATTTTTAAAAGACATTTTGAACTAAAATCATAAAAAAAAAAAGAATAAAATCTAATTTTAGAAAAAGTTACTATAAAAAAGTAAAGAAAATAAAAAAAAAAGAAATATAAGAGAATATAAAAAAAAGAGATGGGAGGTTTGTTAAAAATAATTGTGGTGAGGATAATGGAATGGGCCAGGCTCAAGCTCTTTTTAAAAAATAAAAGAAATATATAAAAAACAAATGAAATGTTAAAAGAAAAAGAAAAAAAAACTGAAAGTGGAATCTCATCATCTTCTTCACGTCCGCGCGGGACTGTTCACGGCGAAGGGAAGAATTCGTCACGGTTCATCACGTCGGAGCTTGGTAGTGAGACGAAAACGATCGCAATGAAGTGTAGGCTCTGAATATACGTTCAATTTCGTAAAATGGTACTTGAATCAACCAAATCGAAACCACAAAGTCTCGACAACAAACTCCGTTTTACCTTTAATTCAAGGTGAGTACACTTCTGAATGTTCTTCTATTCTTCTTCTCTTGCTTTTTTCGCGAAATTTCTGCTGTTCTTCTTCTGAAATTGTTGATGTATTGTTGAAGATGAACGTTGGTAAATTGATTGAAGGTTTGAGAAATTTCGGTTGTTGAAGTTTTATTGTGGTTGATGCGTTGTGAGATGTGCGAATGTCGTTGTTGTTGATGAATTCGAATTGAAGAACAAGTTTGTGATTGAAAGATTAATGGAAATTGAAGCTTGGAGGTTGAAGGTTATGAAGTGAGGATGAAGTTTAATTTGAAGTTTGGTGGTATTTTTTCATAGATTTTCTGGCTTTTCAAGCTTGGAGAAATTGTGTAGAAGAAGCTTGTATTTATAGAATGAATTGGAGGTGAGTTTTTGAATTTGAGAAGTTGGTTGTGAATTTGGAATTTCCGTTTCAATTTGATTTCCTTGCATTTCATGAAGTTGTTGCATTTTGATTTATTGATGCAGTGTGTTGCGTTTTTTTGTGTGAATCATTTGCCGTGTTTTGGTTTGCAGGGTGCGTCGTTTTGAGAAGTTTTGCAGCTTGTGGTAGCTGCCTTTTGGTGTCTTGGAACTGGCTTACACGGCTTGGTTTGTGTCGACTGAAGGTTGTAGTAGCAACGTGAAGATTTGTTGTAGAATGTGTGATGCCGTTTTGCTGTAGCTTTTGTTGATTGTGTAGCTTGAGTCGTTTTAGATGTGAAATAAGTGGTTTTGTTGCAGCTGTGAAGTAACGGCTTGACACGGCTTGTGTGAGTGTGGTCGGCGTGACTTGTTTCTCGTGGTTGTGTTGAAAAGGACTTGTATTTTAGTCAATGTAGTAGCAGCTGATGATGTGAAGCCTTTCCCTTCTTTTTTCAATTTTTGTTCATTTTTTGGTTAATAGGTTAATGGTTATTGGGCTAAACTTGTATATGGCTGAATTTGTGAAAGAATAGAAATGGGCTTGACTTAAGTTTGGTTTTCTTTGGCCCTTTTATTATTTTTTTTTGACAATTATTTTGTATCATGGACAAATGGCTAACAAAATATAATTGGAAAAATGGTTACAATTAAAAAATGAATTTGGAAATGTGGATTGATTTTGAAATGGATATAGTAGATATAACAAATTGATTTTTATGACAATGGTTCAAAAAAAAATGGCAAATTGAATTTTGTAAAAAAAAAAGTTATTGAATATGGATAATGAATTAGTGGGTTAAAGATGGATATTGAAAATGGGTAATGGATATTTAGAAAATTGGATATGAAGAAATAGAAATTTGGTTACTAAGATGTGGATATGAAATAGATAATGGAAAAAATGGATAAAAATTGTATAAGAAAGATGGTTTCGAAAAAAAAGAGAAATGGTTCATGATATGGCTAATGGTTTATAATGAAAAATGGTTTATGAAGGGATCATAGATAGCAAATCTTTATTTTTTAGCCCAAAACCAAACTTGAATTTTTTACACAAGCCTTTGATAAAGCGCACACAACCACTACTGAACAATTTGCAATTGAAGCCATCTGATTCAATCATCCTCTGAATCTCTTATGATAAGTTTTTAATCACTTTGAACAATTTCTAGGAAAATAAATCCACAGAGGAACACAGTCTGGACTGATGAACTCAGATGAACTAATGAACGTCACCACACAACAACTTGACAGTCAGTGCCTTGAGGAACAACCCACTGAAACAGATAACTTGCACTTGAAACAATTGCATGATAGTTTGACCAAGATTAGGTCAAACATCCATTTGAACTTGACCACAACTAAATAGCCACAATTGACTTGAAATCACTTCATTGTCTTTGACAAACCTGCACAACACACAGAGAGAGAAACTGCAGCAAAATTTTGGTATTTTTGGTTAGAGGTTAGTAAACACAAACAAGTGAGAAATAATATACAGATGCTCAGGAGAAACACTGATTGTGATCTTGTTTGTGGTATGAGATGTAAATGAAATTAGTGAAATCTTAGGGGTAAAAATTAGGGTTCAACAGCTGCCCCTATTTAAGTTTCTTCTATCAGGAGATATGAAGGTTAAAAACTTCGTCTCGACAAGATTGAAGATACTTAAATACAGAAAACCAAATTTTTAGCCATAAGATGCCACAAGATGATATGAATGCAAAGGTTGAAACAGACTTCGGGGAAACTTAAAACAAAGGATACGGTAAATTGAGAGAGATGACGTGAAAGGAAACGCCGGGGAACACAAGCTATTTCTGGATATCTGTCAAGGTGACAAGAAATATCCATTAATAGTTGGAAAGAGAGGGGCAAGACCCTGGAAAACGAGAAGTGACATCCAAGAATAGCATTTGATCGAAACTACGACCGAGACAAAAGGTATGTCAAAAGATGTCCAAGAATGGCATTGGACCATCAACAAGAAAGTTTCTGGTAAGAACAGTAGCGTCATCCAAGAATAGCATTGGATGGAGGTGAAAACATTATATTGAGGATAAGATATCCAAGAATGGCATTGGATAAAAGGAACTACAACATTCAAGAATGGCACTGAATGAGGCAACAACAAACATCAGAGTCATCCAAGAATAGCATTGGATAGACACAAACTTCCATTTAAAACTTCATTGGGGACATCCAAGAATGGCATTGGATGGCAAGGTTAATCATCAGAGATATCCAAGAATAGCATTGGACTTGGCTGGGGAAAAGGTGTCCAAGAATGGCATTGGACAGAAGAAATCTCAACATCCAAGAATGGCATTTGATGAAGTGAGAGAAGTTTTGGAAAATACATCAGAAGTATCCAAGAATGGCATTGGATAAAAAGAGTGTATGATATCCAAGACTGGTATTGAATAAAGTGAGCAGGGACTTTCAGGAATGGCACTGAAAGGTAAAGGTAAACTCATTCAGGAATGGCACTGAATGAACAGATAAAACTTTCAGGAATGGCACTGAAAGGTAAAGGTAAATCACTATATTCAAGAATGGCATTGAATGATAGTGAGAAAGACATCCAGGAATGACACTGAATGCAAAGGAGAGAACTCATTCGGGAATGGCACTGAATGAACATATAAAACTTTCAGGAATGGCACTGAAAGTAAAGGTAAACTCATTCAGGAATGGCACTGAATGAACAGATAAAACTTTCAGGAATGTCATTGAAAGGTAAAGGTAAATCACTATATTCAAGAATGGCATTGAATGATAGTGAGAAAGACATCCAGGAATGGCACTGAAAGTAAGGGTAAAATCTCATTCAGGAATGACACTGAATGAATAGATAAAACTTTCAGGAATGACACTGAAAGATATCCTAGAATCTGTTGGGGATTATAGAAGAGAGGAAAAACTTCCAGGAATAACACTGGGAGAAACAAGAGGAACAAGATATCCTAGAATGGCACTGGAGATCAAAAGAGACAGACATCCAGGAATGGCACTGGAGTGAAAGAAACACAAAGATCCATGAATAGCACTGGAATGAAAGAAACAAACATCTAGCAATAGGATAAGATGCACAGGGAAATGACAACATCTAGGAATGGCACTGGAAAGAAAGAAGATAAACAAGACATCCAGGAATAGCACTGGGTGAAAGAAGACAAGTAAACGACAACATTCAGGAATGACACTGAATGAGAAGGCAGGTAAAAGACAACATTTAGGAATGGCACTGAATGAAAAGACAGGTAAAAGTTTTGGTAGGTGCTAAGTAAGTTGGACTTTGACCACAAGGTAAGATGTTGAAAGTAACAGGACCTCAGAAATGCATATGAGCGCGAAGCACACTTTGAGATATGCAAATCTTTCTATGTATGATATGTGAATGATTTATGTATACAACGCAGATGATAGGGACGACTGAGATAAACTCTTTTGTGAGGGAAGAAAGGAATTGATTCCTCAAAATAGGGAACACTGCCCACACAGCTTGGAGAGAAGATACTGAACATATCTTTGTCACACTTATGAATTGTATCAGGCTGATGGTCCTTTGACGAAAGACATCTTGAGAATTCTTAAAGAAGACTGCCCCAGGTTGATTGACTGATGAAAATAAACTGATCATGGCTTCAGTTTGACTGCTGCAGGGGAAGAATGAACTGATCATGGCTTCAATTCTTGAAATGATTATTGAGAATAAACTGATCATGGCTTCAGTTGGACTATTGCAGGGGATGAACTGATCATGGCTTCAGTTCTTGAAATAATTGTTGAAAAGGCTAAACTCAGTATGGGTCTTGAAGGAGATCTTCTGGTTAACCAATTCTGAGAATAACTTGCACTGAGCAACAAATCTTGAACAGAATCTGGAAGTAATGTGCCCCTGATAAGATCACTGACAAAGTTTCTCAACTGTTTGAAATTTCTTGATGAGGAAAGTTTTCTTGCAAATAAAATCATCCATTCATGGTAATTTTAATGCGAAGCTCATGCAATTTTTTGAAATCAAATATCATTTTTGGAATGATATTAATGATGTAAAGCAAAATGAATCACCTGTCAAAACACTGCGGTTTAGACATTAAAAAATGAAAGAGAAAGCAAAGGTATGACATCAAAGCAAATGATTGGCAACAACATAGGAGTCAGTTTACACAACCTTGCTGTAGTATGCTTTCAAAAGAAACCTGACTTCAATTAGGTCTTTTGAAGGTTGTAACGTGGTCTGGTTCACAGTTTTTGAAACAAAGGATATAGGCTCAAAGTTTATTTGTATCCAACCCATTCTTCGTGATGACCTTCAGTCCTATGCTCAGTTAATTCAAACTATGCATTCAAGTTCCAAGTGATTTTGGAATTGCAACACTGTTATGATGATGGCTCAAGAGATTTTTGAGATGGCAGTCACTCTTTCTTACAACATTTTATTGTTTTTGATGAGGACCTTAGTCAACTCGTTTTGTCTTTGAGAATTTTGGTAACCTCTTGATTTTTCTTTTGTTATCCCAAACTTTTGCCTGAACTGTGTCATTTGAGCTTACAGTCAGCGGGGTGCCCCAATTTTTGCCTAAGTCTCCTTCATAGGTTTGACTTAGCGGGCTTCTCATTTGATTTTTTTTTCATTCATTTTTTTTGAAAGATAATGACTGCCTGGCTTAATGATTACGGTGCACCATCATTGGCTTTCGATTTGAAAGACATTTTCGACACTTCTTTGATGTGTGCGAAGGAAAGCTTGTGATTGTAATGATTCTCTTGTGTTTAAATACACAGTCAAATTAACTGAGAACTACCCATCCCCAGGTTAAAATTGCGGGTTTTTTCGTACAGAAAAAAAACTCCAACTTCTAGGCTCGAAGGGGTTGACAAAGGATTAACTTCCTTATTTCTCCAGTGTTTAGGAGTTGAAACAATGCCTGTACATCATCAGCCAAGTTTTAAATGAAAGCATACAGTTCAGCAATTTTAGGTATTTTGTTTTCATCATCCTCCCTCCAATCTTTGCATAAACAAAAGCTTGAAAAAGAAAGTGAACAGGAGATATATTTTTGTTTTGTGAAAAAGAAAGCATAAAGATGCACACAGTGGATATAAATGAATTTGAATCAAAACATTGCAATGCTCATTTCATTGAAATTACCATGAAAGTACAAATAAAGTTCGAAAGCAAACAGTCAATACAATCGAAGAAAAATGCAAACAGAAATAAACAAGGTCTAGTGACTAATCAGCAACAAGGATGAGCTGTCCTATCTGAAACACTGGCTTTAGGAGATGATCCGTCTGAACTGACTCAAACTTCACTTGGCATGCTCTGGAAAAGGATTGTTGACAACATTGGGATTGTCATCAAGAAAAGCCAGAATCTTTGAGTTCACCAATTCTTGTACTCTAGCTTTCAACGCATAACAACCTTCCAAGTTATGGCCTGCCCCACCTCGATGGAACTCACAGTGAAGATCAGCCCTATAGCCGGCTGGGAGAGGATTTGGAGGAGGAGGTAGATCCCTCGTTGTAATCAAACCTTTCTGAACAAGACATGGATACAACTCAGTGTAGGACATCAGGATAGGATCAAAGCTAACCCTATTGCGATTCTGATTTTGTCTAACAGGCTGACGAGGAGCTTGAGCTGGTTGAGCATTAACAACAGGAGCAACTGCAGCTACATATTGTTGTTGTCTGCGACGAGGTTTACCTTCAACCGAAATAGCCTGCGTGTCACCATCCTTTTTCTTTTGAAAATTCCCAGCATACTTTTTAGCACCACTAAAGGCTTCAGCATTGGTAATCTTTCCTTTCTTGATACCTTCTTCTAGTCTTTCTCCAATAGTGACTAGGCCAGCAAAACCAGATGATACACTACCTACCATCTTTTCCCAAAAGAGTGGCTGAAGAGTATCCATGAATAATTTAGTCAATTCTTTTTCAGCCAAAGGTGGCTCCACCTGAGCAGCTAGCTCTCTCCAGCGCTGAGCGTACTCCTTGAAGGATTCTTTTTCTTTTTGAGACATATTCTGCAATTGACGGCGATCAGGTGCCATATCCAGATTATACTTATATTGCTTTAAGAAAGAAGCTCCTAAGTCCTTCCAGCTTTGGATACGGTTCTTATCAAGTCCCATATACCATTTCTTTGAAGCCCCACTCAAGCTGTCTTGGAAGCATTGAATGAGCAGTTTGTCATTTTTGGCATGAGCAGCCATCTTGTGGCAGTACATCACCAAGTGGGTTCTGGGACAGGTGTGCCCCTTGTATTTCTCAAAATCAGGAGTCTTGAATTTTGGACGAATAACCAAGTCGGAAATCAAGCACATGTCCATTGCGGCAGCACTAAAGACATCACTTCCTTCCACGACTCTTATCCTTTTGTCTAGAGTTTGCCATTGCTCTCTGACTTCTTCAATGTATCCAGGTTCTCCCTGACTTTCAGATTGTGGACCAGCAGCATGGTACACGAAAAGATTCTCAGGAATAGCTTGAGCAACAGAATGTACAATAGGCTGAGGTTCAGTGAACAATGGAGCTGAAGATACTGGCGAGACAAACACAGGAGTAGTTGCAAAGGGTGGCATGTAATTCAGAGGTAACCCAAATTCTGGCCAAGTAAAAGCTGGTTGCTGAGTCAATGGAGGGTCAACAGCAGCAGGTGAAGTTTCAACAATCACAGTCCTCTGAGGTGGTTCTCCTCTAGCAATCAGAACTTGCAGCATTTCTGTGAGTTTGGTCATGCCAGCCTTCAACTCATCATTTTCCATTCTAACTTCGGCATTGTGTTGTTCTTGGTTTTCCATTCTCAATCTGACAGTAGCTCTAGTTCTGTAGTTGTGTTGAGGAAACAACTTGACGGTGAACAGATAACTGAAGAAGGAGACAGTTGAAATGAGTTTCTGAGACAACTGGGAAGAATGCATATGTATGCTCATGGATGCAAGAGTGCATGGATGCAACAACCACAAACAAGATCACTCAAAGCACACGGCTTCAAAGGTCCGAGTCACGAGCATGAAGTCAAGGTTAAGAACCAATCCCACAAAGGTATGTGCTAAGGGTATAACACCTGCCGAACAAGGTTCTAAAGAAGTTCCCAAAGTCTACAACCCATCTTTCGGATATTATCGATTTCCTAGCTGCTTGGTAGTCAATAACATTCTCAAGAGAGTCTCGTCTGAGTATGGTATCGCGTAACAACTGATTCAAGTTTGCACCTGAATAGCCACCGCACCACGTCCTAATAAGGCCAAGTTGGGTTAAAGGATTCTAAAGTTCTCAGCTTCGGGTCCTCGGATCAAGAAGCATAACGGGTTTGCCATTTCTGGTATGCCATTATTGCCTCTTGGGAGGAGTGCCTCAACTGAGTCCTCGGGAATGGTCTCCAGAGTCGACAGCTTTCTAGATCAACACCCCGAAATGCGCAAGACACGCACGTCAGAATATCTCACAAGAAAACCTAGTCTGGATGTGAATTTCGTGAACACCAAACGTACCAAGATGGCACGTAGGTCCTACTACTTTCCACCCTAGTCTTAGGTGTACACTCAAGCCTGTGTATTGGGCTTATCTCACCACATAGAAAAATTCCCAAACATAACACACAAGTAACAAGTAAATGAGGCAAAAAGCAGTAATTAAATCAAAGTAGGCTAAACCCCTCAAGGGATGGACCAGCAAGAGGTCAACCTTGTCCCTAACAGAGTCGCCACTTTTTTTGTAGCGGCAAAATCGTGAGTGTAAGCTATTGATTAACTTAACTCGAAAAGCAAGAGTCGCCACTGCACTTTTATTTTATCCAAAAAGGAAAGGAAAAAGAGCGAACAAAACCTACACAAGCTCTACAACAAGAACAAGTGAAGAGAGACTGGATAAAGGGGGTTGGTTACGCAATGGGAAGGTGTTAACACCCAAAACCTTTATAGTAATCTATAGGAGCCCTTTGAAATATCTATCGCTTTTGGTCTGAAAAAAAGGTTTTCTTGAAAAGTGATTGAGGAGATGAGAAGAGAGATTGTTTTTTAAGATTTTTGTGTGTTGGAGAGACTTGTTGTCTCATGCCTACGTTCCCACAATGTGCAATGTAGGATCAAAACCCCGTAGTTCGTGGTACAAAGAATGAAATTTTTTGTTTTGGTTGATTTTAAATGTAAAGACAAATCGTAATTTCCAAGCGAATAATTCCTCTTAAAGAAATGAATCATGTCTAAACTTATGAAAAAGTTAAAGGAAAAAGTGCACGAGGACACAAAAAGAGAGTGATGAGTTTGGTGTTTTTTAAAGTCTTTTGAAAAATGTGTCAACATGCTTATGTAGTTTAGCATTTGTTAAGAAATGAAAAGAAAAGAGTAAAATCACTTGACAAAGTCAAGGTTTGATTATGAAAGAGGTGATAGTTTGAAATCAAGAAAGTTTTGAAAAAGGGAGAGAGTTTTGAAAATTGAAGAATGGGGAAGAGAAGAAGTGACTATCCTAAAGCATAAAGTAAAAGCTAAGGATAAGAATAGCCTAACCACACAAGTAAGCTCCATAGTCTTTGAACCATAATTCCAAAGCAAAGGGAGAAAGGTCCTAAGTCTAAGTCCAAGGTTCCAAGAATTGCATTGGATGTCCAAGGTCTAAATCCAAGGATTCAAGAATAGCATTGAAGTCCAAGGTCTAGGTGTAAAACTCCATGTCCATTGCAAAGGATGGTAACCATAGTCCAAGATTAGAAGAACAAGTTTTTTAGAGGTTTTAGCCTTTATTAATGTTTTTGGTCCAAGTGGACAAAGAGAAAAAGGCATAAGCATAAACATGTGTCCAACGGACAAAGGAAAAATTGCAGAAGCATAAACATGATATGAAATGATAAAAATGAAGCATAAAAGTAAAAGACATAAGGAGCGAGAAGGAATGGTAAATGATTAGTACAATAGTATTGTTAGTAAGTTAGTGATTAGTTGGTAGAGTTAGTGATCAATAATAATTGAATAATTGCACTTAGGTCAAGGTTAATGAGAACTCATTAGAGGATTGCTAAGACCAAAGCCTCCTAACAACAAGTTTCATAAGTTTTGAACCAAAAGACAAATAATCAATAATTCTTGATAATTTTCCGATACGGGAAAAATATTGCGCTATGTTAAGCAATCACCGAGTAATTTACGAAGTAATTACCCTACAAATGAGGCCGGTCAATAGATCTTTGTGCTAATGCATGCTAGATGAACGATATGTAAATCGTCATCCGAAAGTAATACCGCATGAAAAGAAAAATGGTAACGATCTAGTCTTGATCGAAATTCAACAAAGGAATTCCAAGATCTCTTAGACTTTCATTGATCAAAAAGAAAATGAATAAGATGAAGAGAAAGATGGATCTAACATTTATGATCAATCAACAACCAACAATTCACCAAAATGAGAATTAAAAAAAACTAAAAATCAAGAACAAAAATGAGATCACATGATACATTTTTTTCCAATGATTTTTAAAAGACATTTTGAACTAAAATCATAAAAAAAAAGAATAAAATCTAATTTTAGAAAAAGTTACTATAAAAAAGTAAAGAAAATAAAAAAAAAGAAATATAAGAGAATATAAAAAAAAGAGATGGGAGGTTTGTTAAAAAAAAATGGTGGTGAGGATAATGGAACGGGCCAGGCCCAAGCTCTTTTTAAAAAATAAAAGAAATATATAAAAAAAATGAAATGTTAAAAGAAAAAGAAAAAAAAACTGAAAGTGGAATCTCATAATCTTCTTCACATCCACGCGGGACTGTTCACGGCGAAGGGAAGAATTCGTCACGGTTCATCACGGCGGAGCTTGGTAGTGAGACAAAAACGATCGCAATGAAGTGTAGGCTCTGAAGATACGTTCAATTTCATAAAATGGTACTTGAATCAACCAAATCGAAACCGCAAAGTCTCGACAACAAACTCCGTTTTACCTTTAATTCAAGGTGAGTAAACTTCAGAATCTTCTTCTATTCTTCTTCTCTTGCTTTTTTTTTGCGAAATTTCTGATGTTCTTCTTCTGAAATTGTTGATGTATTATTGAATATGAACGTTGGTAAATTGGTTGAAGGTTTGAGAAATTTCGGTTGTTGAAGTTTTATTGTGGTTGATGCGTTGTGAGACGTGCGAATGTTGTTGTTGTTGATGAATTCGAATTGAAGAACAAGTTTGTGATTGAAAGATTAATGGAAATTGAAGCTTGGAGGTTCAAGGTTATGAAGTGAGGATGAAGTTTAATTTGAAGTTTGATGGTATTTTTGCAGAGATTTTCTGGCTTTTCAAGCTTGGAGAAATTGTGTAGAAGAAGCTTGTGTTTATAGAATGAATTGGAGGTGAGTTTTTGAATTTGAGAAGTTGGTTGTGAATTTTGAATTGCCGTTTCAATTTGATTTCCTTGCGTTTCATGAAGCTGTTGCGTTTTGATTTATTGATGCAGTGTGTTGCATTTTTTTGTGTGAATCATTTGTCGTGTTTTGGTTTGCAGGGTGCGTCGTTTTGAGAAGTTTTGCAGCTTGTGGTAGCTGCGTTTTGGTGTCTTGGAACTGGCTTGCACGACTTGGTTTGTGTTGACTGAAGGTTGTAGTAGTAGCGTGAAGATTTGTTGTAGAATGTGTGATGCTGTTTTGTTGTAGCTTTTGTTGATTGTGTAGCTTGTGTCGTTTTAGGATTGAAATAAGTGGTTTTGTTGAAGATGTGAAATAAGTGGCTTGTGTGAGTGTGGTTGGCGTGACTTGTTTCTTATGGTTGTGTTGAAAAGGACTTGTATTTTAGTCAATGTAGTAGCAGCTGATGATGTGAAGCCGTTCCCTTCTTTTTTCAATTTTAGTTCATTTTTTGGTTAATCTGTTAATGGTTATTGGGCTAAACTTGTATATGGCTGAATTTGTGAAAGAATAGAAATGGCCTTGACTTAAGTTTGGTTTTCTTTGGCCCTTTTATTTTTTTGTTGACAATTATTTTGTATCATGGACAAATGGATAACAAAATATAATTGGAAAAATGGTTACGATTAAAAAATGAATTTGGAAATGTGTATTGATTTTGAAATGGATATAGTAGATATAAAAAATGGATTTTTATGACAATGGTTCAAAAAAAATGGCAAATTGGATTTTGTAAAAAAAAAAGTTATTGAATATGGATAATGAATTAGTGGGTTAAAGACGGATATTGAAAATGGGTAATGGATATTTAGAAAATTGGATATGAAGAAATAGAAATTTGGTTACTAAGATGTGGATATGAAATAGATAATGGAAAAAATGGATAAAAATTGGATAAGAAAGATGGTTTAGAAAAAAAAGAGAAATGGTTCATGATATGGCTAATGGTTTATAATGAAAAATGGTTTATGAAGGGATCATGGATAGCAAATCTTTATTTTTTAGCCCAAAACCAACTTGAATTTTTTACACAAGCCTCTGATAAAGCGCACACAGCCACTACTGAACAATTTGCAACTGAAGCCATCTGATTCAATCATCCTCTGAATCTCTGATGATAAGTTTTGAATCACTTTGAACAATTTCTGGGAAAATAAATCCACAGAGGAACACGGTCTGGACTGATGAACTCAGATGAACTAATGAACGTCACCACACAACAACTTGACAGTCAGTGCTTTGAGGAACAACCCACTGAAACAGATAACTTGCACTTGAAACAATTGCATGATAGTTTGACCAAGATTAGGTCAAACATCCATCTAAACTTGACCACAACTGAATAGCCACAATTCACTTGAAATCACTTCATTGTCTTTGACAAACCTGCACAACACACAAAGAGAGAAACTGCAGCAAAATTTTGGTATTTTTGGTTAGAGGTTAGTAAACAGAAACAAATGAGAAATAATATACAGATGCTCAGGAGAAACACAGATTGTGATCTTGTTTGTGGTATGAGATGCAAATGAAATGAGTGAAATCTTAGGGGTAAAAATTTGGGTTCAACATCTAGCTTGTTTGAGGGGCCCTCTCTTTACTGCAGAAACTGGTGCTTTAGTAACTGAGTTGGTTCACAAAGGCCAGTTGGATCTGGTGAGTGGGGTTACGAGTGTTCCTTTTAGTGGACCTATGTTAAGCCCATTCAAAAAGGGTAGTGACCGGGATGGCCCAGAAATTATCAACGTCCAGTTAGGAGACCCAACTGTGGGAACAAGGAGGAAAAAGTCTAAAGCTTTATCAAAAATTTATGAAAACATTAAGATACCTTTTAAGCCATCATATTATGCTTCATTACTACAGTGTGGTAACAACTCTGTATGTAGTAAAGAAAATAATGAGGAGGTCATACCCAGTTCTTTTGGGGGGAATAGGAAAAATGCATCAAGTTCCAATTTTACTAGAGGGTCTATATTGTGCTGTAAGTCTATCTATGATGGTGACGTGAATCAGGGAAATTTGAGAATCGGGAAGCTAATGGAGGATGTGCCTGTGAAGGTTTGGAAGATGATTAAAGCTATGGGGGTGGAAGGTCAAGAGGACTATGAGTATTTCGAAAGTGTTATCAGACAAATGGAATTAAGGGATTGAAGGGAAATTGAAGAAAAGAAGGGGGCTGAAATTATGGTTCCATGAATATTATGTCCTTCAACATTATAGTGTGTGGTCCAGTAACTAAGAAAAGGAGGTTGCGACAACTAATTTCAGAAGAAAAGATTGATGTTTGTTTTATCCAGGAAACAAAATTGCAAGTGATTAACGATACGGTGATAAGGAATTTGTGGGGGAAGAAAGATTTTGAATGGTCTGCTTGTCGCACCTCGAAAAAATCGCTTAATCGAAGATATGAACTTCGCACGAAAGACGCGGAACGGTTTGACAGAGTCGCCACCGAAATTTATTTATCCCAAAAGAGGGAAAGGAAAATATCGAGAAAACATTTAAGGGAGGATAAGAACATGGACATCGCAACCACATTCCGGGTTCGGGAGTCAGTTACGTGAGGGGAAGGTACGCGCACCCCCTCACATCCGTTGTACTCAACGGGAACCTCTTAATTCGAATCGCGATGCTCGTTAGCTAAGCTTGTTTGTTTTCTTCTAAAAAATAAAAGTGAAACAGTAAGATAAAAGGGAACGATGCTAGAGGGAAAAGGGTGGTTTTAGGAAAAGGTGTTCGCTAAGGATTGGGGCCCTTGTGCCTATGTATGCTCATTCAGACGAGAATGAGTTATCAGAGCAATAATAGTTCGACTACGGTGTTTGACGGAAAAAGATGGAGGTGTGATAGAAGGTAGACGCATACGGTGGAAAAAGAAAAAGTGTGCTCACCAAGATCATCGCAATCTTGTGCCTACGTATCTTTACTAGGACGAGAATAAAGAATCAGAGCAGTCGTAGTTCGTGGTACGCCCACGAAAAGGAGAGAGTTGGACGTGTTTTAGAGGCGTCAATTGCTCACACACGAGTAAGAGAACTCTCACCTAAACAACCAAAAGGAGATCAAATACTTGAACCCCCATTTTTTAACCTTGAAAAGAGTTGTGATAGTTGTTAGTCGTTTTGAAGTTTATTTGTGAAAAGCTGCTTGACGTTGGATCAAGGGTTTATTTGTATGCACGTGGTTAGATTGAAAAGATTTTGGTTAAAGGTGGATTTGAAAATGGCTCGACGACGAGTCGAGGGTTTGGTTGAAAAAGGTTTGTTTTGAAAATGGCTCGACGAAGAATCGAGAGTTTGGTTGAAAATGGGTGAGAATGGGTGTGGATCGATCCTAGTCCCTAGGGGTGCTCCTTGTAACGAAACCACGATGAATGGAGAATGTGTGTGATAGGTTAATGGCGATGCGTACGAGTAATCAACTTACGGGGGTGTTTTGAAATTGGCTCGATGACGAATTGAGAATTAGTTTAAAAATGGTTGTGTCTATACTAGTCCATAGGGGTGCTCCTAGTAAACAAACCACAATCAAAGTAACAACGAATGCATACATCAGAATGGGAGCGGGGTACATGTAAAGTACAAGGGATGACATGAAATAAAAAAGTCTCATTGTAAGGTAGCCCAAGAGGATGCCGTGTGTGTGCGAGGTGTCCTAAACTAAGTCTTGAGCAAGAGTCGGATAAAACCTCCTTCGTTAGGGTTTCTGTACAAGGTCCAACAACAGTCCACCAATTGAGTTTTTTATTGTTTCGATAACTGTTAGTGTGTTTTGATTAAGGTATGAACAAAGAAACAAGAAGAGGGTTAGATGAACAATGAATATGAATAATATGAACAAATGAATAATATGATCAAGATAATATTGACAAGAAAGTAAAGCAAGATAATATTTGACAGAAATGTAAAGTTAGTGGCTAATGGTTAATTGTTAGAATGAATGATCTGCGATGGTTAACCATCATTGGGCTTGCAAACATAGGTTTGGGCCACGAAGAATCATTTTCCGATACGGGACATGTAGCGCTAAACCCTCGTAGCACGATCTATGACGAAGACCATGCTATAGGAGGTTGCACAATTTGATCTTTGTGCTAAAACACGATAGAGAAATGATATTGATGATCATTCTCCAATGAAATCGTGCCACACGAAAAGAAAAGGTGAAGATCTCGTCTTAATCACAAACTTTCGTCAATTAATCGAAGGTAACCTATCATGATCCCAAAGTTTAAAAATTAATCTCGATGATTACTCACTACAGATTTGAAATAATGAAGGTTAATCGCTTCAACAATCAACATTTGTGAATAGAAAGCTTCATTGATCGAAATTGAAAAAGAAGATAGAAGAAGAAGATGTGAATTTGAAAAGAAAATTGAAATGAGATAGAAGAGAAGAAATAGTCCCGTCTTAATCAAGATCTTAAATCGAGAAATCGATAATTTATGATATTTGACTTTCATTGACTAATAAAAAATAAAAATGGTCTCATATTGATAAAGATTTTACAATCTAGATCCTTTGTTATATCACCGACCAATGTAAAAAGAAAAAATGGCCTCATATTGATCAAGATTTTCGTTGATTTAAATAAATCAACCAATCATGACCTTTTGTTATATCATTGGCCCAAAAAAACCAATAAGGAAAATAAAATCGAAAGGGAAATGAAATAAATCGAAAATAAAATGAAATTAAGCAAAAAGATAGATGGATCTAAAAAACTTAAAGGAGAAAGATACAATAATATATTAATAATTATATAAAAAAAAACTAGAAAATCAAATTAAAACCTAAGAAAATGTGTGCGTATAAATTAAAAGGGAGGTGTGGTGATTGTATATGAAGATCATTTGGGCCTCATGGCCCATCCCTCTGTTCTCCAAGGAAAACGCATGGTAAAAAAACAGAAATAAAAAAAAAGAAACTTGGACTATAAGCCAACGGCCAACAATCATAACCTAGCAACAATCAACAATTTATCTGAAACCAAAAAGTTGAATGAGGTCAAGACACTACCCCTTTTCCAAAAGTCAAAACAGTTTAAAGGCAAGGAAAGGTATGAAACAGAGTATCATAAACAATGAAATGCTCGATAATCTTGCTCGATTCAACTTTTCGTTCTCATCTGCCTCGACCTCTCGCTCTCTTCTTCGCATCTGATCTGTTTCTGGTTCGATTCGAAATCTGAGTTTCAAATGTGTTTGGTTAATCTCTCTTTCATTTCTTCTTTCTGTTTCAATTTCTGGATTCTGATTATGGGTTAAAAATGGTTTTGTGGGTTTGGAGAGTGTTTCAGTTTGTGGGTGAGATTAAGATTGAGGAAGAATTTGTAGTTGAGTTGTTGTTGAGGGACTGAGGAAGGTTTTATGTGAGAATAAATTGAAGAAGGTTAGGGTGTTGCGAATGGTTTAGGTTGGAGGAGAGGATATTTTTGCAGAGTTTTTCTGGTTCGAAGAACTTGAGGGAATGAGGTGAAAAAGGGTATGTTTTTATAGGAGAAGATACAGGGTAGAATGGGAATGATTAAGAGGAATTGAGTGAGAATGAGAGGTGACGTGACTGTACGGTCGCAATGGTATGATTTTGTTGTTTTCATAATTTGTGGCTGCTTGCGTTGCATATTTTTGTGCGTGGTAAGGCTTTGTTCCAGGTTGTTGCGGAATGGTTGTTTTGGTTGGTGTGGGGAGGATTGAAGCATCTGTTTGTGAAATGGCTAGGCTACGTGAAGTGGAGTATATTGTGAATCATGGTAGATGAGAAAAAAAACCGTTTCACAGGTGGGTTCCAATTGTGAGGTAATGGTTTTGGCTTGTGGGAGTTGTGTAAAAAGTCTTGGCACAAAGGTAATGGTTTGTAAAGTTTGTGACGCAACAACTGACTCTTTTCTCATTTCATGTTGGCTTGCACAGTGTTTTGTGAAGTATTGGAAAGTTGCAGTGCATATTTTCTCATGGCTTGTGGTGTGCGTTTCAGGTTGTGTGTTGCCGTTTCGCAAGGTTTGTTCACGTATTGGAAAGGTTGTTTTGGAATTGTGGGGTCGGGTATCATGTTGGACGTTATGCATATGTGTTGTGGGCGATTTTTATGGAATATGTTAGGCAAGATAGGTAGTCTGTGATGTGGTTGCAGAGTGGTACAGCTTAGTTTGGTGTTGGTGATTCGTGGAAAAGAGTGGGGTCATGGCTCATGGTGGGCTGAAAAATGGTTTTGTTGTGGGATTCACTGCAGGTACAACGTGATGGTGGTTTATGCAGGTTTGTTGTGCCATTGTGTAACACCCCAAATTTATTAGAATATTTATTTTATTTAAATATAATATTGGTGAATTTTCGGTGAATATGGTGGTTTGTGTCAATGTCAGTATTTTGGTGGAGTTTGATTATTTTAATTAAATAATAGTATATATTATGAATATATTAGTATTATTATTAATTTAAATAATATTAGAGGAATTAAGGGTAAATTGGACTTTTGAGGAGGATTAGTGAGGGTATTATGGAGAAAGTCCATTTTTGGAAGCCCAAGGGTTTAACAAAAAGGAATTGGAAGGAATATGATTCATTTGGTTAGATCGTGAAAATAAGGAGAAAGTGTAGAGCTCTGAGGAAAGAAGGGAAACAACGAGGATTCGTGAAGGTTTCCGCAGGATCAATAGAGAAAGCTCCGATTCGACAATCTAAGGTATGGGGAGTATTGCCTTTCATTATTTTCAATATAGGAAGTGATGTGTTAAAAGTGTATTTTGAGGTTTTTGGGGTTTTTGAAGGGTTTATGAGTTGTCGATGATTTAGGGGTATTTCTGATGAATCTATGATGGATTATTAAGGGTTGAATTAGTTTGGGTAAAAATATGCCATCGAGGCTAAACCTTTTGATGATATGTGGGATCTTGTATAAAAAGGGATTTATGGGGTTTATGGGAAGCTTGAGAATTTTGAAGGTTTAGGTGAATTGAGGTCTAGGATATGTATGAATCGACCTAAATGTCATAGATTTTAGACCTTTGATGAGCCATGATGTGTTGAGACTGTTCTGGGATGTTTTTGGGGAAATCTGAGGTTGAAGAAGCAAGGGATTTGGGGCTGGAATGCTACTGAATACGTAGCAGCGATTTCCTGTAATCGCAGGTTCGCAAAGTGAGTGAAAGCTTTACAAGGCGAATGTTCGCCAAAGTTCGCAAAGCGAACGGCGCAGCGAATGCGCGATGGCTGTGTGGGGATTCTGATGAATGCTGGGAAGTAACTGTGATGCTCGCAAAGCGAATGTCCCAGCGAAGGGCTTCGCAAAGCGAATAGAGGCAGCGAGGAGAGGCAGAAGGGGAAACTTTCTGGTTTTGTGTGGGACTTGATGGATTCGCTGGAGTTCGCAAGGCGAACCTCCCAGCGAACGAGTTTGCACAACAAACTCAATGGCGAACCCTGCTGTTCGCAAAGTTTTGTTATGATTTTTGTGATGTTCTGATGTTTTAGGTGTTGTGATGTTTCTGATGTTTTACCATGATGTTAGTGATGTTAATGATGATTATGACGTGATGATTTCGTGATGTTTTGACGAGTAATTGATGATATAAATTTCATGAGAATATTGATGATTATGAACTGTGTATATTTGATGTATGATGATTACTTGACGATATGAATTACTATGACGTATATTGATGATCATGAGCTGTTTATGTATAATGTATGATGATTAAGTGACGATATGAATTACTATGATGTATATTGATGATCATGAGTTGTTTATGTATGATGTATGATGATAAGATGATGACGCATGATGTTTTGATGAATAAATGACGACATGACGAACATGATGTTTTGATGAATGATGATGCAGATAATGATGTTTTGAAGATGATGATTATTGACGTTGTGTGTCATGCATTCATATGCATACTCTGTGATGATACTTCATTCCCATTGTGCGGATATAGGGTAATTATGATGTGCTCCGGTTCCTATGCGGAATCGACCCTATTGACGGGGATCTTTGCAGGGGTGATGGCCTAGTGTCCATCGATTATGACGATTGGTACCACATGCATGAGTCTTGTTGTGCATTGCATTTGATTGGCATTGATTTGATTTATGATGATGTGATTTTGATGTTTTCCTTGTGATGACCCCGAAGATGTTGTATATGAGGATGATGCCATTTTTATGCATATCTTATCTTATATTGATTATAATGAATTGTTCTACTCACCCTGTCTGTTTGAATGTTTTCTCCACGTGGGTAATGTGCAGGTGATCAGGATTAGTCGTGGACGCCTTCGAGGGCTTTTGAAGTTTATTTTGCTTTTAGTCGATGTAGAGGGTCTTGCTCTGATAGTGTAACATCGGGTTGGGTCGTTGAGTTGAAACATGTCATGTTGACATTTTGTTATTATTTGATGACCATGGTTTTATTTTAAAAACCCTTTGGTGGGATTTTTGTGGTTATGGTGGTTTCGCTGCTTATTGATGGATTTTTATTTATTTTGAGGAAAACCCGTTGTTTACGGAGCAATTTTGTTGATTTGAATTAATTGAGAAATGTGCACCCTTTGAGGTGATTCTGATGTTACTTTGATTTTATGTTTAAATCTGCTGCAATATTTGTGGGGTAAAAAAGGGTGTTACATTAGTGGTATCAGTCGGTCCGTCCGGCCAGGTTGTCTAATGTTTTCTATTCCCTAGTGTGCGACATGTGTGTGAAAACACTGTCGATGCTTGTTTTGTTTTCCATTTGCAGGTTGGGAATGAAACAAGTGGGGGAGAAGATGGTGCTTCTCCAAGATGCTTTAAGTGGGAACGATGGCTAAGCGTGGTGTTGGATGCTATAATAATTTGGTAAAGATAGTTTGTACTGCCTCATGATGGTCGGCTGTTATTGATAAATTGAGGAACTGATCACCCTTGATCTCTTGTTGATAATAGACGGGAATCATGTTGGATGGGATAGACGTGTATTGCGAGCATAAGTGGTGTGCGTAGTGAATTGTTAGAAGTTAAGCCAAGTGCTTACAAATGGTTTTGATGAGTCGATGCAGGATAATGCTGAGATGTTTATGTTGAGGGCGACCTTGAGCATTAGTGAAAGTGGAGAAGCTGGTGTTTTTGCCTTTTGTTTGTGAAATTTCGGGAGTGTTTCCTGATGACGTAGGTGATTGGCCTCCAGAGAGTGAGGTAGAGGTTGTGGAAGATTTGATACCAGGTATGAGCCCTGTGTCAATAGCTCCTTACCGGATGTCTGCATCTGAGTTGGGAGGATTGAAGAAACAATTGGAAGAGTTGCTTGGGATGAAGTTTGCTCGACTGAGTGTTTCACTGTGGGGTGCTCCTGTGTGTCAGTAAAGAAGAAAATGGTACTATGAGATTGTGTGTGGATTATAGACGGTTGAATAAAGTGACGACCAAGGATAAGTATCTACTTTTGAGAATTGACGATTTGATGGATCAACTGGTGGGCGCTTGTGTGTTCAGTGAGATTGATTTGAGGTCTGAATATCACCAGATTCGTGTTAAGCCTGATGATATTCCGAAGACAGCTTTCAGGGCGAGGTATGTGTAACACCCCAAAATTTGCCCCTCGTTTCTAATTTTATTGGCTTATGCTTCTTTGCATTTGCATCGTCATTTCTGCATTTGCATAGTTCTTTTGAGCATGGGATCGAGGTATCTTCCAGCAGCTCATGGCGTCATCAGTGCCAGCATCATTTCCAACAATGTTCAAAGCCAAGTAGATAATTTTCAAAGTCTTTTTGAGCATTTATTTTGTTCGTCAGTCATTTTGATAAACAGAAACTACAGCGGTCATTTTTTATCCAAGCAATCCAATATCAGGCATTATTAATCCAGCAGGATATTCCGAGATATCAGCAAGAATTTGTGTTTCGTTGCAGCTGTTACTCAGTGGAAATATCAAATTTTGAGTTTCAGAGGTTTAAAAAGTTCAGAACAACTGTCAGAAGTCACTTTTCCAAGTTTCCCTCCAAAAGGCGCCAAAATTCAAAATTTGCACTGAGTAACCGGTAACAGCGTATCTGATAACCGGTTACCCTTTGGTTTTCTGCGCATTTTTTCAGTTTTTGAATTAAGTAACCGGTTATCAGTTATGCCGTAACCGGTTACTCTGGGCAAAATTTGAAAAATTCAGATTGCATCATTTGTGATCATGTGCTTGGCATGTGCACGTGGGGGAAGGATCTAGAATTGATATTTTCATCATTTTCCACCCAAAATTCAAATTCCTTCCAACACTTTCCACTCTAATTCCTCATTTCCTTTCCTAATCCACTTTTCACCCCAATTTCCACCCACTAAACCTCACTCCAAGCCACATTTGAATTCCTAACCTAGCTTCTATTTAAATCAATTCATTCCAAACCTCACATAACTTTGATCCATTTTCTGAATTTTCTACACATCTCTCTCCAATTCTCTCAAACTTTTCTCTCATTTCCCAAAACCCTCACTCAAAGTTTCATCATCAAAGTTCATCAAATTTCACCTTGGAATTTGTTGATCTTGAAACTAAACCACCATCCATTCATCAATTCTTGAAAGAATCTTGGATTTGCTACTGTTTTGGAGTGTGGAATCACTTTTGGAGCTGCTTTTCATTATTTGA
The DNA here is from genome assembly GCA_022829125.1 of Lathyrus tuberosus. Classification (NCBI taxonomy): domain Eukaryota; kingdom Viridiplantae; phylum Streptophyta; class Magnoliopsida; order Fabales; family Fabaceae; genus Lathyrus; species Lathyrus tuberosus. The sequence continues at coordinate 4,385,127 of JALAZF010000438.1, forward strand.
GTTGTCTAGCTTAGATCTTGGTTGTTCTTGCTTGGATCTTGAAGTTCATTACATAGATATTTGGTTTTCTTGCTTGGATTCACCAATTTTCGTGCTCAATAATCACCAAGGCAAATCTCAGCCTTGTAGGTTAGTTTTCCTTAGATCTATGCTTGATTTAGCTTAATTTCAACTTATGCATTGTAGATCTTTGGTTTGTGATGTGATTTGATCCATTTGCTTGATTTGATTTGTGATCTCGTTGTTTGATTGATGAAATTGATGTTTGATTACTGATATTTGATGTGAATTCTCGTGCATTGTTGATTACATGATCATTGGATATGATTGCATGAGTGATAAGCTGCTGAAAAGTGATTCTGAACACTTATTTTTGAATTCTGCTGCTGTGTAACCGGTTACAGCATATCTGCTAACCGGTTACACTGTGTATTTTCAGCGTATTTGTGCAATTTTGAACTGTGTAACCAGTTATCAGTTATGCTGTAACCGGTTACCACTGAAGCAGAATGGTATTTTTGTGCATTTTCTTGCTTGTTTGACTTCCATAACATGTTTAAACTTCATGGATTAATGCATTGATGATTGGTGGATTGTTCTTGAGCTATTTCAACACACACCACTGTATGAACATGATTTTTCAACACACGTTCTTTTGTTTTTCATTGAACGTTAATGCTTGCGTTGTTGATTAATTGTTCTGATGATCACGTAATGCACACACTTTGAGCTTGTTAATTGCTAATTGATGATGACGATTGCTGGATAATTATGTGCATGTTCACTTGCTTTTGATTTCATGATGTGCATACTTGTTTCATTTGATCACATGTTATATGTTGCATTCTTCCATAATGCTTGCAAGGTTATTCAACATGGTATGTGATTTGTTTATGGTCATGATCAATTGTTTGATACGTATGATGTTTGATGCACGTTTGCTCAGCCTTGATTGAATCGTATTCAAATATGGTACATGATGTCCTGATTTCACATCCGAGTTTTGCATAAAGTGTTGTCATATGTGCTGTCCATGTATACACATGCTGTTTGTGGCTTTTTACACCTGTTTTCATGCTGGATTGTATGCTGTGAAATGCTGTTTGGTGTATGTGCATGATTTCATTGCTGTTCTGAAGCAAATGTGCTGTTGTAGGTGTTGTACCTTCTCTTTTCACTCTTTCTCTTCCCTTGGATCTCAAGACTTGTTTAAGTCTTGGATTCTCTCCCTTTAGAGCTACCTAGTCCAACTTAATTTTTTATTAAACTTTGAGTAGGATTAGCATTAGGTTTTAGGTAGTTGTCTCTCCTAAGCCTCACTAACCATAGGTCATCCATGCATAATAACATTAGGACTCTTAGTTTCCCTTTAGAGTTTCCTTTGGGTCTTCTCTCTTCTCATCTCAAAACTTCTTGAAAACACTTAATAAAATATAACGTATATTGCGCTCGAGCCTTAAGTGTAGGAAATGAAGAACGAGGGGTCTCGCCTCCTCTTCTAGGGTGTTTAGCATACGTCCCATTCGGGGGCGACCATTCGATTCACTCGTTCCCGCATGGTAGACTTTGGTTCAATGTAAGTTACGAACTAACTCAAAACACTTCTGTCTAAAAAACACAAAACAAATTCAAATCTTTTTATCCTTCGGGATTGTTGGGTTTCAAACTTCTTTTTTTTTTTTTCAGAAAAGAGCTCGTCGCTCACGTAAAAAACACTTACCCATTCGTGGTCGTACCCGCAAACTACATTAGCTCTGATTCCTCTCTCTCATCCGATTGAGGATATGTAGGCACAAGACAGCGATTATCTTGGCGAGCAACCTTCCCCCACAGTTCTCGTCCGAACTACGTTGACTCTGACTTTCCCATTACACTGAGGGAGTACGTAGGCCTAGGGCATCGAATATGTCCTACCGAGTCCGTCTTAGTCACCCCCATCCCCGTTTTCTTTTGTTCACCCATAGATAGTAGGAAAACTCACCCTCCGTTTAGACAACAAGCGTGGATCCCATCGAGTACGATGGATGCGTGGGGTGCTAACACCTTCCCCTCGCATAACTGATTCCCGAACCCGGACTATGGTTGTGATGACCATGTCTTTCCCCCTTTCTCTTCAGGTTTATGCTGTGTTTCCTTTCCCCCTCTCGGGATAAATACACATTGCTTGCGACTCTGTGTTTTCCGCGCCACTCTTGCGTTTGTACCGTTGGATGCGAATCTTTCGGGACCGACAGCTGGCGACTCTGCTGGGGAATCTGGTTGACCTCTTGCTGGTCCACCCCCTTTAGCGAGTCTATCCTAGAGCTTGTCTGTTTGTTTTTCATTGGGTGTTTATTTGTTGTGCTTTATTTTGTTGTATATTACTATTTTACAGCTTTTATCGCATTGCATTTCATTTTATTACTGTCATACTGGATATTGTTGTGTTCTGCTGCTGGATTTTCTGTTTGTAGGGTGGGTTGGATTCATGAGAGAAAAGCCCAACACCCAGGCTTGAGCATACACCTATGATTAGTGTGGAAAGTAGTGTGACTTGTTTGGCATTTGGCCAGACTTAGTATACATGAAAACTCCACATCCAAACGAGGTTTCCTTGGTAATGTTCTATCCTGCTCATTTGGGGCAGATGATGGAATATAACCTGGAAAACTGTCGACTCTGGCGACCGTCTCCCGAGGACTCAGCAACGCCGCTCATCCCGACCTGTGATAATGGCAGACCAGAAATGGAAAACCCATTACACTTGTCGATCCGAGGACCCAATGCTGAGGGACTCACATAGGATGACCATTTTTTTAGGGGAATCAGTTGAGCCCTCCTCGATTGATGATGATGCCAAACCAGAAATGGTGAACGTATCATCATTTCTCGACCTGAGAGCCCATGATATTGAAGATCCTCGCCTTTCTAGAACCCTCATGTGAGAAGGGATGGGTGTTTACAGGCTTGCTGGAAACCGAAACCTTCAACCTACCCGGTTTTCTGGATTTCTCATCAGTGTTTGATTATCTGGGTTTTTGGTTATCTCAGTGGTTCGGTATTCTAGAATTCTAGTTTTCTGGGTTGTGGTTCTCGTTCAGTTATCCGCACAACATATCCAGCAATGATGCCTTTATCCCATGCTTGCATATGCATATCATTTTTCTTGCATTCTAACATGTTTGACATTTTTCAGGGCTTGCACCTTACTCTTGATTCCGGTTTTCTGAGGTTGCCTTAGCATGGATGTCCAGAGAAAGAAGACTGTTACTTATTCATTCCCAGACCCGACCTTGACGTTGATTCACAAGCTGATTAGTATGGTTGGTTCCGGAGTTCGTACAGAGTTTGGTGGAAAGTTTGGGAGACTTCTGAAGTTTGTCTACAGTATCTCCAAGTATGAGAAGGATGCCATTCATACACTTCTTCAGTTATATGATCCGTCTTTGCGTTGCTTCACTTTCCCAGACTACATCTTGGCTCCAACGTTGGAGGAGTTCTCATTGATTTTGGGAATCCCCATCAGGCATGACATAGTTTTCTTTTCTGAAGAACGCCCCGGGATAAAAGAAATGGCCATTGCTCTTCATATTGGTGAATCCGCTCTGAGCAGTAATATTGTGGAGAAACAAGGAGCTAAGGGTTTCTTATTGAAGTTCTTGTTTGATCAAGCTTGCGTACATGTTAAGGAGAGGAATTGGACTGCTTTCCAAGCTATTCTGGCTATGTGCATCTATGGGATTGTCCTATTCCCCAATATTCCTGATATGGTGGATATGCATGCTGTCAGAATCTTTATTTCAAAGAATCCTATACCTACCTTGCTAGGTGATGTGTATCACTCAGTCCACTACAAGAATGAAAATAGGCGTGGAAGAACTGTGAGTTGCTGTGCACCACTCTTATCTACTTGGTTTCTGAGTCATCTCCCCGAAGCTGGCGCTTTCGTTGATACGAGAGATTCCCTGAAGTGGTCAAAGAGGTTAATGGGCTTGACTGCTGACAACATTATTTAGTTCAACCATGACTTGCTAGGGATGGAGATTATTTGCAAGTGCGGAGAATTCCCTAATGTACCCTTGATAGGGAGAAAATGTGGAATTAACTATAACCCTTCCCTTGTTATCAGGCAGTTTGGTTATCCTTTGAGAGGTCCACCTAAAGAGCAAGATATTAGAGAGTCCTTATTCTTGAATGGTACTGGGGATCAAGAGATGATAAGGAAGATTGTGAATGCTTGGAAGCAGGTGACCAAGAAGGGAAAAACTTCATTTGGAAAATTTAATAACCGGGATTTTCCTTCCTATGAAGAGTGGATTAAGAAAAGAGCAGAAGAGGAGCTTCTTCCTTTCCCGGTGGAACAACCTTTGTATCCTTTGATGATCGAGGTTCCCACGACTGTTGATATAGAGAAGTGTGATAAGTTATGGGCTGAGAAGGAGAAACTCCGAGAGAAGAATCGTGAGCTGGGCAGAGAAGTTGGTCAGTTGAAGCACGAAAAAGGCGAAGCTATCCATGTTGCCAGGTTAAAATCAGAACTTTTGGCTGTGAAGGAGAAAGAATTGTCCAAAGAAGTCATAGCCAGAGAGAAAGTGGCTCAAGCATTGAAAAGTGTTAGCAAGGTTCTTTCGTCCAAAAAGAAAGAGTTGGCTTATGCCATGTCAAGAATTCACAGGTTCCGTGACCGTCGGAATACAACAATTACTGCCAACAGGTTGAAAGAGGACAAGTATCTGGAACAGATCAAAGGTTTGAAGACAGAGCTTTGGAAAAATGATAAGGAGATTTTATCAGGGATCTTTGAGAGGAGAGCAGTTGAGGAAAAGCTCAAGGAAACCATGGCAGATATGGAACAGCTGAAGATCCAAGCCGAAGTAAAAAGACACAGAAGCGAAGGTCCAAGTTCAGGTGGAGCTTCTGGAGAAGATGATTGGGAATTGCATAGTCGTTATTTAACAGGGATCTTGCACAGGAGGGATCTGTTGATTCAGAAGTTGATTCAGAGATCAGAGCATCCTAATACCAAGAAGCTTCTCAAGGAAGTGCAGGATTGGTGCAAAAAAAATGATGAATGGGGAATTCTAACACGGCTGAGTCTTGATGATATGCCTTAGTTTCCTTGCTGCTGTTTTCTTTGTATTTCCGGGATCACCACCAGGCTTGTTGGTTGGGGTCTTTGTTTATGCTTATTCAGACTGGTGTTGTAACAGATGTTTATTCTCTTTATATGATCAGGAATTCAGTTCTCTTCTGTTGTAAAAACTGGAATCAAGGGATAGATCTCCTTGATAATGTTCATACATGTTTGCATTTGCATTTGCATAATCATCTCATTTTGCATAGCAGGTTATCTCGAATTCCCTGGATTTCTTATGCTCTCTCTTTTTGACAGTCAGGATTGATCAACCAGCTCATCGGTATTCTACCAGGCCATTCAAGGGTTGATCATGGAGCAAATTCAAGCTGAGTTGAGGGAAATGTGAGGCCAGATGGGGCAATTTATAGGGAATATGCAAACTCTTATGCAAGACCAGAAGATGCTGAGGGAGGAGGTCAACCGGATGAAGACTCAGATGGGCTTGGTCATGGAAATCTTGAATGCGGCGCAAAAGAAGGAAAACTATCCTGTGCTCGCATCCGCAACAGAAATCCTTACCCCTCTCATCTCTTTGGGGCCTTTTCTACACCACGAAGTGTCTCATGAATCCCCTCCACAATCTGAAGTTTCTGAGCTTTCTCCTCGGCAATCACTCCCTGCTCCCCAAGAGGATCCTAGGCTAGAGAGGCCTAGGAAGAAGTTTGATCCCTCTCCGATGCCGTATGGGCAATTGCTTCCTTGTCTGCTCGAGCTCAAACTAGTCGAGCGTGTCACTTTAGGACCAACTCCGACAGGATTTTCTTTGGGTTCCAATATGAATGCTAGGTGTGACTTCCATTCTGGGGCACCTGATCACAATGTTGAGAATTGTACAAGGTTCAAGCATAAAGTCCAAGAACTCATTGATTCAGGGGCAATCAAGTTCTCATCAGAAGTGGAGACTCCTTCCCTCTTTGCAGGATCCACCTCATGTCATGGACTTTCTCCACAACCTTTTGCTGCAGAAGCTCTACGTCAGTAACTTTTGTTTGTGCCTCAGCCAAATGTGGAAGGGAAAGTGCAAGCGCAGGTGAGGCGCCCAAATCAGCATCGACAGCAGAATTATCAGCAGCAGGGGCAACCGAGACCAAGAAGGCCCAAGAGGATATTTGATCCTATTCCTATCCCTTATAGTCAGTTGTTTGCTCGTCTGCTCAAGAACTCTCTAATTCAAACGAGGAGTACCACGCCGGTACCGTACCCTATTCCTCCAGATTATGACATGAATGCTAGGTGCGAGTTCCACTCGGGAACGTTTGGGCATACACTTGATAACTGTAATGTATTCCAGCACAAGGTGCAAGATTTGATTGACTCAAAGGTCATCACCCCAGATGGTACCCCTTTGGATTGAAGTTGATTTGTCAAAGTAAGCACCAGATTGCAAGAGCGTCATCAGAAGCAATAAGTCCAGACGGAGTCAAGCCTTCCTCTATGTGGCAATCTTTAGTTTCTTTATTGCATTTTCATATGTAACTTTCATTTGTTTGTTTAAACATTGCTTGCATGTAAGAACTCGTTGTTTCTGAATGACAATCATAATGCAATGAGTATGTTTTTCTTGAAGAATTCCATTCGTGTTCACTCATTTTAAATGCTTGTATGCACTGCAATACTATCTTTCTTTCCTAGACTCTTGGAGGGAGGATGACGAAATAAGAACGCAGATTTCTAATGGTACGCTTTTGGATAAAACCCTGTTAAGGATGTACAGGCATTGTTTCTAATTCACAAACACTGGAGAGATAAGGAGATAGACCTTTGTCAACCCCTTTGAGCCTAGTAGTAGGAGTTCTTTCTGAAAATGAAAAACCCTCAATTTTAACCCAGGGGTAGGGTAGGCGTCAGTTAGTTTGACCAAGTGTTCAACTTTCAGAAGGAGTATACATCTGAAGATCCATTACCTTCCATTCCACTCTCAAAAGGTTAAGAGGTGTAGAACCACAATGGTTACTCCTCACCAACCGAAGAGTGAAACTGTCACAACCCTTTCAAACAAGTCAGGAAAAACGGTGTCACACGACTTGTTCAAAAAAAAAAGAGAAAAGAGAAAAAATAAAAAGCCTGCTAAGTCGAAAAACTTGAAAGCAAGTGACTTAGGCAAAAGTTAAGGCATCCCGCTGGACTTCAAAATTGAAAACTCAAAAGAGTCAGTCCAGGCAAAAATTAGGGAACAAAAGACAAAAGAATGAGAAAGAGAAAAGCCAAAAGGATTACAAAGAAAATCCTCGATAAGAACAAAGGCGTGTGACTATAGACACAAAATACAAAAGGGGTGACTGTTAGTCCAAAACCTCGTCAGGTGTCGAATCACCAGTTGTACGGATTCCCTAGAAATCGGGAAACCTTTTGAGAGACGAGAACTTGTGTCGAATTAGCTGAACATAGGACTGGAGAATATCATGAAGAGTGGGTGGGCACCAATAAGCTTTGAGCCATAAATCCTTTTTTCTCAAACCGCGAACCAGGCTAAGCTACAACCCTTAAAAGTCCTAATTGAAACAGGGTTTAGTCTAAAGGCGTACTTCAATGAGATAGCGTTCCTGACTCCCATGAGTTGTGATAATAAGATTTTTGTTGGTGTTGCATGTGCGTATTGCTTTCCTTTCAAAAATAAGTTTCGTAACTCGGTTGTGTGACATATTTTCAATAAGGACTTCAAGATTAACATATGTGTTGCATTTGAATAATCATTCTCAGAATAAATATTTTTTGCTTGCATACATTTGTTTGACATCAAAGAAGCCTACACGATGAACATCAGTCGAGAAGCTTAAACTGTCCAAGTTGAGGTGCCTGAGACTCCAGAGGACATGTTGCTGAAAGATTATGTGGAATAAAGGCGTTCCCAGCCATTTGGGTTGAGATGTAACCAATCTGGGACAATCACACTGGGAAATTTCTTCAAAATGTAGCCAAGCTGGGGCATTCAAGTTGAGAAGGTCTTTTCAGAGTACAATCAACCATGGGGCATTCATGTTGAGAAATTTTCTTCGAACTGGGGAAATTATGTCGAGATCCGATAAATCTCTCCACAAGTGTGTAAACTGGGGCAATCACGTCGAGATTCGGTAAATCTCTCAAAGACTAGTCGGTCAGAGACAAATGTACTGCAAGGCTTGTACTGGGGTAGGTCACTTCAAGGGCGTGAGAAGTTTTTCCCTTCAGAACATAATCAATCAATAGAACCTCTGTAAGGTTCAGAATACTGTGGTAGAACATTTCAGGTCATAACGAACCGTCTCGAGGTGGTTTACTTCATGAATCATGAAGTATGGGACAATTATGTCCAGACCGGATACATCTCTAAGAGTTTGAAGACCCTGGGCATTGTTGAACACCAGGTTTTCTGTAAAATCCTCTTAAGATGATTGCTTCAAGTAGACCTTGTGGTCTGGGGCAAGGTGGAGAATTAAAGGAACTGTGTTTCGCTCTTGACAATCAATATGCAGAAACTTGAAGCACTGAGTCGTTCCCAGTGTGGGACTTTTGGAGTCTTTTCCCTCCAGCAAAGAGCCAGAGGGTATCTTTTTTCAGCAAGGTGTGGGAATTGTTATTCTTCCTCATGCAGAGAATTGTCCTATGTTTGAAAAGGGGTTTTATGAAGGTTTCTTATCTCTAGCAGTACAGATGGAATCCTCACTCTCAGCAAGGTAAGACGATAGAATATCGTTAAGAAGATGATGAGGAGTCAGAGTGTTCTGTTCCTCAAAGGTCAGATATAGTCATCTCAAGTAATTCAAAGTCCAATCTTCACTGGTACCTCCCCAGTAGAGTTGCTCTCTCCAACTTTGAAGTCTTATCGTCCTCAGTAGTTTATTACTCTCCCCAGTCAGAGTATCGAGGATCGTCTTCCTCAACAGAGTTAAAGAGGTAATTCCCCAAGCGGAGTCGTTGAGGATCGTCCCCCTCAGCAGGATATAAAAGGTTTACCCCCAGCCAGAGTTGTAATTTGGCCCATCGTTCCTCAGCAGGTAGCCAGAAGTTGCTATTTTTACAGCCTCTTCTGCAAGAGATTGATGGAGCATTTTCTTTGATCAAAGATGGTGTTCCCCACAGAGTAGGGGGCAGTCGTTTTTTTTCCTCATCTAGTCAGGAAACATGTGTTTATCCCCTAGCAGAGTGGATGTTGACAACTACTTTTTTCCAAGCAGATGTGTCGATGAGGATCGTCCCCCTCAGCAGGATATAAGAGGATCGCCCCCCTCAGCAGAAGTACAGAGGATTGTATACCCAGCTGAAGTTGTGTTTGGATTATTAGTCCCCAACAAGTATTCAAAAGATGATTGCTCTAAGGTGAATGTTGTTGTATCTCCAGCAGGAAGTTCGTGGACAAAGATGTTATTATCTCCACAGAGTCCTGGTGTCCACTTTCCTCAGTGGGTCAGAAAGTATAGTCTCACCGACATCGGCTTGATCTAATCCCCAGCAGGGTGATGGTAAAGTTATTTCCCTAACAGCAGATTAAGCTCACCGGTATCCCCAAGCAGAGTCTGGTGGTGATTGGTATCCCCAGCAAGGTGAGGGTAAAGTTATTTCCCTAGCGGAAGATTAAGCTCATTCCCCAACCAGAGTCTGGTGGTGATTGGTATCCCCCAGCAGGTCTTAAGTCCAATCGTTTTTGGCAGGCGTCAAATCCAAGTTCTGAAGTATTTGGTGATCCCCGGCGGAGGAGTTTCCATCTTCAGTATTTATCTCCTTCCCCAGCTGAGTGGGTACTCTCTCGGAGTTTCGTCCATCTCCAGCAGAGTTGTTGATCTTGATATTCCCCAACAGAGTGGGCATTCTCTCGGAGTTTCGTCCATCTCCAGCAGAATTGGTGATTGTGATCTTCCCTAGCAGGGTGAAGTTTTCTTCAGCATATTTTCTTTGGTTTGATGACAATGTGGTTTGTCGTCCTCAGTGGAGCTGCCTCTGTTCTCAGCATTTATTTCGCTGGGACAGTCTTTGCATTGCATAAGCATTTTTTTTGCATGGCATCCTCCTAAATGAGTAGCATTCCCACTTCGTGTGGAGCATTACGGAAAAATTCAAACATATGCATCCGAAGCATAAGCCAGGTTTGAGTTTTTCCTTCGTCAGGAAAGCCGGATTCAGGAGAATATCATTCGACTTTACTCCACAAGTGTTGGGTTTAGTCATTCAAAGCAATATTTGACATTCCTTCGTCCAGGTGGTCCTTTGGTTTATCCCCTCAAGGTTTTTACCGTCAGACGCTCGTTCGTGTTTCCTTCGGCACCCGTCCGTGTTTAAACCTTTTGTTTGATACCCGTCCGTATTGACCTTTTGATGACACTCGTCCGTGTTTCTTTCGGCACCCGTCTGTGTTTTCACATCTTTTACTCAATACTGTTTTTCTAGACACCCGTCCGTGTTACCTTCCATTCCCCAACGAGATTATTCCCCAGTAAATTTACTCTTTACACCCGTCCGTGTACCTTTTCGATACCCGTCCGTATTGAAACCTCTTTACACCCATCCGTGTACCTTTTCGATACCCGTCTGTATTGAACCCTTTTACACCCGTCCGTGTACCTTTTCGATACCCGTCCGTATTGAACCTCTTTACACCCGTCCGTGTACCTTTCGATACCCATCCGTATGGAACTCTTTACACCCATCCGTGTACCTTTTAGATACTCGTCCGTATTGAACCCTTTTACACCCGTCCGTATTGAACCTCTTTACACCCGTCCGTGTATCTTTTTAGTACCCGTCCGTATTGAACCCTTTTACACCCGTCCGTGTAACTTTTCGATACTCGTCCATATTAAATTTCTTTACACCCATCCGTGTATCTTTTCGATACCCGTCCGTATTGAATCTCTTTACACCCGTCCATGTATCTTTTCGATACCCATCCGTATCTGATATCTTAGATTCCATGACACCCGTCCGTGTTTATCCCTAGCATAGCTAACACTCGTCCGTGTTGTGACAGTGCATCATTTATTGCTCGTTCCCCAGTGGAGTCGTCCCTCCTTTGAGGATTGCAAATTTTAGGTTTTCTTTTGGTATTCAATCTCCCTAAATCCTTTGAACGCATGATAGCCATTGCTATCATCCCTTCAGGACCAAGTTGATTGAATAGGGGAAACTGTAACACCCCAAAATTTGCCCCTCGTTTCTAATTCTATTGGCTTATGCTTCTTTGCATTTGCATCGTCATTTATGAATTTGCATAGTTCTTTTGAGCATGGGATCGAGGTATCTTCCAGCAGCTCATGGCGTCATCAGTGCCAACATCATTTCCAACAATGTTCAAAGCCAAGCAGATAATTTTCAAAGTCTTTTGAGCATTTATTTTGCTCGTCAGTCATTTGGATAAACAAAAACTTCAGCGGTCATTTTTTATCCAAGCAATCTGATATCAGGCATTATTAATCTAGCAGGATATTCCGAGATATCAGCAAGAACTTGTGTTTCGTTGCAGGTGTTACTCAGTGGAAATATCAAATTTTGAGTTTTAGAGGTTTAACAAGTTCAGAACAACTGTCAGAAGTCACTTTTCCAAGTTTCCCTCTAAAAGGCGCCAAAATTCAAAATTTGCACTGAGTAACCGGTTACAGCGTATCTGATAACTGGTTACCCTTTGGTTTTCTGCGCATTTTTTTAGTTTTTGAACTGAGTAACCGGTTATCAGTTATGCTGTAACCGGTTACTGTGGGCAAAATTTGAAAAATTCAGATTGCATCATTTGTGATCATGTGCTTGGCATGTGCACGTGGGGGAAGGATCTAGAATTGATATTTTCATCATTTTCCACCCAAAATTCAAATTCCTTCCAACACTTTCCACTCTAATTCCTCATTTCCTTTCCTAATCCACTTTTCACCCCAATTTCCACCCACTAAACCTCACTCCAAACCACATTTGAATTCCTAACCTAACTTCTATTTAAATTAATTCATTCCAAACCTCACATAACTTTGATCCATTTTCTAAATTTTCTACACATTTCTCTCCAATTCTCTCAAATTTTTCTCACATTTCCCAAAACCCTCACTCAATGTTTCATCATCAAAGTTCATCAAATTTCACCTTGGAATTTGTTGATCTTGAAACTAAACCACCATCCATTCATCAATTCTTGAAAGAATCTTGGATTTGCTACTGTTTTGGAGTGTGGAATCACTTTTGGAGCTGCTTTTCATTATTTGAGTTGTTCTAGGTTGGATCTTGGTTGTTCTTGCTTGGATCTTCAAGTTCATCACATAGATCTTTGGTTTTCTTGCTTGGATTCACCAATTTTCGTGCTCAACAATCACCAAGGCAAATCTCAGCCTTGTAGGTTGGTTTTCCTTAGATCAATGTTTGATTTAGCTTAATTTCAACTTATGCATTGTAGATCTTTGGTTTGTGATGTGATTTGATCCATTTGCTTGATTTGATTTGTCATCTTGTTGTTTGAATGATGAAATTGATGTTTGATTACTGATATTTGATGTGAATTCTCGTGCATTGTTGATTACATGATCATTGGATATGATTGCATGAGTGATAAGCTGCTGAAAAGTGATTCTGAACACTTATTTTTGAATTCTGCTGCTGTGTAACCGGTTACAGCATATCTGCTAACCGGTTACACTGTGTATTTTTCAGCATATTTGTGCAATTTTGAACTGTGTAACCGGTTATCAGTTATGCTGTAACCGGTTACCACTGAAGCAGAATGGTATTTTTGTGCATTTTCTTGCTTGTTTGACTTCCATAACATGTTTAAACTTCATGGATTAATGCATTGATGATTGGTGGATTGTTCTTGAGCTATTTCAACACACACCACTGTATGAACATGATTTTTTGACACGCGTTCTTTTGTTTTTCATTGAACGTTAATGCTTGCGTTGTTGATTAATTGTTGTAATGATCACGTAATGCACACACTTTGAGCTTGTTAATTGCTAATTGATGATGACGATTGCTGGATAATTATGTGCATGTTCACTTGCTTTCGATTTCATGATGTGCATACTTGTTTCATTTAATCACATGTTATATGTTGCATTCTTCCATAATGCTTGCAAGGTTATTCAACATGGTATGTGATTTGTTTATGGTCATGATCAATTGTTTGATACGTATGATGTTTGATGCACGTTTGCTCAACCTTGATTGAATCGTATTCAAATATGGTACATCCTGTCCTGATTTCACATCCGAGTTTTGCATAAAGTGCTGTCATATGTGTTGTCCATGTATACACATGTTGTTTGTGGCTTTTTACACCTGTTTTCATGCTGGATTGTATGTTGTGAAATGCTGTTTGGTGTATGTGCATGATTTTATTGCTGTTCTGAAGCAAATGTGTTGTTGTAGGTGTTGTACCTTCTCTTTTCACTCTTTCTCTTCCCTTGGATCTCAAGACTTGTTTAAGTCTTGGATTCTCTCCCTTTAGAGCTACCTAGTCCAACTTAATTTTTTATTAAACTTGGAGTAGGATTAGCATTAGGTTTTAGGTAGTTGTCTCTCCTAAGCCTCACTAACCATAGGTCATCCATGCATGATAACATTAGGACTCTTAGTTTCCCTTTAGAGTTTCCTTTGGGTCTTCTCTCTTCTCATCTCAAAACTTCTTGAAAACACTTAATAAAATATAACGTATATTGCGCTCGAGCCTTAAGTGTAGGAAATGAAGAACGAGGGGTCTGCCCTCCTCTTCTAGGGTGTTTAGCATACGTCCCATTTGGGGGCGACCATCTGATTCACTCGTTCCCGTGTGGTAGACTTTGGTTCAATGTAAGTTACGAACTAACTCAAAACACTTCTGTCTAAAAAACACAAAACAAATTCAAATCTTTTTATCCTTCGGGATTGTTGGGTTTCAAACTTCTTTTTTTTTTCAGAAAAGAGCTCGTCGCTCACGTAAAAAACACTTACCCATTCGTGGTATTACCCGCGAACTACATTAGCTCTGATTCCTCTCTCTCGTCCGATTGAGGATATGTAGGCACAAGACAGCGATTGTCTTGGCGAGCAACCTTCCTCTACAGTTCTCATCCGAACTACGTTGACTCTAACTTTCCCATTGCACTGAGGGAGTACGTAGGCCTAGGGCATCGAATATGTCATACCGAGTCCGTCTTAGTCACCCCCATCCCCGTTTTCTTTTGTTCAACCATAGATAGTAGGACAACTCACCCTCCGTTTAGACAACAAGCATGGATCCCATCGAGTACGATGGATGCGTGGGGTGCTAACACCTTCCTCTCGCATAACCGACTCCTGAACCCGGACTATGGTTGCGATGACCATGTCTTTCCCCCTTTCTCTTCAGGTTTATGCAGTGTTTCCTTTCCCACTCTCGGGATAAATACACATTGCTGGCGACTCTGTGTTTTTCGCGCCCCTCTCGCGTTTGTACCGTTGGATGCGAATCTTTTGGGAGCGACAGTATGGTGTTCATGGAGTATATGAATCAGATTTTTCTTGAGTATTTGGATAAGTTGTGGTGGTGTTTATCGATGATATCTGGATATATTCTAGATCTGAAGAAGAATATGCCGAGCATTTGAGGACTATGTTGCATGTGTTGAAAGAGAAGAAGTTGTATGCAAAGCTGTCCAAGTGTGAGTTTTGGTTGAAGGAAGTGAGCTTTCTTGGTAATGTGATTTCAAGTTGCGGGATTGCTGTTGATCCCTCTAAAATTGATATTGTGTTACTGTAGGAGACTCCGAAGTCTGCTACCGAGATATGAAGCTTTCTGGGATTGGAGGGTTATTATCGTAAGTTTATCGAAGGCTTTTCCATGCTGGAAGTACCTTTGACTCAGTTGACTCGAAAGGGTCAAGCTTTTGTGTGGGATGTAGCTTGCGAAGAGAGTTTTGTGGAATTAAAGAAGAGGTTGACGACCGCTCCAGTGTTGATTTTGCCTAATCCGAGCGAATCTTTTGTTGTGTATTGTGATGCGTCGAAGATGGGTCTTGGTGGAGTATTCATGGTGAATGGACAAGTTGTTGCATATGCTTTGAGACAATTGCGAGTTCATGAGAGGAATTATCCTACGCATGACTTGGAATTGGCCGCTGTGGTGTTTGTGTTGAAGATTTGGAGACATTATCTGTTTGGCTCTAAATTTGAGGTGTTCAGCGATCATTAAAGTTTGAAGTACTTATTTGATCAGAAGTAATTGAATATGTGACAGAGAAGGTGGTTAGAGCTGTTGAAGGATTTTGATTTTGATTTGAGTTATCATCCGGGCAAAGCAAATGTAGTGGCCGATGCATTGAGCAGAAAGTCATTGCATATGTCGATGCTTATGGCGAAAGAGTTGGAATTAATTGAGCAATTCTGAGATTTGAGTTTGGTGTGTGAAGGGACTCCTGACAGTGTGAAGTTGGGAATGTTGAAGTTGGCTAGTGGCATTCTGGAAGAGATTAGAGTGGGACAACAATCAGACTTGGAGTTAGTTGACCAGTTGACCTTGATCAACCAAGGTAACGGAGGAGAACTCCGGATTGACGAGGATGGTGTGATGAGGTTTCGAGATAGAGTGTGTGTTCCAAATGTTCCAGATATTAAGAAGAGCATTCTTGAAGAAGAACATCGAAGTAGATTGTGTATTCATCCAGGTGCTACGAAGTTGTACCAGGATTTGAAAAAGTTGTTTTGGTGGTCGGGTATGAATAAGGATATTGCGGAGTTGTCTATGTGTGTTTGACTTGCCAGAAGTCGAAGAGTGAGCATCAAAAGCCTTTAGGTATGATGCAGCCGTTGAGTATTCCAGAATCGAAGTGGGATAGTATTTCCATGGATTTTGGTGTCGGGATTTTCGAGGGCTGCTAAGGGAAATGATTCAATTTGGGTGATTGTGGATAGATTAACAAAATCGGCTCATTTATTGCTGATGAAGATTAATCATTCTATGCAGAGGTTGGATGAGATGTACATTGAGGAGATTGTGAAGTTGCATGGGATACCTTCGAGTATTGTGTTAGATAGAGATCCGAGATTTACATCTAGGTTCTAAAAGAGCATGCAAGATTCTTTGGGTACTAAGTTGAGGATGAGTTCTGCCTATCATCCACAGATGGACGGTCTGACAGAAAGGGTTATCCAATCCTTAGAGGATTTGCTGAGGGCTTGTGTGTTGGATCACAGAGGATCTTGGGAGAGCCATTTACCGTTGATTGAGTTCACGTACAATAATAGTTTTCATGCTAGTATTGGAATGGCGCCCTATGAAGCTTTGTATGGGAGAAGGTGTAGGACTCCTTTGTGTTGGTATGAGTTGGGCGAGAGTGTTGTACTCGGACCTGAGATTGTGCAAGATACAACTGAGAAGTTTAAGATGATCTAAGAAAGGATAAGAGCTTCTTAGACTTGCCAGAAGAGCTACCTTGATAAGGGGAGGAAGACACTTGAATTCCAAGAGGGAGATCACGTGTTTTTTTGAGGGTGATGCCCGTGACTGGTGTGGGTCGAGCTTTGAAGTCTAGGAAGCTCACTCCATGTTTTGTTGGTCCATACGAAATCTCGCAGAGGATAGGAGAGGTCACCTATCGAATTGCTTTACCGCCGTCACTTGCGAATTTGCATGACGTGTTCCATGTGTCTCAATTGAGGAAGTACATTATGGATCCGTCGCATGTGATTCAGATGGATGATGTACAAGTGAGGGATAACTTGACAGTGAAAGCTTTCTCGGTGTGGATTGACGGTCGAGAGATGAGGCAACTGCGGGATAAAGACGTAACTTGGGTGGAGGTATTGTAGAGTGGATTAACTGGCGAAAGTTGGACTTAGGAATGTGAAGATCAGATGAGGGAGTCGTATCCGACTCTATTTCTTTGAGGTAATTTTCGAGGGCAAAAATTCGTTAAGTGGGGGAGAGTTGTAACACCCAAAATTTATTAGAATATTTATTTTATTTAAATATAATATTGGTGAATTTTTGGCGAATATGGTGGTTTGTGTCGATGTCGGTATTTTGGTGGAGTTTGATTATTTTAATTAAATAATAGTATATAATATGAATATATTAGTATTATTATTAATTTAAATAATATTAGAGGAATTAAGGGTAAATTGGACTTTTGAGGAGGATTAGTGAGGGTATTATGGAGAAAGCCCATTTTTGGAAGCCCAAGGGTTTAACAAAAAGGAATTGGGAGGAATATGATTCATTTGGTTAGATCGTGAAAATAAGGAGAAAGTGTAGAGCTCTGAGGAAAGAAGGGAAACAACGAGGATTCGTGAAGGTTTCTGCAGGATCGATAGAGAAAGCTTAGATTCGACAATCTATGGTATGGGGAGTATTGCCTTTCATTATTTTCAATATAGGAAGTGATGTGTTAAAAGTGTATTTTGAGGTTTTTGGGGGTTTTTGAAGGGTTTATGAGTTGTCGATGATTTAGGGGTATTTCTGATGAATCTAAGATGGATTATTAAGGGTTGAATTGGTTTGGGTAAAAATATGCCTTCGAGGCTAAACCTTTTGATGATATGTGGGATCTTGTATAAAAAGGGATTTATGGGGTTTATGGGAAGCTTGAGAATTTTGAAGGTTTAGTTGAATTGAGGTTTAGGATATGTATGAATTAACCTAAATGTCATAGGTTTTAGACCTTCAATGAGCCATGATGTTTTGAGACTGTTCTGGGATGTTTTTGGGGAAATTTGAGGTTGAAGTCGCAAGGGTTTTGGGGCTGGAATGCTACTGAATGTGTAGCAGCAATTTCCTGCAATCGCAGGTTCACAAAGCGAGTGAAAGCTTCGCAAGGCGAATGTTCGCCAAAGTTCGCAAAGCGAGCGATGCAGCGAATGCGCGATGACTGTGTGGGGATTCTGATGAATGCTGGGAAGTAATTGTGATGCTCGCAAAGCGAATGTCCCAGCAAAGGTCTTCGCAAAGTGAATAGAGGCAGCTAGGAGAGGCAGAAGGGGAAACTTTCTATTTTTGTGTGGGAGTTGAGGGATTTGCTGGAGTTCGCAAGGCGAACCTCCCAGCGAACGAGTTCGCACAGCGAACTTAGTAGCAAAACCTGTTGTTCACGAAGTTTTGTTATGATTTCTGTGATGTTCTGATGTTTTCGGTGCTATGATGTTTCCGATGTTTTACCATGATGTTAGTGACGTTAATGATGATTATGACGTGATAATTTCGTGATGTTTTGATGAGTAATTGATGATATGAATTTCCCAAGAATATTGATGATTATGAACTGTGTATATTTGATGTATGATGATTACTTGACGATATGAATTACTATGACGTATATTGATGACCATGAGCTGTTTATGTATGATGTATGATGATTAAGTGACGATATGAATTACTATGACATATATTGATGATCATGAGTTGTTTATGTATGATGTATGATGATAAGATGATGACGCATGATGTTTTGATGAATAAATGACGACATGACGAACATGATGTTTTGATGAATGATGATGCACATAATGATGTTTTGATGATGATGATTATTGACGTTGTGTATCATGCATTCATATGCATACTCTGTGATGATAATTCATTCCCATTGTGCGAATATGAGGTAATTATGACGTGCTCCGGTTCCTATGCGGAATCGATCCTATTGACGGGGATCTTTGGAGGGGTGATTACCTAGTGTCCATAGATTATGACGATTGGTACCATATGCATGAGTCTTGTTGTGCATTGCATTTGATTGGCATTGATTTGATTTATGATGATGTGATTTTGATGTTTTCCTTGTGATGACCCCGAAGATGTTGTATATGAGGATGATGCCATTTTTATGCATATCTTATCTTATATTGATTATAATGAATTATTCTACTCACCCTGCCTATTTGAATGTTGCCTCCACGTGGGTAATGTGTAGGTGATCAGGATTAGCCGTGGATGCCTTCGAGGACCTTTGAAGTTTATTTTACTTTTAGTCGATGTAGAGGGTTTTGCTCTGATAGTGTAACATCGGGTTGGGTCGTTGAGTTGAAACATGCCATGTTGACATTTTGTTGTTATTTGATGACTATGGTTTTATTTTAAAAACCCTTTTGTGGTATTTTTGTGGTTATGGTGGTTCTGCTGCTTATTGATGGCTTTTTATTTATTTTGAGGAAAACCCATTGTTTATGGAGCAATTTTGTTGATTTGAATTAATTGAGAAATGTGCACCCTTTGAGGTGATTATGATGTTACTCTGATTTTATGTTTAAATCTGCTGCAATATTTGAGGGGTAAAGACGCGTGTTACACATTGCGTGACTTTGTGTGGGTCCTCAAGAGATGTATTGGTATCACTTTTTCACGACTTGCTGCTTCTCTATTTGTACTGTGGCTCAGTGATGGCTGTGAAAACGGTTTGGTCTTTACTACAATTATATCAAATATTGGTCATGACCTTGGTTTTTCTATTATGTATGTCTGCAGTGGCGTTGTAGCCCTTTCACTTGTGTGGGGTGTTTCCTCAATTCCTTGCTGCGGGTTGCTTGAAGGCACCATTGGAATGTTGTGTTTTGCAGGTCAATAAGTACTATGAATTTGCTTGCCATTGAATGTGTACAACATGTAATTCATGGGGCTTATCTTTTTTTTATTCATTTTTTACTATTTTTGCTTGTAGAAGTGTATAATGGGCCTATGATTTGTAAACGGGCTTACTTTTCACTATGTGCACCCCCATTTTTCCAAACAATTTTGTAAATGAATTCTTGAATGGAATTTTGGAATTGGGCCTTGTAATTATATTATTCATTTTCACCTTCCATATCTTACTTGAATTTGTAATTAAATTTGAATGATGATGTATGATCTTGACCATCAATTGAATCCAACACACCTTTGCTAGAATTTAATCACATTCAAAACCAAATTCAAACATTTGTGAATCTATCACATGAGTTACCCTAAGTCTTGAATTGATTCCTGAGAATTAAGCCTAATATAGACCACTCTTTAAGCTTCAGAATCTTTGAATTGAAATGAATCCAGCCCTAAATCAATCTTTGGACTCTGTCATTCACACTGATAAAAACGAATCTTTCACCATGAATCAAATGAGCAACAAACGAATAGAAATCAGAAGATAATGACCTGTCACATGGATCTTAATACATTGAATAACACATTGATTCAAATGAACCAGTCATTGATGAAGCACTAATCCCATCACAGCCTGATAACCTGATCCGTACAGATGATTTGAAATGGCATAACATCCCTGACTTGGCACTTCAGACACACATCATATAAATTGCATTCCTTGATCTTTACCATGAAACACCTCCTTTATTTGACCAAACAAATTAGGTCAAAACCACTGAACTTCTATCAACACTTGACTTGATAAACCCCAAATGAGATTTGGAAGCAGAGACAACATATTTTTTTGAATTTTCTGAACGACGGTTAGTGGGTGAATGTACAAATGAAAGTTATACACATGTAGGACAAATTTGGGGTATGACATATGCCCCTATCTAATTGGCTTAAACCTATTTAGATGAACTGCTATGGCGTTCGTTCTTTCAATGTAGAAGACAATTTGATATGAAGAAGACCATGAATTTGTCCAAAAAGAAAGAAAATGCTTGGGAATTGGAATGATAGCTCAATGCCGACCTTCGAGTGACACTGAAGAACTTGCAAAGGTCGTTATCACCAAAAGGGTGATAACAAAAAATCTGATACCAAAAGGATGACAGACCTATCACCAAAAGGATGATAGTAAACTCACGCATGCAGACCCTTCACCAAAAGGATGAAAATGAGGGCCAAGCTCGCTATTACCAAAAGGATAATAGAGAACACCCGCACACAGACCCTTCCACCAAAAGGATGAAAATGAGGTCAAAGCTCGCTATTACCAAAAGGATAATAGAGCACACACAAATTATCTGACAGCAAAAGGATGACAGACCTATCACCAAAAGGATAATAGTAAACACACGCACACAGACCCTTCCACCACAAGGATGAAAATGATGTCAAACCTCGCTATTACCTAAAGGATAATAGACCACACACAGATTATCTGACACCAAAAGTATGACATACCTATCACCAAATGGATGATATTAAACACACGCACACAGACCCTTCCACCAAAAGGATGAAAATGAGGTAAAAGCTTTCTATTACCAAAAGGATAATAGAGCCCACACAGTTATCTGACACCAAAAGGATGACAGACCTATCACCAAAAGGATGATAGTGACCTCACGCACACAGACCCTTCCACCAAAAGGATGAAAATGAGGTCAAAGCTTACTATTACCAAAAGGATAATAGAGCCCACACAGTTATCTGACACCAAAAGGATGACAGACCTATCCCCAAAAGGAAGATAGTGAACTCACGCACACAGACCCTTCCACCAAAAGGATGAATATGAGGTCAAAGCTTGATATTACCAAAAGGATAATAGAGCACACATATATCTGACACCAAAAGGATAACAGACCTATCACCAAAAGGATGATAGTGAACACACGCACATAGACCCTTCCACCAAAAGGATGAAAACGAGGTCAAAGCTTGCTTTTACCAAAAGGATAATAGAGCCCACACTGTTACTTGACACCAAAAGGATGATAGTGACTCACGCGGCTCCGACACCAAAAGGATGACAGATCAATCACCAAAAGAATGATAGAAGTTACACACACACAGTGACCCTTCACCAAAAGGATGAAAGTGAGGTCACAACTTACTACTACCAAAAGGATAATAGTAAGCAAAATGATAAAGGCTGTCATTCACCAAAAGGATGATACACAGACCAAAGGTTTATGGATCGCCGACACCAAAAGGATGACGGTAAGATTAAACACCATAAGTTACTACCACCAAAAGGATGATAGAAATTTCCAACTTGCAAGGACCAACACCGAAAGGATGACGGTTAGATTGAAACATCATGAATGGCTACCACCAAAAGGATGATAGAAATTTTTTGATTTGAGGGTTACCAACACCAGAAGGATGCAGGATAAATTGAATTGATAGGGTTTGGCTATCACCAAAAGGATGATAATAAGGCAATTAACAAAAGGTCAAGTTTGCTGGGGATATGATAAGTGAGGCTTATTTGGAGACATCAACAAAAGGTTGAGGCAAGAAGTCACTGAGGAATACCATTCTTATCAATAAAAGGTTGACAAGGACCAACTCACTAGGGAACGCCCAAGAGGAAGGTAGAATTTTGTTTGGAAAAGAACCACTGACTGGTATGAGGATAACAACTCCATCAACAAAAGGTTGAAGAGACATGATTCAATGAGGAATGCCCACCGACTCAGAGAAATGTTTATGGTTGAGTTGGGGATGACAACTTCATCAATAAAAGGTTGACGAACACAACTCAATGAGGAACGCCCACTGACTTGCTTGGAAATCACAGTAACATCAACAAAAGGTTGAAGTAATTTCATGAGGAACGCCCATGAACTTGAAGAAGATATCCCTGACTGGGCTGGAGATTGCTTTGAACTTGAGATTAACAAAAGGTTGAACCAAATTCATGAGGAACGCCAATAAACTTGAGGAAGATTCCCTTGAATGGGCTGAAGATCTTCTTGGAATCTTATCTTGAGATACAACTTCGTAAGGAACACCCAAGGATTGATGAAGATGCCTTTGGCTGGGCTGAAGATCTTCTTGCAGTCTTGAGATTGACCCTGGATCTTGACATGCGCATGTATGAATGTTTGATTTTGTCATGATGTTCCATGTCGAATGGAAATGCAATGTAAATGTAAACGCGTGTGTAGCGAGTGATTTTGGACGCGGTTCTTATGCGCTGGTCTCTCTCTGCGGTTTGAGCTTAAACTACAGGTCGATTCATTTTTTATCCTATTGTGAGCTGAATAAGGAAGAGAAATAGATGTCTCCAATTAACCCTGCTTGCATACTGAGTTTAAACAGCGGTCTGTTAGGTTACGAATGCTATCAATGTGGGGGGCCCTTATACTGGTTATTTGTATTTTCGCCAATACGGTTCTTCTTTCTTTCTAGGATCTTCTGGCGGGGAACAAGTGTTAGGATGTTAGGACTGATGCTTTTGACTGTGAGAGTATGGGATTTGGGTTTTTTGCTGATTGTGCTCGCTAAGATTTTTCTTTCAATCTTATGCCTACGTATTCCCGTTTACTGAAACAGGGAAATCATAGCGTTCGTAGTTCCTCCTATTCTATGGGAGGAAATGGTAGTTTTTGGTGTCTTGTTCAAAGCCCAAGACGTGAAGCGAAAAGTGATTTGTATCTTGATCAAAGCCCAAGATGTGAAGCTGAAAAGTCTATTTGTATCTTGTTCAAAGCCCAAGATATGAAGCTGAAGGGTCTCCACTTTACAGAGAATTTGTCATCTCTAAAGAGGGGGTTGTTTGTCACAATTGTTTTTATAAAGGAGAATTACTTTAACTGGGATACGCGGATCCTAGCAATGCCATAATTTCCTTTAAAGGAGTTTTTTACCTGAAGGAGAAGACTTTAACTCAGTGTAGAGCAATGCTATCTTTCCTTAGGAATTTCTCATGCTAAAAGAGGGACAGTGGCATGGATGTAGATGATCCAGAGGCTTGCCGCTTACAGTGATTAGATGAAAGGGAAGGAGTTGTTGATGTTTGTGTACTATGAACGAGGCACAGCTTTGATGCTAAAAGTTTGATTGGATCAACCAATGGTTTTCTTATATAAAGCCTAAGAGGAGGCTAATATGTGTCTCGTACAAAGCCCGAGAGAGAGGCAAAAAGGTTTGACTCAACAAGAGAGTGTTTTTGTATCTCGTATGAAGCTTGAGATGGAGGCTATTGTTTGTTTGGCTCGATAAGAACCCTTTTGTATCTCGTACAAAGCCCGAGATGGAGGCCAAAGGGGTGATTGACTCAACGAGGGAGTCTCATATGTGTCTCGTACAAAGCCCGAGAGAGAGGCTAAACGTTGTTTGACTCCGCTGGGGAGAATCATTGTACAAAGCCCAAGAGGAGGCCATGTAACTGTTTCAGTTGAGTGACAGGTCCAATATGCTGATTTAAAGAGAAAATCAGTTCTTATATGAGTAATGTTGTACTCATGTATTTGATTCAAGGATCAGAGATATTTCCTTCTCTTTGAGGAAATGGGAAATCCAAAAGGTATTGAGACTGTCCGAGTCTACGGGTTTCCTTCCTATTTAACGAAGGGGTCACTTGAGAATGTCTTCGAGACTCAAGGAGATTAGACTGTCCAAGTCTAGAGTTTTGCCTTTTGTACTATGCTTTGAGAAATAGTAGTAGACTCTACGACAGGACTGCTCTATGCAGATGACTAGGTTCTGTTCCTATACCTGTAGGAGGTCGTCGGGACAATTTGTACGAAGCCCAAGAGGAGGCTGGAAACTTTTAAGAAGCCGACGGGTCCTTGTACGAAGCCCAAGAGAAGGCTATCATTCCCAGAGGAAGAGATCATTATACGAAGCCTAAGAGGAGGCTGTGAATACTTCTAAGAAGCCGACGGGTCCTTGTACGAAGCCCAAGAGGAGGCGGGGTTGCTTTTAGGAAGCCTGTGGGTCCTTGTACGATGCCCAAGAGGAGGCCGATGCTTTTAAGAAGCCCGTGGGTCCCCAAACCCCGAGAATTTCAAGGCAAGCTATTCACAAGGAATAGATCAAAGTCAGGAAAGTTTGAGAATTTGGAAGAAACTCAAAGATTCCATTCACGGAGAATCATTCATCTTGGGGAGTAGAGTTTCTTGACAATTCCTAATGAGGACAGCCGAAGAGAAGACTGTATCTGGTGATCCTATTGGGGATCTAGTTGTCTATTTCTAGGAATAAACGAAACGGCGTCACCTAGTTCTAGACGTAGTTGCCGGGGAAACACAAAATATCTATACTATTATTACACAGTTGATATGAGTTTATGAAAGAAGACTTACAGTGAAACAGCCCCACAATACAGTTATTTGTATATGAAAGCGGTAAATGAAAGCAATAACCACTTACTCGGTTGTAGAGCTTCCATGCTGTTTGGTTAGTTGTTCAACAAAGAAAGATTGAAAACAATAGTATATTCAAAATCAAAGGAGAAAGTGCTTTGAAAAAGAAAGATTTGGGGCTTACAGCTCAAGGAGAGGCCCAGGGTTTTATCAGTGAGCGCACTGTTTGAATTTATACAGAGGGACTTACACAAGTGACTGAGGCCCGAAAAGTTTTATGTACAAAGGGATGGGTCTTACACTCTCTCAAGAGGCCTAAAAAGTTTTAAAGAAAAAGAGTGGGGCTTATAACACGAGGTAGGCCCAGTTGACTTTTCGTTTAAACATGGCGATCGCGCCGAGGTTTTCTTTTAACGCAGAGGGACTTATACAATAAGTGAGGCCAAAAATGTTTTGGTTAAAAGGGGATTGGGTCTTACACTCTATTAGAGGCCCAAAAGTGTTTTGAATGGGTCTTATAGCTCGAGGAGAGGCCCAAGGTTATTTTGAAAAGGCGACGATCGCGTCGTTAGTTTTTAACGGTATCGGGACTTATACAATACACCGAGGCCCAAAAATGATTTGGTCAAGAAAGGATTGGGTCTTACACTCTATTAGAGGCCCAAAAATGTTTTGAAAATGATTTATGAGGGTTGAATTAATCCAAAAACCCTAATTTGTTTTCAAAAATGTATTTAATTGAATAAAAATTCAATTAAAATGATCAAAATTGTTTAACATATGAAAAACAAATTGTGATCTTGGATTAATGCTTCAAAAATTAAGTATTGACCTACAAAATAATTAGAAAGCATTAAAAGTTGCAAAATCAATGTAGAAAAAATATTTCAAATGTCAAAAACAATTAAAACATTAATTCTTTGCAAAAATATCAATTATATACAATAAATAATATTTTTGGGATTTTTTGGGAAAATAAAATATTTTAACATTTTTGTGAATTATTAAAAAAAGAATCAACTCAAAATCATTAAAACTCAGAGAGAAATTAATTTTTGAATCAATTAAACAAAATCACAAAATTAAAATATTTGAATTTATGAAAAAGGCGCCAAGAACACAAGCAAGAACACGCGCGTTTTTCTGGGTTTGGCTGATTTGCGTTTTCCATCCAATCTCACTGAATACGTAATCATATCATGCAATCCACATATCATTATGCTCGTCTCAACCTCACGATCATGTTTATGTCAATAAATTTCATTTAAATTAAACATACAACAAGAAATCACGAAAAATCCTCAAGAACCCTAATTTTTGCATGAAGGCTAGGATTTTTGATACACGATTCAAACAATGCAATTTATTGAGGGGAAACATTCCATGCATGATTATGAACATATGGCCAAATTATTGTGCGAGGAAATATGCATAGATTGAGAGATGACCAAGTATGTGCTTACCTCTAGGCCGTGACAGCAAGTGCAATGTGATTTTTGATTTGGAGGTGTTACAGATGAGTGGTGATGATCTGAACAGCTTCCCTACACCCTATGGAGTGTGTTTGAATGCTTGGACCTGATTGAAAATGGCTGGAACAATTTGTGGTACCTCAGCTGCAACTTGATTGAAAATTTGAGCAACCAGCTGGTAATTTTGTGAAATTGGTGTTTCAGAAGTGATCTAAGTGTTTGATCAGCTCATATGTGATGTATGTGAGGTGTGTGAGTGATTGGTTTGATTGGAAAAACTCTCAAATTCAAAACCCGATAGCTACCTTGCTAAGAAAGACATTTTTGCCAAGAGAAAGAGATTTTGAGGAAAGCATCTGTTAGATGGCTTTGGTGTACTCAAACTGATCACAATTGAGCTCTATTTATAGTAGAGCAAGTTTGTTTTGCAAGGAATAGTGAATGACAGCTGCTAAGTAGGTTTGGCCAATGTTGTCCAATGGAATTTCAAGTCTCCTC
The DNA here is from genome assembly GCA_022829125.1 of Lathyrus tuberosus. Taxonomy (NCBI): domain Eukaryota; kingdom Viridiplantae; phylum Streptophyta; class Magnoliopsida; order Fabales; family Fabaceae; genus Lathyrus; species Lathyrus tuberosus. Next base: position 4,412,061 of record JALAZF010000438.1, read on the forward strand.
TAGCCATTGACTAGAGGTTCGACAGAGTTGCCACAGAACTTTATTTATCCCAAAAGAGGGAAAGGAAAATATCAAGAAAACCTTTAAGGGAGGATAAGAACATGGTCGTCGCAACCACATTCCAGGTTCGGGAGTCGGTTACGTGAGGGGAAGGTACGTGCACCCCCTCACGTCTGTTGTACTCTACGGGACCCTCTTAATTCGAATCGCAATGCTCGTTATCTAAGCTTGTTTGTTTTCTTCTAAAAAATAAAAGCGAAATAGTAAGATAAAAGGGAATGATGCTAGAGGGAAATGGGTGGTTTTAGGATAAGGTGCTCGCCAAGGATTGGGGACCTTGTGCCTACGTATGCTTATTCAGATGATAATGAGTAATCAGAGCAATTGTAGTTCGACTACAGGGTTTGACGGAAAAAGATGGAGGTGTGATAGAAGGTAGACACAAACGGTGGAAAAAGAAAAAGTGTGCTCGCCAAGATCATTGCATCTTGTGCCTACGTATCTTTACTCGAAAGAGAATAAAGAATCAGAGCAGTCGTAGTTCATGGTACCCCCCCCAAAAAGAAGAGAGTTGGATGTGTTTTAGAGGCGTCAATTGCTCACACACAAGTAAGAGAACTCGAACCTAAACAACCGAAGGGAGATCAAAGACTTGAACCCTCATTTTTCACCTTGAAAAGAGTTGGGATAGTCGTTAGTCGTTTTGAAGTTTATTTGTGAAAATTCGCTTGATGTTGGATCAAGGGTTTATTTGTATGCGCTTGGTTAGTTTGAAAAGAGTTTGGTTAGAGGTGGATTTGAAAATGGCTTAACGACGAGTCGAGGGTTTGGTTGAAAAGGGTTTGTTTTGAAAATGGCCCAACGACGAATCGAGAGTTTGGTTGAAAATGGGTGAGAATGGGTGTGGATCGATCCTAGTCCCTAGGGGTGCTCCTTGTAATGAAACCACGATGAATGGATAATGTGTGTGATAAGTTGATGGCGTTGCGTACGAACAATCGACTTACGAGGGGTGTTTTGAAAATGGCTCGATGATGAATCGAGAATTAGTTTGAAAATGGTTGTGTCTATGCTAGTCCATAGGGGTGCTCCTAGTAAACAAACCACAATCAAAGTAACAACGAATGCGTACATCGAAATGGGAGCGGGGTACATGTAAAGTACAAGGGATGACATGAAATAAAAAGGTCTCATTGTAAGATAGCCCAAGAGGATGCCGTGTGTGTGCGAGGTGTCCTAAACTAAGCCTTGAGCAAGAGTCGGACAAAACCTCCTTGGTTAGGGTTTCTGTACAAGGTCCAACAACAGTCCACCAATTGAGTTTTTTATTGTTTCGATAACTGTTAGTGTGTTTTGATTAAGGTATGAACAAAGAAACAAGAAGAGGGTTAGATGATCAATGAATATGAATAATATGAACAGATGAATAATATGATCAAGATACTATTGACAAGAAAGTAAAGCAAGATAATATTTGACGGAAATGTAAAGTTAGTGGTTAATGGTTAATTGTTAGAATGAATGATCCACGATGGTTAACCATCCTTGGGCTTGCAAACATAGGTTTGGGCCACGAAGAATCATTTTCCGATACGGGACATGTAGCGCTAAACCCTCGTAGCACGATCTATGACGAAGACCATGCTATAGAAGGTTGTGCAATTGGATCTTTGTGCTAAAACACGATAGAGAAATGATATCGAGGATCATTCTCCAATGAAATCATGCCACGCGAAAAGAAAAGGTGAAGATCTCGTCTTAATCACAAACTTTTTTCAATTAATCGAAGGTAACCTATCACGATCCCAAAGTATAGAAAGTAATCTCGATGATTACTCACTACAGATTTGAAATAATGAAGGTTAATCGCTTCAACAATCAACATTTGTGAATAGAAAGACTTCATTGATCGAAAATGAAAAAGAAGATAGAAGAAGAAGATGTGAAATCGAAAAGAAAATCGAAATGAGATGGAAGAGAAGAAATGGTCTCATCTTAATCAAGATCTTAAATCGAGAAATGTATAATCTATGACATTTGACTTTCATTGACCAATAAAAAAGAAAAATGGTCTCATATTGATCAAGATTTTACAATCTAGATCTTTCGTTGATTTGAATAAATCAAATAATCATGACCTTTTGTTATATCATTGGCCCAAAAAACATCAATTAGGAAAATAAAATCGAAAGGGAAATGAAATAAATCAAAAATAAAATAAAATTAAGCAAATTGATAGATGGATCTAAAAAACTTAAATGAGAAAGATACAATAAAATGTTAATAATTATATAAAAAAACTAGAAAATTAAATTAAAACCTAAGAAAATGTGTGCGTATAAATTAAAAGGGAGGTGTGGTGATTGTATATGGAGATCATTTGGGCCTCACGGCCCATCCCTCTCTTCCCTAAGAAAAACGCATGGTAAAAAAACAGAAATCAAAAAAAGAAACTTGGACTATAAACCCACGACCAGCAATCATAACCTAGCAACAATCAACAATTTATCCGAAACCAAAAAGTTGAATGAGGTCAAGACACTACCCCTTTTTGCAAAAGTAAAAAAGGGTTTAAAGGCAAGGAAAAGTATGAAACAGAGTATCATAAACAATGAAACGCTCGATAATCTTGCTCAATTCAACCTTTTGTTCTCATCTGCCTCGACCTCTCGCTCTCTTCTTCGCATCTGATCTGTTTCTGGTTCGATTCGAAGTCTGAGTTTCAAATGTGTTTGGTTAATCTCTCTTTCATTTCTTTTTTCTATTTCAATTTTTGGATTCTGATTATGGGTTAAAAGTGGTTTTGTGGGTCTGGAGAGTGTTTCAGTTTGATGGTGAGATTAAGATTGAGGAAGAATTTGTAGTTGAGTTGTTGTTGAGGAACTGAGGAAGTTTTTATGTGAGAATAAATTGAAGAAGGTTATGGTGTTGCGAATGGTTTAGGTTAGAGGAGAGGATATTTTTGCAGAGTTTTTCTGGTTTGAAGAACTTGAGGGAATGAGGTGAAAAAGGGTTTGTTTTTATAGGAGAAGATGAAGGGTAGAATGGGAACGATTAAGAGGAATTGAGTGAGAATGGGAGGTGACTTGACTGTACAGTCTCAACGGTTTGATTTTGTTGTTTTCATAATTTGTGGCTGCTTACGTTGCGCGTTTTTGTGCACGGTAAGGCTTTGTTCCAGGTTGTTGCAGAATGGTTATTTTGGTTGGTGTGCAGAGAATTGAAGCTTCCGTTTGTGAAATGGCTAGGCTACGTGACGTGGAGTATATTGTGAATCATGGTAGATGCGGAAAAAAACCGTTTCGCAGGTGGGGTCCAATTGTGAGGTAATGGTTTTGGCTTGGGGAGTTGTGTAAAAAGTCTTGGCACAAAGGTAATGGTTTGTAAAGTTTGTGACGCAGCAAATGACTCTTTTCTCATTTCATGTTAGCTTGCGCCGTGTTTTGTGAAGTATTGGAATGTTGCAGTGCATATTTTCTCATGGCTTGTGGTGTGTGTTTCAGGTTATGTGTCACCGTTTCGCAAGGTTTGTTCATGTATTGGAAAGGTTGTTTTGGAATTGTAGGGTCGGGTATCATATTGGACGTTATGCATATGTGTTGTGGGAGTTTTGTATGGTGTATATTTGGCAAGATAGGTAGTCTGTGATGCAGTTGCAGCGTGGTACAGCTTAGTGTGGTGTTGATGATTCGTGGAAAAGAGTGGGGTCATGGCTCATGGTGGGCTAAAAAATGGTTTTGTTGTGGGATTCACTGCAGGTACAACGTGATGGTGGTTTATGCAGGTTTATTGTGCCATTGCGTGACTTTGTATGGGTCCTCAAGAGATGTATTGGTATCACTTTTTCACGACTTGCCGCTTCTATATTTATACTATGGCTCGGTGATGGCTGTGAAAACGGTTTGGTCTTTACGACAAGTATATCAAATATTGGTCATGATCTTGGTTATTCTTTTCTGTATGTATGCAGTGGTGTTGTAGCCTTTTCACTTGTGTGGGGTGTTTCCTCAATTCCTTGTTGTGGGTTGCTTGAAGGCACCATTAGAATGTTGTGTATTACAGGTCAACAAGTACTATACATTTGCTTGCCATTGAATGTGTACAGTGTGTAAATCATGGGGCTTACCTTTTTTTTATTCATTTTTTGCTATTTTTGCTTATAGAAGTGTATAATGGGCTTATGATTTGTAAATGGGCTTACTTTTCACTATGTGCACCCCCATTTTTCCAAACAATTTTGTAAATGAATTCTTGAATGGACTTTTGGAATTGGGCCTTGTAATTATATTATTCATTTTTCACCTTCCATATCTTGCTTGAATTTGTAATTAAATTTGAATGATGATGTATGATCTTGACCATCAATTGAATCCAACACACCTTTGCTTGATTTGAATCACATTCAAAACCAAATTCAAACATTTGTGAATCTATCACCTGAGTTAACCAAATTCTTGAATTGATTCCTGAGAAGTAAGCCTAATATAGACCACTCTTTAAGCTTTAGAATCTTTGAATTGAAATGAATCTAGCCCTAAATCAATCTTTGGACTCTATCATTCGCACTGATAAAAACTAATATTTCACCATGAACCAAATAAGCAATAAATGCATAGAATTAAAAGATAATAACATGTCACATGGATCTCAATACATTGAATAACACCCTGATTCAAATGAACCAGTCATTGATGAAGCACTTATCCCATCACAGCCTGATAACCTGATCCACACAGATGATTTGAAATGGCATAACATCCCTGACTTGGCACTTCAGACACACATCATATAAATTGCATTCCTTGATCTTTACCATGAAACACCTCCTTTATCTAACCAAACAAATTTGGTCAAAACCACTAAACTTCTATCAACACTTGACTTGATAAACCCCAAATGAGACTTGGAAGTAGAGACAACATATTTTTTTGAATTTTCTAAACGACGGTTAGTGGGTGAATGTACAAATGAAAGTTATACACAGGTAGGACAAATTTGGGGTATGACAGTGCTGTGATTTCAATAGGGCAATCTGGAGGGATTCTTTCCATTTGGAATTCATTGACAGTATGGTTTTTAGTTTTAGAGGTGACGGATTTCTGGGTGTCAACTGCACTTGGAAATGAGTCAATTATTACTTCGTGAATGTATATTCTTCGTGCAGGCTTGTTGAAAAAAGAAGGTTGTGGGCTGAACTGTTAAATATTAAGAGGAGGATGCCTAGGGGGAATGGCTTGTGGGAAGGGATTTTAATGTGATAAAGGAGGTTGATGAAAGAAGAGGGAAGGGTAGAGTAAATTTGGTAGAATTGAATGATTTTTCTTTATTTATTAAGACTATGGATTTAGTAGACTTGCCGGCTTCGGGGAATAGGTTCACTTGGTGTAATTCCAATGGTAAGAGTAATAGCAGGCTGGATAGAATGCTATTAACATAAGGTTGGATTAGAGAGTGGAATGTGGTGGCGCAGGTGGTGGGGAAATGTGACATATCCGATCACAGACCAATTTGGTTAAAATGCAACAAAGACGATTGCGGCCCTAAACCCTTCAAAATTTTGCTGGTTCGAACATCCAGATTTCCTGGAATTCATTAGTCAATCTTGGAAATCAATCTCTGTTTTAAGCAATAACGAGCAGGCGTTTGTTCAAAAATTTAGAGTTTTACGTGAAAAATAATATGGCGGAACAAACACATTTTTGGGTGGGTTGACCTGAGAATTGATGTGGCTGTGTCCTCCTTAAATAGAATTGAAGACGAGTTTTCAAACTGCAGTAGTAGCTTGCCTCAAGACCAGATGCAGGCTAGGAGTGAAGCTATTTTTGACATGTGGAGCAACATGAGAATTAAGGAAAGTATGATTTGGCAGAAGTCCAGAGTTAAATAGTTAAAGGAGGGTGATATTAACTCTAAATATTTTCATGATGTTTTGAATTCGAGATCAAAGTGCAATTTTATTCCATCTATCAAGATCGGGTCTAGAGTGGTTGAGGATGTGCAGTCTGTGAAGAATGTTGTTTTTGAAGCTTTTTCTGCTAGATTCACAAAAGCTTCGGGTTCAAAGCCAGTGTTAAACTTTGAAGACTGTCCTAAGTTATCAGATGAAGATTGCGACATGTTACAGGAGGAGTTCACTGCAGAGGAGATTTATGAAACTACCAGTCAATGTGATGGCTCCAAGAGTCCAGGTCCTGATGGGTGTAATACGAAGTTTCTTAAAAAATGTTAGAATGTTGTTGGTGGGGACGTAGTAAAGTGCATCCAGGAGTTCCATGAAACGGCTATCCTTCCAAAGGCTATTGACTCATCTTTTTGTAGCTTTGATTCCTAAGAACAACAATCCTCAAGGATTAGATGAGTATCGTCCAATAAGTCTAGTCGGGTGTATTTACAAAGTTATTTCCAAGTTGATGGCTGCAATGTTGGGGAAGGTTATTGGTAAGCTAGTTTCTAAAAGTCAAACGACATTTATCCCGGTCCAACAAATATTAGATGGTGTCTTGACAATCAAAGAAATCATATACCTTGCCACTAGAAGGAAGCGAAGTTGCTTGATGTTCAAGGTGGATTTTGCTCAAGCATACGATTGTGTTGAGTGGGAATTCTTGTTAGGTGTGTTGGAAGCTATGAACTTTAGCGAAAAGTGGTTGAGTTGGGTGAAAGGTGGTGTATGCAGTAGTTTTTTGTCTGTCATTATAAATGGTGGGAAAACAAAATATTTTAGAGGAACAAGGGGTTTACGACAAGGAGACCCTTTCTCTCCGTTCTTGTTTGCTATTGTGGCAGAAGCGATTGCGTGTCTTGTGCAAAGGGATGACACTATAAGGTCTTTATCCGGTTGCAAATTAAATTATGAGGAAGCTTTTAGTCTTGTCTAATTCGCGGACGACACTGTTTTAGTGTGTGAGGCTTATTGGTCTAGTCTGTGGGGAATTAAATCCGTCCTTAGAGCGTTTGAACTAGTTTCAGGCTTGCGTATCAATTTCTGGCAAAGTAGCATCTATGGAGTTTGTGTTGACAATAACTTTTTAAACGTAGCAGCTCAGTTTCTGTTTTGTAGGCAAGGGTGTTTTCCATTCAAATTCCTTGGCATACAATTACGAGGGAACCATAGGAGGTACAGTTTTTGGAAACCAATTTTGGATTGCTTTAAATCTAGACTCTCATTGTGACATGGTCAGTTATTATCGATTGGTGGTCGGTGTAACGAGCGATTTTGGACGCTGTTTCAGTTGAGTGACAGGTCCAGTATGCTGATTTAAAGAGAAAATCAGTTCTTATATGAGTAATGATGTACTCAAGGATTTGATTCAAGGATCCGGGTTATTCCTGTTCTTCAAGGAAGTGGGAAATCCGAAGGGTATTGAGACTGTCCGAGTGTACGGGTTTTCTTCCTATTTAATGAAGGGGTCACTTGAGAATGTCTTTGAGACTCAAGGAGATTAGACTGTCCAAGTCTAGAGTTTCATCTTTTGTACTATGCTTTGAGAAACAGCAGTAGACTCTTTGAAAGGACTGTTCTATGCAGATGATTAAGTTCTATTCCTATACCTCTAGGAGGTCGTCGGGACAATTTATACGAAGCCGAAGAGGAGGCTGGAAACTTTTAAGAAGCCGAGAGGTCCTTGTATGAAGCCTAAGAGAAGGCTATCATTCCCGGAGGAAGAGATCATTATACGAAGCCTAAGAGGAGGCTGTGAATACTTCTAAGAAGCTGACGGGTCCTTGTACTAAGCCCAAGAGGAGGCGAGGGTGCTTTTAGGAAGCCTGTGGGTCCTTGTACGATGCCCAAGAGGAGGCCGATGCTTTTAAGAAGCCCGTGGGTCCCCAAACCCCAAAAAATTCAAGGCAAGCTATTCACAAGGAATAGATCAAGTCAGGAAAGTTCGAGAATTTGGAAGAAACTCAAAGATGCCATTCACTGAGAATACATTCATCTCTGGGAGTAGAGTTTCTTGACAATTCCTAATGAGGACAGCCGAAGAGAAGACTGTATCTGGTGATCCTATTGGGGATCTAGTTGTCTATTTCTACGAATAAATGAAACGGCGTCACCTAGTTCTAGACGTAGTTGCCGGGGAAACTCAAAATATCTATACTATTATTACACAGTTGATATAAGTTTATGAAAGAAGACTTACAGTGAAACAGCCCCACAATACAGTTATATGTATATGAAAGTGGTAAATGAAAGCAATAACCACTTACTCAGTTGTAGAGCTTCCATGCTGTTTGGTTAGTTGCTCAACAAAGAAAGATTGAAAACAACAGTATATTCAAAATCAAAGGAGAAAGTGCTTTGAAAAAGAAAGATTTGGGGCTTACAGCTCAAAGAGAGGCCCAGGGTTTTATCAGTGAGCACACTGTTTGAATTTGTACAGAGGGACTTATACAAGTGACTGTAGCCCAAAAAAGGTTTTTTGTACAAAGGGATGGGTCTTACACTCTCTCAAGAGGCCCAAAAAGTTTAAAGAAAAAGGGTGGGGCTTATAACACGAGGGTAGGCCCAAAGTTTGTTTTTGAAATGGCGATTGCGCCGAGATTTTCGTTTAACGCGAAGGGGCTTATACAATATCTGAGGCCCAAAATGTTTTGGTTAAAAGGGGATTGGGTCTTACACTCTAATAGAGGCCCAAATGAGTTTTATGAAAAGAAATGGGTCTTACTACTCGAGGGTAGGCCCAGGTTTGTTTTGAAAAGGCGACGATCGCGCCGTTTGTTTTTGACGGTATCGGGACTTATACAATATACTGAGGCCCAAAAATGATTTGGTCAAAAAAGGATTGGGTCTTACACTCTATTAGAGGCCCAAGTGTTTTGAATGGGTCTTATAGCTCGAGGAGAGGCCCAGTTGATTTGATTTCGAATTGGCGATCGCGCCGAGGTTTTTGAAAATACAGTGGAACTTATACAATAAGTGAGGCCCAGATTTTTGGTATTTACAAAAAAGGGTTAGAAGAGGCCCAAATGTTTTGAATAAGATTTATGAGGGTTGAATTAATCCAAAAACCCTAATTTGTTTTCAAAATGTGTTTTAATTGAATAAAAATTCAATTAAAATGATCAAAATTGTATAACTTATGGAAAACAAATTGTGATCTTGGATTAATGCTTCAAAAATTAAGTATTGACCTACAAAATAATTAGAAGGCATTAAAAGTTGCAAAATCAAGGTGGAAAAAATATTTTAAATGTTAAAAACAATTAAAACATTAATTCTTTGAAAAAATATCAATTATATAAAATAAATAATATTTTTGAGATTTTTTGGGAAAATAAAATATTTTAACATTTTTGTGAATTATTAAAAAATAATCAACTCCAAATCATTAAAACTTAGAGAGAAATTAATTTTTGAATCAATTAAATAAAAATCACAAAATTCACATATTCAAATTTTGAAAAAAGGCGCCAAGAACAGCTGAAGAACACGCACGTGTTCTGGGTTTGGTTGATTTGCATTTTCTCTCAAATCTCACTGAATACTTGATTATATCATGCAATCCACATACCAATCAACTCGTTTTAACCTCACGATCATGTCTATGACAATTAATTTCATTTAAATTAAACATATAACAAGAAATCATGAAAAATCCTCAAGAACCCTAATTTCTGCATGAAGGCTAGGATTTTTGATACACGATTCAAACAATGCAATTAATAGAGGGGAAACATTCCATGCATGATTATGAACATATGGCCAAATTATTGTGCAGCAAAAATTGCATGGATCCTAGAGTTAGAAGAGCTCATGCTTACCACTTGCAGCTGGTGATCGTGATTTGTGTTGGAGGTGTTACAGTTAGGTTCCAATGATCTGGATAGCTTCCCTAGGTGCCATGGAGTGTGTATGGATGCTTAGAATAGATTGAAATGGTTTGGAGTTGAAGATGGTACCTCAACTTCAAAACTGTCAAGAACTTGAGCAATTGGCTGGTGATTTTGTGAAATCTGTGTTCCAGATGTTATGTGAGTGTTTGGATCACTTCTATATGATGTATGTGAGGTGTGTGTGTGATTGGTTTCATTGGAAAAGCTCTCAAACTCAAAACCCGATAATGAATTGCCTTAGAAGGCAAAATTGGAGTGAAAGAAGAGATTTTGAGGAAAGCATCTGTTTGATGGCTTAGGTGTACTTAAACTGATTACAATTGAGATTTATTTATAGTAGAGCAAGTTTGTTTTGCAAGGAATAGTGAATGGCAACTGCTGAGTAGGTTTGGCCAATGTTGGCAAATGAAAATCCAAGTCTCCTCTAGCCATTGACTAGAGGTTAGGGCACAGGCTGCTGGTTCCCTTGGTCTTGGATAATTCTTGACTGAATTCAGTTGAGAATGGCTCAGTCCATGCCACCTTGATGCTTCCATTGAATGCTCCAATCCAAAATTGGAGTCTTGTCCCTATTTTGGCAATTCTAGGTTCAACATGTTATTTCTTGTTCCATAGACTTTGGAGGCTTGGCTCAGTGATTGTCCCCTTTAGATTCAATCCTCAGAGGTGTCCAAGTGGATAGGAGCATTTGAATTTGGCTGATTTTGGTAAATCGACCAAAAGTGCAAAATCGGCCTTGCCTTGGCAGATTTCAGCAAGGCGACTTGCCAATGTCATATCTGATGACTCAAATTGAATTTGGTAATGTTCTTGGCCATTTTGGAAAGCCCTTACATGATACAACAACTGTTTGAACATGTTTGGTTTTGATATCTTTTGAATCTAAGTGAAAAATCCCCCTACATTTGGCAAAAAGTAGGGTAAAATATGACTTAGTGAAATTTTCACTAAGTGTTGGAACAAAGTGACTTTTCTTGATTTTGATCACTCCATAACTCAAAATCCATGAGGAATTTGGACATAGGTCAGTATGACGCTTTTGTAAAGGGCAATGAGATCTACAAATGAAGCTTTGAATGGGGAACAATGGCCTTGTGGTTTAGGAGTTATGGTCCTCCAAAGTTGGCACATTAGTGTCACTTTTTCCATAACTTAGAAATTTTTCTAAGTTTTTATGGTTACCCCTTTTACAAGTTATCCCACTTTCTTTGATTTTTCTTGATGAATGATGATTCAAATCATACATTAACATCATTTTAGGGTTAAAAATCCATTTTGGTGAAAAATCTCAAAAAGTCAAAGTTGACTTTTGTGCATAGTTGACTTTTTATCAGATGAATTCCAAACTGTGTAATTCTTCATGAAATCATGTCCTTGACCTAAATCAAACTTGATGGACATGTTCCATGGGTGTCATAGGGTATATTGAATCATGTCTTAGGGTTTGGGAGCATGTCCTGGTCAAAAGTCAAAGTTACAGTTGACTTTCCTCGCGAAACCCTAATTGTGGTGCAGATGAAATTGAAACTTGTTGCTCAAGCTTCTTGGATTAATCCATTGTTCCAAATGGATCAATATAGTTAATTAGAGATCCTCAAACCCTCTCTTGAGGTCTTGGCTCATGATTTGCCCTAAAAGTCAACTTAGGGGTGAATTAGGTCAAGAAACCCTAATTCCTGATTTTTGATGAATGCATCCCCTGAGGAAAAATTGACTTGATGGTTGGGTCCATGAGTTTCCATGGAGTATATTAGGTTGTGTTTTGGATCCTTGGCTCATGCCCAGAGGAAAATTTCCCTTTGGAGGCCCTAATCGACCAAAACCCTAATTTGGTGATACTGGCGATCTTGAGGCTTGATCCACCTAGAAGGGAGCAGCTTTGTGCTTAATCCTTGGAGTGGGAGTCCTTTTTGATCCTTTGTGTATGTTTGAGAGGTTTAGAAAAGTTGAAGATCATGTCATTCCTTGATTGATCCTTTGTCTAAGGCTCTGAGAGGGCTTGGAACCCTAATTTTGATTGTAGTGGATGCTCACCCATCTTTGGGGAGGTTGATGAAATATAATGGTTCCCTCATATTGTGATGACGATTTGCACAGTAATGGGAAATCTTAGTGGTAAAAATTTGGGGTATGACAGATGCCCCTATTTAATCTTCTTGGACACGAAGGTGTGAATGACGAAGGTATTCGGGCATTCGGGGTGCAAGAGGATTAAATATCGGAATACCCAAAATTTTGATGGTGGTTATGAATGGTGGCTTACGCATTCATCTTCTTTAGCCAAGCGATGATGCTTAGAAAAGGTAAAACTTCCCCTCGATCCTGGTCTTCAGCCAAGGGACTGGTCTCAGTTTCCTTTTGGGATAAACCTCCCCTTGATCCTGGTTTCCTACCAAGGAACTGGTCTTAGTTTTTGATTTAAACTTCCCCTCGATCCTGGTTTCCTACAAAGGAACTGGTCTTAGTTTCTGATTTAAACTTCCCCTCGATCCTGGTTTCCTACCAAGGAACTGGTCTCAGTTTCTGTTGTAAACTTCCCCTCGATCCTGGTTTCCTACCAAGGAACTGGTCTTAGTTTCTGATTTAAACTTCCCCTCGATCCTGGTTTCCTACCAAGGAACTGGTCTCAGTTTCTGTTGTAAACTTCCCCTCGATCCTGGTTTCCTACCAAGGAACTGGTCTCAGTTTCTTTTGTCAATAAACCTTATTGACAAGGGACGCTATTTGTAGTAGTTTTCCTTCAAACTTCTCGCCGAATTTTCCTGGGGAGATGCCATTTGAGTGGAAAAAGTTTTGATGTCAGACTCGCTGGGGAACCCAGTCGTCTGAGTTGTAGAGTTGCACAAACTTCTCTGTTGGAGACGCCATTTGTTTCTACTGGGGGAAAGCAGGTCTCTTGGGAGACTGTTGTCGCTTGGGATCTTACATCATACTTTTCTCGGGATCTTCCCGGAGAAATGCCATATGATGGGGTCCAATTTTGAGGTGCCGATGACCTTTTCATCAGCGATCTTTTCAGAGCGAAACTGGCGTGCTGCCGAATCTCTGATTACGAGGCTTTCTCTGTGGATTTTCCTTAATCTGGGAAAGCAAGGATATCATCTTCAATGGCGAAGAGTGATGCTGACTGAAGGTTCCTCTGGTTTTTCAGAGGTTCAAGTTATCAAAGTGGTCAAGGGCCAATTTCAATCCAGAAATAAACTGGAGAAAAGATTGTTCAGACACAGTATTTCCTGACGAGGAAAGAACTGGGAACTCGATTGAGAGGAATCCTATCACTAAGGGACAAGACCGACTAGAGTGATGGTGATGCAATATGAAATGTGAATGAAAATCAATAATGCATGATGTATGTATGTTTATGCTGACAAAACCGACGAGACATACAAACTGACGGGTGAACACAACTGGATACTCGGCCATCGCGGGGCGTGTAGAAATATCGCTGGTTCAAGATAGCAATTCCACCTTGCTTAGGAGAGATAGTCCCTGTTGGGAGCTACCGTTGGTCGGGCTTAGGAGGTAAGAACTCTGTCGTGGCGTATCAGATGAAACAAGGTCTCTGACACAGTTGATCCTTCATTCAGGTGTACTGGGTTAGAAGGAATACTTTGATTCTGCACTTTGAAGTTCGCTTACTTCTGGAGAAGCGGTTGATGTTCCTTTGATGTTCAACAGTCAAAAGAAATTGCCGACTTTATTTTAAAAGCAGAAAAAGTTTTAACAATTAAATTCATTTTTGTTTTATTTCAAGAATCGTTAATCATGTTAACAGCGTCGTTCTGTAAAGCTAAAACAAATAAGAATTACAAACAAAAGCACAAGGGCTCAAATTTTATTGATAAGATGGAGATCAGCCAAACTCGTGATTCCAAAGAGTAATTACAAAGTTAGAAAATGGTAATTTACAGGGAAAAGGGCTACGTTGAAACATAACGACCACTATCCTTCTACCAACTTTGAATTCTGGGCATCCTGAGCTTCTGTCGAAGGTGACCTTGACTGGAGTTTTCTGACAGATGATGTAACTACTGCTGCTGAGGGATTCGCCTCTGTTGAACATAGTTACTTGCCATTATCCCTAATTTTTGCCTGGATTGTACTATGATGTTTCCAATCCACCGGGATGATTTTTTTTTTTAATTTTGTCTTTAACTTTTGCCTGGACCGCCCTTTCGGGTTTTCAATCCACCGAGACGTTTTTTTTTTTTTTTTTTTTTTTTTTAGTTTAGGCAAAGTATTTCTTGACTACATCAACATTTGTGGGGTAGGCAAATTCCTCTCCGTCCATGGTTGCAAGTCTCAAGGCGCCGCCTGAGAAAGCTTTCGTGACCACATAGGGGCCATCATAATTCGGAGTCCACTTGCCCCGGGAGTCAGTGAGAAAAGATTGTATCTTCTTGAGCACGAGGTCTCCTTTCCTGAAGACGTGAGGTCGAACCTTTTTGTCAAATGCCCTCTTCATTCTCTGTTGATACAGCTGACCATGGAATAGTGCCGTGATTCGCTTCTCCTTGATCAGATTCAATTCGTCGTGTCGACTTTGACACCATCAGCTTCTGTAAGCTTAGCTTCCATCAATACACAGATTGATGGGATCTCTACTTCTACGGGGAGCACTGCCTCCATGCCATATACTAGAGAGAAATGGGTTGCCCCTGTTGAAGTACGGACAGATGTGCGATAACCGTGAAGAGCAAAGGGTAGCATGTCGTGCCAGTCTTTATAGGTTACAACCATCTTTTGAACGATCTTCTTGATGTTCTTGTTAGCCGCTTCTACCTCTCCGTTCATCTTAGGTCGGTAGGGAGATGAGTTATGGTGTTCGATCTTGAACTCAAAGCACAACTCTTTCATCATCTTGTTGTTCAAGTTAGATCCATTATCAGTAATGATCTAGTTTGGAACACCATAACGGCAGATGATATTGTTTTTGATAAATCGGACCACCACTTGTTGGGTTACATTGGCGAATGACGCTGCTTCGACCCACTTGGTGAAGTAGTCAATGGTTACTAGGATGAACCGATGTCCTTTTGAAGCCTTAGGCTCAATCATGTCAATCATATCGATTCCCCATATCGAGAATGGCCATGGGGAAGAGAGAACTTCGAGATGTGATGGCGGTACATGAATTTTGTTGGAGTATATCTGACATTTGTGACACCTCCTCATGTACTTGTAGCAGTCGGATTCCATGGTCAACCAGTAGTACCCTGCTCTTAAAATTTTTCTCGCCATTGCGTGTCCATTGGCATGAGTGCCAAAGGATCCTTCATGGATTTCTTTCATCAGCATTTCTGCTTTTGGTCTGTCTACGCATCGGAGCAAGACCATGTCAAAATTTCTCTTATAGAGAGTGTCACCGCTCAGGAAGAAGTTTCCAGCCAATCTTCTGAGGGTTTTTCTGTCTTTCCTGGATGCCCCAGGTGGGTACTCTTGTTTCTGAAGGAAGCATTTGATATCGTGATACCAAGGTGTGTCGTCTATGACTGCTTCGATCGTGAAGATGTAAGCGGGCCGTTCAAGGCGCATTATGTCAATCTTAGGTATGTTATTCCATTGACCTACACTAATCATGGAAGAGATAGTGGCTAATGCATCAGCCATGTGATTCTCCTCACGAGGGATGTGATGAAACTCGACTCTGTTGAAGAAAGGTAGCAACCTTCTTGCGTAGTCTTTGTAAGGAATCAATCCTGATTGGTATGTGTTCCAATCTCCTTTTATCTGATTGATAACCAAGGCTGAGTCGCCGTATACGTCCAAGTTTTTGATCCTTAAATCAATTGCTTCCTCGAGACCCATGATACAAGCTTCATATTCGGCCTCGTTGTTCGTACATTTGAATGTAAGTCTGGAGGTGAAAGGAATGTGGGTCCCCTGAGGGGTAACAATTATTGCCCCAATTCCGTTTCCATAATGATTAACTGCTCCGTCAAAGATAAGTCCCCATTGGGAACCTGGTTCTAGCCCTTCATTGGGTAACAGTTCATCGCAATCTTTCATTTTTAGATACATGACATCTTCGTCTGGGAATTCAAACCCGATTGATTCTTGATTGTCAATCGGTTGATGAGCCAAATGATCGGCTAAAATACTTCCCTTAAAAGCTTTCTGAGCGTGATACTCTATGTCATATTCTGATAACAACATCTGCCAACGGGCAATTCTTCCCGTGAGAGCAGGTTTTTCGAAGACATACTTGATTGGATCCATTTCTGAGATTAACCAAGTAGTATGACGAATCATATATTGGCGAAGACGCTTGGCTGCCCAAGCCAAGGCACAACAAGTTTTCTCGAGCATCGTGTACTGAGTTTCGCAGTAGTTGAATTTCTTGCTCAAATAATAAATGGCAGACTCTTTCCATTTAGTTTCGTCTTGTTGGCCAAGTACACATCCCATTGAGTCCTCTAGAACTGTGAGGTAAATGATCAGTGGTCTTCCTTCCACTGGAGGTTATAGAATCGGAGGATTCAACAGATATTCCTAGATACTGTCGAAGGCGGTTTGGAAATCTTCTGACCAAACGCAATCCTGGTTCTTTTTGAGTAATTTGAAGATCGGCGCGCATGTCGCAGTCATAAGGAATATGAATCTGGAGATGTAGTTCAAATGTCCCAGGAATCCTCTGACTTGTTTTTCAGTTTTCGGAGAAGGCATTTCTTGAATGGCCTTGACCTTGTCAGGATCAACCTCAATTCCTTTCTGGCTGACGATGAACCCTAATAGTTTCCCTGAACGGACACCGAATGTGCACTTGTTGGGATTCAAGCGGAGCTTGAATTTTCTTAAACGTTCAAACAATTTTGACAGATGTTCAACGTGCTCACTCTCTGTTTTTGATTTTGCAATCATATCATCGACATTTACCTCGATTTCTCTGTGTATCATGTCATGAAACAGAGTAGTCATGGCCCTTTGATAGGTTGCCCCGGCGTTCTTCAAACCGAACGGCATTACCTTATAACAAAAGGTGCCCCATGGGGTGATGAACGAAGTTTTCTCCATGTCTTTCGGCGCCATTTTGATCTGGTTATAGCCCGAGAATCCATCCATGAAGGAGAAAACTTTGAATTTTGCTGTACTGTCTACCAGCATGTCAATGTGTGGTAAAGGAAAGTCATCCTTTGGACTAGCCTTGTTCAGATCCCTGTAATCGACACACATTCTGACCTTTCCGTCCTTTTTCGGAACGGGTACGATATTGGCTAACCATTGAGGATACTCAGATGTGGCAAGGAAACCTGCGTCAATCTGTTTCTGTACCTCCTCTTTGATTTTGATGGCCATGTCCGGGTGAGTGCGTCTCAACCTTTGCTTTACTGGCGGACATTCCGATCTTAACGGTAGATGATGTTCCACGATGCTGGTATCCAACCCTGGCATATCCTAATAGGACCAAGCGAATACATCGGGAAATTCTCTGAGAAGCTTTATCAAACCCTCTCTGGCAGTTGGACCGAGCAGTGCCCCAATCCTGATTTCTTTTCTCTCTTTTTCTGAACCCAAGTTTACCGTTTCCAACGGTTCTTTGTGAGGTTCAATGGACCTTTCCTCTTGTCTGAGTAATCGGGAGATCTCTTCTGGAATTTTGTCGTCATTTTCTTCTTCAGCTCCGAATACCGGGAACTCATAGTTGGGAGAAGGCATCGGATCGTATATTTCGACGGGGTTTAAAACAAGCAATTTGCACGACGGTATGATTCGTGTTTAGAAGAGATAGAGAAAAATGCAAGTGTGTGCAGTGTTTTATTTTTATTACTGCTTGTTTTTATTATTGAATTGTTTTTTAGGATTACCATTTTCTGAAAAATGAAAAGAGAAAACAGCAATTAATGCGGAAATTACAGAACGACATTATTTTATTAATGAACAAGTCGATTCTTGAAACTACAGCCCTATAAAACAAAACTCTGTCGCTTTGGGCTAAGCGAAAAGGGAAATTTACAGAAAGCGAGCCCTATCAAAAACATCCGTTTCACCTGGGCAGGGTGAAAGGTTAAAAGATGGCAATTACTTTGACTGGTGAACGACCTTCGGAACATCGACAACAACCCATTGGCGGCGAACTCCTCGGTGAAACACAAAGTCCGGTACCTTCCTTGATTTGTCTTCAGAAATAACGCTGATTTCCGGTGGAGCAGGATCATTGGAATCTGTCTCCCATGCAGAATTGTCGTAGGAGAATTCCTCAGTTGTATTTTGCATAATATTTGTGCTCTCAGCTGTATCTCCCCATCCAGTAGGCTGGATATCTTCGAGCCTGATACGAGAGCTTTCGGGAGCGGTGTACTTGACCATGAAGTCGTATTTTCCACTCGGTCGTCCTAAGGTGTCCCAAACATCTTTGGAACTAGAGGAGTCATCCCTCTTGATGATGTTGACCTCGGGAAAAGCATAGTTGATGAATTCAAGTCCTGCAAACGTTGCGAATTCATCTTCATGTTGAGTAGTTTCTGAATGGCCTGAGTGTTGATCCCATGACATGGTGGGGACACAGGTATTCTGTTCAATGACGGTCAGCTGATTTTCATTGTTCGGCTGACTTTCTTGCCCCAAATCTCTTGGATAAGGTTACCACATTGGCATACCATCCATTGGGCCATAGTAGTTGTAGTCAAATTGGTCTTTCATCAGAGTGTCCTCCTCTAATGAATTTGGCGGAGCACGACATCCTTCCGGATCACAATCTCCATAGATCATTTCGACGTCTGACCTGGGTATAAATCTCAGACTCTGTGCAGGATAGAAAAATGGCATAGGCACCTCTTCCTGAGACATATAACCGTCCTCATTAAGATAGGACTTCCAATCTTCCTCTGTGTCAGAGGGATCTTCCTCATTGATAGCATGTACATCCTGAGGCACTGGGTGGAGAAAACCTCCACTGTGGAAGAAGTTCTGAATGGGATGAAGACTCCCATTGCTGGCAGTTGTCTGGGTACAGATTGTAGAAAATCCAAGACCCTTCTTTGTTTTAATGTCAATAGGAATGACAAGCTGTCCCCATCCTGTTGTATCGGTACTCTCGACCGCTTTGATATCATCTTTGTATGAAGAAATGGAAGTTCCTTCTTTGAACTGATTGTCCTTGCTTACCGACAGTGCTTGGAACAGAGTTCCAATAACCTCCTCGGGTTCTATACCAGCAGATGATGACAAGTTACTCACAAGCAAGGCTTGCTCCCCACAAATCGTGACAAGTTGATCGTTCTTGACGAACTTTAGCTTTTGGTGGATGGTTGACGTAACCGCTCCAGCCTGGTGTATCCAAGGTCTTCCTAATAAACAACTGTACGTTGCCCGGATGTCCATGATCTGGAAAGTGACTTGGAAAGTGTGAGGACCAATAGTTATGGGAAGATCAACTTCGCCGATAACCGTTTTTCTGGATCCGTCGAATGCTTTGACGACAACCTCGCTGATTCTCATCGGAGGGCCTTTGAATGATAATTGCATCAAAGTGGACTTCGGCATAACATTCAGGGCTGACCCTGTGTCTACCAGTACGCTGGCTAAAGCATCGTCCTGGCAGTTAACTGTGATATTGAGCGCCATGTTATGACGGCGACCCTCTTCGGGTAATTCTTCATCACTAAATCCCAAATTTTTGCAGGAAGTGATGTTAGAGACAATACTATCGAACTGTCTGATTGTTACATCATGTTCCATAAAGGCTTGCTCCAAGACTTTCTGCAGAGCCTCCCTGTGAGCTTCTGAACTGAGTAATAGTGATAATACCGAGATCTTTGAAGGAGTTTGTAACAGTTGATCAACAATGTTGGATTCACTCCTTTGGATGAGTTTCAGCATCTCATCATCATTTTTCGAAAGGTCGGGATTACTGGATTGACCGACTGGTAGATCAGGAGTTTCTGTCTGAAGTTCTTTTTCTTTGTTATGTTCCCCAACCCCTCGGTTGAAGATTCTACCACTCTGTGTTACTCGACTGATGTCTGTAATATTCACGACGGAGGGTAATGGAATTTCTTTTCCATTTTCAATGGTTGTTGCACCGTATTTGTAAGGGATAGCCTTAGTTGATACATACGGTAATGGTCCCGGCAGATAGATGACTACAGGAGCCCTCTGATTTTTCTGACCATCGTAAGTAATCTCGATCCGTTCCCGGTTGGGAACCTTAGATTTGTCAAGTAGAGGGATGATGGCAAAAACATCCCTGGTCCTATGATGACCAGAGATGGTGACAACATCCTCAATTTGATCGGCAAGGTAATTCGGCGTCCAGTTGATGGGTCCGGAACCCTGATATGGACAAATCTCTCCACGATCCACCTGACCCTGAAGAGGTGCTCGCACAAGGTAGCACCCTTGGTTACTTTCCGAACAGACGCTACAACGGTCGTAATTATGTGGTGGCACCTAGCCACTCCCACTTTGAATACAATGTAACCTTACTAGGTTAGCTTCCACAAGTCGGACATCCTGACTCTGAAGCCGAGTGGGATTCCTGTTATTGATACTAATTTGCTGAGTATCTTCATCCATATAAATTGGCATCCACCAGTGATTTAACAAGTGCTAAAGTACCTACTGGACAAGGGTACAACCTTGATCGTTTTCGCAACCTGCTTTACAGCTTTGATAGTCATGTGATACCAGGAATCCGAGTCGGACCTATTCAACATGTAACTCTACCAGGTTGGTATTCATCACGCGAATGTCAAAGATTTGAACCATATTGATCTGATAGGGATTCCTATCACGGTAGTCTTGGATCCATCCAAGATCCATCTGACGCTGGAGGGCCTCTTGTATGAAAGAGCATCCCTGGTTGTTTACCGAGCAAGTCAGACAAGAACTGTAATCATGCTGCGGCAGATTATGATACTGGATTTTCCTTGAGTGCATTGCCACCAAGTTGGCATTCATCGCACGGATGTCGTGGTTTTGAATGACATTAGAATTCGTGTAAACCATGTTAACTCCACGAACTCGGTGCTCTTGGATCCATCCGAGATCCATTTGTTCCTGTAGAGCTGCTTGCACCACAGAACATCCCTGGTTGTCTTTAGAGCAGATATCACAGTAGTGATAGCTATGAGGTGGCACATGGCCAAATCCACTCTGTCTACAATGCATCTTGACCAGATTGGTCTTTAACAAGAGTACATCGTGAATTTGATAGACATTGTTAGTCTCTTTCTCAATCAGATTGACTGCAGCCTTCTCATGTTGAGGCAGCGGGTTCGTAAGAACATTAGGATTTGTATCCTTGAAGGATAAAACCCCGCTCCTAACAAGTTTTTGCACGTCGGATTTGAAATTGAGACAATTCTCAATGTTATGCCCGAGACCTCCTTGGTGGTAAGGGCAAGTTTGATCCACCTTAAACCAAAAAGGCGGATTTTCTGGTACTGTAAGAGGGGACTTAGTCTGAATGTGCCCCTTGGCTAGCAGTAATGGAAACAACTCTGCGTACGATACGGGTATAGGATCAAATCCTTGTGGCCGTGTTGTACGGTTGTTGTTGTATTGGGACGAGGCTGCTGAAGAGGCTGTTGTGTCCTTTGCTGAACAGGTTGGCTCTGTGCAACCTGAGGTTGATACGTAGTAATAGGCGCAGGGCTGATAGCAGGAGTCACAGATGCTACTGGTTGATATCGTCGCCTTTGCTTCCCGAGAGAGATATTCCCAATATCTTGCTCTTTTTTCTTAGGGAGAGCACTACCGTATTTTTTAGTACCGCTCGTCGATCCAGTGTCTTTTACCAAACGTCCTTCTCGGACGGCTTCCTCAAGACGTACACCCATGCAACCATCTCGGTGAAATCACTGGGTACACTGGCAACCATTCGGTCATAGTAAAATGAGCTTAAGGTCTTTAAGAAGATCTTTGTCATCTCTTTTTCCTCAAGAGGCGGACAAATTTGAGCGGCAATTTCACGCCACCTTTGAGCATACTCCTTAAAGGTTTCCTTGTCCTTTTGCGACATTGATCTGAGTTGATCTCTGGCGGGTGCCATGTCCAAATTGTATTTGTATTGTTGGACGAAGGCAGTACCAAGATCTCTGAATGTACTGATCGTAGTACGGTTTAAACCCATGTACCATTTTAATGTGGCACTGGTTAAACTATCCTGGAAGTAGTGAATCAGTAGGTCCTGATTCTCCGTCTGAGCTGACATCCGCCGAGCGTACATCACCAGATGGCTCTGAGTGCAAGAGTTACCCTTGTACTTTTCAAAGTCGGGCACTTGGAACTTGTGCGGGACTTTCACATTGGGGACCAAGCAGAGGTCTGCGGCGTCCTTTCCAAATAGATCCTGACCGCGAATGGCTTACAGTTCTTTCTGCATTTCCAAGAACTGTTCCTGGAATTCATCCATTCTATCGAACATAGTTTCCTTTTTACCAGAAGGTATCGGTGGAATCTGTCCTTCCGGGACAGTGTGCACCACAGGGGGTGGTACCGTGACTACGACAGCGAATCTTGGCGTTTCCCGAAGTTTGTAACCTTCAGGAGTCTTCAGTATACCCCTGGCATCTTCGCTTTCCCGAAGATTGTAACCTTCAGGCCCATCGGCTTCTGTTGTGATTCCCTGATCTTCAGTGATCGGCGGAACATATCCTTCCGGGATATAGTTAACTGGCATGCCCCAGGGACGATCTTTCGGCATTTGATACCTAGGATCATACTTCTCCACTATGGGTGTCGAGGTGATCTCTGAGATCACAGTCCTTTGTAGTTGAGCTTCTGCCATGGCTTGCATGACGTTACGAAGCTTTCTCATATCCTCTCTTAGAGCGTTGATCTCTTCTTTCAACTCTCTGTTCTCCTCCTCAAGATCATCCATCCTTTTCTGACGATTGGGCCGAGTATTGTACGAATGAGGCAGTTTGACTCTAGAATCGAGACACAAACGTGAGATTCGTAGGGAAGAAGAATACGCGATGTGAGAATGATGAATGCAATGATTATATTAATCGTTCTTTCGGTTTAATCAAAATAAACTTCGACAATTAGATTGCAAATATCAAACAGTGGGGAAACCCCTTTTTATTGAATTCAAAGGATTACCAAAATGGAAATACAGTAGATTACAAGGTGCAGAAATAGAAACCTAAGCTAATGGGTCTCGAGTCCTCTCTGAAGAGAAATCGGGTGCTGACTCTGGTACTTTCCTTTTCTTTGACCGGGGCTCTTGGGCCGTTGTCAGGTTGTCATTCCTTTGCCAGGTGAAAGGAGTGAGCAAATTCCTTTGGTCATCTTGATTCTCTACAGCATGTTGCTCCAAAATTTCAATTAGAGCATCTTTTTCTTTTAGTAATTGATGTATTTTGATGCACTCTACGTCGAGGGTGCAGTACTTGTTCTTCCAAGACTTTCTCTCCTTTTGAACTTTGTTGAGAGTAACCTGAAGCTTTTCAGTTTCCGTCATGAAGTACATGACAGATTCCCTCGGCGGAAGAATTCCGTAACGAGGATAAGGCATTTTTAGCTTGAGTGCTCTAGTTTGTACCCAATGGAGATAAGGCTCCACCGAGACACAGTCTGGTTTTCCTAGAGACTCTCGTCCTTTCTTATGAACGTGTTTCCAAGTGTGAACTATTTCCATCTTTAGTGCTCTGTCATTTTCTCCTTCCTTGAAGAAAAGACCTTCCAGATGAACACCCCGTGGGACATGTCTCATTGGGTATCCAAACTGATGGCGAACCAACACCGGATGATAGTTGATTCCTCCTTTAGTTCCTATGAGGGGTACGTTGGGGAAGTTTCCACAACGATCAATGATTCTGATTCCATCGTAGATCCTATTACACCAATCTATATCAGAGTTGGTGAGGGACATGATCTTCTGCGACCAACGTAAGGCACTTTTGCAATCCCAAAAAGCAGCAGACTTGGGCAAGTGGGAGATAAACCATTTATAAAGCAAAGGTACACAGCATGTGATCTCCCCTCTGCTGTACAAATTTCCCAAGTGTACAGAATGATACGCATCTGCGAGCAAAGTCGGCACAGGATTTCCAATGAGAAAACCTTAATGGAGTTAATATCGACGAAGTTATTGATGTTGGGAAACAAAAATAACCCGTAGGTGAGCAAGACAAAGATGCTTTCAAAAGCAGTTACGTTTCCTATAATGGCAAAATACAGGGCTTTCTTTGTCAAGAACTGGGCTAGCAAACCTTGGATGCCACCCTTGGTAGTTATGTGAGTCCTGACCTCAAACTCGTCCAAATGAATTGCTCTTGCAATGATCTGATTCTTTGGAATTTCTTCCAGTCCAGAAAATGGAGCTCGATCTGTAATGTGTAGATCAATCAGATGAGAATACTCCTCCAGCGTTGGTGCGAGCTGGTAATCCGGGAATGTGAAACAGTGATAAACCGGATCGTAAAACTGAATGAGCGCATCCATGATTCCCTCAATCACATGGACTCTTAACAGTGGTAGCAAACCTCCGTGCTTGGCTCTGAAAGCCTCCTGGCTTGTGATCATCCCTGCTAACCTTCTCAAATCCTCCAGCATTGGAACCTTGAAGGTATACCTATGGGTTTTCCTTCTACCGAAATCCATTAGCACAATCCTTTTCTCTGATATTTGCAATCACAGTCTTAGTTTAATTTGAAAAATAGAGAGACTAGAAGAGAATTTTTTTTTTTGTTTTAATGTTTTTTAAATGAATGCATGAATGCAGCACACAAAAACATAGGAAAAACATGGGGTCAAAAGGTCGTTGTCATGAAGTCCATGCTCTACCCATCCCCAAAGGTTTATACTAAGGTGATTTTTGTACCTGTACCCATTATCATCAGCTCCTCCCAGGAAAGCAAAACAACAAGCGGATCGCCAGCGAGTTGTAGAGCAATCTTAGAGTAAGTGCCATTCACCGAGAATAGATCACCAGCCTCAAATGAGGGTAGTATCGCATAAAAACTATTCCCGATAGTTTCCGTACTACAAAAGGGTTTGGCTCCTCAGCTTCTCAGACATCACAATCGGCCCATTGTCTAGGTGAGAGAATGGGTTGCATTGGTCAGCCTCCACTGAGGTTGATGGTCGACCTCGTCGCCATCACTTATCTTAAGTGTATACTCAATCTTTCCACATGCGGCATCACAAGCATTCCCATTAGCAGAAAAATAAACACGTATAGCAATTAGGAAAAGCAGTATATATATTTGTCCTAAACATCCTAGACCTTTAAAGCTATGAATCCTAAGTTCCTGACAGAAATGGGTTCCCCGGCGGAAGCCCCAATCTGTGGTATTCATACAAGTGAAGAGAAAAAAGGTTAGAAGGGCCCCACGGTGGGCGCCACTTTTCTGTAGCGAGCGATTTTGGACGCGGTTCTTAAGCGCGGTCGCTCTCTGTAGTCAGTTTACTACAGGTCGATTCATTTTTTATCCTATTAAAGCTGATGAAGGAAGGGAAATAGATGTCTCTAATTAACCCTACTTGCATACTAAGTTTAAACAGCGGTCTGTTAAGTTACGGATGCGATCAATGTGGTGGGGCCTTTCTTGTGTTATTTTGACAGAAAGACGAGTTTCTGGCGGGGAACAAGGATTAGGATGTTTGGACTGATGCTTTTTGATAGATACATGAGAGTATGGGATTTTGGGTTTTTGTTTAGTGTGCTCCCTAAGATTTTTTCTTTCAATCTTATGCCTACGTATTCCCGTTTATCAAAACAGGGAAATCAGAGCGTTCGTAGTTCCTCCTATTCTATGGGAGGAAATGGTGTTTTTGGTGTCTTGTTCAAAGCCCAAGACGTGAAGCGAAAGGTGATTTGTATCTTGTTCAAAGCCCAAGATGTGAAGCTGAAGGGTCTATTTGTATCTTGTTCAAAGCCCAAGATATGAAGCTAAAGGTTTGACTTTAGAGAGAATTGGTCATCTCTAAAGAGGGGTATGTTTGTCACAACTGTTTATAAAGGAGAATTACTTTAACCGAGATTTGTGAATCCGACAATGCCATAATTTCCTTTATAGGGGATTTCCAACCTGAAGGAGAAGACTTTAACTCAGTGTAGAGCAGTGCCATCTTTCCTTAGGAATTTCTCATGCTAAAAAAGGGACAGTGGCATGGATGTAGATGATCCAGAGGCTTGCCGCTTACAGCGATTACATGAAGGGACAGTGGCATGGATGTAGATGATCCAGAGGCACAACTTTGATGCTAAAAGGTTGATTGGATCAACTAGTGATTTTCTTATACAAAGCCTAAGAGGAGGCTAATATGTGTCTCGTACAAAGCCCGAGAGAGAGGCTAAAAGGAGTTTTGACTCAACGAGGGAGTCATTTGGTATCTCGTACAAAGCCCGAGATGGAGGCTAAAATGTGTTTGGCTCAATAAGAACCTTTTTGTATCTCGTATAAAGCCAGAGATGGAGGCGAAAGGGTGATTGACTCAACGAGGGAGTCTCTTATGTGTCTCGTACAAAGCCCGAGAGAGAGGCTAAACGTTATTCGACTCCGCTGGGGAGAATCATTGTACAAAGCCCAAGAGGAGGCTATGGCGCTGTTTCAGTTGAGTGACAGGTCCAGTATGCTGATTTAAAGAGAAAATCAGTTCTTATATGAGTAATGTTGTACTCAAGGATTTGATTCAAGGATCCGGGTTATTCCTGTTCTTCAAGGAAGCGGGAAATCTGAAGGGTATTGAGACTGTCCGAGTCTACAGGTTTTCTTCCTATTTAACGAAGGGGTCACTTGAGAATGTCTTTGAGACTCAAGGAGATTAGACTGTCCAAGTCTAGAGTTTCATCTTTTGTACTATGCTTTGAGAAACAGTAGTAGACTCTTTGAAAGGACTGTTCTATGCAGATGATTAATTCTGTTCCTATACCTCTAGGAGGTCGTCGGGACACTTTTAAGAAGCCGAGAGGTCCTTGTACGAAGCCAAGAGAAGGCTATCATTCCCGGAGGAAGAGATCATTATACGAAGCCTAAGAGGAGGCTGTGAATACTTCTAAGAAGTGGACAGGTCCTTGTACTAAGCCCAAGAGGAGGCGAGGGTGCTTTTAGGAAGCCTGTGGGTCCTTGTACGATGCCCAAGAGGAGGCCGATGCTTTTAAGAAGCCCGTGGGTCCCCAAACCCCAAAAAATTCAAGGCAAGCTTTTCACAAGGAATAGATCAAGTCAGGAAAGTTCGAGAATTTGGAAGAAACTCAAAGATGCCATTCACAGAGAACACATTCATCTCTGGGAGTAGAGTTTCTTGACAATTCCTAATGAGGACAGCCGAAGAGAAGACTGTATCTGGTGATCCTATTGGGGATCTAGTTGTCTATTTCAACGAATAAACGAAACGGCGTCACCTAGTTCTAGACGTAGTTGCCGGGGAAACTCGAAATATCTATACTATTATTACACAGTTGATATGAGTTTATGAAAGAAGACTTACAGTGAAACAGCCCCACAATACAATTATATGTATATGAAAGCGGTAAATGAAAGCAATAACCACTTACTCGGTTGTAGAGCTTCCATGCTGTTTGGTTAGTTGTTCAACAAAGAAAGATTGAAAACAATAGTATATTCAAAATCAAAGGAGAAAGTGCTTTGAAAAAGAAAGATTTGGGGCTTACAGCTCAAGGAGAGGCCCAGGGTTTTATCAGTGAGCGCACTGTTTGAATTTGTACAGAGGGACTTATACAAGTGACTGTAGCCCAAAAAAGGTTTTCTGTACAAAGGGATGGGTCTTACACTCTCTCAAGAGGCCCAAAAAGTTTAAAGAAAAAGAGTGGGGCTTATAACACGAGGGTAGGCCCAAAGTTTGTTTTTGAAATGGCGATCGCGCCGAGATTTTCTTTTAACGCGAAGGGGCTTATACAATATCTGAGGCCCAAAATTTTTTGGTTAAAAGGGGATTGGGTCTTACACTCTAATAGAGGCCCAAATGAGTTTTATGAAAAGAAATGGGTCTTACTACTCGTGGGTAGGCCCAGGTTTGTTTTGAAAAGGCGACGATCGCGCCGTTTGTTTTTGACGGTATCGGGACTTATACAATATATTGAGGCCCAAAAATGATTTGGTCAAAAAAGGATTGGGTGTTACACTCTATTAGAGCCCCAAGTGTTTTGAATGGGTCTTATAGCTCGAGGAGAGGCCCAGTTGATTTGATTTTGAATTGGCGATCGCGCCGAGGTTTTTGAAAATACAGTGGGACTTATACAATAAGTGAGGCCCAGATTTTTGGTATTTACAAAAAAGGGGTTGGGTCTTACACTCTAATAGAGGCCCAAATGTTTTGAATAAGATTTATGAGGGTTGAATTAATCCAAAAACCCTAATTTGTTTTCAAAATGTGTTTTAATTGAATAAAAATTCAATTAAAATGATCAAAATTGTTTAACATATGGAAAACAAATTGTGATCTTCGATTAATGCTTCAAAAATTAAGTATTGACCTACAAAATAATTAGAAGGCATTAAAAGTTACAAAATCAAGGTGGAAAAAATATTTTAAATGTTAAAAACAATTAAAACATTAATTCTTTGCAAAAATATCAATTATATAAAATAAATAATATTTTTGGTATTTTTTGGGAAAATAAAATATTTTAACATTTTTGTGAATTATTAAAAAAAGAATCAACTCAAAATCATTAAAACTCAGAGAGAAATTAATTTTTGAATCAATTAAATAAAAATCACAAAATTCAAATATTCAAATTTTGAAAAAAGGCGCCAAGAACAGCTGAAGAACACGCGCGTGTTTTGGGTTTGGCTGATTTGCATTTTCTCTCCAATCTCACTGAATACTTGATTATATCATGCAATCCACATACCAATCAACTCGTTTTAACCTCACGATCATGTCTATGACAATTAATTTCATTTAAATTAAACATATAACAAGAAATCATGAAAAATCCTCAAGAACCCTAATTTCTGCATGAAGGCTAGGATTTTTGATACACGATTCAAACAATGCAATTAATTGAGGGGAAACATTCCATGCATGATTATGAACAGATGGCCAAATTATTGTGCAGCAAAAATTGCATGGATCATAGAGTTAGAAGAGCTCATGCTTATCACTTGCAGCTGGTGATCGTGATTTGTGTTGGAGGTGTTACAACTAGGTTCCAATGATCTGGATAGCTTCTCTAGGTGCCATGGAGTGTGTATGGATGCTTAGAATGGATTGAAATGGTTTGGAGTTGAAGATGGTACCTCAACTGCAAAACTGTCAAGAACTTGAGCAATTGGCTGGTGATTTTGTGAAATCTGTGTTCCAGATGTTATGTGAGTGTTTGGATCACTTCTATATGATGTATGTGAGGTGTGTGTGTGATTGGTTTGATTGGAAAAGCTCTTAAACTCAAAACCCGATAGTGACCTACCTTAGAAGGCAAAATTGGAGTGAAAGAAGAGATTTTGAGGAAAACATCTGTTTGATGGCTTTGGTGTACTTAAACTGATCACAATTGAGCTCTATTTATAGTAGAGTAAGTTTGTTTTGCAAGGAATAGTGAATGGCAACTGCTGAGTAGGTTTGGCCAATGTTAGAAAATGAAAATCCAAGTCTCCTCTAGCTATTGACTAGAGGTTAGGGCACAGGCTGCTGGTTCCCTTGGTCTTGGATAAGTCTTGACTGAATTCAGTTGAGAATGGCTCAGTCCATGCCACCTTGATGCTTCCATTGAATGCTCCAATCCAAAATTGAAGTCTTGTCCCTATTTTGGCAATTCTAGGTTCAACATGTTATTTCTTGTTCCATAGACTTTGGAGGCTTGGCTCAGTGATTGTACCCTTTAGATTCAATCCTCAGAGGTGTCCAAATGGATAGGAGCATTTGAATTTGGCTGATTTTGGTAAATCGACCAAAAGTGCAAAATCTGCCTTGCCTTGGCAGATTTCAGCAAGGCAACTTGCCAATGTCATATCTCATGACTCAAATTGAATTTGGTAATGTTCTTGGGCATTTTGGAAAGCCCTTACATGATACAACAACTGTTTGAACATGTTTGGTTTTGATCTCTTTTGAATCCAAGTGAAAAATCCCCCTACATTTGGCAAAAAGTAGGGTAAAATCTGACTTAGTGAAATTTTCACTAAGTGTTGGAACAAAGTGACTTTTCTTGATTTTGATCACTCCATAACTCAAAATCCATGAGGAATTTGGACATAGGTCAGTATGAAGCTTTTGTAGAGGGTAATGAGATCTACAAATCAAGCTTTGAATGGGGAACAATGGCCTTGTAGTTTAGGAGTTATGGTCCTCCAACATTGGCACATTAGTGTCACTTTTTCCATAACTTAGAAATTTTTCTAAGTTTTTATGGTTACCCCTTTTACAAGTTATCCCACTTTCTTTGGTTTTTCTTGATGAATGATGATTCAAATCATACATTAACATCATTTTAGGGTTAAAAATCCATTTTGGTGAAAAATCTCAAAAAGTCAAAGTTGACTTTTGTGCACAGTTGACTTTTTATCAGATGAATTCCAAACTGTGCAATTCTTCATGAAATCATGTCCTTGACCTAAATCAAACTTGATGGACATGTTCCATGGGTGTCATA
The DNA here is from genome assembly GCA_022829125.1 of Lathyrus tuberosus. Taxonomy (NCBI): domain Eukaryota; kingdom Viridiplantae; phylum Streptophyta; class Magnoliopsida; order Fabales; family Fabaceae; genus Lathyrus; species Lathyrus tuberosus. The sequence goes on from JALAZF010000438.1 coordinate 4,442,404, forward strand.
GGGTATATTTAATCATGTCTTAGGGTTTGGGAGCATGTCCTGGTCAAAAGTCAAAGTTACAGTTGACTTTCCTCGCGAAACCCTAATTGTGGTGCAGATGAAATTGAAACTTGTTGCTCAAGCTTCTTGGATTAATACATTGTTCCAAATGGATCAATATAGTTCATTAGAGACCCTCAAACCCTCTCTTGAGGTCTTGGCTCATGATTTGCCCTAAAAGTCAACTTAGGGGTGAATTAGGTCAAGAAACCCTAATTCCTGATTTTTGATGAATGCATCCCCTGAGGCAAAATTGACTTGATGGTTGGGTCCATGAGGTTCCATGGAGTATATTAGGTTGTGTTTTGGATCCTTGGCTCATGCCTAGAGGAAAATTTCCCTTTGGAGGCCCTGATCGACCAAAACCCTAATTTGGTGATACTGGCGATCTTGAGGCTTGATCCACCTAGAAGGGAGCAGCTTTGTGCTTAATCCTTGGAGTGGGAGTCCTTTTTTATCCTTTGTGTATGTTTGAGAGGTTTAGACAAGTTGAAGATCATGTCATTCCTTGATTGATCCTTTGTCTAAGGCTCTAAGAGGGCTTGAAACCCTAATTTTGATTGTAGTGGATGCTCACCCATCTTTGGGGAGGCTGATGAAATATAATGGTTCCCCCATATTGTGATGATGATTTGTACAATAATGGGAAATCTTAGTGGTCAAAATTTGGGGTATGACAGTCGGGTTACGTTAATCAATTCGGTTCTTACAAACCTTCCTATTCATCAACTGTCATTTTACCAAGCACCTGTTAAAGTTATTAAGGAGCTAAAATCAATTCAAAGAAAGTTCTTATGGGCAGGCGCTACGGAGGCTAAGTCGATGACTTGGGTGAGTTAGAAAAACGTATACAGACCAAAGGAGGATGGGGGCCTAGGAATAAAGGATTTGGCTTTATTTAATAAGGCATTAATGGTGAAATAGGCATGGAGAATTATATGGGATGAAGATGTTTTATGGAAGCTGTTACACCATAATTTTGACCCTGAATTGCCGATCTTGCATATCATAGCATTTCCATCATCTGTCCATCATACCTATCATTTAGGTCATCTAACCATTGTGCAGCCAAGTACGTGTCTTTCTGCTGCCTAAGCTTAAGTCTTGCAAGATTGAATCAAGGATCAGACGAAGTTATCAGGTCAAGTGTGTGGGCAGTGTTAATTGAGCTCAATGGAAGTTTGCCTAAATCTTGGGCGAAGAAGTGGTTTGCTTCAGTATCAAGTTATCAGGCTATAGCAAAGGCATTTGTGGCATGGTTGAGGAATCATCAGAATTCAGTTCACTTAGGGTTTTGATGCGGTAGCAGCACAATTCATATTTCGAGTCACCTGTGTTATGGATCACGGTGAAGGCAAGGAAATGTCATACTCAAGTGATCCAGATTAGGGTTTGTGCCAAGTCGAGGTTTATCTATTGAAATCCACTGGCAGAGCCGTTAAAAGTCAAGGAACTTGGTCAATATTTCAAGTCATTTGCAAGTCCTGATTAGTTGGTTCATGTTTCTTTTCATGGGAGAATTTGAATTTTCTATCCAATTCAAGTTTCTATCCAATTCAAGTTTCAATTTAAGTTTCGATCCAATTCAAGTTCAAGTTTCAACTTTTTAATCCAATTCAAGTTCAATTTCATTTCAATTCAAGTCTCAAAGTTCAAGTGTCCAATTTCTTTCCAATTTCAATTTCAATCATTCCAATTTTGTTTTCAAGTTCAAGTTTCTAATTCAAATTTCAATTCCAAGTCCAATTTTCAAATCAAATTTTCATTCAAGATTCCATCCCAAGATTTTTAACACATTTCAAGTTCATAACCTCCGTTTGAATTCTTTCCAAATTAACCACATTCAAATTCATTTCAAGTGTCTAATTCATGTCAATTTCAATTCAAATTTCCAAGTTCATAACCAAGTTCAATTTCCATTCAAAAGATAGTTACAAATTTCTTACCAATCTTACTCATTTCACATTAATTTCAAGAATTCAAATCCAAGTTCAATCTCAAGTTTCAAATTTAATCCAATTCAAGTTTCAAGTTTAATTCCATTTTAATTTCTTTCCAATTTCAATCAAGTTTCAAGATTAAAACTCAAGTTCATGATCAAGTTTCAAGTTTCAAATTTCATGTTTTTATTCCATCCAAAGTTTATGATACAAGTTACCATTCATTTTAAGTTCAATGTAAATTCCAATCAAGTTTAAATTTAATTCCATTCATATCAAGTCCAAGTTTCAATTCCATTCAAGTTCAAGCTCATTTCAATTTTCCATTTAATTTCAAATTGTCAAATGCAAAATCAATCCATGTCAAGTTGTAAATCATTTCCAAGTTACCATTCATTTCAAGTTCAATGTAAATTCCAATCCATGTTCAATTTACACAAGTGAGATTCAAGAGTCCACCACAAAAAATACAGAAGTTCATTACATGAGCTATTCAACAAGGAATAAAAATAACAAGGCCCATGAACCAAATTATGCCAAAAACACCATGACCCCACCTTTACACAACTCCTGGCTAAAATTCTGGCGTAGCAGACAGTAGATGTCCTAACACATGTCAAGACATTGTTCTGCATAATTATTTAAACAAGAACAGAACATCAGACTGATACCTTGAATATCAATAACTGCAGAAACACAGATGTTTTGACATCTGTTCCAACATGTTAATCAAAACTGAACTGTAAATTGCAAAATGATAAACAACACAGAATATGATGACCCAGTTCGGTGTAACTCACCTATATCTGGGGGATACCAATCCAGGAAGAAGATTCCACTATCAGTAGTATAGTTTTATGTAAACAACCTCAGGTTTACAGTAAACACCCACTCTTACCTATCACTACCCAATGAAGACTTTATCATTAGAAGTCATATCTAATTGATAAGAAAAACTCGTCTAACTCCCTAAATCACAACCTGTGATTATCTAACAGTTACTACACCATATCTGTATCATCCTTATTGAAAGACACCCCTTCCAATCCAAAGTTCAGTCAAGCATCCTCGACTAACAAGTTAACTTGGATTTGCTTTAAAGCTTCATCCAAGAACAATACATGATTCATTACCTACGGGTTCCTGAATCTGTATAAGTACCTATGTCTACCACAATGTATCAAATCGATACAGAGGGAGACTTACAAGAAAAACCTACGACTCTCAAAACCTAAAACCTACTTTACAAAATAGGATTCCTAAGTCTATGTCGTCCTCTCTCCCTTTTCTGCCTAGGTCTTGGTCTTCTTTTATAGCCTTCTGCTGATTTGGGCTTCATATCTTTGATCCTTGATCCACTGCCACTTCCGCCTTGAATCTTGGAACAGATTTAAACAAAACCTGCTTTTATAGTCATGATGTCGAATCTTCATGTTGTGACATTCTATTCGACATCTTTGGTCTGGGGCATAAACCTTAATGTTGGAACATCTTTCACAACATTATGTTTTACCACAATTTAGTCAAACTCTCAGAGCTTTCAATCTCCCCCTTTTGAAATTTTGGCTAAAACATTCTTTAGTTTGATGGTGCATGCAGTAGGAAAACTTGAAGCAAGTGTCAAGAAAGAGGGAGAAGATAATCTCTAGACCCTTTTCTCATTCATGAGGGAGAGAGAAGATAATTTCAAGTTCCCCTGCTCATTCACCTTGTGATACTGAGTACATAGAGTATGTAACCCAGATCACAAAACACAACTTGCTTCCTAACTCTGATCACAAAACACAATCAACCCAAGATGTTAGAACCCAGAACGTTAAAACATCCTTTGAGACATTTTTGCAGATCAGCAACTCAAATACACATATACAGTTCTTAGCAAAAGCATAGCCATTCTCCCCCATTTTAGCCAAAAGTTGGCAAAACTGAACCAAGCAAACCCATACCCAGACTGTGCTGACCCAAACACAGACAAAACCCATTTTCTCTCAATTTAACAAGAAGGATGTTTTTCAATTCAAGTAACACGATCCTCCTTAAATATTGAAGACTAGTCAATAAGTCCAATAACTGTTGGTCAAGTTAGTTTCGAAAGATTCCACTTTTTCTAACTTGTCCTTGAACCCGGTTCTGAACAATGTCCGGATACCTAACCTGATATTGTCAGTTTTCTGGTCCCCACAGACAGGACTATGATTACACCCATCTTTTGTTTATTCTGAATCATTTCCTTAATCCGGAATTAGCAAACTTGTCTACTACAAAATTTTTCATTGACCTTTCCATCAGCAGAGATTCCCAAGATACTTGTACTACTTCTAATTCAATCCATTGACACCAATGATAGAACCAGAACAACCTGAAAAGTTCACCTAGAACTTATACGAGTAAGGCAATGTCACGACATCTCGTCTGACATATAAACCTCACCTAAGGCAATATATCACAACTGCTTGAAACTACAAACAATCTTGATAACCAATCTGCACCACTGCAGCCATATATCCAAAACAGAAGTCCAACTCCCCCTGTCGTAGATAAACAGTGCTCTTTTGCCAGAAGAACACCAAAAATGAATGGAAAACATAAGACACATCTTCATGTCTTCAAGAGTGCATCCTCTGTTCAACACACCTGCTGAACACAATCATCCTTGCATTATTGCTCCTTCTGACACGAGCCAATAATCACTCACGCATGAACACCATCATGCTTCCCGTAAGGTTACATTAGGATTACCATCCTAAATCAACAAACTCTTGAATTGAGACCAAAATCGCCATGATCCCTCTCTTCTTGAACCATTCTATACACCACACGAATTCCACTTGAATTCTCATGTATAGACCTCCATGTTCCTTGAGATTAAATCCAATTGATCTGGAATGATCCATATTCCTCAAAGAGATACCATATCTCTTAGTTTGTTATCTTCTTAACGATGTCAGATATCACATACATGCTCAAGAAATCCTCAGCCCATTTGCTCCATAAGCACCAAACTGATCCACTTCTAGCATGTCACATCCATATCAAGCTACCAAGATGTGAACTAAGAATCCTACTCCAAGGATAATTAACCCGGAAGATGTTCTAACATCATTTAGGACATCCTTCACATATCATACACACCAACCATCATGGTTCAAGATATGCTCCACCACTGGAATGACTATCTGCATAGTAATCCAACCGAAGATCTTTAAATAACATTACGCCACCAGCTTGATCAACAAGAACTCCAGATAGCCATAGAGATAAATAAACGCTCATCCACCAAACGAAGGTAATCTTCCATCATCAACCTAGAACTTCTACCACAAGCTCCAAGATAGACCTGAACCAGAACCTCCTTACGTCTTCAACCAAGCACCCTTCTGCCCAAGAGTAATTTGTTCCAAGACACTCCTTAAGGGTAATCAAATGCCACTGTTTGATTATCTTGATTTCTCGAATCCACATATGAGAACTACCAAATGCCACTTTTGATTGCCTTATCCTTCTTGAATTCAAATCTGAAACCAACTAACTGCCACTTTTTTATTGATCTCACCCTTCTTCAGAACTCCCACAAGATACACTGATCCAAAAATGAAATTTGATTTTTAAGTTACATGAACTACTTGCTCTATAGCAAGCCATCTTGGATCCACCAAGCCTAAGACATCTAACATCTTCTCCTACTTGCAGCTCCAGCAAACTGCTATGAGACAGACCTTTTTGAAGCATCCATAACTTCCATTCTCCTGTAGATCAACTTATCATAAGCTGATGTGCCACAACACCAGTTGAGATCCTGATGTTAAGCTTGATGTCAAAATATTTTCATACGACATCCAGCTGCTGAATTTAGCTCCTCCTTCTGCCACTTAGAAGAACCTCTTCCCTTTAAAAGAACCACCTTCCTTTAACAGCCAAAGCAATTTGCCTCTATGTCTCCACGATATTCCAAGCTGCTACGACAGGTTACTCCAAGACAAATCAGCCAGCCATCCTGCCTAAACTTCAAGTCACAAACCATACAATTCCAAATAAAATGAATCCTGCAGCATCAAGTTCACATGACAACAAATGCCATTTTAAGCCGTTCACAAATCGTCAGCAACAACAACAATAGTCACGTTGCAGCCATACAATAGCTAGCTGATCCTACGACAAAAAATACAATAAAATCAAACCTGCAAGCAAAAACAAATTGTAAAACCTTCAACCAAATATCAGGTCCCACAAGCCATACACCTGCTACAAAGCCCTCACCCACCCAGCAAGTGAACTGCAAAAGGCAAATAAAAATTCAAAATTTTTCTATCCCAAGGACCCCACACCGCAGCAAAATGTACAAACCATACAGCTACCCAAGCCACAACCCACCTTCCACAACCTTTCAGCCGCACACATCATATATTCTCCAACACTGCACAAGAGAAAAAAACAAAAATTCATTATTATCATGAAAAACCGAGTCACAAAACAAATTGCTAGCTAGCACATTGCAAATGGAAATTCATACGACATCAAAATTTTGATTGTTGCAGCAATCTTTCATCACTCATCACAACTTTCTTTCCAAATTTCCCAATTCACCCTCAAGTTTTCTATAAAGAAGGAGTCTCCACTCATTCATAAACTAGTTTTTCACAAGCCAAGAAAACTCTGTTGTTTTTCCTCCCTTCTCCAATCCCCATCAAACTTCAGTATCCTCTTCAACCGAACCAACCCTCAGTTCAACTTAACCTCTTTTCTATCTCAACTATCATCACTCCCCATCATTCCCAACTCGTTCACACACCTTTCTTTCAACCCAAATTAAACCACAAAACCTTCAAACGACTTCCTCTTGGGAAGAGGTATATGACAGTTGCACACGTACGGCTTCCTCTTGGGCTACCTGACAACGAGGCCCTTTATTCCTCGGATTCAATTTTCCCTTGTATCTTGTACCCCACTCCCTTTGGTTGTAGTTCTTATTTTTTCTCACTTTGCGTGGTTGTGGTTTCGTACTAGGAGTACCCTTAGGGACTAGGATCTACCAAACCCTTTTGCAAGCCCTTGATCCAACGTCAAGTGCCTCTTTCCCTTAACTTGTAAGTCAACCGCCTTGTGCGTCGCCATCGACCTTACCCTTTACCTTAGGATCCCTATTTCCATTAGTTTAAACCTTTACACAATGAATAAACCCTTGATTCAACATCAAGTGGCCTTTTCTAAGTCAAAATTTGTAACACCCTGTATAATATTTATCTAGAATAATACCATACAAGTGTTTTATTTGGTACTGACACAATCATAAGTTCCTAATGGTATAATTCACATACTTGACCATTTCTAATACATAAATACAACCTATGGTACAAGGCATGAAAATTGGCCAAAACAATAAAAATCTAAGAATAAGGTACAATATTCCTCATTGTACAAGAAAATAATAATACACAGGGGAATAAGCTCAACTAAGCTTCTCTTGAAACATCCAAGCATAGCTCCACTTGTAAATCATACTTGCAATCGCTTCCTGAAAATAATCAACAATAATGGGGTGAGATATTAAATCTCAGTGAGTTCCCTATCTTATGGATTCTCTCGGCTTTACAGGGTTCTAGCCAATCCAAACTCAAGTCAAGGGAAAGGGATATGACCTTGAGTACACAATCTCACACTATATGGAAACACGTTATTGAGCCCGTTAACTCAAAATTTATCACTATCGTCAACCCTATCAAGGCATCCCTTCTTCTCGTTCTCTTCTACGTCTAGAAGTCAGAACGAGTCATGGATCCTCGTAGATTACTTGGCATACGAGATGGATTCGGAACTAAGGGACATGTTATCATCTTAATTCGTCACTTCACACGGTCCTCACACCGTCATAAGTCTCTTTACCATATAGGTTCCATTCGTACTATAACATTGGGAATCAAACCTACCAAGTAATCGTGCAATTATTCCAGAGGAGCTCGTTACTCATGAAACGACACATAATGGGGAACTAGTTACAATTTTCATGATTTCACATACAACCATAATTGTATTCAATAATTCTAGGCCACATTAGCCTTTAGGCCTCATTTGCCTTTTTTCCCAATAATTACCATAGTTTACACATGTTCCATACTAGTGTTTCACTCTCACTTAGACCATTACTCGTCACGGATGTACCTTTCTACATCGAATGCACGAGCATCATCATCTAGGTTGTCTACTCTAGGCCATTACTCTCCAAGGATGTACCTTTCTACATCGAATGCACGAGCGTCGCCATCTAGAGTTTCTATCAATGCCTAGCCATTACTAGGTTCCACTATCATGTTGTTATGGGGTAAAGTTTCCTCACTCTTTCTATTCCATATTTTAACATGCAGACTCTCTCGATCATGTTTAACATCATTATTAGACAAAGCATATTACAATTGCATTTTAGAAATACATATAATAATTCAATCATAAGATATACAAAAGCATATTAAAATTGCATAGTAGAATCACATATAATGATTCAATCACATGATATATCACCCTTAGGTTCCTCCGATTTATTTAATCAGGCAATGAAAACAGTATTTCTAACTCTTATCCCGTAGGATATTTTCACATCTTCCCAACGGCTATTACTATGCCTCGTTCGGACTTATAATCCAAAAGATATGGATTTTCAACATGTCATATAAACATTATTTCATGTAGTAGTTCACACACATTTTAGGGCATACAAGCCACTACTATCATTTCCCAAGCATTCTTGGTCAAATCATGGTCTAACATTACCATTCACTACCTTATTGGATAATCTTTCCAAAGGCTTTGGACTCGTATCAATTGGATTCCCAATCCATGAGTTTTGGTGGAATCAAAATTACATACATTAAATTTCTATATTTTTCTTATCAATCCATAGCATAAACATATGTTTCTACTTCGCTATCACAAAGATCTTTGAAGTAGCTTTCCAACGCTTCCGACCGTGCCTCAATTCGAGTTACGGATCAAAAGTTATGAAGGAAACAAAATGGGGAAATCTGTCACGTTCGCTACTGTATTCGCAAAGCGAATCACTCATCGAACCAAGTCAGAACAGAAAGGGCATAAAGTTCGCAAAGCAAACTCTGGGAGAACATTCGCCTTCCCTTCGCTTTGGGGATTCGCTAGGCGAACCCTCGACAAACCATTCGCTTTGCCCTTCGCCAGGTTCACTAGGCGAACCATGCGTAACTCAGAATTTCTCAGTAGCGTAAAATAGGTAATTGGGGCCAAACCCTCTCACATTCTTCACCCAAAACACTTCCAATTCATATATATATCCACATCAAACACAACCCAACTATATTACACAATTTATTTCACGTTTCATCCATTAGATTTCATTGATTTATCCGTTTAATCAATTTCTCTCAAATCTAACCTAAGCTCTAAACTTAATTTTCTGGAACTTAGAGCGTCTAACTAGAACCCACCTGATAATCGAAGAGGAGGTAGAAGAAGATGATGAATACTGAAGATGACCCATAGGCTTTTTCTAAAGTTCTTCCTCTTTTCCTCTTCTCTTCTCTTCCTTCTCTTTTTTCTCTGTTTTTCTTCTTCTTCTTCTCACCCACTTTCCATTTCTTTCTCTTTTCAATATATATATATATATATATATATATATATATATATATATATATATATATATATATAATACTTATTATATAATATAATCCAATAGGGTAAAACATCTCCAATTGATATTTTATCGTCTCACACTAATTGATCAATTATTAGAGTTACTTTAAAATCTTCTCTTAAACTAATAATTATTGATCTGTCTCTTTTTTTTAAATAATTGATCTCTTCAGAGCTCATTAGTTGCTCTATTGATCCCAATTGATAATACTTAAAGTACTTAGAGGATTCCATTAATCCAATTATCCAAAGATAGAATACACAAAAGCTCATCTGATCTCATCTGATATCCAATTGAGCATTTAAATAATATAGGGTGTTACACTCTCCCCCCCTTAAATTGAAATTCATCCCCGAATTTCCTTCGCTCAACAATAACCACAACTTGAGACATTGTCTTAGTTCCACACTCAACTTTACTTCCGTTAAACTTTCTGACGTAATTAATTCCAACTTGACTTTATAGACCAAAAATCCGTATTTTCACAATCTAACAACTTCAAGTCCGTTGTCATACTCTTGTTCCAATATTTGGTTAACTCTAACTTTGCTTCTCCTCAATTCATCTGTTGTTTTATGCAAAGAGACTTGGTCACATCCTACCTTCGGCAAAAATCTACCATTCTATACTCCTTATTTCCATACTTACAAGCAATAATCCTTTTAAATTCTTATCATTCTGACCAACTCTTTCATCTGTCACCTTCCACTGCGTAACCCAAATTCCAATAGTAGTACACCATGGATTCTCAATCACTACTAAGTAGATAACATTCTGCGGAGAATCACACTTATCCACTGGGGTCCTTACTAACCAATGATACAAGAAGCTTACTGACGTCCTATGGTAGAACCGTTTCCTTGCCAACACACAATATCTTAACATCTGTCCAACACTCTCCAGACGATAAAGGCGCAGGACTCAAACTACTACAACCGTAACATATACAACTCCAAATCCATTCTAACTCGAAATAATATATCTAAAATAGCTTAACAACTCCCGGTTCTGGTTACCACATTCCAATTCGATTCTTCTTACGGGGTTCTGACTCACTCAATGTTTCTGGTTGATTCGATATCTCAACTAATATTACATAGCATCATCACGAAACTTTGATCATATGAGAGTCACCACTCGTCAAAACTTAACCCATCCAAATCGCAATTGTGAGTTTCCATACCACTCACCAATTCACATACAACACTCTACACGTACATACACTGTCGAAATCCATACCATGCTTCTCAATTAATTCCTCATCTCCCAATCATTCTGTTCCACCTACAATTCAAGTTACATGCTTAACTTCGGGAGGTTCAATCCTTACTCGTACTTGGAAAGATAACTTTCAAATTCATTCTCTTGGTAAAACACAACTGCACATAACTGGTACCACTCTCACGGTCTAAATCCGATGTCTTGAACTCACGGAAGATATCAATTACTAACTCGGACCAACCATTCATACCTTACTAATACCATAATTACACACCGAAATATTCCTTGCAAGATCAATACTTCGTGAGTATTTTCCAACTTTGTCCTTAAGACTCGCAACGGTAATACACCTAAGACCTTCTCATACTCAACACAGTTCACAAGATTGTTCCTCAAAGTCAACTCTCTTGTTGCCTGAACAAATGGCCAACTATGCAACACCTTTCCAGAAGTCACTATTTCAAAACACAATGTTCTCCAATCGGAGCAACATAAGGTAACAAAATGCAGATGATGGTTCCTAAGGGATTTCACAATTTACACACATGTTAATCGATTAACCATCTGAGCTAATCGGTTAACTCCTCAAAATTCAGTGCAAAGCACCATCCTTGTACGTGTTAATCGGTTAACCCCATTGCGTTAGTCGGTTAACACTACTGCAAAATCTAAAAACCAGTTTCTTCTTAATTCAAAGTCATCCCTACTCAAACCATCAATCCGATTTGTTCTAACTCACGATATCATTCTTAACTCGCGGCTTCTTAACTTGTATAACACCACTGACCATGATCCACTCAAGGTAATACCGAAAAAGTCTAAACATTCAGACGACACACTCCAACCAAGCGACAAGACAAAATTCCAAATTCTGACGCGGTCACACAACAAAATTTCAGCTGGATAGATCATTTTATGCTCAAACAACTACACTAACGGGAAGTCAATAATGACGACATTCTAGGGTTTTAGCCACAATTCATACTTGATTTGTCCATAAGTAAAACCCAACACTCAACCATTATACGATACTACAAAAGCGATGGATATAACATGTCAAGCATATAACCTTGTCCTCTCACTTGAATTCCTTGGTGAGAACTAAAATAACTACGTCCTAGATCCAACAAAAGGTAGATTCCGAATATTCTGATTATTCACAATTACAGAAGTTTCTCTATACTTGAAAATAAATCAGAGCAATGCATCCTCTTGAAGAACTTTTCCATCACTACGTACACATTAATCGGGATTTCTTACCCTTCACTATCCATTCCGCATCACACTTACACCAAGTTACTTAATGAAAGACTCGCAACCGACAATTCTCATCAACTATTTACAAAACCCTTCCGGTATAAATTATTCCATGATTTACACTTAGTTCGTAATAAGTCCTGATTTTCTTCTCGTTGTTTACTGCAATCTTGCTTCTTAAAAAGATACAATGGTCACTGTTCCACAAAGCACGTCCCTTCATACATGTCTCAAGAATAAGAATCTATCACGTACCCTTGTGACCACGGTGCAACTGCTACGTTTGTTCTAAATACCAAGGTGTAACTTTTCCCATTCCAAGTCATACTACTAGGGTCCTCACGGGTGAGCCATAAGTGATTACACTTCCTTAATTTTAGCTTTAACAACATCTTAATAATTCTATTGCTCACTCGTCCAAAGTACATTCCGTTAATACCATTTTTTTTACTTCGCTCTCCATCGTAATCCTCTTATGTCCAAATATAAAATCATCATACTAAAATTTCCTTGAATCCAAGGTGCTTACTCTGTTTCTTAATACGAACTTCTTCTGGTCCGTATCACTACACTTTCCGTTACTAAATGGTGCTCATTCTTTCTCCAACACAATACTCTATATTGTTCCTTGGGGAATTTAGTAATTCCAAAAATGGTCTCTCACCGAATACATAACCCTAACATATCATCTCGAACTTATTCTCTCTCCATAACTGAGTATGCGCAATTTATCTCATACTCTTCGTCCGGCACATACTTGTTTCACTTGAAGCATGTAAACACATCCTCGTGTTTCTTCTCACACTTACATACTACTTTAGGTTCTCATAAAAGTCGAATGTCCTTGACCCTCAACTTTTAACCAGCCGGAAGATATTATTCTGAACGCATTCCTTTAGGTATTCTCGTCCATTCAAGATACCTTAGCGACCTTAGAACTGAAGCACCAATAATTATCTCACTTCCGGAACTTACATCACACGTTCAATCCAAAACAACTTTTCTTTTTCACGAGATGAGCTTACTTGAAATCCTTGTCCATACTAGAGGCCAATCCAGCACTACTAGCGATTTTACGTATTCCTTGATACCTTGACCAATCGTCTGATAGAGATCCTTAACTTTTAGACTCCATTCATCTAAAGGATTGCTTGAACAACACACCACTCTTTAATTCCGTGCTACTCTAATCACAACTGAGCTGAACAAAACTCATCACTGCTAACTCTTGGCTTGAGCCTACTCTCACAGCACAAGTTCCGACAACACTTCAGAGTCCTCGTGGTCACTCAACCATGATTCTACCTATTACATACATAGTATTAGGTTGATCAGGACCAACACTAGATAGTATGATATTAAGATTCATGTTGCCAAGATACAATTAAGAGGCAGGAATAGATTTACTTATGATGTTTCAAGGCTAGGTCGAGGACACGACCTGCTCTGATACCAACTGTAACGCCCTGTATAATATTTATCTAGAATAATACCATACAAGTGTTTTATTTGGTACTGACACAATCATAAGTGCCTAATGGCATAATTCACATACTTGACCATTTCTAATACATAAATACAACCTATGGTACAAGGCATGGAAATTAGCCAAAACAATAAAAATCTAAGAATAAGGTACAATATTCCTCATTGGACAAGAAAATAATAATACACAGCGGAATATGCTCAACTAAGCTTCTCTTGAAACATCCAAGCATAGCTCCATTTGTAAATCATACCTGCAATTGCTTCCTGAAAATAATCAACAATAATGGGGTGAGATATTAAATCTCAGTGAGTTCCCTATATTATGGATTCTCTCGGCTTTACAGGGTTCTAGCCAATCCTAACTCAAGTCAAGGGAAAGGGAAATGACCTTGAGTACACAATCTCACACTATATGGAAACACGTTATTGAGTCCGTTAACTCAAAAGTTATCACTGTCGTTAACCCTATCAAGGCATCCCTTCTTCCCGTTCTCTTCTACGTCTAGAAGTCGGAACGAGTCATGGATCCTCATAGATTACTTGGCATACGAGATGGATTCGGAACTAAGGGACATGTTATCACCTTAATTCGTCACTTTACACGGTCCGTGCACCGTCACAAGTCTCTTTACCATATAGGTTCCATTCATACTATAACATTGGGAACCAAACCTACCAAGTAATCGTGCAATCTTTCCAGATAGCTCGTTACTCATGAAACGACACATAATGGGGAAATGGTTACGATTTTCGTGATTTCACATACAACCATAATTGTATTCAATAATTCTAGGTCACATTAGCCTTTAGGCCTCATTTGCCTTTTTTCCCAATAATTACCATAGTTTACACATGTTCCATACTTGTGTTTCACTCTCACCTAGACCATTACTCGTCACGGATGTACCTTTCTACATTGAATGCACGAGCATCGTCATCTAGGTTGTCTACTCTAGGCCATTACTCGTCAAGGATGTACCTTTCTACATCGAATGCACGAGCATCGCCATCTAGAGTTTCTATCAATTCCTAGCCATTACTAGGTTCCACTATCATGTTGTTATAGGGTAAAGTTTCCTCACTCTTTCTATTCCATATTTTAACATGCATATTCTCTCGATCATGTTGAACAACATTATTAAACAAAACATATTACAATTGCATTTTTGAATTACATATAATAATTCAATCATAAGATATACAAAAGCATATTACAATTGCATAGTAGAATCACATATAATGATTCAATCACAAGATATATCACCCTTAGGTTTCCTCTGATTTATTTAATCAGGCAATGAAAACAGTATTTCTAACTCTTATTCTGTAGGATATTTTCACAGCTTCCCAACGACTATTACTATGCCTCGATCGGACTTATAATCCAAAAGATATGGATTTTCAACATGTCATATAAACATTATTTCATATATTAGTTCACACACATTTTAGGGCATACAAGCCACTACTATCCTTTACCAAGCATTCTTGGTCAAATCATTGTCTAACATTACCATTCACTACCTTATTGGATTATCTTTCCAAAGGTTTTGGACTCGTATCAATCGGATTCCCGATCCATGAGTTTTGGTGGAATCAAAATTACATACATTACATTTCTATATTTTTCTTATCAATCCATAGCATAAACATATGTTTCTACTTTACTATCACAAAGAGCATTGAAGTAGCTTTCCAATGCTCCCGACCGTGCCTGAATCCGAGTTACGGATCAATAGTTATAAAGGAAACAAAATGGGAAAATCTATCACATTCGCTACTGTATTCGTAAAGCGAATCACTCAGCGAACCAAGTCAGAACAGAAAGGGCATAAAGTTCGCAAAGCAAACTCTGGGCGAACATTCGCCTTCCCTTCGCTTTGGGGATTCGCTAGGCGAACCCTCGACAAACCATTCGCTTTGCCCTTCGCCAGGTTCGCTAGGCGAACCATGCGAAACTCAGAATTTCTCAACAGCGTAAAACAAGTCATTGGGGGCCAAACCCTCTCACATTTTTCACCCAAAATACTTCCAATTCATAGATATATCAACACCAAACACAACCCAACTATATTATGCAGTTTATATCACGTTTCATCCGTTAGATTTCATTCATTTATCCGTTTAATCATTTTCTCTCAAATCTAACCTAAGCTCTAAACTTATTTTTCTGGAACTTAGAGCGTCTAACTAGAACCCACCTGATAATCGAAGAGGAGGTTGAAGAAGATGATGAATACTGAAGATGATCCATGGGCCTTTTCTCAAGTTCTTCCTCTTTTCCTCTTCTCTTCTCTTCTCTTCCTTCTCTCTTTTCTCTGTTTTTCTTCTTCTTCTTCTCACCCACTTTCTATTTCTTTCTCTTTTCAATATATATATAATACTTATTATATAATATAATCCAATAGGGTAATACATCTCCAATTGATATTTTATCGCCTCACACCAATTGATCAATTATTAGAGTTACTTTAAAATCTTCTCTTAAACTATTAATTATTGATCTGTCTTTTTTTTTAAATAATTGATCTCTTCAGAGTTCATTAGTTGCTCTATTGATCCCAATTGATAATTCTTAAAGTACTTTGAGGATTCCATTAATCCAAATATCCAAAGATAGAATACACAAAAGCTCATCTGATATCCAATTGAGCATTTAAATAATATGGGGTGTTATACTCTCCCCCCCTTAAATTGAAATTCGCACCCGAATTTCCTTCGCTCAACAATAACCACAACTTGCATCATTGTCTTAGTTCCAAACTCAACTTTACTTCCATTAAACTTTCTGACGTAATCAATTCCAACTTGACTTTATAGACCAAAAATCCGTATTTTCACAATCTAAATCTTCAAGTCCGTTGTCATACTCCTGTTCCAATATTTGGTTAACTCTAACTTTGCTCCTCCTCAATTCATCTGTTGTTTTATGCAAAGAGACTTGGTCGCATCCTACCTTCGGCAAGAATGTACCATTCTATACTCCTTATTTCCATACTTACAAGCAATAATCCTTCTAAATTCTTATCATTCTGACCAACTCTTTCATCTGTCACCTTCCACTGCATAACCCAAATTCCAACAGTAGAACACCATGGATTCTCAATCACTATTAAGTAGATAACAGTCTGCGGAGAATCACACTTATCCATTGGGGTCCTTACTAACCAATGATACAAGAAGCTTACTGACGTCCTATGGTAGAACAGTTTCCTCGCCAACAAACAATATCTTAACATCTGTCCAACACTCTCCAGACGATAGAGGAGTAGGAGTCACACTGCTACAACCGTAACATATACAACTCCAAATCCATTCCAACTTGAAATAATATATCTAAAATAGGTTAACAACTTCCGGTTCTGGTTATCACATTCCAAATCGATTCTTCTTATGGGGTTCTGACTCACTCAATGTTTCTTGTTGATTCGATATCTCAACTAATATTAGATAGCACCATCACGAAACTTTGATCATATGCGAGTCACCACTCGTCAAAACCTAACCCATCCAAATCGCAATTGTGAGTTTCTATACCACTCACCAATTCACATACAACACTCCACACGCACATACGCCGTCGAATTCCATACCACGCTTCTCAATTAATTCCTCATCTCTCAATCGTTATGTTCCACATACAATTCGAGTTACATGCTTAACTTCGGGACGTCCAATCCTTACTCGTACTTGGAAAGATAACTTTCAAATTTCATTCTCTTGGTAAAACACAACTGCACACAACTGGTACCACTCTCACGGTCTAAATTCGATGTCGTGAACTCACAAAAGATAACAATTACTAACTCGGACCAACCGTTCATACCTTACTAATACCATAATTACACACCGAAATATTCCTTGCAAGATCAATACTTCGTGAGTATTTTCCAACTTCGTACTTAAGACTCGCAACGGTAATACACCAAAAACCTTCTCATACTCAACACAGTTCACAAGATTGTTCCTCAAAGTCAACTCTCTTGTTGCCTGAACAAATGGCCAACTGCGCAACCCCTTTCCAGAAGTCACGATTTCAAAACACAAATCCGTCCTTCATTTACTTGCCATCTCGTTCTCGACTTACACAACATTCTCCAATCGGAGCAGCATAAGGTAACAAAATGCGGATGATGGTTCCTAAGGGATTTCACAATTTACACACATGTTAATTGATTAACCATCTGAGCTAATCGGTTAACTCCTCAAAATTCACTGCAAAGCACCATCCTTGTACGTGTTAATCGGTCAACCCCATTGCGTTAGTCGGTTAACACTGCTGCAGAATCTAAAAACCAGTTTCTTCTTAATTCAAAGCCATCCCTACTTAAGCCATCAATCCGATTTGTTCTAACTCGCGATATCATTCTTCACTCGCGGCTTCTTAACTTGTATAACATTCACTAACCATGCTCCACTGAAGGTAATATCGACAAAGTCAAAACATTCAGATGAAACACTCCAACCAAGCGACAAGACAAAATTCCAAATTCTGACGCGGTCACCCGACAAAACTTCAGCGGGATAGTTCATTTTGTGCTCAAACAACTACACTAACGGGAAGTCAATAATGACGACATTCTAGGGTTTTAGCCATAATTCATACTTGATTTTTCCATAAGCAAAACCCAACACTCAACCATTATACGATACTACAAAAGCGATGGATATAACATGTCAAGCATACAACCTTGTCCTCTCACTTGAATTCCTTGGTAAGAACCAAAACAACTATGTCTTTGGTCCAACAAAAGGTAGATTCTGAATATTCCAATTATTCACAATTACAGAAGTTTCTCTATACTTGAAAATAAATCGGAGCAATGCATCCTCTTGAAGAACTTTTCCATCACTACATACACATTAACCGGGATTTCTTACCCTTCCCTATCCATTGTGCATCACACTTACACCAAGTTACTTAATGAAAGACTCGCAACCGACAATTCTCATCAACTATTTACAAAACACTTCCGGTATAAATTATTTCATGATTTACACTTAGTCCATAATAAGTCCTGATTTGCTTCTCGTTGTTTACCGCAATCTTGCTTCTTAAAAAAATACAATGTTCACTGTTCCACAAAGTACGTCCCTTCACACATGTCTCAAGAATAAGAATCTATCACGTACACTTGTGACCACGGTGCTACCGCTTCGCTTGTTCTAAATACCAAGGTGTAACTTTTCCCATTCCACGTCATACTACTAAGTTCCTCACGGGTGAGCCATCTGTGACTACACTTCCTTAATTTTAGCTTTAACAACTTCTGAATAATTCTATTACTCACTCGTCCAAAGTACATTCCGTTAATACCATTTTTTTTACTTCGCTCTCCATTGTAATCCTCTTATGTCCAAATATAAAAACATCAGTTAGGACATCCTTCACATATCATAGACACCAACCATCATGGTTCTAGATATGCTCCACCACTAGAATGACTATCTGCATAGTAATCCAACCGAAGATCTTCAAACAACATTGTGCCACCAACTTGATCAACAAGAACTCCAGATAGCCATAGAGAGAAATAAACTCTCATCCACCAAAATAAGGTAATCTTCCGTCATCAACCTAGAACTTCTACCACATGCTCCAAGATAGACCTGAACCAGAACCTCCTTACGTCTTCAACCAAGTACCCTTCTGCCCAAGAGTAATTTGTTCCAAGACACTCCTTAAGAGTAATCAAATGCCACTGTTTGATTATCTTGATTTCTCGAATCCACATATGAGAACTACCAAATGCCACTTTTGATTGCCTCATCCTTCTTGAATTCAAATCTGAAACCAACCAAATGCCACTTTTATAATGATCTCACCCTTCTCCAGAACTCCCACAAGATACACTGATCCACAAATGAAATTTGATCTTTAAGTTACATGAACTACTTACTCTATAGCAAGCCATCTTGGATCCACCAAGCCTTAGACATGTAACATCTTCTCCTACTTGCAGCTCCCGCAAACTGCTATGAGACAGACCTTTTTGAAGCATCCATAACTTCTATTCTCCTATAGATCAACTTATCTTAAGATGATGTGCCACATCACTAATTGAGATCCTGATGTTAAGCTTGAAGTCAAAACATTTTGATACGACATCCAGCTGCTGAATTCAGCTCCTCCTTCCGCCACTTAGAAGAACCTCCTCCCTTTAACAGAACCTTCTTCCTTTAATAGCCAAGGGAATTTGCCTCCAAGTCTCCACGATATTCTAAGCTGCTACGACAGGTTACTCCGAGATAAATCAGTCAGCCATCATGCCTAAACTTCAAGTCACAAACCACATAATTCCAAATAAAATGAATCCTGCAGCATCAAGTTCACATGACAACAAATACCATTTTAAGCCGTTCACAAACCGTCAGCAGCAACAACAACAATCATGTTGCAGCCATACAATAGCTAGTTGATCCTACGACAAAAAATGCAATAAAATCAAACCTGCAAGCAAAAACAAATTGAAAAACCTTCAACCAAATATGAGGTCCCACAAGACATACACCTGCTACAAATCCTTCACCCACCCAGTAAGTGAACTGCACAAGACAAATAAAAATTCAGAATTTTTCTATCCCAAGGACCCCACACCGCAGCAAAACGTACAAACCGTATAGCTACCCCAAGCCACAACCCACCTTCCACAACCTTTCAGCCGCGCACATCATATATTCTCCAACACTGCACAAGAGAAAAAAAAACAAAAATTCATTACTATCAGCAAAAACCGAGTCACAAAACAAATTTCCAGCTAGCAAATTGCAAATGGAAATTCATACGACATCAAAATTTTGATTGTTACAGCAACCTTTCATCACTCATCACAACTTTCTTTCCAAATTTCCCAATTCACCCTCACGTTTTCTATAAAGAATGAGCCTCCACTCATTCATGAACTAATTTTTCACAAGCCAAGAAAACTCTGTCGTTTTTCCTCCCTTCTCCAATCCCCATCAAACTTCAATATCCTCTTCAACCGAACCAACCCTCCGCTCAACGTAACCTCTTTTCTATCTCAACTTTCATCACTCCCCATCATTCCCAACTCGTTCACACACCTTTCTTTCAACCCAACTTAAACAACAAAACCTGCAAATGACTTCCTCTTGGGTAGAGGTATAGGACAGTTGTACACTTACGACTTCCTATTGGGCTACCTGACAACGAGGCCCTGTATTCCTCGGATTCAATTTTCCCAACGTCAAGTGGCTCTTTCCCTTAACTTGTAAGTCAACCGCCTTGTGCGTCGCCATCGACCTTACCCTTTACCTTAGGATCCCCATTTCCATTAGTTTAAACCTTTACACAATGAATAAACCCTTGATTCAACATCAAGTGGCCTTTTCTAAGTCAAAATTAGTCAAATTAATTATACTTAGACACTTTTCAATAAATGATGAAAAGGGAGCGGGGTGTAGTCAACTTATCCTCGAGAGTGAGAATCCGAGAGGTAGATTTCGTGATTTGAACTCTCGTCATCCTAAAATTAACCGACCTTTTCTCTCGCCCCCAGTGCGATCGAGACCTTCTCTTAACTGTAGTCAACGTCTCCCCGAGAGTGAGGATCTGAAAGGTCGATTTCCTGATTCAAGCTCTTGTCATCCAAACAATACTTCAACTCATCAAATATTTCTTATCGCCGCCATGCGATCCTTTAAAACTTTTCATAAACGTGAGATACGGGGTCTTGAGACGATACAGAACATTGCTTCGTCTGTAACCTATTTGAGTCGAGATAAGTGGCGTGTTCCCCATGAATGTTGATATGTGGAAGTCCATTCAAAGTGGTGCAAGCATCTGCTCCTCACCCGTTTGGGTAAAGCAATGTTTTCTGTAGAATGCGACTAAACATCTTTCGATAAAAAACAACTAACCATCCGTAGTTAGCCGAACTACGGACGCTCTGATTTCTCATTTGGAAATGAGAATACATAGGCACGAGATCGCGATGATCTTGGCGAGCAACCTTTTTTTCTTTTCACCCTTTTCCTCGTAGTTCCCCGAACTACGATTGCTCTGACTTCCTCATTGCACTATGAGGGTACGTAGGCACGAGATCACGATGATCTTGGCGAGCACCCTAGGAAAACAAACCATCTAGTCGCTATTCTCTTTCTTTTCTAACAACTTGAGAAGCCTAACACTTAGAAGAAAACATTAACACGCAAACCTAGCCTAAAGGTTCCCGTTGAGTACAACAGACGTGAGAGGTGCTAATACCTTCCCCTCACGTAACCGACTCCCGATCTCAGACTCTTGGTTGTGATAACCATGTATTTTTCTTTCATTTTAGGGATTTTATCGATATTTTCCCTTTCCCCTTATGGGAAAAAATAAAGTTCGGTGGGGACTCTATTAGTCTAGCCCCGCGGGCGTGCGATTGCGCCTCGCGAAGGATTGTGCTTTTTTCGAGGTACGACAGCTGGGGACTTTCCCATCCCTAAGTGAGTCAAGCCTAGTTAGGTTTCATTTGTGTGTTTATGTTTTCTTTACTTGTATGGCTTTTCTTTATCCTATTGTTGTTATCTCTATTTACTTCATTGTTATATAATATGTTGTTCAATTACCGCTGTGGTATTGGATTGTTACCCTGATTGCAAGAAACCTTGTGGGAAAGGCTTCTTACCCGAGCCTTGGGAGAAAACATAAGATGGGATGATGGTTGAGTAATGTTGGTCCGGGAGAGGTAGATCTCGTAGGGTCGACATGAGAACCTCACTTAGAGTAGGTCCTTTGAGAATATTGGCGCCCGACATGTAGTTGTCCTAGGCCTCGATATTTACATGAGGATCAGTTACTCTAAGGACCTTTGTAGAACCCTTAAACCTTTGGCCTACTAGGGTCTATGGTCGAATAGTGCGGGCCCCACGAAAGGTGGATCTCGAGGGTCGGTACGAAGATTTCACTCAAAATAGATTCTCTCGATGGAGTTGAAGCCCGACATGTAGTTGCCGATGGTAACAAACATTCGTGTGAATTGATGACTCTGAGAACCTTGTCTAGAGCTGTAGTTGATGGTCACATAGTGTGGGCCCCTGAGAGGTAGATCTCGATGGTCGGTACGAAGCTCTCACTCAGAAAAGGTTCATGTGATGGAGTTGAAGTCCGACATGTAGCTGTCGATGACAACAAACATTCATATGAACCCATGACTCTGAGGTCCCTCTTAAACCTTAGAACATACCCGGTGAAAACCTTGTCCAGTGGAAAGAAATGAGCCTTATCCTTCATCTGTACTTCGAACTTATGAGATCATGTAACTGGAAGATTACGAATATTGCATCCATTTGTATATCATAGCATTTTCATTTGTATTCATCTCATTTGTATTGTATATCTTTCTTCCAGCCTGAAAAATCATTCTATCCTTTATCCATGACCAGCAAGGTGATTCCCGACATACGAACCATGTCTCAAGAAATGGTGTACAAGCTAGTGAGAGAACTAGAAGATTTGAAGCGGGAGATCAATCTGTTGAAGAGCAAAATGAATTGGGTCTTGGAAACCTTGCAATCTTTGTTTATAAAGGAGGGTCACTCCCTGCCAATTCCTGTAGCAAAGGGAGATAATTCTCTATGTTCATTTGGTGTTACTCCGAGTCAGGAGCCATTCCATATGGAAACTCCTCATTTGCCAACTCATGGCCCTCATTCAAGATGTCATCTCCAGTCTTTGACCGCCAAATCAGCAGATCAACCTCTAGTGGCTGTCTTCCCTCAAGAGCATCAGAGTCAGGATCAGGGGCAGAATCAGGATAGATGGAGCAAAAATTACTTTAAGTCGATTCCTGTATCATACAGTATACTCTACTCGCATTTGGTTTGAAATTCATTGGTAACTCCTCAACCCATCGAGCATATACCGACCCCCTATCCGCTGTAGTACAATCAAAATCTAACATGCGACTATCATGAAGGGGCTATAGGACATGACTTGGATACTTGTCGTGCGCTGTAGTCTAGAGTCAGGCGGTTGGTCAACAATAGGAAATTAATCTTCGAAGAAGACCATCCAGAGGTGAAGTGTGAGTACTATACTGGAGCAGTAGGACATTTTGTCGAGGAATGCAAGAGTTTTAGGCTCAAGGTGCAAAAGTTGATCCACGCAGGATCACATACCCTCAAGGGAGAAAGCCTTGATACAAATGTCTTGATTCCTGAACCATGTGGTAAGAAAGGCAAGAGACCTCTGAAACCCCTCAAGATCTTTTACCACAAGGAAGAGACAGTAGATGTGGTTGGCAAGATATCACAATTTCCATGCAAGAGCACTGAGATAGCGCCACAAAGCTGTGATACTACGGTTCACATAAGTGCAAGCAAAGGAAAAGTGGGATGTATATCTGAGAAGGCTGCAAGAAGAGAATTCATAAGTTTTCATGTTAGTCCCAACAAACATGCAGATCCCATCATTGGGGTGGTTAAAGGTGAACAACCAGTAACACCTAGGGTCTCACTCCAGCAGTCATGGCTAAAGAATTAGCAGACTAAGGTTCCTCGTCAGCATCAACAAGCGCCTGTAGTGCCACCTTATCAATAGCCAAAAGCTTAGTTTCCTCATCTACAAGGTGCTCATAACCAGTATAGGGGACAAAAGGGTAGATCCCCCATTTTTATCCGATCCCAATGACATACAATCAGCTCTATCCTTCTCTTTTGGAAAAAGGACTAGTGGTTCCAAGGGCTCTAGGATCTCCTCCTGATCCTATACCTCCATGGTATAATCCAAATGAGCATTGTCCTAGACATGATTTGGAGGGCTGTTATGCTTTGAAGCATAAAGTGCGAGAGTTGATTGATCTGAAGATTTTATCCTTCCCTGATAATATCCTGCATTTTGTCCTTTCGATTCACGGAACGTGAAGTGTGAATCAAGATTCTAAAGTCATTGCCCAAAGTCTGAGGATCAGACCATGGAGTTCAATTCCCTAAAGCTGACAATCATTTGGTTGTTTTAGCACTTCATTGTAATTTCTTTGCATGTTAGACGCTATTTGGTTTTAAACATTGTTATTTTCTTGTAATGGTAATATTAATGAAGTGATCATGCATTTTATGAATTAATCATGCCGCGTTCGCTCATTTTTCTTCATTTATATAAAAAAAACAAAAATATATCCATATACCTTTCGTCCATTTTCTTTATTAAACGATTGTTTTAGCAAAGATTTGAGGGAGGATGATGAAAACTGATACCCATAATTGTTATTGGTATGCTTTCAGATAAAATCCCACTAATGATATACAGTCATTGTTTCAAATCCCCAAACACTGGAGGTATAAGGAATTAGTCCCTAGTTAACCACTTCAAGCCTAGAAGTAGGAGTTTCCTTCGGATTTCTAAACCCTTACGCTTAACCTGGGGCATGGGTAGTTGTTCAATTAATTTGACTACACACTATCAAGATGAAACTTCCCATATGGGGATCAACCACAAGATATTCTTTATACACGCCTTGAAGTGTTGTAAAAATCAGTCAAAATCAAAAGTTATGTCGGTTGTTCCTCAATGACCAATGACTTGGCAGTCATATTCCCTCAGCAAAACAAAAACAAATCATCAAAAAAAAATATAATAAGAAGCCCGCTAAGTCGAACACCTCAAGAGAAGACTTAGGAAAAAATCAAGGCTATCCCGATGGACTTGAAAAGCAAAATCAATCCATGAAAAAGTTAGAGATCAAATAAAAATAAAAAGCAAAAGAGGTCTTCAAGCCCTCAACAAAAAAAAATCCAGTGGCGACCATATCAAAATTAAAAGGTCATTAACATCCATCAAAACAGAATAAGGTGACTTCCATTTCAAGAAAATCTTAAATCATCATCTTCACTCTCTTACACCATCAAACTCTCTTAGAAGACGAGTGTGTCAATTTAACTAAACGTAGGACTGGAGATCATCATGAAGAAGGGGTGGAACAAGCTTTGAGCTTTATATCTTTGTTTCTAAAACCGTGAACCAGACCACATTACAACCCTAAAAATACCTAATTGAGGCAGGGTTTATTCTGAAAGCATACTACAGCAAGGTTGCGTAAACTGACTCCTACAAGATTTGCTAATCTTCTTCTTGTTGTATCTGTTACACCAGCTAAATCATCATTGTGTTTGGACTAATGGTCCATTTGTTACACACTATCACATTATTCTAATAATGATTAATTTTTTCAAAACTTGCATGAGCATCGCATTAAAATTACATTTGTGAATGAACAATTTTGACTGCAAGTCAGTGCTTGACATCAGGGAAATTCTATCAAGGAGCAATCTAAGAGGGCTTGGTCGTCCAACAAAGTTGACCAGAATCAAGATCAAATCATAACCCTATGGGTCAGAGGCATTGGCATCCAGTGACTATGGAATCAGTCAATCTATAGTAAGTCCTTAAACATCAATTGATTAAGGGAAAAATCATTCAAGTATCGATTGATCAGAGCAAGGCATCTCAAGACGCTACCGTCTAAGGGCAGGCCATCCAGAAGCTCTTTTGATTAAGAGAAAATCCCTTCAGTGCTCAATCAGCACAAGTTAAGTCGCTTCAACGCTCATTCTGGGGCAAGCTACCTTAAGAGTGCACAAAAGACAATCGCTCCAAAAGTCGAGTAACTAAGAGAAATTGATTCACGACTCAGACTAGGGCAGATATTGTCCAACCCTCCAAAAGGCGGTCAACATATGTCTACCATCCCAAGAATTGGATAATCAGAGGTAGACCATTTCAAAGTTCAAGATATTGGAGCAAGCAACTTCAAAGTCATGACAAGCTATTTCCAATTTCCTTTAAAGGAGAACACTTTCAAATACCCAACAATCTGGGGCAAGATGAGTCACAGACTGGGGAAAGGTGTGCTACAGAGGGGGAGGTCCTCTCCATACCTTCAAGCTGCTTAAGCATGGAAGCCATACGTCAATAACTTTTGAGTTCAAGACGAGTGTCGGGGAATCATGCCATCACACCCCATCAAATGACCTTTTGCTTTCTAACAGACCAGAGGCATGTGCTGCCAAAGACCTATTCATCCATTACCCATGTCTGGGGCATCTTTGGAAACCTGGAAATCATTGCATAAATCATTCCCATGTATTAGTCACGTCGCTTCGCTCTAGCGTTAAGCCATGCATATCATCGAGCATATGCCCATTGCATGAGAACAACTTCAAAACCAATTTTCGTCTGATAAACCATTTGTCATCCAGTCAGTCTTAAACACCAGTTCCCTCCTGGTAATCTATCATCCAAGACCAGTTCATCCAGTCTTTCTTGTGTATCCTTAAATCATAGTCCAGCGATCACAGACATATTCAAAGTCCAACCTTGTTGGCACTCACTCAAGCAGATACTTGTCAAAGTTTATCTCTTTTGTCGATCTGAGGTTTTTCTAGATCATATACCAGATAAGTCATAGTTTCAAATACCATCTTGTCTGACAAAATTTCCAGGTATTCTTCAAATGTCATGTTGTCAAGTTTTACTGTCATTTTGGTTCTGTGCGAATTCGGAACCCGTTCTTTTGTACTCTATGCGAACCCGGAGTCCTTTCTACTGTTAGTTCTGTGCGAGTTTGGAAATTTTCTTTTTATACTTTTGAGAGAAGCATTAACCCTCCTTTTTTATATACTTTGTGTCAATCCGGAGTCATTTCCTTCGATTTAAATTCTTTTTTTTTACTCTTTGAGAACCCTGAGTCATTTCAAATGTTTATGTGAGAACTTGTAACCCATATCTTTGTTCTGTTAGAAGCCGAAACCTTTTTTTATACTCTGTGAGAACACGGAGTCTTTTTAGATGGTTATGTGAGAACCCGAAACCTATATCTTTGTTCTGTGAGAAGCCGGAACCTTTTTTTTGTACTCTGTGAGAACCCGGAGTCATTTTAGATGGTTATGTGAGAACCCGCAACCTATATCTTTGTTCTGTGAGAAGCCAGAACCCCTTTTTTCTTTACTCTGTGAGAACCCGGAGTCATTTTAGACGGTTATATGAGAACCCGTAACCTATATCTTTGTTCTGTGAGAATCCAGAACCCTTTTTCTGTACTCTGTGAGAACCCGGAGTCATTTAGATGGTTATGTGAGAACCCATAACCTATAACGTTGTTATGTGAGAAGCCGAAACCCCTTGTTTCTGTACTCTGTGAGAATCTGGAGTCATTTTAGGTGGTTATGTGAGAACCCGTAACCTATATCTTCGTTCTGTGAGAAGCCGGAACCCCCTTTTTTCTGTACTCGATGAGAACCCGGAGTCATTTCAGATGGTTATGTGAGAACTCGTAACCTATATCTTTATTATGTGAGAAGCCGGAACCCTTTTTCCGTACTCTGTGAGAACCCGGAGTCATTTTAGATGGTTATGTGAGAACCCGTAACCTATATCTTTGTTCTGTGAGAAGCCGGAACCCTTTTTCTGTACTCTGTGAGAACCCGAAGTCATTTTATGGTCATGTGAGAACCCGTAACCTATTTCTTTGTTCTGTGTGAAGCCAAAACCTTTTTCTTTTACTCCGTGAGAACACGGAGTGATTTCAGATGGTTATGTGAGAACCCGTAACCAATCTATTTGCTCTATGAGAGGCCAAAACCTCATTATTTACTCTGTGAGAAACCTGAGTCATTTCAAATACCTTGTGAGAATCCGAGGTGTTTCATTTACAATTTCCTTTTGCTCCGCAAGTATCCAGAGCATACCTGTCACCACCATTTGTCAATAATCTTTGGTTTGTTTCGTGAGAAGCCAGAACTAACCATTTTTTCCTCAAGTATCCCCAAGCGAGTCAGTCTACCTTACTTTATTCAATCCCCAGCAAACTTCATTGTTAGTCATCTCCATAATCCCCACAGAGTAATTTTCATATTCCAAACCAATAGAATAGAGTCCTGCATACATGCACCACACATTATATCATGTTATATGCATTCAGGATCAAAATTTGGGTCTTCTCAATATTTAACTATCTCTCACTGTGATCATATGAAGAATAGCATTCTTCATACTCTCTAGTTAAAGATATATAAATAGGGGCAACTGTTACACCCTAATTTGACCCTGAATCACCGATCATGCATATCATAACATTTCCATCATCTGTGCATCAAATCCGTCATTCAGGTCATCTAACCATTGTGCAGCCAAGTACGTGTTTTTCTGCTTCCTAAGCTCAAGTCTTGCAAGATCGAATCAAGGATCGGACGAAGTTATCAGGTCAAGTGTATGGGCAGTGTTAACTGAGTTCAGTGGAAGTTTGTCCTAATCTTGGGCGAAGAAGTGGTTTGCTTCAGTATCTAGTTATCAGGCTATAGCAAAGGCATTTGTGGCATGGTTGAGGAATCATCAGAATTCAGTTCACTTAGGGTTTTGATGCAGTAGCAACACAATTCATATTTCGAGTCACCTGTGTTATGGATCACGGTGAAGGCAAGGAAAAGTCAGACTCAAGTGATCCAGATTAGGGTTTGTGCCAAATCGAGGTTTATCTGTTGAAATCCAATGGCAGAGCCATTAAAAGTCAAGGCACTTGGTCAATATTTCAAGTCATCTGCAAATCCTGATTAGTTAGTTCATGTTTCTTTTCATGGGAGAATTTGAGTTTTCTATCCAATTCAAGTTTCTATCCAATTCAAGTTTCAATTCAAGTTTCTATCCAATTCAAGTTCAAGTTTCAAGTTTTTAATCCAATTCAAGTTCAATTTCATTTTAATTCATGTCTCAAAGTTCAAGTGTCCAATTTCAATTTCAATCATTCCAATTTTCTTTTCAAGTTCAAGTTTCTAATTCAAATATCAAATCAAATTTTCATTCAAGATTCCACTCAAAGATTTTTAACACATTTCAAGTTCATAACCTCCGTTCGAATTCTTTCCAAATTAACCATATTCAAATTAATTTCAATTGTCTAATTAATGTCAATTTTAATTCAAATTTCCAAGTATCATAACCAAGTTCAATTTCCATTCAAAAGATAGTTACAAATTTCTTTCCAATCTTACTCATTTCACATCAATTTCAAAAATTCAAATCCAAGTTCAATCTCAAGTTTCAACTTTAATCCAATTCAAGTTTCAAGTTTAATTCCATTTTAATTTCTCTCCAATTTCAATCAAGTTTCAAGATTAAAACTCAAGTTCATGATCAAGTTTCAAGTTTTAAATTTCATGTTTTTATTCCATCCAAAGGTCATGATACAAGTTACCATTCATTTTAAGTTCAATGTAAATTCCAATCAAGTTCAAATTTAATTCCATTCATATCAAGTCCAAGTTTCAATTCCATTCAAGTTCAAGCTCATTTCAATTTTCCATTTAATTTCAAATTGTCAAAATGCAAATTCAATCCATGTCAAGTTGTAAATCATTTCCAAGTTACCATTCATTTCAAGTTCAATGTAAATTCCAATCCATGTTCAATTTACACAAGTGAGATTCAAGAGTCCACCACAAAAAATACATAAGTTCATTACACGAGCTATACAACAAGGAATAAAAATAACAAGGCCCGTGAACCAAATTATGCCTAAAACACCATGACCCCGCCTTTACACAGCTCCTAGCCACAGCCAAAGCAATTTGCCTCCAAGTCTCCACGATATTCCAAGCTGCTACGACAGGTTACTCCAAGACAAATCACCCATCCATCATGCCTAAAATTCAAGTCACAAACCACACAATTCCAAATAAAATGAATCCTGCAACATCAATTTCACATGACAACAAATGTCATTTTAAGTCGTTCACAGACCGTCAGCAGCAAGGACAACAATCACGTTGCAGCCATACAATAGATAGATGATCCCACGACAAAAATAATACAATAAAATCAAACCTGCAAGCTAAAACAAATTGAAAAACCTTCAACCAAATACTAGGTCCCACAAGCCATACACCTGCTACAAAGCTTTCTGCAACACCCCATATTATTTAAGTGCTCAATTGGATAACAGATGAGATCAGATGAGCTTTTGTGTATTCTATCTTTGGATAATTGGATTAATGGATTCCTCTAAGTACTTTAATTGTTATCAATTGGGATCAATAGAGCAACTAATGAGCTCTGAAGAGATCACTTATTTAATAAAGGAGACAGATCAATAATTATTAGTTTAAGAGAAGTTTTTAAAATAACTCTAATAATTGATCCATTGGTGTTAGACGATAAAATATCAATCTGAGATATTTTACTCTATTGGATTATATGATATAATAAGCATTATATATATATATATATATATATATATATATTGAAATTCTGGTATCAGACGTGTGGTGTTAAGGTGTGATGTCACAACAACACACTCTGCACTATGGACAGCAATAACAGTAAAATAACACCAAGAATTGTTGACCCAGTTCGGTTACAACCAACCTACTCTGGGGGCTACCAAGCCAGGGATGGAATTCACTACTTGTAGATATAATTTACAGACTCAACGACCCGTTGAAAATCTCCTAAACTTATACTCTACTAATGACTTCCTACCTAAGAAACCACTTAGGTATGAGAACACCACTCAATCCCTTACAAACACTCAAAGAACCCACTTTGAGTACCCTTGATCTTACTTCACAGCTTCGATCAATTCAAACAACTCTCTTTGCTTCACAGCTTTAGAGAGGACAGAAACTTAACACCTATTCAAACCCTAGAATAGTGTAAATACAAGCACTTTAAACAAACTCTAGACACTAAGCCTTCTGCTCTTGATCTTCTTAATGTTTTCCGTCCTTTTTCCTTTAGTCTTGTGCACTTTATATAGCTCCTGAATTAGGCTTGGACTTGTCACAATATTTGATCAGATTTGTTAATTAAAACTGAATCTTCAAAACAGATTTTATCCCCAAAATATTTTTAAATCTTCAACCTTTTAATTCTCCAACAGATCTGCAATCAAATCTCCCATGTAACAGAAAATATCTATCCCAAGATATTCTCATCCAATGAGTTAACCACTCTCCACAATTCCAGCTAATACGCGTGCCCTAATAACATATCCTGCTGTTATTAATTCTGCAGGTCTGATGTTACAACATCACCTGTGTGACATCAGACATCCATCTTCAACATTTAATAACTTAACACAGCCCAGTGTTAAGACTTCAATGTTACAACATCAGCACCTTGACATCAACATTGAATAACCTTTGTTTTACCAATATTTCCAGCCAATCCAGGAACTATCAATCTCCCCCTTTGGCTAATTTTGGCTAAAACAATCTCTGCACTCTGCAATCAACTTCTGCACTCTGTACCTTCAGAGATTTCAGCAGTGGAATAATCTTCAATTAATTTGAAACTCATTAGCAGCAGTTTGACACTTTGCATAGTCTTCATCACTAGATCTGCTGCAGTACCATCTTCATTATTGACAGCAGCCAATTGGTGCTCCTCGTTGAAAACATGAACCAGCATCACAGCTGTTCAGTAGCTCATAATGTGCAGCAATTTTACTCCCCCTAGATGTCTGCTTGGCTGCACTCTTCACATATCATGATATCTTCAATACTCCCCCTCAATAACTGCATTACCAATTTTCAACTAAACACCTTTTAGCAGCATCAATCTATTATCTCTGCATCACATCAGCAGCATATGGCAATAATCCTCTTGACTATCTTGGCTATCTTCTCCCCCTTTTTAGCCATAATTAGGCAAGCTTCTATAAGAAGCCCTATTAACTATAGTCAGTATACCCTAGCTCTCATTGTTAGCCTCTCAGTTAGTAAACAGGCAAACAAATCATAGAAGGAAACTAAAAGCATAAACAGTGCATAAAGCAGCACAATATTCAAATTACAAAACCAAGCATAGCAAAAACTAAACTATTAACAAAACTATAACAGGTAAGAGACGATAAGTTAGTCTTCTTCTGAGCTTTCTTCATCAGCATTATCTTGTCCTTCATCTTCAGTATGATCATCTTGTTCCAAACTTTGAATCATCTTCTCAATCTTTATTTTCCTGTCAGTGCTGGTCTTGATAACCATATCAAGATCTTTGCAGGTTGCCCTTAATTCTTGAATCAGCTCAGATTTTGGACTGACATTCTTAATCCCAGAACTTGATGTTGTAACAATGTCTGGAACTTGACTCCCAGCAAACAGTTTGGGATGCAAGTATAAAGCAGATTTCCTCTTACATGCTGTGTCTGAACTTGTTAAGATGCCTGGATGTTGTTTCATCATAACTCCACAGATGAGCGAAGGAAATGCTATAGGCAGTTTGATGGCATTAGTGGTGGCATGTCTCACAGTCTGCTCAAACACATATGCTCCATAGTCAAACTTCTTCTTAGTACTCACAGCATAAATAAACCTTCCTAGTCCCACAGCTGTTGTGGTTTTATGATTGGTAGGCACCCAATTTGCGGCTCCAATTCTGTGTAAGACTGCATACTTAACACTGAGTTTGCTGGTTGGCAGTTTCCCTTTCAAGGGCCACACCTTAACTTGACCAGCAGTTAATTCCTTGCAGACATCATTCTCAGTGGCTTCTAGCTCAGCAAAGACTTCATCTTTTCTTCCTAGATACTTGTTTATAACTTCAGGAGAGAAATCAACACATTTTCCTCTCACAAACACTTTCATGTAGTCCACATTGCTTTTGTCTGAAATCTTTACAGGAATATTTACCACAAATTCCTTAACCAAGCTGTCATAGCACTCGGAGAACCCATGAACCGTCTTCATCAGACCAGCAGTCTTAATCACTTCTATGATTTCTTTCATTTCCATAATTTCTTTCCCAATCTCTCTTTCAAGAGCAAGTCTTCTTTGACAGATGAACTTCCACATCGACGAACTGCTTGCATAATGGAATGAAATGTTATCAACCGGAACCTCAGGAATCTTGTCAGCAATTCTCTTCAAGATTGTCTTTCTGACAGGAGTGATGTCTTGCACATCATCCTCAACATCATACTCTGATTCGGATTCTTCCATTAGCTTCCTTTTTCTGGGATTCACATCAACCTTACTCCATGCTTTTGTTGGCCCAACAGTCTTTTTCCTCTTCTTATCAGAAGCTTTCTTTGAAGACGATTCAACCATCTTTCCTTTTCTTGTTCTTAGTCTCTTGGACAGAATAGGCACTGCTCTTCCAATGACTTCATTATCCGACAAGTCATCAACATCAATTACATCAGTAGTCTCAGCATCCCTGCTAAGCGATGTTCTAACCTCCTCTTCAACATCTGCTTCAACAGAAGTGGGTTCAGCAGATGTCCTAACATTCTCCTCAACATTTGTTTCTTCATGCATGTCTTCACTCTGATCAGCATCTTCAATAGCTGTCATTGCAAGTTGTTGAAGACTTGACTTACCTTCCTGCATGTTGTCTTTCTCAGCTGGCATCCGATTCAGTGGGATTGAAATTCCTTTGACAGGGATGCCTTTGTCTAGAATCTTTGAGGCAAGATTACCCATCCTTTTGTCTACATCAAACTTTTCTTCAATAGTCTGAGACGTAGATGATTTCGGCACAGTTTTATCCCCAAATAACACACTCGTAACAACCTTCTTTGTTTCAGGATTCTTGAAAATAGTAGCAGGTCTCTTAGGAGTTAGTTTAGTGGGTCTCGAAGTACCTGATTTTGGGAGCACCACTGAGATAGGTTATATATTCAAAGCTTCTCCTGCAAATCCCTCTTCTGAAGAAACCCTAGCCTTATCTCGCGAAGAGCTTTGAGCGACAGATTTCTTTGATGGAGACGACGTCAGGTTTGACATTGTTCCCTTGAGACAGTATGAGGTCAGATGATCCTTCTTGTGGAGGACGACGAATGGAAGGAAGAAATACTCTTTGATGAACCGTGACCTTGTCGCACTAGAGAATGATGGTCTGAGGTATGGCGCCAGCTTTTCAGTATTTAAAGACCAATTACTAATTTTCTACCTCCATAAAGACTTTCCTTTTGAAACATTCACATCTGAACTTGTTAACTTTGAGTGACCTTTTAGCATCCTGATGTCATAGTCTGATGTTATGACATCAACATCATTAGTTGAATTCCCTTCAAGAGAGGTCCCCTAATAGCAGTTGTCTTTGGTTCTGGTACCCTTCATAATAACCTGATTATGTTCATCAGAAACCATACACCCATCCTTAGTGTAGTTTACCCTGTAACCTTCATCACACAACTGGCTTATGCTGATCAAATTTGCACTTAAGCCATTGACAAACATAATATTGTCAAGTTCAGGTCTACCATCACCTTGCACTTTCCCAACTCCTGCAATAACACCTTTTCCTCCATTGCCAAATATGACTTCATGAGAGGGACAAGGTCTAAGATCATCAAACATGGATCTACATCCAGACATGTGCTTGGAACACCCACTGTCAAAATACCATGTTCCTTGTTTATCACCCATGAGAGCCAATAAGCACTTTACCTTCTCCTTAGGTACCCATTGTTTAACAACTTTGGGCCTGTGCTCTCTCCATCTGTTTTGAGGCTGAGGGTATCCATGCAGCTTGTAGCAAGAGTACTACATATGTCCAAATCTTCCACAATAATAGCATCTCACCCTTTCATCTCTGAATCTTCTGCCATGATGAGATTGCCTATGCTGCCATCCATGATGTGGTCTCCTCCTACCATAACTGCCCTGCCATCTATTCTGTTGATATCTTCTCCCATAGGACGGCTGAGAATGCAGTTTCCTTGATTGTCTCCCATGATGGTGTGGCTTTCTTCTTCCATATACATAAGGAACATCATTGGTGTATCCATACCCATAACCATACCAGTTCTCCTGATGTTGAGACATCTGATGAGACATATGCTGTTTGATCTGAGCAGCTTGCATGCTCTCATGGTATTGTGGGGGCATATACTGACTAGCTCCCTGTGGCTGCTTTCTCTTCTGATAGGGACCACTCTTCTTCTCAATCTTCTTAGGTTGGGAAACATCAGCTTTCTTAGGGGTAGGATCCTGCTTCTTTGGCTGATGTTGAGATGAAAGTTGTGACACTTCCTTCTTTGAACCTGAAGTGCTTCCTTCTGAAGTTCCCTTGTCCTCAGCCACATAACCTATCCCAGCTTTGTCTCCAGCAGCTTTTTCTGACTGAAGTATCTTGTCAAGCGTGTCTGTACCACAGCTCAGCATCCTAACAGACTTGGTCATTTGATCAAGATGAGCTCTAACTAGCACCACTTCATTTTCAAGATCAGTCTTATCATTCTCTAGCTGAGCAATCTGTTGCTTGTGGCACTTGTTTTCTTGACAAATCTCAGCACTTTTTAAACACAGCTCTTGATAGGTGGAAGCCAACTCCTCATAAGTTACTTCTCCATCACTCGAATCATCATCAGAAACCACAGCTCCTGTTAAAGCTCTCACATGCTTTGCTGAATCGCCTTCACTTTCACTATCAGAGTCAGACCAGGAAACTATCATGCCCTTCTTCTGCTTTTTCAAGAAGGTGGGACATTCTTTCTTGACATGTCCATACCCTTCACACTCAAAGCACTGCACTCCTTTATCTTGGGCAGTTTTCTCTTCATCCTTCTTGCTGATGTCAGAAGTCATGTTCTTGACATTAGGCCTGGAGTTATTATTCATTCTCTTGAATACTTTGGTGAACTGTCTTCCCAACATCACTATGGCCTGAGATAAATCCTCCTGGGATTCAGAACTCTTTCCTTTATCTTCTTCATTATTTGACACCAGGGCTATACTCTTTGGCTTCTTTTCTGGTTCTTCTTCATTCAACCCAAGCTCAAAGGTTTGAAGAGATCCAATGATCTCATCAACTCTCATCTTGCTGATATCTTGTGATTCTTCAATGGCAGTCACTTTCATCTTGTACCTCTTAGGTAGGGACCTAAGGATCTTCCTCACGAGCTTTTCCTCTGACATCTTCTCACCAAGAGCACTGGATGCATTAGCCAGCTCCAGAACACTCATGTGGAAATCATGTATAGTCTCATCTTCCTTCATCTTCAGGCTTTCAAATTTTGATGTTAAAATCTGAAGTCTTGACATCTTGACTCTAGATGTTCCTTCATGAGTAGCCTGCAAGATGTCCCATGCTTCTTTAGCAACTTCACAGGTATTGATTAACCTGAAGATGTTCTTATCCACTCCATTGAAGATAGCATTCAGAGCTTTGGAATTTCCAAGGGCAAGCTCATCTTCCTCCTTGGTCCACTCTTCTTCAGGCTTTGGCTTAGAGGTGCCTTCTTTATCTTTGCCAGCATCATCCTTCTCACACATAACAGGATCTTTCCATTCTTTAATAACAGCCTTCCAAGCCCTACTGTCCAAGGATTTTAAGAAGGTGGTCATCCTTGGCTTCCAATAGTCATAATTGGATCCATCCAAAATAGGGGGTCTGTTGACGAATCCTCCAACTTCTTTGTCCATCTTATCACCAGAAAGTAACTTCCCTAGATCTCACCCAGAGACAGACAGGATGCCTGCTCTGATACCAATTGAAATTCTGGTATCAGACGTGTGATGTTAAGGTGTGATGTCACAACAACAGACTCTGCACTATGGACAGCAATAACAGTAAAATAACACCAAGAATTGTTGACCCAGTTCGGTTACAACCAACCTACTCTGGGGGCTACCAAGCCAGGGAAAGAATTCACTACTTGTAGATATAATTTACAGACTCAACGACCCGTTGACAATCTCCTAAACTTATACTCTACTAATGACTTCCTACCTAAGAAACCACTTCGGTATGAGAACACCACTCAATCCCTGACAAACACTCAAAGAACCCACTTTGAGTACCCTTGATCTTACTTCACAGCTTTGATCAATTCAAACAACTCTCTTTGCTTCACAGCTTTAGAGAGGACAGAAACTTAACACCTATTCAAACCCTAGAATAGTGTAAATACAAGCACTTTAAACAAACTCTAGACACTAAGCCTTCTGCTCTTGATCTTCTGAATGTTTTCTGTCCTTTTTCCTTTGGTCTTGTGCGCTTTATATAGCTCCTGAATTGGGCTTGGACTTGTCACAATATTTGATCAGATTTGCTAATTAAAACTGAATCTTCAAAACAGATTTTATCCCCAAAATCTTTTTAAATCTTCAACCTTTTAATTCTCCAACAGATCTGCAATCAAATCTCCCATGTAACAGAAAATATCTATCCCAAGATATTCTCATCCAATGAGTTAACCACTCTCCACAATTCCAGCTAATACGCGTGCCCTAATAACATATCCTACTGTTATTAATTCTGCAGGTCTGATGTTACAACATCACCTGTGTGACATCAGACATCCATCTTCAGCATTTAACAACTTAACACAGCCCAGTGTTAAGACTTCAATGTTACAACATCAGCACCTTGACATCAACATTGAATAACCTTTGTTTTACCAAAATTCCAGCTAATCCAGGAACTATCATATATATATATTGGAAAGAAAAAAAAGATAGTAAGAAGGAGAAGAACAAAATAGGAGAAAGAGAGAAAAAGAGAAAAAAGAGAAGAGAAGAAGAAATCCATGGAAGAAGAAGGGAAAGCTTGGATCATTGTTCTTCATCTTCTTCAACCTCCTCTTCGATTATCAGGTGGGTCTAGTTAGACACTTTAAGTTCTAGAAATATATGTTCAGAACTTAGGTTAGATTTGAGAGAAAATGATTAAACGGATAAATAAATGAAATCTAACGGATGAAACGCGAAATAAATCGAGTATTATAGTTGATTTATGATTGGGGTTGATAGAGTATGAGTTGGAAGTGATTGGGTGAAGAAATGTGAGTTTTGGCCCCAAATGA
Organism: Lathyrus tuberosus; assembly: GCA_022829125.1. Classification (NCBI taxonomy): domain Eukaryota; kingdom Viridiplantae; phylum Streptophyta; class Magnoliopsida; order Fabales; family Fabaceae; genus Lathyrus; species Lathyrus tuberosus. The sequence goes on from JALAZF010000438.1 coordinate 4,480,749, forward strand.
CCTATTTCTGTGTTGCTGGGAATTTCTGGATTCGCGGGTTCGCTTAGCGAACCAAGGCGAAGGGGAAGGCGAATGCTCGCCCGGAGTTTGCAAAGCGAGCTTTGTGTTCTTTTCATTTTGTTCTGTTCGCCAAGAGGTTCGCAAGGCGAAGGGGAAGGCGAATGTTCGCCTGGAGATTCGCCTAGCGAACATGACCAATTTTCCCATTTTGTTTCCTTCATAACTTTTGAACCATGATTCCGATCGAAGCATTCTTGGTATCGTTGGATGAAGGCTTCTTAGTATCGTTGGATCGAAGCGGTCAAATGAGGTCTAAAGGCTAATGTGGGCTAGAATTATTGAATACAATTATGGTTGTATGTGAAATCACGAAAATCGTAACCATTTCCCCATTATGTTTCGTTACATGAGTAACGAGCTCCTCTGGAATGATTGCATGATTACTTGGTAGGTTTAATTCCCAATGTTATAGTACGAATGTAACCTATATGGTAAAGAGGCTTGTTACGGTGTACGGACCGTGTGAAGTGACGAATTAAGGTGATAACATGTCCCTTAGTTCCGAATCCATCTCGTATGCCAAGTAATCTACGAGGATCCATGAATCTTTCTGACTTCTAGACGAGAAAAGGGGATGCCTTGATAGGGTTGATGATAGTGACAACTTTTGAGTTAACGGACTCAATAACATGTTTCCATATAGTGTGAGATTGTGAGATTGTGAACTCGAAGTCCTTTCCCTTCCCTTGGACTTGAGTTAGGATTTGGTTAGAACCCTGTAAAGCCGAGAGAATCCATAAGATTGGGATCTAACTGAGATTTAATATCTCACCCCATTGTTGTTGTTATTTTTCAGGCGTTGTTTGCAGGTATGATTTACAAGTGGAGCTATGTTTGGATGTTTCAAGAGAAGCTTAGTTGAGCTTTTTCTGTTGTGTATTATTTTCTTGTACAATGAGGAATATTGTACCTTATTCTTAGATTTTCTTGTTTTGGTTAATTTCCATGCCTTGTACCATAGGTTGTATTTATATATTAGAAATGGCCAAGTATGTGAATTATGCCATTAGGCACTTATGATTGTGTCAGTACCAAATAAAACACTTGTATGGTATTATTTTAGATATATATTATACAGGGCGTTACACTTTCACCCACGCTGCAAGTGACCTGCAAAAGACAAATAAAAATTCAGAATTTTTCTATAGCAAGGACCCCACACTGTAACGCCCCGTTTTGCCAATTTTATATTATTGAGTCTTTTTGGATTATTTTATTATTATTTTATTTTATTCTCGACTTTTATGCGAAAATTGTGTTATTTTTAGTCGTGAATATATTTTATCGCGTTTTGGGAACATTTGCGAGATAATTGAGTGTAGGGGTATTTTGGGCATTTCACATCTTATTTTTGATAAGTTAGAAAATAGAAAGAAAAATAGTAAGAGAAAAGAGAAAAGAAGAAGAAAGAAGGAAAAAGAGAAGAAAAGAGGAGAAGAGAGAAAATTGGAGAAAGAGTGGAAAAATCATCAAGAACAATTTCTAGGAATCGATTAATCGGGTAAGGGTGCGAAACTCGATTATTCTATGATTGTATACGATTATGTATGTGTTTTGTTGTTGTTTTTGGATTGATTTGGAGAATATTAGTAAAACCTAGATTGTGTAAAAATTGATTAGAAATGAATTTGATTGTAGTAAAAGTCTTGTTGAATGCATTGTTGATTGTTCATACATGTTTGTGGTATGCTATTACACTTCAAATTGCTGTTTTTCTGAGTTTTAGGTGAAGAAATTGGTTGATGTTGGGTTGGAAAACGCAGAAATTGTTCTGCAGAATTTTTCTGGGTATGCTCTGGCCATACGCGTAAGGGGCATGTCCATACGCGTATGAGCCAAGGCGATACGCGTATCATTGGCTTGTTTTTGGGCCAATACGCGTATGAATCTTGGCATTACGCGTAACATGGGCGAGCCATGGGCCAATACGCGTATGGGTTTTGGAACGAGGAATTTGTGAAGGAAATGGGTTCTGTCCGTACGCGTATGGACATGGGTGATACGCGTATGGACAGGAGAATGTCAAAAATGTGATTTTTCAAAATGTGTTTTCGGTTTTGTCCGTAACTTTGGTTCCGATTATCCGATTTTTGGATTCTTGGTGTCGTTGGAAAGGTATCGAACTGTACTTTGTGAATATGAGGTTTTGAGAATCGTTAGCCGATTAAATTTGGTCGGAAAATGTGAATAGTGTCGAATCTCGACTTTTGTCGTTTTTAATAGTGCGTATTTGACTTGTATTGTGTTATATGTTTGTGCTTTGGATGTGTATGCCTTATGTGCTGTTGTGATGACGATTTGTGGCCGAGAGGCAAGAAAATGCTAAGTGTGGTATATTGGTGTTTGTGGCCATTTTGGGCAATTGTGTGCATTACTTTGTGTGCACTTGAAATACATGAATATTGTTGATGCATGAGTATTTGATGTTGGCATGAGTCATTAATGTGTCAAGTATCATGATATGTATTCTTGCGTGGGAAGATTCATAGATGAATCAGTTTTATAGTCTTACGCCATGAAATATTGGTAGAAGCGATTAATCCCAATTGATTGTGCGCCCTGAAATACTGGTAGAAAGCAATCGGATTGTGCGCCCTGAAATACTGGTAGAAAGCAATCCATAAACGTCGTTCGCCCTGAAATATTGGTTTATAGCGACGGGGAACATCGTAGGCCCGACGGGGAGTTACTCTATGTAACGAGCGATGATTCCAAGAGTTCCTGGGGGACTAATGAATTACAAGATTTGAAGTCGGTACCGCATGGCATGTGCATAGAGTCGTTGTGTCGGTCTATGTGCATTGCATAAATCATGAGTAATTGTGCTTGGAACGTGTTTGATTGTATTGTGAATGATTGATGTGATGTGGTATACGATAAGTGAGAATTGTACCGTGTGATATTATATGCGACTGTTGAGCATTTGTGGTGAGAATGTGTTGCTTGTGTATTTTTGTGTTAATATATATAATCTTATGTAATTATATTATGGTTGTTTTTCTCACCCTTCTGCTGTTTTATAACGCTCTATGAGGCGTTGCAGATTAGGTTTGCTGGAGGTATTCTTTTTGTGAAGCTTTGCATCTTCATTATTTTGGTCGGTCGGCTCTGATATGTGACTCCGGGTAGTTAGGGTGGCCGCGTGCTATTGTTTTGTATATCTGATGATATATTATATTTTGGTTGTACATATGCTACTTGATGTATGACAAACTGTTTATATGTGTATATGTTAATCAGATTTTAGATTTTCCGTTTTATTTCTAATTTCTGAAAAGTGGGTGTAAGGAACGAAGTTTCCTCTGTATGATTGCTACCCCACAGTTGCATATCATTATGGGCAGGTGTTGCATGTTATGTGTATATTTTGGTTACGTTGATGGGATGTCTCCTTTCTATGCCGTGTTTTCAAATGTACTCTGATCAATTTTTGAATTTTTCTTTTAACTGCTTTAAATGCATGCTAATTGGGGGTATTAGATTGGGGGCGTCACATTAAGTGGTATCAGAGCTGTTTGTGTCAGTTTGTGTCAGTTGTGGTTGTTGTGTCTGGCATATTGGGCGAGTTTCTTATCTACCAAAGAGTTGAAGAGACTTTTGGCGGATGAGGCTCAGTTGTTCGGTGTGTTTGCATCGTTGTCAGTGGAGAGTAAAGTTTCTCTTGAGGTGTTTCCTGTTGTGTGTGATTTTCCTGAGGTATTTCCTGAAGATATTTCAGATGTACCGCCGGAGAGAGAGGTGGAATTCTCGATAGATCTAGTCCCTGGTACTAGACCTGTTTCTATGGCACCTTATCGAATGTCGGCATCTGAATTGGTGGAGTTGAAAAAGCAGTTGAATGACTTACTGGAAAAGAGGTTCGTAAGACCAAGTGTTTCTCCTTGGGGTGCTCCAGTTTTGTTGGTGAAAAAGAAAGATGGGAGTATGCGATTATGTATTGATTATCGCCAGTTGAATAAAGTGACGATTAAGAACAAATATCCGCTTCCAAGGATTGATGATCTGATGGATCAGTTGGTTGGTGCTTGTGTATTTAGTAAGATTGACTTGAGATCGGGGTACCATCAGATAAGGGTGAAAGAAGAAGATATTCAGAAGATGGCCTTTAGGACACGCTACGGGCATTACGAGTTTGCTGTGATGCCGTTCGGGGTTTCTAATGCGCCTGGTGTGTTCATGGAATACATGAATCGGATTTTCCACGAGCATTTGGATCGTTTTGTGGTGGTGTTTATTGATGATATTTTAATCTATTCTAAGTCTCGTGAGGAAATGCAGAGCATTTACGTATTGTTTTGCAGGTTTTGAGAGAAAGGAAGCTTTTTGCCAAATTGTCCAAGTGTGAATTTTGGTTGTCGGAGGTGAGTTTTCTCGGGCACGTGATTTCAGGTAATGGTATTGCTGTGGATCCATCTAAAGTAGAAGCAGTTCTACAATGGGAGGCTCCTAGATCCGTTACTGAAATTCGAAGCTTTTTGGGTTTGGCTGGTTATTATCGGAGGTTCATTGAAGGTTTTTCCAAGCTAGCATTACCTTTGACGCAGTTGACTTGTAAGGGCAAAGCGTTCATTTGGGATATTCAGTGTGAAGAGAGTTTTTGTGAGCTGAAGAGAAGATTGACGACAGCTCCGATTCTTATTTTACCTAATCCTAATGAACCATTCGTTGTGTATTGTGATGCTTCTTTAATTGGTTTGGGTGGTGTTTTGATGCAGGAAGGTAAAGTTGTAGCTTATGCTTCAAGGCAATTAAGAGTTCATGAGAAAAACTATCCTACTCATGATCTTGAATTAGCTGCTGTGGTTTTTGTGTTAAAGATTTGGAGACACTATCTCTATGGTGCGAGGTTCGAAGTCTTTAGTGATCATAAAAGCTTGAAATATCTATTTGATCAGAAAGAGTGGGAACTTTTGGAATCATTTAGAGACTTGAGTTTAGTTTGCGAAGTGACATCGGTGAGTGTGAGACTTGGTATGTTGAAAGTTACGAATGAGTTTTTGTTGTCGATTTGTGAGAAACAAAAGCTGGATTTGAAATTTGTTGATTTGATGATGAACGAGAATGAGGATTTCAAGGTTGATAAGTTTGGCGTTTTGAGATTTCGTGATCGTATTTGTATTCCTGACGATGCGGAGTTGAAAAGAATGATTTTGGAGGAAGGACACCGGAGTATTTTAAGTATTCATCCCGGAGCGAATAAAATGTACCAAGATTTGAGGAAGATTTTCTGGTGGTCTGGTTTGAAAAGAGATGTGGCTCAATTTGTTTATGCTTGTTTAACTTGTCAGAAATCGAAAGTGGAACATTTGAGGCCTAGTGGTTTGTTGCAACCATTAGACATTCCTGAGTGGAAATGGGATAGCATTTCGATGGATTTTGTAACGGGGTTACCGAATACTCAGCGAGGGCATAATGCTATTTGGGTGATTGTGGATAGGCTGACTAAATCGGCGCATTTCATTCCGATTGACATCAGTTTTTCTTTGGAGAGGTTAGCTGAGATTTATGTCGGTGTGGTTGTGAAATTGCATGGTGTCCCGTTGAGCATTGTTTCTGATAGAGATCCGAGGTTTACATCGAGATTTTGGGAGAGTCTACAGAAGGCTTTGGGTTCTAGATTGAAGTTGAGTTCGGCTTATCATCCGCAGACGGATGGTCAGACCGAAAGAACTATTCAGTCTTTGGAGGATTTGTTGAGATCGTGTGTTTTGGAACAAGGTGGTACGTGGGACAGTTATCTTGCTTTGGTTGAGTTCACGTACAATAACAGTTTCCATTCTAGTATTGGAATGGCACCTTTTGAGGCTTTATATGGGCGAAGATGTCGAACGCCGTTGTGTTGGCACGAAACAGGTGAGAGTTTTGTGGTTGGACCGGAATTGGTGCAACAGACGACGGAAAAGGTAAAGTTTATTCGTGAGAAAATGAAGGCTTCTCAGAGTAGGCAGAAGAGTTATCATGATAAGAGACGGAAGGATCTTGAGTTTCAAGAGGGTGATCACGTATTTCTGAGGGTTACGCCGGTTACGGGTGTTGGTCGTGCTTTGAAATCTAAGAAACTTACTCCTCGATTTATTGGTCCTTACCAGATATCTGCGAGAGTTGGTGCTGTAGCGTATCGGGTGGCGTTACCGCCGAATCTGTCGAATTTGCATGATGTGTTTCATGTTTCGCAGTTGCGGAAGTATGTTTCAGACCCTTCACATGTGATTCCTATGGACGAGGTTGAGGTAAGAGATAACCTTACGGTCGAGGCATTACCAGTTAGTATTGTGGATCGCGAGGTGAAGCTGTTGAGGGGTAAAGAGATTGCACTTGTGAAAGTGGCGTGGGGAGGCGCTGCTGATGGTAATCTGACGTGGGAGTTGGAAAGTAGGATGCGGGAGTCGTATCCAGAGTTGTTTGAATCAGGTAAGATTTTCGAGGACGAAAATTTCTAAGTGGGGGAGAATTGTAACGCCCCGTTTTGCAAATTTTATATTATTGAGTCTTTTTGGATTATTTTATTATTATTTTATTTTATTCTCGACTTTTATGCGAAAATTGTGTTATTTTTAGTCGTGAATATATTTTATCGCGTTTTGGGAACATTTGCGAGATAATTGAGTGTAGGGGTATTTTGGGCATTTCACATCTTATTTTTGATAAGTTAGAAAATAGAAAGAAAAATAGTAAGAGAAAAGAGAAAAGAAGAAGAAAGAAGGAAAAAGAGAAGAAAAGAGGAGAAGAGAGAAAATTGGAGAAAGAGTGGAAAAATCATCAAGAACAATTTCTAGGAATCGATTAATCGGGTAAGGGTGCGAAACTCGATTATTCTATGATTGTATATGATTATGTATGTGTTTTGTTGTTGTTTTTGGATTGATTTGGAGAATATTAGTAAAACCTAGATTGTGTAAAAATTGATTAGAAATGAATTTGATTGTAGTAAAAGTCTTGTTGAATGCATTGTTGATTGTTCATACATGTTTGTGGTATGCTATTACACTTCAAATTGCTGTTTTTCTGAGTTTTAGGTGAAGAAATTGGTTGATGTTGGGTTGGAAAACGCAGAAATTGTTCTGCAGAATTTTTCTGGGTATGCTCTGGCCATACGCGTAAGGGGCATGTCCATACGCGTATGAGCCAAGGCGATACGCGTATCATTGGCTTGTTTTTGGGCCAATACGCGTATGAATCTTGGCATTACGCGTAACATGGGCGAGCCATGGGCCAATACGCGTATGGGTTTTGGAACGAGGAATTTGTGAAGGAAATGGGTTCTGTCCGTACGCGTATGGACATGGGTGATACGCGTATGGACAGGAGAATGTCAAAAATGTGATTTTTCAAAATGTGTTTTCGGTTTTGTCCGTAACTTTGGTTCCGATTATCCGATTTTTGCATTCTTGGTGTCGTTGGAAAGGTATCGAACTGTACTTTGTGAATATGAGGTTTTGAGAATCGTTAGCCGATTAAATTTGGTCGGAAAATGTGAATAGTGTCGAATCTCGACTTTTGTCGTTTTTAATAGTGCGTATTTGACTTGTATTGTGTTATATGTTTGTGCTTTGGATGTGTATGCCTTATGTGCTGTTGTGATGACGATTTGTGGCCGAGAGGCAAGAAAATGCTAAGTGTGGTATATTGGTGTTTGTGGCCATTTTGGGCAATTGTGTGCATTACTTTGTGTGCACTTGAAATACATGAATATTGTTGATGCATGAGTATTTGATGTTGGCATGAGTCATTAATGTGTCAAGTATCATGATATGTATTCTTGCGTGGGAAGATTCATAGATGAATCAGTTTTATAGTCTTACGCCATGAAATATTGGTAGAAGCGATTAATCCCAATTGATTGTGCGCCCTGAAATACTGGTAGAAAGCAATCGGATTGTGCGCCCTGAAATACTGGTAGAAAGCAATCCATAAACGTCGTTCGCCCTGAAATATTGGTTTATAGCGACGGGGAACATCGTAGGCCCGACGGGGAGTTACTCTATGTAACGAGCGATGATTCCAAGAGTTCCTGGGGGACTAATGAATTACAAGATTTGAAGTCGGTACCGCATGGCATGTGCATAGAGTCGTTGTGTCGGTCTATGTGCATTGCATAAATCATGAGTAATTGTGCTTGGAACGTGTTTGATTGTATTGTGAATGATTGATGTGATGTGGTATACGATAAGTGAGAATTGTACCGTGTGATATTATATGCGACTGTTGAGCATTTGTGGTGAGAATGTGTTGCTTGTGTATTTTTGTGTTAATATATATAATCTTATGTAATTATATTATGGTTGTTTTTCTCACCCTTCTGCTGTTTTATAACGCTCTATGAGGCGTTGCAGATTAGGTTTGCTGGAGGTATTCTTTTTGTGAAGCTTTGCATCTTCATTATTTTGGTCGGTCGGCTCTGATATGTGACTCCGGGTAGTTAGGGTGGCCGCGTGCTATTGTTTTGTATATCTGATGATATATTATATTTTGGTTGTACATATGCTACTTGATGTATGACAAACTGTTTATATGTGTATATGTTAATCAGATTTTAGATTTTCCGTTTTATTTCTAATTTCTGAAAAGTGGGTGTAAGGAACGAAGTTTCCTCTGTATGATTGCTACCCCACAGTTGCATATCATTATGGGCAGGTGTTGCATGTTATGTGTATATTTTGGTTACGTTGATGGGATGTCTCCTTTCTATGCCGTGTTTTCAAATGTACTCTGATCAATTTTTGAATTTTTCTTTTAACTGCTTTAAATGCATGCTAATTGGGGGTATTAGATTGGGGGCGTCACACACACCGCAGAAAAACGTACAAACCGTACAGTTACCCCAAGCCACAACCCACCTTCCACAACCTTTCAGCCGCGCACATCATATATCCTCCAACACTGCACAAGAGAAAAAAAACAAAAATTCATTATTATCAGCAAAAATCGAGTCACAAAACAAATTGGCAGCTAGCAAATTGTAAATGGAAATTCGCACGACATCAAAATTTTGATTGTTGCAACAACTTTTAATCACTCATCACAACTTTCTTTCCAAATTTACCAATTCACCCTTACATTCTTTATAAAAACGGAGCCTCCCCTCATTCATGAACAAGCTTTTCACAAGCCAAGAAAACTCTGCCATTTTTTCTTTCTTCTCCAATCCCCATCAAACTTCAGTATCCTCTTCAACCCAACCAACCCTCCGCTCAACTTAACCTCTTTTCTCTCTCAACTTTCATCACTCACATCATTCCCAACTCATTCAAACACCTTTCTTTCAACCTAAATTAAACCACAAAACCTGCAAACGAACCACACCCAAATCTTCTCAACCCAGCCTTCTTTATTGTTTCAAAAATAGAAACAGATCCAGAAAAGAGAGGAGAAGTAGAGAGAATAACCCAGAACGAGAAAAACGAATCAAAAGGGAAAGAACCGAAAGTAGAGAAGGAAACGAGGAGAAATCGAATAGAATCAAAACCTTTCAAGCCTGAACGAAGGAAGAAAGGGCGTGGATCTGCGTAATCAAGGTTGGAGACGGAAGTTTTTTCTTCAATTCATTTCACATGCTTTCGATTTGTTTGTTGTTGTTGTTGATGGGTTCAAGAACCTGATACGCGGTGATGAGAAAAAGAATTTCGTCTCTTCTGTTTGTGTTGTTTTTTTTTACTTTTGTTAATTCCATTCTTGGCCTTTTTTGTTTAGTATGTTGTTTGGATGGGCCTAGCCCATGATGTAGTTCAGAAGCACATCATCTATTACATGGCGCACCCCTCCCTCTTCTTTTTTTAATTTATTTCTTTTTATTTGTTTTCATATCATTATAACATTTTACTTTCTAAATTTTAATAAAATGATTTTTATTATTATAATACTAATCTTTTATTTAATTATTTTTGTATTAATCCTATTTCTATGATTTACTTCATTATTGTTTATTTATTTCCATTTCGATTTCATTTTTAATTTAATTATTGGTCAGTGATATAACAAAAGGTCATAGATGAAAATCTTGATCAACATGAGACCATTTTCTTTTTTCAATGGTCAATGAAAGTCAAATATCATAGATTATCGATTTCTCGATTTAAAATCATGACTAAGACGAGACCATTTCGATTCCATTTCATTTCTCATTATCTTCTTCTTTTATTTTCATTTTCGATCGATGAAATCTTTTTATTCACGAATGTTTGTTATTGAAGCAATTAACCTTCATTATTTCAAATCTGTAGTGAGTGATCATCGAGGTCAATTTCTATACTTTAGGATCGTGATAGGTTACCTTCGATTAATCGGCGAAAGTTTGTGATTAAGGCGAGACCATCACCTTTTCTTTTCGTGTGGCACGATTTCATTGGAGAATGATCCTAAATATCATTTCTCCATCGTGTTTTAGCACAAAGATCAAATGCGCGATCTTCTATAGTATGATCTTCGTCATAGATCGTGCTAGGATGGTTTAGCGCTACATGTCCCGTATCAGAAAATGATTCTTCGTGGCCCAAACCTATGTTTGAAAGCCCAAGGATGGTTTTAACCATCGGGGATCATTCGTTTTAACGATTAACAATTAATCACTAACCACTAACTTTAATTTCAGTCAATATATTCTTGATTTTATTTTCCGTCAAATATTATCTTGATTATTATCATATTGTTCATATCTTGTTCATACATTGTTCATCTAACCCTCTTCTTGTTTCTTATCTCTTTCTTAATCAAAACACACTTGCACACGTACGACTTCCTCTTGGGCTACCTGACAACGAGGCCCTTTATTCCTTGCATTCAATTTTCCCTTGTATCTTGTACCCCACTCCCTATGGTTGTAGTTCTTTTATTTTCTCGCTTTGCGTGGTTGTGGTTTCGTAACAGAAGTACACTTAGGGACTAAGATTGACCAAACCCTTTCGCAAGCCCTTGATCCAACGTCAAGTGGCTCTTTTCCTTAACTTGTAAGTCGATCGACTTGTGCGTCGCCATCGACCTTACCCTTTACCTTAGGTTCCCCATTTCCATTAGTTTAAACCTTTACACAATGAATAAACCCTTGATTCAACATCAAGTGGCCTTTTATAAGATAAAATTAATCAACTTAATTATACTTAGACACTTTTCAATAAACGATGAAAAAGGAGCGGGGTGTAGTCAATGTCTCCCCGAGAATGAGAATCTGAAAGGTAGATTTCGTGATTCGAACTCTCGTCATCCTAAAATTAACCGACCTTTTCTCTCTCCCTAAGTGCGATCGAGACCTTCTCTTAAATGTAGTCAACGTCTCCCCGAGAGCGAGGATCCGAAAGGTAGATTTCATGATTCAAGCTCTTGTTATCCAAACAATACTTCAACTCATCAAATCTTTCTCATCGCCGCCATGCGATCCTTCAAAACTTTTCATCAACGTGAGATATGGTGTCTTGAGATGATGCAAAACATTGCTTCGTCCATAACCTATTTGAGTCGAGATAAGTGGCGTGTTCCCCATGAATATTGATATGTGGAAGTCCATTCAAAGTGGTGCAAGCGTCCGCTCCTCATCTGTTTGGGTAATGCAATGTTTTCTGTCGAATGCGAATAAATATCTTTCAATAAAAAACAACCAACCACCAATAGTTAGCCAAACTACGGACGCTATGATTTCTCATTTGGCAATGAGAATATGAAGGCACGAGATCACGATAATCTTGGTGAGCAACCTTTTTTCTTTTCACCCTTTTCCTCGTAGTTCCCCGAACTACGATTGCTCTGACATCCTCATTGCACTATGAGGGTACGTAGGCACGAGATCGCGATGATCTTGGCGAGCACCCTAGGAAAACAAACCATCTAGTCCCTATTCTCTTTCCTTCCTAACAACTTGAGATGCCTAACACTTAGAAGTAAACATTAACACGCAAACCTAAGCTAATGGTTTCCGTTGAGTACAACGGACGTGAGGGGTGCTAATACCTTCCCCTCACGTAACCGACTACCGAGCTCAGACTCTTGGTTGTGATGACCATGTCTTTTCCTTTCTTTTTAGGGGTTTTATCAATATTTTCTATTTCCCTTTATGGGAATAAATAGTTCGGTGGCGACTCTATGAGTTCATCCCCGCGGGCGTGCGATTGCGTCTCATGAAGGATTGTGCTTTTTTCGAGGTACGACAGAAGCAGGTGCTGGATAACAAGTATTGTAGATGCAAAATTTGGTTTTGTTTACTGCAGGTTGGTGGTCTGGTAAGGAATGTCTCGTTGTGTATGAGAGACTTGCTGAAGATTGAAATATTCACTTCATTTGATGCTTTCTTAAGCAATCTGTCTTGTAAATTGGGTGACATATCTTTAGTCTCCTTTTGGCACGCAAGATGGCTAGATGCGAAACCATTAAGAATCAATTTTCCCGCCCTGTACTCCATTTCAGGTCTGCAATTTGGATCTGTTAAAGATCATGGTGGCTGGTGTAGTGCGGTTTTTGTGGTTTCGAATCACTATAGCTTTGGTACTACAGTTCGATTCAATTTTTATCCTATTGAAGCTGATGAAGGAGGGGAAATAGATGTCTCCAATTAACCCTGCTTGCATACTGAAGTTAAACAGTTAAAACTGTTGGTTTACAGCTGCGACTTTAGTTCGTGGGTCTCTCTCTGCCTATTTTGTTCAGAACAAAATACCGGGATTGTTCATGGGGAATTTGTTGGGATACTGCGCTAGATTGGCTAGAGGTAGTGGACTTTTGGGTTTTTTGATTAGTGTGCTCGCTAAGATTCTTTTTCAATCTTATGCCTACGTATTCCCGGGATAGGGAAATCAGAGCGATCATAGTTCCTCCTATTCCATGGGAGGAAATGGTGTTTTGGTGTCTTGTTCAAAGCCCAAGACATGAAGCTAAAGGTGGTTTATATCTTGTTCAAAGCCCAAGATATGAAGCTGAAGGATCTATTTGTATCTTGTTCGAAGCCCAAGATATGAAGCTAAAGGGGTTTGTCTTTAGAGAGAATTTGTCATCTCTAAAGAGGGGTCTGTTTGTCACAACTGTGTAGCACCCCAAAATTTGCCCTTTTCTTTTTTTTACCACTAACTGGCTTATGCGTCATTTATTTGCATTTTAGCTAGTTCATGCATATCATTGGGTTCTTTGGTTATGGGATCAAGGTTCTTTGATATTTGACAGTTAGAACCATCTCGGTATTTTCTGCAACTTTTATGTTCGGCTCGGAAGCCAATTCATCAAGGGAAGTGGCAGAAATTAATTGTTTATGGAGTTTCGATTTTTGCTGGTTAACTATGCCGGTGGAGTTCAAAGTTCACAACTTCTTATTGGATCAACATTTTTGAGTGATTCCTATGCCAAAAGTTCCGTCTTGATATCCTCTCCAACTTTCATGTTTTGGCCAAAAGCCAATTGTTTGAGGAAGATCTCCGAATAGGCGAATTCTCTGAGTCGATACAGCAGAAGAACAGTGAAAAATAGTGCTGAGCCGGTGTATTTCGGACACTAAAAAAATTCATAACTCTTAGTTCGTTCGTCGGATTGATGCCATTCCAGTGCCTACAATTCCATTTCAATGCCATCTTCGTGTCGAATGTTCAGTAGGAAACAGTTCCGAGCGGAAGGACTCCGAAAGTGCGAATTAACAGTGGAATTTATTGATGTGGTTCACTGTCTGTCAGATTTTGGAAAAATCATAACTCGGTCAATTTTTATCGGATTGTGTCCGTTCTTGAAGTGCGGGTTCACAACTTTTATCTTCTTAAAGTTCAAAGACAAGCTCGGGTTTGAACGGTCCTCCAAAGATCATCGTTTTGGTTTATTTCGCAAAACAGAAATGCTGAACCGAAGAAAAAGGTTGAAAGTTGTTTCACGGGAAAATTCATATCTCACTCGTTTTTTGTCCGATCGCGCTCATATTTTGACACAAGGTCACTGACTCGTAGATCTACAACTTTGTTGACAAAGTCGAGTAAATATTCTGCTCCTAAAGACATGAGCTTGTCACGTTTCTGAGTTACAGACGGTAAATAAGCTGAAAAAATGACTTTTGAAAGTGACGTCTCACCGTTTAAACGTATCGAACTCATTCAATTTGGATCGAATGACCTCCGTTCTTTTTGCGTTGCGTCCGTGACTCAGACGCGGACAATTTCGTAAGAGGCTCAGAGTCAAAATTTTGTACCGAGCAAGGTGTTATTTCCACTTAAGCTGCTAATAAGCTAGAATTTTACCGTTTTACCTCATTTTTCCACCACACTATATATTCAAAATTCTCTCTCATTTCCCTCCAACTTCATTCATAATTCACAAACACCAAAAATTCTGATTTGACTCTCTCAAAGATCAAATCAAGTTCTCTCAACTTTTTTCTTAAGAACACAACAACAACTTCATCAATCTTCAAGAACACTCAAGAACGCAAAGTCTCCGATCGAGCTCCGACCACCTCCAATCAACCGCGATCGCCTCCCCCACTCCCTCCGGACCACCGCGCCGACCTCCCTAGTTCCGGCCATCCACCGCGCGTCGGCGAACTCCCTCCTCTCCACGGATTCTTCATCAATTGCTCCTCCGATCTACTTTTCGGAAACAATTCTTGAATCTTTCGCTTCATTATTTGTTAATTGTTGAGGTTTGGATTGAATTAAAGTGAATTTGATATTGTTGTAGCTTAGGTGTTTGATAAAATGCTTAGGTGAATACTTGAATTCAAGAATTGTGATAATTGATGAGTGAATTAATTGTTTGATCATTGATTTGAGATAGATATTGTGGAGATTTGTTGAATGTTCTTGAACAATAGTTATTGAATTTATTGATTCTTGAAGTAAGTTGATTATGAGCAAACGTGGAATTGGATGATTTCATTTGAATTGTTGTGTTCCGCGTGTCGAGACTAATCCGGTTCCATAATTGTTGATATTCAATTTGCATCAAGAATGGATTAACTGTGGAATTGTTTGATTGTTGTGTGTTAATGGATCGCGTGTCGAGAATTATTGATTCGCATGCTTAATGGGTGATTTTGCTTGGTTTACATGTTTAAAAGTCGCGTAATCGATGTGCATTAATTGTGTATGATCGTTGGCTTGAGCTTGGTGCATGGTTGCTTGAGAAATAAAAGTTCGGTTGTGTAGGAATGTTATCGTGTCGATTTCCCGTAAAAATGTGTTTTGGTCATAACTTCCTAACCGTGGCATGTTTTTGCGAATGCGAATAATGTAACTTGACTTTGTTGATTATTTCGGAGCTGTTGGTGGACTTTTTAGTCGATTTCGGATAACTTTTTTCTACTATTTTGCTACTGCCAGCCGACGAAATCGGCCTAAAAGTCCTAGTTCCGAGCAGAATTAATTCAAACCGAGTTCCTTTTTGAGTCCGTTGGCACGTTTGCGGTCAACCATGCGATTTTTGTTCAATTTCGAGTCGGTGATTTTTGACGCGTTTTTTTCGATTTAACGCTTTTAAGCTCCGTTTTGTGCGGATTTTGTTTGTCGACTTGCATTTGATATGTGCTTATGCTTAATTGTTGATTTACTTCTCCCGTGTCGAAGCTTAATCTTGAATTGCTAATTATTGAGTTGTTGTGCATGATTGAAGCATATTTTGACTCTTATTTGTTGCATCAACTCATGGAACTTTGTTGTATGCTTGACATAAACCATTTTTGTTGAGAATCCTTGCATTTTGATACATGTATATGTTGGTATTTCACTTGGTTGAGTTTGTATGACCATTTGATGACGTCCGTGCGAATTTCATGCGATTTCCAGTGCATTTTTCATGTGGTTTTGGTTCTGCCCCGGTTTTGAAAATCACACTTCCGCATTGATTTAATTCGAACCGATTTCATATTTGAGTCCGTTGGAACGTTTGCGGTGAACCATGCGATTTTTGTTCAATTCCGAATCGATGATTTTTGACACCTTTTTGCCGATTCGACGTTTTTAAGTGGTATTTAGTGTGAAATTTGTGCGTTGACTTTGATTTGAAATGTGCATATGTTTGATAATCATTTGTGAACCTTTGTGCGCGAGTTTTCTTGATTTCGGCTTGAATTTGCACGTAATATGTGATGTTGCAACGTTGCTACCCCGTGTTTGAAATGCCTGTTACGGTGCATGTTCATGACTCGTATGCTCATCATTGTGATTGGTTTTGAGTTGTGATGCATAGGTGCAACCTCCGGTTGCACCTCCTTGTGGTTTCTAATGCTTTTATCGAGTTTATGCAAGGTTTTCATGGATATTCCGACGACGGTTATGCACTTTGTATTCCACTTTATTTGTGGGATACCGCCTCGCCTGTGACATAATTACTATGCTATATACCGTTTGTTTGTTTGGATTATACTTTGTGCAGGTTGCATTTGTGTAGTCGCATTCGACTTGCGGGCTACGTGTGATTTATTTTCACACCGATGTTTTGACTATTATGCTTGTACCGGATTTCTGACTCGCTTTTGTTTGCCTGATGGTAGCTTGCTCTCCAGGTTTCTTGTTCTGCTTGCGTTGCTATTTACGGATTGCTATCCGTTGGGTATAATTTCTTGAACCGATTTACTCTCTTTCCGTATTTTTTCTTTTGATGCCATGAGAAGTAGGATTGGGAGTCTGTGCCACTTGGCCGGCAATGCTGGAAGTCCTCAAAGGAGGCTCTGTTTGTGTTTGTTTACTACCGTTCCTAAGACCTCCAAAGAGGCATCCCATTCCCATATCCCGTTGTAAGACCTCCAAGAAGGCAATTGACGGAAGTTAGGGTTCGCAACCGACCCCCATTATTCTAGTTGAGTCTTTCTTAGCTCTCATTACATGATTGAAGCTTTGAACCTCACTTACTCTTGTTATCGAGTTGGTCAAGTGGAATGAGGGTTTAGCAATCAAACCCCCACGCCTTGTCTATAGCTCGCATTGACCAATGCTGATGCTTATGTGATTTGATTCACATCTTCCTTTCTTACTCTTCTCTCCATGGTTCTCGATACCATTGGATGAGCATCCCTATTTTTAACAGCTAGCTTGTTTGCCTCGGTTGATATGACCCCTTGGCTAAAGCTCCCCTTTTACTTTGATTGTGTGACATTATTGTTGACTGACACTGTTTACTCCTTCATTGCTTTTAGTCCATTTTGTGATTGATTTATCCTGTGTTTACTTGTCTGATGACATGATCCCGTAGGATTCCTCGCTCCACTTAATTTTTGATTAAGTCAGAGGTAGGAGAGACATTAGGATAGCAATCCATGCATGCTAACTTAGGTAGATGTTTCCCCTTTCAAACTAAACTATAGGGCCACCTTTGCATGACAACATTAGGAGCAATTTAGTTTCCCCTTAGAGTTTCTCTTTTCCCCTTGAGTCCTCTCTTCTCATCTCATAACACTTCTAAAACACTTAATAAAGTTAATGTGTATTGCGCATGAGCCTTGTATATGGGAAATGAGGAATGATGGGTTTCCTCTCATTTTTCTAGAGTGTTTGGTGGACGTTCCATCTTGGAACGATTTGCTAAGCATTCGTTCCAACATCATAGACTTCGGTGCAATGCAAGTTATGAACTAACTTCAATCCACTTCTGTCTAAAAAACACAAAAACAAACTCAAACCTTTTCATCCTTCGGGATCGTTCAAGTTCAAACCATTTTCAGAAAAGTGCACGTTACTTCCGTCTCGTCGCAAACAGGCATCGACCCAAACTGCCGGACGCAAACTTAACGTCGCTCATAAAAAATACAGACTTGGTTAAGTCGAACTACGACTGCTCTGATTTCCTCCTTCTGGTTAGATTGAGGATACGTAGGCACAAGACGACGATGTCTTGGCGAGCAACCTCCCCCTAGTTCGTTTCCGAACTACGTTGACTCTGACTTTCCCATTGCACGAGGGAATACGTAGGCCTAGGACTCCGACGATGTCCTATCGAGTCACTTCTTTTTCTTTCCCTCTTCTTCCGTTTCTTCGTTCTTTTCTGTACCTGTTCCTTTTCCTTTCCAGTAGCAGTGGAGCTCCACACGACGACACCCTTTGATCGAGATAACCAGCGTGGATCCCATCGAGTACGATGGACACGTGGGGGTGCTAATACCTTCCTCTCGTGTAACCGACTCCCTTACCCGTTTCTCTTGGTCGCGAGACCATACTTTTCATTTCCCCCAGGTTTATGCAGTGTTTCCTTTCCCTCACTTGGGATAAATACACATTGTTGGTGACTCTGTTTCAGCGCCACTTTCGCATTTGTACTTGGATGAAAATCCCGAGAGCGACAGCTGGCGACTCTGCTGGGGACAAATTGACCTCTTACTGGTCCATCCCCTTTGCGAGTCAATCCTAGCGCTTGGTTGTTTGTTTTCATTGGGTGCTTATTATAGCGCTTTATTTTGTTGTATATTACTGTATTACTATTTTACTATTTTACTGTATTTGCCGCATTTATGGCATTGCATTCCATTATTATGCTGGACTGTGCTGTGCTGTACTGGATTTTCTATTTGGCAGGTTGGGATTTCTAAGAGATAAGCCCACTACCCAGGCTTGAGCATACACATAGGTATTAGAGTGGATAGTCGTGACGCTTGCGTGGGGGTGACCATGTATTGTTGTTCACGAGACCCACAGCCAGACGAGGTTCTATTGGGAGCTATCTGCTACTGTATGTTGATACAGGCCAGTGGATATTCTCTTGAGGAACTGTCGACTCTAGTGACCATTCCCGAGGACTCAGTTGCGGTACTCCTCCCGAGATGTGATAATGGCAGACCAGAAATGGCCAACCCATTACACTTCTCGATCCGAGGACCCAATGCTGGGAACTTGCTATAGGGTATCCTTTTTTAGGGGAATCAGTTGAGGCCTCCTCAATTGATGATGATGCCAAACCAGAAATGGTGAACGTATCATCATTTCTCGACCTGAGAGTCTGTGATATTGAGGATCCTCGCCTTTCTAGTACCCACATGTGAGAGGGGCGGGTTGTTTGCAGGTCTGCAGGTAACCTTGACTTTCAACCTACCCGGTATTTTGGTTTTCTTATCAGTGCAAACTTATCAGCCTGGTATTCTGGCATTATGATTATGCCGATATGCTGGTATTCTGGTATTTTGATTATTCCAGCACCCTGGCATTCTGGTATTCTGATTATGCCGATATACTGGCCTTCTGGTATTTTGATTATTCGGATATTCCGGTGTTCTGGTATTCTCTTCAGAGCAGACCTGTGAACCTATTCAGACAGTAGCACAGCACTTATCCAGAATTTGTGGAAGCCTTGATCCCATGTCTCTGCACCAGTATCATCATAACATGTTTGCATACATGTTCTAGTATTTCCAAGGATCTTAACTTTGAGACTCGTTGCTGATCATTTCCATCTATTTCTTGTTGTTCTTATGTGAAAAACTTGAATCAAAGCAGAATGATTCCTTGGAAATATTCGAACATGGCATTTGCATAGAATTTTCATACTCATTTGCATAACAGGTGTTTAAAGCTGGTTATTCTCATCCTGATCTGGTTCTTTTCAGAATTTCAGACTTAACTTTTCAAGGAAGCTGGAAGTTGACCATGGATCAAGTTCAAGCGGAGCTGAGGGAAATACGAAGCCAAATGGGGCAGTTTATGGGGGACAGGCAAGCCTTGATTCAAGACCAGAAAATGCTTAAGGAGGAGGTTAATCAACTGAATACTCAGATGAGCCTGGTTATGGAGGTCGTGAGGAATGTGCTCAGAAAGGATGGCAATCCTGTGCCTGAGGCTGCAGCAGAAATTGTCATTCTGCCCTTGCCTGTGGAATCTATCCCAAAGTGTGATCTACCTCACGAATTTTTTGAACAATCTAGGGTTCCGGAGTTTCCTTGTCACCAGCTACTTCCTGCCTCCCAAGACAATCCCAAGGAAAAGCAGTACAAACAGAAGCTGAAGAAACCTGACCGGCATTTTGATCCACTACCTACGTCTTATACCATGTTGTTTTAACAGTTGCTCAAACTGAATCTGGTAGAACCTCGTGCAATGGGTTCCCCTCCAGTAAAGCTCCCACCTAGATATGATGTTAGTGCCCAGTGTGACTTTCGTTCAGGTGGCCCTGGACATACTATTGAGAGGTGTCGAGCCTTTCATCATAATGTGCAAGATTTAATCGAGGCTGGGGTCATTACATTCACTCCCGATGGTTTGCACATCAACTGAAGCCTCCTGAGTGAGCACTTATATTGCGAGTATGTCGTCAAGAGTAATAAGTCCAAACGGAGTCAAGTCTCCTCAATAATGGAAATCATCAGTTTCTTTACTTCATCTTCATATGTAGCGTTCATTTGTTTGTTTAACATTGTTTGCATGTAAGAACTTGTTTGTTTTTTGAATGACAATCATAATACAATAAGCATGTTTTTCTTGAAGTAATCCATTCCTGATCATCCTTAAATGTTCATGTGCATTGCAATACTGACTTTCTTGCTTAAACTCTTTGAGGGAGGATAATGATTTGAAAACGAAAAAATCTCTAGGGTGTGCTTTTGAATAAGAACCCTGTTGAGGATGTACATGCATTGTTTCGAACCCCCAAACACTGGAGATATAAGGGAGATAAACCCTCGTTAACCCCTTTGAGCCTTGAAGTAGGAGTTTCTTTTCGTATGAAAAAACCCTTACATTTAACCCAGGGGCAGGGTAGGCGTCAGTTAATTTGACCGAGTGTTCAAATTTCAAAAGGAGTGTGCATCTGAGGATCCATTACCTTCTATTCCCCCATCAAGAGGTCAAGGATGTGAAACCACAATGGTTATCCATCAACAATCAAGGAGTGAGGCAGTCACAACCCTTTCAACCAAGTCAAGACAAGCCAGTGTCACACGATTTGTTCCAAAAAAAAAAAGAATAAAAAAAAAAGGAAAAAGCCCGCTAAGTCGAAACTTGAAAACAAGCGACTTTGGCAAAAGTTAGGGCATCCCGCTGGACTTCAAAATCTAAAGATTCAAAAGAATCAGTCCAGGCAAAAATTAGGGATCAAAAACCAAAAGAATGAGAAAGTGAAAAACAAAAGGATTACAAAAGAAAATTCTCGAGCAAGAACAAAGTCGTGTGACTACGAACAAAAGACAAAAGGGGTGACTGTCACTCCAAAACCTCATTGAGTCTCAAACCATCAGTTTCATGGGTTCCTTAAAGATCATAACATCCTTTTGAGAGGCGAGCGCTTGTGCAAATTAGCTGAACGTAGGACTGGAGAACATCACGAAGAGTGGGTGGGCACCGATAATCTTTGAGCCTTAAATCCTTTTTTCTCAAAACCGTGAACCAGGCCACGATACAACCCTCAAAAGTCCTAATTGAAACAGGGTTTATTTCGAGAGCGTACTCCGATGAGATAGCGTTCCTGACACCTATGAGGTGTGCTAAAAGACGTTTGTTGGTATTACATGTGCATGTTTTCTTTCATTCAAAAAATCAATGTCGTATCCTAAGCAGTGATTCGTTCACATGGCTCTGCGACATCTTTTCAATAAAGACTTCAAGATTAACATGTGTGCTACATTTGAATAATCATTTCAGAATAAATATTTTCTGCGTGCATACATTTGTTTAACATCAAGGAAGCTTACATGGTGAACATCAGTCGAGAAGCTTGATCCTGCCAAGTTGAAATGTTTGAGGACTCCAGAGGACATGTTGCTGAAAGACTATGTGGGGCAAAGGCGTTCCCAGCCAGTTGTGTTGAGATGTAACCAATCTGGGGCAATCGCATCGAGAAATGTTTTCGAGGTTCAGCCAATTTGGGGCTATCACGTAGAGATCCGTTGAATTTCTCCAAAAGTAGTATAATCAGGAGCAGCCACGCCGAGAAATCTCTTCGAAGTGTAGCCAAGCTGGGGCAGCCAAGTTGAGAAAGTCTTTTCAGAGAGCGGTCAATCATGGGCAATCGCATCGAGAAATCTCTTCAAAGTTTAGCCAATCTGGGGCAATCACGTCGAGATTCGATAATTCTCTCCAAAAGCAGTGTGATTAGGGGCAGTCACATTGAGAAATCTCTTCGAGGCTCAGCCAATCTGGGGAAATCACGTCGAGATTCGATAAATCTCCCCAAAAGCGATGTAATCATGGGCAATCAAGTCGAGAAATCTCTTCAAAGTTCAGCCAAACTGGGGGCAACCACGTTGAGATCCGTTGAATCTCTCCAAAAGCGTTCAAACTTGGGCAATTATGTCGAGATTCGATAAATCTCTCCACAAGCGGGTAATATGGGGCAATCAGGTTGATTTGAAAAATCTCTCTAAGATTAGTCAGGGGCAAAGTTTCTTCAAGACTCGAGGCAGGCCACCTCAAGAGTACGAGAAGTTGTCCTTTTCAAAAGATGACTAGTCAGAAGCACCTCTCAAAGAGTTTGAAGACACTGGGGCATTTTGAATGCTACGTCTTCTATAAAATCCTTTCGAGGCGGAATTCTTTCATAGACCTTGCAGTCCGGGGCAAATGGAGAATTAAATGAGTCGTTGTTCACTCATGACGATCAATGGGCAGTTGATCAACTCAGAAGCTTGAAACAGAGGTCATTCCCAGCATGAGGCGTTTTTTATCTCTTTTCTCCAGCAGAATTCAATGGAGTTTATCTTCCCAACAGAGTAACATAATGTCTCCCCTAGCAAGACATCAGGAAGTTTGATTTCCCCAGTGGAGTCCATGGTCATGGCTCTCCCCAAGCAGAAGTGGGTCCCTCAACAAGAAAGTTCTTCCTTAAGGTTGTCATCCCCAGCAGTATAGAAGATTTCCTCAGTCCCATGCAATGTGAAATGATGGAATGTTCCCAAGCAGTTTTGAAAATGGTGGAAAGTCGGAGTGTTCTCCTCCTCTAGCATATCAAATCGTTGATGTGGCCTGCAATTAAAGTGCAATGGTTATTAACAATTCAGACCCATCGGTTGTTCAGAGGTTATCCCCTGCTGGAGTTTTGGTTGATTTCAGTCTCCTAGCAAGTGTGTTGTCCCCTTGCAAGAAATATGGTTGATCTTAGTCCCTTAGCAGGTATTTCCTTCCTCCGCAAGAGTTCGTTTGATCTCAATTCCCCAGCAGCCAGGTCAGGAAGTTGTCATTTCCCCAGCGGAGTTCTATGGTTATAGTTATTCCCCAAGCAGACTGGTTCAAATGATGCCTCCCCAGAAAAGTCATCATTCCTTCAGTAATCTCAACGGGTTCGTCAGTTCAAAGCCCAGATCAGGAGATTAGGTCAATTTGTCTTCCCCATTACGGTTTGCAACCACGAAGTCAATCCAGCTTGTTATCCCCAACGGAGTTGCCTTCTTTTTCTCAGCATTTATTTTACTAAGGAAACTCTTTGCATCTTGCATGTAGTATGCATTGCATCCTCAAAAACACGTAGCATTTCCATTCGAGATGGAGCATTACGCCATGGAAAAATTCAAACATATGCATGCGAAGCATAAGTTAGTTTTGGTACCTCGTGCGAGAGCCCAAAATTGTTTCCCTTCTATCAGATTGACAAAACCAAAAACAATGCCTCTTTCATTCCCACCAAACATTTCAAAGCAGTACGATGGTTTCACTACTTTCCTCCCCAACAGAGTCTTATTCCTTTGTTTACGGATCTGTTGATCTTACATTTTAACCGTATCTCTTAGGAACCATTCCGGATAGGATTCCTTCCGCCATTCCCGATAGGTACCTTCTATGTTTTGAACCTTAGTCATTCCCGATAGACGTATAGGTCAACCTTATCTCTCAGGAACCATTCCGGATAGGATTCCTTCCCCCATTCCCGATAGGAACCTTCTAAGTTTTGAACATTAGTCATTCCCGATAGACGTATGGGTCAACCTTATTTCTTCAGGAACCATTCCCGATAGGATTCCTTTAGCCGTTCCCGACGGGCAAGCCGAAACCATTCCCGATAGGATTCCTTTAGCCATTCCCGACGGGCAAGCCGACACCATTCCCGATAGGATTCCTTTAGCCGTTCCCGACAGGTGACCATTAAGCTTTAGACCTTAGCCGTTCCCGACTGGCCCATTTATCGTTCCCAACAGGTAACACACAGGCAAACTTTAGCCGTTCCCGACAGGCGACCTTTAAGTTTTAGACCTAGCCTTTCCCGACAGGCCCATTTACCGTTCCCGACAGGTAACACATAGGTTTTAAACTTTAGCCATTCCCGACAGGTGACCTTTGAGTTTTAGACCTAGCTGTTCCCGACAGGCCCATTTACCGTTCCCGTATACCATAGGTTTTCAACTTTAGCCGTTCCCGACAGGGAACCTTTGAGTTTTAAACCTAGCCATTCTCGATAGGATTCCTTTAGCTGTTCCCGACAGGCTTACCTTGACCGTTCCCGACTGGACCGTTTACCATTCCCGATAGGTAACCATAGGTTGTAAACTTTAGCCGTTCCCAACAGGCGCACCTTAACCGTTCCCGACAGGCACAATCTAGACTCCAACCGTTCCCGACAGGCCTTCTTTGGATTTCACTTGTTCTGGACTCTTTTTCACAGATATCTTCTCCCACAACTGCTGTGTTTGCCATATATCCATTCTTTTTACCCACAGAGTGCAAATTTTAGGGTTCTTTTGGCATTCAATCTCCGTGTATCCTTGAATGTCTGAAAGCCATTGCTATCATACCTTCAGGACCAAGTAGATTGAATAGGGGCAACTATAGCACCCCAAAATTTGCCCTTTTCTTTTTTTTACCACTAACTGGCTTATGCTTCATTCATTTGCATTTTAGCTAGTTCATGCATATCATTGAGTTCTTTGGTTATGGGATCAAGGTTCTTTGATATTTGACAATTAGAACTGTCTCGGTATTTTCTGCAACTTTTATGTTCGGCTCGGAAGCCAATTCATCAAGGGAAGTGGCAGAAAGTAATTGTTTCTGGAATTTTGGTTTTTGCTGGTTAACTATGCCGGTGGTGTTCAAAGTTAACAACTTTTGATTGGATCAACATTTTTGAACGATTCCTATGCCAAAAGTTCCGTCTTGATATCCTCTAAAACTTTTGTGTTTTATTCAAAAGCTAATTCTTTTAGGAAGATCTCCGAATACGCGAATTCTCTGAGTCGATACAGCAGAAGAACAGTGAAAAATAGTGTTGAACCGGTGTATTTCGGACACTAAAAAAATTCATAACTCTCAGTTTGTTCGTCGGATTGATTCCATTCCGGTGTCTAAAATTCTATTTCAATGCCATCTTCGTGCCGAATGCTCAGTAGGAAACAGTTCCGAGCGGAAGGACTCCGAAAGTGCGAATTACCAGTGGAATTTATTGATGCGGTTCACTGTTTGTCAGATTTTGGGAAAATCATAACTCGGTCAATTTTTATCGGATTGTGTCCGTTCTGGAAGCGCCGGTTCACAACTTTTATCCTCTTAAAGTTCAAAGACAAGCTCGGGTTTTAACGGTCCTCCGAAGATCATCGTTTTGGTTTATTTCGCAAAATGGAAATGCTGAACCGAAGAAAAAGGTTGAAAGTTGTTTCACGGGAAAATTCATATCTAACTCGTTTTTTGTCCGATCGCACTCATCTTTTGACACAAGGTCACTGACTCGTAGATCTACAACTTTTCTGACAAAGTCGAGTCAAGATTCTGCTCCGAAAGACATGAACTTGTCACGTTTCTGAGTAGCAGACGGAAAATAAGCTGAAAAAATGACTTTTGAAAGTGACGTCTCGCCGCTTAAATGTATCGAACTCATTCAATTTGGATCGAATGACGTCCGTTCTTTTTGCGTTGCGTCCGCGACTCAGACGCGGACAATTTCGTAAGAGGCTCAGAGTCAAAGTTTTGTACCGAGCAAGGTGTTATTTCCACTTAAGCTGCAGATAAGCTAGAATTTTACCGTTTTACCTCATTTTTCCACCACACTATATATTCAAAATTCTCTCTCATTTCCCTCCAACTTCATTCATAATTCACAAACACCAAAAATTCTGATTTGACTCTCTCAAAGATCAAATCAAGTTCTCTCAACTTTTTTCTTAAGAACACAACAACAACTTCATCAATCTTCAAGAACACTCAAGAACGCAAAGTCTCTGATCGAGCTCCGACCACCGCCAATCAACCGCGATCACCTCCCCCACTCCCGCCGGACCACTGCACCGACCTCCCTAGTTCCGGCTAGTCACCGCGCACCGGCGAACTCCCTCCTCTCCACGGATTCTTCATCAATTGCTCCTCCGATCTACTTTCCGGTAACAATTCTTGAATCTTTCGCTTCATTATTTGTTAATTGTTGAGGTTTGGATTGAATTAAAGTGAATTTGATATTGTTGTAGCTTAGGTGTTTAATAAAATGCTTAGGTGAATACATAAATTCAAGAATTGTGATAATTGATGAGTGAATTAATTGTTTGGTCATTGATTTGAGATTGATATTGTGGAGATTTGTTGAATATTCTTGAACAATAGTTGTTGAATTAATTGATTCTTGAAGTAAGTTGATTATGAGCAAACGTGGAATTGGATGATTTTATTTGAATTGTTGTGTTCCACGTGTTGAGACTAATTCGGTTCCACATTTGTTGATATTCAATATGCATCAAGAATGGATTAACCGTGGAATTGTTTGATTTTTGTGTGTTAATGGTTCGCCTGTCGATAATTATTGATTCACATGCTTAATGGGTGATTTTGCTTGGTCTACATGTTTGAAAGTCGCGTAATCGATGTGCATTAATTGTGTATGATCTTTGGCTTGAGCTTGGTGCATGGTTGCTTGAGAAATAAAAGTTCGGTTGTGTAGGAACCTTATCGTGTCGATTTCCCGTAAAAATGTGTTTTGGTCATAACTTCCTAACCGTGGCATGTTTTTGCGAATGCGAATAATGTAACTTGACTTTGTTGATGATTTCGGAGCTGTTGGTGGACTTTTTAGTCAAATTTGGACAACTTTTTTCTACTGTTTCGCTACTGCCAGCCGACGTAATTGGCCTAAAAGTCCCACTTCCGAGCGGAATTAATTCAAACCGAGTTCGTTTTTGAGTCCGTTGGCACGTTTGCGGTCAACCATGCGATTTTTGTTCAATTTCGAGTCGGTGATTTTTGACGCGTTTTTTTCGATTTGACGCTTATAAGCTCCGTTTTGTGCGGATTTTGTTTGTCGACTTGAATTTGATATGTGCTTATGCTTAATTATTGATTTACTTCTCGCATGTCGAAGCTTAATCTTGAATTGCTAATTGTTGAGTTGTTGTGCATGATTGAAGCATATTTTGACTCTTATTTGTTGCATCAACTCATGGATCTTTGTTGTATGCTTGACATAAACCATTTTGGTTGAGAATCCTTGCATTGTGATACATGTATATGTTGGTATTTCACTTGGCTGAGTTTGTATGATCATTTGATGACGTCCGTGCGAATTTCACGCGATTTCGAGTGCATTTTTCATGTGGTTTCGGTTCTGCCCCGGTTTTGAAAATCACACTTCCGCATTGATTTAATTCGAACAGATCGCATATTTGAGTCCTTTCGCACGTTTGCAGTCAACCATACGATTTTTGTTCAATTCCGAGTCGATGATTTTTGACACCTTTTTGCCGATTCGACGTTTTTAAGTGCTATTTAGTGTGAAATTTGTGCGTTGACTTTGATTTGAAATGTGCATATGTTTGATAATCATTTGTGAACCTTTGTGCATGAGTTTACTTTATTTCGGCTTGAGTTTGCACGTAATATGTGATGTTGCAACGTTGCTGCCCCGTGTTTGAAATGCTTGTTCCGGTGCATGTTCATGACTTGTATGCTCATCATTGTGCTTGGTTTTGAGTTGTGATGGATAGATGCAACCTCCGGTTGCACCTCCTTGTGGTTTCTAATGCTTTTGTTAAGTTTATGCAAGGTTTTCATGGATATTCCGACGACGGTTATGCACTTGGTATTCCACTTTATTTGTGGGATACCACCTCGCCTGTGACATAATTACTATGCTATATACCGTTTGTTTGTTTGGACTATACTTTGTGCAGGTTGCATTTGTGTAGTTGCATTCGACTTGCGCACTACGTGTGATTTATTTTCACACCGATGTTTTGACGATTATGCTTGTACCGGATTTCTGACTCGCTTTTGTTTACCTGATGGTAGCTTACTCTCTAGGTTTCTTGTTCTGCTTGCGTTGCTATTTACGGATTGCTATCCGTTGGGTATAATTTCTTGAACCGATTTACTCTCTTTCCGTATTTTTTCTTTTGATGCCATGAGAAGTAGGATTGGGAGTCCTTGACACTTGGCCGACAATGCTGGATGTCCTCAAAGGAGGCTCTGTTTGTGTTTTTTTACTATCGTGCCTAAGACCTCCAAAGAGGCATCCCATTCCCATATCCCCTTGTAAGACCTCCAAGAAGGCAATTGACGAAAGTTAGGGTTCGTAACCGACCCCCGTTATTCTAGTTGAGTCGTTCTTAGCTCTCATTACATGATTGAAGCTTTGAACATTACCTACTCTTGTTATCGATTCGGTCAAGTGGAATGAGGGTTTAGCAATCAAACCACCACGCCTTGTCTATAGCTCGCATTGACCAATGCTGATGCTTATGTGATCTGATTCACATCTTCCTTTCTTACTCTGCTCTCCATGGTTCTCGATATCATTGGATGAGCACCCCTATTTCTAACAGCTAGCTTGTTTGCCTCGATTGATATGACCCCTTGGCTAAAGCTCCCCTTTTACTTTGATTGTGTGACATTATTGTTGATTGACACTGTTTACTCTTTCATTGCTTTTAGTCCATTTTGTGATTGAATTATCCTGTGTTTACTTGTCTGATGAAATGATCCCGTAGGATTCCTCGCTCCACTTAATTTTTTATTAAGTCAGAGGTAGGAGAGACATTGGGATAGCAATCCATGCATTCTAACTTAGGTAGATGTTTCCCCTTTCAAACTCAACTATAGGGCCACCTTTGCATGACAACATTAGGAGCAATTTAGTTTCCCCTTAGAGTTTCTCTTTTCCCCTTGAGTCCTCTCTTCTCATCTCATAACACTTCTAAAACACTTAATTAAGTTAACGTGTATTGCGCATGAGTCTTGTATGTGATTCCATCTTGGCGAGCAACCTCCCCTTAGTTCGTGTCCGAACTACGTTGACTCTGACTTTCCCATTGCACGAGGGAATACGTAGGCCTAAGACTCCGACGATATCCTCTCGAGTCACTTCTTTTTCTGTCCCTCTTCTTCCGTTCTTCGTTCTTTTTCGTATCTGTTCCTTTTCCTTTCCAGTAGCAGTGGAGCTCCAGACGACAACACCCTTTGATCGAGACAACCAGCGTGGATCCCATCGAGTACGATGGACGCGTGGGGGTGCTAATACCTTCCCCTCGCGTAACCGACTCCCTTACCCGTTTCTCTTGGTCGCGAGACCATGCTTTTATTTTCCCCCAGGTTTATGCAGTGTTTCCTTTCCCTCTCTTGGGACAAATACACATTGCTTGTGACTCTGTTTCAGCGCCACTTTCGCGTTTGTACTTGGATGAAAATCTCGGGAGCGAAAAACTGTTGGGTGACTGATTATAAAGGAGAATTACTTTAACTAGGATATGCGAATCCAGCAATGCCATAATTTCCTTTATAGGGGATTTTTAACCTGAAGGAGAAGACTTTAACTCAGTTTAGAGCAATGCCATCTTTCCTTAGGAATTTCTCATGCTAAAAGAGGGACATGGGCGTGGATGTAAATAATCCAGAGGCTTGCCGCTTACAGCAATTAGATGGGGTAAAAGGAGTTATTGATGTTTGTATACTGTGAATGAGGCACAGATTTTGATGCTAAAAGGTTGGTTGACTCAACCGGGGTTTCCTTATACAAAGCCTAAGAGGAGGCTAATGACCCAATAAGAGGATGCTTTTGTGTCTCGTACAAAGCCCGAGATAGAGGCTAAAAGGGTTGACTCAACAAGAGAGTGTTTTTATATGTGTCTTGTACGAAGCCCAAGACGGAGGCTAAAAGGGTTTGACTCAACAAGAGAGTCTTTTATCTCACCAAGAGAGTGATTTGTATCTCGTACGAAGCCCAAGATGGAGGCTGAAAGAGGATTGACTCAACAAGAGAGTCTTTTTATACTCAACAAAAGAGTGTTATGTATCTCGTACAAATCCCGAGATGAAGGCTAAAAATGTTTGACTCAATAAGAGAGTCTTTTATACTCAACAAGAGAGTGATTTTGTATCTCGTACAAAGCCCGAGATGGAGGCTGAAGGTTTGACTCAACAAGAGATTCTTTTATACTCAACAAGAGAGTGATTTGTATCTCGTACGAAGCCCGAGACGGAGGCTAAAAATATTGACTCTGCTGGGGAGAATCATTGTACAAAGCCCAAGAGGAGGCTAGGGTTACTATTTCAGTTGAGTGACAGGTCCAGCATATTGGTTAAAAGAGAAAATCAGTTCTTATATGGGTACTATTGTACTCATGGATTTGATCTGAGGACCGGGATTATTTCCTGTTCTTTAAGGAAACGGGGAATCCGAAGGATATTGAGTCTGCCCAAGTCTACGGGTGTTTTTTCCTATTTTTGAAAGGAACTTGATAATGTCTTCGAGGCTCAAGGAGATTAGACTGTCCAAGTCTAGAGTTTTATCTTTTGTACTATGCTTAAGAGAGATTAAGAGAAAGTACGTTCGCAGTAGAAAGATATAGACTCTTTGAAAGACTGTTCTATTAAGATGACTAATTTCTGTTCCAATACCTTTAAGAGGTCGTCGGGACAATTTGTACGAAGCCCAAAAGGAGGTGAGAAAAACTTTTAAGAAGCCGAATGGACAATTTGTACGAAGCCCAAGAGGAGGCTATCTTCCCGGAGGAAGAATCATTATACGAAGCCTAAGAGGAGGCTGTGAAAACTTCTAAGAAGCCGACGGGTCCTTGTACAATGCCCAAGAGGAGGCGGGGATGCTATTAGGTAGCCTGTGGGTCCCCAAACCCCAAGAAGTTCAAGACGTGCCATTCACAGAGAATAGATCAAGCCAGGAAAGTTCGAGAATTTGGAAGAAACTCAAGAGATGCCATTCACAGAGAAAAGATCATCTCTGGGGAGTAGAGTTTCTTTGACAATGTCTAAGGGTGACAGTCTGTGAAAGGGTTCACCGAGAATGCTGCCTTTCACATCTCCATATTGTTTAACCCCAAGAGGAGGGAAGACTGTGTCTGGTAATCCCATGGGGATCTAGTTTTGTTTGTATTTAAGAGTGACCAACAGGGCTTTACCTAGTGCTAGACGTAGTTGCCGGGGAAAACTCTAAATAACTATACTAGTATTACACAGTTGATATTTGACAAGTATATAAAAGTTTGTGAAAGAAGACTTACAGTGAAATAGCCCCACAATACAATTATATACATATGAAAGCGGTAAATGAAAGTGGGTAAGCACTTACTCAGTTGTAGAGCTTCCATGCTGTTTGGTTAGTTTGTTCAACAAAGAAAGCGTTGATAACAATATTATATCGAAATTAAAGGAGAAAGTGATTTTGAAAGGAAAATTGGAGCTTACAGCTCAAGGAGAGGCCCAGGGTTTTATCAGTGATCGCACTGTCATTTTGTACAGGGACTTATACAAGTGATTGAGGCCCAAGAAAGGTTTTCTGTACAAGGGGATGGGTCTTACACTCTCTCAAGAGGCCCAAAATGATTGAAAGTGAACAAAGATGGGTCTTATAGCTCAAGGAGAAGCCCAATGGTTAATTTTGAAAAGGGCGACGATTGCGCTGAGGTTTTGAAAACACTGTGGGTCTTATACAATGACTGAGGCCCAAAAGTTTTTGGTTTCAAAAGGGGATTGGGCCTTACACTCTATTAGAGGCCCAAAATGGTTTTGAATGGGTCTTATAGCTCGAGGAGAGGCCCAGATGGTTTGTTTTGAACGGGCGATGATCGCGCCAAACTTTTGAAATACAACGGGACTTATACAACATTTGAGGCCCAAAATAGGTTTGTATTTACAAAAGAATCAATCTTACACTCTATTAGAGGCCCAAAGAGTTTTTTTTATACAAGAGATGAGGCTTATAATTCAAGGAGAGGCCCAGATGAAAAAACAACGATCGCACCGTTATTTTGAAAACTGTATCGGGACTTATACAATGACTGAGGCCCAAATTTATTTAGGCACAAAAAGGGGGGTTGGGTCTTACACTCTATTAGAGGCCCAAAATGTTTTTAAAAGGTTTGATGAGGGTTGGATTAATCAAAACCCTAATTTGCTTCCAAAATGTATTTAATTGAATAAAAAATTCAATTAAAATGATCAAAATTGTTTAACATGTGGAAAACAAATTGTGATCTTAGATTAATGTTTCAAAAATCATGTTTTGATCTACAAAATGATTAGAAATCATATAAATTTGCAAAATCAAGAAGGAAAAAATATTTTAAATGTCAAAAACAATTAAAATATTAATTCTTGGAAAAAATATCAATTATATGAAATAAATAATATTTTTGGGATTTTTTTGTAAAATAAAATATTTTAACATTTTTGTGAATTATTAAAAAAAGAATCAACTCAAAATCATTAAAACTCAAAGAGAAATTAATTTTTGAATCAATTAAATAAAATCACAAAATTCAAATATTTGAATTTTCAAAGAGGGCGCCAAGAACAAGGGCAAGAACACGCGCCACCCTCTGTTTCTCCAGATTTATGTTTTCTATCCAATCTCACTGAATACTTGATTATATCATGCAATCTACATATCAATCTACTCGTTTCAACCTCACGATCATGTCTATGGTCTTTAATTTCATTTATTTTAAGTATGGAATAAGAAATCAAAGAGAAACCTCAAGAAACCTAAATTCTGCATGAAGGTTCAGAAATTCCATACACGATTCATACAAAGCAATTGATTGAGGGTAAACACTCTATGCATGATTATGAACATATGGCCAAATGATTGTACAGCAAAAAATGCATGGATCAAAGAGTTAGAAGAGCTCATGCTCACCTCTTGCAGCTGGTGATAGTGTTTTGGGTTAGAGGTGTTACAGCTAGGTTCCAATGATCTGGATAGCTTCCCTAGGTGCCATGGAGTGTGTCTGGATGCTTGGAATGGATTGAAATGATCTGGAACTTGAGATGGTACCCCAACTACAAATCTGTCAAAGGTTTGAGCAATTGGCTGGTGATTTTGTGATTTTGGTGTTCCAGATGTTATGTGAGTGTTTGGATCACTTTTATATGATGTTTATGAGGTGTGTGTGTGATTGGTTTGGTTGGAATAGCTCTCAAACTCAAAACCAGATGGTGGCTTGCCTTAGAAGGCAAAATTGGAAGTGAGAAGATGATTTTGAGGAAAGCATCTGTTTGATGGCTTTGGTGTACTCAAACTGATCATAAATGAGCTCTATTTATAGTAGAGCAAGTTTGTTTTAGGAGCAATAGTGAATGGCAACTGCTGCAGAGGTTTGGCCAATGTTGGCAAATGAGAATCCAAGTCTCCTCTAGCCATTGACTTGAGGTTAGAGCACAGAGCTATGGTTCCCTAGTTGTTGGATCATTCTTGAATGAATTCAGTTGCAAATGTGTCATTCCATGCCACCTTGGTGCATCCATTAAATGCTCCAATCCAAAATTAGAGTCCTGTCCCTCTTTTAGAGATTTCTATGTTTGGCATGCTACTTCTTGTTCCAAAAACTTGGGAGGTTTGGGATCAGAGTTGGTTCCTCCTTGGTCCCCCCTTGAGGTGTTCATATGGATATAGTTGCTTGCCCTTTGCAAAATTTGGGCAAATCGAGCAAAACTCCAAAATCTTCCTTGCTTTGGCAGTTTTCAGCAAGGCATATTGCCATTGTCATATCTCATGGCTCAAGTGGAATTTGATGGAGTTCTTGGCCATTTTCGAAAGCCCTCATATGATACAATAATTGTTTGATCATAATTGGTATCGATACTTTTTGGATCCAAGTGAAAAATGCCCCTACATTTGGAAAAAAGTGAAGGCAGATTCTGACTTAGTGAAAATTTCACTAAGTGTTGGAAAAAAGTGACATTTTCACTTTTTGTGATTTTGATCATTCCATAACTCAAACTCCATGATGGATTTGAATGAGGTGTAGTTGAAGCTTTTGTAGAGGGTAATGAGAGCTACAAATCCAGCTTTGGATGGGGAAAAATGGCCTTCTGGTTTAGGAGTTATGGTCCTCCAAAGTTGGTACCCTAGCCAATTTGTTCCATAACTTAGAAAATTTTCTAAGTTTTTATGGTTACCCCTTTTACAAGTTATCCCACTTTTCTTGATTTTTCTTGATGAATGATGATTCAAATCACACATTAACATCATTTTAGGGTTAAAAAACCTTAATTGTGAAAAATCTCAAAAAGTCAAAGTTTGACTTTTGTGCACAGGTGACTTTTTGTCAGATGAATTCCAAACTGTGCGATCCTTTATGAAATCAAGTCCTTGACCTAAATCAAACTTGATGGATTGATGTCATAGGTGTTATAGGGTGTATCGAATCATGTCTTAGGGTTTGGGAGCATGTCCTGGTCAAAAGTCAAAGATATAGTTGACTTTTTCCGCGAAACCCTAACTGTGGTTCTGATGAAATTGAAACTTGTTGCTCAAGCTTCTTTGATCAATCATTGTTACAAATGGATCAATGTGGTGTGTTAGAGACCCTCAAATCATGTCTTGAGGTCTTGGCTCATGTTTTGTCCCAAAAGTCAACTTAGGGGTGAATTAGGTCAAGAAACCCTAATTCCTGATTTTTGGATGAATGCATCCCCTGAGGCTAAATTGACTTGATGAATGGGTTTATGATGTCCCTTAGAGCATCATAGGTTATGCTATGAAGCATTGGCTCATGCCCAGAGGAAAATTTCCAACTGGAGGCCCTGGTCGACCAAAACCCTAGTTTGGTGACACTGGCGATCTTGAGGCTTGATCCACCTAGAAGGGAGAAGCCTTGTGCTCAATCCTTGAAGTGGGAGTCCTCTTGATCCTTTGTGGATGTTTGAGAGGCTAGACAAGTTCAAGATCATGTCATTTCTTGATTGATCCTTTTTCTAAGAGCTCAGAGAGGGCTTGAAACCCTAATCTTTGATATTAGTGAATGCTCGCCCATCTTTAGGGAGACTGATGAGGTATGATGGTTTACCCATGTTGTGTGTATGATTTGAACAATGATGGGAAATCTTAGTGGTCAAAATTTGGGGTATGACAGATGCCCCTATTTAATCTTCTTGGACCTGAAGGTGTGAATGGCGAAGGTATTCGGGCATTCGGGGTGCAAGAGGATTAAATATCGGAATACCCAAAATTTTGATGGTGGTTAGGAATGGTAGTTCACACATCCTTCTTCTTTTTCTAAGCAATGATGCTTAGAAAAGGTAAAAACTTCCCCTCGATCCTGGTCTTCAGCCAAGGAACTGGTCTCAATTTCTGATATAAACTTCCCCTCGATCCTGGTTTCCTTCCAAGGAACGGGTCTACGTTTCTTTTGTAAACTTCCC
Source organism: Lathyrus tuberosus (assembly GCA_022829125.1). NCBI lineage: Eukaryota > Viridiplantae > Streptophyta > Magnoliopsida > Fabales > Fabaceae > Lathyrus > Lathyrus tuberosus. The sequence goes on from JALAZF010000438.1 coordinate 4,516,232, forward strand.
CTCAATCTTGGTTTCCTACCAAGGAACAGATCTTGGTTTCTTTTGTCAATAAACTTTATCGACAAGGGACGCTGTTTGCAGCGGTTCTCCTCAAACTTCTCGCCGAATTTTCCTGGGGAGATGCCATTTGATGGAAAATGTTTTGATTGTAGAGAGGCACAAACTTCTTTGTGGAAGACGCCATTTGTCGACTCTACTGGGGAAAACAAGTCTCTCGAGAGAATGCTTTCGCTTGGAGGTATTACATCATACTTTTCTCAGAGATTTTCTCGGAGAAATGCCATATGACGTGATCCAATTTTGAGGTGCTGATGACCTATTCATCAGCGGATATTTTTGGAGAAAAACGGTTGTATTGTCGAATCTCTTATTAAGAGGCTTTCTCTGGGGATTTTCCTTAATCCGGGAAAGCGAAGATATCATCTCCGACGGTGAAGAGTGACGTTTTTCGAAAGCTTCCTTGCCTTTCAGAGGTTCAAGCTATCAAAGTGGTCAAGGGCCAACTCTAATCCAAAGATAAACTGGAGGGGAGAGATTGCTCAGATGCAATATTTCCTGATGAAGAAAGCACTGACAACTCGATTGCGAATACTTTTATCACCAGGGGGCCAAGACCGACTAGAGTGATAGTGATGCAACATGAATATGAACGCAAATTAATAATGCATGATGTATGTATGTTTATGCTGACAACACTGACGCGACATACAGACTGATAGATGAACAAAACTAGATACTCGGCCACGGTTGGGGACGAAGAGGTACCACTGGTTCACGATAGTAATTCCACCTTGCTTAGGAGAGATAGTCCACGCAGGGAAAATCGTTGGTCGGGCTTAGGAGATAAGAACTCTGCCAAGGGTGTCAGATGAAACAATGGTCTCTGACACAGCTGATCCTTCATTCGGGTGCATTGGTTTAGAAGGAGTACTTTGATTCTGTACTTTGAAGCTCGCTTACTTCTGGAGAAGCGATCAATGTTCTTTCGATGTTCAACCGTCAAAAGAAATTTTCATCTTTATTTTAAGCGGAAAAATTTTACAAGTAAATTCATTTTTGTTTTATTTCAAGAATCGTTGATCATGTTAAAATGTCGTTCTGTAAAGCTAAAACAAATAAGAATTGTAAACAAAAACACGAGGGCTCAAATTTTATTGATAGGATGGAAATCAGCCAAACGCGTGAGTCCATAGAGTATTTACAAATTTAGAAAATGGTAATTTACAGGGAAAAGGGCTATGTTGAAACATAACGACCACTATCCTTCTACCAACTTTGAATTCTGGGCATCCTGAGCTTCTGTCGAAGATGACCTTGACTTGAAATTTTCTGACGGATGATGTAACTGTAGCCAAGGGACTTGCCCCTTTGTCGAACATAGTTACTTGCCATTATCCCTAATTTTTGCCTGGATTGTACTGTCGTATTTCCAATCCACCGGGATGATTTTTTATCATGTCTCTAATTTTTGCCTGGACCGCCCTTTCGGGTTTTCAATCCACCGAGACGTTTTTTTTAGGCGAAGTATTTCTTGACTACGTCAACATTCGTGGGGAGGCAAATTCCTCTCCGTCCATGGTTGCGAGTCTCAAGGTGCCGCCTGAGAAAGCTTTCTTGACCACATAGGGGCCGTCATAATTCGGAGTCCACTTTCCCCGCAAATCAGTGAGAAAGGATTGTATCTTTTTGAGCACAAGGTCTCCTTTCCTGAAGACACGAGGTTGAACCTTTTTGTCGAACGCCTTCTTCATTCTTTGTTGATACAACTGACCGTGGCATAGTGTCGTGATTCTCTTTTCTTCGATCAAGTTTAATTCATCGTGTCGACTTTGACACCATTCAGCTTCTGTAGCTTAGCTTCCATCAATAATGATCTGGCTCGTAACACTATAATGGCAGATGAGATTGTTTTTGATAAATTAGACCACCACTTGTCGGGTTACATTGGCGTATGACGCTGCTTCGACCCACTTGGTGAAGTAATCAATGGCTACCAGGATGAACCGATGTCTGTTCGAAGCCTTGGGCTCAATCATGCCAATCATGTCGATTCCCCATATGGAAAAAGGCCATGGGGAAGAGATAACTTTGAGATGTGTAGGCGGTACATGGATTTTGTCTGAGTATATCTGACACTTGTGACATCTCCTCATGTACTTGTAGCAGTCAAATTCCATTGTCAACCAATAGTACCCTGCTCTTAGAATTTTTCTCGCCATTGTATGTCCGTTGGCATGAGTGCCAAAGGATCCTTCATGAATTTCTTTTATCAGCATGTCCGTTTCTGGTCTGTCGACGCATCGAAGCAAGACCATGTCAAAGTTCCTCGTATAGAGTGTATCACCGCTCAGGAAGAAACTGCCTGCTAGCCTTCTGAGGGTTTTCCTGTCTTTCCTTAGTGCCCCAGGTGGGTACTCTCATTTCTGGAGGAAGCATTTGATATCGTGATACCAGGGTTTATCGTCTATGACTGCTTCAATCGTGAAGATGTAAGAGGGCCATTCAAGGTGCATTATGTCAATCTTAGGTAAGTCATTCCATTGACCTACACTAATCATGGAAGAGAGAGTGGCTAATGCATCAACCATGTGATTCACATCACGAGGGATGTGATGAAACTCGATTCTATTAAAAAAGGGTAACAACCTTCTCCCGTAATCTTTGTAAGGAATCAGTCCTGATTGGTATGTGTTCCAATCTCCTTTGATCTGATTGCTGACCAGAGCTGAGTCGCCATATATGTCCAAGTTTTTTATCCTTAAGTCGATCGTTTCTTCGAGACCCATGATACAAGCTTCGTATTCAACCTCATTGTTCGTACACTTGAACGTAAGTCGGACGGTGAAAGGAATGTGGGTACCCTGAGGTGTTATGATGATTGCCCCAATTCCGTTTCCATAATGATTGACAGCTCCGTCAAAAATACATAACATCTTCGTCTAGGAAGTCAAATCCGGCCGATTCCTGATTGTCAATCGGTTGATGAGCCAAATGATCGGCTAAAACACTTCCCTTAACGGCTTTTTGAGCATCGTACTCGATGTCGTATTCTGATAACAACATCTGCCAACGAGCAATCCTTCCCGTGAGAGCAGGTTTTTCAAAGACGTACTTGATGGGATCCATTTCGGAGATTAACCAAGTAGTGTGACAAATCATATACTGGCGAAGACGTTTGGCTGCCCAAGCTAGAGCACAACAAGTTTTCTCAAGCATAGTGTACCGAGTCTCGCAGTCGGTAAATTTCTTGCTCAAATAGTAAATGGCAGACTCTTTCCTTTTGGTTTCGTCTTGCTGGCCAAGTACACAGCCCATGGAGTCTTTCAAGACTGTGAGGTAGATGATCAGTGGTCTTTCTTCCACTAGAGGTGATAGAATCGGGGGGTTCAACAGGTACTCCTTAGTACTGTCGAAGGCGGTTTAGCAGTCTTCTATCCAAATGCAGTCCTGATTCTTTTTGAGTAATTTGAAAATCGACGCACATGTCGCGGTCATGAGGAATATGAATCTGGAGATGTAGTTCAAACGTCCCAGGAATCCCCTGACTTGTTTTTCAGTTTTCGGAGAAGGCATTTCTTGAATGGCCTTGACCTTGTCAGGATCAACCTCAATTCCTTTCTGGCTGACGATGAACCCTAAGAGTTTCCCCGAACGGACACCGAAAGTGCACTTGTTGGGATTCAAGCAGAGTTTGTACTTTCTCAATCGCGCGAATAGTTTTGACAGGCGTGTCACATGCTCCTCCTCTGATTTAGATTTGGCAATCATATCATCGACATATACCTCAATTTCCTTGTATCATGTCATGAAACAGAGTAGTCATGGCCCTTTGATAGGTTGCCCCGACGTTCTTCAAACCGAACGACATTACCATGTAACAAAAGGTCCCCCATGGGGTAATGAACGAAGTTTTCTCCATGTCTTTCGGCGCCATTTTTATCAAATTATAGCCCGAGAATCCATCCATGAAGAAGAAGACTTTGAACTTTGTTGTACTATCTACCAGCATGTCAATGTGTGGTGAGGGAAAGTCGTCCTTTGGACTAGCCTTGTTTAGATCTCTGTAGTAGACACACATTCTGACTTTTCCGTCCTTTTTCGGAACTGGTACGATGTTGGCTAACCATTGAGGATACTCTGATGTAGCGAGGAAACCTGCGTCAATCTGTTTCCGACCTCCTCTTTGATTTTGACAGACATGTCTGGATGAGTCTGTCTCAACCTTTGTTTTACTGGCGGACATTCCGATCTTAACGGTAGATGGTGTTCCACAATGCTGGTATCCAACCTTGGCATATCCTGATAGGACCAAGCGAATACATCGGGAAACTCTTTGAGAAGTTTCGTCAAACTTTCTATGACAGTTGGACTGAGCTGTGCCCCAATCTTGACTTCTTTTCTCTCTTCCTCCGAACCCAAGTTGACCGTTTCCAACGGCTCTTTGTAAGGTTCGATGGACCTTTCCTCTTGTCTGAGTAATCGGGAGATCTCCTCTGGAATTTCGTTGTCAACTTCTTCTTCAGCCCCAAATACCGGGAACTCAAAGTTTGGAGAAGGCATTGGATCGTATGTTTCAACGGGGTTTAAAACAAGCAATCTGCATGACGGGATGATTTATGTTTAGAAGAGATAGAGAGAATGCAAGAGTGTGTGCAGTGTATTTTTCTTTTACTGCTTGTTTTTATTATTGAGTTGTTTTTTAGGATTACCATTTTCTAAGAAAAGCAAAAGGAGAAAAGAGTAATTAATGCATAAATTACAGAACGACGTTATTTTATTAATGAACAAGTCGATTCTTGAAACTACAGCCCTATAAAACAAAACTCTGTCGCTTTGGACGAAGCGAAGAGGGAAATTTACAGAAAGTGAGCCCTATCAAAACATCCGTTTCACCTGGACAGGGTGAAAGGATAAAGTAAAGATGGCAATTACTTAGACTTATGAATAATCTTCGGAACATCGACAACAACCCATTGGCGGCGAACTCCTCGGTGAATCACAAAGTCTGGTACCTTCCTTGATTTGTCTTCAGAAATGACGCTGATTTTTGGCGAAGCAGGATCATTGGAATCTGTCTCCCAGGCATAGTTGTCGTAGGAGGATTCCTCAGTTGTATTTCGCGTAGTATTTGTACTCTCAGTTGTATCTCCCCATCCAGTTAGCTGGATGTCTTCGAGCCTGATACGAGAGCTTTTAGGAGCGGTGTATTTGACCATGAAGTCAAATTTTCCACTCGGTTGTCCCAGGGTGTCCCACACTTCTTTGGAACTGGAGGAGTCATCTCTCTCAATGACGTTGACCTTGGGAAAAGCATAGTTGATGAATTCTAGTCCGGCAAGCCTTGCCAATTCATCATCGTACTGGATAAGTTCGGAATAACCTGAGTGTTGAACCCATGACATGGCGGGGACACATGTATTCTGTTCAATGATGCTCAGCTGATTTTCATTGTTTGGCTGATTTTCTTGCCCCAAGTCTCCGGGATACGGCTACCAAATAGGCAAGCCATCCATTAGGCCATAATAGTCGTGGTCAAAGTTTTATTTCATTGGAGTGTCTTCCTCTAACGAATTTTGTGGAGCACGACATCCTTCAGGATCACAATCTCCGTATATCATTTCGACATCTGACCTCGGTATAAATCTCGGACTCTGTGCGGTATAGCAAAAGGGAGTCTGCGTTTTGCCCTGAGACGTATAACCGTCCTCGTTGAGATAGGACTTCTATTCTTCCTCCGTATCGGAGGAATCATCTTTATTGATGGCATGCACATCTTGAGTCACTCGTTGAAGGAAACCTTCATTGTGGAAGAAGTTCTGAATAGGATGAAGACTTTCATCGTTAGCAGCTGTCTGGGTGCAGGTTGCAGAAAAAGCAAGACCCTTCTTTGTTTTGTTATCAGTGGGAATGACAAGCTGTCCCCATCCTATTGTATTGGTATTCTCGACTGCTTTGATAGCATCTTTGTATGAGGAAATCAAGGTTCTTTTCTCTGATTAATTCACATTGCTCACCATAAGCGCTTGGAACTGAGTTCCAGCAGCCTCCTCGGGTTCTACACAAGTAGATAATGACAAGTTGCTTACGAGCAAGGCCTTTTCTACACAAACCGTGACAAGTTGGACCTTCTGGACGAACTTTAACTTTTGGTGGAGGGTCGAAGTGACCGCCCCAGCCTGATGTATCCAAGGTCTTCCTAATAAACAACTGTATGTTGCCCGGATGTCCATGACCTGGAAAGCAACTTGGAAAGTGTGAGGACCAATAGTTATGGGAAGGTCAACTTCGCCGATAACCATTTTTCTGGATCCGTCAAATGCTTTGACGATGACCTCGTTGGTTCTCATCGGAGGTCCTTTGAATGATAATTGCATCAAAGTGGACTTCGGCATAACGTTCAGGGCTGACCCTGTGTCTACCAGTATGCTAGCTAAAGCATCGTCCTGGCAGTTGACTGTATTGTTGAGCGCCATGTTATGACGGCGACCTTCTTCAGGTAATTCCTCATCACTAAATCCCAAGTTATTGCAGGAAGTGATGTTAGAGACAATGCTATCGAACTGTCTAATTGTTACATCATGTTCTATAAAGGCTTGCTCCAAGACTTTCTGTAGAGCCTCCCTGTGCGCTTCTGAACTAAGTAACAGTGATAATACCGAGATCTTTGAAGGAGTTTGTAACAACTAGTCAACAATGTTGTATTCACTCCTTTGGATGTGCTTCAACATCTCATCATTGTTTTTTGAAAGGTCGGGATTACTGGATTGATCGACTGGTGGATTGGGAACTTCTGTCTGAGGTTTCTTTTCTTTGCTGGGTTCTCCAACTCCTCTGTTGAAGATTCTACCACTCCGTGTTACTCGAATGATGTCTGCAATATTCACAACGGAGGGTAACGGAATTTCCTTTCCATTCTCAATTGTTGTTGCACCGTATTTGTAAGGGATAGCCTTAGTTGATTCATACGGTAGAGGTCCCGGTAGATAGATGACTATGGGAGCCTTCTGATTTTTCTGACCATCGTAAGTAATTTCGATCCGTTCCCGGTTGGGAACTCTCGATTCGTCAAGTAGAGGGATAATGGTACAAACATCCCTAGTCCTCTGATGATCAGAGATTACGACGATGTCCTCAATTTGATCAGCGAGATAGTTGACTGATCTAGAACTTGACCATGGTTGAATCTCTTTGCGGTCCAACTGACTATGAAGGGCTGGTCGCACGAGGTAGCATCCTTGATTATCCACTGAACAAACTCCACACTGCTCATAGTTGTGTAGTGGCACCTGTAACAGCCCGGGCCCCTCGCAAGGCGATCCCGGCACTGCCACCTCACGATCTTCTCTACCCCCTCACTAGTAGAGTTTTTGCCTTCCGTGGGAATCGAACCCTGTACCCTGGGGTTCAAGTACATGTTCATTCCATTCCTACTACCAATTGAGCTACTTTTTATGTAACAGCCCGGGCCCCTCGCAAGGCGACCCCGGCACTGCTACCTCACGATCTTCTCTACCCCCCTCATTAGTAGAGTTTTTGCCTTCCGTGGGAATCGAACCATGTACCCTGGGGTTCAAGTACATGTTCAATCCATTCCCACTACCAATTGAGCTACAGCTCAATTGGTAGTGGGAATGGATTGAACATGTACTTGAACCCCAGGGTACATGGTTCGATTCCCACGGAAGGCAAAAACTCTACTAATGAGGGGGGTAGAGAAGATCGTGAGGTAGCAGTGCCGGGGTCGCCTTGCGAGGGGCCCGGGCTGTTACAGAACCTGGCCACGTCCACTTTGAATACAGTGTAACCTTACTTGATCTGTTTCCATCGACCGAACATCCTGACTTTGATAGCTAGTAGGATTCCCGTTAGTGATACTAATTTGCTAGGTGTCTTCATCCATATAGATTGGAAGCCACCAGTGGTTCAACAAGTGCTGAAATGTTTCCTGGACAAGGGCACAACCCTGATTGTCTTCGTAACCCGCTTTACAGCCCTAATAATCATGTGATACTAGGAACCCGAGGCGGACCTGTTTAGCATGCAACTCCACCATGATGGTACTCATCAAGCGAATATCAAAGATTTGAATTATGTTAATTTTGATAATGATTCCTATCATGGTAGTCTTGAATCCATCCAAGATGCATCTGACGCTGGAGGGCCTCCTGTATGAAAGAGCATCCCTATTTGTTTACCGATCAAGTCAGACAAGAATTGTAATCGTGTCATGGCTGATTATGATACTGGCTTTGGCTTGAGTGCATTGCCACCAAGTTGACATTCATCGCATGGATGTCGTGGTTTTGAATGATGTTGGAATTCATATAAACCATGTTAACTCCACGAACTTGGTGCTCTTGGATCCATCCGAGATCCATCTGTTCCTGTAGAGCTGATTGCACCACAGAACATCCTCGATTGCTTTTAGAGCAGATATCACACTGGTGATAATTATGAGGTGGCACATGGCCATATCCACTCTGTCTACAATGCATCTTGACCAAGTTGGCCCTCAGTAAGAGTACATCGCGAATATGATAGGTGTTGTTAGACTCTCCCTCTATCAAATTGACTGTAGCCTTCTCGTGTTGAGGCAGCAGGTTTGTGAGAACATTCGAATTCGTATCTTTGAAAGATAAGACCCCGCTCCTAACAAGCTTTTGCACGTCAGATTTGAAACTGAGACAGTTTTCTATGTTATGCCCTGGTCCTCCTTGATGGTAAGGGCAAGTCTGATCCACCTTAAACCAAAAAGTCAGATTTTCCGGTATTGTGAGAGGAGACTTAGTCTTGACATGCCCCTTGGCCAGTAGTAACAGAAATAGTTATGCGTACGATACAGGTATAAGATCAAATCCTGGTGGCCGCGTTGTACGGTTGTTGTTGTATTGAGGATGAGCCTGCTGAAGAGGTTGTTGTGTCCTTTACTGAAATTGCTGCGACTGCGGTTGGCTTTGAGCAATCTGAGGTTGATACGTAGAAACAGGTGCAGGACTGATAGTAGGAGTTACAGCTGCTACTGGTTGGTACTGTCGCCTTTGCTTTCCGAGAGAGATATTCCCAATATCCTGCTCTTTTTTCTTAGGGAGAGCACTACCATATCGTTTTGTACTATTTGACGATCCAACGTCTTTAACTAAACGTCCTTCTCGGACGGCTTCCTCGAGACGCACTCCCATACCGACCATTTTGGTGAAGTCGCTGGGCGCACTGGCAACCATTCTGTCGTAGTAAAATGAGCTTAAGGTTTTTAAGAAAATCTCTGTCATCTCATTTTCCTCAAGAGGTGGGCAAATTTGAGCGGCAATTTCACGCCATCTCTGAGCGTATTCCTTAAAGGTTTCCTTGTCCTTTTGTGACATTGATCTGAGTTGATCTCTGTCTGGTGCCATGTCCAAATTGTATTTATATTGTTGGACGAAGGCAGTGCCAAGATCTCTGAAAGTGCTAATCGTAGTGTGGTTTAAACCCATGTACCATTTTAATGCGGCACCGGTCAAACTATCCTAAAAGTAGTGAATCAGTAAATCCTAGTTCTCTGTCTGAGCTGACATTCGCTGAGCGTACATCACTAGATGACTCTGAGGACAACAATTACCCTTGTACTTTTCAAAATCGGGAACTTGGAACTTCTGCAGGACTTTCACATTGGGGACCAAACAAAGGTCTGCGGCATCCTTTCCAAATAAATCCTGACCGCGAATAGCCTGCAGTTCTTTCTACATTTCCAGGAACTGCTCCTGGAATTCATCCATTATATCGAACATACTTTCCTTTTTATCAGAAGGTATCTGTGGAATTTGTCCTTCCGGGATAGTGTGCACCACAGGGGGTGGTACCGTTACTACGGTAGTGAATCTTGGCACTTCCCGAAGTTTATAACCTTCAGGAGTCCTCATTATGCTTCTGGCATCCTCGCTTTCCTGAAGTTTGTAACCTTCAGGCCCAGCGGCTTCTGCTATGATTCCCTGATCTTCAGTGATCGGCGGAACATATCCTTCCGGGATATAGTTAGCAGGCAATTCCCCAGGGACGATCTTTCGGCATTTGATACCTAGGATCATACTTCTCCACTATGGGCGTTGAGGTGATCTCTGAGATCATAGTTCTTTGTAGCTGAGCTTCTGCCATGGCTTGCATGTCGTTACGAAGCTTTCTCATATCCTCTCTCATAGTGTCGATCTCTTCTTTCAACTCTCTGTTCTCTTCCTCGAGATCATCCATCTTTTTCTGACGATTGGCCTGAGTATTGTACGAATGAGACAATTTGACTCTAGAACTGAGACACAAATGTGAGATTCGTATGTAAGAAGAATACGTGACGTGAGAATGATGAATGCAATGATTATATTAGTTATTTTATGGTTTAATCAAAATAAACTTTGACAATTAGATTGCAAATATCAAACAGTGGGGATACCCGCGTTTTATTGATTTCAAAGGATTGCGGAAATGGAAATACAGTAAATTACAAGGTGCGGAAAGAGAAACCTAAGCTAATGGGTCCCGAGTCCTCTCCGAGGAGAACTCGGGTGCTGATTCTGGTACTTTCCTTTTCTTGGACCAGGGCTCTTGGGCCATTGTCGGGTTATCATTCCTTTGCCAAGTGAAAGGAGCGAGAAAATTCCTTTGGTCATCCTGATTTTCTACAGCATGTTGCTCCAAAATCTCAATTAGAGCATCCTTATCTTTCAGCAGTTGCTGTATTTTTGTGCACTCCACATTGAGAATGCGGTATTTGTTCTTCCAAGACATCCTCTCCTGTTGAACTTTGTTGAGAGTAACCTGAAGTTTTTCTGTTTCAGTCATAAAGTACATGACAGATTCCCTTGGCGGAAGAACTCCGTGACGAGGATAAGGCATCTTTAGCTTGAGAGCTCTAGTTTGTACCCAGTGGAGATAAGGCTCCACTGAGATACAATCCGGTTTTCTTAGAGACTCCCGTCCTTTCTTATGAACATGTTTCCAAGCGTGCACTATTTCCATTTTTAGTGCCCTGTCATTTTCTCCTTCCTTGAAGAAAAGACCTTCCAGATGAGCATTACGCGGAACATGCCTCATCGGGTACGCAAACTGACGACGAACTAAGACTGGATGGTAATTGATTCCTCCCTTAGTTCCTATGAGGGGTATGTTGGGGAAGTTTCTGCAACAGTCAATATTCCTGATCCCGTCATAGATTCGATTGTACCAATCGATGTCAGAGTTTGTAACAGGCATGATTTTCTGCGACCAACGTAAGGCACTCTTATGATCCCAAAAAGCGGAAAACTTAGGCAAATGGGAGATAAACCATTTATATAGCAGGGGTACACAGCACGTGATCATTCCTCCGCTGTATAAATTCCTTAAGTGTACAGAATGATACGCATCTACGAGCAAGGTTGGTACGACGTTTCCAATGAGAAAAACCTTAATGGCATTGATATCGACGAAGTTATCAATGTTGGGAAACAGAAATAACCCGTAGGTGAGTAAAACGAAGATGCTTTAAAAAGCAGTCACGTTCCCTATAATAGCAAAGTACAGAGCCTTCTTTACTAGAAACTTGGCTGGTAAACCTGGGATTCCTCCCTTGGTGGTCAGGTGAGTCTTGACTTCTGACTCATCCAAATAGATTGCTTTTGCAATGGTTTGATCCTTTGGAATTTCTTCCAGTCCAGAAAAGGGAGCTTGATCAGTAATGGGTAGATCAATCAGATGAGAATATTCCTCCAGCGTTGGTGCGAGCTGGTAATCTGGGAATGTGAAACAGTGATAGACCGGATCGTAAAACTGAACGAGTGCCTCCAGGATTCCTTCAATTACATGGACCCTTAACAGAGGTAGCAGACCTCCGTACTTGGCTCTGAAAGTATCAGGGTTAGTGATCATCCTTGCTAATCCTCTCAAATCCTCTAGTTTTGGAACCTTGAAGATATACTTGTGAGTTTTCCGTCTACCGAAATCCATGAGCGCAATCCTTTTCTCTCTGACATTTGCAATCATTGTCTTAGTTTAATTCGAAAAAGAGAGACTAGAAGAGAAAATTTTTCTTTGCTTAATGTTTTTTTAAAATGAATGCATGAATGCAGCACACAAAAACATAGAAAAAACATGGGGTCAAAGGGTCGGTGTCATAAAGTCAAGGCTCTACCTATCCCAAAGGTTTATACTAGTGATTTTTGTACCTGTCTCTCAAAATCATTGATTCTTGTCGAGATAACATCAGCGGGTCGGGAACCGTGCTAGGTGATGTATTTTGAAGAATCTCATAAGAGGGCAGTATCGCGTGACAACTATTTCCGATAGCTTCCGCACTACTGAAAGAGGTTTTTCCTAGGTGTATACTCAATCTTTCCACATGCGGCATCACACGCATTCCCATTAGTAGAAAAATAAACACAGATATCAATTAGGAAAAACAGTATATATATTTGTCCTAATGTCCTAGACTTTTTAAGAGCTAAGAATCCTATGATCCTAACAGAAAATGGCTCCCCGGCGGAGGTGTCATTCTGTGGTACCTTCCCAACTTAAAGGTTTTTGACCTAAGATCCTAGTGAGGGCCGATCCTAACAATAATGACATTCCTCGATGGAACCGTCATTCAGTGATACCTTGTGAACCCAAGGATTCGTCCTAAGAGAAGGTTTCAACCAGAGAGATAAGAGAGACATGATTCGTTTGTTTGGCCCCACGGTGGGCGCCATTTTTCCTGTGAAATTGTCTAAACTTAAGGTTTCCTCCTAAGAGACGGGAGAAGAATAAGTCTCTCCCACTGTGGTCGCCATTTTTCTGTGGAAAATGGGGACGACGATAACTAGATCTTTCTTTGGCTCCCACTGTGGTCGCCATTTTTCTGTAGCACGGTTTTTGTCCTATTGAAGCTGATGAAGGAAGGGAAATAGATGTCTCCAATTAACCCTGCTTGCATACTGAAGTTAAACAGTCAAAACTGTTGGTTTACAGCTGCGACTTTAGTTCGTGGGTCTCTCTCTGGTTATTTTGTTCTGAACGAAATATCGGGATTGTTCATGGGGAATTTGTTGGGATACTGCGCTAGATTGGCTGGAGGTAGGGGACTTTGGCGTTTTTTGATTAGTGTGCTCGCTAAGATTCTTTTTCAATCTTATGCCTACGTATTCCCGGGATAGGGAAATCAGAGCGATTGTAGTTCCTCCTATTCTATGGGAGGAAATGGTGTTTTGGTGTCTTGTTCAAAGCCCAAGACATGAAGCTAAAGGTGGTTTATATCTTGTTCAAAGCCCAAGATGTGAAGCTGAAGGATCTATTTGTATCTTGTTCGAAGCCCAAGATATGAAGCTAAAGAGGTTTGTCTTTAGAGAGAATTTATCATCTCTAAAGAGGGGTCTGTTTGTGACAACTGTTGGGTGACTGATTATAAAGGAGAATTACTTTAACTGGGATATGTGAATCCAGCAATGCCAGAATTTCCTTTATAGAAGATTTTTAACCTAAAGGAGTAGACTTTAACTCAGTTTAGAGCAATGACATCTTTCCTTAGGAATTTATCATGCTAAAAGAGGGACAGTGGCGTGGATGTAAATAATCCAGAGGCTTGCCGCTTACAGCAATTAGATGGGGGAAAAGGAGTTGTTGATGTTTGTATACTGTGAACGAGGCACAGATTTTGATGCTAAAAGGTTGATTGACTCAACCGGGGTTTCCTTATACAAAGCCTAAGAGGAGGCTAATGACCCAACAAGAGGATGCTTTTGTGTCTCGTACGAAGCCCGAGATAGAGGCTAAAAGGGTTGACTCAACAAGAGAGTGTTTTTATATGTGTTTTGTACGAAGCCCAAGACGGAGGCTAAAAGGGTTTGACTCAACAAGAGAGTCTTTTATACTCACCAAGAGAGTGATTTATATCTCGTACGAAGCCCGAGATGGAGGCTGAAAGAGGATTGACTCAACAAGAGAGTCTTTTTATACTCAACAAAAGAGTGTTTTGTATCTCGTATAAATCCCGAGATGAAGGTTAAAAATGTTTGACTCAATAAAAGAGTCTTTTATACTCAACAAGAGAGTGATTTTGTATCTCGTACAAAGCCCGAGATGGAGGCTGAAGGTTTGACTCAACAAGAGAGTCTTTAATACTCAACAAGAGAGTGATTTGTATCTCGTACGAAGCCCGAGATGGAGGCTAAAAATATTAACTCTTCTGGGGAGAATCATTGTACAAAGCCCAAGAGGAGGCTAGGGTTACTGTTTCAGTTGAGTGACAGGTCCAGTATGTTGGTTAAAAGAGAAAACCAGTTCTTATATGGGTACTGTTGTACTCATGGATTTAATCTAAGGACCAGGATTTTTTCCTGTTCTTTAAGGAAACGGGGAATCCGAAGGGTATTGAGACTGCCCAAGTCTACGGGTGTTTTTTCTTATTTTTGAAAGGAACTTAAGAATGTCTTCGAGACTCAAGGAGATTAGACTGTCCAAGTCTAGATTTTATCTTTTGTACTATTCTTAAGAGAGATTAAGAGACAGTACGTTCGCGGTAGAAAGATCTAGACTCTTTGAAAGACTGTTCTATTAAGATGACTAATTTCTGTTCCTGAAATTCTGGTACCAGATATGTGATGTTACGTGTGATGTCACAACAACACACTCTGCAATGGACAATGTAAAACAACAGAAGAGTACACAAAGAATTGTTCACCCAGTTCAGTTAAACAACTTACTCTGGGGGCTACCAAGCCAGTGATGAATTTCACTATCAGTAGAATTAATTTATAGACTCAACAACCCAGTTGACATCTCCTAAACTTTATCACTACTTAATGAACCTTCTACCTAAAAGACCACTTAGGTATGAGAACACTACTCAATCCCTAAATCACTTCAGTGATATAATTCAAAGATCACACACTTTGAAAAACACTACTTGATTCTGCTTCACAACTTTGATCAAGAACAACTCAAAACACCAACACCAATTCACACTAGAATGGTTTACAACACATACACGAAGACACAAACGACTCTCAGTCTTTAGCTCTCTTTCTTCGTTTCTTTTCCTTCAGGATTGATGTGCTTTATATATCTATTTGATTTGGGCTTGGACCTGCTACAATATCTGACCTGATTTGTAATTTAAAACTGAATCTTCTAGACAGATTTTCTCTCCAAATCTTTTTAAATCTTCAGCCTTTAAACACTCCTACAAATCTCCATCAAATCTGTTTGCAACAGAAAATATCTCCTCCAAGATATTTGCATCCAATAACTCTAACAGCTCTCCCAAAATCCAGCTAATACGCTTAACCCTAAAAACATCCCAAACCTGATGTTTTAATGATCTGCAAATCTGATGTCATGACATCGCATGTGACATCAGACTTCAAAACTTCAACAACTTAAACACTTAACATTATCCAATTTTAAGACTCAATGTTAAGACATCACCAATGTGCCATCAACATTGAACAACTTTGTGTTACCAAAATTCTAGCCAATCCAAGAACTAACAATCTCCCCCTTTGGCTAATTTTGGCTAAAACAATCTCTGCAACATCAGAGACTTCAGCAGCGGATAAATTTTTTAAAACAAACAGCTCCCACTTCAAAATGTTGCACACCACATATCAACAAAGGGCAAACTCCCCCTCAAAACCAGAACCAGCATAAATAGTTGTTCAACATGCACACTCCCCCTCAACATCTGCACTACACCAAAACCGAGATAGGTCACACTCTACACACAAAGGCTATGCTAACTCTCCCCCTTTTTAGCCACAATTGGACAATCACCAAACACAATGTCCTGACATAATAAATGACACAGTCAAACACCAAGCTTTCCCCAAAAAAACAAGTTCCAACACCTTGACTGGTCAGGCGATACAAACAATGCTCCTTGTTTGCATTATAAAAACAAGCCTTCTTCCTTCTAGCAGCACCACACAGCAACCAAGAATGAGCCAGTCAAACTCCAAAGATGCAGCAAAGAACCTCAAGCAGGAGGACAAGAAACCAGATCCACTGAAGAAGAAGAGAAAAACACATACAACAGCTGGAACTTCTTCAGGAGCAACAAGAACAGGCAAAACATCTGAGACAAGGATGAAGAGCATCAAGAAACCTCCTGTGCAACAATATGATTCCGATGAAGGAGATGGTGATGAGGACTGGATTACATTTAAAAACTCAGAAGGTTGGGACAGATTGAATAAGAAGAAGAAACAAAACTCTATGTTTAAAGCTTTAGATGAACTAATACTTCCAATCTTGTAAACTTTCTGCAGTTGAATAATTGTTATCTTTAATCACACACATAAGACAACTGCATCCTAACACATCTTCCAACTAATCCTTATATATACAACTCCCCAATTTTAAACTATCAAATTGGTTTGCATCTAATAACTCAGTACAAATATCTGCTAATTGCTTTTCAGTAGCCACATGTTCCAAAGCCACCTTATCTTCAACCAAGTCCTTTATATCAATATGCTTTACCTTACTGTTTTGAATATGATTCTTGGAGATACTCATATCACAATGCAATGTCATAACATCTTGCTTGACATTTTTTTTAGTCAATAGTTGCTTCACCCAAACAAGTTGAGAACAACTACTCCCTGCTGCTATGTACTTTGCATTACCATAACCTATAAGCTCAGTCCCTGATCCATGATTGTAATTCTTCTTAGATCTATTCTCATAAAGAGACTTCTCTAGTCCATCAAAAATAGTTGTTTTGTGATTAATGGGGACCAATTTTGCAGCAGCCATCTAGAGAACAATGACATAATTAATACTAATACGCCCAGCAGATAATTTTCCCTTTAGGAACCAAATTTTTGCGGATATGTCTGTATCCTTCAACTCACATTCATCTCTCTCACTTCTTCTATTAGCAATGTCAATAGAATTGAATTCATTGACAAGTCTCTCATAGCACTTGTAAAAACTAGGACCAGTTTCCATCAGCCTAGCAAACTTAATCATATTCAGAGCATCTTTACCAAATTCTTTTTCCAGATTAAGCCCTCTTTGAAAAACATACTTCCACCTTTTTATGAAATGCAAAGGAATGTTATCTAGTGAAGCCTTTTGAATTTTCTCAGAAGTTCTAACAACCACAACTTTCTTCATATGAGAGATGTCCTTTGGAGGTGACTCAATAGCTTTCCCTTTCCTTGATTTCAGTCTTTTAGCAACCCCAGGAACTACTTTTACAATCAGCTCATTGTCAGACAGATCAACCACTTCAACATTCTTCATTATTTTAAGGCGAAGAGATGTCTCAACCTTAACTCCAACATCTCCATCTTCCAAAACAGAGATTGCCAACCTGTGATGGTTGTCTTGTGAGTTATCAGTCTGCTTATCATCTTGCTTCCAAACCTTCTTAAGATCACTACTACCAGCACCCGTATCTTCAGAGAAATCGTCATTACTCTTCATATCTGAGTGATCATCCTCTATGACCTTAGGTTCCTCAAGATTTCCTGTGAACAATTGCATAACACTAGGTTGTTTGGTGATCCTTCTGATGTCACATTCAAATGTCATAACATCATCCTCAACATCACTTGATGAGCTGAACTCTTGAGATACCCATTGATAGCAATTATCTCTGGATCTGACTCCCTTCATAACTACCTCATTCTTCTCATTAGTCACCAAACACTCATCCTTAGTGTAGCTGACCTTGTGTCCTTCATCACAAAGCTGACTTATGCTAATCAAATTAGCACACAAACCTTTGACAAGAAGCACATTGTCAAGATCAAGTCCATCATGACACTTCACTTTTTCAACACCTTTTACCACCCTTTTCTCTCCATTTCCAAAATTAACATCAATTGAGGAACAAGAATTAACATCCACCAATTGGTTTTTGAATCCAGTCATGTGCTTTGAACAGCCACTGTCAAAGTACCATCCATCCTTAGTAGAGTGTCTATCTGAAATGTGAGCCAATAGACATGTAACCTCAGCTTTAGGAACCCACTATTTAACAACCTTGGGCCTGTTATCCTTCTGTCTAGGTTGAGGGATAGACTTGGGATAACCATGAAGCTTGAAGCAAGAAAATTGCATATGGCCAAATCTTCCACAAAAGAAGCACCTAACTCTTTCTTCTCTGAAGTTGTTAAACTTCCTGCCACCTTGATGATGAAACTGCTGTGGCTGCCATCCATAGTACTGGTGTTGTTTTCTTCCATAGTTTACCTGTCTCCTGTAGTGAGGATTCTATCTCTTAGGTTGTCTTCTATGGTGATGTGGCTTCCTTCTTCCATAATAATGAGGCACAACATTATAATATTCAAAGCCATACATATTCCCCTGATGTTGAGACATCTGATGGAACATGTTAAACCTAGGAGCCTACATACTCCTATGGTATTGAGTAGGCATATACTGCCTGGCTCCAGAAGTATTTACCTTCCCTTGATGAGGACCATGAGCATACCTTTTCCCAACATTTTGAGGCTGTTGGTGAGCAACCTGCTTAGGTTTAGGATTATGTCTCTTTTTGTTATGTTGAGACATTGGTTGAGACATATCCTTTTGGTTCCTGAAGTAATAGCTTCAGCAGAAACCTTCTCCTCAACAACAAATCCTAAGCCAGACTTGTCTCCTGCTACCTTTTTTGCCCGAAGGATCTTATCAAGAGTATCAGATCCACTGTTCAACATTCTCACAGATTTAGTCATTTGATCAAGTTGAGATTTAACCAACAAGACTTCATTTTCAAGATCAGCTTTAACAGTCTCAAGCTGAACAATTTGTTTCTTTTGTTTCTCACTTTCTTGACAAATATCTGCACTCCTCAGACATAACTCTTGATAGGAGGCTGCTAACTCCTCAAAAGTCAGTTCCTCATCACTTGATTCTCCATCAAAAACACATGTTCCTGTCAATTCTCTGACATGCTTCGCTGACTCTTCTTCACTTTCACTGTCAGTATCAGACCAGGAAACAGTCATGCCCTTCTTCTGCTTCTTAAGGAATGTAGGACATTATTTCTTGACATGTCCATAACCTTCACACTCAAAGCATTGAATCCCTTTGTCTTGAGCATTCTTCTCTTCATCCTTCTCTTTTGACTTGCTGATGTTAGAGGAGATGTTCTTAACATTAGGTTTGTAGTTCTTATTCATCCTCTTGAAAACCTTGTTAAACTGTCTTTCCAGCATAGCAATGGCCTGAGACAGCTCCTCCTGAGATTTAGCACCATTTCCTTTCTTCTATTCTTGAGTATTGGATACCAAGGATATACTCTTGGTCTTCTTTTCAGGTTCCTCCTCATTTAACCCTAACTCAAAAGTTTGAAGAGATCCAATAAGCTCATTAACCCTCATTTTGCTGATGTCTTGAGCTTCTTCAATTGCAGTCACCTTCATCTTATACCTCTTGGGAAGGGATCTAAGGATTTTCCTCACCAGCTTTTCTTCAGTCATCTTCTCTCCAAGAGCACTAGAGGCATTAGACAGCTCAAGAATACTCATATGAAAGTCATGAATAGTTTCATCTTCCTTCATCTTTAGACTTTCAAACTTTGATGTCAGAAGTTGAAGTCTTGACATCTTAACCTTTGAAGTTCCTTCATGAGTAGTCTTCAAGATGTCCCAAGCTTCCTTAGCAACTTCACAGGTATTGATCAACCTGAATATGTTCTTATCAACTCCATTGAAAATAGCATTTAAAGCTTTAGAATTACCAAGGGCAAGCTCATCTTCTTCCTTGGTCCATTCTTCTTCAGGTTTCAGTCTTGAGCTGCCTTCTTTTTCTTTCCCAACATCATCTTTCTCAACAACAACAGGTGCTTTCCATTCTTTTATGATAGCCTTCCAAGCCCCGCTGTCCAAGGATTTCAAAAAGGTAATCATTCTTGGTTTCCAATTATCATAATTAGAGCCATCCAAAATAGGGGGTCTATTCACAAATCCACCAACTTCCTTGTCCATCTTACCAGAAAGTATTATCCCTAGATCTCACCCAGATGCAGAGCAGGATGCCTGCTCTGATACCAATTGAAATTCTGGTACCAGATATGTGATGTTATGTGTGATGTCACAACAACACACTCTGCAATGGACAATGTAAAACAACAGAAGAGTACACAAAGAATTGTTCACCCAGTTCAGTTAAACAACTTACTCTAGGGGCTACCAAGCCAGGGATGAATTTCACTATCAGTAGAATTAATTTACAGACTCAACAACCCAGTTGACATCTCCTAAACTTAATCACTACTTAATGAACCTTCTACCTAAGAGACCACTTAGGTATGAGAACACTACTTAATCCCTAAATCACTTCAGTGATATAATTCAAAGATCACACACTTTGAAAAACACAGCTTGATTCTGCTTCACAGCTTTGATCAAGAACAACTCAAAACACCAACACCAATTCACACTAGAATGGTTTACAACACATACACGAAGACACAAACGACTCTCAGTCTTTAGCTCTCTTTCTTCGTTTCTTTTCCTTCAGGATTGATGCGCTTTATATATCTATTTGATTTGGGCTTGGACCTGCTACAATATCTTACCTGATTTGTAATTTAAAACTGAATCTTCTAAACATATTTTCTCTCCAAATCTTTTTAAATCTTTAGCCTTTAAACACTCCTACAAATCTGCATCAAATCTGTTTGCAACAGAAAATATCTCCTCCAAGATATTCGCATCCAATAACTCTAACAGCTCTCCCAAAATTCAGCTAAT
This sequence comes from Lathyrus tuberosus, assembly GCA_022829125.1. Taxonomy (NCBI): domain Eukaryota; kingdom Viridiplantae; phylum Streptophyta; class Magnoliopsida; order Fabales; family Fabaceae; genus Lathyrus; species Lathyrus tuberosus. Next base: position 4,536,919 of record JALAZF010000438.1, read on the forward strand.
ACGCTTAACCCTAAAAACATCTCAAACCTAATATGTTAATGATCTGCATATCTGATGTCATGACATCGCATGTGACATCAGACTTCAAAACTTCAACAACTTAAACACTTAACATTATCGAATGTTAAGACTCAATGTTAAGACATCACCCATGTGCCATCAACATTGAACAACTTTGTTTTACCAAAATTCTAGCCAATCCAAGAACTAACAGTTCCTATACCTTTAAGAGGTCGTCGGGACAATTTGTACGAAGCCCAAGAGGAGGTGAGAAAAACTTTTAAGAAGCCGAAGGGACAATTTGTACGAACCCCAAGAGGAGGCTATCTTCCCGAAGGAAGAATCGTTATACGACGCCCAAGAGGAGGCGGGGATGCTTTTAGGAAGCCTGTGGGTCCCTAAACCCAGAGAAGTTCAAGATATGCCATTCACAGAGAATAGATCAAGCCAGGAAAGTTCGAGAATTTGGAAGAAACTCAAGAGATGCCATTCACGGAGAAAAGATCATCTCTGGGGAGTAGAGTTTCTTTGACAATGTCTAAGGGTGACAGTCTATGAATGGGTTCACCGAGAATGCTGCCTTTCACATCTACATATTGTTTAACCCCAAGAGGAGGGAAGACTGTATCTGGTAATCCCATGGGGATCTAGTTTTGTTTGTATTTAAGAGTGACCAACAGGGCTTTACCTAGTGCTAGACGTAGTTGCCGGGGGAAAACTCTAAATAACTATACTAGTATTACACAGTTGATATTTGACAAGTATATAAAAGTTTGTGAAAGAAGACTTACAGTGAAACAACCCCACAATACAGTTATATACATATGAAAGCGGTAAATGAAAGCGGGTAAACACTTACTCGGTTGTAGAGCTTCCATGCTGTTTGGTTAGTTTGTTCAACAAAGAAAGCTTTGATAACAATATTATATTCGAAATCAAAGGAGAAAGTGCTTTTGAAAGGAAAATTGGGGCTTACAGCTCAAGGAGAGGCCCAGGGTTTTATCAGTGATCGCACTGTCGTTTTGTACAGGGACTTATACAAGTGACTGAGGCCCAAGAAAGGTTTTCTGTACAAGGGGATGGGTCTTACATTCTCTCAAGAGGCCCAAAATGATTGAAAGTGAACAAAGATGGGTCTTATAGCTCAAGGAGAAACCCAATGGTTAATTTTGAAAAGGGAGACGATTGCGCAGAGGTTTTGAAAACACCGTGGGTCTTATACAATGACTGAGGCCCAAAAGTTTTTGGTTTCAAAAGGGGATTGGGTCTTACACTCTATTAGAGGCCCAAAATGGTTTTGAATGGGTCTTATAGCTCGAGGAGAGGCCCAGATGGTTTGTTTTAAACGGGCGATGATCGCGCCGAACTTTTGAAATACAACGGGACTTATAAAACATTTGAGGCCCAAAATAGGTTTGTATTTACAAAGGATTGGGTCTTACACTCTATTAGAGGCCCAAAGAGTTTTTTTTATACAAGAGATGGGGCTTATAATTCAAGGAGAGGCCCAGATGAAAAAACAATGATCGCACCGTTATTTTGAAAACTGTACCGGGACTTATACAATGACTGAGGCCCAAATTTATTTAGGTTAAAAAAGGGGGGTTGGGTCTTACACTCTATTAGAGGCCCAAAATGTTTTTAAAAGGTTTGATGAGGGTGGGATTAATCAAAACCCTAATTTGCTTCAAAAATGTATTTTAATTGAATAAAAAATTCAATTAAAATGATCAAAATTGTTTAACATGTGGAAAACAAATTGTGATCTTAGATTAAAGTTTCAAAAATCATGTTTTGACCTACAAAATGATTAGAAATCATAAAAAATATTTTAAATGTCAAAAACAATTAAAATATTAATTCTTGGTAAAAATATGAATTATATGAAATAAATAATATTTCTGGGATTTTTTTGTAAAATAAAATATTTTAACATTTTTTGTGAATTTTTATAAATAGAATCAACTCAAAATCATTAAAACTCATAGAGAAATTAATTTTTAAATCAATTAAATAAAATCACAAAATTCAAATATTTGAATTTTCAAAAAGGGCGCCAAGAACAAGGGCAAGAACACGCGCCACCCTCTGTTTCTGCAGATTTGCGTTTTCTATCCAATCTCACTAAATACTTGATTATATCATGCAATCTACATATCAATCTACTCGTTTCAACCTCACGATCATGTCTATGGTCTTTAATTTTATTTATTTTAAGCATGGAATAAGAAATCAAAGAGAAACCTCAAGAACCCTAAATTCTGCATGAAGGTTCAGAAATTCCATACACGATTCATACAAAGCAATTGATTGAGGGTAAACACTCTATGCATGATTATGGACATATGGACAAATTATTGTGTAGCAAAAAATGCATGGATCATAGAGTTAGTAGAGCTCATGCTCACCTCTTGCAGCTGGTGATCGTGTTTTGGGTTAAACATGTTACAGCTAGGTTCCAATGATCTGGATAGCTTCCTTAGGTGCCATGGAGTGTGTCTGGATGCTTGGAATGGATTAAAATGATCTGGAACTTGAGATGGTACCCCAACTGTTAATCTATCAAAGGTTTGAGTAATTGGCTGGTGATTTTGTGATTTTGGTGTTCCAGATGTTATGTGAGTGTTTGGATCACTTCTATATGATGTTTATGAGGTGTGCGTGTGAAATTCTGGTACATGTGCAGAGTTCAGATGTCCTATAACATGCCATTCGACATCTGGTCTGACATGAACATAAATGGCAAGGTATATAGCAATAATCATGGTACTGAAAAGATAGAAGCAAGACACACAGAATTGTTAACCCAGTTCGGTTTAACACACCTACTCTGGGGGCTACCAAGCCAGGGATGAAGTCCACTATCAGTAGTATCAATTCAAAGCTAAACTCTCCGTTTACCGCTTATCACTTAATCACTACCCAATGACCCTTCTACCTAGATCCTCTCTAGCTATGAGAAACTCTTCTCACTCCCAATCATCGCAATGATGTCTAGCAGTCAACAATCTGCCACTGCATCAACGGTTCTTTACCTATATAACAATTCATCAAGGAAGACACACTTCCAAGACACAACTTAGAGTTACTTACAAGCTTCCTCCAAGAACAATACTCCTCTTACTTAACAGCTTTGAGGATCACACTAACAAACTGTCCAACTCACATGTCGAGTGGTACAGGAACCAACCCTAAGACTAGAACTTTTACATCTTTGGTTGAGTTACAATTCTAGGTTACATTGCATCTATATATATATAACCTATTCCCAACTGGATTTGGGCCATCACATACGCTGCTGCAAATCAGCAGAACCTTCTGCTATATAATAGGACTTCAATCCATAACTTCCTAAAATATCTCCATATTTAGAAAGTGTATACTTTCCAACAATCTACTTAATTACTGATTTGAATCTTCAGCCCTTTTAATTCAGCGCCACATAGAATTTGCATATTACTCCCTGAATTTTCTGCATCTGTTAAGACAGAACAAAATCTTTAATATACTTCAGTTCTTGTGCGATGTCGAATGATCCTGCATGGGACATCTTGATACGACATGTTGATCCAGATGTTGAAACCACTTCAACTCAACATGTTCCATTGCACTCTAGGACTTCTTACTTAACCTGTTCTTCTTTAGCAAGATAAAATATCCTATCTAACAAATTGCTGTTATTATTTGTTTTACAAAATTAATGCCAACCCTTACATTTAAAGAACTAACAGTGTGTGTGATTGGTTTGGTTGGAATAGCTCTCAAACTCAAAACCCAATGGCGACTTTCCTTAGAAGGCAAAATTGGAAGTGAGAAGGTGATTTTGAGGAAAACATCTGTTTGATTGCTTTGGTGTACTCAAACTGATCACAAATGAGCTCTATTTATAGTAGAGCAAGTTTGTTTTGGGAGCAATAGTGAATGGCAACTGCTGCAGAGGTTTGGCCAATGTTGGCAAATGAGAATCCAAGTCTCCTCTAGCCATTGACTAGAGGTTAGAGCACAGAGATGTGGTTCCCTAGTTGTTGGATCATTCTTGACTGAATTCAGTTGCAAATGTGTCAGTCCATGCCACCTTGGTGCATCCATTAAATGCTCCAATCCAAAATTGGAGTCTTGTCCCTCTTTTAGGGATTTCTAGGTTTGGCATACTACTTCTTGTTCCAAAGAATTGGGAGGCTTAGGATCAGAGTTGGTTCCTTCTTGGTCCCCCCTTGAGGTGTTCAGATGGATAGAGTTGCTTGCCCTTTGCAAAATTTGGGCAAATCGAGCAAAACTCCAAAATCTGCCTTGCTTTGGCAGTTTTCAGCAAGGCATATTGCCATTGTCATATCTAATGGCTCAAGTGGAATTTGATGGAGTTCTTGGCCATTTTGGAAAGCCCTCATATGATACAATAACTGTTTGATCATAATTGGTTTTGATACTTTTTGGATACAAGTGAAAAATGCCCCTACATTTGGAAAAAAGTGAAGGCAGATTCTGACTTAGTGAAAATTTCACTAAGTGTTGGAAAAAAGTGACATTTTCACTTTTTGTGATTTTGATCATTCCATAACTCAAAATCCATGATGAATTGGAATGAGGTGTAGTTGAAGCTTTTGTAGAGGGTAATGAGTGCTACAAATCCAGCTTTGGATGGGGAAAAATGGCCTTGTGGTTTAGGAGTTATGGTCCTCCAATGTTGGTACCCTAGCCACTTTGTTCCATAACTTAGACAATTTTCTAAGTTTTTATGGTTACCCCTTTTACAAGTTATTGTAACTTATATGTGAGCCTAAGAAGAGGGGGGGGGGGGGGTGAATTAGGTTCTTAGAATATTATCCCGATTTTTGACGATTTTTTATCTTTACTTTCCTAGAGATTTCTAAGTGATGAATTGGTAAATGCGGAAAGTAAATGAATACCGAGACGTATAGTGGTTCCCCTCACACGTCGAGAGTACTCCACTCCCCATTCAACTTGAAAGAGAATTTCACTAAATGTTAGATTCCTAGACAAGACAAAACTATGTCTCTCTATATTACTCTAACAACCAAGAACAACCCTCTTGGATTTACAAATGCTTAAAGTCCAATCGAGAACAAATCTCTCACAAATGGACCTCTTGTATCCACAATCCGGATCACAAGGAAAAACCTTACAAACTTATCTTTAACAATCCTAAAAATAAGTTGTAATCAAAATAACAAAAAATCTGAATTTTGTATACGTGTAGAAATTTTGGATCTTCAATATATCAATCTAGAGATTGATCTTCTCCCTTTTGTAACAATCGCTCTTAATGATATTATACAAGTGTTCAACACAATTGAAATGAAACAAATGCAGTATGTGTGAATATTTTATGCAAATGTCTCACTCTTAGAAAGTTTGTTAAGAACACTTTGATAAAATGAAAGTTTTGGTAAAAGAATGATTGTTTGAAATTTTTTGCAAGGAGGTGTTTTTAAATCTAAAAAAATGATGTTTATATAATGCACAAAACACCTCTACATAAAGCTATTATCATATGAAACAATGCCATGCTTTTAAAATATAAAACCAATGATCATTTTCATGAAAAGATACATATTTTCGCATTCAAGAAAAGTGGTAACCGGTTACTCTATATAGGGTAACCGGTTACTTCAGCGTAACGTACCAATATATTCAAAATTAAAACACACTGTAAATTGTGGCGGTTATTTTGGTTAATTACGTCGGTTCAAAACGCCGAAATTAACCAAAAACTGAATGTTTAAATAAATTGAAAAATTAAAAATTTGTCTAAATATTTGAACCAATATTATGCAACATCTATTGATTTATCCAAGTCAATAGATTATATTTGAAAGTGATATAACATGGTTCAAAATAAAAAAAATAATAAATAAATAAAGTAAATAAAGTTTCAAATGTATGATAAAAATATTTTGTTTCTTTTTTGTTTTTTTTTTAAAGCTAGAAATAATGATATATTTTCAACCACATGAACCATGTATGCAAGTGAATTTTGAAGATTATTTTGAGAACTATTTTATCAATATATATTGCATGCTTGAGACACTTTTGAACACTTGTATGAAACCATATTGATAAGTGAGAGTTATACCTTGATTATACTTGAGAATTCTTCAAGACTTGTAAAAATTAAAAACTTTGTGCTAGCTTCAATGTCTTGATCCATTCTTTTTGAGCAAGCATAACATCTTGAATGAATAATGTTGTCTTCATCAAAACCATAAAAACTTTGTGCTAGCTTCAATGTCTTGATCCATTCTTTTTGTACATAAAACCTTGAATGAACATTGTTGTCTTCATCAAAACCATTGAGAAACTATGTCTTCACATTCTCCCCCTTTTTGATGATGACAACCCAATTCTTGAAAATTCGATCCAATCTTGCTTCTCTAATCAAAGCTTGCTCCCCCTTGGATATTGCTTCCCCTTAATCCATGATTTTAGAGAGTTTTAAATTTTGCACATTTTGTTAGAGAAACCAAGCAATAATACACAATTCTTCTCCCCCTTTGTCATTAACAAAATGGATGGGAAAAGACTTGAAGTATATAAAGAAATTATGAAAAATAAAAACAATTTTTACCTATGAGCTTTACCTCATGATTGACTTCATCAAAACATTCATCTTTGGTGAACATGATCTTGAAGCCTTTGTCACAAAGTTGGCTTTGTTTAGAAGATATTGCTTTAGTCTTTTAACATAAAGTACATCTTCAATGAATGTGAAAGTTAGTGCTTCGACTTTGCCAATGCCAAGAATTTTTCTTTTAAGGTATTCCCCAATTGAAATAACCCTTGGACTAGAACTAGACTTGAAAGTTAGTTTATGCCTCCAATCAAAAGCTTAGAACCACCACTTATCAAAACATCATAGATTTAAAGTGGTTCTTAAGCAAACCTACAAAACAAATTAAGTTTGATTTGGTACCCAATGTGCTTTGGGTCCATCATAGTTAGTTCCTTTCTTAACCCACACATAATGCCCACTTGCAACACTAAAGTTTCTTACATAGCAAGCATTAGGTGTATGGCCAACAATACCACAATAAAAACAAGTAGGTTCAAAGTTGCTCTTATATCTTGAAACATAAGATTTCTTTTTAGGAAATATTTTCTTTTTAGGATTAGGATGCACATTCCTAGGTTTGTTCACTTTCTCTTTGGAAGTTTGATCCTTAGCCTTAACAAATATAGTTTTACTTGAACTTGGTTTAGAAAACTTTGAATAGCCAAGTCCACTTTTATCATTTGAATATCTTTGTTGACTAAGGACTTCTTCCAATCCAATTTGCCCTTTCTCATACCTTTCAAGTACTCTTTTTAATTGGACAATTTGAAAAGAGAGAGATTCACAATTTTTACATACAAAATTCTATTTTTCACTAATCATCTTTTGTTTCTCATTTTCGATCTCTTTTTCTAATGAAACATTTTTTTCTTCTAAAGTTGAAATTTGTTTCTTTTGAGATGATATAGTTTTATACATAATTTTGCATTCATTTAACAATTCATTTATGGCACCTTGTGCATCACTATCAAAAGAATTATTACTAACCTCATCTTCTTCATCATCGGAGTGGTGTGATGCCATCAATGCAAGATTTACATGTTCTTCATCTGAAGATGAACTTGTTTCGTTGTCTACATATGTTTTCCTTTTCTTTTTATGATTCTTTTTCTTGAATTTATTTTTCTTTTGAAGTGTATGACATTCACTTTTAACATGTCCTCTTTCTCCACATTCAAAGCATTTAATCTTTCTCGTTGGTGCTTCCCCTTTAGTGATCTCCTTTTTCCTTTCTTTTCTTAGAAACTTTTCAAACTTTTTGATAAGATCATCATCTTCATCACTATTGGATTCATCCTCTTGATTGCTATCATAATTTTTTACTTTGGTCTTTAAGCCAACGTCTTTTGAATCTTTTACTTGTATTTCATGCTTCTCCAATCTTTCAAGTTCTAACTCATGCTCTTGAAGTTTACCAAATAGAGATGTGCAAGTCATCGTAGAGAGGCTTTTCTTTTCCGATATTGTCGTTACTTTTGGTTGCCATTCTCTAGTCAATGATCTTAGAATTTTGAGATTTAATTCATCATTTGAGAATGTTTTACCAAGTGCCATTAAGTGGTTAGTCAAATGAACAAATCTCTTCTGTAATGCAACAATGGATTCTCTGGGCTGCATTCGGAACATCTCATATTCTTGACTTAATGTGTTTAATCTGGATCTTTTAACTTCAGTCGTTCCTTCATATGTTTCTACCAAAGTATCCCATATTTCTTTAGCAGATTTACATTGTGAAATTCGGAAAAATTCATCCATACTTAATGCACTTTGAAGAATATTAATAGCTTTCTTTTCATCGAGCACTTTCTTTCTATCATCTTCATTATAAGCAGTTTTAATCTTTGGAGTTGCAACATTGTTTACAACACTCATTGGTTGGTGTGGACCATTTTCAACAGTTTCCCATATTCCATCTCCTTGTGCTTCTAAGTGTGCTCTCATTCTTATTTTCCAAAAATTGAAATATTCTCCAGAAAATAGTGGAGGCTTGTTACTACTTCCACCGTCTTTGAAAACCGGGTTTGAACTTGCGGAAGCCATGCCGGATCGATAGGAACAGGTTAACTTAACCTGCTCTGATGCCAATTGTAACTTATATGTGAGCCTAAGAGGGGGGGGGGGGGGGGGGGGGTGAATTAGGTTCTTAGAATATTATCCCAATTTTTGACGATTTTTTTATCTTTACTTTCCTAGATATTTCTAAGAGATGAATTGGTAAATACGGAAAGTAAATGAACACCGAGACGTATAGTGGTTCCCCTCACACGTCGAGAGTACTCCACTCCCCTTTCAACTTGAAAGAGAATTTCACTAAATGTTCGATTCCTAGACAAGACAAAACTATGTCTCTCTATATTACTCTAACAACCACGAACAACCCTCTTGGATTTACAAATGCTTAAAGTCCAATCGAGAACAAATCTCTCAAAAATGGACCTCTTGTATCCACAATCCGGATCACAAGGAAAAACCTTACAAACTTATCTTTAACAATCCTAAAAATAAGTTGTAATCAAAATAACAAAAAATCTGAATTTTGTATATGTGTAGAAATTTTGGATCTTCAATATATCAATCTAGAGATTGATCTTCTCCCTTTTGTAACAATCGCTCTTAATGATATTATACAAGTGTTCAACACAATTGAAATGAAACAAATGCAGTATGTGTGAATATTTTATGCAAATGTCTCACTCTTAGAAAGTTTGTTAAGAACACTTTGATAAAATGAAAGTTTTGGTAAAAGAATGATTGTTTGAAATTATTTGCAAGGAAGTGTTTTTAAATCTAAAAAAAATGATGTTTATATAATGCACAAAACACCTCTACATAAAGGTATTATCATATGAAACAATGCCATGCTTTTAAAATATAAAACCAATGATCATTTTCATGAAAAGATACATATTTTCGCATTCAAGAACAGTGGTAACCGGTTACTCTATATAGGGTAACCGGTTACTTCAGCGTAACGTACCAATATTTCAAAATTAAAACACGCTGTAAATTGTGGCGGTTATTTTGGTTAATTACGTCAGTTCAAAACGCCGAAATTAACCAAAAACTGAATGTTTAAATAAATTGAAAAATTAAAAATTTGTCTAAATATTTGAACCAATATTATGCAACATCTATTGATTTATCCAAGTCAATAAATTATATTTGAAAGTGATATAACATGGTTCAAAATAAAAAAAATAATAAATAAATAAAGTAAATAAAGTTTCAAATGTATGATAAAAATATTTTGTTTCTTTTTTGTTTTTTTTTTAAAGCTAGAAATAATGATATATTTTCAACCACATGAACCATGTATGCAAGTGAATTTTGAAGATTATTTTGAGAACTATTTTATCAATATATATTGCATGCTTGAGACACTTTTGAACACTTGTATGAAACCATATTGATAAGTGAGAGTTATACCTTGATTATACTTGAGAATTCTTCAAGACTTGTAAAAATTAAAAACTTTGTGCTAGCTTCAATGTCTTGATCCATTCTTTTTGAGCAAGCATAACATCTTGAATGAATAATGTTGTCTTCATCAAAACCATAAAAACTTTGTGCTAGCTTCAATGTCTTGATCCATTCTTTTTGTACATAAAACCTTGAATGAACATTGTTGTCTTCATCAAAACCATTGAGAAACTATGTCTTCACATTCTCCCCCTTTTTGATGATGACAACCCAATTCTTGAAAATTCGATCCAATCTTGCTTCTCTAATCAAAGCTTGCTCCCCCTTGGATATTGCTTCCCCTTAATCCATGATTTTAGAGAGTTTTAAATTTTGCACATTTTGTTAGAGAAACCAAGCAATAATACACAATTCTTCTCCCCCTTTGTCATTAACAAAATGGATGGGAAAAGACTTGAAGTATATAAAGAAATTATGAAAAATAAAAACAATTTTTACCTATGAGCTTTACCTCATGATTGACTTCATCAAAACATTCATCTTTGGTGAACATGATCTTGAAGCCTTTGTCACAAAGTTGGCTTTGTTTAGAAGATATTGCTTTAGTCTTTTAACATAAAGTACATCTTCAATGAATGTGAAAGTTAGTGCTTCGACTTTGCCAATGCCAAGAATTTTTCTTTTAAGGTATTCCCCAATTGAAATAACCCTTGGACTAGAACTAGACTTGAAAGTTAGTTTATGCCTCCAATCAAAAGCTTAGAACCACCACTTATCAAAACATCATAGATTTAAAGTGGTTCTTAAGCAAACCTACAAAACAAATTAAGTTTGATTTGGTACCCAATGTGCTTTGGGTCCATCATAGTTAGTTCCTTTCTTAACCCACACATAATGCCCACTTGCAACACTAAAGTTTCTTACATAGCAAGCATTAGGTGTATGGCCAACAATACCACAATAAAAACAAGTAGGTTCAAAGTTGCTCTTATATCTTGAAACATAAGATTTCTTTTTAGGAAATATTTTCTTTTTAGGATTAGGATGCACATTCCTAGGTTTGTTCACTTTCTCTTTGGAAGTTTGATCCTTAGCCTTAACAAATATAGTTTTACTTGAACTTGGTTTAGAAAACTTTGAATAGCCAAGTCCACTTTTATCATTTGAATATCTTTGTTGACTAAGGACTTCTTCCAATCCAATTTGCCCTTTCTCATACCTTTCAAGTACTCTTTTTAATTGGACAATTTGAAAAGAGAGAGATTCACAATTTTTACATACAAAATTCTATTTTTCACTAATCATCTTTTGTTTCTCATTTTCGATCTCTTTTTCTAATGAAACATTTTTTTCTTCTAAAGTTGAAATTTGTTTCTTTTGAGATGATATAGTTTTATACATAATTTTGCATTCATTTAACAATTCATTTATGGCACCTTGTGCATCACTATCAAAAGAATTATTACTAACCTCATCTTCTTCATCATCGGAGTGGTGTGATGCCATCAATGCAAGATTTACATGTTCTTCATCTGAAGATGAACTTGTTTCGTTGTCTACATATGTTTTCCTTTTCTTTTTATGATTCTTTTTCTTGAATTTATTTTTCTTTTGAAGTGTATGACATTCACTTTTAACATGTCCTCTTTCTCCACATTCAAAGCATTTAATCTTTCTCGTTGGTGCTTCCCCTTTAGTGATCTCCTTTTTCCTTTCTTTTCTTAGAAACTTTTCAAACTTTTTGATAAGATCATCATCTTCATCACTATTGGATTCATCCTCTTGATTGCTATCATAATTTTTTACTTTGGTCTTTAAGCCAACGTCTTTTGAATCTTTTACTTGTATTTCATGCTTCTCCAATCTTTCAAGTTCTAACTCATGCTCTTGAAGTTTACCAAATAGAGATGTGCAAGTCATCGTAGAGAGGCTTTTCTTTTCCGATATTGTCGTTACTTTTGGTTGCCATTCTCTAGTCAATGATCTTAGAATTTTGAGATTTAATTCATCATTTGAGAATGTTTTACCAAGTGCCATTAAGTGGTTAGTCAAATGAACAAATCTCTTCTGTAATGCAACAATGGATTCTCTGGGCTGCATTCGGAACATCTCATATTCTTGACTTAATGTGTTTAATCTGGATCTTTTAACTTCAGTCGTTCCTTCATATGTTTCTACCAAAGTATCCCATATTTCTTTAGCAGATTTACATTGTGAAATTCGGAAAAATTCATCCATACTTAATGCACTTTGAAGAATATTAATAGCTTTCTTTTCATCGAGCACTTTCTTTCTATCATCTTCATTATAAGCAGTTTTAATCTTTGGAGTTGCAACATTGTTTACAACACTCATTGGTTGGTGTGGACCATTTTCAACAGTTTCCCATATTCCATCTCCTTGTGCTTCTAAGTGTGCTCTCATTCTTATTTTCCAAAAATTGAAATATTCTCCAGAAAATAGTGGAGGCTTGTTACTACTTCCACCGTCTTTGAAAACCGGGTTTGAACTTGCGGAAGCCATGCCGGATCGATAGGAACAGGTTAACTTAACCTGCTCTGATGCCAATTGTAACTTATATGTGAGCCTAAGAGGGGGGGGGGTGAATTAGGTTCTTAGAATATTATCCCAATTTTTGACGATTTTTTTATCTTTACTTTCCTAGATATTTCTAAGAGATGAATTGGTAAATACGGAAAGTAAATGAACACCGACACGTATAGTGGTTCCCCTCACACGTCGAGAGTACTCCACTCCCCTTTCAACTTGAAAGAGAATTTCACTAAATGTTCGATTCCTAGACAAGACAAAACTATGTCTCTCTATATTACTCTAACAACCACGAACAACCCTCTTGGATTTACAAATGCTTAAAGTCCAATCGAGAACAAATCTCTCAAAAATGGACCTCTTGTATCCACAATCCGGATCACAAGGAAAAACCTTACAAACTTATCTTTAACAATCCTAAAAATAAGTTGTAATCAAAATAACAAAAAATCTGAATTTTGTATATGTGTAGAAATTTTGGATCTTCAATATATCAATCTAGAGATTGATCTTCTCCCTTTTGTAACAATCGCTCTTAATGATATTATACAAGTGTTCAACACAATTGAAATGAAACAAATGCAGTATGTGTGAATATTTTATGCAAATGTCTCACTCTTAGAAAGTTTGTTAAGAACACTTTGATAAAATGAAAGTTTTGGTAAAAGAATGATTGTTTGAAATTATTTGCAAGGAAGTGTTTTTAAATCTAAAAAAAATGATGTTTATATAATGCACAAAACACCTCTACATAAAGGTATTATCATATGAAACAATGCCATGCTTTTAAAATATAAAACCAATGATCATTTTCATGAAAAGATACATATTTTCGCATTCAAGAACAGTGGTAACCGGTTACTCTATATAGGGTAACCGGTTACTTCAGCGTAACGTACCAATATTTCAAAATTAAAACACGCTGTAAATTGTGGCGGTTATTTTGGTTAATTACGTCAGTTCAAAACGCCGAAATTAACCAAAAACTGAATGTTTAAATAAATTGAAAAATTAAAAATTTGTCTAAATATTTGAACCAATATTATGCAACATCTATTGATTTATCCAAGTCAATAGATTATATTTGAAAGTGATATAACATGGTTCAAAATAAAAATAATAATAAATAAATAAAGTAAATAAAGTTTCAAATGTATGATAAAAATATTTTGTTTCTTTTTTGTTTTTTTTTAAAGCTAGAAATAATGATATATTTTCAACCACATGAACCATGTATGCAAGTGAATTTTGAAGATTATTTTGAGAACTATTTTATCAATATATATTGCATGCTTGAGACACTTTTGAACACTTGTATGAAACCATATTGATAAGTGAGAGTTATACCTTGATTATACTTGAGAATTCTTCAAGACTTGTAAAAATTAAAAACTTTGTGCTAGCTTCAATGTCTTGATCCATTCTTTTTGAGCAAGCATAACATCTTGAATGAATAATGTTGTCTTCATCAAAACCATAAAAACTTTGTGCTAGCTTCAATGTCTTGATCCATTCTTTTTGTACATAAAACCTTGAATGAACATTGTTGTCTTCATCAAAACCATTGAGAAACTATGTCTTCACATTCTCCCCCTTTTTGATGATGACAACCCAATTCTTGAAAATTCGATCCAATCTTGCTTCTCTAATCAAAGCTTGCTCCCCCTTGGATATTGCTTCCCCTTAATCCATGATTTTAGAGAGTTTTAAATTTTGCACATTTTGTTAGAGAAACCAAGCAATAATACACAATTCTTCTCCCCCTTTGTCATTAACAAAATGGATGGGAAAAGACTTGAAGTATATAAAGAAATTATGAAAAATAAAAACAATTTTTACCTATGAGCTTTACCTCATGATTGACTTCATCAAAACATTCATCTTTGGTGAACATGATCTTGAAGCCTTTGTCACAAAGTTGGCTTTGTTTAGAAGATATTGCTTTAGTCTTTTAACATAAAGTACATCTTCAATGAATGTGAAAGTTAGTGCTTCGACTTTGCCAATGCCAAGAATTTTTCTTTTAAGGTATTCCCCAATTGAAATAACCCTTGGACTAGAACTAGACTTGAAAGTTAGTTTATGCCTCCAATCAAAAGCTTAGAACCACCACTTATCAAAACATCATAGATTTAAAGTGGTTCTTAAGCAAACCTACAAAACAAATTAAGTTTGATTTGGTACCCAATGTGCTTTGGGTCCATCATAGTTAGTTCCTTTCTTAACCCACACATAATGCCCACTTGCAACACTAAAGTTTCTTACATAGCAAGCATTAGGTGTATGGCCAACAATACCACAATAAAAACAAGTAGGTTCAAAGTTGCTCTTATATCTTGAAACATAAGATTTCTTTTTAGGAAATATTTTCTTTTTAGGATTAGGATGCACATTCCTAGGTTTGTTCACTTTCTCTTTGGAAGTTTGATCCTTAGCCTTAACAAATATAGTTTTACTTGAACTTGGTTTAGAAAACTTTGAATAGCCAAGTCCACTTTTATCATTTGAATATCTTTGTTGACTAAGGACTTCTTCCAATCCAATTTGCCCTTTCTCATACCTTTCAAGTACTCTTTTTAATTGGACAATTTGAAAAGAGAGAGATTCACAATTTTTACATACAAAATTCTATTTTTCACTAATCATCTTTTGTTTCTCATTTTCGATCTCTTTTTCTAATGAAACATTTTTTTCTTCTAAAGTTGAAATTTGTTTCTTTTGAGATGATATAGTTTTATACATAATTTTGCATTCATTTAACAATTCATTTATGGCACCTTGTGCATCACTATCAAAAGAATTATTACTAACCTCATCTTCTTCATCATCGGAGTGGTGTGATGCCATCAATGCAAGATTTACATGTTCTTCATCTGAAGATGAACTTGTTTCGTTGTCTACATATGTTTTCCTTTTCTTTTTATGATTCTTTTTCTTGAATTTATTTTTCTTTTGAAGTGTATGACATTCACTTTTAACATGTCCTCTTTCTCCACATTCAAAGCATTTAATCTTTCTCGTTGGTGCTTCCCCTTTAGTGATCTCCTTTTTCCTTTCTTTTCTTAGAAACTTTTCAAACTTTTTGATAAGATCATCATCTTCATCACTATTGGATTCATCCTCTTGATTGCTATCATAATTTTTTACTTTGGTCTTTAAGCCAACGTCTTTTGAATCTTTTACTTGTATTTCATGCTTCTCCAATCTTTCAAGTTCTAACTCATGCTCTTGAAGTTTACCAAATAGAGATGTGCAAGTCATCGTAGAGAGGCTTTTCTTTTCCGATATTGTCGTTACTTTTGGTTGCCATTCTCTAGTCAATGATCTTAGAATTTTGAGATTTAATTCATCATTTGAGAATGTTTTACCAAGTGCCATTAAGTGGTTAGTCAAATGAACAAATCTCTTCTGTAATGCAACAATGGATTCTCTGGGCTGCATTCGGAACATCTCATATTCTTGACTTAATGTGTTTAATCTGGATCTTTTAACTTCAGTCGTTCCTTCATATGTTTCTACCAAAGTATCCCATATTTCTTTAGCAGATTTACATTGTGAAATTCGGAAAAATTCATCCATACTTAATGCACTTT
Source organism: Lathyrus tuberosus (assembly GCA_022829125.1). Classification (NCBI taxonomy): domain Eukaryota; kingdom Viridiplantae; phylum Streptophyta; class Magnoliopsida; order Fabales; family Fabaceae; genus Lathyrus; species Lathyrus tuberosus. The sequence goes on from JALAZF010000438.1 coordinate 4,553,053, forward strand.
GAAGAATATTAATAGCTTTCTTTTCATCGAGCACTTTCTTTCTATCATCTTCATTATAAGCAGTTTTAATCTTTGGAGTTGCAACATTGTTTACAACACTCATTGGTTGGTGTGGACCATTTTCAACAGTTTCCCATATTCCATCTCCTTGTGCTTCTAAGTGTGCTCTCATTCTTATTTTCCAAAAATTGAAATATTCTCCAGAAAATAGTGGAGGCTTGTTACTACTTCCACGGTCTTTGAAAACCGGGTTTGAACTTGCGGAAGCCATGCCGGATCGATAGGAACAGGTTAACTTAACCTGCTCTGATGCCAATTGTAACTTATATGTGAGCCTAAGAGGGGGGGGGGGGGGTGAATTAGGTTCTTAGAATATTATCCCAATTTTTGACGATTTTTTTATCTTTACTTTCCTAGATATTTCTAAGAGATGAATTGGTAAATACGGAAAGTAAATGAACACCGACACGTATAGTGGTTCCCCTCACACGTCGAGAGTACTCCACTCCCCTTTCAACTTGAAAGAGAATTTCACTAAATGTTCGATTCCTAGACAAGACAAAACTATGTCTCTCTATATTACTCTAACAACCACGAACAACCCTCTTGGATTTACAAATGCTTAAAGTCCAATCGAGAACAAATCTCTCAAAAATGGACCTCTTGTATCCACAATCCGGATCACAAGGAAAAACCTTACAAACTTATCTTTAACAATCCTAAAAATAAGTTGTAATCAAAATAACAAAAAATCTGAATTTTGTATATGTGTAGAAATTTTGGATCTTCAATATATCAATCTAGAGATTGATCTTCTCCCTTTTGTAACAATCGCTCTTAATGATATTATACAAGTGTTCAACACAATTGAAATGAAACAAATGCAGTATGTGTGAATATTTTATGCAAATGTCTCACTCTTAGAAAGTTTGTTAAGAACACTTTGATAAAATGAAAGTTTTGGTAAAAGAATGATTGTTTGAAATTATTTGCAAGGAAGTGTTTTTAAATCTAAAAAAAATGATGTTTATATAATGCACAAAACACCTCTACATAAAGGTATTATCATATGAAACAATGCCATGCTTTTAAAATATAAAACCAATGATCATTTTCATGAAAAGATACATATTTTCGCATTCAAGAACAGTGGTAACCGGTTACTCTATATAGGGTAACCGGTTACTTCAGCGTAACGTACCAATATTTCAAAATTAAAACACGCTGTAAATTGTGGCGGTTATTTTGGTTAATTACGTCAGTTCAAAACGCCGAAATTAACCAAAAACTGAATGTTTAAATAAATTGAAAAATTAAAAATTTGTCTAAATATTTGAACCAATATTATGCAACATCTATTGATTTATCCAAGTCAATAGATTATATTTGAAAGTGATATAACATGGTTCAAAATAAAAAAAATAATAAATAAATAAAGTAAATAAAGTTTCAAATGTATGATAAAAATATTTTGTTTCTTTTTTGTTTTTTTTTTAAAGCTAGAAATAATGATATATTTTCAACCACATGAACCATGTATGCAAGTGAATTTTGAAGATTATTTTGAGAACTATTTTATCAATATATATTGCATGCTTGAGACAGTTTTGAACACTTGTATGCAACCATATTGATAAGTGAGAGTTATACCTTGATTATACTTGAGAATTCTTCAAGACTTGTAAAAATTAAAAACTTTGTGCTAGCTTCAATGTCTTGATCCATTCTTTTTGAGCAAGCATAACATCTTGAATGAATAATGTTGTCTTCATCAAAACCATAAAAACTTTGTGCTAGCTTCAATGTCTTGATCCATTCTTTTTGTACATAAAACCTTGAATGAACATTGTTGTCTTCATCAAAACCATTGAGAAACTATGTCTTCACATTCTCCCCCTTTTTGATGATGACAACCCAATTCTTGAAAATTCGATCCAATCTTGCTTCTCTAATCAAAGCTTGCTCCCCCTTGGATATTGCTTCCCCTTAATCCATGATTTTAGAGAGTTTTAAATTTTGCACATTTTGTTAAAGAAACCAAGCAATAATACACAATTCTTCTCCCCCTTTGTCATTAACAAAATGGATGGGAAAAGACTTGAAGTATATAAAGAAATTATGAAAAATAAAAACAATTTTTACCTATGAGCTTTACCTCATGATTGACTTCATCAAAACATTCATCTTTGGTGAACATGATCTTGAAGCCTTTGTCACAAAGTTGGCTTTGTTTAGAAGATATTGCTTTAGTCTTTTAACATAAAGTACATCTTCAATGAATGTGAAAGTTAGTGCTTCGACTTTGCCAATGCCAAGAATTTTTCTTTTAAGGTATTCCCCAATTGAAATAACCCTTGGACTAGAACTAGACTTGAAAGTTAGTTTATGCCTCCCATCAAAAGCTTAGAACCACCACTTATCAAAACATCATAGATTTAAAGTGGTTCTTAAGCAAACCTACAAAACAAATTAAGTTTGATTTGGTACCCAATGTGCTTTGGGTCCATCATAGTTAGTTCCTTTCTTAACCCACACATAATGCCCACTTGCAACACTAAAGTTTCTTACATAGCAAGCATTAGGTGTATGGCCAACAATACCACAATAAAAACAAGTAGGTTCAAAGTTGCTCTTATATCTTGAAACATAAGATTTCTTTTTAGGAAATCTTTTCTTTTTAGGATTAGGATGCACATTCCTAGGTTTGTTCACTTTCTCTTTGGAAGTTTGATCCTTAGCCTTAACAAATATAGTTTTACTTGAACTTGGTTTAGAAAACTTTGAATAGCCAAGTCCACTTTTATCATTTGAATATCTTTGTTGACTAAGGACTTCTTCCAATCCAATTTGCCCTTTCTCATACCTTTCAAGTACTCTTTTTAATTGGACAATTTGAAAAGAGAGAGATTCACAATTTTTACATACAAAATTCTGTTTTTCACTAATCATCTTTTGTTTCTTATTTTCGATCTCTTTTTCTAATGAAACATTTTTTTCTTCTAAAGTTGAAATTTGTTTCTTTTGAGATGATATAGTTTTATACATAATTTTGCATTCATTTAACAATTCATTTATGGCACCTTGTGCATCACTATCAAAAGAATTATTACTAACCTCATCTTCTTCATCATCGGAGTGGTGTGATGCCATCAATGCAAGATTTACATGTTCTTCATCTGAAGATGAACTTGTTTCGTTGTCTACATATGTTTTCCTTTTCTTTTTATGATTCTTTTTCTTGAATTTATTTTTCTTTTGAAGTGTAGGACATTCACTTTTAACATGTCCTCTTTCTCCACATTCAAAGCATTTAATCTTTCTCGTTGGTGCTTCCCCTTTAGTGATCTCCTTTTTCCTTTCTTTTCTTAGAAACTTTTCAAACTTTTTGATAAGATCATCATCTTCATCACTATTGGATTCATCCTCTTGATTGCTATCATAATTTTTTACTTTGGTCTTTAAGGCAACGTCTTTTGAATCTTTTACTTGTATTTCATGCTTCTCCAATCTTTCAAGTTCTAACTCATGCTCTTGAAGTTTACCAAATAGAGATGCGGAAGTCATCGTAGAGAGGCTTTTCTTTTCCGATATTGCCGTTACTTTTGGTTGCCATTCTCTAGTCAATGATCTTAGAATTTTGAGATTTAATTCATCATTTGAGAATGTTTTACCAAGTGCCATTAAGTGGTTAGTCAAATGAACAAATCTCTTCTGTAATGCAACAATGGATTCTCTGGGCTGCATTCGGAACATCTCATATTCTTGACTTAATGTGTTTAATCTGGATCTTTTAACTTCAGTCGTTCCTTCATATGTTTCTACCAAAGTATCCCATATTTCTTTAGCAGATTTACATTGTGAAATTCGGAAAAATTCATCCATACTTAATGCACTTTGAAGAATATTAATAGCTTTCTTTTCATCGAGCACTTTCTTTCTATCATCTTCATTATAAGCAGTTTTAATCTTTGGAGTTGCAACATTGTTTACAACACTCATTGGTTGGTGTGGACCATTTTCAACAGTTTCCCATATTCCATCTCCTTGTGCTTCTAAGTGTGCTCTCATTCTTATTTTCCAAAAATTGAAATATTCTCCAGAAAATAGTGGAGGCTTGTTACTACTTCCACCGTCTTTGAAAACCGGGTTTGAACTTGCGGAAGCCATGCCGGATCGATAGGAACAGGTTACCTTAACCTGCTCTGATGCCAATTGTAACTTATATGTGAGCCTAAGAGGGGGGGGGTGAATTAGGTTCTTAGAATATTATCCCGATTTTTGACGATTTTTTATCTTTACTTTCCTAGAGATTTCTAAGAGATGAATTGGTAAATACGGAAAGTAAATGAACACCGAGACGTATAGTGGTTCCCCTCACACGTCGAGAGTACTCCACTCCCCTTTCAACTTGAAAGAGAATTTCACTAAATGTTAGATTCCTAGACAAGACAAAACTATGTCTCTCTATATTACTCTAAGAACCAAGAACAACCCTCTTGGATTTACAAATGCTTAAAGTCCAATCGAGAACAAATCTCTCAAAAATGGACCTCTTGTATCCACAATCCGGATCACAAGGAAAAACCTTACAAACTTATCTTTAACAATCCTAAAAATAAGTTGTAATCAAAATAACAAAAAATCTGAATTTTGTATATGTGTAGAAATTTTGGATCTTCAATATATCAATCTAGAGATTGATCTTCTCCCTTTTGTAACAATCGCTCTTAATGATATTATACAAGTGTTCAACATAACTGAAATGAAACAAATGCAGTATGTGTGAATATTTTATGCAAATGTCTCACTCTTAGAAGGTTTGTTAAGAACACTTTGATAAAATGAAAGTTTTGGTAAAAGAATGATTGTTTGAAATTTTTTGCAAGGAGGTGTTTTTAAATCTAAAAAAATGATGTTTATATAATTCACAAAACACCTCTACATAAAGCTATTATCATATGAAACAATGCCATGCTTTTAAAATATAAAACCAATGATCATTTTCATGAAAAGATACATATTTTCGCATTCAAGAACAGTGGTAACCGGTTACTCTATATAGGGTAACCGGTTACTTCAGCGTAACGTACCAATATATTCAAAATTAAAACACGCTGTAAATTGTGGCGGTTATTTTGGTTAATTACGTCGGTTCAAAACGCCGAAATTAACCAAAAACTGAATGTTTAAATAAATTGAAAAATTAAAAATTTGTCTAAATATTTGAACCAATATTATGCAACATCTATTGATTTATCCAAGTCAATAGATTATATTTGAAAGTGATATAACATGGTTCAAAATAAAAAAAATAATAAATAAATAAAGTAAATAAAGTTTCAAATGTATGATAAAAATATTTTGTTTCTTTTTTGTTTTTTTTTTAAAGCTAGAAATAATGATATATTTTCAACCACATGAACCATGTATGCAAGTGAATTTTGAAGATTATTTTGAGAACTATTTTATCAATATATATTGCATGCTTGAGACACTTTTGAACACTTGTATGCAACCATATTGATAAGTGAGAGTTATACCTTGATTATACTTGAGAATTCTTCAAGACTTGTAAAAATTAAAAACTTTGTGCTAGCTTCAATGTCTTGATCCATTCTTTTTGAGCAAGCATAACATCTTGAATGAATAATGTTGTCTTCATCAAAACCATAAAAACTTTGTGCTAGCTTCAATGTCTTGATCCATTCTTTTTGTACATAAAACCTTGAATGAACATTGTTGTCTTCATCAAAACCATTGAGAAACTATGTCTTCACATTCTCCCCCTTTTTGATGATGACAACCCAATTCTTGAAAATTCGATCCAATCTTGCTTCTCTAATCAAAGCTAGCTCCCCCTTGGATATTGCTTCCCCTTAATCCATGATTTTAGTGAGTTTTAAATTTTGCACATTTTGTTAGAGAAACCAAGCAATAATACACAATTCTTCTCCCCCTTTGTCATTAACAAAATGGATGGGAAAAGACTTGAAGTATATAAAGAAATTATGAAAAATAAAAACAATTTTTACCTATGAGCTTTACCTCGTGATTGACTTCATCAAAACATTCATCTTTGGTGAACATGATCTTGAAGCCTTTGTCACAAAGTTGGCTTTGTTTAGAAGATATTGCTTTAGTCTTTTAACATAAAGTACATCTTCAATGAATGTGAAAGTTAGTACTTCGACTTTGCCAATGCCAAGAATTTTTCTTTTAAGGTATTCCCCAATTGAAATAACCCTTGGACTAGAACTAGACTTGAAAGTTAGTTTATGCCTCCCATCAAAAGCTTAGAACCACCACTTATCAAAACATCATAGATTTAAAGTGGTTCTTAAGCAAACCTACAAAACAAATTAAGTTTGATTTGGTACCCAATGTGCTTTGGGTCCATCATAGTTAGTTCCTTTCTTAACCCACACATAATGCCCACTTGCAACACTAAAGTTTCTTACATAGCAAGCATTAGGTGTATGGCCAACAATACCACAATAAAAACAAGTAGGTTCAAAGTTGCTCTTATATCTTGAAACATAAGATTTCTTTTTAGGAAATCTTTTCTTTTTAGGATTAGGATGCACATTCCTAGGTTTGTTCACTTTCTCTTTGGAAGTTTGATCCTTAGCCTTAACAAATATAGTTTTACTTGAACTTGGTTTAGAAAACTTTGAATAGCCAAGTCCACTTTTATCATTTGAATATCTTTGTTGACTAAGGACTTCTTCCAATCCAATTTGCCCTTTCTCATACCTTTCAAGTACTCTTTTTAATTGGACAATTTGAAAAGAGAGAGATTCACAATTTTTACATACAAAATTCTGTTTTTCACTAATCATCTTTTGTTTCTCATTTTCGATCTCTTTTTCTAATGAAACATTTTTTTTCTTCTAAAGTTGAAATTTGTTTCTTTTGAGATGATATAGTTTTATACATAATTTTGCATTCATTTAACAATTCATTTATGGCACCTTGTGCATCACTATCAAAAGAATTATTACTAACCTCATCTTCTTCATCATCGGAGTGGTGTGATGCCATCAATGCAAGATTTACATGTTCTTCATCTGAAGATGAACTTGTTTCGTTGTCTACATATGTTTTCCTTTTCTTTTTATGATTCTTTTTCTTGAATTTATTTTTCTTTTGAAGTGTAGGACATTCACTTTTAACATGTCCTATTTCTCCACATTCAAAGCATTTAATCTTTCTCGTTGGTGCTTCCCCTTTAGTGATCTCCTTTTTCCTTTCTTTTCTTAGAAACTTTTCAAACTTTTTGATAAGATCATCATCTTCATCACTATTGGATTCATCCTCTTGATTGCTATCATAATTTTTTACTTTGGTCTTTAAGGCAACGTCTTTTGAATCTTTTACTTGTATTTCATGCTTCTCCAATCTTTCAAGTTCTAACTCATGCTCTTGAAGTTTACCAAATAGAGATGCGGAAGTCATCGTAGAGAGGCTTTTCTTTTCCGATATTGCCGTTACTTTTGGTTGCCATTCTCTAGTCAATGATCTTAGAATTTTGAGATTTAATTCATCATTTGAGAATGTTTTACCAAGTGCCATTAAGTGGTTAGTCAAATGAACAAATCTCTTCTGTAATGCAACAATGGATTCTCTGGGCTGCATTCGGAACATCTCATATTCTTGACTTAATGTGTTTAATCTGGATCTTTTAACTTCATTCGTTCCTTCATATGTTTCTACCAAAGTATCCCATATTTCTTTAGCAGATTTACATTGTGAAATTCGGAAAAATTCATCCATACTTAATGCACTTTGAAGAATATTAATAGCTTTCTTTTCATCGAGCACTTTCTTTCTATCATCTTCATTATAAGCAGTTTTAATCTTTGGAGTTGCAACATTGTTTACAACACTCATTGGTTGGTGTAGACCATTTTCAACAGTTACCCATATTCCATCTCCTTGTGCTTCTAAGTGTTCTCTCATTCTTATTTTCCAAAAATTGAAATATTCTCCAGAAAATAGTGGAGGCTTGTTACTACTTCCACCGTCTTTGAAAACCGGGTTTGAACTTGCAGAAGCCATGCCGGATCGATAGGAACAGGTTACCTTAACCTGCTCTGATGCCAATTGTAACTTATATGTGAGCCTAAGAGGGTGGGGGGGGGGTGAATTAGGTTCTTAGAATATTATCCCGATTTTTGACGATTTTTTATCTTTACTTTCCTAGAGATTTCTAAGAGATGAATTGGTAAATACGGAAAGTAAATGAACACCGAGACGTATAGTGGTTCCCCTCACACGTCGAGAGTACTCCACTCCCCTTTCAACTTGAAAGAGAATTTCACTAAATGTTAGATTCCTAGACAAGGCAAACCTATGTCTCTCTATATTACTCTAACAACCAAGAACAACCCTCTTGGATTTACAAATGCTTAAAGTCCAATCGAGAACAAATCTCTCAAAAATGGACCTCTTGTATCCACAATCCGGATCACAAGGAAAAACCTTACAAACTTATCTTTAACAATCCTAAAAATAAGTTGTAATCAAAATAACAAAAAATCTAAATTTTGTATATGTGTAGAAATTTTGGATCTTCAATATATCAATCTAGAGATTGATCTTCTCCCTTTTGTAACAATCGCTCTTAATGATATTATACAAGTGTTCAACACAATTGAAATGAAACAAATGCAGTATGTGTGAATATTTTATGCAAATGTCTCACTCTTAGAAAGTTTGCTAAGAACACTTTGATAAAATGAAAGTTTTGCTAAAAGAATGATTGTTTGAAATTTTTTGCAAGGAGGTGTTTTTAAATCTAAAAAAAATGATGTTTATATAATGCACAAAACACCTCTACATAAAGGTATTATCATATGAAACAATGCCATGCTTTTAAAATATAAAACCAATGATCATTTTCATGAAAAGATACATATTTTCGCATTCAAGAACAGTGGTAACCGGTTACTCTATATAGGGTAATCGGTTACTTCAGCGTAACGTACCAATATATTCAAAATTAAAACACGCTGTAAATTGTGGCGGTTATTTTGGTTAATTACGTCGGTTCAAAACGCCGAAATTAACCAAAAACTGAATGTTTAAATAAATTGAAAAATTAAAAATTTGTCTAAATATTTGAACCAATATTATGCAACATCTATTGATTTATCCAAGTCAATAGATTATATTTGAAAGTGATATAACATGGTTCATAATAAAAAAAATAATAAATAAATAAAGTAAATAAAGTTTCAAATGTATGATAAAAATATTTTGTTTCTTTTTTGTTTTTTTTTTAAAGCTAGAAATAATGATATATTTTCAACCACATGAACCATGTATGCAAGTGAATTTTGAAGATTATTTTGAGAACTATTTTATCAATATATATTGCATGCTTGAGACACTTTTGAACACTTGTATGCAACCATATTGATAAGTGAGAGTTATACCTTGATTATACTTGAGAATTCTTCAAGACTTGTAAAAATTAAAAACTTTGTGCTAGCTTCAATGTCTTGATCCATTCTTTTTGAGCAAGCATAACATCTTGAATGAATAATGTTGTCTTCATCAAAACCATAAAAACTTTGTGCTAGCTTCAATGTCTTGATCCATTCTTTTTGTACATAAAACCTTGAATGAACATTGTTGTCTTCATCAAAACCATTGAGAAACTATGTCTTCACATTCTTCCCCTTTTTGATGATGACAACCCAATTCTTGAAAATTCGATCCAATCTTGCTTCTCTAATCAAAGCTAGCTCCCCCTTGGATATTGCTTCCCCTTAATCCATGATTTTAGTGAGTTTTAAATTTTGCACATTTTGTTAGAGAAACCAAGCAATAATACACAATTCTTCTCCCCCTTTGTCATTAACAAAATGGATGGGAAAAGACTTGAAGTATATAAAGAAATTATGAAAAATAAAAACAATTTTTACCTATGAGCTTTACCTCGTGATTGACTTCATCAAAACATTCATCTTTGGTGAACATGATCTTGAAGCCTTTGTCACAAAGTTGGCTTTGTTTAGAAGATATTGCTTTAGTCTTTTAACATAAAGTACATCTTCAATGAATGTGAAAGTTAGTACTTCGACTTTGCCAATGCCAAGAATTTTTCTTTTAAGGTATTCCCCAATTGAAATAACCCTTGGACTAGAACTAGACTTGAAAGTTAGTTTATGCCTCCCATCAAAAGCTTAGAACCACCACTTATCAAAACATCATAGATTTAAAGTGGTTCTTAAGCAAACCTACAAAACAAATTAAGTTTGATTTGGTACCCAATGTGCTTTGGGTCCATCATAGTTAGTTCCTTTCTTAACCCACACATAATGCCCACTTGCAACACTAAAGTTTCTTACATAGCAAGCATTAGGTGTATGGCCAACAATACCACAATAAAAACAAGTAGGTTCAAAGTTGCTCTTATATCTTGAAACATAAGATTTCTTTTTAGGAAATCTTTTCTTTTTAGGATTAGGATGCACATTCCTAGGTTTGTTCACTTTCTCTTTGGAAGTTTGATCCTTAGCCTTAACAAATATAGTTTTACTTGAACTTGGTTTAGAAAACTTTGAATAGCCAAGTCCACTTTTATCATTTGAATATCTTTGTTGACTAAGGACTTCTTCCAATCCAATTTGCCCTTTCTCATACCTTTCAAGTACTCTTTTTAATTGGACAATTTGAAAAGAGAGAGATTCACAATTTTTACATACAAAATTCTGTTTTTCACTAATCATCTTTTGTTTCTCATTTTCGATCTCTTTTTCTAATGAAACATTTTTTTTCTTCTAAAGTTGAAATTTGTTTCTTTTGAGATGATATAGTTTTATACATAATTTTGCATTCATTTAACAATTCATTTATGGCACCTTGTGCATCACTATCAAAAGAATTATTACTAACCTCATCTTCTTCATCATCGGAGTGGTGTGATGCCATCAATGCAAGATTTACATGTTCTTCATCTGAAGATGAACTTGTTTCGTTGTCTACATATGTTTTCCTTTTCTTTTTATGATTCTTTTTCTTGAATTTATTTTTCTTTTGAAGTGTAGGACATTCACTTTTAACATGTCCTATTTCTCCACATTCAAAGCATTTAATCTTTCTCGTTGGTGCTTCCCCTTTAGTGATCTCCTTTTTCCTTTCTTTTCTTAGAAACTTTTCAAACTTTTTGATAAGATCATCATCTTCATCACTATTGGATTCATCCTCTTGATTGCTATCATAATTTTTTACTTTGGTCTTTAAGGCAACGTCTTTTGAATCTTTTACTTGTATTTCATGCTTCTCCAATCTTTCAAGTTCTAACTCATGCTCTTGAAGTTTACCAAATAGAGATGCGGAAGTCATCGTAGAGAGGCTTTTCTTTTCCGATATTGCCGTTACTTTTGGTTGCCATTCTCTAGTCAATGATCTTAGAATTTTGAGATTTAATTCATCATTTGAGAATGTTTTACCAAGTGCCATTAAGTGGTTAGTCAAATGAACAAATCTCTTCTGTAATGCAACAATGGATTCTCTGGGCTGCATTCGGAACATCTCATATTCTTGACTTAATGTGTTTAATCTGGATCTTTTAACTTCATTCGTTCCTTCATATGTTTCTACCAAAGTATCCCATATTTCTTTAGCAGATTTACATTGTGAAATTCGGAAAAATTCATCCATACTTAATGCACTTTGAAGAATATTAATAGCTTTCTTTTCATCGAGCACTTTCTTTCTATCATCTTCATTATAAGCAGTTTTAATCTTTGGAGTTGCAACATTGTTTACAACACTCATTGGTTGGTGTAGACCATTTTCAACAGTTACCCATATTCCATCTCCTTGTGCTTCTAAGTGTTCTCTCATTCTTATTTTCCAAAAATTGAAATATTCTCCAGAAAATAGTGGAGGCTTGTTACTACTTCCACCGTCTTTGAAAACCGGGTTTGAACTTGCAGAAGCCATGCCGGATCGATAGGAACAGGTTACCTTAACCTGCTCTGATGCCAATTGTAACTTATATGTGAGCCTAAGAGGGTGGGGGGGGGGGGGGGTGAATTAGGTTCTTAGAATATTATCCCGATTTTTGACGATTTTTTATCTTTACTTTCCTAGAGATTTCTAAGAGATGAATTGGTAAATACGGAAAGTAAATGAACACCGAGACGTATAGTGGTTCCCCTCACACGTCGAGAGTACTCCACTCCCCTTTCAACTTGAAAGAGAATTTCACTAAATGTTAGATTCCTAGACAAGGCAAACCTATGTCTCTCTATATTACTCTAACAACCAAGAACAACCCTCTTGGATTTACAAATGCTTAAAGTCCAATCGAGAACAAATCTCTCAAAAATGGACCTCTTGTATCCACAATCCGGATCACAAGGAAAAACCTTACAAACTTATCTTTAACAATCCTAAAAATAAGTTGTAATCAAAATAACAAAAAATCTAAATTTTGTATATGTGTAGAAATTTTGGATCTTCAATATATCAATCTAGAGATTGATCTTCTCCCTTTTGTAACAATCGCTCTTAATGATATTATACAAGTGTTCAACACAATTGAAATGAAACAAATGCAGTATGTGTGAATATTTTATGCAAATGTCTCACTCTTAGAAAGTTTGCTAAGAACACTTTGATAAAATGAAAGTTTTGGTAAAAGAATGATTGTTTGAAATTTTTTGCAAGGAGGTGTTTTTAAATCTAAAAAAAATGATGTTTATATAATGCACAAAACACCTCTACATAAAGGTATTATCATATGAAACAATGCCATGCTTTTAAAATATAAAACCAATGATCATTTTCATGAAAAGATACATATTTTCGCATTCAAGAACAGTGGTAACCGGTTACTCTATATAGGGTAATCGGTTACTTCAGCGTAACGTACCAATATATTCAAAATTAAAACACGCTGTAAATTGTGGCGGTTATTTTGGTTAATTACGTCGGTTCAAAACGCCGAAATTAACCAAAAACTGAATGTTTAAATAAATTGAAAAATTAAAAATTTGTCTAAATATTTGAACCAATATTATGCAACATCTATTGATTTATCCAAGTCAATAGATTATATTTGAAAGTGATATAACATGGTTCATAATAAAAAAAATAATAAATAAATAAAGTAAATAAAGTTTCAAATGTATGATAAAAATATTTTGTTTCTTTTTTGTTTTTTTTTTAAAGCTAGAAATAATGATATATTTTCAACCACATGAACCATGTATGCAAGTGAATTTTGAAGATTATTTTGAGAACTATTTTATCAATATATATTGCATGCTTGAGACACTTTTGAACACTTGTATGCAACCATATTGATAAGTGAGAGTTATACCTTGATTATACTTGAGAATTCTTCAAGACTTGTAAAAATTAAAAACTTTGTGCTAGCTTCAATGTCTTGATCCATTCTTTTTGAGCAAGCATAACATCTTGAATGAATAATGTTGTCTTCATCAAAACCATAAAAACTTTGTGCTAGCTTCAATGTCTTGATCCATTCTTTTTGTACATAAAACCTTGAATGAACATTGTTGTCTTCATCAAAACCATTGAGAAACTATGTCTTCACATTCTCCCCCTTTTTGATGATGACAACCCAATTCTTGAAAATTCGATCCAATCTTGCTTCTCTAATCAAAGCTAGCTCCCCCTTGGATATTGCTTCCCCTTAATCCATGATTTTAGTGAGTTTTAAATTTTGCACATTTTGTTAGAGAAACCAAGCAATAATACACAATTCTTCTCCCCCTTTGTCATTAACAAAATGGATGGGAAAAGACTTGAAGTATATAAAGAAATTATGAAAAATAAAAACAATTTTTACCTATGAGCTTTACCTCGTGATTGACTTCATCAAAACATTCATCTTTGGTGAACATGATCTTGAAGCCTTTGTCACAAAGTTGGCTTTGTTTAGAAGATATTGCTTTAGTCTTTTAACATAAAGTACATCTTCAATGAATGTGAAAGTTAGTACTTCGACTTTGCCAATGCCAAGAATTTTTCTTTTAAGGTATTCCCCAATTGAAATAACCCTTGGACTAGAACTAGACTTGAAAGTTAGTTTATGCCTCCCATCAAAAGCTTAGAACCACCACTTATCAAAACATCATAGATTTAAAGTGGTTCTTAAGCAAACCTACAAAACAAATTAAGTTTGATTTGGTACCCAATGTGCTTTGGGTCCATCATAGTTAGTTCCTTTCTTAACCCACACATAATGCCCACTTGCAACACTAAAGTTTCTTACATAGCAAGCATTAGGTGTATGGCCAACAATACCACAATAAAAACAAGTAGGTTCAAAGTTGCTCTTATATCTTGAAACATAAGATTTCTTTTTAGGAAATATTTTCTTTTTAGGATTAGGATGCACATTCCTAGGTTTGTTCACTTTCTCTTTGGAAGTTTGATCCTTAGCCTTAACAAATATAGTTTTACTTGAACTTGGTTTAGAAAACTTTGAATAGCCAAGTCCACTTTTATCATTTGAATATCTTTGTTGACTAAGGACTTCTTCCAATCCAATTTGCCCTTTCTCATACCTTTCAAGTACTCTTTTTAATTGGACAATTTGAAAAGAGAGAGATTCACAATTTTTACATACAAAATTCTGTTTTTCACTAATCATCTTTTGTTTCTCATTTTCGATCTCTTTTTCTAATGAAACATTTTTTTTCTTCTAAAGTTGAAATTTGTTTCTTTTGAGATGATATAGTTTTATACATAATTTTGCATTCATTTAACAATTCATTTATGGCACCTTGTGCATCACTATCAAAAGAATTATTACTAACCTCATCTTCTTCATCATCGGAGTGGTGTGATGCCATCAATGCAAGATTTACATGTTCTTCATCTGAAGATGAACTTGTTTCGTTGTCTACATATGTTTTCCTTTTCTTTTTATGATTCTTTTTCTTGAATTTATTTTTCTTTTGAAGTGTAGGACATTCACTTTTAACATGTCCTATTTCTCCACATTCAAAGCATTTAATCTTTCTCGTTGGTGCTTCCCCTTTAGTGATCTCCTTTTTCCTTTCTTTTCTTAGAAACTTTTCAAACTTTTTGATAAGATCATCATCTTCATCACTATTGGATTCATCCTCTTGATTGCTATCATAATTTTTCACTTTGGTCTTTAAGGCAACGTCTTTTGAATCTTTTACTTGTATTTCATGCTTCTCCAATCTTTCAAGTTCTAACTCATGCTCTTGAAGTTTACCAAATAGAGATGCGGAAGTCATCGTAGAGAGGCTTTTCTTTTCCGATATTGCCGTTACTTTTGGTTGCCATTCTCTAGTCAATGATCTTAGAATTTTGAGATTTAATTCATCATTTGAGAATGTTTTACCAAGTGCCATTAAGTGGTTAGTCAAATGAACAAATCTCTTCTGTAATGCAACAATGGATTCTCTGGGCTGCATTCGGAACATCTCATATTCTTGACTTAATGTGTTTAATCTGGATCTTTTAACTTCATTCGTTCCTTCATATGTTTCTACCAAAGTATCCCATATTTCTTTAGCAGATTTACATTGTGAAATTCGGAAAAATTCATCCATACTTAATGCACTTTGAAGAATATTAATAGCTTTCTTTTCATCGAGCACTTTCTTTCTATCATCTTCATTATAAGCAGTTTTAATCTTTGGAGTTGCAACATTGTTTACAACACTCATTGGTTGGTGTAGACCATTTTCAACAGTTACCCATATTCCATCTCCTTGTGCTTCTAAGTGTTCTCTCATTCTTATTTTCCAAAAATTGAAATATTCTCCAGAAAATAGTGGAGGCTTGTTACTACTTCCACCGTCTTTGAAAACCGGGTTTGAACTTGCAGAAGCCATGCCGGATCGATAGGAACAGGTTACCTTAACCTGCTCTGATGCCAATTGTAACTTATATGTGAGCCTAAGAGGGTGGGGGGGTGAATTAGGTTCTTAGAATATTATCCCGATTTTTGACGATTTTTTATCTTTACTTTCCTAGAGATTTCTAAGAGATGAATTGGTAAATAAGGAAAGTAAATGAACACCGAGACGTATAGTGGTTCCCCTCACACGTCGAGAGTACTCCACTCCCCTTTCAACTTGAAAGAGAATTTCACTAAATGTTAGATTCCTAGACAAGGCAAACCTATGTCTCTCTATATTACTCTAACAACCAAGAACAACCCTCTTGGATTTACAAATGCTTAAAGTCCAATCGAGAACAAATCTCTCAAAAATGGACCTCTTGTATCCACAATCCGGATCACAAGGAAAAACCTTACAAACTTATCTTTAACAATCCTAAAAATAAGTTGTAATCAAAATAACAAAAAATCTAAATTTTGTATATGTGTAGAAATTTTGGATCTTCAATATATCAATCTAGAGATTGATCTTCTCCCTTTTGTAACAATCGCTCTTAATGATATTATACAAGTGTTCAACACAATTGAAATGAAACAAATGCAGTATGTGTGAATATTTTATGCAAATGTCTCACTCTTAGAAAGTTTGCTAAGAACACTTTGATAAAATGAAAGTTTTGGTAAAAGAATGATTGTTTGAAATTTTTTGCAAGGAGGTGTTTTTAAATCTAAAAAAAATGATGTTTATATAATGCACAAAACACCTCTACATAAAGGTATTATCATATGAAACAATGCCATGCTTTTAAAATATAAAACCAATGATCATTTTCATGAAAAGATACATATTTTCGCATTCAAGAACAGTGGTAACCGGTTACTCTATATAGGGTAATCGGTTACTTCAGCGTAACGTACCAATATATTCAAAATTAAAACACGCTGTAAATTGTGGCGGTTATTTTGGTTAATTACGTCGGTTCAAAACGCCGAAATTAACCAAAAACTGAATGTTTAAATAAATTGAAAAATTAAAAATTTGTCTAAATATTTGAACCAATATTATGCAACATCTATTGATTTATCCAAGTCAATAGATTATATTTGAAAGTGATATAACATGGTTCAAAATAAAAAAAATAATAAATAAATAAAGTAAATAAAGTTTCAAATGTATGATAAAAATATTTTGTTTCTTTTTTGTTTTTTTTTTAAAGCTAGAAATAATGATATATTTTCAACCACATGAACCATGTATGCAAGTGAATTTTGAAGATTATTTTGAGAACTATTTTATCAATATATATTGCATGCTTGAGACACTTTTGAACACTTGTATACAACCATATTGATAAGTGAGAGTTATACCTTGATTATACTTGAGAATTCTTCAAGACTTGTAAAAATTAAAAACTTTGTGCTAGCTTCAATGTCTTGATCCATTCTTTTTGAGCAAGCATAACATCTTGAATGAATAATGTTGTCTTCATCAAAACCATAAAAACTTTGTGCTAGCTTCAATGTCTTGATCCATTCTTTTTGTACATAAAACCTTGAATGAACATTGTTGTCTTCATCAAAACCATTGAGAAACTATGTCTTCAAATTCTCCCCCTTTTTGATGATGACAACCCAATTCTTGAAAATTCGATCCAATCTTGCTTCTCTAATCAAAGCTAGCTCCCCCTTGGATATTGCTTCCCCTTAATCCATGATTTTAGTGAGTTTTAAATTTTGCACATTTTGTTAGAGAAACCAAGCAATAATACACAATTCTTCTCCCCCTTTGTCATTAACAAAATGGATGGGAAAAGACTTGAAGTATATAAAGAAATTATGAAAAATAAAAACAATTTTTACCTATGAGCTTTACCTCGTGATTGACTTCATCAAAACATTCATCTTTGGTGAACATGATCTTGAAGCCTTTGTCACAAAGTTGGCTTTGTTTAGAAGATATTGCTTTAGTCTTTTAACATAAAGTACATCTTCAATGAATGTGAAAGTTAGTACTTCGACTTTGCCAATGCCAAGAATTTTTCTTTTAAGGTATTCCCCAATTGAAATAACCCTTGGACTAGAACTAGACTTGAAAGTTAGTTTATGCCTCCCATCAAAAGCTTAGAACCACCACTTATCAAAACATCATAGATTTAAAGTGGTTCTTAAGCAAACCTACAAAACAAATTAAGTTTGATTTGGTACCCAATGTGCTTTGGGTCCATCATAGTTAGTTCCTTTCTTAACCCACACATAATGCCCACTTGCAACACTAAAGTTTCTTACATAGCAAGCATTAGGTGTATGGCCAACAATACCACAATAAAAACAAGTAGGTTCAAAGTTGCTCTTATATCTTGAAACATAAGATTTCTTTTTAGGAAATCTTTTCTTTTTAGGATTAGGATGCACATTCCTAGGTTTGTTCACTTTCTCTTTGGAAGTTTGATCCTTAGCCTTAACAAATATAGTTTTACTTGAACTTGGTTTAGAAAACTTTGAATAGCCAAGTCCACTTTTATCATTTGAATATCTTTGTTGACTAAGGACTTCTTCCAATCCAATTTGCCCTTTCTCATACCTTTCAAGTACTCTTTTTAATTGGACAATTTGAAAAGAGAGAGATTCACAATTTTTACATACAAAATTCTGTTTTTCACTAATCATCTTTTGTTTCTCATTTTCGATCTCTTTTTCTAATGAAACATTTTTTTTCTTCTAAAGTTGAAATTTGTTTCTTTTGAGATGATATAGTTTTATACATAATTTTGCATTCATTTAACAATTCATTTATGGCACCTTGTGCATCACTATCAAAAGAATTATTACTAACCTCATCTTCTTCATCATCGGAGTGGTGTGATGCCATCAATGCAAGATTTACATGTTCTTCATCTGAAGATGAACTTGTTTCGTTGTCTACATATGTTTTCCTTTTCTTTTTATGATTCTTTTTCTTGAATTTATTTTTCTTTTGAAGTGTAGGACATTCACTTTTAACATGTCCTATTTCTCCACATTCAAAGCATTTAATCTTTCTCGTTGGTGCTTCCCCTTTAGTGATCTCCTTTTTCCTTTCTTTTCTTAGAAACTTTTCAAACTTTTTGATAAGATCATCATCTTCATCACTATTGGATTCATCCTCTTGATTGCTATCATAATTTTTTACTTTGGTCTTTAAGGCAACGTCTTTTGAATCTTTTACTTGTATTTCATGCTTCTCCAATCTTTCAAGTTCTAACTCATGCTCTTGAAGTTTACCAAATAGAGATGCGGAAGTCATCGTAGAGAGGCTTTTCTTTTCCGATATTGCCGTTACTTTTGGTTGCCATTCTCTAGTCAATGATCTTAGAATTTTGAGATTTAATTCATCATTTGAGAATGTTTTACCAAGTGCCATTAAGTGGTTAGTCAAATGAACAAATCTCTTCTGTAATGCAACAATGGATTCTCTGGGCTGCATTCGGAACATCTCATATTCTTGACTTAATGTGTTTAATCTGGATCTTTTAACTTCATTCGTTCCTTCATATGTTTCTACCAAAGTATCCCATATTTCTTTAGCAGATTTACATTGTGAAATTCGGAAAAATTCATCCATACTTAATGCACTTTGAAGAATATTAATAGCTTTCTTTTCATCGAGCACTTTCTTTCTATCATCTTCATTATAAGCAGTTTTAATCTTTGGAGTTGCAACATTGTTTACAACACGCATTGGTTGGTGTAGACCATTTTCAACAGTTACCCATATTCCATCTCCTTGTGCTTCTAAGTGTTCTCTCATTCTTATTTTCCAAAAATTGAAATATTCTCCAGAAAATAGTGGAGGCTTGTTACTACTTCCACCGTCTTTGAAAACCGGGTTTGAACTTGCAGAAGCCATGCCGGATCGATAGGAACAGGTTACCTTAACCTGCTCTGATGCCAATTGTAACTTATATGTGAGCCTAAGAGGGTGGGGGGGTGAATTAGGTTCTTAGAATATTATCCCGATTTTTGACGATTTTTTATCTTTACTTTCCTAGAGATTTCTAAGAGATGAATTGGTAAATAAGGAAAGTAAATGAACACCGAGACGTATAGTGGTTCCCCTCACACGTCGAGAGTACTCCACTCCCCTTTCAACTTGAAAGAGAATTTCACTAAATGTTAGATTCCTAGACAAGGCAAACCTATGTCTCTCTATATTACTCTAACAACCAAGAACAACCCTCTTGGATTTACAAATGCTTAAAGTCCAATCGAGAACAAATCTCTCAAAAATGGACCTCTTGTATCCACAATCCGGATCACAAGGAAAAACCTTACAAACTTATCTTTAACAATCCTAAAAATAAGTTGTAATCAAAATAACAAAAAATCTAAATTTTGTATATGTGTAGAAATTTTGGATCTTCAATATATCAATCTAGAGATTGATCTTCTCCCTTTTGTAACAATCGCTCTTAATGATATTATACAAGTGTTCAACACAATTGAAATGAAACAAATGCAGTATGTGTGAATATTTTATGCAAATGTCTCACTCTTAGAAAGTTTGCTAAGAACACTTTGATAAAATGAAAGTTTTGGTAAAAGAATGATTGTTTGAAATTTTTTGCAAGGAGGTGTTTTTAAATCTAAAAAAAATGATGTTTATATAATGCACAAAACACCTCTACATAAAGGTATTATCATATGAAACAATGCCATGCTTTTAAAATATAAAACCAATGATCATTTTCATGAAAAGATACATATTTTCGCATTCAAGAACAGTGGTAACCGGTTACTCTATATAGGGTAATCGGTTACTTCAGCGTAACGTACCAATATATTCAAAATTAAAACACGCTGTAAATTGTGGCGGTTATTTTGGTTAATTACGTCGGTTCAAAACGCCGAAATTAACCAAAAACTGAATGTTTAAATAAATTGAAAAATTAAAAATTTGTCTAAATATTTGAACCAATATTATGCAACATCTATTGATTTATCCAAGTCAATAGATTATATTTGAAAGTGATATAACATGGTTCAAAATAAAAAAAATAATAAATAAATAAAGTAAATAAAGTTTCAAATGTATGATAAAAATATTTTGTTTCTTTTTTGTTTTTTTTTTAAAGCTAGAAATAATGATATATTTTCAACCACATGAACCATGTATGCAAGTGAATTTTGAAGATTATTTTGAGAACTATTTTATCAATATATATTGCATGCTTGAGACACTTTTGAACACTTGTATGCAACCATATTGATAAGTGAGAGTTATACCTTGATTATACTTGAGAATTCTTCAAGACTTGTAAAAATTAAAAACTTTGTGCTAGCTTCAATGTCTTGATCCATTCTTTT
Organism: Lathyrus tuberosus; assembly: GCA_022829125.1. NCBI lineage: Eukaryota > Viridiplantae > Streptophyta > Magnoliopsida > Fabales > Fabaceae > Lathyrus > Lathyrus tuberosus. The sequence continues at coordinate 4,574,261 of JALAZF010000438.1, forward strand.
TGAGCAAGCATAACATCTTGAATGAATAATGTTGTCTTCATCAAAACCATAAAAACTTTGTGCTAGCTTCAATGTCTTGATCCATTATTTTTGTACATAAAACCTTGAATGAACATTGTTGTCTTCATCAAAACCATTGAGAAACTATGTCTTCAAATTCTCCCCCTTTTTGATGATGACAACCCAATTCTTGAAAATTCGATCCAATCTTGCTTCTCTAATCAAAGCTTGCACCCCCTTGGATATTGCTTCCCCTTAATCCATGATTTTAGAGAGTTTTAAATTTTGCACATTTTGTTAGAGAAACCAAGCAATAATACACAATTCTTCTCCCCCTTTGTCATTAACAAAACGGATCGGAAAAGACTTGAAGTATATAAAGAAATTATGAAAAATAAAAACAATTTTTACCTATGAGCTTTACCTCATGATTGACTTCATCAAAACATTCATCTTTGGTGAACATGATCTTGAAGCCTTTGTCACAAAGTTGGCTTTGTTTAGAAGATATTGCTTTAGTCTTTTAACATAAAGTACATCTTCAATGAATGTGAAAGTTAGTGCTTCGACTTTGCCAATGCCAAGAATTTTTCTTTTAAGGTATTCCCCAATTGAAATAACCCTTGGACTAGAACTAGACTTGAAAGTTAGTTTATGCCTCCCATCGAAAGCTTAGAACCACCACTTATCAAAACATCATAGATTTAAAGTGGTTCTTAAGCAAACCTACAAAACAAATTAAGTTTGATTTGGTACCCAATGTGCTTTGGGTCCATCATAGTTAGTTCCTTTCTTAACCCACACATAATGCCCACTTGCAACACTAAAGTTTCTTACATAGCAAGCATTAGGTGTATGGCCAACAATACCACAATAAAAACAAGTAGGTTCAAAGTTGCTCTTATATCTTGAAACATAAGATTTCTTTTTAGGAAATCTTTTCTTTTTAGGATTAGGATGCACATTCCTAGGTTTGTTCACTTTCTCTTTGGAAGTTTGATCCTTAGCCTTAACAAATATAGTTTTACTTGAACTTGGTTTAGAAAACTTTGAATAGCCAAGTCCACTTTTATCATTTGAATATCTTTGTTGACTAAGGACTTCTTCCAATCCAATTTGCCCTTTCTCATACCTTTCAAGTACTCTTTTTAATTGGACAATTTGAAAAGAGAGAGATTCACAATTTTTACATACAAAATTCTGTTTTTCACTAATCATCTTTTGTTTCTCATTTTCGATCTCTTTTTCTAATGAAACATTTTTTTCTTCTAAAGTTGAAATTTGTTTCTTTTGAGATGATATAGTTTTATACATAATTTTGCATTCATTTAACAATTCATTTATGGCACCTTGTGCATCACTATCAAAAGAATTATTACTAACCTCATCTTCTTCATCATCGGAGTGGTGTGATGCCATCAATGCAAGATTTACATGTTCTTCATCTGAAGATGAACTTGTTTCGTTGTCTACATATGTTTTCCTTTTCTTTTTATGATTCTTTTTCTTGAATTTATTTTTCTTTTGAAGTGTAGGACATTCACTTTTAACATGTCCTCTTTCTCCACATTCAAAGCATTTAATCTTTCTCGTTGGTGCTTCACCTTTAGTGATCTCCTTTTTCCTTTCTTTTCTTAGAAACTTTTCAAACTTTTTGATAAGATCATCATCTTCATCACTATTGGATTCATCCTCTTGATTGCTATCATAATTTTTTACTTTGGTCTTTAAGGCAACGTCTTTTGAATCTTTTACTTGTATTTCATGCTTCTCCAATCTTTCAAGTTCTAACTCATGCTCTTGAAGTTTACCAAATAGAGATGCGGAAGTCATCGTTGAGAGGCTTTTCTTTACCGATATTGTCGTTACTTTTGGTTGCCATTCTCTAGTCAATGATCTTAGAATTTTGAGATTTAATTCATCATTTGAGAATGTTTTACCAAGTGCCATTAAGTGGTTAGTCAAATGAACAAATCTCTTCTGTAATGCAACAATGGATTCTCTGGGCTGCATTCGGAACATCTCATATTCTTGACTTAATATGTTTAATCTGGATCTTTTAACTTCAGTCGTTCCTTCATATGTTTCTACCAAAGTATCCCATATTTCTTTAGCAGATTTACATTGTGAAATTCGGAAAAATTCATCCATACTTAATGCACTTTGAAGAATATTAATAGCTTTCTTTTCATCGAGCACTTTCTTTCTATCATCTTCATTATAAGCAGTTTTAATCTTTGGAGTTGCAACATTGTTTACAACACTCATTGGTTGGTGTGGACCATTTTCAACAGTTTCCCATATTCCATCTCCTTGTGCTTCTAAGTGTGCTCTCATTCTTATTTTCCAAAAATTGAAATATTCTCCAGAAAATAGTGGAGGCTTGTTACTACTTCCACCGTCTTTGAAAACCGGGTTTGAACTTGCGGAAGCCATGCCGGATCGATAGGAACAGGTTACCTTAACCTGCTCTGATGCCAATTGTAACTTATATGTGAGCCTAAGAGGGTGGGGGGGGGGTGAATTAGGTTCTTAGAATATTATCCCGATTTTTGACGATTTTTTATCTTTACTTTCCTAGAGATTTCTAAGAGATGAATTGGTAAATACGGAAAGTAAATGAACACCGAGACGTATAGTGGTTCCCCTCACACGTCGAGAGTACTCCACTCCCCTTTCAACTTGAAAGAGAATTTCACTAAATGTTAGATTCCTAGACAAGGCAAAACTATGTCTCTCTATATTACTCTAACAACCAAGAACAACCCTCTTGGATTTACAAATGCTTAAAGTCCAATCGAGAACAAATCTCTCAAAAATGGACCTCTTGTATCCACAATCCGGATCACAAGGAAAAACCTTACAAACTTATCTTTAACAATCCTAAAAATAAGTTGTAATCAAAATAACAAAAAATCTGAATTTTGTATATGTGTAGAAATTTTGGATCTTCAATATATCAATCTAGAGATTGATCTTCTCCCTTTTGTAACAATCGCTCTTAATGATATTATACAAGTGTTCAACACAATTGAAATGAAACAAATGCAGTATGTGTGAATATTTTATGCAAATGTCTCACTCTTAGAAAGTTTGTTAAGAACACTTTGATAAAATGAAAGTTTTGGTAAAAGAATGATTGTTTGAAATTTTTTGCAATGAGGTGTTTTTAAATCTAAAAAAAACGATGTTTATATAATGCACAAAACACCTCTACATAAAGGTATTATCATATGAAACAATGCCATGCTTTTAAAATATAAAACCAATGATCATTTTCATGAAAAGATACATATTTTCGCATTCAAGAACAGTGGTAACCGGTTACTCTATATAGGGTAACCGGTTACTTCAGCGTAACGTACCAATATATTCAAAATTAAAACACGCTGTAAATTGTGGCGGTTATTTTGGTTAATTACGTCGGTTCAAAACGCCGAAATTAACCAAAAACTGAATGTTTAAATAAATTGAAAAATTAAAAATTTGTCTAAATATTTGAACCAATATTATGCAACATCTATTGATTTATCCAAGTCAATAGATTATATTTGAAAGTGATATAACATGGTTCAAAATAAAAAAAAATAATAAATAAATAAAGTAAATAAAGTTTCAAATGTATGATAAAAATATTTTGTTTCTTTTTTGTTTTTTTTTTAAAGCTAGAAATAATGATATATTTTCAACCACCTGAACCATGTATGCAAGTGAATTTTGAAGATTATTTTGAGAACTATTTTATCAATATATATTGCATGCTTGAGACACTTTTGAACACTTGTATGCAACCATATTGATAAGTGAGAGTTATACCTTGATTATACTTGAGAATTCTTCAAGACTTGTAAAAATTAAAAACTTTGTGCTAGCTTCAATGTCTTGATCCATTCTTTTTGAGCAAGCATAACATCTTGAATGAATAATGTTGTCTTCATCAAAACCATAAAAACTTTGTGCTAGCTTCAATGTCTTGATCCATTCTTTTTGTACATAAAACCTTGAATGAACATTGTTGTCTTCATCAAAACCATTGAGAAACTATGTCTTCACATCTCCCCCTTTTTGATGATGACAACCCAATTCTTGAAAATTCGATCCAATCTTGCTTCTCTAATCAAAGCTAGCTCCCCCTTGGATATTGCTTCCCCTTAATCCATGATTTTAGTGAGTTTTAAATCTTGCACATTTTGTTAGAGAAACCAAGCAATAATATACAATTCTTCTCCCCCTTTGTCATTAACAAAACGGATCGGAAAAGACTTGAAGTATATAAAGAAATTATGAAAAATAAAAACAATTTTTACCTATGAGCTTTACCTCGTGATTGACTTCATCAAAACATTCATCTTTGGTGAACATGATCTTGAAGCCTTTGTCACAAAGTTGGCTTTGTTTAGAAGATATTGCTTTAGTCTTTTAACATAAAGTACATCTTCAATGAATGTGAAAGTTAGTACTTCGACTTTGCCAATGCCAAGAATTTTTCTTTTAAGGTATTCCCCAATTGAAATAACCCTTGGACTAGAACTAGACTTGAAAGTTAGTTTATGCCTCCCATCAAAAGCTTAGAACCACCACTTATCAAAACATCATAGATTTAAAGTGGTTCTTAAGCAAACCTACAAAACAAATTAAGTTTGATTTGGTACCCAATGTGCTTTGGGTCCATCATAGTTAGTTCCTTTCTTAACCCACACATAATGCCCACTTGCAACACTAAAGTTTCTTACATAGCAAGCATTAGGTGTATGGCCAACAATACCACAATAAAAACAAGTAGGTTCAAAGTTGCTCTTATATCTTGAAACATAAGATTTCTTTTTAGGAAATCTTTTCTTTTTAGGATTAGGATGCACATTCCTAGGTTTGTTCACTTTCTCTTTGGAAGTTTGATCCTTAGCCTTAACAAATATAGTTTTACTTGAACTTGGTTTAGAAAACTTTGAATAGCCAAGTCCACTTTTATCATTTGAATATCTTTGTTGACTAAGGACTTCTTCCAATCCAATTTGCCCTTTCTCATACCTTTCAAGTACTCTTTTTAATTGGACAATTTGAAAAGAGAGAGATTCACAATTTTTACATACAAAATTCTGTTTTTCACTAATCATCTTTTGTTTCTCATTTTCGATCTCTTTTTCTAATGAAACATTTTTTTTCTTCTAAAGTTGAAATTTGTTTCTTTTGAGATGATATAGTTTTATACATAATTTTGCATTCATTTAACAATTCATTTATGGCACCTTGTGCATCACTATCAAAAGAATTATTACTAACCTCATCTTCTTCATCATCGGAGTGGTGTGATGCCATCAATGCAAGATTTACATGTTCTTCATCTGAAGATGAACTTGTTTCGTTGTCTACATATGTTTTCCTTTTCTTTTTATGATTCTTTTTCTTGAATTTATTTTTCTTTTGAAGTGTAGGACATTCACTTTTAACATGTCCTATTTCTCCACATTCAAAGCATTTAATCTTTCTCGTTGGTGCTTCCCCTTTAGTGATCTCCTTTTTCCTTTCTTTTCTTAGAAACTTTTCAAACTTTTTGATAAGATCATCATCTTCATCACTATTGGATTCATCCTCTTGATTGCTATCATAATTTTTTACTTTGGTCTTTAAGGCAACGTCTTTTGAATCTTTTACTTGTATTTCATGCTTCTCCAATCTTTCAAGTTCTAACTCATGCTCTTGAAGTTTACCAAATAGAGATGCGGAAGTCATCGTAGAGAGGCTTTTCTTTTCCGATATTGCCGTTACTTTTGGTTGCCATTCTCTAGTCAATGATCTTAGAATTTTGAGATTTAATTCATCATTTGAGAATGTTTTACCAAGTGCCATTAAGTGGTTAGTCAAATGAACAAATCTCTTCTGTAATGCAACAATGGATTCTCTGGGCTGCATTCGGAACATCTCATATTCTTGACTTAATGTGTTTAATCTGGATCTTTTAACTTCATTCGTTCCTTCATATGTTTCTACCAAAGTATCCCATATTTCTTTAGCAGATTTACATTGTGAAATTCGGAAAAATTCATCCATACTTAATGCACTTTGAAGAATATTAATAGCTTTCTTTTCATCGAGCACTTTCTTTCTATCATCTTCATTATAAGCAGTTTTAATCTTTGGAGTTACAACATTGTTTACAACACTCATTGGTTGGTGTAGACCATTTTCAACAGTTACCCATATTCCATTTCCTTGTGCTTCTAAGTGTGCTCTCATTCTTATTTTCCAAGAATTGAAATATTCTCCAGAAAATAGTGGAGGCTTGTTACTACTTCCACCGTCTTTGAAAACCGGGTTTGAACTTGCGGAAGCCATGCCGGATCGATAGGAACAGGTTACCTTAACCTGCTCTGATGCCAATTGTAACTTATATGTGAGCCTAAGAGGTGGGGGGGGGGGGGGGGGGTGAATTAGGTTCTTAGAATATTATCCCGATTTTTGACGATTTTTTATCTTTACTTTCCTAGAGATTTCTAAGAGATGAATTGGTAAATACGGAAAGTAAATGAACACCGAGACGTATAGTGGTTCCCCTCACACGTCGAGAGTACTCCACTCCCCTTTCAACTTGAAAGAGAATTTCACTAAATGTTAGATTCCTAGACAAGACAAAACTATGTCCCTCTATATTACTCTAACAACCAAGAACAACCCTCTTGGATTTACAAATGCTTAAAGTCCAATCGAGAACAAATCTCTCAAAAATGGACCTCTTGTATCCACAATCCGGATCACAAGGAAAAACCTTACAAACTTATCTTTAACAATCCTAAAAATAAGTTGTAATCAAAATAACAAAAAATATGAATTTTGTATATGTGTAGAAATTTTGGATCTTCAATATATCAATCTAGAGATTGATCTTCTCCCTTTTGTAACAATCGCTCTTAATGATATTATACAAGTGTTCAACACAATTGAAATGAAACAAATGCAGTATGTGTGAATATTTTATGCAAATGTCTCACTCTTAGAAAGTTTGTTAAGAACACTTTGATAAAATGAAAGTTTTGGTAAAAGAATGATTGTTTGAAATTTTTTGCAAGGAGGTGTTTTTAAATCTAAAAAAAATGATGTTTATATAATGCACAAAACACCTCTACATAAAGGTATTATCATATGAAACAATGCCATGCTTTTAAAATATAAAACCAATGATCATTTTCATGAAAAGATACATATTTTCGCATTCAAGAACAGTGGTAACCGGTTACTCTATATAGGGTAACCGGTTACTTCAGCGTAACGTACCAATATATTCAAAATTAAAATACGCTGTAAATTGTGGCGGTTATTTTGGTTAATTACGTCGGTTCAAAACGCCGAAATTAACCAAAAACTGAATGTTTAAATAAATTGAAAAATTAAAAATTTGTCTAAATATTTGAACCAATATTATGCAACATCTATTGATTTATCCAAGTCAATAGATTATATTTGAAAGTGATATAACATGGTTCAAAATAAAAAAAATAATAAATAAATAAAGTAAATAAAGTTTCAAATGTATGATAAAAATATTTTGTTTCTTTTTTGTTTTTTTTTTAAAGCTAGAAATAATGATATATTTTCAACCACATGAACCATGTATGCAAGTGAATTTTGAAGATTATTTTGAGAACTATTTTATCAATATATATTGCATGCTTGAGACACTTTTGAACACTTGTATGCAACCATATTGATAAGTGAGAGTTATACCTTGATTATACTTGAGAATTCTTCAAGACTTGTAAAAATTAAAAACTTTGTGCTAGCTTCAATGTCTTGATCCATTCTTTTTGAGCAAGCATAACATCTTGAATGAATAATGTTGTCTTCATCAAAACCATAAAAACTTTGTGCTAGCTTCAATGTCTTGATCCATTCTTTTTGTACATAAAACCTTGAATGAACATTGTTGTCTTCATCAAAATCATTGAGAAACTATGTCTTCACATTCTCCCCCTTTTTGATGATGACAACCCAATTCTTGAAAATTCGATCCAATCTTGCTTCTCTAATCAAAGCTTGCTCCCCCTTGGATATTGCTTCCCCTTAATCCATGATTTTAGAGAGTTTTAAATTTTGCACATTTTGTTAGAGAAACCAAGCAATAATACACAATTCTTCTCCCCCTTTGTCATTAACAAAATGGATGGGAAAAGACTTGAAGTATATAAAGAAATTATGAAAAATAAAAACAATTTTTACCTATGAGCTTTACCTCATGATTGACTTCATCAAAACATTCATCTTTGGTGAACATGATCTTGAAGCCTTTGTCACAAAGTTGGCTTTGTTTAGAAGATATTGCTTTAGTCTTTTAACATAAAGTACATCTTCAATGAATGTGAAAGTTAGTTCTTCGACTTTGCCAATGCCAAGAATTTTTCTTTTAAGGTATTCCCCAATTGAAATAACCCTTGGACTAGAACTAGACTTGAAAGTTAGTTTATGCCTCCCATCAAAAGCTTAGAACCACCACTTATCAAAACATCATAGATTTAAAGTGGTTCTTAAGCAAACCTACAAAACAAATTAAGTTTGATTTGGTACCCAATGTGCTTTGGGTCCATCATAGTTAGTTCCTTTCTTAACCCACACATAATGCCCACTTGCAACACTAAAGTTTCTTACATAGCAAGCATTAGGTGTATGGCCAACAATACCACAATAAAAACAAGTAGGTTCAAAGTTGCTCTTATATCTTGAAACATAAGATTTCTTTTTAGGAAATATTTTCTTTTTAGGATTAGGATGCACATTCCTAGGTTTGTTCACTTTCTCTTTGGAAGTTTGATCCTTAGCCTTAACAAATATAGTTTTACTTGAACTTGGTTTAGAAAACTTTGAATAGCCAAGTCCACTTTTATCATTTGAATATCTTTGTTGACTAAGGACTTCTTCCAATCCAATTTGCCCTTTCTCATACCTTTCAAGTACTCTTTTTAATTGGACAATTTGAAAAGAGAGAGATTCACAATTTTTACATACAAAATTCTGTTTTTCACTAATCATCTTTTGTTTCTCATTTTCGATCTCTTTTTCTAATGAAACATTTTTTTCTTCTAAAGTTGAAATTTGTTTCTTTTGAGATGATATAGTTTTATACATAATTTTGCATTCATTTAACAATTCATTTATGGCACCTTGTGCATCACTATCAAAAGAATTATTACTAACCTCATCTTCTTCATCATCGGAGTGGTGTGATGCCATCAATGCAAGATTTACATGTTCTTCATCTGAAGATGAACTTGTTTCGTTGTCTACATGTGTTTTCCTTTTCTTTTTATGATTCTTTTTCTTGAATTTATTTTTCTTTTGAAGTGTAGGACATTCACTTTTAACATGTCCTCTTTCTCCACATTCAAAGCATTTAATCTTTCTCGTTGGTGCTTCCCCTTTAGTGATCTCCTTTTTCCTTTCTTTTCTTAGAAACTTTTCAAACTTTTTGATAAGATCATCATCTTCATCACTATTGGATTCATCCTCTTGATTGCTATCATAATTTTTTACTTTGGTCTTTAAGGCAACGTCTTTTGAATCTTTTACTTGTATTTCATGCTTCTCCAATCTTTCAAGTTCTAACTCATGCTCTTGAAGTTTACCAAATAGAGATGCGGAAGTCATCGTTGAGAGGCTTTTCTTTACCGATATTGCCGTTACTTTTGGTTGCCATTCTCTAGTCAATGATCTTAGAATTTTGAGATTTAATTCATCATTTGAGAATGTTTTACCAAGTGCCATTAAGTGGTTAGTCAAATGAACAAATCTCTTCTGTAATGCAACAATGGATTCTCTGGGCTGCATTCGGAACATCTCATATTCTTGACTTAATGTGTTTAATCTGGATCTTTTAACTTCAGTCGTTCCTTCATATGTTTCTACCAAAGTATCCCATATTTCTTTAGCAGATTTACATTGTGAAATTCGGAAAAATTAATCCATAGTTAATGCACTTTGAAGAATATTAATAGCTTTCTTTTCATCGAGCACTTTCTTTCTATCATCTTCATTATAAGCAGTTTGAATCTTTGGAGTTGCAACATTGTTTACAACACTCATTGGTTGGTGTGGACCATTTTCAACAGTTTCCCATATTCCATCTCCTTGTGCTTCTAAGTGTGCTCTCATTCTTATTTTCCAAAAATTGAAATATTCTCCAAAAAATAGTGGAGGCTTGTTACTACTTCCACCGTCTTTGAAAACCGGGTTTGAACTTGCGGAAGCCATGCCGGATCGATAGGAACAGGTTACCTTAACCTGCTCTGATGCCAATTGTAACTTATATGTGAGCCTAAGAGGGGGGGGGGTGAATTAGGTTCTTAGAATATTATCCCGATTTTTGACGATTTTTTATCTTTACTTTCCTAGAGATTTCTAAGAGATGAATTGGTAAATACGGAAAGTAAATGAACACCGAGACGTATAGTGGTTCCCCTCACACGTCGAGAGTACTCCACTCCCCTTTCAACTTGAAAGAGAATTTCACTAAATGTTAGATTCCTAGACAAGACAAAACTATGTCTCTCTATATTACTCTAACAACCAAGAACAACCCTCTTGGATTTACAAATGCTTAAAGTCCAATCGAGAACAAATCTCTCAAAAATGGACCTCTTGTATCCACAATCCGGATCACAAGGAAAAACCTTACAAACTTATCTTTAACAATCCTAAAAATAAGTTGTAATCAAAATAACAAAAAATCTGAATTTTGTATATGTGTAGAAATTTTGGATCTTCAATATATCAATCTAGAGATTGATCTTCTCCCTTTTGTAACAATCACTCTTAATGATTATACCAGTGTTCAACACAATTGAAATGAAACAAATGCAGTATGTGTGAATATTTTATGCTAATGTCTCACTCTTAGAAAGTTTGTTAAGAACACTTTGATAAAATGAAAGTTTTGGTCAAAGAATGATTGTTTGAAATTTTTTGCAAGGAGGTGTTTTTAAATCTGAAAAAAATGATGTTTATATAATGCACAAAACACCTCTACATAAAGGTATTATCATATGAAACAATGCCATGCTTTTAAAATATAAAACCAATGATCATTTTCAGGAAAAGATACATATTTTCGCATGCAAGAACAGTGGTAACCGGTTACTCTATATAGGGTAAGCGGTTACTTCAGCGTAACGTACCAATATATTCAAAATTAAAACACGCTGTAAATTGTGGCGGTTATTTTGCTTAATTACGTCGGTTCAAAATGCCGTAATTAACCAAAAACAGAATGTTTATATAAATTGAAAAATTAAAAATTTGTCTAAATATTTGAACCAATATTATGCAACATCTATTGATTTATCCAAGTCAATAGATTATATTTGAAAGTGATATAACATAGTTCAAAATAAAAATAATAATAAATAAATAAAGTAAATAAAGTTTCAAATGTATGATAAAAATATTTTGTTTCTTTTTTGTTTTTTTTTTAAAGCTAGAAATAATGATATATTTTCAACCACATGAACCATGTATGCAAGTGAATTTTGAAGATTATTTTGAGAACTATTTTATCAATATATATTGCATGCTTGAGACACTTTTGAACACTTGTATGCAACCATATTGATAAGTGAGAGTTATACCTTGATTATACTTGAGAATTCTTCAAGACTTGTAAAAATTAAAAACTTTGTGCTAGCTTCAATGTCTTGATCCATTCTTTTTGAGCAAGCATAACATCTTGAATGAATAATGTTGTCTTCATCAAAACCATAAAAACTTTGTGCTAGCTTCAATGTCTTGATCCATTCTTTTTGTACATAAAACCTTGAATGAACATTGTTGTCTTCATCAAAACCATTGAGAAGCTATGTCTTCACAGTTATCCCACTTTTCTTGATTTTTCTTGATGAATGATGATTCAAATCACACATTAACATCATTTTAGGGTTAAAACCCCATAATTGTGAAAAATCACAAAAAGTCAAAGTTTGACTTTTGTGCACAGTTGACTTTTTGTCAGATGAATTCCAAACTGTGCGATCCTTTATGAAATCAAGTCCTTGACCTAAATCAAACTTGATGGATTTATTTCATAGGTGTTATAGGGTGTATTGAATCATGTCTTAGGGTTTGGGAGCATGTCCTGGTCAAAAGTCAAAGATATAGTTTACTTTTTTCGCGAAACCCTAACTGTGGTTCTGACGAAATTGAAACTTGTTGCTCAAGCTTCTTGGATCAATCCGTTGTTGCAAATGGATCAATATGGTGTGTTAGAGACCCTCAAATCATGTCTTAAGGTCTTGGCACATGATTTGTCCCAAAAGTCAACTTAGGGGTGAATTAGGTCAAGAAACCCTAATTTCCATTTTTTGGATGAATGCATCCCCTGAGGCTAAATTGACTTGATGATTGGGTTTATGATGTCCCTTATAGCATCATAGGTTATGCTTTGAAGCATTAGCTCATGCCCAGAGGAAAACTTCCAACTGGAGGCCCTGGTCGACCAAAACTGTAGTTTGGTGACACTGGCGATCTTGAGGCTTGATCCACCTAGAAGGGAGAAGCCTTGTGCTCAATCTTTGAAGTGGGAGTCCTCTTGATCCTTTGTGGATGTTTGGGAGGCTAGACAAGTTGAAGATCATGTCATTTCTTGATTGATCCTTTGTCTAAGAGCTCAGAGAGGGCTTGAAACCCTAATCTTTGATATTAGTGAATGCTCACCCATCTTTGAGGAGACTGATGAGGTATGATGGTTTACCCATGTTGTGATGATGATTTGCACAATGATGGGAAATCTTAGTGGTCAAAATTTGAGGTATGACAGCTGGGAAAATAGTGCCTGGATTTGGAACCTGTCACTGCAGGATGGTGGCTGGAGTGATGAACTGAAAGAGCAGCACGATAATTTGCTGGCCTTATTGCAGTATCGGGTTCCTTTGGTGGATGCTTGTGATGAATTTTTCTGGTCTAAAGCAGATAACAACTTGTTCTTTGTTAATTCTTGTTATTCAGCTCTTTTTCAGGAATCCATAAATGATGGCGTTGATATTATCTCTAAGACTGTCGTAGCATTATTGTGGTAATCATTGATCCCGATGAAGGTGAAACTATTTGGTTGGCGCCTGATATTGGATAGACTTCCTACACGATATAACTTAGCGGCCAGGGCGATAATCTCGGATCCCCCTGATAATGTTTGTGTTTTCTGTTTTGAAGTTGTCGAAACCTTGTATCATATTTTGATTTCGTGCCCAAGGATAAAGGTTATTTGGAAAGTTATTTCGGAGTGGGTTGGAATCTTGTGGATTGAAGCAAATGACTGTAAAAACCATATGATGGAATGGTTCATCCGTTTGGTTAAGTACTCCTCTAAACAAAACGCGTTGTTAATATGGTTTACGGCATGCTGGAATTTTTGGTGGGCGAGAAACCAAATAATCTTTAATGACGGAGTAGCCCGTGAGTTGGATCTTCTCTATAGAATTATGATGACGTCTTGACTTTGGTTATCCTTAGGATCTTCTAAGGACCTTAAATTCTCATTCTATGACTGTTCCAAATTCCCCCTTGATTTCTTATGAAGTTTGTTTTCTTATGAAATTTGTTGTAATCTAGTTGGATTTCTTTTTCCTTCTGCATTTCTTGTAGAGGACCGTAATGTTTCTATTTTGGTTGGGAAGCTGTTGTGCTTCCATTCCTGGTGCTATTAATGACAGTTTCTTTGGTTGGCTTATAAAAATAATGGTTTGTATGCTATGATTTGTAAAATTATAACTATAATTGACAACTGTTTGTAATTAGTTTGGATGATAATATTATTGATTGTTTTTATTCTCTTGGAAATTAACCAAGCACGTTTTTTAAAGACATGCTTTTTAAGCTAAAATATAGCTTTCATGATATATTTTATTTTTATTTTTATTTTTGAAATCTTGGAATCCGACCTTGCGCGACAAATTTAAGAGGACGAGTATTAGATGTCAAACATGCCTTATATTTCTTATTGATACTTGGCATTTTTCATCTCTTTTATGTTTAATTGTGGATTTTATTCTTGAATTGTTGTTATTCTTCAAACATTGTGAAAATACCCTTGGTGCTTGTAATATGTGTGTTATTGTGCAGGAAAAGACATTAATTTATCAAAGAAGTAAGACACAAAGAAAGGATCCAAGTTGCCAAAGAAAGGAAGAAACAACAACAAGTTCGTTTTGCGAACTTGCCAGCGAATGTTCACTTTGCGAACAGCTGGCGAATCTCCAGCGAATACTCCCAGACTTTGGGCAGTAAGAAAAGGCACTAAAGTTCGCTTTGCGGACTTCCCAACGAAGGTTCGCTGATTCATCGCTCCAACGAAGACCTAGCGAAGGACACCTTGGATGAGGCAGTAGCTAAAGGGGCCTAAGTTTACTTTGCGAACTTGTAGGTGAATAGTTCGCTTTGCAAATAAAAGTTCACATTGCGAACTTATGTAGAAACTCAGAGGCGGTTTATCTTATAAGAGGCACCTCAGGTGCCAATTTAGTAGTTCTGTAGGCGAACAAAAAGTTCGCAGTGCCTACTGGGATGATTCAAGTGTACTATAAAAGCACTTTATGTAATTTCTTGGGATCATAATCTCATTTTATCACACCAAAACCTATTTTTATAATATTTCTTCATCTAAGGGAGATCTTTCACATTGAGAAGCTGGATTTGCATCCGATCTCGATTATTCGACGCGGATGCTTTTTCATCTCCTCCCGAAACTTGTGAACAAGCTACCATGAATATGTGTATCTAAACACATCTTGTGTGAAGATTAGTGGTAGGTAATCCTTCATTTTGTATATATTGATCTTGATTGTAGTGTGTGAACTTTGTTGATGATAAATATAGGTGAAAAACTTTGTTTGTATGGTTTATATTTTGTTTTAGTTCATGATTGAGAAATATGTTCTAAAACATGACCTAAGTTTCAATTCCATCAACCATCATGAGGCTAGAGATAGTTTTGAAAGTTTATGTTCATAAATATTGATCTTGAATGTTATCATATTGATAGTTGGAGTGAGAGATCATCTAAGGATCAATATGATAAATCCCACAACAAGTGTGAGATATAAACTTGTTGAGAGGATAAGGGATTATATTCATCGTTAAAAAGTTCACATCCTTTATCAAGTAAATACGTATAAAACGGATTATCGGACCCTAATCTTTGCATACTTTTACCAAATCTTTAAAACCAAACTTCTTTACCGTTGTTACTAAATTCTTATGCAAACGATCTGTTACAAAACAACCAAACTCATTGTTACTTTAAAAGTTTAAAAGCATTTTGACTATAGAACCGCAACAATATACATACAATCCATGTGGATAAGATAAAACACCCCCCGAAATACTTTTCAACAAAATAGCGTCGTTGTCGGGGATTGTTGTTATATTGCAAGCATTGCAATAGTTTTTAAGTTTTAAGCTTGTATAACTTTTTCTTGTACTTGTTAATTTGTTTGGCTAAGTGTGCTGACTCTGTTTATGCGAGGTAAGTTACCCGCAGATCAACTTCTTTTTGATCCTGAGATTGAAAGAACTGCACGTAAGTTAAATAGCAAAACTAGACGGAGGAGGCAACTAGCTAAAGAAAAATGAGAAAGAGGAGAAAGTTCAGTTTCGACACCAACACCACAGTTAACGCCAACCATGGCTGCACCACCACCACCACCTGCCTCAACACCATGTGTTAATAGTCCGAGGCATACAGCTCAGTTTGCACGCAATGTCCATAATGGTCGGCACTCTGAAATGAAGACGGGCATCCTCGCTCTTCTATACCAGAATCCATTCATCGGTAATGATCACGAGGATCCCTTTACTCATTTGACTAAATTCTATGAAATTGTGGGTGCGACTGGAGCGCCTGAAGCTGAAGAAGAGTCTTTGTTCAAGAGACTGTTTCCACATTCCCTAATTGGGAAGGCAAAGGAATGGTACCTTGACCAATAACTGCTGTTATGACAGACTGGAACATGTTAGAAGAAAAATTCTTGGAACTATTTTTTCCTCATAATCGTTTCATGGAAGCGAAAACGGGGATTGTAGTTTTCTCACAAGGTGGAAATGAGTCTCTCAACGAAGCTTGGGAGAGATTCAAGTCCATGCTTAAAAAATGTAAAGGGCACGATTTTGACGAGCTTACGCAAGTGCATATTTTCAGAAATGGTCTTCAAATGGTCCACAAGACATTGTTGGACGCTACTGCGGGCGGATCTTTAACGACTAAAAGCGCCGACGAAGCCATTACTATCATTGACAAGATGGCACTAAACGATCATCAAGGGAATCATAACCGTGGCCAATCTCAAAAGAAACCGGGAGTGCTAGAATTGGGGAGAAATGATGCAATTCTCGCTCAAAACAAATTGCTATCTCAAAAAGTTAAGTTGTTAACACAACAAATGTCAAAGCTCCCTCAACAGATTAAAGAGATGCAAGATTTACCGAGTAAGAATGTGTAAATAGCCGTGTGTGAGCTATGAAAAAGAGATCACCCCACCGACTATTGTCTTCCTTGTCCTCCGGTTGATGAAGAAGAAAATTACATGAATAATCAAAATCAACAACAAGGTTATCAAAGGCAACAACAACCTTATCAAAATCAACAAGGGTACCAACCAAGAGAAAATTATCAAAATCAACAAGGATATACACAAAATCCTTATCAACTGGCACAACCTCAAGGTGAGAGTTCCAAGCTTGAAGAAACTCTTAACCAATTCATTCAAATGTCCATGGTAAACCAAAAGACAAATGAAGCATCAATCAAAAATCTCAAAAATCAAGTTGGGCAACTTGCAAAACAATTGGCCGATCAACAACCGAGGCCATCTTTTTTCGCATATACTCAAACCAACCCGAAGGAACATTGTAAAGCTATTGTTACTAGGAGTGGAAGAGAGTTGGGGGAAGGAGAAAAAAAAATGTTGATGTGAGAATGGATGAGATTGTGGAGGAAGAGAAAGAGAATGAGGTAGTAGTTGAAAAGAATGATAAGGAAGACGTTGAAAAAGAAAATGAGAAGTTAGTTGAAAAAGATAACCCTGAAAAAGAAAAGATAGAAGAAAAAAATAGAAGAATCAAAAAGGGGAAGGAGATAGTGAATCCAATTCCTATTCAAAACTCACCTTACCCTCATGTGCCCGCCGAGAAAGACAATGAAAGGAATTACACTCGTTTCATGGACATATTCAAACAATTGCAAATCAACATTTCGTTTTCCGAAGCGCTTGAGAAAATGTCGAAATATGCTAAGTTCATGAATGATATTCTTACAAAGAAGCGAAGATATTCAGAACCGAAAACCATCATCCTTGAGCCAAGTTGTAGTGCGCTAATTCAAAGAACTCTACCAAAGAAAGAAGTCGATTCGGGGCATGTTACTTTACCGGTAACGATTGGTGATGTGTATGTTGGCAAGGGCTTAATTGATTTGGGCTCAAGCATCAACTTAATTCCATTGTCTATTGTGATGAGGCTTGGGAATATTGAAATGAAAGCAATTCGAATGACATTACAATTGGCCGACAAATCTACAACTCATTCTCATGGATTGGCTCAAGATGTATTGGTTAAGGTTGATAAATTTTTCTTTCCGGTTGACTTTGTTGTAATTGATATGGAAGAAGACAAGCTACCATGAATATGTGTAGCTAAACACATCTTGTGTCAAGATTAGTGGTAGGTAATCCTTCATTTTGTATGTATTGATCTTGATTGTAGTGTGTGAACTTTGTTGATGATAAATATAGGTGAAAAACTTTGTTTGTATGGTTTATATTTTGTTTTAGTTCATGATTGAGAAATATGTTCTAAAACTTGACCTAAGTTTCAATCCATCAACAATCATGAGGCTAGAGATAGTTTTGAAAGTTGATGTTTGTAGTGTACAATTTTTGTCGATGACGCGACCACCTTATCGCCATGGGATTTCCTCACCTCAATGGAAGGAACGTTGGGTGCTACTTTCTGATTTCTTATTTATCCTGTGAAGCTGGAAGGGAAAGGGAAAGCTATCTAAAACTAACCTTGCACGCGATTGTTTAACTGAACAAACGCTTGACAGAGATTGGGGAGTCCGACGTCAGGTTATACAATGGGGAGTTGTCAATTACCCATCCTATACATGGTTATCCATGAGATGATAGTTTTAGGTTCTGCTTTGTATTTGATTGTGTTTGTCCGTAAATGGGAAAGTTTCTTTTTTATGGGGATGTCTGAGAGAGAGAGAGAGAGAGAGAGAGTTTTTGTTGTTTTTCGGGTTATTCGATGTTTTTGGTAAGGTAAAGGACCTAAGGTTTTTGTTTAGTGTGCTCGCTATGACTTCGCAATCTTATGCCTACGTATTCCCGTAAACAAGTATAGAGAAATCAGAGCAATCGTAGTTTCTCCTATTCTAAGGGAGGAAAAGATATCTGGTGTCTTGTTCAAAGCCCAAGATTGAAGCTAAAAAGTTTGATTTGTGTCTTGTTCAAAGCCCAAGATTGAAGCTAAAAGGTTTGATTTGTGTCTTGTTCAAAGCCCAAGATTGAAGCTAAAAGGTTTGATTGAGAGAGAATTCGTCATCTCTAAAGGGAGATATATCATCTGTTTATCACAAGTGTTTTTGGGTAATTGATTTATAAAGGAGGATTACTTTAACTGGGATCCAGCAATGCCATAATTTCCTTTATAGGGGGTTTATCCTGAAGGGGAAAACTTTAACTCAGCGTGAGCAATGTCACTTTTCCTTAGGAATTTTCATGCTAATAGAGGGACATTGGCTTGGATATAAATAATCCCGAGGCTTGCCACTTACAGCAATTAGATGAAAGGGTTTTAACCATGATAACAAGGGACTACAACTTGGATGTTTGTATTAACAAGTGTGCCACTTACAGCAGTTATCTGGAATTAGGATTTGTTTTGAATGTCTGTTTTGATGTGTTATTGTACAAAGAAATGTCTTCCTACAGAGAAGTTTTAATTTCCTCTGAGGGGATGTTGGTTTTTGTGTATGTAACGCCCCAGTTTTGTGTGAGTTGTATTTAATCGAGTCGTTTGATTATTTTATTATTATTTTATTTTATTTTCGACTTTTATTTGAAAATATGTTATTTTTCAGTATTGTGATATTTTATCGGGTTTTGGGAACGTTTACGAGATGTTTGAGTGTGGGGGTATTTTAGTCATTTCATAATATTTTTGATTAAGTAGTAAGAAATAGAAAATAGAAATCGAGAAAAATAGAGAGAAAGAAAATGGAAAGAAAGAAAAAGAGGAGAAAAGAGAAGAAGAAGAAGAGAAATAGTAAGGAAAACTTGGAAAATCAAAGAAATCAACTCCTAGAATCGATTTAATCGGGTAAGGGTGCGAAACTCAATTATGTATGTGTATTTGTGATGTTTGTTGGATTGAAATGAAAATATTTAGTAAAACCCTTATTGTGTGAAATTGATTAGAAATTGATTAAATGTGTTGGAAATTATGTTGTTAGTGTTCATTGTTGTTGATACATGATAGATACATGTTGCTATGCATTGTATTGGTAATTTTTCTGGGTGTAGGTGAAAATTGGAGGACTTTTAGTTGAAAAACGCAGAACTTAGTTCTGCAGAAATTTTTCTGGTTTTTCCAGGTCATACGCGTATGGGGCATGTTCATACGCGTATGGACCTTGGCATTACGCGTAACATGGGCGAGCCATGGGCCATTACGCGTATGGGTTTTCAATTTTCTCGGCCATCTACCCATTTGCGTATGATACGCGTAGCATTTCAGGGCAATACGCGTATGAGGTTGGGCACTACGCGTATTGGAATTAAAATGGGAATTTTGGGGAAAAATGGTCTCTGCCCATACGCGTATAGCCTTGGGCAATACGCGTATGGCATGGCAAGGATTTTGGGCAATACGCGTATGGCTCAGGGCAATACGCGTATGGCCAGGAGAATGGTAAAAATGAGACTTTTCAAAATATCGTTTTCATTTTTCTTTCGTAACTTGGGTTCTGTTTATCTGATTCTTACATTCTTGGTATCGTTGTGTAGCTATTGAGCTGTACTTTCTTATTATGATGATTTTGAAATTGTTAGCCGATTTAATTATGTCGGAAAATTGGGAATAGTGTCGGTTATCGACTTTTGTCGTTATAATTGTGCGTAATCGATGTGTATTATGCAAGGTGCTGTTGTGATGATTTGTGGCCGTATGGAAATTAAATGCATTGTTTTGGGCATAAGTGCAAAGCATGACTTTGTTGATTGAGATGAATGCATATATGTGTGCATATTAAATGTCATGAGTCACTGTATGCCAAGCATCATGATATGCATTGTTGTGACGTCCTGAGTGACGGTTTGGATTCCAGAGGGAATTCGCTATAACGTCGTGTGCCCATGTGGGGTGTGAGCGATGATTATAGACGATCGTGTGCCCATGTGGGGTGTGAGCGATCGGGTTGTGTGCCCGTGTGGGGTGTGAGCGATCCATAAACGTCGTGTGCCCATGTGGGGTGTGAGCGACGGGGGACATCGTATGCCCGACGGGGAGTTACAGTGATGTAACGAGCGATGATTCCAGCAGAGTTCCTGAGTGAACTAGTGATGAGAAACATTGGAAGTCGGTACCGCATGTGCATATGCATAAAGTCGTTGTGTCGGTCTCTTGCATTGCATAAATCATTAATGAGTTGTTTGATGTGTGGAATTGTGGATAAAATTGATATATGGATATGTGTTGGTGATAATTGTATTGCGTTTGAATTATGGTGTGAGTTGTGGTGAGAATTATATATATCTGTGTTTTGGTGTTATATATAATTGTATGCAATTGTATTATGGTTGTTTTTCTCACCCTTCTGCTGTTTTATAATGCTCTATGAGGCATTGCAGATTAGAGTTGCTGGAGGTATTTTTGTGAAGCTTTGCGTCTTCATTCTTTTGTCGGTCGACTCTGATATGTGACACCGGGTAGTTAGGGAGGCCGTTTGTGATATATGTGTATTATGTATATATATCTTTTGGATTTTGCATGTACAACTCGATGTATGACAAACTTTTCATGTGACGTATATATATGTTATTCAGTTTTAGATTTTCCGCTTTTATTCTAAAATCTGAAATGTGGGTGTAAGGAACTGAGTTCCTCTGTTGATTGCTACCCCACTGTTGCATATCTTTATGAGCAGGTGTTGTATGTATTGTTTCAAATATGATGTGACTTCCCTCGTCTATGCCATGATAATTTAAATGTACTCTGACGAAATTTTCAATTTTCTTTCACTGCTTTATTTAATTGGGGGTATAGATTGGGGGTGTTACAGTGTACCTTGATCAAAGCCCAAGGTTGAAGTTAAGAGGTTGATTGTCTCTACTGGGGAGATCATTATACAAAGCCTAAGAGGAGGCTGGGGAATTGATTGACTCAACAAGAGAGTGCTTATTTATCTTGTACAAAGCCCAAGATTGTAGCTAAAAGAGAATTGACTCTTTTGGGAAAAGTTTTATCTATCTTGTACAAAACCCAAGATTGAGGCTACAGAGGTTTGACTCCGCTAGAGATTATCTGTCTTGTACAAAGCCCAAGATTGAGGCTGAAAAGATTATAACTCTGTTTATGGAATTTTTTATATCTGTCTTGTACAAAGCCCAAGATTGAGGCTGAAAATTTATGACTCCACTGGGGAGGACACTTATGGGTGTCTTGTACAAAGCCCAAGATTGAGGTTGAAAGGTTAACTTGACTCTATAAGAGAGATATTTAGGTGTCTTATACAAACCCCAAGATTGAGGCTGAAACACTGACGAGGAATGATCATTATACAAAGCCTAAGAGGAGGCTGGTTGAGGGAATTTCTTATATAAAGCCTAAGAGGAGGCTAGCTTCTGCTGAGGATAATTGAGATCCAGAGACAAGTCCAAATTAGGGAATTCAACTCTAGCTAGGGATGCTTTTAAGAAGCCTGTGGGTCCAAACTTAAGAAAGTTCAAGAAAGGTTTCACTGGGAATTAATCCCTTCTTTAGTGAACAGTTCTAGAGTTTGAAGAAATTCAAGAGAAGTTTCACTGAGAATTAATCCTCTCTTGGGGAATGAATTTCTTTGACAAGTTCTAATAGTGACAGTCTGAGAAAAGTTTCAGCAGGAATAATGCCTTTCTCTTTATTCCATATTGTATAAGCCCAAGAGAAGGCAAGACTGTATCTGGAAATCCTATGGGGATCTAGTTTTGACTGTATTGAAAGAGTGACTAACTGGATTTATCTAAATTCTAGACTTAATTGTCGGGGAAAACTCTAAGCAGATATACAAATATATATATATATATATATATATATGAAAACATGTAAAAGAAAGGTGATAAAAACTTATAGGTGAGCAAGCTTCCATAGCTGTATTGTTAGTTGTTCAAGAAATTGAAGAAAGTTTTGATAACAATTATATATTTGGATTTAAATCACAAGAGAAGTTGTTTGGAAAAGAAGTTTTGGGACTTATTCAACAAGAGATGCCCAGATGACTTTTGTTTTTTTTTTTTACAAAGAGGATTGGATATTACACTCTATTAGAGGCCCAAAGATTTATTTTTGTACAAAAGATGGGGCTTACAACTCAAGAAGAGGCCCAGATAAAAACAATGATCGCACTGTTATTTTGAAAACTGTATTGGGTCTTATACAATGACTGAGGCCCAAAATTTATTTATGTACAAAAGGGGTTGGGTCTTACACTCTATTACATGCCCAAAGTGTTTTAAAAGAAAATAAATAGGACTTACAACACAAGGGAGGGCCCGAGATATTTTTGAAAGGAAATGGCGATCGCGCCGAGATCTTTGAAATCGCAGTGGGACTTATACAATGACTGAGACCCAAAATATTTTGGTTTTCAAAAAGGGGTTGGGTCTTACACTCTATTAGAGGCCCAAAGATTTTCAAAGATTTGTGAGGGTGAGAGTGATTAAAACCCTAATTTTGATTTAAAATGTATTTTAATTGAATAAAAATTCAATTAAAATAATCAAACATGTGAAAAAAAGTTTATGATCTTGGATTAATATTTGAAAAAATCATGTTTCATTCATGGAATGGTTTTAAAATCATTTGAATTTTGCAAAACCAACAGAAAGAAATATTTTTAATGTCTAAAAACAAATAAAAATATAATTCTTTGCAAAAATATCAAATATATGAAATAAATAATATTTTTGTGAAAATTTCATGGAATAAAATATTTTAATATTTTTGGGAATTTTCAAAAAAAGAACCAATAAAAAATAATTAAAATTGAGAGAGAAATTAATTTTGGAATTAATAAAAAAACCATGAAAATATTGAAAATAGCAAAAATATGGAAAGGTAGCAAAAAAGGTTTGAGTATGGTTTGAACCCATGACCTCCAAGACAAACACACGTGCGCTCTACCACTGGGGCGGTGATACATCCGTGTATCAATACCACCCCATTAATACATAAGGGTGCCTTGGTTTCTAGGCTTGGCCAAGGCAAGAAACCAAATCATGGTGGATTTGCATGAAGGCTGTAACTTGCCCATTTCTCCATGGACTTGGACAAAATTTAGGTGCATCTGACCTATAATTTCATGAGGAATCTAATGGTGCCCTTAGATTTTTCAGAAAATGTCTCTATCTAAAAATCCGATAGTGGTTTCAAAAAATGCCAAGATTTGCATTTTCTATGCCAACACATCATATACACACTAATAGCATGGTAAATTGGTTCAAACACAACATATATGATATGTATGAGATGTCTATGATCAGTGGACTTCAAAGCAATGCATAATTCAAAAAGTTCAAGTTGGCATGCACTTACCTCTTGGAGCTTCTTGTGCTAACTGTCAAAATCCTTGTGTCAGAAGTAATCCAATGCTTTGAACACTCTTGATTGATCCCTTAGAAGCTTTTAGGATGATCAGAACCAGCTGGAATCCTCAGGAACAAGTTTTAGCTCTTTCTTGCAAAAGTGGCAAAAGTGACCAATATAGCAACTCTCTCAAATGGTGTTCCAGATGAGGGGAACCAATTGAGACAGTTCAAGGATGATATTTAGAGTGTATTTAAACCTTTGTTTGGTTTTGAAAGTGACTGAATCAAGACATGGCTTGAAAAATGCAGAAAAGTCAAAATTTGAGGTTTTGGAGGTTGACTTTCTGATTTTGATGTTTCAGGTCACAAGTGAGTGTTTCAACAACTTAGATATGACATATTGGATGTGTTTGGATCATGAGCTGTGATGAAATTGCTCTCTAACTCAAAGACTCGGTTGTTACTTGCAAAAGAAGGCAAATGTGGAGTGAAAGAGAGAATTTGAAGAAAGCAAATGTAGTATTGCTTTGGTGTACTTGAATTGATAAAAAATGAGCTCTATTTATAGTATAGCAAGTTTTTTTTGCAAGTAATAGTGAATGGCAACTTGGACAGTCCCTTAGCCAATTGTAGCCTAAAGGCATTTTTTGTCTTCCAGAGCCATTGACTTGAGATTAGGGCATATGCTTATGGTCCTTTAGTTCAGAGTTGAACCTTGACTCATTTAGTTGAGAATGCCTCAGTTCATGCCACCTTGATGCATCCATTCAATGAATTGGAACAAAATTGGAGTCTTGGCACTTTTTAGCCTTTTTAGGTTTGTTATGGTTATAGATGGAATCTTGGACTTGGGAAGCTTATGAATCAGATCATTTCTCTTTGTTTTTATCCCTTGAGATGTCCAAATAGATGACAAGGCTTGTACTTGTCTGATTTTGCCAAATCGAGCAAAATTGCACAATTCTGCCTTGTTCAAGGCAGTTGGAAATGGCCATTTTGAGGAGATCATATCTCCTTGCTCAGATTGAGTCATGGGAGTCTCTTGTACTTTTTGAAAAGCCCTCATATGATACTATCCATGTATGATCATAGTTTGTTTTGAAACAATTTGGATCCCATTGAAAAATCCTCATGAACATTGGTGTCCAAAGCTGCTAACTGAGGCAGATTTTCACTAAGTGTTGAAAAAGTCTAATTTCTTCATTTTTGTCATTTTGATCACTCCATAACTAAAAATCCATGAAGAATTGGAGTTTGAGGTAGTTGAAGCTTTTGTTGAGTGTAGGAAAATCTACAAATTAGGCTTTGGATCATTCAAAATGGTTGCTTGGATAAGAAGTTATGGCCCTTGGAAGTTGGTACCAAAACCATTTAAACTTAGTAACTTAGAAAAACTTCTAATTTTTCAAGGTTACCCTTTTTACAAGGTATCTTGATTTCTTGATCAATTCTTGTTCAAATGACATTATAAATCATATTTTATGAAAACATGAATCATAAGAATCATTTTTGCCAAAAAAGTCATGTTTTGACTTTTGGCTCCGGATCGGTTCGGCGCGTAAAACCCTAATTTCTGACTTTTGGGGAATGCATCCTATGAGGGTGTTTTAACTTTTCCAATGCTTCCTTATGGTTATTTTGAACATATTGAGTCAAGTGTGGAAGTCTTGGCTCATCCTCTTGTGAAAATCTCACTCTGGAGGTCCCAGTCGTCCAAAACCCTAATTCGATGTTATCGGGTGTTTCGAGGCTCCTCCCCCTTGGAATGCTACAACTTTGTGCTTGATTCTTGATTTGAGAGTCCTATTGACTCTTTGTGGATGTTTGAGGGTTTAGACAAGTTGAAGATCATGTCATTTCTTGATTGACCTTTTGTCTAAACATTCCGAGAGGGCTTGAAACCCTAATTCTTGATCGTGGTAGATGCTCAACTATCTTTGGGGAGATTGATGAGGCGTGAGGGTACATCCATATTGTGGTAATGATTTGTACAATGATGTTAAATCTTAATGGTCAAAATTTAGGGTATGACAGATGCCCCTATTTAATCTTCTTGGACCCGAAGGTGTGAATGACGAAGATATTCGGACATTCAGTGTGCAAGAGGATTAAATATCGGAATACCCGAAATTTTGATTGTGGTTGTGGATAGCAATTATTTGTTCATCAATCTTCTTTTGCAAAGCGTTGATACTTAGAAAAGGTAAAACTTCCCTTCGATCCTGGTTTTCTGCTACGGAACTTGTCTTAGTTGTTGAAATAAACTTCCCCTCGATCCTGGTCTTCAGCCAAGGAACTGGTCTCAGTTTCTTTTGTCAATAAACTTCCCCTCGATCCTGGTTTTTTTAGCCATGGAACTGGTCTCAGTTTCTTTTGCTAACAAACTCTGGTTTTCAGCCACGAAACTGGTCTCAGTTTCTTCTTGTCGAGTTCCTTTTCTTGACAAGGGATGATATTTAGTAGCGGTTTTCATCAAACTTCTCACTGAGTTGTACTAGGAGATGCCATTTGATGGAAAATTTGTCGTCAAATTTGTTGGGGAAACCCATTGGTCTGAGCTGTAGAGGTGTACAAACTTCTTTGTTTAGAGATGCCATTTGTTGACTCTACTGGGGAAAACAAGTCTCTTGAGAGACTGCTTTCTGCTTGGGGATATCACACTTTTCTTAGGGATTCTCACGGAGAAATGCTACGTGACGTAATCCGATTTTGAGGTGCTGATGACTTCATTAACATTTGGTTTCTGTGGATAAAGACCGATGTAGTGTCGAGAGTCTTTTGTTAAGAAGCTTTCTCTGGGGATTTTCCTTAATCCAGGAAGGCGAAGAGTGATGTTTCCAAGGGTATATGTCGAACGTCTTTCTCGTCTTTCAGAGGTTCAAGTTACCAAAGTGGTTGAGGACAGTCTCCAATCCAGGAATAAACTAGGGAGAGATGGCTCAGACCACACTTTTCCGGATGCGGAAAGAATTGACAACATTCGATGAGAGGACTTTTATCACTTAGAAATGAGTATGACCAGAGTGATAGTAATGTAATATGAATATGAATATGAATTAATAATGTATGATGTATGTATGCTCATGCTGACAAAACAGACGCAACATATAGACTAGTGAATGAACACGACTGGATACTCGGCCAATGCATGGAATTAAAAGTATCATTGGTTCAAGATAGCAATAATGCCTTGCTTAGGAGAGGTAGACCCTGTGGGGAGAAATAATTGTCAATCGGTCTTAGGAGGTTAGAACTCTGTCGGGGATGTCAGGTGATACCTGATATTTGAAACAGTTGATTCTTCATTCAGTTGCACTGGTTTAGAAGGAGTATTTTGATTCTGCACTTTGAAGTTAAATCACCTCCGGGGAAGCGGTCGATGTTTTTTTCGAAATTCACAGTCGAGAAGGAAATGCCATCTTTATTTTAAAAGCAGAAAAATTTTGACAAGTAAAAATTCATTTTTGTTTCAAGAATCATTTATCATGTTAAAATGTCATTCCGGAAAAAAAAACAAAAACAAATGAGAATTACAAACAAAAGCACTAGGCTCAAATTTTATTGATAGAATGGTAATCAGCCAAGCGCGTGATACCATAGAGTATTTACAAAGTTTAGAAAATGGTAATTTACAGGAAAATGGCTACATTGAAACATAACGACCGTTATCCTTCTACCAACTTTGAATTCCGGATATTCTGGGCTTCTGTCGAAGATGACCTTGACGAAAGTTTTCTGATAGAAAGTATTACCGCTGGAGATTTTATCCGGGTTAGATGTAGTTACTTGCCATGAATCAGTAGTTTAAGACTCATTCATATAATTAATATACTAATAAAAATTTAAGAAATAAATAACAAAAATTAAGCTAAAACCCTAGACTCAGATAGAATTAAAGTTACAAAAAGAATAACTAAAACCTATCTGCTTAAAAAGAATAAAAACCCTAAAATATTGTTATCAGAATGGAGAGTTTATTATAAGGATGTAACCAGGAAAAATATCTTCCGGATGACTAATTTCTGGATTCGAGAACAAGATAAATGGATCATCGCACTTCTCTGCTATGCTATCAATGGTTTCTCCTTTTTTAACAACATAAAATTGATCACATGGTAGACCATCCCATACGTAGTGATTGATGTCACTCCCTTTTGCATCATTAACCATAAGTGCCGCTGCTGCCATTAACAGTATGATAAACCACCGTAAAACTGATGCTTTCATGTTAGCTATGTAACTTTGTTATACAAAGAATATAAATAAAATAGTACGTGGAAGTAGAGCTAAAGGGTGCTTGCTTGTTGTTTAATAAAATTGTGGGATCATAATGCATTATATAAGAGTACAACTAAAACCTATATTTACGGAATATATATCTGTTTTCATAAAAACAATCCGGATAATACTCCCCTAAAAAACAAATTTAAATGATATGGATAACCCAAAGTTTGTGACCTCTAAATAGAAAGTCCATTTTTTAAATTAAAAAAAAAATGATTCTCCAGTGACAAATGACCTCTAAGACACTTCTCAATCTAGGATAAGAAACTTTTAAGATCGATAAATTAACCTTCAAGAGTATTTTTGTCAAAACGTTTGGACCAGTCTCTCTCACTCCGAAAAATGGAACTCCAAAATCAAAATTATTCATTCCGCAATCATAGATTGTTCGATACTCTCCTGCTTTGAATTCAATGGTTGTTAACCCTCTTAATTTTATCTTCCATCTATATGAGTTGTTGGATAAAATCTATATTAAAATATAATATTGTTATTATTATAATCTTATTATGATTATTATTAAAATATTATAAAAGACATCTTTATTTATAAAATAGTCATGATTGTATAGGAAATAATATGGAAATTGACATTGTATATATATCATTGAGATATCAATAGAAATGCACGACTTATTCTCTATTTATAGAATAGTCATGATTGTATAGGAAACATGTATGGATATTGAAATTATATATATATATATATATATATATATATATATTATTGAGATATCAATAGAAATGTACGGCTTATGATTCTTACATGGTATCAATAAGCAGCAGACACTCATCAAAATATCAAACCATAACCCCTAACTTGCCACCTTTTCCATCCCAACCCTAACCACGCCACCTTAATTTCTTCTTCCTAACATGTCCGACGACAACCACTCGTCATCCTCTCCTACCAAAACCCGACATCCTCTCACAAGTCTGTCACCACAGGTTAAACAGAGGTTGAACAATGGATCTTACAAGCTCGAGAACTTAGAAGGAGTAGAAATGCTGAGGGCTTGTATTGTTTTCAACGTTAGGTTTTATTACATTTAAACATTATGTAATAGTATTATATAAATAAAAATTAAGGGTAACATTGTTTTTCCTTGCAAGATCAAGGGTTTTTAATGAGGCACCCTCAATTCATATTTTTGTGTGTCACGTTTGTAGAAAAGACTAAACTCGTCCTAGTAGCTGAGATCGTCACAAAGACCACTAGTGACCTAATGAAATCGACTATGTAAATAATAAACCTTTGGTCAGGTTATGTTTAATAAAACATCTAACCTAGTGAAAACGGCTATGTAAACAGTAAACCTCTGGCCGAGTTATTTTAATAAAACATCTGACCTAATAAAATTGGCTATGTAAATAATAAACCTGTGATCGAGTTATGTTTAATAAAACCTCTGACCTAATGAAATCAACTATGTAAATAGTAAACCTCTGGACGGATTATGTTTAATAAAACCTATGAGCTAATGAAATCGGCTATGTAAAGAGTAAACCTTTGGCCGAGTTATGTTTAATAAAACCTCTGACCTAATGAAATTGTCAAAATAAACAAAAAACTTCTGGTTGGGTTATGTTTATAAAACGTTTGACCTAATGAAGTAATCTATGTAAACAATAAACCTCTGGCTGGGTTATATTTAATAAAACCTCTGACCTAATGAAATCGACTATGTAAACAATTAATCTTTGGCCGGGTTATGTTTAATAAAACCTTTGACCTGATCAAATCGGCTATGTAAACAATAAACCTCTGGTCGGTTATGTTTAATAAAACCTTTGACCAAATGAAATCGGCTATGTAACTAATAAACCTCTGGCCATGTTATGTTTAATAAAATCGCTGACCTATTAAGTTGGCTAAGTAAAAAGAACGAACCTTTGGTCAGGTCTTGAAATCTTTGACTTAAGTAATCAATTGCATAAAATAAATTAACATGGTCATGTAGCGAGCGATTTTGGACGCGGTTCTTAAGCGCTGGTCGCTCTCTGCGGTTTGAGCTTTGACTACAGGTCGATTCATTTTTTATCCTATTGTAAGTTGAATAAGGAAGGGAAATAGATGTCTCCAATTAACCCTGCTTGCATACTGAGTTTAAACAGTGGTCTGTTAGGTTACGGATGCTATCAATGTGGGGGGGCCTTGTACTGGTTATTTGTATTTTCGCCAATACGGTTTCTTTCTTTTAATCTAGGCAAAGAATTTCTGACGGGGAACAAGGATTAGGATGTTAGGACTGATGCTTTTGAATTACTGCTTTTGATTGATGTGGGATTTGGGTTTTTTGTTGATTGCGCTCGCTAAGATCTTTTCTTTCGATCTTATGCCTACGTATTCCCGTTTACCGAAACAGGGAAATCAGAGCGTTCGTAGTTCCTCCTATTCTATGGAAGGAAATTGGTTTTTGGTGTCTTGTTCAAGGCCCAAGACGTGAAGCGAAAGGTGATTTGTATCTTGTTCAAAGCCCAAGATGTGAAGCTAAAAGGTCTATTTGTGTCTTGTTCAAAGCCCAAGACGTGAAGATGAAAGACCTCGGCTTTAGAGAGAATTTGTCATCTCTAAAGAGGGGAAAAGGAGAATTACTTTAACTGGGATACGCGGATCCGAGCAATGCCATAATTTCCGAAGAAAGGGTTTTAACCTGAAGGAGAAGACTTTAACTCAGTGTAGAGCAATGCCATCTTTCCTTAGGAATTTCTCATGCTAAAAGAGGGACATTGGCATGGATATAGATGATCCAGAGGCTTGCCGCTTACAACGATTAGATGAAGGGAAAGGAGTTGTTGATGTTCGTGTATTGTGAACGAGGCACAAATTTGATGCTAAAAGGTTAATTGGATTAACCAGTGATTTTCTTATACGAAGCCTAAGAGGAGGCTAATTTCCGCTAGGAAAATCATTATACAAAGCCTAAGAGGAGGCTATTTTGTGTCCCGTACAAAGCCTGAGAGAGAGGCTAAAAGGGTTGACTCAACAGGAGAATCTTTTATACTCAACAAGAGAGTGATTTTGTATCTCGTATGAAGCCCGAGATGGAGGCAAAATGGGTAATTGACCCAACGGGGGAGTCTCTTATGTGTCTCGTACAAAGCTCGAGAGAGAGGCGAAAAGGTTGTTTGACTCCACTAGGGAGAATTTTGGTATCTCGTATGAAGCCCGAGATGGAGGCTATTGTAACTGTTTCAGTTGAGTGACAGATCCAATATACTGATTTTAAAAGAGAAAATCAGTTCTTATATGAGCATCACTGTACTCGTTGGTTAGATCTGAGGATCGGGGTGGTTTCCTTTTCTTTGAGGAAACGGGAAATCCAAAGGGGATTGAGACTGTCCGAGTCTGAGGGTTTCCTTCCTATTTAACGAAGGGTGCTTGAGAATGTCTTTGAGACTCAAGGAAGTTAGACTGTCCATGTCTAGAGTTTTATCTTTTGTATTATGTTTTGAGAAATAGTAGTAGACTCTATGAAAGGACTGTTCTATGAGGATGACTATGTTCTGTTCCTATACCTCTAGGAGGTCGTCGGGACAATTTGTACGAAGCCCAAGAGGAGGCTGGAAACTTTTAAGAAGCCGACGGGTCCTTGTACGAAGCCTAAGAGGAGGCTATCATTCCCGGAGGAAGAAATCATTATACGAAGCCTAAGAGGAGGTTGTGAATACTTCTAAGAAGCCGTAGTGTCCTTGAATAATGCCTAAGAGGAGGCCGATGCTTTTAAGAAGCCCTTGGGTCTATCATCTCCCTTCCATTAGGAGAGATAACTCTTTTAAAGATAAAAACCACTGGTAAACGTGCGAGGTTTACTATCCAGTGACTTTTAGCTTTTAAAGAGGGTTTGTGACGCCCCCAATCTAATACCCCCAATTAGCATGCATTTAAAGCAGTTAAAAGAAAAATTCAAAAATTGATCAGAGTACATTTGAAAACACGGCATAGAAAGGAGACATCCCATCAACGTAACCAAAATATACACATAACATGCAACACCTGCCCATAATGATATGCAACTGTGGGGTAGCAATCATACAGAGGAAACTTCGTTCCTTACACCCACTTTTCAGAAATTAGAAATAAAACGGAAAATCTAAAATCTGATTAACATATACACATATAAACAGTTTGTCATACATCAAGTAGCATATGTACAACCAAAATATAATATATCATCAGATATACAAAACAATAGCACGCGGCCACCCTAACTACCCGGAGTCACATATCAGAGCCGACCGACCAAAATAATGAAGATGCAAAGCTTCACAAAAAGAATACCTCCAGCAAACCTAATCTGCAACGCCTCATAGAGCGTTATAAAACAGCAGAAGGGTGAGAAAAACAACCATAATATAATTACATAAGATTATATATATTAACACAAAAATACACAAGCAACACATTCTCACCACAAATGCTCAACAGTCGCATATAATATCACACGGTACAATTCTCACTTATCGTATACCACATCACATCAATCATTCACAATACAATCAAACACGTTCCAAGCACAATTACTCATGATTTATGCAATGCACATAGACCGACACAACGACTCTATGCACATGCCATGCGGTACCGACTTCAAATCTTGTAATTCATTAGTCCCCCAGGAACTCTTGGAATCATCGCTCGTTACATAGAGTAACTCCCCGTCGGGCCTACGATGTTCCCCGTCGCTATAAACAAATATTTCAGGGCGAACGACGTTTATGGATTGCTTTCTACCAGTATTTCAGGGCGCACAATCCGATTGCTTTCTACCAGTATTTCAGGGCGCACAATCAATTGGGATTAATCGCTTCTACCAATATTTCATGGCGTAAGACTATAAAACTGATTCATCTATGAATCTTCCCATGCAAGAATACATATCATGATACTTGACACATTAATGACTCATGCCAACATCAAATACTCATGCATCAACAATATTCATGTATTTCAAGTGCACACAAAGTAATGCACACAATTGCCCAAAATGGCCACAAACACCAATATACCACACTTAGCATTTTCTTGCCTCTCGGCCACAAATCGTCATCACAACAGCACATAAGGCATACACATCCAAAGCACAAACATATAACACAATACAAGTCAAATACGCACTATTAAAAACGACAAAAGTCGAGATTCGACACTATTCACATTTTCCGACCAAATTTAATCGGCTAACGATTCTCAAAACCTCATATTCACAAAGTACAGTTCGATACCTTTCCAACGACACCAAGAATGCAAAAATCGGATAATCGGAACCAAAGTTACGGACAAAACCGAAAACACATTTTGAAAAATCACATTTTTGACATTCTCCTGTCCATACGCGTATCACTCATGCCCATACGCGTACGGACAGAACCCATTTCCTTCACAAATTCCTCGTTCCAAAACCCATACGCGTATTGGCCCATGGCTCGCCCATGTTACGCGTAATGCCAAGATTCATACGCGTATTGGCCCAAAAACAAGCCAATGATACGCGTATCGCCTTGGCTCATACGCGTATGGACATGCCCCTTACGCGTATGGCCAGAGCATACCCAGAAAAATTCTGCAGAACAATTTCTGCGTTTTCCAACCCAACATCAACCAATTTCTTCACCTAAAACTCAGAAAAACAGCAATTTGAAGTGTAATAGCATACCACAACCATGTATGAACAATCAACAATGCATTCAACAAGACTTTTACTACAATCAAATTCATTTCTAATCAATTTTTACACAATCTAGGTTTTACTAATATTCTCCAAATCAATCCAAAAACAACAACAAAACACATACATAATCGTATACAATCATAGAATAATCGAGTTTCGCACCCTTACCCGATTAATCGATTCCTAGAAATTGTTCTTGATGATTTTTCCACTCTTTCTCCAATTTTCTCTCTTCTCCTCTTTTCTTCTCTTTTTCCTTCTTTCTTCTTTCTTTCTCTCTATTTTTCTTTCCCTTTTCTTTTCTATTTTCTTTTCTTTCTTACTAACTTAGTAAAAATATCTATGAAATGTCCAAAATACCCCCACACTCAAATATCCCGCAAATGTTCCCAAAACGCGATAAAATATAATCACGACGAAAAATAACATATTTTCGCATAAAAGTCGAGAATAAAATAAAATAATAATAAAATAATCCAAAAAGACTCAATAATATAAAATTGGCAAAACGGGGCGTTACAATTCTCCCCCACTTAGAAATTTTCGTCCTCGAAAATCTTACCTGATTCAAACAACTCTGGATACGACTCCCGCATCCTACTTTCCAACTCCCACGTCAGATTACCATCAGCAGCGCCTCCCCACGCCACTTTCACAAGTGCAATCTCTTTACCCCTCAACCGCTTCACCTCGCGATCCAAAATATTAACTGGTAAAGTCTCGACCGTAAGGTTATCTCTTACCTCAACCTCGTCCATAGGAATCACATGTGAAGGGTCTGAAACATACTTCCGCAACTGCGAAACATGAAACACATCATGCAAATTCGACAGATTCGGCGGTAACGCCACCCGATACGCTACAGCACCAACTCTCGCAGATATCTGGTAAGGACCAATAAATCGAGGAGTAAGTTTCTTAGATTTCAAAGCACGACCAACACCCGTAACCGGCGTAACCCTCAGAAATACGTGATCACCCTCTTGAAACTCAAGATCCTTCCGTCTCTTATCATGATAACTCTTCTGCCTACTCTGAGAAGCCTTCATTTTCTCACGAATAAACTTTACCTTTTCCGTCGTCTGTTGCACCAATTCCGGTCCAACCACAGAACTCTCACCTGTTTCGTGCCAACACAACGGCGTTCGACATCTTCGCCCATATAAAGCCTCAAAAGGTGCCATTCCAATACTAGAATGGAAACTGTTATTGTACGTGAACTCAACCAAAGCAAGATAACTGTCCCACGTACCACCTTGTTCCAAAACACACGATCTCAACAAATCCTCCAAAGACTGAATAGTTCTTTCGGTCTGACCATCCGTCTCCGGATGATAAGCCGAACTCAACTTCAATCTAGAACCCAAAGCCTTCTGTAGACTCTCCCAAAATCTCGATGTAAACCTCGGATCTCTATCAGAAACAATGCTCAACGGGACACCATGCAATTTCACAACCACACCGACATAAATCTCAGCTAACCTCTCCAAAGAAAAACTGATGTCAATCGGAATGAAATGCGCCGATTTAGTCAGCCTATCCACAATCACCCAAATAGCATTATGCCCTCGCTGAGTATTCGGTAACCCCGTTACAAAATCCATCGAAATGCTATCCCATTTCCACTCAGGAATGTCTAATGGTTGCAACAAACCACTAGGCCTCAAATGTTCCACTTTCGATTTCTGACAAGTTAAACAAGCATAAACAAATTGAGCCACATCTCTTTTCAAACCAGACCACCAGAAAATCTTCCTCAAATCTTGGTACATTTTATTCGCTCCGGGATGAATACTTAAAATACTCCGGTGTCCTTCCTCCAAAATCATTCTTTTCAACTCCGCATCGTCAGGAATACAAATACGATCACGAAATCTCAAAACGCCAAACTTATCAACCTTGAAATCCTCATTCTCGTTCATCATCAAATCAACAAATTTCAAATCCAGCTTTTGTTTCTCACAAATCGACAACAAAAACTCATTCGTAACTTTCAACATACCAAGTCTCACACTCACCGATGTCACTTCGCAAACTAAACTCAAGTCTCTAAATGATTCCAAAAGTTCCCACTCTTTCGCCATCAATGCGGACATATGCAAAGACTTACGGCTCAATGCATCGGCTACCACATTAGCTTTACCAGGATGGTAATTCAAGCCAAAGTCGTAGTCTTTCAAGAATTCCAACCATCTCCGTTGCCTCATGTTCAACTCTTTCTGATCAAATAGATATTTCAAGCTTTTATGATCACTAAAGACTTCGAACCTCGCACCATAGAGATAGTGTCTCCAAATCTTTAACACAAAAACCACAGCAGCTAATTCAAGATCATGAGTAGGATAGTTTTTCTCATGAACTCTTAATTGCCTTGAAGCATAAGCTACAACTTTACCTTCCTGCATCAAAACACCACCCAAACCAATTAAAGAAGCATCACAATACACAACGAATGGTTCATTAGGATTAGGTAAAATAAGAATCGGAGCTGTCGTCAATCTTCTCTTCAGCTCACAAAAACTCTCTTCACACTGAATATCCCAAATGAACGCTTTGCCCTTACAAGTCAACTGCGTCAAAGGTAATGCTAGCTTGGAAAAACCTTCAATGAACCTCCGATAATAACCAGCCAAACCCAAAAAGCTTCGAATTTCAGTAACGGATCTAGGAGCCTCCCATTGTAGAACTGCTTCTACTTTAGATGGATCCACAGCAATACCATTACCTGAAATTACGTGCCCAAGAAAACTCACCTCAGACAACCAAAATTCACACTTGGACAATTTGGCAAAAAGCTTCCTTTCTCTCAAAACCTGCAAAACAATACGTAAATGCTCTGCATGTTCCTCACGAGACTTAGAATAGATTAAAATATCATCAATAAACACCACCACAAAACGATCCAAATGTTCGTGAAAAATCCGATTCATGTATTCCATAAACACACCAGGCGCATTAGAAACCCCGAACGGCATCACCGAATATTCATAATGACCGTACCGTGTTCTAAAGGCCGTCTTCTGAATATCCTCTTCCTTCACCCTTATCTGATGGTACCCCGATCTCAAATCAATCTTACTAAATACACAAGCACCAACCAACTGATCCATCAGATCATCAATCCTTGGAAGCGGATATTTGTTCTTAATCGTCACTTTATTCAACTGGCGATAATCAATACATAATCGCATACTCCCATCTTTCTTTTTCACCAACAAAACTGGAGCACCCCAAGGAGAAACACTTGGTCTTACGAACCTCTTTTCCAGTAAGTCATTCAACTGCTTTTTCAACTCCACCAATTCAGATGCCGACATTCGATAAGGTGCCATAGAAACAGGTCTAGTACCAGGGACTAGATCTATCGAGAATTCCACCTCTCTCTCCGGCGGTACATCTGAAATATCTTCAGGAAATACCTCAGGAAAATCACACACAACAGGAAACACCTCAAGAGAAACTTTACTCTCCACCGACAACGATGCAAACACACCGAACAACTGAGCCTCATCCTCCAAAAGTCTCTTCAACTCTTTGGTAGATAAGAAACTCGAGTCTTCGTCTTCCTCCAGAGAAGGAAACCTTACTAGCTTATGATAACAATCAATGTGAACCCGATTAAATTGTAACCAGTTCATTCCCAACACCACATCTAACCCTTCCAATGGTAAACACACCAAATCCATCACAAAATCTTTACCATAAATGGCTAAAGGACAATTTAGACAAACCATAGAAGTAGTTACTGATCCCATCGCTGGAGTATCAATAACCATCTCAACACCCATCACAGACAACACAAGATTCAAACTCTTCGCGCACTCAGACGAAATAAACGAATGAGTCGCTCCAGTATCAATAATAGCAATTAAAGGCGTATTATTAATAAAGCAAGTACCTCTAATCAAACGATCTGCATTCGAGGTCTGAGTTCCTGCTAGTGCAAACACTTTTCCTCCAGGTTGAGCCTGTCTTGGTTTCGTACACCTTGTACTAACATGACCAACTTCCCCACAATTATAACATGTAACTCCATTCTTCCTCCTACAATCAGCAGCCACATGACCTTTCAAACCACAACTAGCACACATATCCACATTATTCATTTTCCTCTTACATTCCGATATACGATGTCCTAAACCACCACAATTGTAACATTTCACAGCAGAATTCATTCCTCCACCACTAGGCTTCCTATCAAAAGCAAACTTCTGTTTCCCTTTGTCAACAGGGGTAACATAAGGCCTACCTCTGAACTGCCCCTTTCCTTTCTTATCATTCAGATTCTTGTAATGAGTAGCACGTGCTTTGCTATCCTCATCAAAGATCCGACTCTTGTTCACCAACACTGAAAACTGTCTTATCTCCTGATAACCGATACCCTGCTTGATTTCTGGCCTCAAGCCATTCACAAACTTCAAACACTTCGACCTCTCTGAACCCGCTGTATTATAATTAGGACAGAACTTCACAAGTTCCTCAAACTTAGCAGCATAATCCGCAACAGAGGAATTATCCTGTTTCAGTTCAAGAAATTCAATTTCCTTCTTACCTCTCTCATCTTCCGGAAAATACTTTTCGAGAAAAGCATCTTTGAACACAGCCCACGTAACCACTATTTCATCCTCCTCAAACCTCTGAGAAGCATTTATCCACCAATCTTCAGCTTCCTTTTCCAGCACATGAGTACCAAACTGCACTTTCTGATCCTCGGAACACTTAATGAAACGGAAGATCTTCTCAATCTTCTTCAGCCAAATCTGTGCTCCCTCAGGATCATGAGTACCATTGAAGCTCGGTGGGTTATTCTTCTGAAACTTATCCATACTACGCGACTCCTCGTCCGCCGCAGCATTCGGTAAATTCTGCATCGCCTGCGCCATAGCTTGCATGGCCGCAGTCATAGCAGCATCACGTCTTCCAGCCATAATCTGAACGTTTCCAATGATAACAAATTATGGTTAAACAACAACTCGTCCAACGTAACTCGCCCAATATGCCAGACACAACAACCACAACTGACACAAACTGACACAAACAGCTCTGATACCACTTAATGTGACGCCCCCAATCTAATACCCCCAATTAGCATGCATTTAAAGCAGTCAGATTTGAAAACACGGCATAGAAAGGAGACATCCCATCAACGTAACCAAAATATACACATAACATGCAACACCTGCCCATAATGATATGCAACTGTGGGGTAGCAATCATACAGAGGAAACTTCGTTCCTTACACCCACTTTTCAGAAATTAGAAATAAAACGGAAAATCTAAAATCTGATTAACATATACACATATAAACAGTTTGTCATACATCAAGTAGCATATGTACAACCAAAATATAATATATCATCAGATATACAAAACAATAGCACGCGGCCACCCTAACTACCCGGAGTCACATATCAGAGCCGACCGACCAAAATAATGAAGATGCAAAGCTTCACAAAAAGAATACCTCCAGCAAACCTAATCTGCAACGCCTCATAGAGCGTTATAAAACAGCAGAAGGGTGAGAAAAACAACCATAATATAATTACATAAGATTATATATATTAACACAAAAATACACAAGCAACACATTCTCACCACAAATGCTCAACAGTCGCATATAATATCACACGGTACAATTCTCACTTATCGTATACCACATCACATCAATCATTCACAATACAATCAAACACGTTCCAAGCACAATTACTCATGATTTATGCAATGCACATAGACCGACACAACGACTCTATGCACATGCCATGCGGTACCGACTTCAAATCTTGTAATTCATTAGTCCCCCAGGAACTCTTGGAATCATCGCTCGTTACATAGAGTAACTCCCCGTCGGGCCTACGATGTTCCCCGTCGCTATAAACCAATATTTCAGGGCGAACGACGTTTATGGATTGCTTTCTACCAGTATTTCAGGGCGCACAATCCGATTGCTTTCTACCAGTATTTCAGGGCGCACAATCAATTGGGATTAATCGCTTCTACCAATATTTCATGGCGTAAGACTATAAAACTGATTCATCTATGAATCTTCCCATGCAAGAATACATATCATGATACTTGACACATTAATGACTCATGCCAACATCAAATACTCATGCATCAACAATATTCATGTATTTCAAGTGCACACAAAGTAATGCACACAATTGCCCAAAATGGCCACAAACACCAATATACCACACTTAGCATTTTCTTGCCTCTCGGCCACAAATCGTCATCACAACAGCACATAAGGCATACACATCCAAAGCACAAACATATAACACAATACAAGTCAAATACGCACTATTAAAAACGACAAAAGTCGAGATTCGACACTATTCACATTTTCTGACCAAATTTAATCGGCTAACGATTCTCAAAACCTCATATTCACAAAGTACAGTTCGATACCTTTCCAACGACACCAAGAATGCAAAAATTGGATAATCGGAACCAAAGTTACGGACAAAACCGAAAACACATTTTGAAAAATCACATTTTTGACATTCTCCTGTCCATACGCGTATCACTCATGCCCATACGCGTACGGACAGAACCCATTTCCTTCACAAATTCCTCGTTCCAAAACCCATACGCGTATTGGCCCATGGCTCGCCCATGTTACGCGTAATGCCAAGATTCATACGCGTATTGGCCCAAAAACAAGCCAATGATACGCGTATCGCCTTGGCTCATACGCGTATGGACATGCCCCTTACGCGTATGGCCAGAGCATACCCAGAAAAATTCTGCAGAACAATTTCTGCGTTTTCCAACCCAACATCAACCAATTTCTTCACCTAAAACTCAGAAAAACAGCAATTTGAAGTGTAATAGCATACCACAACCATGTATGAACAATCAACAATGCATTCAACAAGACTTTTACTACAATCAAATTCATTTCTAATCAATTTTTACACAATCTAGGTTTTACTAATATTCTCCAAATCAATCCAAAAACAACAACAAAACACATACATAATCGTATACAATCATAGAATAATCGAGTTTCGCACCCTTACCCGATTAATCGATTCCTAGAAATTGTTCTTGATGATTTTTCCACTCTTTCTCCAATTTTCTCTCTTCTCCTCTTTTCTTCTCTTTTTCCTTCTTTCTTCTTTCTTTCTCTCTATTTTTCTTTCCCTTTTCTTTTCTATTTTCTTTTCTTTCTTACTAACTTAGTAAAAATATCTATGAAATGTCCAAAATACCCCCACACTCAAATATCCCGCAAATGTTCCCAAAACGCGATAAAATATAATCACGACGAAAAATAACATATTTTCGCATAAAAGTCGAGAATAAAATAAAATAATAATAAAATAATCCAAAAAGACTCAATAATATAAAATTGGCAAAACGGGGCGTTACAGGGTTCCTTAGTTAAGGTCCAAGATTATGACCGTAGTGGGTACCCAAACCCCGAGACATTCAAGGAAAGTTATCCACAAGGAATAGATCAAGTCAGGAAAGTTCGAGAATTTGGAAGAAACTCAAAGATGCCATTCACGGAGAATACATTCATCTTGGGGAGTAGAGCTTCATGACGATTCCTAAGGAGGACAGCCGAAGAGAAGACTGTATATGGTGCTCATATTGGGGATCTAGGCATCTATTTCTACGAATAAGTGGAGCGGTGTCACCTAGTTCTAGACGTAGTTGCCGGGGAAACTCGAAATATCTATACTATTATTACACAATAGATATGAGTTTATGAAAGGAGACTTACAGTGAGCAGCCCCACAATACAGTTTATAATATGAAAGCAGTAAATGAAAGCGATAACCACTTACTCGGTTGTAGTGCTTCCATGCTGTTTGGTTAGTTATTCAACAAAGAAAGATTGAAAACAGCAGTATATTCAAAATCAAAGGAGAAAGTGCTTTGAAAAAGAAAGATTTGGGGCTTACAGCTCAAGGAGAGGCCCAGGGTTTTATCAGTGAGCGCACTGTTTGACTTTTGTACAGCGGGACTTATACAAGTGACTGGGGCCCAAAAAAGGTTTTCTGTACAAAGGGATGGGTCTTACACTCTAATAGAGGCCCAAAAAGGTTTAAAGGAAAAAGAGTGGGGCTTATAACACGAGGGTATGCCCAGACGGTTTTTCGTTTAAAAATGGCGATTGCGCCGAGGTTTTCTTTTAACGCATAGGGACTTATATAATAAGTGAGGCCCAAAATGTTTTGGTTAAATGGGGGATTGGGTCTTACACTCTAATAGAGGCCCAGATGGTTTTTATTTTTAAACGGGCGATGATCGCGCCGTTTGTTCTTTACGGTATCGGGACTTATACAATACACTGAGGCCCAAAAATGATTTGGTCAAAAAAAGGATTGGGTCTTACACTCTATTAGAGGCCCAAAACGTTTTAAGAAAAAAGAAATGGGTCTTACTACTCGAGGGTAGGCCCAAATGATTTTTATTTTTAAACGGGCGACGATCGCGCCGTTTACTTGTACAGAGGGACTTATATAATGAGTGAGGCCCAAAAAGTTTTTGTACAAGGGGGGATGGGTCTTACACTCTCTCAAGAGGC
The DNA here is from genome assembly GCA_022829125.1 of Lathyrus tuberosus. NCBI lineage: Eukaryota > Viridiplantae > Streptophyta > Magnoliopsida > Fabales > Fabaceae > Lathyrus > Lathyrus tuberosus. Next base: position 4,616,568 of record JALAZF010000438.1, read on the forward strand.
CCAAAGAGTTTTGAAAATGAGTTATGAGGGTTGAATTAATCCAAAACCCTAATTTGTTTTCAAAATGCATTTAATTGAATAAAAATTCAATTAAAATGATCAAAAATTGTTTAACACATGGAAAACAAATTGTGATCTTGGATTAATGCTTCAAAAATTAAGTATTGACCTACAAAATAATTAGAAAGCATTAAAAGTTGCAAAATCAATGTAGAAAAAATATTTAAAATACCAAAAACAATTAAAATATTAATTCTTTGCAAAAATATCAATTATATGAAATAAATAATATTTTTGGGATTTTTTGTGAAAATAAAATATTTTAACATTTTTGTGAATTATTAAAAAAAGAATCAACTCAAAATCATTAAAACTCGGAAAGAAATTAATTTTTGAATCAATTAAACAAAATCACAAAATTCAAATATTTGAATTTATGAAAAATGGCGCCAAGAACAAACTGAAGAACACGCGCGTGTTCTTGGTTTCTCAGATTTGCGTTTTCTATCCAATCTCCATGAATACGTAATCATATCATGCAATCCACATATCATTATGCTCGTCTCAACCTCACGATCATGTCTATGTACTTTAATTTCATTTAAATTAAACATACAACATGAAATCACGAAGAGACCTCAAGAACCCTAATTTCTGCATGAAGGCTAGGATTTTTGATACACGATTCAAACAATTCAATTAATTGAGGGAAAACATTCCATGCATGATTATGAACATATGGCCAAATTATTGTGCAAGGAAATATGCATAGATTGAGAGATGACCAAGTATGTGCTTACCTCCAAGTCGTGACAGCAAGTTCAAAGTGATTTTTGATTTGGAGGTGTTACAGATGAGTGGTGATGATCTGAACAGCTTTCCTACACCCTATGGATTGTGTTTGGATGGTTAGACTTGATTGAAATTGGCTGGATCATTTTGTGGTACCTCAGCTGCAACTTGTTTGAAAATTTGAGCAACCAGCTGGTGATTTTGTGAAATTGATGTTTCAGATGTTATGTGAGTGTTTGATCAGCTCATATATGATGTATGTGAGGTGTGTGAGTGATTGGTTTGATTGGAATTTCTCTTAAACTCAAAACCCGATAGCTACCTTGCTAAGAAAGGCATTTTTGCCAAGAGAAAGAGATTTTGAGGAAATCATCTGTTAGATGGCTTTGGTGTACTCATACTGACCACAATTGAGCTCTATTTATAGTAGAGCAAGTTTGTTTTGCAAGGAATAGTGCATGGCAGCTGGTAAGTAGGTTTGGCCAATGTTGGCAAATGAAAATCCAAGTCTCCTCTAGCCATTGACTAGAGGTTAGGGCACAGAGCTTTGGTCCCCTTGGTCTTGGATATGTCTTGACTGATTTCAGATGAGAATGGCTCAGTCCATGCCACCTTGATGGTTCCATTGAATGCCTCATTCCAAATTTGAAGTCTTGTCCCTATTTTGGCCATTCTAGGTTCAACATGCTATTTCTTGTTCCATGGACTTTGGAGGCTTGGCTCAGTGATTGTCCCCTTTAGATTCAATCCTCTGAGGTGTCCAAGTGGATTGGACCAATTGAATTTGGCTGATTTTGGCAAATCGACCAAAGTTGCAAATTCTTCCTTGCCTTGACAGATTTCAGCAAGGCAACTTGGCAATGTTGTATCTCATGGTGTAGGTTGAATTTGGCAATGTTCTTGGCCATTTTGGAAAGCTCTTACATGATACAACAACTGTTTAAACAAGTTTGATTTTGATCTCTTTTGATTCCAAGTGAAAAATCCCCCTACATTTGGCAAAAAGTGAGGTAGAATCTGACTTAGTGAAAATTTCACTAAGTGTTGGAAAAAGTGACATTTTCACTTTTCAGCCACTTTGATCACTCCATAACTCAAAATCCTTAATGAATTGGAATGACTTGTAGTTGAAGTTTTTGTAGGTGATAATGAGGGCTACAAATCCATCTTTAGATGAGAAAAAATGGCCTTGTGGTTTAGGAGTTATGGTCCTCCAAAGTTGGTACCTTTGCCACTTTATTTTTAACTTAGAAAAATTTCTAAGTTTTATGGTTACCCCTTTTACAAGTTATCTCACTTTTCTTGATTTTTCTTGATGAATGATGATTCAAATCATACATTAACATCATTTTAGGGTAAAAAATCCATTTTGGTGAAAAATCTCAAAAAGTCAAAGTTGACTTTTGTGCAAAGTTGACTTTTTATCAGATGAATTCCAAACTGTGCAATTCTTCAGGAAATCATGTCCTTGACCTAAATCAAACTTGATGGGCATGTTCCATGGATGTCATAGGGTATATTCAATCATGTATTAGGGTTTGGGAGCATGTCCTGGTCAAAAGTCAAAGTTACAGTTGACTTTTCTCTTAAAACCCTAATTGTGGTGCAGATGAAATTGAGACTTGTTGCTCAAACTTCTTGGATCAATCCATTGTTCCAAATGGATCAATATGGCATATTAGAGACCCTCAAATCATCTCTTGAGGTCTTGGCTCATGGTTTGTCCCAAAAGTCAACTTAGGGGTGAATTAGGTCCAAAAACCCTAATTCCTGATTTTTGATGAATGCATCCCCTGAGGCAAAATTGGCTTGATGCATGGGTTCATGAGGTTCCATGAAGTATATTAGGTTATGTTTTGGATCATTGCCTTGTGCCCAGATGAAAATTTCCATCTGGAGGCCCTGGTCGACCAAAACCCTAATTTGGTGACACTGTCGATCTTGAGACTTGATCCACCTAGAAGGGAGCAACCTTGTGCTTAATCCTTGAAGTGGGAGTCCTTTTTGATCCATTGTGGATGTTTGAGAGATTAGACAAGTTGAAGATCATGTCATTTCTTGATTGATCCTTTGTCTAAGCACTCAGAGAGGGCTTGAAACCCTAATTTTGATTGTATTGGATGCTCACCCATCTTTGGGGAGACTGATAAAGCATAAAGGTACATCCATATTGTGATGATGATTTTCACAATGATGGGAAATCTAAGTGGTCAAAATTTGGGGTATTACAGATGCCCCTATTTAATCTTCTTGGACCCGAAGGTGTGAATGACGAAGGGATTCGGGCATTCGGGGTGCAAGAGGATTAAATATCGGAATACCCGAAATTTTGATGGCTATGAATGGCAGCTTACGCATTCATCTTTTTTAGCTAAGCAATGATGCTTAGAAAAGGTAAACTTCCCCTCGATCCTGGTTTCCTACCAAGGAACTGGTCTTAGTTTCTTTTGAACTTCCCCTCGTTCTTGGTTTTCTACCAAGAACTGGTCTTAGTTTCTGATTTAAACTTCCCCTCGATCCTGGTTTCCTACCAAGAACTGGTCTTAGTTTCTGATTTAAACTTCCCCTCGATCCTGGTTTCCTACCAAGGAACTGGTCTTAGTTTCTTTTGTCAATAAACTTTACTGACAAGGGACGCTATTCGTAGCGGCTTTCCTTCAAACTTCTCGCCGAATTTTCCTGGGGAGATGCCATTTGAGTGGAAAAAGTTTTGATGTCAGACTTGTGGGGAACCCATTCGTCTGAATTGTAGAGGTACACAAACTTCTCTGTTTTGGAGATGCCATTTGTCGATTCTACTGGGGAAAGCGAGTCTCTTGAGAGACTGTTTTCGTTTGGGGTTACATCATACTTTTCTTGGGATCTTCCCGGAGAAATGCCATATGATGGGATCCAATTTTGAGGTGCCGATGACCTTTTCATCAGTGGTTTTTCGGAGCAAAACTGGCGTGTTGTCGAATCTCTGATCACGAGGCTTTCTCTGTGGATTTTCCTTAATCCGGGAAAGCAAGGATATCATCTTCAATGGCGAAGAGTGATGTTTAGTGAAAGTTTTCTCTGGATTTTCAGAGGTTCAAGTTATCAAAGTGGTCAAGGACCAACTTCTTTCCAGAATTAAACTGGAAGCGAGGTTGTTCAGACACAGTATTTCCTGACGAGGCAAGAACTGACAACTCGATTGAGAGGACTTCTACCACTAGGGGACAAGACCGACTAGAGTGATAGTGATGCAATATGAAATGTGAATGCAAATAAAAATGCATGATGTATGTATGTATATGCTGACAAAACAGACGCGACACACAGACTAATGGATGAACACAATTGGATACTCGGCCATCGCGGGGCGAAGAAGTACCGTTGATTCAAAATAGCAATTCCACCTTGCTTAGGAGAGATAGTGCCGTTGGGAGCTATGTTGGTCGGGCTTAGGAGATGAGAACTCGACCGAGGCGTGTCAGACGAAACAAGGTCTCTGACACAGTTGATCCCTTCATTCAGGCATACTGGCTTAGAAGGAGTAATTTGATTCTACACTTTGAAGTCCGCTTACTTCGGGAGAAGCGATCGATGTTCTTCTGATGTTCAATAGTCAAAAGAAATGCCATCTTTAATTTAAAAGCAGAAAAAGTTTAACAAGTAAATTCATTTTTGTTTTATTTCAAGAATCGTTAATCATGTTAATAACGTCGTTCTGTAAAGCTAAAACAAGTAAAGAATTACAAACAAAAGAACAAGGGCTCAAATTTTATTGATAAGATGGAGATCAGCCAAACGCGTGATTCCAAAGAGTATATACAAAGTTAGAAAATGGTAATTTACGGGGAAAAGGGCTACGTTGAAACATAACAACCACTATCCTTCTACCAACTTTGAATTCGGGACATCCTGAGCTTCCGTCGAAGATGACCTTTGACTGGAGATTTCCTTCGATGGATGATGTAATTGCTGCTGAGGGACTTGCCCCTGTTGAACATAGTTACTTGCCATTATCCCTAACTTTTGCTTGGATTGTACTATGAGATTTCCAATCCATCGGGATGATTCTTTTCATGTCTCTAACTTTTACCTGGACCGCCCTTTCGGGTTTTCAATCCACCGAGACGTTTTTTTTAGGCGAAGTATTTCTTGACTACATCAACATTCGTGGGGTAGGCAAATTCCTCTCCGTCCATGGTTGCAAGTCTCAAGGCGCCGCCTGAGAAAGCTTTCGTGACCACATAGGGGCCATCATAATTTGGGGTCCATTTGCCCCGAGAATCAGTGAGAAATGATTGTATCTTCTTGAGCACAAGGTCTCCTTTCCTGAAGACACAAGGCCAGACCTTTTTGTCGAACGCCCTCTTCATTCTCTGTTGATACAACTGACCGTGGCATAGTGCCGTGACTCGCTTCTCTTCGATCAGGTTCAGGTCGTCGTGTCGACTTTGACACCATTCAGCTTCGGTGAGCTTAGCTTCCATCAATACCCGGATTAATGGGATCTCTACTTCTATGGGGAGAACTGCCTCCATGCCATATACTAGAGAGAAAGGGGTTGCCCCTGTTGAAGTGCGGACAGATGTTTGATAACCGTGAAGAGCAAAGGGTAGCATTTCGTGCCAATCTTTATAGGTTACAACCATCTTTTGAACAATCTTTTTGATGTTCTTGTTAGCCGCTTCTACCGCTCCGGTCATCTTGGGTCGGTAGGGAGATGAGTTATGGTGTTCGATATTGAACTCTGCACACAACTCTTTCATCATCTTATTGTTCAAGTTAGATCCATTATCTGTAATGATCTCGCTTGGAACACCATAACGGCAAATGATATTGTTTTTGATAAATCGGACCACCACTTGTCAGGTTACATTGGCGAATGACGCTGCTTCGACCCACTTGGTGAAATAGTCAATGGCTACCAGGATGAACCGATGTCCGTTTGAAGCCTTGGGCTCAATCATGCCAATCATGTCGATTCCCCATATGGAAAAAGGCCACGGGGAAGAAAGAACTTTGAGATGTGATGGCGGTACATGAATTTTGTCGGAGTATATCTGACACTTGTGACACCTCCTCATGTACTTGTAGCAGTCGAATTCCATGGTCAACCAATAATACTCGGCCCTGAGAATTTTTCTCGCCATTGTGTGTCCGTTGGCATGAGTGCCAAAGGATCCTTCATGAATTTCTTTCATAAGCATGTCTGCTTCTGGTCTGTCTACGCATCGGAGCAAGACCATGTCAAAATTTCTCTTTTAGAGAGTGTCACCGCTCAGGAAGAAGTTTCCAGCCAATCTTCTGAGGGTCTTTCTATCTTTTCTGAGTGCCCTAGATGGGTACTCTTGTTTCTGAAGGAAGCATTTGATATCGTGATACCAAGGTCTGTCGTCTATGACTGCTTCAATCGCGAAGATGTAAGCGGGCCGTTCAAGGCGCATTATGTCGATCTTAGGTATGTCATTCCATCGACCTACACTAATCATGGAAGAGAGAGTGGCTAACGCATCAGTCATGTGATTCTCATCACGAGGGATGTGATGAAAGTCGACTCTGTTGAAGAAGGGTAACAACCTTCTTGCATAGTCTTTGTAAGGAATCAATCCTGATTGGTATGTGTTCCAATCTCCTTTTATCTGGTTAATAACCAGGGCTGAATTGCCGTATACGTCCAAGTTTTTGATCCTTAAATCAATCGCTTCTTCGAGACCCATGATACATGCTTCGTATTCGGCCTCGTTGTTCGTACATTTGAACGTAAGTCTGGCAGTGAAAGGAATGTGGGAACCCTGAGGGGTAACAATGATTGCCCCAATTCCGTTTCCATAATGATTGACTGCTCCGTCAAAGATAAGTCCCCACTAGGAAGTTGGTTCTGGCCCTTCACTAGGTAGCGGTTCATCGCAATCTTTCATCTTTAGATACATGACATCTTCGTCTGGGAAGTCAAACCCGATTGATTCTTAATCGTCAATCGGTTGATGAGCCAAATGATCGGCTAAAATACTTCCTTTGACGGCTTTCTGAGCATGGTACTCTATGTCATATTCTGATAGTAACATCTGCCAACGGGCAATCCTTCCCGTGAGAGCAGGTTTTTCGAAAACGTACTTGATTGGATCCATTTCGGAGACCAACGAAGTAGTATGACGAATCATGTACTGGCGAAGACGTTTGGCTGCCCAAGCCAAAGCGCAACAAGTTTTCTCAAGCATTGTGTACCGAGTTTCACAGTCTGTGAATTTCTTCCTTAGATAGTAAATGGCAGACTCTTTCCTTTTGGTTTCGTCTTGTTGGCCAAGTACACATCCCATTGAGTCCTCTAGGACTGTGAGGTAAATGATCAGTGGTCTTCCTTCCACTGGAGGTGATAGAATCGGAGGATTCAATAGATATTCCTTGATACTGTCGAAGGCGGTTTGGCAATCTTCTGACCAAATGCAATCCTGGTTCTTTTTGAGTAATTTGAAAATCGGCGAACACGTCGCGGTCATAAGGAATATGAATCTGGAGATGTAGTTCAAACGTCCCAGGAATCCTCTGACTTGTTTTTCAGTTTTCGGAGAAGGCATTTCTTGAATTGCCTTGACCTTGTCAGGATCAACCTCAATTCCTTTCTGGCTGACGATGAACCCTAGTAGTTTCCCTGAACGGACACCGAAGGTGCACTTATTAGGATTCAAGCGGAGCTTGAATTTTCTTAGACATTCGAACAATTTTGACTGATGTTCAATGTGCTCATCCTCTGTTCTTGATTTTGCAATCAAATCATCGACATATACCTCGATTTCTTTGTGTATCATGTCATGAAACAGAGTAGTCATGGCCCTTTGATAGGTTGCCCCGGCATTCTTCAAACCGAACGGCATTACCTTGTAACAAAAGGTACCCCATGGGGCAATGAACGAAGTTTTCTCCATGTCTTTCGGCGCCATTTTGATCTGGTTATAGCCCGAGAATCCATCCATGAAGGAGAATACTTTGAACTTTGCTGTGCTGTCAACCAGCATGTCAATGTGTGGTAAAGGAAAGTCGTCCTTTGGACTTGCCTTGTTTAGATCTCTGTAATCAACACACATTCTGACCCTTCCGTCCTTTTTGGGAATGGGTACGATGTTGGCTAACCATTGAGGATATTCAGATGTAGCGAGGAAACCTGCATCAATCTGTTTCTGTACGTCCTCCTTGATTTTGATGGCCATGTCCGGGTGAGTGCGTCTCAACCTTTGCTTTACTGGCGGACATTCCGATCTCAACGGTAAGTGATGTTCCACGATGCTGGTATCCAACCCTGGCATATCCGGATAGGACCAAGCGAATACATCGGGGAATTCTTTGAGAAGCTTTATCAAACCCTCTCTGGCAGTTGGACTGAGCAGTGCTCCAATCCTGATTTCTTTTCTCTCTTTTTCTGAACCCAAGTTTACCGTTTCCAACGGCTCTTTGTGAGGTTCGATAGACCTTTCCTCTTGTCTGAGTAGTCGCGAGATCTATTCTGGAATTTGGTCGTCATTTTCTTCTTCAGCCTCGAATACCGGGAACTCAAAGTTGGGAGAAGGCATTGGATCGTATATTTCAACGGGGTTTAAAACAAGCAATCTGCATGACGTGATGATTCGTGTTTAGAAAAGATAGAGAAAATGTAAGTGTGTGCAGTGTTTTGATTTTACTGCTTGTTTTTATTATTGAATGTTTTTTTTAGGATTACCATTTTCCGAAAAAGCAAAAAGAGAAAACAGCAATTAATGCGGAAATTACAGAATGACGTTATTTTATTAATGAACAAGTCGAATCTTGAAACTACAGCCCTATAAAACAAAACTTTGTCGCTTTGGGCAAAGCGAAGAGGGAAATTTACAGAAAACGAGCCCTATCAAAACATCCGTTTCACCTGGGCAGGGTGAAAGGTTAAAGATGGAAATTACTTTGACTGATGAACGACCTTCGGAACCTCGACAGCAACCCATTGGCGGCGAACTCCTCGGTGAATCACAAAGTCTGGCACCTTCCTTGATTTGTTTTCAGAAACGACGCTGATTTCTAGTGGAGCAGGATCATTGGAATCTGTCTCCCAAGCAGAATTGTCATAGGAGAATTCCTCAGTTGTATTTTGCATAGCATTTGTACTCTCAGCTGTATCTCCCCATCCAGTTGGCTAGATATCTTCGAACCTGATACGAGAGCTTCCGGGAGCAGTGTACTTGACCATATAGTCGTATTTTCCACTTGGTTCTCCCAGAGTGTCCCAAACTTCTTTGGAACTGGAGGAGTCATCTTTCTCGATGACGTTGACCTCGGGAAAAGTATAGTTGATGAATTCTAGTCCTGCAAACGTTGCGAATTCATCTTCATGTTGAGTAGTTTCTGAATGACCTGAGTGTTGATCCCATGACATGGTGGGGACACAGGTATTCTGTTCAATGACGCTCAGCTGAGTTTCATTACTCGGCTGAATTTCTTGCCCCAAGTTTCCTGGGTAAGGCTACCACATTGGCAGGCCATCCATCGGGCCATAGTAATTGTGGTCAAAGTTGTCTTTCATCAGAGTGTCTTCCTCTAATGAATTTGGCAGAGCACGACATCCTTCCGGATCACAATCTCCGTAGATCATTTCAACATCTGACCTGGGTATAAATCTCGGACTTTCTGTAGGAAAGCAAAAAGGCATAGGCACCTCTTCCTGAGACATATAACCATTCTCATTAAGATAGGACTTCCACTCCTCATCTGTGTCAGAGGGATCTTCCTCATTGATAGCATGAACTGTCTGAAACACTGGGTGAAGAAAACCTCCAATGTGGAAGAAGTTTTGAAGGGGATGAAGACTTTCATCGTTGGCGGCTGTCTGGGTACAGGTCGCAGAAAAACCAAGACCCTTCTTTGTTTTATTGTCAATAGGAATGACAAGCCGTCCCCATCCTGTCGTATCGGTACTCTCGGCCGCTTTGATAGCATCTTTGTATGAAGAAATTGAAGTTCCTTCTTCAGATTGATTGTCCTTGCTCACCGATAGTGCTTGGAACTGAGTTCCAATAACCTCCTCGGGTTCCACACAAGTAGATGATGATAAGTTACTCACAAGCAAGGCTTGTTCCCCACAAACCGTGACAAGTTGATCGTTCTTGATGAAATTTAGCTTTTGGTGGAGGGTTGAAGTAACCGCTCCAGCCTGATGTATCCAAGGTCTTCCTAATAAACAACTGTATGTTGCCCGGATGTCCATGACCTGGAAAGTGATTTGGAAAGTGTGAGGACCAATAGTTATGGGAAGATCCACTTCGCCGATAACTGTTTTTCTGGATCCGTCGAATGCTTTGACGACAACCTCGCTGACTCTCATCGGAGGGCCCTTGAATGATAATTGCATCAAAGTGGACTTCAACATAACATTTAGGGCTGACCCTGTGTCTACCAGTACGTTGGCTACAGCATCGCCCTGGCAGTTAGCTGTAATATTGAGCGCCATGTTATGACGGCGACCCTCTTCTGGTAATTCTTCATCACTAAATCCCAAATTATTGTAGGAACTGATGTTAGAGACAATACTATCAAACTGTCTGATTGTTACATCCTGTTCCACAAAGGCTTGCGGTCTGTAGAGCCTCTCTGTGTGCTTCTGAACTGTGTAACAGTGATAATACCGAGATCTTTGAAGGAGTATGTAATAGTTGATCAACAATGTTGTATTCACTCCTTTGGATGAGCTTTAGCATCTCATCTTTGTCTTTTGAAAAGTCTGGATTACTAGATTGACCGACTGGCGGATCAGGAATTTCTGCCTGAAGTTCCTTTTCTTTGCTGGATTCTCCAACCCCTCAGTTGAAGATTCGACCGCTCCGTGTTACTCGACTGATATCTGCAATATTCATGACGGAGGGTAATGGAATTTCCTTTCCATTTTCAATTGTTGTTGCACCGTATTTGTAAGGGATTGCCTTAGCTGATTCATACGGTAGTAGCCCCGGTAGATAGACGACTATGGGAACCTTCTGATTTTTCTGACCATCATAAGTAATCTCGATCCATTCCTGGTTGGGAACTTTAGATTCGTCAAGTAGAGGAATGATGGCAAAAACATCCCTGGTCCTGTGATGACCAGAGATCGTGATGACATCCTCAACTTGCTCGGCAAGGTAGTTTGGCGACCAAATGATGGGTCCTGAACCTGGATATGGACGAATTTCTCCATGATCGACCTGACCCTGGAGAGCTGCTCTCACAAGGTAACACCCTTGGTTACTTCCCGAACAGACGCTACAACTGTCATAGTTGTGTGGTGGCACTTGGCCACGCCTACTTTGAATGCAATGTAACCTCACTAGGTTATCTTCCATTGATCGGACATCCTGACTTTGACGACGAGTAGGATTCCTGTTATTGATACTAATCTGCTAAGTATCTTCGTCCATATAGATTGGCATCCACCAATGATTTAACATGTACTGAAGTGCCTCCTGGACAAGGGTACAACCTCGATCGTTTTCGCAACCCTCTTTACAGCTTTGATAGTCATGTGATATTAAGAATCCAAGTCGGACCTGCTCAGCATGTAACTCTACCAGGTTTGTATTCATTACGCGGATATCGAATATTTGAACCATGTTGATTTGATAGGAGTTCCTATCATGGTAGTCTTGGATCCATCCAAGATCCATCTGACGCTGGAGGGCCTCTTGTATGAAAGAGCATCCCTGTTTGTTTACCGAGCAAATCAGATAGGAACTGTAATCGTGCCGTGGCAGATTATGATACTGGCTTTGCCTTGAGTGCATCGCCACCAAGTTGACATTCATCGCACGGATGTCGTGGTTTTGAATGACGTTGGAATTCGTGTAGACCATGTTAACTCCACGAACTCGGTGCTCTTGGATCCATCCGAGATCCATCTGTTCCTGTAGAGCTGATTGCACTACCGAACATCCTTGGTTGTCTTTAGAGTAGATATCACACTGGTGATAGTTATGAGGTGGCACATGGCCATATCCACTCCGTCTACAATGCATCTTGACCAGATTGGTCTTTAACAAGAGTACATCATGAATTTGATAGACATTGCTAGTCTCTTTCTCAATTAGATTGACTGCAGCTTTCTCATGTTGAGGCAGCGGGTTCTTAAGAACATTAGGATTCATATCTTTGAAAGATAAGAGCCCGCTCCTAACAAGCTTTTGCACGTCGGATTTGAAATTGAGGCAAGTCTCTATGTTATGCCCTGAACCTCCTTGATGATAAGGGCATGTTTGATCCGCTTTAAACCAAAAAGGCGGATTTTTCGGAACTGAAAGGGGAGACTTAGTCTGAATGTGCCCCTTAGGCAGCAGTAACGGAAACAGTTATGCGTACGTTACGGGTATAGGATCAAATCCTGGTGGCCGTGTTGTACGGTTGTTGTTATATGGAGGACGAGCCTGCTGAAGAGGCTGTTGTGTCCTTTGTTGGTCAGGTTGGCTCTGCGCAACCTGAGGTTGATACATAGGAACAGGCGCGGGGCCGATAGCAGGAGTAACAGCTGCTACTGGCTGATAACGTCGCCTTTGCTTTCCGAGAGAGATATTCCTAATATCTTGCTCTTTTTTCTTAGGGAGAGCACTACCGTATTTTTTAGTACCCTCGTTGATCCAGTGTCTTTCACCAAACGTCCTTCTCGGACGGCTTCCTCAAGACGTACACCCATGCCGACCATTTCGGTGAAATCACTGGGTGCACTGGCAATCATTCGGTCATAGTAAAATGAGATTAAGGTCTTTAAGAAGATTTTTGTCATCTCTTTTTCCTCAAGAGGTGGACAAATTTGAGCGGCAATTTCACGCCACCTTTGAGCATACTCCTTAAAGGTTTCCTTGTCCTTTTGTAACATTGATCTGAGTTGATCTCTGTCGGGTGCCATGTCCAAATTGTACTTGTATTGTTGGACGAAGGCAGTACCAAGATCTCTGAATGTACTGATCATAGCACGGTTTAAACCCATGTACCATTTTAAGGCAGCACCGGTTAAACTATCCTGAAAGTAATGAATCAGCAGGTCCTGATTCTCAGTCTGAGCTGACATCCGCCGAGCATACATCATCACCAGATGGCTCTGAGGGCAAGAGTTACCCTTGTATTTTTCAAAGTCGGGCACTTGGAACTTGTGCGGGACTTTCACATTTGGGACCAAGCAGAGGTCTGCGGCGTCCTTTCCAAATAGATCCTGACCGCGAATGGCTTGCAGCTCTTTCTGCATTTCCAAGAACTGCTCCTGGAATTCATCCATTCTGTCAAACATAGTTTCCTTCTTATCAGAAGATGTTTGTGGAATCTGTCCTTCCGGGATAGTGTGCACCACAGGGGGTGGTACCGTGACTACGGTAGTAAGTCTTGGCGCCTCCTGATGTTTGTAACCTTCAGGAGTCTTGAGTATGCCCCTGGCATCTTCGCTTTCCCGAAGTTTGTAACCTTCGGGCCCAGCGGCTTCTGTTGCAATTCCCTGATCTTCAGTGATCGGCGGAACATATCCTTCCGGGATATAGTTAACAGGCATGCCCCAAGGACGATCTTTTGGCATCTGATACCTAGGATCATACTTTTCTATGATGGGCGTTGAGGTGATCTCTGAGATCACAGTTCTTTGTAGCTGAGCTTCTGCCATGGCTTGCATGTCGTTACGAAGCTTTCTCATATCCTCTCTCAGAGCGTCGATCTCTTCTTTCAACTCTCTATTTTCTTCCTCAAGATCATCCATCTTTTTCTGACGATTGGCCCGAGTATTATACGAATGAGACAGTTTGACTCTAGAATCGAGACACAAACGTGAGATTCGTAGGGAAGAAGAATACGCGATGTGAGAATGATGAATGCAATGATTATATTAATTGTTCTTTTGGTTTAATCAAAATAAACTTCGACAATTAGATTGCAAATATCAAACAGTGGGGAAACCCCTTTTTATTGAATTCCAAAAGATTACAGAAATGGAAATACAGTAGATTACAAAGTGCAGAAACAGAAACCTAAACTAATGGGTCCCGAGTCCTCTTCTTTGACCGGGGCGCTTGGGCCATTGTCGGGTTGTCATTCCTTTGCCAGGTGAAAGGAGCGAGCAAATTCCTTTGGTCATCTTGATTCTCTACAGCATGTTGCTCCAAAATTTCAATCAGAGCATCTTTCTCTTTTAGTAATTGCTGTATTTTGATACACTCTACGTCGAGGGTGCGGTACTTGTTCTTCCAAGATCTTCTTTCCTTTTGAACTTTGTTGAGAGTAACCTGAAGCTTTTCAGTTTCCGTCATGAAGTACATGACAGTTTCCCTCGGCGGAAGAATTCCATAACGAGGATAAGGCATCTTTAGCTTGAGAGCTCTAGTTTGTACCTAATGGAGATAAGGCTCCACCGAGACACAGTCCGGTTTTCCCAGAGACTCTCGTCCTTTCTTATGAACCTGTTTCTAAGCTTGCACTATTTCCATCTTTAACGCTCTGTTGTTTTCTCCTTCCTTGAAGAAAAGACCTTCCAGATGAACACCCAGTGGGATGTGTCTCATCGGGTATCCAAATTGACGAAGAACTAATATCGGATGATAGTTGATTCCTCCTTTAGTTCCTATGAGGGGTACGCTGGGGAAGTTTCCACAACGGTCAATGATTCTAATTCCCTCATAAATCCTATTACACCAATCTATATCAGAGTTGGTAAGAGACATGATCTTCTGCGACCAACGTAAGACACTCTTGCAATCCCAAAAAGCAGCAGACTTGGGCAAGTGAGAGATAAACCATTTGTAGAGCAAAGGTACACAGCATGTGATCTCCCCTCCGCTGTACAAATTTCCTAAGTGTACAGAATGATACGCATCTGCGAGCAAAGTCGGCACAGGGTTTCCAATGAGAAAAACCTTAATGGCGTTGATATCGACGAAGTTATTGATGTTGGGAAACAAAAATAACCGGTAGGTGAGTAAGACAAAGATGCTTTCAAAAGCAGTTATGTTCCCTACACTGGCAAAATACAGGGCCTTATTTGTCAAGAACTGGGCTGGAAAACCTTGGATGCCACCCTTAGTAGTCATGTGAGTCCTAACCTCAGACTCGTCCAAATGAATTGCTATTGCAATAGTCTGATTCTTTGGAATTTCTTCCAGTCCAGAAAATGGAGCTCGATCAGTGATATGTAAATCGGTCAGATGAGAATACTCCTCCAGCGTTGGTGCAAGCTGGTAATCCAGGAATGTGAAACAGTGATAAACCGGATCGTAGAATTGAATGAGCGCGTCCATGATCCCCTTAATCACATGGACTCTTAACAGTGGTAGCAAACCACCGCGCTTGGCTTTGAAAGCCTCTGGGTTAACGATCATCCTCGCTAACTTTCTCAAATCCCCTAATTTTGGAACCTTGAAGGTATACTGGTGAGTTATCCTTCTCCCGAAATCCATTAGCGTAATCCTCTTCTCTGATATTTACAATCACAGTCTTAGTTTAATTTGAAAAACAGAGAGACTAGAAGAGAAAGTTTTTTGAATGTTTTAATGTTTTATTAAACGAATGCATGAATGCAGCACACAAAAACATAGAAAAAACATGGGGTCAGAGGGTCGTTGTCATGAAGTCAAGGCTCTACCCATCCCCAAAGGTTTATACTAGGGTGGTTTTTGTACCTGTACTCATTATCATCAGCTCCTCCCAGGAAAGCAAAACAACAAGTGAATCGCCAGCGAGTTGTAGAGCAATCTTAGAGTAAGTGCCATTCACCGAGAATAGTTCACCAGCCTCAAATGAGGGTAGTATCGCGTAACAGCTATTTCCAATAGCTTCCGCACTACGAAAGGGTTTGGCTTTTCTAGGTGTATACTCATTCTCACCACATGCGGCATCACACGCATTCCCAGTAGCAGAAAAATAAACACGTATAGTAATTAGGAAAAGCAGTATATATATTTGTCCTAATCATCCTAGACTTATAAAGCTATGATTCCTAAGTTCCTGACAGAAATGGGTTCCCCGGCGGAAGCCCCAATCTGTGGTTCCCTGCCTAAGAGATGGACCAGCATAGGTCAATCTTTCTCTTCGGTAGAGTTCCCATTTTCTGTAGAAAATGGGGATGATGCCCTAAGGCAGAAAAGGAGACTCCCCAGCAGAGTCGCCATTTGTGTAATTTTTCACACAAGAGAAGTAGAAAGAAAGGAACGGGCCCCACGGTGGGCGCCACTTTTCTGTAGCGAGCGATTTTGGACGCGGTTCTTAAGCGCTAGTCGCTCTCTGCGGTTTGAGCTTTGACTACAGGTCGATTCATTTTTTATCCTATTGTAAGCTGAATAAGGAAGGGAAATAGATGTCTCCAATTAACCCTGCTTGCATACTGAGTTTAAACAGCGGTCTGTTAGGTTACGGATGCTATCAATGTGGGGGGGCCTTGTACTGGTTATTTGTATTTTCGCCAATACAATTTCTTTCTTTTAATTTAGGCAAAGGGTTTCTGATGGGGAACAAGGATTAGGATGTTAGGACTGATGCTTTTGAATTACTGCTTTTGATTGATGTGGGATTTGAGTTTTTTGTTGATTGCGCTCGCTAAGATCTTTTCTTTCGATCTTATGCCTACGTATTCCCGTTTACCGAAACAGGGAAATCAGAGCGTTCGTAGTGCCTCTTATTCTATGGGAGGAAATTGGTTTTTGGTGTCTTGTTCAAGGCCCAAGACGTGAAGCGAAAGGTGATTTGTATCTTGTTCAAAGCCCAAGATGTGAAGCTAAAAGGTCTATTTGTGTCTTGTTCAAAGCCCAAGACGTGAAGCTGAAAGACCTCGGCTTTAGAGAGAATTTGTCATCTCTAAAGAGGGGAAAAGGAGAATTACTTTAACTGGGATACGCGGATCCGAGCAATGCCATAATTTCCGAAGAAAGGGTTTTAACCTGAAGGAGAAGACTTTAACTCGGTGTAGAGCAATGCCATCTTTCCTTAGGAATTTCTCATGCTAAAAGAGCAACATTGGCATGGATGTAGATGATCCAGAGGCTTGCCGCTTACAATGATTAGATGAAGGGAAAGGAGTTGTTGATGTTTGTGTACTGTGAACGAGGCACATCTTTGATGCTAAAAGGTTAATTGGATTAACCTGTGGTTTTCTTATACGAAGCCTAAGAGGAGGCTAATTTCCGCTAGGAAAATCATTATACAAAGCCTAAGAGGAGGCTATTTTGTGTCCCGTACAAAGCCCGAGAGAGAGGCTAAAAGGGTTTACTCAACAGGAGAATCTTTTGTACTCAACAAGACAGTGATTTTGTATCTCGTATGAAGCCCGAGATGGAGGCGAAAGGGGTAATTGACCCAACGGGGGAGTCTCTTATGTGTCTCGTACAAAGCCCGAGAGAGAGGCGAAAAGGTTGTTTGACTCCACTAGGGAGAATTTTGGTATCTCGTACGAAGCCCGAGATGGAGGCTATTGTAACTGTTTCAGTTGAGTGACAGATCCAATATACTGATTTTAAAAGAGAAAATCAGTTGTTATATGAGCATCACTGTACTCGTTGGTTAGATCTGAGGATCGGGGTGGTTTCCTTTTCTTTGAGGAAACGGGAAATCCAAAGGGGATTGAGACTGTCCGAGTCTGAGGGTTTCCTTCCTATTTAACGAAGGGTGCTTGAGAATGTCTTTGAGACTCAAGGAAGTTAGACTGTCCGTGTCTAGAGTTTTATCTTTTGTATTATGTTTTGAGAAACAGTAGTAGACTCTATGAAAGGACTATTCTATGAGGATGACTATGTTCTGTTCCTATACCTCTAGGAGGTCGTCGGGACAATTTGTACGAAGCCCAAGAGGAGGCTGGAAACTTTTAAGAAGCCGACGGGTCCTTGTACGAAGCCCAAGAGGAGGCTATCATTCCCGGGGGAAGAGATCATTATACGAAGCCTAAGAGGAGGCTGTGAATACTTCTAAGAAGCCGTAGTGTCCTTGAATAATGCCCAAGAGGAGGCCGATGCTTTTAAGAAGCCCGTGGGTCTATCATCTCCCTTCCATTAGGAGAGATAACTCTTTTAAAGATAAAAACCACTGGTAAACGTGCGAGGTTTACTATCCAGCGACTTTTAGCTTTTAAAGAGCGTTCCTTAGTTAAGGTCCAAGATTATGACCGTAGTGGGTACCCAAACCCCGAGACATTCAAGACAAGCTATCCACAAGGAATAGATCAAGTCAGGAAAGTTCGAGAATTTGGAAGAAACTCAAAGATGCCATTCACGGAGAATACATTCATCTTGGGGAGTAGAGCTTCTTGACGATTCCTAAGGAGGACAGCCGAAGAGAAGACTGTATCTGGTGCTCCTATTGGGGATCTAGGCGTCTATTTCTACGAATAAGTGGAGCGGTGTCACCTAGTTCTAGACGTAGTTGCCGGGGAAACTCGAAATATCTATACTATTATTACACAGTAGATATGAGTTTATGAAAGGAGACTTACAGTGAGCAGCCCCACAATACAGTTTATAATATGAAAGCAGTAAATGAAAGCGATAACCACTTACTCGGTTGTAGTGCTTCCATGCTGTTTGGTTAGTTGTTCAACAAAGAAAGATTGAAAACAACAGTATATTCAAAATCAAAGGAGAAAGTGCTTTGAAAAAGAAAGATTTGGGGCTTACAGCTCAAGGAGAGGCCCAGGGTTTTATCAGTGAGCGCACTGTTTGACTTTTGTACAGCGGGACTTATACAAGTGACTGGGGCCCAAAAAAGGTTTTCTGTACAAAGGGATGGGTCTTACACTCAAATAGAGGCCCAAAAAGGTTTAAAGGAAAAAGAGTGGGGCTTATAACACGAGGGTATGCCCAGACGGTTTTTCGTTTAAAAATGGCGATTGCGCCGAGGTTTTCTTTTAACGCAGAGGGACTTATATAATAAGTGAGGCCCAAAATGTTTTGGTTAAAAGAGGGATTGGGTCTTACACTCTAATAGAGGCCCAGATGGTTTTTATTTTTAAACGGGCGATGATCGCGCCGTTTGTTTTTGACGGTATCGGGACTTATACAATACACTGAGGCCCAAAAATGATTTGGTTAAAAAAAGGATTGGGTCTTACACTCTATTAGAGGCCCAAAAAGTTTTAAGAAAAAAGAAATGGGTCTTACTACTCGAGGGTAGGCCCAAATGATTTTTATTTTTAAACGGGCGACGATCGCGCCGTTTACTTGTACAGAGGGACTTATACAATGAATGAGGCCCAAAAAGTTTTTGTACAAGGGGGGATGGGTCTTACACTCTCTCAAGAGGCCCAAAGAGTTTTGAAAATGAGTTATGAGGGTTGAATTAATCCAAAACCCTAATTTGTTTTCAAAATGCATTTAATTGAATAAAAATTCAATTAAAATGATCAAAAATTGTTTAACACATGGAAAACAAATTGTGATCTTGGATTAATGCTTCAAAAATTAAGTATTGACCTACAAAATAATTAGAAAGCATTAAAAGTTGCAAAATCAATGTAGAAAAAATATTTAAAATGCCAAAAATAATTAAAATATTAATTCTTTGCAAAAATATCAATTATATGAAATAAATAATATTTTTGGGATTTTTTGTGAAAATAAAATATTTTAACATTTTTGTGAATTATTAAAAAAAGAATCAACTCAAAATCATTAAAACTCAGAGAGAAATTAATTTTTGAATCAATTAAACAAAATCACAAAATTCAAATATTTGAATTTATGAAAAATGGCGCCAAGAACAAGCTGAAGAACACGCGCGTGTTCTTGGTTTCTTAGATTTGCGTTTTCTATCCAATCTCCATGAATACGTAATCATATCATGCAATCCACATATCATTATGCTCGTCTCAACCTCACGATCATGTCTATGTACTTTAATTTCATTTAAATTAAACATACAACAAGAAATCACGAAGAGACCTCAAGAACCCTAATTTCTGCATGAAGGCTAGGATTTTTGATACACGATTCAAACAATGCAATTAATTGAGGGAAAACATTCCATGCATGATTATGAACATATGGCCAAATTATTGTGCGAGGAAATATACATAGATTGAGAGATGACCAAGTATGTGCTTACCTCCAAGTCGTGACAGCAAGTTCAAAGTGATTTTTGATTTTGAGGTGTTATAGATGAGTTGTGATGATCTGAACAGCTTCCCTACACCCTATGGATTGTGTTTGGATGGTTGGACTTGATTGAAATTGGCTGGATCATTTTGTGGTACCTCAGCTGCAACTTGTTTGAAAATTTGAGCAACCAGCTGATGATTTTGTGAAATTGATGTTTCAGATGTTATGTGAGTGTTTGATCAGCTCATATGTGATGTATGTGAGGTGTGTGAGTGATTGGTTTGATTGGAATTGCTCTCAAACTCAAAACCCGATAGCTACCTTGCTAAGAAAGGCATTTTTGCCAAGAGAAAGAGATTTTGAGGAAAGCATCTGTTAGATGGCTTTGGTGTACTCAAACTGACCACAATTGAGCTCTATTTATAGTAGATCAAGTTTGTTTTGCAAGGAATAGTGCATGGCAGCTGGTAAGTAGGTTTGGCCAATGTTGGCAAATGAAAATCCAAGTCTCCTCTAGCCATTGACTAGAGGTTAGGGCACAGAGCTTTGGTCCCCTTGGTCTTGGATAAGTCTTGACTGATTTCATATGAGAATGGCTCAGTCCATGCCACCTTGATGGTTCCATTGAATGCCTCATTCCAAATTTGAAGTCTTGTCCCTATTTTGGCCATTCTATGTTCAACATGCTATTTCTTGTTCCATGGACTTTGGAGGCTTGGCTCAGTGATTGTCCCCTTTAGTTTCAATCCTCTGAGGTGTCCAAGTGGATTGGAGCAATTGAATTTGGCTGATTTTGGCAAATCGACCAAAGTTGCAAATTCTGCCTTGCCTTGACAGATTTCAGCAAGGCAACTTGGCAATGTTGTATCTCATGGTGTAGGTTGAATTTGGCAATGTTCTTGGCCATTTTGGAAAGCTCTTACATGATACAACAACTGTTTGAATAAGTTTGGTTTTGATCTCTTTTGATTCCAAGTGAAAAATCCCCCTACATTTGGCAAAAAGTGAGGCAGAATCTGACTTAGTGAAAATTTCACTAAGTGTTGGAAAAAGTGACATTTTCACTTTTCAGCCACTTTGATCACTCCATAACTCAAAATCCTTAATGAATTGGAATGGATTGTAGTTGAAGTTTTTGTAGGTGATAATGAGGGCTACAAATCCATCTTTGGATGAGAAAAAATGGCCTTGTGGTTTAGGAGTTATGGTCCTCCAAAGTTGGTACCTTTGCCACTTTATTTTTAACTTAGAAAAATTTCTAAGTTTTATGGTTACCCCTTTTACAAGTTATCTCACTTTTCTTGATTTTTCTTGATGAATGATGATTCAAATCATACATTAACATCATTTTAGGGTTAAAAATCCATTTTGGTGAAAAATCTCAAAAAGTCAAAGTTGACTTTTGTGCACAGTTGACTTTTTATCAGATGAATTCCAAACTGTGCAATTCTTCAAGAAATCATGTCCTTGACCTAAATCAAACTTGATGGGCATGTTCCATGGGTGTCATAGGGTATATTCAATCATGTATTAGGGTTTGGGAGCATGTCCTGGTCAAAAGTCAAAGTTACAGTTGACTTTTCTCTTAAAACCCTAATTGTGGTGCAGATGAAATTGAGACTTGTTGCTCAAACTTCTTGGATCAATCCATTGTTCCAAATGGATCAATATGGCATATTAGAGACCCTCAAATCATCTCTTGAGGTCTTGGCTCATGGTTTGTCCCAAAAGTCAACTTAGGGGTGAATTAGGTCAAGAAACCCTAATTCCTGATTTTTTATGAATGCATCCCCTGAGGCAAAATTGGCTTGATGCATGGGTTCATGAGGTTCCATGAAGTATATTAGGTTATGTTTTGGATCATTGCCTTGTGCCCAGATGAAAATTTCCATCTGGAGGCCCTGGTCGACCAAAACCCTAATTTGGTGACACTGTCGATCTTGAGACTTGATCCACCTAGAAGGGAGCAGCCTTGTGCTTAATCCTTGAAGTGGGAGTCCTTTTTGATCCATTGTGGATGTTTGAGAGATTAGACAAGTTTAAGATCATGTCATTTCTTGATTGATCCTTTGTCTAAGCACTCAGAGAGGGCTTGAAACCTTAATTTTGATTGTATTGGATGCTCACCCATCTTTGGGGAGACTGATGAAGCATAAAGGTACATCCATATTGTGATGATGATTTTCACAATGATGGGAAATCTAAGTGGTCAAAATTTGGGGTATTACAGGTCAAAGCACGATAATAAGTCATCATACAAGAAGAGCTTATCATACAAGTCCTTTATTAAGATAAAAATAACCAGGTCAAAGTACGAAGGATCATGTCGTAAGCTCAACGAGCGTTTTATGAATAACCAGATTAAATCATATAATCACAACACATAGATTGCTAAAGCAGCCAAAATATTAAAACTGAGTAAAATGCATAGAAGGATAATGAAATAACATTGTCATAAAGAGCCCTCAAAAGGCTTAAAAGTCTTGCAGGAAAAAAATATTGTTGAAAAGATACAAGGGGCACATCACCACTGATGGCCAATAATAAAACACAAACATATTTAAACTTCATGAGGCTTATCCTCCTGAGCCTCACAAGTCGAATGGTTCATAGCCACATCCTTCAAAACCTTTATTTCAGGGAAAACTTCCATCATGTAGACCAATTTCTCGTCCAACACAGTCTTGACAAAATCCATCCTTGTCACATCCAAGTCGGGCAAGATGTATAAAACTTGAGCTTTGCCTCTCTCAAAAGTGACATCCCCAGCAGAGAGTAAATCTACCCATGCATCTTGCAAATACTTTTTTAAAGTCTCATTAAGATCCTGAGCCTGTTGTCATACACTAATTTTTTACCCCTAAGATGCCACCTCATTTACATCATTTGCATAACATTCATCATTACATATGTGTGTGTGTGTGTGTGTGTCATTATGCATCACTAACCCATTACAAATACAAGATGTGTATGCTTATTTACTTTACAGGTTAGGAAGTCCCCCAAGGGCTCAAGCAGATGAATTATCAAAGGATGAGCCTCATATTAAACATCTAAAGTTCCTTATTCATGAATATCAAGAGATTTCATTCATCAAATGATCAAGTGCAAAGTTGCATTGAATCAAGATCAACAAGGCTCAACTCCTCAGATACACCCAAATTAGGGTTTTGACCTAATGCATTCCCTATTGACTTTTGGAGCAAGGCAATATCCTACACCTCAAGATATGTTTCAAGGACCTCAAATTCCTCATATTAGTTCATCCATATGATTGGATTGATCTAAAGAGCTTGATTCATAAGCAATACCAGAACTCAAATTCATTTGTTCCACAACTAGGGTTTCTAATGAAAAGTCAACTGCACCTTTGACTTTTGACCAATACATGATCTCAATCCTTGGAAAATGATTCAAGACACTCAAGAACAACTTTGGAGTTCATCCATAGTGTTCAATTATCTCAAGGGTTTGATTTAATTGAAGATTACAAAATTCAAGTTCATCTGATACAAAAGTCAACCATTGATCAAAATCAAGTTTGACTATTGAGATTTTAGTCAAACATGGCTTCCTCAAGTCAAAAATGATGAAAATGTGTGATTTGGATCATGATCAATCAAGAGAAATCAAGAAATATGAGGTTACTTGTAAAAATGGCAACAATGGAAAAATTGAAATTTTTCTAAGTCATGAAAAACAATGATTTATGCTCATCTTGCTAAGGCTATAACTTCCAATCTAAGTAGCAATTTTCTTTGCTCCAAAGGCCATATTGAAGAGCTTGTTACATACTATAAATTTGTACTTGAGGATGAATTCCCAAAAAATGCATAGATTGAGAGATATGAAGCCATGAAGTCGGAGATTCATCACTTGTTTAACTTGGACACTTAGAGAAATTTTTAAACAAAATTTGTCTTATGTAGGAGCCAACTTTATGGCCATTTTTCTCTATGGTCCAAATTGATTCAAGACAAACCTTGAACATCAAAGTTGAAGTAGGTTATGTCAGTTTTCCAAAATGTCAAAGAACATCCATTTATCTTACTCGAGCAAAGGGATATGATTTTCACAATAGGCCATGGTTGAAGCTGAACTCTCAAGGGCATACTTGTGCCACACGATTTTTAGGCCAGTTTGGATGACTTTGCAAGCCTGAGCTCTTCATAAGATCAAAACCAAAATCATGAGACACCATGTTCTATGCAAAATCATAATAAATTTTCAATATTTTTATCCCTTGGCATGTGAAGAAAATCATTCCAAAACCATGAAGTTAAGTTTTCTCCTCTAGCATTAAAGTGCAATAGTGAATTTGCAAAAAACCACTCCAATCTGTCCAAGAATGATTAAAACACCAAGGGATGAGATGCAATATGAGGAATACAATCTCAAAATATCAGAATTCGAGCCATGTGAGGAAAAGGCTATGTGTACCTTGGCACACAAGTAATAGGTACATGACATCACCCATTGGGTAATAACATGTATCCTAATCCATTCAAATTCACACATACCTAAAACATTCTTCTATAATTAGGGTTTAATTTGATCATTAAAAACACACCAAAACAATTGAAAGAGCTTGTTTACTCACATTCCTCGTCCTTCCAAAATTTTCAAGCCTCAAAGGAGGGAAAACTTGAATTGTTAATTCAAGGCCATTTCCCTTCAAACCAGTGATCAAAACACTTCACATACACTATGTAGAAGTGATCCAAACACTTATCCATCAACTGTAACACCAAAATCACCAAGTCCACATCTTATTTGCACAATCTGCAACTTGATTTGGCCAGAGAGTTTTAGAAGGTTTCAAACCAATTTGAGCAGATCAACACACTCCTTGTAGGTCAAGGAAATTGTTAGCATCAAGAAATTGCATCTGGAACACCTCCATCAAAGAATTCGACTCTCACTTGCAAGGTAAGTTTTCTAAAAAAACTAATCTCTATAATTCATGTATCATATCTGATCATTTAAGTTACCAATTTGTTTGTCATAATGTAGTGGATAATTTCCCTATGTTAATTGTACATAAACTATATCACACAAGATTTCATATTGAATTTTTCAATTCTAGGGATTATGTGTTCATGAGTGTTGTTTTAAATTACACTGAATTTAAATAAAATTGGTTAATACCATTCAATTCCTGGAAAAATTTCCAACAACTTTCATTATTACATCATGCCATTTGGTTGAGTATTCAGAGAGTTGTGAAATTCAAATTTGAGGAAGAAGATGAAGCTCGAGGAAAAAGAAGACATGGCCATGACGCCATTTTTCAATATAAAATGAAGTTTTACTATATTATTATTTCATTGAAAATTAATTGACAGATGTATCACCATCCCAGTGGTTAGAGCGCACGTTTTCAAGGTTTGTGTGTGTGCAAGGTCTAGGGTTCGAATCCCCCTCGCCCCAGGCCTTTTGCTTTTATTTTTCAAACCATTTTTAACTGGAAACACTCTATATTATTTTCATTACGCATCCTTTGTCAACCCATAGCGCGTGGCTCAGCTGGTAAAGTTTTAAGCCTGTGACCTTGAGGGCACGAGTTCAACACTTGTGAGGGTCATTCCCTTCATTTTTTAGCACTATTTTTCTTACTTTTCTTCACAACTTCATCAAATTGTTTCACCAAGCAAAATTAATTATTTTGAGCCAATGTTTTGCACACTTCTCAGTTATCTTCCCTATTTTAAAAGTCCAAAAAAAAAATCCAAAAAACAATATTTATTTTTTACATTTTTATTAGGTTGAAAACTAGTACTTTTTAAGTATTTTTCATGGCTTTTCATGATTCCTTTTGATTATTCTCTTGACCTAATTGTACATAGGTGTCTTTATGATCATGATATACTTTGTCTAAGTCTTGTTTAATGCACATAACATGTTGTCTTGACTTGTATATACCATGATTAAATGTTATTTCTTTTAAAAAATACTTTGTTTATTTCATGTATAGTTGAAACCTTAGGGTTTTATTTAACTAATCTTTTGAAAACATCTTGATACATGACCAGGACTTCCACTTGGGTTTGGATTCCCATGAGTCCTTGATTCAACCATGTTTGAATATCTTGTTCATTTGTTCATATTCATTAACTTCCATTAGGATTTTGTTTACACTTTGCTATATTCATCTCATCCTCGATTCATCTTGAATATATGGCTTACTTGAATTTATTTGTGATTGCTCATATTGATTAAACCTTTGCTCACATATTCAAGTATTTCCTTCATAAAATCTTACCATGATGAACATATTTACTTGTCTGATTTTCATTCACATGTTGATATATCATGCTTAATCATACAATGTTCATGTCATCCTCGATGACTACTTTTGTTTAAAAGCTTAATCAATGTTGTCTTGTTAAGTATCTCTTGACATTTATGTTATGACACTTCCATTCATACAACTGTTGCATTTCAATACTCATCTTTAGTTTAGACTCAGTTCAAACTTTAGGACCCTCTTCAAACTTCAAACCTCAAACTTCAAGTTAAACCCTAGCCACTTTGTCGCTATAAACTTTCAAATTCAAAACTCTCCAGAGATGAGACATGAATCATCTCTACAGAAGAGATGTCTCTTCTATGCCTCGCAACATTAATTAAATATTCCAAACTTTTTCCATTTAAGTGATGTAAGTGGAACACTTGTTGATTCAATATCCAAGCTGGAGTCCTTCTTTTATTATGATACAAAAACACTTCTTTCATTTAAGTGATGTAAGCGACACACTTGTTTATTCTATATCCAAGTCAAGGTGTGACATTACTCTTAATATGCAAATAATCATTTAAAGGAAGATGTGGCATTACTCTGGATTTTCTACATCCAAGTTTAAAGGTTCTTCCCTTATTATCTTCTTTCTCAAAATGTTTGTGGTGAATAGGTGAGATATCTCCCTTAAGATGATAACTTGTCTCTTATCTCAAACCCAACAAACCCAATTCCATCCATTAGTAGGTGGAAGTACGAACGTTCTGATTTCTCAACTTCCTTTTGAGAATACATAGGCATGAGATTTTGAGATCGTAGCGAGCACAAAAATAAGTAAAACCTTTAGGTTCCTACACCTTTGTCTTAGTTTATTTCAACATACCCTACAAAAACAACAAAAAAACATTTTCCACTCCTATCACTCACTCAAAACAGTCAACAAATCCCCAATACAAAACAGATGACTTAATCAACAGAAATATAAATATACATAAGAGGTTCCTATAGGATATTATAGATACTTAGGGTGTTAGTACCTTCCCATAGCAAAAATTAATTAAGTATCCGATTTTTTGTCGTCTCCACAGGGATCGCTTCGAAGGAAAGAATGTCGTTCGATCATATCTAAATCTCTAAGCTTGGGTTTTAAATGGTTTCCAAAGGTAACATGCGGAACTTAAAAGCATAAAAGCAAATAAATAACATATTCTTTAGAATGGAGAAACTCATCAGGAGTTGTAGTCTCTTCTACCCACATCGTACTAACACAAAACCTATCGATCAAAATGCACTCACCATTTATAACTCATCAAAACTCCCACGTATTGCTCACAAACAGAGGTTATGTCTAATGCAAAGTCCGAGAGATTAATTGTGTTCTCTCGAAGGTGATGTCTCATGCGACAAAATAACATAGAGCATTAAGATCCGAAACACACACGTGAATATTTAGACCATTTCCAATAGCCAATAGATCATTATCTTAGGTCGAGTTTGAAAAGTGTATGTCTAGAACGATCCAAAACCCATTAAGATAGATATTAAATCAAATATAACATCGATTAAGATTTGTAAAAGGGATTTTATACCAAGATCCATAGATGAAAATACAATCTAAGTAAACACGCATACAACAACCCCAACAACATGATGAATACAAAGAGAAGAAGGAAGAAAAAGAAATTTCTCACAGTTTGTCATTTCCGGTTGTACTTCTCACATAATGTCACCTCTGATTGAAGTGGTGATTTGCCTTCGAATCATCTAGATGCATCATCCATGTGTTGTTT
This sequence comes from Lathyrus tuberosus, assembly GCA_022829125.1. NCBI lineage: Eukaryota > Viridiplantae > Streptophyta > Magnoliopsida > Fabales > Fabaceae > Lathyrus > Lathyrus tuberosus. The sequence goes on from JALAZF010000438.1 coordinate 4,644,398, forward strand.
CTAAGCTTAAACTACTAAAAAATGTGGTTTTGATCAATTGGGTCCAAATTTCCCAAAAGATAACCGAAAAAAAATATGAAAATGACTTAAATAGGCAAAAATGGGTTCCCATGTTCGCACTGCAAACTCCCGTTCTCCTAGCGAACATATGCCGCCTTAGCTACTACCAAAGCTGTGTTTTCCACACTTCTGCCCAATATTTGTTCGCCTTGAGTTCACAATGCGAACTCTTGGCGAGTTTGCTCGCCTCCAGTTCGCACAACGAACATGACAGTAAACGAGCACTTGTTTTGACCATAAATTTTTAACCGTAACTTCGTTTTATGCACGGTTGGAATCGTTGGAAAGCTTATTCAATGCTCTATATGACAATGAAAAAATATCATTGCTTGTATACCTACAAAAATGAGAGAAAAACAATTAAAATCAATGATATTTACACGATACACAATATATACACTATAATGTAAACTATACAACTTATGCACAAAAGTTGAGGTTTATTGGTTGAATTAAACCAATAAGTTCCAATTATTCATGCTCAATATCACTCCAATTTAGTACTTTACAAACTCTCCCCAAATTAAACTTGTTTGTCCTCAAACAAGAATCAATAAACTCGAAGAACAAAAGCAATAATCAAGAAATCATGCTCAACAAGTTTTTACAAACGGAAACACTACTACGAAAAACCCATTTAACGACGCCAGGTTTATCACGGATTCGTTTCCCAACGTTGTAATACGTTAAAAATTTTATAACACCATGTTTAACAACGGTTGTACTAAAGAACCGTTGTAATACAAGCTGTGTAACAAGCTTCAATTCCCAGCTACTACATTTTTTCCATATTTTTACATTTTAAACACGGTTGTATTAAAACACCATTGTAATACATGTAACGTGCTTCGATTCCCATCAACTATATTTTTTGTCATGTTTTTGTATATTAAACATATATTTTATTTCTTTTGTTAGTGTTACGGGGATAAATTTAAAAATATATATTTTAAAAACTCAAAATATATTTTAAAAACATATATTTTAAACATATATTGTATTTCAAAACTCAAAATTCATCATTGTTTTTCTTTTAAACAAATATTTTATTTCTTTTGTTAGTCATTTTAAGTGCAAGAGAATAGTATATATAACTTTAAAAATAAAACTGTAAGAGATGAGCATATATAAAATAACATTTTATTAAGATTCCATTAAAAAGTGTACATTGATAATCATATTACATATATTAATCAATGTAAGAGCCCATTGCTGCAAATGCATCTTCATAATCCAAACATCTCTCCTCACTCCCCTCATCGGAATCATAATAAACTGTTCTCCTTTTCTTCTTTATCTTTTTCTTCTTCAGCTTCTTCTTCTTCTTCTTCTTCTTCTTCTTCTTCTTCTTATCCTTCCTCACCCTTAAGGCATCCCTGGCCGCTGGTTGGACCTCCTCTATTGGCTCCTGACGTTCCTCGTTGGTTATTCTAGGATTCTCATTTGTAGAACTCATTGTTACGAATAATATATTATGAAGAAATGTAAAGTTGTCTATTTATAGATGAGGTTTAAGATGAAAAGTCTGATAGTTTAATGCTTGCAATGATGATAACTTGTAAATGGTTGATATTCTGGAACGTTATTTTTTGAAAAACGGAGAAAATTTTAAATCATTATGGCCAGAGTGTTCTCTACTCCGAGAAGAGCAAGGGTTATAATATTAAAACGGTTAGTAATAATAGTCGTAGCGATACCCCTTATAATATTACAACATTTTTCTATTTTAAGTAATTATAGAAAAATGTTGTTGCCTGGAGTGGAACCTTGTACCAATTAGAAGGGTTATCGCAACGGTTAATATAACTAACCATTGTGATATTATTAAAATAATATATATATACTTGTCATTACGGTTATTTTAGAAAACTGTTGTGAAAGATTTACCTATATAAAGGAATTAACTTTCTATTTTTGACAGTAGCGCCGTTTCCTTCACAGCGAAACCCTAGCACCCATTTTTGGCAGCAAACTTCATATTTTTATAGAATCCACGAAAAGAAATACAAGAAGTATGAAGCTTTTGATTTAAGCTTCTTCCTCCTTGTATTTCTTCTTGCAGAATCTAAAACTAGATGAACATGGGGAAGATGCTGGTGGTAGCAAGCGTATTGTACATATTGTTTATGGAAAATAAGGTAGTCTTCTACTTCAATCTTTTTGTTAGATAGTTCCCATTATCTCGTTTGCTTCATGTTGTTTTTGTTGATTGTTCTCATTTTGTGCAGATTCGACTTCAATGCTTCACAAGCAAGGTGAACTTCATTGTAATGGTACAGTCCCACTTCTTAGGGTTTTGTTTCAACTTTTGGTTGTTTTGTTTTGAATACTAACTAATTTTGTTCATTGCTTCCCACTTCTTAGGGTTTGTTTCACATGGTGATGATGATGGTGGTACATATATATATGAATTCATTCTGATAAGGTACATATATATGAATTCATTATGATATTGTATATGAAATTTAGTTTATTATATACTATGTATATTGTTTGTTTCACTATCCTTTTATTGAAAATGCAATCAGTTAAATTGATATAGAACATTAGTTTATAATATATATACTATGTATATTGTATATAGTTAAATTGAATACTAACTAATTTTCTTCATTGCTTCCCACTTCTTAGGGTTTGTTTCACATGGTAATGATGATGGTGGTACATACATATGAATTCATTCTGATAAGGTACATATATATGAATTCATTCTGATATTGTATATGAAATTTAGTTTATTATATATTATGTATATTGTTTGTTTCACTATCCTTTTATTGAAAATGCAATCAGTTAAATTGATATAGAACCTTATAATCTGAAAATTAGGATGTATTTGAAAACCAACCTTTATCATGTCAATGTTTTCCGAATTGCATCCATTTCATTCAACATATTTAATGTTCCTTAACCTAAAATTTATGTTCCAATGGTCCGTTTGCTTCAATTCATCGATATCTTTTCTTATAGTTTACCTCATCGTCGTCACTAATCATCGTGGTTGCTAAGATCATGATTGTTATGATGATAAAATTGCGATGATTTTTGGCGATGATGAGGTAAACTATAATAAAAGATATCAATGGATTGAAGGAAACCGACCATTGAACCATAAATTTTATGTTAAGGAACATAAAATGTGCGGAATGAAATGGATACAATTCGGAAAACAGTGGTGTGATTAAGTTGGTTTTCAAAACAGTTTAATTTTCAGATTATATAGTTCTTTACCAATTTTAATGGTTGTATTTCTTTAATTAGGTGTATGGTAAAACAAGCAATAAACATTTGTTTTTAATAAACTAAGGGTACATTCCACAACGGTTGAGACATATAACCGTGGTTTTAGTTAATATATATGACAACGGTTGATACTCATAACCGTTGTGATAGTTATTTGATATTACAACGGTTGAAATACCTAACCGTTGCAATATATCGCGCGCTTCCAGAATACAACAATGGTTTCCAGACCGTTGTAGAAACGGCGAACTTACAACAACAATCTACATCACAACACCTTCGCCCGCTGTCGTACCTCGAAAAATACGATCCTCGCGATGGACGCGGAAAAAAACTTTTCGAAACAGAGTCGCCACCGAACTTTATTCATTCCAAGGAAGGAATAGGAAAATATCGATAAAACCTTTAAAGGATGAGAAAATGGTCATCGCAACCAAATTCGGGTTCGGGAGTCGATTACGCAAAGGGAAGGTATTAGCACCCTCTACGTCCGTTGTACTCAACGGGAACCTCTTGATTCGATTTGGGAGATAAGTTAGCTTGGTTTATTTTTTTTCTTCTAAGGTAGATATTGTTTTCAAAGGGGGAATGGGTGGTTTTTTATTAGTGTGCTCGGCAAGGATTAGAACCCTTGGGCCTACGTATTCCCTCATGCAATGGGAAAGTCAGAACATTCGTAGTTCGTGGGACTACGGTTGGTTTGTGTTTTTTAGGCGAACGAGGGTTTAAGTTGCATTCTGATTGCTAAACATTGGCTTATCAGCTCGTCAAGGGAGGCTGAAGCACTAGTTCATATGCGCGGAAGAATGGACTAAACAATGTTCTTTTTGTGAAAAGTTGTTTGAATAAGGATTAAGTGTGTTAGAGATTTGATTGGAAAAAAGAGCTTGATTTGCGTGTGTATTTTTTAGGGTTTTGGTTACATGAGTAGTGTTTGATTTATTAAGTATTTTAGAGGAAGAACGACAACTATTCGATAAACGAGACGTCGGCCTCGCAACCAATTAATCGGGGTATTACTGAGATGCTAGATCTCAACGACACTTTTTTCATTCTCTTAATTATGAATTTGTGTTCGTTGGACAATGGGCTTATTTGTCCATATAATTAAGGCGAGTGTTTTAGGAACGAAAGATCGAAACGAACACAACCCAAAGCGTGCGCCTCTAGAGCGTTCGTTCAAGGGCCCAAGAAGTGCTAGACCTCAAGAGTCCACTACTTTCGTAATTTGATTAAGAAAAAGATTTGAATTTGATGTATTTTAGACGCGTTAATTGAATTAGGGTTTGAATAAGCTAATGGTTAAGTGTCTTAAAAGGGTTGTAAGTTTGTAAGTCTTGAAATGGAAGACCGAAACGAACACAACCCAAGGCGTGCGCCCCAACAGCGATCGTTTCAAGATCCAAAGAGTGCTAGACTCTAAAAGCCCACTACTTCCAATAGTTAATTAAGAGAATGGTTTAGAAACATTAATTAAATATTTTATATAAGAGAATAATTTAAGTATTTCAAAGTTGATTATAATTTTAAGTTAAAATAAACTTTGTAAAAGATTAGGTAATTGTTTTTTAATTTGAATTAAGATTTATAAGTCAAAAAAGTTTTATTAAGGTTGAATTCTTTAGTTAAATTAAAATATTTTAAGTATTTTAGAAATGGAAGACGGAACGATCACAACCCAAGGCGTGCGGCCTGAGAGCGATCGTTCAAGGACCCAAGGAGTGCTAGACTCCAAAAGCCCACTTTTTCCATTATTGATTAGAAAATAACTTAGATATCTTAAGAAATGTCTTATGATTTGATTTAAGAAAGTAATTAATGATTAGGCAAAAAGGATTATGATTTAGTTTGATTTGAGAAAGATATTTTTTAAGGTTAAGAAATTAATTAGATTAAATCTTTTAATTTTAGAAAATGTGGTGTTTTTAAGGGTTTAAGTATTTTGATTAAGGTTTAATAAATTTTAGTGTATTTTTTAAGCGAAAGACGAGATGAACACAACTCGAAGCGTGCGCCTTAAGAGCATTCATCCAAGGACCCAAGTAGTGCGAGACCCCAAGAGCCCACTACTTTCATATTTAATTAGGAAAATAGTTTAAATTATCTTGTATAAAGAAATTGAGTAATTAGTTAAGATTTAATTAAATAAATGTTATTTAAGTTTTTAGAGAATAAATAGTATTATAGAATATTACAATCTAAATTAACGATTAATCACTTAAGTTTTTTAATTAACATAAGACTATCAATTGGTTAGTAATAAGATAATAATAATTATTGTACTTATAGTTTGATTTAGTTAAATGTTACTTAAAAAAAACTAAACCTATTTAATAATCCTATTATGCCCAACAGCCTTATAATGATCAACAATAACAAAATAGATTGGGCTCAGGTAATAGAGAACCCGGTCCACCCACTTGAATGCTAACGAGGCGCATCAAAACCTAGTCGCTAATGCCTCAATTTTAGCCAAATTTTACCCTTCCTTAAGGCTGACACAAGCTTAAATCTAATAGCTACAGCAAACATAGGGCAGTGTGAATTGAAGTGTTTATATTAAAATAATAGGAATCTATACTACATAGCCAACAAAATAGAACGGTGTATTGATTCACGCACATAAAACAGAGTCTCCAGGCATTGGGCGGTGTGTCATCAGTGGTAATCAAGATACCCATTAAATCCTACTAACACCAAAATCAATTTTAAACGAGCAACAAAAGAAATGCTGCAGCTTCTTTCAAGATCTCTTTCTGAAAAATAAAAAAAAACTCAAACACCCTCTTCCTTTCAACATCTCTCTCTCTCATTTTCTCTCCTTTCACTATCCTCTCTTCATATCTTCCCCATACTCATCAAGAAAACAACATTCACACACATATCGAAACCTAAACCTTACCCTGAATTCATAAATTGAACAGAGACCTAACCCTAGAATGAAGAAATAACACACAGTGATAAAGCTTTTGTTCAATTGGCATGCAATAGGTGTTCAATTCAACAAAACAAGCATATAGAGGTAAGAAGGTCAACGAAAGAATGAAGAAAGTACCTAGTCAGAGTAACTCTGGTGACGCTTCTTCCGGCAATGCTGAAATGAGCTCTCAGTCAGCACTTTCTCGATCTTCTGCTTCACTTCTTCTTACTCCATCGTATCCACGTCGAGGTGCTCTGGTGGTCAGGTAACAGGTACTCGCTTGGAATGCTTCTCGAATCTTCCTCTTCCTTAACTTGTTCAATGTCGTGATGTGGTTTGAGCTTCACTCTTAACCAGAGCTCTGATGTGAGCCCTGAAAGAGTTATGGAAATAGAAACTTTAGTGTAGGTTAGGGTTGGTTTTAGCACAGCTTCATTAGGGTTTTTCTCGGTATCATTGGCCAATGATTGGGTGCGTATTTATAGGAGATTTTTAGGGTTTTTGGTACGTGTGATTCAAGGAATTCTCAGAGGAATATCCTCTGATTCGTGTGAGATCATGAGCTGTCTATTTTCAAAAACCGTTAGAGAGGATTGTAGTGGGATTTTGTGGGGACCCAAGGTTGTACGAGGTGAGGATTTGTCTGATTTTGTTTGTAGTGTGAGCTGTACATCTTCTAGAACGTGTATTTCTTATTGATTTTTACTGTGTGTAAAAGTATGATTTTCACTGCTCTTTTATTAATTTGGGATTTTGCTGATGTAGCTTATGTTGACTTAGGTGGACTCTTGTTATTTTTGAATTTTCTGATGACCTGTGAATGTGATAAACTTCCTGAATTTTGTTTGAAATTGAATGGCATTGATTTTCAGGATTTACATTTGGTCAAGAACAACGTCATTTTCTTGTTGTTTGAGTAATTCACATTATCAAGATCATTAACACAAATTGCTTCTTCTTCTGCAGGTTAAACAGGGTATGTGATCATAATCCAAAGAACTATCGAGAAGGAAGCCTCTGAACTATCGAGAAGGAGTCCATTATTTTAGAAGCGGTGTCAGGACATGCAAACCATAACAAGGTCCCAAAAGCAAACTTTGATTCCACAGTTAGGTTGGTTAGTTCTAGAAACTCATGGTAAACCAAAGGATCCCTGACCTTCACTGATTGCGTAGAGTAGCTTTTTTGTACATAATTTCCTTGGTAGATTAAGGAATACCTGTTATTCTCATCTGCATGTGTTTTGCGAATTGGTAAATGGTTGTGGTATCGTGAGTCTCGGCACAAGTCTTGGTTTGAGCTAGTTATGTTTGGATAGGTTTGAAATTCCTCTTTTGCTTTTATCCTGTTGCAGGCTTATGGTTGTTTGTATTATGACAGGAGGTTATGTGCTTGACTTGAATTGTGGCTGGTCACGGGAGCTGTAGTATTTTGCAGGTGATGGTTTGTTGCGTAATTCCTGTTTGTAGTGCCTCTACATCATGAATGGACTTGTGGGTGATAATTGTGTAATGTACTGCAAGTAATTTCCATTGGCAGCAGCTTTGATCCTGGTATCTCAAGTAAATTTGTTTTGTGCGTTCTAGCAACGCCTCAGTTGTAAAAGTAAGGACTGGGCCAATTGTCAAGCCTGCTGGCTTTCTTCGCTAAGCAAGTTCTTTCAACTTAGATACCAAGGAAGTCATAGACCAGTTCTCATGCCCAATTAACAACGATTATGCTGAGCACTTTTGACCGCTGCATGCATATGCATCTTGGCTTGGCATAAATCCTGGAACTCGTCTTGGGATCAGACTTGGTATAAAGATAGCCTTGTGAGATTATTAACGGTAGGTTCAAGTGTTGTATTTTTAGGTTATGTGTAACTTGTATACACAACCCTGTAATGATATTTTGATTTAGTTAGGATTTGACATCCGTATGCCATTTGAACCTATGACTTTTTTGTGAACATTTTGAATTTAAATTTGTTGTTGCCATACTTTGAATGAGTTTGCTCCTCCATGGAGAAAGGATTAAATCAAAGAAACTCAATTGGTTCTGTAAGCATGAATCAATTAGTGTACATCCTATCTGGTGCTACCTTCCTTTGTATTTTTGTATGGCCTTGTAACTAAATACATTGTAGTTGGGGATGAATAACCGTGTACTGATTCTTTTAACAGTCTTTTTGTACCTTTGAAATTGGATGAATTTGAAGTATGATGACTAGTCCTCTTCTTACCTTTTCTTTTACGTCCTTTATTTGATAAAACCTTCTTTAGTCTCCTTACTTTGAACTATAATGAAGAACTAAGGGAGATAATATTTGAATGGGAACAAACTCCTGCACTCTAATAAGAATGGAACAAAATGATATCTGTATAGCATCCAAATGATTCAAGGTTCAAACCTCTACCAAATGATCAAATTCTAAACCAAGAGTATGATCATCATCCATGTAGCTTATTTTGGAAGAAACTAGCTTTATACGTGACCTTGAGTGAGAGCATGGTTTAAAGGCTTAAGAATTTCAAGCAATGTAACTATACCTTTGAAAAACACTTGAAAAAATTAATCATAACTTTCATTCATAGTGTGTTCCTTATGTTATTAAACCCTTCTTGAAAATAGGCTTGAATTGGTCTTTGAGACATGATTTGAGAGTGATTTGGTCATGATTTGCACAGACTTGCGTTATAACTTGGAAAAGCATGCTTTAAGCTTGAAATAACATCACCACTCATTCACGATAACAAATTCAAATTATGCCTTGATAGAATTCACTAATATGACTTGCATGTACTTTGATCACCAATTGGCTTTGACCTAAAACACTTGAAACCTTACTTGCATACGGCCTAAAATTGCCCATTATCCTTGAAAACCAATTCAATCTTAGATTAAAGCAAACATAACCGGTAGATGAACCATCTTTTCCTTGGATCGAGAATGATCATTCTTGTTTTAACCATACAACCTCAGTGTCACACTTGGCATATGGCTAAAATCTTTTGATCACGGCTTAAAACTTCAAGTTTTCTTAAGCCAAGTCTTGAGGAAATGGATTATGATCATTGTATTTGATCAGCTAGAAACATTTTGGACCACAACCGAAAACTAGCTTGAAACCAATTGACTGTGCCATGACTGATTAATCATAAAACGAGTCACAATTCTCCTTCATCTCTTCTAGAAATCAAAGCAACCCAACAAGAGCTAGCAACCCTCACAAACACATTCAAGATCTTCATGCTCTGAATCTTAGGGTCAACACAAAAATCTTGGTATAAGAAATATGAAATAGGTAGGACAAATTTGGGGTATGACAGATGCCCCTATCTAATTGTCTTGAACCCGAGAGAATGGACTGTCGTATGGCGTTCATTTTTAGGGTGGAAGTCAATTAGATATAAGAAGACCCCAAAATTTGTCTACCAAAAGGTAATGTACTATGGCGTAAGAACTGGTAGAATGAGGTAGCGGGGTTCAAACTGAACAACATAACTTGAGATTCTTTGGGTGGTCGAAGCAGTCCCTTATCCGTATAAGGTTCTCCGATGATACCAAAGTTGTATTTTGAAGGCAGACGACTCTCTGGGTCGTCGAAGAAGTCCCTTATCCATTAAGGTTCCTCAATGATACCAAAGTAGTATCTTTGCGGTAAATTTGCTGAGGGATAGTTGAGCAAGATTCCTGTCGGAGGAAATGAGCTGGCTCTGCAGGGGAAAGCTCACAAGAAACTTTCTAGGGTAACCTTTGCTTGGGGAGTAATTAAAAGTAACAACTGCTGGGATTGTCATTATCAGTTGTATGTTTGAAGAATGACTTGCTGGGGAAATAGAATTCCTTAAGCACGTGCGGAGTATCCACTTCTCTTTTAGAAAAATACTGCCTACTTTGATGGAGGACTGGTCACGATGCTTGCGACTGATCCTAGATCCTGTTATGCTATGCTGAGGATGGATATGCCATGCCTTACATGATGCACGGAAATGCATACTAAGATGCAACTGTTGGGGAATCTAATGCACGTAATGAATGAACAAGATATGATAGTGCTAATGCCAGATATGACTATGTGATGCTATGCTAGATATGACTATGTAATGCTAGTATGTTATGCACATGACGATGCAAATGATCGGGCGCGCTGGGGATAGGTTTCCTTGTCGAGGGTATAACTAGGGATTGGATTTAGGAATTGCCAAGTGAAATTGAACTTTAAGTTAATTGCCAAATGAAATCGGACCTTAAGTTAAACTTCCAGACTAGAACTGGATTGGAGGATAAATTACCAAACGAGAACTGGTGTTTAAACTTTTGTTTGTCAGACGAGAACTGACTTTTGGATAGTCTACCAGACGAGAACTGGTGAGAAAAGGGTATTCGCCAGGCGGGAACTGGGCCTTAAAATGATTTGCCAGTCGAGAACTGGACCTTTGGAAGATTTTCCAGGCGGGAACTGGGCCTTAAAATGATTTTCCAGACGAGAACTGGACTTTTGGAAGATTTTCCAGACGAGAACTGGACCTTGAAAGATTTACCAGGCGGGAACTGGACCTTAAAAGATTTTCCAGGCGGGAACTGGACCTTGAAATGTTTGCCAGGAGGGAACTGGACCTTAAAAGATTTGCCAGGCGGGAATTGGACCTTGAAATGATTTTCCAGGCGGGAAATGGACCTTAAATGATTTGCCAGGCAGGAACTGGACCTTAAAAGATTTTCCAGGCGGAACTGGACCTTAAATTGGTTTGCCAGACGAGAACTGGGCCTTAAAAGATTTGCCAGGCGGGAATTGTGCCTTAAAAGATTTGCCAGGCGGGAACTGGACCTTAAAAGTTTTGCCAGGCGAGAACTGGACCTTTAAATGTTTGCCAGGCGGGAACTGGGCCTTTTAATGGTTTGCCAGACGAGAACTGGGCCTTAAAAGATTTGGAGATGCCAACGAGTGTGGTCTTTTGGATTGCCAAGCTAAGTTGGACTTTGGGTTGCCAAGCTAAGTTGGACTTTGGATATGTGCCAAATGAAATTGGACTTTGGTGTCAAGTCTAACGATACCAGGCTTTGAGATGTCAAATCTTGTTGGAAGGTTTAGGCTTGAAGAAAGATGCACATGTCTATGCAATGAGCGAAGCGACATGACTGATGCATATGAACGATTTATGCAATGATATGAAGGTTTCCACATATGTCCTAGTAAAGGATAAGGGATGGGTAGGTTCCTATGCAGCAAGGTTTCCTGTCAGAAGGAAAGCAAAAAAAAAAAAGTTATTTGGTGGGGTGATAGCATGATTCCCCGACACTCGTCTTGAACTCAAAGGTCACTAAATGAAGTTCGCTTGAGCAGATTGAAAGGAACGGAGAGATTTGCCCCTGTGTAGCTCATCATGCCCCAGTATGGGCTTATGAAGAATATCTCCTTGACAGGAAATTGGAAACAACTGTACCATGAGATGATCTCGAGATGGCTTGCCCCAGAATTCCAAGTCATGAAAAGATTCTTCCTTTATAGGAAAATTCAGAAGCAGATGTACCATGAGATGAACTCAAGATGGCTTGCCTCAGAATTTCAAGTCGTAAAAGGCTTTGTCCCTGACAGGAAGTTGGAAGCAGTTGTACCATGAGATGGACTCGAGATGGTTTATCCCATAATTCCAAGTCATGAAAGGATTCTTCCCTGATTGACTGGCTCTTGAAGTATTTGGCTTCAAAGTACCCTCGAGGTAGCTTGCCCCAGAATGAGCGTTTGAGCGACTTAACTTGTGTTGATTGAAAATTGGAGGAGTTTTCCAAAAGAACCTCTGGGTGGCCTGCCCCTGGTTGGTAGAGTCTTGATATGATTTACTCTGATCAACCTGTTCTTGAATGATTTTCCCCATAATTAACTAATGCTTCGAGGACTTGCTTTAACTGACTGATTCCATAATCATTGGATGTCAATTCCCCTGTTCCATATGGTTATGAGGTGTTGTCAATTCCAACCAACATTGTTGAATGACCCAGCCCCCTTTGATTGCCCCTTGTTGGAATTTCCTTGATGTCAAACACTAACTTGCAGTCAAAATTGTTCGTTCACGAATGGTAATTTTTAATGCGATGTTCATGCAAGTTTTGAAAATCAGTCATTATTAGAATGATGTGATAGTGTGTGACGGATGGACCATTAGCCCAAACACAATGCTTATTTAGCTGAGGTGAAAGTTATAGCAAGAATATGACACCAATGCAAGTTATTAGCAAATTTGTAGGAGTCAGTTTACGCAACCTTGCTGTAGTATGCTTTCAGACTAAACCCCGCCTCAATTAGGTCTTTTGAGGGTTGTAACGTGGTCTGGTTCACGGTTATAGAAACAAAGGATATAAGGATCAAAGTGTGTTTTGTACCCACCTTTTCTTCGTGATGTTCTCCAGTCCTACGTTCAGTTGACCCTGCAAATGTTTGTCCTCCAAATGGGGTGACGGTGTAAGCGATGAATGATTCAAGGTTTGCTCAAAATGGCAGTCACCTTATTTTGTTTTGATGGGTGTCAGTGACCCTTTGATTTGGCATGGTGGCCACTGGATCTTATTTTGTTTTTGTTGAGGATCCGAGGAACTCTTTTGTTATTTTTTTATCCCTATCTTTTGCATGGACTGACTTTGCTTTTCGAGTCCATCAGGGTTGCCTTGATTTTTGCCTAAGTCTCATTTGAGGTGCTCGACTTAGCAGGCTTTTGTTTTTTTTTTTTTGTCAGAGGACTGTGACTGCCAAGTCATGGGTAATTGATGAACAACCATCATGTTTTTGGATTTTGCTTTTGTGAACTGAGTGCGTAATCAGGTTAACTGAACACTACCCTGCCCCAGGTTGAGTGTAAGGGTTTGAATATCCGAAGGAAACTGCTACTTCTAGGCTCGAAGTGGTTTACTAGGGATTAACTCCTTATCTCTCCAGTGTTTGGGGATTTGAAACAATACCTGTACATCCTTGGCAGGATTTTATCCGAAAGCATACCATCAGCAATTATGGGTATCTCATTTTCGTCATCCTCCCTCCGATCTTTGCTAAACAACAATTTGGTAAAGAAAGTGAATGAGAGGTATGTAGATGAATATTTTTTGTTGTGTTTTATATAAGTGAAGAAAAATGAGCGAATGCGACGTGATTAGTTCAAAAAATGCACGATCACTTCATTAATATTACCATTAATAAACAACAATGTCTAAAAAAAAATAGCACATAACATAAAGAAACTACAAACACATAGAAATGACATGATCTAAAAATTGCCAGCATTGGGGACTGGGCTGTTCTTTCTTGACCCACTGTTGGACTAGCATTCTTGTTCATCAAGACCGGTATAATAACCTTCCTCACACCTAATCTCAGAAACTTCTTCCATAACATGGGATGATGAACCTGTCTGATCAGATGAATAATTGATGTTGATTTGAAGACCTTGGGGTGTAAATGAGATTAGCTTGGACTCAATCAGGTCTTGGATCTTGTTTTTGAGCTGTTTGCAATCCTTAGTTGAATGCCCCATGGCGCCAGCATGGTAGCCACATCGTGCATTGGCGTCGAAGCCTGGTGGATATGGAGGAATAACAGGATCCAAGCCCTTTGGCACTATTAGTTCGCTACTAATCAATCGTGGCAATATATGACTGAATGGCAATGGCAAATGATCAAAATGCCTTTTTGGTCTTTGACTATAGTAGCGTCGGGGTTGTGAAGAATATTGTTGTTGAACCTATTGTTGACGAGGGGAACCTCTATTGATTGGAGTATGTTGACCATGTGGAGAGAATTGGAATGCACAGGGAGGCTCATAGGATTGCTGACTTTGAACATTTGAGATGTTGATACGCACAACCAAATACCCTTCTTGAAAGGATATGCACTTCTTGTCAATCAACTGTTGCACCTTGGCTTGAAAAGCTTTGCATTCTTTAGTCGAATGCCCCATTGATCCAGCATGATATCCACAATGCGCATTGGGGTCATACCCAGGCGGGTATGGTTCTGGAAAAGGCTTGATAGCTTTGGGCTCTACGAACGAGCTTCGGACCAGATGCAGTAGAAGTTGACTGTACGACATAGGAACTGGATGAAGAGGAGCATTCCTTCTTTCCAGATTATTACGAGGCCTTATCTGATTCTGGCGTGGATTCTGATTTCCTTGGTTATGAGCTCATTGATCTGCATTGGGAGCAGCCCAAGGTTTTTGGTACGGTGCCCTAGGCACCGTTGATTTCCTTTTTGGGACCCAAAGGTTGATGTCATCATCGTCATCAATACCACTGGAATGCTCTCCAAAGTCCCTTTTCAGAGCCCCCTCAGATAATACAGCATCTTTGGACTTCTCTACCAGCTTTCCTCTTTTTGAGGTTTCATCCCAGACCATGGTTTCAACGTGATTAAAAGATGTTTCATCTTCCATAAACTCGGCCTTTTCCTTGTGGTATATGATTCTGAGTGGTCCACAAGACTCTTGTATCTTCTCTTTGCCAGATCTTTGGGTTAAACCATTCATGCTAGGGTCTTCCTTTCTGGTTAGTTTTTGCAGTTTGTTTCAGAAGCTTTCACATTCTTTGACAGCATGCCCTATGGCTCCAGTGTGGTACTCACATTCTACCCCTGAGTTGTCTTCCTCAAAGACTAGAAGTTTTTTGTTAATAAGTTCTTGAACTTTGTTCTTGAATGACCAACAGTCTTCAATAAAGTGCCCCCTCGCCCCTTTATGGTATTCACACTGTGCATTATGATTATATCCAGGTGGAGGAGGATTACGAGTTGGTCCAAGGGAAGTGAGTGCCACCATTGAAATCTGAATCAGGTATGATAGCAGTTGTCCACAGGGTATAGGAATAGGGTCAAGAATAGGGCGCAACTTAGACTTCTTATGGCCTCTCTGATTTAGATTCTTATGCCCTTGGGACAGAATGGGTGCCGAACACTGATTCTGAGGCTGTGAAAGAACTGGTCGGGGACAAAACCCAGGAGGAACAACACACAATGGGTTATTCACTGCAGCTTGTGGAGTGGAAGGAAATGTGGGAGTAACACTCCTAGATGTTGTGCCTTCTTGAAGCTTTTTCTTTCTTTTCCCCATAGTTGTCAAAGCTTCTGGCATATGCTCCATCTTGCCTTTCATGCTATTCATGCCTTTTCTCCACTCAACTTGATTCTGGTTCAAATGTTCCATGCTTCTCCCAGAGCTACCTCAAGTCCAATATGTGCGTCGGGAAATCAACTGCGGGTTATGGACAAAGGATGGATGAGTTTCTGGTTTTGGAAAATGATATGCAATGCAAATGCAATTGTATGCAAATGAATGCAATGCAGGTAGATTCAGGATCCAGGATAACACGAGCATTTGCAAAACACCCAAATAGGTAGGCTTCATAAGGGAAGTTCTAGATTTTTTGCCCATAAACCCACTTACGGGATAGCTCCTACATTGATGGATAAGGTTCTCAGGGTCTCGGACACTAATCGCATCAACGCCACGCAACAGGCTAGCTGCATTGTGATAAAGATACAAAAGGTCTATCCTGAGTGTAGTCTTCATGCTAGGCCCATGAGAAGCGAGTCCTCGGAGACTAACACTAATAACCATTCAGACGAAACTGGTACTAAGAGTGGGTCCTAGAGTCACGGACCCTTCATGAAACAAGTCGTGCGATAGTCTAGCTGCTTTACAACAAGATCTACGAAAAGGTCTACTCTAGGGGAAGCTTTCATGCTAGGCACACAAGGAGCGAGTTCTTGGGTCTAACACTAATTACTTCCAAAATCTAAACTATGTGTTCTCTCTTCTTTTTCCAAGACTCGGGTATAGAGCCTTACTTGTGATATCATCCCCGAATCCAACAGGCAAATATGATAAACAATCATATAATAAATAGAATGCAACACAAAGCAAATAAAGAAGTAATAGGAGAAAACGAACAGGAAGAAATTAAACAAGCAAAGCTAACACTCTCGAATCGAGTTAAGTTAGGCTTGACTCTCTCTAGCATAGGGCAATGCAGGTCCCCAGCAGAGTCGCCATCTGTCGTACCTCAAAAAATACGATCCTCGCGATGGATGTGGAAAAAAACTGTTCGAAACAGAGTCGCCACTGAACTTTATTCATTCCAAGGAAGGAATAGGAAAATATCGATAAAACCTTTAAAGGATGAGAAAATGGTCATCGCAACCAAATTCGGGTTCGGGAGTCGATTACGCAAAGGGAAGGTATTAGCACCCTTTACGTCCGTTGTACTCAACGGGAACCTCTTAATTCGATTCGGGAGATCAGTTAGCTTGGTTTGTTTGTTTTCTTCTAAGGTAGATATTGTTTTCAAAGGGGGAGATGGGCGGTTTTTTATTAGTGTGCTCGGCAAGGAGTGGAACCCTTGGGCCTACGTATTCCCTCATGCAATGGGAAAGTCAGAGCATTCGTAGTTCGTGGGACTACGATTGGTTTGTGTTTTTTAGGCGAACGAGGGTTTAAGTTGCATTCTGAATGCTAAACATTGGCTTGTCTGCTCGTCAAGGGAGGCTGAAGCACTAGTTCATATGCGCGGAAGAATGGACTAAACAATGTTCTTTTTATGAAAAGTTGTTTGAATAAGGATTAAGTGTATTAGAGATTTGATTGGAAAAAAGAGCTTGATTTACGTGTGTATTTTTTAGGGTTTTGGTTGCATGAGTAGTGTTTGATTTGTTAAGTATTTTAGAGGAAGAACGATGACTATTCCATAAACGAGACGTCGGCCTCGCAACCAATTAATCGGGGTATTACTGAGATGCTAGATCTCAACGACACCTTTTTCATTCTCTTAATTATGAAATTGTGTTCGTTGGACAATGGGCTTATTTGTCCATATAATTAAGGCGAGTGTTTTAGGAACGAAAGATCGAAATGAACACAACCCAAAGCGTGCGCCTCGAGAGCGTTCGTTCAAGGGCCCAAGAAGTGCTAGACCTCAAGAGTCCACTACTTTCGTAATTTGATTAAGAAAAAGATTTGAATTTGATGTATTTTAGACGCGTTAATTGAATTAGGGTTTGAATAAGCTAATGGTTAAGTGTCTTAAAAGGGTTGTAAGTTTGTAAGTCTTGAAATGGAAGACCGAAACGAACACAACCCAAGGCGTGCGCCCCAACAGCGATCGTTTCAAGACCCAAAGAGTGCTAGACTCTAAAAGCCCACTACTTCCAATAGTTAATTAAGAGAATGGTTTAGAAACATTAATTAAATATTTTATATAAGAAAATAATTTAAGTATTTCAAAGTTGATTATGATTTTAAGTTAAAATAAACTTTGTAAAAGATTAGGTAATTGTTTTTTAATTTGAATTAAGATTTTATGTCAAAAAAGTTTTATTAAGGTTGAATGCTTTAGTTAGATTAAAATATTTTAAGTATTTTAGAAATGGAAGACGGAACGATCACAACCCAAGGCGTGCGCCCTGAGAGCGATCGTTCAAGGACCCAAGGAGTGCTAGATTCCAAAAGTCCACTTTTTCCATTATTGATTAGAAAATAACTTAGATATCTTAAGAAATGTCTTATGATTTGATTTAAGAAAGTAATTAATGATTAGGCAAAAAGGATTATGATTTAGTTTGATTTGAGAAAGATATTTTTTAAGGTTAAGAAATTAATTAGATTAAATCTTTTAATTTGAGAAAATGTGGTGTTTTTAAGGGTTTAAGTATTTTGATTAAGGATTAATAAATTTTAGTGTATTTTTTAAGCGAAAGACGAGATGAACACAACTCGAAGCGTGCGCCTTAAGAGCATTCATCCAAGGACCCAAGGAGTGCTAGACCCCAAGAGCCCACTACTTTCATATTTAATTAGGAAAATAGTTTAAATTATCTTGTATAAAGAAATTGAGTAATTAGTTAAGATTTAATTAAATAAATGTTATTTAAGTTTTTAGAGAATAAATAGTATTATAGAATATTACAATCTAAATTAACGATTAATCACTTAAGTTTTTTAATTAACATAAGACTATCAATTGGTTTGTAATAAGATAATAATAATTATTGTACTTATACTTTGATTTAGTTAAATGTTACTTAAAAAAAACTAAACCTATTGAATAATCCTATTAGGCCCAACGGCCTTATAATGATCAATAATAACAAAACAGATTGGGCTCCGGTAATAGAGAACCTGGTCCACCCACTTGAATGCTAACGAGGCGCATCAAAAACTAGTCGCTAATGCCTCATTTTTAGTCAAATTTTACCCTTCCCTAAGGCTGACACAAGTTTAAATCTAATAACTACAGCAAACATAGGGCAGTGTGAATTGAAGTGTTTATATTAAAATAATAGGAATCTATACTACATAGCCAACAAAATAGAACGGTGTATTGATTCACGCACATAAAACAGAGTCTCCAGACATTGGGCGGTGTGTCATCAGTGGTAATCAAGATACCCATTAAATCCTACTAACACCAAAATCAATTTTAAACGAGCAACAAAAGAAATGCTGCAGCTTCTTTCAAGATCTCTTTCTGAAAAAAAAAAAAGAAACTCAAACGCCCTCTTCCTTTCAACATCTCACTCTCGTTTTCTCTCCTTTCACTATCCTCTCTTCATATCTTCCCCATACTCATCAAGAAAACAACATTCACACACATATCGAAACCTAAACCTTACCCTAAATTCGTAAATTGAACAGAGACCTAACCCTAGAACAAAGAAATATCACACAGTGATAAGGATTTTATGCAATTGGCATGCAATAGGTGTTCAGTTCAACAAAACAAGCATATAGAGGTAAGAAGGTCAACGAAAGAATGAAGAAAGTACCTAGTCGGAGTAACTCTGGTGACGCTTCTTCCGGCAACGCTGAAATGAGCTCTCAGTCAGCAGTTTCTCGATCTTCTGCTTCACTTCTTCTTACTCCATCGTATCCACGTCGAGGTGCTCTGGTGGTCAGGTAACAGGTACTCGCTTGGAATTCTTCTCGAATCTTCCTCTTCCTTAACTTGTTCAATGTCGTGATGTGGTTTGAGCTTCACTCTTAACCAGAGCTCTGATGTGAGCCCTGAAAGAGTTATGGAAATAGAAGCTTTAGTGTAGGTTAGGGTTGGTTTTAGCAGAGCTTCGTTAGGGTTTTTCTCGGTATCATTGGCCAATGATTGGGTGCGTATTTATAGGAGATTTTTAGGATTTTTGGTACGTGTTATTCAAGGAATTCTCAGAGGAATATCCTCTGATTCGTGTGAGATCATGAGCTGTCTATTTTAAAAAACTGTTAGAGAGGATTGTAGTGGGATTTTATGGGGACCCAAGGTTGTACGAGGTGAGGATTTGTCTGATTTTGTTTGTAGTGTGAGCTGTACATCTTCTAGAACGTGTATTTCTTATTTATTTTTACTGTGTGTAAAAGTATGATTTTCACTGCTCTTTTATTAATCTGGGATTTTGCTGATGTAGCTTATGTTGACTTAGGTGGACTCTTGTTATTTTTTAATTTTCTGATGATCTATGAATGTGATAAACTTCCTGAATTTTGTTTGAAATTGAATGGCGTTGATTTTCAGGATTTACACTTGGTCAAAAACCACGCCATTTTCTTGTTGTTTGAGTAATTCGCATTATCAAGACCATTAACACAAATTGCTTCTTCTTCTGCAGGTTAAACAGGGTATGTGATCATAATCCAAAGAACTATCGAGAAGGAAGGCTCTGAACTATCGAGAAGGAGTCCATTATTCTAGAAGCGGTGTCAGGACTTGCAAACCATAGCAGGGTCCCAAGAGCAAACTGTGATTCCACAGTTAGGTTGGTTAGTTCTAGAAACTCATGGTAAACCAAAGGATCCCTGACCTTCACTGATTGCATAGAGTAGCTTTTTTGTACATAATTTCCTTGGTAGATTAAGGAATACCTGTTATTCTCATCTGCATGTGTTTTGCGAATTGGTAAATGGT
Organism: Lathyrus tuberosus; assembly: GCA_022829125.1. Lineage (NCBI taxonomy): Eukaryota > Viridiplantae > Streptophyta > Magnoliopsida > Fabales > Fabaceae > Lathyrus > Lathyrus tuberosus. The sequence continues at coordinate 4,664,535 of JALAZF010000438.1, forward strand.
TGTGGTATTGTGAGTCTCGGCACAAGTCTTAGTTTGAGCTAGTTATTTTTGGATAGGTTTGAAATTCCTCTTTTGCTTTTATCCTGTTGCAGGCTTATGGTTGTTTGTATTATGACAGGAGGTTTTGTGCTTGGCTTGAATTGTGGCTGGTCACGGGAGCTGTAGTGTTGCGTAATTCCTGTTTGTAGTGCCTCTACATCATGAATGGACTTGTGGGTGATAATTGTGTAATGTACTGCAAGTAATTTCCATTGGCAGCAGCTTTGATCCTGGTATCTCAAGTAAATTTGTTTTGTGCGTTCTAGCAACGCCTCAGTTGTAAAAGTAAGGACTGGGCCAATTGTCAAGCCTGTTGGCTTTCTTCGCTAAGCAAGTTCTTTCAACTTAGATACCAAGGAAGTCATAGACCAGTTCTCATGCCCAATTAACAACGATTGTGTTGAGCACTTTTGACCGCTGCATGCATATGCATCTTGGCTTGGCATAAATCCTGGAACTCGTCTTGGGATCAGACTTGGTATGAAGATAGACTTGTGAGATTATTAACGGTAGGTTCAAGTGTTGTATTTTTAGGTTATGTGTAACTTGTATACACAACCCTGTAATGATATTGATTTAGTTAGGATTTGACATCCTTATGCCATTTGAACCTATGACTTTTTTGTGAACATTTTGAATTTAAATTTGTTGTTGCCATACTTTGAATGAGTTTGCTCCTCCATGGAGAAAGGATAAAATCAAATAAACTCAATTGGTTCTGTAAGCATGAATCAATTAGTGTACATCCTATCTGGTGCTACCTTCCTTTGTATTTTTGTATGGCCTTGTAACTAAATACATTGTAGTTGGGGATGAATAATCGTGTACTGATTCTTTTAACAGTCTTGTTGTGCCTTTGAAATTGGATGAATTTGGAGTATGATGACTAGTCCTCTTCTTACCTTTTCTTTTACGTCCTTTATTTGATAAAACCTTCTTTAGTCTCCTTACTTTGAACCATAATGAAGAACTAAGGGAGATAATATTTGAATGGGAACAAACTCCTGCACTCTAATAAGAATGGAACAAAATGATATCTGTATAGCATCCAAATGATTCAAGGTTCAAACCTCTACCAAATGATCAAATTCTAAACCAAGAGTATGATCATCATCCATGTAGCTTATTTTGGAAGAAACTAGCTTTATACGTGACCTTGAGTGAGAGCATGGTTTAAAGGCTTAAGAATTTCAAGCAATGTAACTATACCTTTGAAAAACACTTGAAAAAATTAATCATAACTTTCATTCATAGTGTGTTCCTTATGTTATGACACCCTTCTTGAAAATAGGCTTGAATTGGTCTTCGAGACATGATTTGAGAGTGATTTGGTCATGATTTGCACAAACTTGCATTATAACTTGGAAAAGCATGTTTTAAGCTTGAAATAACATCACCACTCATTCACGATAACAAATTCAAATTATGCCTTGATATAATTCACTAATATGACTTGCATGTACTTTGATCACCAATTGGCTTTGACCTAAAACACTTGAAACCTTACTTGCATACGGCCTAAAATTGCCCATTATCCTTGGAAACCAATTCAATCTTAGATTAAAGCAAGCATAACCAGTAGATGAACCATCTTTTCCTTGGATCGAGAATGATCATTCTTGTTTTAACCATACAACCTCAGTGTCACACTTGGCATATGGCTAAAATCTTTTGATCACGGCTTAAAACTTCAAGTTTTCTTAAGCCAAGTCTTGAGGAAACGGATTATGATCATTGTATTTGATCAGCTAGAAACGTTTTGGACCACAACCGAAAACTAGCTTGAAACCAATTGACTGTGCCTTGACTGATTAATCATAAAACGAGTCACAATTCTCCCTCATCTCTTCTAGAAATCAAAGCAACCCAACAAGAGCTAGCAACCCTCACAAACACATTCAAGATCTTCATGCTCTGAATCTTAGGGTCAACACAAAAATCTTGGTATAAGAAATATGCAATAGGTAGGACAAATTTGGGGTATGACAGATGCCCCTATCTAATTGTCTTGAACCCGAGAGAATGGACTGCCGTATGGCGTTCATTTTTAGGGTGGAAGTCAATTAGATATAAGAAGACCCCAAAATTTGTCTACCAAAAGGTAATGTACTATGGCGTAAGAACTGGTAGAATGAGGTAGCGGGGTTCAAACTGAACAACATAACTTGAGGTTCTTTGGGTGGTCGAAGCAGTCCCTTATCCGTATAAGGTTCTCCAATGATACCAAAGTTGTATTTTTGAAGGCAGACGACTCTCTGGGTCGTCAAAGCAGTCCCTTATCCATTAAGGTTCTTCGATGATACTAAAGTAGTATCTTTGCGGTAAATTTGCTGAGGGATAGTTGAGCAAGATTCCTGTCGGAGGAAATGAGCTGGCTCTGCAGGGGAAAGTTCACAAGAAACTTTCTAGGGTAACCTCTGCTTGGGGAGTAATTAAAAGCAACAGCTGCTGGGATTGTCATTATCAGTTGTATGGTTGAAGAATGACTTGTTGGGGAAATAGAATTCCTTAAGCACGTGCGGAGTATCCACTTCTCTTTTAGAAGAATGCAGCCTACTTTGATGGAGGACTGGTCACGATGCTTGCGACTGATCCTGGATCCTATTATGCTATGCTGAGGATGGATATGCCATGCCTTACATGATGCACGGAAATGCATACTAAGATGCAACTGTTGGGGAATCTAATGCACGTAATGAATGCACAAGATATGATAGTGTTAATGCCAGATATGACTATGTGATTCTATGCTAGATATGACTATGTAATGCTAGTATGTTATGTACATGACGATGCAAATGATCGGGCGCGCTGGGGATAGGTTTCCTTGTTGAGGTTATAACTAGGGATTGGATTTAGGAATTGCCAAGTGAAATTGGACTTTAAGTTAATTGCCAAATGAAATCGGACCTTAAGTTAAGCTTCCATACTAGAACTGGATTGGAGGATATATTACCAAACGAGAACTGGTGTTTAAACTTTTGTTTGTCAGACGAGAACTGACTTTTGGATAGTCTACCGGACGAGAACTGGTGAGAAAAGAGTATTCGCCAGGCGGGAACTGGGCCTTAAAATGATTTGCCAGTCGAGAACTGGACCTTTGGAAGTTTTGCCAGGCGGGAACTGGGCCTTAAAATGATTTGCTAGGCGAGAACTGGACTTTTGGAAGATTTGCCAGACGAGAACTGGACCTTGAAAGATTTGTCAGGCGGGAACTGGATCTTAAAATATTTTCCAGGCGGGAACTGGACCTTGAAATGTTTGCCAGGAGGGAACTGGACCTTAAAAGATTTGCCAGGCGGGAACTGGACCTTAAATTGGTTTTCCAGACGAGAACTGGGCCTTAAAAGATTTGCCAGGCGGGAACTGTGCCTTAAAAGATTTGCCGGGCGGGAACTGGACCTTAAAAGTTTTGCCAGGCGAGAACTGGACCTTTAAATGTTTGTCAGGCGGGAACTGTGCCTTTTAATGGTTTGCCAGACGAGAACTGGGCCTTAAACGATTTGGAGATGCCAACGAGTGTGGTCTTTTGGATTGCCAAGCTAAGTTGGACTTTGGGTTGCCAAGCTAAGTTGGACTTTGGATATGTGCCAAATGAAATTGGACTTTGGTGTCAAGTCTAACGATACCAGGCTTTGAGATGTCAAATCTTGTTGGAAGGTTTAGGCTTGAAGAAAGATGCACATGTCTATGCAATGAGCGAAGCGACATGACTGATGCATATGAACGATTTATGCAATGATATGAAGGTTTCCACAGATGTCCTAGTAAACGATAAGGGATGGGTAGGTTCATATGCAGCAAGGTTTCTTGTCAGAAGGAAAGCAAAAAAAAAAGTTATTTGGTGGGGTGATAGCATGATTCCCCGACACTCGTCTTGAACTCAAAGGTCACTTAATGAAGTTCGCTTGAGCAGATTGAAAGGAACGGAGAGATTTGCCCCTGTGTAGCTCATCATGCCCCAGTCTGGGCTTATGAAGAATATCTCCTTGACAGGAAATTGGAAACAACTGTACCATGAGATGATCTCGAGATGGCTTGCCCCAGAATTCCAAGTCATGAAAAGATTCTTCCTTTATAGGAAAATTCAGAAGCAGATGTACCATGAGATGAACTCGAGATGGCTTGCCCCAGAATTTCAAGTCATAAAAGGCTTTGTCCCGGACAGGAAGTTAGAAGCAGTTGTACCATGAGATGGACTCGAGATGGTATGTCCCATAATTCCAAGTCATGAAAGGATTCTTCCTTGATTGACTGGCTCTTGAAGTATTTGGCTTCAAAGTACCCTCGAGGTAGCTTGCCCCAGAATGAGCGTTGGAGCGACTTAACTTGTGTTGATTGAAAATTGGAGGAGTTTTCCAAAAGAATCTCTGGGTGGCCTGCCCCTGGTTGGTAGAGTCTTGAGATGATTTACTCTGATCAACCTGTTCTTGAATGATTTTCCCCATAATCAACTAATGCTTCGAGGACTTGCTTTAACTGACTGATTCCATAAACATTGGATGGCAATGCCCCTGTTTCATATGGTTATGAGGTGTTGTCAATTCCAACCAACATTGTTGAATGACCCAGCCCCCTTTGATTGCTCCTTGTTGGAATTTCCTTGATGTCAAACACTGACTTGCAGTCAAAATTGTTCGTTCACGAATGGTAATTTTTAATGCGATGTTCATACAAGTTTTGAAAATCAGTCATTATTAGAATGATGTGATAGTGTGTGACGGATGGACCATTAGCCCAAACACAATGCTTATTTAGCTGAGGTGAAAGATATAGCAAGAATATGACACCAATGCAAGTTATTAGCAAATTTGTAGGAGTCAGTTTACGCAACCTTGCTGTAGTATGCTTTCAGACTAAACCCCGCCTCAATTAGATCTTTTGAGGGTTGTAACGTGGTCTGGTTCACGGTTATAGAAACAAAGGATATAAGGATCAAAGTGTGTTTTGTACCCACCTTTTCTTCGTGATGTTCTCCAGTCCTACGTTCAATTGACCCTGCACATGTTTGTCCTCCAAATGGGGTGACGGTGTAAGCGATAAATGATTCAAGGTTTGCTCGAAATGGCAGTCACCTTATTTTGTTTTGATGGGTGTCAGTGACCCTTTGATTTGGCATGGTGGCCACTGGATCTTATTTTGTTTTTGTTGAGGATCCGAGGAACTCTTTAGTTTTTTTTTTATCCCTATCTTTTGCATGGACTGACTTTGCTTTTTGAGTCCATCAGGGTTGCCTTGATTTTTGCCTAAGTCTCATTTGAGGTGCTCGACTTAGCATGCTTTTGTTTTTCTTTTTATTTTGTCAGAGGATTGTGACTGCCAAGTCATGGGTAATTGATGAACAACCATCATGTTTTTGGATTTTGCTTTTGTGAACTGAGTGCGTAATCAGGTTAACTGAACACTACCCTGCCCCAGGTTGAGTGTAAGGGTTTGAATATCCAAAGGAAACTGCTACTTCTAGGCTCGAAGTGGTTTATTAGGGATTAACTCCTTATCTCTCCAGTGTTTGGGGATTTGAAACAATGCCTGTACATCCTTGGCAGGATTTTATCCGAAAGCATACCATCGGCAATTATGGGTATCTCGTTTTCGTCATCCTCCCTCCGATCTTTGCTAAACAACAATTTGGTAAAGAAAGTGAATGAGAGGTATATAGATGAATATTTTTTGTTGTGTTTTATATAAGTGAAGAAAATGAGCGAATGCGACGTGATTAGTTCAAAAAATGCACGATCACTTCATTAATATTACCATTAATAAACAACAATGTCTAAAAGCAAATAGCACATAACATAAAGAAACTACAAACACATAGAAATGACATGATCTAAAAATTGCCAGCATTGGGGACTGGATTGTTCTTTCTTGACCCACTGTTGGACTAGCATTCTTGTTCATCAAGACCGGTATAATAACCTTCCTCACACCTACTCTCAGCAGCTTCTTCCATAACATGGGATGATGAACCTGCCTGATCAGATGAATAATTGATGTTGATTTGAAGACCTTGGGGTGTAAATGAGATTAGCTTGGACTCCATCAGGTCTTGGATCTTGTTTTTGAGCTGTTTGCAATCCTCAGTTGAATGCCCCATGGCGCCAGCATGGTAGCCACATCGTGCATTGGCGTCGAAGCCTGGTGGATATGGAGGAATAACAGGATCCAAGCCCTTTGGCACTATTAGTTCGCTACTAATCAATCGTGGCAATATATGACTGAGTGGCAATGGCAAATGATCAAAATGCCTTTTTGGTCTTTGACTATAGTAGCGTCGGGGTTGTGAAGAATATTGTTGTGCAAACTGTTGTTGACGAGGGGAACCTCTATTGATTGGAGTATATTGACCATGTGGAGAGAATTGGATTGCATAGGGAGGCTCATAGGACTGCTGACTTTGAACATTTGAGATGCTGATACGCACAACCAAATACCCTTCTTGAAAGGATATGCACTTCTTGTTAATCAATTGTTGTACCTTGGCTTGAAAAGCTTTGCAATCTTCAGTCGAATGCCCCATTGATCCAGCATGATATCCACAATGCGTATTGGGGTCATACCCAGGCGGGTATGGTTCTGGCAAAGGCTTGATAGCTTTGGGCTCTACGAACGAGCTTCGGACCAGATGCGGTAGAAGTTGACTGTACGACATAGGAGCTGGATGAAGAGGAGCATTCCTTCTTTCCAGGTTATTACGAGGCCTTATCTGATTCTGGCGTGGATTCTGATTTCCTTGGTTATGAGCTCATTGATCTGCATTGGGAGCAGCCCAAGGTTTTTGGTACGGTGCCCTAGGCACCGTTGATTTCCTTTTTGGGACCCAAAGGTTGATGTCATCATCGTCATCAATACCACTGGAATGCTCTCCAAAGTCCCTTTTCAGAGCCCCCTCAGATAATACAGCATCTTTGGACTTCTCTACCAGCTTTCCTCTTTTTGAGGTTTCATCCCAGACCATGGTTTCAACGTGATTAAAAGATGTTTCATCTTCCATAAACTCGGCCTTTTCCTTGTGGTATATGATTCTGAGTGGTCCACAAGACTCTTGTATCTTCTCTTTGCCAGATCTTTGGGTTAAACCATTCATGCTAGGGTCTTCCTTTCTGGTTAGTTTTTGCAGTTTGTTTCAGAAGCTTTCACATTCTTTGACAGCATGCCCTATGGCTCCAGTGTGGTACTCACATTCTACCCCTGAGTTGTCTTCCTCAAAGACTAGAAGTTTTTTGTTAATAAGTTCTTGAACTTTGTTCTTGAATGACCAACAGTCTTCAATAAAGTGCCCCCTCGCCCCTTTATGGTATTCACACTGTGCATTATGATTATATCCAGGTGGAGGAGGATTACGAGTTGGTCCAAGGGAAGTGAGTGCCACCATTGAAATCTGAATCAGGTATGATAGCAGTTGTCCATATGGTATAGGAATAGGGTCAAGAATAGGGCGCAACTTAGACTTCTTATGGCCTCTCTGATTTAGATTCTTATGCCCTTGGGACAGAATGGGTGCCGAACACTGATTCTGAGGCTGTGAAAGAACTGGTCGGGGACAAAACCCAGGAGGAACAACACACAATGGGTTATTCACTGCAGCTTGTGGAGTGGAAGGAAATGTGGGAGTAACACTCCTAGATGTTGTGCCTTCTTGAAGCTTTTTCTTTCTTTTCCCCATAGTTGTCAAAGCTTCTGGCATATGCTCCATCTTGCTTTTCATGCTATTCATGCCTTTTCTCTAGTCAACTTAATTCTGCTTCAAATGTTCCATGGTTCTCCCAGAGCTACCTCAAGTCCAATATGTGCGTCAGGAAATCAACTGCGGGTTATGGACAAAGGATGGATGAGTTTCTGGTTTTGGAAAATGATATGCAATGCAAATGCAATTGTATGCAAATGAATGCAATGCAGGTAGATTCAGGATCCAGGATAACACAAGCATTTGCAAAACACCCAAATAGGTAGGCTTCATAAGGGAAGTTCTAGATTCTTTTCCCATAAACCCACTCACGGGATAGCTCATACGTTTATGGATAAGGTTCTCAGGGTCTCGGACACTAATCGCATCAACGCCACGCAACAGGCTAGCTGCATTGTGATAGAGATACAAAAGGTCTATCCTGAGTGTAGTCTTCATGCTAGGCCCACGAGAAGCGAGTCCTCGGAGACTAACACTAATAACCATTAAGACGAAACTGGTGCTAAGAGTGGGTCCCAGAGTCACGGACCCTTCATGAATCAAGTCGTGCGACAGGCTAGCTGCTTTACAACAAGATCTACGAAAAGGTCTACTCTAGGGGAAGCTTTCATGCTAGGCACACAAGGAGCGAGTTCTTGGGGACTAACACTAATTACTTCCAAAATCTAAACTATGTGTTCTCTCTTCTTTTTCCAAGACTCGGGTATAGAGCCTTACTTGTGATATCATCCCCGAATCCAACAGGCAAATATGATAAACAATCATATAATAAATAGAAAGCAACACAAAGAAAATAAAGAAGTAATAGGAGAAAACGAACAGGAAGAAATTAAACAAGCGAAGCTAACACTCTCGAATCGAGTCAAGTTAGGCTTGACTCTCTCTAGCATAGGGCAATGCAGGTCCCCAGCAGAGTCGCCATCTGTCGTACCTCGAAAAATACGATCCTCGCGATGGACGCGGAAAAAAACTGTTTGAAACAGAGTCGCCACCGAACTTTATTCATTCCAAGGAAGGAATAGGAAAATATCGATAAAACCTTTAAAGGATGATAAAATGGTCATCGCAACCAAATTCGGGTTCGGGAGTCGATTACGCAAAGGGAAGGTATTAGCACCCTCTACGTCCGTTGTACTCAACGGGAACCTCTTGATTCGATTCGAGAGATAAGTTAGCTTGGTTTGTTTGTTTTCTTCTAAGGTAGATATTGTTTTAAAATGGGGAAATGGGTGGTTTTTTATTAGTGTGCTCGGCAAGGATTGGAACCCTTGGGCCTACGTATTCCCTCATGCAATGGGAAAGTCAGAGCATTCGTAGTTCGTGGGACTACGGTTGGTTTATGTTTTTTAGGCGAACGAGGGTTTAAGTTGCATTCTGAATGCTAAACATTGGCTTGTCTGCTCGTCAAGGGAGGCTGAAGCACTAGTTCATATGCGCGGAAGAATGGACTAAACAATGTTCTTTTTGTGAAAAGTTGTTTGAATAAGGATTAAGTGTATTAGAGATTTGATTGGAAAAAAGAGCTTGATTTGCGTGTGTATTTTTTAGGGTTTTGGTTGCATGAGTAGTGTTTGATTTGTTAAGTATTTTAGAGGAAGAACGACGACTATTCGATAAAAGAGACGTCGGCCTCGCAACTCATCAATCGGGGTATTACTGAGATGCTAGATCTCAACGACACCTTTTTCATTCTCTTAATTATGAAATTGTGTTCGTTGGACGATGGGCTTATTTGTCCATATAATTAAGGCGAGTGTTTTAGGAACGAAAGATCGAAATGAACACAACCCAAAGCGTGCGCCTCGAGAGCGTTCGTTCAAGGGCCCAAGAAGTGCTAGACCTCAAGAGTCCACTACTTTCGTAATTTGATTAAGAAAAAGATTTGAATTTGATGTATTTTAGACGCGTTAATTGAATTAGGATTTTGTAATACCCCAAATTTTGACCACTTAGATTTCCCATCATTGTGAAAATCATCATCACAATATGGATGAACCATCATGCTTCATCAGTCTCCCCAAAGATGGGTGAGCATCCAATACAATCAAAATTAGGGTTTCAAGCCCTCTCTGAGTGCTTAGACAAATGATCAATCAAGAAATGACATGATCTTCAACTTGTATAATCTCTCAAACATCCACAATGGATCAAAAAGGACTCCCACTTCAAGGATTAAGCACAAGGCTGCTCCCTTCTAGGTGGATAAAGTCTCAAGATCGACAGTGTCACCAAATTAGGGTTTTGGTCGACCAGGGCCTCCAGATGGAAATTTTCATCTGGGCACAAGGCAATGATCCAAAACATAACCTAATATACTTCATGGAACCTCATGAACCCATGCATCAAGCCAATTTTGCCTCAGGGGATGCATTCATCAAAAATCAGGAATTAGAGTTTCTTGACCTAATTCACCCCTAAGTTGACTTTTGGGACAAACCATGAGCCAAGACCTCAAGAGATGATTTGAGGGTCTCTAATATGCCATATTGATCCATTTGGAACAATGGACTGATCCAAGAAGTTTGAGCAACAAGTCTCAATTTCATCTGCACCACAATTAGGGTTTTAAGAGAAAAGTCAACTGTAACTTTGACTTTTGACCAGGACATGCTCCCAAACCCTAATACATGATTGAATATACCCTATGACACCCATGGAACATGCCCATCAAGTTTGATTTAGGTCAAGGACATGATTTCCTGAAGAATTGCACAGTTTGGAATTCATCTGATAAAAAGTCAACTGTGCACAAAAGTCAACTTTGACTTTTTGAGATTTTTCACCAAAATGGACTTTTAACCCTAAAATGATGTTAATGTATGATTTGAATCATCATTCATCAAGAAAAATCAAGAAAAGTGAGATAGCTTGTAAAAGGGGTAACCATAAAACTTAGAAATTTTTCTAAGTTAAAAATAAAGTGGCAAAGGTACCAACTTTGGAGGACCATAACTCCTAAACCACAAGGCCATTTTTTCTCATCCAAAGATGGATTTGTAGACCTCATTATCACCTACAAAAACTTCAACTACAAGTCATTCCAATTCATTAAGGATTTTGAGTTATGGAGTGATCAAAGTGGCTGAAAAGTGAAAATGTCACTTTTTCCAACACTTAGTGAAATTTTCACTAAGTCAGATTCTGCCTCACTTTTTGCCAAATGTAGGGGGATTTTTCACTTGGAATCAAAAGAGATCAAAACCAAACTTGTTCAAACAGTTGTTGTATCATGTAAGAGCTTTCCAAAATGGCCAAGAACATTGACAAATTCAACCTACACCATGAGATACAACATTGCCAAGTTGCCTTGCTGAAATCTGTCAAGGCAAGGCATAATTTGCAACTTTGGTCGATTTGCCAAAATCAGCCAAATTCAATTGCTCCAATCCACTTGGACACCTCCGAGGATTAAATCTAAAGGGGACAATCACTGAGCCAAGCCTCCAAAGTTCATGGAACAAGAAATAGCATGTTGAACCTAGAATGGCCAAAATAGGGACAAGACTTCAAATTTGGAATGAGGCATTCAATGGAACCATCAAGGTGGCATGGACTAAGCCATTCTCATCTGAAATCAGTCAAGGCTTATCCAAGAGCAAGGGGACCAAAGCTCTGTGCCCTAACCTCTAGTCAATGGCTAGAGGAGACTTGGATTTTCATTTGCCAACATTGGCCAAACCTACTTACCAGCTGCCATTCACTATTCCTTGCAAAACAAACTTGCTCTACTATAAATAGAGCTCAATTGTGATCAGTTTGAGTACACCAAAGCCATCTAACAGATGCTTTCCTCAAAATCTCTTTCTCTTGGCAAAAATGCCTTTCTTAGCAAGGTAGCTATCGGGTTTTGAGTTTGAGAGCAATTCCAATCAAACCAATCACTCACACACCTCACATACATCACATATGAGCTGATCAAACACTCACATAACATCTGAAACATCAATTTCACAAAATCACCAGCTGGTTGCTCAAATTTTCAAACAAGTTGCAGCTGAGGTACCACAAAATGATCCAACCAATTTCAATCAAGTCCAACCATCCAAACACAATCCATAGGGTGTAGGGAAGCTGTTCAGATCATCATCACTCATCTGTAACACCTCCAAATCAAAAATCACTTTGAACTTGCTGTCACGCCTTGGAGGTAAGCACATGCTTGATCATCTCTCAATCTATGCATATTTCCTCGCACAATAATTTGGCCATATGTTCATAATCATGCATGGAATGTTTTCCCTCAATTAATTGCATTGTTTGAATCGTGTATCAAAAATCCTAGCCTTCATGCAGAAATTAGGGTTCTTGAGGTCTCTTCGTGATTTCTTGTTGTATGTTTAATTTAAATGAAATTAAAGTACATAGACATGATCGTGAGGTTGAGACGAGCATAATGATATGTGGATTGCATGATATGATTACGTATTCATGGAGATTGGATAGAAAATGCAAATCTGAGAAACCAAGAACACGCGCGTGTTCTTCAGCTTGTTCTTGGCGCCATTTTTCATAAATTCAAATATTTGAATTTCGTGATTTTGTTTAATTGATTCAAAAATTAATTTCTCTCTGAGTTTTAATGATTTTGAGTTGATTCTTTTTTTACTAATTCACAAAAATGTTAAAATATTTTATTTTCACAAAAAATCCCAAAAATATTATTTATTTCATATAATTGATATTTTTGCAAAGAATTAATATTTTAATTGTTTTTGGCATTTTAAATATTTTTTCTACATTGATTTTGCAACTTTTAATGCTTTCTAATTATTTTGTAGGCCAATATTTAATTTTTGAAGCATTAATCCAAGATCACAATTTGTTTTCCATGTGTTAAACAATTTTTGATCATTTTAATTGAATTTTTATTCAATTAAATACATTTTGAAAACAAATTAGGGTTTTGGATTAATTCAACCCTCATAAATCATTTTCAACCTTCTTAGGCCTCTTGAGAGAGTGTAAGACCCATCCCCCCTTGTACAAAAACTTTTTGGGCCTCACTCATTGTATAAGTCCCTCTGTACAAGTAAACGGCGCGATCATCGCCCGTTTAAAAATAAAAACCATCTGGGCCTCTCCTTGAGCTATAAGACCCATTCAAAACACTTTGGGCCTCTATTAGAGTGTAAGACCCAATCCCCCTTTTAACCAAAACATTTTGGGCCTCACTTATTGTATAAGTCCCTCTGCGTTAAAAGAAAACCTCGGCGCGATCGCCATTTTAAACGAAAAATCATTTGGGCATACCCTCGTGTTATAAGCCATACTCTTTTTCCTTTAAACCTTTTTGGGCCTCTATTAGAGTGTAAGACCCATCCATTTGTACAGAAAACCTTTTTGGGCCCCAGTCACTTGTATAAGTCCCGCTGTACAAAAGTCAAACAGTGCGCTCACTGATAAAACCCTGGGCCTCTCCTTGAGCTGTAAGCCCCAAATCTTTCTTTTTCAAAGCACTTTCTCCTTTGATTTTGAATATACTGTTGTTTTCAATCTTTCTTTGTTGAACAACTAACCAAACAGCATGGAAGCACTACAACCGAGTAAGTGGTTATCGCTTTCGTTTACTGCTTTCATATTATAAAATGTATTGTGGGGCTGCTCACTGTAAGTCTCCTTTCATAAACTCATATCTACTGTGTAATAATAGTATAGATATTTCGAGTTTCCCCGGCTACTACGTCTAGAACTAGGTGACGCCGTTTCACTTATTCGTAGAAATAGACGCCTAGATCCCCAATAGAAGCACCAGATACAGTCTTCTCTTCGGCTGTCCTCCTTAGGAATCGTCAAGAAGCTCTACTCCCCAAGATGAATGTATTCTCCGTGAATGGCATCTTTGAGTTTCTTCCAAATTCTCGAACTTTCCTGACTTGATCTATTCCTTGTGGATAGCTTGCCTTGAATGTCTTGGGGTTTGGGTACCCACTACGGTCATAATCTTGGACCTTAACTAAGGAACCCTCTTTAAAAGCTAAAAGTCGCTGGATAGTAAACCTCGCACGTTTACCAGTGGTTTTTATCTTAAAAGAGTTATCTCTCCTAATGGAAAGGAGATGATAGACCCACGAGCTTCTTAAAAGCATCGGCCTCCTCTTGGGCATTATTCAAGGACACTACGGCTTCTTAGAAGTATTCACAGCCTCCTCTTAGGCTTCGTCTAATGATCTCTTCCTCCGGGAATGATAGCCTCCTCTTGGGCTTCTTACAAGGACTCGTCGGCTTCTTAAAAGTTTCCAGCCTCCTCTTGGGCTTCATACAAATTGTCCCGACGACCTCCTAGAGGTATAGGAACAGAACATAGTCATCCTCATAGAACAGTCCTTTCATAGAGTCTACTACTGTTTCTCAAAACATAATACAAAAGATAAAACTCTAGACACGGACAGTCTAACTTCCTTGAGTCTCAAAGACATTCTCAAGCACCCTTAATTAAATAGGAAGGAAACCCGTAGACTCGGACAGTCTCAATCCCCTTTGGATTTCCCGTTTCCTCAAAGAAAAGGAAACCACCCCGATCCTCAGATCTAACCAACGAGTACAGTGATGCTCATATAAGAACTGATTTTCTCTTTTAAAATCAGTATATTGGATCTGTCACTCAACTGAAACAGTTACACTAGCCTCCATCTAGGGCTTCGTACGAGATACCAAAATTCTCCCTAGTGGAGTCAAACAACCTTTTCGCCTCTCTCTCGGGCTTTGTACGAGACACATAAGAGACTCCCCCGTTGGGTCAATTACCCCTTTCGCCTCCATCTCGGGCTTCATACGAGATACAAAATCACTCTCTTGTTGAGTATAAAAGATTCTCCTGTTGAGTCAACCCTTTTAGCCTCTCTCTCGGGCTTTGTACGGGACACAAAATAGCCTCCTCTTAGGCTTTGTATAATGATTTTCCTAGCGGAAATTAGCCTCCTCTTAGGCTTTGTATAAGAAAACCACTGGTTGATCCAATCAACCTTTTAGCATCAAAGTTGTGCCTCGTTCACAGTACACAAACATCAACAACTCCTTTCCCTTCATCTAATCGCTGTAAGCGGCAAGCCTCTGGATCATCTACATCCATGCCAATGTCCCTCTTTTAGCATGAGAAATTCCTAAGGAAAGATGGCATTGCTCTACACTGAGTTAAAGTCTTCTCCTTCAGGTTAAAACCCCTTTTAAGGAAATTATGGCATTGCTCGGATCCGCGTATCCCAGTTAAAGTAATTCTCCTTCTCCACTCTTTAGAGATGACAAATTCTCTCTAAAGTCGAGGCCTTTCAGCTTCACGTCTTAGGCTTTGAACAAGACACAAATAGACCTTTTAGCTTCACATCTTGGGCTTTGAACAAGATACAAACCACCTTTCGCTTCACGTCTTGGGCTTTGAACAATACACCAAAAACACCCATTTCCTCCCATAGAATAGGAGGAACTACGAACGCTCTGATTTCCCTGTTTCGGTAAACAGGAATACGTAGGCATAAGATCGAAAGAAAATATCTTAGCGAGCGCAATCAACAAAAAACCCAAATCCCACATCAATCAAAAGCAGTAATTCAAAAGCATCAGTCCTAACATCCTAATCCTTGTTCCCCGTCAGAAACCCTTTGCCTAGATTAAAAGAAAGAAACCGTATTGGCGAAAATACAAATAACCAGTACAAGGCCCCCCCACATTGATAGCATCCGTAACCTAACAGACCGCTGTTTAAACTCAGTATGCAAGCAGGGTTAATTGGAGACATCTATTTCCTTTCCTTATTCAGCTTACAATAGGATAAAAAATGAATTGACCTGTAGTCAAAGCTCAAACCGCAGAGAGCGACCAGCGCTTAAGAACCGCGTCCAAAATCGCTCGCTACAGGTTTGAATAAGCAAATGGTTAAGTGTCTTAAAAGGGTTGTAAGTTTGTAAGTCTTGAAATGGAAGACCAAAACGAACACAACCCAAGGTGTGCGCCCCAACAGCGATCGTTTCAAGACCCAAAGAGTGCTAGACTCTAAAAGCCCACTACTTCCAATAGTTAATTAAGAGAATGGTTTAGAAACATTAATTAAATATTTTATATAAGAAAATAATTTAAGTATTTCAAAGTTGATTATGATTTTAAGTTAAAATAAACTTTGTAAAAGATTAGGTAATTGTTTTTTAATTTGAATTAAGATTTATAAATCAAAAAAGTTTTATTAAGGTTGAATGCTTTAGTTAGATTAAAATATTTTAAGTATTTTAGAAATGGAAGACGGAACGATCACAACCCAAGGCGTGCGCCCTAAGAGCGATCGTTTAAGGACCCAAGGAGTGCTTGACTCCAAAAGCCCATTTTTTCCATTATTGATTAGAAAATAACTTAGATATCTTAAGAAATGTCTTATGATTTGATTTAAGAAAGTAATTAATGATTAGGCAAAAAGGATTATGATTTAGTTTGATTTGAGAAAGATATTTTTTAAGGTTAAGAAATTAATTAGATTAAATATTTTAATTTGAGAAAATGCGGTGTTTATAAGGGTTTAAGTATTTTGATTAAGGTTTAATAAATTTTAGTGTATTTTTTAAGCGAAAGACGAGATGAACACAACTCGAAGCGTGCGCCTTAAGAGCATTCATCCAAGGACCCAAGGAGTGCTAGACCCCAAGAGCCCACTACTTTCATATTTAATTAGGAAAATAGTTTAAATTATCTTGTATAAAGAAATTGAGTAATTAGTTAAGATTTAATTAAATAAATGTTATTTAAGTTTTTAGAGAATAAATAGTATTATAGAATATTACAATCTAAATTAACGATTAATCACTTAAGTTTTTTAATTAACATAAGACTATCAATTGGTTAGTAATAAGATAATAATAATTATTGTACTTATACTTTGATTTAGTTAAATGTTACTTAAAAAAAAACTAAACCTATTTAATAATCCTATTAGGCCCAACGGCCTTATAATGATCAACAATAACAAAACAGATTGGGCTCAGGTAATAGAGAACCCGGTCCACCCACTTGAATGCTAACGAGGCACATCAAAACCTAGTCGCTAATGCCTCATTTTTAGTCAAATTTTACCCTTCCCTAAGGCTGACACAAGCTTAAATCTAATAACTACAACAAACATAGGGCAGTGTGAATTGAAGTGTTTATATTAAAATATTAGGAATCTATACTACATAGCCAACAAAATAGAACGGTGTATTGATTCACACACATAAAACAGAGTCTCCAGACATTGGGCGGTGTGTCATCAGTGGTAATCAAGATACCCATTAAATCCCACTAACACCAAAATCAACTTTAAACGAGCAACAAAAGAAATGCTGCAGCTTCTTTCAAGATCTCTTTCTGAAAAAAAAAAAAGAAACTCAAACACCCTCTTCCTTTCAACATCTCTCTCTCGTTTTCTCTCCTTTCACTATCCTCGCTTCATATCTTCCCCATACTCATCAAGAAAACAACATTCACACACATATCAAAACCTAAACCTTACCCTGAATTCGTAAATTGAACAGAGACCTAACCCTAGAATGAAGAAATAACACACAGTCATAAGGCTTTTGTGCAATAGGTGTTCAGTTCAACAAAACAAGCTTATAGAGGTAAGAAGGTCAATGAAAGAATAAAGAAAGTACCTAGTCGGAGTAACTCTGGTGACGCTTCTTCCGGCAACGCTGAAATGAGCTCTCAGTCAGCAGTTTCTTGATCTTCTGCTTCACTTCTTCTTACTCCATCGTATCCACGTCGAGGTGCTCTGGTGGTCAGGTAACAGGTACTCGCTTGGAATTCTTCTCGAATCTTCCTCTTCCTTAACTTGTTCAATGTCGTGATGTGGTTTGAGGTTCACTCTTAACCAGAGCTCTGATGTGAGCCCTGAAAGAGTTATGGAAATAGAAGCTTTAGTGTAGGTTAGGGTTGGTTTTAACAGAGCTTCGTTAGGGTTTTTCTCGGTATCATTGGCCAATGATTGGGTGCGTATTTATAGGAGATTTTTAGGGTTTTTGGTACGTGTGATTCAAGGAATTCTCAGAGGAATATCCTCTGATTCGTGTGAGATCATGAGCTGTCTATTTTCAAAAACTGTTAGAGAGGATTGTAGTGGGATTTTGTGGGGACCCAAGGTTGTACGAGGTGAGGATTTGTCTGATTTTGTTTGTAGTGTGAGCTGTACATCTTCTAGAACGTGTATTTCTTATTGATTTTTACTGTGGGTAAAAGTATGATTTTCACTGCTCTTTTATTAATCTGGGATTTTGCTGATGTAGCTTATGTTGACTTAGGTGGACTCTTGTTATTTTTGAATTTTCTGATGACCTATGAATGTGATAAACTTCCAGAATTTTGTTTGAAATTGAATGGCATTGATTTTCAGGATTTACATTTGGTTAAGAACCACGTCATTTTCTTGTTGTTTGAGTCATTTGCATTATCAGGATCACTAACACAAATTGCTTCTTCTTCTACAGGTTAAACAGGGTCTGTGATCATAATCCAAAGAACTATCGAGAAGGGAGCCTCTGAACTATCGAGAAGGAGTCCATTATTTTAGAAGTGGTGTCAGGACATGCAAACCATAACAGGGTCCTAAGAGCAAACTGTGATTCCACAGTTAGGTTGGTTAGTTCTAGAAACTCATGGTAAACCAAAGGATCCCTGACCTTCACTGATTGCGTAGAGTAGCTTTTTTGTACATAATTTCCTTGGTAGATTAAGGAATACCTGTTATTCTCATCTGCATGTGTTTTGCGAATTGGTAAATGGTTGTGGTATCGTGAGTCTCGGCACAAGTCTTGGTTTGAGCTAGTTATTTTTGGATAGGTTTGAAATTCCTCTTATGCTTTTATCCTGTTGCAGGCTTATGGTTGTTTGTATTATGATATGAGGGTTTGTGCTTGGCTTGAATTGTGGCTGGTCACGGGAGCTGTAGTATTTTGCAGGTGATGGTTTATTGCATCATTCCCATTTGTAGTGCCTCTACATCATGAATGGACTTGTGGCTGATAGTTGTGTAATGTACTGCAAGTAATTTCCATTGGCAGCAGCTTTGATCCTGGTATCTCAAGTAAATTTGTTTTGTGCGTTCTAGCAACGCCTCTGTTGTAAAAGTAAGGACTGGGCCAATTGTCAAGCCTGCTGGCTTTCTTCGCTCAGCAAGTTCTTTCAACTTAGATACCAAGGAAGTCATAGACCAGTTCTCATGCCCAATTAACAACGATTGTGCTGAGCACTTTTGACCGCTGCATGCATATGCATCTTGGCTTGGCATAAATCCTAGAACTCGTCTTGGGATCAGACTTGGTATGAAGATAGCCTTGTGAGATTATTAATGGTAGGTTCAAGTGTTGTATTTTTAGGTTATGTGTAACTTGTATACACAACACTGTAATGATATTTTGATTTAGTTAGGACTTGACATCCTTATGCCATTTGAACCTATGACTTTTTTGTGAACATTTTGAATTTAAATTTGTTGTTGCCATACTTTGAATGAGTTTGCTCCTCCATGGTGAAAGGATTAAATCAAAGAAACTCAATTGGTTCTGTAAGCATGAATCAATTAGTGTACATCCTATTTGGTGCTACCTTCCTTTGTATTTTTGTATGGCCTTGTAACTAAATACATTGTAGTTGGGGATGAATAACCGTGTACTGATTCTTTTAACAGTCTTTTTGTGCCTTTGAAATTGGATGAATTTGGAGTATGATGACTAGTCCTCTTCTTACCTTTTCTTTTACGTCCTTTATTTGATAAAACCTTCTTTAGTCTCCTTACTTTGAACTATAATGAAGAACTAAGGGAGATAATATTTGAATGGGAACAAACTCCTGCACTCTAATAAGAATGGAACAAAATGATATCTGTATAGCATCCAAATGATTCAAGGTTCAAACCTCTACCAAATGATCAAATTCTAAACCAAGAGTATGATCATCATCCATGTAGCTTATTTTGGAAGAAACTAGCTTTATACGTGACCTTGAGTGAGAGCATGGTTTAAAGGCTTAAGAATTTCAAGCAATGTAACTATACCTTTGAAAAACACTTGAAAAAATTAATCATAACTTTCATTCATAGTGTGTTCCTTATGTTATTAAACCCTTCTTGAAAATAGGCTTGAATTGGTCTTCGAGACATGATTTGAGAGTGATTTGGTCATGATTTGCACAGACTTGCGTTATAACTTGGAAAAGCATGCTTTAAGCTTGAAATAACATCACCACTCATTCACGATAACAAATTCAAATTATGCCTTGATAGAATTCACTAATATGACTTGCATGTACTTTTATCACCAATTGGCTTTGACCTAAAACACTTGAAACCTTACTTGCATACGGCCTAAAATTGCCCATTATCCTTGAAAACCAATTCAATCTTAGATTAAAGCAAACATAACCGGTAGATGAACCATCTTTTCCTTGGATCGAGAATGATCATTCTTGTTTTAACCATACAACCTCAGTGTCACACTTGGCATATGGCTAAAATCTTTTGATCACGGCTTAAAACTTCAAGTTTTCTTAAGCCAAGTCTTGAGGAAACGGATTATGATCATTGTATTTGATCAGCTAGAAACGTTTTGGACCACAACCGAAAACTAGCTTGAAACCAATTGACTGTGCCTTGACTGATTAATCATAAAACGAGTCACAATTCTCCCTCATCTTTTCTAGAAATCAAAGCAACCCAACAAGAGCTAGCAACCCTCACAAACACATTCAAGATCTTCATGCTCTGAATCTTAGGGTCAACACAAAAATCTTGGTATAAGAAATATGCAATAGGTAGGACAAATTTGGGGTATGACACCCGCGTCATTATATGTCATTCCCAAGCGTTGCTAAATGGGTTTTTCGTAGTAGTGAAAACATATGTATGGTACAAATATCAAAAGTACATGCAAAGCAATTCCTACCACTAAACTACAACGGCACCATGATTATGAAACATAGTCTAAGCAAAAAACATATGTCAAAAATTCTAAAGCAATACAAATGATTAAGAATGAATCACACCTAACACTTCTCTTCAGAATAAGGATTAAGAAATTTACGCGTTTGCAACCGCGGGACAATTACACTCATCTGAAAACAATGCTAACAACAATTTAATTCATACATTCATCTAACAATCATAAATGAAATCATGGAAGCAAATAGATCACTAAGGGCTTGAAAGGTTGTAGCTTGCCCAGGTTTCACAACAAAGGGTCATTTCTTAGGCTATTGAATCGAAGTTGCCACGCAAAAGAAACATTCACTATACATGGTATTTACACATCACAACTTTATTCCCCAATTTCTTTTCTCTATTGCTCACCCTTTCCAAACTCCCTTTGCACAATTATTTGTCATTCCCTATGTTTTTTTCTTTTGTTTTTCACATTCATATTCACATTTTATTTTCAATGCTTGTTTGAAAATTTTCAATTTTTTTTGAGTAACCTACAACTTTCTTTTCACTCTCCCCAACTTGAATTGAACCAAACCTCTAGTGAATGCTCCTTGCTTTTTATGGCAAGGAAATCAATTTAAAACATTGTTTAAAGGTTGAAGAAGTTTTTTTAGAATCCCACAAGATTCAATGATGAAGAGAAATTTCATCACTAAATTAGGATATAATCTATTAAGGCTCAAATGGGCTAGCAAATTCTCGCTAAACACGGGTAAGTTACTTTTGGTTGTGGTTGTGCTCAATATCAACAAAAGCCTTGATCATTTTTAATGCTTCCACAAAAATAAAAAATTCAAAAGATTAAGCATGAATAAAACGAATTAAACAAAGTTATCAGTCATCCTAAGCATTTAGTAAACAATGGAGGTTTCTCACAATTTGTGGCTTTTGGACCTAAGTGATTCAAATTTGAACAAAAATTGTAAGAGAATGAATGGCGTGTTATTTGTACAAAGACTAAGGTTCAAAAACATGTTATGTTCTAGAAAAGTGATAGACACAAACCTTAGCCATGTAACTACTTTAAACTTTTCACCATTACAGAATTTGTCATGTTCACAGTGCAAATAATTATTCGCCTAGCGAAATCATACGCTCCTGGTTCGCATAGCCAACTCAGGGCGAACATGACAGTAACTAAAAAATTTTGGTTTTTCTACATGTGTTTTATTACAACACTCTTTCACCATAACATTTTCTTGTTGAAACAATCAAACTTGAACAATCACACAATGCATCCTCAAACTAATAAAAAATAACGCTTGATAAAAAACACAAATATTTCCTAACAACCTAACAAAATAGAATCAAACTAAATAAACATAAAGTTATACAAACTCAAAAATCGTTGGGTTGCCTCCCAACAAGCGCTTGTTTCACGTCATTAGCTCGACGCCTCTATTGCGCTTTGCTAGTAACTTCCTCACAAACATTCTGATGCTTTGTCAAAGCACCAACCTAAAGAAAGTGTCCTAACCAAACACTTGAACAAACGTTACAGGAACAAAATATATACAACACTTGAACAAACATGATGGAAAAAAATGCAAAACAAGTATCTGTACAAGCATATATACAATATAGACAATTATGTACAAAGCTTAGAAATATAGAAATTATTGCAATGCTACTCAATATCAAAACCAATCCCGGACAATGACGCCATTTTGATGAAGCGGTAATGCGGCAAGTAAAAATTAATTAAGTACCCAGTTTTTTGTCGTCTCCACGGGGATTAGTTCGAGGGAAAGAATGTCGTTCGACCGTAGCTAAGTCTCTAAGCTTGGGTTTTGAATGGTTTCCAAAGGTAACATGCGGAACTTAAAAGCATAAAAGCAAATAAATAACACATTCTTTAGAAAGGAGAAACTCATCAAGAGTTGTATTTCCTTCTACCCGCATCATACTAACGCAAAATCTATCTATCAAAATGCATTCACCCTTTATTACTCGTCAAAACCCCCGCGTATCGCTCACAAACAGAGGTTATGTCTAACGCAAAGTCTGAGAGATTAACCGCGTTCTCTCGAAGGTGATGTCTCATGCGACAAAACAAAATGTAGCATTAAGATCCGACACACACACGTGAATATTTAGACTATTTCCCATAGCCAATAGGTCATTATCCTAGGTCGAGTTTGAAAAGTGTATGTCTACAGCGATCCAAAACCCATTAAGATATATATTAAATCAAAGATAACATCGATTAAGATTTGTAAAAGGGATTTTATACAAAGATCCATAGATGAAAATACAATCTAAGTAAATGTACATACAACAACCCCAACAACATGAAGAATACAAAGAGAAGAAGGAAGAAGAACAAATTTCTCACGGTTTGTCATTTCCAGTTGAACTTCTCACGTAATGTCACCTCTGATGAAGTGGTGATTTGCCTCCGAATCATCTAGATGCATCATCCATGTGTTGTTTCTAAGCTAAAACTACTAAAAAATGTAGTTCTGATAAATTGTGTCTAAAGTTCCCAAAAGATAACCTAAAAAAAATCTGAAAATGACTTAAATAGGCAAAAATAGGTTCCCGTGTTCGCACTTTAAACCCTCGTTTGTCCAGCAAACATATGCGGCCTTAGATACTGCCAAAACAGTGTTTTCCACACTTCTGGGAAAGATTTGTTCGCCTTGAGTTCTCAATCCTCCAGTTCGCACAGCGAACATGACAGCAAACCAGCACTTGTTTCAACCATAACTTTGGAATCCTAACTTCATTTTACGCGCGGTCGAAAGCGTTGGAAAGCTTATTCAATTCTCTACAAGACAATGAAAAAATATCGTTGCTCGTATACCTAAAAAAATGAGAGAAAAACAATTAAACTCAATGATATTTACACGATAATGTAAACTATACAACATATGCACAAAAGTTGAGGTTTATTGGTTGAATTAAGCCAATAAGTTCCAATTATACACACTAAATATCACTCCAATTTAGCACTAATCAAACTTTGCCCAATTTAAACTTATTTGTCCTCAAACAAGAATCAATCAACTCGAAGAAACAAAAGCAATAATCAAGAAATCATGCTCAACAAGTTTTTACAAGCTGAAAACATATGAATGGTACAAATATCAAAGTACATTCAAAGCAATGCCTACAACTAAACTACAACGACACCAAGATTATGAAACACAGTCTAAGCACAAAACACATGTCAAAAATTCTAAAGCAATACAAATGTTCAAGAATGAATCACACCTAATACTTCTCTTCAGAATAAGGATGAAGAAATATGTGCGTTTGCAACCACGGGACAATTACACTCATCTGAAAACAATGCTAACAATAGTTCAATTCATACATTCATCTAACAATGATAAATGAAATCATGGAAGCAAATAGATCACTAAGGGCTTGAAAGGTTGTAGCTTGCCCAGGTTTCACAACAAAGGGTTATTTCTTAGGCAATTGAATGGAAGTTGCCACGCAAAAGAAACATTCACTATACATGGTATTTACACATCACAACTTTATTCACCAATTTATTTTCTCTATTGCTCACCCTTTCCATACTTCCTTTGCACGATTATTTTTCATTCCCTATTTTTTTTCTTTTCAAACAAACATCTTTTTCTTTTGTTTTTCACATTCATATTCACATTTTCTTTTCAATGCTTGTTTGAAAATCTTCAATTTTTTTGAGTAACCTACTACTTTCTTTTCACTCTCCCCAACTTGAATACAACCAAAACCTCCAGTGAATGCTCCTTGATTTTTTTTTTGGAAAGGAAAACACTTTAAAACATTGTTCAAAGGTTCAAGAATTTTTTTTAGAATCCCACAAAATTCAATGATGAAGAGAAATTTGATCACTAAATTAGGATCTAATCTATTAAGGCTCAAAGGGGCTAGCAAATTCTCGCTACTCACGGGTAAGTTACTTTTGGTTATAGTTGTGCACAATATCAAAAAATTCCTTTATCATTTCTAATGCTTCCACAAAAACACAATAATCAAAAGATTAAGCATGAATAAAAGGAATTAAACAAAGTTATCAGTCATCCTAAGCATTTAGTAAACAATTGAGGTTTCTCACAATTTGTGGCTTTTGGACCTAAGTGATTCAAAATTGAACAAAAATTGCAAGAGAACGAATGGCACGTTATTTGTACAAAGCCTAAGGTTCATAAACATGTTATGTTCTAGAAAAGTGATAGACACAAACCTTAGCCATGTAACTCCTTTAAAATTTTCACCATTCCAGAATCTGTCATGTTCGCAGTGCGAACTATTATTCGCCTAGCGAACTTATTTGCCCCAGGTTTGCACAGTGAACTCAGGGCGAACATGACAGTAACTAAAATTTTTTGGTTTTTCTACTTGTGTTTTATTACAACACTCTTTCACCATAACATTTTCTTGTTGAAACAATCAAACTTGAACAATCACACAATGCATCCTCAAGCTAATAAAAAATAACGCTTGATAAAACACACAAAAATTTCCTAACAACCTAACAAAATAGAATCAAACTAAATAAACATAAAGTTATACAAACTCTAAAACCGTTGGGTTGCCTCCCAACAAGCGCTTGTTTCACGTCATTAGCTCGACGCCTCTATTGCACTTTGCTAGTAACTTCCTCACAGACATTCTGATGCTTTGTCAAAGCACCAACCTAAAGAAAGTGTCCTAACCAAACACTTGAACAAATGTTACAGGAACAAAATATATACAACACTTGAACAAACATGATGGAAACAAATGCAAAACAAGTATATGTACAAGTATATATACAATATAGACAATTATGTACAAAGCTTAGAAATATAGAAATTATTGCAATGCTACTTAATATCAAAACAAATCTCCCGCAACGGCGCCATTTTGCTGAAGCGGTAATGCGGCAAGAAAAAATTAATTAAGTACCCAGTTTTTTGTCATCTCCACGGGGATCAGTTCAAGGGAAAGAATGTCGTTTGACCATAGCTAAGTCTCTAAGCTTGGGTTTTAAATGGTTTCCAAAGGTAACATGCGGAACTTAAAAGCATAAAAGCAAATAAATAACACATTCTTTATAAAGGAGAAACTCATCAGGAGTTGTATTTCCTTATATCCACATCGCACAAACGCAAAACCTTTCGATCTAAATGCACTAACCCTTTATTACTCGTCCAAATCCCCACATATCACTCACAAACAGAGGTTATGTCTAGCATAAAGTCCGAGAGATTAACCGCGTTCTCTCGAAGGTGATGTCTCATGCGACAAAACAACACGGAGCATTAAGATCCGACACACACACGTGAATATTTAGACTATTTCCCAGAGCCAATAGATCATTGTCTTAGGTCGAGTTTGAAAAGTGTATGTCTACAGCGATCCAAAACCCATTAAGATAGATATTAAATCAAAGATAACATCGATTAATATTTGTAAAAGGGATTTTATACAAATATCCAAAGATGAAAATACAATCTAAGTTAACATACATCAACAACCCCAACAACATGAAGAATACAAAGAGAAGAAGGAAAAAGAACAAATTTCTCACGGTTTGTCATTTCCGGTTGAACTTCTCACATAATGTCCCCTCTGATTGAAGTGGTGATTTTTGCTTCCAAATCATCTAGATGCATCATACATGTGTTGTTTCTAAACTAAAACTACTAAAAAATGTGGTTCTGATCAATTGGGTCCAAAGTTTCCAAAAGATAACCTAAAAAGAATCTGAAAATGACTTAAATAGGCAAAAATGGGTTCCCGTGTTGGTACTACAAACTCCCATTCGCCCAGCGAACATATGCCACCTTAGCTACTGCCAAAACAATGTTTCCCACACTTCTGGGAAACATTTTTCCACCTTGAGTTCGCAAATCGAACTCTTGGTGAGTTCGCTCGCCTCCAGTTCGCACAGCGAACATGACAACAAACCAGCACTTGTTTCGACCATAACTTTTGAACCGTAACTCCGTTTTATGCGCGGTCGGAAGCGTTGGAAAGCTTATTCAATGCTCTATAAGACAATGAAAAAATACCATTGCTTGTATACCTACACAAGTGATAGAAAAATGATTAAACTCAATGATATTTACACGACACACAATATATACACTATAATGTAAACTATACAACATATTCACAAAAGTTGAGGTTTATTGGTTGAATTAAGCCAATAAGTTCCAATTATTCACACTCAATATCACTCCAATTTAGCACTTATTAGGCTGCCTCGTAAATTGTGCATACACATGTTCAGCTTCTCGGACCAAGTCGGTATTGGTCGCTTTCAGCTCCGAGCACTTGGATTTAGAGGTTTCCTTTTGCTTAGTCATTTTCGATAACTGGGACTTCGACGTCTCTTTCTGTATCTTCATCTCTCAAAGCTGCTTGGTCAACTCATCTACCTAGAGGATCCGGTAATTCAAATAATCCTTCAACTGGGTTATGTCTTTAGGAAGACGAATCTCTTTCTAATCATAGGCATCACCTACTTCAAAAAGACCCGGAGTCATGACTGCAAACCTCATCAAGTAAGACCCAAGGTTTTGGGTCAATTGCCAAGCGCCTATTGATTTTACCTTTTCAACGTCCTAAGTTGCATTAAGATGATCATAAAGGTATCTCAAATCGTCAAAGTTGTTGGACCAGAATTTGAATTAAGAGGATGGGTAGTTTGGTGACTACTACCTGAATCCTGCATCAAGGTAGTGATTGCCATGTCGGCCTAACTAACATCATCACTCATCAGTGTCTTTATTTTCTTTGGAGAGCCCGACTTAGAATCCCCTGAGGGAGGAGCGGAGGTTGTAACACTCCAAAATTCATATTTAATTATTTATTTAATTATTTATGATTATGGTGAATGATTGTGAATTATACGACGCATTGGGTGGTTTTATTGATGTGTGTTGTGGGTATTAGTGAGAAGTTGATATAATTAGAGGTATTTAGATTTAAATAATTTAATCATATTATATGTGGAATTATAATAATAATATTCATAATATAAATGGCATTATTTAGATTATTATTATTTTAAATAAGATGAGTAATAATAAGGGCAAGGTGGTCTTTTGTAAAGGATAAGTGGGGATATAATTGGGAAACCATTATTAGGGGTATTTGGACTTAATAAGAAAATATAAGTGAGAAGTTATTCTGATTGATCGTAACTTTTGTGAGAAGTGCTGTGAGGAAAAAGAGGGAGAAAGCTAGGGCTCTGGAGGGATTGCTGCAGAACTCAAGAGAAAGAATTCAGAAAAAAATCAATTACAAGGTATGGGGAGTATTACTTTCATTATGATTGATGTAAAAATCTGAATATAGATAGGTTGGGGATTTATGGGGTTTTGGGTTTATGATGAATTCTTGATGAAATAGATAGAAAGTGATGAATTTAGGATGTATGTTTGATTTAGAATGATGTATGTATGAGGGTAGATAAATTGTTGGGTTTTTATCCATGTGTTTGTTGATTGTTTGGTGTTTCCGGTGAGAAGTTGGAGTTACGTGTCGGTGATAATAAAAATGCTCGAATTGTGTAAATTGCTTGGTTGAATTGTGATTTTTAGTGTTATAAGAGTTTCAAATGAATGTGTATTGTTGTATACTGATGTAGAAATCCGAGTTCTGTGATAAATGATGTCTGAGGATGTTGGGATGTGTTAAATAAGTGATTTTTCGCACAAAAATACAGCAGAAAAGTGATTCTGTAACAGAGTAATCGGTTTTACCCTAATGCAGTAACCGATTACCCTGGGACAGATTTGTTTAAGAACTTCAAAAATTCGTATCTTGAGCCTCGGGTGTCCGTTTGACTCGTCGTTCGAACCTGTGGAAAGCTAATACAATGTACTTTCTTGTAAAAATGGTTTCAAGTTCTAAAATTAAAATTAACTAGGTTCTAATGAGGCTTTATGGTGTCAGTGTAAGATGTCAGTGTCTGTGTTTGTTGAAAAACTTTAAAAATTCATAACTTGAGTTGTGAGCATCCGATTGATGCGTGGTTCTGATCGTTGGAAAGCTGAGTTAATGTAATTTATCTTAAAAATATTTTTAGTACCAGAATTCCAGCTATTCGACGCGTGGACATGTCTTTTGAATGTGTCGAGTTATGTTGTTTTGTGAAATGTAAGCAAATGTCTTGTATGGATGATATGTTATGATGTTCTACTTGAATGACTATCTTAGTGATGCTATAGAGTTGTTGTGAAGTTGTTGTTATGTGTTGATGTGATCTATGATGATTGTTTAATGATGTGCGTGTTAAATGTATACATGGGGTAAGAGAATTGCGTTGGAATTATTATGGTGATAGATCCATTATGATGTTTTGATGTTGAAAATAAAGTTGTGATGTTATATTAGGATTGTTATGATGTCGTGATGATGAAGGAGTCGATGATGTGCATATTTGATGTACATATGCTTTATGATGATTATGATTAATGATTACATGAATGCGGATGTAATTTGAGGAATTTGTTGATTATGTAGATGTTTTTGCATCATGGTATTCATGGCATACTATGTTGGGACTTCGGTCCGTTGTTGTTGACTTCAATCCCATTATGCAGATTGGAGTGATTATGTTGTGCTTCCTTGTGGAGGGATGATGGCCAGTGTCCATCACATGATGATTATGTTGTGCTCCCTTGTGGAGGGTTGATGGCCTAGTGTCCATCACATGATTGAATTGGTACCACATGCATGTTTCCGATGAAGTTGCATTTCATTCTAAGTGGCATTGCATGTGTATGGGTTGATTGTTGATTAATATGTATGTTTTATTGAGGATATCATGATGTTGTTGTTGCTCCCCTACTAGTATTCTTTTCTTTATATCTTTTATAATAAATTGTAATTACTCACCCTGCCTGCTTGGAAATGTTGCCTCTATGGTGGGTAATTTGCAGGTGATCAAGATTAGCTTGTAGACGCATGAAGATTTAGCTTTGGAGTTATTTTACTTTATTTTCGTTAATAATAGAGGTGTCTTGCTCTGATATGTAACATCGGGTGGGGAACGCTTGAGTTTAAGTTGTGTTATTTTATAAAACATATTTTATGAGTTTTCTACATGTTGAATTTATTTGACGACGACTTTTGACAATGACTAAAAAGTCTTTATGTTTGATGAAATAAATGAAGTTATTTTGAGACTACGATTCCGCTGCGAAGTATGAATTTTATTTATTGATGTTATCGAAGAAATTATTATTATAAATGTTTGAAAACCCTTGTTACAGAGCAGGAAGTTTATTATGATGTTTTTATGAAGCATGTGGCACCCTTTTTGGTGATTTTACTCTGATTTACTTATGTATCATTGTCGTGAATATTCTTTGGGTAGAAGGGTGTTACAGAGGTAGCCTGAGGCTCAAATGCGATGGGAGCAACTTTGATAGTGTCCATTTTTTCCTTTTGAGGATTCGAGTTTGACCACTAGTCAGATCACTTTTAGAAGCAGACTGATCCACACGCCTTGCTCTAGCTTCATCCATCAATTTATTTTGTTCGGAAAGCCTGAGGTTAGTCATGTTAGCTGAAATAAAAAGGCTAAAGCAAAAAATAAGAAGTATGAATATCAATAGGGTCATTAAAAAGCAATAAAAAAGCACATATAAGCATTACCGAGGAAATTATAAATGTATTTCGGGTTTTCAACGATCTGTAGTAAATCTTTAACTTCACTACCCGAAAGGCATCCAAAACGAAAAAATCTCAGATTTCCAAAGTGTTCAACTCGTCATAGTCAAAATCGGAAATCGACAATGGACTATCCTACCAATAAATCGGGAAAATGTAGTTCCCGTCAAATGCATACATAACCTAGGGACACATTTCCTAATATTTCACTCGAAGGAACTTGTCCGTAAAACCCTTATAATTAGTGGCATAAGCTTGAAGGAAACTCTTCCTCGGAATACCGCTGAGGGATACCCAACCTCTTTTTTCTGCTCCCTTCAACTCAAAGAATGAGAAAAACAATCTTAAGGTAGGGGTTATGTCCACTGCATCACAAACGATTTCAAAGGCCTTGATAAAATCTAAACCATTTAGGCATAATATAGAAGGGGATATATTTAGAGTTTTGAGGAGATCATACTCCAAATCGGTAAACAGTATACGCATATTAAAATCCTCGATTACCCCTGAATAGAAATAGAAGTACTCATTGGGCACTCCCTTGGGTTGAGTAATACAGACCCTCTCACCAACCACACAAGGTTTTAAAATAACATCTTCCTCATTCCCGGTGGAAGAGACTGAGCTATTAGAACGAAGCTTCGAGATGTAGTCATCGTCAATGACACTATGGTCGTAGCTTAGAACCTGTTTATCTATTAAAGTTCCTGTTATCTCCATTAGATTGTCCAAAAACCTTGGGACAAAGACACTGAGTCAGTGTTACCTATAGGTTAAAGGGTTTCACCATAAACTTCTTACACTTTTTCATTCAATCAATCCAAATCCTATTTCTATCATAGGCAGTAAGGGAAATCGAACATTCTACCGAATTACTATATCCTCGTATTGAAGACATAATAAAAGAACAAAAAGAGAGTGAAAAGGGAAAAAAAACTATACCTGGGGCTTGAGATAGCAAAAGAATCGAGCGATGGATGAAGTAAAGATTTGTCCACAACACTAGGGAAGAAGATCACTAGCTTTATTAATAAACAAAGTGAAAGAACAAAATACCCTTTTATTTAAAATAAGTTTGTAACAATCAAGAATTCATACCAAAGAATAGCAATGATAAAAAGTGAGAGTTCCCACAAAAACCATCATGATGAAGAGAGAGAAAGATTTTTCATCATTCAGATGATTGACACTTCAGTGACTCGCTGAGTAAGATGTCGGTTTAAGGAAGAGGGAATTCCAAGATTATCTTGTCTGAATGCTTCAATCCAATAGGACCTTGTGATTGGGGGGCTTATGTACACCCTGGAATTCCCTGAAGCCGAGCTTGTGGAAAACCGAGTACGGAGAGGTAAGAAGGTCGAGTAAACATAACCATACCTAAGTCGGAATCCGGTTATGGTTCACTTATATACAATGCAAGCACGACGGAGCCATCCACTCGATAATGATAACACGGAAGGAAGAATAAGTCAAACTCGGTTGAAGCGCTAAGAAACCATATGGACGATCACGAGGGACTGTTACAAAATTTCCCCATGATTACATGGGGGTTACGGAAATTGATGAAGAGGGTGTTATCTGATAGTTATACTTGGCGGCGAACGTTATATATGAGGGATGTTAAGAAGCATACCTTTATGGATCATTGATAAATGAAGCAATATAAAAAGATGTCTCTCCTATGAAGAAATAACAACTACTAAACTCTCCTCCTAATCATATATATATATTGTTTACCATAGGTGGCAACCGTAACATCCAATCATATAAGTTAAAATTAATACATCAACGTCATCTCATATAATAGTGTTCACTTCATTTGATACATTGTCCCCATCTTCTAATACTACATGTACTTTGAAAGGGGAATGCCAAAAAATCCTAAACATCAAAGTATTTACCCTAAAATACCTCCCATTTTGTAGCTTAAATTGGACCAGGATTTGTAAGCTATCATTTGTGCAAACTTTGGTCAAGGATGCCATCATTGTGACACCTTTAGTCTTTCTTTTTTCTTATGCTGACTAGATGAACCCTCATTTGTAGGAGCGATGTTGGATGAATCATCCTTTTTTCCCTTTAAACTAAAAAGGAAAAAAAAATTAATATGACCACTTAGAAAATGATACACCCATTCAACTCATCAAATTGTGAACCTGAATATGACCATAAAGCTTCATGAACAAGCCTCTCTTTCCCTAAAAAAATATTCAAAACTATTATAAATATCTCATTTCCTAATGCTAAATATTATCCACAAGAAAATAATTTTCACTCTTAAACTTAACAACTTTTTTATTTTCATACTCATTAACCAAATCAAAGCAATGAATGCAACCCCTATTAAATTTATTAATATTTGAACACTCAGAACTCATAGATCCTAAACCATTTTTATTAACAATTTTATTACTAACATGTTTCCAAAATGAAATTAGAAAAGAATGAAGAAATTTTACCTTAGTAGAAACAAATATTGAAAAACACCTTATAGGTTAAGGCTCACACCCTATTAACACTAGTACAAAAAAACACTTTTTAAATTAGACATTTTAAATCATATGCTTTCCACTTGATTTAAAAAGTTGAAAAATTAGGATTCCGTTGGCCCTATTTTAGTGAATACCATTTAGATCAGTTAACCTGATTTAAAAAGAATTTTTGATAATTAAAAAAAAAGAAAAATACAAAGCGCCATTTTCCTTTTTCTTTTCCGCGAAAATTGTATTGTTACCTCTCTTCTCCGCGAACACGGTTCATTATCTTCTCACATCAACTCAAAACCCTTTTTCGCGAAAACGTATTGTTCCATCTCTTCTCCGCGAACAATGTTCACTCTCTTCTCACATCAACTCAAAATCCTCTTCCATTTCTATCTCTCTGGCGGCGGAGAGAAACGTTCTTGCATTTCAAACGTATTGTTCCTTTTCTCTCTCTGGCGGCGGAGAGAAACCCTCTTCCATTTGCAACGACGAAGCCATTAATTATTTTCCAGTGTCATTACTACTCATCTTCATCTTCTTTATCGTCGTTTGATTTTCATCTTCTTTATCGTCGTTTGATTTTTGTCTTTCGTTGATTCTCGACAGGTTAATTGAAGATTCTATCGACATTGAGAGTTTCTATCGACATTGAGAGTCCCTACCTCTGTTCAGATTTTCAAGGTTTGTTCATATTTTGGTTTTTTGAATGTTAATTTAGGTTTAGTTTTATCTTTCTGGAATTTTTAAGAGATAAGTGAGGTGAAGTTTCTTTTAAAGATAAAACAAGTTGGTGGAGGAACAAAATACGTTTGTTTTGGTTTTGTCCAAGACATTGGACATAAGTTAGAGGATACAAAAAAGTATTGCAGTACATTTACAGGGTCTTAAACAAAGGTTACCGCTGTATTTATTCGTGACATTTGGATGCTTGGACTTTGCCAACAATTCTAAGTCTTTACATTTGATAAAAATTTCTTAACTTTTGTTGCTACTGCTTGCATTTTGGTGTCGTGATTGATCTGTTCTGATAAATATTTGACATTTGTGTTTAGGTTTCGTCAAATGCGTAGAGTTTATATGTTAATTCCAATGTTGTAAAACATTCATATTAATATTGTAAATATTATTGTAAATGAATTTTTGGGTTGTTGTTGCCATTGTGTAAATCAATTTTCTAATCTGCAAATCAGAAATATGCCATTGTGTAAATAGAATTTCGATCAATTGATGGAATAATTTTGTTCAGGAAGAAAAAGAAGCACGGAGGATACGAAGGGTATTGGCAAATAGAGTCCGCTAGGTAGACAATTCGCCGCAGGCAGGTATTTATATTGGCAGAAGTTCACCAATTTTTAGGTTTTCTTATGGACAGTCCAAAATATAAACCAACATTCCGAGAATTATTCCAGAAATTAGATTTGCCATTTTTTGTTGGTGTTATTGTTGTTTTGGTAGCTTCCAACATGCATTATTGTTTACGAAGAGAGTGTGGTTGATCTGTACTATAGTTTACTGAAACAAAGTGTTGAGGATCTTGCTCTATATTGCTTTACTTTGGTGCTACTTGTGCTTTAGCTTAACATCTTTTATTGAGTAATCAAATATTGCCAGGTGCATTCCGAGAATTATCCTTAGTATTTTGATAGTGTCATAGTTTGGTTTTGGCAAGACGTATTTAGTTCTATGGTACTTTTTGTGACATAGTTTCCTGACTAATTAAAAAATGATGGAATTTATTTAAAACTTTGTTCCATGGTATTGTTTGTATTAATGATTATGTATGAAATATTTGATTAGTAATTAGTTGTGATGAAATTTTGTATTATTCGTAATTTTTTGTACAATATTGTGGTAGAAATCTGAATTAAAAAATGACAATGAATAAAATAAAATGACATTCTGATTTTAAATCAGATCAAACGATTTAAAAAAACATTGCTAAATCAAGTGAGGCGATTTAAATATGATATTTTAAATCATATCAAGCGATTTAAAAAACCATTACTAAATCAAGTGGGTCGATTTAATTTTGAGATTTTAAATCAGATCAACCGATTTAAAAGAACATTATTAAATCAATTGAATCGATTTAAATTTGAGATTTTAAATCAGATCAAACGATTTAAAAAACCACTACTAAATCATGTGCACCGATTTAAATTTCTGATTTTAAATCGGGTCAAATCGATTTAAAAAAATGTCACAACTTTTAGATTTTTTTTTTAGATATGTCAAACCGATTTAAATAAAGACTTCTAAATCATACTAACCGATTTAATAAAATATTTTAAATCGGATTAAAACCGATTTAAAAAGCGAAAACTTTCTAAATCGTTCAGAATTAAATCGAAGCGACAACTGATTTAAAAAATCATTTTTAACCGATTTAAAAAGTGTTTTTTGTACTAGTGTATAAAATTAGTTTATGAGATAAACTCTAATCATCTTGATAATTTCCAAACAGATTTTAAAATCAATTTTTCACATGAATAACCCACAGATGAAACAAATTTAGCAAAAGATTAATACTTTCATAACCAAGAAGCTAAAAAACCTAAAAGACACTAAGTTACAAAATTAGAACTAATTTTCCCCCAAAGAGGATATGAGACGTGCATGGAAATGCTTTTACATATTGGAAAATGAAATGAAAACGCTGATGAAGATGAAGGTGGTCGAATGTTGCTGATGAAGGTGATAGATTCAACGTGACAGAATGTTACTAAAGTGGACGTACATAATTGAAGTATTCGTCAAATGGGTGTTTAGAATGTTTCTACATCAGTTAGCATGAGCATATTAATGTGGAACTTATAGAGGAGGATGAGTTATTGAGTAGGGAGTTTCTTGGGTGAAGTCACTAAAATGATTTCTTTGGTGAAGTCTGTCCAATAAGAAATAAGTTCTAATTTAATCAACGTCCCATCAGCGTTATAGTGCAACACATTTATAGTAAACCTCTTTTTATTTAAAACTTTTATTTATTGCATATCAGTCCTTCATTAAATTAATAATAATGGTATACAATTTTAAATATAACATTTATTTAAATTTAAATTATATAATTTGGAAATTAAAAAATAGAGTATCAATTAATTTGTTCTTCTTGTTCTTCTTCGTTCTTCATTTTTTCACCTTCAAACCACGATTATCGGACCACTCCAAACACCACCTCTCAGGTTCTCCCAACATGACTCTCTCTAATAGTAAGCTCACACTCCAGATCATTTTCAATCATAGTCAAAACCTTTCGAATAGCAACCTCAAATTCCGATTCTATGACGTTTTCCGATTCAATTGCTCATCGGATATAACACCACAATTATCATTCGAGGGCGACATTTATATTGTAGACACAGTTTCTAAGGTGAATACGAAATTGTTTGTTATATTTATTTGAAATTAGTTATTAAGATTTACTGATTTTGAATAAATTATAATTGGAGGTGTTAAATTTGATTTCAATTTGGGAATTAGGGTTCATACTTGAATTTATTTTCTATATATGGGTATTTCAATTTGGGAATTAGGGTATATGCCTGATTTTGTTTTCTGTATTTGGTTTTCAAATGTAATGATTTCGATTTTCAATGTTGTTAGTTACGTTTGACAAGTAGAAGATTGTGGTTGTAGATAAGCTTCACCAAGGACTCTTGGAGCTGGTTTGTCAAGTTACTTCTTGATGACATTGGTGGTGAGAGTAGGTGGCGCTTCATATTTGATCAGCAAAAGGTATGTGTAATGGTCTATTGGTGGTTATTGTAGTTTCTTGTCATTATAGTCTACAAATTATCTATGTTATTATGTGTTTAGGGAATATTGCAAGTATTTGAGGAAGAGTATACTGATGTTGAAAACAGATTTTGTCTAATGCATTTTTATGCTAACTTCAAGAAGTAGTTTGGAGGTGGTACAGTCTTCAGAGATCACCTGATGGCTGCAGGAAAATTGACGCATTTAAAAGAGTCTAAAAGTGTGGTAAGTGATTAGTCAAAAATTGTGTTTAAAATTAGTCTTAAATTTTATTTAGTATTATATTTTGTAAAAAGTCCGAATTGAATATTTGATCATCACGACGAGCTTATGATTTGGATTTGATGATACAATGTGGTTTTGTTGCATTTTGAATCAGCATATATGAGTATGCATCGTGTTGAATAGAGGTGAAGTCAACTTGGAATCACTCAAGTCAGACGTTAGTTCAATTCAGTTGTGCATGGCCAGATAAAAGAGGTATGTGAAATCCAGATGTGAAAAATTATCATTTTTGTGATTTGGTGTGTATTTGTCATATACTAGTACTAGTAGTATTTTGTTTTGAATTTGTCAAAAAGGTCAAAACACATAGTAAACAAAGCAACAATGTTTTAAAACTTGAACTGTGATAAGTTGAAACAATGCAATTGGATTTGATGTCTTAAAATTCCCAAATTCAAAATCACATAGTAAACATCTATTACATATGCTGAAACAGCCACTGCAACTACAAATAAGCCTACTAACAATGTAAATGAAACAATGTTTTAAAACTTCAACTGTTAAAGATTCACCAATGCCAATGCTTTCACAAGGATTATCCCAACAATGTAATAAATGGTTTTCATAATCATACAAACATTAAACATCAAACTTCAATCACATTTCAGCGATCCCTTATGACGCTTTTTCTGATAATTCCAATAAGCTTTTGACCTTAAAACCACTTCATCTAGCAACACATTATTTGCTGAATGTACCAAAAATAGTGCTAGTTTCATTCTTGTCGATGTCGAAACCTATATATAATTAAAAACATTTAGGACAATTAGAAATATAATTACAAGAGAAATGATTAAATTAATCATTTTCACATGAATTCAACTTACAGTGATATCATCTAAATACCACCATTGTAGGCAACACTCAATCATCCATTTGCAGACCCAAACTCCACAATCATTTCTGCGTTCAGTCACTAAGTGCATTAGTGACACATAATAGGCAATACTATCAATTGAATAAAAAACAGTAATGTATGAGTACTTACGATCCGGGTCGTTGTTGAATGCAGGTCGGTTGACATATGCTGAATATTGTTATTACAAGATTAGGTGCTTTGGTATCATAAAAGGATTCATGCATCAGAATTTCCTCAAGAAATATGGCCTACCACATAG
Source organism: Lathyrus tuberosus (assembly GCA_022829125.1). NCBI lineage: Eukaryota > Viridiplantae > Streptophyta > Magnoliopsida > Fabales > Fabaceae > Lathyrus > Lathyrus tuberosus. The sequence continues at coordinate 4,702,440 of JALAZF010000438.1, forward strand.
TACAAACCAAAGTTAAACAAAGCTAAACAATTGATTGGATAGTATAAAAACCAATTCGCACACACATGCATACCAATTTTTTAATTGCACGGTGTTTGATATAATGTCTTTCAGGACAATCCCACGAGTCCAACCAAACCAATTTGTTGTCTAAAAAATCAACAACAAATAGAAACCAGTGCACTCCTATGTCGTTCATGGGAATAAAAATATGCAAAAACTTAATATTTAGTATTAGGATTAAATTTTTTTATGTGCCTACTGTTTTAGCAACGAAGTAACACACAACTCACCTTGGAAACCCATTCTTTTGGTCTCATTATGGAAGGTTAGTATATATTCCTCACATATTCAGCAGTATGATGTCCGCTCAGGGCATATTGCTGTAATTAGATTAAGTGTATCTTAAGTCAATAATTAATACTAAAGGAATGTACATTTGAGGGTACTATTAGTAGTAGTACTCACCGCAAACTCAGTAGGCAGATACCAAGAGGAATTAGATTTTCCAATATTATTTATGAACCAGTTTTGTCTTGAAACGACAAGATTGATAATCTGTATAGTCAAATGAAAATGATGTTAAAAAAATTATACATTAATGGGATAAATTATACTCATAATCATATTAACAATAACCTCCTGGTCCATAGGGAATTCTGGCATCAGCGTCCTCAGAGCTTTCCTATCTCCATATACACTTGTAGTTGTTTTGACCAAAACCTCATCACTACAGAGAAAATAAATATAATCATCAAAATAACTGTGATAAATAAACTTACTATTAGGTTTTAGCATGTGTATAAAAAATAAATACCCGTTAAGTTCTTCTTCGTCGCCCATAAAGAGGTATGCGGCTGTGTAAGAACAAATGTCATTTAGATACATGGTATGAGGTGGTCTAAATGTGATTGGCATCCACTGTCATTAAATACACATGAAACAAAGAATGTTTTAACAAGAAATTATATAATATCGTGTAGTATTAGGATTTATTGAAAATAAATAATTAATACTTACGTCAGGAATTGTAGTAGGAGCATGAACACCTTCATATCCAACAAATTCACCTAAATGACAGTTGATGTGAAATTCATTATCGCAGGGTTCCTCATCTTGACTGAAAAACGTCTTCCGAATCTTTTGTAATTTCCCGTAATTTATATTTCTCTTACCCCCTTCCTCTCTGTTATTTTTCGGGGGAGCCGAGGTTGTGCCCATAGTCACCTTACTTTTATACTTTGTGGCTTTCCTTTCAGTTGCCGCAAAATTTTTAGTGGTACGCTTGTGTAACACCTCAAAATTTGCCCTTTTGTTTCTGACCTAACTGGTTTATGCTTCCTTGCATTTGCATTATCATTCCTGCATTTGCATTGTCCTTTTGAGCATGGGATTAAGGTATTCTCTAGCAGCTCATGGCATCGTCAGTTCCGGTACGATTTTTAATAGTGTTCAGAGCCCAGCAGATAGCTTTCCAAGTCTTTTTGAGCATTTATCTTGCTCATTGAGTGGTTGGGTGATCAGAAACCCCGGCAGTCAATTCAGCACCAGGCAGTTGGTATCAGCAGTTTAATCTGTGTGCGAAAAACATTTCGCAGCATATTTCAAGTATATTCTAGTAGTAATTTCAGTTGGCAAGTTTCAGAGGTCTATCATGGTTCAGAACAGGTGGAACCGGGCGAATATCCAAGTTTCCCTCCTTTTCGCGCCAATTTTTGAATTTTTGAACTGAGTAATCGATTACTCAAAGTGAGTAACCGATTACTCTGGGCGAAATTGCAAAAATGTGGCATTTTCAGCACTGCAGAATTTTGGGGTGTTTTATGGTCATGTGCTTAGCTTGTGCATGTGTGGGAAGGATCTAGAACTGATATTTTCATCATTTTCCACCCAAAATTCAAATTATCTCCATCATTTTTCCACTCTAATTCCTCATTTCATTTCCTAATTCATATTTCATCCCAATTTCCACTCACTTAACCTCACTCCAAACCACATTTGGATTCCTAACCTAGCTTCTATTTAAATCAATTCATTCCAAACCTCAAAACCAAGATCAATTTTCACTCTCCAATTTTTCAGAATTTCTCTCAATTCTCTCTCACTTTTTCCACTTTTCATCTTCATCTTCAACCCCTCACCAAAGCTCCATATCCATAGATTCACAAATTCTTCATTGGAATTTGTGAATTCTTGAGCTAAACCTCCATCACATCATCATTCTTGGTTCAATTCTGATATAGCTACTGGTTTGGATCTTGAAATCACTTTTGGAGCAGCTTTTGATTATTTGGAGTGTTCTTGCTTGGGTCTTGAAGTTCTTGCTAGGATCTTGAAGATTATTGTATAGATCTCTGGTTTTCTTGCTTGGATTCACCAATTTTCGTGCTCAACAATCACCAAGGTAAATCTCAGCCTTGTAGGTTGGTTTTCCTTAGATCTATGTTTGATTTAGCTTAATTTCAACTTATGCAATGTAGATCCTTGGTTTGTGATGTGATTTGATCCATTTGCTTGATTTGATTTGTGATCTTGTTGTTTGATTGATGAAATTGGTGTTTGATTACTGATATTTGATGTGAATTTCATGATTAATTGATTGCATGATCATTTGGATGTTTGCATAAGTGATTGGATGCTGAAAAGTGCTTTTCAAAGTTGATTTTCTGCCTCTGTTTCAGTGGTTATCGATTACCCTAATAGAGTAACCGATTACTCTGCCTAATTTTCACATTTTTGGTCAAATTTCAACTGAGTAACCGATTACTCAAAGTGAGTAATCGATTACCACTGCTGCAGAGTGGTATTTTCTTGTATTTTCTTGGTTGTTTGAGATCTGATGCATGCCTAAATGTCATGGAATGATGCATTGATGATTTGTGGACTATTCTTGAGCTGTTGCACCTCACACTATTGCATGAACCCGATTCTTCGACACGTGAGTCTTGGTTTTCGTCGATAAATGTGCATGCTTTTGTTGTTGATTTCTTGATGCTATGAAAACCATACACACACTTCTTTGAGCATGTTGACTGTGATTAAATGCTTATGTTGCCGGAATTGTGTTATGCATGCCTAATTGTTTCCATTCCTTGAGATGCATTTTTGTTCCGATTTGTGCACATGTTTAATGTTATGAATACCTTCATGATGTACTTTCTTTCATGTTATCTCCAAGTGTTGTTTACCATGGTATATGGTGTGTTTGCAATCATTATGCATGATGTTTGATGCGCATTTGCTTTGCCATGCTTGATTCGTATCCAAATGTATCGCATGCTGCCTGGTTTCTACAGCTGTCTATGTATACGAGTGTTGTTGTATGTGCTGCTGGCTGACATTTAACACCCTTTGTTGTGCTGAATTATATGCTGTTGTATGCTACCTTTCTTGTGTGATGCTTTTTACCATCGTTTTGGTGCAGGAACGTTGTGGTAGCTGCTATTTTTTTTTATTCGCTTTTTTTCCTCTTTCGTCTCTTTCACTCTTTTCTTCCCTTGGATCTCGAGACTTGCTTAAGTCTTGGATTCTTTTCCCCTTAGAGCTACCTAGTCCAACTTAATTTTCGATTAAGCTTGGAGTAGGATTAGCATTAGACTTTAGGTAGGGTTCTCTTCTAAGCCTCACTAACCATAGGACTACCCTTTGCATGACAACACTAGGATAGAGATTCCCTTTAGAATTCCCTTTCCTTGTGTCTTCTCTTCTCACCTAATAACACTTCTAAAACACTTAATAAAATTAACGTGTATTGCACATGAGCCTTGCATGTGGGATGTGGGGAATGAGGGATTCCCTCTCATTTTTCTAGAGTGTTTGGTGGACGTTCCATCTTGGAACGATTTGCTAAGCATTCGTTCCTACCTCATAGACTTCGGTGCAATGCAAGTTACGAAATAACTTCAATCCACTTCTATCTAAAAAACACAAAAACAAACTCAAACCTATTTCATCCTTCGGGATCGTTAATTTCACATCATTTTCAGAAAAGGGCACGTTGCTTTCCGTCATGTCGCAAACAGGCATCGACCCTAACTGACGGACGCGAATCTAACGTCGCTCATAAAAAACACTAACCGACCTCGTTAGGTCGAACTATGACTGCTCTGATTTCCTCTTTCTCGTCCGATTGAGGATATGTAGGCACAAGACAGCGATGTCTTGGAGAGCAACCTTCCCCCTTAGTTCGTGTCCGAACTACATTGACTCTGACTTTCCCATTGCACGAGGGAGTACGTAGGCATAGGACGAGCGATGTCCTATCAAGTCACTTCTTTTTCTTTTCTTCTTCGTTTCTCCATTCTTTCCGTTCTCGTTCCTTCTCCGGTCCAGTAGCAGTGGAGCTTCAGATGACGACACCCTTTGATCGAGACAACAAGCGTGGATCCCGTCGAGTACGATGGACGCGTGGGGTGCTAACACCTTCCCTTCGCGTAACCGACTCCCTTACCCGTTTCTCTTGGTCGTGAGACCATGTTCTTTCCTCTTCCCTCAGATTTGTGCAGTCTTTCCTTTCCCTCTCTTGGGATAAATACACATTGCTTGCGACTCTATTTTCCGCGCCACTTTCGCGTTTGTACCATGGATGCAAATCCTCGGGAGCGACAGCTGGCGACTCTGCTGGGGACAGGTTGACCTCTTGCTGGTCCATCCCCTTTTGCGAGTCAATCCTAGCGCTTGTTTGTTTTATTTCATTGGGTGTTTACTGTTATTGTTTTGTTGTATATTACTGTTTTACTGTATTTACCGCATTTATTGCATTGCATTTCATTATTATGCTGGACTGTGCTGTGTTGTGCTGGTTTTCTGTTTGGCAGGTTGGGTTTCTTTGAGAGATAAGCCCAATATACAGGCTTGAGCATACACTTAGGACTAGAGTGGAAAGTAGTGGGACCTACGCGCTATCTTGGTGCATTTGGTGTTCACAAAATTCACATTCAGACGAGACGTGCGTGTCTTGCGCATTTCAGAATGTTGATCTAGAGAGCTGTCGACTCTGGCGACCGTTTCTTCCGAGGACTCAGCAACGCCTCTCCTCCCGACATGTGATAATGGCAGACCAGAAATGACAAACCCATTACACTTGTCGATCCGAGGACCCAATGCTGGGAACTTGCATAAGATGACCTTATTTTGGGGGGAATCAGTGGACGACCTCTTTGTTTAGCAATAGAATTGTACCCCGAGGGATTAATGTACTATTGCTTCTCAAATTGAGAATCTGAGACTGAGGATCCTGTTTTATAGAACCCACATGTGAGATGGGATGGGTGTTTGCAGGTCTGCAGGTAACCGAAACCTTCAACCTACCCGGTTTTCTGGTTTTCTCGACAGTGTGTAGTTATTTACCTGGTTTTCTGGTTATCTCAGTGGTCCGATGTTCTGGAATTCTGGTTTTCTGGGTTGTGATTCTCGTTCAATTAACAGCACAACATATGTCCGGAGCAGTGATACCTTGATCCCATGTTTGCATTTGCATCATTTTCTTGCATTCTAACATGTTTGACATTTTTCAGGGCTTGCATCTTACCTTTGATTCCGGTTGTTGAGGTGTTCTCGTCATGGAAGCTCAGAGGAAGAATAATGTAGCATACACGTTCCCAGATCCGACTCTGAAGTTGATTCACAAGCTGATTAGTATGACTGATCCTGAGATCTGTGCCAAGTTCAAGGAGGAATATGGGGAGATATTGAAGGTTGTTCGAAATATTTCACAAGAAGAGCACGATGCCATTCACACGCTCCTTCAGTTCTATGACCCTCCTCTGCGTTGTTTCACTTTTCTGGATTATGTATTGGCTCCGACTTTAAAGGAGTTCTAATTTATTTTAGGAATTTCTGTCGATCTAAGGATTCCTTTCTTTTCTGAAGAACAACCCGGACTGGAAGAGATGGCGGCTGCTATTCGCATGGGGGAATCCATTTTGAGTAACAACATCGGTGACAAGCAAGGGTTCAAGGGCCTCCCTTTGAAGTTTCTGTTTGACCAAGCCTGCTCATGTGCTAAGGGGAAAGATTGGCCTGCTTTCAACGCCATTTTAGCTCTTTGCATCTATGGAATTATCCTATTCCCCAACATCCCAAAATTTGTTGACATGCAGGCAATTCGGATTTTCATCTTGAGAAACCCCGTACCTACTCTTCTTGGTGACGTGTATCATTCAGTCCACTACAAGAACGAAAGGAGACGAGGGAGGACTGTAACTTGCTGTGCGCCGCTCCTATCTACTTGGTTTTTCAGTCATCTCCCAAAAGCAGGGGCTTTTGTTGATGCAAGGGATTCTATGAAGTGGTCTAAGAGGTTGATGGGATTGACTGCTGACAACATCGTTTGGTTTAATCACAGTCTGCTAGGGATTGAGCTCATTTTCAACTGCAGAGGATTCCCAAATGTGCCCTTAATAGGGAGGAAAGGCGGAATTAATTATAACCCCTCCCTTGCTATCAGACAATTTGGGTATGCATTGAAGACTCCCCGTGAGGAACATGATTTCAGGGAATCCTTGTTTTTCAATGGCACTGCAGACCAAGAGGTGGTAAGGAAAATCGTGGTCGCTTGGAAGCAAGCTTTTAAGAGAGGAAAGAATTTCTTTGGGAAGTGCAACAACCAAGCTTTCTCTCCGTATGTGGAGTAGGTCCGGAAAAGGGAAGAAGAGGAGCTTCTTCCTTTCCCGATGGAGCCACCTTTGTACCCTCTGTTGATTGAGCCACCAACCACAGTGAAGATAGAGGAGTATACCAAACTGTGGGTTGAAAAGGAAAAACTTCAAGACGAGAACGGTGAGCTGCAAAGAGAAATTTACCAGTTGAAGCATGAGCGGGGCGAAGCTGTTCATGTCGCCAAGTTGAAGACAGAGCTTCTCGCTAAGAAAGAAAGAGAGCTATCTGAAGAGGTCGTAGCTAGACAAAAGGTAGGACAAGCTCTAAAAGGTGTTATCAGAATTCTTAAATCGAAGAAGGAAGATCTAGCCAAACTTGGTCAAAGATTCACAAGTTCAACGCTTACCGAGATACTGCAATAACAGCCAACAAGCAGAAAGAAGATAAGTTCCTGGATTAGATCGAGATTTTAAAGACGAAGCTCAAGAAGAAAGACGAGGAAATTTTATCAGGGACAATCCAGAGACACGCAGTTGAGGAGCGACTGAATGAGGCCATAGCAACCATAGCAGAGCTGAAGATACGAGCTGAGGTGAAGAGGCCTAGGAGTGAAGGCTCTAGATCAGGCAGTGGATGACACTCTGTAGTTTGTTTTCTTTGAATCTCGGGTCACCACCAGAATTGTTGGTTGGGATCTTTGCTCCTTTTATTTTCAGACTTATCTATGTTATTTTGGGTTGTAATCTCTGACGGTGATTTTTCTCTGATTTATATATGAGCAGCAGTTTCATCCTATCTTGTCTTTAAACTGGAATCAAGGAGTGGATCGCCCTGCAAACATCAAACATGTTCATTTGCATTTGCATAATCATAATCATCTTTTGTTGCATCGCAGGTGCTCGTTCCGGTTTGTTCTAACCTTTATTTGGTTGTAGGCAGGAATGGTAACCAGCTGATTCACCGGTATTCTACTAGATCATATCAGAAGAGAATTATGGAGAAGATGCAAGCTGACATGGCTGCCATGCAGGCCCGTATAGACCAATTCATGGAGCTGATGCAAGGTTTTGCCCAAGGGCAAGAGCAATTGAGGACTTTGGTTCAACCCTTAGTGGCGAGGGTGGATGAAGACGGGGTTCTTCATGGCAAGAGCAATTGAGGACTTTGGTTCAACCCTTAGTGTGTTGTTCATGGTCGTTGTTTCGAAGACCAACAAGATGACATTTTCTCTCTGCCAAGCGGGGATGCTGGTCTTCAGGCTGACAATGATCAAAGATCCAGACTCATCGAAGAACAATTAAGGGGAGTGGTGAATCAGAATTCTGTAGGAATGGATCTGGAGGATTTGGGGCTGGTTCCCGGAGTTGTAATTCCACACAAATTTCAGGTGCCCACTTTTGCGAAATACAATGGTACCACCTGTCCCAAGACGCATGTCAGGGCGTACGCGAGGAAGATGGCCGCGTATTCTAAAGATGAGAAATTGCTGATGCATTTTTTCCATGACAGCCTGTCTGGGGCATCCTTGGAATGGTATATGCAATTAGAGAGATGCCATGTCCGTAATTGGAGAGAGTTGGTCGAGGCCTTTATCAAGCACTACCAATATAACACTGACATGGCTCCCAACAGGACCCAGTTACAGAATATGTCTCAGAAGAATAATGAAAGCTTCAAAGAATATGCGCAGAGATGGCGCGAACTAGCGGCAAGGGTGCAGCCGCCCATGTTGGAAAAGGAAATGCTAAATTTGTTTATGGATACTTTGCTGAGACGTTATTATGAGAAACGGTTACCTTGCGCGTCAGGCAAGTTTGCTGATTTGATCATGGTCGGGGAGATGTTAGAAAGTGGAATCAAAGCAGGGAAGGTAGCAGGTAGTGATGGGTCGTCTTCTGGTCAGGGGAAGAAGCCCTATGCTAATTACAATAAAAAGGAAGAAGAAAATTCTATGTCGTCTCACCGAGGTAAAGGAAAGCAGCATCAGAGTTATAACCAGCAGGTAGCTTCAGTGACAATTCCGGCAACGCTTCCACAGTAATAGCGGAATCAGGCTCCTCGCCCGTACCCGACAAGACAAAGAACGGCTGATAGACATTTTGAAACACCTCCCATGCCTTATTCTCAATTACTCCAGCATTTACTACAGCTACAGTTAGTTCAGAAGAGGACATTGGCCCCTCTTACTGGTAATCCACCTCCGGGTTATAATCCTAATGCCCACTGTGATTTTCATTCTGGGGCACCCAGACATCACATCGAGGACTGCAAAGCTTTTGGGCATAAAGTCCAAGACTTGGTGCATTCGAAAGCCAATAACATTTCAAATGATGGGCCGAACGTCATCCAGAACCCAATACCGAACCATGGAGGGCCAAGGGTCAACGCTATGTTAAAGGAGAATGAATCTTTGAACTTGGTTACCGATGTTAATGAATTAAGGACTCCTTTGATGGTGGTAAAGGAGAGGTTATTGAGGGGTGGGGTGTCCCCCGGATGTGATGAGAATTGTTCAGAGTGTATGTCGCAAGTGAATGGGTGTGATTTGTTAAAGTCAGGAATTCAAAAGCTGATAGATGAAGGTCGATTGCAGTTTGACCGATGTGACCAACGAAAAAAGGTTGTTAACAGGAAAAATAAGGTTGCTACCATTACTATCCCTTTCAAAACAATCACTATTTCAGGACCGGGAAGACCAGCACCGGTTATTATTACAGCTCCCGGACCCGTGCCATATGAGAATACCAAGGCCATTCCTTGGAATTATGGAGCCGAAGTGTTTGTCAATGGACAGAAACAAGAACTGGTGGGAACTTCTGTATTGAACTCTTGTGTTGAGAGCAGTGTTGAGGCAGGGGTTATCACGAGAAGTGGTAGGGTCTTTAACCCTTCTAATGATCAAGCTGGTAGTTCTAAACAAGACATAGGGAAGCAGGTTGAAGGTAGTTCTGTGCAAGCACCAGTAGCGAATGACTCCACGACAGGGCCGGTTAATAATTCTTTCTTTGAGAACGTAGAAGAATTTATGAGATTAATCAGGAAGAGCGATTACAATATTGTTGATCAGTTGCATCAGACTTCGTCCAAGATCTCCATCTTGTCCCTGTTATTGTGTTCCGAGGCACACCGAAATGCATTACTGAAAGTACTGAATGCTGCTTACGTACCTCAGGAGATCTCTGTTAATCAGTTGGAAGGGGTAGTGGCCTATGTTAATGCAGGCAATGGTCTGGGTTTTACTGATGTTGACTTGACTCCAGCTGGGAGAAACCATAACAATGCCTTACATATTTCTGTTGAATGTCGTGGATCGTTGATGTCTCATGTGCTTGTGGATACTGGGTCCTCTTTGAATGTTCTGCCTAAGAAATCCTTGATGAAGCTGGACACCCGAGGGTTGATATGCACACCTAGTGATTTGGTGGTGCACGCTTTCGACGGCTCGAAGAGGTCTGTTTTCGGTGAGATTGTGCTACCAATTAAGATTGGGCCGGAAGTTTTCGATGTTACCTTCTACATCATGGACATCCAACCTGCCTACAGCTGTCTGCTGGGTCGTCCATGGATTCACTGTGTTGGGGCTGTGATGTCTACATTGCATCAGAAGTTAAAGTATATGGTAGACGGGCATGTGGTGACGGTTTGTGGAGAAGAGGATATGATGATAAGCCAGCTATCTACTTTCAAGTATGTGGAGGTAGATGGCGAAATACACGAAACTCTATGTCAGGGTTTCGAAGCAGTGAAGATCACTGAGAAGTCTCTCAAAGAAGGTAGCCAATTTGAAGTGGTTTAGCCTATAGTGGTACATCAGCCGGAGATTTCTATGTCTTCTTTCAAAGATGCTCGGGCCGTGGTTGAAGCCGATGGTTCACAAAGGTGGGGTCAGATTATTGATGTCCAAGAAAAGCGGAATACTCATATACTGGGTTATAAGCCACCCAGGCGTCCTGAAGAGCCTCCTAAGTTCTATGGCCCAGTCCGTTTCACCAGTGCCGGTGTTTTCTTCGACTGAGTCAATGCGATTGAGGAGGATGGAGATAGTGATTGTGATATGGATAGTTGGATCCGCCCATGTGTCCCAGGTCAAAGCCTTCGTAACTGGTCGTCGGAGAGAGTTATTCAAGCGACCGGACAAGAGTAATTGCTTTTGTTTGTCATCTCTGTTAATCCTACGTTCTGCCCAAGACGTAGTGATTCTTGTTTGTAGGTCTTGAATGTTTTTGTATGCTTTTCTTTATCATTAATAAAGGACATTTTCACATTCAAATGTTTAGATCCCTGTTTTTTCTGTTTTTTGTTTTTGCATTAAAATCACATCAAAATGGCAATGTGTTTTGTTTGATGCATCCATAATAAACATATATCATCAATCATGCAGTTTCTCTTGTTCAGATTCCACCCATCATAATTCAGCTATGGCTCGATATGACTTCGATAATCCCATATATCAGGCCAAAGAAGGGACTGATGAAGACTGCACCTTACCAGAGGAATTAGCCAGGCTGTTAGAATAGGAGGAAAAGATCATTCTGCCTCATCAGGAGGAAATCAAAGTTGTTAACTTGGGAACTGAGGACACAAAGAAAGAGGTACGGATTAGGGCTGCTTTGGAAGACACTGTCAAGGGAAGATTGATTGAAATGCTCCGGGAGTATGTGGATATCTTCGCCTGGTCTTATCAAGACATGCTTGGGCTCGATACTGACATCGTGGTACACCGGCTGCCGCTCAAAGAAGGATGTGCTCCTGTTAAGCAGAAGCTAAGAAGGATGAAACTGGAGATGTGTATCAAGATTAAAGAAGAGGTTCAGAAACAATTAGATGCTGGGTTTCTCGCTGTAACAAATTATCCTCCGTGGGTTGCTAATATTGTACCGGTACCTAAGAAGGATGGAAAGGTCAGGATGTGCATTGATTACAGAGATCTGAATAGAGCAAGCCCAAAAGACGACTTCCCGCTTCCTCACATTGATGTGTTAGTAGACAACACTGCTCAGTATTCTGTGTTTTCCTTCATGGATGGCTTATCTGGGTATAACCAAATCAAGATGGCCCCAGAGGACATGGAGAAAACAACGTTCATAACACTGTGGGGAACATTTTGTTACAAAGTGATGCCCTTTGGATTGAAAAATGCTGGGGAAACATATCAGCGGGCGATGGTGACTCTCTTTCATGATATGATTCACAAAGAGATCGAGGTCTATGTTAATGACATGATAACGAAGTCACAGACGGAGGAAGAACATCTGATTAATCTTCAGAAATTGTTTGAAAGGTTGAGAAAGTTCAGACTGAGGCTGAATCCGAACAAGTGCACCTTCGGGGTGAGATCTGGAAAGTTACTAGGTTTTATTGTCAGCGAAAAAGGTATCGAGGTTGATCCTGCTAAAGTAAGAGCCATTCAAGAAATGCCTGAACCAAGAACAGAAAAGGAGGTTCGTGGTTTCTTATGGAGGTTGAACTATATTGCTAGATTCATCTCTCATCTTACAGCCACATGTGAACCGATATTCAAGTTACTAAGAAAAGATCAAGAGGTCAGGTGGAACAAGAATTGTCAAAAGGAGTTCGAGAAAATAAAAGAATATTTGCAGGAACCTCCGGTCCTTATGCCGCCAGTGCCAGGAAGGCCATTGATTATGTATCTTACGGTTCTTGAGAACTCAATGGGGTGTGTGATCGGTCAACACGACGAGTCGGGTAGAAAAGAGCATGCCATTTACTACCTGAGTAAGAAGTTTACTGATTGTGAGTCGAGGTACTCGATGCTGGAGAAAACATGTTGTGCACTCGCTTGGGCAGCTAAGCGTTTGAGGCAGTATATGTTAAACCACACAACCCTCTTGATTTAGAAAATGGATCCGATCAAGTATGTGTTTGAAAAGCAGGCGCTTTCTGGAAGAATATCCCGTTGGCAGATGATTCTGACAGAATACGATATTTAATATGTTTCCCAAAAAGCCATTAAGGGAAGTGTTTTGTCAGAATATCTCGCTGAACAACCAATTGAGGGTTATACCCCAATGAAGTTTGAATTTTCTGATGAGCATATCATGTATCTGAAGATGAAAGACTATGAAGAGCCTCTACCTGATGAAGGACCTGAAATTGGATCCCAATGGAAACTGGTCTTTGATGGGGCTGTTAATTCATACGGTAACAGAATCGGGGCAGTCATTACAACTCCACAACGTTCTCATATACCCTTCACTGCCCGATTGGCGTTCATATGTACCAATAATGAGGCGGAGTATGAAGCATGCATTATGGGGTTGGAAGAAGCGATTGATTTGAGAATCAAGAACCTCGATGTTTATGGTGATTCCGCGTTGGTAGTTAATCAGATCACATGAGAATGGGAAACTCGTCAAGCGAACTTGGTACCGTATAACAACTATGCCAGAAGGTTGTTACCTTTCTTTGACAGAGTTGATTTCCATCATATACCCCGGTTGGAGAATCAGATGGCCGATGCGTTGGCAACGTTGTCTTCGATGTATCAGGTGAATCGTTGGAATGAAACTCCTTCGATCAGAATCATGCGTCTGGATAGACCAGCTTTTGTGTTTGCAGTTGAAGGTGTATCAAATGGCAAACCTTGGTATCATGATATTAAGGTTTTTTTGAAGAGTCAAGAGTATCCGGAAGGTGCATCCACCAAAGACAAGAAAACTCTGAGGAGGCTGGCGGGAAATTTCTTTCTAAATAAGGACGACGTGTTATACAAGAGAAACTTTGACATGGTCTTGCTACGTTGTGTTGATGAACACGAGGCAAACCTGTTGATGGAGGAAGTTCATGAAGGTTCTTTCGGTACCCATGCCAATGGGCATGCTATGGCTAGAAAATTGTTGAGAGCGGGGTATTACTGGATGACTATGGAGTCTGATTATTTCAAATACGCCCAGAAATGTCATAAATGCCAAATTTATGCCGATAAGGTGCATGTGCCGCCTACTCCTCTGAATGTGCTGTCATCACCTTGGCCCTTTGCCATGTGGGGTATTGATATGATCGAAAAGATTGAGCCGACTGCTTCCAATGGGCATCGTTTCATTTTGGTTACCATTGATTATTTCACGAAGTGGGTGGAAGCAACTTCATTTGCCAATGTCACCAGACAAGTGGTAGCCAGATTTATCAAGAAGGACATCATCTGCCGGTATGGAGTCCCGGAGAGAATCATTACTGATAATGATTCAAATTTGAATAACAAGATGATGAAGGAGCTATGTCAGAGCTTTAAGATCGAACATCACAATTCTTCTCCCTATCGTTCGTAGATGAATGGGGATGTTGAAGCAGCGAATAAGAACATCAAGAAGATTGTGCAGAAAATGGTAGTGACCTACAAGGACAGGCATGAGATGTTGTCGTATGCTTTACATGGTTATCGTACTTTGGTACGCACATCGACTGGGGCGACTCCTTTCTTACTGGTATATGGTATGGAAGCAGTTCTACCATTAGAAGTTGAGATTCCTTCTTTAAGAATTCTGGCAGACGTGAAGCTTGATGAAGCTGAGTGGGTGCGTTCCAGACTGGATCAGCTAAACCTTATTGAAGAGAAAATATTGGCAGCCATTGCACATGGTCGGTTGTATCAGAGTCGGATGAAGAAAGCCTTTGATTAGAAAGTGCGTCCTCGGTGTTTTCAGGCTGGTGAATTGGTTTTGAAAAGGATCCTTCCTCCTCAAACAGATCACGGGGGCAAGTGGACTCCAAACTACGAAGGGCCATATGTAGTAAGACAGGTTTTCTCTGGCGGAGCCTTATTACTCTCAACTATGGACGGCGAAGACTTTACATCCCCTGTGAACGCAGACGTAGTCAAAAAATACTTTGCATAAAAGAGACCCGCTGGACACAAAAAGAAAGTCCAGGCAAAAAGGGGCATCCCGGCGAACCACAAAAAGAAAAGGTTCGGGCAAAAGTTAGGGATAAAAAGGAAAAAAAAAAGAAGAATAAACCCGCAAAGTTGAAAACCTGAAAAGGCAACTTTGGCAAAAAAAGGGTATCCCGGTGGATTGAAAACCCTAAAAGGGCGATCCAGGAAAAAGTTAGGGATTTGAAAGCAAGAGGCTACGATCTGCGTTCGATCTGTGAACACTTTTGATACATGGAAGTTTCGAAGGAAAGGAATCAGTCCAGTCAGTCTTTTCGAAGGCCAGAGCATCTGCAGATAAGCGAGGCATACTGGGTCATAGCTGAATTGAATCATGGTGGATATCTGTTCCCCACATTGCCGACATGTGTATTTTCTTTTATTTTCTTTTGTGCAATTACCTCTTTCCAAGAATTGCTTCCAAATGTAAATGCCTATTCACAGGCCAATTTCATTCAATAAAATCTTCATTTCACTCAAAAGCTTCCCATTTGTGTTTTTACTTTTGCCATTTTGTTTGTGAAAACGTCCAATATTTTGATAAAACATTGCATGCGAAATGTTAAGTTTTGCGAAGCATATCAGAAAACAGTGGAAATTACTTAGGCAACGGTCGTTGTATTGGTAATAGAGGTGATCTTTTTGCGTATAGAACTTCCTGTTGATTGTGTTTGCAGGACAACAGGTTTGTTCTTCCCCAGTAGAGTCGCCTCCCCCAGCACTTTTTCTCCCCGCAGGGTGCAATTTTTTTAGGTTATTTTGGTATTCAATCTCCATGTATCCCGATTGTCAGAAAGTCGTCGCTTCCATACTCTCGGATCCAAGAAGTTTGAATAGGGGTAGCTGTAACACCTCAAAATTTGCCCTTTTGTTTCTGATCTAACTGGTTTATGCTTCCTTGCATTTGCATTATCATTCCTGCATTTGCATTGTCCTTTTGAGCATGGGGTCAAGGTATTCTCTAGCAGCTTACGACATCGTCAGTTCCGGTACGATTTTTAAGAGTGTTCAGAGCCCAGCAGATAGCTTTCCAAGTCTTTTTGAGCTTTTATCTTGCTCATTGAGTGGTAGGGTGATCAAAAACCCCGGCAGTCAATTCAGCATCAGGCAGTTGGTATCAGCAGTTTAATCAGTGTGCGAAAAACATTTCGCAGCATATTTCAAGTATATTCCAGTAGTAATATCAGTTGGCAAGTTTCAGAGGTCTATCATGGTTCAGAACAGGTGGAACCGGGCGAATATCCAAGTTTCCCTCCTTTTGGCGCCAATTTTTGAATTTTTGAACTGATTAATTGATTACTAAAAGTGAGTAACCGATTACTCGGGGCGAAATAGCAAAAATGTGGCATTTTCAGCACTGCAGAATTTTGGGGTGTTTTGTGGTCATGTGCTTAGCTTGTGCATGTGTGGGAAGGATCTAGAACTGATATTTTCATCATTTTCCACCCAAAATTAAATTTCTCTCCATCATTTTTCCACTCTAATTCCTCATTTCATTTCCTAATTCATATTTCATCCCAATTTCCACTCACTTAACCTCACTCCAAACCACATTTGGATTCCTAACCTAGCTTCTATTTAAATCAATTCATTCCAAACCTCAAAACCAATATCATTTTTCACTCTCCAATTTTTCAGAATTTCTCTCAATTCTCTCTCACTTTTTCCACTTTTCATCTTCATCTTCAACCCCTCACCAAAGCTCCATATCCATAGATTCACAAATTCTTCATTGGAATTTGTGAATTCTTGAGCTAAACCTCCATCACATCATCATTCTTGGTTCAATTCTGATATAGCTACTGGTTTGGATCTTGAAATCACTTTTGGAGCAGCTTTTGATTATTTGGAGTGTTCTTGCTTGGGTCTTGAAGTTCTTGCTAGGATCTTGAAGATTATTGTATAGATCTCTGGTTTTCTTGCTTAGATTCACCAATTTTCGTGCTCAACAATCACCAAGGCAAATCTCAGCCTTGTAGGTTGGTTTTCCTTAGATATATGTTTGATTTAGCTTAATTTCAACTTATGCAATGTAGATCCTTGGTTTGTGATGTGATTTGATCCATTTACTTGATTTAATTTGTGTTCTTGTTGTTTGATTGATGAAATTGGTGTTTGATTACTGATATTTGATGTGAATTTCGTGATTAATTGATTGCATGATCATTTGGATGTTTGCATAAGTGATTGGATGCTGAAAAGTGCTTTTCAAAGTTAATTTTCGGCCTCTGTTTCAGTGGTAATCGATTACCCTAATAGAGTAACCAATTACTCTGCCTAATTTTCACGCTTTTGGTCAAATTTCAACTGAGTAACCGATTACTCAAAGTGAGTAATCGATTACCACTGCTATAGAGTGGTATTTTCTTGTATTTTCTTGGTTGATCGAGATCTGATGCATGGCTAAACGTTATGGAATGATGCATTGATGATTTGTGGACTATTCTTGAGCTGTTGCACCTCACACTATTGCATGAACACGATTCTTCGACTTGTGAGTCTTGGTTTTCGTCGATAAATGTGCATGCTTGTGTTGTTGATTTCTTGATGCTATGAACACCATACACACACTTCTTTGAGCATGTTGACTGTGATTAAATGCTTATGTTGCCGGAATTGTGTTATGCATGCCTAATTGTTTCCATTCCTTGAGATGTATTTTTGTTCCGATTTGTGCACATGCTTAATGTTATGAATACCTTCATGATGTACTTTCTTTCATGTTATCTCCAAGTGTTGTTTACCATGGTATATGGTGTGTTTGCAATCATAATGCATGATGTTTGATGCGCATTTCTTTGCCATGCTTGATTCGTATCCAAATGTATCGCATGCTGCCCGGTTTCTACAGTTGTCTAGGTATACATGTGTTGTTGTATGTGTTGCTGGCTGACATTTTACACCCTTTGTTGTGCTGAATTATATGCTGTTGTATGCTGCCTTGCTTGTGTGCTGCTTTTTACCGCCGTTTTGGTGCAGGAACATTGTGGTAGCTGCTGTTTTTGTTTATTCGCTTCTTTTCCTCTTTCGTCTCTTTCACTCTTTTCTTCCCTTGGATTTCGAGACTTGCTTAAGTCTTGGATTCTTTTCCCCTTAGAGCTACCTAGTCTAACTTAATTTTTGATTAAGCTTGGAGTAGGATTAGCATTAGACTTTAGGTAGGGTTCTCTTCTAAGCCTCACTAACCATAGGACTACCCTTTGCATGACAACACTAGGATAGAGATTCCCTTTAGAATTCCCTTTCCTTGTGTCTTCTCTTCTCACCTCATAACACTTCTAAAACACTTAATAAAATTAACGTGTATTGTGCATGAGCCTTGCATGTGGGAAGTGGGGAATGAGGGATTCCCTCTCATTTTTCTAGAGTGTTTGGTGGACGTTCCATCTTGGAACAATTTGCTAAGCATTCGTTCCTACCTCATAGACTTCGGTGCAATGCAAGTTACGAAATAACTTCAATCCACTACTGTCTAAAAAACACAAAAACAAACTCAAACCTTTTTCATCCTTCGGGATCGTTAATTTCACATCATTTTCAAAAAAGGGCACGTTGCTTTCCGTCACGTCGTAAACAGGCATCGACCCTAACTGCCGGACGCGAATCTAACGTCGCTCATATAAAACACTAACCGACCTCGTTAGATCGAACTACGACTGCTCTGATTTCCTCTTTCTCGTCCGATTGAGGATACGTAGGCACAAGACAGCGATGTCTTTGCGAGCAACCTTCCCCCTTAGTTTGTGTCCAAACTACGTTGACTCTGACTTTCCCATTGCACGAGGGAGTACGTAGGCATAGGACGAGCGATGTCCTATCGAGTCACTTCTTTTTCTTTTCTTCTTCATTTCTCCGTTCTTTCCGTTCTCGTTCCTTCTCTGGTCCAGTAGCAGTGGAGCTTCAGATGACGACACCCTTTGATCGAGACAACAAGCGTGGATCCCGTCGAGTACGATGGACGCGTGGGGTGCTAACACCTTCCCTTCGCGTAACCGACTCCCTTACCCGTTTCTCTTGGTCGTGAGACCATGTTCTTTCCTCTTCCCTCAGGTTTGCGCATTGTTTCCTTTCCCTCTCTTGGGATAAATACACATTGCTGGCGATTCTATTTTCCGCGCCACTTTCGCGTTTGTACCATGTATGCAAATCCTCGGGAGCGATAGCTTGCGATCCACGATAGGTGTAGACGCTGAGGATTCATAACCATGTGATTCTTAGTTGTCACTGCCCAATGTAGTAGTATGATGGCTATTCAAATCATTTTAATAATCAGTTTACTAATAGTATAGAAGTAGAATACAAACTAAAGTTCCACAATGTGTTATAACCAACATATATGATATTGAAAACATGATTATCAAATTCGAAAAATTATCAATCGAACACATGTAAGACCTTGAATTTATGATAGAATCTCACACACACATACACATAGAATTTTTGTGACTGCTCTCCGTATGAAACAGTAAATGCTCTCCTTATAAAATTTGAAGAAAGTTTACATAAAAAATGAATGAAAATAATTAGTTACTAGTTTCCTTGACTTTAGAATTTCATGGCAAACTAAAATTTTGTTGCTAAACAATATAGCTCAGGGCATAGAAACACACACTTGCCAATGTTCTCATGCATTTTCAAACTATAATATGTGAAGTATAAAGGGAAGAAAATGATTGACTGCTAAAGTAGAAAGTAGGAAACAATTATTTATTACCTGGATGATATCTAGATAATCTCAGTTTGTAGGTGCTTTATGCGAGTCTCAGAGTAATTGTCCCTAACTTGTTTTGAATGAGTTAAAATGTTTGAAGTCTTTTTTCTCATCTTATATGTTGAATTCGTTTCAGTTTTGTTGTGTTTTGTGCGTCTGTTTCCCATTGCTGGAGAAGTTTGCTTCATTTTGATTGTTTATGAAGTTGTAATGTGTTTCCAATGTCAATGGAGTTGCGAACTTGTGAGGTTTTGGAAGAGTAAGTGCTTAGTTAAAATGTTTTAGCAGCTGGAGTGTTAAAGTATGAATATGATTAAAACACAACGGTTAGAATTCCAATGCCCAATAGTCATGTCAGATGTTGTGTCTTCAATGCACATGAAAACTGCAACTGTTGGTGCACAATAAATGGGAATGAGAATAGTCACTTGTGTTAAAAGCCACTATTGGTCAAAAAATAATATTAGTGTTATTAAAAAATGGAAGAATAAAGCATAATGGAGGAATTAATATTTAGTATAAAATTAAAATTCGTATTATTAGAAAGGTTTTGGTGCACAGTGGTCGGTATGGAAGATTAAAAATCAGAGTGGTCGGTAAATTAAATTATATTTACCCTAAACCCTAATGGAAGAATAAAAATCAGAGAATCAATTATTAACACAAAGTCATTTGCGACCCATTTTTTTACAATGGAATCGGAGAAGAACTTCATTGGCATAAGAAGGTAAAATTCTATCAATATGAAGTTTGCATGTTAACTTTAAATGGATTATTCTTTGTTGGTATGTAGTTTTAATATCCATTTTTCCAGATCCCTTGAGGAGGTGGTATATCTGAGAGATGTGAGAGGAAAATTAATGGATGATAACTTTGTGGAGTTTGAAAGGAACAACAGAAAGAGGTTGAAACGATCAGATTTTATTTCAAGGTAAGACTTCAAAAGCTGATATTTTAAAGCAGTAGTATCTGTAAATCTATAATGGTTAGGGTTAAAGTAGAAAAATTTGAACAGTGCGTTTGCTTAACATGCTTTGTGTGTAATTTGTGTGCAGCAATGTTGAAGAAGTAGCTGTTGAATATCCAAACGTTATGATGGTGCAGCAAGGCAAACATGGTGCCTTTGGAAGATAGAAGTCAATGATCCAAAGATTATGCAGAAAAATGTTCTGGTAAGTTAGTTATTATTTCATTGATCCAACATAACACATTGATAGTTATGTGTTATTATAGTAAGGATGTTCGTTTAATTTAATTGACGGTTGCTTTTGAAATGTGCAGCAATTACCTCAGACCGTGTTAAAGAACTATGATTTAATAGGAAAGAGTAGTATAAAGCTTGTTGATTCTGCGACTGGTGATACTTGTATTTGTGATCTTCACACAAATGTGAAGGATGACAGTGTAACACCCCCAATCTATACCCCGAGCAAATAAAGCGATAACAAATAAATCAGAGTATAATTAAAACATTCATGGCATAGACGGAGGCGTCACATCAAATGAAACAAAATACAACAACCTGCTCATATAGATATGCAACAATCAGGCAGTACATAACTGAGGAACTCAGTTCCTAACACCCACAATTCAGATACAGAATAAAAGCAGAAAATCTGCAACTGAATCTCATATATATATAACATAAAAGTTTGTCTGTCATATATAGAGTCATACATGTACAATCCAAAAATATATATATACATGTACACATAATCACATAACGATCTCCCCGACTACCCGGTGCTACATATCAGAGCCGACCGACAAAAGAATGAAGACCTAATCTTCACAAAAAGACCTCCAGCATCTAATCTGCAATGCCTCATAGAGCATTCAAAACAGCAGAAGGGTGAGAAACACAATTGTAATATAATTGCCTACAATTATATAATAACACAGAATACACATGTAAAACACTCTCACCACAACTTACACCATAATTCAAATACAAAACAACACAAACCATATCTCATATATCCGTCACAAAGGCATATCACTCATGCACAATACATTTATCACCAACATATATATATATATATATATATATATATATATATATATATATATATATCAACTCACCAATTCCATTCACAATTCCACACAAAATCAATCCATTCATGATTTATGCAAATGCAAAGAGACCGACACAATGACTCTATGCAAATGCAATGCGGTACCGTTCCATCCATCACTCTCATCATTAATTCACTCAGGAATTATTGGAATCATCGCTTGTTACTTAGTGTAACTCCCCGTCAGTCAAACGATGTTCCTCGTCACTCACACCTCTTTGTATAAGGCACACGACATTTATGGATCGCACACACCTCTTTGTATAAGGCACACGACCCGATCGCTTTCGTTCCTCTTTGTATAAGGCACACGATCGTCTATAACGTCGCTTTCGGTCCTCTTTGTATAAGGCACACGATCGCTACAGCAGATTCCCTCTGGAATTGTTTCGTCGCTCACACCCACTAGGGCACACGACATCACAAGAATGCATATCATGATGCTTGGCATACAATAACTCATGACAATCAAATGCATACATATACACATCCATGTGAACCATTCCAACATCCATAATCATGCATATACAATCAACCACAATCACAATGCATTTACTTGCCCTTAGGCCACAAACCATCATCACGACATTTCATCACATGTATTTACATCATACCATAGTGCACAAGTCATACATCATATATCAAAAGCATATTGCATGATAACACATCAAATACACACAATTAAGACGGTAAAAGTCGGCAAAACGACACATTTCCAAATTCCTGACACAATTAAATCGGCCACCAATATCAAAACAATTTTAATAAGAAAGAACGTTGCATAAGCTTCCCAACGGTACCAAGAACGCCTCGATCCGAGTTACGGATCAAAAGTTACGGCATCGGACGCGAAATCGGGAACAATTCTGCACCCTTTCTGGTCCTACGCGTATTGCCTTGCCAAGTATGCGTACCATTACGCATTTCAGCAGAGGACCGTGCAAAATGGGTTTCTTACGCGTAATGCCGACATTTTCCCCTTGCCATACGCGTATTGCCTTAACCAATACGCGTATTGCCTTGCCTGTTACGTGTATGGGCAGTGAAACCCATAATTTTTCCTGCAGAATTTCTGCTGCGAAATTCATCCAATTTCTCTCCCAAATCTCACCTAAACATCAGCAAATTACCAATTGAATACACAACAACATATATCTAACATGTATCAACAATAAGGAACCTTAAAACATGATTTCCGACACAAATTATATCAAATTCTAACAATCTCAACATATTAATGGTTTTAGTTCTCTATTCAATTTCAACCCAACAACAAACAAATACATACATACATAATCATACACAAGCATAGAATAATCGAGTTTAGCACCCTTACCCGATTAATCGTGTTTTGAAATGTCGGTTGATTCGATTCCTTAAACCCCAAGTTTTCCTCTTTTTTCTTCTTTCCTTTCTCTTTTCCTTATTTCTCTTTTCCTTCCTTACTATTTTCTCTCCTTTTTTTTCTCTTTAAGTTTCTAACTTAAGAAAAATAAGTAAAATGACCAAAATACCCCTACACTCAAATATCTCGCAAACGCTCCCAAAACGCGATAAAACATAATAACGGTGAAAAATAATATATTGCCAAATAAAAGTCAAAAATAAAACAATATAAAAACAAAAATAATTAAATCGACTCGATTAAATAACTCTAACAAAAACTGGGGTGTTACAATGTGTGGAGAAGTTCATATGCCACGGGTGGTATGATCTTGCAAAGGACATGCGGCTGGAAAAAGGAGATGTGTTGGGATTTAGCATCAAATATCCCCCAGTTAGAAGATTGACCGTGACTCGTTTGAACCGTTGAATCCAAAGATGATGTTGCTGGAAGGTCAAAGTTGATGGGGTGTTTTTGGAGAATGCTGGTGGAATTTTTTTTTTTTATGTTTAGTTTTATTTTGTTTAGTTAAAAGTAAGTTAATGTTAACTGATACAATGTGGTTTTTAGGATCTTTTGTATGAATGATAATGTTTGTGTTACATTTGAATTGTTTTAGTTGATTGGTGAAGTGATGAATTTATAAACAATATTCATTATAAACATTTGAATTAATTTACATTTGTGTTACATTTGAATTCTTTTAGTTGATTGGTGAAGTGATGAATTTATAAACAATATTCATTATAAACACTTGAATTGATTTACATTTGTGTCACATTTGAATTGTTTTAGTTGATTGGTGAAGTGATGAATTTATAAAAAATATTCATTATAAACACTTGAATTGATTTACATTTGTGTTACATTTGAATTGTTTTAGTTGATTGGTGAAGTCATGAATTTATAAACAATATTCATTATAAACATTTTGAAAGACATGCCACATTGACAATTCACTTATGATAATTCATCAAGGTCCAAGACATGCCACAATGCAAATGTTCATCAAATTCCATCTCAACTAATAATTCAAGTCATGCCATCAAAACGAATATTGTGTCATATTTCACATTCAATCACATCCAAACTCATTCAATCTACATTGCAAATCACATTTCATTCACATCTATAACATATTCATTTTCAATTTAATGTGACAAACATAAACATACACACATCCACTAAAGCCTATCCAATATCAAAAAAGAATAACCAAGCAAAAGAAATGGGGACCACCTTCAAATATAGCAAATATGGAAAGGCAAAGAAGTAGCAATGTTGCACATAATACACAATCCTAGCACAAAAATAGGAACGAGACAAAATTGATTAGTTTTCAAAACAGATTGCCATACAAAACAACACTATAATTACTCTTAATTCTTCAACTTAAACAAACAACCTTAAACAGTTTTCATAGTATAATACACAGAAACCTTAACAAATCCTTGAAACACATTTAACATCACAAAGTTTCACATACACTACATAAAAACCTTACATAAGACCTTAACCAGTTTTTAGACAAACAAAGTTTCACATACGCTACATAAAAACCTTAACCATTACTCCTAACCATTAGTCACAACCCTAATCATTACCAACCAATACTGTACGCTCCACCAGCTTCACATAAAGTCGATCGCCTGGATAGGTTACCCAAAACTGAAGTCTATCCTTTCTTCTAAGCCTTTTTTGCTTAGCATATTCGTACCATCCATGACCTATAAACTTCTCCATTTTATTAACCTTTCCATCTTTCTTTGCACAGTGTATCTTGGCTTGGTAAGTCTTCCCAGTATCATCATCAACAAGCTGAATCGATTTCTGGTTCAAACCTAGCTGAGTCCTTGTTACAGCTCTAGGAAAGTGCTACACACAACAACAAACGGTTAATCATTAAATTTCTGCTTTAAAACATATGCAAATATGGAAAACGTTAGACATAAAAACCCTTACCAAAACATTCTTGCTTGAAATGAATCCAAACCAAACTTCCTTTTCCCAAGCGTTATCAGGAATTTCTTCAGCTACGACATCAGAACTACAAACATATAATGTCAATTTTCACACTAATCATTTATTGATTTTTCTGAACAATATAAGTCATTTGCCATCCAAACTAAAACGTAAACAACACAGGATCTATTGCATGCATGGAAAATACACGACACTTTTATTCAGATACTACCAAACTACACATAGTTGAGTATCAACTATCATTTGGACACATAGTTGAGTATCAACTATCATTTGACACATAGTTAAGTATCAACTATCATTTGACACATACTTGAGTATCAACTATCATTTGACACATAGTTGAGTATCAACTATCATTTGACACATAGTTGAGTATCAACTATCATTTGACACATACTTGAGTATTAACTATCATTTGGACACATAGTTGAGTATCAACTATCATTTGACACATAGTTGAGTATCAACTATCATTTGACACATATTTGAGTATCAACTATCATTTGACACATATTTGAGTATCAACTATCATTTGACACATACTTGAGTATCAACTATCATTTGACACATACTTGAGTATCAACTATCATTTGGACACATAATTGAGTATCAACTATCATTTTACACATAGTTGAGTATCAACTATCATTTGACACATACTTGAGTATCCACTATCATTTGACACATCGTTGAGTATCAACTATCATTTGACACATACTTGAGTTTAGAAAAAATTAAAGTTTTTGAATTTTATAAAAAACTAAAGTTTTCGAATTTTAGTTTAGAAAAATAAAGTTTTTGAATTTTAGAAAAAATTAAAGTTTTTGAATTTTATAAAAAATTATACTTTTCGAATTTTAGTTTAGAAAAATAAAGTTTTTGAATTTTAGAAAAAATTAATGCTTTTGAATTTTATAAAAAATTATAGTTTTCGAATTTTAGTTTAGAAAAATAAAGTTTTTGAATTTTAGAAAAAAATTAAAGTTTTTGAATTTTTTAAAAAAATTATAGTTTTCGAATTTTAGTTTAGAAAAATAAAGTTTTTGAATTTTAGAAAAAATTAAAGCTTTTGAATTTTATAAAAAATTATAGTTTTCGAATTTTAGTTTAGAAAAATAAAGTTTTTGAATTTTATAAAAATTTATTGTTGTTTTGACAATTTGTCTATTTTTATATGAAATATTGTTAAATGAAATAGATTAAATTAATAATCAGTATCTGCTACAGTATAATTTGATAAAGTTTTCCACTATTTTAAATCATGGCGGCTTATTTATTGTGGAGGGTTGTGATTAATCTGTCACTTATATATATTAACCATTGATTTTCATCGAACGGTTGTTAACTATACTATATCAACGCATATCCTGCACTGAATTGAATCCAAATCCTTCCACAAGCTACATGTTCTATGCCGCTTCATGTTTCGTTCTCTCTCACCCATGTCAAAGTGAAAACTGGAGTAATTTCTTTGTAGGGAATCCTCTCCCCAAAAACTTTTTCCACATTCCAATGCACTTTTTGCACGCCTACAAAAGCTTCTGAGTATTATTTATTCATAAACCTCCATTCAATCATGTCTTCGGCTTCTGTTTCAAACTCTCTGCCGCTTCAAATACCAGAATGTGGTTGCAATAAACCAATGAGGTTGTTCATCTCCAATTCAAATGATAACCCTAAAAGGAAGTATTGGAAATGTGCAAATTGGGGGGTGAGTTGGATTTCGTTTTTATTTGTTACGATTTCTTATTTTATGAGTTAGAGTCTGTTATTGATTTTGTTAATTTTTTTTGTTTGTTTTAAAAGAGTTTCTTGTGGGATGACGAATTTTAAAATAATTTCTTATGTTAAAACAATTTCTCTTTTTATGTTTGTTTTTAATGTTTCGTTTGATTCATTTGTAGGCAATGTCATGCTGTAAGCTGTTCATATGGGATGATGATATTGATGGTCAACCTGCATATGTTCGTAAAATAGGACATGAAACAAGAAATTTGTTGTTGGATTCGAACGATGACCATACACACAGTGCGAAGAAATGATGTGGCTGCAACTACGCAGAGATTTTGATGGACTTGACTGCCATAGTTACAGAACTTCAATGCAACAAAGGAGAGAAGATGAAGATGAAACTATAAAATGAAAGAAAGACATCCAAGATGTTTAAGTCCTTGCTGTTTTTTTCTTGGATTATAATCATTTGTTATTTTAAGATGTTTTAGACCTTGTTTTTTTTCTTGTATTATTGTCATTTGTTGAATGCCTAATACAAGAAATTGATTATGTTGTGAAAATGAGGTTGTTCATCTCTATTTTAGATCTTGATGTTTATTGTATCATTGTCAAAATGTTGTATTCATCTCAGCTTTATCAAAAATTGAACTTATGCACCACTGATACACCAATGGCAGATCATATTTTTGTTAGCAGCATTTTAATATGTGTTGGCCAAAAAAGATACACCATTAATTTGTGATACACCATATAATTTGTTCAACGGATACACCATTAAACAATGTACGTTTTGTATATTTTTTCCAAAATAGATTAACCACAAAATGGATTCAACAGATACCACAATAAAACCATGAAGGATTCAACTGATAAAACATATTGAAATTAGGCCATCATGCATTCAGTTCCAAACACTTATATTAGGCATTTCAAAGAAAACACAAGCAATACAAATCATGAGCAAAGATCATTTTTCAAGACATTGCAACATTGCAAATATCCAACAAGTCATTTTACGATGTTCAACACCTTGTTGTTTTTATCTTGGATTGTTTTCATTTGTTGAATAACTAATACAAGAAATTGATTATGTGTTGGCCATATCTTTGTTAGTAGAGTTTTAATATGTGTTGGCCAAAAGAGATATACCACAATATAATTATGAACAAAGATCATTTCAAGACATTGCAAGATTGCAAAACTCCAACAAGTTATATCGGTACAGTGAGGGTGCTTAAATTTCAGAGAAAAATGGTCATCACACAATGCCATACTAATCCATATCAATTTCAAATAAGATGTTGGAATTACACATATAGATTCACATACTAATAAGATCAAAACACTTGCAAATTCACAGGTTCATTTCAGCCACAGACAACATTGTACGTTGAGAACATTATCACATTCCAGCATAGGCCCGGCAGATTTCATAAACACTACCTAAAAACATTATTTTTTTGACTCAAATTACATAGATGGGTATACTCAATCATGACCAGCAGATTTCATCACTTGTTGTAGTAGACTGAAGCACGAATTTGAATTTTCCCCATCACTCATTCCATACATTGCTTGCAGCATCCACATTTGCTAAAAATTTCTTTTGCACAGTTCTATCACCATTGCAGCTTCTTTTTATTTTCTTCTTCTGTTGATAAAAATAAATTATTATTTGAATACAGATAATTACACAATATAATTATAAAAACATATAATACCTTCAAAATTTGGCTTAAAGAATCAGTTATCGACATCGACTCCAACTCAACATTTCGCTCAGATGGCGCATTTTCTGTACTCTGCAAATTAAACAATAACAACTGTTATGTTTAAAATAAAACAAGACATTAACTCTAACAATCAGATCACAAGTTATCGAACTTACCGAACAATTCCTTGCATTATGAGTTATACTATTGCATTTTGAACAGTGCCTGACAGCTTTTGTGTCATTCATTCTTTTCTTCGGAGCACCTTTACTCTACACCGTTATTGGATCACCTACAGCTGACCTTTGTGTCCTAATTTGATCGTCAGTACTGCAATATTTTTTGTGAAACTTCATGATGTCCTCTATTATTTCCCCGTAAACACTACTCTTTTTTGAAGCTTCTTTGTAGAAAGCAGTAAAAGGAGAACAATATGCACCAAAACGAGCAACCTCAATCGAATTTGAATCAACTGTACCATTATCAACCATGTTCAAATATTCAATTTTGGCTTCCTTTGTTCAGCGCGATAGAACCATACTACTAGGAATTTTTTCAACATGTTCTTCCTTCATGACATAAAAAATATGAGAACATGGAAGCCCACGAGAATCAAATAACTTACAAGAACATTAAAATGTTGTACCTTCATAAATAACTCGTCTTTCATAGTTTTCCTGACAATATTTTGTCAATATGTACATCTTAACATCACCGCGTCTTACATAGCTCTTAACGATCAATGCACCAGCCTTCATAATTTCATCTTTAACTTCTTTGAAAATCTCGGCTGTATAAATTTTAGCAGCTTCGCTCTCAATCAAATGCAAGTGCGTTGTCAACACCGGTTCTGAAAATTTCGATTTAAAATCGGCTACCAGTTCATTGTTTCTATAGTGTCTAAGAGCTTCATCAAAATTGTGCATAAATTCAAAAATGCAGCCTTTCTTCCTTACGTAACTCTTGATTATTGCATTAACCGCATCACATTGAGATGTAGTTCTTATACGTCCAAAAACCTTGTCACTTAAATATGCAGTTGCCCACAGTGACTTGTTCTCATACGTCTTGGTTACCCATGGATTTCCTTCAAGTTCAATTTCTTTAATTAGCTCTAACCAAAATTCTTCAAATTGATCCTTTGAAAAATTTGAGTACATCGCTTTTTTAAAGCCTTCAAAAAATTCTGAGTTCTTTACATTTTCACCTGCATTCTTATTCAAATGCCAAGCACATAACTGATGGGTTGCATCGGGAAAAATCTGTTTTATAGCCTCCCGCATAGCACTATCTCCATCTGTTACCACTACTTGTGGGTATTTGTCATCCATGCACTCTAAAAAATAACTCAACAACCACTTATAGGTATCCGTTGTTTCATCCGATACCAACGCAGCACCAAAAATGACTGTCTGAGAGTGGTGGTTACACCCTGAAAATATAACCAATGGGTAGTTGTATTTGTTCTTCTTGTAAGTTGTGTCAAACGCAACCACATCGCCAAAACAAAAATAGTCGGATCTATTGCTCCCATCAGCCCAAAAAAGAGACCTCAGTCGTCTATCACCGTTGGCGACATATTTTGCATATAGCATGGGATCAGTAGATGAGTTTACATTTAGATAATTTAAATAAGCGGCAACGTCACCATCTTTAATAGTATCACGCATTTTTTTATCAAAATAATTGTACAGATCTTTCTTTGTAAATCCAACTTCAGCGTATCCACCCTTCTGAGCAACCATGTACCACATTATATGACAAGTTCTAACTCCATGTGACTGAAGACCATCAATCTGAGCTCTATCCGCTTCAAAAATTTGACGATAACCGGGGTGTAAGTGCATAAACCTATATGGGGTTAATTCATGGTTATGAACCTCTTCGAAAAATGACACTACATATATACCCTTTTTGACTTTGTAGTGCACACGAAGCCTAACTAAGCAATTATTACGGGTCGTACATCTCTCCTCTCTTTTCCTATCTAACCTACAAAAGTGATTTTACTACCTTCAGGCCCTCTACTCCTAATATCGCTTTTCCTAATGGAAAAACCTTTGCATTTACCATACTTATAATAAAAATCATAAGCGTCATTAACAGAATCGAATTCCATAGCACGAATATCATCAGAAGTTATGGAATTAATTCTTACCCTTTCATCTAATTCTGCAGCATCATCTTCATCGGAATTATCAGCATCGTCGACATCATCATCTGAGCTTTGATAACTGTCACCCTCATCATCATTTAATTCAGCATCAGAAATATCAGCATCAGTGGAATGAACTTCATTGGAATCAACCTCAAATGACTCGTCTGAGTTTTCCATCGTGAACTTGAATTAAAACAACTTTTAACATATCAAAACTCAACATCAATCACAATACCTAATTCTATAATTAAAATCAAATGTAACTCAGAAAATTGAAAATCGAAATCATTAAAATTGAAACACATATACAGAAAACAAAATCATACATAAAACCTAATTCCCAAATTGAAATCAAATGTAATACACCAATTCGATATCATTAAATCTTAGTAACTAATATCAATTAAATATAACAGTGAATGGCGTATTTACCTTAGAAATTATGTTCTCATTAAGA
The DNA here is from genome assembly GCA_022829125.1 of Lathyrus tuberosus. Classification (NCBI taxonomy): domain Eukaryota; kingdom Viridiplantae; phylum Streptophyta; class Magnoliopsida; order Fabales; family Fabaceae; genus Lathyrus; species Lathyrus tuberosus. The sequence goes on from JALAZF010000438.1 coordinate 4,733,148, forward strand.
ACACAATCAAACCCTTGTGAACAATGGTGAAACACGATTTGCAGATTATTGATGGTACGAGCTGAGCACGAACTGAGCACAAGCAAACAATGGCGGAATGAGTACGACGCCCTTGTGAACTAAACCCTAAACAATGGCGAAATGTTGCTAAGCATAAATTGAAAGTTGAGATTCGCAGAAGAGAAAATAGAAAGATGAAAAATAGAAAGATGAAGTTTATATGATTTTGGCACTTTTATTTGATTTTCAATTTAACAATTACAACAATAATTTTGTCAATTTTTAATATGATAAGGACTTAATTGCAATATTAATAATATGAGATTACATAGTAAGTTATATGTACAATATAATCCTACGTGGCACTCATTAAATTAGGGCTTGTTAGGGTTTGTTTCTTATTAGTCAGAATAATGACTTCACCAAAGAAGTCATTTTTGTGACTTCACCATAGAATTTTCCTATTGAGGAATATCCTTTGTTTCGTTTTGTGAGAAGGGTGTTAGTGTTTAAGGAAAGAAGTTATAAACATATTGAGAGAAGGGTAATGTTTCATTTCATTTTATTACATAATAGAATAAGATTTTGGGGTAAGAAGTTACAAAGCAAAGTCTCTTTCCTATCATCCCATTTGTTTAACCAAATGGATAAATAATGGTTTTCATATCAGCTCATTTCCTCAGGGATTGATAAAGGTTTTCCTATCAGTCAATATGTCTACATAGGGTAAGGGTTTTTGTATCAATACATTCCTCCACTGAATGGATAGATAAGGTTTTACAATCGCTTTATTTTTCAACTAAAGGGATATCCAAAAGCCTTTTTCTAAAAAAACAAATTTAAAAAAAAAAATAGAGGGAGGAAATTATAAGGCGCGAAGAAAAAAGTTTTCCTATCGGTCCAAAATTCAACCAAGAGGATATCATAAAAGCCCATTTTTTAAAATAAAAATAAAATATATTTCATTTTGGTTAAACTATCAAGCGAGAGGATATCATCGAAATTTTCTTCAAATATTCAATAATGTCACCACGTTTTGTTTCCACATTGATAATTGCCTCTATATCACCACATATTCTTTCCAACTTGGAGGATCTAGCCTAATAATTGCCTCTATGGGCGGCAATAATCGCAACTTGGAGGATCAAGCATAATAATTGTCTCTTATGGGCGGCAAGGATCCCAACTTGGGGTATACAACATAATAATTTCCTCTATGGGCGACAAGGATCCTAACATGGGGGATCCAATATAATAATTGACTCTTATGGACGAAAAAGATATTTACACGAAGGATCAAGCATAATGATGGTCACTTATGGGTGGCAAGGATCCCAACTTGGGGTATCCAACTTAATAAATTCCTCTATTTTCGACAAGGATCTCTACTTGGGGGATCCAACATAATAATTGCCTTTATGGTTGGAAAAGATCCCAACTTGGTAGATCAATCATAATAATTGCCTCTTATGGGCGGCAAGGATCCCAACATGGGACATACAACATAATAATTTCCTCTTTGGGCGACAAGGATCGCAACTTGGGGGATCTAGCATAATAATTAGTCGTCTTTTATGGATCTAAGTTCCTGCATAGGTGTGATATAATGAATAAACATGTATCAATAAGGATGAGATGCCTCATTAAAAACCCTTGCTCCCGCGAAGGCACAAAGTGAAAAGAGTGCATCCAAACTAATAACTTGTCCTTATAACTGGCATAGTACCAATACTCGCCTAAAATATGTCAACTGGGTAAAAAAAAGTAATCGAAAATAAAACAATTACATAAATGAATAACAAAAGTGAAGTATATGGCTCCATAGGAGAAAAAGGTGTTTCCACTTGCTTTTAGGACCCTTTATCTTGTGCGGTCAGATGGGAAAGCTCTTCGCTCCCACCTGCCTCTTCGAGCGGCGTGATTCCATTGTTGTCCTTTTTTTACCTTTAAGCTCTAAAAGTGTGCCTTCTTTAACCTGAAGCTCTATTTGTAGCATTTCCTGAAGATTTCCTTATCTCCTCAAACAACTCTCACTCGCCCATTGGAGAACAGGTATTTCATGCACAAAAACAAGGTATATAAAGTGGCTCTCAATCGGTTAAAGGTTGTCCGACCAACAATCATATTATACGAGGAAAGGGCATCAATGAATAAGTAGTTAACATTTTTTTCTTGGCATGGTCCTACTCTATGAACCTAATCCTCAGAGGGAGGTAGCCTTTCACTTGCACCTGTTCTCTTGAGAATCCAACCAACGATCCCTTGAAGACCTTAAGGTCTTCGTGGTCGAGACACAATCTCCCGAAGGCTTTCTATTACAATATGTCGGTAGAGCTTCCCTGATCCAATAAAACCCTTTTAATCTCTCATTCTAAGCATTTAACCGCGATGACCATTGGATCGTCATTGTGGGGATGTACGCCAAACACAAATTCCTCTGAGAAGACAATCACAACTTTGGGTGCTTTCACCTCCTTGACTTGAGGAAGGTCCTCCAGGCTCAGGACTTGAGGGACACATCTTCTGCGGGAGAAGCTGGTCTCACTGCCCCAAGCGAATCCTACTATGGTATTAAGTGTGTAGCGATCCGTTGTACTACCTTCGCCATGTGATGCTTCTTTGGATTTTTTTTTGCTCCGAGATTCTGGCATTTTCTCGCCTGCGCGGGTTACGTCGTTCCACCAGATTGCAAGAGTCGTCATTCACGTACTTCTTTAGGTGTCCCTCGTGTATCAACTTTTCTATTTCATTCTTAATTGGTAGTTGTCATTGGTATGATGTCCTTTTTCATTGTGGAACTTACACCAACTTTCAAGCTCATATCCCATAACCTCGGACTTGAGGGTAGGTGGTGTCGGGATGTTGTGCAAGTGGAGTACCTCGTGCCAGACTTGTTAGCGGCGGGTGTTCAAGGGAGCGAAACTCTTCATTGCCTTCCCCACCCTTTTGAACGTAGATTTATCTTTTACGGGATAGGTATACTTGTTATTCTTTGATGAATGAGAGCTCTCGGTTTCGGGAACACGCTTTTTGACATCGCAGTCCTTCTTCTAAGCATTACTTTCTTCACCCTTGATATAGAACTCCGCCTTGGCTACTACCTCGGATAGCATGAGCGTTGGCTTTTGGGTGAAGGAATCATAGAAGTGTCCCACCTTAAGTCCATTTTGGAATTGTCCCACAATAATTTCTTAGTTCAGAGAGACAACCTTGATGGTGGCTTCATTGAAATGGGCGAGATAGTCGCTCAACAATTCTAACGAACCCAAATGAGTATTGAACATGCTCGTAGGACATCTTCCAGTGGCGAGTGATGGGGAATTGGTGTACCAAATTTCTCACTAATTCTTGATAGTTATTAATAGAGGCACGAGGGATGCTCGTGACCATCATAGAGTGGCCTTCTGGAAGTTTACTAACAACAACTTACATTTTAGGGAGTCTGGTGCTCCTATGATGGCCATCTGCGTGTTGATGGAGGCGACGTGCTCATATGGATCACTACAACCATCGAACTTGGCCAAGGATGGGTGTTTGAAACCTTCGTGGACAAGGGACCCCCATATTTTATCAGAGAGTGGCTGAGGATCCAGCATTTCCACATCTTCTGGAGGATTGACCTCCTGCTGGTGATGTCTGATATTATGTACGTCATCTTCCAACACCCGATTGTGGCTTCGTTACTTATCCATGGCGGCTCGCGTCTCTGCCAAATCCTCGACATCACCTATATCGCTGGTACCCTTAGGAGCAGGTGATGCAACTCTTTTATTCACCATGGCTGATACTAGTTACGCGTTGGAGTTGAGGGTACGACAGAGAAAGTGATGGTTGTTGAAAAGGGGTATGGCCCAGGTTAGTTATACCGGGATGCCATTGTACTATCCAAAAAGTATAGGGTGTGCAAGTTCCCCCTTCAAGGACAAAGAGACTCATATGTGCCCTAGTAAGTATATTACAGTTTTGGGGAGTGTGGGCTAGCTCACAGTGGCGAGTATCCATGTATAGTGGTTTTTTAAGCTGTCTGAGGGATCAAGTCACGTGAGGTTAGAGGCCCTATTGGTGGCCAGCGCTGCTCGGTGGAAGCGGGTAGTTGAATTGACGATGTTAGGACTACTCAGAACGAAGTGCTCTTTGAGAAATAAAGGATGTGTCTGGCCTGATCTCTCTACCCTCTTGAGGGATGGTGCATTTATTGGAGTCCTTGATACCTAGGGTTGTTTCCTCTTGAATGTGGTATTAACCTCTCCCACTTACTAGGAGGTTATTGACCTCCTATAATCTCGGAGTCAGTGAGGAGTCTCTCTTACGTGACGCCTACATACGCGGGCCCTCCTAACCGAATCTCTTAGATTCCGTTTGGAAGGTTCAACTATTGTGCAAAGGCGTCCTAATCTAAGACTTCCCAAATATAATAATACAAATTTAGTTAATCATTCATCTTTCTACATAATGAACCAAAGTCACAAAATTTATGGTTATAGTAAAGTCACCTAATTCTATCCTGATTGAGCTTGTCAGATGTTTTTCAACCTTTGTTAGGTGTTGGGACTTGATATTCTTACTTTCTTTATTGGTTGTTTAATGTAGTTTCTTATTTTAATTTTTTCCTGTAGCCTTTTTCTATACTTTGTTGTTGTGTAGCTTTTGTTGTTTGATTTCACGTTGGCACCTCAAGAGTGTTATGTACTTTGAACATCGGTCCTTCTTTTATTTTTAATTTGTAAGTTTGTCTTTAAAAAAAATACGGTTTGATAGAAAAACAAAAATTCAAACATAAAAGAAATTTGAAAAATATTTATCCTAAAATTAAAATTTAAGGAAACAATTAGCCAATCACCCGTGCTTACACATGAATATGTTAAAATATTAATAATAGATAAAACTATTTGATTAATTAAAAAAATAAAAAATTTATTTAATTTATTTTTTTGAAATTAAATAATAAAATATATGTTTTTCATCAAATAATTAAGTAATTATATAAAAATGATTATGATAATCCTAGGTTGCTTAAAATAGATTTGATTTTCTAGTTTAAATATGTGTTGCATGTGTTTTTTTCCATTAATGACAATATTAGTCGTGTGTTTTTATTTATTTATTTATCAAAGACATGTCTAATTTTTTTATTTATGTACAGTGATAAATATTAATCTCGTTTATTTTTTTTTTTTTTTTGTGTTTGCCAACGCTAAATTTGTTCATATTTTTTTATATTAATCAATAATAAATATTTGTCCCGTGTTTTTTTAATATATTAATGATAAATATGTATCTCATATTGTATTGTGATGAACATAACAATATCACTTAGATATAAGTTGTAGTTCGCATCCTAGAGACGAATAATTATCATAGAGCATTATACACATGGCGTCTATTGTTACTACAGCGGAGACTCTCAAGCCGAGTTTTATCACCAAAGTAGGGAGAGGAGAGAGGAGACATTTTCATTTGGTATGATAAATGGCTCTCAAATACTAGAATTTGTGACAGAATTTCTTTGGTAGATGAGCAAGATACACACCTACATATCATGGATCACTACAAGAAAATATGTCATTAGCCACGTGATATGGTGACGTGATATATATGTGGCAAAAACGGGGGATTGCGACGTGTATATCATGTTACTAAGTGTTTATATTAATAAAAAAAATAAAGATAACGTTTGCACACGGAGGAGTAAGAGATTTTTTCAAAATAATATGTTGTAATGTGGATTCCACGCCGCAACATAAATAACTAAAATAAAAAAACGAAAATGTTATATGCTTTCACTATATAAAAATATGTTTATTCATTATTAATTTTTTATTTATTTTTAAATTACAAAATTTTAATTTATTTTTATTAAATAATTAACTTGCGAAATAAGTATCATGTGACAATCAAGATGGAAAATAAAATTCATAAGTGGCATGATATTCACGTCACTAAATTATAATAGTTTTGAGTTTTGTGACGTGAATTCCATGTCACTAATTAGTGACGTGATATTCACATCAGTGTATGTTAGGACTGACACTTTCCTGCGTGCTTCAGAATTGTGGGTTGCAACGTGAAATGCATGTCACAATTTAGTGACGTGATTTTCACGCGGGAACCTCGTCCAAATAATTTTATATGTTGCGACGTGATAACCATGTCACAATGTAGTGACGTGATATTCATGTGGCAAAAAGTTGTCACGGGTGCTCCTGCGACGTGCTTGACCCACGTCGCTAATTTGGCTTAATGATGTGATATTTGCTTTAGTGACGTGATTTTCATGTGAGAACTGGCTATATTTTTTGTAATAGATGTCTGCAATTATGGTACTTAGAATGTTGACATCATCTTCAATCTTTTTCCTCAAGACATAAAATGGAGATGACTAGTGTCTTTACTAATGATGACTCATATGATATTCTTCTATGGGAACTTTGAGTATTAGATACTTATTTTACCAAATCAGCTTATTCTTGGTGAACTTTTGAGCCCAATCCACCTCATATTTAGATAATAACTTGGTCTTGGATTTGGAACCTTAACTTACCTAAAAATATTCGTCATTTTGTTTGGATCATTTTGTATGGGAAGTTACCTACCATTTATACACGGGTCACTCATCACATGTCAAAAAATGGCGCTTGTTATAGATGCGATGCAACTAATGAAACCATCTTACACGCTCTTAGAGATTTCCCTAAGGCTGTGAAAGTTTGGAACAATTTTAGTTTTCCAACTGACATTTATTTTGTTTCTCATCTGTTGTTGGTTGATTTGAAAATCTCGTAACGAAGAATCTTTCAAAAATAACAATCACTCTCTTAGGAATATTCTTAACTAAATAACTACTATTTTATACTCTATAAGAAAAATTTTGGTGGTTCTAATAAGATATCATCCCCTAGACTTGTGTCTTGACACCCCCTCCCCACGAGAAGGTGATAAAGGTCAACGTAGATGGTAATTTTATTGGTAATTCAGGGCCATCCAACTTTGGTGGTGTTTTTTAGAAACTCTTATGGAGGTTGGATCACTGGTTTAGTAGGAAGTTATGATTTCACCTCTAATATTAAGATGAACTTCAAACCATTTCTCATGGTCTTGATATTGCTTGGAATCATGATTTCATAAACGTGATTTGCGAGTCTCATTCTCAAACGACTCTGATTTTTATTCAAGATAATGTGTTTTTACTCATCCTTATGCGCCTCTGGTGTATTATACCCAATCTCTTATTCATAAAGAGTGACGACTTATCCGTTTTTATACCTTACGCGAAGGAAATGCTAGTGCTGATTGACTTTCTAAATTGAGACTCTCGCTTGCTCAGGAAGTGTGAGAGAGTTTTTATTTTGTCTCACTCCTTTAGTTAATATATGTTTTTCAAACTCTATGTTGTGAAAAACTGATGACTTTAATCAAAATATAAACCTGATTTCTTGAATTATCAAGAACCAAAACCAAGGGTTGATGGAAAACCAAGAAAGAGAACACACGAAGAAGAAGAAATAACAACAAGGATTGGACAAATATAATTCTGTTTACTATTCACTTTCACATTAATGTTTACAAATGCTTACAAGTGAATATCACAATTTGCCACACTCAACAAACTAAGTGTACTAGCCTATTTATAGACTAACTAGGTAACTTGCAGCCCAAGAAACCTAAACAATTGGATCCTTAACACAAGGCCCAATTGGACAGAATATAAACATTTCGACAGAATACATATAAGAACAGACTTCGACGACTATATGTAACAAACAGGCACAAACATGTGAACACGCTTCGATGACATGCTTGCCTCCTGTCGAAATACGTGAAAGCTCTCCTTCGACACAGTTGAGTTCGACCCAAATCTCACAAATCTCCACCTTGGATCTAACTCAGCAACAAAGGGAAAAACAACTAGCTTTCATCATGCAGCTTTATCAACTGCATACAGTGGAAGAACTTGCAACTTGGCAACGTCTTGGTGATCATATAAGCAGCATTGTCTTCAGTCGAAACCTTCAGCACCTGGACTTCACCACGCTCGATTATCTCTCTGACGAAATGCAGCCTCACATCAATGTACTTAGTTCGCTCATGATAGGCTGAATTCTTCGACAGGTGTATAGCACTTTGACTATCACATTTAACAGTGATATTTCGACCTTGAAGTTTCAGCTCCTTTGCAAAACCTTCAAGCCACAATGCTTCCTTCACAGCTTCAGTGAGGGCAATATATTCAGCTTCAGTGGTTGATAAGGCAACAACCTTCTGAAGCGTCGCTGTAATACCCCAAAATTTGCTCTCCCCTTTTGGCATCATAGCATGGCATTATCATTTATCATATCATATCCATCTCATTAGCATTGCATTGCATTTAACATAGAAAAATGAAGCATGGCATCCTTCTTACCATCAGGGCATGTGGTCAGGTGGGAGATGGACAATCAAGAGATCATTCAAAGCACAAAAAGGTCAGTCAAGTTGCCTCAAGGCAAGCCAAGAAGCCTTTCATGTCTCATACTATCTCAATTGATCATCCACAACTTCAAGGATAAGAGATACAATGGGAGATTGAAGCATTACATCTTTCACTATGCAAGAGGTTCAAAAAATGAAGGAAAACCCTCAAAAGAGATAGCTCATTGATCCAAAATCATCCTCAAATGGCATATATCATCATCCTTTAAGAGGATACACAACATACTCTGAGGAATTTGAAATTGAAGACTGCACTTTTTCCTCCTAACCAGAAGGGGCTGAAATTAGGGTTTCCAATTAAATCAGGGTATCTCTGATTTTTTGGACAAAACTTGATGTCATGGTATTCCATATGTCCCTAAGGGTATGTATGTGGAAAATTACATCTCAATTGGTTTTGGAAGTGTTTCAATTGGAAGAAAGATCAGAAATCAGGAAAATTGGGGCCAAGTCAAATAATCAGAGGAAAAAGTCAACTCTTGACTTTTTGAGGCCAAATTCATAAAATTCATGTTATATGTGTCCAATGTGCAAAATTTGGTCAAGAAACTCCAAAGGAATCATGAAAAAATCAAGATGTGGAAAGTTGCCATTTTTGGGTGAAGTAGGGTTACTAAAAATAGTAAGTTTTGGCCATTTTGCATCAGAGTTTGAACCAAGGCCATTTAAAATTGAAGCATCAAATGAAAATTCCACCAGGCCACAACAAAAGGTATTGTTTTAAGCTTCAAATCCATGTGTAGAACATCTCAATTGGATAAATATTGAGGGAGATATGATGGATCAAAGTTGGAGGAAAGTAGGTCAAAACCATGTCATGACCAAGGATTTTCAAGGCACGCGCGTAGTCATTTCAACAAACAGTTGGTGGGAAAAATGTATGGATCAATTACTCATGGTTAGAGGCCTCAAATGGAAAATATTTCAACATCAAAGTTATTCCTCTATGTGAGATCTTCAAAGTTGGTGTTTATCAATTTTTCATCTGATCAATGGATTAAGGAGTTATGATGGCTCAAAGTATGGTCAATGTAACTGAAATTTGACCAGGTCACAACCAGGTCATGCCACACATACGCGTGTTCTGCAGCATTTTTAAGCCAGTCTTGAGTTCCCATGTTTGAAGCACATTTCCAAGTTGTTGCAAGTCTCATTTTCATTTACTTTCAACATCAAAGCTGTTGTACCATGTACACACTTTGTAATGATACCAAGATCATTCATGTCCATGGCTTGAGGAGAGAGATATCCATGCGTAAACAGTACCATTTCCAACTGATGAATCACATCAGAATTTGCAGTTTGGTTTAGACATCCATCAAACAGCCCTTGCACTTTATTTCCACATTAAGCCAAGCACATATCACCTCCACCTTGCACATTAGCACGTGCCTTGCATGAAAGTGGAAAGAATAAACTTGCTGAACAAGTGTCTGATACATTCAGCCGTGCCATTGCAAGCTCATTTTCACTTCCACCATAACACCATGGACCTCCACCACTATAGTACACCCACAGCTGACTCGCCCTAACTAACTTGGCTCAGTTAGTTAGAGGCAGCTCAGTTAACTCAACTTGGACTCAGTTGACTCACTCACTTAACCACCTCTGGTTCATTTCTAACTCACACTATAAAACCAAATTTCACTCACATTTCTGAGAGAACACTGATTTTCTCACATTCACTTGAGAATTCTCCTCTCACTCTCTCTGATTTTGCTCATCTTCTTCTCCACGATTTCAACTCCATTGTGCTCCCATTGATCATTGCTTGGTGTGGTTGAATCAAGAGCAACAAGAACAATTCCATTTCTGCAAGTTCAGCATCATTGCAAGCTTCAACATCCTTCATCTATTTACGAATCCATAGCATTTATTTTGCTAAGTTGGAAGATCTAGAAGCTCAGCATATCAAGTTTCTCTCTGGTTTTTCTCAACATCTCCAATTGCTCCACATTTTCAGGTTTCATCATTCAACTTTGCTTCAGTTGATTTTCATTAATTTTAGCTTGTTTTGTTAATTTAAGCTTGATAGAAGCTCTGCTTACTCCGGCTAGTTGATAGGCCTTGTAGAGGCTTAGATCCAAAAGTTAGGGCTTGGTTTGATCCTCTCTGTTCTTTGTGTGCATGCTTGTTGTGTGAAAAATAATTGCGTATCATTGATCTCCATTATCTCAGCTTCATTTTGGTATGCGTATTGTGTGTTTTGGTGAACATGTGAGTTTGCAGGTGGTGGTTGTTGGCCGGAGAAGGTGACCGGAGGTCATCTCCGGCCGGTGATATTTATGCTAGGGTTTGTTTGCAGTTTTAATCGTAGCCGTTGATGTGTTCCCATCGTGTGGTGAAAAATGTGACAGTGCATTAAAATAGGCGTGCATGTCACGTGTTTTTATTTCTGATTTCATTTAATCAGTGTGTGGTGCAGTGCATGGTATGTAGTGTGTGTCTTCACGCGCGTGTGTTGGATTCAATTACTTTGACTTTGGTATTGACTTGACTTGATCCTAGGGTGATAATTGCTTGACTTTGGTTTGACTGAGGATGCATGATAATTGATATGGATTGCGCACAAATGGACCTAATCAGATTGCTACCCACACCTCCATGTTTTCAAGCCCAATTAATTTGAACTGCATGATTGCTATGTTCACACCTCCCCATTTCTTTTTGCATTTCATTTTATTTTTCTATTTTTTATACACGTTTACTTTTTAATTTTTAAAAATATCAAACCTCATCATAAAATTCCACAAAAATTCATGAGCATCATTAAAACATTTAGAAATTTTTTCATGATTTTATTTTCTGATTTTATGACCTTTTTGCCCCTGCTCTATAATTTTCTTTGAATTTCTTTGGTGTGTATTCTTAATATGGTACATGATATTGTTTAATTTTGTTCTTGACCATAAAAAATTGTTTTGATGCTCTTCTTTTTGCATTGAGTCATTATCATCTTGAGGTATGTTAAGTGATTTTTATTTGATTTTTTAGGTCACTTTTATGGCATGTTTGGTGTTCACTTTTGTGCTACTTTGTATGATATGTCTATGTGACCTAAGTGCATTGCTTGACATCATTTTGCCTTGGTTCCTTGCATGCTACTTTGATATGTGATTCATCTCTGATTAGTGAACTTCAATACCATGTTTTCATAATTTTCATGAGGCCATTTGATTTTTGTTTGATGCATTTCATTTAAAGCATTATAACATGTCATATCATTGTAATCTTTTGTGCATGTTTACATGTTTTTTTTGTGTATACTTGCATGATCATTTGCCTATTTGGTGAGCTACACTCTTGACATTATAGGACATAGATACATATCATATGTCATCTTTGCTTGTTGATTATCATTTGAACCTTGTGCACCTTTAACATGTAGTGTTTGCACTTTCCTTTGTTTGGAACTTCCATTTCAATCCTACTTCTTCTATCACTTCTTAAATGCCTTGATGTGCTTCATGAATACTTGTGAGATGTTTGTGAATCATTTTTCATTTCATTTCAATTCTGATCCATGGATTACATGTTCCATTTGTGCATATTTCTTCTTTTCTCTTTCATCTTTCATTCTTCCTTTTCTTGTGGTAACATGTTCTAATGCCATTGATGATGTTTGTTGCCTATCCACTTGAGTTTGATTGATAGTAACCATTTGTTTCCCATATGATGTACATTCTGGTTGTGGCTCTAGGATTTGGTTTCTCATTTAATTCTTTTGAGTTTTATGATGCATTACATGTTCTTTTACTTCTTATACTTCTTATACATGTTTACTAACCATGTAGGGGCTTTGGTAAGTTTCAATTGAGTGTGGATAAAGAATCCACATTCAACTTCTATCCTTTCTCTTTTACAATTCCATTTTATGTTTTGTTAAGCATTTATGTGCTTTCTTTTAATAACTCATTACTTTCCCCTTTTGAATTACAATTCATCTTCTACTTTAGAAGTGAATTGTTTAATTCTTTCTTTCTTTAGCCTTTAGGTTGAAACCTCACAAGCCTTAGGATCACTCCCTTAACTAATCAATTAGAATTGAGTCTTAGTTCGCATAGATTTTTACCTTTCTCCTCTCTTGAGTCTTTCTTCTTCTCATCTCAAAGAAAATTCAAAATATCTAATAAAGGTAGGCATTTATGGCATTTAGGCCTTTCATACAAAGAAAAGATTATAAGGGGTCTTCTCTTATAATCTTAGAATGTGTAGCATATGGCCCATCTTGGGTCAATGTGTTACATATTTGATCTTGTATGAGGGACTTAAATGCAATACTTGTTGAAAATACAAATAAAGAAAAACACTTCTTCATTTCATAATCAACAAAAACACTTAATAAACACAAGTATGCTAGTGTGTTTGAACCTTAATAATTGGAAATAAGTGTGGGGGTCTTCTTCATGCTTAGTGTACTTTCTTCCTCATTCCATCTTGGAGTGTGAGAATGTACACACTCCAATGACTAAGATTCAGATACACTATCATATGCAAACAAATGAAGAGACTATTAAAAGACAAAAACCAACAATAACGTCTTTCCTTCGGGAATTCTTTTCTCATCTCATTCATTCTCAACGCACGAACGCGCTTCTACTCGTTCTCTTGTAAGATGGTAACGCACTCGGACCAGCGAGCCTGCAACACCTGAGCTAGAACGTAAGCCGTTCTCTAAAAAACACAAACAATTCATCCCTAGTGAGGGGAACTACGTCGCTCTGATTCTCATGCTCCCGATGAGATACGTAGGCAGTGGGGTAGGGCCCATGCGAGCACTTCTTTTATTTTCCCTACATTTATTTCTCTTTCTCTCTCTTTCCTTTTCCATTCTCTTTTCAGTTCCTTTCTCAGTATTCTTTTCTTACACCCTTTGATTGAGACAAGCAAGCGTGGATCCCATCGGGTACGATGGACGTGGGGGGGTGCTAATACCTTCCTCTCGCGTAACCGACTCCCGAACCCAGATTTTTTTGGTCGAAAGACCATGCTTTTTCCTTCCCTCAGGTTTATGCGGTGTTTCCTTTCCCTCTCTCGGGATAAATACACATTGTTGGCGACTCTGTTTGGTGCAACTTTCGCGTTTGTACTAGGATGAAAATCCCGGGAGCGACAGCTGGCGACTCTGCTGGGGACGGCTGGTTGACCTATTGCTGGTCCATCCTAAGCGAGTCAATCCTAGCGCTTGTTTGTTTTTTCATTGGGTGTTTACTGTTGTGCTATATGTTGCTGTTTATTTATTTTACTGCATTTACTGCATTTTAGCATTACATATCATATATTATATTGTGTTGCACTGCTTTGCCTGTTTGGCGGGATGGGATTTCTGAGAGATAAGCCCATTACACAGGCTTGAGTATACACTTAGAATTAGAGTGGAGAGTAGTGGGACCTACGTGCCGTTTGGAGTGCGATGGGTGTTCACGAAATTCACAGCTAGACGAGGCTATCTTGGGACACGTCGTGGCATGCGCATCTTGCGTATTCCAGGATGTAGATCTAGAGAGCTGTCGACTCTAGTGACCGATCATGAGGACCTTAGTGGAAACATCCCTCTTTAGCGGTGACAATGGCAGACCACATTCTGTGGCAAACCCATTCGCACCCGAGGGCCCACTTTGGAACTTGCATAGGATGACTTTTATTTTCTAAGGGGAGTCAGTGGACGACCTCTTTGATTGGCATAGCATTGTATCCTACGGGCTGAATGTGCTATGGCTTCTCAAACCTCCGAAGCTGACAAGCCTTATTTTCTAAGAACCACATGTGAGTATGGGCGGGATGTTTACAAGTTTGCAGGAAACCCAGCCTCCTACCTACCTTACTTGTGATTCTATGAGTATTTCAGACATTGTATCCTATGACAGTGATTTAAGTGTTCATCTCAGATATTGCCAGATTCAGTACAGAGACACAGTGCACACAGCTCAATACAGACACAGACACTTGATTACCTGATCACATGCCCTTTTGCATTGCATTATCATATCATAACAGTTATGTTTGTCATTTTCAGGTGCATAATACATTTCTGATTCCAATCCATGGGTTCAACAGAGATCGTTGCCGAGAGAAAGAACAATGTGTCTTACAAGTTTCCAGATCCTGTCTTGGATTCATTGCTCAAAGTTATAGATATGGCTGGTCCGGGTATTCTTGATAGATTTCAGAAGAGCTACGGGAATTTGGTTGGGATGGTCCGTACAATCACCAAGTATGAACATGATGCTTTGCACACTCTGCTGCAGTTCTACGAGCCTTCGTTGAGATGCTTTCTTTTTTCAGATTACATTTTGATGCCAACACTGGAAGAATTCTCATTTATTTTGGGAATTCCGATCACGTCGGCAATACCATTCTTCTTTGGTAGTTCTCCCAGCGTAAAAGAAATTGCTGCTGCTTTACAAATGGATCAGGCAGTGATAAAGAGTGGTGTGAGTAGTAAAAATGGAGTTAGCGGATTTCATTTAGAATTTCTGTCTGGACAAGCCCAAGAGGCTGCAAGTGCTAAAAATTGGACGGTTTACAATTCCATTCTGGCTCTCTGCATATATGGCCTAGTTTTCTTTCCCAATCAGCAAGACTTAGTGGATATGCAAGCAACGAGAGTTTTCGTCCTTAAAAATCCAGTCCCTACTTTGTTAGGAGATTTTTATCATTCCGTGCATTACAAGAATGAGAAAAGGAGGGGAGGGTCTGTTAGTTGTTGTACTCCACTGCTGAGTCATTGGTTTTTCAAACATTTGCCTCAGACAGATGCCTTTGTGGAAACCAAAGATGTGGCGAAATGGTCTAAACGATTGATGAGTTTAACTGCTGATAACATTGTATGGTTTGACCACCGGTTATTGAGAACAGAGCTTGTCACAAGATGCGGAAATTTTCCAAATGTGCCTTTGATTGGCAGAAAAGGAGGGATCAATTATAATCCAGTTTTGGCCATCCGACAGTTTGGGTATGCTTCCAGGGATCCTCCTACAGAGCAAGATGTGGAAGAATCTTTATTTTTTACAGGAACTAAAGATGCGAAGGTAGTAGAAGTAGTGAATGCTTGGAAAGATAAGCACAAAATTGGAAAAGCAGTTTTTGGAAAAGGAGATTGTAGATCTTATCCTGAATATGACAGGTGGATTGAGACGAAAGTAAAGGAATTGCTTTTACCCTTTTCAAGGGGACCTCTTTTATGTTCAGTACAGCCAGAACAACCCACTATGGTGGCTATTGAAGAATGTGAGAAGTGGAAGAAAATGGTCAGAGAGTTGCAGATAGAGAATTCTGGAATGAGCAGATGTCTTCAGAAAGCTCTAGCTGACAACAAAGAGTTGGAAAAGAGAGCCTTGAAAGCGGAAAAAACCTTGGCTGACAAAGAGGAAGATTTTGATGACCGAGCTCGGTACTTTCGGAAACTTACTTTGGGAGCCGATGACACTAGTCAGGCTCACAAGATTACAAAACAGGCTTTAGCCCGAAGCAAGGATTCATTAGCTCAACTTCGTCAAGCTTGGGATGAAGTCAGAATTGAAAATGCCGAGTTAAAGGATCAGTCGAAGACTAAAGACGAGGAGCTTAAAAAGGCACATGAGCAGAGGAGAAAGTATCGGGAAAGTCTCGATAAAAGTCAAGAACAGTTAGAAGAAGTTAGAAGCCAGTTGAAGAATACCAAGAAAGAGCTTGAAGAAGCCATGATAGAAAGAGAGATACTCAAGACGCAAGCTGGCATAAAGAGACACAAAGGAGTGCATGATGACGAAGCTCTTATGCTGCATATGGGTTCTTTAACTGAAGCTCTTGAGAAAAGGGATGTCTTGATCAAAGAAATGATTGAAAAGCCGAATCACCAGCGTACCCGTATACTTTTTGAGGAGATCAAATACTCAAGTGATAAGCTGAAGGATGTGGAATTGTCAGACTGATGTTCTTTTCCCTGTATTTTGTTGTTAATGGTTACCATCAGGCTTGTTGATGGATCCATTTTTTCCTTGTGTCGCATTTGCGGTTGAACCTTTCTTAAATGTACTTGAATACTTCGTTGAATGAGTATGAGCAGTTTTATTCAGAATTATTCCTTATCAGATAGTTGCACACAAGCACATGACCACGACACGTCTCTTTATATCACGATTTCTGGTCTTCAGATTTCTGTGGTTGGATTGGAATCAGGGTGTAAAGCACTTTGGAAATGATAAGCATAACATTGCATGGCATTGCATAACATTCTGCATTTATGTTACTTGCTTTTCAGGTACTCGTTGCAGGGTCTCTAACCTTTATTTGGTTTCAGGCAGTATAGCGGAGAGTCATATTCACCGATATTCGACGCGAAGAAATCAAGTAAGAATCATGGATCAAGTGCAAAGTGATTTGGCCGAAATGAGGGCGCGTATGGACCAGTTCATGACCCTCATGACTGGCATGGCGCAAAATCAGGAGAGATTGAGGCTTCTGGTTGAGCGTCCAGACAATGGGCCCGAAGGTGATCAGCATGACAATTCACAGGGACATGGCATCCCTCCTCCCGGTGGCAACCCTCCTCCTGGTGGTAACAATCGGGGTAATGGAAATGGTAGGCATGCTGGTGTTACTCTTGAAGATACTCTGGAAGACCAATTTACTCTACTAGATGCTGATGTGGGTAATCAAGGTGATCGAAGGTATGAGGAGTTAGCAGAAAAGATCAGGGCCATAGAATGCAAGAACTCTATGGGTATTGATGTTACCAGCTTGGGGCTGGTCTCAGGAGTCAGAATTCCCCCTAAATTCAAACCTCCTACTTTTGATAAGTATCACGGCAATGCGTGTCCCCAAACGCATCTTCAAGCTTACTTTGGGAAGATTTCAGCCCATACGGATGACGAGAAGCTATGGATGCACTATTTTCAGGACAGTCTGGCTGGGGCGTCCTTGACCTGGTATATGAAGTTGAATAGAGCTGCTGTGAAGAATTGGAAAGATCTGGCAGAAGCGTTCCTGAAGCAATACCAATATAATATTGACATGGCGCCCAACCGCACTCAATTGCAGGGGTTGTCACAAAATGCCAAGGAGAGTTTCAAAGAATATGCACAGAGGTGGAGGGAAATGGCTGCCCAGGTTCAACCTCCCTTGTCAGACAGAGAAATGGCAGATATGTTCATGGGCACCTTGCAAGGGGCCTATCTTGATAGATTAGCTGCTTGTCCGTCAATTGGATTTGCTGATATTGTGATTGCGGGAGAAAGAATAGAAAGTCTGTTAAAGCTTGGAAAGATCCAGGATGTGAGTGGGGCTGGCTCTTCGGGGACGAAGAAACCGTTTGCTAGTAACCAGAAAAGAAGAGAAGGTGATACGAATGCTGTGTTTAGAGGACGAGGCAGAGGGCGTTCTCAAGCTTATTATCAGGTAGATGCTGTAACAATCCCCACACCGTCTGTTCAGAAACAACAACCCCAACAACAAGTACAACAGCAACAACCTTTTTTTCAGCAAAGATCTAGGCAGAGGGATCGTAAGATGGATCCTCTCCCTATGACTTATGCCGCGCTGTTGCCCCGGCTACTCGAGTTAAAGTTGGTAGAACTTCGTACTATGAAAGCTCCGGTTGCTGGAAACCTGCCACCTAACTTCGATGCTAATGCTCGTTGTGAGTTCCACTCAGGTGCTCAGGGGCACTCCATTGAAAAATGTTGGGCTTTCCATCTTAAAGTACAAGATTTGATTGATGCTAAAGCCATCAATTTCTCTCCCGCTCCTAATATTACTCAGCATCCCATGCCTGATCATAGTGCAGCAAATGTGTACGCTATTGAAGATGGGAGGAGATTGAATCTGGTGACAGATATCCATCAAGTGAAAACTTCTTTGTTGTTGGTAAAAGATCGTTTATTGAAGGGACAGGTGTTCCCGGGCTGTAATCAAGATTGCTCTGAGTGTATGAATCAGGAGAACGGCTGTGATAAGTTGAAGATGGGTTTACAGAATCTGATCGATGAAGGATGTCTACAGTTCGACAGAGTCGTGGAAGACACTGATGAGATATCAACCGTGACCATCTATTACACTCCCGCTGAGATTCAAATGCCGGTCAATGCAGTTCCCGTGGCGAGTGTTGCGCCAGAAAGGCCCAGTCCTGTCACTATCACGGTGCCAGGACCAATTCCGTTCGCGTCTACGAAGGCTATCCCATGGCACTATGGGGCAGATGTATATTACAAAGGTAAAATGCAGGAAGTTGAGTCATCAGTCAGCCCAAATATTGATAACGTAGGGGGTGTAGGGGGCTTTACAAGGAGTGGAAGGTTGTTCGCTCCCCAAACCTTGAGAAGTGATAAAGAGGCAGAAGCAGCAGCAAAGGCTAAAGGTAAACAGGTGGTTGAAAATGCGCCTACACCTGAAGCAGAGACAAAGATTACTTTTGATAAGGAAATGGAAGAATTTATGAAGATAATCAAGAAAAGCGATTATAAGATTGTGGACCAACTGAATCAGACCCCTTCAAAGATTTCAATCTTGTCACTATTGATGTGCTCTGATGCGCATCGGCAGGCGTTGTTGAAAGTATTGAAGAGTGCATACGTGCCACAAGAAATTACTGTTAATCAGCTCGAGGGCGTAATCTCCAATGTTAATGTTAGCCATGGCTTGGGCTTTACAAGTAGAGATTTGACTGTTGAAGGAAGGAACCACAATAAGGCTTTGCATATCACGATGGAGTGTAAGGGCGCAGTGTTATCTCATGTACTGGTAGACACTGGTTCATCACTCAATGTCTTGCCCAAGAAGGCATTAATGAAGCTGGAAGTTGATGGTTTGATCTTAAGGCCTAGTGAATTGGTGGTCAGAGCATTCGATGGAACTAGACGATCTGTGTTTGGTGAGGTGGAATTGCCCGTACAAATTGGACCACAGGTATTCAAATCCACGTTCCATGTAATGGACATACAACCTGCATATAGCTGCCTATTGGGACGCCCTTGGATTCACGGAGCCGGGGCTGTTACTTCTACTCTACATCAAAAGCTAAAGTATGAGTTTGAAGGGCAGGTTGTGACGGTGTGTGGGGAAGAAGACATCTTTGTGAGTCACTTGTCCACGTTCAAGTACATTGAAATGGATGGGGAAATTCATGAGATGCTGTGCCAATCATTTGAAGCAGTCAATATTGACGATGCACCTGAGTCTTCTTCTGTACCAGTTGGGGCTGGTACCTCCATTTCATCTTACAAACAAGTTGTCGAAGTCGTCAGGGCAGGCAACGCCCAAGGTTGGGGCAGGTTGATAGAGACCCCAATGAAGGAAGACAAATTTGGTATTGGTTATCATCCCTCTACAACTTCAGATGCGGGGAGCAGGGGACCCATTACTTTCAATAGTGGGGGAATTATCTACACGGACCAGTCTTGTGCAGCCACAGAGGATAGTGTTGACAGTGATTGTGACCTGGACAACTGGGTACGCCCTCATGCTCCGGGACAACAAGTGCAAAACTGGTCCGTTGAAGAAGTCATCCGGGTTACTCTTCAAACAGAGTAATTTTTCTTTGTTTTTTTTCTAACCATAATGCATGTCAAAATCTTGCGCTCTGCCCAAGGCGTATAGATTCATTTGTAGGGCCACCATGGTTGCATTTGCAATGTTTAATCATTAATAAAGGACGTTTTGCAATCAAATTTTGTTCTCTGTCTTTCAGTTTTTATTTTTGCACAAAAAAATAAAATGGCAATGTTTCCTTTTCTTTTGTTTTGCTTAAAAATAAATTCTAAAATAAGGCATGAACCCGTTCATGCAGACTTGATCCTCCGGATACCACTGATAACGATTTTGATATGGCTATGTATGACTTTGACAATCCGATTTATCAAGCCGAAGAAGGGGATGAGAAAGATTGTGAACTCTCTGAAGAACTGGCCAGATTGTTGAAACAAGAGGAAAGGGTCATCCAGCCTCATCAGGAGACTGTAGAAATCATCAATATTGGTACCAAGGACGCCAAGAAAGAGATCAGGATTGGTGCCAGCTTGCAAGCAGATGTGAAGCAAACTTTGACTGAAATGTTGCGCGAGTATGTTGACATCTTCGCCTGGTCGTATCAAGACATGCCGGGGTTGGATACGGATATTGTCGTGCACAGGCTGCCATTAAGAGAAGAATGTCCGCCAGTCAAGCAGAAACTTCGTCGGACTCACCCCGACATGGCTTTAAAGATTAAGGAGGAAGTCCAGAAGCAGTGGGATGCTGGTTTTCTTGCTGTGACAAAGTATCCTCCGTGGGTAGCCAACATCGTGCCAGTACCGAAGAAAGATGGAAAAGTGAGAATGTGTGTGGATTATCGAGATCTTAATAAAGCTAGCCCGAAATATGATTTTCCACTACCTCATATTGATGTGCTGGTCGATAATACAGCTCAGTTTTCAGTGTTCTCCTTTATGGACGGGTTCTCCGGGTACAACCAGATCAAGATGGCACCTGAAGATATGGAGAAGACCACGTTCATTACTCCGTGGGGTACATATTGTTATAAAGTAATGCCTTTTGGGTTGAAAAACGCAGGGGCAACGTACCAACGGGCGATGGTGACATTGTTTCATGACTTGATTCATAAGGAGATCGAATGTTATGTAGATGATATGATTGCCAAGTCGAGAACAGAAGAGGAACACCTGGTTAACCTGAAAAAGCTGTTTGAAAGGTTGAGAAAGTTTCGTCTGAGATTAAATCCAAACAAGTGCACGTTTGGGGTACGTTCTGGAAAGTTACTGGGTTTCATTGTGAGCGAAAGAGGAATCGAGGTTGATCCTGCCAAGGTGAAAGCAATACAAGAAATGCCTGAACCGAGAACAAAAAAAGAGGTTCGTGGTTTCTTGGGTAGATTGAACTACATTGCAAGGTTCATATCTCACCTAACAGCCACGTGTGAGCCAATATTTAAATTGTTAAGGAAAGATCAAACGGTCAGGTGGAATGACGATTGCCAATTGGCATTCGATAAGATAAAAGAATACTTGCAGGAACCTCCGATTCTAATGCCTCCAGTTGAAGGGAGACCGCTGATAATGTATCTGACAGTACTTGAAGGTTCCATGGGTTGTGTTCTCGGTCAACATGACGAGACAGGTAGGAAGGAGCATGCTATTTACTACCTGAGCAAAAAGTTCAATGATTGTGAGTCCCGATACTCAATGCTTGAAAAGACATGCTGTGCGCTTGCATGGGCCGCTAAGCGATTGAGGCAATATATGGTTAGGCACACAACCTTGTTGATTTCAAAAATGGATCCTATCAAGTACATTTTCGAGAAACCAGCATTGACAGGCAGAGTTCCACGGTGGCAAATGGTCTTGACAGAGTATGACATTCAGTACACTTCACAAAAGGCCATCAAAGGAAGTATCTTGTCCGACTATCTTGCGCAACAGCCGATTGATGATTACCAACCCATGAAATTTGACTTCCCTGATGAGGGCATCATGTTTCTTAAAGCTAAAGACTGCGAGGAACCACTCCCGGAGGAGGGGCCAGACCCTGAATCCAAATGGAGTCTGATGTTTGATGGGGCTGTCAATATGAATGGGTGCGGAGTTGGAGCAGTTCTTATCACGCCGGAAGGTGTTCATATGCCTTTCACTGCCCGAATAACTTTCGGATGCACCAACAATGAAGCAGAGTACGAAGCTTGTATAATGGGGATCGAGGAGGCGATTAATCTACGGATTAAGACCCTTGATATATTTGGTGATTCAGCTTTGGTAATCAATCAAGTGAAAGGGAGTTGGTACACGCACCAAGCAAATCTAGTGCCGTATAGAGATTATACAAGGAGATTGCTGACATTTTTCACAACAGTGAAACTGTACCATATTCCTCGAGATGAGAATAGGTTCGCTGATGCCTTGGCCACTTTGTCTTCCATGATCAAAGTGCAAGGATGGAACCATGTACCTAAGATTGAGGTATCCCGCCTTGACAGACCAGCATTTGTGTTTGCGGTCGATGCAACGTCTGATGACAAGCCATGGTTTCATGACATTAAGTGTTTCTTGAAAAGTCAAGAGTACCCGTCCGGGGCATCGTCCAAAGACAGGAAGACGTTGAGAAGGTTAGCTGGTAGTTTCTTCTTGAATAAAGATGGCGTGCTGTATAAAAGAAATTTTGACACGGTCCTGCTTAGATGTGTGGATAGACATGAAGCAGACTTGTTGATGATTGAAGTGCACGAAGGCTCTTTCGGTACCCATGCTGGAGGGCATGCAATGGCTAAAAAGTTGTTAAGGTCGGGATATTATTGGTTGACTATGGAGTCAGATTGTTGCAAATATGCCCGCAAATGCCATAAATGCCAGATCTATGCAGATAAAGTGCATGTACCTCCAAATCCGTTGAGTATCATGTCGTCGTCTTGGCCGTTTGCCATGTGGGGCATTGATATGATTGGAAAGATTGAGCCTACAGCTTCTAATGGTCATCGTTTCATCTTGGTGGCAATTGATTATTTCACCAAATGGGTTGAAGCTGCATCCTATGCCAATGTTACAAAACAAGTGGTAGCTCGTTTCTTAAAACGGGATATCATTTGCCGATATGGAGTTCCCGAAAGAATCATTACTGATAATGGTTCTAATTTGAATAATAAGATGATAGCTGAGTTATGCCGGGACTTCAAAATCAAACATCACAATTCTTCTCCGTACCGCCCAAAGATGAATGGCGCGGTCGAAGCGGCCAACAAAAATATCAAGAAGATTGTGCAGAAGATGGTTGTCACGTACAAAGATTGGCATGAGATGTTACCATTTGCTTTGCATGGGTATCGAACGTCGGTACGCACGTCCACTAGGGCAACCCCATTCTCACTTGTATATGGTATGGAGGCAGTACTACCAGTTGAAGTGGAGATTCCGTCCCTCAGAGTCATGATGGATGTTAAGCTAGATGAGGCTGAATGGGTACGAGCCAGATTTGATCAGTTGAGCCTTATTGAGGAAAAGCGATTGGCGGCTGTATGCCATAGGCAACTATATCAGCGCAGAATGAAGCAGGCATTTGACCAAAAGGTGCGTCCTCGGGTTTACAAAGTCGGAGATGTGGTACTCAAAAGGATCCTTCCTCCCAATACAGATTACAGGGGCAAATGGACTCCTAACTATGAAGGTCCATTCGTGGTTAAAAAGGTCTTTTCGGGCGGAGCTTTATTGCTTACAACCATGGATGGCGAAGACTTTTCATCCCCTGTCAACTCGGACGTAGTCAAAAAATACTTCGCATAAATAGACCCGCTGGATAATAAAAATAAAAAATCCAGGCAAGAAAGGGCATCCCGGCGAACCAAAAACAGAATAAGGTTCGGGCAAAAATTAGGGATATAATTGAAAAATTGTACACCCAGTAAGTTGAAAACCCGAAAGGGCAACTTAGGCAAAAAAGGGTATCCTGGTGGATCGAAAACCTGAAAGGGCGGTCCACGCAAAAGAAGGATTTAAGCGAATGACTACGGTCTGAGTTATCTGTACCCAATTACCGTTTGAACAACTGACGTTCTGAAAGATAGGAATCGGTCTGATCATTCCTCAGAAGGCAAGGTCGGGGAGTTTTGAAGACATACTGGTCATAGTAGAATGGAAACTCAGTGGAATGCCGTTTTCACATTGCCATTAGGATAGTTTCTTTTCTCAATTTTAAGCGATCACCTCTTTCCAGGGATTGCTTCCTAATGTAATTGCCTATTCTGGGCTCTCAGTCAATAAATTGAATTTCAGTAAAAGCTTTCTATTTTTGTTTTATTGCTTTGTTTGCAAAAACGTCCTAATTTTTGATAAAACATTGCATTTGAAAACGTGGCGGCCTTGCAATAACATGTGCAGAAAAAACATTTGAAATTACTTTGAATGTTGAATACTCCTGGATGATGGATTCTAGCCACGCAATATTCGGGGCATGTGTGCATATTCTTTTGTTGCAGGTAGCAGGTGCAGACGATTTTAAGCACAAGACCAGTAATCAATTACCCCACGCAAAAGACTGGGGCAATTACGGGTAAGGAGATCGGCGTTCATCGTTCGGTCGACGGTCGTTCATAACGGTTCGGTGTCATTGAATTAAGTTTAACTGGGTACCGTTGTATCTTATTAAGTCGATTCTCTCATACAGTACTTCCAATAACTACAAGCTTTTCTGTGTCGATAACGGTCACAGGTTCCCCAAAAGAGTGGTCTCGTCGACACCGAAACTGATGGTCATTATCCCCAGCGAAGTCACAAGAGTTTGAAGAGGCTAAATCTTCTGTAAAATCCTCTTATGACATCCTCTTCGGGGACGAATTGTTGTTTTGTCCAAGCATGGGGCATGATTGTTTCCCCAGCATGAAGTGTTGATCATCCCCAGTAGGGTTTGAGGACAGTTGGTCTTCTGTAAAATCCTCTCAAAAGGCATTCCCCAACACGAGACGCTTTAAAGCAGTTTTCTCCAGCAGAGTTTGTTATAAACTCGTCATCCCCAACGGAATTGTCTAAAGGAAAGCTCGCCTAACATGGGGCATTGTAGTACTTATCCTAAGCTCGACAGTCATATTCCCCAGCAGATCTCTAAGGACTCTTTCCCAACAAGTTGCAGTGGAATGGTATAACCAGGTTTTGTATGTCCCCGGCAGAGTAACCCTGATTCCCCGGCAAGATCGTACCTCTGGTCATTGTATTCCCCACAGAGGTCAGCATCGAATCTTGTCAGCAATACTCCCCTGCTGAGTTGTTGTTCTCCCCGCAGAGGTTTATAAGATCGGCAGAATCTATTCCTCAACAAGGATGGCACAGTCTTTCCCCAGCCGGGTCAGAAGGTTGATAACCCCTACAAAGGGTCTTGGATTGGATAGATCCTCAAGCAGAGTTTTTATGACTCTTCCTCCCTAGCAAGACGCCATGCAAAGAAATGCTCATCCCCAGCGGAATCACTGTGACCAGAATTCATTCCCCCAGCAGATGAAGTGATTCCTGGTAGATTTATTGTTCTTCAAGTCCAATTTATTTTTGGCGAACTTGACAATTCGAAGCAGACGGATTGTTCATCTATTCTCCCACAGAGATACTATCCTCTCAGGAACCTCTAAAGTCAAGTCATTGATCATTGTTCCTCAGCAAAGCCGGCAGAGATATCTGACACGGATGCAGAGTGTAATCCGTTATTGGAATATTCCAAAAGTCCAACAGTGGATTGGCAAAAGTCCGTCTTCGGGTGGTAAAAGTCCAACAGTGGATTGGCAAAAGTCCATCTTCGGGTGGCAAAGCAGCTAAAAGTCCAACAGTGGATTGGCAAAAGTCCGTCTTCGGGTGGCAAAAGTCCAACAGTGGATTGGCGAAAGGTCCATCTAAGGGTGGCATATTCCAAAAGTCCAACAGTGGATTGGCAAAAGTCCGTCTTCGGGTGGCAAAAGTCCAACAGTGGATTGGCGAAAGGTCCATCTAAGGGTGGCATATTCCAAAAGTCCAACAGTGGATTGGCAAAAGTCCGTCTTCGGGTGGCACGAAGCTGCAAAGTCCACCAGTAGCGCGGCAAGCTAGTAGTCGTCTGGCGTCGTTCAAAAGACGTTATCAAAGTCCACCAGTAGTGTGGCAGGCCAGTAGTCGTCTGGAATTGCATAAAAGACATTATTAAAGTCCACCAGTAGCGTGGCAAGCCAGTAGTCGTCTGGCGTCATTCAAAAGACGTTATCAAAGTCCACCAGTAGCGTGGCAAGCCAGTAGTCGTCTGGCGTCGTTCAAAAGACGTTATCAAAGTCCACCAGTAGTGTGGCAGGCCAGTAGTCGTCTGGAATTGCATAAAAGACATTATTAAAGTCCACCAGCAGCGTGGCAAGCCAGTAGTCGTCTGGCGTCGTTCAAAAGACAGATCTCTCCGACGTTTCATCGAAGATTCAATCCAGCAGTCTCGTTGGGTTTATATCCCTTTTATTCTTCATCATCCAGAGCAAATTTTTGGTTATATTTGGTATTCAATCACTATATACCTTGAAAGTCCGAAAGCAATTGCTTTCAGGCATTCAGGTCTACAGCGCTTGAATAGGGGCAGCTGTAATACCCCAAAATTTGCTCTCCCCTTTTGGCATCATAGCATGGCATTATTATTTATCATATCATATCCATCTCATTAGCATTGCATTGCATTTAACATAGAAAAATGAAGCATGGCATCCTTCTTACCATCAGGGCATGTGGTCAGGTGGGAGATGGACAATCAAGAGATCATTCAAAGCACAAAAAGGTCAGTCAAGTTGCCTCAAGGCAAGCCAAGAAGCCTTTCATGTCTCATACTATCTCAATTGATCATCCACAACTTCAAGGATAAGAGATACAATGGGAGATTGAAGCATTACATCTTTCACTATGCAAGAGGTTCAAAAAATGAAGGAAAACCCTCAAAAGAGATAGCTCATTGATCCAAAATCATCCTCAAATGGCATATATCATCATCCTTTAAGAGGATACACAACATACTCTGAGGAATTTGAAATTGAAGACTGCACTTTTTCCTCCTAACCAGAAGGGGCTGAAATTAGGGTTTCCAATTAAATCAGGGTATCTCTGATTTTTTGGACAAAACTTGATGTCATGGTATTCCATATGTCCCTAAGGGTATGTATGTGGAAAATTACATCTCAATTGGTTTTGGAAGTGTTTCAATTGGAAGAAAGATCAGAAATCAGGAAAATTGGGGCCAAGTCAAATAATCAGAGGAAAAAGTCAACTCTTGACTTTTTGAGGCCAAATTCATAAAATTCATGTTATATGTGTCCAATGTGCAAAATTTGGTCAAGAAACTCCAAAGGAATCATGAAAAAATCAAGATGTGGAAAGTTTCCATTTTTGGGTGAAGTAGGGTTACTAAAAATAGTAAGTTTTGGCCATTTTGCATCAGAGTTTGAACCAAGGCCATTTAAAATTGAAGCATCAAATGAAAATTCCACCAGGACACAACAAAAGGTATTGTTTTAAGCTTCAAATCCATGTGTAGAACATCTCAATTGGATAAATATTGAGGGAGATATGATGGATCAAAGTTGGAGGAAAGTAGGTCAAAACCATGTCATGACCAAGGATTTTCAAGGCACGCGCGTAGTCATTTCAACAAACAGTTGGTGGGAAAAATGTATGGATCAATTACTCATGGTTAGAGGCCTCAAATGGAAAATATTTCAACATCAAAGTTATTCCTCTATGTGAGATCTTCAAAGTTGGTGTTTATCAATTTTTCATCTGATCAATGGATTAAGGAGTTATGATGGCTCAAAGTATGGTCAATGTAATTGAAATTTGACCAGGTCACAACCAGGTCATGCCACACATACGCGTGTTCTGCAGCATTTTTAAGCCAGTCTTGAGTTCCCATGTTTGAAGCACATTTCCAAGTTGTTGCAAGTCTCATTTTCATTTACTTTCAACATCAAAGCTGTTGTACCATGTACACACTTTGTAATGATACCAAGATCATTCATGTCCATGGCTTGAGGAGAGAGATATCCATGCGTAAACAGTACCATTTCCAACTGATGAATCACATCAGAATTTGCAGTTTGGTTTAGACATCCATCAAACAGCCCTTGCACTTTATTTCCACATTAAGCCAAGCACATATCACCTCCACCTTGCACATTAGCACGTGCCTTGCATGAAAGTGGAAAGAATAAACTTGCTGAACAAGTGTCTGATACATTCAGCCGTGCCATTGCAAGCTCATTTTCACTTCCACCATAACACCATGGACCTCCACCACTATAGTACACCCACAGCTGACTCGCCCTAACTAACTTGGCTCAGTTAGTTAGAGGCAGCTCAGTTAACTCAACTTGGACTCAGTTGACTCACTCACTTAACCACCTCTGGTTCATTTCTAACTCACACTATAAAACCAAATTTCACTCACATTTCTGAGAGAACACTGATTTTCTCACATTCACTTGAGAATTCTCCTCTCACTCTCTCTGATTTTGCTCATCTTCTTCTCCACGATTTCAACTCCATTGTGCTCCCATTGATCATTGCTTGGTGTGGTTGAATCAAGAGCAACAAGAACAATTCCATTTCTGCAAGTTCAGCATCATTGCAAGCTTCAACATCCTTCATCTATTTACGAATCCATAGCATTTATTTTGCTAAGTTGGAAGATCTAGAAGCTCAGCATATCAAGTTTCTCTCTGGTTTTTCTCAACATCTCCAATTGCTCCACATTTTCAGGTTTCATCATTCAACTTTGCTTCAGTTGATTTTCATTAATTTTAGCTTGTTTTGTTAATTTAAGCTTGATAGAAGCTCTGCTTACTCCGGCTAGTTGATAGGCCTTGTAGAGGCTTAGATCCAAAAGTTAGGGCTTGGTTTGATCCTCTCTGTTCTTTGTGTGCATGCTTGTTGTGTGAAAAATAATTGCGTATCATTGATCTCCATTATCTCAGCTTCATTTTGGTATGCGTATTGTGTGTTTTGGTGAACATGTGAGTTTGCAGGTGGTGGTTGTTGGCCGGAGAAGGTGACCGGAGGTCATCTCCGGCCGGTGATATTTATGCTAGGGTTTGTTTGCAGTTTTAATCGTAGCCGTTGATGTGTTCCCATCGTGTGGTGAAAAATGTGACAGTGCATTAAAATAGGCGTGCATGTCACGTGTTTTTATTTCTGATTTCATTTAATCAGTGTGTGGTGCAGTGCATGGTATGTAGTGTGTGTCTTCACGCGCGTGTGTTGAATTCAATTACTTTGACTTTGGTATTGACTTGACTTGATCCTAGGGTGATAATTGCTTGACTTTGGTTTGACTGAGGATGCATGATAATTGATATGGATTGCGCACAAATGGACCTAATCAGATTGCTACCCACACCTCCATGTTTTCAAGCCCAATTAATTTGAACTGCATGATTGCTATGTTCACACCTCCCCATTTCTTTTTGCATTTCATTTTATTTTTCTATTTTTTATACACGTTTACTTTTTAATTTTTAAAAATATCAAACCTCATCATAAAATTCCACAAAAATTCATGAGCATCATTAAAACATTTAGAAATTTTTTCATGATTTTATTTTCTGATTTTATGACCCTTTTGCCCCTGCTCTATAATTTTCTTTGAATTTCTTTGGTGTGTATTCTTAATATGGTACATGATATTGTTTAATTTTGTTCTTGACCATAAAAAATTGTTTTGATGCTCTTCTTTTTGCATTGAGTCATTATCATCTTGAGGTATGTTAAGTGATTTTTATTTGATTTTTTAGGTCAGTTTTATGGCATGTTTGGTGTTCACTTTTGTGCTACTTTGTATGATATGTCTATGTGACCTAAGTGCATTGCTTGACATCATTTTGCCTTGGTTCCTTGCATGCTACTTTGATATGTGATTCATCTCTGATTAGTGAACTTCAATACCATGTTTTCATAATTTTCATGAGGCCATTTGATTTTTGTTTGATGCATTTCATTTAAAGCATTATAACATGTCATATCATTGTAATCTTTTGTGCATGTTTACATGTTTTTTTTGTGTATACTTGCATGATCATTTGCCTATTTGGTGAGCTACACTCTTGACATTATAGGACATAGATACATATCATATGTCATCTTTGCTTGTTGATTATCATTTGAACCTTGTGCACCTTTAACATGTAGTGTTTGCACTTTCCTTTGTTTGGAACTTCCATTTCAATCCTACTTCTTCTATCACTTCTTAAATGCCTTGATGTGCTTCATGAATACTTGTGAGATGTTTGTGAATCATTTTTCATTTCATTTCAATTCTGATCCATGGATTACATGTTCCATTTGTGCATATTTCTTCTTTTCTCTTTCATCTTTCATTCTTCCTTTTCTTGTGGTAACATGTTCTAATGCCATTGATGATGTTTGTTGCCTATCCACTTGAGTTTGATTGATAGTAACCATTTGTTTCCCATATGATGTACATTCTGGTTGTGGCTCTAGGATTTGGTTTCTCATTTAATTCTTTTGAGTTTTATGATGCATTACATGTTCTTTTACTTCTTATACTTCTTATACATGTTTACTAACCATGTAGGGGCTTTGGTAAGTTTCAATTGAGTGTGGATAAAGAATCCACATTCAACTTCTATCCTTTCTCTTTTACAATTCCATTTTATGTTTTGTTAAGCATTTATGTGCTTTCTTTTAATAACTCATTACTTTCCCCTTTTGAATTACAATTCATCTTCTACTTTAGAAGTGAATTGTTTAATTCTTTCTTTCTTTAGCCTTTAGGTTGAAACCTCACAAGCCTTAGGATCACTCCCTTAACTAATCAATTAGAATTGAGTCTTAGTTCGCATAGATTTTTACCTTTCTCCTCTCTTGAGTCTTTCTTCTTCTCATCTCAAAGAAAATTCAAAATATCTAATAAAGGTAGGCATTTATGGCATTTAGGCCTTTCATACAAAGAAAAGATTATAAGGGGTCTTCTCTTATAATCTTAGAATGTGTAGCATATGGCCCATCTTGGGTCAATGTGTTACATATTTGATCTTGTATGAGGGACTTAAATGCAATACTTGTTGAAAATACAAATAAAGAAAAACACTTCTTCATTTCATAATCAACAAAAACACTTAATAAACACAAGTATGCTAGTGTGTTTGAACCTTAATAATTGGAAATAAGTGTGGGGGTCTTCTTCATGCTTAGTGTACTTTCTTCCTCATTCCATCTTGGAGTGTGAGAATGTACACACTCCAATGACTAAGATTCAGATACACTATCATATGCAAACAAATGAAGAGACTATTAAAAGACAAAAACCAACAATAACGTCTTTCCTTCGGGAATTCTTTTCTCATCTCATTCATTCTCAACGCACGAACGCGCTTCTACTCGTTCTCTTGCAAGATGGTAACGCACTCGGACCAGCGAGCCTGCAACACCTGAGCTAGAACGTAAGCCGTTCTCTAAAAAACACAAACAATTCATCCCTAGTGAGGGGAACTACGTCGCTCTGATTCTCATGCTCCCGATGAGATACGTAGGCAGTGGGGTAGGGCCCATGCGAGCACTTCTTTTATTTTCCCTACATTTATTTCTCTTTCTCTCTCTTTCCTTTTCCATTCTCTTTTCAGTTCCTTTCTCAGTATTCTTTTCTTACACCCTTTGATTGAGACAAGCAAGCGTGGATCCCATCGGGTACGATGGACGTGGGGGGGTGCTAATACCTTCCTCTCGCGTAACCGACTCCCGAACCCAGATTTTTTTGGTCGAAAGACCATGCTTTTTCCTTCCCTCAGGTTTATGCGGTGTTTCCTTTCCCTCTCTCGGGATAAATACACATTGTTGGCGACTCTGTTTGGTGCCACTTTCGCGTTTGTACTAGGATGAAAATCCCGGGAGCGACAGTCGCTTTCCAACTAATTGTTGTGCCAAACATTGTGAAAACATATCCAGAAATAGACTTTCTGGAATCCATACAACCTGCATAATCAGAGTCAACAAATCCTTCGATTTTGACTATACTATCACCATCACAGGCTCCACCATAAATCAAGACTCTTTTTAGAGACCCACTTAAGTACCTGAGAATCCACTTTACAGCTTGCCAGTGCGCCTTTCCAGGATTGGCCATATACCTGCTCACAAGGCTCACTCCATATGCTATGTCTGGCCTCGTACAGACCATAGCATACATCAAAGAACCCACTACACTAGCATATGGAATGCTATTCATATAGATTCTTTTAGCTTTAGTACTCGTACTTTGAGTGGTACTAAGCTTAAACTGAGGATTTGTAGGTGTCACAACAGGCTTCGAATTCGGCATACCAAACTTGTCGAGAAGCTTCCGTAGGTATGTCTCCTGAGATAAGCACAACTTCGACTGCTTTCTATCTCTCTGGATGTCAATCCCAAGAATCCTGGCTGCAGCTCCCAGATCCTTCATTTCGAACTCCTTACTGTGTTCAGCCTTCACCTTCGTTACATCCTCAACACTGTTGCTAGCTATGAGGATATCACCCACATACAACAACAACATAACAAGTGAGTTTCCAGGACAAAATCTGAAGTAAACACAGTGATCGAACTGACTTCTAGTGAAACCAATGTGTGCCATAAACTTGTCGAATCTCCTATTCCACTGTCGAGGAGATTGTTTCAGGCCATACAAAGACCTATTCAGCTTGCACACATAATCTTCTTTACCCTTTTCTGCATACCCTTCAGGTTGACGCATCGGGATCGTTTCATCTAGATCACCATATAGAAATGCTGTCTTCACATCCATTTGCTCAAGTTCCAAATCGAACTTTGCCACCATGGTCAACAACATTCGAATGGATCTATGCTTTACAACATGTGAGAACACATCATTGAAGTTGACTCCTTCTTTCTGAGTGAACCCCCTAGCAACCAGCCTCGCCTTAAAGCGCTTCGACATCACTCCTTCGATTCCTTCTTTGACTTTGAAAATCCACTTACAACTGACTAACCTTGCTCCTGTAGGTTTCTCAATCAGCTCCCAAGTGTTATTATCATGAAGAGATTTCATCTCGTCATTCATGGCTTTTCTCCATTCAGTCTTTTTTTGACTCCTTATAGCTTCCTTGTAATCTCTAGGTTCTTCATCAAGTACCTCACTTGCAGAGATTAAAGCAAATGCTATAAGATCTGCATAACCAAGTCTCTGAGGTGGCTTGATGACTCTTCTCGACCTATCTCTTGCCAGTAGGTAGTCATCGACAATTTCCTCAACCTCTTCAGCATCTTGCTCTTCGACTTCATCAGGGCTATGCACTTCAACATCACTATACTCCACCTCAACAGGCATCTCTACCTGTTCCAGCTCCTCTTCAGAGATTTCTGCACTTCGATCAACATCACCAGTTTTCTTGAAAGCCATTTCGACCTCATTGAAAACTACATCACAACTTGTGATACATCTTCTGCGACCTGGTTCTAGGCACCACAACCTATAACCCTTAACTCCCTCAGAATATCCAAGGAACATGCATCTCAGAGCTCTAGGTTCGACCTTGTCTTGCCTAATGTGAGCATAGGCTAAACTGCCAAATACTCTCAATTTGTCGAGATCTGGTGGATGATTCGACCAAACTTCTTCAGGTGTCTTTATTCCCAGCGCAGTCGAGGGACATCTATTATCAGATAGGCTGCTGTTGAAATAGCCTCTGCCCAGAACACCTTCTTCAATCCAGCACTAACCAACATGCATCTAACCCTTTCAAGGATTGTTCGATTGAATCTCTCAGCTAAGCCATTTTATTGAGGAGTACCTGCTACAGTCTTATGCCTTGCAATCCCAGACTTAACATAGTAACTGTCGAACGCTTCGTTGCAGAATTCAAGGCCATTGTCGGTTCTTAACCTCTTAACCTTTCTGCCAGTTTGAGTTTCGACCAGAACCTTCCAACTTTTGAAATTCTCAAAAGTTTCATCCTTCATCTTCTGAATGAATACCCATAGCTTTCTGGAATAGTCATCAACGATGGATAGAAAATACCTTGCACCTGAGTGTGAAGGATTCCTTGCAGGCCCCCAAAGATCAGCATGAATGTAATCAAGGGATCCATGTGTTCTTTGCTTGCCTTTGTTAAACTTCGCCCTACAGGATTTACCAAATACACAAGATTCACAAAACTTCAGCTTTTTGACTTTGTCACCTCCTAGCAGGTTCTACTTCCCCAATTCGATCAGGCCTCTTTCGCTGACATGGCCCAATCTCATGTGCCATAATTCTGTCTTCGACACGGGTTTCGTGGATACAACATTTGTCGAACCACTTACAACCTCAGCCTCAAGGGTATACAAGCCTTGGTTTTTCACGCCTCTCAAGACTTCCTTCGACCCTTTCATGACTTTTAGGATACCTTGTTCTCCTTTGAAGACATATCCTTCTTGTCGAATTCACCAAGAGAAATTAAATTTCTGTTAAGGTCAGGTACATACCTAACCCCAGTCAATAGCTTTATTGACTCATCATGGAGCTTGAATCTAACAGATCTAATACCTGCAATCTTGCAAGCTTTATTGTTCCCCAGCAGCACTGATCCACCATCTTGATCACACAATTCTTCAAACACATTCTCGTTTGGAGTCATATGCCAAGTACATCCAGAATCCGTAATCCACTCTTCGCAAGAGTTGTTGCTCGACACCACAAGGACATCAGATGATTCCTAACCATCTTGCACAATAGCTGCATTCCCATTGTCCTTACCTCCATGATTATTCAGGCGCTCAGGGCACACCTTTCTTGTGTGACCCTCCTTCTTACAGTGATAATATTTGATACCAGACATATCACCACCATAAGACTTCTGCTGAACCTTTCCTTTCTTCTTGCCAAACCTACCATCTTTCTTCGACGATCTTCCTTTCACGGACAACCCTTCGCCAACTGATGAAGGTTTCTGCTCCTTTCTTTCGTTCAAGTCCTTTGAATACAAGGCTGCTTGAACTTCTTCAAAGGTCAGGGACTCTCTTCCATATAAGAGAGTTTCTTTGAAGTGAGCATGCGATCTGGGCAAAGCACACAACAACAACAATGCTTGATCTTCATCATCAATCTTCACATCAATGTTTTCAAGATCAAGAATCAGCTTGTTGAAAGAATCCAACTGCTTAGCCAAAGCTTTGTCTTCATTCATCTTGAACGAATACAAGGCTTGCTTCAGGTAGAGACGATTCACCAACGACTTGGTCATGTACAAGCTTTCAAGCTTCACCCATAATCCCGACGCCGTCGTCTCCTTTGACACCTGCCGGAGAACCTTATCACCAAGGCTCAACAATATTGCGATGTGTGTTTTCTCGATCATTGCCGTCTTTTCGCTTTCCGTCAACGCAGCATCCATGGCTGTCATTCCCTTCAACGCTTCCAAACATCCCTGCTGCTCCAGTAGGGCTTTCATCTTCAAGCGCCACAAACCGAAATCGTTCACTCCGGTGAACTTTTCAATCTCATACTTTGTTGAAGCCATCTTCTCCATGCTCACCGCATCAATTTGTTGTGAAAAACTGACGACTTTAATCAAAATATAAAACTAATTTCTTGAATTATCAAGAACCAAAACCAAGGGTTGATGGAAAACCAAGAAAGAGAACACACGAAGAAGAAGAAATAACAACAAGGATTGGGCAAATATAATTCTGTTTACTATTCACTTTCACATTAATGTTTACAAATGCTTACAAGTGAATATCACAATTTGCCACACTCAACAAACTGAGTGTACTAGCCTATTTATAGACTAACTAGGTAACTTGCAGCCCAAGAAATCTAAACAATTGGATCCTTAACACAAGGCCCAATTCGACAGAATATAAACATTTCGACAGAATACATATAAGAACAGACTTCGACTACTATATGTAACTAACAGGCACCAGCATGTGAACACGCTTCGATGACATGCTTGCCTCCTGTCGAAATACGTGAAAGCTCTCCTTCGACACAGATGAGCTCGACCCAAATCTAACACTCTATAAGAATTAAATTCCAAAAAGATTAATTTTTTCGTAATTTCCTTTTTTTCCATTGATAAAATATGCTTAATTTCAATTTTGGCCCCCTATTTTAAATGATTCACGGAATTTGTCCCCCCCTATTTTAAGTTTAAACAATTTTGATCTCCCTATTTTAAATTTAAACAATTTTGGTCTCCTGTCATACTTTTGGACTTAAAATTATCGATGTTTTCATTTTTTAAATGACATGTTAGTTGTGAAACATTACAAATCATCGTATATAAATATATTTTGAAAATTTATAGATAAAATTATAAGTTAAAAAATGAACATCTCGTTGATTTTCTCTAAAAAATCATGAGACTAAGATTAAAATTGTTTGAATTTAAAATATAAGGATCAAAACTGTTTGAATTTTTAATTAGTGTATTATAATTATATAGTATTTTTTATTTGTATAATTTTTATTAGTATGTTATAAGTATTATGGTATTAATTTTATATTCATAAAGAAAATAAAATTTAATTATTTAATTCATATATTTATCGTGTTTATAAATTATACTCTTCAACATGTTCACAGTGACTTCTGTGTACACAAACAATATGTAAAAATTCAAATGTGAAATTTTTATATAAGTTGGTCATAGTTTTTTCTCATTTCTATTTCCCATATTGAGAAAAGACTAATTTTAATTATTTTCTAAGAAATAAATATTTATTCTATGTATGATGCTTTGATAAATTAAAATTTACATGTTATAATTATTTTTAATTTTACTTTAGTAGATATAAAATATTAAATATAATAACGAGTTAGTGATAATTATTTATCAATTTCAATTAATTTTAAAGATACAAACTTTTTTCTAGTACATAATATTTATAACTAATTCAAATGATAATTTAAAAAATTGATTGCCGAGAAACTAACATTTGTTTCTTGTATCAGTTGTATGTTGTAATGACTTTTTTGAACGATTTTAGAAATCACCGTAGAAAGTTGAAGAGTGAAAAAATAGTGTAGAGTTATTCTTATTTTTATGATGAAGATATTATATAAAAAAATTAAATTATAATTTATTTTATTTCTTAGAATTTTGATTGGACGTAACTCATCTCTACAAAATCAACTTGTAAGGTAAGGATTGCACCACTTATAAACACATGTTCAGACATATATTGTCCGATGTAAAACTTTTAACACACCCTCTCACGCCATAATTGAACATCTGGAGCGTGAAAATAAATGGTGGATGGTCCGATAACAGAAATTTGATAGCAGATAGCCCACCAGATCATAAACGAACCTTTGATACCCTCTCAGATTTTAGGTTGGACCTAACTCATCTTTACAAAACCGACTTGCAAAATGAAGATTGTTCTCACTTATAAATACCCTCTCAGATTTTAGGTTGGACCTAACTCATCTCTACAAAACCGACTTGCAAAATGAAAATTGTTCTCACTTATAAATATATGTTCAGGTCATATATTGTTTCACATGAGTCTCTTAATATTATTTATGATGGATGAAAGGAGAATTTGTGTTTTTTTTAGTATCGGGATATTAATTTATATGATAGTTCTTATAAAAGGTGATTGTATTATTAAATTAATTTAGTAAAAAAATTGTTGTATTGTTAAAAAATTTAAAATGAAGCCAACTTGTCAACCGGTCATATAAGCATGGAAAGGATGATGAAGTAAATTCATAGGTAATCAAGTTTCTTAAGACTACAGGAGATAGTAAAAGAAATGTTGTATTGTCAAAATAGTTTAAAAAGAAGCCAACTAGTCAACATGTAATATAAGTATGGAAAGGATGATGAAGTAAATTCATAGGTAATCAAACCCACAGATTAACCTAATGTTTAAATAGGTCAACACAAATAATTAAAAGAAAAAAACTAACAATTCTCAACACAAACCCACAACTCTGGATGCACGTGTGAAGTTTCACGGATGTATTGCCATGATTATTTTGAAAATTTTAGAACTACTAGTAAGACCTGTGCGACGCACGGGTATTTGTAGTTTTGTTTAAAATGATACTGTCGAAAATAAATTTGGAATTTCATTTCTATCAATAATCATCGTAGTATATTGTATTAATTAAAATTATTCGGTAATTGGAAAAATTGTTATTTTCATATCTATTAAAAATTGCCTTTTAAAGTAATGGGCTCACATATAAGATTGGTGCGTTCCCACGGGTATGAGTAAAGGTATGAAATATAGTATTACATATATTGATACCTGATTTATATTCAAATGCACATTAAGAGCAATATTTATGTATGCTTTGTGTTTGGATCTAACTGATTGTATCATGTGTCATTAAGAGTAATATATATGTTTGTTTTCTTGGTGGAATCTAATAGGTTGTGTCCCGTGCGACTTTAAGATAAAAAATTATTTAAATACTATATAAAATTTCTCGTATTACTAGAATATTATATCTCGTATTACTTACATTTAAATTAATGGAATAACATTTCTCGTATTACTTACAGAACCAATTTCAATATGTATATACATCCGGTAAAAAGAACAATATTTTTTTTTACGAAAATCAATATAATCCAAACAATTGAATTTACGCATCATTATATATCGTAAAGAATTGAAATTATTTTTACTACTCAATTTATTAATGTTTAATCATGATTGAAAAATATTCTTTTGTGGTTTTTTAAAGCATGAATTGATACATACATACAGTATTTACATAATTAATGGTCTAATAAAATAAAGAATTGAATTGTACTTTGTATAGCCAGTTCAAATATACAAAGTGATGATAAGTTATTTTACTAGATAAGATTTGATCTACATTTTATTGAATATACAGATCTTGCGACGGATTGTCACAGCAGGATTGTATCGGATTGTGATGGCAGGATTGTGACGACAGGATTGTGACGGATGACGGAAGGATTGTGACAGATTGTGACAGCAAGATTGAAATGACCACCATAGACTGTGATTGGTAACCTCTCATTGGCTGTGAAATGGTTAAAGCTAAGCCAACTTGAAAAGCCAACAAATATTAGAATATATGTACCCAAAAATTCAGTAATAGCCTAGACTTGAAAAGTTGAAGTTAGAAAATTCACATTAGTCAAATAGATACATTATATACATGGTGTACTTCATGATTTTTTCTTCCGCTGATACATTATATGCAGGGGAACATGTTTTATAAAGAACTAACTAATGCTTCTTTCAAATTGGCTTAACTCTTAAGAAAAACAGTGATAGCAGTAAAAATTAATCTTACGTGAATAGGTAGAATACAACAATGACCAGGCACCAATGGCTGAAACCATGGCAACAATAGATAGGTGAAGTTTGCAATGGACACAAAAACAGATGCTTAGGCTGACCTGAATTCTCAAGAATTGATTTGCATTCTTCTTATTCCGATGATGATAGGAACCATTGTTTATGTAATCCTGTTGGTGTGTCATTAACAGAATTGAGGGAAATACAATGAAATATGGTTTATTAATGAGAGAAGACATAAATTTGAAGTCTACCATGTTATCAAATTTTAGCAAGAAATAACATAAAGCATGGACAACTTAACAGGAGAAGACATAATATGTAGCGGCAAAACGCAATCAAACAAATAACTAATATACTGACTTCAATTAAAATATTAAAATTCATATAATATAGCAACATGATTCCAAAATAGACATGAGTTGAAGTAGATCCTGACAATAATAAACTATTTCATCATAGATTTGATAAGAGCCCTAGATGAGAATCTAAAATTTTAAATATCAAATCTAAAAGCCCTAGCCCGCATAAAGTTAGTCCAACTAAAAGGTGCTTCGTTTTCATCATCTGAATCGAATATACGTCTCCTTCTCATCCTTCTTCTTGCCCTTCTTAATCATCTCCTGGCTTTTCTTCTTCGCAATGCGTTCGCATCTTGGGTCTCGGCAGCTTCCTCGGCTTGGACCTATGCACCCTGTTGGACCAGGTGTAGTTGCTGGACCTCATCAACCACATGGATTACCTGGGGAACCTATTGGACGTTTTGTGGTTGTTGAACTTCTGATGTTGGTTTGACCTGGACAACATCATTTGAATTCATTTCATTTTTTCCTATCCTATGGTGCTGGTTGTGTGATAATAAGAAGACCTAATAGGATTTTATAATGGTTTATTTGATTCTTCATATTCTTTTTACATTGGAAATCTTAAAGTTTTTGGTGGGCTGTCATAATTGCTTGGGTAATTCAAAAACCAATGCTGGTTATTGAATTGTGATGGTCAAGTTTATGAATCACGTTTTAATACATTGTTATTGAATGTTTATGGTCAAATTTGTGATTTACATTGGAAATGAAAACAATTTAAAACCCCACTAATTACAACAATCACATAGTAAAGTCATGACTAAGTAACAGAATACCAATCAACATGATAACTAAATATATAGTACGAAGCCAGTATAAATTAGGGGAGAGAATTACCACAGTCAAAAGTGTGAAAACATATGTTGGTGCCATATCAAAGGATCTACTTAACTGACGTATTTCCTCCCTTGAGACTATCAATCCCAGAAACCTTGAAGCAGTGATCCAAAATCAGAATATTAGGTCTTAATTTTGGATATTAAACATATAAATACAGAATCAAGAAAAAGCAGTAGATAGGCACCCCTCTTTGCAAAGCCTCATCAAGTTCCTGTTTTTCATCTGGTGTAATATCTTTTGCGTACAACTGTGAAAAACAATCCCTTACCCTGAAAACAAAATAAGAAGGCAACTATCATCATCAGAGATTTAGCCTTAGCACAGATATTGTCATAATGCCAAAAACATAGTCTTTTAATGTATAGAAAAGAAAAAACACATCAAAATGTATAACAACATATCATTCAGTATAATCCAATGAGACTTAGATACACATAATTAATGTATATAACTTGGTCAAAATGCACTGTAAATGATACCATTTTGTTCTGCATTGTAATCAGTCAGTAATACAGGTTATGCTAATTTTCAACTTACATTAAAAGCCTAAATCGTATAATACCTGCAGGAATCTGAAAATTGACCAACCAATTTAAAAACATTAAAAACCCGAGGATGCTTCCCAGGACCACGAGAAGTAGCTAAGAGAAAAAACTCACAACATAAATAAGGAATCAATATAGTTCTAACAAAACACAACACAAACACTTATCTGCAGACATTATTCAAGCAGCATCAAATTATAACATGATGATACTTACCTCTAAATCTGGCTCAGAAAACATTTGAAGGACGAGTCAAAGTGGCACAGAAAACACATTCAGAAATCAACAGTCAATCTACTACCATAGAAGAAACACTACAAGAAAATTGGCAGATTGTGACGGTTATTTTGGCAGGTCACGACGGTTGTTGTACTGTCGTAGAAATGTGCGTCGCGAGGTCGTATCGTGTCGGTTGTAAAAATCGTCACACCAACCGTCGTTATCTCTCACGACGGGTAGGGATTTGACGTAATCTGCATATTGCGACGGTTACCAACCGTCGTAATTTTCCATTTGAATTTTGTTTTTATTGTTGATTACGACGGTTCCAACCGTCGCAACATTTCTGTTCCACAGGTGCTTCCGCAGGTAAATCCGTTAGAATTATCCTTTCCATAGGTAAATCTGCAGGTAATTTATTTTTAAAATTTAAAAAAAAAAAGTTTGTAAAATTATGAACAGAATGGGTATTTTTTTTTTTGAATCAAAGAGAAATATATTAATTTAAAAAAATATTAATATAAACTAGGTGATCCAAAGGATCCAACCAACCTATACATATATACATATTACTTTTAATTATTGCGTTTGGACATACAAACAATATATTTTTCATCATCAACAACCTCATTGTTTTAAACTATAGATAATATATTTATAGATCTCTTTTCATTTATTTATATTTTGATTCCTTTTTAAATAGAAGTGCAAACATTATAGGTAATGTTTATAAGAGTTAATAGATTTGGTGATCTTCATACTGTCTGAC
Organism: Lathyrus tuberosus; assembly: GCA_022829125.1. Taxonomy (NCBI): domain Eukaryota; kingdom Viridiplantae; phylum Streptophyta; class Magnoliopsida; order Fabales; family Fabaceae; genus Lathyrus; species Lathyrus tuberosus. Next base: position 4,775,071 of record JALAZF010000438.1, read on the forward strand.
TGCACATACAGTCTGCGATAATCTTTTCCAAAAGCGAACTTTAGCCTTCAAGCAAACCCCAAAACTTTATCCATCATAATATTTAAAGACACAATAAAACAAAATAATGTGGTTCAGTTGTCAAATATCCGTCTATTCATACAAAACCAAATAATATTAATAGTTTGAAATAGTATATAAAAGAATAATAACAGTTTTACTCTGCTTAAGAAAATGCAAGGAGTATATATATAATGCAATATAGGAAAAATCTGTAGATGGTTCTAAGATCCCAGAACTTCAACAAATTATGCACTATGTAGGCCTTATCACTAACAACCATATTAACTAGAAAATATATTGAATCTGAATGATATTTTCACAATAATTATTACAACATTCAAAGATGCAGTAGAAAATTTAGTGTGTATGCTGAATAAATCTATATATGGGCTATAATTTAGAACCAAGAACAAGACGGTTATGAAGAATACACAAAGATGCAATCAAATGATGATCAAATACATACTTAATATTAGCTAAGTAAATCAAATCCTGCAGAAATCAACAGAAAGCATTTGATTCCTCTGAAACAAGTTCACTTGAAGAACCACTTACGCCTGCTTGTCATCTGAGCTGTTTTTCATCCACTTAGGCCTCTCCTGAAGAGAAGACAATTCAATTAATAAAATTGAAATTGACTGACAGTTTTCACAGAATCATCCAACAAGTAAAATTGGTAGGAGTTTAAGAAAATTAAGATCAAATCTATAAATTGATAGCAATATGGTAGGACACAGCAGAAAAACTGGGCAGATCTGATCCAACAGTTCCACGGATCCATTGGTTCCAAAATACACTGGTGGACAGTGCCATAATATGGTAGGACACAGCAGAAAAACTGGGCAGATCTGATCCAACAGTTCCACGGATCCATTGGTTCCAAAATACACTGGTAGACAGTGCCATAATATTAAAGAACTCTTAATCAAGTGATTATTGGCCTCAAACTCCATTCATGACCTCCCTAATAGGTGCATTGATTTTTCATCACTTTTAGATTATCATTTCCCTCAATCATAGTCAACCAAAACATCTTTGAACAATTTCATTCCTCAAACCTAGACAACCAAAACATCTTTGAACTAGGCGAAGCCAAAGAGACTAGTGCCAATTTTTCATAGAAGCAAGCAAATAAAAACAGACCTAGAGTTAAAATTGATGCCATGAATTATCTATTTCACTTGCACCTTTTGGCAGTAGTCTGGAGCTTATGTGAAATTCAATATGAATTTAAAAGGCATAAAATATTGAATTAATTAAAAATGGATACCTGAGGTGTTCCTACACTAGTTGCTGCCATGGCTTCAGCGCATGTCGTACTAGCTGCCAGTTGATGCAAGACACGCAAACAACTCAGACGCACACGCTCTTGAGGAGTTTGGGTGTTCTCTGTTGCTTCATTATCTGGGCCATTTGTTTTGTCTGCATATTTCCCGTCATTTATCTCACCTGTTGACATTGTTTCTCGTCTTCCTTCAAATGCAACTGCACCAACTAGTTTAGGTACATATCCAAGATACCCAACATGATCAGCAAGTGCAGGGTGCACACGCAGTAACGAGACCAGGGCAGCCGAAAGAAGCAAAGGAAGCTCTGGGTCAACAGTATGTGCCTCATAATGAGTGGCGGCAATAGATGATAAGTACCTTAGTTAGAAAATCGATGAGCAACCAACAAAAATCCATAACGACACAAGGAAGAACAGATCCAAACGAGAACATCAGAATAGTGATACATAACTGCCGTATAATTGCCGTATTCAAGAACTGTAGTTATGAAAAGTAACATTGATCACAACAAATTCATCACTTAATTCATCACAAGAATTCATTACCATCATCACCTACAAGAATTCATCACAACAAATTCAACAAACAATAACAGAAAATCCAGCATTACCATTCACATCAAAACAGAAGCGAAAAGAGGAAAGAAATTTGGTTGAGGCAATTTACCAAACACTTGGCATGCAAGTTGCATAACGGTGGTAACATCAACAATTCAATACCGATTCATAAACCACAACCTGCAATAACAACAATCATCAACAACAACAACAATTCAACATCATGAAGTTAAAGAGTTGAAGCGAAAAGAAGCGATAAATTGGTTAAAGCATTTTATCGAATACCTTGCAGGCAAGACTAAAAGCTGTATTTTCTGCATTTTAACAAGTAAATTCTCTTCCAATTCAACTTCATGATATTGTATGCTCATCGTAACTTTGGTTAGAGTCAAAGCTTGAACCAAAATGCAAGCAATTCCAAGCCATACATGAACCAAACACAAACTGAGTTGAACCAATTTTGAACTCAAACTGAAGAATCCAAAACATGAAACAAATTCAAACCAAGTTCTGAACCGTGGAATCTAAAAACCAAAACCAAACATAAATAAAAAAAACTCCGAACAAATCGAACCTGAAAATGAATAGCGTAAAATTATTAGTCGCAAAACATAACCCGATGCGTGTTGGGGTATTGTTGTCGCGCATAGGAAATAATTGATTATGAAAAAGAAGTGCTTCCTTTGAATAGATACGATTAGTAAGTCGTTATTGTATAGATCCATGGCTTGTATTACCAATATATATTCACTTAGTATAAAAAAAATAGCTATAAACGAGTCTAGACAAATGAGTCCAAAAAGCTCATAAGATTAATTGTTCATGGATAGCAACAAGCTCATAAGATTATAAGATTAATTGTTCATAAGATAACATGGATAGCAACAAGCTCATAAGATTAATTGTTCATTAGTCTATTCCACACATTCAGATAAAAGTACCTTCTATGTGAAAAATTGCCTTCTGCCCAAGGCGCATCCTATGCTCCTGGTTCAATGAAGGGAAAAAAGAATCAGTAACTCTTTAATATGACAAATAAGAAGTAAAAACGGCTACACAAAATCTTCAACTCAACTATTTACTTTAACTCCAAAGCTAGTGAGGAGTGCTTATAAAAAGAATAATAGAGAAATGCTTATACATTAAAAGTAGCAGATGAGCAGATGAATTGTGTCATAAGCTAACAAATTGGGTTAAAACAAACACAGAAGGTCTGAGTTCAAGCAGAAGACATTGTCATAAACACTCTATCTGCTGACATATCATACTGATGATGCACTTACATAATATGCCGCTCAATGGTAGACTTCATGCTTCAGTTCTGCATCTAGTTTCCTCAATTGCTCATAAAGAAGCCTCTGAAATAAACATGTATCTACTAAGCATGTCATACATAGGTTTTCCTTAAGACTTTCCAATGAGTCCCTTTCAACATATTTTCAGAAGTACAACCAAAAGCTACGAAAAAACATACCTATACTAATACCAACTAGCAAACATCCATAAGATGAAGAATACATAAATAAGACAGTGTTGTCCACAACTTTAACCTGCTCTTCTTTGCTTGAAGCTCTGCTGTCTACAACCTCTGCTTCACATCCTCTCCCATCATATTTGCACTTCATTCAACATATTTGGCAAAACCCTGTATTATTGAAGAAATAAATAAGACAGATATTTCGATGATATTTTTGGTGATATCTTATCAATATTTCAATCACAACATAGACCCAAATTATTGGTGTAAATATTTGTTTATCTGTATGCTATATGAAACTATAGAAGCTGAAAGTTGCAAGAAAATTCAGAGGTTCCCAAGCATAAGCCATAAACCCTAATTAAACCAAATTCCGAATTATAATCACAAAATTCAAAGTGAAAATGAGAATTTAACTTGTAAACTATAAACAAAACAAAAGAAAAAAAGAGTTAGTTATGGTGTCGATGTGATATGGAATTTGACAGAAAATTACCAACGACGCCGGTAAGAAATATAATTTTGGTTGAAACAGAAGTTTTGTCGATGAAAATGAACTATGGGAAGACTACGAACAAGGATGCTTTTGGAGAATAAAGCGAAGAGATAGTTGCGCGAGACATAAGAGAGCTTTTGGACGATCGTTGTTTGGGAGAGAGAGAGGAGCGACTGATGGTGGAAAGGGAGCTCCGTGAGTGAAAATGATAGACGGCGGAGGAAGAGAGAGTGCGATGCCCTAGATTGGAAGATTCAGTAATGTGAGGTTGAAGACGAGGGTGAGAGATACGGAGAATTAAAAGATGAATTTGGGGAGGCGACGGGTTCCTAACTGTCGCTGAAGATGGATTATGGCGGTTTGGGAACTAACGGTCGTGACTTGTTAATTTTTTTAAAAAAAAACAAGGGCGGTTGCCCAAAAGCGTCGCGGGAACCGTCGCGAGTGGAGGATAGGGGCGGTTCCAGATCAACCGTCGTTAACTATGTTTCGTAAAACTCTTATTTTCTTGTAGTGAAAAGGGCAGGGGATGAAATATATTCAAACCAAATAGCAGTCATGATTGTCAAGAAAAGAAAGGTGACTCTCAAATTCATCTTCTGCATTGTATTCATTTCTGGTTGATTAGATAAAATAAATAATAATTGAAGAAAATGAATTCAAGTTACATTAAAAGCCGATATCTTACAATACCTGCAGGAATCTGTAAATGGACCAACCAATTTAAAAACACTATAAAGTCGAGGATGCTTCCTAGAACCACGAGAAGTAGCTAAGAGAAAAAAAATACAATGGCTATGATGTTAAGATATTAAAAACCATATGACAATTAGAAAAAAATCACAACATCAATAAGGAATCAATATAGTTCTAACAAAACACAACATAAACATCTGATTGTTGCAAATAACACGCTTACCACAACAGTTCTTGTTTCCATAATCCTCAATTCCAACAGCATCATTTTTAGATTAAATGAAGGAACCAGATTCGAGGAATGAGTCATATTCACATCCAAAAACTTGTAATAATCACTCAACTCATTCACATATTCACATCCAAACACTGATCAACAAACTTTATTCAAGCAATATCAAATTATAACATGGAGATACTTACCACTAAATTAAAAAGAATCATATATTATGATCAAAATCAAAGTATTAAATGAAAATCATAAATACATGAAATGGGGAAGGGTTTCACCATTTTCAGCAAAGATATTAACAACCCTACGAGTATCGTGATGTGTTTCGTCGATCAATCTTAGAGTACAACAGTGATCTGCAGACATTATTCAAGCAACATCAAATTATAACATGACGATACATACCTCTAAAACTGGATCAGAAAACACTTGAAGGATGAGTGAAACTGGCTCATAAAACACCTTCAGAAATCAATAGTCAATCTACTACCATAGAAGAAAATGGCAGGCTTAAGACCGGACTTGCTATCATCATTGCCAGTGAAAATTGAAAGGTACAAAAGTGGATGAAATATCTTCAAACCAAATAACAGTCATGAATGTCAAGAGAAGAAAGGTGACTCTCAAATTCATCTCCTGCATTGTATTCATTTCTGGTTTATTAGATAAAATAAATAATAATTAAACAAAATGAATTCAAGTTACATTAAAAGCCGATATCGTACAATACCTGCAGGAATCTGTAAATGGACCAACTAATTTAAAAACACTAACAAGTCGAGGATGATTCCCAGAACCACGAAAAGTAGCTAAGAAAAAAAAAACCACAATGCCTATTATGTTCAGATATTAACAACCATATGACAATTAGAGAAAAAAATCACAACATAAATAAGGAATCAATATAGTTCTCACAAAACATAACACAATCATCTAATTGTTGCAAATAACACGCTTACCACAACTGTTCTTGTTTCCATAATCCTTAATTCCAATAGCATCATTTTTAGATTAAGTGAAGGAACCAGATTCGAGGAATGAGTCATATTCATATCCAAAAACTTGTAATAATCACTCATCTCATTCACATATTCACATCCAGACACTGATCTGCAGACTTTATTCAAGCATCAGCAAATTATAACATGAAGATATTTCCCACTAAATTAAAAAAAAAATCATGTATTTTGATCACAATCGAAGTATTAAATAAAAAGCATAAATACATGAAATGGGGAAGGGTTTCTGCATTTTAGGCACATATATTAACAACCATACGAGTATCGTGATGTGTTTCTTCGATCAATCTTAGAGTACAATAGTGATCCTTAGAAATTATTCAAGCAACATCAAATTATAACATGATGATACTTACCTCTAAAACTGGCACAGAAAACACTTGAAGGATGAGTGAAACAGGCTCAGAAAACACCTTCAGAAATCAATCGTCAGTCTACAACCATAAAAGAAAATGTGAGCCGTAAGACCGGACTTGTTATCATCATTGCCAATGAAAATTGAAAGGTACACAAGTGGATGAAATATATTCAAACCAAATAGCAGTCATGATTGTCAAGAGAAGATAGGTCACTCTCAAAGAACGGTGGCTAAAAAAAAAACTTCAGAAATCATTAGTCAAATTAATACCATAGAAGAAAATGGCAGCCGTAAGATGAGACTTTTTATCATCATTGCTAGTTAAAATTGAGAATGATGAAAAATACCAATGGGTCTAGTTGTTTTGGGGAGACCAAACACAAGAACAATGGCTATGATGTTAAGCTCCCAGATAAGGCCAGAAAACTAAGCCCAGATCGTTTAAAACAGATTGTACAATAACGTTACAACGCTGATTTATATCTCGAGCAGCAGCAACATGGGGAAGGCTTTCAGCATTTTCAGTAAAGATATTAACAACCATACGAGTATCGTGATGTGTTTCGTCGATCAATTTTAGAGTACAACAGTGATCTGTAGACATTATTCAAGCAACATCAAATTATAACATGATGATACTTACCTCTAAAACTGGCCCAGAAAACACTTGAAGGATGCGTAAAACTGGCTCAGAAAACACATTCAGAAATCAATAGTCAATCTACTACCATAGAAGAAAATAGCAGCCTTAAGATCGGACTTGTTATCATCATTGCCAGTGAAAATTTAAAGGTACACAAGTGGATGAAATATATTTAAACCAAATAGCAGTCATGATTGTCAAGAGAAGAAATGTGACTCTCAAATTCACCTTCTGCATTGTATTCATTTGTAGTTGATTAGATAAAATAAATAATAATTGAAGAAAATGAATTCAAGTTACATTAAAAGCCGAAATCGTACAATACTTGCAGGAATCTGAAAATTGACCAACCAATTAAAAAAGACTCACAAGTTGAGGATGCTTCCCAGAACCACGAGAAGTAGCTAAGAGAAAAAAAATCACAAGGGCTATGATGTTAAGATACTAACAACCATATGACAATTAGAGAAAAAAATCACAACATTAATAAGGAATCAATATAGTTCTAACAAAACACAACACAAACATCTGATTGTTGCAAATAACACGCTTACCACAACAGTTCTCGTTTCCATAATCCTCAATTCCCATAACATCATTTTTAGATTAAATGAAGGAACCAGATTCGAGGAATTAGTCATACTCACATGCAATAACTTGTAATAATCACTCAAATCATTCACATACTCACATCCAAACACTGATCTGCAGACTTTATTCAAGAATCATATAATTATAACATGGAGATACTTCCCACTAAATTAAAAAGAAATCATATATTTTGATCAAAATCAAAGTATTAAATAAATATCATTAATACATGAAATGGGGAAGGGTTTCAGCATTTTCAGCAAAGATATTAACAACCATACGAGTATCATGATATGTTTCGTTGATCAATCTTAGAGTACAACAGTGATCTGCAGAAATTATTCAAGCCACATGAAATTATAACATGATGATACTTACCTCTAAAACTAGCTGAGAAAACACTTGAAGGATGAGTGAAACTGGCTCAGAAAACACCTTAAGAAATTAATAGTCAATCTACTACCGTAGAAGGAAATGGCACCCGTAAGACCGGACTTGTTATCGTCATTCACAATGAAAATTGAAAGGTACACAAGTGGTTGAAATATATTCAAACAAAATAGCAGTCATGATTGTCAAGAGAAGATAGTTCACTCTCAAAGAACGATGGCTCAGAAAACACCTTCAGAAATCATTAGTCAATGTAATAGCATAGAAGAAAATGGCAGCCGTAAGACGGGACATTTTATCATCATTGCTAGTGTAAATTGAGAATGATGAAAAATACCAATGGGTCTAGTTGTTTTGGGGAGACCAAACACAAGAACAATGGCTATGATGTTAAGCTCCCAGATAAGGCCAGAAAACTAAGCCCATATCATTTAAAACAGATTGTACAATAACGTTACAATGCTGATTTATATCTCCAGCAACAGCAACATAGGGAAGGCTTTCAGCATTTTAAGTAAAGATATTAACAACCATACGAGTATCGTGATGTGTTTCGTCGATCAATTTTAGAGTACAACAGTGATCTGCAGACATTATTCAAGCGAAATCAAATTATAACATGATGATACTTACCTCTAAAATTGGCCCAGAAAACACTTGAAGGATTCGTAAAACTGGTTCAGAAAACACATTCAGAAATCAATAGTCAATCTACTACCATAGAAGAAATTGGTAGCCATAAAATCGGACTTGTTATCATCATTGCCAGTGAAAATTGAAAGGTACAAAAGTGGATGAAATATCTTCAAACCAAATAACAGTCATGATTGTCAAGAGAAGAAAGGTGACTCTCAAATTCATCTCCTACATTGTATTCATTTCTGGTTTATTAGATAAAATAAATAATAATTAAACAAAATGAATTCAAGTTACATTAAAAGCCGATATCGTACAATACCTGCAGGAATCTGTAAATGGACCAACTAATTTAAAAACACTAACAAGTCGAGGATGATTCCCAGAACCACGAAAAGTAGCTAAGAGAAAAAAAACCACAATGCCTATGATGTTCAGATATTAACAACCATATGACAATTAGAGAAAAAAATCACAACATAAATAAGGAATCAATATAGTTCTCACAAAACATAACACAATCATCTGATTGTTGCAAATAACACGCTTACCACAACTGTTCTTGTTTCCATAATCCTTAATTCCAATAGCATCATTTTTAGATTAAGTGAAGGAACCGGATTCGAGGAATGAGTCATATTCACATCCAAAAACTTGTAATAATCACTCAACTCATTCACATATTCACATCCACACACTGATCTGCAGACTTTATTCAAGCATCATCAAATTGTAACATGGAGATACTTCCCACTAAATTAAAAAAATAATATATTTTGATCAAAATCGAAGTATTAAATACAAATCATAAATACATGAAATGGGGAAGGGTTTCAGCATTTTCAACAAAGATATTAACAACCATACGAGTATCGTGATGTGTTTCGTCGATCAATCTTAGAGTACAACAGTGATCTGCAGAAATTATTCAAGCCACATGAAATTATATCATGATGATACTTACCTCTAAAACTGGCTGAGAAAACACTTGAAGGATGAGTGAAACTTGCTCAGAAAACACCTTCAGAAATCAATAGTCAATCTACTACCGTTGAAGGAAATGGCGGCCGTAAGACCGGACTTGTTATCGTCATTCACAATGAAAATCGAAAGGTACACAAGTGGATGAAATATATTCAAACCAAATAGCAGTCATGATTGTAAAGAGAAGATAGGTCGCTCTCAAAGAACTGTGGCTCAGAAAACAACTTCAGAAATCACTAGTCAATGTAATACCATAGAAGAAAATGGCTGCCGAAAGATTATAACATGATGATACTTACATCTAAATCTGGCTCAGAAAAGCCTTGAAGGATGAGTAAAACTAGCTCTGAAAACACAATCAGAAATCAATAGTCATTGTACTACGATAAATGGCAGCCGTAAGACCGGACTTGTTATCATCATTGCCACTTAAAATTGAAAGCTACACATGTGGATGAAATATATTCAAACCAAATAACAATCATGATTGTCAAGAGAAGAAAGGTGACTCTTAAATTCACCTTCTGCATTGTATTCATTTCTGGTTGATTAGATAAAAGAAATAATAATTGAAGAAATGAATTCAAGTTACATTATAAGCCGAAATCGTATAATATCTGCAGGAATCTGAAAATTGACCAACCAATTTAAAAACACTCACAAGTCCAGGATGCTTCCCAGAACCACGAGAAGTAACTAAGAGAAAATAATCACAATGGCTATGATGTTAAGATATTAACAACCATATGAAAATGAGAAAAAAAAATCACAACATAAATAAGGAATCTATATTGTTCAAACAAAACCCAACACAAACATCTGATTGTTGCAAATAACATGCTTACCACAACAATTCTTGTTTGCATAATCCTCAATTCCAACAACATCATTTTTATATTAAATGAAGGAACCAGATTCGAGGAATGAGTCATACTCACATCCAATAACTTGTAATAATCACACAGCTCATTCACGTACTCACATCCAAGCACTGATCTGCAGACTTTATTCAAGCTTCATCAAATTATAAGATGGAGATATTTACCGCTAAATTAAAAAAATCATATATTTTGATCAAAATCGAAGTATTAAATGAAAATCATAAATTCATGAAATAGCGAAGGGTTTAAGCATTTTCAGCAAAGATATTAACAACCATACGAGTATCGTGATGTGTTTCGTCAATAAATCTTAGAGTACAACAGTGATCTGCAGACATTATTCAAGCAACATCAAATTATAACATGACGATACATACCTCTAAAACTTGCTCAGAAAACACTTGAAGGATGAGTGAAACTGGCTCAGAAAACACCTTCAGAAATCAATAGGCAATCTACTACCATAGAAGAAAGTGGCATGCGTAAGACCGAACTTGTTATCATCATTGCCAGTGAAAATTGAAAGGTACACAAGTGGATGAAATATATTCAAACCAAATAGCAGTCATGATTGTCAAGAGAAGATAGTTCACTCTCAAAGAACGATGGCTCATAAAACATCTTCAGAAATCATTAGTCAATGTAATAGCATAGAAGAAAATGGAAGCCGTAAGAGAGGAGTTTTATCATCATTGCTAGTGAAAATTGAGAATGATGAAAAATACCAATGGGTCTAGTTGTTTTGGGGAGACCAAACACAAGAACAATGGCTATGATGTTAAGCTCCCAGATAAGGCCAGGAAACTAAGCCCAAATCGTTTAAAACAGATTGTACAATAACGTTACAATGTTGATTTATATCTCCAGCAACAGCAACATGGGGAAGGCTTTCAGCATTTTCAGTAAAGATATTAACAACCATACGAGTATCGTGATGTGTTTCGTCGATCAATTTTAGAGTACAACAGTGATCTGCAGACATTATTCAAGCAACATCAAATTATAACATGATGATACTTACCTCTAAAACTGGCCCAGAAAACACTTGAAGCATGCTTAAAACTGCCTCAGAAAACACATTCAGAAAACAATAGTCAATCTACTACCATAGAAGAAAATGGCAGTCGTAAGATCGGACTATCTATCATCATTGCCAGTGAAAATTGAAAGGTACACAAGTGGATGAAATATATTCAAACCAAATAGTAGTCATGAATGTCAAGAGAAGAAAGGTGATTCTCAAATTCACCTTCTGAATTGTATTCATTTATGGTTGATTAGATAAAATAAATAATAATTGAAGAAAATGAATTCAAGTTACATTAAAAGCCGAAATCGTACAATACCTACAGGAATCTGAAAATTGACCAACCAATTTAAAAACACTCACAAGTCGAGGATGCTTCCCAGAACCACGAGAAGTAGCTAAGAGAAATTGATCACAATGGCTATGATGTTAAAATACTAAAAACCATATGAAAATTAGAGATAAAAATCACAACATAAATAAGGAATCAATATAGTTCTAACAAAACACAACACAAACATCTGATTGTTGCAAATAACACGCTTACCACAACTGTTCTTGTTTCCATAATCCTTAATTCCAACAGCATCATTTTTTGATTAAGTGAAGGAACCAGATTCGAGGAATGAGTCATATTCACATCCAAAAACTTGTAATAATCACTCAACTCATTCATATATTCACATCCAAACACTGAACTGCAGACTTTATTCAAGCATCATCAAATTGTAACATGGAGATACTTCCCACTAAATTAAAAAAAATCACATATTTTGATCAAAATCGAAGTATTAAATTAAAATCATAAATACATGAAATGGGGAATGGTTTTAGCATTTTCAGCAAAGATATTAACAACCATACGAGTATCGTGATATGTTTCGTCGATCAATCTTAGATTACAATAGTGATATGCAGAAACTATCCAAGCAACAATAAATTATAACATGATGATACTTACCTCTAAAACTGGCTCAGAAAACACTTGGAGGATGAGTGAAAATGGCTCAGAAAACACCTTCAGAAATCAATAGTCAATCTACTACCATAGAAGAAAATGGCAGCCATAAGATCGGACTTGTTATCATCATTGTTAGTAAAAATAGAAAGGTACAAAAGTGGATGAAATATATTTAAACCAAATAGAAGTCATGATTGTCAAGAGAAGATAGGTCACTCTCAAAGAACGGTGGCTCAGAAAACAACTTCAGAAATTATTAGTCAATGTAATACCATAGAAGAAAATGGCAGTCGTAAGACGAGACTTTTTATCATCATTGCTATTGAAAATTGAGAATGATGAAAATTACTAATGGGTCTAGTTGTTTCGGGGAGACCAAACGCAAGAACATTGTCTATGATGTTAAGCTCCCAGATAAGTCCAGAAAACTAAGCCCAAATCGTTTAAAACAGATTGTACAATAATGTTACAACGCTTATTTATATCTCTAGCAGCAGCAACATGGGAAAGGCTTTCAGCATTTTCAGTAAAGATATTAACAACCATACGAGTATCGTGATGTGTTTCGTCGATCAATTTTAGAGTACAACAGTGATCTGCAGACATTATTCAAGCAACATCAAATTATAATATGATGATACTTACCTCTAAAACTGGCCCAGAAAACACTTGAAGGATGCTTAAAACTGGCTCAGAAAACACATTCAGAAAACAATAGTCAATCTACTACCATAGAAGAAAATGGCAGTCGTAAGATCGGACTTGTTATCATCATTGCCAGTGAAAATTGAAAGGTACACAAGTGGATGAAATATATTCAAACCAAATAGTAGTCATGAATGTCAAGAGAAGAAAGGTGACTCTCAAATTCACCTTCTGAATTGTATTCATTTATGGTTGATTAGATAAAATAAATAATAATTGAAGAAAATGAATTCAAGTTACATTAAAAGCCGAAATCGTACAATACCTACAGGAATCTGAAAATTGACCAACCAATTTAAAAACACTCACAAGTCGAGGATGCTTCCTAGAACCACGAGAAGTAGCCAAGAGAAAAAAATCACAATGGCTATGATGTTAAGATATTAACAACCATATGACAATTAGAGAAAAAAAATCACAACATAAATAAGGAATCAATATAGTTCTAACAAAACACAACACAAACATCTGATTGTTGCAAATAACACGCTTACCACAACAGTTCTCGTTTCCATAATCCTCAATTCCAACAACATACTTTTTAGATTAAATGAAGGAACCAGATTCGAGGAATGAGTCATACTCACATGCAATAACTTGTAATAATAACTCAACTCATTCACATATTCACATCCAAACACTGATCTGCAGACTTTATTCAAGAATCATAAAATTATAACATGGAGATACTTCCCACTAAATTAAAAAATAAATCATATATTTTGATCAAAATCAAAGTATTAAATAAATATCATAAATACATTGTTAGTTCTTGGATTTTCTCGAATTTTGGTAAAACAAAGTTGTTCAATGTTGATGTCACATGGGTGATGTCTTAACATTCAGTCTTAACATTGGATAATGTTAAGTGTTTAAGTTGTTGAAGTTTTGAAGTCTGATGTCATATGTGATGTCATGACATCAGATATGCGGATCATTAAAACATCAGGTTTGAGATGTTTTTAGGGTTAAGCGTATTAGCTGGATTTTGGGGGAGCTGTTAGAGTTATTGGATGCAAATATCTTGGAGGAGATATTTTCTGTTGCAAACAGATTTGATGCAGATTTGTAGGAGTGTTTAAAGGCTGAAGATTTTAGAAGATTTTGAGAGAAAATCTGTTTTGAAGATTCAGTTTTAAATAACAAATCAGGTCAGATATTGTAGCAGGTCCAAGCCCAAATCAAATAGCTATATAAAGTGCATCAATCCTGAAGGAAAAGAAACGAAGATATAGAGCATAGACTGAGTGTCAATCATTGTCTTTGTACGAGTATTTTGAAAACCATTCTAGGTTGAATTGGTAAGTTGTAAGGTGTACTCTCTTAGAGCTGTGAAGCAAGAGAGTGTTGTTACTTGATCAAAGCTTGTAAGCAGGATCAAGGTGTTTCTCAAAGTGTGATCTTTGAGGTGTTTTAGGAAGTGAGTAGTGTTCTCATACCTAAGTGGTCTCTTAGGTAGAAAGTTCATTAGGTAGAGATTAAGTTTAGGAGATGTCAACTGGGTTGTTGAGTCTGTAAATTAATTCTACTATTAGTGAAATTCCTTCCTGGCTTGGTAGCCCCTAGAGTAAGTTGTTTAACTGAACTGGGTGAACAATTCTTTGTGTACTCTTCTGTTGTTTTATATTGTCCATTGCAGAGTGTGTTGTTGTGACATCACACGTAACATCACATATTTGGTACCAGAATTTCAATTGGTATCAGATCAGGCATCCTGCTCTGCATCTGGGCAAGATCTAGGGCTGATACTTTCTGGTAAGATAGACAAGGAAGTTGGTGGATTTGTGAATAGACCCCCTATTCTGGATGGCTCTAATTATGATTATTGGAAGCCAAGGATGATTACCTTTTTGAAATCCTTGGACATCAGGGCTTGGAAGGCTATCATAAAAGAATGGAAAGCACCTGTTGTTGTTGAGCAAGATGATGCTGGGAAAGAAAAAGAAGGAAGCTCAAAACTGAAACCTGAAGAAGAATGGACCAAGGAAGAAGATGAGCTTGCCCTTGGTAATTCTAAAGCTCTAAATGCTATTTTCAATGGAGTTGATAAGAACATCTTCCGGTTGATCAACACCTGTGAAGTTGCTAAGGAAGCTTGGGACATCTTAAAGACTACTCATGAAGGAAACTCAAAGGTTAAGATGTTAAGACTTCAACTTCTGACATCAAAGTTTGAAAGTCTAAAGATGAAGGAAGATGAAACTATTCATGATTTTCACATGAGTATTCTTGAGCTATCTAATGCCTCTAGTGCTCTTGGAGAAAAGATGACTGAAGAAAAGCTGGTGAGGAAAATCCTTAGGTCCCTTCCCAAGAGATATAAGATGAAGGTGACTGCAATTGAAGAAGCTCAAGACATCAGCAAAATGAGGGTTGATGAGCTTATTGGATCTCTTCGAACTTTTGAGTTAGGATTGAATGAGGAGGAACCTGAAAAGAAGACCAAGAGTATAGCCTTGGTATCTAACACTCAAGAAGAGAAGAAAGGGAATGATGCTGAGTCTCAGGAGGAGCTGTCCCAGGCCATTGTCTTGCTGGGAAGATAGTTTAATAAGGTTATGAAAAGGATAAATAGGATTTATAATCCTAATGTCAAGAACATCACATCTGACACTAACAGATCAGGAGATCAGGGGAAGAAAACTAGTGATGAAGAAAAGTCCAATAAGGGAGTCCAATGCTATGAGTGTGAAGGGTATGGTCATGTCAAGAAGGAATGTCCTACTTATCTCAAAAAGAAGAAAAAGGGGTTATCTGCTTCCTGGTCTGATAGTGAAAGTGAATTTGAAGATGAATCAGCTAAGCTTGTTAGAGCTATGATTGGGGTTTGTGAGTCAGATGATGATTCGTGTGATGATGAGGTTCCTTATGAAGAGTTTACTGCCTCTGATAAAGAACTGTGCATGAGAAGTGAACAAGTGTGTCTTGAAGGAGAGAATCTGAAGAAAACCATAGTGCAGTTAGAGGCTGAAAAGACTGAACTTGAAAATGAAGTCAGTATGCTTAACTCTAAATTGGATTCTATGACCAAAACTGTCAGAATGTTGAACAATGGTACTGATGCTCTAGACAACATTCTTAGTATTGGGAAAATTGCTGGAGACAAAAGTGCCTTGGGATTCAACAATGTTGCAGCTTCTGATGATGGTATTACCAGTTTCAAACCAGTGATGTTAAAATAGATGTTTAAACATCCTGATAGGAGTCCTTCTAGGAAGAAATTCAGGCGCTGGAGATGTCATCACTGTGGGCGTTTTGGACACATAAAGGCCTATTGTTATAAGTTACATGGGTATCCTCAGAAGGCACATCAGTATACTCCCACATAGAAGTTTCCCATAGGTAATCAGGCTTTGAATTCTAAGAAGCAATGGGTTCCAAAAGGTAAAGTTACCAGCTTAATAGCTCACACCTCTCTTAGGGTTTCCACCAAAGAAGACTGGTACTTTGATAGTGGGTGTTCAAGACACATGACATGAGTTAAAAATTTATTGGTAGATGTTAAGCTTCAGTCTTCAGGTCATGTTACATTTGGTGATGGTGTTAAAGGAGAAATCAAGGGGATGGGAAAGCTGAATTGTGCTGGTGCTCCTAGACTGGATGATGTTCTACTTGTCAAAGGGTTGACATCTAACTTGATCAGTATTAGTCAACTTTGTGATCAAGGATTCAAAGTAGACTTTACAAAATCTGAGTGCAATGTCACAAATGAGAAAGGAGAAGTCATCATGAAGGGTGTTAGGTCTAAGGACAATTGTTATCTATGGCTGCAACAAGACTCAAGTACCTCAAAATGTGTGTTTGCTAGAGATGATGAAGTCAAAATTTGGCATCAAAAGTTGGGACATCTTCATCTGAAGGGAATGAAGAGAATAATATCTTCAGAAGTTGTCAGAGGAATTCCTAAACTCAATATTGAAGAGGGAAGAGTTTGTGGAGATTGTCAAATAGGGAAGCAGACCAAGGTGTCACATCAGAAGCTTCAACATAACACCACTTCCAAAGTTTTGGAACTTCTTCATATGGACTTGATGGGACCTATGCAGGTAGAAAGTCTAGGAGGGAAGAAGTATGCTTATGTTGTTGTAGATGACTATTCTAGGTACACCTGGGTGAGCTTCATTAAAGACAAATCAGAGGTGTTTGATGTTTTCAAAGATCTTTGTCAAAGACTACAAAGGGAAAAGGGAAGTAATGTTATTAGAATAAGGAGTGATCATGGAAGAGAGTTTGAAAATAGCAAGTTTGCTGAATATTGTTCTGCTGAAGGCATAAGTCATGAGTTCTCTTCTCCAATCACTCCTCAGCAAAATGGAGTTGTTGAAAGGAAGAATAGAACTATTCAAGATTCTGCTAGGGCAATGATTCATGCCAAAAAGCTTCCTTACCATTTCTAGGCTGAAGCTATGAACACTGCTTACTATATTCACAACAGAGTTACTTTGAGAAGGGGCACTTCAGCTACTCTGTATGAACTATGGAAAGGAAGAAAGCCAAATGTGAACTACTTTCATGTTTTTGGAAGCAAATGTTACATCTTGTCAGATCGTGAACAGAGGAGAAAATTGGATCCTAAAAGTGATGAGGGAATCTTTCTAGGATACTCTACAAATAGCAGAGCTTACAGGGTTTTCAAATCCAGAACAAAGGTTATGATGGAGTCTATAAATGTGGTGATTGATGACATTGATAAGCAGGAAAATGCTGATGTCCTGGATGATGTTGAAACATCAGTTGAAGAAGTCACAGAAGAAACTGAAGACAGAACTGGGTCTCCTAGTCAAGTTGATGCTGAGCCTGAACCTGAACAATCTAATAAAGAACCATCTATTAGAGTGCTAAAGGACCATCCCAGGGAGCTTATCATAGGTGATCCTAAGTCAGGGGTTAGTACTAGATCAAGGGAGGTTGTGTCAAATTCTTGCTTTGTTTCTAAAATTGAGCCCAAGAATGTCAAAGAAGCCTTGACTGATGAGTTTTGGATTAATGCCATGCATGAAGAGCTGGAACAATTCAAAAGGAATGAAGTGTGGGATCTTGTACCAAGGCCTGATGGAGTTAATGTGATTGGCACGAAGTGGATTTACAAGAATAAATCTGATGAACAAGGAGTGGTCACCAGAAACAAGGCCAGATTAGTTGCTCAGGGATACACTCAGGTTGAAGGAATTGATTATGATGAAACCTTTGCTCCTGTGGCAAGACTGGAATCTATCAGATTGCTCTTAGGGGTGGCTTGTAATTTCAAATTCAAGCTTTTTCAGATGGATGTTAAGAGTGCCTTCTTGAATAGTTACTTAAATGAAGAGGTGTATGTTGATCAACCAAAAGGATTTATTGATCCAACATTTCCTGACCATGTGTAAAAACTAAGGAAAGCTCTATATGGTTTGAAGCAAGCACCAAGAGCTTGGTATGAAAGGCTTACTGAATTCCTGGTTGTGAATTGCTACAGAAAAGGAGGGATTGACAAAACTTTGTTTGTTAAAGAGGATTCTGAAGTATGTGAATGGGACTAGTGACTATGGAATGCTTTACAGTCATGGATCAGGCACTGAGTTATGTGGTTTTTGTGATGCTGATTGGGCAGGGAGTGCTGATGATAGAAAAAGTACTTCAGGAGGGTGCTTCTTCTTAGGGAATAATCTGATATCTTGGTTTAGTAAATAGCAGAACTGTGTGTCTCTTTCTACTGCTGAAGCTGAGTACATAGCAGCAGGGAGTAGTTGTTCTCAACTTGTTTGGATGAAGCAGATGTTAACAGAATACAATGTTAAGCAAGATGTCATGACATTGTATTGTGATAATTTGAGTGCTATCAATATCTCTAAGAATCCTATTCAACATAGCAGAACTAAGCATATTGATATAAGGCATCATTTTATAAGAGATTTGGTTGAAGACAAAGTAGTTGCTTTGGAACATGTTGCTACAGATAAACAATTATCTGACATTTTTACTAAAGCCTTAGATGCAAATCAATTTGAAAGTCTAAGAAGCAAACTGGGAATTTGCATTTATGAGGATTAGGTGTGCTGGAAGATGTATTTGTGCAGTTATGATATGAAAATAACATTTTATTTAACTGCTGAAAGCATACAAGATTGGATTTTGGTACATCAATAGCAATATCTAAAGATTGTCCCAGCCCCCTGCATCAAGAAAAGTTTTCCAATCTTCATCCCTTTCATCATCAGAAGCATGGTGCTGCACTGGAGGTTTCTTGATAATTTATGTCTCTGTTGGTATTCTTGTTTTTGTTGCTCCTGAAGAAGTTCCAGCTGTTGTCTGTGTTTTGCTCTTCTTCTTTAGTGGATCTGGTTTCTTGTCCTCCTTCTTGAGGTTCTTTGCTGCATCTTTGGAGTTTGACTGGCTCATTCTTGGTTGCTGTGTGGTGCTGCTAGAAGGAAGAAGGCTTGTTTTTATAATTCAAACAAGGAGCATTGTTTGTATCGCCTGACCAGTCAAGGTGTTGGAACTTGTTTTTTTTGGGGAAAGCTTGGTCTTTGACTGTGTCATTTATTATGTCAGGACATTGTGTTTGGTGATTGTCCAATTGTGGCTAAAAAGGGGGAGAATTAGCCTAGCCTTTGTGTGTAAAGTGTGACCTATCTCAGTTCTGGTGTGGTGCAGATGTTGAGGGGGAGTGTGCATGTTGAACAGCTGTTTATGCTGGTTCTGGTTTTGAGGGGGAGTTTGCGCTTTGTTGATAGGTGGTGTGCAGCATTTTGAAGTGGCAGCTGTTTGTTTTAAAATTTTTATCCACTGCTGAAGTCTCTGATGTTGCAGAGATTGTTTTAGCCAAAATTAGCCAAAGGGGGAGATTGTTAGTTCTTGAATTGGCTAGAATTTTGGTAAAACAAAGTTGTTCAATGTTGATGTCACATGGGTGATGTCTTAACATTGAGTCTTAACATTGGATAATGTTAAGTGTTTAAGTTGTTGAAGTTTTGAAGTCTGATGTCACATGCGATGTCATGACATCAGATATGCAGATTATTAAAACATCAGGTTTGAGATGTTTTTAGGGTTAAGCGTATTAGCTGGATTTTGGGAGAGCTAATAGAGTTATTGGATGCGAATATCTTGGAGGAGATATTTTCTGTTGTAAACAGATTTGATGCAGATTTGTAGGAGTGTTTAAAGGCTAAAGATTTAAGAAGATTTTGAGAGAAAATCTATTTTGAAGATTCAGTTTTAAATAACAAATCAGGTCAGATATTGTAGCAGGTCCAAGCCCAAATCAAATAGCTATATAAAGCGCATCAATCCTGAAGGAAAAGAAACGAAGATATAGAGCATAGACTGAGTGTCAATCATTGTCTTTGTACGAGTATTTTGAAAACCATTCTAGGTTGAATTGGTAAGTTGTAAGGTGTACTCTCTTAGAGCTGTGAAGCAAGAGAGTGTTGTTACTTGATCAAAGCTTGTAAGCAGGATCAAGGTGTTTCTCAAAGTGTGATCTTTGAGGTGTTTTAGGAAGTGAGTAGTGTTCTCATACCTAAGTGGTCTCTTAGGTAGAAAGTTCATTAGGTAGAGATTAAGTTTAGGAGATGTCAACTGGGTTGTTGAGTCTGTAAATTAATTCTACTATTAGTGAAATTCCTTCCTGGCTTGGTAGCCCCTAGAGTAAGTTGTTTAACTGAACTGGGTGAACAATTCTTTGTGTACTCTTCTGTTGTTTTATATTGTCCATTGCAGAGTGTGTTGTTGTGACATCACACGTAACATCACATATCTGGTACCAGAATTTCAATTGGTATCAGATCAGGCATCCTGCTCTGCATCTGGGCGAGATCTAGGGCTGATACTTTCTGGTAAGATAGACAAGGAAGTTGGTGGATTTGTGAATAGTCAATCTACTACCGTAGAAGGAAATGGCAGCCGTAAGACCAGACTTGTTATCGTCATTCACAATGAAAATTGAAAGGTACACAAGTGGATGAAATATATTCAAACCAAATAGCAGTCATGATTGTAAAGAGAAGATAGGTCGCTCTCAAAGAACGGTGGCTCAGAAAACAACTTCAGAAATCATTAGTCAATGTAATACCATAGAAGAAAATGGCAGCCGTAAGACGAGACTTTTTCTCATCATTGCTGGTGAAAATTGAGAATGATGAAAATTACCAATGGGTCTAGTTGTTTTGGGGAGACCAAACACAAGAACAATGGGTTTGATGTTAAGCTCCCAGATAATGGAAGAAAACTAAGCCCAAATCATTTAAAACAGATTGTACAATAACGTTACAACGCTGATTTATATCTCCAGCTGCAGCAACATGGGGAAGGCTTTCAGCATTTTCACCAAAGATATTAACAACCATACGAGTATCGTGATGTTTTTCGTCAATCAATTTTAGAGTACAACAGTGATCTGCAGACATTATTCAAGCAACATCAAATTATAACATGATGATACTTACCTGTAAAACTGGCCCAGAAAACACTTGAAGGATGTGAAAAACTGGCTCAAAAAACTCATTCAGAAATCAATAGTCAATATACTACCATAGAAGAAAATGGGAGCCGTAAGATCGGACTTGTTATCATCATTGCCAGTGAAAATTTAAAGGTACACAGTGGATGAAATATATTCAAACCAAATAGCAGTCATGATTGTCAAGAGAAGAAAGAAGACTCTCAAATTCACCTTCTGCATTGTATTCATTTCTGGTTGATTAGATAAAATAAAATAATAATTTAAGAAAATGAATTCAAGTTACATTAAAAGCCGTAATCGTACAATACCTACAGGAATCTGAAAATTGACCAACCAATTTAAAAACACTCACAAGTCGAGGATGCTTCCCTGAACCACGAGAAGTAGCTACGAGAAAAAAAAATCACAATGGCTATGATTTTAAGATATTAACAACCATAATACAATTAGAGAAAAAAATCACAATATAAATAAGGAATCAATATAGTTCTAACAAAACACAACACAAACAGTTGATTGTTGCAAATAACACGCTTACCACAACAGTTCTTGTTTCCATAATCCTCAAATTCAACAACATCATTTTTAGATTAAATGAATGAACCATATTCGAGGAATGAGTCATACTCACATGCAATAACTTGTAATAATCACTCAACTCATTCACATTCTCACATCGAAACACTGATCTGTAGACTTTATTCAAGCATCATCTAACTATAACATGGAGATACTTCCCACTAAATTAAAAAAATCATATATTTTGATCAAAATCGAAGTATTAAATAAAAATCATAAATAGATGAAATGGGGAAGGGTTTCAGCATTTTCAGCAAAGATATTAACAACCATACGAGTATCGTGATGTGTTTCGTCGATCAATCTTAGAGTACAACAGTGATCTATATAAATTATTCAAGCAACATGAAATTATAACATGATGATACTTACCTCTAAAACTGGCTCAGAAAACACTTAAAGGATGAGTGAAACTGGCTCAGAAAACACCTTCAGAAATCAATAGTCAATCTACTACCGTAGAAGGAAATGGCAGCCGTAGGACCGGACTTGTTATCGTCATTGTCTGTGAAAATTGAAAGGTACACAAGTGGATGAAATATATTCAAACCAAATAACAGTCGTGATTGTAAAGAGAAGATAGGTCACTCTCA
Source organism: Lathyrus tuberosus (assembly GCA_022829125.1). NCBI lineage: Eukaryota > Viridiplantae > Streptophyta > Magnoliopsida > Fabales > Fabaceae > Lathyrus > Lathyrus tuberosus. The sequence goes on from JALAZF010000438.1 coordinate 4,797,670, forward strand.
AAGAACGGTGGCTCAGAAAACAACTTTAGAAATCATTAGTCAATGTAATACCATAGAAGAAAATGGCAGCCGTAAGATTATAACATGATGATACTTACCTCTAAAAATAGCACAGAAAACCCTTGAAGGATGAGTAAAACTGGCTATGAAAACACATTCAGAAATCAATAGTTAATCTACTACGATAGAAGCAAATGGCAGCCGTAAGACCGGACTTGTTATCATCATTGCCACTGAAAATTGAAAGGTACACAAGTGGATGAAATATATTCAAATCAAAGAGCAGTCATGATTGTCAAGAGAAGAAACGTGACTCCTAAATTCACCTTCTGCATTGTATTCATTTCTGGTTGATTAGATAAAACAAATAATAATTAAAGAAAATGAATTCAAGTTACATTAAAAGCCGAAATCGTATAATACATGCAGGAATCTAAAAATTGACCAACCAATTTAAAAACACTCACAAGTCGAGGATGCTTCCCTGAACCACGAGAAGTAGCTACGAGAAAAAAAAATCACAATGGCTATGATTTTAAGATATTAACAACCATAATACAATTAGAGAAAAAAATCACAATATAAATAAGGAATCAATATAGTTCTAACAAAACACAACACAAACAGCTGATTGTTGCAAATAACACGCTTACCGCAACAGTTCTTGTTTCCATAATCCTCAAATTCAACAACATCATTTTTAGATTAAATGAATGAACCATATTCGAGGAATGAGTCATACTCACATGCAATAACTTGAAATAATCACTCAACTCATTCACATTCTCACATCGAAACACTGATCTGTAGACTTTATTCAAGCATCATCTAACTATAACATGGAGATACTTCCCACTAAATTAAAAAAATCATATATTTTGATCAAAATCGAAGTATTAAATAAAAATCATAAATAGATGAAATGGGGAAGGGTTTCAGCATTTTCAGCAAAGATATTAACAACCATACGAGTATCGTGATGTGTTTCGTCGATCAATCTTAGAGTACAACAGTGATCTATATAAATTATTCAAGCAACATGAAATTATAACATGATGATACTTACCTCTAAAACTGGCTCAGAAAACACTTAAAGGATGAGTGAATCTGGCTCAGAAAACACCTTCAGAAATCAATAGTCAATCTACTATCGTAGAAGGAAATGGCAGCCGTAGGACCGGACTTGTTATCGTCATTGTCTGTGAAAATTGAAAGGTACACAAGTGGATGAAATATATTCAAACCAAATAACAGTCGTGATTGTAAAGAGAAGATAGGTCACTCTCAAAGAACGGTGGCTCAGAAAACAACTTTAGAAATCATTAGTCAATGTAATACCATAGAAGAAAATGGCAGCCGTAAGATTATAACATGATGATACTTACCTCTAAAAATAGCACAGAAAACCCTTGAAGGATGAGTAAAACTGGCTATGAAAACACATTCAGAAATCAATAGTTAATCTACTACGATAGAAGCAAATGGCAGCCGTAAGACCGGACTTGTTATCATCATTGCCACTGAAAATTGAAAGGTACACAAGTGGATGAAATATATTCAAATCAAAGAGCAGTCATGATTGTCAAGAGAAGAAACGTGACTCCTAAATTCACCTTCTGCATTGTATTCATTTCTGGTTGATTAGATAAAACAAATAATAATTAAAGAAAATGAATTCAAGTTACATTAAAAGCCGAAATCGTATAATACATGCAGGAATCTAAAAATTGACCAACCAATTTAAAAACACTCACAAGTCGAGGATGCTTCCCAGAACCACGAGTAGTAGCTAAGAGAAAATGATCACAATGGCTATGATGTTAAAATATTAACAACCATATGAAAATTAGAGAAAAAAATCACAACATAAATAAGGAATCAATATATTTCTAACAAAACACAACACAAACATCTGATTGTTGCAAATAGCACACTTACCACAACCGTTCTTGTTTCCGTAATCCTCAATTCCAACGGCATCATTTTTAGATTAAATGAAGGAACCTGATTCGAGGAATGAGTCATACTCACATCCAATAACTTGTAATAATCACTCAGCTCATTCACATACTCACATCCAAACACTTATATGCAGACTTTATTCAAGCATCATCTAACTATAACAAGGAGATACTTCCCACTAAATTAAAAAAAATCATATATTTTGATCAAAATCGAAGTATTAAATAAAAATCATAAATAGATGAAATAGGGAAGGGTTTCAGCATTTTCAGCAAAGATATTAACAACCATACGAGTATCGTGATGTGTTTCGTCGATCAATCTTAGAGTACAACAGTGATCTACATAAATTATTCAAGCAACATGAAATTATAACATGATGATACGTACCTCTAAAACTGGCTCAGAAAACACTTAAAGGATGAGTGAAACTGGCTCAGAAAACACCTTCAGAAATCAATAGTCAATCTACTACCGTAGAAGGAAATGGCAGCCGTAGGACCGGACTTGTTATTGTCATTGTCAGTGAAAATTGAAAGGTACACAAGTGGATGAAATATATTCAAACCAAATAACAGTCGTGATTGTAAAGAGAAGACAGGTCACTCTCAAAGAACGGTGGCTCAGAAAACAACTTTAAAAATCATTAGTCAATGTAATACCATAGAAGAAAATGGCAGCCGTAAGATTATAACATGATGATACTTACCTCTAAAACTAGCTCAGAAAACCGTTGAAGGATGAGTAAAACTGGCTATGAAAACACATTCAGAAATCAATAGTCAATCTACTACGATAGAAGCAAATGGCAGCCGTAAGACCGGACTTGTTATCATCATTGCCACTGAAAATGGAAAGGAACACAAGTGGATGAAATATATTCAAATCAAAGAGCAGTCATGATTGTCAAGAGAAGAAACGTGACTCCTAAATTCACCTTCTGCATTGTATTCATTTCTGGTTGATTAGATAAAACAAATAATAATTAAAGAAAATGAATTCAAGTTACATTAAAAGCCGAAATCGTATAATACATGCAGGAATCTAAAAATTGACCAACCAATATAAAAACACTCACAAGTCGAGGATGCTTCCCAGAACCACGAGTAGTAGCTAAGAGAAAATGATCACAATGGCTATGATGTTAAAATATTAACAACCATATGAAAATTAGAGAAAAAAATCACAACATAAATAAGGAATCAATATAGTTCTAACAAAACACAACACAAACATCTGATTGTTGCAAATAACACGCTTACCACAACCGTTCTTGTTTCCGTAATCCTCAATTCCAACGGCATCATTTTTAGATTAAATGAAGGAACCTGATTCGAGGAATGAGTCATACTCACATCCAATAACTTGTAATAATCACTCAGCTCATTCACATACTCACATCCAAACACTTATATGCAGACTTTATTCAAGCATCATCTAACTATAACATGGAGATACTTCCCACTAAATAAAAAAAAATCATATATTTTGATCAAAATCGAAGTATTAAAGAAAAATCATAAATAGATGAAATAGGGAAGGGTTTCAGCATTTTCAGCAAAGATATTAACAACCATACGAGTATCGTGATGTGTTTCGTCGATCAATCTTAGAGTACAACAGTGATCTACATAAATTATTCAAGCAACATGAAATTATAACATGATGATACGTACCTCTAAAACTGGCTCAGAAAACACTTAAAGGATGAGTGAAACTGGCTCAGAAAACACCTTCAGAAATCAATAGTCAATCTACTACCGTAGAAGGAAATGGCAGCCGTAGGACCGGACTTGTTATCGTCATTGTCAGTGAAAATTGAAAGGTACACAAGTGGATGAAATATATTCAAACCAAATAACAGTCATGATTGTAAAGAGAAGATAGGTCACTCTCAAAGAACGGTGGCTCAGAAAACAACTTTAAAAATCATTAGTCAATGTAATACCATAGAAGAAAATGGCAGCTGTAAGATTATAACATGATGATACTTACCTCTAAAACTAGCTCAGAAAACCTTTGCAGGATGAGTAAAACTGGCTATGAAAACACATTCAGAAATCAATAGTCAATCTACTACGATAGAAGCAAATGGCAGCCGTAAGACCGGACTTGGTATCATCATTGCCACTGAAAATTGAAAGGAACACAAGTGGATGAAATATATTCAAATCAAAGAGCAGTCATGATTGTCAAGAGAAGAAACGTGACTCCTAAATTCACCTTCTGCATTGTATTCATTTCTGGTTGATTAGATAAAACAAATAATAATTAAAGAAAATGAATTCAAGTTACATTAAAAGCCGAAATCGTATAATACATGCAGGAATCTAAAAATTGACCAACCAATTTAAAAACACTCACAAGTCGAGGATGCTTCCCAGAACCACGAGTAGTAGCTAAGAGAAAATGATCACAATGGCTATGATGTTAAAATATTAACAACCATATGAAAATTAGAGAAAAAAATCACAACATAAATAAGGAATCAATATAGTTCTAACAAAACACAACACAAACATCTGATTGTTGCAAATAACACGCTTACCACAACCGTTCTTGTTTCCGTAATCCTCAATTCCAACGGCATCATTTTTTGATTAAATGAAGGAACCTGATTCGAGGAATGAGTCATACTCACATCCAATAACTTGTAATAATCACTCAGCTCATTCACATACTCACATCCAAACACTTATATGCAGACTTTATTCAAGCATCATCTAACTATAACATGGAGATACTTCCCACTAAATTAAAAAAAATCATATATTTTGATCAAAATCGAAGTATTATATAAAAATCATAAATAGATGAAATAGGGAAGGGTTTCAGCATTTTCAGCAAAGATATTAACAACCATACGAGTATCGTGATGTGTTTCGTCGATCAATCTTAGAGTACAACAGTGATCTACATAAATTATTCAAGCAACATGAAATTATAACATGATGATACTTACCTCTAAAACTGGCTCAGAAAACACTTAAAGGATGAGTGAAACTGGCTCAAAAAACACCTTCAGAAATCAATAGTCAATCTACTACCGTAGAAGGAAATGGCAGCCGTAGGACCGGACTTGTTATCGTCATTGTCAGTGAAAATTGAAAGGTACACAAGTGGATGAAATATATTCAAACCAAATAACAGTCGTGATTGTAAAGAGAAGATAGGTCACTCTCAAAGAACGGTGGCTAAGAAAACAACTTTAGAAATCATTAGTCAATGTAATACCATAGAAGAAAATGGCAGCCGTAATACTATAACATGATGATACTTACCTCTAAAACTAGCTCAGAAAACCCTTGAAGGATGAGTAAAACTGGCTATGAAAACACATTTAGAAATCAATAGTCAATCTACTACGATAGAAGAAAATGGCAGCCGTAAGACCGGACTTGTTATCATCATTGCCACTGAAAATTGAAAGGTGCACAAGTGGAGGAAATATATTCAAACCAAAGAGGAGTCATGATTGTCAAGAGAAGAAAGGTGACTCTTAAATTCACCTTCTGCATTGTATTCATTTCTGGTTGATTAGATAAAACAAATAATAATTAAAGAAAATGAATTCAAGTTACATTAAAAGCCGAAATCGTATAATACATGCAGGAATCTAAAAATTGACCAACCAATTTAAAAACACTCACAAGTCGAGGATGCTTCGCAGAACCACGAGTAGTAGATAAGAGAAAATGATCACAATGGCTATGATGTTAAAATATTAACAACCATATGAAAATTAGAGAAAAAAATCACAACATAAATAAGGAATCAATATAGTTCTAACAAAACACAACACAAACATCTGATTGTTGCAAATAACACGCTTACCACAACCGTTCTTGTTTCCATAATCCTCAATTCCAACGGCATCATTTTTAGATTAAATGAAGGAACCTGATTCGAGGAATGAGTCATACTCACATCCAATAACTTGTAATAATCACTCAGCTCATTCACATACTCACATCCAAACACTTATATGCAGACTTTATTCAAGCATCATCTAACTATAACATGGAGATACTTTCCACTAAATTAAAAAAAATCATATATTTTGATCAAAATCGAAGTATTAAATAAAAATCATAAATAGATGAAATGGGGAAGGGTTTCATCATTTTCAGCAAAGATATTAACAACCATACGAGTATCGTGATGTGTTTCGTCGATCAATCTTAGAGTACAACTGTGAACTACATAAATTATTCAAGCAACATGAAATTATAACATGATGATACTTACCTCTAAAACTGGCTCAGAAAACACTTAAAGGATGAGTGAAACTGGCTCAAAAAACACCTTCAGAAATCAAAAGTCAATCTACTACCGTAGAAGGAAATGGCAGCCGTAGGACCGGACTTGTTATCGTCATTGTCAGTGAAAATTGAAAGGTACACAAGTGGATGAAATATATTCAAACCAAATAACAGTCATAATTGTAAAGAGAAGATAGGCCACTCTCAAAGAACGGTGGCTCAGAAAACAACTTCAGAAATCATTAGTCAATGTAATACCATAGAAGAAAATGGCAGCCGTAAGATTATAACATGATGATACTTACCTCTAAAACTGGCTCAGAAACCCTTGAAGGCTGAGTAAAACTGGCTATGAAAACACATTTATAAATCAATAGTCAATCTACTACGATAGAAGAAAATGGCAGCCGTAAGACCGGACTTGTTACCATCATTGCCACTGAAAATTGAAAGGTACACAAGTGGATGAAATATATTCAAACCAAAGAGCAGTCATGATTGTCAAGAGAAGAAAGGTGACTCTTAAATTCATCTTCTGCATTGTATTCATTTCTGGTTGATTAGATAAAACAAATAATAATTGAAGAAAATGAATTCAAGTTACATTAAAAGCCGAAATCGTATAATACATGCAGGAATCTAAAAATCGACCAACCAATTTAAAAACACTCACAAGTCGAGGATGCTTCCCAGAACCACGAGTAGTAGCTAAGAGAAAATGATCACAATGGCTATGATGTTAAAATACTAACAACCATATGAAAATTAGAGAAAAAAATCACAACATAAATAAGGAATCAATATAGTTCTAAAAAACACAACACAAACATCTGATTGTTGCAAATAACACGCTTACCACAACCGTTCTTGTTTCCATAATCCTCAATTCCAACGACATCATTTTTAGATTAAATGAAGGAACCTGATTCGAGGAATGAGTCATACTCACATCCAATAACTTGTAATAATCACTCAGCTCATTCACATACTCACATCCAAACACTTATATGCAGACTTTATTCAAGCATCATCTAACTATAACATGGAGATACTTCCCACTAAATTAAAAAAAATAATATATTTTAATCAAAATCGAAGTATTAAATAAAAATCATAAATAGATGAAATGGGGAAGGGTTTTAGCATTTTCAGCAAAGATATTAGCAACCATATGAGTATCGTGATGTGTTTCGTCGATCAATCTTAGAGTACAACTGTGATCTGCATGAATTATTCTAGCAACATGAAATTATAACATGATGATACTTACCTCTAAAACTGGCTCAGAAAACACTTAAAGGATGAGTGAAACTGGCTCAAAAAACACCTTCATAAATCAATAGTCAATCTACTACCGTAGAAGGAAATGACAGCCGTAGGACCGGACTTGTTATCGTCATAGTCAGTGAAAATTGAAAGGTACACAAGTGGATGAAATATATTCAAACCAAATAACAGTCATGATTGTAAAGAGAAGATAGGCCACTCTCAAAGAATGGTGGCTCAGAAAACAACTTCAGAAATCATTATTCAATGTAATACCATAGAAGAAAATGGCAGCCGTAAGATTATAACATGATGATACTTACCTCTAAAACTGGCTCAGAAACCCATGAAGGCTGAGTAAAACTGGCTATGAAAACACATTTATAAATCAATAGTCAATCTACTACGACAGAAGAAAATGGCAGCCGTAAGACCGGACTTGTTATCATCATTGCCACTGAAAATTGAAAGGTACACAAGTGGATGAAATATATTCAATCCAAAGAGCAGTCATGATTGTCAAGAGAAGAAAGGTGACTCTTAAATTCACCTTCTGCATTGTATTCATTTCTGGTTGATTAGATAAAACAAATAATAATTGAAGAAAATGAATTCAAGTTACATTAAAAGCCGAAATCGTATAATACATGCAGGAATCTAAAAATTGACCAACCAATTTAAAAACACTCACAAGTCGAGGATGCTTCCCAGAACCACGAGTAGTAGCTAAGAGAAAATGATCACAATGGCTATGATGTTAAAATACTAACAACCATATGAAAATTAGAGAAAAAAATCACAACATAAATAAGGAATCAATATAGTTCTAAAAAACACAACACAAACATCTGATTGTTGCAAATAACACGCTTACCACAACCGTTCTTGTTTCCATAATCCTCAATTCCAACGACATCATGTTTAGATTAAATGAAGGAACCTGATTCGAGGAATGAGTCATACTCACATCCAATAACTTGTAATAATCACTCAGCTCATTCACATACTCACATATAAACACTTATATGCAGACTTTATTCAAGCATCATCTAACTATAACATGGAGATACTTCCCACTAAATTAAAAAAAATCATATATTTTGATCAAAATCGAAGTATTAAATAAAAATCATAAATAGATGAAATGGGGAAGGGTTTTAGCATTTTCAGCAAAGATATTAACAACCATATGAGTATCGTGATGTGTTTCGTCGATCAATCTTAGAGTACAACTGTGATCTGCATAAATTATTCTAGCAACATGAAATTATAACATGATGATACTTACCTCTAAAACTGGCTCAGAAAACACTTAAAGGATGAGTGAAACTGGCTCAAAAAACACCTTCAGAAATCAATAGTCAATCTACTACCGTAGAAGGAAATGGCAGCCGTAGGACCGGACTTGTTATCGTCATTGTTAGTGAAAATTGAAAGGTACACAAGTGGATGAAATATATTCAAACCAAATAACAGTCATGATTGTAAAGAGAAGATAGGCCACTCTCAAAGAACGGTGGCTCAGAAAACAACTTCAGAAATCATTAGTCAATGTAATACCATAGAAGAAAATGGCAGCCGTAAGATTATAACATGATGATACTTACCTCTAAAACTGGCTCAGAAACCCTTGAAGGCTGAGTAAAACTGGCTATGAAAACACATTTATAAATCAATAGTCAATCTACTACGATAGAAGAAAATGGCAGCCGTAAGACCGGACTTGTTACCATCATTGCCACTGAAAATTGAAAGGTACACAAGTGGATGAAATATATTCAAACCAAAGAGCAGTCATGATTGTCAAGAGAAGAAAGGTGACTCTTAAATTCACCTTCTGCATTGTATTCATTTCTGGTTGATTAGATAAAACAAATAATAATTGAAGAAAATGAATTCAAGTTACATTAAAAGCCGAAATCGTATAATACATGCAGGAATCTAAAAATTGACCAACCAATTTAAAAACACTCACAAGTCGAGGATGCTTCCCAGAACCACGAGTAGTAGCTAAGAGAAAATGATCACAATGGCTATGATGTTAAAATACTAACAACCATATGAAAATTAGAGAAAAAAATCACAACATAAATAAGGAATCAATATAGTTCTAAAAAACACAACACAAACATCTGATTGTTGCAAATAACACGCTTACCACAACCGTTCTTGTTTCCATAATCCTCAATTCCAACGACATCATTTTTAGATTAAATGAAGGAACCTGATTCGAGGAATGAGTCATACTCACATCCAATAACTTGTAATAATCACTCAGCTCATTCACATACTCACATCCAAACACTTATATGCAGACTTTATTCAAGCATCATCTAACTATAACATGGAGATACTTCCCACTAAATTAAAAAAAATAATATATTTTGATCAAAATCGAAGTATTAAATAAAAATCATAAATAGATGAAATGGGGAAGGGTTTTAGCATTTTCAGCAAAGATATTAACAACCATATGAGTATCGTGATGTGTTTCGTCGATCAATCTTAGAGTACAACTGTGATCTGCATAAATTATTCTAGCAACATGAAATTATAACATGATGATACTTACCTCTAAAACTGGCTCAGAAAACACTTAAAGGATGAGTGAAACTGGCTCAAAAAACACCTTCAGAAATCAATAGTCAATCTACTACCGTAGAAGGAAATGGCAGCCGTAGGACCGGACTTGTTATCGTCATTGTCAGTGAAAATTGAAAGGTACACAAGTGGATGAAATATATTCAAACCAAATAACAGTCATGATTGTAAAGAGAAGATAGGCCACTCTCAAAGAACGGTGGCTCAGAAAACAACTTCAGAAATCATTATTCAATGTAATACCATAGAAGAAAATGGCAGCCGTAAGATTATAACATGATGATACTTACCTCTAAAACTGGCTCAGAAACCCATGAAGGCTGAGTAAAACTGGCTATGAAAACACATTTATAAATCAATAGTCAATCTACTACGATAGAAGAAAATGGCAGCCGTAAGACAGGACTTGTTATCATCATTGCAACTGAAAATTGAAAGGTACACAAGTGGATGAAATATATTCAATCCAAAGAGCAGTCATGATTGTCAAGAGAAGAAAGGTGACTCTTAAATTCACCTTCTGCATTGTATTCATTTCTGGTTGATTAGATAAAACAAATAATAATTGAAGAAAATGAATTCAAGTTAAATTAAAAGCCGAAATCGTATAATACATGCAGGAATCTAAAAATTGACCAACCATTTTAAAAACACTCACAAGTCGAGGATGCTTCCCAGAACCACGAGTAGTAGCTAAGAGAAAATGATCACAATGGCTATGATGTTAAAATACTAACAACCATATGAAAATTAGAGAAAAAAATCACAACATAAATAAGGAATCAATATAGTTCTAAAAAACACAACACAAACATCTGATTGTTGCAAATAACACGCTTACCACAACCGTTCTTGTTTCCATAATCCTCAATTCCAACGACATCATTTTTAGATTAAATGAAGGAACCTGATTCGAGGAATGAGTCATACTCACATCCAATAACTTGTAATAATCACTCAGCTCATTCACATACTCACATCCAAACACTTATATGCAGACTTTATTCAAGCATCATCTAACTATAACATGGAGATACTTCCCACTAAATTAAAAAAAATCATATATTTTGATCAAAATCGAAGTATTAAATAAAAATCATAAATAGATGAAATGGGGAAGGGTTTTAGCATTTTCAGCAAAGATATTAACAACCATATGAGTATCGTGATGTGTTTCGTCGATCAATCTTAGAGTACAACTGTGATCTGCATAAATTATTCTAGCAACATGAAATTATAACATGATGATACTTACCTCTAAAACTGGCTCAGAAAACACTTAAAGGATGAGTGAAACTGGCTCAAAAAACACCTTCAGAAATCAATAGTCAATCTACTACCGTAGAAGGAAATGGCAGCCGTAGGACCGGACTTGTTATCGTCATTGTTAGTGAAAATTGAAAGGTACACAAGTGGATGAAATATATTCAAACCAAATAACAGTCATGATTGTAAAGAGAAGATAGGCCACTCTCAAAGAACGGTGGCTCAGAAAACAACTTCAGAAATCATTAGTCAATGTAATACCATAGAAGAAAATGGCAGCCGTAAGATTATAACATGATGATACTTACCTCTAAAACTGACTCAGAAACCCTTGAAGGCTGAGTAAAACTGGCTATGAAAACACATTTATAAATCAATAGTCAATCTAATACGATAGAAGAAAATGGCAGCCGTAAGACCGGACTTGTTATCATCATTGCCACTGAAAATTGAAAGGTACACAAGTGGATGAAATATATTCAATCCAAAGAGCAGTCATGATTGTCAAGAGAAGAAAGGTGACTCTTAAATTCACCTTCTGCATTGTATTCATTTCTGGTTGATTAGATAAAACAAATAATAATTGAAGAAAATGAATTCAAGTTACATTAAAAGCCGAAATCGTATAATACATGCAGGAATCTAAAAATTGACCAACCAATTTAAAAACACTCATAAGTCGAGGATGCTTCCCAGAACCACGAGTAGTAGCTAAGAGAAAATGATCACAATGGCTATGATGTTAAAATACTAACAACCATATGAAAATTTGAGAAAAAAATCACAACATAAATAAGGAATCAATATAGTTCTAAAAAACACAACACAAACATCTGATTGTTGCAAATAACACGCTTACCACAACCGTTCTTGTTTCCATAATCCTCAATTCCAACGACATCATGTTTAGATTAAATGAAGGAACCTGATTCGAGGAATGAGTCATACTCACATCCAATAACTTGTAATAATCACTCAGCTCATTCACATACTCACATATAAACACTTATATGCAGACTTTATTCAAGCATCATCTAACTATAACATGGAGATACTTCCCACTAAATTAAAAAAAATCATATATTTTGATCAAAATCGAAGTATTAAATAAAAATCATAAATAGATGAAATGGGGAAGGGTTTTAGCATTTTCAGCAAAGATATTAACAACCATATGAGTATCGTGATGTGTTTCGTCGATCAATCTTAGAGTACAACTGTGATCTACATAAATTATTCTAGCAACATGAAATTATAACATGATGATACTTACCTCTAAAACTGGCTCAGAAAACACTTAAAGGATGAGTGAAACTGGCTCAAAAAACACCTTCAGAAATCAATAGTCAATCTACTACCGTAGAAGGAAATGGCAGCCGTAGGACCGGACTTGTTATCGTCATTGTTAGTGAAAATTGAAAGGTACACAAGTGGATGAAATATATTCAAACCAAATAACAGTCATGATTGTAAAGAGAAGATAGGCCACTCTCAAAGAACGGTGGCTCAGAAAACAACTTCAGAAATCATTAGTCAATGTAATACCATAGAAGAAAATGGCAGCCGTAAGATTATAACATGATGATACTTACCTCTAAAACTGACTCAGAAACCCTTGAAGGCTGAGTAAAACTGGCTATGAAAACACATTTATAAATCAATAGTCAATCTACTACGATAGAAGAAAATGGCAGCCGTAAGACCGGACTTGTTATCATCATTGCCACTGAAAATTGAAAGGTACACAAGTGGATGAAATATATTCAATCCAAAGAGCAGTCATGATTGTCAAGAGAAGAAAGGTGACTCTTAAATTCACCTTCTGCATTGTATTCATTTCTGGTTGATTAGATAAAACAAATAATAATTGAAGAAAATGAATTCAAGTTACATTAAAAGCCGAAATCGTATAATACATGCAGGAATCTAAAAATTGACCAACCAATTTAAAAACACTCACAAGTCGAGGATGCTTCCCAGAACCACGAGTAGTAGCTAAGAGAAAATGATCACAATGGCTATGATGTTAAAATACTAACAACCATATGAAAATTTGAGAAAAAAATCACAACATAAATAAGGAATCAATATAGTTCTAAAAAACACAACACAAACATCTGATTGTTGCAAATAACACGCTTACCACAACCGTTCTTGTTTCCATAATCCTCAATTCCAACGGCATCATTTTTAGATTAAATGAAGGAACCTGATTCGAGGAATGAGTCATACTCACATCCAATAACTTGTAATAATCACTCAGCTCATTCACATACTCACATCCAAACACTTATATGCAGACTTTATTCAAGCATCATCTAACTATAACATGGAGATACTTCCCACTAAATTAAAAAAAATCATATATTTTGATCAAAATCGAAGTATTAAATAAAAATCATAAATAGATGAAATGGGGAAGGGTTTCAGCATTTTCAGCAAAGATATTAACAACCACACGAGTATCGTGATGTGTTTCGTCGATCAATCTTAGAGTACAACTGTGATCTGCATAAATTATTCTAGCAACATGAAATTATAACATGATGATACTTACCTCTAAAACTGGCTCAGAAAACACTTAAAGGATGAGTGAAACTGGCTCAAAAAACAGCTTCAGAAATCAATAGTCAATCTACTACCGTAGAAGGAAATGGCAGCCGTAGGACCGGACTTGTTATCGTCATTGTCAGTGAAAATTGAAAGGTACACAAGTGGATGAAATATATTCAAACCAAATAACAGTCATGATTGTAAAGAGAAGATAGGCCACTCTCAAAGAACGGTGGCTCAGAAAACAACTTCAGAAATCATTATTCAATGTAATACCATAGAAGAAAATGGCAGCCGTAAGATTATAACATGATGATACTTACCTCTAAAACTGGCTCAGAAACCCATGAAGGCTGAGTAAAACTGGCAATGAAAACACATTTATAAATCAATAGTCAATCTACTACGATAGAAGAAAATGGCAGCCGTAAGACAGGACTTGTTATCATCATTGCAACTGAAAATTGAAAGGTACACAAGTGGATGAAATATATTCAATCCAAAGAGCAGTCATGATTGTCAAGAGAAGAAAGGTGACTCTTAAATTCACCTTCTGCATTGTATTCATTTCTGGTTGATTAGATAAAACAAATAATAATTGAAGAAAATGAATTCAAGTTAAATTAAAAGCCGAAATCGTATAATACATGCAGGAATCTAAAAATTGACCAACCATTTTAAAAACACTCACAAGTCGAGGATGCTTCCCAGAACCATGAGTAGTAGCTAAGAGAAAATGATCACAATGGCTATGATGTTAAAATACTAACAACCATATGAAAATTAGAGAAAAAAATCACAACATAAATAAGGAATCAATATAGTTCTAAAAAACACAACACAAACATCTGATTGTTGCAAATAACACGCTTACCACAACCGTTCTTGTTTCCATAATCCTCAATTCCAACGACATCATTTTTAGATTAAATGAAGGAACCTGATTCGAGGAATGAGTCATACTCACATCCAATAACTTGTAATAATCACTCAGCTCATTCACATACTCACATCCAAACACTTATATGCAGACTTTATTCAAGCATCATCTAACTATAACATGGAGATACTTCCCACTAAATTAAAAAAAATCATATATTTTGATCAAAATCGAAGTATTAAATAAAAATTATAAATAGATGAAATGGGGAAGGGTTTTAGCATTTTCAGCAAAGATATTAACAACCATATGAGTATCGTGATGTGTTTCGTCGATCAATCTTAGAGTACAACTGTGATCTGCATAAATTATTCTAGCAACATGAAATTATAACATGATGATACTTACCTCTAAAACTGGCTCAGAAAACACTTAAAGGATGAGTGAAACTGGCTCAAAAAACACCTTCAGAAATCAATAGTCAATCTACTACCGTAGAAGGAAATGGCAGCCGTAGGACCGGACTTGTTATCGTCATTGTTAGTGAAAATTGAAAGGTACACAAGTGGATGAAATATATTCAAACCAAATAACAGTCATGATTGTAAAGAGAAGATAGGCCACTCTCAAAGAACGGTGGCTCAGAAAACAACTTCAGAAATCATTAGTCAATGTAATACCATAGAAGAAAATGGCAGCCGTAAGATTATAACATGATGATACTTACCTCTAAAACTGACTCAGAAACCCTTGAAGGCTGAGTAAAACTGGCTATGAAAACACATTTATAAATCAATAGTCAATCTACTACGATAGAAGAAAATGGCAGCCGTAAGACCGGACTTGTTATCATCATTGCCACTGAAAATTGAAAGGTACACAAGTGGATGAAATATATTCAATCCAAAGAGCAGTCATGATTGTCAAGAGAAGAAAGGTGACTCTTAAATTCACCTTCTGCATTGTATTCATTTCTGGTTGATTAGATAAAACAAATAATAATTGAAGAAAATGAATTCAAGTTACATTAAAAGCCGAAATCGTATAATACATGCAGGAATCTAAAAATTGACCAACCAATTTAAAAACACTCACAAGTCGAGGATGCTTCCCAGAACCACGAGTAGTAGCTAAGAGAAAATGATCACAATGGCTATGATGTTAAAATACTAACAACCATATGAAAATTTGAGAAAAAAATCACAACATAAATAAGGAATCAATATAGTTCTAAAAAACACAACACAAACATCTGATTGTTACAAATAACACGCTTACCACAACCGTTCTTGTTTCCATAATCCTCAATTCCAACGGCATCATTTTTAGATTAAATGAAGGAACCTGATTCGAGGAATGAGTCATACTCACATCCAATAACTTGTAATAATCACTCAGCTCATTCACATACTCACATCCAAACACTTATATGCAGACTTTATTCAAGCATCATCTAACTATAACATGGAGATACTTCCCACTAAATTAAAAAAAATCATATATTTTGATCAAAATCGAAGTATTAAATAAAAATCATAAATAGATGAAATGGGGAAGGGTTTCAGCATTTTCAGCAAAGATATTAACAACCACACGAGTATCGTGATGTGTTTCGTCGATCAATCTTAGAGTACAACTGTGATCTGCATAAATTATTCTAGCAACATGAAATTATAACATGATGATACTTACCTCTAAAACTGGCTCAGAAAACACTTAAAGGATGAGTGAAACTGGCTCAAAAAACAGCTTCAGAAATCAATAGTCAATCTACTACCGTAGAAGGAAATGGCAGCCGTAGGACCGGACTTGTTATCGTCATTGTCAGTGAAAATTGAAAGGTACACAAGTGGATGAAATATATTCAAACCAAATAACAGTCATGATTGTAATGAGAAGATAGGCCACTCTCAAAGAACGGTGGCTCAGAAAACAACTTCAGAAATCATTAGTCAATGTAATACCATAGAAGAAAATGGCAGCCGTAAGATTATAACATGATGATACTTACCTCTAAAATTGGCTCAGAAACCCTTGAAGGCTGAGTAAAACTGGCTATGAAAACACATTTATAAATCAATAGTCAATCTACTAGGATAGAAGAAAATGGCAGCCGTAAGACCGGACTTGTTATCATCATTGCCACTGAAAATTGAAAGGTACACAAGTGGATGAAATATATTCAATCCAAAGAGCAGTCATGATTGTCAAGAGAAGAAAGGTGACTCTTAAATTCACCTTCTGCATTGTATTCATTTCTGGTTGATTAGATAAAACAAATAATAATTGAAGAAAATGAATTCAAGTTACATTAAAAGCCGAAATCGTATAATACATGCAGGAATCTAAAAATTGACCAACCAATTTAAAAACACTCACAAGTCGAGGATGCTTCCCAGAACCATGAGTAGTAGCTAAGAGAAAATGATCACAATGGCTATGATGTTAAAATACTAACAACCATATGAAAATTTGAGAAAAAAATCACAACATAAATAAGGAATCAATATAGTTCTAAAAAACACAACACAAACATCTGATTGTTGCAAATAACACGCTTACCACAACCGTTCTTGTTTCCATAATCCTCAATTCCAACGGCATCATTTTTAGATTAAATGAAGGAACCTGATTTGAGGAATGAGTCATACTCACATCCAATAACTTGTAATAATCACTCAGCTCATTCACATACTCACATCCAAACACTTATATGCAGACTTTATTCAAGCATCATCTAACTATAACATGGAGATACTTCCCACTAAATTAAAAAAAATCATATATTTTGATCAAAATCGAAGTATTAAATAAAAATCATAAATAGATGAAATGGGGAAGGGTTTCAGCATTTTCAGCAAAGATATTAACAACCATACGAGTATCGTGATGTGTTTCGTCGATCAATCTTAGAGTACAACTGTGATCTGCATAAATTATTCTAGCAACATGAAATTATAACATGATGATACTTACCTCTAAAACTGGCTCAGAAAACACTTAAAGGATGAGTGAAACTGGCTCAAAAAACACCTTCAGAAATCAATAGTCAATCTACTACCGTAGAAGGAAATGGCAGCCGTAGGACCGGACTTGTTATCGTCATTGTCAGTGAAAATTGAAAGGTACACAAGTGGTTGAAATATATTCAAACCAAATAACAGTCATGATTGTAAAGAGAAGATAGGCCACTCTCAAAGAACGGTGGCTCAGAAAACAACTTCAGAAATCATTAGTCAATGTAATACCATAGAAGAAAATGGCAGCCGTAAGATTATAACATGATGATACTTACCTCTAAAACTGGCTCAGAAACCCTTGAAGGCTGAGTAAAACTGGCTATGAAAACACATTTATAAATCAATAGTCAATCTACTACGATAGAAGAAAATGGCAGCCGTAAGACCGGACTTGTTATCATCATTGCCACTGAAAATTGAAAGGTACACAAGTGGATGAAATATATTCAATCCAAAGAGCAGTCATGATTGTCAAGAGAAGAAAGGTGACTCTTAAATTCACCTTCTGCATTGTATTCATTTCTGGTTGATTAGATAAAACAAATAATAATTGAAGAAAATGAATTCAAGTTACATTAAAAGCCGAAATCGTATAATACATGCAGGAATCTAAAAATTGACCAACCAATTTAAAAACACTCACAAGTCGAGGATGCTTCCCAGAACCACGAGTAGTAGCTAAGAGAAAATGATCACAATGGCTATGATGTTAAAATACTAACAACCATATGAAAATTTGAGAAAAAAATCACAACATAAATAAGGAATCAATATAGTTCTAAAAAACACAACACAAACATCTGATTGTTACAAATAACACGCTTACCACAACCGTTCTTGTTTCCATAATCCTCAATTCCAACGGCATCATTTTTAGATTAAATGAAGGAACCTGATTCGAGGAATGAGTCATACTCACATCCAATAACTTGTAATAATCACTCAGCTCATTCACATACTCACATCCAAACACTTATATGCAGACTTTATTCAAGCATCATCTAACTATAACATGGAGATACTTCCCACTAAATTAAAAAAAATCATATATTTTGATCAAAATCGAAGTATTAAATAAAAATCATAAATAGATGAAATGGGGAAGGGTTTCAGCATTTTCAGCAAAGATATTAACAACCACACGAGTATCGTGATGTGTTTCGTCGATCAATCTTAGAGTACAACTGTGATCTGCATAAATTATTCTAGCAACATGAAATTATAACATGATGATACTTACCTCTAAAACTGGCTCAGAAAACACTTAAAGGATGAGTGAAACTGGCTCAAAAAACAGCTTCAGAAATCAATAGTCAATCTACTACCGTAGAAGGAAATGGCAGCCGTAGGACCGGACTTGTTATCGTCATTGTCAGTGAAAATTGAAAGGTACACAAGTGGATGAAATATATTCAAACCAAATAACAGTCATGATTGTAATGAGAAGATAGGCCACTCTCAAAGAACGGTGGCTCAGAAAACAACTTCAGAAATCATTAGTCAATGTAATACCATAGAAGAAAATGGCAGCCGTAAGATTATAACATGATGATACTTACCTCTAAAATTGGCTCAGAAACCCTTGAAGGCTGAGTAAAACTGGCTATGAAAACACATTTATAAATCAATAGTCAATCTACTAGGATAGAAGAAAATGGCAGCCGTAAGACCGGACTTGTTATCATCATTGCCACTGAAAATTGAAAGGTACACAAGTGGATGAAATATATTCAATCCAAAGAGCAGTCATGATTGTCAAGAGAAGAAAGGTGACTCTTAAATTCACCTTCTGCATTGTATTCATTTCTGGTTGATTAGATAAAACAAATAATAATTGAAGAAAATGAATTCAAGTTACATTAAAAGCCGAAATCGTATAATACATGCAGGAATCTAAAAATTGACCAACCAATTTAAAAACACTCACAAGTCGAGGATGCTTCCCAGAACCATGAGTAGTAGCTAAGAGAAAATGATCACAATGGCTATGATGTTAAAATACTAACAACCATATGAAAATTTGAGAAAAAAATCACAACATAAATAAGGAATCAATATAGTTCTAAAAAACACAACACAAACATCTGATTGTTGCAAATAACACGCTTACCACAACCGTTCTTGTTTCCATAATCCTCAATTCCAACGGCATCATTTTTAGATTAAATGAAGGAACCTGATTTGAGGAATGAGTCATACTCACATCCAATAACTTGTAATAATCACTCAGCTCATTCACATACTCACATCCAAACACTTATATGCAGACTTTATTCAAGCATCATCTAACTATAACATGGAGATACTTCCCACTAAATTAAAAAAAATCATATATTTTGATCAAAATCGAAGTATTAAATAAAAATCATAAATAGATGAAATGGGGAAGGGTTTCAGCATTTTTAGCAAAGATATTAACAACCATACGAGTATCGTGATGTGTTTCGTCGATCAATCTTAGAGTACAACTGTGATCTGCATAAATTATTCTAGCAACATGAAATTATAACATGATGATACTTACCTCTAAAACTGGCTCAGAAAACACTTAAAGGATGAGTGAAACTGGCTCAAAAAACACCTTCAGAAATCAATAGTCAATCTACTACCGTAGAAGGAAATGGCAGCCGTAGGACCGGACTTGTTATCGTCATTGTCAGTGAAAATTGAAAGGTACACAAGTGGTTGAAATATATTCAAACCAAATAACAGTCATGATTGTAAAGAGAAGATAGGCCACTCTCAAAGAACGGTGGCTCAGAAAACAACTTCAGAAATCATTAGTCAATGTAATACCATAGAAGAAAATGGCAGCCGTAAGATTATAACATGATGATACTTACCTCTAAAACTGGCTCAGAAACCCTTGAAGGCTGAGTAAAACTGGCTATGAAAACACATTTATAAATCAATAGTCAATCTACTACGATAGAAGAAAATGGCAGCCGTAAGACCGGACTTGTTATCATCATTGCCACTGAAAATTGAAAGGTACACAAGTGGATGAAATATATTCAATCCAAAGAGCAGTCATGATTGTCAAGAGAAGAAAGGTGACTCTTAAATTCACCTTCTGCATTGTATTCATTTCTGGTTGATTAGATAAAACAAATAATAATTGAAGAAAATGAATTCAAGTTACATTAAAAGCCGAAATCGTATAATACATGCAAGAATCTAAAAATTGACCAACCAATTTAAAAACACTCACAAGTCGAGGATGCTTCCCAGAACCACGAGTAGTAGCTAAGAGAAAATGATCACAATGGCTATGATGTTAAAATACTAACAACCATATGAAAATTTGAGAAAAAAATCACAACATAAATAAGGAATCAATATAGTTCTAAAAAACACAACACAAACATCTGATTGTTGCAAATAACACGCTTACCACAACCGTTCTTGTTTCCATAATCCTCAATTCCAACGGCATCATTTTTAGATTAAATGAAGGAACCTGATTCGAGGAATGAGTCATACTCACATCCAATAACTTGTAATAATCACTCAGCTCATTCACATACTCACATCCAAACACTTATATGCAGACTTTATTCAAGCATCATCTAACTATAACATGGAGATACTTCCCACTAAATTAAAAAAAATCATATATTTTGATCAAAATCGAAGTATTAAATAAAAATCATAAATAGATGAAATGGGGAAGGGTTTCAGCATTTTCAGCAAAGATATTAACAACCACACGAGTATCGTGATGTGTTTCGTCGATCAATCTTAGAGTACAACTGTGATCTGCATAAATTATTCTAGCAACATGAAATTATAACATGATGATACTTACCTCTAAAACTGGCTCAGAAAACACTTAAAGGATGAGTGAAACTGGCTCAAAAAACAGCTTCAGAAATCAATAGTCAATCTACTACCGTAGAAGGAAATGGCAGCCGTAGGACCGGACTTGTTATCGTCATTGTCAGTGAAAATTGAAAGGTACACAAGTGGATGAAATATATTCAAACCAAATAACAGTCATGATTGTAATGAGAAGATAGGCCACTCTCAAAGAACGGTGGCTCAGAAAACAACTTCAGAAATCATTAGTCAATGTAATACCATAGAAGAAAATGGCAGCCGTAAGATTATAACATGATGATACTTACCTCTAAAATTGGCTCAGAAACCCTTGAAGGCTGAGTAAAACTGGCTATGAAAACACATTTATAAATCAATAGTCAATCTACTACGATAGAAGAAAATGGCAGCCGTAAGACCGGACTTGTTATCATCATTGCCACTGAAAATTGAAAGGTACACAAGTGGATGAAATATATTCAATCCAAAGAGCAGTCATGATTGTCAAGAGAAGAAAGGTGACTCTTAAATTCACCTTCTGCATTGTATTCATTTCTGGTTGATTAGATAAAACAAATAATAATTGAAGAAAATGAATTCAAGTTACATTAAAAGCCGAAATCGTATAATACATGCAGGAATCTAAAAATTGACCAACCAATTTAAAAACACTCACAAGTCGAGGATGCTTCCCAGAACCATGAGTAGTAGCTAAGAGAAAATGATCACAATGGCTATGATGTTAAAATACTAACAACCATATGAAAATTTGAGAAAAAAATCACAACATAAATAAGGAATCAATATAGTTCTAAAAAACACAACACAAACATCTGATTGTTGCAAATAACACGCTTACCACAACCGTTCTTGTTTCCATAATCCTCAATTCCAACGGCATCATTTTTAGATTAAATGAAGGAACCTGATTTGAGGAATGAGTCATACTCACATCCAATAACTTGTAATAATCACTCAGCTCATTCACATACTCACATCCAAACACTTATATGCAGACTTCATTCAAGCATCATCTAACTATAACATGGAGATACTTCCCACTAAATTAAAAAAAATCATATATTTTGATCAAAATCGAAGTATTAAATAAAAATCATAAATAGATGAAATGGGGAAGGGTTCAGCATTTTCAGCAAAGATATTAACAACCATACGAGTATCGTGATGTGTTTCGTCGATCAATCTTAGAGTACAACTGTGATCTGCATAAATTATTCTAGCAACATGAAATTATAACATGATGATACTTACCTCTAAAACTGGCTCAGAAAACACTTAAAGGATGAGTGAAACTGGCTCAAAAAACACCTTCAGAAATCAATAGTCAATCTACTACCGTAGAAGGAAATGGCAGCCGTAGGACCGGACTTGTTATCGTCATTGTCAGTGAAAATTGAAAGGTACACAAGTGGTTGAAATATATTCAAACCAAATAACAGTCATGATTGTAAAGAGAAGATAGGCCACTCTCAAAGAACGGTGGCTCAGAAAACAACTTCAGAAATCATTAGTCAATGTAATACCATAGAAGAAAATGGCAGCCGTAAGATTATAACATGATGATACTTACCTCTAAAACTGGCTCAGAAACCCTTGAAGGCTGAGTAAAACTGGCTATGAAAACACATTTATAAATCAATAGTCAATCTACTACGATAGAAGAAAATGGCAGCCGTAAGACCGGACTTGTTATCATCATTGCCACTGAAAATTGAAAGGTACACAAGTGGATGAAATATATTCAATCCAAAGAGCAGTCATGATTGTGAAGAGAAGAAAGGTGACTCTTAAATTCACCTTCTGCATTGTATTCATTTCTGGTTGATTAGATAAAACAAATAATAATTGAAGAAAATGAATTCAAGTTACATTAAAAGCCGAAATCGTATAATACATGCAAGAATCTAAAAATTGACCAACCAATTTAAAAACACTCACAAGTCGAGGATGCTTCCCAGAACCACGAGTAGTAGCTAAGAGAAAATGATCACAATGGCTATGATATTAAAATACTAACAACCATATGAAAATTAGAGAAAAAAATCACAACATAAATAAGGAATCAATATAGTTCTAAAAACACAACACAAACATCTGATTGTTGCAAATAACACGCTTACCACAACCGTTCTTGTTTCCATAATCCTCAATTCCAACGACATCATTTTTAGATTAAATGAAGGAACCTGATTCGAGGAATGAGTCATACTCACATCCAATAACTTGTAATAATCACTCAGCTCATTCACATACTCACATCCAAACACTTATATGCAGACTTTATTCAAGCATCATCTAACTATAACATGGAGATACTTCCCACTAAATTAAAAAAAATCATATATTTTGATCAAAATCGAAGTATTAAATAAAAATTATAAATAGATGAAATGGGGAAGGGTTTTAGCATTTTCAGCAAAGATATTAACAACCATATGAGTATCGTGATGTGTTTCGTCGATCAATCTTAGAGTACAACTGTGATCTGCATAAATTATTCTAGCAACATGAAATTATAACATGATGATACTTACCTCTAAAACTGGCTCAGAAAACACTTAAAGGATGAGTGAAACTGGCTCAAAAAACACCTTCAGAAATCAATAGTCAATCTACTACCGTAGAAGGAAATGGCAGCCGTAGGACCGGACTTGTTATCGTCATTGTTAGTGAAAATTGAAAGGTACACAAGTGGATGAAATATATTCAAACCAAATAACAGTCATGATTGTAAAGAGAACATAGGCCACTCTCAAAGAACGGTGGCTCAGAAAACAAGTTCAGAAATCATTAGTCAATGTAATACCATAGAAGAAAATGGCAGCCGTAAGATTATAACATGATGATACTTACCTCTAAAACTGGCTCAGAAACCCTTGAAGGCTGAGTAAAACTGGCTATGAAAATACATTTATAAATCAATAGTCAATCTACTACGATAGAAGAAAATGACAGCCGTAAGACCGGACATGTTATCATCATTGCCACTGAAAATTGAAAGGTACACAAGTGGATGAAATATATTCAATCCAAAGAGCAGTCATGATTGTCAAGAGAAGAAAGGTGACTCTTAAATTCACCTTCTGCATTGTATTCATTTCTGGTTGATTAGATAAATAAAATAATAATTGAAGAAAATGAATTCAAGTTACATTAAAAGCCGAAATCGTATAATACATGCAGGAATCTAAAAATTGACCAACCAATTTAAAAACACTCACAAGTCGAGGATGCTTCCCAGAACCACGAGTAGTAACTAAGAGAAAATGATCACAATGGCTAAGATGTTAAAATACTAACAACCATATGAAAATTAGAGAAAAAAATCACAACATAAATAAGGATTCAATATAGTTCTAAAAAACACAACACAAACATCTGATTGTTGCAAATAACACGCTTACCACAACCGTTCTTGTTTCCATAATCCTCAATTCCAACGGCATCATTTTTAGATTAAATGAAGGAACCTGATTCGAGGAATGAGTCATACTCACATCCAATAACTTGTAATAATCACTCAGCTCATTCACATACTCACATCCAAACACTTATATGCAGACTTTATTCAAGCATCATCTAACTATAACATGGAGATACTTCCCACTAAATTAAAAAAAATCATATATTTTGATCAAAATCGAAGTATTAAATAAAAATCATAAATAGATGAAATGGGGAAGGGTTTCAGCATTTTCAGCCAAGATATTAACAACCATACGAGTATCGTGATGTGTTTCGTCGATCAATCTTAGAGTACAACTGTGATCTGCATAAATTATTCTAGCAACATGAAATTATAACATGATGATACTTACCTCTAAAACTGGCTCAGAAAACACTTAAAGGATGAGTGAAACTGGCTCAAAAAACACCTTCAGAAATCAATAGTCAATCTACTACCGTAGAAGGAAATGGCAGCCGTAGGACCGGACTTGTTATCGTCATTGTCAGTGAAAATTGAAAGGTACACAAGTGGATGAAATATATTCAAACCAAATAACAGTCATGATTGTAAAGAGAAGATAGGCCACTCTCAAAGAACGGTGGCTCAGAAAACAACTTCAGAAATCATTAGTCAATGTAATACCATAGAAGAAAATGGCAGCCGTAAGATTATAACATGATGATACTTACCTCTAAAACTGGCTCAGAAACCCTTGAAGGCTGAGTAAAACTGGCTATGAAAACACATTTATAAATCAATAGTCAATCTACTACGATAGAAGAAAATGGCAACCGTAAGACCGGACTTGTTATCATCATTGCCACTGAAAATTGAAAGGTACACAAGTGGATGAAATATATTCAATCCAAAGAGCAGTCATGATTGTCAAGAGAAGAAAGGTGACTCTTAAATTCACCTTCTGCATTGTATTCATTTCTGGTTGATTAGATAAAACAAATAATAATTGAAGAAAATGAATTCAAGTTACATTAAAAGCCGAAATCGTATAATACATGCAGGAATCTAAAAATTGACCAACCAATTTAAAAACACTCACAAGTCGAGGATGCTTCCCAGAACCACGAGTAGTAGCTAAGAGAAAATGATCACAATGGCTATGATGTTGAAATACTAATAACCATATGAAAATTAGAGAAAAAAATCACAACATAAATAAGGAATCAATATAGTTCTAAAAAACACAACACAAACATCTGATTGTTGCAAATAACACGCTTACCACAACCGTTCTTGTTTCCATAATCCTCAATTCCAACGGCATCATTTTTAGATTAAATGAAGGAACCTGATTCGAGGAATGAGTCATACTCACATCCAATAACTTGTAATAATCACTCAGCTCATTCACATACTCACATCCAAACACTTATATGCAGACTTTATTCAAGCATCATCTAACTATAACATGGAGATACTTCCCACTAAATTAAAAAAAATCATATATTTTGATCAAAATCGAAGTATTAAATAAAAATCATAAATAGATGAAATGGGGAAGGGTTTCAGCATTTTCAGCAAAGATATTAACAACCATACGAGTATCGTGATGTGTTTCGTCGATCAATCTTAGAGTACAACTGTGATCTGCATAAATTATTCTAGCAACATGAAATTATAACATGATGATACTTACCTCTAAAACTGGCTCAGAAAACACTTAAAGGATGAGTGAAGACTGGCTCAAAAAACACCTTCAGAAATCAATAGTCAATCTACTACCGTAGAAGGAAATGGCAGCCGTAGGACCGGACTTGTTATCGTCATTGTCAGTGAAAATTGAAAGGTACACAAGTGGATGAAATATATTCAAACCAAATAACAGTCATGATTGTAAAGAGAAGATAGGCCACTCTCAAAGAACGGTGGCTCAGAAAACAACTTCAGAAATCATTAGTCAATGTAATACCATAGAAGAAAATGGCAGCCGTAAGATTATAACATGATGATACTTACCTCTAAAACTGGCTCAGAAACCCTTGGAGGCTGAGTAAAACTGGCTATGAAAACACATTTATAAATCAATAGTCAATCTACTACGATAGAAGAAAATGGCAGCCGTAAGACCGGACTTGTTATCATCATTGCCACTGAAAATTGAAAGGTACACAAGTGGATGAAATATATTCAATCCAAAGAGCAGTCATGATTGTCAAGAGAAGAAAGGTGACTCTTAAATTCACCTTCTGCATTGTATTCATTTCTGGTTGATTAGATAAAACAAATAATAATTGAAGAAAATGAATTCAAGTTACATTAAAAGCCGAAATCGTATAATACATGCAGGAATCTAAAAATTGACCAACCAATTTAAAAACACTCACAAGTCGAGGATGCTTCCCAGAACCACGAGTAGTAGCTAAGAGAAAATGATCACAATGGCTATGATGTTGAAATACTAATAACCATATGAAAATTAGAGAAAAAAAATCACAACATAAATAAGGAATCAATATAGTTCTAAAAAACACAACACAAACATCTGATTGTTGCAAATAACACGCTTACCACAACCGTTCTTGTTTCCATAATCCTCAATTCCAACGGCATCATTTTTAGATTAAATGAAGGAACCTGATTCGAGGAATGAGTCATACTCACATCCAATAACTTGTAATAATCACTCAGCTCATTCACATACTCACATCCAAACACTTATATGCAGACTTTATTCAAGCATCATCTAACTATAACATGGAGATACTTCCCACTAAATTAAAAAAAATCATATATTTTGATCAAAATCGAAGTATTAAATAAAAATCATAAATAGATGAAATGGGGAAGGGTTTCAGCATTTTCAGCAAAGATATTAACAACCATACGAGTATCGTGATGTGTTTCGTCGATCAATCTTAGAGTACAACTGTGATCTGCATAAATTATTCTAGCAACATGAAATTATAACATGATGATACTTACCTCTAAAACTGGCTCAGAAAACACTTAAAGGATGAGTGAAACTGGCTCAAAAAACACCTTCAGAAATCAATAGTCAATCTACTACCGTAGAAGGAAATGGCAGCCGTAGGACCGGACTTGTTATCGTCATTGTCAGTGAAAATTGAAAGGTACACAAGTGGATGAAATATATTCAAACCAAATAACAGTCATGATTGTAAAGAGAAGATAGGCCACTCTCAAAGAACGGTGGCTCAGAAAACAACTTCAGAAATCATTAGTCAATGTAATACCATAGAAGAAAATGGCAGCCGTAAGATTATAACATGATGATACTTACCTCTAAAACTGGCTCAGAAACCCTTGAAGGCTGAGTAAAACTGGCTATGAAAACACATTTATAAATCAATAGTCAATCTACTACGATAGAAGAAAATGGCAGCCGTAAGACCGGACTTGTTATCATCATTGCCACTGAAAATTGAAAGGTACACAAGTGGATGAAATATATTCAATCCAAAGAGCAGTCATGATTGTCAAGAGAAGAAAGGTGACTCTTAAATTCACCTTCTGCATTGTATTCATTTCTGGTTGATTAGATAAAACAAATAATAATTGAAGAAAATGAATTCAAGTTACATTAAAAGCCGAAATCGTATAATACATGCAGGAATCTAAAAATTGACCAACCAATTTAAAAACACTCACAAGTCGAGGATGCTTCCCAGAACCACGAGTAGTAGCTAAGAGAAAATGATCACAATGGCTATGATGTTAAAATACTAACAACCATATGAAAATTAGAGAAAAAAATCACAACATAAATAAGGAATCAATATAGTTCTAAAAAACACAACACAAACATCTGATTGTTGCAAATAACACGCTTACCACAACCGTTCTTGTTTCCATAATCCTCAATTCCAACGACATCATTTTTAGATTAAATGAAGGAACCTGATTCGAGGAATGAGTCATACTCACATCCAATAACTTGTAATAATCACTCAGCTCATTCACATACTCACATCCAAACACTTATATGCAGACTTTATTCAAGCATCATCTAACTATAACATGGAGATACTTCCCACTAAATTAAAAAAAATCATATATTTTGATCAAAATCGAAGTATTAAATAAAAATCATAAATAGATGAAATGGGGAAGGGTTTTAGCATTTTCAGCAAAGATATTAACAACCATATGAGTATCGTGATGTGTTTCGTCGATCAATCTTAGAGTACAACTGTGATCTGCATAAATTATTCTAGCAACATGAAATTATAACATGATGATACTTACCTCTAAAACTGGCTCAGAAAACACTTAAAGGATGAGTGAAACTGGCTCAAAAAACACCTTCAGAAATCAATAGTCAATCTACTACCGTAGAAGGAAATGGCAGCCGTAGGACCGGACTTGTTATCGTCATTGTCAGTGAAAATTGAAAGGTACACAAGTGGATGAAATATATTCAAACCAAATAACAGTCATGATTGTAAAGAGAAGATAGGCCACTCTCAAAGAACGGTGGCTCAGAAAACAACTTCAGAAATCATTAGTCAATGTAATACCATAGAAGAAAATGGCAGCCGTAAGATTATAACATGATGATACTTACCTCTAAAACTGGCTCAGAAACCCTTGAAGGCTGAGTAAAACTGGCTATGAAAACACATTTATAAATCAATAGTCAATCTACTACGATAGAAGAAAATGGCAGCCGTAAGACCGGACTTGTTATCATCATTGCCACTGAAAATTGAAAGGTACACAAGTGGATGAAATATATTCAATCCAAAGAGCAGTCATGATTGTCAAGAGAAGAAAGGTGACTCTTAAATTCACCTTCTGCATTATATTCATTTCTGGTTGATTAGATAAAACAAATAATAATTGAAGAAAATGAATTCAAGTTACATTAAAAGCCGAAATCGTATAATACATGCAGGAATCTAAAAATTGACCAACCAATTTAAAAACACTCACAAGTCGAGGATGCTTCCCAGAACCACGAGTAGTAGCTAAGAGAAAATGATCACAATGGCTATGATGTTAAAATACTAACAACCATATGAAAATTAGAGAAAAAAATCACAACATAAATAAGGAATCAATATAGTTCTAAAAAACACAACACAAACATCTGATTGTTGCAAATAACACGCTTACCACAACCGTTCTTGTTTCCATAATCCTCAATTCCAACGGCATCATTTTTAGATTAAATGAAGGAACCTGATTCGAGGAATGAGTCATACTCACATCCAATAACTTGTAATAATCACTCAGCTCATTCACATACTCACATCCAAACACTTATATGCAGACTTTATTCAAGCATCATCTAACTATAACATGGAGATACTTCCCACTAAATTAAAAAAAATCATATATTTTGATCAAAATCGAAGTATTAAATAAAAATCATAAATAGATGAAATGGGGAAGGGTTTTAGCATTTTCAGCAAAGATATTAACAACCATACGAGTATCGTGATGTGTTTCGTCGATCAATCTTAGAGTACAACTGTGATCTGCATAAATTATTCTAGCAACATGAAATTATAACATGATGATACTTACCTCTAAAACTGGCTCAGAAAACACTTAAAGGATGAGTGAAACTGGCTCAAAAAACACCTTCAGAAATCAATAGTCAATCTACTACCGTAGAAGGAAATGGCAGCCGTAGGACCGGACTTGTTATCGTCATTGTTAGTGAAAATTGAAAGGTACACAAGTGGATGAAATATATTCAAACCAAATAACAGTCATGATTGTAAAGAGAACATAGGCCACTCTCAAAGAACGGTGGCTCAGAAAACAAGTTCAGAAATCATTAGTCAATGTAATACCATAGAAGAAAATGGCAGCCGTAAGATTATAACATGATGATACTTACCTCTAAAACTGGCTCAGAAACCCTTGAAGGCTGAGTAAAACTGGCTATGAAAATACATTTATAAATCAATAGTCAATCTACTACGATAGAAGAAAATGGCAGCCGTAAGACCGGACTTGTTATCATCATTGCCACTGAAAATTGAAAGGTACACAAGTGGATGAAATATATTCAATCCAAAGAGCAGTCATGATTGTCAAGAGAAGAAAGGTGACTCTTAAATTCACCTTCTGCATTGTATTCATTTCTGGTTGATTAGATAAAACAAATAATAATTGAAGAAAATGAATTCAAGTTACATTAAAAGCCGAAATCGTATAATACATGCAGGAATCTAAAAATTGACCAACCAATTTAAAAACACTCACAAGTCGAGGATGCTTCCCAGAACCACGAGTAGTAACTAAGAGAAAATGATCACAATGGCTAAGATGTTAAAATACTAACAACCATATGAAAATTAGAGAAAAAAATCACAACATAAATAAGGATTCAATATAGTTCTAAAAAACACAACACAAACATCTGATTGTTGCAAATAACACGCTTACCACAACCGTTCTTGTTTCCATAATCCTCAATTCCAACGGCATCATTTTTAGATTAAATGAAGGAACCTGATTCGAGGAATGAGTCATACTCACATCCAATAACTTGTAATAATCACTCAGCTCATTCACATACTCACATCCAAACACTTATATGCAGACTTTATTCAAGCATCATCTAACTATAACATGGAGATACTTCCCACTAAATTAAAAAAAATCATATATTTTGATCAAAATCGAAGTATTAAATAAAAATCATAAATAGATGAAATGGGGAAGGGTTTCAGCATTTTCAGCCAAGATATTAACAACCATACGAGTATCGTGATGTGTTTCGTCGATCAATCTTAGAGTACAACTGTGATCTGCATAAATTATTCTAGCAACATGAAATTATAACATGATGATACTTACCTCTAAAACTGGCTCAGAAAACACTTAAAGGATGAGTGAAACTGGCTCAAAAAACACCTTCAGAAATCAATAGTCAATCTACTACCGTAGAAGGAAATAGCAGCCGTAGGACCGGACTTGTTATCGTCATTGTCAGTGAAAATTGAAAGGTACACAAGTGGATGAAATATATTCAAACCAAATAACAGTCATGATTGTAAAGAGAAGATAGGCCACTCTCAAAGAACGGTGGCTCAGAAAACAAGTTCAGAAATCATTAGTCAATGTAATACCATAGAAGAAAATGGCAGCCGTAAGATTATAACATGATGATACTTACCTCTAAAACTGGCTCAGAAACCCTTGAAGGCTGAGTAAAACTGGCTATGAAAACACATTTATAAATCAATAGTCAATCTACTACGATAGAAGAAAATGGCAGCCGTAAGACCGGACTTGTTATCATCATTGCCACTGAAAATTGAAAGGTACACAAGTGGATGAAATATATTCAATCCAAAGAGCAGTCATGATTGTCAAGAGAAGAAAGGTGACTCTTAAATTCACCTTCTGCATTGTATTCATTTCTGGTTGATTAGATAAAACAAATAATAATTGAAGAAAATGAATTCAAGTTACATTAAAAGCCGAAATCGTATAATACATGCAGGAATCTAAAAATTGACCAACCAATTTAAAACACTCACAAGTCGAGGATGCTTCCCAGAACCACGAGTAGTAGCTAAGAGAAAATGATCACAATGGCTATGATGTTGAAATACTAATAACCATATGAAAATTAGAGAAAAAAATCACAACATAAATAAGGAATCAATATAGTTCTAAAAAACACAACACAAACATCTGATTGTTGCAAATAACACGCTTACCACAACCGTTCTTGTTTCCATAATCCTCAATTCCAACGGCATCATTTTTAGATTAAATGAAGGAACCTGATTCGAGGAATGAGTCATACTCACATCCAATAACTTGTAATAATCACTCAGCTCATTCACATACTCACATCCAAACACTTATATGCAGACTTTATTCAAGCATCATCTAACTATAACATGGAGATACTTCCCACTAAATTAAAAAAAATCATATATTTTGATCAAAATCGAAGTATTAAATAAAAATCATAAATAGATGAAATGGGGAAGGGTTTCAGCATTTTCAGCAAAGATATTAACAACCATACGAGTATCGTGATGTGTTTCGTCGATCAATCTTAGAGTACAACTGTGATCTGCATAAATTATTCTAGCAACATGAAATTATAACATGATGATACTTACCTCTAAAACTGGCTCAGGAAACACTTAAAGGATGAGTGAAACTGGCTCAAAAAACACCTTCAGAAATCAATAGTCAATCTACTACCGTAGAAGGAAATGGCAGCCGTAGGACCGGACTTGTTATCGTCATTGTCAGTGAAAATTGAAAGGTACACAAGTGGATGAAATATATTCAAACCAAATAACAGTCATGATTGTAAAGAGAAGATAGGCCACTCTCAAAGAACGGTGGCTCAGAAAACAAGTTCAGAAATCATTAGTCAATGTAATACCATAGAAGAAAATGGCAGCCGTAAGATTATAACATGATGATACTTACCTCTAAAACTGGCTCAGAAACCCTTGAAGGCTGAGTAAAACTGGCTATGAAAACACATTTATAAATCAATAGTCAATCTACTACGATAGAAGAAAATGGCAGCCGTAAGACCGGACTTGTTATCATCATTGCCACTGAAAATTGAAAGGTACACAAGTGGATGAAATATATTCAATCCAAAGAGCAGTCATGATTGTCAAGAGAAGAAAGGTGACTCTTAAATTCACCTTCTGCATTGTATTCATTTCTGGTTGATTAGATAAAACAAATAATAATTGAAGAAAATGAATTCAAGTTACATTAAAAGCCGAAATCGTATAATACATGCAGGAATCTAAAAATTGACCAACCAATTTAAAACACTCACAAGTCGAGGATGCTTCCCAGAACCACGAGTAGTAGCTAAGAGAAAATGATCACAATGGCTATGATGTTGAAATACTAATAACCATATGAAAATTAGAGAAAAAAAATCACAACATAAATAAGGAATCAATATAGTTCTAAAAAACACAACACAAACATCTGATTGTTGCAAATAACACGCTTACCACAACCGTTCTTGTTTCCATAATCCTCAATTCCAACGGCATCATTTTTAGATTAAATGAAGGAACCTGATTCGAGGAATGAGTCATACTCACATCCAATAACTTGTAATAATCACTCAGCTCATTCACATACTCACATCCAAACACTTATATGCAGACTTTATTCAAGCATCATCTAACTATAACATGGAGATACTTCCCACTAAATTAAAAAAAATCATATATTTTGATCAAAATCGAAGTATTAAATAAAAATCATAAATAGATGAAATGGGGAAGGGTTTCAGCATTTTCAGCAAAGATATTAACAACCATACGAGTATCGTGATGTGTTTCGTCGATCAATCTTAGAGTACAACTGTGATCTGCATAAATTATTCTAGCAACATGAAATTATAACATGATGATACTTACCTCTAAAACTGGCTCAGAAAACACTTAAAGGATGAGTGAAACTGGCTCAAAAAACACCTTCAGAAATCAATAGTCAATCTACTACCGTAGAAGGAAATGGCAGCCGTAGGACCGGACTTGTTATCGTCATTGTCAGTGAAAATTGAAAGGTACACAAGTGGATGAAATATATTCAAACCAAATAACAGTCATGATTGTAAAGAGAAGATAGGCCACTCTCAAAGAACGGTGGCTCAGAAAACAAGTTCAGAAATCATTAGTCAATGTAATACCATAGAAGAAAATGGCAGCCGTAAGATTATAACATGATGATACTTACCTCTAAAACTGGCTCAGAAACCCTTGAAGGCTGAGTAAAACTGGCTATGAAAACACATTTATAAATCAATAGTCAATCTACTACGATAGAAGAAAATGGCAGCCGTAAGACCGGACTTGTTATCATCATTGCCACTGAAAATTGAAAGGTACACAAGTGGATGAAATATATTCAATCCAAAGAGCAGTCATGATTGTCAAGAGAAGAAAGGTGACTCTTAAATTCACCTTCTGCATTGTATTCATTTCTGGTTGATTAGATAAAACAAATAATAATTGAAGAAAATGAATTCAAGTTACATTAAAAGCCAAAATCGTATAATACATGCAGGAATCTAAAAATTGACCAACCAATTTAAAAAACACTCACAAGTCGAGGATGCTTCCCAGAACCACGAGTAGTAGCTAAGAGAAAATGATCACAATGGCTATGATGTTAAAATACAAACAACCATATGAAAATTTGAGAAAAAAATCACAACATAAATAAGGAATCAATATAGTTCTAAAAAACACAACACAAACATCTGATTGTTGCAAATAACACGCTTACCACAACCGTTCTTGTTTCCATAATCCTCAATTCCAACGGCATCATTTTTAGATTAAATGAAGGAACCTGATTCGAGGAATGAGTCATACTCACATCCAATAACTTGTAATAATCACTCAGCTCATTCACATACTCACATCCAAACACTTATATGCAGACTTTATTCAAGCATCATCTAACTATAACATGGAGATACTTCCCACTAAATTAAAAAAAATCATATATTTTGATCAAAATCGAAGTATTAAATAAAAATCATAAATAGATGAAATGGGGAAGGGTTTCAGCATTTTCAGCAAAGATATTAACAACCATACGAGTATCGTGATGTGTTTCGTCGATCAATCTTAGAGTACAACTGTGATCTGCATAAATTATTCTAGCAACATGAAATTATAACATGATGATACTTACCTCTAAAACTGGCTCAGAAAACATTTAAAGGATGAGTGAAACTGGCTCAAAAAACACCTTCAGAAATCAATAGTCAATCTACTACCGTAGAAGGAAATGGCAGCCGTAGGACCGGACTTGTTATCGTCATTGTCAGTGAAAATTGAAAGGTACACAAGTGGATGAAATATATTCAAACCAAATAACAGTCATGATTGTAAAGAGAAGATAGGCCACTCTCAAAGAACGGTGGCTCAGAAAACAACTTCAGAAATCATTAGTCAATGTAATACCATAGAAGAAAATGGCAGCCGTAAGATTATAACATGATGATACTTACCTCTAAAACTGGCTCAGAAACCCTTGAAGGCTGAGTAAAACTGGCTATGAAAACACATTTATAAATCAATAGTCAATCTACTACGATAGAAGAAAATGGCAGCCGTAAGACCGGACTTGTTATCATCATTGCCACTGAAAATTGAAAGGTACACAAGTGGATGAAATATATTCAATCCAAAGAGCAGTCATGATTGTCAAGAGAAGAAAGGTGACTCTTAAATTCACCTTCTGCATTGTATTCATTTCTGGTTGATTAGATAAAACAAATAATAATTGAAGAAAATGAATTCAAGTTACATTAAAAGCGAAAATCGTATAATACATGCAGGAATCTAAAAATTGACCAACCAATTTAAAAACACTCACAAGTCGAGGATGCTTCCCAGAACCACGAGTAGTAGCTAAGAGAAAATGATCACAATGGCTATGATGTTAAAATACAAACAACCATATGAAAATTTGAGAAAAAAATCACAACATAAATAAGGAATCAATATAGTTCTAAAAAACACAACACAAACATCTGATTGTTGCAAATAACACGCTTACCACAACCGTTCTTGTTTCCATAATCCTCAATTCCAACGGCATCATTTTTAGATTAAATGAAGGAACCTGATTCGAGGAATGAGTCATACTCACATCCAATAACTTGTAATAATCACTCAGCTCATTCACATACTCACATCCAAACACTTATATGCAGACTTTATTCAAGCATCATCTAACTATAACATGGAGATACTTCCCACTAAATTAAAAAAAATCATATATTTTGATCAAAATCGAAGTATTAAATAAAAATCATAAATAGATGAAATGGGGAAGGGTTTCAGCATTTTCAGCAAAGATATTAACAACCATACGAGTATCGTGATGTGTTTCGTCGATCAATCTTAGAGTACAACTGTGATCTGCATAAATTATTCTAGCAACATGAAATTATAACATGATGATACTTACCTCTAAAACTGGCTCAGAAAACATTTAAAGGATGAGTGAAACTGGCTCAAAAAACACCTTCAGAAATCAATAGTCAATCTACTACCGTAGAAGGAAATGGCAGCCGTAGGACCGGACTTGTTATCGTCATTGTCAGTGAAAATTGAAAGGTACACAAGTGGATGAAATATATTCAAACCAAATAACAGTCATGATTGTAAAGAGAAGATAGGCCACTCTCAAAGAACGGTGGCTCAGAAAACAACTTCAGAAATCATTAGTCAATGTAATACCATAGAAGAAAATGGCAGCCGTAAGATTATAACATGATGATACTTACCTCTAAAACTGGCTCAGAAACCCTTGAAGGCTGAGTAAAACTGGCTATGAAAACACATTTATAAATCAATAGTCAATCTACTACGATAGAAGAAAATGGCAGCCGTAAGACCGGACTTGTTATCATCATTGCCACTGAAAATTGAAAGGTACACAAGTGGATGAAATATATTCAATCCAAAGAGCAGTCATGATTGTCAAGAGAAGAAAGGTGACTCTTAAATTCACCTTCTGCATTGTATTCATTTCTGGTTGATTAGATAAAACAAATAATAATTGAAGAAAATGAATTCAAGTTACATTAAAAGCCAAAATCGTATAATACATGCAGGAATCTAAAAATTGACCAACCAATTTAAAAACACTCACAAGTCGAGGATGCTTCCCAGAACCACGAGTAGTAGCTAAGAGAAAATGATCACAATGGCTATGATGTTAAAATACAAACAACCATATGAAAATTTG
Organism: Lathyrus tuberosus; assembly: GCA_022829125.1. Classification (NCBI taxonomy): domain Eukaryota; kingdom Viridiplantae; phylum Streptophyta; class Magnoliopsida; order Fabales; family Fabaceae; genus Lathyrus; species Lathyrus tuberosus. The sequence continues at coordinate 4,835,479 of JALAZF010000438.1, forward strand.
AGAAAAAAATCACAACATAAATAAGGAATCAATATAGTTCTAAAAAACACAACACAAACATCTGATTGTTGCAAATAACACGCTTACCACAACCGTTCTTGTTTCCATAATCCTCAATTCCAACGGCATCATTTTTAGATTAAATGAAGGAACCTGATTCGAGGAATGAGTCATACTCACATCCAATAACTTGTAATAATCACTCAGCTCATTCACATACTCACATCCAAACACTTATATGCAGACTTTATTCAAGCATCATCTAACTATAACATGGAGATACTTCCCACTAAATTAAAAAAAATCATATATTTTGATCAAAATCGAAGTATTAAATAAAAATCATAAATAGATGAAATGGGGAAGGGTTTCAGCATTTTCAGCAAAGATATTAACAACCATACGAGTATCGTGATGTGTTTCGTCGATCAATCTTAGAGTACAACTGTGATCTGCATAAATTATTCTAGCAACATGAAATTATAACATGATGATACTTACCTCTAAAACTGGCTCAGAAAACATTTAAAGGATGAGTGAAACTGGCTCAAAAAACACCTTCAGAAATCAATAGTCAATCTACTACCGTAGAAGGAAATGGCAGCCGTAGGACCGGACTTGTTATCGTCATTGTCAGTGAAAATTGAAAGGTACACAAGTGGATGAAATATATTCAAACCAAATAACAGTCATGATTGTAAAGAGAAGATAGGCCACTCTCAAAGAACGGTGGCTCAGAAAACAACTTCAGAAATCATTAGTCAATGTAATACCATAGAAGAAAATGGCAGCCGTAAGATTATAACATGATGATACTTACCTCTAAAACTGGCTCAGAAACCCTTGAAGGCTGAGTAAAACTGGCTATGAAAACACATTTATAAATCAATAGTCAATCTACTACGATAGAAGAAAATGGCAGCCGTAAGACCGGACTTGTTATCATCATTGCCACTGAAAATTGAAAGGTACACAAGTGGATGAAATATATTCAATCCAAAGAGCAGTCATGATTGTCAAGAGAAGAAAGGTGACTCTTAAATTCACCTTCTGCATTGTATTCATTTCTAGTTGATTAGATAAAACAAATAATAATTGAAGAAAATGAATTCAAGTTACATTAAAAGCCGAAATCGTATAATACATGCAGGAATCTAAAAATTGACCAACCAATTTAAAAACACTCACAAGTCGAGGATGCTTCCCAGAACCACGAGTAGTAGCTAAGAGAAAATGATCACAATGGCTATGATGTTAAAATACTAACAACCATATGAAAATTAGAGAAAAAAATCACAACATAAATAAGGAATCAATATAGTTCTAAAAAACACAACACAAACATCTGATTGTTGCAAATAACACGCTTACCACAACCGTTCTTGTTTCCATAATCCTCAATTCCAACGGCATCATTTTTAGATTAAATGAAGGAACCTGATTCGAGGAATGAGTCATACTCACATCCAATAACTTGTAATAATCACTCAGCTCATTCACATACTCACATCCAAACACTTATATGCAGACTTTATTCAAGCATCATCTAACTATAACATGGAGATACTTCCCACTAAATTAAAAAAAATCATATATTTTGATCAAAATCGAAGTATTAAATAAAAATCATAAATAGATGAAATGGGGAAGGGTTTCAACATTTTCAGCAAAGATATTAACAACCATACGAGTATCGTGATGTGTTTCGTCGATCAATCTTAGAGTACAACTGTGATCTGCATAAATTATTCTAGCAACATGAAATTATAACATGATGATACTTACCTCTAAAACTGGCTCAGAAAACACTTAAAGGATGAGTGAAACTGGCTCAAAAAACACCTTCAGAAATCAATAGTCAATCTACTACCGTAGAAGGAAATGGCAGCCGTAGGACCGGACTTGTTATCGTCATTGTCAGTGAAAATTGAAAGGTACACAAGTGGATGAAATATATTCAAACCAAATAACAGTCATGATTGTAAAGAGAAGATAGGCCACTCTCAAAGAACGGTGGCTCAGAAAACAACTTCAGAAATCATTAGTCAATGTAATACCATAGAAGAAAATGGCAGCCGTAAGATTATAACATGATGATACTTACCTCTAAAACTGGCTCAGAAACCCTTGAAGGCTGAGTAAAACTGGCTATGAAAACACATTTATAAATCAATAGTCAATCTACTACGATAGAAGAAAATGGCAGCCGTAAGACCGGACTTGTTATCATCATTGCCACTGAAAATTGAAAGGTACACAAGTGGATGAAATATATTCAATCCAAAGAGCAGTCATGATTGTCAAGAGAAGAAAGGTGACTCTTAAATTCACCTTCTGCATTGTATTCATTTCTGGTTGATTAGATAAAACAAATAATAATTGAAGAAAATGAATTCAAGTTACATTAAAAGCCGAAATCGTATAATACATGCAGGAATCTAAAAATTGACCAACCAATTTAAAAACACTCACAAGTCGAGGATGCTTCCCAGAACCACGAGTAGTAGCTAAGAGAAAATGATCACAATGGCTATGATGTTAAAATACTAACAACCATATGAAAATTAGAGAAAAAAATCACAACATAAATAAGGAATCAATATAGTTCTAAAAAACACAACACAAACATCTGATTGTTGCAAATAACACGCTTACCACAACCGTTCTTGTTTCCATAATCCTCAATTCCAACGGCATCATTTTTAGATTAAATGAAGGAACCTGATTCGAGGAATGAGTCATACTCACATCCAATAACTTGTAATAATCACTCAGCTCATTCACATACTCACATCCAAACACTTATATGCAGACTTTATTCAAGCATCATCTAACTATAACATGGAGATACTTCCCACTAAATTAAAAAAAATCATATATTTTGATCAAAATCGAAGTATTAAATAAAAATCATAAATAGATGAAATGGGGAAGGGTTTCAACATTTTCAGGAAAGATATTAACAACCATACGAGTATCGTGATGTGTTTCGTCGATCAATCTTAGAGTACAACTGTGATCTGCATAAATTATTCTAGCAACATGAAATTATAACATGATGATACTTACCTCTAAAACTGGCTCAGAAAACACTTAAAGGATGAGTGAAACTGGGTCAAAAAACACCTTCAGAAATCAATAGTCAATCTACTACCGTAGAAGGAAATGGCAGCCGTAGGACCGGACTTGTTATCGTCATTGTCAGTGAAAATTGAAAGGTACACAAGTGGATGAAATATATTCAAACCAAATAACAGTCATGATTGTAAAGAGAAGATAGGCCACTCTCAAAGAACGGTGGCTCAGAAAACAACTTCAGAAATCATTAGTCAATGTAATACCATAGAAGAAAATGGCAGCCGTAAGATTATAACATGATGATACTTACCTCTAAAACTGGCTCAGAAACCCTTGAAGGCTGAGTAAAACTGGCTATGAAAACACATTTATAAATCAATAGTCAATCTACTACGATAGAAGAAAATGGCAGCCGTAAGACCGGACTTGTTATCATCATTGCCACTGAAAATTGAAAGGTACACAAGTGGATGAAATATATTCAATCCAAAGAGCAGTCATGATTGTCAAGAGAAGAAAGGTGACTCTTAAATTCACCTTCTGCATTGTATTCATTTCTGGTTGATTAGATAAAACAAATAATAATTGAAGAAAATGAATTCAAGTTACATTAAAAGCCGAAATCGTATAATACATGCAGGAATCTAAAAATTGACCAACCAATTTAAAAACACTCACAAGTCGAGGATGCTTCCCAGAACCACGAGTAGTAGCTAAGAGAAAATGATCACAATGGCTATGATGTTAAAATACTAACAACCATATGAAAATTAGAGAAAAAAATCACAACATAAATAAGGAATCAATATAGTTCTAAAAAACACAACACAAACATCTGATTGTTGCAAATAACACGCTTACCACAACCGTTCTTGTTTCCATAATCCTCAATTCCAACGGCATCATTTTTAGATTAAATGAAGGAACCTGATTCGAGGAATGAGTCATACTCACATCCAATAACTTGTAATAATCACTCAGCTCATTTACATACTCACATCCAAACACTTATATGCAGACTTTATTCAAGCATCATCTAACTATAACATGGAGATACTTCCCACTAAATTAAAAAAAATCATATATTTTGATCAAAATCGAAGTATTAAATAAAAATCATAAATAGATGAAATGGGGAAGGGATTCAACATTTTCAGCAAAGATATTAACAACCATACGAGTATCGTGATGTGTTTCGTCGATCAATCTTAGAGTATAACTGTGATCTGCATAAATTATTCTAGCAACATGAAATTATAACATGATGATACTTACCTCTAAAACTGGCTCAGAAAACACTTAAAGGATGAGTGAAACTGGCTCAAAAAACACCTTCAGAAATCAATAGTCAATCTACTACCGTAGAAGGAAATGGCAGCCGTAGGACCGGACTTGTTATCGTCATTGTCAGTGAAAATTGAAAGGTACACAAGTGGATGAAATATATTCAAACCAAATAACAGTCATGATTGTAAAGAGAAGATAGGCCACTCTCAAAGAACGGTGGCTCAGAAAACAACTTCAGAAATCATTAGTCAATGTAATACCATAGAAGAAAATGGCAGCCGTAAGATTATAACATGATGATACTTACCTCTAAAACTGGCTCAGAAACCCTTGAAGGCTGAGTAAAACTGGCTATGAAAACACATTTATAAATCAATAGTCAATCTACTACGATAGAAGAAAATGGCAGCCGTAAGACCGGACTTGTTATCATCATTGCCACTGAAAATTGAAAGGTACACAAGTGGATGAAATATATTCAATCCAAAGAGCAGTCATGATTGTCAAGAGAAGAAAGGTGACTCTTAAATTCACCTTCTGCATTGTATTCATTTCTGGTTGATTAGATAAAACAAATAATAATTGAAGAAAATGAATTCAAGTTACATTAAAAGCCGAAATCGTATAATACATGCAGGAATCTAAAAATTGACCAACCAATTTAAAAACACTCACAAGTCGAGGATGCTTCCCAGAACCACGAGTAGTAGCTAAGAGAAAATGATCACAATGGCTATGATGTTAAAATACTAACAACCATATGAAAATTAGAGAAAAAAATCACAACATAAATAAGGAATCAATATAGTTCTAAAAAACACAACACAAACATCTGATTGTTGCAAATAACACGCTTACCACAACCGTTCTTGTTTCCATAATCCTCAATTCCAACGGCATCATTTTTAGATTAAATGAAGGAACCTGATTCGAGGAATGAGTCATACTCACATCCAATAACTTGTAATAATCACTCAGCTCATTCACATACTCACATCCAAACACTTATATGCAGACTTTATTCAAGCATCATCTAACTATAACATGGAGATACTTCCCACTAAATTAAAAAAAATCATATATTTTGATCAAAATCGAAGTATTAAATAAAAATCATAAATAGATGAAATGGGGAAGGGTTTCAACATTTTCAGCAAAGATATTAACAACCATACGAGTATCGTGATGTGTTTCGTCGATCAATCTTAGAGTACAACTGTGATCTGCATAAATTATTCTAGCAACATGAAATTATAACATGATGATACTTACCTCTAAAACTGGCTCAGAAAACACTTAAAGGATGAGTGAAACTGGCTCAAAAAACACCTTCAGAAATCAATAGTCAATCTACTACCGTAGAAGGAAATGGCAGCCGTAGGACCGGACTTGTTTTCGTCATTGTCAGTGAAAATTGAAAGGTACACAAGTGGATGAAATATATTCAAACCAAATAACAGTCATGATTATAAAGAGAAGATAGGCCACTCTCAAAGAACGGTGGCTCAGAAAACAACTTCAGAAATCATTAGTCAATGTAATACCATAGAAGAAAATGGCAGCCGTAAGATTATAACATGATGATACTTACCTCTAAAACTGGCTCAGAAACCCTTGAAGGCTGAGTAAAACTGGCTATGAAAACACATTTATAAATCAATAGTCAATCTACTACGATAGAAGAAAATGGCAGCCGTAAGACCGGACTTGTTACCATCATTGCCACTGAAAATTGAAAGGTACACAAGTGGATGAAATATATTCAAACCAAAGAGCAGTCATGATTGTCAAGAGAAGAAAGGTAACTCTTAAATTCACCTTCTGCATTGTATTCATTTCTGGTTGATTAGATAAAACAAATAATAATTGAAGAAAATGAATTCAGGTTACATTAAAAGCCGAAATCGTATAATACATGCAGGAATCTAAAAATTGACCAACCAATTTAAAAACACTCACAAGTCGAGGATGCTTCCCAGAACCACGAGTAGTAGCTAAGAGAAAATGATCACAATGGCTATGATGTTAAAATACTAACAACCATATGAAAATTAGAGAAAAAAATCACAACATAAATAAGGAATCAATATAGTTCTAAAAAACACAACACAAACATCTGATTGTTGCAAATAACACGCTTACCACAACCGTTCTTGTTTCCATAATCCTCAATTCCAACGGCATCATTTTTAGATTAAATGAAGGAACCTGATTCGAGGAATGAGTCATACTCACATCCAATAACTTGTAATAATCACTCAGCTCATTCACATACTCACATCCAAACACTTATATGCAGACTTTATTCAAGCATCATCTAACTATAACATGGAGATACTTCCCACTAAATTAAAAAAAATCATATATTTTGATCAAAATCGAAGTATTAAATAAAAATCATAAATAGATGAAATGGGGAAGGGTTTCAGCATTTTCAGCAAATATATTAACAACCATACGAGTATCGTGATGTGTTTCGTCGATCAATCTTAGAGTACAACTGTGATCTGCATAAATTATTCTAGCAACATGAAATTATAACATGGTGATACTTACCTCTAAAACTGGCTCAGAAAACACTTAAAGGATGAGTGAAACTGGCTACAAAAACACCTTCAGAAATCAATAGTCAATCTACTACCGTAGAAGGAAATGGCAGCCGTAGGACCGGACTTGTTATCGTCATTGTCAGTGAAAATTGAAAGGTACACAAGTGGATGAAATATATTCAAACCAAATAACAGTCATGATTGTAAAGAGAAGATAGACCACTCTCAAAGAACGGTGGCTCAGAAAACAACTTCAGAAATCATTAGTCAATGTAATACCATAGAAGAAAATGGCAGCCGTAAGATTATAACATGATGATACTTACCTCTAAAACTGGCTCAGAAACCCTTGAAGGCTGAGTAAAACTGGCTATGAAAACACATTTATAAATCAATAGTCAATCTACTACGATAGAAGAAAATGGCAGTCGTAAGACCGGACTTGTTATCATCATTGCCACTGAAAATTGAAAGGTACACAAGTGGATGAAATATATTCAATCCAAAGAGCAGTCATGTATGTCAAGAGAAGAAAGGTGACTCTTAAATTCACCTTCTTCATTGTATTCATTTCTGGTTGATTAGATAAAACAAATAATAATTGAAGAAAATGAATTCAAGTTACATTAAAAGCCAAAATCGTATAATACATGCAGGAATCTAAAAATTGACCAACCAATTTAAAAACACTCACAAGTCGAGGATGCTTCCCAGAACCACGAGTAGTAGCTAAGAGAAAATGATCACAATGGCTATGATGTTAAAATACTAACAACCATATGAAAATTAGAGAAAAAAATCACAACATAAATAAGGAATCAATATAGTTCTAAAAAACACAACACAAACATCTGATTGTTGCAAATAACACGCTTACCACAACCGTTCTTGTTTCCATAATCCTCAATTCCAACGGCATCATTTTTAGATTAAATGAAGGAACCTGATTCGAGGAATGAGTCATACTCACATCCAATAACTTGTAATAATCACTCAGCTCATTCACATACTCACATCCAAACACTTATATGCAGACTTTATTCAAGCATCATCTAACTATAACATGGAGATACTTATCTCTAAATTAAAAAAAAATCATATATTTTGATCAAAATCGAAGTATTAAATAAAAATCATAAATAGATGAAATGGGGAAGTGTTTCCGCATTTTCAGCAAAGATATTAATAACCATACGAGTATCGTGATGTTTTTCGTCGATCAATCTTAGAGTACAACAATGATCTGCAGACATTATTCTAGCAACATGAAATTATAATATGATGATACTTACCTCTAAAACTGGCTCAGAAAACACTTAAAGGATGAGTGAAACTGGCTCAAAAAACACCTTCAGAAATCAATAGTCAATCTACTACCGTAGAAGGAAATGGCAGCCGTAGGACCGGACTTGTTATCGTCATTGTCAGTGAAAATTGAAAGGTACACAAGTGGATGAAATATATTCAAACCAAATAACAGTCATGATTGTAAAGAGAAGATAGGCCACTCTCAAAGAACGGTGGCTCACAAAATAACTTCAGAAATCATTAGTCAATGTAATACCATAGAAGAAAATGGCAGCCGTAAGATTATAACATGAAGATACTTACCTCTAAAACTGGCTCAGAAACCCTTGAAGGCTGAGTAAAACTGGCTATGAAAACACATTTATAAATCAATAGTCAATCTACTACGATAGAAGAAAATTTCAGCCGTAAGACCGGACTTGTTACCATCATTGCCACTGAAAATTGAAAGGTACACAAGTGGATGAAATATATTCAAACCAAAGAGCAGTCATGATTGTCAAGAGAAGAAAGGTGACTCTTAAATTCACCTTCTGCATTGTATTCATTTCTGGTTGATTAGATAAAACAAATAATAATTGAAGAAAATGAATTCAAGTTACATTAAAAGCCGAAATCGTATAATACATGCAGGAATCTAAAAATTGACCAACCAATTTAAAAACACTCACAAGTCGAGGATGCTTCCCAGAACCACGAGTAGTAGCTAAGAGAAAATGATCACAATGGCTATGATGTTAAAATACTAACAACCATATGAAAATTAGAGAAAAAAATCACAACATAAATAAGGAATCAATATAGTTCTAAAAAACACAACACAAACATCTGATTGTTGCAAATAACTAGCTTACCACAACCGTTCTTGTTTCCATAATCCTCAATTCCAACGGCATCATTTTTAGATTAAATGAAGGAACCTGATTCGAGGAATGAGTCATACTCACATCCAATAACTTGTAATAATCACTCAGCTCATTCACATACTAACATCCAAACACTTATATGCAGACTTTATTCAAGCATCATCTAACTATAACATGGAGATACTTCCCACTAAATTAAAAAAAATCATATATTTTGATCAAAATCGAAGTATTAAATAAAAATCATAAATAGATGAAATGGGGAAGGGTTTCAGCATTTTCAGCAAAGATATTAACAACCATACGAGTATCGTGATGTGTTTCGTCGATCAATCTTAGAGTACAACTGTGATCTGCATAGATTATTCTAGCAGCATGAAATTATAACATGATGATACTTACCTCTAAAACTGGCTCAGAAAACACTTAAAGGATGAGTGAAACTAGCTCCAAAAACACCTTCAGAAATCAATAGTCAATCTACTACCGTAGAAGGAAATGGCAGCCGTAGGACCGGACTTGTTATCGTCATTGTCAGTGAAAATTGAAAGGTACACAAGTGGATGAAATATATTCAAACCAAATAACAGTCATGATTGTAAAGAGAAGATAGGCCACTCTCAAAGAACGGTGGCTCAGAAAACAACTTCAGAAATCATTAGTCAATGTAATACCATAGAAGAAAATGGCAGCCGTAAGATTATAACATGATGATACTTACCTCTAAAACTGGCTCAGAAACCCTTGAAGGCTGAGTAAAACTGGCTATGAAAACACATTTATAAATCAATAGTCAATCTACTACGATAGAAGAAAATGGCAGGCGTAAGACCGGACTTGTTATCATCATTGCCACTGAAAATTGAAAGGTACACAAGTGGATGAAATATATTCAATCCAAAGAGCAGTCATGATTGTCAAGAGAAGAATGGTGACTCTTAAATTCACCTTCTGCATTGTATTCATTTCTGGTTGATTAGATAAAACAAATAATAATTGAAGAAAATGAATTCAAGTTACATTAAAAGCCGAAATCGTATAATACATGCAGGAATCTAAAAATTGACCAACCAATTTAAAAACACTCACAAGTCGAGGATGCTTCCCAGAACCACGAGTAGTAGCTAAGAGAAAATGATCACAATGGCTATGATGTTAAAATACTAACAACCATATGAAAATTAGAGAAAAAAATCACAACATAAATAAGGAATCAATATAGTTCTAAAAAACACAACACAAACATCTGATTGTTGCAAATAACACGCTTACCACAACCGTTCTTGTTTCCATAATCCTCAATTCCAACGGCATCATTTTTAGATTAAATGAAGGAACCTGATTCGAGGAATGAGTCATACTCACATCCAATAACTTGTAATAATCACTCAGCTCATTCACATACTCACATCCAAACACTTATATGCAGACTTTATTCAAGCATCATCTAACTATAACATGGAGATACTTATCTCTAAATTAAAAAGAAATCATATATTTTGATCAAAATCGAAGTATTAAATAAAAATCATAAATAGATGAAATGGGGAAGTGTTTCCGCATTTTCAGCAAAGATATTAACAACCATACGAGTATCGTGATGTTTTTCGTCGATCAATCTTAGAGTACAACAATGATCTGCAGACATTATTCTAGCAACATGAAATTATAACATGATGATACTTACCTCTAAAACTGGCTCAGAAAACACTTAAAGGATGAGTGAAACTGGCTCAAAAAACACCTTCAGAAATCAATAGTCAATCTACTACCGTAGAAGAAAATGGCAGCCGTAGGACCGGACTTGTTATCGTCATTGTCAGTGAAAATTGAAAGGTACACAAGTGGATGAAATATACTCAAACCAAATAACAATCATGATTGTAAAGAGAAGATATGCCACTCTCAAAGAACGGTGGCTCAGAAAATAACTTCAGAAATCATTAGTCAATGCAATACCATAGAAGAAAATGGCAGCCGTAAGATTATAACATGATGATACTTACCTCTAAAACTGGCTCAGAAACCCTTGAAGGCTGAGTAAAACTGGCTATGAAAACACATTTATAAATCAATAGTCAATCTACTACGATAGAAGAAAATGGCAGCCGTAAGACCGGACTTGTTACCATCATTGCCACTGAAAATTGAAAGGTACATAAGTGGATGAAATATATTCAAACCAAAGAGCAGTCATGATTGTCAAGAGAAGAAAGGTGACTCTTAAATTCACCTTCTCCATTGTATTCATTTCTGGTTGATTAGATAAAACAAATAATAATTGAAGAAAATGAATTCAAGTTACATTAAAAGCCGAAATCGTATAATACATGCAGGAATCTAAAAATTGACCAACCAATTTAAAAACACTCACAAGTCGAGGATGCTTCCCAGAACCACGAGTAGTAGCTAAGATAAAATGATCACAATGGCTATGATGTTAAAATACTAACAACCATATGAAAATTAGAGAAAAAAATCACAACATAAATAAGGAATCAATATAGGTCTAAAAAACACAACACAAACATCTGATTGTTGCAAATAACACGCTTACCACAACCGTTCTTGTTTCCATAATCCTCAATTCCAACGGCATCATTTTTAGATTAAATGAAGGAACCTGATTCGAGGAATGAGTCATACTCACATCCAATAACTTGTAATAATCACTCAGCTCATTCACATACTCACATCCAAACACTTATATGCAGACTTTATTCAAGCATCATCTAACTATAACATGGAGATACTTCCCACTAAATTAAAAAAAATCATATATTTTGATCAAAATCGAAGTATTAAATAAAAATCATAAATAGATGAAATGGGGAAGGGTTTCAGCATTTTCAGCAAAGATATTAACAACCATACGAGTATCGTGATGTGTTTCGTCGATCAATCTTAGAGTACAACTGTGATCTGCCTAAATTATTCAAGCAACATGAAATTATAACATGATGATACTTACCTCTAAAACTGGCTCAGAAAACACTTAAAGGATGAGTGAAACTAGCTCCAAAAACACCTTCAGAAATCAATAGTCAATCTACTACCGTAGAAGGAAATGGCAGCCGTAGGACCGGACTTGTTATCGTCATTGTCAGTGAAAATTGAAAGGTACACAAGTGGATGAAATATATTCAAACCAAATAACAGTCATGATTGTAAAGAGAAGATAGGCCACTCTCAAAGAACGGTGGTTCAGAAAACAACTTCAGAAATCATTAGTCAATGTAATACCATAGAAGAAAATGGCAGCCGTAAGATTATAACATGATGATACTTACCTCTAAAACTGGCTCAGAAACCCTTGAAGGCTGAGTAAAACTGGCTATGAAAACACATTTATAAATCAATAGTCAATCTACTACGATAGAAGAAAATGGCAGCCGTAAGACCGGACTTGTTATCATCATTGCCACTGAAAATTGAAAGGTACACAAGTGGATGAAATATATTCAATCCAAAGAGCAGTCATGTATGTCAAGAGAAGAAAGGTGACTCTTAAATTCACCTTCTTCATTGTATTCATTTCTGGTTGATTAGATAAAACAAATAATAATTGAAGAAAATGAATTCAAGTTACATTAAAAGCCGAAATCGTATAATACATGCAGGAATCTAAAAATTGACCAACCAATTTAAAAACACTCACAAGTCGAGGATGCTTCCCAGAACCACGAGTAGTAGCTAAGAGAAAATGATCACAATGGCTATGATGTTAAAATACTAACAACCATATGAAAATTAGAGAAAAATATCACAACATAAATAAGGAATCAATATAGTTCTAAAAAACACAACACAAACATCTGATTGTTGCAAATAACACGCTTACCACAACCGTTCTTGTTTCCATAATCCTCAATTCCAACGGCATCATTTTTAGATTAAATGAAGGAACCTGATTCGAGGAATGAGTCATACTCACATCCAATAACTTGTAATAATCACTCAGCTCATTCACATACTCACATCCAAACACTTATATGCAGACTTTATTCAAGCATCATCTAACTATAACATGGAGATACTTATCTCTAAATTAAAAAAAAATCATATATTTTGATCAAAATCGAAGTATTAAATAAAAATCATAAATAGATGAAATGGGGAAGTGTTTCAGCATTTTCAGCAAAGATATTAACAACCATACGAGTATCGTGATGTTTTTCGTCGATCAATCTTAGAGTACAACACTGATCTGCAGACATTATTCTAGCAACATGAAATTATAACATGATGATACTTACCTCTAAAACTGGCTCAGAAAACACTTAAAGGCTGAGTGAAACTGGCTCAAAAAACACCTTCAGAAATCAATAGTCAATCTACTACCGTAGAAGGAAATGGCAGCCGTAGGACCGGACTTGTTATCGTCATTGTCAGTGAAAATTGAAAGGTACACAAGTGGATGAAATATATTCAAACCAAATAACAGTCATGATTGTAAAGAGAAGATAGGTCACTCTCAAAGAACGGTGGCTCAGAAAACAACTTTAGAAATCATTAGTCAATGCAATACCATAGAAGAAAATGGCAGCCGTAAGATTATAACATGATGATACTTACCTCTAAAACTGGCTCAGAAACCCTTGAAGGATGAGTAAAACTGGCTATGAAAACACATTTAGAAATCAATAGTCAATCTACTACGATAGAAGAAAATGGCAGCCGTAAGACCGGACTTGTTATCATCATTGCCACTGAAAATTGAAAGGTACACAAGTGGATGAAATATATTCAAATCAAAGAGCAGTCATGATTGTCAAGAGAAGAAACGCGACTCTTAAATTCACCTTCTGCATTGTATTCATTTCTGGTTGATTAGATAAAACAAATAATAATTGAAGAAAATGAATTCAAGTTACATTAAAAGCCGAAATCGTATAATACATGCAGGAATCTAAAAATTGACCAACCAATTTAAAAACACTCACAAGTCGGGGATGCTTCCCAGAACCACGAGTAGTAGCTAAGAGAAAATGATCACAATGGCTATGATGTTAAAATACTAACAACCATATGAAAATTAGAGAAAAAAATCACAACATACATAAGGAATCAATATAGTTCTAACAAAACACAACACAAACATCTGATTGTTGCAAATAACACGCTTACCACAACCGTTCTTGTTTCCATAATCCTCAATTCCAACGGCATCATTTTTAGATTAAATGAAGGAACCTGATTCGAGGAATGAGTCATACTCACATCCAATAACTTGTAATAATCACTCAGCTCATTCACATACTCACATCCAAACACTTATATGCAGACTTTATTCAAGCATCATCTAACTATAACATGGAGATACTTCCACTAAATTAAAAAAAATCATATATTTTGATCAAAATCGAAGTATTAAATAAAAATCATAAATAGATGAAATGGGGAAGGGTTTCAGCATTTTCAGTAAAGATATTAACAACCATACGAGTATCGTGATGTGTTTCGTCGATCAATCTTAGAGTACAACAGTGATCTACCTAAATTATTCAAGCAACATGAAATTATAACATGATGATACTTACCTCTAAAACTGGCTCAGAAAACACTTAAAGGATGAGTGAAACTGGCTCAAAAAACACCTTCAGAAATCAATAGTCAATCTACTACCGTAGAAGGAAATGGCAGCCGTAGGACCGGACTTGTTATCGTCATTGTCAGTGAAAATTGAAAGGTACACAAGTGGATGAAATATATTCAAACCAAATAACAGTCATGATTGTAAAGAGAAGATAGGCCACTCTCAAAGAACGGTGGCTCAGAAAACAACTTCAGAAATCATTAGTCAATGTAATACCATAGAAGAAAATGGCAGCCGTAAGATTATAACATGATGATACTTACCTCTAAAACTGGCTTAGAAACCCTTGAAGGCTGAGTAAAACTGGCTATGAAAACACATTTATAAATCAATAGTCAATCTACTACGATAGAAGAAAATGGCAGCCGTAAGACCGGACTTGTTATCATCATTGCCACTGAAAATTGAAAGGTACACAAGTGGATGAAATATATTCAATCCAAAGAGCAGTCATGATTGTCAAGAGAAGAAAGGTGACTCTTAAATTCACCTTCTTCATTGTATTCATTTCTGGTTGATTAGATAAAACAAATAATAATTGAAGAAAATGAATTCAAGTTACATTAAAAGCCGAAATCGTATAATACATGCAGGAATCTAAAAATTGACCAACCAATTTAAAAACACTCACAAGTCGAGGATGCTTCCCAGAACCACGAGTAGTAGCTAAGAGAAAATGATCACAATGGCTATGATGTTAAAATACTAACAACCATATGAAAATTAGAGAAAAAAATCACAACATAAATAAGGAATCAATATAGTTCTAAAAAACACAACACAAACATCTGATTGTTGCAAATAACACGCTTACCACAACCGTTCTTGTTTCCATAATCCTCAATTCCAACGGCATCATTTTTAGATTAAATGAAGGAACCTGATTCGAGGAATGAGTCATACTCACATCCAATAACTTGTAATAATCACTCAGCACATTCACATACTCACATCCAAACACTTATATGCAGACTTTATTCAAGCATCATCTAACTATAACATGGAGATACTTATCTCTAAATTAAAAAAAAATCATATATTTTGATCAAAATCGAAGTATTAAATAAAAATCATAAATAGATGAAATGGGGAAGTGTTTCCGCATTTTCAGCAAAGATATTAATAACCATACGAGTATCGTGATGTTTTTCGTCGATCAATCTTAGAGTACAACAATGATCTGCAGACATTATTCTAGCAACATGAAATTATAACATGATGATACTTACCTCTAAAACTTGCTCAGAAAACACTTAAAGGATGAGTGAAACTGGCTCAAAAAACACCTTCAGAAATCAATAGTCAATCTACTACAGTAGAAGGAAATGGCAGCCGTAGGACCGGACTTGTTATCGTCATTGTCAGTGAAAATTGAAAGGTACACAAGTGGATGAAATATATTCAAACCAAATAACAGTCATGATTGTAAAGAGAAGATAGGCCACTCTCAAAGAACGGTGGCTCAGAAAACAACTTCAGAAATCATTAGTCAATGTAATACCATAGAAGAAAATGGAAGCCGTAAGATTATAACATGATGATACTTACCTCTAAAACTGGCTCAGAAACCCTTGAAGGCTGAGTAAAACTGGCTATGAAAACACATTTATAAATCAATAGTCAATCTACTACGATAGAAGAACATGGCAGCCGTAAGACCGGACTTGTTATCATCATTGCCACTGAAAATTGAAAGGTACACAAGTGGATGAAATATATTCAATCCAAAGAGCAGTCATGATTGTCAAGAGAAGAAAGGTGACTCTTAAATTCACCTTCTTCATTGTATTCATTTCTGGTTGATTAGATAAAACAAATAATAATTGAAGAAAATGAATTCAAGTTACATTAAAAGCCGAAATCGTATAATACATGCAGGAATCTAAAAATTGACCAACCAATTTAAAAACACTCACAAGTCGAGGATGCTTCCCAGAACCACGAGTAGTAGCTAAGAGAAAATGATCACAATGGCTATGATGTTAAAATACTAACAACCATATGAAAATTAGAGAAAAAAATCACAACATAAATAAGGAATCAATATAGTTCTAAAAAACACAACACAAACATCGGATTGTTGCAAATAACACGCTTACCACAACCGTTCTTGTTTCCATAATCCTCAATTCCAACGGCATCATTTTTAGATTAAATGAAGGAACCTGATTCGAGGAATGAGTCATACTCACATCCAATAACTTGTAATAATCACTCAGCTCATTCACATACTCACATCCAAACACTTATATGCAGACTTTATTCAAGCATCATCTAACTATAACATGGAGATACTTATCTCTAAATTAAAAAAAAATCATATATTTTGATCAAAATCGAAGTATTAAATAAAAATCATAAATAGATGAAATGGGGAAGTGTTTCCGCATTTTCAGCAAAGATATTAATAACCATACGAGTATCGTGATGTTTTTCGTCGATCAATCTTAGAGTACAACAATGATCTGCAGACATTATTCTAGCAACATGAAATTATAACATGATGATACTTACCTCTAAAACTTGCTCAGAAAACACTTAAAGGATGAGTGAAACTGGCTCAAAAAACACCTTCAGAAATCAATAGTCAATCTACTACCGTAGAAGGAAATGGCAGCCGTAGGACCGGACTTGTTATCGTCATTGTCAGTGAAAATTGAAAGGTACACAAGTGGATGAAATATATTCAAACCAAATAACAGTCATGATTGTAAAGAGAAGATAGGCCACTCTCAAAGAACGGTGGCTCAGAAAACAACTTCAGAAATCATTAGTCAATGTAATACCATAGAAGAAAATGGAAGCCGTAAGATTATAACATGATGATACTTACCTCTAAAACTGGCTCAGAAACCCTTGAAGGCTGAGTAAAACTGGCTATGAAAACACATTTATAAATCAATAGTCAATCTACTACGATAGAAGAACATGGCAGCCGTAAGACCGGACTTGTTATCATCATTGCCACTGAAAATTGAAAGGTACACAAGTGGATGAAATATATTCAATCCAAAGAGCAGTCATGATTGTCAAGAGAAGAAAGGTGACTCTTAAATTCACCTTCTTCATTGTATTCATTTCTGGTTGATTAGATAAAACAAATAATAATTGAAGAAAATGAATTCAAGTTACATTAAAAGCCGAAATCGTATAATACATGCAGGAATCTAAAAATTGACCAACCAATTTAAAAACACTCACAAGTCGAGGATGCTTCCCAGAACCACGAGTAGTAGCTAAGAGAAAATGATCACAATGGCTATGATGTTAAAATACTAACAACCATATGAAAATTAGAGAAAAAAATCACAACATAAATAAGGAATCAATATAGTTCTAAAAAACACAACACAAACATCGGATTGTTGCAAATAACACGCTTACCACAACCGTTCTTGTTTCCATAATCCTCAATTCCAACGGCATCATTTTTAGATTAAATGAAGGAACCTGATTCGAGGAATGAGTCATACTCACATCCAATAACTTGTAATAATCACTCAGCTCATTCACATACTCACATCCAAACACTTATATGCAGACTTTATTCAAGCATCATCTAACTATAACATGGAGATACTTATCTCTAAATTAAAAAAAAATCATATATTTTGATCAAAATCGAAGTATTAAATAAAAATCATAAATAGATGAAATGGGGAAGTGTTTCCGCATTTTCAGCAAAGATATTAATAACCATACGAGTATCGTGATGTTTTTCGTCGATCAATCTTAGAGTACAACAATGATCTGCAGACATTATTCTAGCAACATGAAATTATAACATGATGATACTTACCTCTAAAACTTGCTCAGAAAACACTTAAAGGATGAGTGAAACTGGCTCAAAAAACACCTTCAGAAATCAATAGTCAATCTACTACCGTAGAAGGAAATGGCAGCCGTAGGACCGGACTTGTTATCGTCATTGTCAGTGAAAATTGAAAGGTACACAAGTGGATGAAATATATTCAAACCAAATAACAGTCATGATTGTAAAGAGAAGATAGGCCACTCTCAAAGAACGGTGGCTCAGAAAACAACTTCAGAAATCATTAGTCAATGTAATACCATAGAAGAAAATGGAAGCCGTAAGATTATAACATGATGATACTTACCTCTAAAACTGGCTCAGAAACCCTTGAAGGCTGAGTAAAACTGGCTATGA
Organism: Lathyrus tuberosus; assembly: GCA_022829125.1. NCBI lineage: Eukaryota > Viridiplantae > Streptophyta > Magnoliopsida > Fabales > Fabaceae > Lathyrus > Lathyrus tuberosus. Next base: position 4,854,331 of record JALAZF010000438.1, read on the forward strand.
AAACACATTTATAAATCAATAGTCAATCTACTACGATAGAAGAACATGGCAGCCGTAAGACCGGACTTGTTATCATCATTGCCACTGAAAATTGAAAGGTACACAAGTGGATGAAATATATTCAATCCAAAGAGCAGTCATGATTGTCAAGAGAAGAAAGGTGACTCTTAAATTCACCTTCTTCATTGTATTCATTTCTGGTTGATTAGATAAAACAAATAATAATTGAAGAAAATGAATTCAAGTTACATTAAAAGCCGAAATCGTATAATACATGCAGGAATCTAAAAATTGACCAACCAATTTAAAAACACTCACAAGTCGAGGATGCTTCCCAGAACCACGAGTAGTAGCTAAGAGAAAATGATCACAATGGCTATGATGTTAAAATACTAACAACCATATGAAAATTAGAGAAAAAAATCACAACATAAATAAGGAATCAATATAGTTCTAAAAAACACAACACAAACATCGGATTGTTGCAAATAACACGCTTACCACAACCGTTCTTGTTTCCATAATCCTCAATTCCAACGGCATCATTTTTAGATTAAATGAAGGAACCTGATTCGAGGAATGAGTCATACTCACATCCAATAACTTGTAATAATCACTCAGCTCATTCACATACTCACATCCAAACACTTATATGCAGACTTTATTCAAGCATCATCTAACTATAACATGGAGATACTTATCTCTAAATTAAAAAAAAATCATATATTTTGATCAAAATCGAAGTATTAAATAAAAATCATAAATAGATGAAATGGGGAAGTGTTTCCGCATTTTCACCAAAGATATTAATAACCATACGAGTATCGTGATGTTTTTCGTCGATCAATCTTAGAGTACAACAATGATCTGCAGACATTATTCTAGCAACATGAAATTATAACATGATGATACTTACCTCTAAAACTTGCTCAGAAAACACTTAAAGGATGAGTGAAACTGGCTCAAAAAACACCTTCAGAAATCAATAGTCAATCTACTACCGTAGAAGGAAATGGCAGCCGTAGGACCGGACTTGTTATCGTCATTGTCAGTGAAAATTGAAAGGTACACAAGTGGATGAAATATATTCAAACCAAATGACAGTCATGATTGTAAAGAGAAGATAGGCCACTCTCAAAGAACGGTGGCTCAGAAAACAACTTCAGAAATCATTAGTCAATGTAATACCATAGAAGAAAATGGAAGCCGTAAGATTATAACATGATGATACTTACCTCTAAAACTGGCTCAGAAACCCTTGAAGGCTGAGTAAAACTGGCTATGAAAACACATTTATAAATCAATAGTCAATCTACTACGATAGAAGAACATGGCAGCCGTAAGACCGGACTTGTTATCATCATTGCCACTGAAAATTGAAAGGTACACAAGTGGATGAAATATATTCAATCCAAAGAGCAGTCATGATTGTCAAGAGAAGAAAGGTGACTCTTAAATTCACCTTCTTCATTGTATTCATTTCTGGTTGATTAGATAAAACAAATAATAATTGAAGAAAATGAATTCAAGTTACATTAAAAGCCGAAATCGTATAATACATGCAGGAATCTAAAAATTGACCAACCAATTTAAAAACACTCACAAGTCGAGGATGCTTCCCAGAACCACGAGTAGTAGCTAAGAGAAAATGATCACAATGGCTATGATGTTAAAATACTAACAACCATATGAAAATTAGAGAAAAAAATCACAACATAAATAAGGAATCAATATAGTTCTAAAAAACACAACACAAACATCGGATTGTTGCAAATAACACGCTTACCACAACCGTTCTTGTTTCCATAATCCTCAATTCCAACGGCATCATTTTTAGATTAAATGAAGGAACCTGATTCGAGGAATGAGTCATACTCACATCCAATAACTTGTAATAATCACTCAGCTCATTCACATACTCACATCCAAACACTTATATGCAGACTTTATTCAAGCATCATCTAACTATAACATGGAGATACTTATCTCTAAATTAAAAAAAAATCATATATTTTGATCAAAATCGAAGTATTAAATAAAAATCATAAATAGATGAAATGGGGAAGTGTTTCCGCATTTTCAGCAAAGATATTAATAACCATACGAGTATCGTGATGTTTTTCGTCGATCAATCTTAGAGTACAACAATGATCTGCAGACATTATTCTAGCAACATGAAATTATAACATGATGATACTTACCTCTAAAACTTGCTCAGAAAACACTTAAAGGATGAGTGAAACTGGCTCAAAAAACACCTTCAGAAATCAATAGTCAATCTACTACCGTAGAAGGAAATGGCAGCCGTAGGACCGGACTTGTTATCGTCATTGTCAGTGAAAATTGAAAGGTACACAAGTGGATGAAATATATTCAAACCAAATAACAGTCATGATTGTAAAGAGAAGATAGGCCACTCTCAAAGAACGGTGGCTCAGAAAACAACTTCAGAAATCATTAGTCAATGTAATACCATAGAAGAAAATGGAAGCCGTAAGATTATAACATGATGATACTTACCTCTAAAACTGGCTCAGAAACCCTTGAAGGCTGAGTAAAACTGGCTATGAAAACACATTTATAAATCAATAGTCAATCTACTACGATAGAAGAACATGGCAGCCGTAAGACCGGACTTGTTATCATCATTGCCACTGAAAATTGAAAGGTACACAAGTGGATGAAATATATTCAATCCAAAGAGCAGTCATGATTGTCAAGAGAAGAAAGGTGACTCTTAAATTCACCTTCTTCATTGTATTCATTTCTGGTTGATTAGATAAAACAAATAATAATTGAAGAAAATGAATTCAAGTTACATTAAAAGCCGAAATCGTATAATACATGCAGGAATCTAAAAATTGACCAACCAATTTAAAAACACTCACAAGTCGAGGATGCTTCCCAGAACCACGAGTAGTAGCTAAGAGAAAATGATCACAATGGCTATGATGTTAAAATACTAACAACCATATGAAAATTAGAGAAAAAAATCACAACATAAATAAGGAATCAATATAGTTCTAAAAAACACAACACAAACATCGGATTGTTGCAAATAACACGCTTACCACAACCGTTCTTGTTTCCATAATCCTCAATTCCAACGGCATCATTTTTAGATTAAATGAAGGAACCTGATTCGAGGAATGAGTCATACTCACATCCAATAACTTGTAATAATCACTCAGCTCATTCACATACTCACATCCAAACACTTATATGCAGACTTTATTCAAGCATCATCTAACTATAACATGGAGATACTTATCTCTAAATTAAAAAAAAATCATATATTTTGATCAAAATCGAAGTATTAAATAAAAATCATAAATAGATGAAATGGGGAAGTGTTTCCGCATTTTCACCAAAGATATTAATAACCATACGAGTATCGTGATGTTTTTCGTCGATCAATCTTAGAGTACAACAATGATCTGCAGACATTATTCTAGCAACATGAAATTATAACATGATGATACTTACCTCTAAAACTTGCTCAGAAAACACTTAAAGGATGAGTGAAACTGGCTCAAAAAACACCTTCAGAAATCAATAGTCAATCTACTACCGTAGAAGGAAATGGCAGCCGTAGGACCGGACTTGTTATCGTCATTGTCAGTGAAAATTGAAAGGTACACAAGTGGATGAAATATATTCAAACCAAATGACAGTCATGATTGTAAAGAGAAGATAGGCCACTCTCAAAGAACGGTGGCTCAGAAAACAACTTCAGAAATCATTAGTCAATGTAATACCATAGAAGAAAATGGAAGCCGTAAGATTATAACATGATGATACTTACCTCTAAAACTGGCTCAGAAACCCTTGAAGGCTGAGTAAAACTGGCTATGAAAACACATTTATAAATCAATAGTCAATCTACTACGATAGAAGAACATGGCAGCCGTAAGACCGGACTTGTTATCATCATTGCCACTGAAAATTGAAAGGTACACAAGTGGATGAAATATATTCAATCCAAAGAGCAGTCATGATTGTCAAGAGAAGAAAGGTGACTCTTAAATTCACCTTCTTCATTGTATTCATTTCTGGTTGATTAGATAAAACAAATAATAATTGAAGAAAATGAATTCAAGTTACATTAAAAGCCGAAATCGTATAATACATGCAGGAATCTAAAAATTGACCAACCAATTTAAAAACACTCACAAGTCGAGGATGCTTCCCAGAACCACGAGTAGTAGCTAAGAGAAAATGATCACAATGGCTATGATGTTAAAATACTAACAACCATATGAAAATTAGAGAAAAAAATCACAACATAAATAAGGAATCAATATAGTTCTAAAAAACACAACACAAACATCGGATTGTTGCAAATAACACGCTTACCACAACCGTTCTTGTTTCCATAATCCTCAATTCCAACGGCATCATTTTTAGATTAAATGAAGGAACCTGATTCGAGGAATGAGTCATACTCACATCCAATAACTTGTAATAATCACTCAGCTCATTCACATACTCACATCCAAACACTTATATGCAGACTTTATTCAAGCATCATCTAACTATAACATGGAGATACTTATCTCTAAATTAAAAAAAAATCATATATTTTGATCAAAATCGAAGTATTAAATAAAAATCATAAATAGATGAAATGGGGAAGTGTTTCCGCATTTTCAGCAAAGATATTAATAACCATACGAGTATCGTGATGTTTTTCGTCGATCAATCTTAGAGTACAACAATGATCTGCAGACATTATTCTAGCAACATGAAATTATAACATGATGATACTTACCTCTAAAACTTGCTCAGAAAACACTTAAAGGATGAGTGAAACTGGCTCAAAAAACACCTTCAGAAATCAATAGTCAATCTACTACCGTAGAAGGAAATGGCAGCCGTAGGACCGGACTTGTTATCGTCATTGTCAGTGAAAATTGAAAGGTACACAAGTGGATGAAATATATTCAAACCAAATAACAGTCATGATTGTAAAGAGAAGATAGGCCACTCTCAAAGAACGGTGGCTCAGAAAACAACTTCAGAAATCATTAGTCAATGTAATACCATAGAAGAAAATGGAAGCCGTAAGATTATAACATGATGATACTTACCTCTAAAACTGGCTCAGAAAACCCTTGAAGGCTGAGTAAAACTGGCTATGAAAACACATTTATAAATCAATAGTCAATCTACTACGATAGAAGAAAATGGCAGCCGTAAGACCGGACTTGTTATCATCATTGCCACTGAAAATTGAAAGGTACACAAGTGGATGAAATATATTCAAACCAAAGAGCAGTCATGATTGTCAAGAGAAGAAAGGTGACTCTTAAATTCACCTTCTGCATTGTATTCATTTCTGGTTGATTAGATAAAACAAATAATAATTGAATAAAATGAATTCAAGTTACATTAAAAGCCGAAATCGTATAATACATGCAGGAATCTAAAAATTGACCAACCAATTTAAAAACACTCACAAGTCGAGGATGCTTCCCAGAACCACGAGTAGTAGCTAAGAGAAAATGATCACAATGGCTATGATGTTAAAATACTAACAACCATAAGAAAATTAGAGAAAAAAATCACAACATACATAAGGAATCAATATAGTTCTAACAAAACACAACACAAACATCTGATTGTTGCAAATAACACGCTTACCACAACTGTTCTTGTTTCCATAATCCTCAATTCCAACGGCATCATTTTTAGATTAAATGAAGGAACCTGATTCGCGGAATGAGTCATACTCACATCCAATAACTTGTAATAATCACTCAGCTCATTCACATACTCACATCCAAACACTTATATGCAGACTTTATTCAAGCATCATCTACCTATAACATGGAGATACTTCCCACTAAATTAAAAAAAATCATATATTTTGATCAAAATCGAAGTATTAAATAAAAATCATAAATAGATGAAATGGGGAAGGGTTTCAGCATTTTCAGCAAAGATATTAACAACCATACGAGTATCGTGATGTGTTTCGTCGATCAATCTTAGAGTACAACAGTGATCTGCATAAATTATACTAGCAACATGAAATTATAACATGATGATACTTACCTCTAAAACTGGCTCAGAAAACACTTAAAGGATGAGTGAAACTACCTCAAAAAACACCTTCAGAAATCAATAGTCAATCTACTACCGTAGAAGGAAATGGCAGCCGTAGGACCGGACTTGTTATCGTCATTGTCAGTGAAAATTGAAAGGTACACAAGTGGATGAAATATATTCAAACCAAATAACAGTCATGATTGTAAAGAGAAGATAGGCCACTCTCAAAGAACGGTGGCTCAGAAAACAACTTCAGAAATCATTAGTCAATGTAATACCATAGAAGAAAATGGCAGCCGTAAGATTATAACATGATGATATTTACCTCTAAAACTGGCTCAGAAACCCTTGAAGGCTGAGTAAAACTGGCTATGAAAACACATTTATAAATCAATAGTCAATCTACTACGATAGAAGAAAATGGCAGCCGTAAGACCGGACTTGTTATCATCATTGCCACTGAAAATTGAAAGATACACAAGTGGATGAAATATATTCAATCCAAAGAGCAGTCATGATTGTCAAGAGAAGAAAGGTGACTCTTAAATTCACCTTCTTCATTGTATTCATTTCTGGTTGATTAGATAAAACAAATAATAATTGAAGAAAATGAATTCAAGTTACTTTAAAAGCCGAAATCGTATAATACATGCAGGAATCTAAAAATTGACCAACCAATTTAAAAACACTCACAAGTCGAGGATGCTTCCCAGAACCACGAGTAGTAGCTAAGAGAAAATGATCACAATGGCTATGATGTTAAAATACTAACAACCATATGAAAATTAGAGAAAAAAATCACAACATAAATAAGGAATCAATATAGTTCTAAAAAACACAACACAAACATCTGATTGTTGCAAATAACACGCTTACCACAACCGTTCTTGTTTCCATAATCCTCAATTCCAACGGCATCATTTTTAGATTAAATGAAGGAACCTGATTCGAGGAATGAGTCATACTCACATCCAATAACTTGTAATAATCACTCAGCTTATTCACATACTCACATCCAAACACTTATATGCAGACTTTATTCAAGCATCATCTAACTATAACATGGAGATACTTATCTCTAAATTAAAAAAAAATCATATATTTTGATCAAAATCGAAGTATTAAATAAAAATCATAAATAGATGAAATGGGGAAGTGTTTCAGCATTTTCAGCAAAGATATTAACAACCATACGAGTATCGTGATGTTTTTCGTCGATCAATCTTAGAGTACAACAATGATCTGCAGACATTATTCTAGCAACATGAAATTATAACATGATGATACTTACCTCTAAAACTGGCTCAGAAAACACTTAAAGGATGAGTGAAACTGGCTCAAAAAACACCTTCAGAAATCAATAGTCAATCTACTACCGTAGAAGGAAATGGCAGCCGTAGGACCGGACTTGTTATCGTCATTGTCAGTGAAAATTGAAAGGTACACAAGTGGATGAAATATATTCAAACCAAATAACAGTCATGATTGTAAAGAGAAGATAGGTCACTCTCAAAGAACGGTGGCTCAGAAAACAACTTTAGATATCATTAGTCAATGCAATAACATAGAAGAAAATGGCAGCCGTAAGATTATAACATGATGATAGTTACCTCTAAAACTAGCTCAGAAACCCTTGAAGGATGAGTAAAACTGGCTATGAAAACACATTTAGAAATCAATAGTCAATCTACTACGATAGAAGAAAATGGCAGCCGTAAGACCGGACTTGTTATCATCATTGCCACTGAAAATTGAAAGGTACACAAGTGTATGAAATATATTCAAATCAAAGAGCAGTCATGATTGTCAAGAGAAGAAACGTGACTCTTAAATTCACCTTCTGCATTGTATTCATTTCTGGTTGATTAGATAAAACAAATAATAATTAAAGAAAATGAATTCAAGTTACATTAAAAGCCGAAATCGTATAATACATGCAGGAATCTAAAAATTGACCAACCAATTTAAAAACGCTCACAAGTCGAGGATGCTTCCCAGAACCACGAGTAGTAGCTAAGAGAAAATGATCACAATGGCTATGATGTTAAAATATTAACAACCATATGAAAATTAGAGAAAAAAATCACAACATAAATAAGGAATCAATATAGTTATAACAAAACACAACACAAACATCTGATTGTTGCAAATAACACGCTTACCACATCCGTTCTTGTTTCCATAATCCTCAATTCCAACGGCATCATTTTTAGATTAAATGAAGGAACCTGATTCGAGGAATGAGTCATACTCACATCCAATAACTTGTAATAATCACTCAGCTTAGTCACATACTCACATCCAAACACTTATATGCAGACTTTATTCAAGCATCATCTAACTATAACATGGAGATACTTCCCACTAAATTAAAAAAAATCATATATTTTGATCAAAATCGAAGTATTAAATAAAAATCATAAATAGATGAAATGGGGAAGGGTTTCAGCATTTTCACCAAAGATATTAACAACCATACGAGTATCGTGATGTGTTTCGTCGATCAATCTTAGAGTACAACAGTGATCTACCTAAATTATTCAAGCAACATGAAATTATAACATGATGATACTTACCTCTAAAACTGGCTCAGAAAACACTTAAAGGATGAGTGAAACTGGCTCAAAAAACACCTTCAGAAATCAATAGTCAATCTACTACCGTAGAAGGAAATGGCAGCCGTAGGACCGGACTTGTTATCGTCATTGTCAGTGAAAATTGAAAGGTACACAAGTGGATGAAATATATTCAAACCAAATAACAGTCATGATTGTAAAGAGAAGATAGGCCACTCTCAAAGAACGGTGGCTCAGAAAACAACTTCAGAAATCATTAGTCAATGTAATACCATAGAAGAAAATGGCAGCCGTAAGATTATAACATGATGATACTTACCTCTAAAACTGGCTCAGAAAACCCTTGAAGGCTGAGTAAAACTGGCTATGAAAACACATTTATAAATCAATAGTCAATCTACTACGATAGAAGAAAATGGCAGCCGTAAGCCCGGATTTGTTATCATCATTGCCACTGAAAATTGAAAGGTACACAAGTGGATGAAATATATTCAAACCAAAGAGCAGTCATGATTGTCAAGAGAAGAAAGGTGACTCTTAAATTCACCTTCTGCATTGTATTCATTTCTGGTTGATTAGATAAAACAAATAATAATTGAAGAAAATGAATTCAAGTTACATTAAAAGCCGAAATCGTATAATACATGCAGGAATCTAAAAATTGACCAACCAATTTAAAAACACTCACAAGTCGAGGATGCTTCCCAGAACCACGAGTAGTAGCTAAGAGAAAATTATCACAATGGCTATGATGTTAAAATACTAACAACCATATGAAAATTAGAGAAAAAAATCACAACATAAATAAGGAATCAATATAGTTCTAAAAAACACAACACAAACATCTGATTGTTGCAAATAACACGCTTACCACAACCGTTCTTGTTTCCATAATCCTCAATTCCAACGGCATCATTTTTAGATTAAATGAAGGAACCTGATTCGAGGAATGAGTCATACTCACATCCAATAACTTGTAATAATCACTCAGCTCATTCACATACTCACATCCAAACACTTATATGCAGACTTTATTCAAGCATCATCTAACTATAACATGGAGATACTTATCTCTAAATTAAAAAAAAATCATATATTTTGATCAAAATCGAAGTATTAAATAAAAATCATAAATAGATGAAATGGGGAAGTGTTTCAGCATTTTCAGCAAAGATATTAACAACCATACGAGTATCGTGATGTTTTTCGTCGATCAATCTTAGAGTACAACAATGATCTGCAGACATTATTCTAGCAACATGAAATTATAACATGATGATACTTACCTCTAAAACTGGCTCAGAAAACACTTAAAGGCTGAGTGAAACTGGCTCAAAAAACACCTTCAGAAATCAATAGTCAATCTACTACCGTAGAAGGAAATGGCAGCCGTAGGACCGGACTTGTTATCGTCATTGTCAGTGAAAATTGAAAGGTACACAAGTGGATGAAATATATTCAAACCAAATAACAGTCATGATTGTAAAGAGAAGATAGGCCACTCTCAAAGAACGGTGGCTCAGAAAACAACTTCAGAAATCATTAGTCAATGTAATACCATAGAAGAAAATGGCAGCCGTAAGATTATAACATGATGATACTTACCTCTAAAACTGGCTCAGAAACCCTTGAAGGCTGAGTAAAACTGGCTATGAAAACACATTTATAAATCAATAGTCAATCTACTACGATAGAAGAAAATGGCAGCCGTAAGACCGGACTTGTTATCATCATTGCCACTGAAAATTGAAAGGTACACAAGTGGATGAAATATATTCAAACCAAAGAGCAGTCATGATTGTCAAGAGAAGAAAGGTGACTCTTAAATTCACCTTCTGCATTGTATTCATTTCTGGTTGATTAGATAAAACAAATAATAATTGAAGAAAATGAATTCAAGTTACATTAAAAGCCGAAATCGTATAATACATGCAGGAATCTAAAAATTGACCAACCAATTTAAAAACACTCACAAGTCGAGGATGCTTCCCAGAACCACGAGTAGTAGCTAAGAGAAAATGATCACAATGGCTATGATGTTAAAATACTAACAACCATAAGAAAATTAGAGAAAAAAATCACAACATACATAAGGAATCAATATAGTTCTAACAAAACACAACTCAAACATCTGATTGTTGCAAATAACACGCTTACCACAACCGTTCTTGTTTCCATAATCCTCAATTCCAACGGCATCATTTTTAGATTAAATGAAGGAACCTGATTCGAGGAATGAGTCATACTCACATCCAATAACTTGTAATAATCACTCAGCTCATTCACATACTCACATCCAAACACTTATATGCAGACTTTATTCAAGCATCATCTAACTATAACATGGAGATACTTCCCACTAAATTAAAAAAAATCATATATTTTGATCAAAATCGAAGTATTAAATAAAAATCATAAATAGATGAAATGGGGAAGGGTTTCAGCATTTTCAGCAAAGATATTAACAACCATACGAGTATTGTGATGTGTTTCGTCGATCAATCTTAGAGTACAACAGTGATCTACCTAAATTATTCAAGCAACATGATATTATAACATGATGATACTTACCTCTAAAACTGGCTCAGAAAACACTTAAAGGATGAGTGAAACTGGCTCAAAAAACACCTTCAGAAATCAATAGTCAATCTACTACCGTAGAAGGAAATGGCAGCCGTAGGACCGGACTTGTTATCGTCATTGTCAGTGAAAATTGAAAGGTACACAAGTGGATGAAATATATTCAAACCAAATAACAGTCATGATTGTAAGGAGAAGATAGGCCACTCTCAAAGAACGGTGGCTCAGAAAAAAACTTCAGAAATCATTAGTCAATGTAATACCATAGAAGAAAATGGCAGCCGTAAGATTATAACATGATGATACTTACCTCTAAAACTGGCTCAGAAAACCCTTGAAGGCTGAGTAAAACTGGCTATGAAAACACATTTATAAATCAATAGTCAATCTACTACGATAGAAGAAAATGGCAGCCGTAAGACCGGACTTGTTATCATCATTGCCACTGAAAATTGAAAGGTACACAAGTGGATGAAATATATTCAAACCAAAGAGCAGTCATGATTGTCAAGAGAAGAAAGGTGACTCTTAAATTCACCTTCTGCATTGTATTCATTTCTGGTTGATTAGATAAAACAAATAATAATTGAATAAAATGAATTCAAGTTACATTAAAAGCCGAAATCGTATAATACATGCAGGAATCTAAAAATTGACCAACCAATTTAAAAACACTCACAAGTCGAGGATGCTTCCCAGAACCACGAGTAGTAGCTAAGAGAAAATGATCACAATGGCTATGATGTTAAAATACTAACAACCATAAGAAAATTAGAGAAAAAAATCACAACATACATAAGGAATCAATATAGTTCTAACAAAACACAACACAAACATCTGATTGTTGCAAATAACACGCTTACCACAACCGTTCTTGTTTCCATAATCCTCAATTCCAACGGCATCATTTTTAGATTAAATGAAGGAACCTGATTCGCGGAATGAGTCATACTCACATCCAATAACTTGTAATAATCACTCAGCTCATTCACATACTCACATCCAAACACTTATATGCAGACTTTATTCAAGCATCATCTACCTATAACATGGAGATAATTCCCACTAAATTAAAAAAAATCATATATTTTGATCAAAATCGAAGTATTAAATAAAAATCATAAATAGATGAAATGGGGAAGGGTTTCAGCATTTTTAGCAAAGATATTAACAACCATACGAGTATCGTGATGTGTTTCGTCGATCAATCTTAGAGTACAACAGTGATCTACCTAAATTATTCAAGCAACATGAAATTATAACATGATGATACTTACCTCTAAAACTGGCTCAGAAAACACTTAAAGGATGAGTGAAACTGGCTCAAAAAACACCTTCAGAAATCAATAGTCAATCTACTACCGTATAAGGAAATGGCAGCCGTAGGACCGGACTTGTTATCGTCATTGTCAGTGAAAATTGAAAGGTACATAAGTGGATGAAATATATTCAAACCAAATAACAGTCATGGTTGTAAAGAGAAGACAGGTCACTCTCAAAGAATGGTGGCTCAGAAAACAACTTCAGAAATCATTAGTCAATGTAATACAATAGAAGAAAATGGCAGCCGCAAGATTATAACATGATGATACTTACCTCTAAAACTGGCTCAGAAAACCCTTGAAGGCTGAGTAAAACTGGCTATGAAAACACATTTATAAATCAATAGTTAATCTACTACGATAGAAGAAAATGGCAGCCGTAAGACCGGACTTGTTATCATCATTGCCACTGAAAATTGAAAGGTACACAAGTGGATGAAATATATTCAAACCAAAGAGCAGTCATGATTGTCAAGAGAAGAAAGGTGACTCCTAAATTGACCTTCTGCATTGTATTCATTTCTGGTTGATTAGATAAAAAAAATAATAATTGAAGAAAATGAATTCAAGTTACATTAAAAGCCGAAATCGTATAATACATGCAGGAATCTAATAATTGACCAACCAATTTAAAAACACTCACAAGTCGAGGATGCTTCCCAGAACCAAGAGTAGTAGCTAAGAGAAAATGATCACAATGGCTATGATGTTAAAATATTAACAACCATATGAAAATTAGAGAAAAAAATCACACCATAAATAAGGAATCAATATAGTTCTAACAAAACACAACACAAACATCTGATTGTTGCAAATAACATGCTTACCATAACAGTTCTTGTTTCCATAATCCTCAATTCCAACGGCATCATTTTTAGATTAAATAAAGGAACCCGATTCGAGGAATGAGTCATACTCACATCCAATAACTTGTAATAATCACTCAGCTCATTCACATAATCACATCCAAGCACTTATATGCAGACTTTATTCAAGCATCATCAAATTATAACATGGAGATATTTACAACTAAATTGAAAAAAAATCATATATTTTGATCAAAATCGAAGTATTAAATGAAAATCATAAATACATGAAATGGGGAAGTGTTTAAGCATTTTCAGCAAAGATATTAACAACCATACGAGTATCGTGATGTGTTTCGTCGATCAATCTTAGAGTACAATAGTGAACTGCAGACATTATTCATGCAACATCAAATTATAACATGACGATACATACCTTAAAAACTGGCTCAGAAAACACTTGAAGGATGAGTGGAACTGGCTCAGAAAACACCTTCAGAAATCAATAGTCAATCTACTACCATAGAAGAAAGTGGCAGGCGTAAGACCGAACTTGTTATCATCATTGCCAGTGAAAATTGGAAGGTACACAAGTGGATGAAATATATTCAAACCAAATAACAGTCATGGTTGTAAAGAGAAGACAGGTCACTCTAAAAGAATGGTGGCTCAAAAAACAACTTCAGAAATCATTTGTCAATGTAATACCATTGAAGAAAATGGCAGCCGCAAGATTATAACATGATGATACTTACCTCTAAAACTGGCTCAGAAAACCCTTGAAGGATGAGTAAAACTGGCTTTGAAAACACATTCAGAAATCAATAGTCAATCTACTACGATAGAAGAAAATGGCAGCCGTAAGACCGAACTTGTTATCATCATTGCCATTGAAAATGGAAAGGTACACAAGTGGATGAAATATATTCAAACCAAAGAGCAGTCATGATTGTTAAGAGAAGAAAGGTGACTCCTAAATTCACCTTCTGCATTGTATTCATTTCTGGTTGATTAGATAAAACAAAAAATAATTGAAGAAAATGAATTCAAGTTACATTAAAAGCCGAAATCGTATAATACATGCAGGAATCTAATAATTGACCAACCAATTTAAAAACACTCACAAGTCGAGGATGCTTCCCAGAACCAAGAGTAGTAGCTAAGAGAAAATGATCACAATGGCTATGATGTTAAAATATTAACAACCATATAAAAATTAGAGAAAAAAATCACAACATAAATAAGGAATCAATATAGTTCTAACAAAACACAGCACAAACATCTGATTGTTGCAAATAACATGCTTACCACAACAGTTCTTGTTTCCATAATCCTCAATTCCAACGGCTTCATTTTTAGATTAAATAAAGGAATCCGATTCGAGGAATGAGTCATACTCACATCCAATAACTTGTAATAATCACTCAGCTCATTCACATAATCACATCCAAACACTTATATGCTGACTTTATTCAAGCATCATCAAATTATAACATGGAGATATTAACAACTAAATTGAAAAAAAATCTTATATTTTGATCAAAATCGAAGCATTAAATGAAAATCATAAATACATGAAATGGGGAAGTGTTTAAGCATTTTCAGCAAAGATATTAACAACCATACGAGTATCGTGATGTGTTTCGTCGATCAATCTTAGAGTACAATAGTGATCTGCAGACATTATTCATGCAACATCAGATTATAACATGACGATACATACCTTAAAAACTGGGTCAGAAAACACTTGAAGGATGAGTGGAACTGGCTCAGAAAACACCTTCAGAAATCAATAGTCAATCTACTACCATAGAAGAAAGTGGCAGGCGTAAGACCGGACTTGTTATCATCATTGCCAGTGAAAATTGGAAGGTACACAAGTGGATGAAATATATTCAAACCAAATAACAGTCATGGTTGTAAAGAGAAGACAGG
Organism: Lathyrus tuberosus; assembly: GCA_022829125.1. Classification (NCBI taxonomy): domain Eukaryota; kingdom Viridiplantae; phylum Streptophyta; class Magnoliopsida; order Fabales; family Fabaceae; genus Lathyrus; species Lathyrus tuberosus. Next base: position 4,869,601 of record JALAZF010000438.1, read on the forward strand.
TCACTCTAAAAGAACGGTGGCTCAGAAAACAACTTCAGAAATCATTTGTCAATGTAATACCATTGAAGAAAATGGCAGCCGCAAGATTATAACATGATGATACTTATCTCTAAAACTGGCTCAGAAAACCCTTGAAGGATGAGTAAAACTGGCTATGAAAACACATTCAGAAATCAATAGTCAATCTACTATGATAGAAGAAAATGGCAGCCGTAAGACCGGACTTGTTATCATCATTGCCACTGAAAATTGAAAGGTACACAAGTGGATGAAATATATTCAAACCAAAGAGCAGTCATGATTGTTAAGAGAAGAAAGGAGACTCTCAAATTCACCTTCTGCATTGTATTCATTTCTGGTTGATTAGATAAAACAAATAATAATTGAAGAAAATGAATTCAAGTTACATTAAAACCGAAATTGTATAATACATGCAGGAATCTGAAAATTGACCGACCAATTTAAAAACACTCACAAGTCGAGGATGCTTCCCAGAAGCACGATTAGTAGGTAAGAGAAAATGATCACAATGGCTATGATGTTAAAATATTAACAACCATATAAAAATTAGAGAAAAAAATAACAACATAAATAAGGAATCAATATAGTTCTAACAAAACACAACACAAACATCTGATTGTTGCAAATAACATGCTTACCACAACAGTTCTTGTTTCCATAATCCTCAATTCCAACGGCATCATTTTTAGATTAAATAAAGGAACCCGATTCGAGGAATGAGTCATACTCATATCCAATAACTTGTAATAATCACTCAGCTCATTCACATAATCACATCCAAACACTTATATGCAGACTTTATTCAAGCATCATCAAATTATAACATGGAGATATTTACAACTAAATTGAAAAAAAATCATATATTTTGATCAAAATCGAAGTATTATATGAAAATCATAAATACATGAAATGGGGAAGTGTTTAAGCATTTTCAGCAAAGATATTAACAACCATACGAGTATCGTGATGTGTTTCGTCATTCAATCTTAGAGTACAATAGTGATCTGCAGACATTATTCATGCAACATCAAATTATAAAATGACGATACATACCTTAAAAACTGGCTCAGAAAACACTTGAAGGATGAGTGAAACTGGCTCAGAAAACACCTTTAGAAATCAATAGTCAATCTACTACCATAGAAGAAAGTGTCAGGCGTAAGACCAGACTTGTTATCATCATTGCCAGTGAAAATTGGAAGGTACACAAGTGGATGAAATATATTCAAACCAAATAACAGTCATGGTTGTAAAGAGAAGACAGGTCACTCTAAAAGAACGGTGGCACAGAAAACAACTTCAGAAATCATTTGTCAATGTAATACCATTGAAGAAAATGGCAGCCACAAGATTATAACATGATGATACTTATCTCTAAAACAGGCTCAGAAAACCCTTGAAGGATGAGTAAAACTGGCTTTGAAAACACATTCAGAAATCAATAGTCAATCTACTACGATAGAAGAAAATGGCAGCCGTAAGACCGAACTTGTTATCATCATTGCCATTGAAAATGGAAAGGTACACAAGTGGATGAAATATATTCAAACCAAAGAGCAGTCATGATTGTTAAGAGAAGAAAGGTGACTCTCAAATTCACCTTCTGCATTGTATTCATTTCTGGTTGATTAGATAAAACAAATAATAATTGAAGAAAATGAATTCAAGTTACATTAAAACCGAAATTGTATAATACATGCAGGAATCTGAAAATTGACCAACCAATTTAAAAACACTCACAAGTCGAGGATGCTTCCCAGAACCCCGATTAGTAGGTAAGAGAAAATGATCCCAATGGCTATGATGTTAAAATATTAACAACCATATGAAAATTAGAGAAAAAAATCACAACATAAATAAGGAATCAATATAGTTCTAACAAAACACAACACAAACATCTGATTGTTGCAAATAACATGCTTACCACAACAGTTCTTGTTTCCATAATCCTCAATTCCAACGGCATCATTTTTAGATTAAATAAAGGAACCCGATTCGAGGAATGAGTCATACTCATATCCAATAACTTGTAATAATCACTCAACTCATTCACATAATCACATCCAAACACTTATATGCAGACTTTATTCAAGCATCATCAAATTATAACATGGAGATATTTACAACTAAATTGAAAAAAAATCATATATTTTGATCAAAATCGAAGTATTATATGAAAATCATAAATACATGAAATGGGGAAGTGTTTAAGCATTTTCAGCAAAGATATTAACAACCATACGAGTATCGTGATGTGTTTCGTCGATCAATCTTAGAGTACAACCGTGATCTGCAGACATTATTCATGCAACATCAAATTATAACATGACGATACATACCTTAAAAACTGGCTCAGAAAACACTTGAAGGATGAGTGAAACTGGCTCAGAAAACACCTTTAGAAATCAATAGTCAATCTACTACCATAGAAGAAAGTGGCAGGCGTAAGACCAGACTTGTTATAATCATTGCCAGTGAAAATTGGAAGGTACACAAGTGGATGAAATATATTCAAACCAAATAACAGTCATGGTTGTAAAGAGAAGACAGGTCACTCTAAAAGAACGGTGGCACAGAAAACAACTTCAGAAATAATTTGTCAATGTAATACCATTGAAGAAAATGGCAGCCACAAGATTATAACATGATGATACTTATCTCTAAAACAGGCTCAGAAAACCCTTGAAGGATGAGTAAAACTGGCTTTGAAAACACATTCAGAAATCAATAGTCAATCTACTACGATAGAAGAAAATGGCAGCCGTAAGACCGAACTTGTTATCATCATTGCCATTGAAAATGGAAAGGTACACAAGTGGATGAAATATATTCAAACCAAAGAGCAGTCATGATTGTTAAGAGAAGAAAGGTGACTCTCAAATTCACCTTCTGCATTGTATTCATTTCTGGTTGATTAGATAAAACAAATAATAATTGAAGAAAATGAATTCAAGTTACATTAAAACCGAAATTGTATAATACATGCAGGAATCTGAAAATTGACCAACCAATTTAAAAACACTCACAAGTCGAGGATGCTTCCCAGAACCCCGATTAGTAGGTAAGAGAAAATGATCCCAATGGCTATGATGTTAAAATATTAACAACCATATGAAAATTAGAGAAAAAAATCACAACATAAATAAGGAATCAATATAGTTCTAACAAAACACAACACAAACATCTGATTGTTGCAAATAACATGCTTACCACAACAGTTCTTGTTTCCATAATCCTCAATTCCAACGGCATCATTTTTAGATTAAATAAAGGAACCCGATTCGAGGAATGAGTCATACTCATATCCAATAACTTGTAATAATCACTCAGCTCATTCACATAATCACATCCAAACACTTATATGCAGACTTTATTCAAGCATCATCAAATTATAACATGGAGATATTTACAACTAAATTGAAAAAAAATCATATATTTTGATCAAAATCGAAGTATTATATGAAAATCATAAATACATGAAATGGGGAAGTGTTTAAGCATTTTCAGCAAAGATATTAACAACCATACGAGTATCGTGATGTGTTTCGTCGATCAATCTTAGAGTACAACAGTGATCTGCAGACATTATTCATGCAACATCAAATTATAACATGACGATACATACCTTAAAAACTGGCTCAGAAAACACTTGAAGGATGAGTGAAACTGGCTCAGAAAACACCTTTAGAAATCAATAGTCAATCTACTACCATAGAAGAAAGTGGCAGGCGTAAGACCAGACTTGTTATCATCATTGCCAGTGAAAATTGGAAGGTACACAAGTGGATGAAATATATTTAAACCAATTAACAGTCATGGTTGTAAAGAGAAGACAGGTCACTCTAAAAGAACGGTGGCACAGAAAACAACTTCAGAAATCATTTGTCAATGTAATACCATTGATGAAAATGGCAGCCACAAGATTATAACATGATGATACTTATCTCTAAAACAGGCTCAGAAAACCCTTGAAGGATGAGTAAAACTGGCTTTGAAAACACATTCAGAAATCAATAGTCAATCTACTACGATAGAAGAAAATGGCAGCCGTAAGACCGAACTTGTTATCATCATTGCCATTGAAAATGGAAAGGTACACAAGTGGATGAAATATATTCAAACCAAAGAGCAGTCATGATTGTTAAGAGAAGAAAGGTGACTCTCAAATTCACCTTCTGCATTGTATTCATTTCTGGTTAATTAGATAAAACAAATAATAATTGAAGAAAATGAATTCAAGTTACATTAAAACCGAAATTGTATAATACATGCAGGAATCTGAAAATTGACCAACCAATTTAAAAACACTCACAAGTCGAGGATGCTTCCCAGAACCCCGATTAGTAGGTAAGAGAAAATGATCCCAATGGCTATGATGTTAAAATATTAACAACCATATGAAAATTAGAGAAAAAAATCACAACATAAATAAGGAATCAATATAGTTCTAACAAAACACAACACAAACATCTGATTGTTGCAAATAACATGCTTACCACAACAGTTCTTGTTTCCATAATCCTTAATTCCAACGGCATCATTTTTAGATTAAATAAAGGAACCCGATTCGAGGAATGAGTCATACTCGCATCCAATAACTTGTAATAATCACTCAGCTCATTCACATAATCACATCCAAACACTTATATGCAGACTTTATTCAAGCATCATCAAATTATAACATGGAGATATTTACCACTAAATTGAAAAAAAATGATATATTTTGATCAAAATCGAAGTATTAAATGAAAATCATAAATACATGAAATGGGGAAGTGTTTAAGCATTTTCAGCAAAGATATTAACAACCATACGAGTATCGTGATGTGTTTCGTCGATCAATCTTAGAGTACAATAGTGATCTGCAGACATTATTCTAGCAACATGAAATTATAACATGATGATACTTACCTCTAAAACTGGCTCAGAAAACACTTAAAGGATGAGTGAAACTGGCTCAGAAAACACCTTCAAAAATCAATAGTCAATCTACTACCATAGAAGAAAGTGGCAGGCGTAAGACCGGACTTGTTGTCATCATTGTCAGTGAAAATTGGAAGGTACACAAGTGAATGAAATATATTCAAACCAAATAACAGTCATGGTTGTAAAGAGAAGACAGGTCACTCTCAAAGAACGGTGGCTCAGAAAACAACTTCAGAAATCATTAGTCAATGTAATACCATAGAAGAAAATGGCAGCCGCAAGATTATAACATGATGATACTTACCTCTAAAACTGGCTCAGAAAACCCTTGAAGGATGAGTAAAACTGGCTATGAAAACACCTTTAGAAATCAATAGTTAATCTACTACGATAGAAGAAAATGGCAGCCGTAAGACCGGACTTGTTATCATCATTGCCACTGAAAATTGAAAGGTACACAAGTGGATGAAATATATTCAAACCAAAGAGCAGTCATGATTGTCAAGAGAAGAAAGGTGACTCTTAAATTCACCTTCTGCATTGTATACATTTCTGGTTGATTAGATAAAACAAATAATAATTGAAGAAAATGAATTCAAGTTACATTAAAAGCCGAAATCGTATAATACATGCAGGAATCTAAAAATTGACCATCCAATTTAAAAACACTCACAAGTCGAGGATGCTTCCCAGAACCAAGAGTAGTAGCTAAGAGAAAATGATCACAATGGCTATGATGTTAAAATATTAACAACCATATGAAAATTAGAGAAAAAAATCACAACATAAATAAGGAATCAATATAGTTCTAACAAAACACAACACAAACATCTGATTGTTGCAAATAACATGCTTAGAACAACAGTTCTTGTTTCCATAATCCTTAATTCCAACGGCATCATTTTTAGATTAAATAAAGGAACCCGATTCGAGGAATGAGTCATACTCACATCCAATAACTTGTAATAATCACTCAGCTCATTCACATAATCACATCCAAGCACTTATATGCAGACTTTATTCAAGCATCATCAAATTATAACATGGAGATATTTACAACTAAATTGAAAAAAAATCATATATTTTGATCAAAATCGAAGTATTATATGAAAATCATAAATACATGAAATGGGGAAGTGTTTAAGCATTTTCAGCAAAGATACTAACAACCATACGAGTATAGTGATGTGTTTCGTCGATCAATCTTAGAGTACAATAGTGATCTGCAGACATTATTCATGCAACATCAAATTATAACATGACGATACATACCTTAAAAACTGGCTCAGAAAACACTTGAAGGATGAGTGAAACTGGCTCAGAAAACACCTTCAGAAATCAATAGTCAATCTACTACCATAGAAGAAAGTGGCAGGCGTAAGACCGGACTTGTTATCATCATTGCCAGTGAAAATTGGAAGGTACACAAGTGGATGAAATATATTCAAACCAAATAACAGTCATGGTTGTAAAGAGAAGACAGGTCACTCTAAAAGAACGGTGGCTCAGAAAACAACTTCAGAAATCATTAGTCAATGTAATACCATTGAAGAAAATGGCAGCCGCAAGATTATAACATGATGATACTTATCTCTAAAACTGGCTCAGAAAACCCTTGAAGGATGAGTAAAACTGGCTATGAAAACACATTCAGAAATCAATAGTCAATCTACTACGATAGAAGAAAATGGCAGCCGTAAGACCGGACTTGTTATCATCATTGCCACTGAATATTGAAAGGTACACAAGTGGATGAAATATATTCAAACCAAAGAGCAGTCATGATTGTTAAGAGAAGAAAGGAGACTCTCAAATTCACCTTCTGCATTGTATTCATTTCTGGTTGATTAGATAAAACAAATAATAATTGAAGAAAATGAATTCAAGTTACATTAAAACCAAAATTGTATAATACATGCAGGAATCTAAAAATTGACCGACCAATTTAAAAACACTCACAAGTCGAGGATGCTTCCCAGAACCACGATTAGTAGGTAAGAGAAAATGATCACAATGGCTATGATGTTAAAATATTAACAACCATATAAAAATTAGAGAAAAAATCACAACATAAATAAGGAATCAATATAGTTCTAACAAAACACAACACAAACATCTGATTGTTGCAAATAACATGCTTACCACAACAGTTTTTGTTTCCATAATGCTCAATTCCAACGGCATCATTTTTAGATTAAATAAAGCAACCCGATTCGAGGAATGAGTCATACTCACATCCAATAAATTGTAATAATCACTCAGCTCATTCACATAATCACATCCAAACACTTATATCCAGAATTTATTCAAGCATCATCAAATTATAACATGGAGATATTTACAACTAAATTGAAAAAAAATCTTATATTTTGATCAAAATCGATGTATTAAATAAAAATCATAAATACATCAAATGGGGAAGTGTTTAAGCATTTTCAGCCAAGATATTAACAACCATACGAGTATCGTGATGTGTTTCGTCGATCAATCTTAGAGTACAATAGTGATCTGCAGACATTATTCATGCAACATCAAATTATAACATTACGATACATACCTTAAAAACTGGCTCAGAAAACACTTGAAGGATGAGTGAAACTAGCTCAGAAAACACCTTCAGAAATCAATAGTCAATCTACTACCATAAAAGAAAGTGGCAGGCGTAAGACCAGACTTGTTATCATCATTGCCAGTGAAAATTGGAAGGTACACAAGTGGATGAAATATATTCAAACCAAATAACAGTCATGGTTGTAAAGAGAAGACAGGTCACTCTAAAAGAACGGTGGCTCAGAAAACAACTTCAGAAATCATTTGTCAATGTAATACCATTGAAGAAAATGGCAGCCGCAAGATTATAACATGATGATACTTATCTCTAAAACTTGGTCAGAAAACCCTTGAAGGATGAGTAAAACTGGCTATGAAAACACATTCAAAAATCAATAGTCAATCTACTACGATAGAAGAAAATGGCAGCCGTAAGACCAAACTTGTTATCATCATTGCCACTGAAAATTGAAAGGTACACAAGTGGATGAAATATATTCAAACCAAAGAGCAGTCATGATTGTTAAGAGAAGAAAGGAGACTCTCAAATAAACCTTCTGCATTGTTTTCATTTCTGGTTGATTAGATAAAACAAATAATAATTGAAGAAAATGAATTCAAGTTACATTAAAACCGAAATTGTATAATACATGCAGGAATCTGAAAATTGACCGACCAATTTAAAAACACAAACGAGTCGAGGATGCTTCCCCGAACCACGAGTAGTAGGTAAGAGAAAAGGATCACAATGGCTATGATGTTAAAATATTAACAACCATATGAAAATTAGAGAAAAAAATCACAACATAAATAAGGAATCAATATAGTTCTAAAAAAACACAACCCAAACATCTGATTGTTGCAAATAACATGCTTACCACAACCGTTCTTGTTTCCATAATCCTCAATTCCAACGGCATCATTTTTAGATTAAATAAAGGAACCCGATTCGAGGAATGAGTCATACTCACATCCAATAACTTGTAATAATCACTCAGCTCATTCACATAATCACATCCAAACACTTATATGCTTACTTTATTCAAGCATCATCAAATTATAACATGGAGATATTTACCACTAAATTGAAAAAAAATTATATATTTTGATCAAAATCGAAGTATTAAATGAAAATCATAAATACATGAAATGGGGAAGTGTTTAAGCATTTTCGGCAAAGATATTAAAACCATACGAGTATCGTGATGTGTTTCGTCGATCAATCTTAGAGTACAATACTGATCTGCAGACATTATTCATGCAACATCAAATTATAACATGACGATACATACCTTAAAAACTGGCTCAGAAAACACTTGAAGGATGAGTGAAACTGGCTCAGAAAACACCTTCAGAAATCAATAGTCAATCTACTACCATAGAAGAAAGTGGCAGGCGTAAGACCGGACTTGTTATCATCATTGCCAGTGAAAATTGGAAGGTACATAAGTGGATGAAATATATTCAAACCAAATAACAGTCATGGTTGTAAAGAGAAGACAGGTCACTCTCAAAGAACGGTGGCTCAGAAAACAACTTCAGAAATCATTAGTCAATGTAATACCATTGAAGAAAATGGCAGCCGCAAGATTATAACATGATGATACTTACCTCTAAAACTGGCTCAGAAAACCCTTGAAGGATGAGTAAAACTGGCTATGAAAACACATTCAGAAATCAATAGTCAATCTACTACGATAGAAGAAAATGGCAGCCGTAAGACCGGACTTGTTATCATCATTGCCATTGAAAATTTAAAGGTACACAAGTGGATGAAATATATTCAAACCAAAGGGCAGTCATGATTGTCAAGAGAAGAAAGGTGACTCTCAAATTCACGTTCTGCATTGTATTCATTTCTGGTTGATTAGATAAAACAAATAATAATTGAAGAAAATTAATTCAAGTTACATTAAAAGCTGAAATCGTATAATACATTCAGGAACTTGAAAATTGACCAACCAATTTAAAAACATAAACAAGTCGAGGATGCTTCCCCGAACCACGAGTAGTAGCTAAGAGAAAATGATCACAATGGCTATGATGTTAAAATATTAACAACCATATGAAAATTAGAGAAAAAAATCACAACATAAATAAGGAATCAATATAGTTCTAACAAAACACAACACAAACATCTGATTGTTGCAAATAACATGCTTATCACAACCGTTCTTATTTCCATAATCCTCAATTCCAACGACATCATTTTTAGATTAAATAAAGGAACCCGATTCGAGGAATGAGTCATACTCACATCCAATAACTTGTAATAATCACTCAGCTCATTCACATACTCACATCCAAACACTTATATGCAGACTTTATACAAGCATCATCAAATTATAACATGGAGATATTTACCACTAAATTGAAAAAAAATCATATATTTTGATCAAAATCGAAGTATTAAATGAAAATCATAAATACATGAAATGGGGAAGTGTTTAAGCATTTTCAGCAAAGATATTAACAACCATACGAGTATCGTGATGTGTTTCGTCGATCAATCTTAGAGTTCAACAGTGATCTGCAGACATTATTCAAGCAACATCAAAATATAACATGACGATACATACCTTAAAAACTGGCTCAGAAAACACTTGAAGGATGAGTGAAACTGGCTCAGAAAGATCCTTCGAAAATCAATAGTCAATCTACTACCATAGAAGAAAGTGGCAGGCGTAAGACCGGATTTGTTATCATCATTGCCAGTGAAAATTGGAAGGTACACAAGTGGATGAAATATATTCAAACCAAATAACAGTCATGGTTGTAAAGAGAAGACAGGTCACTCTCAAAGAATGGTGGCTCAGAAAACAACTTCAGAAATCATTAGTCAATGTAATACCATTGAAGAAAATGGCAGCCGCAAGATTATAACATGATGATACTTACCTCTAAAACTGGCTCAGAAAACCCTTGAAGGATGAGTAAAACTGGCTATGAAAACACATTCAGAAATCAATAGTCAATCTACTACGATAGAAGAAAATGGCAGCCGTAAGACCGGACTTGTTATCATCATTGCCATTGAAAATTGAAAGGTACACAAGTGGATGAAATATATTCAAACCAAAGGGCAGTCATGATTGTCAAGAGAAGAAAGGTGACTCTCAAATTCACGTTCTGCATTGTATTCATTTCTGGTTGATTAGATAAAACAAATAATAATTGAAGAAAATTAATTCAAGTTACATTAAAAGCTGAAATCGTATAATACATTCAGGAATCTGAAAATTGACCAACCAATTTAAAAACACAAACAAGTCGAGGATGCTTCCCCGAACCACGCGTAGTAGCTAAGAGAAAATGATCACAATGGCTATGATGTTAAAATATTAACAACCATATGAAAATTAGAGAAAAAAATCACAACATAAATAAGGAATCAATATAGTTCTAACAAAACACAACACAAACATCTGATTGTTGCAAATAACATGCTTATCACAACCGTTCTTGTTTCCATAATCCTCAATTCCAACGGCATCATTTTTAGATTAAATAAAGGAACCCGATTCGAGGAATGAGTCATACTCACATCCAATAACTTGTAATAATCACTCAGCTCATTCACATACTCACATCCAAACACTTATATGCAGACTTTATACAAGCATCATCAAATTATAACATGGAGATATTTACCACTAAATTGAAAAAAAATCATATATTTTGATCAAAATCGAAGTATTAAATGAAAATCATAAATACATGAAATGGGGAAGTGTTTAAGCATTTTCAGCAAAGATATTAACAACCATACGAGTATCGTGATGTGTTTCGTCGATCAATCTTAGAGTTCAACAGTGATCTGCAGACATTATTCAAGCAACATCAAAATATAACATGACGATACATACCTTAAAAACTGGCTCAGAAAACACTTGAAGGATGAGTGAAACTGGCTCAGAAAGATCCTTCGAAAATCAATAGTCAATCTACTACCATAGAAGAAAGTGGCAGGCGTAAGACCGGATTTGTTATCATCATTGCCAGTGAAAATTGGAAGGTACACAAGTGGATGAAATATATTCAAACCAAATAACAGTCATGGTTGTAAAGAGAAGACAGGTCACTCTCAAAGAATGGTGGCTCAGAAAACAACTTCAGAAATCATTAGTCAATGTAATACCATTGAAGAAAATGGCAGCCGCAAGATTATAACATGATGATACTTACCTCTAAAACTGGCTCAGAAAACCCTTGAAGGATGAGTAAAACTGGCTATGAAAACACATTCAGAAATCAATAGTCAATATACTACGATAGAAGAAAATGGCAGCCGTAAGACCGGACTTGTTATCATCATTGCCATTGAAAATTGAAAGGTACACAAGTGGATGAAATATATTCAAACCAAAGGGCAGTCATGATTGTCAAGAGAAGAAAGGTGACTCTCAAATTCACGTTCTGCATTGTATTCATTTCTGGTTGATTAGATAAAACAAATAATAATTGAAGAAAATGAATTCAAGTAACATTAAAAGCCGAAATCGTATAATACATGCAGGAATCTGAAAATTGACCAACCAATTTAAAAACACAAACAAGTCGAGGATGCTTCCCCGAACCACGCGTAGTAGCTAAGAGAAAATGATCACAATGGCTATGATGTTAAAATATTAACAACCATATGAAAATTAGAGAAAAAAATCACAACATAAATAAGGAATCAATATAGTTCTAACAAAACACAACACAAACATCTGATTGTTGCAAATAACATGCTTACCACAACCGTTCTTGTTTCCATAATCCTCAATTCCAACGGCATCATTTTTAGATTAAATAAAGGAACCTAATTCGAGGAATGAGTCATACTCACATCCAATAACTTGTAATAATCACTCAGCTCATTCACATACACACATCCAAACACTTATATGCAGACTTTATACAAGCATCATCAAATTATAACATGGAGATATTTACCACTAAATTGAAAAAAAAATCATATATTTTGATCAAAATCGAAGTATTAAATGAAAATCATAAATACAAGAAATGGGGAAGTGTTTAAGCATTTTCAGCAAAGATATTAACAACCATACGAGTATCGTGATGTGTTTCGTCGATCAATCTTAGAGTACAACAGTGATCTGCGGACATTATTCAAGCAACATCAAATTATAACATGACGATACATACCTTAAAAACTGGCTCAGAAAACACTTGAAGGATGAGTGAAACTGGCTATGAAAGCACCTTCAGAAATCAATAGTCAATCTACTACGACAGAAGAAAATGGCAGCCGTAAGACCGGACTTGTTATCATCATTGCCATTGAAAATTGAAAGGTACACAAGTGGATGAAATATATTCAAACCAAAGAGCAGTCATGATTGTCAAGAGAAGAAAGGTGACTCTCAAATTCACCTTCTGCATTGTATTCATTTCTGGTTGATTAGATAAAACAAATAATAATTGAAGAAAGTGAATTCAAGTTACATTAAAAGCCGAAATCGTATAATACATGCAGGAATCTGAAAATTGACCAACCAATTTAAAAACACAAACAAGTCGAGGATGCTTCCCAGAACCACGAGTAGTAGCTAAGAGAAAATGATCACAATGGCCACGATGTTAAAATATTAACAACCATATGAAAATTAGAGAAAAAAATCACAACATTAATAAGGAATCAATATAGTTCTAACAAAACACAACACAAACATCTGATTGTTGCAAATAACATGCTTACCACAACCGTTCTTGTTTCCATAATCCTCAATTCCAACGGCATCATTTTTAGATTAAATAAAGGAAACCGATTCGAGGAATGAGTCATACTCACATCCAATAACTTGTAATAATCACTCAGCTCATTCACATACACACATCCAAACACTTATATGCAGACTTTATACAAGCATCATCAAATTATAACATGGAGATATTTACCACTAAATTGAAAAAAAAATCATATATTTTGATCAAAATCGAAGTATTAAATGAAAATCATAAATACAAGAAATGGGGAAGTGTTTAAGCATTTTCAGCAAAGATATTAACAACCATACGAGTATCGTGATGTGTTTCGTCGATCAATCTTAGACTACAACAGTGATCTGTGGACATTATTCAAGCAACATCAAATTATAACATGACGATACATACCTTAAAAACTGGCTCAGAAAACACTTGAAGGATGAGTGAAACTGGCTCAGAAAGCACCTTCAGAAATCAATAGTCAATCTACTACCATAGAAGAAAGGGGCAGGCGTAAGACCGAACTTGTTATCATCATTGCCAGTGAAAATTGGAAGGTACACAAGTGGATGAAATATATTCAAACCAAATAACAGTCATGGTTGTAAAGAGAAGACATGTCACTCTCAAAGAACGGTGGCTCAGAAAACAACTTCAGAAATCATTAGTCAATGTAATACCATTGAAGAAAATGGCGGCCGCAAGATTATAACATGATGATACTTACCTCTAAAACTGGCTCAGAAAACCCTTGAAGGATGAGTAAAACTGGCTATGAAAACACATTCAGAAATCAATAGTCAATCTACTACGACAGAAGAAAATGGCAGCCGTAGGACCGGACTTGTTATCATCATTGCCATTGAAAATTGAAAGGTACACAAGTGGATGAAATATATTCAAACCAAAGAGCAGTCATGATTGTCAAGAGAAGAAAGGTGACTCTCAAATTCACCTTCTGCATTGTATTCATTTCTGGTTGATTAGATAAAACAAATAATAATTGAAGAAAATGAATTCAAGTTACATTAAAAGCCGAAATCGTATAATACATGCAGGAATCTGAAAATTGACCAACTAATTTAAAAACACAAACAAGTCGAGGATGCTTCCCAGAACCACGAGTAGTAGCTAAGAGAAAATGATCACAATGGCCATGATGTTAAAATATTAACAACCATATGAAAATTAGAGAAAAAAATCACAACATTAATAAGGAATCAATATAGTTCTAACAAAACACAACACAAACATCTGATTGTTGCAAATAACATGCTTACCACAACCGTTCTTGTTTCCATAATCCTCAATTCCAACGGCATCATTTTTAGATTAAATAAAGGAACCCGATTCGAGGAATGAGTCATACTCACATCCAATAACTTGTAATAATCACTCAGCTCATTCACATACACACATCCAAACACTTATATGCAGACTTTATACAAGCATCATCAAATTATAACATGGAGATATTTACCACTAAATTGAAAAAAAAATCATATATTTTGATCAAAATCGATGTATTAAATGAAAATCATAAATACAAGAAATGGGGAAGTGTTTAAGCATTTTCAGCAAAGATATTAACAACCATACGAGTATCGTGATGTGTTTCGTCGATCAATCTTAGAGTACAACAGTGATCTGCGGACATTATTCAAGCAACATCAAATTATAACATGACGTACATACCTTAAAAACTGGCTCAGAAAACACTTGAAGGATGAGTGAAACTGGCTCAGAAAGCACCTTCAGAAATCAATAGTCAATCTACTACCATAGAAGAAAGGGGCAGGCGTAAGACCGAACTTGTTATCATCATTGCCAGTGAAAATTGGAAGGTACACAAGTGGATGAAATATATTCAAACCAAATAACAGTCATGGTTGTAAAGAGAAGACATGTCACTCTCAAAGAACGGTGGCTCAGAAAACAACTTCAGAAATCATTAGTCAATGTAATACCATTGAAGAAAATGGCGGCCGCAAGATTATAACATGATGATACTTACCTCTAAAACTGGCTCAGAAAACCCTTGAAGGATGAGTAAAACTGGCTATGAAAACACATTCAGAAATCAATAGTCAATCTACTACGACAGAAGAAAATGGCAGCCGTAGGACCGGACTTGTTATCATCATTGCCATTGAAAATTGAAAGGTACACAAGTGGATGAAATATATTCAAACCAAAGAGCAGTCATGATTGTCAAGAGAAGAAAGGTGACTCTCAAATTCACCTTCTGCATTGTATTCATTTCTGGTTGATTAGATAAAACAAATAATAATTGAAGAAAATGAATTCAAGTTACATTAAAAGCCGAAATCGTATAATACATGCAGGAATCTGAAAATTGACCAACTAATTTAAAAACACAAACAAGTCGAGGATGCTTCCCAGAACCACGAGTAGTAGCTAAGAGAAAATGATCACAATGGCCATGATGTTAAAATATTAACAACCATATGAAAATTAGAGAAAAAAATCACAACATTAATAAGGAATCAATATAGTTCTAACAAAACACAACACAAACATCTGATTGTTGCAAATAACATGCTTACCACAACCGTTCTTGTTTCCATAATCCTCAATTCCAACGGCATCATTTTTAGATTAAATAAAGGAACCCGATTCGAGGAATGAGTCATACTCACATCCAATAACTTGTAATAATCACTCGGCTCATTCACATACACACATCCAAACACTTATATGCAGACTTTATACAAGCATCATCAAATTATAACATGGAGATATTTACCACTAAATTGAAAAAAAAATCATATATTTTGATCAAAATCGAAGTATTAAATGAAAATCATAAATACAAGAAATGGGGAAGTGTTTAAGCATTTTCAGCAAAGATATTAACAACCATACGAGTATCGTGATGTGTTTCGTCGATCAATCTTAGAGTACAACAGTGATCTGCGGACATTATTCAAGCAACATCAAATTATAACATGACGTACATACCTTAAAAACTGGCTCAGAAAACACTTGAAGGATGAGTGAAACTGGCTCAGAAAGCACCTTCAGAAATCAATAGTCAATCTACTACCATAGAAGAAAGGGGCAGGCGTAAGACCGAACTTGTTATCATCATTGCCAGTGAAAATTGGAAGGTACACAAGTGGATGAAATATATTCAAACCAAATAACAGTCATGGTTGTAAAGAGAAGACATGTCACTCTCAAAGAACGGTGGCTCAGAAAACAACTTCAGAAATCATTAGTCAATGTAATACCATTGAAGAAAATGGCGGCCGCAAGATTATAACATGATGATACTTACCTCTAAAACTGGCTCAGAAAACCCTTGAAGGATGAGTAAAACTGGCTATGAAAACACATTCAGAAATCAATAGTCAATCTACTACGACAGAAGAAAATGGCAGCCGTAGGACCGGACTTGTTATCATCATTGCCATTGAAAATTGAAAGGTACACAAGTGGATGAAATATATTCAAACCAAAGAGCAGTCATGATTGTCAAGAGAAGAAAGGTGACTCTCAAATTCACCTTCTGCATTGTATTCATTTCTGGTTGATTAGATAAAACAAATAATAATTGAAGAAAATGAATTCAAGTTACATTAAAAGCCGAAATCGTATAATACATGCAGGAATCTGAAAATTGACCAACCAATTTAAAAACACAAACAAGTCGAGGATGCTTCCCAGAACCACGAGTAGTAGCTAAGAGAAAATGATCACAATGGACATGATGTTAAAATATTAACAACCATATGAAAATTAGAGAAAAAAATCACAACATTAATAAGGAATCAATATAGTTCTAACAAAACACAACACAAACATCTGATTGTTGCAAATAACATGCTTACCACAACCGTTCTTGTTTCCATAATCCTCAATTCCAACGGCTTCATTTTTAGATTAAATAAAGGAAACTGATTCGAGGAATGAGTCATACTCACATCCAATAACTTGTAATAATCACTCAGCTCATTCACATACACACATCCAAACACTTATATGCAGACTTTATACAAGCATCATCAAATTATAACATGGAGATATTTACCACTAAATTGAAAAAAAAATCATATATTTTGATCAAAATCGAAGTATTAAATGAAAATCATAAATACAAGAAATGGGGAAGTGTTTAAGCATTTTCAGCAAAGATATTAACAACCATACGAGTATCGTGATGTGTTTCGTCGATCAATCTTAGAGTACAACAGTGATCTGCGGACATTATTCAAGAAACATCAAATTATAGCATGACGATACATACCTTAAAAACTGGCTCAGAAAACACTTGAAGGATGAGTGAAACTGGCTCAGAAAGCACCTTCAGAAATCAATAGTCAATCTACTACCATAGAAGAAAGGGGCAGGCGTAAGACCGAACTTGTTATCATCATTGCCAGTGAAAATTGGAAGGTACACAAGTGGATGAAATATATTCAAACCAAATAATAGTCATGGTTGTAAAGAGAAGACATGTCACTCTCAAAGAACGGTGGCTCAGAAAACAACTTCAGAAATCATTAGTCAATGTAATACCATTGAAGAAAATGGCAGCCGCAAGATTATAACATGATGATACTTACCTCTAAAACTGGCTCAGAAAACCCTTGAAGGATGAGTAAAACTGGCTATGAAAACACATTCAGAAATCAATAGTCAATCTACTACGACAGAAGAAAATGGCAGCCATAGGACCTGACTTGTTATCATCATTGCCATTGAAAATTGAAAGGTACACAAGTGGATGAAATATATTCAAACCAAAGAGCAGTCATGATTGTCAAGAGAAAAAAGGTGACTCTCAAATTCACCTTCTGCATTGTATTCATTTCTGGTTGATTAGATAAAACAAATAATAATTGAAGAAAATGAATTCAAGTTACATTAAAAGCCAAAATCGTATAATACATGCAGGAATCTGAAAATTGACCAACAAATTTAAAAACACAAACAAGTCGAGGATGCTTCCCAGAACCACGAGTAGTAGCTAAGAGAAAATGATCACAATGGCCATGATGTTAAAATATTAACAACCATATGAAAATTAGAGAAAAAAATCACAACATTAATAAGGAATCAATATAGTTCTAACAAAACACAACACAAACATCTGATTGTTGCAAATAACATGCTTACCACAACCGTTCTTGTTTCCATAATCCTCAATTCCAACGGCATCATTTTTAGATTAAATAAAGGAACCCGATTCGAGGAATGAGTCATACTCACATCCAATAACTTGTAATAATCACTCAGCTCATTCACATACACACATCCAAACACTTATATGCAGACTTTATACAAGCATCATCAAATTATAACATGGAGATATTTACCACTAAATTGAAAAAAAAATCATATATTTTGATCAAAATCGAAGTATTAAATGAAAATCATAAATACAAGAAATGGGGAAGTGTTTAAGCATTTTCAGCAAAGATATTAACAACCATACGAGTATCGTGATGTGTTTCGTCGATCAATCTTAGAGTACAACAGTGATCTGCGGACATTATTCAAGCAACATCAAATTATAACATGACGATACATACCTTAAAAACTGGCTCAGAAAACACTTGAAGGATGAGTGAAACTGGCTCAGAAAGCACCTTCAGAAATCAATAGTCAATCTACTACCATAGAAGAAAGGGGCAGGCGTAAGACCGAACTTGTTATCATCATTGCCAGTGAAAATTGGAAGGTACACAAGTGGATGAAATATATTCAAACCAAATAATAGTCATGGTTGTAAAGAGAAGACATGTCACTCTCAAAGAACGGTGGCTCAGAAAACAACTTCAGAAATCATTAGTCAATGTAATACCATTGAAGAAAATGGCAGCCGCAAGATTATAACATGATGATACTTACCTCTAAAACTGGCTCAGAAAACCCTTGAAGGATGAGTAAAACTGGCTATGAAAACACATTCAGAAATCAATAGTCAATCTACTACGACAGAAGAAAATGGCAGCCGTAGGACCGGACTTGTTATCATCATTGCCATTGAAAATTGAAAGGTACACAAGTGGATGAAATATATTCAAACCAAAGAGCAGTCATGATTGTCAAGAGAAGAAAGGTGACTCTCAAATTCACCTTCTGCATTGTATTCATTTCTGGTTGATTAGATAAAACAAATAATAATTGAAGAAAATGAATTCAAGTTACATTAAAAGCCGAAATCGTATAATACATGCAGGAATCTGAAAATTGACCAACCAATTTAAAAACACAAACAAGTCGAGGATGCTTCCCAGAACCACGAGTAGTAGCTAAGAGAAAATGATCACAATGGCCATGATGTTAAAATATTAACAACCATATGAAAATTAGAGAAAAAAATCACAACATTAATAAGGAATCAATATAGTTCTAACAAAACACAACACAAACATCTGATTGTTGCAAATAACATGCTTACCACAACCGTTCTTGTTTCCATAATCCTCAATTCCAACGGCATCATTTTTAGATTAAATAAAGGAACCCGATTCGAGGAATGAGTCATACTCACATCCAATAACTTGTAATAATCACTCAGCTCATTCACATACACACATCCAAACACTTATATGCAGACTTTATACAAGCATCATCAAATTATAACATGGAGATATTTACCACTAAATTGAAAAAAAAATCATATATTTTGATCAAAATCGAAGTATTAAATGAAAATCATAAATACAAGAAATGGGGAAGTGTTTAAGCATTTTCAGCAAAGATATTAACAACCATACGAGTATCGTGATGTGTTTCGTCGATCAATCTTAGAGTACAACAGTGATCTGCGGACATTATTCAAGCAACATCAAATTATAACATGACGATACATACCTTAAAAACTGGCTCAGAAAACACTTGAAGGATGAGTGAAACTGGCTCAGAAAGCACCTTCAGAAATCAATAGTCAATCTACTACCATAGAAGAAAGGGGCAGGCGTAAGACCGAACTTGTTATCATCATTGCCAGTGAAAATTGGAAGGTACACAAGTGGATGAAATATATTCAAACCAAATAACAGTCATGGTTGTAAAGAGAAGACATGTCACTCTCAAAGAACGGTGGCTCAGAAAACAACTTCAGAAATCATTAGTCAATGTAATACCATTGAAGAAAATGGCAGCCGCAAGATTATAACATGATGATACTTACCTCTAAAACTGGCTCAGAAAACCCTTGAAGGATGAGTAAAACTGGCTATGAAAACACATTCAGAAATCAATAGTCAATCTACTACGACAGAAGAAAATGGCAGCCGTAGGACCGGACTTGTTATCATCATTGCCATTGAAAATTGAAAGGTACACAAGTGGATGAAATATATTCAAACCAAAGAGCAGTCATGATTGTCAAGAGAAGAAAGGTGACTCTCAAATTCACCTTCTGCATTGTATTCATTTCTGGTTGATTAGATAAAACAAATAATAATTGAAGAAAATGAATTCAAGTTACATTAAAAGCCGAAATCGTATAATACAGGCAGGAATCTGAAAATTGACCAACCAATTTAAAAACACAAACAAGTCGAGGATGCTTCCCAGAACCACGAGTAGTAGCTAAGAGAAAATGATCACAATGGCCATGATGTTAAAATATTAACAACCATATGAAAATTAGAGAAAAAAATCACAATATTAATAAGGAATCAATATAGTTCTAACAAAACACAACACAAACATCTGATTGTTGCAAATAACATGCTTACCACAACCGTTCTTGTTTCCATAATCCTCAATTCCAACGGCATCATTTTTAGATTAAATAAAGGAACCCGATTCGAGGAATGAGTCATACTCACATCCAATAACTTGTAATAATCACTCAGCTCATTCACATACACACATCCAAACACTTATATGCAGACTTTATACAAGCATCATCAAATTATAACATGGAGATATTTACCACTAAATTGAAAAAAAAATCATATATTTTGATCAAAATCGAAGTATTAAATGAAAATCATAAATACAAGAAATGGGGAAGTGTTTAAGCATTTTCAGCAAAGATATTAACAACCATACGAGTATCGTGATGTGTTTCGTCGATCAATCTTAGAGTACAACAGTGATCTGCGGACATTATTCAAGCAACATCAAATTATAACATGACGATACATACCTTAAAAACTGGCTCAGAAAACACTTGAAGGATGAGTGAAACTGGCTCGGAAAGCACCTTCAGAAATCAATAGTCAATCTACTACCATAGAAGAAAGGGGCAGGCGTAAGACCGAACTTGTTATCATCATTGCCAGTGAAAATTGGAAGGTACACAAGTGGATGAAATATATTCAAACCAAATAACAGTCATGGTTGTAAAGAGAAGACATGTCACTCTCAAAGAACGGTGGCTCAGAAAACAACTTCATAAATCATTAGTCAATGTAATACCATTGAAGAAAATGGCAGCCGCAAGATTATAACATGGTGATACTTACCTCTAAAACTGGCTCAGAAAACCCTTGAAGGATGAGTAAAACTGGCTATGAAAACACATTCAGAAATCAATAGTCAATCTACTACGACAGAAGAAAATGGCAGCCGTAGGACCGGACTTGTTATCATCATTGCCATTGAAAATTGAAAGGTACAAAAGTGGATGAAATATATTCAAACCAAAGAGCAGTCATGATTGTCAAGAGAAGAAAGGTGACTCTCAAATTCACCTTTTGCATTGTATTCATTTCTGGTTGATTAGATAAAACAAATAATAATTGAAGAAAATGAATTCAAGTTACATTAAAAGCCGAAATCGTATAATACATGCAGGAATCTGAAAATTGACCAACCAATTTAAAAACACAAACAAGTCGAGGATGCTTCCCAGAACCACGAGTAGTAGCTAAGAGAAAATGATCACAATGGCCATGATGTTAAAAAATTAACAACCATATGAAAATTAGAGAAAAAAATCACAACATTAATAAGGAATCAATATAGTTCTAACAAAACACAACACAAACATCTGATTGTTGCAAATAACATGCTTACCACAACCGTTCTTGTTTCCATAATCCTCAATTCCAATGGCATCATTTTTAGATTAAATAAAGGAACCCGATTCGAGGAATGAGTCATACTCACATCCAATAACTTGTAATAATCACTCAGCTCATTCACATACACACATCCAAACACTTATATGCAGACTTTATACAAGCATCATCAAATTATAACATGGAGATATTTACCACTAAATTGAAAAAAAAATCATATATTTTAATCAAAATTGAAGTATTAAATGAAAATCACAAATACAAGAAATGGGGAAGTGTTTAAGCATTTTCAGCAAAGATATTAACAACCATACGAGTATCGTGATGTGTTTCGTCGATCAATCTTAGAGTACAACAGTGATCTGCGGACATTATTCAAGCAACATCAAATTATAACATGACGATACATACCTTAAAAACTGGCTCAGAAAACACTTGAAGGATGAGTGAAACAGGCTCAGAAAGCACCTTCAGAAATCAATAGTCAATCTACTACCATAGAAGAAAGGGGCAGGCGTAAGACCGAACTTGTTATCATCATTGCCAGTGAAAATTGGAAGGTACACAAGTGGATGAAATATATTCAAACCAAATAACAGTCATGGTTGTAAAGAGAAGACATGTCACTCTCAAAGAACGGTGGCTCAGAAAACAACTTCAGAAATCATTAGTCAATGTAATACCATTGAAGAAAATGGCAGCCGCAAGATTATAACATGATGATACTTACCTCTAAAACTGGCTCAGAAAACCCTTGAAGGATGAGTAAAACTGGCTATGAAAACACATTCAGAAATCAATAGTCAATCTACTACGACAGAAGAAAATGGCAGCCGTAGGACCGGACTTGTTATCATCATTGCCATTGAAAATTGAAAGGTACACAAGTGGATGAAATATATTCAAACCAAAGAGCAGTCATGATTGTCAAGAGAAGAAAGGTGACTCTCAAATTCACCTTCTGCATTGTATTCATTTCTGGTTGATTAGATAAAACAAATAATAATTGAAGAAAATGAATTCAAGTTACATTAAAAGCCGAAATCGTATAATACAGGCAGGAATCTGAAAATTGACCAACCAATTTAAAAACACAAACAAGTCGAGGATGCTTCCCAGAACCACGAGTAGTAGCTAAGAGAAAATGATCACAATGGCCATGATGTTAAAATATTAACAACCATATGAAAATTAGAGAAAAAAATCACAACATTAATAAGGAATCAATATAGTTCTAACAAAACACAACACAAACATCTGATTGTTGCAAATAACATGCTTACCACAACCGTTCTTGTTTCCATAATCCTCAATTCCAACGGCATCATTTTTAGATTAAATAAAGGAACCCGATTCGAGGAATGAGTCATACTCACATCCAATAACTTGTAATAATCACTCAGCTCATTCACATACACACATCCAAACACTTATATGCAGACTTTATACAAGCATCATCAAATTATAACATGGAGATATTTACCACTAAATTGAAAAAAAAATCATATATTTTGATCAAAATCGAAGTATTAAATGAAAATCATAAATACAAGAAATGGGGAAGTGTTTAAGCATTTTCAGCAAAGATATTAACAACCATACGAGTATCGTGATGTGTTTCGTCGATCAATCTTAGAGTACAACAGTGATCTGCGGACATTATTCAAGCAACATCAAATTATAACATGACGATACATACCTTAAAAACTGGCTTAGAAAACACTTGAAGGATGAGTGAAACTGGCTCAGAAAGCACCTTCAGAAATCAATAGTCAATCTACTACCATAGAAGAAAGGGGCAGGCGTAAGACCGAACTTGTTATCATCATTGCCAGTGAAAATTGGAAGGTACACAAGTGGATGAAATATATTCAAACCAAATAACAGTCATGGTTGTAAAGAGAAGACATGTCACTCTCAAAGAACGGTGGCTCAGAAAACAACTTCAGAAATCATTAGTCAATGTAATACCATTGAAGAAAATGGCAGCCGCAAGATTATAACATGATGATACTTACCTCTAAAACTGGCTCAGAAAACCCTTGAAGGATGAGTAAAACTGGCTATGAAAACACATTCAGAAATCAATAGTCAATCTACTACGACAGAAGAAAATGGCAGCCGTAAGACCGGACTTGTTATCATCATTGCCATTGAAAATTGAAAGGTACACAAGTGGATGAAATATATTCAAACCAAAGAGCAGTCATGATTGTCAAGAGAAGAAAGGTGACTCTCAAATTCACCTTCTGCATTGTATTCATTTCTGGTTGATTAGATAAAACAAATAATAATTGAAGAAAATGAATTCAAGTTACATTAAAAGCCGAAATCGTATAATACAGGCAGGAATCTGAAAATTGACCAACCAATTTAAAAACACAAACAAGTCGAGGATGCTTCCCAGAACCACGAGTAGTAGCTAAGAGAAAATGATCACAATGGCCATGATGTTAAAATATTAACAACCATATGAAAATTAGAGAAAAAAATCACAATATTAATAAGGAATCAATATAGTTCAAACAAAACACAACACAAACATCTGATTATTGCAAATAACATGCTTACCACAACCGTTCTTGTTTCCATAATCCTCAATTCCAACGGCATCATTTTTAGGTTAAATAAAGGAACCCGATTCGAGGAATGAGTCATACTCACATCCAATAACTTGTAATAATCACTCAGCTCATTCACATACACACATCCAAACACTTATATGCAGACTTTATACAAGCATCATCAAATTATAACATGGAGATATTTACCACTAAATTGAAAAAAAAATCATATATTTTGATCAAAATCGAAGTATTAAATGAAAATCATAAATACAAGAAATGGGGAAATGTTTAAGCATTTTCAGCAAAGATATTAACAACCATACGAGTATCGTGATGTGTTTCGTCGATCAATCTTAGAGTACAACAGTGATCTGCGGACATTATTCAAGCAACATCAAATTATAACATGACGATACATACCTTAAAAACTAGCTCAGAAAACACTTGAAGGATGAGTGAAACTGGCTCAAAAAGCACCTTCAGAAATCAATAGTCAATCTACTACCATAGAAGAAAGGGGCAGGCGTAAGACCGAACTTGTTATCATCATTGCCAGTGAAAATTGGAAGGTACACAAGTGGATGAAATATATTCAAACCAAATAACAGTCATGGTTGTAAAGAGAAGACATGTCACTCTCAAAGAACGGTGGCTCAGAAAACAACTTCAGAAATCATTAGTCAATGTAATACCATTGAAGAAAATGGCAGCCGCAAGATTATAACATGATGATACTTACCTCTAAAACTGGCTCAGAAAACCCTTGAAGGATGAGTAAAACTGGCTATGAAAACACATTCAGAAATCAATAGTCAATCTACTACGACAGAAGAAAATGGCAGCCGTAAGACCGGACTTGTTATCATCATTGCCATTGAAAATTGAAAGGTACACAAGTGGATGAAATATATTCAAACCAAAGAGCAGTCATGATTGTCAAGAGAAGAAAGGTGACTCTCAAATTCACCTTCTGCATTGTATTCATTTCTGGTTGATTAGATAAAACAAATAATAATTGAAGAAAATGAATTCAAGTTACATTAAAAGC
Organism: Lathyrus tuberosus; assembly: GCA_022829125.1. Classification (NCBI taxonomy): domain Eukaryota; kingdom Viridiplantae; phylum Streptophyta; class Magnoliopsida; order Fabales; family Fabaceae; genus Lathyrus; species Lathyrus tuberosus. The sequence goes on from JALAZF010000438.1 coordinate 4,895,439, forward strand.
CGAAATCGTATAATACAGGCAGGAATCTGAAAATTGACCAACCAATTTAAAAACACAAACAAGTCGAGGATGCTTCCCAGAACCACGAGTAGTAGCTAAGAGAAAATGATCACAATGGCCATGATGTTAAAATATTAACAACCATATGAAAATTAGAGAAAAAAATCACAATATTAATAAGGAATCAATATAGTTCTAACAAAACACAACACAAACATCTGATTGTTGCAAATAACATGCTTACCACAACCGTTCTTGTTTCCATAATCCTCAATTCCAACGGCATCATTTTTAGATTAAATAAAGGAACCCGATTCGAGGAATGAGTCATACTCACATCCAATAACTTGTAATAATCACTCAGCTCATTCACATACACACATCCAAACACTTATATGCAGACTTTATACAAGCATCATCAAATTATAACATGGAGATATTTACCACTAAATTGAAAAAAAAATCATATATTTTGATCAAAATCGAAGTATTAAATGAAAATCATAAATACAAGAAATGGGGAAGTGTTTAAGCATTTTCAGCAAAGATATTAACAACCATACGAGTATCGTGATGTGTTTCGTCGATCAATCTTAGAGTACAACAGTGATCTGCGGACATTATTCAAGCAACATCAAATTATAACATGACGATACATACCTTAAAAACTGGCTCAGAAAACACTTGAAGGATGAGTGAAACTGGCTCAGAAAGCACCTTCAGAAATCAATAGTCAATCTACTACCATAGAAGAAAGGGGCAGGCGTAAGACCGAACTTGTTATCATCATTGCCAGTGAAAATTGGAAGGTACACAAGTGGATGAAATATATTCGAACCAAATAACAGTCATGGTTGTAAAGAGAAGACATGTCACTCTCAAAGAACGGTGGCTCAGAAAACAACTTCAGAAATCATTAGTCAATGTAATACCATTGAAGAAAATGGCAGCCGCAAGATTATAACATGATGATACTTACCTCTAAAACTGGCTCAGAAAACCCTTGAAGGATGAGTAAAACTGGCTATGAAAACACATTCAGAAATCAATAGTCAATCTACTACGACAGAAGAAAATGGCAGCCGTAGGACCGGACTTGTTATCATCATTGCCATTGAAAATTGAAAGGTACAAAAGTGGATGAAATATATTCAAACCAAAGAGCAGTCATGATTGTCAAGAGAAGAAAGGTGACTCTCAAATTCACCTTCTGCATTGTATTCATTTCTGGTTGATTAGATGAAACAAATAATAATTGAAGAAAATGAATTCAAGTATAATTAAAAGCCGAAATCGTATAATACATGCAGGAATCTGAAAATTGACCAACCAATTTAAAAACACAAACAAGTCGAGGATGCTTCCCAGAACCACGAGTAGTAGCTAAGAGAAAATGATCACAATGGCCATGATGTTAAAAAATTAACAACCATATGAAAATTAGAGAAAAAAATCACAACATTAATAAGGAATCAATATAGTTCTAACAAAACACAACACAAACATCTGATTGTTGCAAATAACATGCTTACCACAACCGTTCTTGTTTCCATAATCCTCAATTCCAACGGCATCATTTTTAGATTAAATAAAGGAACCCGATTCGAGGAATGAGTCATACTCACATCCAATAACTTGTAATAATCACTCAGCTCATTCACATACACACATCCAAACACTTATATGCAGACTTTATACAAGCATCATCAAATTATAACATGGAGATATTTACCACTAAATTGAAAAAAAAATCATATATTTTAATCAAAATCGAAGTATTAAATGAAAATCATAAATACAAGAAATGGGGAAGTGTTTAAGCATTTTCAGCAAAGATATTAACAACCATACGAGTATCGTGATGTGTTTCGTCGATCAATCTTAGAGTACAACAGTGATCTGCGGACATTATTCAAGCAACATCAAATTATAACATGACGATACATACCTTAAAAACTGGCTCAGAAAACACTTGAAGGATGAGTGAAACTGGCTCAGAAAGCACCTTCAGAAATCAATAGTCAATCTACTACCATAGAAGAAAGGGGCCGGCGTAAGACCGAACTTGTTATCATCATTGCCAGTGAAAATTGGAAGGTACACAAGTGGATGAAATATATTCGAACCAAATAACAGTCATGGTTGTAAAGAGAAGACATGTCACTCTCAAAGAACGGTGGCTCAGAAAACAACTTCAGAAATCATTAGTCAATGTAATACCATTGAAGAAAATGGCAGCCGCAAGATTATAACATGATGATACTTACCTCTAAAACTGGCTCAGAAAACCCTTGAAGGATGAGTAAAACTGGCTATGAAAACACATTCAGAAATCAATAGTCAATCTACTACGACAGAAGAAAATGGCAGCCGTAGGACTGGACTTGTTATCATCATTGCCATTGAAAATTGAAAGGTACACGAGTGGATGAAATATATTCAAACCAAAGAGCAGTCATGATTGTCAAGAGAAGAAAGGTGACTCTCAAATTCACCTTCTGCATTGTATTCATTTCTGGTTGATTAGATAAAACAAATAATAATTGAAGAAAATGAATTCAAGTTACATTAAAAGCCGAAATCGTATAATACATGCAGGAATCTGAAAATTGACCAACCAATTTAAAAACACAAACAAGTCGAGGATGCTTCCCAGAACCAAGAGTAGTAGCTAAGAGAAAATGATCACAATGGCCATGATGTTAAAATATTAACAACCATATGAAAATTAGAGAAAAAAATCACAACATTAATAAGGAATCAATATAGTTCTAACAAAACACAACACAAACATCTGATTGTTGCAAATAACATGCTTACCACAACCGTTCTTGTTTCCATAATCCTCAATTCCAACGGCATCATTTTTAGATTAAATAAAGGAACCCGATTCGAGGAATGAGTCATACTCACATCCAATAACTTGTAATAATCACTCAGCTCATTCACATACACACATCCAAACACTTATATGCAGACTTTATACAAGCATCATCAAATTATAACATGGAGATATTTACCACTAAATTGAAAAAAAAATCATATATTTTGATCAAAATCGAAGTATTAAATGAAAATCATAAATACAAGAAATGGGGAAGTGTTTAAGCATTTTCAGCAAAGATATTAACAACCATACGAGTATCGTGATGTGTTTCGTCGATCAATCTTAGAGTACAACAGTGATCTGCGGACATTATTCAAGCAACATCAAATTATAACATGACGATACATACCTTAAAAACTGGCTCAGAAAACACTTGAAGGATGAGTGAAACTGGCTCAGAAAGCACCTTCAGAAATCAATAGTCAATCTACTACCATAGAAGAAAGGGGCAGGCGTAAGACCGAACTTGTTATCATCATTGCCAGTGAAAATTGGAAGGTACACAAGTGGATGAAATATATTCAAACCAAATAACAGTCATGGTTGTAAAGAGAAGACATGTCACTCTCAAAGAACGGTGGCTCAGAAAACAACTTCAGAAATCATTAGTCAATGTAATACCATTGAAGAAAATGGCAGCCGCAAGATTATAACATGATGATACTTACCTCTAAAACTGGCTCAGAAAACCCTTGAAGGATGAGTAAAACTGGCTATGAAAACACATTCAGAAATCAATAGTCAATCTACTACGACAGAAGAAAATGGCAGCCGTAGGACCGGACTTGTTATCATCATTGCCATTGAAAATTGAAAGGTACACGAGTGGATGAAATATATTCAAACCAAAGAGCAGTCATGATTGTCAAGAGAAGAAAGGTGACTCTCAAATTCACCTTCTGCATTGTATTCATTTCTGGTTGATTAGATAAAACAAATAATAATTGAAGAAAATGAATTCAAGTTACATTAAAAGCCGAAATCGTATAATACATGCAGGAATCTGAAAATTGACCAACCAATTTAAAAACACAAACAAGTCGAGGATGCTTCCCAGAACCACGAGTAGTAGCTAAGAGAAAATGATCACAATGGCCATGATGTTAAAATATTAACAACCATATGAAAATTAGAGAAAAAAATCACAACATTAATAAGGAATCAATATAGTTCTAACAAAACACAACACAAACATCTGATTGTTGCAAATAACATGCTTACCACAACCGTTCTTGTTTCCATAATCCTCAATTCCAACGGCATCATTTTTAGATTAAATAAAGGAACCCGATTCGAGGAATGAGTCATACTCACATCCAATAACTTGTAATAATCACTCAGCTCATTCACATACACACATCCAAACACTTATATGCAGACTTTATACAAGCATCATCAAATTATAACATGGAGATATTTACCACTAAATTGAAAAAAAAATCATATATTTTGATCAAAATCGAAGTATTAAATGAAAATCATAAATACAAGAAATGGGGAAGTGTTTAAGCATTTTCAGCAAAGATATTAACAACCATACGAGTATCGTGATGTGTTTCGTCGATCAATCTTAGAGTACAACAGTGATCTGCGGACATTATTCAAGCAACATCAAATTATAACATGACGATACATACCTTAAAAACTGGCTTAGAAAACACTTGAAGGATGAGTGAAACTGGCTCAGAAAGCACCTTCAGAAATCAATAGTCAATCTACTACCATAGAAGAAAGGGGCAGGCGTAAGACCGAACTTGTTATCATCATTGCCAGTGAAAATTGGAAGGTACACAAGTGGATGAAATATATTCAAACCAAATAACAGTCATGGTTGTAAAGAGAAGACATGTCACTCTCAAAGAACGGTGGCTCAGAAAACAACTTCAGAAATCATTAGTCAATGTAATACCATTGAAGAAAATGGCAGCCGCAAGATTATAACATGATGATACTTACCTCTAAAACTGGCTCAGAAAACCCTTGAAGGATGAGTAAAACTGGCTATGAAAACACATTCAGAAATCAATAGTCAATCTACTACGACAGAAGAAAATGGCAGCCGTAGGACCGGACTTGTTATCATCATTGCCATTGAAAATTGAAAGGTACACAAGTGGATGAAATATATTCAAACCAAAGAGCAGTCATGATTGTCAAGAGAAGAAAGGTGACTCTCAAATTCACCTTCTGCATTGTATTCATTTCTGGTTGATTAGATAAAACAAATAATAATTGAAGAAAATGAATTCAAGTTACATTAAAAGCCGAAATCGTATAATACATGCAGGAATCTGAAAATTGACCAACCAATTTAAAAACACAAACAAGTCGAGGATGCTTCCCAGAACCACGAGTAGTAGCTAAGAGAAAATGATCACAATGGCCATGATGTTAAAATATTAACAACCATATGAAAATTAGAGAAAAAAATCACAACATTAATAAGGAATCAATATAGTTCTAACAAAACACAACACAAACATCTGATTGTTGCAAATAACATGCTTACCACAACCGTTCTTGTTTCCATAATCCTCAATTCCAACGACATCATTTTTAGATTAAATAAAGGAAACCGATTCGAGGAATGAGTCATACTCACATCCAATAACTTGTAATAATCACTCAGCTCATTCACATACACACATCCAAACACTTATATGCAGACTTTATACAAGCATCATCAAATTATAACATGGAGATATTTACCACTAAATTGAAAAAAAAATCATATATTTTGATCAAAATCGAAGTATTAAATGAAAATCATAAATACAAGAAATGGGGAAGTGTTTAAGCATTTTCAGCAAAGATATTAACAACCATACGAGTATCGTGATGTGTTTCGTCGATCAATCTTAGAGTACAACAGTGATCTGCGGACATTATTCAAGCAACATCAAATTATAACATGACGATACATACCTTAAAAACTGGCTTAGAAAACACTTGAAGGATGAGTGAAACTGGCTCAGAAAGCACCTTCAGAAATCAATAGTCAATCTACTACCATAGAAGAAAGGGGCAGGCGTAAGACCGAACTTGTTATCATCATTGCCAGTGAAAATTGGAAGGTACACAAGTGGATGAAATATATTCAAACCAAATAACAGTCATGGTTGTAAAGAGAAGACATGTCACTCTCAAAGAACGGTGGCTCAGAAAACAACTTCAGAAATCATTAGTCAATGTAATACCATTGAAGAAAATGGCAGCCGCAAGATTATAACATGATGATACTTACCTCTAAAACTGGCTCAGAAAACCCTTGAAGGATGAGTAAAACTGGCTATGAAAACACATTCAGAAATCAATAGTCAATCTACTACGACAGAAGAAAATGGCAGCCGTAGGACCGGACTTGTTATCATCATTGCCATTGAAAATTGAAAGGTACACAAGTGGATGAAATATATTCAAACCAAAGAGCAGTCATGATTGTCAAGAGAAGAAAGGTGACTCTCAAATTCACCTTCTGCATTGTATTCATTTCTGGTTGATTAGATAAAACAAATAATAATTGAAGAAAATGAATTCAAGTTACATTAAAAGCCGAAATCGTATAATACATGCAGGAATCTGAAAATTGACCAACCAATTTAAAAACACAAACAAGTCGAGGATGCTTCCCAGAACCACGAGTAGTAGCTAAGAGAAAATGATCACAATGGCCATGATGTTAAAATATTAACAACCATATGAAAATTAGAGAAAAAAATCACAACATTAATAAGGAATCAATATAGTTCTAACAAAACACAACACAAACATCTGATTGTTGCAAATAACATGCTTACCACAACCGTTCTTGTTTCCATAATCCTCAATTCCAACGGCATCATTTTTAGATTAAATAAAGGAACCCGATTCGAGGAATGAGTCATACTCACATCCAATAACTTGTAATAATCACTCAGCTCATTCACATACACACATCCAAACACTTATATGCAGACTTTATACAAGCATCATCAAATTATAACATGGAGATATTTACCACTAAATTGAAAAAAAAATCATATATTTTGATCAAAATCGAAGTATTAAATGAAAATCATAAATACAAGAAATGGGGAAGTGTTTAAGCATTTTCAGCAAAGATATTAACAACCATACGAGTATCGTGATGTGTTTCGTCGATCAATCTTAGAGTACAACAGTGATCTGCGGACATTATTCAAGCAACATCAAATTATAACATGACGATACATACCTTAAAAACTGGCTTAGAAAACACTTGAAGGATGAGTGAAACTGGCTCAGAAAGCACCTTCAGAAATCAATAGTCAATCTACTACCATAGAAGAAAGGGGCAGGCGTAAGACCGAACTTGTTATCATCATTGCCAGTGAAAATTGGAAGGTACACAAGTGGATGAAATATATTCAAACCAAATAACAGTCATGGTTGTAAAGAGAAGACATGTCACTCTCAAAGAACGGTGGCTCAGAAAACAACTTCAGAAATCATTAGTCAATGTAATACCATTGAAGAAAATGGCAGCCGCAAGATTATAACATGATGATACTTACCTCTAAAACTGGCTCAGAAAACCCTTGAAGGATGAGTAAAACTGGCTATGAAAACACATTCAGAAATCAATAGTCAATCTACTACGACAGAAGAAAATGGCAGCCGTAGGACCGGACTTGTTATCATCATTGCCATTGAAAATTGAAAGGTACACAAGTGGATGAAATATATTCAAACCAAAGAGCAGTCATGATTGTCAAGAGAAGAAAGGTGACTCTCAAATTCACCTTCTGCATTGTATTCATTTCTGGTTGATTAGATAAAACAAATAATAATTGAAGAAAATGAATTCAAGTTACATTAAAAGCCGAAATCGTATAATACATGCAGGAATCTGAAAATTGACCAACCAATTTAAAAACACAAACAAGTCGAGGATGCTTCCCAGAACCACGAGTAGTAGCTAAGAGAAAATGATCACAATGGCCATGATGTTAAAATATTAACAACCATATGAAAATTAGAGAAAAAAATCACAACATTAATAAGGAATCAATATAGTTCTAACAAAACACAACACAAACATCTGATTGTTGCAAATAACATGCTTACCACAACCGTTCTTGTTTCCATAATCCTCAATTCCAACGGCATCATTTTTAGATTAAATAAAGGAACCCGATTCGAGGAATGAGTCATACTCACATCCAATAACTTGTAATAATCACTCAGCTCATTCACATACACACATCCAAACACTTATATGCAGACTTTATACAAGCATCATCAAATTATAACATGGAGATATTTACCACTAAATTGAAAAAAAAATCATATATTTTGATCAAAATCGAAGTATTAAATGAAAATCATAAATACAAGAAATGGGGAAGTGTTTAAGCATTTTCAGCAAAGATATTAACAACCATACGAGTATCGTGATGTGTTTCGTCGATCAATCTTAGAGTACAACAGTGATCTGCGGACATTATTCAAGCAACATCAAATTATAACATGACGATACATACCTTAAAAAATGGCTTAGAAAACACTTGAAGGATGAGTGAAACTGGCTCAGAAAGCACCTTCAGAAATCAATAGTCAATCTACTACCATAGAAGAAAGGGGCAGGCGTAAGACCGAACTTGTTATCATCATTGCCAGTGAAAATTGGAAGGTACACAAGTGGATGAAATATATTCAAACCAAATAACAGTCATGGTTGTAAAGAGAAGACATGTCACTCTCAAAGAACGGTGGCTCAGAAAACAACTTCAGAAATCATTAGTCAATGTAATACCATTGAAGAAAATGGCAGCCGCAAGATTATAACATGATGATACTTACCTCTAAAACTGGCTCAGAAAACCCTTGAAGGATGAGTAAAACTGGCTATGAAAACACATTCAGAAATCAATAGTCAATCTACTACGACAGAAGAAAATGGCAGCCGTAGGACCGGACTTGTTATCATCATTGCCATTGAAAATTGAAAGGTACACAAGTGGATGAAATATATTCAAACCAAAGAGCAGTCATGATTGTCAAGAGAAGAAAGGTGACTCTCAAATTCACCTTCTGCATTGTATTCATTTCTGGTTGATTAGATAAAACAAATAATAATTGAAGAAAATGAATTCAAGTTACATTAAAAGCCGAAATCGTATAATACATGCAGGAATCTGAAAATTGACCAACCAATTTAAAAACACAAACAAGTCGAGGATGCTTCCCAGAACCACGAGTAGTAGCTAAGAGAAAATGATCACAATGGCCATGATGTTAAAATATTAACAACCATATGAAAATTAGAGAAAAAAATCACAACATTAATAAGGAATCAATATAGTTCTAACAAAACACAACACAAACATCTGATTGTTGCAAATAACATGCTTACCACAACCGTTCTTGTTTCCATAATCCTCAATTCCAACGGCATCATTTTTAGATTAAATAAAGGAACCCGATTCGAGGAATGAGTCATACTCACATCCAATAACTTGTAATAATCACTCAGCTCATTCACATACACACATCCAAACACTTATATGCAGACTTTATACAAGCATCATCAAATTATAACATGGAGATATTTACCACTAAATTGAAAAAAAAATCATATATTTTGATCAAAATCGAAGTATTAAATGAAAATCATAAATACAAGAAATGGGGAAGTGTTTAAGCATTTTCAGCAAAGATATTAACAACCATACGAGTATCGTGATGTGTTTCGTCGATCAATCTTAGAGTACAACAGTGATCTGCGGACATTATTCAAGCAACATCAAATTATAACATGACGATACATACCTTAAAAACTGGCTTAGAAAACACTTGAAGGATGAGTGAAACTGGCTCAGAAAGCACCTTCAGAAATCAATAGTCAATCTACTACCATAGAAGAAAGGGGCAGGCGTAAGACCGAACTTGTTATCATCATTGCCAGTGAAAATTGGAAGGTACACAAGTGGATGAAATATATTCAAACCAAATAACAGTCATGGTTGTAAAGAGAAGACATGTCACTCTCAAAGAACGGTGGCTCAGAAAACAACTTCAGAAATCATTAGTCAATGTAATACCATTGAAGAAAATGGCAGCCGCAAGATTATAACATGATGATACTTACCTCTAAAACTGGCTCAGAAAACCCTTGAAGGATGAGTAAAACTGGCTATGAAAACACATTCAGAAATCAATAGTCAATCTACTACGACAGAAGAAAATGGCAGCCGTAGGACCGGACTTGTTATCATCATTGCCATTGAAAATTGAAAGGTACACAAGTGGATGAAATATATTCAAACCAAAGAGCAGTCATGATTGTCAAGAGAAGAAAGGTGACTCTCAAATTCACCTTCTGCATTGTATTCATTTCTGGTTGATTAGATAAAACAAATAATAATTGAAGAAAATGAATTCAAGTTACATTAAAAGCCGAAATCGTATAATACATGCAGGAATCTGAAAATTGACCAACCAATTTAAAAACACAAACAAGTCGAGGATGCTTCCCAGAACCACGAGTAGTAGCTAAGAGAAAATGATCACAATGGCCATGATGTTAAAATATTAACAACCATATGAAAATTAGAGAAAAAAATCACAACATTAATAAGGAATCAATATAGTTCTAACAAAACACAACACAAACATCTGATTGTTGCAAATAACATGCTTACCACAACCGTTCTTGTTTCCATAATCCTCAATTCCAACGGCATCATTTTTAGATTAAATAAAGGAAACCGATTCGAGGAATGAGTCATACTCACATCCAATAACTTGTAATAATCACTCAGCTCATTCACATACACACATCCAAACACTTATATGCAGACTTTATACAAGCATCATCAAATTATAACATGGAGATATTTACCACTAAATTGGAAAAAAAATCATATATTTTGATCAAAATCGAAGTATTAAATGAAAATCATAAATACAAGAAATGGGGAAGTGTTTAAGCATTTTCAGCAAAGATATTAACAACCATACGAGTATCGTGATGTGTTTCGTCGATCAATCTTAGAGTACAACAGTGATCTGCGGACATTATTCAAGCAACATCAAATTATAACATGACGATACAATACCTTAAAAACTGGCTTAGAAAACACTTGAAGGATGAGTGAAACTGGCTCAGAAAGCACCTTCAGAAATCAATAGTCAATCTACTACCATAGAAGAAAGGGGCAGGCGTAAGACCGAACTTGTTATCATCATTGCCAGTGAAAATTGGAAGGTACACAAGTGGATGAAATATATTCAAACCAAATAACAGTCATGGTTGTAAAGAGAAGACATGTCACTCTCAAAGAACGGTGGCTCAGAAAACAACTTCAGAAATCATTAGTCAATGTAATACCATTGAAGAAAATGGCAGCCGCAAGATTATAACATGATGATACTTACCTCTAAAACTGGCTCAGAAAACCCTTGAAGGATGAGTAAAACTGGCTATGAAAACACATTCAGAAATCAATAGTCAATCTACTACGACAGAAGAAAATGGCAGCCGTAGGACCGGACTTGTTATCATCATTGCCATTGAAAATTGAAAGGTACACAAGTGGATGAAATATATTCAAACCAAAGAGCAGTCATGATTGTCAAGAGAAGAAAGGTGACTCTCAAATTCACCTTCTGCATTGTATTCATTTCTGGTTGATTAGATAAAACAAATAATAATTGAAGAAAATGAATTCAAGTTACATTAAAAGCCGAAATCGTATAATACATGCAGGAATCTGAAAATTGACCAACCAATTTAAAAACACAAACAAGTCGAGGATGCTTCCCAGAACCACGAGTAGTAGCTAAGAGAAAATGATCACAATGGCCATGATGTTAAAATATTAACAACCATATGAAAATTAGAGAAAAAAATCACAACATTAATAAGGAATCAATATAGTTCTAACAAAACACAACACAAACATCTGATTGTTGCAAATAACATGCTTACCACAACCGTTCTTGTTTCCATAATCCTCAATTCCAACGGCATCATTTTTAGATTAAATAAAGGAAACCGATTCGAGGAATGAGTCATACTCACATCCAATAACTTGTAATAATCACTCAGCTCATTCACATACACACATCCAAACACTTATATGCAGACTTTATACAAGCATCATCAAATTATAACATGGAGATATTTACCACTAAATTGAAAAAAAAATCATATATTTTGATCAAAATCGAAGTATTAAATGAAAATCATAAATACAAGAAATGGGGAAGTGTTTAAGCATTTTCAGCAAAGATATTAACAACCATACGAGTATCGTGATGTGTTTCGTCGATCAATCTTAGAGTACAACAGTGATCTGCGGACATTATTCAAGCAACATCAAATTATAACATGACGATACAATACCTTAAAAACTGGCTTAGAAAACACTTGAAGGATGAGTGAAACTGGCTCAGAAAGCACCTTCAGAAATCAATAGTCAATCTACTACCATAGAAGAAAGGGGCAGGCGTAAGACCGAACTTGTTATCATCATTGCCAGTGAAAATTGGAAGGTACACAAGTGGATGAAATATATTCAAACCAAATAACAGTCATGGTTGTAAAGAGAAGACATGTCACTCTCAAAGAACGGTGGCTCAGAAAACAACTTCAGAAATCATTAGTCAATGTAATACCATTGAAGAAAATGGCAGCCGCAAGATTATAACATGATGATACTTACCTCTAAAACTGGCTCAGAAAACCCTTGAAGGATGAGTAAAACTGGCTATGAAAACACATTCAGAAATCAATAGTCAATCTACTACGACAGAAGAAAATGGCAGCCGTAGGACCGGACTTGTTATCATCATTGCCATTGAAAATTGAAAGGTACACAAGTGGATGAAATATATTCAAACCAAAGAGCAGTCATGATTGTCAAGAGAAGAAAGGTGACTCTCAAATTCACCTTCTGCATTGTATTCATTTCTGGTTGATTAGATAAAACAAATAATAATTGAAGAAAATGAATTCAAGTTACATTAAAAGCCGAAATCGTATAATACATGCAGGAATCTGAAAATTGACCAACCAATTTAAAAACACAAACAAGTCGAGGATGCTTCCCAGAACCACGAGTAGTAGCTAAGAGAAAATGATCACAATGGCCATGATGTTAAAATATTAACAACCATATGAAAATTAGAGAAAAAAATCACAACATTAATAAGGAATCAATATAGTTCTAACAAAACACAACACAAACATCTGATTGTTGCAAATAACATGCTTACCACAACCGTTCTTGTTTCCATAATCCTCAATTCCAACGGCATCATTTTTAGATTAAATAAAGGAAACCGATTCGAGGAATGAGTCATACTCACATCCAATAACTTGTAATAATCACTCAGCTCATTCACATACACACATCCAAACACTTATATGCAGACTTTATACAAGCATCATCAAATTATAACATGGGGATATTTACCACTAAATTGAAAAAAAAATCATATATTTTGATCAAAATCGAAGTATTAAATGAAAATCATAAATACAAGAAATGGGGAAGTGTTTAAGCATTTTCAGCAAAGATATTAACAACCATACGAGTATCGTGATGTGTTTCGTCGATCAATCTTAGAGTACAACAGTGATCTGCGGACATTATTCAAGCAACATCAAATTATAACATGACGATACATACCTTAAAAACTGGCTCAGAAAACACTTGAAGGATGAGTGAAACTGGCTCAGAAAGCACCTTCAGAAATCAATAGTCAATCTACTACCATAGAAGAAAGGGGCAGGCGTAAGACCGAACTTGTTATCATCATTGCCAGTGAAAATTGGAAGGTACACAAGTGGATGAAATATATTCAAACCAAACAACAGTCATGGTTGTAAAGAGAAGACATGTCACTCTCAAAGAACGGTGGCTCAGAAAACAACTTCAGAAATCATTAGTCAATGTAATACCATTGAAGAAAATGGCAGCCGCAAGATTATAACATGATGATACTTACCTCTAAAACTGGCTCAGAAAACCCTTGAAGGATGAGTAAAACTGGCTATGAAAACACATTCAGAAATCAATAGTCAATCTACTACGACAGAAGAAAATGGCAGCCGTAGGACCGGACTTGTTATCATCATTGCCATTGAAAATTGAAAGGTACACAAGTGGATGAAATATATTCAAACCAAAGAGCAGTCATGATTGTCAAGAGAAGAAAGGTGACTCTCAAATTCACCTTCTGCATTGTATTCATTTCTGGTTGATTAGATAAAACAAATAATAATTGAAGAAAATGAATTCAAGTTACATTAAAAGCCGAAATCGTATAATACATGCAGGAATCTGAAAATTGACCAACCAATTTAAAAACACAAACAAGTCGAGGATGCTTCCCAGAACCACGAGTAGTAGCTAAGAGAAAATGATCACAATGGCCATGATGTTAAAATATTAACAACCATATGAAAATTAGAGAAAAAAATCACAACATTAATAAGGAATCAATATAGTTCTAACAAAACACAACACAAACATCTGATTGTTGCAAATAACATGCTTACCACAACCGTTCTTGTTTCCATAATCCTCAATTCCAACGGCATCATTTTTAGATTAAATAAAGGAAACCGATTCGAGGAATGAGTCATACTCACATCCAATAACTTGTAATAATCACTCAGCTCATTCACATACACACATCCAAACACTTATATGCAGACTTTATACAAGCATCATCAAATTATAACATGGAGATATTTACCACTAAATTGAAAAAAAAATCATATATTTTGATCAAAATCGAAGTATTAAATGAAAATCATAAATACAAGAAATGGGGAAGTGTTTAAGCATTTTCAGCAAAGATATTAACAACCATACGAGTATCGTGATGTGTTTCGTCGATCAATCTTAGAGTACAACAGTGATCTGCGGACATTATTCAAGCAACATCAAATTATAACATGACGATACATACCTTAAAAACTGGCTCAGAAAACACTTGAAGGATGAGTGAAACTGGCTCAGAAAGCACCTTCAGAAATCAATAGTCAATCTACTACCATAGAAGAAAGGGGCAGGCGTAAGACCGAACTTGTTATCATCATTGCCAGTGAAAATTGGAAGGTACACAAGTGGATGAAATATATTCAAACCAAATAACAGTCATGGTTGTAAAGAGAAGACATGTCACTCTCAAAGAACGGTGGCTCAGAAAACAACTTCAGAAATCATTAGTCAATGTAATACCATTGAAGAAAATGGCAGCCGCAAGATTATAACATGATGATACTTACCTCTAAAACTGGCTCAGAAAACCCTTGAAGGATGAGTAAAACTGGCTATGAAAACACATTCAGAAATCAATAGTCAATCTACTACGACAGAAGAAAATGGCAGCCGTAGGACCGGACTTGTTATCATCATTGCCATTGAAAATTGAAAGGTACACAAGTGGATGAAATATATTCAAACCAAAGAGCAGTCATGATTGTCAAGAGAAGAAAGGTGACTCTCAAATTCACCTTCTGCATTGTATTCATTTCTGGTTGATTAGATAAAACAAATAATAATTGAAGAAAATGAATTCAAGTTACATTAAAAGCCGAAATCGTATAATACATGCAGGAATCTGAAAATTGACCAACCAATTTAAAAACACAAACAAGTCGAGGATGCTTCCCAGAACCACGAGTAGTAGCTAAGAGAAAATGATCACAATGGCCATGATGTTAAAATATTAACAACCATATGAAAATTAGAGAAAAAAATCACAACATTAATAAGGAATCAATATAGTTCTAACAAAACACAACACAAACATCTGATTGTTGCAAATAACATGCTTACCACAACCGTTCTTGTTTCCATAATCCTCAATTCCAACGGCATCATTTTTAGATTAAATAAAGGAAACCGATTCGAGGAATGAGTCATACTCACATCCAATAACTTGTAATAATCACTCAGCTCATTCACATACACACATCCAAACACTTATATGCAGACTTTATACAAGCATCATCAAATTATAACATGGGGATATTTACCACTAAATTGAAAAAAAAATCATATATTTTGATCAAAATCGAAGTATTAAATGAAAATCATAAATACAAGAAATGGGGAAGTGTTTAAGCATTTTCAGCAAAGATATTAACAACCATACGAGTATCGTGATGTGTTTCGTCGATCAATCTTAGAGTACAACAGTGATCTGCGGACATTATTCAAGCAACATCAAATTATAACATGACGATACATACCTTAAAAACTGGCTCAGAAAACACTTGAAGGATGAGTGAAACTGGCTCAGAAAGCACCTTCAGAAATCAATAGTCAATCTACTACCATAGAAGAAAGGGGCAGGCGTAAGACCGAACTTGTTATCATCATTGCCAGTGAAAATTGGAAGGTACACAAGTGGATGAAATATATTCAAACCAAACAACAGTCATGGTTGTAAAGAGAAGACATGTCACTCTCAAAGAACGGTGGCTCAGAAAACAACTTCAGAAATCATTAGTCAATGTAATACCATTGAAGAAAATGGCAGCCGCAAGATTATAACATGATGATACTTACCTCTAAAACTGGCTCAGAAAACCCTTGAAGGATGAGTAAAACTGGCTATGAAAACACATTCAGAAATCAATAGTCAATCTACTACGACAGAAGAAAATGGCAGCCGTAGGACCGGACTTGTTATCATCATTGCCATTGAAAATTGAAAGGTACACAAGTGGATGAAATATATTCAAACCAAAGAGCAGTCATGATTGTCAAGAGAAGAAAGGTGACTCTCAAATTCACCTTCTGCATTGTATTCATTTCTGGTTGATTAGATAAAACAAATAATAATTGAAGAAAATGAATTCAAGTTACATTAAAAGCCGAAATCGTATAATACATGCAGGAATCTGAAAATTGACCAACCAATTTAAAAACACAAACAAGTCGAGGATGCTTCCCAGAACCACGAGTAGTAGCTAAGAGAAAATGATCACAATGGCCATGATGTTAAAATATTAACAACCATATGAAAATTAGAGAAAAAAATCACAACATTAATAAGGAATCAATATAGTTCTAACAAAACACAACACAAACATCTGATTGTTGCAAATAACATGCTTACCACAACCGTTCTTGTTTCCATAATCCTCAATTCCAACGGCATCATTTTTAGATTAAATAAAGGAAACCGATTCGAGGAATGAGTCATACTCACATCCAATAACTTGTAATAATCACTCAGCTCATTCACATACACACATCCAAACACTTATATGCAGACTTTATACAAGCATCATCAAATTATAACATGGAGATATTTACCACTAAATTGAAAAAAAAATCATATATTTTGATCAAAATCGAAGTATTAAATGAAAATCATAAATACAAGAAATGGGGAAGTGTTTAAGCATTTTCAGCAAAGATATTAACAACCATACGAGTATCGTGATGTGTTTCGTCGATCAATCTTAGAGTACAACAGTGATCTGCGGACATTATTCAAGCAACATCAAATTATAACATGACGATACATACCTTAAAAACTGGCTCAGAAAACACTTGAAGGATGAGTGAAACTGGCTCAGAAAGCACCTTCAGAAATCAATAGTCAATCTACTACCATAGAAGAAAGGGGCAGGCGTAAGACCGAACTTGTTATCATCATTGCCAGTGAAAATTGGAAGGTACACAAGTGGATGAAATATATTCAAACCAAATAACAGTCATGGTTGTAAAGAGAAGACATGTCACTCTCAAAGAACGGTGGCTCAGAAAACAACTTCAGAAATCATTAGTCAATGTAATACCATTGAAGAAAATGGCAGCCGCAAGATTATAACATGATGATACTTACCTCTAAAACTGGCTCAGAAAACCCTTGAAGGATGAGTAAAACTGGCTATGAAAACACATTCAGAAATCAATAGTCAATCTACTACGACAGAAGAAAATGGCAGCCGTAGGACCGGACTTGTTATCATCATTGCCATTGAAAATTGAAAGGTACACAAGTGGATGAAATATATTCAAACCAAAGAGCAGTCATGATTGTCAAGAGAAGAAAGGTGACTCTCAAATTCACCTTCTGCATTGTATTCATTTCTGGTTGATTAGATAAAACAAATAATAATTGAAGAAAATGAATTCAAGTTACATTAAAAGCCGAAATCGTATAATACATGCAGGAATCTGAAAATTGACCAACCAATTTAAAAACACAAACAAGTCGAGGATGCTTCCCAGAACCACGAGTAGTAGCTAAGAGAAAATGATCACAATGGCCATGATGTTAAAATATTAACAACCATATGAAAATTAGAGAAAAAAATCACAACATTAATAAGGAATCAATATAGTTCTAACAAAACACAACACAAACATCTGATTGTTGCAAATAACATGCTTACCACAACCGTTCTTGTTTCCATAATCCTCAATTCCAACGGCATCATTTTTAGATTAAATAAAGGAAACCGATTCGAGGAATGAGTCATACTCACATCCAATAACTTGTAATAATCACTCAGCTCATTCACATACACACATCCAAACACTTATATGCAGACTTTATACAAGCATCATCAAATTATAACATGGGGATATTTACCACTAAATTGAAAAAAAAATCATATATTTTGATCAAAATCGAAGTATTAAATGAAAATCATAAATACAAGAAATGGGGAAGTGTTTAAGCATTTTCAGCAAAGATATTAACAACCATACGAGTATCGTGATGTGTTTCGTCGATCAATCTTAGAGTACAACAGTGATCTGCGGACATTATTCAAGCAACATCAAATTATAACATGACGATACATACCTTAAAAACTGGCTCAGAAAACACTTGAAGGATGAGTGAAACTGGCTCAGAAAGCACCTTCAGAAATCAATAGTCAATCTACTACCATAGAAGAAAGGGGCAGGCGTAAGACCGAACTTGTTATCATCATTGCCAGTGAAAATTGGAAGGTACACAAGTGGATGAAATATATTCAAACCAAATAACAGTCATGGTTGTAAAGAGAAGACATGTCACTCTCAAAGAACGGTGGCTCAGAAAACAACTTCAGAAATCATTAGTCAATGTAATACCATTGAAGAAAATGGCAGCCGCAAGATTATAACATGATGATACTTACCTCTAAAACTGGCTCAGAAAACCCTTGAAGGATGAGTAAAACTGGCTATGAAAACACATTCAGAAATCAATAGTCAATCTACTACGACAGAAGAAAATGGCAGCCGTAGGACCGGACTTGTTATCATCATTGCCATTGAAAATTGAAAGGTACACAAGTGGATGAAATATATTCAAACCAAAGAGCAGTCATGATTGTCAAGAGAAGAAAGGTGACTCTCAAATTCACCTTCTGCATTGTATTCATTTCTGGTTGATTAGATAAAACAAATAATAATTGAAGAAAATGAATTCAAGTTACATTAAAAGCCGAAATCGTATAATACATGCAGGAATCTGAAAATTGACCAACCAATTTAAAAACACAAACAAGTCGAGGATGCTTCCCAGAACCACGAGTAGTAGCTAAGAGAAAATGATCACAATGGCCATGATGTTAAAATATTAACAACCATATGAAAATTAGAGAAAAAAATCACAACATTAATAAGGAATCAATATAGTTCTAACAAAACACAACACAAACATCTGATTGTTGCAAATAACATGCTTACCACAACCGTTCTTGTTTCCATAATCCTCAATTCCAACGGCATCATTTTTAGATTAAATAAAGGAAACCGATTCGAGGAATGAGTCATACTCACATCCAATAACTTGTAATAATCACTCAGCTCATTCACATACACACATCCAAACACTTATATGCAGACTTTATACAAGCATCATCAAATTATAACATGGAGATATTTACCACTAAATTGAAAAAAAAATCATATATTTTGATCAAAATCGAAGTATTAAATGAAAATCATAAATACAAGAAATGGGGAAGTGTTTAAGCATTTTCAGCAAAGATATTAACAACCATACGAGTATCGTGATGTGTTTCGTCGATCAATCTTAGAGTACAACAGTGATCTGCGGACATTATTCAAGCAACATCAAATTATAACATGACGATACATACCTTAAAAACTGGCTCAGAAAACACTTGAAGGATGAGTGAAACTGGCTCAGAAAGCACCTTCAGAAATCAATAGTCAATCTACTACCATAGAAGAAAGGGGCAGGCGTAAGACCGAACTTGTTATCATCATTGCCAGTGAAAATTGGAAGGTACACAAGTGGATGAAATATATTCAAACCAAATAACAGTCATGGTTGTAAAGAGAAGACATGTCACTCTCAAAGAACGGTGGCTCAGAAAACAACTTCAGAAATCATTAGTCAATGTAATACCATTGAAGAAAATGGCAGCCGCAAGATTATAACATGATGATACTTACCTCTAAAACTGGCTCAGAAAACCCTTGAAGGATGAGTAAAACTGGCTATGAAAACACATTCAGAAATCAATAGTCAATCTACTACGACAGAAGAAAATGGCAGCCGTAGGACCAGACTTGTTATCATCATTGCCATTGAAAATTGAAAGGTACACAAGTGGATGAAATATATTCAAACCAAAGAGCAGTCATGATTGTCAAGAGAAGAAAGGTGACTCTCAAATTCACCTTCTGCATTGTATTCATTTCTGGTTGATTAGATAAAACAAATAATAATTGAAGAAAATGAATTCAAGTTACATTAAAAGCCGAAATCGTATAATACATGCAGGAATCTGAAAATTGACCAACCAATTTAAAAACACAAACAAGTCGAGGATGCTTCCCAGAACCACGAGTAGTAGCTAAGAGAAAATGATCACAATGGCCATGATGTTAAAATATTAACAACCATATGAAAATTAGAGAAAAAAATCACAACATTAATAAGGAATCAATATAGTTCTAACAAAACACAACACAAACATCTGATTGTTGCAAATAACATGCTTACCACAACCGTTCTTGTTTCCATAATCCTCAATTCCAACGGCATCATTTTTAGATTAAATAAAGGAACCCGATTCGAGGAATGAGTCATACTCACATCCAATAACTTGTAATAATCACTCAGCTCATTCACATACACACATCCAAACACTTATATGCAGACTTTATACAAGCATCATCAAATTATAACATGGAGATATTTACCACTAAATTGAAAAAAAAATCATATATTTTGATCAAAATCGAAGTATTAAATGAAAATCATAAATACAAGAAATGGGGAAGTGTTTAAGCATTTTCAGCAAAGATATTAACAACCATACGAGTATCGTGATGTGTTTCGTCGATCAATCTTAGAGTACAACAGTGATCTGCGGACATTATTCAAGCAACATCAAATTATAACATGACGATACATACCTTAAAAACTGGCTCAGAAAACACTTGAAGGATGAGTGAAACTGGCTCAGAAAGCACCTTCAGAAATCAATAGTCAATCTACTACCATAGAAGAAAGGGGCAGGCGTAAGACCGAACTTGTTATCATCATTGCCAGTGAAAATTGGAAGGTACACAAGTGGATGAAATATATTCAAACCAAATAACAGTCATGGTTGTAAAGAGAAGACATGTCACTCTCAAAGAACGGTGGCTCAGAAAACAACTTCAGAAATCATTAGTCAATGTAATACCATTGAAGAAAATGGCAGCCGCAAGATTATAACATGATGATACTTACCTCTAAAACTGGCTCAGAAAACCCTTGAAGGATGAGTAAAACTGGCTATGAAAACACATTCAGAAATCAATAGTCAATCTACTACGACAGAAGAAAATGGCAGCCGTAGGACCGGACTTGTTATCATCATTGCCATTGAAAATTGAAAGGTACACAAGTGGATGAAATATATTCAAACCAAAGAGCAGTCATGATTGTCAAGAGAAGAAAGGTGACTCTCAAATTCACCTTCTGCATTGTATTCATTTCTGGTTGATTAGATAAAACAAATAATAATTGAAGAAAATGAATTCAAGTTACATTAAAAGCCGAAATCGTATAATACATGCAGGAATCTGAAAATTGACCAACCAATTTAAAAACACAAACAAGTCGAGGATGCTTCCCAGAACCACGAGTAGTAGCTAAGAGAAAATGATCACAATGGCCATGATGTTAAAATATTAACAACCATATGAAAATTAGAGAAAAAAATCACAACATTAATAAGGAATCAATATAGTTCTAACAAAACACAACACAAACATCTGATTGTTGCAAATAACATGCTTACCACAACCGTTCTTGTTTCCATAATCCTCAATTCCAACGGCATCATTTTTAGATTAAATAAAGGAACCCGATTCGAGGAATGAGTCATACTCACATCCAATAACTTGTAATAATCACTCAGCTCATTCACATACACACATCCAAACACTTATATGCAGACTTTATACAAGCATCATCAAATTATAACATGGAGATATTTACCACTAAATTGAAAAAAAAATCATATATTTTAATCAAAATCGAAGTATTAAATGAAAATCATAAATACAAGAAATGGGGAAGTGTTTAAGCATTTTCAACAAAGATATTAACAACCATACGAGTATCGTGATGTGTTTCGTCGATCAATCTTAGAGTACAACAGTGATCTGCGGACATTATTCAAGCAACATCAAATTATAACATGACGATACATACCTTAAAAACTGGCTCAGAAAACACTTGAAGGATGAGTGAAACTGGCTCAGAAAGCACCTTCAGAAATCAATAGTCAATCTACTACCATAGAAGAAAGGGGCAGGCGTAAGACCGAACTTGTTATCATCATTGCCAGTGAAAATTGGAAGGTACACAAGTGGATGAAATATATTCAAACCAAATAACAGTCATGGTTGTAAAGAGAAGACATGTCACTCTCAAAGAACGGTGGCTCAGAAAACAACTTCAGAAATCATTAGTCAATGTAATACCATTGAAGAAAATGGCAGCCGCAAGATTATAACATGATGATACTTACCTCTAAAACTGGCTCAGAAAACCCTTGAAGGATGAGTAAAACTGGCTATGAAAACACATTCAGAAATCAATAGTCAATCTACTACGACAGAAGAAAATGGCAGCCGTAGGACCGGACTTGTTATCATCATTGCCATTGAAAATTGAAAGGTACACGAGTGGATGAAATATATTCAAACCAAAGAGCAGTCATGATTGTCAAGAGAAGAAAGGTGACTCTCAAATTCACCTTCTGCATTGTATTCATTTCTGGTTGATTAGATAAAACAAATAATAATTGAAGAAAATGAATTCAAGTTACATTAAAAGCCGAAATCGTATAATACATGCAGGAATCTGAAAATTGACCAACCAATTTAAAAACACAAACAAGTCGAGGATGCTTCCCAGAACCACGAGTAGTAGCTAAGAGAAAATGATCACAATGGCCATGATGTTAAAATATTAACAACCATATGAAAATTAGAGAAAAAAATCACAACATTAATAAGGAATCAATATAGTTCTAACAAAACACAACACAAACATCTGATTGTTGCAAATAACATGCTTACCACAACCGTTCTTGTTTCCATAATCCTCAATTCCAACGGCATCATTTTTAGATTAAATAAAGGAACCCGATTCGAGGAATGAGTCATACTCACATCCAATAACTTGTAATAATCACTCAGCTCATTCACATACACACATCCAAACACTTATATGCAGACTTTATACAAGCATCATCAAATTATAACATGGAGATATTTACCACTAAATTGAAAAAAAAATCATATATTTTAATCAAAATCGAAGTATTAAATGAAAATCATAAATACAAGAAATGGGGAAGTGTTTAAGCATTTTCAACAAAGATATTAACAACCATACGAGTATCGTGATGTGTTTCGTCGATCAATCTTAGAGTACAACAGTGATCTGCGGACATTATTCAAGCAACATCAAATTATAACATGACGATACATACCTTAAAAACTGGCTCAGAAAACACTTGAAGGATGAGTGAAACTGGCTCAGAAAGCACCTTCAGAAATCAATAGTCAATCTACTACCATAGAAGAAAGGGGCAGGCGTAAGACCGAACTTGTTATCATCATTGCCAGTGAAAATTGGAAGGTACACAAGTGGATGAAATATATTCAAACCAAATAACAGTCATGGTTGTAAAGAGAAGACATGTCACTCTCAAAGAACGGTGGCTCAGAAAACAACTTCAGAAATCATTAGTCAATGTAATACCATTGAAGAAAATGGCAGCCGCAAGATTATAACATGATGATACTTACCTCTAAAACTGGCTCAGAAAACCCTTGAAGGATGAGTAAAACTGGCTATGAAAACACATTCAGAAATCAATAGTCAATCTACTACGACAGAAGAAAATGGCAGCCGTAGGACCGGACTTGTTATCATCATTGCCATTGAAAATTGAAAGGTACACAAGTGGATGAAATATATTCAAACCAAAGAGCAGTCATGATTGTCAAGAGAAGAAAGGTGACTCTCAAATTCACCTTCTGCATTGTATTCATTTCTGGTTGATTAGATAAAACAAATAATAATTGAAGAAAATGAATTCAAGTTACATTAAAAGCCGAAATCGTATAATACATGCAGGAATCTGAAAATTGACCAACCAATTTAAAAACACAAACAAGTCGAGGATGCTTCCCAGAACCACGAGTAGTAGCTAAGAGAAAATGATCACAATGGCCATGATGTTAAAATATTAACAACCATATGAAAATTAGAGAAAAAAATCACAACATTAATAAGGAATCAATATAGTTCTAACAAAACACAACACAAACATCTGATTGTTGCAAATAACATGCTTACCACAACCGTTCTTGTTTCCATAATCCTCAATTCCAACGGCATCATTTTTAGATTAAATAAAGGAACCCGATTCGAGGAATGAGTCATACTCACATCCAATAACTTGTAATAATCACTCAGCTCATTCACATACACACATCCAAACACTTATATGCAGACTTTATACAAGCATCATCAAATTATAACATGGAGATATTTACCACTAAATTGAAAAAAAAATCATATATTTTGATCAAAATCGAAGTATTAAATGAAAATCATAAATACAAGAAATGGGGAAGTGTTTAAGCATTTTCAGCAAAGATATTAACAACCATACGAGTATCGTGATGTGTTTCGTCGATCAATCTTAGAGTACAACAGTGATCTGCGGACATTATTCAAGCAACATCAAATTATAACATGACGATACATACCTTAAAAACTGGCTCAGAAAACACTTGAAGGATGAGTGAAACTGGCTCAGAAAGCACCTTCAGAAATCAATAGTCAATCTACTACCATAGAAGAAAGGGGCAGGCGTAAGACCGAACTTGTTATCATCATTGCCAGTGAAAATTGGAAGGTACACAAGTGGATGAAATATATTCAAACCAAATAACAGTCATGGTTGTAAAGAGAAGACATGTCACTCTCAAAGAACGGTGGCTCAGAAAACAACTTCAGAAATCATTAGTCAATGTAATACCATTGAAGAAAATGGCAGCCGCAAGATTATAACATGATGATACTTACCTCTAAAACTGGCTCAGAAAACCCTTGAAGGATGAGTAAAACTGGCTATGAAAACACATTCAGAAATCAATAGTCAATCTACTACGACAGAAGAAAATGGCAGCCGTAGGACCGGACTTGTTATCATCATTGCCATTGAAAATTGAAAGGTACACAAGTGGATGAAATATATTCAAACCAAAGAGCAGTCATGATTGTCAAGAGAAGAAAGGTGACTCTCAAATTCACCTTCTGCATTGTATTCATTTCTGGTTGATTAGATAAAACAAATAATAATTGAAGAAAATGAATTCAAGTTACATTAAAAGCCGAAATCGTATAATACATGCAGGAATCTGAAAATTGACCAACCAATTTAAAAACACAAACAAGTCGAGGATGCTTCCCAGAACCACGAGTAGTAGCTAAGAGAAAATGATCACAATGGCCATGATGTTAAAAAATATTAACAACCATATGAAAATTAGAGAAAAAAATCACAACATTAATAAGGAATCAATATAGTTCTAACAAAACACAACACAAACATCTGATTGTTGCAAATAACATGCTTACCACAACCGTTCTTGTTTCCATAATCCTCAATTCCAACGGCATCATTTTTAGATTAAATAAAGGAAACCGATTCGAGGAATGAGTCATACTCACATCCAATAACTTGTAATAATCACTCAGCTCATTCACATACACACATCCAAACACTTATATGCAGACTTTATACAAGCATCATCAAATTATAACTTGGAGATATTTACCACTAAATTGAAAAAAAAATCATATATTTTGATCAAAATCGAAGTATTAAATGAAAATCATAAATACAAGAAATGGGGAAGTGTTTAAGCATTTTCAGCAAAGATATTAACAACCATACGAGTATCGTGATGTGTTTCGTCGATCAATCTTAGAGTACAACAGTGATCTGCGGACATTATTCAAGCAACATCAAATTATAACATGACGATACATACCTTAAAAACTGGCTCAGAAAACACTTGAAGGATGAGTGAAACTGGCTCAGAAAGCACCTTCAGAAATCAATAGTCAATCTACTACCATAGAAGAAAGGGGCAGGCGTAAGACCGAACTTGTTATCATCATTGCCAGTGAAAATTGGAAGGTACACAAGTGGATGAAATATATTCAAACCAAATAACAGTCATGGTTGTAAAGAGAAGACATGTCACTCTCAAAGAACGGTGGCTCAGAAAACAACTTCAGAAATCATTAGTCAATGTAATACCATTGAAGAAAATGGCAGCCGCAAGATTATAACATGATGATACTTACCTCTAAAACTGGCTCAGAAAACCCTTGAAGGATGAGTAAAACTGGCTATGAAAACACATTCAGAAATCAATAGTCAATCTACTACGACAGAAGAAAATGGCAGCCGTAGGACCGGACTTGTTATCATCATTGCCATTGAAAATTGAAAGGTACACAAGTGGATGAAATATATTCAAACCAAAGAGCAGTCATGATTGTCAAGAGAAGAAAGGTGACTCTCAAATTCACCTTCTGCATTGTATTCATTTCTGGTTGATTAGATAAAACAAATAATAATTGAAGAAAATGAATTCAAGTTACATTAAAAGCCGAAATCGTATAATACATGCAGGAATCTGAAAATTGACCAACCAATTTAAAAACACAAACAAGTCGAGGATGCTTCCCAGAACCACGAGTAGTAGCTAAGAGAAAATGATCACAATGGCCATGATGTTAAAATATTAACAACCATATGAAAATTAGAGAAAAAAATCACAACATTAATAAGGAATCAATATAGTTCTAACAAAACACAACACAAACATCTGATTGTTGCAAATAACATGCTTACCACAACCGTTCTTGTTTCCATAATCCTCAATTCCAACGGCATCATTTTTAGATTAAATAAAGGAAACCGATTCGAGGAATGAGTCATACTCACATCCAATAACTTGTAATAATCACTCAGCTCATTCACATACACACATCCAAACACTTATATGCAGACTTTATACAAGCATCATCAAATTATAACATGGAGATATTTACCACTAAATTGAAAAAAAAATCATATATTTTGATCAAAATCGAAGTATTAAATGAAAATCATAAATACAAGAAATGGGGAAGTGTTTAAGCATTTTCAGCAAAGATATTAACAACCATACGAGTATCGTGATGTGTTTCGTCGATCAATCTTAGAGTACAACAGTGATCTGCGGACATTATTCAAGCAACATCAAATTATAACATGACGATACATACCTTAAAAACTGGCTCAGAAAACACTTGAAGGATGAGTGAAACTGGCTCAGAAAGCACCTTCAGAAATCAATAGTCAATCTACTACCATAGAAGAAAGGGGCAGGCGTAAGACCGAACTTGTTATCATCATTGCCAGTGAAAATTGGAAGGTACACAAGTGGATGAAATATATTCAAACCAAATAACAGTCATGGTTGTAAAGAGAAGACATGTCACTCTCAAAGAACGGTGGCTCAGAAAACAACTTCAGAAATCATTAGTCAATGTAATACCATTGAAGAAAATGGCAGCCGCAAGATTATAACATGATGATACTTACCTCTAAAACTGGCTCAGAAAACCCTTGAAGGATGAGTAAAACTGGCTATGAAAACACATTCAGAAATCAATAGTCAATCTACTACGACAGAAGAAAATGGCAGCCGTAGGACCGGACTTGTTATCATCATTGCCATTGAAAATTGAAAGGTACACAAGTGGATGAAATATATTCAAACCAAAGAGCAGTCATGATTGTCAAGAGAAGAAAGGTGACTCTCAAATTCACCTTCTGCATTGTATTCATTTCTGGTTGATTAGATAAAACAAATAATAATTGAAGAAAATGAATTCAAGTTACATTAAAAGCCGAAATCGTATAATACATGCAGGAATCTGAAAATTGACCAACCAATTTAAAAACACAAACAAGTCGAGGATGCTTCCCAGAACCACGAGTAGTAGCTAAGAGAAAATGATCACAATGGCCATGATGTTAAAATATTAACAACCATATGAAAATTAGAGAAAAAAATCACAACATTAATAAGGAATCAATATAGTTCTAACAAAACACAACACAAACATCTGATTGTTGCAAATAACATGCTTACCACAACCGTTCTTGTTTCCATAATCCTCAATTCCAACGGCATCATTTTTAGATTAAATAAAGGAACCCGATTCGAGGAATGAGTCATACTCACATCCAATAACTTGTAATAATCACTCAGCTCATTCACATACACACATCCAAACACTTATATGCAGACTTTATACAAGCATCATCAAATTATAACATGGAGATATTTACCACTAAATTGAAAAAAAAATCATATATTTTGATCAAAATTGAAGTATTAAATGAAAATCATAAATACAAGAAATGGGGAAGTGTTTAAGCATTTTCAGCAAAGATATTAACAACCATACGAGTATCGTGATGTGTTTCGTCGATCAATCTTAGAGTACAACAGTGATCTGCGGACATTATTCAAGCAACATCAAATTATAACATGACGATACATACCTTAAAAACTGGCTCAGAAAACACTTGAAGGATGAGTGAAACTGGCTCAGAAAGCACCTTCAGAAATCAATAGTCAATCTACTACCATAGAAGAAAGGGGCAGGCGTAAGACCGAACTTGTTATCATCATTGCCAGTGAAAATTGGAAGGTACACAAGTGGATGAAATATATTCAAACCAAATAACAGTCATGGTTGTAAAGAGAAGACATGTCACTCTCAAAGAACGGTGGCTCAGAAAACAACTTCAGAAATCATTAGTCAATGTAATACCATTGAAGAAAATGGCAGCCGCAAGATTATAACATGATGATACTTACCTCTAAAACTGGCTCAGAAAACCCTTGAAGGATGACTAAAACTGGCTATGAAAACACATTCAGAAATCAATAGTCAATCTACTACGACAGAAGAAAATGGCAGCCGTAGGACCGGACTTGTTATCATCATTGCCATTGAAAATTGAAAGGTACACAAGTGGATGAAATATATTCAAACCAAAGAGCAGTCATGATTGTCAAGAGAAGAAAGGTGACTCTCAAATTCACCTTCTGCATTGTATTCATTTCTGGTTGATTAGATAAAACAAATAATACTTGAAGAAAATGAATTCAAGTTACATTAAAAGCCGAAATCGTATAATACATGCAGGAATCTGAAAATTGACCAACCAATTTAAAAACACAAACAAGTCGAGGATGCTTCCCAGAACCACGAGTAGTAGCTAAGAGAAAATGATCACAATGGCCATGATGTTAAAATATTAACAACCATATGAAAATTAGAGAAAAAAATCACAACATTAATAAGGAATCAATATAGTTCTAACAAAACACAACACAAACATCTGATTGTTGCAAATAACATGCTTACCACAACCGTTCTTGTTTCCATAATCCTCAATTCCAACGGCATCATTTTTAGATTAAATAAAGGAAACCGATTCGAGGAATGAGTCATACTCACATCCAATAACTTGTAATAATCACTCAGCTCATTCACATACACACATCCAAACACTTATATGCAGACTTTATACAAGCATCATCAAATTATAACATGGAGATATTTACCACTAAATTGAAAACAAAATCGTATATTTTAATCAAAATCGAAGTATTAAATGAAAACCATAAATACAAGAAATGGGGAAGTGTTTAAGCATTTTCAGCAAAGATATTAACAACCATACGAGTATCGTGATGTGTTTCGTCGATCAATCTTAGAGTACAACAGTGATCTGCGGACATTATTCAAGCAACATCAAATTATAACATGACGATACATACCTTAAAAACTGGCTCAGAAAACACTTGAAGGATGAGTGAAACTGGCTCAGAAAGCACCTTCAGAAATCAATAGTCAATCTACTACCATAGAAGAAAGGGGCAGGCGTAAGACCGAACTTGTTATCATCATTGCCAGTGAAAATTGGAAGGTACACAAGTGGATGAAATATATTCAAACCAAATAACAGTCATGGTTGTAAAGAGAAGACATGTCACTCTCAAAGAACGGTGGCTCAGAAAACAACTTCAGAAATCATTAGTCAATGTAATACCATTGAAGAAAATGGCAGCCGCAAGATTATAACATGATGATACTTACCTCTAAAACTGGCTCAGAAAACCCTTGAAGGATGAGTAAAACTGGCTATGAAAACACATTCAGAAATCAATAGTCAATCTACTACGACAGAAGAAAATGGCAGCCGTAGGACCGGACTTGTTATCATCATTGCCATTGAAAATTGAAAGGTACACAAGTGGATGAAATATATTCAAACCAAAGAGCAGTCATGATTGTCAAGAGAAGAAAGGTGACTCTCAAATTCACCTTCTGCATTGTATTCATTTCTGGTTGATTAGATAAAACAAATAATAATTGAAGAAAATGAATTCAAGTTACATTAAAAGCCGAAATCGTATAATACATGCAGGAATTTGAAAATTGACCAACCAATTTAAAAACACAAACAAGTCGAGGATGCTTCCCAGAACCACGAGTAGTAGCTAAGAGAAAATGATCACAATGGCCATGATGTTAAAATATTAACAACCATATGAAAATTAGAGAAAAAAATCACAACATTAATAAGGAACCAATATAGTTCTAACAAAACACAACACAAACATCTGATTGTTGCAAATAACATGCTTACCACAACCGTTCTTGTTTCCATAATCCTCAATTCCAACGGCATCATTTTTAGATTAAATAAAGGAACCCGATTCGAGGAATGAGTCATACTCACATCCAATAACTTGTAATAATCACTCAGCTCATTTACATACACACATCCAAACACTTATATGCAGACTTTATACAAGCATCATCAAATTATAACATGGAGATATTTACCACTAAATTGAAAAAAAAATCGTATATTTTAATCAAAATCGAAGTATTAAATGAAAATCATAAATACAAGAAATGGGGAAGTGTTTAAGCATTTTCAGCAAAGATATTAACAACCATACGAGTATCGTGATGTGTTTCGTCGATCAATCTTAGAGTACAACAGTGATCTGCGGACATTATTCAAGCAACATCAAATTATAACATGACGATACATACCTTAAAAACTGGCTCAGAAAACACTTGAAGGATGAGTGAAACTGGCTCAGAAAGCACCTTCAGAAATCAATAGTCAATCTACTACCATAGAAGAAAGGGGCAGGCGTAAGACCGAACTTGTTATCATCATTGCCAGTGAAAATTGGAAGGTACACAAGTGGATGAAATATATTCAAACCAAATAACAGTCATGGTTGTAAAGAGAAGACATGTCACTCTCAAAGAACGGTGGCTCAGAAAACAACTTCAGAAATCATTAGTCAATGTAATACCATTGAAGAAAATGGCAGCCGCAAGATTATAACATGATGATACTTACCTCTAAAACTGGCTCAGAAAACCCTTGAAGGATGAGTAAAACTGGCTATGAAAACACATTCAGAAATCAATAGTCAATCTACTACGACAGAAGAAAATGGCAGCCGTAGGACCGGACTTGTTATCATCATTGCCATTGAAAATTGAAAGGTACACAAGTGGATGAAATATATTCAAACCAAAGAGCAGTCATGATTGTCAAGAGAAGAAAGGTGACTCTCAAATTCACCTTCTGCATTGTATTCATTTCTGGTTGATTAGATAAAACAAATAATAATTGAAGAAAATGAATTCAAGTTACATTAAAAGCCGAAATCGTATAATACATGCAGGAATCTGAAAATTGACCAACCAATTTAAAAACACAAACAAGTCGAGGATGCTTCCAAGAACCACGAGTAGTAGCTAAGAGAAAATGATCACAATGGCCATGATGTTAAAATATTAACAACCATATGAAAATTAGAGAAAAAAATCACAACATTAATAAGGAATCAATATAGTTCTAACAAAACACAACACAAACATCTGATTGTTGCAAATAACATGCTTACCACAACCGTTCTTGTTTCCATAATCCTCAATTCCAACGGCATCATTTTTAGATTAAATAAAGGAACCCGATTCGAGGAATGAGTCATACTCACATCCAATAACTTGTAATAATCACTCAGCTCATTCACATACACACATCCAAACACTTATATGCAGACTTTATACAAGCATCATCAAATTATAACATGGAGATATTTACCACTAAATTGAAAAAAAAATCATATATTTTGATCAAAATCGAAGTATTAAATGAAAACCATAAATACAAAAAATGGGGAAGTGTTTAAGCATTTTCAGCAAAGATATTAACAACCATACGAGTATCGTGATGTGTTTCGTCGATCAATCTTAGAGTACAACAGTGATCTGCGGACATTATTCAAGCAACATCAAATTATAACATGACGATACATACCTTAAAAACTGGCTCAGAAAACACTTGAAGGATGAGTGAAACTGGCTCAGAAAGCACCTTCAGAAATCAATAGTCAATCTACTACCATAGAAGAAAGGGGCAGGCGTAAGACCGAACTTGTTATCATCATTGCCAGTGAAAATTGGAAGGTACACAAGTGGATGAAATATATTCAAACCAAATAACAGTCATGGTTGTAAAGAGAAGACATGTCACTCTGAAAGAACGGTGGCTCAGAAAACAACTTCAGAAATCATTAGTCAATGTAATACCATTGAAGAAAATGGCAGCCGCAAGATTATAACATGATGATACTTACCTCTAAAACTGGCTCAGAAAACCCTTGAAGGATGAGTAAAACTGGCTATGAAAACACATTCAGAAATCAATAGTCAATCTACTACGACAGAAGAAAATGGCAGCCGTAGGACCGGACTTGTTATCATCATTGCCATTGAAAATTGAAAGGTACACAAGTGGATGAAATATATTCAAACCAAAGAGCAGTCATGATTGTCAAGAGAAGAAAGGTGACTCTCAAATTCACCTTCTGCATTGTATTCATTTCTGGTTGATTAGATAAAACAAATAATAATTGAAGAAAATGAATTCAAGTTACATTAAAAGCCGAAATCGTATAATACATGCAGGAATCTGAAAATTGACCAACCAATTTAAAAACACAAACAAGTCGAGGATGCTTCCCAGAACCACGAGTAGTAGCTAAGAGAAAATGATCACAATGGCCATGATGTTAAAATATTAACAACCATATGAAAATTAGAGAAAAAAATCACAACATTAATAAGGAATCAATATAGTTCTAACAAAACACAACACAAACATCTGATTGTTGCAAATAACATGCTTACCACAACCGTTCTTGTTTCCATAATCCTCAATTCCAACGGCATCATTTTTAGATTAAATAAAGGAACCCGATTCGAGGAATGAGTCATACTCACATCCAATAACTTGTAATAATCACTCAGCTCATTCACATACACACATCCAAACACTTATATGCAGACTTTATACAAGCATCATCAAATTATAACATGGAGATATTTACCACTAAATTGAAAAAAAAATCGTATATTTTAATCAAAATCGAAGTATTAAATGAAAATCATAAATACAAGAAATGGGGAAGTGTTTAAGCATTTTCAGCAAAGATATTAACAACCATACGAGTATCGTGATGTGTTTCGTCGATCAATCTTAGAGTACAACAGTGATCTGCGGACATTATTCAAGCAACATCAAATTATAACATGACGATACATACCTTAAAAACTGGCTCAGAAAACACTTGAAGGATGAGTGAAACTGGCTCAGAAAGCACCTTCAGAAATCAATAGTCAATCTACTACCATAGAAGAAAGGGGCAGGCGTAAGACCGAACTTGTTATCATCATTGCCAGTGAAAATTGGAAGGTACACAAGTGGATGAAATATATTCAAACCAAATAACAGTCATGGTTGTAAAGAGAAGACATGTCACTCTGAAAGAACGGTGGCTCAGAAAACAACTTCAGAAATCATTAGTCAATGTAATACCATTGAAGAAAATGGCAGCCGCAAGATTATAACATGATGATACTTACCTCTAAAACTGGCTCAGAAAACCCTTGAAGGATGAGTAAAACTGGCTATGAAAACACATTCAGAAATCAATAGTCAATCTACTACGACAGAAGAAAATGGCAGCCGTAGGACCGGACTTGTTATCATCATTGCCATTGAAAATTGAAAGGTACACAAGTGGATGAAATATATTCAAACCAAAGAGCAGTCATGATTGTCAAGAGAAGAAAGGTGACTCTCAAATTCACCTTCTGCATTGTATTCATTTCTGGTTGATTAGATAAAACAAATAATAATTGAAGAAAATGAATTCAAGTTACATTAAAAGCCGAAATCGTATAATACATGCAGGAATCTGAAAATTGACCAACCAATTTAAAAACACAAACAAGTCGAGGATGCTTCCCAGAACCACGAGTAGTAGCTAAGAGAAAATGATCACAATGGCCATGATGTTAAAATATTAACAACCATTTGAAAATTAGAGAAAAAAATCACAACATTAATAAGGAATCAATATAGTTCTAACAAAACACAACACAAACATCTGATTGTTGCAAATAACATGCTTACCACAACCGTTCTTGTTTCCATAATCCTCAATTCCAACGGCATCATTTTTAGATTAAATAAAGGAACCCGATTCGAGGAATGAGTCATACTCACATCCAATAACTTGTAATAATCACTCAGCTCATTCACATACACACATCCAAACACTTATATGCAGACTTTATACAAGCATCATCAAATTATAACATGGAGATATTTACCACTAAATTGAAAAAAAAATCGTATATTTTAATCAAAATCGAAGTATTAAATGAAAATCATAAATACAAGAAATGGGGAAGTGTTTAAGCATTTTCAGCAAAGATATTAACAACCATACGAGTATCGTGATGTGTTTCGTCGATCAATCTTAGAGTACAACAGTGATCTGCGGACATTATTCAAGCAACATCAAATTATAACATGACGATACATACCTTAAAAACTGGCTCAGAAAACACTTGAAGGATGAGTGAAACTGGCTCAGAAAGCACCTTCAGAAATCAATAGTCAATCTACTACCATAGAAGAAAGGGGCAGGCGTAAGACCGAACTTGTTATCATCATTGCCAGTGAAAATTGGAAGGTACACAAGTGGATGAAATATATTCAAACAAAATAACAGTCATGGTTGTAAAGAGAAGACATGTCACTCTGAAAGAACGGTGGCTCAGAAAACAACTTCAGAAATCATTAGTCAATGTAATACCATTGAAGAAAATGGCAGCCGCAAGATTATAACATGATGATACTTACCTCTAAAACTGGCTCAGAAAACCCTTGAAGGATGAGTAAAACTGGCTATGAAAACACATTCAGAAATCAATAGTCAATCTACTACGACAGAAGAAAATGGCAGCCGTAGGACCGGACTTGTTATCATCATTGCCATTGAAAATTGAAAGGTACACAAGTGGATGAAATATATTCAAACCAAAGAGCAGTCATGATTGTCAAGAGAAGAAAGGTGACTCTCAAATTCACCTTCTGCATTGTATTCATTTCTGGTTGATTAGATAAAACAAATAATAATTGAAGAAAATGAATTCAAGTTACATTAAAAGCCGAAATCGTATAATACATGCAGGAATCTGAAAATTGACCAACCAATTTAAAAACACAAACAAGTCGAGGATGCTTCCCAGAACCACGAGTAGTAGCTAAGAGAAAATGATCACAATGGCCATGATGTTAAAATATTAACAACCATATGAAAATTAGAGAAAAAAATCACAACATTAATAAGGAATCAATATAGTTCTAACAAAACACAACACAAACATCTGATTGTTGCAAATAACATGCTTACCACAACCGTTCTTGTTTCCATAATCCTCAATTCCAACGGCATCATTTTTAGATTAAATAAAGGAAACCGATTCGAGGAATGAGTCATACTCACATCCAATAACTTGTAATAATCACTCAGCTCATTCACATACACACATCCAAACACTTATATGCAGACTTTATACAAGCATCATCAAATTATAACATGGAGATATTTACCACTAAATTGAAAAAAAAATCATATATTTTGATCAAAATCGAAGTATTAAATGAAAATCATAAATACAAGAAATGGGGAAGTGTTTAAGCATTTTCAGCAAAGATATTAACAACCATACGAGTATCGTGATGTGTTTCGTCGATCAATCTTAGAGTACAACAGTGATCTGCGGACATTATTCAAGCAACATCAAATTATAACATGACGATACATACCTTAAAAACTGGCTCAGAAAACACTTGAAGGATGAGTGAAACTGGCTCAGAAAGCACCTTCAGAAATCAATAGTCAATCTACTACCATAGAAGAAAGGGGCAGGCGTAAGACCGAACTTGTTATCATCATTGCCAGTGAAAATTGGAAGGTACACAAGTGGATGAAATATATTCAAACCAAATAACAGTCATGGTTGTAAAGAGAAGACATGTCACTCTGAAAGAACGGTGGCTCAGAAAACAACTTCAGAAATCATTAGTCAATGTAATACCATTGAAGAAAATGGCAGCCGCAAGATTATAACATGATGATACTTACCTCTAAAACTGGCTCAGAAAACCCTTGAAGGATGAGTAAAACTGGCTATGAAAACACATTCAGAAATCAATAGTCAATCTACTACGACAGAAGAAAATGGCAGCCGTAGGACCGGACTTGTTATCATCATTGCCATTGAAAATTGAAAGGTACACAAGTGGATGAAATATATTCAAACCAAAGAGCAGTCATGATTGTCAAGAGAAGAAAGGTGACTCTCAAATTCACCTTCTGCATTGTATTCATTTCTGGTTGATTAGATAAAACAAATAATAATTGAAGAAAATGAATTCAAGTTACATTAAAAGCCGAAATCGTATAATACATGCAGGAATCTGAAAATTGACCAACCAATTTAAAAACACAAACAAGTCGAGGATGCTTCCCAGAACCACGAGTAGTAGCTAAGAGAAAATGATCACAATGGCCATGATGTTAAAATATTAACAACCATATGAAAATTAGAGAAAAAAATCACAACATTAATAAGGAATCAATATAGTTCTAACAAAACACAACACAAACATCTGATTGTTGCAAATAACATGCTTACCACAACCGTTCTTGTTTCCATAATCCTCAATTCCAACGGCATCATTTTTAGATTAAATAAAGGAAACCGATTCGAGGAATGAGTCATACTCACATCCAATAACTTGTAATAATCACTCAGCTCATTCACATACACACATCCAAACACTTATATGCAGACTTTATACAAGCATCATCAAATTATAACATGGAGATATTTACCACTAAATTGAAAAAAAAATCATATATTTTGATCAAAATCGAAGTATTAAATGAAAATCATAAATACAAGAAATGGGGAAGTGTTTAAGCATTTTCAGCAAAGATATTAACAACCATACGAGTATCGTGATGTGTTTCGTCGATCAATCTTAGAGTACAACAGTGATCTGCGGACATTATTCAAGCAACATCAAATTATAACATGACGATACATACCTTAAAAACTGGCTCAGAAAACACTTGAAGGATGAGTGAAACTGGCTCAGAAAGCACCTTCAGAAATCAATAGTCAATCTACTACCATAGAAGAAAGGGGCAGGCGTAAGACCGAACTTGTTATCATCATTGCCAGTGAAAATTGGAAGGTACACAAGTGGATGAAATATATTCAAACCAAATAACAGTCATGGTTGTAAAGAGAAGACATGTCACTCTCAAAGAACGGTGGCTCAGAAAACAACTTCAGAAATCATTAGTCAATGTAATACCATTGAAGAAAATGGCAGCCGCAAGATTATAACATGATGATACTTACCTCTAAAACTGGCTCAGAAAACCCTTGAAGGATGAGTAAAACTGGCTATGAAAACACATTCAGAAATCAATAGTCAATCTACTACGACAGAAGAAAATGGCAGCCGTAGGACCGGACTTGTTATCATCATTGCCATTGAAAATTGAAAGGTACACAAGTGGATGAAATATATTCAAACCAAAGAGCAGTCATGATTGTCAAGAGAAGAAAGGTGACTCTCAAATTCACCTTCTGCATTGTATTCATTTCTGGTTGATTAGATAAAACAAATAATAATTGAAGAAAATGAATTCAAGTTACATTAAAAGCCGAAATCGTATAATACATGCAGGAATCTGAAAATTGACCAACCAATTTAAAAACACAAACAAGTCGAGGATGCTTCCCAGAACCACGAGTAGTAGCTAAGAGAAAATGATCACAATGGCCATGATGTTAAAATATTAACAACCATATGAAAATTAGAGAAAAAAATCACAACATTAATAAGGAATCAATATAGTTCTAACAAAACACAACACAAACATCTGATTGTTGCAAATAACATGCTTACCACAACCGTTCTTGTTTCCATAATCCTCAATTCCAACGGCATCATTTTTAGATTAAATAAAGGAAACCGATTCGAGGAATGAGTCATACTCACATCCAATAACTTGTAATAATCACTCAGCTCATCCACATACACACATCCAAACACTTATATGCAGACTTTATACAAGCATCATCAAATTATAACATGGAGATATTTACCACTAAATTGAAAAAAAAATCATATATTTTGATCAAAATCGAAGTATTAAATGAAAATCATAAATACAAGAAATGGGGAAGTGTTTAAGCATTTTCAGCAAAGATATTAACAACCATACGAGTATCGTGATGTGTTTCGTCGATCAATCTTAGAGTACAACAGTGATCTGCGGACATTATTCAAGCAACATCAAATTATAACATGACGATACATACCTTAAAAACTGGCTCAAAAAACACTTGAAGGATGAGTGAAACTGGCTCAGAAAGCACCTTCAGAAATCAATAGTCAATCTACTACCATAGAAGAAAGGGGCAGGCGTAAGACCGAACTTGTTATCATCATTGCCAGTGAAAATTGGAAGGTACACAAGTGGATGAAATATATTCAAACCAAATAACAGTCATGGTTGTAAAGAGAAGACATGTCACTCTCAAAGAACGGTGGCTCAGAAAACAACTTCAGAAATCATTAGTCAATGTAATACCATTGAAGAAAATGGCAGCCGCAAGATTATAACATGATGATACTTACCTCTAAAACTGGCTCAGAAAACCCTTGAAGGATGACTAAAACTGGCTATGAAAACACATTCAGAAATCAATAGTCAATCTACTACGACAGAAGAAAATGGCAGCCGTAGGACCGGACTTGTTATCATCATTGCCATTGAAAATTGAAAGGTACACAAGTGGATGAAATATATTCAAACCAAAGAGCAGTCATGATTGTCAAGAGAAGAAAGGTGACTCTCAAATTCACCTTCTGCATTGTATTCATTTCTGGTTGATTAGATAAAACAAATAATAATTGAAGAAAATGAATTCAAGTTACATTAAAAGCCGAAATCGTATAATACATGCAGGAATCTGAAAATTGACCAACCAATTTAAAAACACAAACAAGTCGAGGATGCTTCCCAGAACCACGAGTAGTAGCTAAGAGAAAATGATCACAATGGCCATGATGTTAAAATATTAACAACCATATGAAAATTAGAGAAAAAAATCACAACATTAATAAGGAATCAATATAGTTCTAACAAAACACAACACAAACATCTGATTGTTGCAAATAACATGCTTACCACAACCGTTCTTGTTTCCATAATCCTCAATTCCAACGGCATCATTTTTAGATTAAATAAAGGAAACCGATTCGAGGAATGAGTCATACTCACATCCAATAACTTGTAATAATCACTCAGCTCATCCACATACACACATCCAAACACTTATATGCAGACTTTATACAAGCATCATCAAATTATAACATGGAGATATTTACCACTAAATTGAAAAAAAAATCATATATTTTGATCAAAATCGAAGTATAAAATGAAAATCATAAATACAAGAAATGGGGAAGTGTTTAAGCATTTTCAGCAAAGATATTAACAACCATACGAGTATCGTGATGTGTTTCGTCGATCAATCTTAGAGTACAACAGTGATCTGCGGACATTATTCAAGCAACATCAAATTATAACATGACGATACATACCTTAAAAACTGGCTCAGAAAACACTTGAAGGATGAGTGAAACTGGCTCAGAAAGCACCTTCAGAAATCAATAGTCAATCTACTACCATAGAAGAAAGGGGCAGGCGTAAGACCGAACTTGTTATCATCATTGCCAGTGAAAATTGGAAGGTACACAAGTGGATGAAATATATTCAAACCAAATAACAGTCATGGTTGTAAAGAGAAGACATGTCACTCTCAAAGAACGGTGGCTCAGAAAACAACTTCAGAAATCATTAGTCAATGTAATACCATTGAAGAAAATGGCAGCCGCAAGATTATAACATGATGATACTTACCTCTAAAACTGGCTCAGAAAACCCTTGAAGGATGAGTAAAACTGGCTATGAAAACACATTCAGAAATCAATAGTCAATCTACTACGACAGAAGAAAATGGCAGCCGTAGGACCGGACTTGTTATCATCATTGCCATTTAAAATTGAAAGGTACACAAGTGGATGAAATATATTCAAACCAAAGAGCAGTCATGATTGTCAAGAGAAGAAAGGTGACTCTCAAATTCACCTTCTGCATTGTATTCATTTCTGGTTGATTAGATAAAACAAATAATAATTGAAGAAAATGAATTCAAGTTACATTAAAATCCGAAATCGTATAATACATGCAGGAATCTGAAAATTGACCAACCAATTTAAAAACACAAACAAGTCGAGGATGCTTCCCAGAACCACGAGTAGTAGCTAAGAGAAAATGATCACAATGGCCATGATGTTAAAATATTAACAACCATATGAAAATTAGAGAAAAAAATCACAACATTAATAAGGAATCAATATAGTTCTAACAAAACACAACACAAACATCTGATTGTTGCAAATAACATGCTTACCACAACCGTTCTTGTTTCCATAATCCTCAATTCCAACGGCATCATTTTTAGATTAAATAAAGGAACCCGATTCGAGGAATGAGTCATACTCACATCCAATAACTTGTAATAATCACTCAGCTCATTCATATACACACATCCAAACACGTATATGCAGACTTTATACAAGCATCATCAAATTATAACATGGAGATATTTACCACTAAATTGAAAAAAAAATCATATATTTTGATCAAAATCGAAGTATTAAATGAAAATCATAAATACATGAAATGGGGAAGTGTTTAAGCATTTTCAGCAAAGATATTAACAACCATACGAGTATCGTGATGTGTTTCGTCGATCAATCTTGGAGTTCAACAGTGATCTGCGGACATTATTCAAGCAACATCAAATTATAACATGATGATACATACCTTAAAAACTGGCTCAGAAAACACTTGAAGGATGAGTGAAACTGGCTCAGAAAACACCTTCAGAAATCAATAGTCAATCTACTACCATAGAAGAAAGTGGCAGGCGTAAGACCGGACTTGTTATCATCATTGCCAGTGAAAATTGGAAGGTACACAAGTGGATGAAATATATTCCAACCAAATAAGAGTCATGGTTGTAAAGAGAAGACAGGTCACTCTCAAAGAACGGTGGCTCAGAAAACAACTTCAGAAATCATTAGTCAATGTAATACCATTGAAGAAAATGGCAGCCGCAAGATTATAACATGATGATACTTACCTCTAAAACTGGCTCAGAAAACCCTTGAAGGATGAGTAAAACTGGCTATGAAAACACATTCAGAAATCAATAGTCAATCTACTACGACAGAAGAAAATGGCAGCCGTAGGACCGGACTTGTTATCATCATTGCCATTGAAAATTGAAAGGTACACAAGTGGATGAAATATATTCAAACCAAAGAGCAGTCATGATTGTCAAGAGAAGAAAGGTGACTCTCAAATTCACCTTCTGCATTGTATTCATTTCTGGTTGATTAGATAAAACAAATAATAATTGAAGAAAATGAATTCAAGTTACATTAAAAGCCGAAATCGTATAATACATGCAGGAATCTGAAAATTGACCAACCAATTTAAAAACACAAACAAGTCGAGGATGCTTCCCAGAACCACGAGTAGTAGCTAAGAGAAAATGATCACAATGGCCATGATGTTAAAATATTAACAACCTGTTGCGGTGAGAATTGGATACCATAGTTATTAACGAACTAGGATCACATTTCTTTAAATGTTCACCACCGTCTTTGATTTATCCAAAGGAAAGGTTCAAAAGCGAAAAAAACCTAAAGATCTAAGGTTCGGGGGTTGGTTACGCCTAGGGAAGGTATTAGCATCCTAAACGTCCGTAGTACTCTACGGGAACCTCTCGTTAGTATTATGTTATCTCTCAATCGCTTGCTAAGGGTGCTATGCTAAAGGTTGAACCCTAGGGGTTAGTATCTAAGTATACTCGATAAGGTATCGCACCTTACGCCTATGTATCCTCGGGTGTAGAATCAGAGTATGCGTAGTTCTGCAAAGAGGAACTTCTTGACGGGGTCAAGGTTCCAAGGGGAAGTAAAGTCTTGGGCAAGACCTTACATAGAGTGCGGCGACTCTAAAGTTGTAGGATGGTTCAAGCGGGGTAGGATTGTAAATGTTCGCGGCGGAGCATTTACTTGGAGTTCGGCGACTCCGATCCTAAGGCTAAGATTCTAAGTGTCTACGGCGAGACATGGAGTACGGCGACTCCGAATCCTATGGCTAAGGGTTCTAAAGTGTTAGTCCTATGACGGTTTAGTCAATTTTAAGGAACCTTTCCTTTGGAATGTCGAGGGACCCAACTAACTGATTTATTTGTGCGTACTAGCAAAGTGGGCTAGTTAAAGTGTATTGTGACCGAAAGGTTGAATGCGAGGCCCGAAGGCGTTCGACTTATATGGGTATAAAAGTGGCTCGACGTTGGATCGAGAGTTTTTTTGGTATTTTTGAAAAGGTTTTAGACAAAGTAAACATAATGCATATAGATGTATAAGCATGTAGCAGGCAAAATATCAAACAAAAAAAAGGGCATACAACAAGCGATTCACTCACGTTGGATCTAACGAATTAATTTAAGAGGAGAGTTTATTAGGAAAAGATTGATTTTAAGGTTTATTAAAAAAGTTATTTAGAATTAGAATT
Source organism: Lathyrus tuberosus (assembly GCA_022829125.1). Classification (NCBI taxonomy): domain Eukaryota; kingdom Viridiplantae; phylum Streptophyta; class Magnoliopsida; order Fabales; family Fabaceae; genus Lathyrus; species Lathyrus tuberosus. The sequence continues at coordinate 4,939,083 of JALAZF010000438.1, forward strand.
ATGCTTGAAGATAACTATTAATAAAAAGTTAAAGTTTTAAAGAAGGGTTTAACTTATTTGAGGATTAATCTTAAGAAAAGTTTAAATTAAAATTACTTAGAGATTGATTGACTTAGAGATAAAGATCCTCTTAAAAACTTAACTTCTTAAATGGTAGTTGGTTTTTTCCATTTTAATGGTTTTTATTATAAAGAGTTATTGAGAGGGTTAATACTTAGAAAAAGGTTTTATTTTAGAATTATTTAAAATTGAGAAAGATAAAGATTTCTTTTTTATATATAAAAAAAAAGAACTAGTTAATGTTAGAAATTATTAAGAAAGGTTTGTTGATAAAAAAGGTTAATTTAGTGTTTACGAAATGGTTTTATTATTATGGATTATAAAAGGTTAATTTTACTAACGAAAGTGTTAAAAACTAATTGTTTTTAATAAAAGGATCATTAAGAAAAAGAGACGGAGGGGTTCTCACACGGACGGATTAGATCCATCTCCCACACGGCCTATCTCACTCTTCTCTCGCTCACCTTTCTTTGTTCTCTCTCAAAGTGAAAGCTAGGGTTTGAAACCCTATCGGCGCCGTCGTCTCTCAATCTCTCACGATCTTCAAGCAGTAAACATAAACCCCACCCCACACAACCCATACCCCGATTTCACTATGATTGATGATTACAATTACAGGATGCATAAGATTAAAGCAAAGCGATAAAGAAAACGCCGGGGGAATGATCGGCGACGGTTGCGACAACTCCGTGAATCTCCAATCAGGGATGTCTCTCTTCTCTTTACCTTCTTGTTTGCGAGCTTGCGATTGCTTCGTTCCTCTTTTGATTTCTGATCGTTGGCGATGATGAGCCAACGCGCTCCTGAGCCTGTGTCTTTGGTGGGTTTGGAAACTTTTTGGTGATTGTTGATTTGGGATCTTTGCGATTTTCCTCTCTTAGGGTTTTTTGATCTTTCCGTCTCCTTCTCCTATGGGTTTCCTCTCCCTTTCTTTCGTTTGATGTCGTGACCCTTTTATAATGTTGGCCAATGATGAGGATTTTTGGAAAGTCTTAACGTGGTATTGATTTCTCTTGATTGATTTTGCGATTTGATTTGGTTTTCAAATTTGAACGTTGAAACCCAATTTGGCAAGTTTTGGTGCGATTCGATTTGGCTTCAATTGGGAAGTTTGGGCTGATTTGAATTCGTGGATACTCTGATATGATTTGGAAAGATGCAAGGTTGTCTGATATTTGAATCTTGCGTGATTTCACACTTATTATTTTTTATTCTTGGTTCGTCCTATTTTGGAAGGTTTGTGTTGGTGGTATCCCCTTTGGGATATTGCCCACAATTTCCTTTGAAAATGAGGAACGGAAGCTTCCGATTCAAAAAAGTTCTGAGGCCAACTTGGGAATTTTGCAAATCTTTTGAAAGTGCCTTTTGAAAGTTTGATATATCTGATACGGTTTTGGAAGGTTTGAATGTTGGAATCATTTGGTCCCCTACCCCTATGCGCTTGTTTGTTTTGCTGTTGCCAATTTCCTTGAAACCTTTAAGGTTACATTGTGACGGTTTTGGATCAAATAATTTAGTGCATTAAGTTATCTCTCTTTGTTTGCCAGGCCTCAAAACGCAAAAAAAAAGGATGGGAAGCGGTAGCAGGTCTGACGAGTACTCCTAACTTGGAAGACCACATAAGTTCAGCCCTAAGCTGGAAGTCTGCACACTTGCCTTGGTTCTTGTATTGTAATTCTGAAACTTTTCCCTCTTGGTGTTATGTCCACTCAAACATAAAATCCTTAAGGATGGTGTGCTATCAAGGGTGAAACCATGGCTTGATGCATTGATCTGCGTGTGTCTGGTAAGGTGCGATTCAATAAGTTTTGTATTACACAACATAGGTAAAGACAACTTCAACAATCTTAAGTACGTGGGCATATTTTGAAGGAATGTTATTTTTCAGGTTCTTAAACCTTTGCAGCCATCCAGGTGTAGTTTTACAAGTTCCAGGAATGTTTGGTGATATGCTCGTACTTGATGGCTTGGACAGCGAGTTGGACTTGGTGGGTGGAGAGATCATGGTTTCTCTAGAGGAAGTGAACTGGTATGGATTTTCATCACTCAATAGGTTTTGATGATAGCCATCCTTGGTGGGCTTTTAGATTTTGTGTAACATGTTAGGAGTTTTAAATGTAATGATTTGTGGATCTTGTAATATGGTGATGTAATGAGGTGCGTCTGATTCTGAGTTTATGAGTTCCAAATCTTGTCTTTTGGAAACGTTAACAATTTGAATATCCTTCAGGTTCAGGTGCAGAGCTTTCTGAATGAATCCTTGACAGTTGGAACTTGTTCCTATTCGGCTTATTCTGGTGCTGGACCGACGATTACGTGGGAGTCGCATTCGACTGCTCGACTGTATGGAAAAGACAGCAGAGTTGAAAGGGCATCTTGTACGAGTAATACTTGTTGACTTGGGAAGCGTGAAATGGATGGTTGGGAAAAGGTTTGATGGCTATCTAATATTGCTTTGTGATGATTTTTATTCTTTTGACTCAAGCAAATTAGACTCAACCATGTTCCATTCAATTTGACCTTCTGGACTATCATAATTTTTTGCAGCCTATTGAATTTCCAATTGGAATAGGAATAAACTGTGTTGTCACTGTAGAGATACGTAGAGGAGTGGTTCATGTTGAATAACCCTTTTATATTGTCGTAAACCCATACTAATCCTTTTTCGTGTGTACCGGTGCGAGGCTGAAATCCTGCTAGATGTGGTTGCTAATATAACTTATTTGTTGGTTTTTTATGCTGTGATGAGACTAAGTGCTCTGAACATGGATTTGCTGCGGAATTCCTTCTCTCTTCCATTTCCTTTCTGATAAATTTTTCTTCCTCATAGAAATAGCATGGAATTAGTGCTCTTGTTGCATTGATCTGCTATTCGACGGTTAGTGATGCCTTTGAGGTTCCTCCTCAATTCTGAAACCGCACTGTTAATAGTTGAAAACTGTGAGTCTTGGTGTTTAATGATGGTTGCAATCATTTTGGAATGATGATGATGGTCTAACGCTTTCAATGCTTCGCAGGGCATTCTTGTTTTGTTGTGCAGGTTGTGATGTTGAAGCTTGGGCTTTAGTTTGTGAACTGATATTCTGCTGTTTGGCGTTTCTCTTCTTATCTGCTTTCTTTTTTCGTCCACGCTTGGTGTTTTTTGTGATTCTCATATTTCATCTTTTCTTGCAGCCTTAGTTGGTCTTTGGTGGCTGACGGTTTTGACTAGGTTTCTTATTGGCAGACATCCTCGAACGGCAACAAACTTGGAAGCGGATACTATACCAGAGGCTTGCCAAAATCAAAGTCGGGCGCGAGTATTTGGTTTCAATTATGCTAGTTGAACACCTAACTCAAACAACCCTACATCTAGAAATTAGATTCCAGTTCTCCTTGTACTTGTTTGTAGACTAAATGTAGTAACTTGCAACATCGACAGTTATTGTAATTCTATTTGGATTGTTGTAACCCAATGGTAATTTCACCACTCTGATAAGTTCCCGACAGTGAATCACAACGTAGAATTCCTTCATTCCAAATTAAAGTCCATTTGACCCAATTTGAATAATCTTTAATCCCAAATTCAAATTCTCAATCCAAATACAAATCCTTATTTCACTTGAAACCCTTGTAAGTTCAAGAAAGAAACAATTTGAATCCAAAAATAGGGAGTAACTTGAGATCCCAATCTTGAGTTAAACTCGTAAGTCCAATATGGAATGAAACTTGGTAAATCCCACTTGAAGTAAAACTTGAAATAAGCTAATCCAAGGTTGAGACCTTCTCATAAATCCGACTTAATAATCCCTTAAACCATCCTTATAGATTTCACTTAAACGAGTTGTAATCTTATTTATAACTCCCTCTTTAGGCAACCACAACGATCCAACTTGGTACCAAAATGTCTATTGCAAGTTACTTGGGCCATTAACTGGGTTTTCAAGCCCACATTGCAAACTATGTCACCCTTCTTTTCATCAGTCCAAACAAAATGTTCACAGCCCTTTAGTCAACCCAAATTTACCAAATGTATAGTTTTGATTCCAACCTGTAACATAAATGAACAAACGAACAAACAACTACACATGAAAAGTTAGCGCAGAAAGATTGCCCTACAATGTTATGCAGACGCATCAGTGTATCTAAGGGAAAAATTTGGGGTACAACAGTTGCCCCTATTTAAATATCGTCACCGGATGACAGGGCGATGAAAATCGTCATTAGGTCATGGTGAGAGATATTTAAATACAGATAACCGAAAATTTTGCCCTTAGATGCAATGACATGCAATGCTATGGACAAAACTAGCCTAATGCTGACATGCCATGAACTCTAGCATGATGAGAATGATGGAATGATAGAATGCAAAATGAAGACGAAACAGACGGGGCAAAAAAAAGCCAACACAACGAGTAACAACTCACTGGGGACGACCAGACGCACTGGGGAAAAGAGAACAACACTGGGAGACCAGGACGATGACTCAATAGGTTCAAGCGTGAACAGCTGTCGTCTAAGAAAAAAACAGGATCCACACGGCGGTAGAATCAAAAGATAAGCTCCAAAGGTCTGTATATGAAGAGATTGTTCATAACGTTCAAGTAGGAAAAGATCCTTAATGAAGGTTGATTCAGAAAGACTGTCTCCACTAGGGAAAGAAAAGCTTCGCCACAAGTGGCCTTGTCAAGTAGTTGACTGTAGGATATACCACTTCACTGAGGAGTGATGTCATTGAAGAGTCTGATGTAGAGACATCGGTTATTGATGAGCAGCACCGTTGAAGAGTCTGGAGAGATACACTTCACTGGAGAGCAATAAGTTGTGGATTCTGGAGAGAGCCACTTCACTGGAGAGCAACAAGTTGTGGATTCTGGAGAGAGCCACTTCACTAAAGAGCAACAAGTTGTGGATTCTGGAGAGATCCACTTCACTGGAGAGCCACAAGTTGTGGATTCTGGAGAGATCCACTTCACTGGAGAGCGATATCGTCGAAGAGTCAGACGGAGGTACCTGATTGAGAGTATAAATGATTTGTATTTGCAATGTAGTTGAGTAAGAATCTGGATGTAGGCCGCCACTTGTTGTTTGGCTTTAGATTCCACGGAGACGTCGTTCCAATCAATCACTGTTAGAGAACAGATTCTTCAAAAAAAAAAGATCTATAAAATATTAATCCATGAGACGCAGTACAAAAATAAATGCACGCTCAAAATAGGTTGGGAGACCAAAAGTTAAAGGTGGCACCCCCAGGGACCAAAGTTTGATCTAGGATAAAGCTAGAAAGAAACGGTCAAACAAGACCCACCATTGAGATATGAACTCGAATGGCGATTTATCTTATCCAAGCACGGAAAAAGATAACTAAAAAAAACCATCATCCACGAGGGTTGAACTCTGTGGGGAAACTTAGAACGGATTAACATTTGCTGCCTAAGGTTGACGACCTATTTGGAGAGATCAGACAAACCCAAAACATGGCAAACACAAACAAAGATCAAGATGAACGAACAAAAGGAAACACGCACGGAGGCGAAATGCAAAAGATGCCATGCGATGCTCATGCTCATGCTGACAAAACAGAAAAGAAAGCAAGAGAAAAAACAAAACGACGAAGAAGCCCAGTCCATCCTCTGCACAAGAGATACGTCTGTCAAGCTTGTATAGAAATCCAAAGGTGGAACCCAATAGTTGAACCTCAAAGTCCAAACTTCTCTGGGGAAATAGCAATCCACTTGGGGATATAATATCATGACTTCACTTAGGGGATCGTCAAGATGAATCTGATTGCTGGATAAGGAATATCTATTGGGAACGGATCAACTTGCGTTCAGAGAGACCTTGATGGGGATAAAATAAATATCCTCCACAACTGAAATAAGCTGAAGTAAAGTAGCAATAGTTGGCATCACGGGGATAAAATAAATATCTGATGCTGAAGTAATCTGACGTAGGCTATAGAAACCACGAGGATAAAATAAATATCCACTAATTCATTGGGGAAGCTTGAACCAATATTGTTGTTGTAGATGTCAGAGTAGACTTCAGTGGGGATGGAATAAACATCCATGGTTGAGAGAAATCGAAATCTTGAGAAAACACCGAGGAGTGAAATAAACACTCGCTTCATCGGGAAGGTTGGGACCAACGAGATTTACTGGGGATCCTTAGGTCAACCCGATGCTGAGATTCTTATAATGATACCTGCTTGGGATAATGATTCACTGGGGAATCGTCAGGACTTCCTGGAGTGAAAACTTGTTAGGGAATATCATACTATCAGAACATTCTCGGGAAATTTGGTGAAGAAATGCTATGAAGTTAGTGAAGTTCTGACTTGCATGGTAGTCGCCATTTTTAAGTAATCCTGTTGAAGAAGTCTTCAATTCTCAACTGTCCTGGATTGCATGATTTTGAACAGGAGTCATCTCAAAAGGATTTTACAGAAGATCCGGCGTTCAAAATAATCCAGTGTCTTCCAACTCTTGAGAGATTTGTAGAATCTCGACGTAACTGGCTCAGATTGACGGTGTTCTGTGTACTGAGTCTTCAAAGAATTGCCCCTTGGGTAAGTCAGTTTGTGGAGATTACAAACTGAAGAAAACATCTTGCTCCTGCTTAGCTGGGTCTTCAAGCAATATGCCCCAGACTGGGTATCTTTTACAATGAAGTGGCCATCTTCAACAAAATTCCAAGCAGGAATTGAATCTCATAGTTGTTTGCAATAAGGTTTCTATGATATCAAACAATATTCACATGCAGAAGGTGTACACTCTGAAACTGCTAGTGCAACGTCATGTTTGTTTTGAAGTTTGTTGAAAAAGCATATCGCAAACTTGTGATCGAATCACTAGTTAGGATATGATATTAGTTATCCTTTTTATAAAGTCAATGGGAACTTTGAGCGTGGCTCATAGGAGTCAGGAAACGTTATCTCATTGAGTATGCTTTTGAAATGAACTCTGCTTCAACGAGGTCTTTTGTAAGTTGTAAGTAGTGATTTGGTTTGAGAAGCAAAAAAAAGGTAAAGATTTGTTGTTCCCATCCCTTTTTGTGAGGTTATTTTGAAAGTTTGAGGGTCAAAATTTATTTGTACCCACTCATATTTTGATAGTTTTGGAAGCTCGGTCGCTTGGATTGGAATTTACCCTGCCCCAAGTTAAAAATGAGGTTTTGATTTCGAGGCTCAAAAGGTTAACGAGAGGTTATTTCTGGTATTGAAACAATGCCTTATATCCTTAGCAGGGTTTTCGTTCAAAAGCATACGACATGAGAGATTGCATTTTGGTTCATCATCCTCCTTTCAGTAGTATTGGCATTATAAAATGGTAAACAATTTTTAAAATGAGCGAAGCGAATGGATTTCTTCGAAACAAACATTAAATTGCATTAACGTTCAAACTAACAAGTTCTCACAAGTAAACATGTTTTAATAATCAAAGAAAGCGATAACGTACAAATAAATAACAGCTGGTACTCTTGGGAATGACTTGTCTTTATTTTCCATTTGAGCTAACCATCTTCAAAATCGACTTTCGAGATCGGTCTGAGGATCATTTTCATACCCACTCTCGGTAAATTCTTCCATAACCGGGACTGATGAACTCGCCTGGTTTGGTGAAAGACTATTAATTTGAATTCCATGAGGCGTGAATGAAATCATTTCGGAGTCTAGCAAAGTCTGAACCTTACTCGGAAGTACCTTACAATCGTCCGTTGAGTGCCCCGGTGCCCCAGCATGGTAATCACATCGGGCGTTAGCGTCAAAACCTGGTGGATAAGGAAAAGGTACTGGCTTCAGCTCCTTTGGTACTATAAGTCCACTTTTGATTAAATCTGGCAAGAATTGACTGTATGGCATGGGTAGCGGAGTGAAATGCCTCTGCTTCTTCAGTCTTGGTCTATCATGTTGATGCGGATGACGGTGGTTTGATGGTCGATACCGAGGAGGTATTCGATTTGGAGAAGAATATTGCCCCTGAAGAGATGATGGCGTCTGACGCAGAGACCCAAAAGACTGCTCACTCTGAATACTTGAGTGGCGTGAGTGCCGAGACTGATATTCTTCCTGTTCTTCTTGAGAACTAACAGTTGATTTACTCTCAATGGCTCGGCTGTTTGAGATACCTCGGATTTTTCCTTTCTTAAGACCAATCTCGATGCGCTCTCCGGCTATTACCACATCAGAAAAATTTCTTGTTACATTGCTAAACAACCTTTCTCGGTACGGGCCTTGCAGAGTATCCACAAACCAGTCAACCAATTCTTTATCTAAGAGCGGCGGTTGCACGCGAGAAGCTACTTCTCTCCACCTCTGAGCATACTTTCTGAAGGACTCGTTATCTTCTTGAGATAGGTCTAACAAATGCAGGCGACTAGGAGCCAAATCAAGATTGTAGTTATATTGCTTCACAAAAGCCCGGGAAAGATCTAACCATGATTGGATGTCGCTACTCTTTAGCTGCATATACCAATTTAGTGATGCCCCACTTAAACTGTCTTGGAAACAGTGGATCATGAGTGGTTCATTACAGACATGCGGAGTCATTTTTCTGCAAAACATCACCAAATGCTGCTTTGGACAGCTGTCCCCTTTGTACTTCTCAAATTTTGGCGTCTTGAACTCTGGAGGCATTACAAGGTCGGGTACCAAACACATATTCAAGGCATTCAGATCACCAGCGTCGCGACCCTTAATAGCGTCAAGTCTTCTTTCCAAAGCACGCAATTTTTCCAGAATCTCAGTATCTCGTGGATTTTCAGTTTTCACCTCAGGAATCACCTCTTGGGAATCCGGTTCTAAAGATGCGAAACTACGATACTCCATAGCATCCACAGAAGAAGGTCTATCCTGGATGGTAGTACGTTCTTGTATAACCTGGTTTTCTGCAAGAATCTGCACAGGTTGATCTTGGGTGACATTGTTAACAACATTCCTCTGAGTGCTAACGTCCCTTTTTGCCAAGGCTGTCATAGCTTCCACAAGTTGACTGAACTCAAGATCTACTACGGTCGCAAACTGGCTCTGCTCTTCTGAATTCATGATCTTTCAAAATTTCTCCAGGTCCAGAGATTACTGTCGGGAAATCAACAGACGAGTCATGGACAGAGGATGGACGGGATCACAGGAACAAACAGAAGAAAGGGAAACAGAGCAGAGAATGCAAAATGATATGAGATGCAAATGCAAGAACGGTGCAACTATCAAGGGACTTAAAATCTTATTTGCAGTCATTGTAGATATTAAAATGTTTTAATAAAATTTTCAAGGCCAGTACACCTCCAAAGTTTTATTACATAGGCAACATAACACAAGGAACTAGGAGTCTAATCCACTGGATGATGCCCCTTGTCTTCCACGAAGTTCTTCCATTAACATGTCAATCTGATGTTGCATTCTTGATTTATCCAGGGTAAGCTTCTCTATTTCAGCCTTCAACTTTGAAACTTCATCTGATTGGACCACGGGAGGCTTGGGACGAGGATAAGGCATCCTCAAGGTCAGAGCCCTTTCGCGCGCCCATGATAGACATTCTTCAGTAATTGAGCAATCAGGATTTGTTGTCGCCGTCATTCCTTGTTGATTGATGCGACGCCAAGCAAACACAATTCCAGTTTTCAGATTCAGGTTCTCTCCTTGATAGAGGAAAAGGCTTGTCAGATTTTCTGGGTCAGGTACTCCTTCCATTGGGTGCCCCAGTTGACGACGGGCGAGTACAGGATTGTAACTAACGCATCCCTTTGTACCAAGAAGAGGTACATTGGGAAAGTCTCCACAACTATGAATCATGGGGATCCCTCCATACATCGGGTCATGCCAAACGACATCCGAATGAGTAAGAGTCATGAGCTTCATGGGCCATTCTGAACCATCTTTTACGTCCCAAAAAGCAGTAGATCTCGGTAGGTGCGAAATAAACCACCTATAGAGAATAGCAGTGCAACAGGTAATTCGACCTTCTCCCTTCAGAGCCTTTGAATGGATAGCGTGGTAGGCATCGGCTAACAACGTCGGAACTGGATTTTTGAGCATAAAAATCCTTATGGCATGGACGTCGACAAAATCTTCAACATTCGGAAACAAGAACAAACCGTAGGTCAGCAACGCGAAGGTGTGCTCGAACGCTCCAGTGTTCCCTACACTAGCAAAATGACGAGCCTTCTTGAACAAAAATTGGGCCGGTAAGCCATCAATTCCTCCTCTGAACGTCATATGAGTTTGGATTTCTAGCAGCTTTATGCGGGTTGCTCTTGCAATGTCTTCCTGGCTGGGTCTCCCTTCTCCACCGGAGAACGGAGGTGAGTCTTTGACAGGAATATCCATAAGGGCGGAGTATTCCTCCAATGTAGGCATCAGTTGGAAATCTTGAAAGATGAAACAATGGTAGATCAAACTGTAAAGTTGAACCAACGTCTCCAACAAGCCAGCAGCTACTCGAGTCTGTAACAACGGGAGGATATTTCCATACTTCTCAGCGAACGCCTTGGGATCTTCGATCTGATCTCCTAGTTCCCTTAGTTGTTCAACATCCGAAACTTCGAAGGTGTACGGCACAACTCCCTTTTTTTCGTAATCCATTATACAATGCCTGCAATACAAGATTTCTAGTTTCTTGATAGAGGGAGAAATGCAAATGTGAATGCTATGCAACAAGATTCATGGAAATCAGTATTTATAACCATCATGGAGTATCAAAAGGCTCGTTTTAATAATTATAAAATGGTCGGTTACAATCATTAGTACAGGAATACTAAAAATTGATTTATTACAAAATTAATTATAAAACGCGTCCGTACGCCTTACAACAGTCATAACGTAATAGCTAAATAAAAGCTAATAATGATGGATCTAAGGAGATTCTTCAAACGGTCTTCTTGAATTCCTTTGACTTCTTTTCTTCAATTGAGCTTCCTCCAGAATAGACTTGTCGACAAAGTGTTGACCGCTGATTTAGAATGGGATGAGATATCTTCTTGAGCTTTCCATTTCTTGTAATAAATAGTTTTTTCAATAACCTCCTTTTAGCTAGCTTGAATACTAACCGAAGTTGAGAAATGGATATTTGTCTTGAATTAGTAACTCCATCAGCTGAGAATAGTCTTCCAGTTTAGGTACCGACTGATAATAATGATAGGCCATAATAGAGTGGAGATGATAACTTCCCATATCTTGATTTGAACCTTTCTTTATTTGTCAGCAAAGTTTTTAGTCTCCTTAGATCGTCCAGGTTATGACTTTTGTAAAGGTACTTCAACATTTTTTTTTTAAAATTTTTTTTTTAGAGTCCATGATATCCTTATGATGTTTATAAACAAGACTAAGTTCCATGAATCTTTATGATATGGTGCTTATGAATGTATGCAACACACAGGGCACACAACACAAAGCACACACAAGAAAAAGAGTCCTAGGTTTGAAAGGTCACATCATGGAGCCAAGGGTCTACCCTCCCATAAGGTATGTACTATGGTTTCAAATGTACCTGCCGAACGGGTTCTAAAAGTTCCCAGAGTCTACAATCCATCTTTCGGATATTATCGATTTTCCAGATCACTTGGTAGTCAATAATATTCTCAAGAGAATCTCGTCCGAGTGTAGTATCGCGTAGCGACTATTGCAGAAATAGACTCCCGCATAGTCCCCGCACTACATCCTAATAGGCCAAGTTGGGTTAAAGGTAACTATGGTCCCCAGTCTCGATGGCCTTTAGTTCGAAATAATAGCGTCTTCACGAATTGACTCGTTGGACAAAATTAAATTCGAGAGGGCCTAGACTGAGTGGTGAAGTCCCAATTCAACTTTTTCAGGAATCGACTCCCTCAAAGTATCCTTGAATTCTCACCGTTCCTATCATAAATTGTCACTCTAGTCCGGGTGTAGGACTTTGTCTCACCACACAAGCAACCCAGCACAACAAATAATAAGCAAGCAAATAAAGAAAGAAAACATAAATAAAACAGGATAGGGGAAACCCTCGACATTATCCCCAGTGAAGTCGCCATTTCTGTTGCGGTGAGAATTGGATACCATAGTTATTAACGAACTAGGATCACATTTCTTTAAATGTTCACCACCGTCTTTGATTTATCCAAAGGAAAGGTTCAAAAGCGAAAAAAACCTAAAGATCTAAGGTTCGGGGGTTGGTTACGCCTAGGGAAGGTATTAGCATCCTAAACGTCCGTAGTACTCTACGGGAACCTCTCGTTAGTATTATGTTATCTCTCAATCGCTTGCTAAGGGTGCTATGCTAAAGGTTGAACCCTGGGGGTTAGTATCTAAGTATACTCGATAAGGTATCGCACCTTACGCCTACGTATCCTCGGGTGTAGAATCAGAGTATGCGTAGTTCTGCAAAGAGGAACTTCTTGACGGGGTCAAGGTTCCAAGGGGAAGTAAAGTCTTGGGCAAGACCTTACATAGAGTGCGGCGACTCTAAAGTTGTAGGATGGTTCAAGCGGGGTAGGATTGTAAATGTTCGCGGCGGAGCATTTACTTGGAGTTCGGCGACTCCGATCCTAAGGCTAAGATTCTAAGTGTCTACGGCGAGACATGGAGTACGGCGACTCCGAATCCTATGGCTAAGGGTTCTAAAGTGTTAGTCCTATGACGGTTTAGTCAATTTTAAGGAACCTTTCCTTTGGAATGTCGAGGGACCCAACTAACTGATTTATTTGTGCGTACTAGCAAAGTGGGCTAGTTAAAGTGTATTGTGACCGAAAGGTTGAATGCGAGGCCCGAAGGCGTTCGACTTATATGGGTATAAAAGTGGCTCGACGTTGGATCGAGAGTTTTTTGGTATTTTTGAAAAGGTTTTAGACAAAGTAAACATAATGCATATAGATGTATAAGCATGTAGCAGGCAAAATATCAAACAAAAAAAAGGGCATACAACAAGCGATTCACTCACGTTGGATCTAACGAATTAATTTAAGAGGAGAGTTTATTAGGAAAAGATTGATTTTAAGGTTTATTAAAAAAGTTATTTAGAATTAGAATTATGCTTGAAGATAACTATTAATAAAAAGTTAAAGTTTTAAAGAAGGGTTTAACTTATTTGAGGATTAATCTTAAGAAAAGTTTAAATTAAAATTACTTAGAGATTGATTGACTTAGAGATAAAGATCCTCTTAAAAACTTAACTTCTTAAATGGTAGTTGGTTTTTTCCATTTTAATGGTTTTTATTATAAAGAGTTATTGAGAGGGTTAATACTTAGAAAAAGGTTTTATTTTAGAATTATTTAAAATTGAGAAAGATAAAGATTTCTTTTTTATATATAAAAAAAAAGAACTAGTTAATGTTAGAAATTATTAAGAAAGGTTTGTTGATAAAAAAGGTTAATTTAGTGTTTACGAAATGGTTTTATTATTATGGATTATAAAAGGTTAATTTTACTAACGAAAGTGTTAAAAACTAATTGTTTTTAATAAAAGGATCATTAAGAAAAAGAGACGGAGGGGTTCTCACACGGACGGATTAGATCCATCTCCCACACGGCCTATCTCACTCTTCTCTCGCTCACCTTTCTTTGTTCTCTCTCAAAGTGAAAGCTAGGGTTTGAAACCCTATCGGCGCCGTCGTCTCTCAATCTCTCACGATCTTCAAGCAGTAAACATAAACCCCACCCCACACAACCCATACCCCGATTTCACTATGATTGATGATTACAATTACAGGATGCATAAGATTAAAGCAAAGCGATAAAGAAAACGCCGGGGGAATGATCGGCGACGGTTGCGACAACTCCGTGAATCTCCAATCAGGGATGTCTCTCTTCTCTTTACCTTCTTGTTTGCGAGCTTGCGATTGCTTCGTTCCTCTTTTGATTTCTGATCGTTGGCGATGATGAGCCAACGCGCTCCTGAGCCTGTGTCTTTGGTGGGTTTGGAAACTTTTTGGTGATTGTTGATTTGGGATCTTTGCGATTTTCCTCTCTTAGGGTTTTTTGATCTTTCCGTCTCCTTCTCCTATGGGTTTCCTCTCCCTTTCTTTCGTTTGATGTCGTGACCCTTTTATAATGTTGGCCAATGATGAGGATTTTTGGAAAGTCTTAACGTGGTATTGATTTCTCTTGATTGATTTTGCGATTTGATTTGGTTTTCAAATTTGAACGTTGAAACCCAATTTGGCAAGTTTTGGTGCGATTCGATTTGGCTTCAATTGGGAAGTTTGGGCTGATTTGAATTCGTGGATACTCTGATATGATTTGGAAAGATGCAAGGTTGTCTGATATTTGAATCTTGCGTGATTTCACACTTATTATTTTTTATTCTTGGTTCGTCCTATTTTGGAAGTTTTGTGTTGGTGGTATCCCCTTTGGGATATTGCCCACAATTTCCTTTGAAAATGAGGAACGGAAGCTTCCGATTCAAAAAAGTTCTGAGGCCAACTTGGGAATTTTGCAAATCTTTTGAAAGTGCCTTTTGAAAGTTTGATATATCTGATACGGTTTTGGAAGGTTTGAATGTTGGAATCATTTGGTCCCCTACCCCTATGCGCTTGTTTGTTTTGCTGCTGCCAATTTCCTTGAAACCTTTAAGGTTACATTGTGACGGTTTTGGATCAAATAATTTAGTGCATTAAGTTATCTCTCTTTGTTTGCCAGGCCTCAAAACGCAAAAAAAAAAGGATGGGAAGCGGTAGCAGGTCTGACGAGTACTCCTAACTTGGAAGACCACATAAGTTCAGCCCTAAGCTGGAAGTCTGCACACTTGCCTTGGTTCTTGTATTGTAATTCTGAAACTTTTCCCTCTTGGTGTTATGTCCACTCAAACATAAAATCCTTAAGGATGGTGTGCTATCAAGGGTGAAACCATGGCTTGATGCATTGATCTGCGTGTGTCTGGTAAGGTGCGATTCAATAAGTTTTGTATTATACAACATAGGTAAAGACAACTTCAACAATCTTAAGTACGTGGGCATATTTTGAAGGAATGTTATTTTTCAGGTTCTTAAACCTTTGCAGCCATCCAGGTGTAGTTTTACAAGTTCCAGGAATGTTTGGTGATATGCTCGTACTTGATGGCTTGGACAGCGAGTTGGACTTGGTGGGTGGAGAGATCATGGTTTCTCTAGAGGAAGTGAACTGGTATGGATTTTCATCACTCAATAGGTTTTGATGATAGCCATCCTTGGTGGGCTTTTAGATTTTGTGTAACATGTTAGAAGTTTTAAATGTAATGATTTGTGGATCTTGTAATATGGTGATGTAATGAGGTGCGTCTGATTCTGAGTTTATGAGTTCCAAATCTTGTCTTTTGGAAACGTTAACAATTTGAATATCCTTCAGGTTCAGGTGCAGAGCTTTCTGAATGAATCCTTGACAGTTGGAACTTGTTCCTATTCGGCTTATTCTGGTGCTGGACCGACGATTACGTGGGAGTCGCATTCGACTGCTCGACTGCATGGAAAAGACAGCAGAGTTGAAAGGGCATCTTGTACGAGTAATACTTGTTGACTTGGGAAGCGTGAAATGGATGGTTGGGAAAAGGTTTGATGGCTATCTAATATTGCTTTGTGATGATTTTTATTCTTTTGACTCAAGCAAATTAGACTCAACCCTGTTCCATTCAATTTGACCTTCTGGACTGTCATAATTTTTTGCAGCCTATTGAATTTCCAATTGGAATAGGAATAAACTGTGTTGTCACTGTAGAGATACGTAGAGGAGTGGTTCATGTTGAATAACCCTTTTATATTGTCGTAAACCCATACTAATCCTTTTTCGTGTGTACCGGTGCGAGGCTGAAATCCTGCTAGATGTGGTTGCTAATATAACTTATTTGTTGGTTTTTTATGCTGTGATGAGACTAAGTGCTCTGAACATGGATTTGCTGCGGAAATCCTTCTCTCTTCCATTTCCTTTCTGATAAATTTTTCTTCCTCTTAGAAATAGCATGGAATTAGTGCTCTTGTTGCATTGATCTGCTATTCGACGGTTAGTGATGCCTTTGAGGTTCCTCCTCAATTCTGAAACCGCACTGTTAATAGTTGAAAACTGTGAGTCTTGGTGTTTAATGATGGTTGCAATCATTTTGGAATGATGATGATGGTCTAACGCTTTCAATGCTTCGCAGGGCATTCTTGTTTTGTTGTGCAGGTTGTGATGTTGAAGCTTGGGCTTTAGTTTGTGAACTGATATTCTGCTGTTTGGCGTTTCTCTTCTTATCTGCTTTCTTTTTTCGTCCACGCTTGGTGTTTTTTGTGATTCTCATATTTCATCTTTTCTTGCAGCCTTAGTTGGTCTTTGGTGGCTGACGGTTTTGACTAGGTTTCTTATTGGCAGACATCCTCGAACGGCAACAAACTTGGAAGCGGATACTATACCAGAGGCTTGCCAAAATCAAAGTCGGGCGCGAGTATTTGGTTTCAATTATGCTAGTTGAACACCTAACTCAAACAACCCTACATCTAGAAATTAGATTCCAGTTCTCCTTGTACTTGTTTGTAGACTAAATGTAGTAACTTGCAACATCGACAGTTATTGTAATTCTATTTGGATTGTTGTAACCCAATGGTAATTTCACCACTCTGATAAGTTCCCGACAGTGAATCACAACGTAGAATTCCTTCATTCCAAATTAAAGTCCATTTGACCCAATTTGAATAATCTTTAATCCCAAATTCAAATTCTCAATCCAAATACAAATCCTTATTTCACTTGAAACCCTTGTAAGTTCAAGAAAGAAACAATTTGAATCCAAAAATAGGGAGTAACTTGAGATCCCAATCTTGAGTTAAACTCGTAAGTCCAATATGGAATGAAACTTGGTAAATCCCACTTGAAGTAAAACTTGAAATAAGCTAATCCAAGGTTGAGACCTTCTCATAAATCCGACTTAATAATCCCTTAAACCATCCTTATAGATTTCACTTAAACGAGTTGTAATCTTATTTATAACTCCCTCTTTAGGCAACCACAACGATCCAACTTGGTACCAAAATGTCTATTGCAAGTTACTTGGGCCATTAACTGGGTTTTCAAGCCCACATTGCAAACTATGTCACCATTCTTTTCATCAGTCCAAACAAAATGTTCACAGCCCTTTAGTCAACCCAAATTTACCAAATGTATAGTTTTGATTCCAACCTGTAACATAAATGAACAAACGAACAAACAACTACACATGAAAAGTTAGCGCAGAAAGATTGCCCTACAATGTTATGCAGACGCATCAGTGTATCTAAGGGAAAAATTTGGGGTACAACACAACCATATGAAAATTAGAGAAAAAAATCACAACATTAATAAGGAATCAATATAGTTCTAACAAAACACAACACAAACATCTGATTGTTGCAAATAACATGCTTACCACAACCGTTCTTGTTTCCATAATCCTCAATTCCAACGGCATCATTTTTAGATTAAATAAAGGAACCCGATTCGAGGAATGAGTCATACTCACATCCAATAACTTGTAATAATCACTCAGCTCATTCACATACACACATCCAAACACTTATATGCAGACTTTATACAAGCATCATCAAATTATAACATGGAGATATTTACCACTAAATTGAAAAAAAAATCATATATTTTGATCAAAATCGAAGTATTAAATGAAAATCATAAATACAAGAAATGGGGAAGTGTTTAAGCATTTTCAGCAAAGATATTAACAACCATACGAGTATCGTGATGTGTTTCGTCGATCAATCTTAGAGTACAACAGTGATCTGCGGACATTATTCAAGCAACATCAAATTATAACATGACGATACATACCTTAAAAACTGGCTCAGAAAACACTTGAAGGATGAGTGAAACTGGCTCAGAAAGCACCTTCAAAAATCAATAGTCAATCTACTACCATAGAAGAAAGGGGCAGGCGTAAGACCGAACTTGTTATCATCATTGCCAGTGAAAATTGGAAGGTACACAAGTGGATGAAATATATTCAAACCAAATAACAGTCATGGTTGTAAAGAGAAGATAGGTCACTCTCAAAGAACGGTGGCTCAGAAAACAACTTCAGAAATCATTAGTCAATGTAATACCATTGAAGAAAATGGCAGCCGCAAGATTATAACATGATTATACTTACCTCTAAAACTGGCTCAGAAAACCCTTGAAGGATGAGTAAAACTGGCTATGAAAACACCTTCAGAAATCAATAGTCAATCTACTACGATAGAAGAAAATGGCAGCCGTAGGACCGGACTTGTTATCATCATTGCCACTGAAAATTGAAAGGTACACAAGTGGATGAAATATATTCAAACCAAAGAGCAGTCATGATTGTCAAGAGAAGAAAGGTGACTCTCAAATTCACCTTCTGCATTTTATTCATTTCTGGTTGATTAAATAAAACAAATAATAATTTAAGAAAATGAATTCAAGTTACATTAAAAGCCGAAATTGTATAATACATGCAGGAATCTGAAAATTGACCAACCAATTTAAAAGCACTCACAAGTCGAGGATGCTTCCCAGAACCACGATTAGTAGCTAAGAGAAAATGATCACAATGGCCATGATGTTCAAATATTAACAACCATATGAAAATTAGAGAAAAAAATCACAACATAAATAAGGAATCAATATAGTTCTAACAAAACACAACACAAACATCTGATTGTTGTAAATAACATGCTTACCACAACAGTTCTTGTTTCCATAATCCTCAATTCCAACGGAATCATTTTTAAATTAAATAAAGGAACCCGATTCGAGGAATGAGTCATACTCACATCCAATAACTCGTAATAATCACTCAGCTCATTCACATACACACATCCAAACACTTATATGCAGACTTTATTCAAGCATCATCAAATTATAACATGGAGATATTTACCACTAAATTGAAAAAAAAATCATATATTTTGATCAAAATCGAAGTATTAAATGAAAATCATAAATACATTAAATGGGGAAGTGTTTAAGCATTTTCAGCAAAGATATTAACAACCATACGAGTATCGTGATGTGTTTCGTCGATCAATCTTAGAGTACAATAGTGATCTGCAGACATTATTCAAGCAACATCAAATTATAACATGACGATACATACCTTAAAAACTGGCTCAGAAAACACTTGAAGGATGAGTGAAACTGGCTCAGAAAGCCCCTTCAGAAATCAATAGTCAATCTACTACCATAGAAGAAAGGGGCAGGCGTAAGACCGAACTTGTTATCATCATTGCCAGTGAAAATTGAAAGGTACACAAGTGGATGAAATATATTTAAACCAAATAACAGTCATGGTTGTAAAGAGAAGACAGGTCACTCTCAAAGAACGGTGGCTCAGAAAACAAGTTCAGAAATCATTAGTCAATGTAATACCATTGAAGAAAATGGCAGCCGCGAGATTATAACATGATGATACTTACCTCTAAAATTGGCTCAGAAAACCCTTGAAGGATGAGTAAAACTGGCTATGAAAACACATTCAGAAATCAATAGTCAATCTACTATGATAGAAGAAAATGGCAGCCGTAAGACCGGATTTGTTATCATCATTGCCACTGAAAATTGAAAGGTACACAAGTGGATGAAATATATACAACCCAAAGAGCAGTCATGATTGTCAAGAGAAGAAAGGTGACTCTCAAATTCACCTTCTGCATTGTATTCATTTCTGGTTGATTAGATAAAACAAATAATAATTGAAGAAAATGAATTCAAGTTACATTAAAAGCCGAAATCGTATAATACATGCAGGAATCTGAAAATTGACCAACCAATTTAAAAACACAAACAAGTCGAGGATGCTTCCCAGAACCATGAGTAGTAGCTAAGAGAAAATGATCACAATGGCCATGATGTTAAAATATTAACAACCATATGAAAATTAGAGAAAAAAATCACAACATAAATAAGGAATCAATATAGTTCTAACAAAACACAACACAAACATCTGATTGTTGCAAATAACATGCTTACCACAACCGTTCTTGTTTCCATAATCCTTAATTCCAACGGCATCATTTTTAGATTAAATAAAGGAACCCGATTCGAGGAATGAGTCATACTCACATCCAATAACTTGTAATAATCACTCAGCTCATTCACATACACACATCCAAACACTTATATGCAGACTTTATACAAGCATCATCAAATTATAACATGGAGATATTTACCACTAAATTGAAAAAAAAATCATATATTTTGATCAAAATCGAAGTATTAAATGAAAATCATAAATACATGAAATGGGGAAGTGTTTAAGCATTTTCAGCAAATATATTAACAACCATATGAGTATCGTGATGTGTTTCGTCGATCAATCTTAGAGTACAACAGTGATCTGCAGACATTATTCAAGCAACATCAAATTATAACATGACGATACATACCTTAAAAATTGGCTCAGAAAACACTTGAAGGATGAGTGAAACTGGCTCAGAAAACACCTTCAGAAATCAATAGTCAATCTACTACCATAGAAGAAAGGGGCAGGCGTAAGACCGAACTTGTTATCATCATTGCCAGTGAAAATTGAAAGGTACACAAGTGGATGAAATATATTCAAACCAAATAACAGTCATGGTTGTAAAGAGAAGATAGGTCACTCTCAAAGAACGGTGGCTCAGAAAACAACTTCAGAAATCATTAGTCAATGTAATACCATTGAAGAAAATGGCAGCCGCAAGATTATAACATGATTATACTTACCTCTAAAACTGGCTCAGAAAACCCTTGAAGGATGAGTAAAACTGGCTATGAAAACACCTTCAGAAATCAATAGTCAATCTACTACGATAGAAGAAAATGGCAGCCGTAGGACCGGACTTGTTATCATCATTGCCACTGAAAATTGAAAGGTACACAAGTGGATGAAATATATTCAAACCAAAGAGCAGTCATGATTGTCAAGAGAAGAAAGGTGACTCTCAAATTCACCTTCTGCATTTTATTCATTTCTGGTTGATTAAATAAAACAAATAATAATTTAAGAAAATGAATTCAAGTTACATTAAAAGCCGAAATTGTATAATACATGCAAGAATCTGAAAATTGACCAACCAATTTAAAAGCACTCACAAGTCGAGGATGCTTCCCAGAACCACGATTAGTAGCTAAGAGAAAATGATCACAATGGCCATGATGTTCAAATATTAACAACCATATGAAAATTAGAGAAAAAAATCACAACATAAATAAGGAATCAATATAGTTCTAACAAAACACAACACAAACATCTGATTGTTGTAAATAACATGCTTACCACAACAGTTCTTGTTTCCATAATCCTCAATTCCAACGGAATCATTTTTAAATTAAATAAAGGAACCCGATTCGAGGAATGAGTCATACTCACATCCAATAACTCGTAATAATCACTCAGCTCATTCACATACACACATCCAAACACTTATATGCAGACTTTATTCAAGCATCATCAAATTATAACATGGAGATATTTACCACTAAATTGAAAACAAAATCATATATTTTGATCAAAATCGAAGTATTAAATGAAAATCATAAATACATGAAATGGGGAAGTGTTTAAGCATTTTCAGCAAAGATATTAACAACCATACGAGTATCGTGATGTGTTTCGTCGATCAATCTTAGAGTACAACAGTGATCTGCAGACATTATTCAAGCAACATCAAATTATAACATGACGATACATACCTTAAAAACTGGCTCAGAAAACACTTGAAGGATGAGTGAAACTGGCTCAGAAAGCCCCTTCAGAAATCAATAGTCAATCTACTACCATAGAAGAAAGGGGCAGGCGTAAGACCGAACTTGTTATCATCATTGCCAGTGAAAATTGAAAGGTACACAAGTGGATGAAATATATTCAAACCAAATAACAGTCATGGTTGTAAAGAGAAGATAGGTCACTCTCAAAGAACGGTGGCTCAGAAAACAACTTCAGAAATCATTAGTCAATGTAATACCATTGAAGAAAATGGCAGCCACAAGATTATAACATGATTATACTTACCTCTAAAACTGGCTCAGAAAACCCTTGAAGGATGAGTAAAACTGGCTATGAAAACACATTCAGAAATCCATAGTCAATTTACTACGATAGAAGAAAATGGCAGCCGTAGGACCGGACTTGTTATCATCATTGCCACTGAAAATTGAAAGGTACACAAGTGGATGAAATATATTCAAACCAAAGAGCAGTCATGATTGTCAAGAGAAGAAAGGTGACTCTCAAATTCACCTTCTGCATTTTATTCATTTCTGGTTGATTAAATAAAACAAATAATAATTTAAGAAAATGAATTCAAGTTACATTAAAAGCCGAAATTGTATAATACATGCAGGAATCTGAAAATTGACCAACCAATTTAAAAGCACTCACAAGTCGAGGATGCTTCCCAGAACCACGATTAGTAGCTAAGAGAAAATGATCACAATGGCCATGATGTTCAAATATTAACAACCATATGAAAATTAGAGAAAAAAATCACAACATAAATAAGGAATCAATATAGTTCTAACAAAACACAACACAAACATCGGATTGTTGTAAATTACATGCTTACCACAACAGTTCTTGTTTCCATAATCCTCAATTCCAACGGAATCATTTTTAGATTAAATAAAGGAACCCGATTCGGGGAATGAGTCATACTCACATCCTATAACTTGTAATAATCACTCAGCTCATTCACATACACACATCCAAACACTTATATGCAGACTTTATTCAAGCATCATCAAATTATAACATGGAGATATTTATCACTATATTGAAAAAAAAAATCATATATTTTGATCAAAATCGAAGTATTAAATGAAAATCATAAATACATGAAATGGGGAAGTGTTTAAGCATTTTCAGCAAAGATATTAACAACCATACGAGTATCGTGATGTGTTTCGTCGATCAATCTTAGAGTACAACAGTGATCTGCAGACATTATTCAAGCAACATCAAATTATAACATGACGATACATACCTTAAAAACTGGCTCAGAAAACACTTGAAGGATGAGTGAAACTGGCTCAGAAAGCCCCTTCAGAAATCAATAGTCAATCTACTACCATAGAAGAAAGGGGCAGGCGTAAGACCGAACTTGTTATCATCATTGCCAGTGAAAATTGAAAGGTACACAAGTGGATGAAATATATTCAAACCAAATAACAGTCATGGTTGTAAAGAGAAGATAGGTCACTCTCAAAGAACGGTGGCTCAGAAAACAACTTCAGAAATCATTAGTCAATGTAATACCATTGAAGAAAATGGCAGCCGCAAGATTATAACATGATTATACTTACCTCTAAAACTGGCTCAGAAAACCCTTGAAGGATGAGTAAAACTGGCTATGAAAACACATTCAGAAATCAATAGTCAATCTACTACGATAGAAGAAAATGGCAGCCGTAGGACTGGACTTTTTATCATCATTGCCACTGAAAATTGAAAGGTACACAGGTGGATGAAATATATTCAAACCAAAGAGCAGTCATGATTGTCAAGAGAAGAAAGGTGACTCTCAAATTCACCTTCTGCATTTTATTCATTTCTGGTTGATTAAATAAAACAAATAATAATTTAAGAAAATGAATTCAAGTTACATTAAAAGCCGAAATTGTATAATACATGCAGGAATCTGAAAATTGACCAACCAATTTAAAAGCACTCACAAGTCGAGGATGCTTCCCAGAACCACGATTAGTAGCTAAGAGAAAATTATCACAATGGCCATGATGTTCAAATATTAACAACCATATGAAAATTAGAGAAAAAAATCACAACATAAATAAGGAATCAATATAGTTCTAACAAAACACAACACAAACATCTGATTGTTGTAAATAACATGCTTACCACAACAGTTCTTGTTTCCATAATCCTCAATTCCAACGGAATCATTTTTAGATTAAATAAAGGAACCCGATTCGAGGAATGAGTCATACTCACATCCCATAACTTGTAATAATCACTCAGCTCATTCACATACACACATCCAAACACTTATATGCAGACTTTATTCAAGCATCATCAAATTATAACATGGAGATATTTACCACTAAATTGAAAAAAAAATCATATATTTTGATCAAAATCGAAGTATTAAATGAAAATCATAAATACATGAAATGGGGAAGTGTTTAAGCATTTTCAGCAAAGATATTAACAACCATACGAGTATCGTGATGTGTTTCGTCGATCAATCTTAGAGTACAACAGTGATCTGCAGACATTATTCAAGCAACATCAAATTATAACATGACGATACATACCTTAAAAACTGGCTCAGAAAACACTTGAAGGATGAGTGAAACTGGCTCAGAAAGCCCCTTCAGAAATCAATAGTCAATCTACTACCATAGAAGAAAGGGGCAGGCGTAAGACCGAACTTGTTATCATCATTGCCAGTGAAAATTGAAAGGTACACAAGTGGATGAAATATATTCAAACCAAATAACAGTCATGGTTGTAAAGAGAAGATAGGTCACTCTCAAAGAACGGTGGCTCAGAAAACAACTTCAGAAATCATTAGTCAATGTAATACCATTGAAGAAAATGGCAGCCGCAAGATTATAACATGATTATACTTACCTCTAAAACTAGCTCAGAAAACCCTTGAAGGATGAGTAAAACTGGCTATGAAAACACATTCAGAAATCAATAGTCAATCTACTACGATAGAAGAAAATGGCAGCCGTAGGACCAGACTTGTTATCATCATTGCCACTGAAAATTGAAAGGTACACAAGTGGATGAAATATATTCAAACCAAAGAGCAGTCATGATTGTCAAGAGAAGAAAGGTGACTCTCAAATTCACCTTCTGCATTTTATTCATTTCTGGTTGATTAAATAAAACAAATAATAATTTAAGAAAATGAATTCAAGTTACATTAAAAGCCGAAATTGTATAATACATGCAGGAATCTGAAAATTGACCAACCAATTTAAAAGCACTCACAAGTCGAGGATGCTTCCCAGAACCACGATTAGTAGCTAAGAGAAAATGATCACAATGGCCATGATGTTCAAATATTAACAACCATATGAAAATTAGAGAAAAAAATCACAACATAAATAAGGAATCAATATAGTTCTAACAAAACACAACACAAACATCTGATTGTTGTAAATAACATGCTTACCACAACAGTTCTTGTTTCCATAATCCTCAATTCCAACGGAATCATTTTTAAATTAAATAAAGGAACCCGATTCGAGGAATGAGTCATACTCACATCCAATAACTTGTAATAATCACTCAGCTCATTCACATACACACATCCAAATACTTATATGCAGACTTTATTCAAGCATCATCAAATTATAACATGGAGATATTTACCACTAAATTGAAAAAAAAATCATATATTTTGATCAAAATCGAAGTATTAAATGAAAATCATAAATACATGAAATGGGGAAGTGTTTAAGCATTTTCAGCAAAGATATTAACAACCATACAAGTATCGTGATGTGTTTCGTCGATCAATCTTAGAGTACAACAGTGATCTGCAGACATTATTCAAGCAACATCAAATTATAACATGACGATACATACCTTAAAAACTGGCTCAGAAAACACTTGAAGGATGAGTGAAACTGGCTCAGAAAGCCCCTTCAGAAATCAATAGTCAATCTACTACCATAGAAGAAAGGGGCAGGCGTAAGACCGAACTTGTTATCATCATTGCCAGTGAAAATTGAAAGGTACACAAGTGGATGAAATATATTCAAACCAAATAACAGTCATGGTTGTAAAGAGAAGATAGGTCACTCTCAAAGAACGGTGGCTCAGAAAACAACTTCAGAAATCATTAGTCAATGTAATACCATTGAAGAAAATGGCAGCCACAAGATTATAACATGATTATACTTATCTCTAAAACTGGCTCAGAAAACCCTTGAAGGATGAGTAAAACTGGCTATGAAAACACATTCAGAAATCCATAGTCAATCTACTACGATAGAAGAAAATGGCAGCCGTAGGACCGGACTTGTTATCATCATTGCCACTGAAAATTGAAAGGTACACAAGTGGATGAAATATATTCAAACCAAAGAGCAGTCATGATTGTCAAGAGAAGAAAGGTGACTCTCAAATTCACCTTCTGCATTTTATTCATTTCTGGTTGATTAAATAAAACAAATAATAATTTAAGAAAATGAATTCAAGTTACATTAAAAGCCGAAATTGTATAATACATGCAGGAATCTGAAAATTGACCAACCAATTTAAAAGCACTCACAAGTCGAGGATGCTTCCCAGAACCACGATTAGTAGCTAAGAGAAAATGATCACAATGGCCATGATGTTCAAATATTAACAACCATATGAAAATTAGAGAAAAAAATCACAACATAAATAAGGAATCAATATAGTTCTAACAAAACACAACACAAACATCTGATTGTTGTAAATAACATGCTTACCACAACAGTTCTTGTTTCCATAATCCTCAATTCCAACGGAATCATTTTTAGATTAAATAAAGGAACCCGATTCGAGGAATGAGTCATACTCACATCCAATAACTTGTAATAATCACTCAGCTCATTCACATACACACATCCAAACACTTATATGCAGACTTTATTCAAGCATCATCAAATTATAACATGGAGATATTTACCACTAAATTGAAAAAAAAATCATATATTTTGATCAAAATCGAAGTATTAAATGAAAATCATAAATACATGAAATGGGGAAGTGTTTAAGCATTTTCAGCAAAGATATTAACAACCATACGAGTATCGTGATGTGTTTCGTCGATCAATCTTAGAGTACAACAGTGATCTGCAGACATTATTCAAGCAACATCAAATTATAACATGACGATACATACCTTAAAAACTGGCTCAGAAAACACTTGAAGGATGAGTGAAACTGGCTCAGAAAGCCCCTTCAGAAATCAATAGTCAATCTACTACCATAGAAGAAAGGGGCAGGCGTAAGACCGAACTTGTTATCATCATTGCCAGTGAAAATTGAAAGGTACACAAGTGGATGAAATATATTCAAACCAAATAACAGTCATGGTTGTAAAGAGAAGATATGTCACTCTCATAGAACGGTGGCTCAGAAAACAACTTCAGAAATCATTAGTCAATGTAATACCATTGAAGAAAATGGCAGCCGCAAGATTATAACATGATTATACTTACCTCTAAAACTGGCTCAGAAAACCCTTGAAGGATGAGTAAAACTGGCTATGAAAACACATTCAGAAATCAATAGTCAATCTACTACGATAGAAGAAAATGGCAGCCGTAGGACTGGACTTGTTATCATCATTGCCACTGAAAATTGAAAGGTACACAAGTGGATGAAATATATTCAAACCAGAAGGCAGTCATGATTGTCAAGAGAAGAAAGGTGACTCTCAAATTCACCTTCTGCATTTTATTCATTTCTGGTTGATTAAATAAAACAAATAATAATTTAAGAAAATGAATTCAAGTTACATTAAAAGCCGAAATTGTATAATACATGCAGGAATCTGAAAATTGACCAACCAATTTAAAAGCACTCACAAGTCGAGGATGCTTCCCAGAACCACGATTAGTAGCTAAGAGAAAATTATCACAATGGCCATGATGTTCAAATATTAACAACCATATGAAATTTAGAGAAAAAAATCACAACATAAATAAGGAATCAATATAGTTCTAACAAAACACAACACAAACATCTGATTGTTGTAAATAACATGCTTACCACAACAGTTCTTGTTTCCATAATCCTCAATTCCAACGGAATCATTTTTAGATTAAATAAAGGAACCCGATTTGAGGAATGAGTCATACTCACATCCAATAACTTGTAATAATCACTCAGCTCATTCACATACACACATCCAAACACTTATATGCAGACTTTATTCAAGCATCATCAAATTATAACATGGAGATATTTACCACTAAATTGAAAAAAAAATCATATATTTTGATCAAAATCGAAGTATTAAATGAAAATCATAAATACATGAAATGGGGAAGTGTTTAAGCATTTTCAGCAAAGATATTAACAACCATACGAGTATCGTGATGTGTTTCGTCGATCAATCTTAGAGTACAACAGTGATCTGCAGACATTATTCAAGCAACATCAAATTATAACATGACGATACATACCTTAAAAACTGGCTTAGAAAACACTTGAAGGATGAGTGAAACTGGCTCAGAAAGCCCCTTCAGAAATCAATAGTCAATCTACTACCATAGAAGAAAGGGGCAGGCGTAAGACCGAACTTGTTATCATCATTGCCAGTGAAAATTGAAAGGTACACAAGTGGATGAAATATATTCAAACCAAATAACAGTCATGGTTGTAAAGAGAAGATAGGTCACTCTCAAAGAACGGTGGCTCAGAAAACAAGTTCAGAAATCATTAGTCAATGTAATACCATTGAAGAAAATGGCAGCCGCAAGATTTTAACATGATTATACTTACCTCTAAAACTGGCTCAGAAAACCCTTGAAGGATGAGTAAAACTGGCTATGAAAACACATTCAGAAATCAATAGTCAATCTACTACGATAGAAGAAAATGGCAGCCGTAGGACTGGACTTGTTATCATCATTGCCACTGAAAATTGAAAGGTACACAAGTGGATGAAATATATTCAAACCAAAGAGCAGTCATGATTGTCAAGAGAAGAAAGGTGACTCTCAAATTCACCTTCTGCATTTTATTCATTTCTGGTTGATTAAATAAAACAAATAATAATTTAAGAAAATGAATTCAAGTTACATTAAAAGCCGAAGTTGTATAATACATGCAGGAATCTGAAAATTGACCAACCAATTTAAAAGCACTCACAAGTCGAGGATGCTTCCCAGAACCACGATTAGTAGCTAAGAGAAAATTATCACAATGGCCATGATGTTCAAATATTAACAACCATATGAAAATTAGAGAAAAAAATCACAACATAAATAAGGAATCAATATAGTTCTAACAAAACACAACACAAACATCTGATTGTTGTAAATAACATGCTTACCACAACAGTTCTTGTTTCCATAATCCTCAATTCCAACGGAATCATTTTTAGATTAAATAAAGGAACCCGATTCGAGGAATGAGTCATACTCACATCCAATAACTTGTAATAATCACTCAGCTTATTCACATACACACATCCAAACACTTATATGCGGACTTTATTCAAGCATCATCAAATTATAACATGGAGATATTTACCACTAAATTGAAAAAAAAATCATATATTTTGATCAAAATCGAAGTATTAAATGAAAATCATAAATACATGAAATGGGGAAGTGTTTAAGCATTTTCAGCAAAGATATTAACAACCATACGAGTATCGTGATGTGTTTCGTCGATCAATCTTAGAGTACAACAGTGATCTGCAGACATTATTCAAGCAACATCAAATTATAACATGACGATACATACCTTAAAAACTGGCTCAGAAAACACTTGAAGGATGAGTGAAACTGGCTCAGAAAGCCCCTTCAGAAATCAATAGTCAATCTACTACCATAGAAGAAAGGGGCAGGCGTAAGACCGAACTTGTTATCATCATTGCCAGTGAAAATTGAAAGGTACACAAGTGGATGAACTATATTCAAACCAAACAAGAGTCATGGTTGTAAAGAGAAGATAGGTCACTCTCAAAGAACGGTGGCTCAGAAAACAACTTCAGAAATCATTAGTCAATGTAATACCATTGAAGAAAATGGCAGCCGCAAGATTATAACATGATTATACTTACCTCTAAAACTGGCTCAGAAAACCCTTGAAGGATGAGTAAAACTGGCTATGAAAACACATTCAGAAATCAATAGTCAATCTACTACGATAAAAGAAAATGGCAGCCGTAGGACCGGACTTGTTATCATCATTGCCACTGAAAATTGAAAGGTACACAAGTGGATGAAATATATTCAAACCAAAGAGCAGTCATGATTGTCAAGAGAAGAAAGGTGACTCTCAAATTCACCTTCTGCATTTTATTCATTTCTGGTTGATTAAATAAAACAAATAATAATTTAAGAAAATGAATTCAAGTTACATTAAAAGCCGAAATTGTATAATACATGCAGGAATCTGAAAATTGACCAACCAATTTAAAAGCACTCACAAGTCGAGGATGCTTCCCAGAACCACGATTAGTAGCTAAGAGAAAATGATCACAATGGCTATGATGTTAAAATATTAACAACCATATGAAAATTAGAGAAAAAAATCACAACATAAATAAGGAATCAATATAGTTCTAACAAAACACAACACAAACATCTGATTGTTGCAAATAACATGCTTACCACAACAGTTCTTGTTTCCATAATCCTCAATTCCAACGGAATCATTTTTAGATTAAATAAAGGAACCCGATTCGAGGAATGAGTCATACTCACATCCAATAACTTGTAATAATCACTCAGCTCATTCACATACACACATCCAAACACTTATATGCAGACTTTATTCAAGCATCATCAAATTATAACATGGAGATATTTACCACTAAATTGAAAAAAAAATCATATATTTTGATCAAAATCGAAGTATTAAATGAAAATCATAAATACATGAAATGGGGAAGTGTTTAAGCATTTTCAGCAAAGATATTAACAACCATACGAGTATCGTGATGTGTTTCGTCGATCAATCTTAGAGTACAACAGTGATCTGCAGACATTATTCAAGCAACATCAAATTATAACATGACGATACATACCTTAAAAACTGGCTTAGAAAACACTTGAAGGATGAGTGAAACTGGCTCAGAAAGCCCCTTCAGAAATCAATAGTCAATCTACTACCATAGAAGAAAGGGGCAGGCGTAAGACCGAACTTGTTATCATCATTGCCAGTGAAAATTGAAAGGTACACAAGTGGATGAAATATATTCAAACCAAATAACAGTCATGGTTGTAAAGAGAAGATAGGTCACTCTCAAAGAACGGTGGCTCAGAAAACAAGTTCAGAAATCATTAGTCAATGTAATACCATTGAAGAAAATGGCAGCCGCAAGATTTTAACATGATTATACTTACCTCTAAAACTGGCTCAGAAAACCCTTGAAGGATGAGTAAAACTGGCTATGAAAACACATTCAGAAATCAATAGTCAATCTAGTACGATAGAAGAAAATGGCAGCCGTAGGACTGGACTTGTTATCATCATTGCCACTGAAAATTGAAAGGTACACAAGTGGATGAAATATATTCAAACCAAAGAGCAGTCATGATTGTCAAGAGAAGAAAGGTGACTCTCAAATTCACCTTCTGCATTTTATTCATTTCTGGTTGATTAAATAAAACAAATAATAATTTAAGAAAATGAATTCAAGTTACATTAAAAGCCGAAGTTGTATAATACATGCAGGAATCTGAAAATTGACCAACCAATTTAAAAGCACTCACAAGTCGAGGATGCTTCCCAGAACCACGATTAGTAGCTAAGAGAAAATTATCACAATGGCCATGATGTTCAAATATTAACAACCATATGAAAATTAGAGAAAAAAATCACAACATAAATAAGGAATCAATATAGTTCTAACAAAACACAACACAAACATCTGATTGTTGTAAATAACATGCTTACCACAACAGTTCTTGTTTCCATAATCCTCAATTCCAACGGAATCATTTTTAGATTAAATAAAGGAACCCGATTCGAGGAATGAGTCATACTCACATCCAATAACTTGTAATAATCACTCAGCTTATTCACATACACACATCCAAACACTTATATGCGGACTTTATTCAAGCATCATCAAATTATAACATGGAGATATTTACCACTAAATTGAAAAAAAAATCATATATTTTGATCAAAATCGAAGTATTAAATGAAAATCATAAATACATGAAATGGGGAAGTGTTTAAGCATTTTCAGCAAAGATATTAACAACCATACGAGTATCGTGATGTGTTTCGTCGATCAATCTTAGAGTACAACAGTGATCTGCAGACATTATTCAAGCAACATCAAATTATAACATGACGATACATACCTTAAAAACTGGCTCAGAAAACACTTGAAGGATGAGTGAAACTGGCTCAGAAAGCCCCTTCAGAAATCAATAGTCAATCTACTACCATAGAAGAAAGGGGCAGGCGTAAGACCGAACTTGTTATCATCATTGCCAGTGAAAATTGAAAGGTACACAAGTGGATGAACTATATTCAAACCAAACAAGAGTCATGGTTGTAAAGAGAAGATAGGTCACTCTCAAAGAACGGTGGCTCAGAAAACAACTTCAGAAATCATTAGTCAATGTAATACCATTGAAGAAAATGGCAGCCGCAAGATTATAACATGATTATACTTACCTCTAAAACTGGCTCAGAAAACCCTTGAAGGATGAGTAAAACTGGCTATGAAAACACATTCAGAAATCAATAGTCAATCTACTACGATAAAAGAAAATGGCAGCCGTAGGACCGGACTTGTTATCATCATTGCCACTGAAAATTGAAAGGTACACAAGTGGATGAAATATATTCAAACCAAAGAGCAGTCATGATTGTCAAGAGAAGAAAGGTGACTCTCAAATTCACCTTCTGCATTTTATTCATTTCTGGTTGATTAAATAAAACAAATAATAATTTAAGAAAATGAATTCAAGTTACATTAAAAGCCGAAATTGTATAATACATGCAGGAATCTGAAAATTGACCAACCAATTTAAAAGCACTCACAAGTCGAGGATGCTTCCCAGAACCACGATTAGTAGCTAAGAGAAAATGATCACAATGGCTATGATGTTAAAATATTAACAACCATATGAAAATTAGAGAAAAAAATCACAACATAAATAAGGAATCAATATAGTTCTAACAAAACACAACACAAACATCTGATTGTTGCAAATAACATGCTTACCACAACAGTTCTTGTTTCCATAATCCTCAATTCCAACGGAATCATTTTTAGATTAAATAAAGGAACCCGATTCGAGGAATGAGTCATACTCACATCCAATAACTTGTAATAATCACTCAGCTCATTCACATACACACATCCAAACACTTATATGCAGACTTTATTCAAGCATCATCAAATTATAACATGGAGATATTTACCACTAAATTGAAAAAAAAATCATATATTTTGATCAAAATCGAAGTATTAAATGAAAATCATAAATACATGAAATGGGGAAGTGTTTAAGCATTTTCAGCAAAGATATTAACAACCATACGAGTATCGTGATGTGTTTCGTCGATCAATCTTAGAGTACAACAGTGATCTGCAGACATTATTCAAGCAACATCAAATTATAACATGACGATACATACCTTAAAAACTGGCTCAGAAAACACTTGAAGGATGAGTGAAACTGGCTCAGAAAGCCCCTTCAGAAATCAATAGTCAATCTACTACCATAGAAGAAAGGGGCAGGCGTAAGACCGAACTTGTTATCATCATTGCCAGTGAAAATTGAAAGGTACACAAGTGGATGAAATATATTCAAACCAAATAACAGTCATGGTTGTAAAGAGAAGATAAGTCACTCTCAAAGAACGGTGGCTCAGAAAACAACTTCAGAAATCATTAGTCAATGTAATACCATTGAAGAAAATGGCAGCCGCAAGATTATAACATGATTATACTTACCTCTAAAACTGGCTCAGAAAACCCTTGAAGGATGAGTAAAACTGGCTATGAAAACACATTCAGAAATCAATAGTCAATCTACTACGATAGAAGAAAATGGCAGCCGTAGGACCGGACTTGTTATCATCATTGCCACTGAAAATTGAAAGGTACACAAGTGGATGAAATATATTCAAACCAAAGAGCAGTCATGATTGTCAAGAGAAGAAAGGTGACTCTCAAATTCACCTTCTGCATTTTATTCATTTCTGGTTGATTAAATAAAACAAATAATAATTTAAGAAAATGAATTCAAGTTACATTAAAAGCCGAAATTGTATAATACATGCAGGAATCTGAAAATTGACCAACCAATTTAAAAGCACTCACAAGTCGAGGATGCTTCCCAGAACCACGATTAGTAGCTAAGAGAAAATGATCACAATGGCTATGATGTTAAAATATTAACAACCATATGAAAATTAGAGAAAAAAATCACATTATAAATAAGGAATCAATATAGTTCTAACAAAACACAACACAAACATCTAATTGTTGCAAATAACATGCTTACCACAACAGTTCTTGTTTCCATAATCCTCAATTCCAACGGAATCATTTTTAGATTAAATAAAGGAACCCGATTCGAGGAATGAGTCATACTCACATCCAATAACTTGTAATAATCACTCAGGTCATTCACATACACACATCCAAACACTTATATGCAGACTTTATTCAAGCATCATCAAATTATAACATGGAGATATTTACCACTAAATTGAAAAAAAAATCATATATTTTGATCAAAATCGAAGTATTAAATGAAAATCATAAATACATGAAATGGGGAAGTGTTTAAGCATTTTTAGCAAAGATATTAACAACCATACGAGTATCGTGATGTGTTTCGTCGATCAATCTTAGAGTACAACAGTGATCTGCAGACATTATTCAAGCAACATCAAATTATAACATGACGATACATACCTTAAAAACTGGCTCAGAAAACACTTGAAGGATGAGTGAAACTGGCTCAGAAAGCCCCTTCAGAAATCAATAGTCAATCTACTACCATAGAAGAAAGGGGCAGGCGTAAGACCGAACTTGTTATCATCATTGCCAGTGAAAATTGAAAGGTACACAAGTGGATGAAATATATTCAAACCAAATAACAGTCATGGTTGTAAAGAGAAGATAGGTCACTCTCAAAGAACGGTGGCTCAGAAAACAACTTCAGAAATCATTAGTCAATGTAATACCATTGAAGAAAATGGCAGCCGCAAGATTATAACATGATTATACTTACCTCTAAAACTGGCTCAGAAAACCCTTGAAGGATGAGTAAAACTGGCTATGAAAACACATTCAGAAATCAATAGTCAATCTACTACGATAGAAGAAAATGGCAGCCGTAGGACCGGACTTGTTATCATCATTGCCACTGAAAATTGAAAGGTACACAAGTGGATGAAATATATTCAAAATAAAGAGCAGTCATGATTGTCAAGAGAAGAAAGGTGACTCTCAAATTCACCTTCTGCATTTTATTCATTTCTGGTTGATTAAATAAAACAAATAATAATTTAAGAAAATGAATTCAAGTTACATTAAAAGCCGAAATTGTATAATACATGCAGGAATCTGAAAATTGACCAACCAATTTAAAAGCACTCACAAGTCGAGGATGCTTCCCAGAACCACGATTAGTAGCTAAGAGAAAATTATCACAATGGCCATGATGTTCAAATATTAACAACCATATGAAAATTAGAGAAAAAAATCACAACATAAATAAGGAATCAATATAGTTCTAACAAAACACAACACAAACATCTGATTGTTGCAAATAACATGCTTACCACAACAGTTCTTGTTTCCATAATCCTCAATTCCAACGGAATCATTTTTATAATAAATAAAGGAACCCGATTCGAGGAATGAGTCATACTCACATCCAATAACTTGTAATAATCACTCAGCTCATTCACATACACACATCCAAACACTTATATGCAGACTTTATTCAAGCATCATCAAATTATAACATGGAGATATTTACCACTAAATTGAAAAAAAAATCATATATTTTGATCAAAATCGAAGTATTAAATGAAAATCATAAATACATGAAATGGGGAAGTGTTGAAGCATTTTCAGCAAAGATATTAACAACCATACGAGTATCGTGATGTGTTTCGTCGATCAATCTTAGAGTACAACAGTGATCTGCAGACATTATTCAAGCAACATCAAATTATAACATGACGATACATACCTTAAAAACTGGCTCAGAAAACACTTGAAGGATGAGTGAAACTGGCTCAGAAAGCCCCTTCAGAAATCAATAGTCAATCTACTACCATAGAAGAAAGGGGCAGGCGTAAGACCGAACTTGTTATCATCATTGCCAGTGAAAATTAAAAGGTACACAAGTGGATGAAATATATTCAAACCAAATAACAGTCATGGTTGTAAAGAGAAGATAGGTCACTCTCAAAGAACGGTGGCTCAGAAAACAACTTCAGAAATCATTAGTCAATGTAATACCATTGAAGAAAATGGCAGCCGCAAGATTATAACATGATTATACTTACCTCTAAAACTGGCTCAGAAAACCCTTGAAGGATGAGTAAAACTGGCTATGAAAACACATTCAGAAATCAATAGTCAATCTACTACGATAGAAGAAAATGGCAGCCGTAGGACCGGACTTGTTATCATCATTGCCACTGAAAATTGAAAGGTACACAAGTGGATGAAATATATTCAAACCAAAGAGCAGTCATGATTGTCAAGAGAAGAAAGGTGACTCTCAAATTCACCTTCTACATTTTATTCATTTCTGGTTGATTAAATAAAACAAATAATAATTTAAGAAAATGAATTCAAGTTACATTAAAAGCCGAAATTGTATAATACATGCAGGAATCTGAAAATTGACCAACCAATTTAAAAGCACTCACAAGTCGAGGATGCTTCCCAGAACCACGATTAGTAGCTAAGAGAAAATGATCACAATGGCTATGATGTTAAAATATTAACAACCATATGAAAATTAGAGAAAAAAATCACAACATAAATAAGGAATCAATATAGTTCTAACAAAACACAACACAAACATCTGATTGTTGCAAATAACATGCTTACCACAACAGTTCTTGTTTCCATAATCCTCAATTCCAACGGAATCATTTTTAGATTAAATAAAGGAACCCGATTCGAGGAATGAGTCATACTCACATCCAATAACTTGTAATAATCACTCAGCTCATTCACATACACACATCCAAACACTTATATGCAGACTTTATTCAAGCTTCATCAAATTATAACATGGAGATATTTACCACTAAATTGAAAAAAAAATCATATATTTTGATCAAAATCGAAGTATTAAATGAAAATCATAAATACATGAAATGGGGAAGTGTTTAAGCATTTTCAGCAAAGATATTAACAACCATACGAGTATCGTGATGTGTTTCGTCGATCAATCTTAGAGTACAACAGTGATCTGCAGACATTATTCAAGCAACATCAAATTATAACATGACGATACATACCTTAAAAACTGGCTCAGAAAACACTTGAAGGATGAGTGAAACTGGCTCAGAAAGCCCCTTCAGAAATCAATAGTCAATCTACTACCATAGAAGAAAGGGGCAGGCGTAAGACCGAACTTGTTATCATCATTGCCAGTGAAAATTGAAAGGTACACAAGTGGATGAAATATATTCAAACCAAATAACAGTCATGGTTGTAAAGAGAAGATAGGTCACTCTCAAAGAACGGTGGCTCAGAAAACAAGTTCAGAAATCATTAGTCAATGTAATACCATTGAAGAAAATGGCAGCCGCAAGATTATAACATGATTATACTTACCCCTAAAACTGGCTCAGAAAACCCTTGAAGGATGAGTAAAACTGGCTATGAAAACACATTCAGAAATCAATAGTCAATCTACTACGATAGAAGAAAATGGCAGCCGTAGGACCGGACTTGTTATCATCATTGCCACTGAAAATTGAAAGGTACACAAGTGGATGAAATATATTCAAACCAAAGAGCAGTCATGATTGTCAAGAGAAGAAAGGTGACTCTCAAATTCACCTTCTGCATTTTATTCATTTCTGGTTGATTAAATAAAACAAATAATAATTTAAGAAAATGAATTCAAGTTACATTAAAAGCCGAAATTGTATAATACATGCAGGAATCTGAAAATTGACCAACCAATTTAAAAGCACTCACAAGTCGAGGATGCTTCCCAGAACCACGATTAGTAGCTAAGGGAAAATGATCACAATGGCCATGATGTTAAAATATTAACAACCATATGAAAATTAGAGAAAAAAATCACAACATAAATAAGGAATCAATATAGTTCTAACAAAACACAACACAAACATCTGATTGTTGTAAATAACATGCTTACCACAACAGTTCTTGTTTCCATAATCCTCAATTCCAACGGAATCATTTTTATAATAAATAAAGGAACCCGATTCGAGGAATGAGTCATACTCACATCCAATAACTTGTAATAATCACTCAGCTTATTCACATACACACATCCAAACACTTATATGCAGACTTTATTCAAGCATCATCAAATTATAACATGGAGATATTTACCACTAAATTGAAAAAAAAATCATATATTTTGATCAAAATCGAAGTATTAAATGAAAATCATAAATACATGAAATGGGGAAGTGTTTAAGCATTTTCAGCAAAGATATTAACAACCATACGAGTATCGTGATGTGTTTCGTCGATCAATCTTAGAGTACAACAGTGATCTGCAGACATTATTCAAGCAACATCAAATTATAACATGACGATACATACCTTAAAAACTGGCTCAGAAAACACTTGAAGGATGAGTGAAACTGGCTCAGAAAGCACCTTCAGAAATCAATAGTCAATCTACTACCATAGAAGAAAGGGGCAGGCGTAAGACCGAACTTGTTATCATCATTGCCAGTGAAAATTGAAAGGTACACAAGTGGATGAAATATATTCAAACCAAATAACAGTCATGGTTGTAAAGAGAAGATAGGTCACTCTCAAAGAACGGTGGCTCAGAAAACAACTTCAGAAATCATTAGTCAATGTAATACCATTGAAGAAAATGGCAGCCGCAAGATTATAACATGATTATACTTACCTCTAAAACTGGCTCAGAAAACCCTTGAAGGATGAGTAAAACTGGCTATGAAAACACATTCAGAAATCAATAGTCAATCTACTACGATAGAAGAAAATGGCAGCCGTAGGACCGGACTTGTTATCATCATTGCCACTGAAAATTGAAAGGTACACAAGTGGATGAAATATATTCAAACCAAAGAGCAGTCATGATTGTCAAGAGAAGAAAGGTGACTCTCAAATTCACCTTCTGCATTTTATTCATTTCTGGTTGATTAAATAAAACAAATAATAATTTAAGAAAATGAATTCAAGTTACATTAAAAGCCGAAATTGTATAATACATGCAGGAATCTGAAAATTGACCAACCAATTTAAAAGCACTCACAAGTCGAGGATGCTTCCCAGAACCACGATTAGTAGCTAAGAGAAAATTATCACAATGGCTATGATGTTAAAATATTAACAACCATATGAAAATTAGAGAAAAAAATCACAACATAAATAAGGAATCAATATAGTTCTAACAAAACACAACACAAACATCTGATTGTTGCAAATAACATGCTTACCACAACAGTTCTTGTTTCCATAATCCTCAATTCCAACGGAATCATTTTTAGATTAAATAAAGGAACCCGATTCGAGGAATGAGTCATACTCACATCCAATAACTTGTAATAATCACTCAGCTCATTCACATACACACATCCAAACACTTATATGCAGACTTTATTCAAGCTTCATCAAATTATAACATGGAGATATTTACCACTAAATTGAAAAAAAAATCATATATTTTGATCAAAATCGAAGTATTAAATGAAAATCATAAATACATGAAATGGGGAAGTGTTTAAGCATTTTCAGCAAAGATATTAACAACCATACGAGTATCGTGATGTGTTTCGTCGATCAATCTTAGAGTACAACAGTGATCTGCAGACATTATTCAAGCAACATCAAATTATAACATGACGATATATACCTTAAAAACTGGCTTAGAAAACACTTGAAGGATGAGTGAAACTGGCTCAGAAAACACCTTCAAAAATCAATAGTCAATCTACTACCATAGAAGAAAGGGGCAGGCGTAAGACCGAACTTGTTATCATCATTGCCAGTGAAAATTGAAAGGTACACAAGTGGATGAAATATATTCAAACCAAATAACAGTCATGGTTGTAAAGAGAAGATAGGTCACTCTCAAAGAACGGTGGCTCAGAAAACAAGTTCAGAAATCATTAGTCAATGTAATACCATTGAAGAAAATGGCAGCCGCAAGATTATAACATGATTATACTTACCCCTAAAACTGGCTCAGAAAACCCTTGAAGGATGAGTAAAACTGGCTATGAAAACACATTCAGAAATCAATAGTCAATCTACTACGATAGAAGAAAATGGCAGCCGTAGGACCGGACTTGTTATCATCATTGCCACTGAAAATTGAAAGGTACACAAGTGGATGAAATATATTCAAACCAAAGAGCAGTCATGATTGTCAAGAGAAGAAAGGTGACTCTCAAATTCACCTTCTGCATTTTATTCATTTCTGGTTGATTAAATAAAACAAATAATAATTTAAGAAAATGAATTCAAGTTACATTAAAAGCCGAAATTGTATAATACATGCAGGAATCTGAAAATTGACCAACCAATTTAAAAGCACTCACAAGTCGAGGATGCTTCCCAGAACCACGATTAGTAGCTAAGGGAAAATGATCACAATGGCTATGATGTTAAAATATTAACAACCATATGAAAATTAGAGAAAAAAATCACAACATAAATAAGGAATCAATATAGTTCTAACAAAACACAACACAAACATCTGATTGTTGCAAATAACATGCTTACCACAACTGTTCTTGTTTCCATAATCCTCAATTCCAACGGAATCATTTTTAGATTAAATAAAGGAACCCGATTCGAGGAATGAGTCATACTCACATCCAATAACTTGTAATAATCACTCAGCTCATTCACATACACACATCCAAACACTTATATGCAGACTTTATTCAAGCATCATCAAATTATAACATGGAGATATTTACCACTAAATTGAAAAAAAAATCATATATTTTGATCAAAATCGAAGTATTAAATGAAAATCATAAATACATGAAATGGGGAAGTGTTTAAGCATTTTCAGCAAAGATATTAACAACCATACGAGTATCGTGATGTGTTTCGTCGATCAATCTTAGAGTACAACAGTGATCTGCAGACATTATTCCAGCAACATCAAATTATAACATGACGATACATACCTTAAAAACTGGCTCAGAAAACACTTGAAGGATGAGTGAAACTGGCTCAGAAAACACCTTCAGAAATCAATAGTCAATCTACTACCATAGAAGAAAGGGGCAGGCGTAAGACCGAACTTGTTATCATCATTGCCAGTGAAAATTGAAAGGTACACAAGTGGATGAAATATATTCAAACCAAATAACAGTCATGGTTGTAAAGAGAAGATAGGTCACTCTCAAAGAACGGTGGCTCAGAAAACAACTTCAGAAATCATTAGTCAATGTAATACCATTGAAGAAAATGGCAGCCGCAAGATTATAACATGATTATACTTACCTCTAAAACTGGCTCAGAAAACCCTTGAAGGATAAGTAAAACTGGCTATGAAAACACATTCAGAAATCAATAGTCAATCTACTACGATAGAAGAAAATGGCAGCCGTAGGACCGGACTTGTTATCATCATTGCCACTGAAAATTGAAAGGTACACAAGTGGATGAAATATATTCAAAATAAAGAGCAGTCATGATTGTCAAGAGAAGAAAGGTGACTCTCAAATTCACCTTCTGCATTTTATTCATTTCTGGTTGATTAAATAAAACAAATAATAATTTAAGAAAATGAATTCAAGTTACATTAAAAGCCGAAATTGTATAATACATGCAGGAATCTGAAAATTGACCAACCAATTTAAAAGCACTCACAAGTCGAGGATGCTTCCCAGAACCACGATTAGTAGCTAAGAGAAAATTATCACAATGGCCATGATGTTCAAATATTAACAACCATATGAAAATTAGAGAAAAAAATCACAACATAAATAAGGAATCAATATAGTTCTAACAAAACACAACACAAACATCTGATTGTTGTAAATAACATGCTTACCACAACAGTTCTTGTTTCCATAATCCTCAATTCCAACGGAATCATTTTTAGATTAAATAAAGGAACC
The DNA here is from genome assembly GCA_022829125.1 of Lathyrus tuberosus. Taxonomy (NCBI): domain Eukaryota; kingdom Viridiplantae; phylum Streptophyta; class Magnoliopsida; order Fabales; family Fabaceae; genus Lathyrus; species Lathyrus tuberosus. The sequence goes on from JALAZF010000438.1 coordinate 4,980,977, forward strand.
CGATTCGAGGAATGAGTCATACTCACATCCAATAACTTGTAATAATCACTCAGCTTATTCACATACACACATCCAAACACTTATATGCAGACTTTATTCAAGCATCATCAAATTATAACATGGAGATATTTACCACTAAATTGAAAAAAAAATCATATATTTTGATCAAAATCGAAGTATTAAATGAAAATCATAAATACATGAAATGGGGAAGTGTTTAAGCATTTTCAGCAAAGATATTAACAACCATACGAGTATCGTGATGTGTTTCGTCGATCAATCTTAGAGTACAACAGTGATCTGCAGACATTATTCAAGCAACATCAAATTATAACATGACGATACATACCTTAAAAACTGGCTCAGAAAACACTTGAAGGATGAGTGAAACTGGCTCAGAAAGCCCCTTCAGAAATCAATAGTCAATCTACTACCATAGAAGAAAGGAGCAGGCGTAAGACCGAACTTGTTATCATCATTGCCAGTGAAAATTGAAAGGTACACAAGTGGATGAAATATATTCAAACCAAATAACAGTCATGGTTGTAAAGAGAAGATAGGTCACTCTCAAAGAACGGTGGCTCAGAAAACAACTTCAGAAATCATTAGTCAATGTAATACCATTGAAGAAAATGGCAGCCGCAAGATTATAATATGATTATACTTACCTCTAAAACTGGCTCAGAAAACCCTTGAAGGATGAGTAAAACTGGCTATGAAAACACATTCAAAAATCAATAGTCAATCTACTACGATAGAAGAAAATGGCAGCCGTAGGACCGGACTTGTTATCATCATTGCCACTGAAAATTGAAAGGTACACAAGTGGATGAAATATATTCAAACCAAAGAGCAGTCATGATTGTCAAGAGAAGAAAGGTGACTCTCAAATTCACCTTCTGCATTTTATTCATTTCTGGTTGATTAAATAAAACAAATAATAATTTAAGAAAATGAATTCAAGTTACATTAAAAGCCGAAATTGTATAATACATGCAGGAATCTGAAAATTGACCAACCAATTTAAAAGCACTCACAAGTCGAGGATGCTTCCCAGAACCACGATTAGTAGCTAAGAGAAAATGATCACAATGGCTATGATGTTAAAATATTAACAACCATATGAAAATTAGAGAAAAAAATCACAACATAAATAAGGAATCAATATAGTTCTAACAAAACACAACACAAACATCTGATTGTTGCAAATAACATGCTTACCACAACAGTTCTTGTTTCCATAATCCTCAATTCCAACGGAATCATTTTTAGATTAAATAAAGGAACCCGATTCGAGGAATGAGTCATACTCACATCCAATAACTTGTAATAATCACTCAGCTCATTCACATACACACATCCAAACACTTATATGCAGACTTTATTCAAGCATCATCAAATTATAACATGGAGATATTTACCACTAAATTGAAAAAAAAATCATATATTTTGATCAAAATCGAAGTATTAAATGAAAATCATAAATACATGAAATGGGGAAGTGTTTAAGCATTTTCAGCAAAGATATTAACAACCATACGAGTATCGTGATGTGTTTCGTCGATCAATCTTAGAGTACAACAGTGATCTGCAGACATTATTCAAGCAACATCAAATTATAACATGACGATACATACCTTAAAAACTGGCTCAGAAAACACTTGAAGGATGAGTGAAACTGGCTCAGAAAGCCCCTTCAGAAATCAATAGTCAATCTACTACCATAGAAGAAAGGGGCAGGCGTAAGACCGAACTTGTTATCATCATTGCCAGTGAAAATTGAAAGGTACACAAGTGGATGAAATATATTCAAACCAAATAACAGTCATGGTTGTAAAGAGAAGATAGGTCACTCTCAAAGAACGGTGGCTCAGAAAACAACTTCAGAAATCATTAGTCAATGTAATACCATTGAAGAAAATGGCAGCCGCAAGATTATAACATGATTATACTTACCTCTAAAACTGGCTCAGAAAACCCTTGAAGGATGAGTAAAACTGGCTATGAAAACACATTCAGAAATCAATAGTCAATCTACTACGATAGAAGAAAATGGCAGCCGTAGGACCGGACTTGTTATCATCATTGCCACTGAAAATTGAAAGGTACACAAGTGGATGAAATATATTCAAACCAAAGAGCAGACATGATTGTCAAGAGAAGAAAGGTGACTCTCAAATTCACCTTCTGCATTTTATTCATTTCTGGTTGATTAAATAAAACAAATAATAATAGAAGAAAATGAATTCAAGTTACATTAAAAGCCGAAATTGTATAATACATGCAGGAATCTGAAAATTGACCAACCAATTTAAAAGCACTCACAAGTCGAGGATGCTTCCCAGAACCACGATTAGTAGCTAAGAGAAAATGATCACAATGGCTATGATGTTAAAATATTAACAACCATATGAAAATTAGAGAAAAAAATCACAACATAAATAAGGAATCAATATAGTTCTAACAAAACACAACACAAACATCTGATTGTTGCAAATAACATGCTTACCACAACTGTTCTTGTTTCCATAATCCTCAATTCCAACGGAATCATTTTTAGATTAAATAAAGGAACCCGATTCGAGGAATGAGTCATACTCACATCCAATAACTTGTAATAATCACTCAGCTCATTCACATACACACATCCAAACACTTATATGCAGACTTTATTCAAGCATCATCAAATTATAACATGGAGATATTTACCACTAAATTGAAAAAAAAATCATATATTTTGATCAAAATCGAAGTATTAAATGAAAATCATAAATACATGAAATGGGGAAGTGTTTAAGCATTTTCAGCAAAGATATTAACAACCATACGAGTATCGTGATGTGTTTCGTCGATCAATCTTAGAGTACAACAGTGATCTGCAAACATTATTCCAGCAACATCAAATTATAACATGACGATACATACCTTAAAAACTGGCTCAGAAAACACTTGAAGGATGAGTGAAACTGGCTCAGAAAACACCTTCAGAAATCAATAGTCAATCTACTACCATAGAAGAAAGGGGCAGGCGTAAGACCGAACTTGTTATCATCATTGCCAGTGAAAATTGAAAGGTACACAAGTGGATGAAATATATTCAAACCAAATAACAGTCATGGTTGTAAAGAGAAGATAGGTCACTCTCAAAGAACGGTGGCTCAGAAAACAACTTCAGAAATCATTAGTCAATGTAATACCATTGAAGAAAATGGCAGCCGCAAGATTATAACATGATTATACTTACCTCTAAAACTGGCTCAGAAAACCCTTGAAGGATGAGTAAAACTGGCTATGAAAACACATTCAGAAATCAATAGTCAATCTACTACGATAGAAGAAAATGGCAGCCGTAGGACCGGACTTGTTATCATCATTGCCACTGAAAATTGAAAGGTACACAAGTGGATGAAATATATTTAAACCAAAGAGCAGTCATGATTGTCAAGAGAAGAAAGGTGACTCTCAAATTCACCTTCTGCATTTTATTCATTTCTGGTTGATTAAATAAAACAAATAATAATTTAATAAAATGAATTCAAGTTACATTAAAAGCCGAAATTGTATAATACATGCAGGAATCTGAAAATTGACCAACCAATTTAAAAGCACTCACAAGTCGAGGATGCTTCCCAGAACCACGATTAGTAGCTAAGAGAAAATGATCACAATGGCTATGATGTTAAAATATTAACAACCATATGAAAATTAGAGAAAAAAATCACAACATAAATAAGGAATCAATATAGTTCTAACAAAACACAACACAAACATCTGATTGTTGCAAATAACATGCTTACCACAACAGTTCTTGTTTCCATAATCCTCAATTCCAACGGAATCATTTTTAGATTAAATAAAGGAACCCGATTCGAGGAATGAGTCATACTCACATCCAATAACTTGTAATAATCACTCAGCTCATTCACATACACACATCCAAACACTTATATGCAGACTTTATACAAGCATCATCAAATTATAACATCGAGATATTTACCACTAAATTGAAAAAAAAATCATATATTTTGATCAAAATCGAAGTATTAAATGAAAATCATAAATACATGAAATGGGGAAGTGTTTAAGCATTTTCAGCAAAGATATTAACAACCATACGAGTATCGTGATGTGTTTCATCGATCAATCTTAGAGTACAACAGTGATCTGCAGTCATTATTCAAGCAACATCAAATTATAACATGACGATACATACCTTAAAAACTGGCTCAGAAAACACTTGAAGGATGAGTGAAACTGGCTCAGAAAGCCCCTTCAGAAATCAATAGTCAATCTACTACCATAGAAGAAAGGGGCAGGCGTAAGACCGAACTTGTTATCATCATTGCCAGTGAAAATTGAAAGGTACACAAGTGGATGAAATATATTCAAACCAAATAACAGTCATGGTTGTAAAGAGAAGATAGGTCACTCTCAAAGAACGGTGGCTCAGAAAACAACTTCAGAAATCATTAGTCAATGTAATACCATTGAAGAAAATGGCAGCCGCAAGATTATAACATGATTATACTTACCTCTAAAACTGGCTCAGAAAACCCTTGAAGGATGAGTAAAACTGGCTATGAAAACACATTCAGAAATCAATAGTCAATCTACTACGATAGAAGAAAATGGCAGCCGTAGGACTGGACTTGTTATCATCATTGCCACTGAAAATTGAAAGGTACACAAGTGGATGAAATATATTCAAACCAAAGAGCAGACATGATTGTCAAGAGAAGAAAGGTGACTCTCAAATTCACCTTCTGCATTTTATTCATTTCTGGTTGATTAAATAAAACAAATAATAATAGAAGAAAATGAATTCAAGTTACATTAAAAGCCGAAATTGTATAATACATGCAGGAATCTGAAAATTGACCAACCAATTTAAAAGCACTCACAAGTCGAGGATGCTTCCCAGAACCACGATTAGTAGCTAAGAGAAAATGATCACAATGGCTATGATGTTAAATTATTAACAACCATATGAAAATTAGAGAAAAAAATCACAACATAAATAAGGAATCAATATAGTTCTAACAAAACACAACACAAACATCTGATTGTTGCAAATAACATGCTTACCACAACAGTTCTTGTTTCCATAATCCTCAATTCCAACGGAATCATTTTTAGATTAAATAAAGGAACCCGATTCGAGGAATGAGTCATACTCACATCCAATAACTTGTAATAATCACTCAGCTCATTCACATACACACATCCAAACACTTATATGCAGACTTTATTCAAGCATCATCAAATTATAACATGGAGATATTTACCACTAAATTGAAAAAAAAATCATATATTTTGATCAAAATCGAAGTATTAAATGAAAATCATAAATACATGAAATGGGGAAGTGTTTAAGCATTTTCAGCAAAGATATTAACAACCATACGAGTATCGTGATGTGTTTCGTCGATCAATCTTAGAGTACAACAGTGATCTGCAGACATTATTCAAGCAACATCAAATTATAACATGACGATATATACCTTAAAAACTGGCTCAGAAAACACTTGAAGGATGAGTGAAACTGGCTCAGAAAACACCTTCAGAAATCAATAGTCAATCTACTACCATAGAAGAAAGGGGCAGGCGTAAGACCGAACTTGTTATCATCATTGCCAGTGAAAATTGAAAGGTACACAAGTGGATGAAATATATTCAAACCAAATAACAGTCATGGTTGTAAAGAGAAGATAGGTCACTCTCAAAGAACGGTGGCTCAGAAAACAAGTTCAGAAATCATTAGTCAATGTAATACCATTGAAGAAAATGGCAGCCGCAAGATTATAACATGATTATACTTACCCCTAAAACTGGCTCAGAAAACCCTTGAAGGATGAGTAAAACTGGCTATGAAAACACATTCAGAAATCAATAGTCAATCTACTACGATAGAAGAAAATGGCAGCCGTAGGACCGGACTTGTTATCATCATTGCCACTGAAAATTGAAAGGTACACAAGTGGATGAAATATATTCAAACCAAAGAGCAGTCATGATTGTCAAGAGAAGAAAGGTGACTCTCAAATTCACCTTCTGCATTTTATTCATTTCTGGTTGATTAAATAAAACAAATAATAATTTAAGAAAATGAATTCAAGTTACATTAAAAGCCGAAATTGTATAATACATGCAGGAATCTGAAAATTGACCAACCAATTTAAAAGCACTCACAAGTCGAGGATGCTTCCCAGAACCACGATTAGTAGCTAAGAGAAAATGATCACAATGGCTATGATGTTAAAATATTAACAACCATATGAAAATTAGAGAAAAAAATCACAACATAAATAAGGAATTAATATAGTTCTAACAAAACACAACACAAACATCTGATTGTTGCAAATAACATGCTTACCACAACTGTTCTTGTTTCCATAATCCTCAATTCCAACGGAATCATTTTTAGATTAAATAAAGGAACCCGATTCGAGGAATGAGTCATACTCACATCCAATAACTTGTAATAATCACTCAGCTCATTCACATACACACATCCAAACACTTATATGCAGACTTTATTCAAGCATCATCAAATTATAACATGGAGATATTTACCACTAAATTGAAAAAAAAATCATATATTTTGATCAAAATCGAAGTATTAAATGAAAATCATAAATACATGAAATGGGGAAGTGTTTAAGCATTTTCAGCAAAGATATTAACAACCATACGAGTATCGTGATGTGTTTCGTCGATCAATCTTAGAGTACAACAGTGATCTGCAGTCATTATTCAAGCAACATCAAATTATAACATGACGATATATACCTTAAAAACTGGCTCAGAAAACACTTGAAGGATGAGTGAAACTGGCTCAGAAAGCCCCTTCAGAAATCAATAGTCAATCTACTACCATAGAAGAAAGGGGCAGGCGTAAGACCGAACTTGTTATCATCATTGCCAGTGAAAATTGAAAGGTACACAAGTGGATGAAATATATTCAAACCAAATAACAGTCATGGTTGTAAAGAGAAGATAGGTCACTCTCAAAGAACGGTGGCTCAGAAAACAACTTCAGAAATCATTAGTCAATGTAATACCATTGAAGAAAATGGCAGCCGCAAGATTATAACATGATTATACTTACCTCTAAAACTGGCTCAGAAAACCCTTGAAGGATGAGTAAAACTGGCTATGAAAACACATTCAGAAATCAATAGTCAATCTACTACGATAGAAGAAAATGGCAGCCGTAGGACTGGACTTGTTATCATCATTGCCACTGAAAATTGAAAGGTACACAAGTGGATGAAATATATTCAAACCAAAGAGCAGACATGATTGTCAAGAGAAGAAAGGTGACTCTCAAATTCACCTTCTGCATTTTATTCATTTCTGGTTGATTAAATAAAACAAATAATAATAGAAGAAAATGAATTCAAGTTACATTAAAAGCCGAAATTGTATAATACATGCAGGAATCTGAAAATTGACCAACCAATTTAAAAGCACTCACAAGTCGAGGATGCTTCCCAGAACCACGATTAGTAGCTAAGAGAAAATGATCACAATGGCTATGATGTTAAAATATTAACAACCATATGAAAATTAGAGAAAAAAATCACAACATAAATAAGGAATCAATATAGTTCTAACAAAACACAACACAAACATCTGATTGTTGCAAATAACATGCTTACCACAACAGTTCTTGTTTCCATAATCCTCAATTCCAACGGAATCATTTTTAGATTAAATAAAGGAACCCGATTCGAGGAATGAGTCATACTCACATCCAATAACTTGTAATAATCACTCAGCTCATTCACATACACACATCCAAACACTTATATGCAGACTTTATTCAAGCATCATCAAATTATAACATGGAGATATTTACCACTAAATTGAAAAAAAAATCATATATTTTGATCAAAATCGAAGTATTAAATGAAAATCATAAATACATGAAATGGGGAAGTGTTTAAGCATTTTCAGCAAAGATATTAACAACCATACGAGTATCGTGATGTGTTTCGTCGATCAATCTTAGAGTACAACAGTGATCTGCAGACATTATTCAAGCAACATCAAATTATAACATGACGATATATACCTTAAAAACTGGCTCAGAAAACACTTGAAGGATGAGTGAAACTGGCTCAGAAAACACCTTCAGAAATCAATAGTCAATCTACTACCATAGAAGAAAGGGGCAGGCGTAAGACCGAACTTGTTATCATCATTGCCAGTGAAAATTGAAAGGTACACAAGTGGATGAAATATATTCAAACCAAATAACAGTCATGGTTGTAAAGAGAATATAGGTCACTCTCAAAGAACGGTGGCTCAGAAAACAAGTTCAGAAATCATTAGTCAATGTAATACCATTGAAGAAAATGGCAGCCGCAAGATTATAACATGATTATACTTACCCCTAAAACTGGCTCAGAAAACCCTTGAAGGATGAGTAAAACTGGCTATGAAAACACATTCAGAAATCAATAGTCAATCTACTACGATAGAAGAAAATGGCAGCCGTAGGACCGGACTTGTTATCATCATTGCCACTGAAAATTGAAAGGTACACAAGTGGATGAAATATATTCAAACCAAAGAGCAGTCATGATTGTCAAGAGAAGAAAGGTGACTCTCAAATTCACCTTCTGCATTTTATTCATTTCTGGTTGATTAAATAAAACAAATAATAATTTAAGAAAATGAATTCAAGTTACATTAAAAGCCGAAATTGTATAATACATGCAGGAATCTGAAAATTGACCAACCAATTTAAAAGCACTCACAAGTCGAGGATGCTTCCCAGAACCACGATTAGTAGCTAAGAGAAAATGATCACAATGGCTATGATGTTAAAACATTAACAACCATATGAAAATTAGAGAAAAAAATCACAACATAAATAAGGAATTAATATAGTTCTAACAAAACACAACACAAACATCTGATTGTTGCAAATAACATGCTTACCACAACTGTTCTTGTTTCCATAATCCTCAATTCCAACGGAATCATTTTTAGATTAAATAAAGGAACCCGATTCGAGGAATGAGTCATACTCACATCCAATAACTTGTAATAATCACTCAGCTCATTCACATACACACATCCAAACACTTATATGCAGACTTTATTCAAGCATCATCAAATTATAACATGGAGATATTTACCACTAAATTGAAAAAAAAATCATATATTTTGATCAAAATCGAAGTATTAAATGAAAATCATAAATACATGAAATGGGGAAGTGTTTAAGCATTTTCAGCAAAGATATTAACAACCATACGAGTATCGTGATGTGTTTCGTCGATCAATCTTAGAGTACAACAGTGATCTGCAGACATTATTCAAGCAACATCAAATTATAACATGACGATATATACCTTAAAAACTGGCTCAGAAAACACTTGAAGGATGAGTGAAACTGGCTCAGAAAACACCTTCAGAAATCAATAGTCAATCTACTACCATAGAAGAAAGGGGCAGGCGTAAGACCGAACTTGTTATCATCATTGCCAGTGAAAATTGAAAGGTACACAAGTGGATGAAATATATTCAAACCAAATAACAGTCATGGTTGTAAAGAGAAGATAGGTCACTCTCAAAGAACGGTGGCTCAGAAAACAAGTTCAGAAATCATTAGTCAATGTAATACCATTGAAGAAAATGGCAGCCGCAAGATTATAACATGATTATACTTACCCCTAAAACTGGCTCAGAAAACCCTTGAAGGATGAGTAAAACTGGCTATGAAAACACATTCAGAAATCAATAGTCAATCTACTACGATAGAAGAAAATGGCAGCCGTAGGACCGGACTTGTTATCATCATTGCCACTGAAAATTGAAAGGTACACAAGTGGATGAAATATATTCAAACCAAAGAGCAGTCATGATTGTCAAGAGAAGAAAGGTGACTCTCAAATTCACCTTCAGCATTTTATTCATTTCTGGTTGATTAAATAAAACAAATAATAATTTAAGAAAATGAATTCAAGTTACATTAAAAGCCGAAATTGTATAATACATGCAGGAATCTGAAAATTGACCAACCAATTTAAAAGCACTCACAAGTCGAGGATGCTTCCCAGAACCACGATTAGTAGCTAAGAGAAAATGATCACAATGGCTATGATGTTAAAATATTAACAACCATATGAAAATTAGAGAAAAAAATCACAACATAAATAAGGAATTAATATAGTTCTAACAAAACACAACACAAACATCTGATTGTTGCAAATAACATGCTTACCACAACTGTTCTTGTTTCCATAATCCTCAATTCCAACGGAATCATTTTTAGATTAAATAAAGGAACCCGATTCGAGGAATGAGTCATACTCACATCCAATAACTTGTAATAATCACTCAGCTCATTCACATACACACATCCAAACACTTATATGCAGACTTTATTCAAGCATCATCAAATTATAACATGGAGATATTTACCACTAAATTGAAAAAAAAATCATATATTTTGATCAAAATCGAAGTATTAAATGAAAATCATAAATACATGAAATGGGGAAGTGTTTAAGCATTTTCAGCAAAGATATTAACAACCATACGAGTATCGTGATGTGTTTCGTCGATCAATCTTAGAGTACAACAGTGATCTGCAGACATTATTCAAGCAACATCAAATTATAACATGACGATATATACCTTAAAAACTGGCTCAGAAAACACTTGAAGGATGAGTGAAACTGGCTCAGAAAACACCTTCAGAAATCAATAGTCAATCTACTACCATAGAAGAAAGGGGCAGGCGTAAGACCGAACTTGTTATCATCATTGCCAGTGAAAATTGAAAGGTACACAAGTGGATGAAATATATTCAAACCAAATAACAGTCATGGTTGTAAAGAGAAGATAGGTCACTCTCAAAGAACGGTGGCTCAGAAAACAAGTTCAGAAATCATTAGTCAATGTAATACCATTGAAGAAAATGGCAGCCGCAAGATTATAACATGATTATACTTACCCCTAAAACTGGCTCAGAAAACCCTTGAAGGATGAGTAAAACTGGCTATGAAAACACATTCAGAAATCAATAGTCAATCTACTACGATAGAAGAAAATGGCAGCCGTAGGACCGGACTTGTTATCATCATTGCCACTGAAAATTGAAAGGTACACAAGTGGATGAAATATATTCAAACCAAAGAGCAGTCATGATTGTCAAGAGAAGAAAGGTGACTCTCAAATTCACCTTCTGCATTTTATTCATTTCTGGTTGATTAAATAAAACAAATAATAATTTAAGAAAATGAATTCAAGTTACATTAAAAGCCGAAATTGTATAATACATGCAGGAATCTGAAAATTGACCAACCAATTTAAAAGCACTCACAAGTCGAGGATGCTTCCCAGAACCACGATTAGTAGCTAAGAGAAAATGATCACAATGGCTATGATGTTAAAATATTAACAACCATATGAAAATTAGAGAAAAAAATCACAACATAAATAAGGAATTAATATAGTTCTAACAAAACACAACACAAACATCTGATTGTTGCAAATAACATGCTTACCACAACTGTTCTTGTTTCCATAATCCTCAATTCCAACGGAATCATTTTTAGATTAAATAAAGGAACCCGATTCGAGGAATGAGTCATACTCACATCCAATAACTTGTAATAATCACTCAGCTCATTCACATACACACATCCAAACACTTATATGCAGACTTTATTCAAGCATCATCAAATTATAACATGGAGATATTTACCACTAAATTGAAAAAAAAATCATATATTTTGATCAAAATCGAAGTATTAAATGAAAATCATAAATACATGAAATGGGGAAGTGTTTAAGCATTTTCAGCAAAGATATTAACAACCATACGAGTATCGTGATGTGTTTCGTCGATCAATCTTAGAGTACAACAGTGATCTGCAGACATTATTCAAGCAACATCAAATTATAACATGACGATATATACCTTAAAAACTGGCTCAGAAAACACTTGAAGGATGAGTGAAACTGGCTCAGAAAACACCTTCAGAAATCAATAGTCAATCTACTACCATAGAAGAAAGGGGCAGGCGTAAGACCGAACTTGTTATCATCATTGCCAGTGAAAATTGAAAGGTACACAAGTGGATGAAATATATTCAAACCAAATAACAGTCATGGTTGTAAAGAGAAGATAGGTCACTCTCAAAGAACGGTGGCTCAGAAAACAAGTTCAGAAATCATTAGTCAATGTAATACCATTGAAGAAAATGGCAGCCGCAAGATTATAACATGATTATACTTACCCCTAAAACTGGCTCAGAAAACCCTTGAAGGATGAGTAAAACTGGCTATGAAAACACATTCAGAAATCAATAGTCAATCTACTACGATAGAAGAAAATGGCAGCCGTAGGACCGGACTTGTTATCATCATTGCCACTGAAAATTGAAAGGTACACAAGTGGATGAAATATATTCAAACCAAAGAGCAGTCATGATTGTCAAGAGAAGAAAGGTGACTCTCAAATTCACCTTCAGCATTTTATTCATTTCTGGTTGATTAAATAAAACAAATAATAATTTAAGAAAATGAATTCAAGTTACATTAAAAGCCGAAATTGTATAATACATGCAGGAATCTGAAAATTGACCAACCAATTTAAAAGCACTCACAAGTCGAGGATGCTTCCCAGAACCACGATTAGTAGCTAAGAGAAAATGATCACAATGGCTATGATGTTAAAATATTAACAACCATATGAAAATTAGAGAAAAAAATCACAACATAAATAAGGAATTAATATAGTTCTAACAAAACACAACACAAACATCTGATTGTTGCAAATAACATGCTTACCACAACTGTTCTTGTTTCCATAATCCTCAATTCCAACGGAATCATTTTTAGATTAAATAAAGGAACCCGATTCGAGGAATGAGTCATACTCACATCCAATAACTTGTAATAATCACTCAGCTCATTCACATACACACATCCAAACACTTATATGCAGACTTTATTCAAGCATCATCAAATTATAACATGGAGATATTTACCACTAAATTGAAAAAAAAATCATATATTTTGATCAAAATCGAAGTATTAAATGAAAATCATAAATACATGAAATGGGGAAGTGTTTAAGCATTTTCAGCAAAGATATTAACAACCATACGAGTATCGTGATGTGTTTCGTCGATCAATCTTAGAGTACAACAGTGATCTGCAGACATTATTCAAGCAACATCAAATTATAACATGACGATATATACCTTAAAAACTGGCTCAGAAAACACTTGAAGGATGAGTGAAACTGGCTCAGAAAACACCTTCAGAAATCAATAGTCAATCTACTACCATAGAAGAAAGGGGCAGGCGTAAGACCGAACTTGTTATCATCATTGCCAGTGAAAATTGAAAGGTACACAAGTGGATGAAATATATTCAAACCAAATAACAGTCATGGTTGTAAAGAGAAGATAGGTCACTCTCAAAGAACGGTGGCTCAGAAAACAAGTTCAGAAATCATTAGTCAATGTAATACCATTGAAGAAAATGGCAGCCGCAAGATTATAACATGATTATACTTACCCCTAAAACTGGCTCAGAAAACCCTTGAAGGATGAGTAAAACTGGCTATGAAAACACATTCAGAAATCAATAGTCAATCTACTACGATAGAAGAAAATGGCAGCCGTAGGACCGGACTTGTTATCATCATTGCCACTGAAAATTGAAAGGTACACAAGTGGATGAAATATATTCAAACCAAAGAGCAGTCATGATTGTCAAGAGAAGAAAGGTGACTCTCAAATTCACCTTCTGCATTTTATTCATTTCTGGTTGATTAAATAAAACAAATAATAATTTAAGAAAATGAATTCAAGTTACATTAAAAGCCGAAATTGTATAATACATGCAGGAATCTGAAAATTGACCAACCAATTTAAAAGCACTCACAAGTCGAGGATGCTTCCCAGAACCACGATTAGTAGCTAAGAGAAAATGATCACAATGGCTATGATGTTAAAATATTAACAACCATATGAAAATTAGAGAAAAAAATCACAACATAAATAAGGAATTAATATAGTTCTAACAAAACACAACACAAACATCTGATTGTTGCAAATAACATGCTTACCACAACTGTTCTTGTTTCCATAATCCTCAATTCCAACGGAATCATTTTTAGATTAAATAAAGGAACCCGATTCGAGGAATGAGTCATACTCACATCCAATAACTTGTAATAATCACTCAGCTCATTCACATACACACATCCAAACACTTATATGCAGACTTTATTCAAGCATCATCAAATTATAACATGGAGATATTTACCACTAAATTGAAAAAAAAATCATATATTTTGATCAAAATCGAAGTATTAAATGAAAATCATAAATACATGAAATGGGGAAGTGTTTAAGCATTTTCAGCAAAGATATTAACAACCATACGAGTATCGTGATGTGTTTCGTCGATCAATCTTAGAGTACAACAGTGATCTGCAGACATTATTCAAGCAACATCAAATTATAACATGACGATATATACCTTAAAAACTGGCTCAGAAAACACTTGAAGGATGAGTGAAACTGGCTCAGAAAACACCTTCAGAAATCAATAGTCAATCTACTACCATAGAAGAAAGGGGCAGGCGTAAGACCGAACTTGTTATCATCATTGCCAGTGAAAATTGAAAGGTACACAAGTGGATGAAATATATTCAAACCAAATAACAGTCATGGTTGTAAAGAGAAGATAGGTCACTCTCAAAGAACGGTGGCTCAGAAAACAAGTTCAGAAATCATTAGTCAATGTAATACCATTGAAGAAAATGGCAGCCGCAAGATTATAACATGATTATACTTACCCCTAAAACTGGCTCAGAAAACCCTTGAAGGATGAGTAAAACTGGCTATGAAAACACATTCAGAAATCAATAGTCAATCTACTACGATAGAAGAAAATGGCAGCCGTAGGACCGGACTTGTTATCATCATTGCCACTGAAAATTGAAAGGTACACAAGTGGATGAAATATATTCAAACCAAAGAGCAGTCATGATTGTCAAGAGAAGAAAGGTGACTCTCAAATTCACCTTCTGCATTTTATTCATTTCTGGTTGATTAAATAAAACAAATAATAATTTAAGAAAATGAATTCAAGTTACATTAAAAGCCGAAATTGTATAATACATGCAGGAATCTGAAAATTGACCAACCAATTTAAAAGCACTCACAAGTCGAGGATGCTTCCCAGAACCACGATTAGTAGCTAAGAGAAAATGATCACAATGGCTATGATGTTAAAATATTAACAACCATATGAAAATTAGAGAAAAAAATCACAACATAAATAAGGAATTAATATAGTTCTAACAAAACACAACACAAACATCTGATTGTTGCAAATAACATGCTTACCACAACTGTTCTTGTTTCCATAATCCTCAATTCCAACGGAATCATTTTTAGATTAAATAAAGGAACCCGATTCGAGGAATGAGTCATACTCACATCCAATAACTTGTAATAATCACTCAGCTCATTCACATACACACATCCAAACACTTATATGCAGACTTTATTCAAGCATCATCAAATTATAACATGGAGATATTTACCACTAAATTGAAAAAAAAATCATATATTTTGATCAAAATCGAAGTATTAAATGAAAATCATAAATACATGAAATGGGGAAGTGTTTAAGCATTTTCAGCAAAGATATTAACAACCATACGAGTATCGTGATGTGTTTCGTCGATCAATCTTAGAGTACAACAGTGATCTGCAGACATTATTCCAGCAACATCAAATTATAACATGACGATACATACCTTAAAAACTGGCTCAGAAAACACTTGAAGGATGAGTGAAACTGGCTCAGAAAACACCTTCAGAAATCAATAGTCAATCTACTACCATAGAAGAAAGGGGCAGGCGTAAGACCGAACTTGTTATCATCATTGCCAGTGAAAATTGAAAGGTACACAAGTGGATGATATATATTCAAACCAAATAACAGTCATGGTTGTAAAGAGAAGATAGGTCACTCTCAAAGAACGGTGGCTCAGAAAACAAGTTCAGAAATCATTAGTCAATGTAATACCATTGAAGAAAATGGCAGCCGCAAGATTATAACATGATTATACTTACCTCTAAAACTGGCTCAGAAAACCCTTGAAGGATGAGTAAAACTGGCTATGAAAACACATTCAGAAATCAATAGTCAATCTACTACGATAGAAGAAAATGGCAGCCGTAGGACCGGAATTGTTATCATCATTGCCACTGAAAATTGAAAGGTACACAAGTGGATGAAATATATTCAAACCAAAGAGCAGTCATGATTGTCAAGAGAAGAAAGGTGACTCTCAAATTCACCTTCTGCATTTTATTCATTTCTGTTTGATTAAATAAAACAAATAATAATTTAAGAAAATGAATTCAAGTTACATTAAAAGCCGAAATTGTATAATACATGCAGGAATCTGAAAATTGACCAACCAATTTAAAAGCACTCACAAGTCGAGGATGCTTCCCAGAACCACGATTAGTAGCTAAGAGAAAATGATCACAATGGCTATGATGTTAAAATATTAACAACCATATGAAAATTAGAGAAAAAAATCACAACATAAATAAGGAATTAATATAGTTCTAACAAAACACAACACAAACATCTGATTGTTGCAAATAACATGCTTACCACAACTGTTCTTGTTTCCATAATCCTCAATTCCAACGGAATCATTTTTAGATTAAATAAAGGAACCCGATTCGAGGAATGAGTCATACTCACATCCAATAACTTGTAATAATCACTCAGCTCATTCACATACACACATCCAAACACTTATATGCAGACTTTATTCAAGCATCATCAAATTATAACATGGAGATATTTACCACTAAATTGAAAAAAAAATCATATATTTTGATCAAAATCGAAGTATTAAATGAAAATCATAAATACATGAAATGGGGAAGTGTTTAAGCATTTTCAGCAAAGATATTAACAACCATACGAGTATCGTGATGTGTTTCGTCGATCAATCTTAGAGTACAACAGTGATCTGCAGACATTATTCCAGCAACATCAAATTATAACATGACGATACATACCTTAAAAACTGGCTCAGAAAACACTTGAAGGATGAGTGAAACTGGCTCAGAAAACACCTTCAGAAATCAATAGTCAATCTACTACCATAGAAGAAAGGGGCAGGCGTAAGACCGAACTTGTTATCATCATTGCCAGTGAAAATTGAAAGGTACACAAGTGGATGATATATATTCAAACCAAATAACAGTCATGGTTGTAAAGAGAAGATAGGTCACTCTCAAAGAACGGTGGCTCAGAAAACAACTTCAGAAATCATTAGTCAATGTAATACCATTGAAGAAAATGGCAGCCGC
This sequence comes from Lathyrus tuberosus, assembly GCA_022829125.1. NCBI lineage: Eukaryota > Viridiplantae > Streptophyta > Magnoliopsida > Fabales > Fabaceae > Lathyrus > Lathyrus tuberosus. Next base: position 4,998,364 of record JALAZF010000438.1, read on the forward strand.
AAGATTATAACATGATTATACTTACCTCTAAAACTGGCTCAGAAAACCCTTGAAGGATGAGTAAAACTGGCTATGAAAACACATTCAGAAATCAATAGTCAATCTACTACGATAGAAGAAAATGGCAGCCGTAGGACCGGAATTGTTATCATCATTGCCACTGAAAATTGAAAGGTACACAAGTGGATGAAATATATTCAAACCAAAGAGCAGTCATGATTGTCAAGAGAAGAAAGGTGACTCTCAAATTCACCTTCTGCATTTTATTCATTTCTGTTTGATTAAATAAAACAAATAATAATTTAAGAAAATGAATTCAAGTTACATTAAAAGCCGAAATTGTATAATACATGCAGGAATCTGAAAATTGACCAACCAATTTAAAAGCACTCACAAGTCGAGGATGCTTCCCAGAACCACGATTAGTAGCTAAGAGAAAATGATCACAATGGCTATGATGTTAAAATATTAACAACCATATGAAAATTAGAGAAAAAAATCACAACATAAATAAGGAATCAATATAGTTCTAACAAAACACAACACAAACATCTGATTGTTGCAAATAACATGCTTACCACAACAGTTCTTGTTTCCATAATCCTCAATTCCAACGGAATCATTTTTAGATTAAATAAAGGAACCCGATTCGAGGAATGAGTCATACTCACATCCAATAACTTGTAATAATCACTCAGCTCATTCACATACACACATCCAAACACTTATATGCAGACTTTATTCAAGCATCATCAAATTATAACATGGAGATATTTACCACTAAATTGAAAAAAAAATCATATATTTTGATCAAAATCGAAGTATTAAATGAAAATCATAAATACATGAAATGGGGAAGTGTTTAAGCATTTTCAGCAAAGATATTAACAACCATACGAGTATCGTGATGTGTTTCGTCGATCAATCTTAGAGTACAACAGTGATCTGCAGACATTATTCAAGCAACATCAAATTATAACATGACGATATATACCTTAAAAACTGGCTCAGAAAACACTTGAAGGATGAGTGAAACTGGCTCAGAAAACACCTTCAGAAATCAATAGTCAATCTACTACCATAGAAGAAAGGGGCAGGCGTAAGACCGAACTTGTTATCATCATTGCCAGTGAAAATTGAAAGGTACACAAGTGGATGAAATATATTCAAACCAAATAACAGTCATGGTTGTAAAGAGAAGATAGGTCACTCTCAAAGAACGGTGGCTCAGAAAACAAGTTCAGAAATCATTAGTCAATGTAATACCATTGAAGAAAATGGCAGCCGCAAGATTATAACATGATTATACTTACCCCTAAAACTGGCTCAGAAAACCCTTGAAGGATGAGTAAAACTGGCTATGAAAACACATTCAGAAATCAATAGTCAATCTACTACGATAGAAGAAAATGGCAGCCGTAGGACCGGACTTGTTATCATCATTGCCACTGAAAATTGAAAGGTACACAAGTGGATGAAATATATTCAAACCAAAGAGCAGTCATGATTGTCAAGAGAAGAAAGGTGACTCTCAAATTCACCTTCTGCATTTTATTCATTTCTGGTTGATTAAATAAAACAAATAATAATTTAAGAAAATGAATTCAAGTTACATTAAAAGCCGAAATTGTATAATACATGCAGGAATCTGAAAATTGACCAACCAATTTAAAAGCACTCACAAGTCGAGGATGCTTCCCAGAACCACGATTAGTAGCTAAGGGAAAATGATCACAATGGCTATGATGTTAAAATATTAACAACCATATGAAAATTAGAGAAAAAAATCACAACATAAATAAGGAATCAATATAGTTCTAACAAAACACAACACAAACATCTGATTGTTGCAAATAACATGCTTACCACAACTGTTCTTGTTTCCATAATCCTCAATTCCAACGGAATCATTTTTAGATTAAATAAAGGAACCCGATTCGAGGAATGAGTCATACTCACATCCAATAACTTGTAATAATCACTCAGCTCATTCATATACACACATCCAAACACTTATATGCAGACTTTATTCAAGCATCATCAAATTATAACATGGAGATATTTACCACTAAATTGAAAAAAAAATCATATATTTTGATCAAAATCGAAGTATTAAATGAAAATCATAAATACATGAAATGGGGAAGTGTTTAAGCATTTTCAGCAAAGATATTAACAACCATACGAGTATCGTGATGTGTTTCGTCGATCAATCTTAGAGTACAACAGTGATCTGCAGACATTATTCCAGCAACATCAAATTATAACATGACGATACATACCTTAAAAACTGGCTCAGAAAACACTTGAAGGATGAGTGAAACTGGCTCAGAAAACACCTTCAGAAATCAATAGTCAATCTACTACCATAGAAGAAAGGGGCAGGCGTAAGACCGAACTTGTTATCATCATTGCCAGTGAAAATTGAAAGGTACACAAGTGGATGATATATATTCAAACCAAATAACAGTCATGGTTGTAAAGAGAAGATAGGTCACTCTCAAAGAACAGTGGCTCAGAAAACAACTTCAGAAATCATTAGTCAATGTAATACCATTGAAGAAAATGGCAGCCGCAAGATTATAACATGATTATACTTACCTCTAAAACTGGCTCAGAAAACCCTTGAAGGATGAGTAAAACTGGCTATGAAAACACATTCAGAAATCAATAGTCAATCTACTACGATAGAAGAAAATGGCAGCCGTAGGACCGGACTTGTTATCATCATTGCCACTGAAAATTGAAAGGTACACAAGTGGATGAAATATATTCAAACCAAAGAGCAGTCATGATTGTCAAGAGAAGAAAGGTGACTCTCAAATTCACCTTCTGCATTTTATTCATTTCTGGTTGATTAAATAAAACAAATAATAATTTAAGAAAATGAATTCAAGTTACATTAAAAGCCGAAATTGTATAATACATGCAGGAATCTGAAAATTGACCAACCAATTTAAAAGCACTCACAAGTCGAGGATGCTTCCCAGAACCACGATTAGTAGCTAAGAGAAAATGATCACAATGGCTATGATGTTAAAATATTAACAACCATATGAAAATTAGAGAAAAAAATCACAACATAAATAAGGAATCAATATAGTTCTAACAAAACACAACACAAACATCTGATTGTTGCAAATAACATGCTTACCACAACAGTTCTTGTTTCCATAATCCTCAATTCCAACGGAATCATTTTTAGATTAAATAAAGGAACCCGATTCGAGGAATGAGTCATACTCACATCCAATAACTTGTAATAATCACTCAGCTCATTCACATACACACATCCAAACACTTATATGCAGACTTTATTCAAGCATCATCAAATTATAACATGGAGATATTTACCACTAAATTGAAAAAAAAATCATATATTTTGATCAAAATCGAAGTATTAAATGAAAATCATAAATACATGAAATGGGGAAGTGTTTAAGCATTTTCAGCAAAGATATTAACAACCATACGAGTATTGTGATGTGTTTCGTCGATCAATCTTAGAGTACAACAGTGATCTGCAGACATTATTCAAGCAACATCAAATTATAACATGACGATACATACCTTAAAAACTGGCTCAGAAAACACTTGAAGGATGAGTGAAACTGGCTCAGAAAACACCTTCAGAAATCAATAGTCAATCTACTACCATAGAAGAAAGGGGCAGGCGTAAGACCGAACTTGTTATCATCATTGCCAGTGAAAATTGAAAGGTACACAAGTGGATGAAATATATTCAAACCAAATAACAGTCATGGTTGTAAAGAGAAGATAGGTCACTCTCAAAGAACGGTGGCTCAGAAAACAAGTTCAGAAATCATTAGTCAATGTAATACCATTGAAGAAAATGGCAGCCGCAAGATTATAACATGATTATACTTACCCCTAAAACTGGCTCAGAAAACCCTTGAAGGATGAGTAAAACTGGCTATGAAAACACATTCAGAAATCAATAGTCAATCTACTACGATAGAAGAAAATGGCAGCCGTAGGACCGGACTTGTTATCATCATTGCCACTGAAAATTGAAAGGTACACAAGTGGATGAAATATATTCAAACCAAAGAGCAGTCATGATTGTCAAGAGAAGAAAGGTGACTCTCAAATTCACCTTCTGCATTTTATTCATTTCTGGTTGATTAGATAAAACAAATAATAATTGAAGAAAATGAATTCAAGTTACATTAAAAGCCGAAATCGTATAATACATGTAGGAATCTGAAAATTGACCAACCAATTTAAAAGCACTCACAAGTCGAGGATGCTTCCCAGAACCACGATTAGTAGCTAAGAGAAAATGATCACAATGGCTATGATGTTAAAATATTAACAACCATATGAAAATTAGAGAAAAAAATCACAACATAAATAAGGAATCAATATAGTTCTAACAAAACACAACACAAACATCTGATTGTTGCAAATAACATGCTTACCACAACAGTTCTTGTTTCCATAATCCTCAATTCCAACGGAATCATTTTTAGATTAAATAAAGGAACCCGATTCGAGGAATGAGTCATACTCACATCCAATAACTTGTAATAATCACTCAGCTCATTCACATACACACATCCAAACACTTATATGCAGACTTTATTCAAGCATCATCAAATTATAACATGGAGATATTTACCACTAAATTGAAAAAAAAAATCATATATTTTGATCAAAATCGAAGTATTAAATGAAAATCATAAATACATGAAATGGGGAAGTGTTTAAGCATTTTCAGCAAAGATATTAACAACCATACGAGTATCGTGATGTGTTTCGTCGATCAATCTTAGAGTACAACAGTGATCTGCAGACATTATTCAAGCAACATCAAATTATAACATGACGATACATACCTTAAAAACTCGCTCAGAAAACACTTGAAGGATGAGTGAAACTGGCTCAGAAAGCCCCTTCAGAAATCAATAGTCAATCTACTACCATAGAAGAAAGGGGCAGGCGTAAGACCGAACTTGTTATCATCATTGCTAGTGAAAATTGAAAGGTACACAAGTGGATGAAATATATTCAAACCAAATAACAGTCATGGTTGTAAAGAGAAGATAGGTCACTCTCAAAGAACGGTGGCTCAGAAAACAACTTCAGAAATCATTAGTCAATGTAATACCATTGAAGAAAATGGCAGCCGCAAGATTATAACATGATTATACTTACCTCTAAAACTGGCTCAGAAAACCCTTGAAGGATGAGTAAAACTGGCTATGAAAACACATTCAGAAATCAATAGTCAATCTACTACGATAGAAGAAAATGGCAGCCGTAGGACCGGACTTGTTATCATCATTGCCACTGAAAATTGAAAGGTACACAAGTGGATGAAATATATTCAAACCAAAGAGCAGTCAAGATTGTCAAGAGAAGAAAGGTGACTCTCAAATTCACCTTCTGCATTTTATTCATTTCTGGTTGATTAAATAAAACAAATAATAATTTAAGAAAATGAATTCAAGTTACATTAAAAGCCGAAATTGTATAATACATGCAGGAATCTGAAAATTGACCAACCAATTTAAAAGCACTCACAAGTCGAGGATGCTTCCCAGAACCACGATTCGTAGCTAAGAGAAAATGATCACAATGGCTATGATGTTAAAATATTAACAACCATATGAAAATTAGAGAAAAAAATCACAACATAAATAAGGAATCAATATAGTTCTAACAAAACACAACACAAACATCTGATTGTTGCAAATAACATGCTTACCACAACAGTTCTTGTTTCCATAATCCTCAATTCCAACGGAATCATTTTTAGATTAAATAAAGGAACCCGATTCGAGGAATGAGTCATACTCACATCCAATAACTTGTAATAATCACTCAGCTCATTCACATACACACATCCAAACACTTATATGCAGACTTTATTCAAGCATCATCAAATTATAACATGGAGATATTTACCACTAAATTGAAAAAAAAAATCATATATTTTGATCAAAATCGAAGTATTAAATGAAAATCATAAATACATGAAATGGGGAAGTGTTTAAGCATTTTCAGCAAAGATATTAACAACCATACGAGTATCGTGATGTGTTTCGTCGATCAATCTTAGAGTACAACAGTGATCTGCAGACATTATTCAAGTAACATCAAATTATAACATGACGATACATACCTTAAAAACTGGCTCAGAAAACACTTGAAGGATGAGTGAAACTGGCTCAGAAAGCCCCTTCAGAAATCAATAGTCAATCTACTACCATAGAAGAAAGGGGCAGGCGTAAGACCGAACTTGTTATCATCATTGCCAGTGAAAATTGAAAGGTACACAAGTGGATGAAATATATTCAAACCAAATAACAGTCATGGTTGTAAAGAGAAGATAGGTCACTCTCAAAGAACGGTGGCTCAGAAAACAACTTCAGAAATCATTAGTCAATGTAATACCATTGAAGAAAATGGCAGCCGCAAGATTATAACATGATTATACTTACCTCTAAAACTGGCTCAGAAAACCCTTGAAGGATGAGTAAAACTGGCTATGAAAACACATTCAGAAATCAATAGTCAATCTACTACGATAGAAGAAAATGGCAGCCGTAGGACCGGACTTGTTATCATCATTGCCACTGAAAATTGAAAGGTACACAAGTGGATGAAATATATTCAAACCAAAGAGAAGTCATGATTGTCAAGAGAAGAAAGGTGACTCTCAAATTCACCTTCTGCATTTTATTCATTTCTGGTTGATTAAATAAAACAAATAATAATTTAAGAATATGAATTCAAGTTACATTAAAAGCCGAAATTGTATAATACATGCAGGAATCTGAAAATTGACCAACCAATTTAAAAGCACTCACAAGTCGAGGATGCTTCCCAGAACCACGATTAGTAGCTAAGAGAAAATGATCACAATGGCTATGATGTTAAAATATTAACAACCATATGAAAATTAGAGAAAAAAATCACAACATAAATAAGGAATCAATATAGTTCTAACAAAACACAACACAAACATCTGATTGTTGCAAATAACATGCTTACCACAACAGTTCTTGTTTCCATAATCCTCAATTCCAACGGAATCATTTTTAGATTAAATAAAGGAACCCGATTCGAGGAATGAGTCATACTCACATCCAATAACTTGTAATAATCACTCAGCTCATTCACATACACACATCCAAACACTTATATGCAGACTTTATTCAAGCATCATCAAATTATAACATGGAGATATTTACCACTAAATTGAAAAAAAAATCATATATTTTGATCAAAATCGAAGTATTAAATGAAAATCATAAATACATGAAATGGGGAAGTGTTTAAGCATTTTCAGCAAAGATATTAACAACCATACGAGTATCGTGATGTGTTTCGTCGATCAATCTTAGAGTACAACAGTGATCTGCAGACATTATTCAAGCAACATCAAATTATAACATGACGATACATACCTTAAAAACTGGCTCAGAAAACACTTGAAGGATGAGTGAAACTGGCTCAGAAAACACCTTCAGAAATCAATAGTCAATCTACTACCATAGAAGAAAGGGGCAGGCGTAAGACCGAACTTGTTATCATCATTGCCAGTGAAAATTGAAAGGTACACAAGTGGATGAAATATATTCAAACCAAATAACAGTCATGGTTGTAAAGAGAAGATAGGTCACTCTCAAAGAACGGTGGCTCAGAAAACAAGTTCAGAAATCATTAGTCAATGTAATACCATTGAAGAAAATGGCAGCCGCAAGATTATAACATGATTATACTTACCCCTAAAACTGGCTCAGAAAACCCTTGAAGGATGAGTAAAACTGGCTATGAAAACACCTTCAGAAATCAATAGTCAATCTACTACGATAGAAGAAAATCGCAGCCGTAGGACCGGACTTGTTATCATCATTGCCACTGAAAATTGAAAGGTACACAAGTGGATGAAATATATTCAAACCAAAGAGCAGTCAAGATTGTCAAGAGAAGAAAGGTGACTCTCAAATTCACCTTCTGCATTTTATTCATTTCTGGTTGATTAAATAAAACAAATAATAATTTAAGAAAATGAATTCAAGTTACATTAAAAGCCGAAATTGTATAATACATGCAGGAATCTGAAAATTGACCAACCAATTTAAAAGCACTCACAAGTCGAGGATGCTTCCCAGAACCACGATTCGTAGCTAAGAGAAAATGATCACAATGGCTATGATGTTAAAATATTAACAACCATATGAAAATTAGAGAAAAAAATCACAACATAAATAAGGAATCAATATAGTTCTAACAAAACACAACACAAACATCTGATTGTTGCAAATAACATGCTTACCACAACAGTTCTTGTTTCCATAATCCTCAATTCCAACGGAATCATTTTTAGATTAAATAAAGGAACCCGATTCGAGGAATGAGTCATACTCACATCCAATAACTTGTAATAATCACTCAGCTCATTCACATACACACATCCAAACACTTATATGCAGACTTTATTCAAGCATCATCAAATTATAACATGGAGATATTTACCACTAAATTGAAAAAAAAAATCATATATTTTGATCAAAATCGAAGTATTAAATGAAAATCATAAATACATGAAATGGGGAAGTGTTTAAGCATTTTCAGCAAAGATATTAACAACCATACGAGTATCGTGATGTGTTTCGTCGATCAATCTTAGAGTACAACAGTGATCTGCAGACATTATTCAAGTAACATCAAATTATAACATGACGATACATACCTTAAAAACTGGCTCAGAAAACACTTGAAGGATGAGTGAAACTGGCTCAGAAAGCCCCTTCAGAAATCAATAGTCAATCTACTACCATAGAAGAAAGGGGCAGGCGTAAGACCGAACTTGTTATCATCATTGCCAGTGAAAATTGAAAGGTACACAAGTGGATGAAATATATTCAAACCAAATAACAGTCATGGTTGTAAAGAGAAGATAGGTCACTCTCAAAGAACGGTGGCTCAGAAAACAACTTCAGAAATCATTAGTCAATGTAATACCATTGAAGAAAATGGCAGCCGCAAGATTATAACATGATTATACTTACCTCTAAAACTGGCTCAGAAAACCCTTGAAGGATGAGTAAAACTGGCTATGAAAACACATTCAGAAATCAATAGTCAATCTACTACGATAGAAGAAAATGGAAGCCGTAGGACCGGACTTGTTATCATCATTGCCACTGAAAATTGAAAGGTACACAAGTGGATGAAATATATTCAAACCAAAGAGAAGTCATGATTGTCAAGAGAAGAAAGGTGACTCTCAAATTCACCTTCTGCATTTTATTCATTTCTGGTTGATTAAATAAAACAAATAATAATTTAAGAATATGAATTCAAGTTACATTAAAAGCCGAAATTGTATAATACATGCAGGAATCTGAAAATTGACCAACCAATTTAAAAGCACTCACAAGTCGAGGATGCTTCCCAGAACCACGATTAGTAGCTAAGAGAAAATGATCACAATGGCTATGATGTTAAAATATTAACAACCATATGAAAATTAGAGAAAAAAATCACAACATAAATAAGGAATCAATATAGTTCTAACAAAACACAACACAAACATCTGATTGTTGCAAATAACATGCTTACCACAACAGTTCTTGTTTCCATAATCCTCAATTCCAACGGAATCATTTTTAGATTAAATAAAGGAACCCGATTCGAGGAATGAGTCATACTCACATCCAATAACTTGTAATAATCACTCAGCTCATTCACATACACACATCCAAACACTTATATGCAGACTTTATTCAAGCATCATCAAATTATAACATGGAGATATTTACCACTAAATTGAAAAAAAAATCATATATTTTGATCAAAATCGAAGTATTAAATGAAAATCATAAATACATGAAATGGGGAAGTGTTTAAGCATTTTCAGCAAAGATATTAACAACCATACGAGTATCGTGATGTGTTTCGTCGATCAATCTTAGAGTACAACAGTGATCTGCAGACATTATTCAAGCAACATCAAATTATAACATGACGATACATACCTTAAAAACTGGCTCAGAAAACACTTGAAGGATGAGTGAAACTGGCTCAGAAAACACCTTCAGAAATCAATAGTCAATCTACTACCATAGAAGAAAGGGGCAGGCGTAAGACCGAACTTGTTATCATCATTGCCAGTGAAAATTGAAAGGTACACAAGTGGATGAAATATATTCAAACCAAATAACAGTCATGGTTGTAAAGAGAAGATAGGTCACTCTCAAAGAACGGTGGCTCAGAAAACAAGTTCAGAAATCATTAGTCAATGTAATACCATTGAAGAAAATGGCAGCCGCAAGATTATAACATGATTATACTTACCCCTAAAACTGGCTCAGAAAACCCTTGAAGGATGAGTAAAACTGGCTATGAAAACACCTTCAGAAATCAATAGTCAATCTACTACGATAGAAGAAAATCGCAGCCGTAGGACCGGACTTGTTATCATCATTGCCACTGAAAATTGAAAGGTACACAAGTGGATGAAATATATTCAAACCAAAGAGCAGTCATGATTGTCAAGAGAAGAAATGTGACTCCCAAATTCACCTTCTGCATTTTATTCATTTCTGGTTGATTAGATAAAACAAATAATAATTGAAGAAAATGAATTCAAGTTACATTAAAAGCCGAAATCGTATAATACATGCAGGAATCTGAAAATTGACCAACCAATTTAAAAGCACTCACAAGTCGAGGATGCTTCCCAGAACCACGATTAGTAGCTAAGAGAAAATGATCACAATGGCTATGATGTTAAAATATTAACAACCATATGAAAATTAGAGAAAAAAATCACAATATAAATAAGGAATCAATATAGTTCTAACAAAACACAACACAAACATCTGATTGTTGCAAATAACATGCTTACCACAACAGTTCTTGTTTCCATAATCCTCAATTCCAACGGAATCATTTTTAGATTAAATAAAGGAACCCGATTCGAGGAATGAGTCATACTCACATCCAATAACTTGTAATAATCACACAGCTTATTCACATACACACATCCAAACACTTATATGCAGACTTTATTCAAGCATCATCAAATTATAACATGGAGATATTTACCACTAAATTGAAAAAAAAATCATATATTTTGATCAAAATCGAAGTATTAAATGAAAATCATAAATACATGAAATGGGGAAGTGTTTAAACATTTTCAGCAATGATATTAACAACCATACGAGTATCGTGATGTGTTTCGTCGATCAATCTTAGAGTACAACAGTGATCTGCAGACATTATTCAAGCAACATCAAATTATAACATGACGATACATACCTTAAAAACTGGCTCAGAAAACACTTGAAGGATGAGTGAAACTGGCTCAGAAAGCCCCTTCAGAAATCAATAGTCAATCTACTAAAATAGAAGAAAGGGGCAGGCGTAAGACCGAACTTGTTATCATCATTGCCAGTGAAAATTGAAAGGTACACAAGTGGATGAAATATATTCAAACCAAATAACAGTCATGGTTGTAAAGAGAAGATAGGTCACTCTCAAAGAACGGTGGCTCAGAAAACAACTTCAGAAATCATTAGTCAATGTAATACCATTGAAGAAAATGGCAGCCGCAAGATTATAACATGATTATACTTACCTCTAAAACTGGCTCAGAAAACCCTTGAAGGATGAGTAAAACTGGCTATGAAAACACATTCAGAAATCAATAGTCAATCTACTACGATAGAAGAAAATGGCAGCCGTAGGACCGGACTTGTTATCATCATTGCCACTGAAAATTGAAAGGTACACAAGTGGATGAAATATATTCAAACCAAAGAGAAGTCATGATTGTCAAGAGAAGAAAGGTGACTCTCAAATTCACCTTCTGCATTTTATTCATTTCTGGTTGATTAAATAAAACAAATAATAATTTAAGAATATGAATTCAAGTTACATTAAAAGCCGAAATTGTATAATACATGCAGGAATCTGAAAATTGACCAACCAATTTAAAAGCACTCACAAGTCGAGGATGCTTCCCAGAACCACGATTAGTAGCTAAGAGAAAATGATCACAATGGCTATGATGTTAAAATATTAACAACCATATGAAAATTAGAGAAAAAAATCACAACATAAATAAGGAATCAATATAGTTCTAACAAAACACAACACAAACATCTGATTGTTGCAAATAACATGCTTACCACAACAGTTCTTGTTTCCATAATCCTCAATTCCAACGGAATCATTTTTAGATTAAATAAAGGAACCTGATTCGAGGAATGAGTCATACTCACATCCAATAACTTGTAATAATCACTCAGCTCATTCACATACACACATCCAAACACTTATATGCAGACTTTATTCAAGCATCATCAAATTATAACATGGAGATATTTACCACTAAATTGAAAAAAAAATCATATATTTTGATCAAAATCGAAGTATTAAATGAAAATCATAAATACATGAAATGGGGAAGTGTTTAAGCATTTTCAGCAAAGATATTAACAACCATACGAGTATCGTGATGTGTTTCGTCGATCAATCTTAGAGTACAACAGTGATCTGCAGACATTATTCAAGCAACATCAAATTATAACATGACGATACATACCTTAAAAACTGGCTCAGAAAACACTTGAAGGATGAGTGAAACTGGCTCAGAAAACACCTTCAGAAATCAATAGTCAATCTACTACCATAGAAGAAAGGGGCAGGCGTAAGACCGAACTTGTTATCATCATTGCCAGTGAAAATTGAAAGGTACACAAGTGGATGAAATATATTCAAACCAAATAACAGTCATGGTTGTAAAGAGAAGATAGGTCACTCTCAAAGAACGGTGGCTCAGAAAACAAGTTCAGAAATCATTAGTCAATGTAATACCATTGAAGAAAATGGCAGCCGCAAGATTATAACATGATTATACTTACCCCTAAAACTGGCTCAGAAAACCCTTGAAGGATGAGTAAAACTGGCTATGAAAACACCTTCAGAAATCAATAGTCAATCTACTACGATAGAAGAAAATCGCAGCCGTAGGACCGGACTTGTTATCATCATTGCCACTGAAAATTGAAAGGTACACAAGTGGATGAAATATATTCAAACCAAAGAGCAGTCATGATTGTCAAGAGAAGAAAGGTGACTCCCAAATTCACCTTCTGCATTTTATTCATTTCTAGTTGATTAGATAAAACAAATAATAATTGAAGAAAATGAATTCAAGTTACATTAAAAGCCGAAATCGTATAATACATGCAGGAATCTGAAAATTGACCAACCAATTTAAAAGCACTCACAAGTCGAGGATGCTTCCCAGAACCACGATTAGTAGCTAAGAGAAAATGATCACAATGGCTATGATGTTAAAATATTAACAACCATATGAAAATTAGAGAAAAAAATCACAATATAAATAAGGAATCAATATAGTTCTAACAAAACACAACACAAACATCTGATTGTTGCAAATAACATGCTTACCACAACAGTTCTTGTTTCCATAATCCTCAATTCCAACGGAATCATTTTTAGATTAAATAAAGGAACCCGATTCGAGGAATGAGTCATACTCACATCCAATAACTTGTAATAATCACACAGCTTATTCACATACACACATCCAAACACTTATATGCAGACTTTATTCAAGCATCATCAAATTATAACATGGAGATATTTACCACTAAATTGAAAAAAAAATCATATATTTTGATCAAAATCGAAGTATTAAATGAAAATCATAAATACATGAAATGGGGAAGTGTTTAAGCATTTTCAGCAAAGATATTAACAACCATACGAGTATCGTGATGTGTTTCGTCGATCAATCTTAGAGTACAACAGTGATCTGCAGACATTATTCAAGCAACATCAAATTATAACATGACGATACATACCTTAAAAACTGGCTCAGAAAACACTTGAAGGATGAGTGAAACTGGCTCAGAAAGCCCCTTCAGAAATCAATAGTCAATCTACTAAAATAGAAGAAAGGGGCAGGCGTAAGACCGAACTTGTTATCATCATTGCCAGTGAAAATTGAAAGGTACACAAGTGGATGAAATATATTCAAACCAAATAACAGTCATGGTTGTAAAGAGAAGATAGGTCACTCTCAAAGAACGGTGGCTCAGAAAACAACTTCAGAAATCATTAGTCAATGTAATACCATTGAAGAAAATGGCAGCCGCAAGATTATAACATGATTATACTTACCTCTAAAACTGGCTCAGAAAACCCTTGAAGGATGAGTAAAACTGGCTATGAAAACACATTCAGAAATCAATAGTCAATCTACTACGATAGAAGAAAATGGCAGCCGTAGGACCGGACTTGTTATCATCATTGCCACTGAAAATTGAAAGGTACACAAGTGGATGAAATATATTCAAACCAAAGAGCAGTCATGATTGTCAAGAGAAGAAAGGTGACTCTCAAATTCACCTTCTGCATTTTATTCATTTCTGGTTGATTAAATAAAACAAATAATAATTTAAGAAAATTAATTCAAGTTACATTAAAAGCCGAAATTGTATAATACATGCAGGAATCTGAAAATTGACCAACCAATTTAAAAGCACTCACAAGTCGAGGATGCTTCCCAGAACCACGATTAGTAGCTAAGAGAAAATGATCACAATGGCTATGATGTTAAAATATTAACAACCATATGAAAATTAGAGAAAAAAATCACAACATAAATAAGGAATCAATATAGTTCTAACAAAACACAACACAAACATCTGATTGTTGCAAATAACATGCTTACCACAACAGTTCTTGTTTCCATAATCCTCAATTCCAACGGAATCATTTTTAGATTAAATAAAGGAACCCGATTCGAGGAATGAGTCATACTCACATCCAATAACTTGTAATAATCACTCAGCTCATTCACATACACACATCCAAACACTTATATGCAGACTTTATTCAAGCATCATCAAATTATAACATGGAGATATTTACCACTAAATTGAAAAAAAAATCATATATTTTGATCAAAATCGAAGTATTAAATGAAAATCATAAATACATGAAATGGGGAAGTGTTTAAGCATTTTCAGCAAAGATATTAACAACCATACGAGTATCGTGATGTGTTTCGTCGATCAATCTTAGAGTACAACAGTGATCTGCAGACATTATTCAAGCAACATCAAATTATAACATGACGATACATACCTTAAAAACTGGCTCAGAAAACACTTGAAGGATGAGTGAAACTGGCTCAGAAAACACCTTCAGAAATCAATAGTCAATCTACTACCATAGAAGAAAGGGGCAGGCGTAAGACCGAACTTGTTATCATCATTGCCAGTGAAAATTGAAAGGTACACAAGTGGATGAAATATATTCAAACCAAATAACAGTCATGGTTGTAAAGAGAAGATAGGTCACTCTCAAAGAACGGTGGCTCAGAAAACAAGTTCAGAAATCATTAGTCAATGTAATACCATTGAAGAAAATGGCAGCCGCAAGATTATAACATGATTATACTTACCCCTAAAACTGGCTCAGAAAACCCTTGAAGGATGAGTAAAACTGGCTATGAAAACACATTCAGAAATCAATAGTCAATCTACTACGATAGAAGAAAATGGCAGCCGTAGGACCGGACTTGTTATCATCATTGCCACTGAAAATTGAAAGGTACACAAGTGGATGAAATATATTCAAACCAAAGAGCAGTCATGATTGTCAAGAGAAGAAAGGTGACTCTCAAATTCACCTTCTGCATTTTATTCATTTCTGGTTGATTAAATAAAACAAATAATAATTTAAGAAAATGAATTCAAGTTACATTAAAAGCCGAAATCGTATAATACATGCAGGAATCTGAAAATTGACCAACCAATTTAAAAGCACTCACAAGTCGAGGATGCTTCCCAGAACCACGATTAGTAGCTAAGAGAAAATGATCACAATGGCTATGATGTTAAAATATTAACAACCATATGAAAATTAGAGAAAAAAATCACAACATAAATAAGGAATCAATATAGTTCAAACAAAACACAACACAAACATCTGATTGTTGAAAATAACATGCTTACCACAACAGTTCTTGTTTCCATAATCCTCAATTCCAACGGAATCATTTTTAGATTAAATAAAGGAACCCGATTCGAGGAATGAGTCATACTCACATCCAATAACTTGTAATAATCACTCAGCTCATTCACATACACACATCCAAACACTTATATGCAGACTTTATTCAAGCATCATCAAATTATAACATGGAGATATTTACCACTATATTGAAAAAAAAATCATATATTTTGATCAAAATCGAAGTATTAAATGAAAATCATAAATACATGAAATGGGGAAGTGTTTAAGCATTTCAGCAAAGATATTAACAACCATACGAGTATCGTGATGTGTTTCGTCGATCAATCTTAGAGTACAACAGTGATCTGCAGACATTATTCAAGCAACATCAAATTATAACATGATGATACATACCTTAAAAACTGGCTCAGAAAACACTTGAAGGATGAGTGAAACTGGCTCAGAAAACACCTTCAGAAATCAATAGTCAATCTACTACCATAGAAGAAAGGGGCAGGCGTAAGACCGAACTTGTTATCATCATTGCCAGTGAAAATTGAAAGGTACACAAGTGGATGAAATATATTCAAACCAAATAACAGTCATGGTTGTAAAGAGAAGATAGGTCACTCTCAAAGAACGGTGGCTCAGAAAACAACTTCAGAAATCATTAGTCAATGTAATACCATTGAAGAAAATGGCAGCCGCAAGATTATAACATGATTATACTTACCCCTAAAACTGGCTCAGAAAACCCTTGAAGGATGAGTAAAACTGGCTATGAAAACACATTCAGAAATCAATAGTCAATCTACTACGATAGAAGAAAATGGCAGCCGTAGGACCGGACTTGTTATCATCATTGCCACTGAAAATTGAAAGGTACACAAGTGGATGAAATATATTCAAACCAAAGAGCAGTCATGATTGTCAAGAGAAGAAAGGTGACTCTCAAATTCACCTTCTGCATTTTATTCATTTCTGGGTGATTAGATAAAACAAATAATAATTGAAGAAAATGAATTCAAGTTACATTAAAAGCCGAAATCGTATAATACATGCAGGAATCTGAAAATTGACCAACCAATTTAAAAGCACTCACAAGTCGAGGATGCTTCCCAGAACCACGATTAGTAGCTAAGAGAAAATGATCACAATGGCTATGATGTTAAAATATTAACAACCATATGAAAATTAGAGAAAAAAATCACAACATAAATAAGGAATCAATATAGTTCTAACAAAACACAACACAAACATCTGATTGTTGCAAATAACATGCTTACCACAACAGTTCTTGTTTCCATAATCCTCAATTCCAACGGAATCATTTTTAGATTAAATAAAGGAACCCGATTCGAGGAATGAGTCATACTCACATCCAATAACTTGTAATAATCACTCAGCTCATTCACATACACACATCCAAACACTTATATGCAGACTTTATTCAAGCATCATCAAATTATAACATGGAGATATTTACCACTAAATTGAAAAAAAAAATCATATATTTTGATCAAAATCGAAGTATTAAATGAAAATCATAAATACATGAAATGGGGAAGTGTTTAAGCATTTTCAGCAAAGATATTAACAACCATACGAGTATCGTGATGTGTTTCGTCGATCAATCTTAGAGTACAACAGTGATCTGCAGACATTATTCAAGCAACATCAAATTATAACATGACGATACATACCTTAAAAACTGGCTCAGAAAACACTAGAAGGATGAGTGAAACGGGCTCAGAAAACACCTTCAGAAATCAATAGTCAATCTACTACCATAGAAGAAAGGGGCAGGCGTAAGACCGAACTTGTTATCATCATTGCCAGTGAAAATTGAAAGGTACACAAGTGGATGAAATATATTCAAACCAAATAACAGTCATGGTTGTAAAGAGAAGATAGGTCACTCTCAAAGAACGGTGGCTCAGAAAACAAGTTCAGAAATCATTAGTCAATGTAATACCATTGAAGAAAATGGCAGCCGCAAGATTATAACATGATTATACTTACCCCTAAAACTGGCTCAGAAAACCCTTGAAGGATGAGTAAAACTGGCTATGAAAACACATTCAGAAATCAATAGTCAATCTACTACGATAGAAGAAAATGGCAGCCGTAGGACCGGACTTGTCATCATCATTGCCACTGAAAATTGAAAGGTACACAAGTGGATGAAATATATTCAAACCAAAGAGCAGTCATGATTGTCAAGAGAAGAAAGGTGACTCTCAAATTCACCTTCTGCATTTTATTCATTTCTGGTTGATTAGATAAAACAAATAATAATTGAAGAAAATGAATTCAAGTTACATTAAAAGCCGAAATCGTATAATACATGCAGGAATCTGAAAATTGACCAACCAATTTAAAAGCACTCACAAGTCGAGGATGCTTCCCAGAACCACGATTAGTAGCTAAGAGAAAATGATCACAATGGCTATGATGTTAAAATATTAACAACCATATGAAAATTATAGAAAAAAATCACAACATAAATAAGGAATCAATATAGTTCTAACAAAACACAACACAAACATCTGATTGTTGCAAATAACATGCTTACCACAACAGTTCTTGTTTCCATAATCCTCAATTCCAACGGAATCATTTTTAGATTAAATAAAGGAACCCGATTCGAGGAATGAGTCATACTCACATCCAATAACTTGTAATAATCACTCAGCTCATTCACATACACACATCCAAACACTTATATGCAGACTTTATTCAAGCATCATCAAATTATAACATGGGGATATTTACCACTAAATTGAAAAAAAAATCATATATTTTGATCAAAATCGAAGTATTAAATGAAAATCATAAATACATGAAATGGGGAAGTGTTTAAGCATTTTCAGCAAAGATATTAACAACCATACGAGTATCGTGATGTGTTTCGTCGATCAATCTTAGAGTACAACAGTGATCTGCAGACATTATTCAAGCAACATCAAATTATAACATGACGATACATACCTTAAAAACTGGCTCAGAAAACACTTGAAGGATGAGTGAAACTGGCTCAGAAAGCCCCTTCAGAAATCAATAGTCAATCTACTACCATAGAAGAAAGGGGCAGGCGTAAGACCGAACTTTTATCATCATTGCCAGTGAAAATTGAAAGGTACACAAGTGGATGAAATATATTCAAACCAAATAACAGTCATGGTTGTAAAGAGAAGATAGGTCACTCTCAAAGAACGGTGGCTCAGAAAACAACTTCAGAAATCATTAGTCAATGTAATACCATTGAAGAAAATGGCAGCCGCAAGATTATAACATGATTATACTTACCTCTAAAACTGGCTCAGAAAACCCTTGAAGGATGAGTAAAACTGGCTATGAAAACACATTCAGAAATCAATAGTCAATCTACTACGATAGAAGAAAATGGCAGCCGTAGGACCGGACTTGTTATCATCATTGCCACTGAAAATTGAAAGGTACACAAGTGGATGAAATATATTCAAACCAAAGAGCAGTCATGATTGTCAAGAGAAGAAAGGTGACTCTCAAATTCACCTTCTGCATTTTATTCATTTCTGGTTGATTAAATAAAACAAATAATAATTTAAGAAAATGAATTCAAGTTACATTAAAAGCCGAAATTGTATAATACATGCAGGAATCTGAAAATTGACCAACCAATTTAAAAGCACTCACAAGTCGAGGATGCTTCCCAGAACCACGATTAGTAGCTAAGAGAAAATGATCACAATGGCTATGATGTTAAAATATTAACAACCATATGAAAATTAGAGAAAAAAATCACAACATAAATAAGGAATCAATATAGTTCTAACAAAACACAACACAAACATCTGATTGTTGCAAATAACATGCTTACCACAACAGTTCTTGTTTCCATAATCCTCAATTCCAACGGAATCATTTTTAGATTAAATAAAGGAACCCGATTCGAGGAATGAGTCATACTCACATCCAATAACTTGTAATAATCACTCAGCTCATTCACATACACACATCCAAACACTTATATGCAGACTTTATTCAAGCATCATCAAATTATAACATGGAGATATTTACCACTAAATTGAAAAAAAAAATCATATATTTTGATCAAAATCGAAGTATTAAATGAAAATCATAAATACATGAAATGGGGAAGTGTTTAAGCATTTTCAGCAAAGATATTAACAACCATACGAGTATCGTGATGTGTTTCGTCGATCAATCTTAGAGTACAACAGTGATCTGCAGACATTATTCAAGCAACATCAAATTATAACATGACGATACATACCTTAAAAACTGGCTCAGAAAACACTTGAAGGATGAGTGAAACTGGCTCAGAAAGCCCCTTCAGAAATCAATAGTCAATCTACTACCATAGAAGAAAGGGGCAGGCGTAAGACCGAACTTTTATCATCATTGCCAGTGAAAATTGAAAGGTACACAAGTGGATGAAATATATTCAAACCAAATAACAGTCATGGTTGTAAAGAGAAGATAGGTCACTCTCAAAGAACGGTGGCTCAGAAAACAACTTCAGAAATCATTAGTCAATGTAATACCATTGAAGAAAATGGCAGCCGCAAGATTATAACATGATTATACTTACCTCTAAAACTGGCTCAGAAAACCCTTGAAGGATGAGTAAAACTGGCTATGAAAACACATTCAGAAATCAATAGTCAATCTACTACGATAGAAGAAAATGGCAGCCGTAGGACCGGACTTGTTATCATCATTGCCACTGAAAATTGAAAGGTACACAAGTGGATGAAATATATTCAAACCAAAGAGCAGTCATGATTGTCAAGAGAAGAAAGGTGAGTCTCAAATTCACCTTCTGCATTTTATTCATTTCTGGTTGATTAAATAAAACAAATAATAATTTAAGAAAATGAATTCAAGTTACATTAAAAGCCGAAATTGTATAATACATGCAGGAATCTGAAAATTGACCAACCAATTTAAAAGCACTCACAAGTCGAGGATGCTTCCCAGAACCACGATTAGTAGCTAAGAGAAAATGATCACAATGGCTATGATGTTAAAATATTAACAACCATATGAAAATTAGAGAAAAAAATCACAACATAAATAAGGAATCAATATAGTTCTAACAAAACACAACACAAACATCTGATTGTTGCAAATAACATGCTTACCACAACAGTTCTTGTTTCCATAATCCTCAATTCCAACGGAATCATTTTTAGATTAAATAAAGGAACCCGATTCGAGGAATGAGTCATACTCACATCCAATAACTTGTAATAATCACTCAGCTCATTCACATACACACATCCAAACACTTATATGCAGACTTTATTCAAGCATCATCAAATTATAACATGGAGATATTTACCACTAAATTGAAAAAAAAAATCATATATTTTGATCAAAATCGAAGTATTAAATGAAAATCATAAATACATGAAATGGGGAAGTGTTTAAGCATTTTCAGCAAAGATATTAACAACCATACGAGTATCGTGATGTGTTTCCTCGATCAATCTTAGAGTACAACAGTGATCTGCAGACATTATTCAAGCAACATCAAATTATAACATGACGATACATACCTTAAAAACTGGCTCAGAAAACACTTGAAGGATGAGTGAAACTGGCTCAGAAAGCCCCTTCAGAAATCAATAGTCAATCTACTACCATAGAAGAAAGGGGCAGGCGTAAGACCGAACTTTTATCATCATTGCCAGTGAAAATTGAAAGGTACACAAGTGGATGAAATATATTCAAACCAAATAACAGTCATGGTTGTAAAGAGAAGATAGGTCACTCTCAAAGAACGGTGGCTCAGAAAACAACTTCAGAAATCATTAGTCAATGTAATACCATTGAAGAAAATGGCAGCCGCATTATTATAACATGATTATACTTACCTCTAAAACTGGCTCAGAAAACCCTTGAAGGATGAGTAAAACTGGCTATGAAAACACATTCAAAAATCAATAGTCAATCTACTACGATAGAAGAAAATGGCAGCCGTAGGACCGAACTTGTTATCATCATTGCCACTGAAAATTGAAAGGTACACAAGTGGATGAAATATATTCAAACCAAAGAGCAGTCATGATTGTCAAGAGAAGAAAGGTGACTCTCAAATTCACCTTCTGCATTTTATTCATTTCTGGTTGATTAAATAAAACAAATAATAATTTAAGAAAATGAATTCAAGTTACATTAAAAGCCGAAATTGTATAATACATGCAGGAATCTGAAAATTGACCAACCAATTTAAAAGCACTCACAAGTCGAGGATGCTTCCCAGAACCACGATTAGTAGCTAAGAGAAAATGATCACAATGGCTATGATGTTAAAATATTAACAACCATATGAAAATTAGAGAAAAAAATCACAACATAAATAAGGAATCAATATAGTTCTAACAAAACACAACACAAACATCTGATTGTTGCAAATAACATGCTTACCACAACAGTTCTTGTTTCCATAATCCTCAATTCCAACGGAATCATTTTTAGATTAAATAAAGGAACCCGATTCGAGGACTGAGTCATACTCACATCCAATAACTTGTAATAGTCACTCAGCTCATTCACATACACACATCCAAACACTTATATGCAGACTTTATTCAAGCATCATCAAATTATAACATGGAGATATTTACCACTAAATTGAAAAAAAAAATCATATATTTTGATCAAAATCGAAGTATTAAATGAAAATCATAAATACATGAAATTGGGAAGTGTTTAAGCATTTTCAGCAAAGATATTAACAACCATACGAGTATCGTGATGTGTTTCGTCGATCAATCTTGGAGTACAACAGTGATCTGCAGACATTATTCAAGCAACATCAAATTATAACATGACGATACATACCTTAAAAACTGGCTCAGAAAACACTTGAAGGATGAGTGAAACTGGCTCAGAAAGCCCCTTCAGAAATCAATAGTCAATCTACTACCATAGAAGAAAGGGGCAGGCGTAAGACCGAACTTTTATCATCATTGCCAGTGAAAATTGAAAGGTACACAAGTGGATGAAATATATTCAAACCAAATAACAGTCATGGTTGTAAAGAGAAGATAGGTCACTCTCAAAGAACGGTGGCTCAGAAAACAACTTTAGAAATCATTAGTCAATGTAATACCATTGAAGAAAATGGCAGCCGCAAGATTATAACATGATTATACTTACCTCTAAAACTGGCTCAGAAAACCCTTGAAGGATGAGTAAAACTGGCTATGAAAACACATTCAGAAATCAATAGTCAATCTACTACGATAGAAGAAAATGGCAGCCGTAGGACCGGACTTGTTATCATCATTGCCACTGAAAATTGAAAGGTACACAAGTGGATGAAATATATTCAAACCAAAGAGCAGTCATGATTGTCAAGAGAAGAAAGGTGACTCTCAAATTCACCTTTTGCATTTTATTCATTTCTTGTTGATTAAATAAAACAAATAATAATTTAAGAAAATGAATTCAAGTTACATTAAAAGCCGAAATTGTATAATACATGCAGGAATCTGAAAATTGACCAACCAATTTAAAAGCACTCACAAGTCGAGGATGCTTCCCAGAACCACGATTAGTAGCTAAGAGAAAATGATCACAATGGCTATGATGTTAAAATATTAACAACCATATGAAAATTAGAGAAAAAAATCACAACATAAATAAGGAATCAATATAGTTCTAACAAAACACAACACAAACATCTGATTGTTGCAAATAACATGCTTACCACAACAGTTCTTGTTTCCATAATCCTCAATTCCAACGGAATCATTTTTAGATTAAATAAAGGAACCCGATTCGAGGAATGAGTCATACTCACATCCAATAACTTGTAATAATCACTCAGCTCATTCACATACACACATCCAAACACTTATATGCAGACTTTATTCAAGCATCATCAAATTATAACATGGAGATATTTACCACTAAATTGAAAAAAAAAATCATATATTTTGATCAAAATCGAAGTATTAAATGAAAATCATAAATACATGAAATGGGGAAGTGTTTAAGCATTTTCAGCAAAGATATTAACAACCATACGAGTATCGTGATGTGTTTCGTCGATCAATCTTAGAGTACAACAGTGATCTGCAGACATTATTCAAGCAACATCAAATTATAACATGACGATACATACCTTAAAAACTGGCTCAGAAAACACTTGAAGGATGAGTGAAACTGGCTCAGAAAGCCCCTTCAGAAATCAATAGTCAATCTACTACCATAGAAGAAAGGGGCAGGCGTAAGACCGAACTTTTATCATCATTGCCAGTGAAAATTGAAAGGTACACAAGTGGATGAAATATATTCAAACCAAATAACAGTCATGGTTGTAAAGAGAAGATAGGTCACTCTCAAAGAACGGTGGCTCAGAAAACAACTTCAGAAATCATTAGTCAATGTAATACCATTGAAGAAAATGGCAGCCGCAAGATTATAACATGATTATACTTACCTCTAAAACTGGCTCAGAAAACCCTTGAAGGATGAGTAAAACTGGCTATGAAAACACATTCAGAAATCAATAGTCAATCTACTACGATAGAAGAAAATGGCAGCCGTAGGACCGAACTTGTTATCATCATTGCCACTGAAAATTGAAAGGTACACAAGTGGATGAAATATATTCAAACCAAAGAGCAGTCATGATTGTCAAGAGAAGAAAGGTGACTCTCAAATTCACCTTCTGCATTTTATTCATTTCTGGTTGATTAAATAAAACAAATAATAATTTAAGAAAATGAATTCAAGTTACATTAAAAGCCGAAATTGTATAATACATGCAGGAATCTGAAAATTGACCAACCAATTTAAAAGCACTCACAAGTCGAGGATGCTTCCCAGAACCACGATTAGTAGCTAAGAGAAAATGATCACAATGGCTATGATGTTAAAATATTAACAACCATATGAAAATTAGAGAAAAAAATCACAACATAAATAAGGAATCAATATAGTTCTAACAAAACACAACACAAACATCTGATTGTTGCAAATAACATGCTTACCACAACAGTTCTTGTTTCCATAATCCTCAATTCCAACGGAATCATTTTTAGATTAAATAAAGGAACCCGATTCGAGGAATGAGTCATACTCACATCCAATAACTTGTAATAATCACTCAGCTCATTCACATACACACATCCAAACACTTATATGCAGACTTTATTCAAGCATCATCAAATTATAACATGGAGATATTTACCACTAAATTGAAAAAAAAAATCATATATTTTGATCAAAATCGAAGTATTAAATGAAAATCATAAATACATGAAATGGGGAAGTGTTTAAGCATTTTCAGCAAAGATATTAACAACCATACGAGTATCGTGATGTGTTTCGTCGATCAATCTTAGAGTACAACAGTGATCTGCAGACATTATTCAAGCAACATCAAATTATAACATGACGATACATACCTTAAAAACTGGCTCAGAAAACACTTGAAGGATGAGTGAAACTGGCTCAGAAAGCCCCTTCAGAAATCAATAGTCAATCTACTACCATAGAAGAAAGGGGCAGGCGTAAGACCGAACTTTTATCATCATTGCCAGTGAAAATTGAAAGGTACACAAGTGGATGAAATATATTCAAACCAAATAACAGTCATGGTTGTAAAGAGAAGATATGTCACTCTCAAAGAACGGTGGCTCAGAAAACAACTTCAGAAATCATTAGTCAATGTAATACCATTGAAGAAAATGGCAGCCGCAAGATTATAACATGATTATACTTACCTCTAAAACTGGCTCAGAAAACCCTTGAAGGATGAGTAAAACTGGCTATGAAAACACATTCAGAAATCAATAGTCAATCTACTACGATAGAAGAAAATGGCAGCCGTAGGACCGGACTTGTTATCATCATTGCCACTGAAAATTGAAAGGTACACAAGTGGATGAAATATATTCAAACCAAAGAGCAGTCATGATTGTCAAGAGAAGAAAGGTGAGTCTCAAATTCACCTTCTGCATTTTATTCATTTCTGGTTGATTAAATAAAACAAATAATAATTTAAGAAAATGAATTCAAGTTACATTAAAAGCCGAAATTGTATAATACATGCAGGAATCTGAAAATTGACCAACCAATTTAAAAGCACTCACAAGTCGAGGATGCTTCCCAGAACCACGATTAGTAGCTAAGAGAAAATGATCACAATGGCTATGATGTTAAAATATTAACAACCATATGAAAATTAGAGAAAAAAATCACAACATAAATAAGGAATCAATATAGTTCTAACAAAACACAACACAAACATCTGATTGTTGCAAATAACATGCTTACCACAACAGTTCTTGTTTCCATAATCCTCAATTCCAACGGAATCATTTTTAGATTAAATAAAGGAACCCGATTCGAGGAATGAGTCATACTCACATCCAATAACTTGTAATAATCACTCAGCTCATTCACATACACACATCCAAACACTTATATGCAGACTTTATTCAAGCATCATCAAATTATAACATGGAGATATTTACCACTAAATTGAAAAAAAAAATCATATATTTTGATCAAAATCGAAGTATTAAATGAAAATCATAAATACATGAAATTGGGAAGTGTTTAAGCATTTTCAGCAAAGATATTAACAACCATACGAGTATCATGATGTGTTTCGTCGATCAATCTTAGAGTACAACAGTGATCTGCAGACATTATTCAAGCAACATCAAATTATAACATGACGATACATACCTTAAAAACTGGCTCAGAAAACACTTGAAGGATGAGTGAAACTGGCTCAGAAAGCCCCTTCAGAAATCAATAGTCAATCTACTACCATAGAAGAAAGGGGCAGGCGTAAGACCGAACTTGTTATCATCATTGCCAGTGAAAATTGAAAGGTACACAAGTGGATGAAATATATTCAAACCAAATAACAGTCATGGTTGTAAAGAGAAGATAGGTCACTCTCAAAGAATGGTGGCTCAGAAAACAACTTCAGAAATCATTAGTCAATGTAATACCATTGAAGAAAATGGCAGCCGCAAGATTATAACATGATTATACTTACCTCTAAAACTGGCTCAGAAAACCCTTGAAGGATGAGTAAAACTGGCTATGAAAACATATTCAGAAATCAATAGTCAATCTACTACGATAGAAGAAAATGGCAGCCTAGGACCGGACTTGTTATCATCATTGCCACTGAAAATTGAAAGGTACACAAGTGGATGAAATATATTCAAACCAAAGAGCAGTCATGATTGTCAAGAGAAGAAAGGTGACTCTCAAATTCACCTTCTGCATTTTATTCATTTCTGGTTGTTTAGATAAAACAAATAATAATTTAAGAAAATGAATTCAAGTTACATTAAAAGCCGAAATTGTATAATACATGCAGGAATCTGAAAATTGACCAACCAATTTAAAAGCACTCACAAGTCGAGGATGCTTCCCAGAACCACGATTAGTAGCTAAGAGAAAATGATCACAATGGCTATGATGTTAAAATATTAACAACCATATGAAAATTAGAGAAAAAAATCACAACATAAATAAGGAATCAATATAGTTCTAACAAAACACAACACAAACATCTGATTGTTGCAAATAACATGCTTACCACAACAGTTCTTGTTTCCATAATCCTCAATTCCAACGGAATCATTTTTAGATTAAATAAAGGAACCCGATTCGAGGAATGATTCATACTCACATCCAATAACTCGTAATAATCACTCAGCTCATTCACATACACACATCCAAACACTTATATGCAGACTTTATTCAAGCATCATCAAATTATAACATGGAGATATTTACCACTAAATTGAAAAAAAAATCATATATTTTGAGCAAAATCGAAGTATTAAATGAAAATCATAAATACATGAAATGGGGAAGTGTTTAAGCATTTTCAGCAAAGATATTAACAACCATACGAGTATCGTGATGTGTTTCGTCGATCAATCTTAGAGTACAACAGTGATCTGCAGACATTATTCAAGCAACATCAAATTATAACATGACGATACATACCTTAAAAACTGGCTCAGAAAACACTTGAAGGATGAGTGAAACTGGCTCAGAAAGCCCCTTCAGAAATCAATAGTCAATCTACTACCATAGAAGAAAGGGGCAGGCGTCAGACCGAACTTGTTATCATCATTGCCAGTGAAAATTGAAAGGTACACAAGTGGATGAAATATATTCAAACCAAATAACAGTCATGGTTGTAAAGAGAAGATAGGTCACTCTCAAAGAACGGTGGCTCAGAAAACAAGTTCAGAAATCATTAGTCAATGTAATACCATTGAAGAAAATGGCAGCCGCAAGATTATAACATGATTATACTTACCTCTAAAACTGGCTCAGAAAACCCTTGAAGGATGAGTAAAACTGGCTATGAAAACACATTTAGAAATCAATAGTCAATCTACTACGATAGAAGAAAATGGCAGCCGTAGGACCGGACTTGTTATCATCATTGCCACTGAAAATTGAAAGGTACACAAGTGGATGAAATATATTCAAACCAAAGAGCAGTCATGATTGTCAAGAGAAGAAAGGTGACTCTCAAATTCACCTTCTGCATTTTATTCATTTCTGGTTGATTAAATAAAACAAATAATAATTTAAGAAAATGAATTCAAGTTACATTAAAAGCCAAAATTGTATAATACATGCAGGAATCTGAAAATTGACCAACCAATTTAAAAGCACTCACAAGTCGAGGATGCTTCCCAGAACCACGATTAGTAGCTAAGAGAAAATGATCACAATGGCTATGATGTTAAAATATTAACAACCATATGAAAATTAGAGAAAAAAATCACAACATAAATAAGGAATCAATATAGTTCTAACAAAACACAACACAAACATCTGATTGTTGCAAATAACATGCTTACCACAACAGTTCTTGTTTCCATAATCCTCAATTCCAACGGAATCATTTTTAGATTAAATAAAGGAACCCGATTCGAGGAATGAGTCATACTCACATCCAATAACTTGTAATTATCACTCAGCTCATTCACATACACACATCCAAACACTTATATGCAGACTTTATTCAAGCATCATCAAATTATAACATGGAGATATTTACCACTAAATTGAAAAAAAAAATCATATATTTTGATCAAAATCGAAGTATTAAATGAAAATCATAAATACATGAAATTGGGAAGTGTTTAAGCATTTTCAGCAAAGATATTAACAACCATACGAGTATCATGATGTGTTTCGTCGATCAATCTTAGAGTACAACAGTGATCTGCAGACATTATTCAAGCAACATCAAATTATAACATGACGATACATACCTTAAAAACTGGCTCAGAAAACACTTGAAGGATGAGTGAAACTGGCTCAGAAAGCCCCTTCAGAAATCAATAGTCAATCTACTACCATAGAAGAAAGGGGCAGGCGTAAGACCGAACTTGTTATCATCATTGCCAGTGAAAATTGAAAGGTACACAAGTGGATGAAATATATTCAAACCAAATAACAGTCATGGTTGTAAAGAGAAGATAGGTCACTCTCAAAGAATGGTGGCTCAGAAAACAAGTTCAGAAATCATTAGTCAATGTAATACCATTGAAGAAAATGGCAGCCGCAAGATTATAACATGATTATACTTACCTCTAAAACTGGCTCAGAAAACCCTTGAAGGATGAGTAAAACTGGCTATGAAAACACATTTAGAAATCAATAGTCAATCTACTACGATAGAAGAAAATGGCAGCCGTAGGACCGGACTTGTTATCATCATTGCCACTGAAAATTGAAAGGTACACAAGTGGATGAAATATATTCAAACCAAAGAGCAGTCATGATTGTCAAGAGAAGAAAGGTGACTCTCAAATTCACCTTCTGCATTTTATTCATTTCTGGTTGATTAAATAAAACAAATAATAATTTAAGAAAATGAATTCAAGTTACATTAAAAGCCGAAATTGTATAATACATGCAGGAATCTGAAAATTGACCAACCAATTTAAAAGCACTCACAAGTCGAGGATGCTTCCCAGAACCACGATTAGTAGCTAAGAGAAAATGATCACAATGGCTATGATGTTAAAATATTAACAACCATATGAAAATTAGAGAAAAAAATCACAACATAAATAAGGAATCAATATAGTTCTAACAAAACACAACACAAACATCTGATTGTTGCAAATAACATGCTTACCACAACAGTTCTTGTTTCCATAATCCTCAATTCCAACGAAATCATTTTTAGATTAAATAAAGGAACCCGATTCGAGGAATGAGTCATACTCACATCCAATAACTTGTAATTATCACTCAGCTCATTCACATACACACATCCAAACACTTATATGCAGACTTTATTCAAGCATCATCAAATTATAACATGGAGATATTTACCACTAAATTGAAAAAAAAATCATATATTTTGATCAAAATCGAAGTATTAAATGAAAATCATAAATACATGAAATTGGGAAGTGTTTAAGCATTTTCAGCAAAGATATTAACAACCATACGAGTATCATGATGTGTTTCGTCGATCAATTTTAGAGTACAACAGTGATCTGCAGACATTATTCAAGCAACATCAAATTATAACATGACGATACATACCTTAAAAACTGGCTCAGAAAACACTTGAAGGATGAGTGAAACTGGCTCAGAAAGCCCCTTCAGAAATCAATAGTCAATCTACTACCATAGAAGAAAGGGGCAGGCGTAAGACCGAACTTGTTATCATCATTGCCAGTGAAAATTGAAAGGTACACAAGTGGATGAAATATATTCAAACCAAATAACAGTCATGGTTGTAAAGAGAAGATAGGTCACTCTCAAAGAATGGTGGCTCAGAAAACAACTTCAGAAATCATTAGTCAATGTAATACCATTGAAGAAAATGGCAGCCGCAAGATTATAACATGATTATACTTACCTCTAAAACTGGCTCAGAAAACCCTTGAAGGATGAGTAAAACTGGCTATGAAAACATATTCAGAAATCAATAGTCAATCTACTACGATAGAAGAAAATGGCAGCCTAGGACCGGACTTGTTATCATCATTGCCACTGAAAATTGAAAGGTACACAAGTGGATGAAATATATTCAAACCAAAGAGCAGTCATGATTGTCAAGAGAAGAAAGGTGACTCTCAAATTCACCTTCTGCATTTTATTCATTTCTGGTTGTTTAGATAAAACAAATAATAATTTAAGAAAATGAATTCAAGTTACATTAAAAGCCGAAATTGTATAATACATGCAGGAATCTGAAAATTGACCAACCAATTTAAAAGCACTCACAAGTCGAGGATGCTTCCCAGAACCACGATTAGTAGCTAAGAGAAAATGATCACAATGGCTATGATGTTAAAATATTAACAACCATATGAAAATTAGAGAAAAAAATCACAACATAAATAAGGAATCAATATAGTTCTAACAAAACACAACACAAACATCTGATTGTTGCAAATAACATGCTTACCACAACAGTTCTTGTTTCCATAATCCTCAATTCCAACGGAATCATTTTTAGATTAAATAAAGGAACCCGATTCGAGGAATGATTCATACTCACATCCAATAACTCGTAATAATCACTCAGCTCATTCACATACACACATCCAAACACTTATATGCAGACTTTATTCAAGCATCATCAAATTATAACATGGAGATATTTACCACTAAATTGAAAAAAAAATCATATATTTTGAGCAAAATCGAAGTATTAAATGAAAATCATAAATACATGAAATGGGGAAGTGTTTAAGCATTTTCAGCAAAGATATTAACAACCATACGAGTATCGTGATGTGTTTCGTCGATCAATCTTAGAGTACAACAGTGATCTGCAGACATTATTCAAGCAACATCAAATTATAACATGACGATACATACCTTAAAAACTGGCTCAGAAAACACTTGAAGGATGAGTGAAACTGGCTCAGAAAGCCCCTTCAGAAATCAATAGTCAATCTACTACCATAGAAGAAAGGGGCAGGCGTCAGACCGAACTTGTTATCATCATTGCCAGTGAAAATTGAAAGGTACACAAGTGGATGAAATATATTCAAACCAAATAACAGTCATGGTTGTAAAGAGAAGATAGGTCACTCTCAAAGAACGGTGGCTCAGAAAACAAGTTCAGAAATCATTAGTCAATGTAATACCATTGAAGAAAATGGCAGCCGCAAGATTATAACATGATTATACTTACCTCTAAAACTGGCTCAGAAAACCCTTGAAGGATGAGTAAAACTGGCTATGAAAACACATTTAGAAATCAATAGTCAATCTACTACGATAGAAGAAAATGGCAGCCGTAGGACCGGAATTGTTATCATCATTGCCACTGAAAATTGAAAGGAACACAAGTGGATGAAATATATTCAAACCAAAGAGCAGTCATGATTGTCAAGAGAAGAAAGGTGACTCTCAAATTCACCTTCTGCATTTTATTCATTTCTGGTTGATTAAATAAAACAAATAATAATTTAAGAAAATGAATTCAAGTTACATTAAAAGCCGAAATTGTATAATACATGCAGGAATCTGAAAATTGACCAACCAATTTAAAAGCACTCACAAGTCGAGGATGCTTCCCAGAACCACGATTAGTAGCTAAGAGAAAATGATCACAATGGCTATGATGTTAAAATATTAACAACCATATGAAAATTAGAGAAAAAAATCACAACATAAATAAGGAATCAATATAGTTCTAACAAAACACAACACAAACATCTGATTGTTGCAAATAACATGCTTACCACAACAGTTCTTGTTTCCATAATCCTCAATTCCAACGGAATCATTTTTAGATTAAATAAAGGAACCCGATTCGAGGAATGAGTCATACTCACATCCAATAACTTGTAATTATCACTCAGCTCATTCACATACACACATCCAAACACTTATATGCAGACTTTATTCAAGCATCATCAAATTATAACATGGAGATATTTACCACTAAATTGAAAAAAAAATCATATATTTTGATCAAAATCGAAGTATTAAATGAAAATCATAAATACATGAAATTGGGAAGTGTTTAAGCATTTTCAGCAAAGATATTAACAACCATACGAGTATCATGATGTGTTTCGTCGATCAATCTTAGAGTACAACAGTGATCTGCAGACATTATTCAAGCAACATCAAATTATAACATGACGATACATACCTTAAAAACTGGCTCAGAAAACACTTGAAGGATGAGTGAAACTGGCTCAGAAAGCCCCTTCAGAAATCAATAGTCAATCTACTACCATAGAAGAAAGGGGCAGGCGTAAGACCGAACTTGTTATCATCATTGCCAGTGAAAATTGAAAGGTACACAAGTGGATGAAATATATTCAAACCAAATAACAGTCATGGTTGTAAAGAGAAGATAGGTCACTCTCAAAGAATGGTGGCTCAGAAAACAACTTCAGAAATCATTAGTCAATGTAATACCATTGAAGAAAATGGCAGCCGCAAGATTATAACATGATTATACTTACCTCTAAAACTGGCTCAGAAAACCCTTGAAGGATGAGTAAAACTGGCTATGAAAACATATTCAGAAATCAATAGTCAATCTACTACGATAGAAGAAAATGGCAGCCTAGGACCGGACTTGTTATCATCATTGCCACTGAAAATTGAAAGCTACACAAGTGGATGAAATATATTCAAACCAAAGAGCAGTCATGATTGTCAAGAGAAGAAAGGTGACTCTCAAATTCACCTTCTGCATTTTATTCATTTCTGGTTGTTTAGATAAAACAAATAATAATTTAAGAAAATGAATTCAAGTTACATTAAAAGCCGAAATTGTATAATACATGCAGGAATCTGAAAATTGACCAACCAATTTAAAAGCACTCACAAGTCGAGGATGCTTCCCAGAACCACGATTAGTAGCTAAGAGAAAATGATCACAATGGCTATGATGTTAAAATATTAACAACCATATGAAAATTAGAGAAAAAAATCACAACATAAATAAGGAATCAATATAGTTCTAACAAAACACAACACAAACATCTGATTGTTGCAAATAACATGCTTACCACAACAGTTCTTGTTTCCATAATCCTCAATTCCAACGGAATCATTTTTAGATTAAATAAAGGAACCCGATTCGAGGAATGATTCATACTCACATCCAATAACTCGTAATAATCACTCAGCTCATTCACATACACACATCCAAACACTTATATGCAGACTTTATTCAAGCATCATCAAATTATAACATGGAGATATTTACCACTAAATTGAAAAAAAAAATCATATATTTTGAGCAAAATCGAAGTATTAAATGAAAATCATAAATACATGAAATGGGGAAGTGTTTAAGCATTTTCAGCAAAGATATTAACAACCATACGAGTATCGTGATGTGTTTCATCGATCAATCTTAGAGTACAACAGTGATCTGCAGACATTATTCAAGCAACATCAAATTATAACATGACGATACATACCTTAAAAACTGGCTCAGAAAACACTTGAAGGATGAGTGAAACTGGCTCAGAAAGCCCCTTCAGAAATCAATAGTCAATCTACTACCATAGAAGAAAGGGGTAGGCGTCAGACCGAACTTGTTATCATCATTGCCAGTGAAAATTGAAAGGTACACAAGTGGATGAAATATATTCAAACCAAATAACAGTCATGGTTGTAAAGAGAAGATAGGTCACTCTCAAAGAACGGTGGCTCAGAAAACAAGTTCAGAAATCATTAGTCAATGTAATACCATTGAAGAAAATGGCAGCCGCAAGATTATAACATGATTATACTTACCTCTAAAACTGGCTCAGAAAACCCTTGAAGGATGAGTAAAACTGGCTATGAAAACACATTCAGAAATCAATAGTCAATCTACTACGATAGAAGAAAATGGCAGCCGTAGGACCGGACTTGTTATCATCATTGCCACTGAAAATTGAAAGGTACACAAGTGGATGAAATATATTCAAACCAAAGAGCAGTCATGATTGTCAAGAGAAGAAAGGTGACTCTCAAATTCACCTTCTGCATTTTATTCATTTCTGGTTGATTAGATAAAACAAATAATAATTTAAGAAAATGAATTCAAGTTACATTAAAAGCCAAAATTGTATAATACATGCAGGAATCTGAAAATTGACCAACCAATTTAAAAGCACTCACAAGTCGAGGATGCTTCCCAGAACCACGATTAGTAGCTAAGAGAAAATGATCACAATGGCTATGATGTTAAAATATTAACAACCATATGAAAATTAGAGAAAAAAATCACAACATAAATAAGGAATCAATATAGTTCTAACAAAACACAACACAAACATCTGATTGTTGCAAATAACATGCTTACCACAACAGATCTTGTTTCCATAATCCTCAATTCCAACGGCATCATTTTTAGATTAAATAAAGGAACCCGATTCGAGGAATGAGTCATACTCACATCCAATAACTTGTAATAATCACTCAGCTCATTCACATAATCACATCCAAACACTTATATGCAGACTTTATTCAAGCATCATCAAATTATAACATGGAGATATTTACCACTAAATTGAAAAAAAAATCATATATTTTGATCAAAATCGAAGTATTAAATGAAAATCATAAATACATGAAATGGGGAAGTGTTTAAGCATTTTCAGCAAAGATATTAACAACCATACGAGTATCGTGATGTGTTTCGTCGATAAATCTTAGAGTACAATAGTGATCTGTAGACATTATTCAAGAAACATCAAATTATAACATGACGATACATACCTTAAAAACTGGCTCAGAAAATACTTGAAGGATGAGTGAAATTGGCTCAGAAAACACCTTCAAAAATCAATAGTCAATCTACTACCATAGAAGAAAGGGGCAGGCGTAAGACCGAACTTGTTATCATCATTTCCAATGAAAATTGAAAGGTACACAAGAGGATGAAATATATTCAAACCAAATAACAGTCATGGTTGTAAAGAGAAGATAGGTCACTCTCAAAGAACGGTGGCTCAGAAAACAACTTCAGAAATCATTAGTCAATGTAATACCATTGAAGAAAATGGCAGCCGCAAGATTATAACATGATTATACTTACCTCTAAAACTGGCTCAGAAAACCCTTGAAGTATGAGTAAAACTGGCTATGAAAACACATTCAGAAATCAATAGTCAATCTACTACGATAGAAGAAAATGGCAGCCGTAGGACTGGACTTGTTATCATCATTGCCACTGAAAATTGAAAGGTACACAAGTGGATGAAATATATTCAAACCAAAGAGCAGTCATGATTGTCAAGAGAAGAAAGGTGACTCTCAAATTCACCTTCTGCATTTTATTCATTTCTGGTTGATTAAATAAAACAAACAATAATTGAAGAAAATGAATTCAAGTTACATTAAAAGCAGAAATTGTATAATACATGCAGGAATCTGAAAATTGACCAACCAATTTAAAAGCACTCACAAGTCGAGGATGCTTCCCAGAACCACGATTAGTAGCTAAGAGAAAATGATCACAATGGCTATGATGTTAAAATATTAACAACCATATGAAAATTAGAGAAAAAAATCACAACATAAATAAGGAATCAATATAGTTCTAACAAAACAAAACACAAACATCTGATTGTTGCAAATAACATGCTTACCACAACAGTTCTTGTTTCCATAATCCTCAATTCCAACGGAATCATTTTTAGATTAAATAAAGGAACCCGATTCGAGGAATGAGTCATACTCACATCCAATAACTTGTAATAATCACTCAGCTCATTCACATACACACATCCAAACACTTATATGCAGACTTTATACAAGCATCATCAAATTATAACATGGAGATATTTACCACTAAATTGAAAAAAAAATCATATATTTTGATCAAAATTGAAGTATTAAATGAAATTCATAAATACATGAAATGGGGAAGTGTTTAAGCATTTTTAGCAAAGATATTAACAACCATACGAGTATCGTGATGTGTTTCGTCGATCAATCTTAGAGTACAACAGTGATCTGCAGACATTATTCAAGCAACATCAAATTATAACATGACGATACATACCTTAAAAACTGGCTCAGAAAACACTTGAAGGATGAGTGAAACTGGCTCAGAAAACACCTTCAAAAATCAATAGTCAATCTACTACCATAGAAGAAAGTGGCAGGCGTAAGACCGGACTTGTTATCATCATTGCCAGTGAAAATTGAAAGGTACACAAGTGGATGAAATATATTCAAACCAAATAACAGTCATGGTTGTAAAGAGAAGATAGGTCACTCTCAAAGAACGGTGGCTCAGAAAACAACTACAGAAATCATTGGTCAATGTAATACCATTGAAGAAAATGGCAGCCGTAAGATTATTACATGATGATACTTACCTCTAAAACTGGCTCAGAAAACCCTTGAAGGATGAGTAAAACTGGCTATGAAAACACATTCAGAAATCAATAGTCAATTTACTACGATAGAAGAAAATGGCAGCCGTAAGACCGGACTTGTTATCATCATTGCCACTGAAAATTGAAAGGTACATAAGTGGATGAAATATATTCAAACCAAAGAGCAGTCGTGATTGTCAAGAGAAGAAAGGTGACTCTCAAATTCACCTTCTGCATTGTATTCATTTCTGGTTGATTAGATAAAACAAATAATAATTGAAGAAAATGAATTCAAGTTACATTAAAAGTCGAAATCGTATAATACATGCAGGAATCTGAAAATTGACCAACCAATTTAAAAACACTAACAAGTCGAGGATGCTTCCCAGAACCACGAGTAGTAGCTAAGAGAAAATGATCACAATGGCTATGATGTTAAAATATTAACAACCATATGAAAATTAGAGAAAAAAATTACAACATAAATAAGGAATCAATATAGTTCTAACAAAACACAACACAAACATCTGATTGTTGCAAATAACATGCTTACCACAACAGTTTTTGTTTCCAGAATCCTCAATTCCAACGGCATCATTTTTAGATTAAATAAAGGAACCCGATTCGAGGAATGAGTCATACTCACATCCAATAACTTGTAATAATCACTCAGCTCATTCACATACACACATCCAAACACTTATATGCAGACTTTATACAAGCATCATCAAATTATAACCTGGAGATATTTACCACTAAATTGAAAAAAAAATCATATATTTTGATCAAAATCGAAGTATTAAATGAAAATAAGAAATACAAGAAATGGGGAAGTGTTTAAGCATTTTCAGCAAAGATATTAACAACCATACGAGTATCGTGATGTGTTTCGTCGATCAATCTTAGAGTACAACAGTGATCTGCAGACATTATTCTAGCAACATCAAATTATAACATGATCATACATACCTTAAAAACTGGCTCAGAAAACACTTGAAGGATGAGTGAAACTGGCTCAGAAAACACCTTCAAAAATCAATAGTCAATCTACTACCATAGAAGAAAGGGGCAGGCGTAAGACCAAACTTGTTATCATCATTGCCAGTGAAAATTGAAAGGTACACAAGTGGATGAAATATATTCAAACCAAATAACAGTCATGGTTGTAATAGAGAAGATAGGTCACTCTCAAAGAACGGTGGCTCAGAAAACAACTTCAGAAATCATTAGTCAATGTAATACCATTGAAGAAAATGGCAGCCGCAAGATTATAACATGATTATACTTACCTCTAAAATTGGCTCAGAAAACCCTTGAAGGATGAGTAAAACTGGCTATGAAAACACATTCAGAAATCAATAGTCAATCTACTACGATAGAAGAAAATGGCAGCCGTAGGACCGGACTTGTTTTCATCATTGCCACTGAAAATTGAAAGGTACACAAGTGGATGAAATATATGCAAACCAAAGAGCAGTCATGATTGTCAAGAGAAGAAAGGTGACTCTTAAATTCACCTTCTGCATTGTATTCATTTCTGGTTGATTAGATAAAACAAATAATAATTGAAGAAAATGAATTCAAGTTACATTAAAAGCCGAAATCGTATAATACATGCAGGAATCTGAAAATTGACCAACCAATTTAAAAACACTAACAAGTCGAGGATGCTTCCCAGAACCACGAGTAGTAGCTAAGAGAAAATGATCACAATGGCTATGATGTTAAAATATTAACAACCATATGAAAATTAGAGAAAAAATTTACAACATAAATAAGGAATCAATATAGTTCTAACAAAACACAACACAAACATCTGATTGTTGCAAATAACATGCTTACCACAACAGTTCTTGTTTCCATAATCCTCAATTCCAACGGCATCATTTTTAGATTAAATAAAGGAACCCGATTCGAGGAATGAGTCATACTCACATCCAATAACTTGTAATAATCACTCAGCTCATTCACATACACACATCCAAACACTTATATGCAGACTTTATACAAGCATCATCAAATTATAACCTGGAGATATTTACCACTAAATTGAAAAAAAAATCATATATTTTGATCAAAATCGAAGTATTAAATGAAAATCATAATTACATGAAATGGGGAAGTGTTTAAGCATTTTCAGCAAAGATATTAACAACCATACGAGTATCGTGATGTGTTTCGTCGATCAATCTTAGAGTACAACAGTGATCTGCAGACATTATTCTAGCAACATCAAATTATAACATGATCATACATACCTTAAAAACTGGCTCAGAAAACACTTGAAGGATGAGTGAAACTGGCTCAGAAAACACCTTCAAAAATCAATAGTCAATCTACTACCATAGAAGAAAGGGGCAGGCGTAAGACCAAACTTGTTATCATCATTGCCAGTGAAAATTGAAAGGTACACAAGTGGATGAAATATATTCAAACCAAATAACAGTCATGGTTGTAATAGAGAAGATAGGTCACTCTCAAAGAACGGTGGCTCAGAAAACAACTTCAGAAATCATTAGTCAATGTAATACCATTGAAGAAAATGGCAGCCGCAAGATTATAACATGATTATACTTACCTCTAAAACTGGCTCAGAAAACCCTTGAAGGATGAGTAAAACTGGCTATGAAAACACATTCAGAAATCAATAGTCAATCTACTACGATAGAAGAAAATGGCAGCCGTAGGACCGGAATTGTTTTCATCATTGCCACTGAAAATTGAAAGGTACACAAGTGGATGAAATATATGCAAACCAAAGAGCAGTCATGATTGTCAAGAGAAGAAAGGTGACTCTTAAATTCACCTTCTGCATTGTATTCATTTCTGGTTGATTAGATAAAACAAATAATAATTGAAGAAAATGAATTCAAGTTACATTAAAAGCCGAAATCGTATAATACATGCAGGAATCTGAAAATTGACCAACCAATTTAAAAACACTAACAAGTCGAGGATGCTTCCCAGAACCACGAGTAGTAGCTAAGAGAAAATGATCACAATGGCTATGATGTTAAAATATTAACAACCATATGAAAATTAAAGAAAAAATTTACAACATAAATAAGGAATCAATATAGTTCTAACAAAACACAACACAAACATCTGATTGTTGCAAATAACATGCTTACCACAACAGTTCTTGTTTCCATAATCCTCAATTCCAACGGCATCATTTTTAGATTAAATAAAGGAACCCGATTCGAGGAATGAGTCATACTCACATCCAATAACTTGTAATAATCACTCAGCTCATTCACATACACACATCCAAACACTTATATGCAGACTTTATACAAGCATCATCAAATTATAACCTGGAGATATTTACCACTAAATTGAAAAAAAAATCATATATTTTGATCAAAATCGAAGTATTAAATGAAAATCATAATTACATGAAATGGGGAAGTGTTTAAGCATTTTTAGCAAAGATATTAACAACCATACGAGTATCGTGATGTGTTTCGTCGATCAATCTTAGAGTACAACAGTGATTTGCAGACATTATTCAAGCAACATCAAATTATAACATGACGATACATACCTTAAAAACTGGCTCAAAAAACACTTGAAGGATGAGTGAAACTGGCTCAGAAAACACCTTCAAAAATCAATACTCAATCTACTACCATAGAAGAAAGTGGCAGGCGTAAGACCGGACTTGTTATCATCATTGCCAGTGAAAATTGAAAGGTACACAAGTGGATGAAATATATTCAAACCAAATAACAGTCATGGTTGTAAAGAGAAGATAGGTCACTCTCAAAGAACGGTGGCTCAGAAAAAAACTTCAGAAATCATTGGTCAATGTAATACCATTGAAGAAAATGGCAGCCGCAAGATTATAACATGATGATACATACCTCTAAAACTGGCTCAGAAAACCCTTGAAGGATGAGTAAAACTGGCTATGAAAACACATTCAGAAATCAATAGTCAATCTACTACGATAGAAGAAAATAGCAGCCGTAAGACCGGACTTGTTATCATCCTTGCCACTGAAAATTCAAAGGTACACAAGTGGATGAAATATATTCAAACCAAAGAGCAGTCGTGATTGTCAAGAGAAGAAAGGTGACTCTCAAATTCACCTTCTGCATTGTATTCATTTCTGGTTGATTAGATAAAACAAATAATAATTGAAGAAAATGAATTCAAGTTACATTAAAATCCGAAATTGTATAATACATGCAGGAATCTGAAAATTGACCAACCAATTTAAAAACACTAACAAGTCGAGGATGCTTCCCAGAACCACGAGTAGTAGCTAAGAGAAAATGATCACAATGGCTATGATGTTAAAATATTAACAACCATATGAAAATTAGAGAGAAAAATTACAACATAAATAAGGAATCAATATAGTTCTAACAAAACACAACACAAACATCTGATTGTTGCAAATAACATGCTTACCACAACAGTTCTTGTTTCCATATTCCTCAATTCCAACGGCATCATTTTTAGATTAAATAAAGGAACCCGATTCGAGGAATGAGTCATACTCACATCCAATAACTTGTAATAATCACTCAGCTCATTCACTTAATCACATCCAAACACTTATATGCAGACTTTATTCAAGCATCATCAAATTATAACATGGAGATATTTACCACTAAATTGAAAAAAAAATCATATATTTTGATCAAAATCGAAGTATTAAATGAAAATCATAAATACATGAAATGGGGAAGTGTTTAAGCATTTTTAGCAAAGATATTAACAACCATACGAATATCGTGATGTGTTTCGTCGATCAATCTTAGAGTACAACAGTGATTTGCAGACATTATTCAAGCAACATCAAATTATAACATGACAATACATACCTTAAAAACTGGCTCAGAAAACACTTGAAGGATGAGTGAAACTGGCTCAGAAAACACCTTCAAAAATCAATAGTCAATCTACTACCATAGAAGAAAGTGGCAGGCGTAAGACCGGACTTGTTATCATCATTGCCAGTGAAAATTGAAAGGTACACAAGTGGATGAAATATATTCAAACCAAATAACAGTCATGGTTGTAAAGAGAAGATAGGTCACTCTCAAAGAACGGTGGCTCAGAAAAAAACTTCAGAAATCATTGGTCAATGTAATACCATTGAAGAAAATGGCAGCCGCAAGATTATAACATGATGATACTTACCTCTAAAACTGGCTCAGAAAACCCTTGAAGGATGAGTAAAACTGGCTATGAAAACACATTCAGAAATCAATAGTCAATCTACTACGATAGAAGAAAATAGCAGCCGTAAGACCGGACTTGTTATCATCCTTGCCACTGAAAATTCAAAGGTACACAAGTGGATGAAATATATTCAAACCAAAGAGCAGTCGTGATTGTCAAGAGAAGAAAGGTGACTCTCAAATTCACCTTCTGCATTGTATTCATTTCTGGTTGATTAGA
This sequence comes from Lathyrus tuberosus, assembly GCA_022829125.1. Taxonomy (NCBI): domain Eukaryota; kingdom Viridiplantae; phylum Streptophyta; class Magnoliopsida; order Fabales; family Fabaceae; genus Lathyrus; species Lathyrus tuberosus. The sequence goes on from JALAZF010000438.1 coordinate 5,041,158, forward strand.
TAAAACAAATAATAATTGAAGAAAATGAATTCAAGTTACATTAAAATCCGAAATTGTATAATACATGCAGGAATCTGAAAATTGACCAACCAATTTAAAAACACTAACAAGTCGAGGATGCTTCCCAGAACCACGAGTAGTAGCTAAGAGAAAATGATCACAATGGCTATGATGTTAAAATATTAACAACCATATGAAAATTAGAGAAAAAAATTACAACATAAATAAGGAATCAATATAGTTCTAACAAAACACAACACAAACATCTGATTGTTGCAAATAACATGCTTACCACAACAGTTCTTGTTTCCATATTCCTCAATTCCAACGGCATCATTTTTAGATTAAATAAAGGAACCCGATTCGAGGAATGAGTCATACTCACATCCAATAACTTGTAATAATCACTCAGCTCATTCACTTAATCACATCCAAACACTTATATGCATACTTTATTCAAGCATCATCAAATTATAACATGGAGATATTTACCACTAAATTGAAAAAAAAATCATATATTTTGATCAAAATCGAAGTATTAAATGAAAATCATAAATACATGAAATGGGGAAGTGTTTAAGCATTTTTAGCAAAGATATTAACAACCATACGAGTATCGTGATGTGTTTCGTCGATCAATCTTAGAGTACAACAGTGATTTGCAGACATTATTCAAGCAACATCAAATTATAACATGACAATACATACCTTAAAAACTGGCTCAGAAAACACTTGAAGGATGAGTGAAACTGGCTCAGAAAACACCTTCAAAAATCAATAGTCAATCTACTACCATAGAAGAAAGTGGCAGGCGTAAGACCGGACTTGTTATCATCATTGCCAGTGAAAATTGAAAGGTACACAAGTGGATGAAATATATTCAAACCAAATAACAGTCATGGTTGTAAAGAGAAGATAGGTCACTCTCAAAGAACGGTGGCTCAGAAAAAAACTTCAGAAATCATTGGTCAATGTAATACCATTGAAGAAAATGGCAGCCGCAAGATTATAACATGATGATACTTACCTCTAAAACTGGCTCAGAAAACCCTTGAAGGATGAGTAAAACTGGCTATGAAAACACATTCAGAAATCAATAGTCAATCTACTACGATAGAAGAAAATAGCAGCCGTAAGACCGGACTTGTTATCATCCTTGCCACTGAAAATTGAAAGGTACACAAGTGGATGAAATATATTCAAACCAAAGAGCAGTCGTGATTGTCAAGAGAAGAAAGGTGACTCTCAAATTCACCTTCTGCATTGTATTCATTTCTGGTTGATTAGATAAAACAAATAATAATTGAAGAAAATGAATTCAAGTTACATTAAAATCCGAAATTGTATAATACATGCAGGAATCTGAAAATTGACCAACCAATTTAAAAACACTAACAAGTCGAGGATGCTTCCCAGAACCACGAGTAGTAGCTAAGAGAAAATGATCACAATGGCTATGATGTTAAAATATTAACAACCATATGAAAATTAGAGAAAAAAATTACAACATAAATAAGGAATCAATATAGTTCTAACAAAACACAACACAAACATCTGATTGTTGCAAATAACAGGCTTACCACAACAGTTCTTGTTTCCATATTCCTCAATTCCAACGGCATCATTTTTAGATTAAATAAAGGAACCCGATTCGAGGAATGAGTCATACTCACATCCAATAACTTGTAATAATCACTCAGCTCATTCACATACACACATCCAAACACTTATATGCAGACTTTATACAAGCATCATCAAATTATAACCTGGAGATATTTACCACTAAATTGAAAAAAAAATCATATATTTTGATCAAAATCGAAGTATTAAATGAAAATCATAATTACATGAAATGGGGAAGTGTTTAAGCATTTTCAGCAAAGATATTAACAACCATACGAGTATCGTGATGTGTTTCGTCGATCAATTTTAGAGTACAACAGTGATCTGCAGACATTATTCTAGCAACATCAAATTATAACATGATCATACATACCTTAAAAATTGGCTCAGAAAACACTTGAAGGATGAGTGAAACTGGCTCAGAAAACACCTTCAAAAATCAATAGTCAATCTACTACCATAGAAGAAAGGGGCAGGCGTAAGACCAAACTTGTTATCATCATTGCCAGTGAAAATTGAAAGGTACACAAGTGGATGAAATATATTCAAACCAAATAACAGTCATGGTTGTAATAGAGAAGATAGGTCACTCTCAAAGAACGGTGGCTCAGAAAACAACTTCAGAAATCATTAGTCAATGTAATACCATTGAAGAAAATGGCAGCCGCAAGATTATAACATGATTATACTTACCTCTAAAACTGGCTCAGAAAACCCTTGAAGGATGAGTAAAACTGGCTATGAAAACACATTCAGAAATCAATAGTCAATCTACTACGATAGAAGAAAATGGCAGCCGTAGGACCGGACTTGTTTTCATCATTGCCACTGAAAATTGAAAGGTACACAAGTGGATGAAATATATTCAAACCAAAGAGCAGTCATGATTGTCAAGAGAAGAAAGGTGACTCTCAAATTCACCATCTGCATTGTATTCATTTCTGGTTGATTAGATAAAACAAATAATAATTGAAGAAAATGAATTCAAGTTACATTAAAATCCGAAATTGTATAATACATGCAGGAATCTGAAAATTGACCAATCAATTTAAAAACACTAACAAGTCGAGGATGCTTCCCAGAACCACGAGTAGTAGCTAAGAGAAAATGATCACAATGGCTATGATGTTAAAATATTAACAACCATATGAAAATTAGAGAAAAAAATTACAACATAAATAAGGAATCAATATAGTTCTAACAAAACACAACACAAACATCTGATTGTTGCAAATAACATGCTTACCACAACAGTTCCTGTTTCCATAATCCTCAATTCCAACGACATCATTTTTAGATTAAATAAAGGAACCCGATTCGAGGAATGAGTCATACTCACATCCAATAACTTGTAATAATCACTCAGCTCATTCACTTAATCACATCCAAACACTTATATGCAGACTTTATTCAAGCATCATCAAATTATAACATGGAGATATTTACGACTAAATTGAAAAAAAAAACATATATTTTGATCAAAATCGAAGTATTAAATGAAAATCATAAATACATGAAATGGGGAAGTGTTTAAGCATTTTTAGCAAAGATATTAACAACCATACGAGTATCGTGATGTGTTTCGTCGATCAATCTTAGAGTACAACAGTGATTTGCAGACATTATTCAAGCAACATCAAATTATAACATGACGATACATACCTTAAAAACTGGCTCAGAAAACACTTGAAGGATGAGTGAAACTGGCTCAGAAAACACCTTCAAAAATCAATACTGAATCTACTACCATAGAAGAAAGTGGCAGGCGTAAGACCGGACTTGTTATCATCATTGCCAGTGAAAATTGAAAGGTACACAAGTGGATGAAATATATTCAAACCAAATAACAGTCATGGTTGTAAAGAGAAGATAGGTCACTCTCAAAAAACGGTGGCTCAGAAAAAAACTTCAGAAATCATTGGTCAATGTAATACCATTGAAGAAAATGGCAGCCGCAAGATTATAACATGATGATACTTACCTCTAAAACTGGCTCAGAAAACCCTTGAAGGATGAGTAAAACTGGCTATGAAAACACATTCAGAAATCAATAGTCAATCTACTACGATAGAAGAAAATAGCAGCCGTAAGACCGGACTTGTTATCATCCTTGCCACTGAAAATTGAAAGGTACACAAGTGGATGAAATATATTCAAACCAAAGAGCAGTCGTGATTGTCAAGAGAAGAAAGGTGACTCTCAAATTCACCTTCTGCATTGTATTCATTTCTGGTTGATTAGATAAAACAAATAATAATTGAAGAAAATGAATTCAAGTTACATTAAAATCCGAAATTGTATAATACATGCAGGAATCTGAAAATTGACCAACCAATTTAAAAACACTAACAAGTCGAGGATGCTTCCCAGAACCACGAGTAGTAGCTAAGAGAAAATGATCACAATGGCTATGATGTTAAAATATTAACAACCATATGAAAATTAGAGAAAAAAATTACAACATAAATAAGGAATCAATATAGTTCTAACAAAACACAACACAAACATCTGATTGTTGCAAATAACATGCTTACCACAACAGTTCTTGTTTCCATATTCCTCAATTCCAACGGCATCATTTTTAGATTAAATAAAGGAACCCGATTCGAGGAATGAGTCATACTCACATCCAATAACTTGTAATAATCACTCAGCTCATTCACTTAATCACATCCAAACACTTATATGCAGACTTTATTCAAGCATCATCAAATTATAACATGGAGATATTTACGACTAAATTGAAAAAAAAAACATATATTTTGATCAAAATCGAAGTATTAAATGAAAATCATAAATACATGAAATGGGGAAGTGTTTAAGCATTTTTAGCAAAGATATTAACAACCATACGAGTATCGTGATGTGTTTCGTCGATCAATCTTAGAGTACAACAGTGATTTGCAGACATTATTCAAGCAACATCAAATTATAACATGACGATACATACCTTAAAAACTGGCTCAGAAAACACTTGAAGGATGAGTGAAACTGGCTCAGAAAACACCTTCAAAAATCAATACTCAATCTACTACCATAGAAGAAAGTGGCAGGCGTAAGACCGGACTTGTTATCATCATTGCCAGTGAAAATTGAAAGGTACACAAGTGGATGAAATATATTCAAACCAAATAACAGTCATGGTTGTAAAGAGAAGATAGGTCACTCTCAAAAAACGGTGGCTCAGAAAAAAACTTCAGAAATCATTGGTCAATGTAATACCATTGAAGAAAATGGCAGCCGCAAGATTATAACATGATGATACTTACCTCTAAAACTGGCTCAGAAAACCCTTGAAGGATGAGTAAAACTGGCTATGAAAACACATTCAGAAATCAATAGTCAATCTACTACGATAGAAGAAAATAGCAGCCGTAAGACCGGACTTGTTATCATCCTTGCCACTGAAAATTGAAAGGTACACAAGTGGATGAAATATATTCAAACCAAAGAGCAGTCGTGATTGTCAAGAGAAGAAAGGTGACTCTCAAATTCACCTTCTGCATTGTATTCATTTCTGGTTGATTAGATAAAACAAATAATAATTGAAGAAAATGAATTCAAGTTACATTAAAATCCGAAATTGTATAATACATGCAGGAATCTGAAAATTGACCAACCAATTTAAAAACACTAACAAGTCGAGGATGCTTCCCAGAACCACGAGTAGTAGCTAAGAGAAAATGATCACAATGGCTATGATGTTAAAATATTAACAACCATATGAAAATTAGAGAAAAAAATTACAACATAAATAAGGAATCAATATAGTTCTAACAAAACACAACACAAACATCTGATTGTTGCAAATAACATGCTTACCACAACAGTTCTTGTTTCCATATTCCTCAATTCCAACGGCATCATTTTTAGATTAAATAAAGGAACCCGATTCGAGGAATGAGTCATACTCACATCCAATAACTTGTAATAATCACTCAGCTCATTCACTTAATCACATCCAAACACTTATATGCAGACTTTATTCAAGCATCATCAAATTATAACATGGAGATATTTACCACTAAATTGAAAAAAAAATCATATATTTTGATCAAAATCGAAGTATTAAATGAAAATCATAAATACATGAAATGGGGAAGTGTTTAAGCATTTTTAGCAAAGATATTAACAACCATACGAGTATCGTGATGTGTTTCGTCGATCAATCTTAGAGTACAACAGTGATTTGCAGACATTATTCAAGCAACATCAAATTATAACATGACAATACATACCTTAAAAACTGGCTCAGAAAACACTTGAAGGATGAGTGAAACTGGCTCAGAAAACACCTTCAAAAATCAATAGTCAATCTACTACCATAGAAGAAAGTGGCAGGCGTAAGACCGGACTTGTTATCATCATTGCCAGTGAAAATTGAAAGGTACACAAGTGGATGAAATATATTCAAACCAAATAACAGTCATGGTTGTAAAGAGAAGATAGGTCACTCTCAAAGAACGGTGGCTCAGAAAAAAACTTCAGAAATCATTGGTCAATGTAATACCATTGAAGAAAATGGCAGCCGCAAGATTATAACATGATGATACTTACCTCTAAAACTGGCTCAGAAAACCCTTGAAGGATGAGTAAAACTGGCTATGAAAACACATTCAGAAATCAATAGTCAATCTACTACGATAGAAGAAAATAGCAGCCGTAAGACCGGACTTGTTATCATCCTTGCCACTGAAAATTGAAAGGTACACAAGTGGATGAAATATATTCAAACCAAAGAGCAGTCGTGATTGTCAAGAGAAGAAAGGTGACTCTCAAATTCACCTTCTGCATTGTATTCATTTCTGGTTGATTAGATAAAACAAATAATAATTGAAGAAAATGAATTCAAGTTACATTAAAATCCGAAATTGTATAATACATGCAGGAATCTGAAAATTGACCAACCAATTTAAAAACACTAACAAGTCGAGGATGCTTCCCAGAACCACGAGTAGTAGCTAAGAGAAAATGATCACAATGGCTATGATGTTAAAATATTAACAACCATATGAAAATTAGAGAAAAAAATTACAACATAAATAAGGAATCAATATAGTTCTAACAAAACACAACACAAACATCTGATTGTTGCAAATAACATGCTTACCACAACAGTTCTTGTTTCCATATTCCTCAATTCCAACGGCATCATTTTTAGATTAAATAAAGGAACCCGATTCGAGGAATGAGTCATACTCACATCCAATAACTTGTAATAATCACTCAGCTCATTCACTTAATCACATCCAAACACTTATATGCAGACTTTATTCAAGCATCATCAAATTATAACATGGAGATATTTACCACTAAATTGAAAAAAAAATCATATATTTTGATCAAAATCGAAGTATTAAATGAAAATCATAAATACATGAAATGGGGAAGTGTTTAAGCATTTTTAGCAAAGATATTAACAACCATACGAGTATCGTGATGTGTTTCGTCGATCAATCTTAGAGTACAACAGTGATTTGCAGACATTATTCAAGCAACATCAAATTATAACATGACAATACATACCTTAAAAACTGGCTCAGAAAACACTTGAAGGATGAGTGAAACTGGCTCAGAAAACACCTTCAAAAATCAATAGTCAATCTACTACCATAGAAGAAAGTGGCAGGCGTAAGACCGGACTTGTTATCATCATTGCCAGTGAAAATTGAAAGGTACACAAGTGGATGAAATATATTCAAACCAAATAACAGTCATGGTTGTAAAGAGAAGATAGGTCACTCTCAAAGAACGGTGGCTCAGAAAACAACTTCAGAAATCATTAGTCAATGTAATACCATTGAAGAAAATGGCAGCCGCAAGATTATAACATGATTATACTTACCTCTAAAACTGGCTCAGAAAATCCTTGAAGGATGAGTAAAACTGGCTATGAAAACACATTCAGAAATCAATAGTCAATCTACTACGATAGAAGAAAATAGCAGCCGTAAGACCGGACTTGTTATCATCCTTGCCACTGAAAATTGAAAGGTACACAAGTGGATGAAATATATTCAAACCAAAGAGCAGTCGTGATTGTCAAGAGAAGAAAGGTGACTATCAAATTCACCTTCTGCATTGTATTCATTTCTGGTTGATTAGATAAAACAAATAATAATTGAAGAAAATGAATTCAAGTTACATTAAAATCCGAAATTGTATAATACATGCAGGAATCTGAAAATTGACCAACCAATTTAAAAACACTAACAAGTCGAGGATGCTTCCCAGAACCACGAGTAGTAGCTAAGAGAAAATGATCACAATGGCTATGATGTTAAAATATTAACAACCATATGAAAATTAGAGAAAAAAATTACAACATAAATAAGGAATCAATATAGTTCTAACAAAACACAACACAAACATCTGATTGTTGCAAATAACATGCTTACCACAACAGTTCTTGTTTCCATATTCCTCAATTCCAACGGCATCATTTTTAGATTAAATAAAGGAACCCGATTCGAGGAATGAGTCATACTCACATCCAATAACTTGTAATAATCACTCAGCTCATTCACTTAATCACATCCAAACACTTATATGCAGACTTTATTCAAGCATCATCAAATTATAACATGGAGATATTTACCACTAAATTGAAAAAAAAATCATATATTTTGATCAAAATCGAAGTATTAAATGAAAATCATAAATACATGAAATGGGGAAGTGTTTAAGCATTTTTAGCAAAGATATTAACAACCATACGAGTATCGTGATGTGTTTCGTCGATCAATCTTAGAGTACAACAGTGATTTGCAGACATTATTCAAGCAACATCAAATTATAACATGACAATACATACCTTAAAAACTGGCTCAGAAAACACTTGAAGGATGAGTGAAACTGGCTCAGAAAACACCTTCAAAAATCAATAGTCAATCTACTACCATAGAAGAAAGTGGCAGGCGTAAGACCGGACTTGTTATCATCATTGCCAGTGAAAATTGAAAGGTACACAAGTGGATGAAATATATTCAAACCAAATAACAGTCATGGTTGTAAAGAGAAGATAGGTCACTCTCAAAGAACGGTGGCTCAGAAAAAAACTTCAGAAATCATTGGTCAATGTAATACCATTGAAGAAAATGGCAGCCGCAAGATTATAACATGATGATACTTACCTCTAAAACTGGCTCAGAAAACCCTTGAAGGATGAGTAAAACTGGCTATGAAAACACATTCAGAAATCAATAGTCAATCTACTACGATAGAAGAAAATAGCAGCCGTAAGACCGGACTTGTTATCATCCTTGCCACTGAAAATTGAAAGGTACACAAGTGGATGAAATATATTCAAACCAAAGAGCAGTCGTGATTGTCAAGAGAAGAAAGGTGACTCTCAAATTCACCTTCTGCATTGTATTCATTTCTGGTTGATTAGATAAAACAAATAATAATTGAAGAAAATGAATTCAAGTTACATTAAAATCCGAAATTGTATAATACATGCAGGAATCTGAAAATTGACCAACCAATTTAAAAACACTAACAAGTCGAGGATGCTTCCCAGAACCACGAGTAGTAGCTAAGAGAAAATGATCACAATGGCTATGATGTTAAAATATTAACAACCATATGAAAATTAGAGAAAAAAATTACAACATAAATAAGGAATCAATATAGTTCTAACAAAACACAACACAAACATCTGATTGTTGCAAATAACAGGCTTACCACAACAGTTCTTGTTTCCATATTCCTCAATTCCAACGGCATCATTTTTAGATTAAATAAAGGAACCCGATTCGAGGAATGAGTCATACTCACATCCAATAACTTGTAATAATCACTCAGCTCATTCACTTAATCACATCCAAACACTTATATGCAGACTTTATTCAAGCATCATCAAATTATAACATGGAGATATTTACCACTAAATTAAAAAAAAAATCATATATTTTGATCAAAATCGAAGTATTAAATGAAAATCATAAATACATGAAATGGGGAAGTGTTTAAGCATTTTTAGCAAAGATATTAACAACCATACGAGTATCGTGATGTGTTTCGTCGATCAATCTTAGAGTACAACAGTGATTTGCAGACATTATTCAAGCAACATCAAATTATAACATGACAATACATACCTTAAAAACTGGCTCAGAAAACACTTGAAGGATGAGTGAAACTGGCTCAGAAAACACCTTCAAAAATCAATAGTCAATCTACTACCATAGAAGAAAGTGGCAGGCGTAAGACCGGACTTGTTATCATCATTGCCAGTGAAAATTGAAAGGTACACAAGTGGATGAAATATATTCAAACCAAATAACAGTCATGGTTGTAAAGAGAAGATAGGTCACTCTCAAAGAACGGTGGCTCAGAAAAAAACTTCAGAAATCATTGGTCAATGTAATACCATTGAAGAAAATGGCAGCCGCAAGATTATAACATGATGATACTTACCTCTAAAACTAGCTCAGAAAACCCTTGAAGGATGAGTAAAACTGGCTATGAAAACACATTCAGAAATCAATAGTCAATCTACTACGATAGAAGAAAATAGCAGCCGTAAGACCGGACTTGTTATCATCCTTGCCACTGAAAATTGAAAGGTACACAAGTGGATGAAATATATTCAAACCAAAGAGCAGTCGTGATTGTCAAGAGAAGAAAGGTGACTCTCAAATTCACCTTCTGCATTGTATTCATTTCTGGTTGATTAGATAAAACAAATAATAATTGAAGAAAATGAATTCAAGTTACATTAAAATCCGAAATTGTATAATACATGCAGGAATCTGAAAATTGACCAACCAATTTAAAAACACTAACAAGTCGAGGATGCTTCCCAGAACCACGAGTAGTAGCTAAGAGAAAATGATCACAATGGCTATGATGTTAAAATATTAACAACCATATGAAAATTAGAGGAAAAAATTACAACATAAATAAGGAATCAATATAGTTCTAACAAAACACAACACAAACATTTGATTGTTGCAAATAACATGCTTACCACAACAGTTCTTGTTTCCATATTCCTCAATTCCAACGGCATCATTTTTAGATTAAATAAAGGAACCCGATTCGAGGAATGAGTCATACTCACATCCAATAACTTGTAATAATCACTCAGCTCATTCACTTAATCACATCCAAACACTTATATGCAGACTTTATTCAAGCATCATCAAATTATAACATGGAGATATTTACCACTAAATTGAAAAAAAAAATCATATATTTTGATCAAAATCGAAGTATTAAATGAAAATCATAAATACATGAAATGGGGAAGTGTTTAAGCATTTTTAGCAAAGATATTAACAACCATACGAGTATCGTGATGTGTTTCGTCGATCAATCTTAGAGTACAACAGTGATTTGCAGACATTATTCAAGCAACATCAAATTATAACATGACAATACATACCTTAAAAACTGGCTCAGAAAACACTTGAAGGATGAGTGAAACTGGCTCAGAAAACACCTTCAAAAATCAATAGTCAATCTACTACCATAGAAGAAAGTGGCAGGCGTAAGACCGGACTTGTTATCATCATTGCCAGTGAAAATTGAAAGGTACACAAGTGGATGAAATATATTCAAACCAAATAACAGTCATGGTTGTAAAGAGAAGATAGGTCACTCTCAAAGAACGGTGGCTCAGAAAAAAACTTCAGAAATCATTGGTCAATGTAATACCATTGAAGAAAATGGCAGCCGCAAGATTATAACATGATGATACTTACCTCTAAAACTAGCTCAGAAAACCCTTGAAGGATGAGTAAAACTGGCTATGAAAACACATTCAGAAATCAATAGTCAATCTACTACGATAGAAGAAAATAGCAGCCGTAAGACCGAACTTGTTATCATCATTGCCACTGAAAATTGAAAGGTACACAAGTGGATGAAATATATTCAAACCAAAGAGCAGTCGTGATTGTCAAGAGAAGAAAGGTGACTCTCAAATTCACCTTCTGCATTGTATTCATTTCTGGTTGATTAGATAAAACAAATAATAATTGAAGAAAATGAATTCAAGTTACATTAAAATCCGAAATTGTATAATACATGCAGGAATCTGAAAATTGACCAACCAATTTAAAAACACTAACAAGTCGAGGATGCTTCCCAGAACCACTAGTAGTAGCTAAGAGAAAATGATCACAATGGCTATGATGTTAAAATATTAACAACCATATGAAAATTAGAGAAAAAAATTACAACATAAATAAGGAATCAATATAGTTCTAACAAAACACAACACAAACATCTGATTGTTGCAAATAACATGCTTACCACAACAGTTCTTGTTTCCATATTCCTCAATTCCAACGGCATCATTTTTAGATTAAATAAAGGAACCCGATTCGAGGAATGAGTCATACTCACATCCAATAACTTGTAATAATCACTCAGCTCATTCACTTAATCACATCCAAACACTTATATGCAGACTTTATTCAAGCATCATCAAATTATAACATGGAGATATTTACCACTAAATTGAAAAAAAAAATCATATATTTTGATCAAAATCGAAGTATTAAATGAAAATCATAAATACATGAAATGGGGAAGTGTTTAAGCATTTTTAGCAAAGATATTAACAACCATACGAGTATCGTGATGTGTTTCGTCGATCAATCTTAGAGTACAACAGTGATTTGCAGACATTATTCAAGCAACATCAAATTATAACATGACAATACATACCTTAAAAACTGGCTCAGAAAACACTTGAAGGATGAGTGAAACTGGTTCAGAAAACACCTTCAAAAATCAATAGTCAATCTACTACCATAGAAGAAAGTGGCAGGCGTAAGACCGGACTTGTTATCATCATTGCCAGTGAAAATTGAAAGGTACACAAGTGGATGAAATATATTCAAACCAAATAACAGTCATGGTTGTAAAGAGAAGATAGGTCACTCTCAAAGAACGGTGGCTCAGAAAAAAACTTCAGAAATCATTGGTCAATGTAATACCATTGAAGAAAATGGCAGCCGCAAGATTATAACATGATGATACTTACCTCTAAAACTGTCTCAGAAAACCCTTGAAGGATGAGTAAAACTGGCTATGAAAACACATTCAGAAATCAATAGTCAATCTACTACGATAGAAGAAAATGGCAGCCGTAGGACCAGACTTGTTTTCATCATTGCCACTGAAAATTGAAAGGTACACAAGTGGATGAAATATATTCAAACCAAAGAGCAGTCATGATTGTCAAGAGAAGAAAGGTGACTCTCAAATTCACCTTCTGCATTGTATTCATTTCTGGTTGATTAGATAAAACAAATAATAATTTAAGAAAATGAATTCAAGTTACATTAAAATCCGAAATTGTATAATACATGCAGGAATCTGAAAATTGACCAACCAATTTAAAAACACTAACAAGTCGAGGATGCTTCCCAGAACCACGAGTAGTAGCTAAGAGAAAATGATCACAATGGCTATGATGTTAAAATATTAACAACCATATGAAAATTAGAGAAAAAAATTACAACATAAATAAGGAATCAATATAGTTCTAACAAAACACAACACAAACATCTGATTGTTGCAAATAACTGGCTTACCACAACAGTTCTTGTTTCCATAATCCTCAATTCCAACGACATCATTTTTAGATTAAATAAAGGAACCCGATTCGAGGAATGAGTCATACTCACATCCAATAACTTGTAATAATCACTCAGCTCATTCACTTAATCACATCCAAACACTTATATGCAGACTTTATTCAAGCATCATCAAATTATAACATGGAGATATTTACCACTAAATTGAAAAAAAAAATCATATATTTTGATCAAAATCGAAGTATTAAATGAAAATCATAAATACATGAAATGGGGAAGTGTTTAAGCATTTTTAGCAAAGATATTAACAACCATACGAGTATCGTGATGTGTTTCGTCGATCAATCTTAGAGTACAACAGTGATTTGCAGACATTATTCAAGCAACATCAAATTATAACATGACAATACATACCTTAAAAACTGGCTCAGAAAACACTTGAAGGATGAGTGAAACTGGTTCAGAAAACACCTTCAAAAATCAATAGTCAATCTACTACCATAGAAGAAAGTGGCAGGCGTAAGACCGGACTTGTTATCATCATTGCCAGTGAAAATTGAAAGGTACACAAGTGGATGAAATATATTCAAACCAAATAACAGTCATGGTTGTAAAGAGAAGATAGGTCACTCTCAAAGAACGGTGGCTCAGAAAAAAACTTCAGAAATCATTGGTCAATGTAATACCATTGAAGAAAATGGCAGCCGCAAGATTATAACATGATGATACTTACCTCTAAAACTGTCTCAGAAAACCCTTGAAGGATGAGTAAAACTGGCTATGAAAACACATTCAGAAATCAATAGTCAATCTACTACGATAGAAGAAAATGGCAGCCGTAGGACCAGACTTGTTTTCATCATTGCCACTGAAAATTGAAAGGTACACAACTGGATGAAATATATTCAAACCAAAGAGCAGTCATGATTGTCAAGAGAAGAAAGGTGACTCTCAAATTCACCTTCTGCATTGTATTCATTTCTGGTTGATTAGATAAAACAAATAATAATTTAAGAAAATGAATTCAAGTTACATTAAAATCCGAAATTGTATAATACATGCAGGAATCTGAAAATTGACCAACCAATTTAAAAACACTAACAAGTCGAGGATGCTTCCCAGAACCACGAGTAGTAGCTAAGAGAAAATGATCACAATGGCTATGATGTTAAAATATTAACAACCATATGAAAATTAGAGAAAAAAATTACAACATAAATAAGGAATCAATATAGTTCTAACAAAACACAACACAAACATCTGATTGTTGCAAATAACATGCTTACCACAACAGTTCTTGTTTCCATATTCCTCAATTCCAACGGCATCATTTTTAGATTAAATAAAGGAACCCGATTCGAGGAATGAGTCATACTCACATCCAATAACTTGTAATAATCACTCAGCTCATTCACTTAATCACATCCAAACACTTATATGCAGACTTTATTCAAGCATCATCAAATTATAACATGGAGATATTTACCACTAAATTGAAAAAAAAAATCGTATATTTTGATCAAAATCGAAGTATTAAATGAAAATCATAAATACATGAAATGGGGAAGTGTTTAAGCATTTTTAGCAAAGATATTAACAACCATACGAGTATCGTGATGTGTTTCGTCGATCAATCTTAGAGTACAACAGTGATTTGCAGACATTATTCAAGCAACATCAAATTATAACATGACAATACATACCTTAAAAACTGGCTCAGAAAACACTTGAAGGATGAGTGAAACTGGTTCAGAAAACACCTTCAAAAATCAATAGTCAATCTACTACCATAGAAGAAAGTGGCAGGCGTAAGACCGGACTTGTTATCATCATTGCCAGTGAAAATTGAAAGGTACACAAGTGGATGAAATATATTCAAACCAAATAACAGTCATGGTTGTAAAGAGAAGATAGGTCACTCTCAAAGAACGGTGGCTCAGAAAAAAACTTCAGAAATCATTGGTCAATGTAATACCATTGAAGAAAATGGCAGCCGCAAGATTATAACATGATGATACTTACCTCTAAAACTGTCTCAGAAAACCCTTGAAGGATGAGTAAAACTGGCTATGAAAACACATTCAGAAATCAATAGTCAATCTACTACGATAGAAGAAAATGGCAGCCGTAGGACCAGACTTGTTTTCATCATTGCCACTGAAAATTGAAAGGTACACAAGTGGATGAAATATATTCAAACCAAAGAGCAGTCATGATTGTCAAGAGAAGAAAGGTGACTCTCAAATTCACCTTCTGCATTGTATTCATTTCTGGTTGATTAGATAAAACAAATAATAATTTAAGAAAATGAATTCAAGTTACATTAAAATCCGAAATTGTATAATACATGCAGGAATCTGAAAATTGACCAACCAATTTAAAAACACTAACAAGTCGAGGATGCTTCCCAGAACCACGAGTAGTAGCTAAGAGAAAATGATCACAATGGCTATGATGTTAAAATATTAACAACCATATGAAAATTAGAGAAAAAAATTACAACATAAATAAGGAATCAATATAGTTCTAACAAAACACAACACAAACATCTGATTGTTGCAAATAACTGGCTTACCACAACAGTTCTTGTTTCCATAATCCTCAATTCCAACGACATCATTTTTAGATTAAATAAAGGAACCCGATTCGAGGAATGAGTCATACTCACATCCAATAACTTGTAATAATCACTCAGCTCATTCACTTAATCACATCCAAACACTTATATGCAGACTTTATTCAAGCATCATCAAATTATAACATGGAGATATTTACCACTAAATTGAAAAAAAAAATCATATATTTTGATCAAAATCGAAGTATTAAATGAAAATCATAAATACATGAAATGGGGAAGTGTTTAAGCATTTTTAGCAAAGATATTAACAACCATACGAGTATCGTGATGTGTTTCGTCGATCAATCTTAGAGTACAACAGTGATTTGCAGACATTATTCAAGCAACATCAAATTATAACATGACAATACATACCTTAAAAACTGGCTCAGAAAACACTTGAAGGATGAGTGAAACTGGTTCAGAAAACACCTTCAAAAATCAATAGTCAATCTACTACCATAGAAGAAAGTGGCAGGCGTAAGACCGGACTTGTTATCATCATTGCCAGTGAAAATTGAAAGGTACACAAGTGGATGAAATATATTCAAACCAAATAACAGTCATGGTTGTAAAGAGAAGATAGGTCACTCTCAAAGAACGGTGGCTCAGAAAAAAACTTCAGAAATCATTGGTCAATGTAATACCATTGAAGAAAATGGCAGCCGCAAGATTATAACATGATGATACTTACCTCTAAAACTGTCTCAGAAAACCCTTGAAGGATGAGTAAAACTGGCTATGAAAACACATTCAGAAATCATAGTCAATCTACTACGATAGAAGAAAATGGCAGCCGTAGGACCAGACTTGTTTTCATCATTGCCACTGAAAATTGAAAGGTACACAACTGGATGAAATATATTCAAACCAAAGAGCAGTCATGATTGTCAAGAGAAGAAAGGTGACTCTCAAATTCACCTTCTGCATTGTATTCATTTCTGGTTGATTAGATAAAACAAATAATAATTTAAGAAAATGAATTCAAGTTACATTAAAATCCGAAATTGTATAATACATGCAGGAATCTGAAAATTGACCAACCAATTTAAAAACACTAACAAGTCGAGGATGCTTCCCAGAACCACGAGTAGTAGCTAAGAGAAAATGATCACAATGGCTATGATGTTAAAATATTAACAACCATATGAAAATTAGAGAAAAAAATTACAACATAAATAAGGAATCAATATAGTTCTAACAAAACACAACACAAACATCTGATTGTTGCAAATAACATGCTTACCACAACAGTTCTTGTTTCCATATTCCTCAATTCCAACGGCATCATTTTTAGATTAAATAAAGGAACCCGATTCGAGGAATGAGTCATACTCACATCCAATAACTTGTAATAATCACTCAGCTCATTCACTTAATCACATCCAAACACTTATATGCAGACTTTATTCAAGCATCATCAAATTATAACATGGAGATATTTACCACTAAATTGAAAAAAAAAATCGTATATTTTGATCAAAATCGAAGTATTAAATGAAAATCATAAATACATGAAATGGGGAAGTGTTTAAGCATTTTTAGCAAAGATATTAACAACCATACGAGTATCGTGATGTGTTTCGTCGATCAATCTTAGAGTACAACAGTGATTTGCAGACATTATTCAAGCAACATCAAATTATAACATGACAATACATACCTTAAAAACTGGCTCAGAAAACACTTGAAGGATGAGTGAAACTGGCTCAGAAAACACCTTCAAAAATCAATAGTCAATCTACTACCATAGAAGAAAGTGGCAGGCGTAAGACCGGACTTGTTATCATCATTGCCAGTGAAAATTGAAAGGTACACAAGTGGATGAAATATATTCAAACCAAATAACAGTCATGGTTGTAAAGAGAAGATAGGTCACTCTCAAAGAACGGTGGCTCAGAAAAAAACTTCAGAAATCATTGGTCAATGTAATACCATTGAAGAAAATGGCAGCCGCAAGATTATAACATGATGATACTTACCTCTAAAACTAGCTCAGAAAACCCTTGAAGGATGAGTAAAACTGGCTATGAAAACACATTCAGAAATCAATAGTCAATCTACTACGATAGAAGAAAATAGCAGCCGTAAGACCGAACTTGTTATCATCATTGCCACTGAAAATTGAAAGGTACACAAGTGGATGAAATATATTCAAACCAAAGAGCAGTCGTGATTGTCAAGAGAAGAAAGGTGACTCTCAAATTCACCTTCTGCATTGTATTCATTTCTGGTTGATTAGATAAAACAAATAATAATTGAAGAAAATGAATTCAAGTTACATTAAAATCCGAAATTGTATAATACATGCAGGAATCTGAAAATTGACCAACCAATTTAAAAACACTAACAAGTCGAGGATGCTTCCCAGAACCACGAGTAGTAGCTAAGAGAAAATGATCACAATGGCTATGATGTTAAAATATTAACAACCATATGAAAATTAGAGAAAAAAATTACAACATAAATAAGGAATCAATATAGTTCTAACAAAACACAACACAAACATCTGATTGTTGCAAATAACTGGCTTACCACAACAGTTCTTGTTTCCATAATCCTCAATTCCAACGACATCATTTTTAGATTAAATAAAGGAACCCGATTCGAGGAATGAGTCATACTCACATCCAATAACTTGTAATAATCACTCAGCTCATTCACTTAATCACATCCAAACACTTATATGCAGACTTTATTCAAGCATCATCAAATTATAACATGGAGATATTTACCACTAAATTGAAAAAAAAAATCATATATTTTGATCAAAATCGAAGTATTAAATGAAAATCATAAATACATGAAATGGGGAAGTGTTTAAGCATTTTTAGCAAAGATATTAACAACCATACGAGTATCGTGATGTGTTTCGTCGATCAATCTTAGAGTACAACAGTGATTTGCAGACATTATTCAAGCAACATCAAATTATAACATGACAATACATACCTTAAAAACTGGCTCAGAAAACACTTGAAGGATGAGTGAAACTGGTTCAGAAAACACCTTCAAAAATCAATAGTCAATCTACTACCATAGAAGAAAGTGGCAGGCGTAAGACCGGACTTGTTATCATCATTGCCAGTGAAAATTGAAAGGTACACAAGTGGATGAAATATATTCAAACCAAATAACAGTCATGGTTGTAAAGAGAAGATAGGTCACTCTCAAAGAACGGTGGCTCAGAAAAAAACTTCAGAAATCATTGGTCAATGTAATACCATTGAAGAAAATGGCAGCCGCAAGATTATAACATGATGATACTTACCTCTAAAACTGTCTCAGAAAACCCTTGAAGGATGAGTAAAACTGGCTATGAAAACACATTCAGAAATCAATAGTCAATCTACTACGATAGAAGAAAATGGCAGCCGTAGGACCAGACTTGTTTTCATCATTGCCACTGAAAATTGAAAGGTACACAACTGGATGAAATATATTCAAACCAAAGAGCAGTCATGATTGTCAAGAGAAGAAAGGTGACTCTCAAATTCACCTTCTGCATTGTATTCATTTCTGGTTGATTAGATAAAACAAATAATAATTTAAGAAAATGAATTCAAGTTACATTAAAATCCGAAATTGTATAATACATGCAGGAATCTGAAAATTGACCAACCAATTTAAAAACACTAACAAGTCGAGGATGCTTCCCAGAACCACGAGTAGTAGCTAAGAGAAAATGATCACAATGGCTATGATGTTAAAATATTAACAACCATATGAAAATTAGAGAAAAAAATTACAACATAAATAAGGAATCAATATAGTTCTAACAAAACACAACACAAACATCTGATTGTTGCAAATAACATGCTTACCACAACAGTTCTTGTTTCCATATTCCTCAATTCCAACGGCATCATTTTTAGATTAAATAAAGGAACCCGATTCGAGGAATGAGTCATACTCACATCCAATAACTTGTAATAATCACTCAGCTCATTCACTTAATCACATCCAAACACTTATATGCAGACTTTATTCAAGCATCATCAAATTATAACATGGAGATATTTACCACTAAATTGAAAAAAAAAATCGTATATTTTGATCAAAATCGAAGTATTAAATGAAAATCATAAATACATGAAATGGGGAAGTGTTTAAGCATTTTTAGCAAAGATATTAACAACCATACGAGTATCGTGATGTGTTTCGTCGATCAATCTTAGAGTACAACAGTGATTTGCAGACATTATTCAAGCAACATCAAATTATAACATGACAATACATACCTTAAAAACTGGCTCAGAAAACACTTGAAGGATGAGTGAAACTGGCTCAGAAAACACCTTCAAAAATCAATAGTCAATCTACTACCATAGAAGAAAGTGGCAGGCGTAAGACCGGACTTGTTATCATCATTGCCAGTGAAAATTGAAAGGTACACAAGTGGATGAAATATATTCAAACCAAATAACAGTCATGGTTGTAAAGAGAAGATAGGTCACTCTCAAAGAACGGTGGCTCAGAAAAAAACTTCAGAAATCATTGGTCAATGTAATACCATTGAAGAAAATGGCAGCCGCAAGATTATAACATGATGATACTTACCTCTAAAACTAGCTCAGAAAACCCTTGAAGGATGAGTAAAACTGGCTATGAAAACACATTCAGAAATCAATAGTCAATCTACTACGATAGAAGAAAATAGCAGCCGTAAGACCGAACTTGTTATCATCATTGCCACTGAAAATTGAAAGGTACACAAGTGGATGAAATATATTCAAACCAAAGAGCAGTCGTGATTGTCAAGAGAAGAAAGGTGACTCTCAAATTCACCTTCTGCATTGTATTCATTTCTGGTTGATTAGATAAAACAAATAATAATTGAAGAAAATGAATTCAAGTTACATTAAAATCCGAAATTGTATAATACATGCAGGAATCTGAAAATTGACCAACCAATTTAAAAACACTAACAAGTCGAGGATGCTTCCCAGAACCACGAGTAGTAGCTAAGAGAAAATGATCACAATGGCTATGATGTTAAAATATTAACAACCATATGAAAATTAGAGAAAAAAATTACAACATAAATAAGGAATCAATATAGTTCTAACAAAACACAACACAAACATCTGATTGTTGCAAATAACATGCTTACCACAACAGTTCTTGTTTCCATATTCCTCAATTCCAACGGCATCATTTTTAGATTAAATAAAGGAACCCGATTCGAGGAATGAGTCATACTCACATCCAATAACTTGTAATAATCACTCAGCTCATTCACTTAATCACATCCAAACACTTATATGCAGACTTTATTCAAGCATCATCAAATTATAACATGGAGATATTTACCACTAAATTGAAAAAAAAAATCATATATTTTGATCAAAATCAAAGTATTAAATGAAAATCATAAATACATGAAATGGGGAAGTGTTTAAGCATTTTTAGCAAAAATATTAACAACCATACGAGTATCGTGATGTGTTTCGTCGATCAATCTTAGAGTACAACAGTGATTTGCAGACATTATTCAAGCAACATCAAATTATAACATGACAATACATACCTTAAAAACTGGCTCAGAAAACACTTGAAGGATGAGTGAAACTGGTTCAGAAAACACCTTCAAAAATCAATAGTCAATCTACTACCATAGAAGAAAGTGGCAGGCGTAAGACCGGACTTGTTATCATCATTGCCAGTGAAAATTGAAAGGTACACAAGTGGATGAAATATATTCAAACCAAATAACAGTCATGGTTGTAAAGAGAAGATAGGTCACTCTCAAAGAACGGTGGCTCAGAAAAAAACTTCAGAAATCATTGGTCAATGTAATACCATTGAAGAAAATGGCAGCCGCAAGATTATAACATGATGATACTTACCTCTAAAACTGTCTCAGAAAACCCTTGAAGGATGAGTAAAACTGGCTATGAAAACACATTCAGAAATCAATAGTCAATCTACTACGATAGAAGAAAATGGCAGCCGTAGGACCAGACTTGTTTTCATCATTGCCACTGAAAATTGAAAGGTACACAACTGGATGAAATATATTCAAACCAAAGAGCAGTCATGATTGTCAAGAGAAGAAAGGTGACTCTCAAATTCACCTTCTGCATTGTATTCATTTCTGGTTGATTAGATAAAACAAATAATAATTTAAGAAAATGAATTCAAGTTACATTAAAATCCGAAATTGTATAATACATGCAGGAATCTGAAAATTGACCAACCAATTTAAAAACACTAACAAATCGAGGATGCTTCCCAGAACCACGAGTAGTAGCTAAGAGAAAATGATCACAATGGCTATGATGTTAAAATATTAACAACCATATGAAAATTAGAGAAAAAAATTACAACATAAATAAGGAATCAATATAGTTCTAACAAAACACAACACAAACATCTGATTGTTGCAAATAACTGGCTTACCACAACAGTTCTTGTTTCCATAATCCTCAATTCCAACGACATCATTTTTAGATTAAATAAAGGAACCCGATTCGAGGAATGAGTCATACTCACATCCAATAACTTGTAATAATCACTCAGCTCATTCACTTAATCACATCCAAACACTTATATGCAGACTTTATTGAAGCATCATCAAATTATAACATGGAGATATTTACCACTAAATTGAAAAAAAAATCATATATTTTGATCAAAATCGAAGTATTAAATGAAAATCATAAATACATGAAATGGGGAAGTGTTTAAGCATTTTTAGCAAAGATATTAACAACCATACGAGTATCGTGATGTGTTTCGTCGATCAATCTTAGAGTACAACAGTGATTTGCAGACATTATTCAAGCAACATCAAATTATAACATGACGATACATACCTTAAAAACTGGCTCAGAAAACACTTGAAGGATGAGTGAAACTGGCTCAGAAAACACCTTCAAAAATCAATAGTCAATCTACTACCATAGATGAAAGTGGCAGGCGTAAGACCGGACATGTTATCATCATTGCCAGTGAAAATTGAAAGGTACACAAGTGGATGAAATATATTCAAACCAAATAACAGTCATGGTTGTAAAGAGAAGATAGGTCACTCTCAAAGAACGGTGGCTCAGAAAAAAACTTCAGAAATCATTGGTCAATGTAATACCATTGAAGAAAATGGCAGCCGCAAGATTATAACATGATGATACTTACCTCTAAAACTGGCTCAGAAAACCCTTGAAGGATGGGTAAAACTGGCTATGAAAACACATTCAGAAATCAATAGTCAATCTACTACGATAGAAGAAAATAGCAGCCGTAAGACCGGACTTGTTATCATCATTGCCACTGAAAATTGAAAGGTACACAAGTGGATGAAATATATTCAAACCAAAGAGCAGTCGTGATTGTCAAGAGAAGAAAGGTGACTCTCAAATTCAACTTCTGCATTGTATTCATTTCTGGTTGATTAGATAAAACAAATAATAATTGAAGAAAATGAATTCAAGTTACATTAAAATCCGAAATTGTATAATACATGCAGGAATCTGAAAATTGACCAACCAATTTAAAAACACTAACAAGTCGAGGATGCTTCCCAGAACCACGAGTAGTAGCTAAGAGAAAATGATCACAATGGCTATGATGTTAAAATATTAACACCATATGAAAATTAGAGAAAAAAATTACAACATAAATAAGGAATCAATATAGTTCTAACAAAACACAACACAAACATCTGATTGTTGCAAATAACATGCTTACCACATCAGTTCTTGTTTCCATATTCCTCAATTCCAACGGCATCATTTGTAGATTAAATAAAGGAACCCGATTCGAGGAATGAGTCATACTCACATCCAATAACTTGTAATAATCACTCAGCTCATTCACTTAATCACATCCAAACACTTATATGCAGACTTTATTCAAGCATCATCAAATTATAACATGGAGATATTTACCACTAAATGAAAAAAAAATCATATATTTTGATCAAAATCGAAGTATTAAATGAAAATCATAAATACATGAAATGGGGAAGTGTTTAAGCATTTTTAGCAAAGATATTAACAACCATACGAGTATCGTGATGTGTTTCGTCGATCAATCTTAGAGTACAACAGTGATTTGCAGACATTATTCAAGCAACATCAAATTATAACATGACAATACATACCTTAAAAACTGGCTCAGAAAACACTTGAAGGATGAGTGAAACTGGCTCAGAAAACACCTTCAAAAATCAATAGTCGATCTACTACCATAGAAGAAAGTGGCAGGTGTAAGACTGGACTTGTTATCATCATTGCCAGTGAAAATTGAAAGGTACACAAGTGGATGAAATATATTCAAACCAAATAACAGTCATGGTTGTAAAGAGAAGATAGGTCACTCTCAAAGAACGGTGGCTCAGAAAAAAACTTCATAAATCATTGGTCAATGTAATACCATTGAAGAAAATGGCAGCCGCAAGATTATAACATGATGATACTTACCTCTAAAACTGGCTCAGAAAACCCTTGAAGGATGAGTAAAACTGGCTATGAAAACACATTCAGAAATCAATAGTCAATCTACTACGATAGAAGAAAATAGCAGCCGTAAGACCGGACTTGTTATCATCATTGCCACTGAAAATTGAAAGGTACACAAGTGGATGAAATATATTCAAACCAAAGAGCAGTCGTGATTGTCAAGAGAAGAAAGGTGACTCTCAAATTCACCTTCTGCATTGTATTCATTTCTGGTTGATTAGATAAAACAAATAATAATTGAAGAAAATGAATTCAAGTTACATTAAAATCCAAAATTGTATAATACATGCAGGAATCTGAAAATTGACCAACCAATTTAAAAACACTAACAAGTCGAGGATGCTTCCCAGAACCACGAGTAGTAGCTAAGAGAAAATGATCACAATGGCTATGATGTTAAAATATTAACAACCATATGAAAATTAGAGAAAAAAATTACAACATAAATAAGGAATCAATATAGTTCTAACAAAACACAACACAAACATCTGATTGTTGCAAATAACATGCTTACCACAACAGTTCTTGTTTCCATATTCCTCAATTCCAACGGCTTCATTTTTAGATTAAATAAAGGAACCCGATTCGAGGAATGAGTCATACTCACATCCAATAACTTGTAATAATCACTCAGCTCATTCACTTAATCACATCCAAACACTTATATGCAGACTTTATTCAAGCATCATCAAATTATAACATGGAGATATTTACCACTAAATTGAAAAAAAAATCATATATTTTGATCAAAATCGAAGTATTAAATGAAAATCATAAATACATGAAATGGGGAAGTGTTTAAGCATTTTTAGCAAAGATATTAACAACCATACGAGTATCGTGATGTGTTTCGTCGATCAATCTTAGAGTACAACAGTGATTTGCAGATATTATTCAAGCAACATCAAATTATAACATGACAATACATACCTTAAAAACTGGCTCAGAAAACACTTGAAGGATGAGTGAAACTGGCTCAGAAAACACCTTCAAAAATCAATAGTCGATCTACTACCATAGAAGAAAGTGGCAGGCGTAAGACCGGACTTG
Organism: Lathyrus tuberosus; assembly: GCA_022829125.1. Lineage (NCBI taxonomy): Eukaryota > Viridiplantae > Streptophyta > Magnoliopsida > Fabales > Fabaceae > Lathyrus > Lathyrus tuberosus. The sequence goes on from JALAZF010000438.1 coordinate 5,066,465, forward strand.
TTATCATCATTGCCAGTGAAAATTGAAAGGTACACAAGTGGATGAAATATATTCAAACCAAATAACAGTCATGGTTGTAATAGAGAAGATATGGCACTCTCAAAGAACGGTGGCTCAGAAAACAACTTCAGAAATCATTAGTCAATGTAATACCATTGAAGAAAATGGCAGCCGCAAGATTATAACATGATTATACTTACCTCTAAAACTGGCTCAGAAAACCCTTGAAGGATGAGTAAAACTGGCTTTGAAAACACATTCAGAAATCAATAGTCAATCTACTACGATAGAAGAAAATGGTAGCCGTAGGACCGGACTTGTTTTCATCATTGCCACTGAAAATTGAAAGGTACACAAGTGGATGAAATATATTCAAACCAAAGAGCAGTCATGATTGTCAAGAGAAGAAAGGTGACTCTCAAATTCACCTTCTGCATTGTATTCATTTCTGGTTGATTAGATAAAACAAATAATAATTTAAGAAAATGAATTCAAGTTACATTAAAATCTGAAATTGTATAATACATGCAGGAATCTGAAAATTGACCAACCAATTTAAAAACACTAACAAGTCGAGGATGCTTCCCAGAACCACGAGTAGTAGCTAAGAGAAAATGATCACAATGGCTATGATGTTAAAATATTAACAACCATATGAAAATTAGAGAAAAAAATTACAACATAAATAAGGAATCAATATAGTTCTAACAAAACACAACACAAACATCTGATTGTTGCAAATAACATGCTTACCACAACAGTTCTTGTTTCCATAATTCTCAATTCCAACGACATCATTTTTAGATTAAATAAAGGAACCCGATTCGAGGAATGAGTCATACTCACATCCAATAACTTGTAATAATCACTCAGCTCATTCACTTAATCACATCCAAACACTTATATGCAGACTTTATTGAAGCATCATCAAATTATAACATGGAGATATTTACCACTAAATTGAAAAAAAAATCATATATTTTGATCAAAATCGAAGTATTAAATGAAAATCATAAATACATGAAATGGGGAAGTGTTTAAGCATTTTTAGCAAAGATATTAACAACCATACGAGTATCGTGATGTGTTTCGTCGATCAATCTTAGAGTACAACAGTGATTTGCAGACATTATTCAAGCAACATCAAATTATAACATGACGATACAGACCTTAAAAACTGGCTCAGAAAACACTTGAAGGATGAGTGAAACTGGCTCAGAAAACACCTTCAAAAATCAATAGTCAATCTACTACCATAGAAGAAAGTGGCAGGCGTAAGACCGAACTTGTTATCATCATTGCCAGTGAAAATTGAAAGGTACACAAGTGGATGAAATATATTCAAACCAAATAACAGTCATGGTTGTAAAGAGAAGATAGGTCACTCTCAAAGAACGGTGGCTCAGAAAAAAACTTCAGAAATCATTGGTCAATGTAATACCATTGAAGAAAATGGCAGCCGCAAGATTATAACATGATGATACTTACCTCTAAAACTGGCTCAGAAAACCCTTGAAGGATGGGTAAAACTGGCTATGAAAACACATTCAGAAATCAATAGTCAATCTACTACGATAGAAGAAAATAGCAGCCGTAAGACCGGACTTGTTATCATCATTGCCACTGAAAATTGAAAGGTACACAAGTGGATGAAATATATTCAAACCAAAGAGCAGTCGTGATTGTCAAGAGAAGAAAGGTGACTCTCAAATTCAACTTCTGCATTGTATTCATTTCTGGTTGATTAGATAAAACAAATAATAATTGAAGAAAACGAATTCAAGTTACATTAAAATCCGAAATTGTATAATACATGCAGGAATCTGAAAATTGACCAACCAATTTAAAAACACTAACAAGTCGAGGATGCTTCCCAGAACCACGAGTAGTAGCTAAGAGAAAATGATCACAATGGCTATGATGTTGAAATATTAACAACCATATGAAAATTAGAGAAAAAAATTACAACATAAATAAGGAATCAATATAGTTCTAACAAAACACAACACAAACATCTGATTGTTGCAAATAACATGCTTACCACAACAGTTCTTGTTTCCATATTCCTCAATTCCAACGGCATCATTTTTAGATTAAATAAAGGAACGCGATTCGAGGAATGAGTCATACTCACATCCAATAACTTGTAATAATCACTCAGCTCATTCACTTAATCACATCCAAACACTTATATGCAGACTTTATTCAAGCATCATCAAATTATAACATCGAGATATTTACCACTAAATTGAAAAAAAAATCATATATTTTGATCAAAATCGAAGTATTAAATGAAAATCATAAATACATGAAATGGGGAAGTGTTTAAGCATTTTTAGCAAAGATATTAACAACCATACGAGTATCGTGATGTGTTTCGTCGATCAATCTTAGAGTACAACAGTGATTTGCAGACATTATTCAAGCAACATCAAATTATAACATGACGATACATACCTTAAAAACTGGCTCAGAAAACACTTGAAGGATGAGTGAAACTGGCTCAGAAAACACCTTCAAAAATCAATAGTCAATCTACTACCATAGAAGAAAGTGGCAGGCGTAAGACCGGACTTGTTATCATCATTGCCAGTGAAAATTGAAAGGTACACAAGTGGATGAAATATATTCAAACCAAATAACAGTCATGGTTTTAAAGAGAAGATAGGTCACTCTCAAACAACGGTGGCTCAGAAAAAAACATCAGAAATCATTGGTCAATGTAATACCATTGAAGAAAATGGCATCCGCAAGATTATAACATGATGATACTTACCTCTAAAACTGGCTCAGAAAACCCTTGAAGGATGAGTAAAACTGGCTATGAAAACACATTCAGAAATCAATAGTCAATCTACTACGATAGAAGAAAATAGCAGCCGTAAGACCGGACTTGTTATCATCATTGCCACTGAAAATTAAAAGGTACACAAGTGGATGAAATATATTCAAACCAAAGAGCAGTCGTGATTGTTAAGAGAAGAAAGGAGACTCTCAAATAAACCTTCTGCATTGTATTCATTTCTGGTTGATTAGATAAAACAAATAATAATTGAAGAAAATGAATTCAAGTTACATTAAAAGCCGAAATCGTATAATACATGCAGGAATCTAAAAATTGACCAACCAATTTAAAAACACTAACAAGTCGAGGATGCTTCCCAGAACCACGAGTAGTAGCTAAGACAAAATGATCACAATGGCTATGATGTTAAAATATTAACAACCATATGAAAATTAGAAAAAAAAATTACAACATAAATAAGGAATCAATATAGTTCTAACAAAACACAACACAAACATCTGATTGTTGCAAATAACATGCTTACCACAACAATTCTTGTTTCCATAATCCTCAATTCCAACGGCATCATTTTTAGATTAAATAAAGGAACCCGATTCGAGGAATGAGTCATACTCACATCCAATAACTTGTAATAATCACTCAGCTCATTCACTTAATCACATCCAAACACTTATATGCAGACTTTATTCAAGCATCATCAAATTATAACATGGAGATATTTACCACTAAATTGAAAAAAAAATCATATATTTTGATCAAAATCGAAGTATTAAATGAAAATCATAAATACATGAAATGGGGAAGTGTTTAAGCATTTTTAGCAAAGATATTAACAACCATACGAGTATCGTGATGTGTTTCGTCGATCAATCTTAGAGTACAACAGTGATCTTCAGACATTATTCAAGCAACATCAAATTATAATATGACGATACATACCTTAAAAACTGGCTCAGAAAACACTTGAAGGATGAGTGAAACTGGCTCAGAAAACACCTTCAAAAATCAATAGTCAATCTACTACCATAGAAGAAAGTGGCAGGCGTAAGACCGGACTTGTTATCATCATTGCCAGTGAAAATTGAAAGGTACACAAGTGGATGAAATATATTCCAACCAAATAACAGTCATGGTTTTAAAGAGAAGATAGGTCACTCTCAAACAACGGTGGCTCAGAAAAAAACATCAGAAATCATTGGTCAATGTAATACCATTGAAGAAAATGGCATCCGCAAGATTATAACATGATGATACTTACCTCTAAAACTGGCTCAGAAAACCCTTGAAGGATGAGTAAAACTGGCTATGAAAACACATTCAGAAATCAATAGTCAATCTACTACGATAGAAGAAAATAGCAGCCGTAAGACCGGACTTGTTATCATCATTGCCACTGAAAATTAAAAGGTACACAAGTGGATGAAATATATTCAAACCAAAGAGCAGTCATGATTGTCAAGAGAAGAAAGGTGACTCTCAAATTCACCTTCTGCATTGTATTCATTTCTGGTTGATTAGATAAAACAAATAATAATTGAATAAAATGAATTCAAGTTACATTAAAAGCCGAAATCGTATAATACATGCAGGAATCTGAAAATTGACCAACCAATTTAAAAACACTAACAAGTCGAGGATGCTTCCCAGAACCACGAGTAGTAGCTAAGAGAAAATGATCACAGTGGCTATGATGTTAAAATATTAACAACCATATGAAAATTAGAGAAAAAAATTACAACATAAATAAGGAATCAATATAGTTCTAACAAAACACAACACAAACATCTGATTGTTGCAAATAACATGCTTACCACAACAGTTCTTGTTTCCATAATTCTCAATTCCAACGACATCATTTTTAGATTAAATAAAGGAACCCGATTCGAGGAATGAGTCATACTCACATCCAATAACTTGTAATAATCACTCAGCTCATTCACTTAATCACATCCAAACACTTATATGCAGACTTTATTGAAGCATCATCAAATTATAACATGGAGATATTTACCACTAAATTGAAAAAAAAATCATATATTTTGATCAAAATCGAAGTATTAAATGAAAATCATAAATACATGAAATGGGGAAGTGTTTAAGCATTTTTAGCAAAGATATTAACAACCATACGAGTATCGTGATGTGTTTCGTCGATCAATCTTAGAGTACAACAGTGATTTGCAGACATTATTCAAGCAACATCAAATTATAACATGACGATACAGACCTTAAAAACTGGCTCAGAAAACACTTGAAGGATGAGTGAAACTGGCTCAGAAAACACCTTCAAAAATCAATAGTCAATCTACTACCATAGAAGAAAGTGGCAGGCGTAAGACCGGACTTGTTATCATCATTGCCAGTGAAAATTGAAAGGTACACAAGTGGATGAAATATATTCAAACCAAATAACAGTCATGGTTTTAAAGAGAAGATAGGTCACTCTCAAACAACGGTGGCTCAGAAAAAAACATCAGAAATCATTGGTCAATGTAATACCATTGAAGAAAATGGCATCCGCAAGATTATAACATGATGATACTTACCTCTAAAACTGGCTCAGAAAACCCTTGAAGGATGAGTAAAACTGGCTATGAAAACACATTCAGAAATCAATAGTCAATCTACTACGATAGAAGAAAATAGCAGCCGTAAGACCGGACTTGTTATCATCATTGCCACTGAAAATTAAAAGGTACACAAGTGGATGAAATATATTCAAACCAAAGAGCAGTCGTGATTGTTAAGAGAAGAAAGGAGACTCTCAAATAAACCTTCTGCATTGTATTCATTTCTGGTTGATTAGATAAAACAAATAATAATTGAAGAAAATGAATTCAAGTTACATTAAAAGCCGAAATCGTATAATACATGCAGGAATCTAAAAATTGACCAACCAATTTAAAAACACTAACAAGTCGAGGATGCTTCCCAGAACCACGAGTAGTAGCTAAGACAAAATGATCACAATGGCTATGATGTTAAAATATTAACAACCATATGAAAATTAGAAAAAAAAATTACAACATAAATAAGGAATCAATATAGTTCTAACAAAACACAACACAAACATCTGATTGTTGCAAATAACATGCTTACCGCAACAATTCTTGTTTCCATAATCCTCAATTCCAACGGCATCATTTTTAGATTAAATAAAGGAACCCTATTCGAGGAATGAGTCATACTCACATCCAATAACTTGTAATAATCACTCAGCTCATTCACTTAATCACATCCAAACACTTATATGCAGACTTTATTCAAGCATCATCAAATTATAACATGGAGATATTTACCACTAAATTGAAAAAAAAATCATATATTTTGATCAAAATCGGAGTATTAAATGAAAATCATAAATACATGAAATGGGGAAGTGTTTAAGCATTTTTAGCAAAGATATTAACAACCATACGAGTATCGTGATGTGTTTCGTCGATCAATCTTAGAGTACAACAGTGATCTTCAGACATTATTCAAGCAACATCAAATTATAATATGACGATACATACCTTAAAAACTGGCTCAGAAAACACTTGAAGGATGAGTGAAACTGGCTCAGAAAACACCTTCAAAAATCAATAGTCAATCTACTACCATAGAAGAAAGTGGCAGGCGTAAGACCGGACTTGTTATCATCATTGCCAGTGAAAATTGAAAGGTACACAAGTGGATGAAATATATTCCAACCAAATAACAGTCATGGTTTTAAAGAGAAGATAGGTCATTCTCAAAGAACGGTGGCTCAGAAAACAACTTCAGAAATCATTGGTCAATGTAATACCGTTGAAGAAAATGGCAGCCGCAAGATTATAACATGATGATACTTACCTCTAAAACTGGCTCAGAAAACCCTTGAAGGATGAGTAAAACTGGCTATGAAAACACATTCAGAAATCAATAGTCAATCTACTACGATAGAAGAAAATAGCAGCCGTAAGACCGGACTTGTTATCATCATTGCCACTGAAAATTAAAAGGTACACAAGTGGATGAAATATATTCAAACCAAAGAGCAGTCATGATTGTCAAGAGAAGAAAGGTGACTCTCAAATTCACCTTCTGCATTGTATTCATTTCTGGTTGATTAGATAAAACAAATAATAATTGAATAAAATGAATTCAAGTTACATTAAAAGCCGAAATCGTATAATACATGCAGGAATCTGAAAATTGACCAACCAATTTAAAAACACTAACAAGTCGAGGATGCTTCCCAGAACCACGAGTAGTAGCTAAGAGAAAATGATCACAATGGCTATGATGTTAAAATATTAACAACCATATGAAAATTAGAGAAAAAAATTACAACATAAATAAGGAATCAATATAGTTCTAACAAAACACAACACAAACATCTGATTGTTGCAAATAACATGCTTACCACAACAGTTCTTGTTTCCATAATCCTCAATTCCAACGGCATCATTTTTAGATTAAATAAAGGAACCCGATTCGAGGAATGAGTCATACTCACATCCAATAACTTGTAATAATCACTCAGCTCATTCACTTAATCACATCCAAACACTTATATGCAGACTTTATTCAAGCATCATCAAATTATAACATGGAGATATTTACCACTAAATTGAAAAAAAAATCATATATTTTGAACAAAATCGAAGTATTAAATGAAAATCATAAATACATGAAATGGGGAAGTGTTTAAGCATTTTTAGCAAAGATATTAACAACCATACGAGTATCGTGATGTGTTTCGTCGATCAATCTTAGAGTACAACAGTGATCTTCAGACATTATTCAAGCAACATCAAATTATAATATGACGATACATACCTTAAAAACTGGCTCAGAAAACACTTGAAGGATGAGTGAAACTGGCTCAGAAAACACCTTCAAAAATCAATAGTCAATCTACTACCATAGAAGAAAGTGGCAGGCGTAAGACCGGACTTGTTATCATCATTGCCAGTGAAAATTGAAAGGTACACAAGTGGATGAAATATATTCCAACCAAATAACAGTCATGGTTTTAAAGAGAAGATAGGTCACTCTCAAAGAACGGTGGCTCAGAAAACAACTTCAGAAATCATTGGTCAATGTAATACCGTTGAAGAAAATGGCAGCCGCAAGATTATAACATGATGATACTTACCTCTAAAACTGGCTCAGAAAACCCATGAAGGATGAGTAAAACTGGCTATGAAAACACATTCAGAAATCAATAGTCAATCTACTACGATAGAAGAAAATAGCAGCCGTAAGACCGGACTTGTTATCATCATTGCCACTGAAAATTAAAAGGTACACAAGTGGATGAAATATATTCAAACCAAAGAGCAGTCATGATTGTCAAGAGAAGAAAGGTGACTCTCAAATTCACCTTCTGCATTGTATTCATTTCTGGTTGATTAGATAAAACAAATAATAATTGAATAAAATGAATTCAAGTTACATTAAAAGCCGAAATCGTATAATACATGCAGGAATCTGAAAATTGACCAACCAATTTAAAAACACTAACAAGTCGAGGATGCTTCCCAGAACCACGAGTAGTAGCTAAGAGAAAATGATCACAATGGCTATGATGTTAAAATATTAACAACCATATGAAAATTAGAGAAAAAAATTACAACATAAATAAGGAATCAATATAGTTCTAACAAAACACAACACAAACATCTGATTGTTGCAAATAACATGCTTACCACAACAGTTCTTGTTTCCATAATTCTCAATTCCAATGACATCATTTTTAGATTAAATAAAGGAACCCGATTCGAGGAATGAGTCATACTCACATCCAATAACTTGTAATAATCACTCAGCTCATTCACTTAATCACATCCAAACACTTATATGCAGACTTTATTCAAGCATCATCAAATTATAACATGGAGATATTTACCACTAAATTGAAAAAAAAATCATATATTTTGATCAAAATCGAAGTATTAAATGAAAATCATAAATACATGAAATGGGGAAGTGTTTAAGCATTTTTAGCAAAGATATTAACAACCATACGAGTATCGTGATGTGTTTCGTCGATCAATCTTAGAGTACAACAGTGATCTTCAGACATTATTCAAGCAACATCAAATTATAATATGACGATACATACCTTAAAAACTGGCTCAGAAAACACTTGAAGGATGAGTGAAACTGGCTCAGAAAACACCTTCAAAAATCAATAGTCAATCTACTACCATAGAAGAAAGTGGCAGGCGTAAGACCGGACTTGTTATCATCATTGCCAGTGAAAATTGAAAGGTACACAAGTGGATGAAATATATTCCAACCAAATAACAGTCATGGTTTTAAAGAGAAGATAGGTCACTCTCAAAGAACAGTGGCTCAGAAAACAACTTCAGAAATCATTGGTCAAAGTAATACCGTTGAAGAAAATGGCAGCCGCAAGATTATAACATGATGATACTTACCTCTAAAACTGGCTTAGAAAACCCTTGAAGGATGAGTAAAACTGGCTATGAAAACACATTCAGATATCAATAGTCAATCTACTACGATAGAAGAAAATGGCAGCCGTAAGACCGGACTTCTTATCATCATTGCCACTGAAAATTGAAAGGTACATAAGTGGATGAAATATATTCAAACCAAAGAGCAGTCATGATTGTCAAGAGAAGAAAGGTGACTCTCAAATTCACCTTCTGCATTGTATTCATTTCTGGTTGATTAGATAAAACAAATAATAATTGAAGAAAATGAATTCAAGTTACATTAAAAGCCGAAATCGTATAATACATGCAGGAATCTGAAAATTGACCAACCAATTTAAAAACACTAACAAGTCGAGGATGCTTCCCAGAACCACAAGTAGTAGCTAAGAGAAAATGATCACAATGGCTATGATGTAACCATATGAAAATTAGAGAAAAAAATTACAACATAAATAAGGAATCAATATAGTTCTAACAAAACACAACACAAACATCTGATTGTTGCAAATAACATGCTTACCACAACAGTTCTTGTTTCCATATTCCTCAATTCCAACGGCATCATTTTTAGATTAAATAAAGGAACCCGATTCGAGGAATGAGTCATACTCACATCCAATAACTTGTAATAATCACTCAGCTCATTCACTTAATCACATCCAAACACTTATATGCAGACTTTATTCAAGCATCATCAAATTATAACATGGAGATATTTACCACTAAATTGAAAAAAAATCATATATTTTGATCAAAATCGAAGTATTAAATTAAAATCATAAATACATGAAATGGGGAAGTGTTTAAGCATTTTTAGCAAAGATATTAACAACCCTACGAGTATCGTGATGTGTTTCGTCGATCAATCTTAGAGTACAACAGTGATCTTCATACATTATTCAAGCAACATCAAATTATAACATGACGATACATACCTTAAAAACTGGCTCAGAAAACACTTGATGGATGAGTGAAACTGGCTCATAAAACACCTTCAAAAATCAATAGTCAATCTACTACCATAGAAGAAAGTGGCAGGCGTAAGACCGGACTTGTTATCATCATTGCCAGTGAAAATTGAAAGGTACACAAGTGGATGAAATATATTCAAACCAAATAACAGTCATGGTTTTAAAGAGAAGATAGGTCACTCTCAAAGAACGGTGGCTCAGAAAACAACTTCAGAAATCATTGGTCAAAGTAATACCGTTGAAGAAAATGGCAGCCGCAAGATTATAACATGATGATACTTACCTCTAAAACTGGCTCAGAAAACCCTTGAAGGACGAGTAAAACTGGCTATGAAAACACATTCAGATATCAATAGTCAATCTACTACGATAGAAGAAAATGGCAGCCGTAAGACCGGACTTGTTATCATCATTGCCACTGAAAATTGAAAGGTACATAAGTGGATGAAATATATTCAAACCAAAGAGCAGTCATGATTGTCAAGAGAAGAAAGGTGACTCTCAAATTCACCTTCTACATTGTATTCATTTCTGGTTGATTAGATAAAACAAATAATAATTGAAGAAAATGAATTCAAGTTACATTAAAAGCCGAAATCGTATAATACATGCAGGAATCTGAAAATTGACCAACCAATTTAAAAACACTAACAAGTCGAGGATGCTTCCCAGAACCACGAGTAGTAGCTAAGAGAAAATGATCACAATGGCTATGATGTTAAAATATTAACAACCATATGAAAATTAGAGAAAAAAATTACAACATAAATAAGGAATCAATATAGTTCTAACAAAACACAACACAAACATCTGATTGTTGCAAATAACATGCTTACCACAACAGTTCTTGTTTCCATATTCCTCAATTCCAACGGCATCATTTTTAGATTAAATAAAGGAACCCGATTCGAGGAATGAGTCATACTCACATCCAATAACTTGTAATAATCACTCAGCTCATTCACTTAATCACATCCAAACACTTATATGCAGACTTTATTCAAGCATCATCAAATTATAACATGGAGATATTTACCACTAAATTGAAAAAAAATCATATATTTTGATCAAACTCGAAGTATTAAATTAAAATCATAAATACATGAAATGGGGAAGTGTTTAAGCATTTTTAGCAAAGATATTAACAACCCTACGAGTATCGTGATGTGTTTCGTCGATCAATCTTAGAGTACAACAGTGATCTTCAGACATTATTCAAGCAACATCAAATTATAACATGACGATACATACCTTAAAAACTGGCTCAGAAAACACTTGAAGGATGAGTGAAACTGGCTCATAAAACACCTTCAAAAATCAATAGTCAATCTACTACCATAGAAGAAAGTGGCAGGTGTAAGACCGGACTTGTTATCATCATTGCCAGTCAAAATTGAAAGGTACACAAGTGGATGAAATATATTCAAACCAAATAACAGTCATGGTTTTAAAGAGAAGATAGGTCACTCTCAAAGAACGGTGGCTCAGAAAACAACTTCAGAAATCATTGGTCAAAGTAATACCGTTGAAGAAAATGGCAGCCGCAAGATTATAACATGATGATACTTACCTCTAAAACTGGCTTAGAAAACCCTTGAAGGATGAGTAAAACTGGCTATGAAAACACATTCAGATATCAATAGTCAATCTACTACGATAGAAGAAAATGGCAGCCGTAAGACCGGACTTCTTATCATCATTGCCACTGAAAATTGAAAGGTACATAAGTGGATGAAATATATTCAAACCAAAGAGCAGTCATGATTGTCAAGAGAAGAAAGGTGACTCTCAAATTCACCTTCTGCATTGTATTCATTTCTGGTTGATTAGATAAAACAAATAATAATTGAAGAAAATGAATTCAAGTTACATTAAAAGCCGAAATCGTATAATACATGCAGGAATCTGAAAATTGACCAACCAATTTAAAAACACTAACAAGTCGAGGATGCTTCCCAGAACCACAAGTAGTAGCTAAGAGAAAATGATCACAATGGCTATGATGTAACCATATGAAAATTAGAGAAAAAAATTACAACATAAATAAGGAATCAATATAGTTCTAACAAAACACAACACAAACATCTGATTGTTGCAAATAACATGCTTACCACAACAGTTCTTGTTTCCATATTCCTCAATTCCAACGGCATCATTTTTAGATTAAATAAAGGAACCCGATTCGAGGAATGAGTCATACTCACGTCCAATAACTTGTAATAATCACTCAGCTCATTCACTTAATCACATCCAAACACTTATATGCAGACTTTATTCAAGCATCATCAAATTATAACATGGAGATATTTACCACTAAATTGAAAAAAAATCATATATTTTGATCAAAATCGAAGTATTAAATTAAAATCATAAATACATGAAATGGGGAAGTGTTTAAGCATTTTTAGCAAAGATATTAACAACCCTACGAGTATCGTGATGTGTTTCGTCGATCAATCTTAGAGTACAACAGTGATCTTCAGACATTATTCAAGCAACATCAAATTATAACATGACGATACATACCTTAAAAACTGGCTCAGAAAACACTTGATGGATGAGTGAAACTGGCTCATAAAACACCTTCAAAAATCAATAGTCAATCTACTACCATAGAAGAAAGTGGCAGGCGTAAGACCGGACTTGTTATCATCATTGCCAGTGAAAATTGAAAGGTACACAAGTGGATGAAATATATTCAAACCAAATAACAGTCATGGTTTTAAAGAGAAGATAGGTCACTCTCAAAGAACGGTGGCTCAGAAAACAACTTCAGAAATCATTGGTCAAAGTAATACCGTTGAAGAAAATGGCAGCCGCAAGATTATAACATGATGATACTTACCTCTAAAACTGGCTCAGAAAACCCTTGAAGGACGAGTAAAACTGGCTATGAAAACACATTCAGATATCAATAGTCAATCTACTACGATAGAAGAAAATGGCAGCCGTAAGACCGGACTTGTTATCATCATTGCCACTGAAAATTGAAAGGTACATAAGTGGATGAAATATATTCAAACCAAAGAGCAGTCATGATTGTCAAGAGAAGAAAGGTGACTCTCAAATTCACCTTCTGCATTGTATTCATTTCTGGTTGATTAGATAAAACAAATAATAATTGAAGAAAATGAATTCAAGTTACATTAAAAGCCGAAATCGTATAATACATGCAGGAATCTGAAAATTGACCAACCAATTTAAAAACACTAACAAGTCGAGGATGCTTCCCAGAACCACGAGTAGTAGCTAAGAGAAAATGATCACAATGGCTATGATGTTAAAATATTAACAACCATATGAAAATTAGAGAAAAAAATTACAACATAAATAAGGAATCAATATAGTTCTAACAAAACACAACACAAACATCTGATTGTTGCAAATAACATGCTTACCACAACAGTTCTTGTTTCCATATTCCTCAATTCCAACGGCATCATTTTTAGATTAAATAAAGGAACCCGATTCGAGGAATGAGTCATACTCACATCCAATAACTTGTAATAATCACTCAGCTCATTCACTTAATCACATCCAAACACTTATATGCAGACTTTATTCAAGCATCATCAAATTATAACATGGAGATATTTACCACTAAATTGAAAAAAAAATCATATATTTTGATCAAAATCGAAGTATTAAATGAAAATCATAAATACATGAAATGGGGAAGTGTTTAAGCATTTTTAGCAAAGATATTAACAACCATACCAGTATCGTGATGTGTTTCGTCGATCAATCTTAGAGTATAACAGTGATCTTCAGACATTATTCAAGCAACATCAAATTATAACATGACGATACATACCTTAAAAACTGGCTCAGAAAACACTTGAAGGATGAGTGAAACTGGCTCATAAAACACCTTCAAAAATCAATAGTCAATCTACTACCATAGAAGAAAGTGGCAGGCGTAAGACCGGACTTGTTATCATCATTGCCAGTCAAAATTGAAAGGTACACAAGTGGATGAAATATATTCAAACCAAATAACAGTCATGGTTTTAAAGAGAAGATAGGTCACTCTCAAAGAACGGTGGCTCAGAAAACAACTTCAGAAATCATTGGTCAAAGTAATACCGTTGAAGAAAATGGCAGCCGCAAGATTATAACATGATGATACTTACCTCTAAAACTGGCTTAGAAAACCCTTGAAGGATGAGTAAAACTGGATATGAAAACACATTCAGATATCAATAGTCAATCTACTACGATAGAAGAAAATGGCAGCCGTAAGACCGGACTTCTTATCATCATTGCCACTGAAAATTGAAAGGTACATAAGTGGATGAAATATATTCAAACCAAAGAGCAGTCATGATTGTCAAGAGAAGAAAGGTGACTCTCAAATTCACCTTCTGCATTGTATTCATTTCTGGTTGATTAGATAAAACAAATAATAATTGAAGAAAATGAATTCAAGTTACATTAAAAGTCGAAATCGTATAATACATGCAGGAATCTGAAAATTGACCAACCAATTTAAAAACACTAACAAGTCGAGGATGCTTCCCAGAACCACAAGTAGTAGCTAAGAGAAAATGATCACAATGGCTATGATGTTAAAATATTAACAACCATATGAAAATTAGAGAAAAAAATTACAACATAAATAAGGAATCAATATAGTTCTAACAAAACACAACACAAACATCTGATTGTTGCAAATAACATGCTTACCACAACAGTTCTTGTTTCCATATTCCTCAATTCCAACGGCATCATTTTTAGATTAAATAAAGGAACCCGATTCGAGGAATGAGTCATACTCACATCCAATAACTTGTAATAATCACTCAGCTCATTCACTTAATCACATCCAAACACTTATATGCAGACTTTATTCAAGCTTCATCAAATTATAACATGGAGATATTTACCACTAAATTGGAAAAAAAAATCATATATTTTGATCAAAATCGAAGTATTAAATTAAAATCATAAATACATGAAATGGGGAAGTGTTTAAGCATTTTTAGCAAAGATATTAACAACCCTACGAGTATCGTGATGTGTTTCGTCGATCAATCTTAGAGTACAACAGTGATCTTCAGACATTATTCAAGCAACATCAAATTATAACATGACGATACATACCTTAAAAACTGGCTCAGAAAACACTTGATGGATGAGTGAAACTGGCTCATAAAACACCTTCAAAAATCAATAGTCAATCTACTACCATAGAAGAAAGTGGCAGGCGTAAGACCGGACTTGTTATCATCATTGCCAGTGAAAATTGAAAGGTACACAAGTGGATGAAATATATTCAAACCAAATAACAGTCATGGTTTTAAAGAGAAGATAGGTCACTCTCAAAGAACGGTGGCTCAGAAAACAACTTCAGAAATCATTGGTCAAAGTAATACCGTTGAAGAAAATGGCAGCCGCAAGATTATAACATGATGATACTTACCTCTAAAACTGGCTCAGAAAACCCTTGAAGGACGAGTAAAACTGGCTATGAAAACACATTCAGATATCAATAGTCAATCTACTACGATAGAAGAAAATGGCAGCCGTAAGACCGGACTTGTTATCATCATTGCCACTGAAAATTGAAAGGTACATAAGTGGATGAAATATATTCAAACCAAAGAGCAGTCATGATTGTCAAGAGAAGAAAGGTGACTCTCAAATTCACCTTCTGCATTGTATTCATTTCTGGTTGATTAGATAAAACAAATAATAATTGAAGAAAATGAATTCAAGTTACATTAAAAGCCGAAATCGTATAATACATGCAGGAATCTGAAAATTGACCAACCAATTTAAAAACACTAACAAGTCGAGGATGCTTCCCAGAACCACAAGTAGTAGCTAAGAGAAAATGATCACAATGGCTATGATGTTAAAATATTAACAACCATATGAAAATTAGAGAAAAAAATTACAACATAAATTAGGAATCAATATAGTTCTAACAAAACACAACACAAACATCTGATTGTTGCAAATAACATGCTTACCACAACAGTTCTTGTTTCCATATTCCTCAATTCCAACGGCATCATTTTTAGATTAAATAAAGGAACCCGATTCGAGGAATGAGTCATACTCACATCCAATAACTTGTAATAATCACTCAGCTCATTCACTTAATCACATCCAAACACTTATATGCAGACTTTATTCAAGCATCATCAAATTATAACATGGAGATATTTACCACTAAATTGAAAAAAAAATCATATATTTTGATCAAAATCGAAGTATTAAATGAAAATCATAAATACATGAAATGGGGAAGTGTTTAAGCATTTTTAGCAAAGATATTAACAAACATACGAGTATCGTGATGTGTTTCGTCGATCAATCTTAGAGTACAACAGTGATCTTCAGACATTATTCAAGCAACATCAAATTATAACATGACGATACATACCTTAAAAACTGGCTCAGAAAACACCTGAAGGATGAGTGAAACTGGCTCAGAAAACACCTTCAAAAATAATAGTCAATCTACTACCATAGAAGAAAGTGGCAGGCGTAAGACCGGACTTGTTATCATCATTGCCAGTGAAAATTGAAAGGTACACAAGTGGATGAAATATATTCAACCCAAATAACAGTCATGGTTTTAAAGAGAAGATAGGTCACTCTCAAAGAACGGTGGCTCAGAAAACAACTTCAGAAATCATTGGTCAAAGTAATACCATTGAAGAAAATGGCAGCCGCAAGATTATAACATGATGATACTTACCTCTAAAACTGGCTCAGAAAACCCTTGAAGGACGAGTAAAACTGGCTATGAAAACACATTCAGATATCAATAGTCAATCTACTACGATAGAAGAAAATGGCAGCCGTAAGACCGGACTTGTTATCATCATTGCCACTGAAAATTGAAAGGTACATAAGTGGATGAAATATATTCAAACCAAAGAGCAGTCATGATTGTCAAGAGAAGAAAGGTGACTCTCAAATTCACCTTCTGCATTGTATTCATTTCTGGTTGATTAGATAAAACAAATAATAATTGAAGAAAATGAATTCAAGTTACATTAAAAGCCGAAATCGTATAATACATGCAGGAATCTGAAAATTGACCAACCAATTTAAAAACACTAACAAGTCGAGGATGCTTCCCAGAACCACAAGTAGTAGCTAAGAGAAAATGATCACAATGGCTATGATGTTAAAATATTAAAAACCATATGAAAATTAGAGAAAAAAATTACAACATAAATTAGGAATCAATATAGTTCTAACAAAACACAACACAAACATCTGATTGTTGCAAATAACATGCTTACCACAACAGTTCTTGTTTCCATATTCCTCAATTCCAACGGCATCATTTTTAGATTAAATAAAGGAACCCGATTCGAGGAATGAGTCATACTCACATCCAATAACTTGTAATAATCACTCAGCTCATTCACTTAATCACATCCAAACACTTATATGCAGACTTTATTCAAGCATCATCAAATTATAACATGGAGATATTTACCACTAAATTGAAAAAAAAATCATATATTTTGATCAAAATCGAAGTATTAAATGAAAATCATAAATACATGAAATGGGGAAGTGTTTAAGCATTTTTAGCAAAGATATTAACAAACATACGAGTATCGTGATGTGTTTCGTCGATCAATCTTAGAGTACAACAGTGATCTTCAGACATTATTCAAGCAACATCAAATTATAACATGACGATACATACCTTAAAAACTGGCTCAGAAAACACCTGAAGGATGAGTGAAACTGGCTCAGAAAACACCTTCAAAAATAATAGTCAATCTACTACCATAGAAGAAAGTGGCAGGCGTAAGACCGGACTTGTTATCATCATTGCCAGTGAAAATTGAAAGGTACACAAGTGGATGAAATATATTCAACCCAAATAACAGTCATGGTTTTAAAGAGAAGATAGGTCACTCTCAAAGAACGGTGGCTCAGAAAACAACTTCAGAAATCATTGGTCAAAGTAATACCATTGAAGAAAATGGCAGCCGCAAGATTATAACATGATGATACTTACCTCTAAAACTGGCTCAGAAAACCCTTGAAGGACGAGTAAAACTGGCTATGAAAACACATTCAGATATCAATAGTCAATCTACTACGATAGAAGAAAATGGCAGCCGTAAGACCGGACTTGTTATCATCATTGCCACTGAAAATTGAAAGGTACATAAGTGGATGAAATATATTCAAACCAAAGAGCAGTCATGATTGTCAAGAGAAGAAAGGTGACTCTCAAATTCACCTTCTGCATTGTATTCATTTCTGGTTGATTAGATAAAACAAATAATAATTGAAGAAAATGAATTCAAGTTACATTAAAAGCCGAAATCGTATAATACATGCAGGAATCTGAAAATTGACCAACCAATTTAAAAACACTAACAAGTCGAGGATGCTTCCCAGAACCACAAGTAGTAGCTAAGAGAAAATGATCACAATGGCTATGATGTTAAAATATTAACAACCATATGAAAATTAGAGAAAAAAATTACAACATAAATTAGGAATCAATATAGTTCTAACAAAACACAACACAAACATCTGATTGTTGCAAATAACATGCTTACCACAACAGTTCTTGTTTCCATATTCCTCAATTCCAACGGCATCATTTTTAGATTAAATAAAGGAACCCGATTCGAGGAATGAGTCATACTCACATCCAATAACTTGTAATAATCACTCAGCTCATTCACTTAATCACATCCAAACACTTATATGCAGACTTTATTCAAGCATCATCAAATTATAACATGGAGATATTTACCACTAAATTGAAAAAAAAATCATATATTTTGATCAAAATCGAAGTATTAAATGAAAATCATAAATACATGAAATGGGGAAGTGTTTAAGCATTTTTAGCAAAGATATTAACAAACATACGAGTATCGTGATGTGTTTCGTCGATCAATCTTAGAGTACAACAGTGATCTTCAGACATTATTCAAGCAACATCAAATTATAACATGACGATACATACCTTAAAAACTGGCTCAGAAAACACTTGAAGGATGAGTGAAACTGGCTCAGAAAACACCTTCAAAAATAATAGTCAATCTACTACCATAGAAGAAAGTGGCAGGCGTAAGACCGGACTTGTTATCATCATTGCCAGTGAAAATTGAAAGGTACACAAGTGGATGAAATATATTCAACCCAAATAACAGTCATGGTTTTAAAGAGAAGATAGGTCACTCTCAAAGAACGGTGGCTCAGAAAACAACTTCAGAAATCATTGGTCAAAGTAATACCATTGAAGAAAATGGCAGCCGCAAGATTATAACATGATGATACTTACCTCTAAAACTGGCTCAGAAAACCCTTGAAGGACGAGTAAAACTGGCTATGAAAACACATTCAGATATCAATAGTCAATCTACTACGATAGAAGAAAATGGCAGCCGTAAGACCGGACTTGTTATCATCATTGCCACTGAAAATTGAAAGGTACATAAGTGGATGAAATATATTCAAACCAAAGAGCAGTCATGATTGTCAAGAGAAGAAAGGTGACTCTCAAATTCACCTTCTGCATTGTATTCATTTCTGGTTGATTAGATAAAACAAATAATAATTGAAGAAAATGAATTCAAGTTACATTAAAAGCCGAAATCGTATAATACATGCAGGAATCTGAAAATTGACCAACCAATTTAAAAACACTAACAAGTCGAGGATGCTTCCCAGAACCACAAGTAGTAGCTAAGAGAAAATGATCACAATGGCTATGATGTTAAAATATTAAAAACCATATGAAAATTAGAGAAAAAAATTACAACATAAATTAGGAATCAATATAGTTCTAACAAAACACAACACAAACATCTGATTGTTGCAAATAACATGCTTACCACAACAGTTCTTGTTTCCATATTCCTCAATTCCAACGGCATCATTTTTAGATTAAATAAAGGAACCCGATTCGAGGAATGAGTCATACTCACATCCAATAACTTGTAATAATCACTCAGCTCATTCACTTAATCACATCCAAACACTTATATGCAGACTTTATTCAAGCATCATCAAATTATAACATGGAGATATTTACCACTAAATTGAAAAAAAAATCATATATTTTGATCAAAATCGAAGTATTAAATGAAAATCATAAATACATGAAATGGGGAAGTGTTTAAGCATTTTTAGCAAAGATATTAACAAACATACGAGTATCGTGATGTGTTTCGTCGATCAATCTTAGAGTACAACAGTGATCTTCAGACATTATTCAAGCAACATCAAATTATAACATGACGATACATACCTTAAAAACTGGCTCAGAAAACACCTGAAGGATGAGTGAAACTGGCTCAGAAAACACCTTCAAAAATAATAGTCAATCTACTACCATAGAAGAAAGTGGCAGGCGTAAGACCGGACTTGTTATCATCATTGCCAGTGAAAATTGAAAGGTACACAAGTGGATGAAATATATTCAACCCAAATAACAGTCATGGTTTTAAAGAGAAGATAGGTCACTCTCAAAGAACGGTGGCTCAGAAAACAACTTCAGAAATCATTGGTCAAAGTAATACCATTGAAGAAAATGGCAGCCGCAAGATTATAACATGATGATACTTACCTCTAAAACTGGCTCAGAAAACCCTTGAAGGATGAGTAAAACTGGCTATGAAAACACATTCAGATATCAATAGTCAATCTACTACGATAGAAGAAAATGGCAGCCGTAAGACCGGACTTGTTATCATCATTGCCACTGAAAATTGAAAGGTACATAAGTGGATGAAATATATTCAAACCAAAGAGCAGTCATGATTGTCAAGAGAAGAAAGGTGACTCTCAAATTCACCTTCTGCATTGTATTCATTTCTGGTTGATTAGATAAAACAAATAATAATTGAAGAAAATGAATTCAAGTTACATTAAAAGCCGAAATCGTATAATACATGCAGGAATCTGAAAATTGACCAACCAATTTAAAAACACTAACAAGTCGAGGATGCTTCCCAGAACCACGAGTAGTAGCTAAGAGAAAGTGATCACAATGTGATGTTAAAATATTAACAACAATATGAAAATTAGAGAAAAAAATTACAACATAAATAAGGAATCAATATAGTTCTAACAAAACACAACACGAACATCTGATTGTTGCAAATAACATGCTTACCACAACAGTTCTTGTTTCCATATTCCTCAATTCCAACGGCATCATTTTTAGATTAAATAAAGGAACCCAATTCGAGGAATGAGTCATACTCACATCCAATAACTTGTAATAATCACTCAGCTCATTCACTTAATCACATCCAAACACTTATATGCAGACTTTATTCAAGCATCATCAAATTATAACATGGAGATATTTACCACTAAATTGAAAAAAAAATCATATATTTTGATCAAAATCGAAGTATTAAATGAAAATCATAAATACATGAAATGGGGAAGTGTTTAAGCATTTTTAGCAAAGATATTAACAACCATACGAGTATCGTGATGTGTTTCGTCGATCAATCTTAGAGTACAACAGTGATCTTCAGACATTATTCAAGCAACATCAAATTATAAAATGATGATACATACCTTAAAAACTGGCTCAGAAAACACTTGAAGGATGAGTGAAACTGGCTCAGAAAACACCTTCAAAAATCAATAGTCAATCTACTACCATAGAAGAAAGTGGCAGGCGTAAGACCGGACTTGTTATCATCATTGCCAGTGAAAATTGAAAGGTACACAAGTGGATGAAATATATTCAAACCAAATAACAGTCATGGTTTTAAAGAGAAGATAGGTCATTCTCAAAGAACGGTGGCTCAGAAAACAACTTCAGAAATCATTGGTCTATGTAATACCGTTGAAGAAAATGGCAGCCGCAAGATTATAACATGATGATACTTACCTCTAAAACTGGCTCATAAAACCCTTGAAGGATGAGTAAAACTGGCTATGAAAACACATTCAGAAATCAATAGTCAATCTACTACGATAGAAGAAAATGGCAGCCGTAAGACCGGACTTGTTATCGTCATTGCCACTGAAAATTGAAAGGTACATAAGTGGATGAAATATATTCATATCAAAGAGCAGTCATGATTGTCAAGAGAAGAAAGGTGACTCTCAAATTCACCTTTTGCATTGTATTCATTTCTGGTTGATTAGATAAAACAAATAATAATTGAAGAAAATGAATTCAAGTTACATTAAAAGCCGAAATCGTATAATACATGCAGGAATCTGAAAATTGACCAACCAATTTAAAAACACTAACAAGTCGAGGATGCTTCCCAGAACCACGAGTAGTAGCTAAGAGAAAATGATCACAATTGCTGTGATGTTAAAATATTAACAACCATATGAAAATTTGAGAAAAAAATTACAACATAAATAAGGAATCAATATAGTTCTAACAAAACACAACACAAACATCTGATTGTTGCAAATAACATGCTTACCACAACAGTTCTTGTTTCCATATTCCTCAATTCCAACGGCATCATTTTTAGATTAAATAAAGGAACCCGATTCGAGGAATGAGTCATACTCACATCCAATAACTTGTAATAATCACTCAGCTCATTCACTTAATCACATCCAAACACTTATATGCAGACTTTATTCAAGCATCATCAAATTATAACATGGAGATATTTACCACTAAATTGAAAGAAAAATCATATATTTTGATCAAAATCGAAGTATTAAATGAAAATCATAAATACATGAAATGGGGAAGTGTTTAAGCATTTTTAGCAAAGATATTAACAACCATACGAGTATCGTGATGTGTTTCGTCGATCAATCTTAGAGTACAACAGTGATCTTCAGACATTATTCAAGCAACATCAAATTATAAAATGATGATACATACCTTAAAAACTGGCTCAGAAAACACTTGAAGGATGAGTGAAACTGGCTCAGAAAACACCTTCAAAAATCAATAGTCAATCTACTACCATAGAAGAAAGTGGCAGGCGTAAGACCGGACTTGTTATCATCATTGCCAGTGAAAATTGAAAGGTACACAAGTGGATGAAATATATTCAAACCAAATAACAGTCATGGTTTTAAAGAGAAGATAGGTCACTCTCAAAGAACGGTGGCTCAGAAAACAACTTCAAAAATCATTGGTCAATGTAATACCGTTGAAGAAAATGGCAGCCGCAAGATTATAACATGATGATACTTACCTCTAAAACTGGCTCATAAAACCCTTGAAGGATGAGTAAAACTGGCTATGAAAACACATTCAGAAATCAATAGTCAATCTACTACGATAGAAGAAAATGGCAGCCGTAAGACCGGACTTGTTATCGTCATTGCCACTGAAAATTGAAAGGTACATAAGTGGATGAAATATATTCATATCAAAGAGCAGTCATGATTGTCAAGAGAAGAAAGGTGACTCTCAAATTCACCTTCTGCATTGTATTCATTTCTGGTTGATTAGATAAAACAAATAATAATTGAAGAAAATGAATTCAAGTTACATTAAAAGCCGAAATCGTATAATACATGCAGGAATCTGAAAATTGACCAACCAATTTAAAAACACTAACAAGTCGAGGATGCTTCCCAGAACCACGAGTAGTAGCTAAGAGAAAATGATCACAATGGCTGTGATGTTAAAATATTAACAACCATATGAAAATTAGAGAAAAAAATTACAACATAAATAAGGAATCAATATAGTTCTAACAAAACACAACACAAACATCTGATTGTTGCAAATAACATGCTTACCACAACAGTTCTTGTTTCCATATTCCTCAATTCCAACGGCATCATTTTTAGATTAAATAAAGGAACCCGATTCGAGGAATGAGTCATACTCACATCCAATAACTTGTAATAATCACTCAGCTCATTCACTTAATCACATCCAAACACTTATATGCAGACTTTATTCAAGCATCATCAAATTATAACATGGAGATATTTACCACTAAATTTAAAGAAAAATCATATATTTTGATCAAAATCGAAGTATTAAATGAAAATCATAAATACATGAAATGGGGAAGTGTTTAAGCATTTTTAGCAAAGATATTAACAACCATACGAGTATCGTGAAGTGTTTCGTCGATCAATCTTAGAGTACAACAGTGATCTTTAGACATTATTCAAGCAACATCAAATTATAAAATGATGATACATACCTTAAAAACTGGCTCAGAAAACACTTGAAGGATGAGTGAAACTGGCTCAGAAAACACCTTCAAAAATCAATAGTCAATCTACTACCATAGAAGAAAGTGGCAGTCGTAAGACCGGACTTGTTATCATCATTGCCAGTGAAAATTGAAAGGTAAACAAGTGGATGAAATATATTCAAACCGAATAACAGTCATGGTTTTAAAGAGAAGATAGGTCACTCTCAAAGAACGGTGGCTCAGAAAACAACTTCAGAAATCATTGGTCAATGTAATACCGTTGAAGAAAATGGCAGCCGCAAGATTATAACATGATGATACTTACCTCTAAAACTGGCTCATAAAACCCTTGAAGGATGAGTAAAACTGGCTATGAAAACACGTTCAGAAATCAATAGTCAATCTACTACGATAGAAGAAAATGGCAGCCGTAAGATCGGACTTGTTATCGTCATTGCCACTGAAAATTGAAAGGTACATAAGTGGATGAAATATATTCATATCAAAGAGCAGTCATGATTGTCAAGAGAAGAAAGGTGACTCTCAAATTCACTTTCTGCATTGTATTCATTTCTGGTTGATTAGATAAAACAAATAATAATTGAAGAAAATGAATTCAAGTTACATTAAAAGCCGAAATCGTATAATACATGCAGGAATCTGAAAATAGACCAACCAATTTAAAAACACTAACAAGTCGAGGATGCTTCCCAGAACCACGAGTAGTAGCTAAGAGAAAATGATCACAATGGCTGTGATGTTAAAATATTAACAACCATATGAAAATTAGAGAAAAAAATTACAACATAAATAAGGAATCAATATAGTTCTAATAAAACACAACACAAACATCTGATTGTTGCAAATAACATGCTTACCACAACAGTTCTTGTTTCCATATTCCTCAATTCCAACGGCATCATTTTTAGATTAAATAAAGGAATCCGATTCGAGGAATGAGTCATACTCACATCCAATAACTTGTAATAATCACTCAGCTCATTCACTTAATCACATCCAAACACTTATATGCAGACTTTATTCAAGCATCATCAAATTATAACATGGAGATATTTACCACTAAATTGAAAAAAAAAATCATATATTTTGATTAAAATCGAAGTATTAAATGAAAATCATAAATACATCAAATGGGGAAGTGTTTAAGCATTTTTAGCAAAGATATTAACAACCATACGAGTATCGTGACGTGTTTCGTCGATCCATCTTAGAGTACAATAGTGATCTGCAGACGTTATTCATGCAACATCAAATTATAACATGACGATACATACCTTAAAAATATGCTCAGAAAACACTTGAAGGATGAGTGAAACTGGCTCAGAAAATACCTTCAGAAATCAATAGTAAATCTATTACCATAGAAGAAAGCGGCAGGCGTAAGACCGGACTTGTTATCATCATTGCCAGTGCAAATTGAAAGGTACACAAGTGGATGAAATATATTCAAACCGAATAACAGTCATGGTTGTAAAGAGAAGATAGGTCACTCTCAAAGAACGGTGGCTCAGAAAACAATTTCAGAAATCATTGGTCAATGTAATACCGTTGAAGAAAATGGCAGCCGCAAGATTATAACATGATGATACTTACCTCTAAAACTGGCTCATAAAACCCTTGAAGGATGAGTAAAACTGGCTATGAAAACACATTCAGAAATCAATAGTCAATCTACTACGATAGAAGAAAATGGCAGCCGTAAGACCGGACTTGTTATCGTCATTGCCACTGAAAATTGAAAGGTACATAAGTGGATGAAATATATTCATATCAAAGAGCAGTCATGATTGTCAAGAGAAGAAAGGTGACTCTCAAATTCACCTTCTGCATTGTATTCATTTCTGGTTGATTAGATAAAACAAATAATAATTGAAGAAAATGAATTCAAGTTACATTAAAAGCCGAAATCGTATAATACATGCAGGAATCTGAAATTTGACCAACCAATTTAAAAACACTAACAAGTCGAGGATGCTTCCCAGAACCACGAGTAGTAGCTAAGAGAAAATCATCACAATGGCTGTGATGTTAAAATATTAACAACCTTATGAAAATTAAAGAAATAAATTACAACATAAATAAGGAATCAATATAGTTCTAACAAAACACAACACAAACATCTGATTGTTGCAAATAACATGCTTACCACAACAGTTCTTGTTTCCATATTCCTCAATTCCAACGGCATCATTTTTAGATTAAATAAAGGAACCCGATTCGAGGAATGAGTCATACTCACATCCAATAACTTGTAATAATCACTCAGCTCATTCACTTAATCACATCCAAACACTTATATGCAGACTTTATTCAAGCATCATCAAATTATAACATGGAGATATTTACCACTAAATTGAAAAAAAAAATCATATATTTTGATTAAAATCGAAGTATTAAATGAAAATCATAAATACATCAAATGGGGAAGTGTTTAAGCATTTTTAGCAAAGATATTAACAACCATACGAGTATCGTGACGTGTTTCGTCGATCCATCTTAGAGTACAACAGTGATCTTTAGACATTATTCAAGCAACATCAAATTATAAAATGATGATACATACCTTAAAAACTGGCTCAGAAAACACTTGAAGGATGAGTGAAACTGGCTCAGAAAACACCTTCAAAAATCAATAGTCAATCTACTACCATAGAAGAAAGTGGCAGTCGTAAGACCGGACTTGTTATCATCATTGCCAGTGAAAATTGAAAGGTAAACAAGTGGATGAAATATATTCAAACCGAATAACAATCATGGTTTTAAAGAGAAGATAGGTCACTCTCAAAGAACGGTGGCTCAGAAAACAACTTCAGAAATCATTGGTCAATGTAATACCGTTGAAGAAAATGGCAGCCGCAAGATTATAACATGATGATACTTACCTCTAAAACTGGCTCATAAAACCCTTGAAGGATGAGTAAAACTGGCTATGAAAACACGTTCAGAAATCAATAGTCAATCTACTACGATAGAAGAAAATGGCAGCCGTAAGATCGGACTTGTTATCGTCATTGCCACTGAAAATTGAAAGGTACATAAGTGGATGAAATATATTCATATCAAAGAGCAGTCATGATTGTCAAGAGAAAAAAGGTGACTCTCAAATTCACTTTCTGCATTGTATTCATTTCTGGTTGATTAGATAAAAGAAATAATAATTGAAGAAAATGAATTCAAGTTACATTAAAAGCCGAAATCGTATAATACATGCAGGAATCTGAAAATAGACCAACCAATTTAAAAACACTAACAAGTCGAGGATGCTTCCCAGAACCACGAGTAGTAGCTAAGAGAAAATGATCACAATGGCTGTGATGTTAAAATATTAACAACCATATGAAAATTAGAGAAAAAAATTACAACATAAATAAGGAATCAATATAGTTCTAATAAAACACAACACAAACATCTGATTGTTGCAAATAACATGCTTACCACAACAGTTCTTGTTTCCATATTCCTCAATTCCAACGGCATCATTTTTAGATTAAATAAAGGAATCCGATTCGAGGAATGAGTCATACTCACATCCAATAACTTGTAATAATCACTCAGCTCATTCACTTAATCACATCCAAACACTTATATGCAGACTTTATTCAAGCATCATCAAATTATAACATGGAGATATTTACCACTAAATTGAAAAAAAAAATCATATATTTTGATTAAAATCGAAGTATTAAATGAAAATCATAAATACATTAAATGGGGAAGTGTTTAAGCATTTTTAGCAAAGATATTAACAACCATACGAGTATCGTGACGTGTTTCGTCGATCCATCTTAGAGTACAATAGTGATCTGCAGACATTATTCATGCAACATCAAATTATAACATGACGATACATACCTTAAAAATTTGCTCAGAAAACACTTGAAGGATGAGTGAAACTGGCTCAGAAAATACCTTCAGAAATCAATAGTAAATCTATTACCATAGAAGAAAGCGGCAGGCGTAAGACCGGACTTGTTATCATCATTGCCAGTGCAAATTGAAAGGTACACAAGTGGATGAAATATATTCAAACCGAATAACAGTCATGGTTGTAAAGAGAAGATAGGTCACTCTCAAAGAACAGGGGCTCAGAAAACAATTTCAGAAATCATTGGTCAATGTAATACCGTTGAAGAAAATGGCAGCCGCAAGATTATAACATGATGATACTTACCTCTAAAACTGGCTCATAAAACCCTTGAAGGATGAGTAAAACTGGCTATGAAAACACATTCAGAAATCAATAGTCAATCTACTACGATAGAAGAAAATGGCAGCCGTAAGACCGGACTTGTTATCGTCATTGCCACTGAAAATTGAAAGGTACATAAGTGGATGAAATATATTCATATCAAAGAGCAGTCATGATTGTCAAGAGAAGAAAGGTGACTCTCAAATTCACCTTCTGCATTGTATTCATTTCTGGTTGATTAGATAAAACAAATAATAATTGAAGAAAATGAATTCAAGTTACATTAAAAGCCGAAATCGTATAATACATGCAGGAATCTGAAAATTGACCAACCAATTTAAAAACACTAACAAGTCGAGGATGCTTCCCAGAACCACGAGTAGTAGCTAAGAGAAAATCATCACAATGGCTGTGATGTTAAAATATTAACAACCATATGAAAATTAAAGAAATAAATTACAACATAAATAAGGAATCAATATAGTTCTAACAAAACACAACACAAACATCTGATTGTTGCAAATAACATGCTTACCACAACAGTTCTTGTTTCCATATTCCTCAATTCCAACGGCATCATTTTTAGATTAAATAAAGGAACCCGATTCGAGGAATGAGTCATACTCACATCCAATAACTTGTAATAATCACTCAGCTCATTCACTTAATCACATCCAAACACTTATATGCAGACTTTATTCAAGCATCATCAAATTATAACATGGAGATATTTACCACTAAATTGAAAAAAAAAATCATATATTTTGATTAAAATCGAAGTATTAAATGAAAATCATAAATACATCAAATGGGGAAGTGTTTAAGCATTTTTAGCAAAGATATTAACAACCATACGAGTATCGTGACGTGTTTCGTCGATCCATCTTAGAGTACAATAGTGATCTGCAAACATTATTCATGCAACATCAAATTATAACATGACGATACATACCTTAAAAATTTGCTCAGAAAACACTTGAAGGATGAGTGAAACTGGCTCAGAAAATACCTTCAGAAATCAATAGTAAATCTATTACCATAGAAGAAAGCGGCAGGCGTAAGACCGGACTTGTTATCATCATTGCCAGTGCAAATTGAAAGGTACACAAGTGGATGAAATATATTCAAACCGAATAACAGTCATGGTTGTAAAGAGAAGATAGGTCACTCTCAAAGAACGGTGGCTCAGAAAACAATTTCAGAAATCATTGGTCAATGTAATACCGTTGAAGAAAATGGCAGCCGCAAGATTATAACATGATGATACTTACCTCTAAAACTGGCTCATAAAACCCTTGAAGGATGAGTAAAACTGGCTATGAAAACACATTCAGAAATCAATAGTCAATCTACTACGATAGAAGAAAATGGCAGCCGTAAGACCGGACTTGTTATCGTCATTGCCACTGAAAAATGAAAGGTACATAAGTGGATGAAATATATTCATATCAAAGAGCAGTCATGATTGTCAAGAAAAGAAAGGTGACTCTCAAATTCACCTTCTGCATTGTATTCATTTCTGGTTGATTAGATAAAACAAATAATAATTGAAGAAAATGAATTCAAGTTACATTAAAAGCCGAAATCGTATAATACATGCAGGAATCTGAAAATTGACCAACCAATTTAAAAACACTAACAAGTCGAGGATGCTTCCCAGAACCACGAGTAGTAGCTAAGAGAAAATCATCACAATGGCTGTGATGTTAAAATATTAACAACCATATGAAAATTAAAGAAATAAATTACAACATAAATAAGGAATCAATATAGTTCTAACAAAACACAACACAAACATCTGATTGTTGCAAATAACATGCTTACCACAACAGTTCTTGTTTCCATATTCCTCAATTCCAACGGCATCATTTTTAGATTAAATAAAGGAACCCGATTCGAGGAATGAGTCATACTCACATCCAATAACTTGTAATAATCACTCAGCTCATTCACTTAATCACATCCAAACACTTATATGCAGACTTTATTCAAGCATCATCAAATTATAACATGGAGATATTTACCACTAAATTGAAAAAAAAAATCATATATTTTGATTAAAATCGAAGTATTAAATGAAAATCATAAATACATCAAATGGGGAAGTGTTTAAGCATTTTTAGCAAAGATATTAACAACCATACGAGTATCGTGACGTGTTTCGTCGATCCATCTTAGAGTACAATAGTGATCTGCAGACATTATTCATGCAACATCAAATTATAACATGACGATACATACCTTAAAAATTTGCTCAGAAAACACTTGAAGGATGAGTGAAACTGGCTCAGAAAATACCTTCAGAAATCAATAGTAAATTTATTACCATAGAAGAAAGCGGCAGGCGTAAGACCGGACTTGTTATCATCATTGCCAGTGCAAATTGAAAGGTACACAAGTGGATGAAATATATTCAAACCGAATAACAGTCATGGTTGTAAAGAGAAGATAGGTCACTCTCAAAGAACGGTGGCTCAGAAAACAATTTCAGAAATCATTGGTCAATGTAATACCGTTGAAGAAAATGGCAGCCGCAAGATTATAACATGATGATACTTACCTCTAAAACTGGCTCATAAAACCCTTGAAGGATGAGTAAAACTGGCTATGAAAACACATTCAGAAATCAATAGTCAATCTACTACGATAGAAGAAAATGGCAGCCGTAAGACCGGACTTGTTATCGTCATTGCCACTGAAAATTGAAAGGTACATAAGTGGATGAAATATATTCATATCAAAGAGCAGTCATGATTGTCAAGAGAAGAAAGGTGACTCTCAAATTCACCTTCTGCATTGTATTCATTTCTGGTTGATTAGATAAAACAAATAATAATTGAAGAAAATGAATTCAAGTTACATTAAAAGCCGAAATCATATAATACATGCAGGAATCTGAAAATTGACCAACCAATTTAAAAACACTAACAAGTCGAGGATGCTTCCCAGAACCACGAGTAGTAGCTAAGAGAAAATCATCACAATGGCTGTGATGTTAAAATATTAACAACCATATGAAAATTAAAGAAATAAATTACAACATAAATAAGGAATCAATATAGTTCTAACAAAACACAACACAAACATCTGATTGTTGCAAATAACATGCTTACCACAACAGTTCTTGTTTCCATATTCCTCAATTCCAACGGCATCATTTTTAGATTAAATAAAGGAACCCGATTCGAGGAATGAGTCATACTCACATCCAATAACTTGTAATAATCACTCAGCTCATTCACTTAATCACATCCAAACACTTATATGCAGACTTTATTCAAGCATCATCAAATTATAACATGGAGATATTTACCACTAAATTGAAAAAAAAAATCATATATTTTGATTAAAATCGAAGTATTAAATGAAAATCATAAATACATCAAATGGGGAAGTGTTTAAGCATTTTTAGCAAAGATATTAACAACCATACGAGTATCGTGACGTGTTTCGTCGATCCATCTTAGAGTACAATAGTGATCTGCAGACATTATTCATGCAACATCAAATTATAACATGACGATACATACCTTAAAAATTTGCTCAGAAAACACTTGAAGGATGAGTGAAACTGGCTCAGAAAATACCTTCAGAAATCAATAGTAAATCTATTACCATAGAAGAAAGCGGCAGGCGTAAGACCGGACTTGTTATCATCATTGCCAGTGCAAATTGAAAGGTACACAAGTGGATGAAATATATTCAAACCGAATAACAGTCATGGTTGTAAAGAGAAGATAGGTCACTCTCAAAGAACGGTGGCTCAGAAAACAATTTCAGAAATCATTGGTCAATGTAATACCGTTGAAGAAAATGGCAGCCGCAAGATTATAACATGATGATACTTACCTCTAAAACTGGCTCATAAAACCCTTGAAGGATGAGTAAAACTGGCTATGAAAACACATTCAGAAATCAATAGTCAATCTACTACGATAGAAGAAAATGGCAGCCGTAAGACCGGACTTGTTATCGTCATTGCCACTGAAAATTGAAAGGTACATAAGTGGATGAAATATATTCATATCAAAGAGCAGTCATGATTGTCAAGAGAAGAAAGGTGACTCTCAAATTCACCTTCTGCATTGTATTCATTTCTGGTTGATTAGATAAAACAAATAATAATTGAAGAAAATGAATTCAAGTTACATTAAAAGCCGAAATCGTATAATACATGCAGGAATCTGAAAATTGACCAACCAATTTAAAAACACTAACAAGTCGAGGATGCTTCCCAGAACCACGAGTAGTAGCTAAGAGAAAATCATCACAATGGCTGTGATGTTAAAATATTAACAACCATATGAAAATTAAAGAAATAAATTACAACATAAATAAGGAATCAATATAGTTCTAACAAAACACAACACAAACATCTGATTGTTGCAAATAACATGCTTACCACAACAGTTCTTGTTTCCATATTCCTCAATTCCAACGGCATCATTTTTAGATTAAATAAAGGAACCCGATTCGAGGAATGAGTCATACTCACATCCAATAACTTGTAATAATCACTCAGCTCATTCACTTAATCACATCCAAACACTTATATGCAGACTTTATTCAAGCATCATCAAATTATAACATGGAGATATTTACCACTAAATTGAAAAAAAAAATCATATATTTTGATTAAAATCGAAGTATTAAATGAAAATCATAAATACATCAAATGGGGAAGTGTTTAAGCATTTTTAGCAAAGATATTAACAACCATACGAGTATCGTGACGTGTTTCGTCGATCCATCTTAGAGTACAATAGTGATCTGCAGACATTATTCATGCAACATCAAATTATAACATGACGATACATACCTTAAAAATTTGCTCAGAAAACACTTGAAGGATGAGTGAAACTGGCTCAGAAAATACCTTCAGAAATCAATAGTAAATCTATTACCATAGAAGAAAGCGGCAGGCGTAAGACCGGACTTGTTATCATCATTGCCAGTGCAAATTGAAAGGTACACAAGTGGATGAAATATATTCAAACCGAATAACAGTCATGGTTGTAAAGAGAAGATAGGTCACTCTCAAAGAACGGTGGCTCAGAAAACAATTTCAGAAATCATTGGTCAATGTAATACCGTTGAAGAAAATGGCAGCCGCAAGATTATAACATGATGATACTTACCTCTAAAACTGGCTCATAAAACCCTTGAAGGATGAGTAAAACTGGCTATGAAAACACATTCAGAAATCAATAGTCAATCTACTACGATAGAAGAAAATGGCAGCCGTAAGACCGGACTTGTTATCGTCATTGCCACTGAAAATTGAAAGGTACATAAGTGGATGAAATATATTCATATCAAAGAGCAGTCATGATTGTCAAGAGAAGAAAGGTGACTCTCAAATTCACCTTCTGCATTGTATTCATTTCTGGTTGATTAGATAAAACAAAAAATAATTGAAGAAAATGAATTCAAGTTACATTAAAAGCCGAAATCGTATAATACATGCAGGAATCTGAAAATTGACCAACCAATTTAAAAACACTAACAAGTCGAGGATGCTTCCCAGAACCACGAGTAGTAGCTAAGAGAAAATGATCACAATGGCTGTGATGTTAAAATATTAACAACCATATGAAAATTAGAGAAAAAAATTACAACATAAATAAGGAATCAATATAGTTCTAACAAAACACAACACAAACATCTGATTGTTGCAAATAACATGCTTACCACAACAGTTCTTGTTTCCATATTCCTCAATTCCAACGGCATCATTTTTAGATTAAATAAAGGAACCCGATTCGAGGAATGAGTCATACTCACATCCAATAACTTGTAATAATCACTCAGCTCATTCACTTAATCACATCCAAACACTTATATGCAGACTTTATTCAAGCATCATCAAATTATAACATGGAGATATTTACCACTAAATTGAAAGAAAAATCATATATTTTGATCAAAATCGAAGTATTATATGAAAATCATAAATACATGAAATGGGGAAGTGTTTAAGCATTTTTAGCAAAGATATTAACAACCATACGAGTATCGTGATGTGTTTCGTCGATCAATCTTAGAGTACAACAGTGATCTTCAGACATTATTCAAGCAACATCAAATTATAAAATGATGATACATACCTTAAAAACTGGCTCAGAAAACACTTGAAGGATGAGTGAAACTGGCTCAGAAAACACCTTCAAAAATCAATAGTCAATCTACTACCATAGAAGAAAGTGGCAGGCGTAAGACCGGACTTGTTATCATCATTGCCAGTGAAAATTGAAAGGTACACAAGTGGATGAAATATATTCAAACCAAATAACAGTCATGGTTTTAAAGAGAAGATAGGTCACTCTCAAAGAACGGTGGCTCAGAAAACAACTTCAGAAATCATTGGTCAATGTAATACCGTTGAAGAAAATGGCAGCCGCAAGATTATAACATGATGATACTTACCTCTAAAACTGGCTCATAAAACCCTTGAAGGATGATTAAAACTGGCTATGAAAACACATTCAGAAATCAATAGTCAATCTACTACGATAGAAGAAAATGGCAGCCGTAAGACCGGACTTGTTATCGTCATTGCCACTGAAAATTGAAAGGTACATAAGTGGATGAAATATATTCATATCAAAGAGCAGTCATGATTGTCAAGAGAAGAAAGGTGACTCTCAAATTCACCTTCTGCATTGTATTCATTTCTGGTTGATTAGATAAAACAAATAATAATTGAAGAAAATGAATTCAAGTTACATTAAAAGCCGAAATCGTATAATACATGCAGGAATCTGAAAATTGACCAACCAATTTAAAAACACTAACAAGTCGAGGATGCTTCCCAGAACCACGAGTAGTAGCTAAGAGAAAATCATCACAATGGCTGTGATGTTAAAATATTAACAACCATATGAAAATTAGAGAAAAAAATTACAACATAAATAAGGAATCAATATAGTTCTAACAAAACACAACACAAACATCTGATTGTTGCAAATAACATGCTTACCACAACAGTTCTTGTTTCCATATTCCTCAATTCCAACGGCATCATTTTTAGATTAAATAAAGCAACCCGATTCGAGGAATGAGTCATACTCACATCCAATAACTTGTAATAATCACTCAGCTCATTCACTTAATCACATCCAAACACTTATATGCAGACTTTATTCAAGCATCATCAAATTATAACATGGAGATATTTACCACTAAATTTAAAGAAAAATCATATATTTTGATCAAAATCGAAGTATTAAATGAAAATCATAAATACATGAAATGGGGAAGTGTTTAAGCATTTTTAGCAAAGATATTAACAACCATACGAGTATCGTGATGTGTTTCGTCGATCAATCTTAGATTACAACAGTGATCTTTAGACATTATTCAAGCAACATCAAATTATAAAATGATGATACATACCTTAAAAACTGGCTCAGAAAACACTTGAAGGATGAGTGAAACTGGCTCAGAAAACACCTTCAAAAATCAATAGTCAATCTACTACCATAGAAGAAAGTGGAAATCGTAAGACCGGACTTGTTATCATCATTGCCAGTGAAAATTGAAAGGTAAACAAGTGGATGAAATATATTCAAACCGAATAACAGTCATGGTTTTAAAGAGAAGATAGGTCACTCTCAAAGAACGGTGGCTCAGAAAACAACTTCAGAAATCATTGGTCAATGTAATACCGTTGAAGAAAATGGCAGCCGCAAGATTATAACATGATGATACTTACCTCTAAAACTGGCTCATAAAACCCTTGAAGGATGAGTAAAACTGGCTATGAAAACACGTTCAGAAATCAATAGTCAATATACTACGATAAAAGAAAATGGCAGCCGTAAGATCGGACTTGTTATCGTCATTGCCACTGAAAATTGAAAGGTACATAAGTGGATGAAATATATTCATATCAAAGAGCAGTCATGATTGTCAAGAGAAGAAAGGTGACTCTCAAATTCACCTTCTGCATTGTATTCATTTCTGGTTGATTAGATAAAACAAATAATAATTGAAGAAAATGAATTCAAGTTACATTAAAAGCCGAAATCGTATAATACATGCAGGAATCTGAAAATTGACCAACCAATTTAAAAACACTAACAAGTCGAGGATGCTTCCCAGAACCACGAGTAGTAGCTAAGAGAAAATGATCACAATGGCTGTGATGTTAAAATATTAACAACCATATGAAAATTAGAGAAAAAAATTACAACATTAATAAGGAATCAATATAGTTCTAATAAAACACAACACAAACATCTGATTGTTGCAAATAACATGCTTACCACAACAGTTCTTGTTTCCATATTCCTCAATTCCAACGGCATCATTTTTAGATTAAATAAAGGAACCCGATTCGAGGAATGAGTCATACACACATCCAATAACTTGTAATAATCACTCAGCTCATTCACTTAATCACATCCAAACACTTATATGCAGACTTTATTCAAGCATCATCAAATTATAACATGGAGATATTTACCACTAAATTGAAAGAAAAATCATATATTTTGATCAAAATCGAAGTATTAAATGAAAATCATAAATACATGAAATGGGGAAGTGTTTAGGCATTTTTAGCAAAGATATTAACAACCATACGAGTATCGTGATGTGTTTCGTCGATCAATCTTAGAGTACAACAGTGATCTTCAGACATTATTCAAGCAACATCAAATTATAACATGACGATACATACCTTAAAAACTGGCTCAGAAAACACTTGAAGGATGAGTGAAACTGGCTCAGAAAACACCTTCAAAAATCAATAGTCAATCTACTACCATAGAAGAAAGTGGCAGGCGTAAGACCGGACTTGTTATCATCATTGCCAGTGAAAATTGAAAGGTACACAAGTGGATGAAATATATTCAAACCGAATAACAGTCATGGTTGTAAAGAGAAGATAGGTCACTCTCAAAGAACGGTGGCTCAGAAAACAAATTCAGAAATCATTGGTCAATGTAATACCGTTGAAGAAAATGGCAGCCGCAAGATTATAACATGATGATACTTACCTCTAAAACTGGCTCAGAAAACCCTTGAAGGATGAGTAAAACTGGCTATGAAAACACATTCAAAAATCAATAGTCAATCTACTACGATAGAAGAAAATGGCAGCCGTAAGACCGGACTTGTTATCGTCATTGCCACTGAAAATTGAAAGGTACATAAGTGGATGAAATATATTCATATCAAAGAGCAGTCATGATTGTCAAGAGAAGAAAGGTGACTCTCAAATTCACCTTCTGCATTGTATTCATTTCTGGTTGATTAGATAAAACAAATAATAATTGAAGAAAATGAATTTAAGTTACATTAAAAGCCGAAATCGTATAATACATGCAGGAATCTGAAAATTGACCAACCAATTTAAAAACACTAACAAGTCGAGGATGCTTCCCAGAACCACGAGTAGTAGCTAAGAGAAAATCATCACAATGGCTGTGATGTTAAAATATTAACAACCATATGAAAATTAAAGAAATAAATTACAACATAAATAAGGAATCAATATAGTTCTAACAAAACACAACACAAACATCTGATTGTTGCAAATAACATGCTTACCACAACAGTTCTTGTTTCCATATTCCTCAATTCCAACGGCATCATTTTTAGATTAAATAAAGGAACCCGATTCGAGGAATGAGTCATACTCACATCCAATAACTTGTAATAATCACTCAGCTCATTCACTTAATCACATCCAAACACTTATATGCAGACTTTATTCAAGCATCATCAAATTATAACATGGAGATATTTACCACTAAATTGAAAAAAAAAATCATATATTTTGATTAAAATCGAAGTATTAAATGAAAATCATAAATACATCAAATGGGGAAGTGTTTAAGCATTTTTAGCAAAGATATTAACAACCATACGAGTATCGTGACGTGTTTCGTCGATCCATCTTAGAGTACAATAGTGATCTGCAGACATTATTCATGCAACATCAAATTATAACATGACGATACATACCTTAAAAATTTGCTCAGAAAACACTTGAAGGATGAGTGAAACTGGCTCAGAAAATACCTTCAGAAATCAATAGTAAATCTATTACCATAGAAGAAAGCGGCAGGCGTAAGACCGGACTTGTTATCATCATTGCCAGTGCAAATTGAAAGGTACACAAGTGGATGAAATATATTCAAACCGAATAACAGTCATGGTTGTAAAGAGAAGATAGGTCACTCTCAAAGAACGGTGGCTCAGAAAACAATTTCAGAAATCATTGGTCAATGTAATACCGTTGAAGAAAATGGCAGCCGCAAGATTATAACATGATGATACTTACCTCTAAAACTGGCTCATAAAACTCTTGAAGGATGAGTAAAACTGGCTATGAAAACACATTCAGAAATCAATAGTCAATCTACTACGATAGAAGAAAATGGCAGCCGTAAGACCGGACTTGTTATCGTCATTGCCACTGAAAATTGAAAGGTACATAAGTGGATGAAATATATTCATATCAAAGAGCAGTCATGATTGTCAAGAGAAGAAAGGTGACTCTCAAATTCACCTTCTGCATTGTATTCAGTTCTGGTTGATTAGATAAAACAAATAATAATTGAAGAAAATGAATTCAAGTTACATTAAAAGCCGAAATCATATAATACATGCAGGAATCTGAAAATTGACCAACCAATTTAAAAACACTAACAAGTCGAGGATGCTTCCCAGAACCACGAGTAGTAGCTAAGAGAAAATCATCACAATGGCTGTGATGTTAAAATATTAACAACCATATGAAAATTAAAGAAATAAATTACAACATAAATAAGGAATCAATATAGTTCTAACAAAACACAACACAAACATCTGATTGTTGCAAATAACATGCTTACCACAACAGTTCTTGTTTCCATATTCCTCAATTCCAACGGCATCATTTTTAGATTAAATAAAGGAACCCGATTCGAGGAATGAGTCATACTCACATCCAATAACTTGTAATAATCACTCAGCTCATTCACTTAATCACATCCAAACACTTATATGCAGACTTTATTCGAGCATCATCAAATTATAACA
The DNA here is from genome assembly GCA_022829125.1 of Lathyrus tuberosus. NCBI lineage: Eukaryota > Viridiplantae > Streptophyta > Magnoliopsida > Fabales > Fabaceae > Lathyrus > Lathyrus tuberosus. The sequence goes on from JALAZF010000438.1 coordinate 5,106,019, forward strand.
TGGAGATATTTACCACTAAATTTAAAGAAAAATCATATATTTTGATCAAAATCGAAGTATTAAATGAAAATCATAAATACATGAAATGGAGAAGTGTTTAAGCATTTTTAGCAAAGATATTAACAACCATACGAGTATCGTGATGTGTTTCGTCGATCAATCTTAGAGTACAACAGTGATCTTTAGACATTATTCAAGCAACATCAAATTATAAAATGATGATACATACCTTAAAAACTGGCTCAGAAAACACTTGAAGGATGAGTGAAACTGGCTCAGAAAACACCTTCAAAAATCAATAGTCAATCTACTATCATAGAAGAAAGTGGCAGGCGTAAGACCGGAATTGTTATCATCATTGCCAGTGAAAATTGAAAGGTACACAAGTGGATGAAATATATTCAAGCCGAATAACAGTCATGGTTTTAAAGAGAAGATAGGTCACTCTCAAAGAACGGCGGCTCAGAAAACAACTTCAGAAATCATTGGTCAATGTAATACCGTTGAAGAAAATGGCAGCCGCAAGATTATAACATGATGATACTTACCTCTAAAACTGGCCCAGAAAACCCTTCAAGGATGAGTAAAACTGGCTATGAAAACACGTTCAGAAATCAATAGTCAATCTACTACGATAGAAGAAAATGGCAGCCGTAAGACCGGACTTGTTATCGTCATTGCCACTAAAAATTGAAAGGTACACAAGTGGATGAAATATATTCATATCAAAGAGCAGTCATGATTGTCAAGAGAAGAAAGGTGACTGTCAAATTCACCTTCTGCATTGTATTCATTTCTGGTTGATTAGATAAAACAAATAATAATTGAAGAAAATGAATTCAAGTTACATTAAAAGCCGAAATCGTATAATACATGCAGGAATCTGAAAATTGACCAACCAATTTAAAAACACTAACAAGTCGAGGATGCTTCCCAGAACCACGAGTAGTAGCTAAGAGAAAATGATCACAATGGCTGTAATGTTAAAATATTAACAACCATATGAAAATTAGAGAAAAAAATTACAACATAAATAAGGAATCAATAAAGTTCTAACAAAACACAACACAAACATCTGATTGTTGCAAATAACATGCTTACCACAACAGTTCTTGTTTCCATATTCCTCAATTCCAACGGCATCATTTTTAGATTAAATAAAGGAACCCGATTCGAGGAATGAGTCATACACACATCCAATAACTTGTAATAATCACTCAGCTCATTCACTTAATCACATCCAAACACTTATATGCAGATTTTATTCAAGCATCATCAAATTATAACATGGAGATATTTACCACTAAATTGAAAAAAAAATCATATATTTTGATCAAAATCGAAGTATTAAATGAAAATCATAAATACATGAAATGGGGAAGTGTTTAAGCATTTTTAGCAAAGATATTAACACCCATACGAGTATCGTGATGTGTTTCGTCGATCAATCTTAGAGTACAACAGTGATCTTCAGACATTATTCAAGCAACATCAAATTATAACATGACGATACATACCTTAAAAACTGGCTCAGAAAACACTTGAAGGATGAGTGAAACTGGCTCAGAAAATACCTTCAGAAATCAATAGTAAATCTATTACCATAGAAGAAAGCGGCAGGCGTAAGACCGGACTTGTTATCATCATTGCCAGTGAAAATTGAAAGGTACACAAGTGGATGAAATATATTCAAACCGAATAACAGTCATGGTTGTAAAGAGAAGATAGGTCACTCTCAAAGAACGGTGGCTCAGAAAACAACTTCAGAAATCATTGGTCAATGTAATACCGTTGAAGAAAATGGCAGCCGCAAGATTATAACATGATGATACTTACCTCTAAAACTGGCCCAGAAAACCCTTCAAGGATGAGTAAAACTGGCTATGAAAACACGTTCAGAAATCAATAGTCAATCTACTACGATAGAAGAAAATGGCAGCCGTAAGACCGGACTTGTTATCGTCATTGCCACTAAAAATTGAAAGGTACACAAGTGGATGAAATATATTCATATCAAAGAGCAGTCATGATTGTCAAGAGAAGAAAGGTGACTGTCAAATTCACCTTCTGCATTGTATTCATTTCTGGTTGATTAGATAAAACAAATAATAATTGAAGAAAATGAATTCAAGTTACATTAAAAGCCGAAATCGTATAATATATGCAGGAATCTGAAAATTGACCAACCAATTTAAAAACACTAACAAGTCGAGGATGCTTCCCAGAACCACGAGTAGTAGCTAAGAGAAAATGATCACAATGGCTGTGATGTTAAAATATTAACAACCATATGAAAATTAGAGAAAAAAATGACAACATAAATAAGGAATCAATAAAGTTCTAACAAAACACAACACAAACATCTGATTGTTGCAAATAACATGCTTACCACAACAGTTCTTGTTTCCATATTCCTCAATTCCAACGGCATCATTTTTAGATTAAATAAAGGAACCCGATTCGAGGAATGAGTCATACTCACATCCAATAACTTGTAATAATCACTCAGCTCATTCACTTAATCACATCCAAACACTTATATGCAGACTTTATTCAAGCATCATCAAATTATAACATGGAGATATTTACCACTAAATTGAAAAAAAAATCATATATTTTGATCAAAATCGAAGTATTAAATGAAAATCATAAATACATGAAATGTGGAAGTGTTTAAGCATTTTTAGCAAAGATATTAACAACCATACGAGTATCGTGATGTGTTTCGTCGATCAATATTAGAGTACAACAGTGATCTTCAGACATTATTCAAGCAACATCAAATTATAACATGACGATACATACCTTAAAAACTGGCTCAGAAAACACTTGAAGGATGAGTGAAACTGGCTCAGAAAACACCTTCAAAAATCAATAGTCAATCTACTACCATAGAAGAAAGTAGCAGGCGTAAGACCGGACTTGTTATCATCATTGCTAGTCAAAATTGAAAGGTACACAAGTGGATGAAATATATTCAAACCAAATAACAATCATGGTTTTAAAGAGAAGATATGTCACTCTCAAAGAACGGTGGCTCAGAAAACAACTTCAGAAATCATTGGTCAATGTAATACCGTTGAAGAAAATGGCAGCCGCAAGATTATAACATGATGATACTTACCTCTAAAACTGGCTCAGAAAACCCTTCAAGGATGAGTAAAACTGGCTATGAAAACACATTCAGATATCAATAGTCAATCTACTACGATAGAAGAAAATAGCAGCCGTAAGACCGGACTTGTTATCATCATTGCCACTGAAAATTAAAAGGTACATTAGTGGATGAAATATATTCAAACCAAAGAGCAGTCATGATTTTCAAGAGAAGAAAGCTGACTCTCAAATTCACCTTCTGCATTGTATTCATTTCTGGTTGATTAGATAAAACTAATAATAATTGAAGAAAATGAATTCAAGTTACATTAAAAGCCGAAATCGTATAATACATGCAGGAATCTGAAAATTGACCAACCAATTTAAAAACACTAACAAGTCGAGGATGCTTCCCAGAACCACGAGTAGTAGCTAAGAGAAAATGATCACAATGGCTATAATGTTAAAATATTAACAACCATATGAAAATTAGAGAAAAAAATTACAACATAAATAAGGAATCAATAAAGTTCTAACAAAACACAACACAAACATCTGATTGTTGCAAATAACATGCTTACCACAACAGTTCTTGTTTCCATATTCCTCAATTCCAACGACATCATTTTTAGATTAAATAAAGGAACCCGATTCGAGGAATGAGTCATACTCACATCCAATAACTTGTAATAATCACTCAGCTCATTCACTTAATCACATCCAAACACTTATATGCAGACTTTATTCAAGCATCATCAAATTATAACATGGAGATATTTACCACTAAATTGAAAAAAAATCATATATTTTGATCAAAATCGAAGTATTAAATGAAAATCATAAATACATGAAATGGGGAAGTGTTTAAGCATTTTTAGCAAAGATATTAACAACCATACGAGTATCGTGATGTGTTTCGTCGATCAATCTTAGAGTACAACAGTGATCTTCAGACATTATTCAAGCAACATCAAATTATAACATGACGATACATACCTTAAAAACTGGCTCAGAAAACACTTGAAGGATGAGTGAAACTGGCTCAGAAAATACCTTCAGAAATCAATAGTAAATCTATAACCATAGAAGAAAGCGGCAGGCGTAAGACCGGACTTGTTATCATCATTGCCAGTGAAAATTGAAAGGTACACAAGTGGATGAAATATATTCAAACCGAATAACAGTCATGGTTGTAAAGAGAAGATAGGTCACTCTCAAAGAACGGTGGCTCAGAAAACAACTTCAGAAATCATTGGTCAATGTAATACCGTTGAAGAAAATGGCAGCCGCAAGATTATAACATGATGATACTTACCTCTAAAACTGGCCCAGAAAACCCTTCAAGGATGAGTAAAACTGGCTATGAAAACACGTTCAGAAATCAATAGTCAATCTACTACGATAGAAGAAAATGGCAGCCGTAAGACCGGACTTGTTATCGTCATTGCCACTAAAAATTGAAAGGTACACAAGTGGATGAAATATATTCATATCAAAGAGCAGTCATGATTGTCAAGAGAAGAAAGGTGACTGTCAAATTCACCTTCTGCATTGTATTCATTTCTGGTTGATTAGATAAAACAAATAATAATTGAAGAAAATGAATTCAAGTTACATTAAAAGCCGAAATCGTATAATACATGCAGGAATCTGAAAATTGACCAACCAATTTAAAAACACTAACAAGTCGAGGATGCTTCCCAGAACCACGAGTAGTAGCTAAGAGAAAATGATCACAATGGCTGTGATGTTAAAATATTAACAACCATATGAAAATTAGAGAAAAAAATGACAACATAAATAAGGAATCAATAAAGTTCTAACAAAACACAACACAAACATCTGATTGTTGCAAATAACATGCTTACCACAACAGTTCTTGTTTCCATATTCCTCAATTCCAACGGCATCATTTTTAGATTAAATAAAGGAACCCGATTCGAGGAATGAGTCATACTCACATCCAATAACTTGTAATAATCACTCAGCTCATTCACTTAATCACATCCAAACACTTATATGCAGACTTTATTCAAGCATCATCAAATTATAACATGGAGATATTTACCACTAAATTGAAAAAAAAATCATATATTTTGATCAAAATCGAAGTATTAAATGAAAATCATAAATACATGAAATGTGGAAGTGTTTAAGCATTTTTAGCAAAGATATTAACAACCATACGAGTATCGTGATGTGTTTCGTCGATCAATATTAGAGTACAACAGTGATCTTCAGACATTATTCAAGCAACATCAAATTATAACATGACGATACATACCTTAAAAACTGGCTCAGAAAACACTTGAAGGATGAGTGAAACTGGCTCAGAAAACACCTTCAAAAATCAATAGTCAATCTACTACCATAGAAGAAAGTAGCAGGCGTAAGACCGGACTTGTTATCATCATTGCTAGTCAAAATTGAAAGGTACACAAGTGGATGAAATATATTCAAACCAAATAACAATCATGGTTTTAAAGAGAAGATATGTCACTCTCAAAGAACGGTGGCTCAGAAAACAACTTCAGAAATCATTGGTCAATGTAATACCGTTGAAGAAAATGGCAGCCGCAAGATTATAACATGATGATACTTACCTCTAAAACTGGCTCAGAAAACCCTTCAAGGATGAGTAAAACTGGCTATGAAAACACATTCAGATATCAATAGTCAATCTACTACGATAGAAGAAAATGGCAGCCGTAAGACCGGACTTGTTATCGTCATTGCCACTTAAAATTGAAAGGTACATAAGTGGATGAAATATATTCATATCAAAGAGCAGTCATGATTGTCAAGAGAAGAAAGGTGACTCTCAAATTCACCTTCTGCATTGTATTCATTTCTGGTTGATTAGATAAAACAAATAATAATTGAAGAAAATGAATTCAAGTTACATTAAAAGCCGAAATCGTATAATACATGCAGGAATCTGAAAATTGACCAACCAATTTAAAAACACTAACAAGTCGAGGATGCTTCCCAGAACCACGAGTAGTAGCTAAGAGAAAATGATCACAATGGCTATAATGTTAAAATATTAACAACCATATGAAAATTAGAGAAAAAAATTACAACATAAATAAGGAATCAATAAAGTTCTAACAAAACACAACACAAACATCTGATTGTTGCAAATAACATGCTTACCACAACAGTTCTTGTTTCCATATTCCTCAATTCCAACGGCATCATTTTTAGATTAAATAAAGGAACCCGATTCGAGGAATGAGTCATACTCACATCCAATAACTTGTAATAATCACTCAGCTCATTCACTTAATCACATCCAAACACTTATATGCAGACTTTATTCAAGCATCATCAAATTATAACATGGAGATATTTACCACTAAATTGAAAAAAAAATCATATATTTTGATCAAAATCGAAGTATTAAATGAAAATCATAAATACATGAAATGGGGAAGTGTTTAAGCATTTTTAGCAAAGATATTAACAACCATACGAGTATCGTGATGTGTTTCGTCGATCAATCTTAGAGTACAACAGTGATCTTCAGACATTATTCAAGCAACATCAAATTATAACATGACGATACATACCTTAAAAACTGGCTCAGAAAACACTTGAAGGATGAGTGAAACTGGCTCAGAAAATACCTTCAGAAATCAATAGTAAATCTATAACCATAGAAGAAAGCGGCAGGCGTAAGACCGGACTTGTTATCATCATTGCCAGTGAAAATTGAAAGGTACACAAGTGGATGAAATATATTCAAACCGAATAACAGTCATGGTTGTAAAGAGAAGATAGGTCACTCTCAAAGAACGGTGGCTCAGAAAACAACTTCAAAAATCATTGGTCAATGTAATACCGTTGAAGAAAATGGCAGCCGCAAGATTATAACATGATGATACTTACCTCTAAAACTGGCCCAGAAAACCCTTCAAGGATGAGTAAAACTGGCTATGAAAACACGTTCAGAAATCAATAGTCAATCTACTACGATAGAAGAAAATGGCAGCCGTAAGACCGGACTTGTTATCGTCATTGCCACTAAAAATTGAAAGGTACACAAGTGGATGAAATATATTCATATCAAAGAGCAGTCATGATTGTCAAGAGAAGAAAGGTGACTGTCAAATTCACCTTCTGCATTGTATTCATTTCTGGTTGATTAGATAAAACAAATAATAATTGAAGAAAATGAATTCAAGTTACATTAAAAGCCGAAATCGTATAATACATGCAGGAATCTAAAAATTGACCAACCAATTTAAAAACACTAACAAGTCGAGGATGCTTCCCAGAACCACGAGTAGTAGCTAAGAGAAAATGATCACAATGGCTGTGATGTTAAAATATTAACAACCATATGAAAATTAGAGAAAAAAATGACAACATAAATAAGGAATCAATAAAGTTCTAACAAAACACAACACAAACATCTGATTGTTGCAAATAACATGCTTACCACAACAGTTCTTGTTTCCATATTCCTCAATTCCAACGGCATCATTTTTAGATTAAATAAAGGAACCCGATTCGAGGAATGAGTCATACTCACATCCAATAACTTGTAATAATCACTCAGCTCATTCACTTAATCACATCCAAACACTTATATGCAGACTTTATTCAAGCATCATCAAATTATAACATGGAGATATTTACCACTAAATTGAAAAAAAAATCATATATTTTGATCAAAATCGAAGTATTAAATGAAAATCATAAATACATGAAATGTGGAAGTGTTTAAGCATTTTTAGCAAAGATATTAACAACCATACGAGTATCGTGATGTGTTTCGTCGATCAATATTAGAGTACAACAGTGATCTTCAGACATTATTCAAGCAACATCAAATTATAACATGACGATACATACCTTAAAAACTGGCTCAGAAAACACTTGAAGGATGAGTGAAACTGGCTCAGAAAACACCTTCAAAAATCAATAGTCAATCTACTACCATAGAAGAAAGTAGCAGGCGTAAGACCGGACTTGTTATCATCATTGCTAGTCAAAATTGAAAGGTACACAAGTGGATGAAATATATTCAAACCAAATAACAATCATGGTTTTAAAGAGAAGATATGTCACTCTCAAAGAACGGTGGCTCAGAAAACAACTTCAGAAATCATTGGTCAATGTAATACCGTTGAAGAAAATGGCAGCCGCAAGATTATAACATGATGATACTTACCTCTAAAACTGGCTCAGAAAACCCTTCAAGGATGAGTAAAACTGGCTATGAAAACACATTCAGATATCAATAGTCAATCTACTACGATAGAAGAAAATGGCAGCCGTAAGACCGGACTTGTTATCATCATTGCCACTGAAAATTAAATGGTACATAAGTGGATGAAATATATTCAAACCAAAGAGCAGTCATGATTTTCAAGAGAAGAAAGCTGACTCTCAAATTCACCTTCTGCATTGTATTCATTTCTGGTTGATTAGATAAAACAAATAATAATTGAAGAAAATGAATTCAAGTTACATTAAAAGCCGAAATCGTATAATACATGCAGGAATCTGAAAATTGACCAACCAATTTAAAAACACTAACAAGTCGAGGATGCTTCCCAGAACCACGAGTAGTAGCTAAAAGAAAATGATCACAATGGCTATAATGTTAAAATATTAACAACCATATGAAAATTAGAGAAAAAAATTACAACATAAATAAGGAATCAATAAAGTTCTAACAAAACACAACACAAACATCTGATTGTTGCAAATAACATGCTTACCACAACAGTTCTTGTTTCCATATTCCTCAATTCCAACGGCATCATTTTTAGATTAAATAAAGGAACCCGATTCGAGGAATGAGTCATACTCACATCCAATAACTTGTAATAATCACTCAGCTCATTCACTTAATCACATCCAAACACTTATATGCAGACTTTATTCAAGCATCATCAAATTATAACATGGAGATATTTACCACTAAATTGAAAAAAAAATCATATATTTTGATCAAAATCGAAGTATTAAATGAAAATCATAAATACATGAAATGGGGAAGTGTTTAAGCATTTTTAGCAAAGATATTGACAACCATACGAGTATCGTGATGTGTTTCGTCGATCAATCTTAGAGTACAACAGTGATCTTCAGACATTATTCAAGCAACATCAAATTATAACATGACGATACATACCTTAAAAACTGGCTCAGAAAACACTTGAAGGATGAGTGAAACTGGCTCAGAAAACACCTTCAAAAATCAATAGTCAATCTACAACCATAGAAGAAAGTGGCAGGCGTAAGACCGGACTTGTTATCATCATTGCTAGTGAAAATTGAAAGGTACACAAGTGGATGAAATATATTCAAACCAAATAACAGTCATGGTTTTAAAGAGAAGATATGTCACTCTCAAAGAACGGTGGCTCAGAAAACAACTTCAGAAATCATTGGTCAATGTAATACCGTTGAAGAAAATGGCAGCCGCAAGATTATAACATGATGATACTTACCTCTAAAACTGGCTCAGAAAACCCTTCAAGGATGAGTAAAACTGGCTATGAAAACACATTCAGATATCAATAGTCAATCTACTACGATAGAAGAAAATGGCAGCCGTAAGACCGGACTTGTTATCATCATTGCCACTGAAAATTGAAAGGTACATAAGTGGATGAAATATATTCAAACCAAAGAGCAGTCATGATTGTCAAGAGAAGAAAGCTGACTCTCAAATTCACCTTCTGCATTGTATTCATTTCTGGTTGATTAGATAAAACAAATAATAATTGAAGAAAATGAATTCAAGTTACATTAAAAGCCGAAATCGTATAATACATGCAGGAATCTGAAAATTGACCAACCAATTTAAAAACACTAACAAGTCGAGGATGCTTCCCAGAACCACGAGTAGTAGCTAAGAGAAAATGATCACAATGGCTATGATGTTAAAATATTAACAACCATATGAAAATTAGAGAAAAAAATTACAACATAAATAAGGAATCAATATAGTTCTAACAAAACACAACACAAACATCTGATTGTTGCAAATAACATGCTTACCACAACAGTTCTTGTTTCCATATTCCTCAATTCCAACGGCATCATTTTTAGATTAAATAAAGGAACCCGATTCGGGGAATGAGTCATACTCACATCCAATAACTTGTAATAATCACTCAGCTCATTCACTTAATCACATCCAAACACTTATATGCAGACTTTATTCAAGCATCATCAAATTATAACATGGAGATATTTACCACTAAATTGAAAAAAAAATCATATATTTTGATCAAAATCGAAGTATTAAATGAAAATCATAAATACATGAAATGGGGAAGTGTTTAAGCATTTTTAGCAAAGATATTAACAACCTTACGAGTATCGTGATGTGTTTCGTCGATCAATCTTAGAGTACAACAGTGATCTTCAGACATTATTCAAGCAACATCAAATTATAACATGACGATACATACCTTAAAAACTGGCTCAGAAAACACTTGAAGGATAAGTGAAACTGGCTCAGAAAACACCTTCAAAAATCAATAGTCAATCTACTACCATAGAAGAAAGTGGTAGGTGTAAGACCGGACTTGTTATCATCATTGCTAGTGAAAATTGAAAGGTACACAAGTGGATGAAATATATTCAAACCAAATAACAGTCATGGTTTTAAAGAGAAGATATGTCACTCTCAAAGAAACGGTGGCTCAGAAAACAACTTCAGAAATCATTGGTCAATGTAATACCGTTGAAGAAAATGGCAGCCGCAAGATTATAACATGATGATACTTACCTCTAAAACTGGCTCAGAAAACCCTTCAAGGATGAGTAAAACTGGCTATGAAAACACATTCAGATATCAATAGTCAATCTACTACGATAGAAGAAAATGGCAGCCGTAAAACCGGACTTGTTATCATCATTGCCACTGAAAATTGAAAGGTACATAAGTGGATGAAATATATTCAAACCAAAGAGCAGTCATGATTGTCAAGAGAAGAAAGTTGACTCTCAAATTCACCTTCTGCATTGTATTCATTTCTGGTTGATTAGATAAAAAAAATAATAATTGAAGAAAATGAATTCAAGTTACATTAAAAGCCGAAATCGTATAATACATGCAGGAATCTGAAAATTGACCAACCAATTTAAAAACACTAACAAGTCGAGGATGCTTCCCAGAACCACGAGTAGTAGCTAAGAGAAAATGATCACAATGGCTATGATGTTAAAATATTAACAACCATATGAAAATTAGAGAAAAAAATTACAACATAAATAAGGAATAAATAAAGTTCTAACAAAACATAACACAATCATCTGATTGTTGCAAATAACATGCTTACCACAACAGTTCTTGTTTCCATATTCCTCAATTCCAACGGCATCATTTTTAGATTAAATAAAGGAACCCGATTCGAGGAATGAGTCATACTCACATCCAATAACTTGTAATAATCACTCAGCTCATTCACTTAATCACATCCAAACACTTATATGCAGACTTTATTCAAGCATCATCAAATTATAACATGGAGATATTTACCACTAAATTGAAAAAAAAATCATATATTTTGATAAAAATCGAAGTATTAAATGAAAATCATAAATACATGAAATGGGGAAGTGTTTAAGCATTTTTAGCAAAGATATTAACAACCATACGAGTATCGTGATGTGTTTCGTCGATCAATCTTAGAGTACAACAGTGATCTTCAGACATTATTCAAGCAACATCAAATTATAACATGACGATACATACCTTAAAAAATGGCTCAGAAAACACTTGAAGGATGAGTGAAACTGGCTCAGAAAACACCTTCAAAAATCAATAGTCAATCTACTACCATAGAAGAAAGTGGCAGGCGTAAGACCGGACTTGTTATCATCATTGCTAGTGAAAATTGAAAGGTACACAAGTGGATGAAATATATTCAAACCAAATAACAGTCATGGTTTTAAAGAGAAGATATGTCACTCTCAAAGAACGGTGGCTCAGAAAACAACTTCAGAAATCATTGGTCAATGTAATACCGTTGAAGAAAATGGCAGCCGCACGATTATAACATGATGATACTTACCTCTAAAACTGGCTCAGAAAACCCTTCAAGGATGAGTAAAACTGGCTATGAAAACACATTCAGATATCAATAGTCAATCTACTACGATAGAAGAAAATGGCAGCCGTAAGACCGGACTTGTTATCATCATTGCCACTGAAAATTGAAAGGTACATAAGTGGATGAAATATATTCAAACCAAAGAGCAGTCATGATTGTCAAGAGAAGAAAGGTGACTCTTAAATTCACCTTCTGCATTATATTCATTTCTGGTTGATTAGATAAAACAAATAATAATTGAAGAAAATGAATTCAAGTTACATTAAAAGCCGAAATCGTATAATACATGCAGGAATCTGAAAATTGACCAACCAATTTAAAAACACTAACAAGTCGAGGATGCTTCCCAGAACCACGAGTAGTAGCTAAGAGCAAATGATCACAATGGCTATGATGTTAAAATATTAACAACCATATGAAAATTAGAGAAAAAAATTACAACATAAATAAGGAATCAATATAGTTCTAACAAAACACAACACAAACATCTGATTATTGCAAATAACATGCTTACCACAACAGTTCCTGTTTCCATATTCCTCAATTCCAACGGCATCATTTTTAGATTAAATAAAGGAACCCGATTCGAGGAATGAGTCATACTCACATCCAATAACTTGTAATAATCACTCAGCTCATTCACTTAATCACATCCAAACACTTATATGCAGACTTTATTTAAGCATCATCAAATTATAACATGGAGATATTTACCACTAAATTGAAAAAAAAATCATATATTTTGATCAAAATCGAAGTATTAAATGAAAATCATAAATACATGAAATGGGGAAGTGTTTAAGCATTTTTAGCAAAGATATTAACAACCATACGAGTATCGTGATGTGTTTCGTCGATCAATCTTAGAGTACAACAGTGATCTTCAGACATTATTCAAGCAACATCAAATTATAACATGACGATACATACCTTAAAAACTGGCTCAGAAAACACTTGAAGGATGAGTGAAACTGGCTCAGAAAACACCTTCAAAAATCAATAGTCAATCTACTACCATAGAAGAAAGTGGTAGGCGTAAGACCGGACTTGTTATCATCATTGCTAGTGAAAATTGAAAGGTACACAAGTGGATGAAATATATTCAAACCAAATAACAGTCATGGTTTTAAAGAGAAGATATGTCACTCTCAAAGAACGGTGGCTCAGAAAACAACTTCAGAAATCATTGGTCAATGTAATACCGTTGAAGAAAATGGCAGCCGCAAGATTATAACATGATGATACTTACCTCTAAAACTGGCTCAGAAAACCCTTCAAGGATGAGTAAAACTGGCTATGAAAACACATTTAGATATCAATAGTCAATCTACTACGATAGAAGAAAATGGCAGCCGTAAGACCGGACTTGTTATCATCATTGCCACTGAAAATTGAAAGGTACATAAGTGGATGAAATATATTCAAACCAAAGAGCATTCATGATTGTCAAGAGAAGAAAGTTGACTCTCAAATTCACCTTCTGCATTGTATTCATTTCTGGTTGATTAGATAAAACAAATAATAATTGAAGAAAATGAATTCAAGTTACATTAAAAGCCGAAATCGTATAATACATGCAGGAATCTAAAAATTGACCAACCAATTTAAAAACACTAACAAGTCGAGGATGCTTCCCAGAACCACGAGTAGTAGCTAAGAGAAAATGATCACAATGGCTGTGATGTTAAAATATTAACAACCATATGAAAATTAGAGAAAAAAATGACAACATAAATAAGGAATCAATAAAGTTCTAACAAAACACAACACAAACATCTGATTGTTGCAAATAACATGCTTACCACAACAGTTCTTGTTTCCATATTCCTCAATTCCAACGGCATCATTTTTAGATTAAATAAAGGAACCCGATTCGAGGAATGAGTCATACTCACATCCAATAACTTGTAATAATCACTCAGCTCATTCACTTAATCACATCCAAACACTTATATGCAGACTTTATTCAAGCATCATCAAATTATAACATGGAGATATTTACCACTAAATTGAAAAAAAAATCATATATTTTGATCAAAATCGAAGTATTAAATGAAAATCATAAATACATGAAATGGGGAAGTGTTTAAGCATTTTTAGCAAAGATATTAACAACCATACGAGTATCGTGATGTGTTTCGTCGATCAATCTTAGAGTACAACAGTGATCTTCAGACATTATTCAAGCAACATCAAATTATAACATGACGATACATACCTTAAAAACTGGCTCAGAAAACACTTGAAGGATGAGTGAAACTGGCTCAGAAAACACCTTCAAAAATCAATAGTCAATCTACTACCATAGAAGAAAGTGGTAGGCGTAAGACCGGACTTGTTATCATCATTGCTAGTGAAAATTGAAAGGTACACAAGTGGATGAAATATATTCAAACCAAATAACAGTCATGGTTTTAAAGAGAAGATATGTCACTCTCAAAGAACGGTGGCTCAGAAAACAACTTCAGAAATCATTGGTCAATGTAATACCGTTGAAGAAAATGGCAGCCGCAAGATTATAACATGATGATACTTACCTCTAAAACTGGCTCAGAAAACCCTTCAAGGATGAGTAAAACTGGCTATGAAAACACATTTAGATATCAATAGTCAATCTACTACGATAGAAGAAAATGGCAGCCGTAAGACCGGACTTGTTATCATCATTGCCACTGAAAATTGAAAGGTACATAAGTGGATGAAATATATTCAAACCAAAGAGCATTCATGATTGTCAAGAGAAGAAAGTTGACTCTCAAATTCACCTTCTGCATTGTATTCATTTCTGGTTGATTAGATAAAACAAATAATAATTGAAGAAAATGAATTCAAGTTACATTAAAAGCCGAAATCGTATAATACATGCAGGAATCTAAAAATTGACCAACCAATTTAAAAACACTAACAAGTCGAGGATGCTTCCCAGAACCACGAGTAGTAGCTAAGAGAAAATGATCACAATGGCTGTGATGTTAAAATATTAACAACCATATGAAAATTAGAGAAAAAAATGACAACATAAATAAGGAATCAATAAAGTTCTAACAAAACACGACACAAACATCTGATTGTTGCAAATAACATGCTTACCACAACAGTTCTTGTTTCCATATTCCTCAATTCCAACGGCATCATTTTTAGATTAAATAAAGGAACCCGATTCGAGGAATGAGTCATACTCACATCCAATAACTTGTAATAATCACTCAGCTCATTCACTTAATCACATCCAAACACTTATATGCAGACTTTATTCAAGCATCATCAAATTATAACATGGAGATATTTACCACTAAATTGAAAAAAAAATCATATATTTTGATCAAAATCGAAGTATTAAATGAAAATCATAAATACATGAAATGGGGAAGTGTTTAAGCATTTTTAGCAAAGATATTAACAACCATACGAGTATCGTGATGTGTTTCGTCGATCAATCTTAGAGTACAACAGTGATCTTCAGACATTATTCAAGCAACATCAAATTATAACATGACGATACATACCTTAAAAACTGGCTCAGAAAACACTTGAAGGATGAGTGAAACTGGCTCAGAAAACACCTTCAAAAATCAATAGTCAATCTACTACCATAGAAGAAAGCGGCAGGCGTAAGACCGGACTTGTTATCATCATTGCTAGTGAAAATTGAAAGGTACACAAGTGGATGAAATATATTCAAACCAAATAACAGTCATGGTTTTAAAGAGAAGATATGTCACTCTCAAAGAACGGTGGCTCAGAAAATAACTTCAGAAATCATTGGTCAATGTAATACCGTTGAAGAAAATGGCAGCCGCACGATTATAACATGATGATACTTACCTCTAAAACTGGCTCAGAAAACCCTTCAAGGATGAGTAAAACTGGCTATGAAAACACATTCAGATATCAATAGTCAATCTACTACGATAGAAGAAAATGGCAGCCGTAAGACTGGACTTGTTATCATCATTGCCACTGAAAATTGAAAGGTACATAAGTGGATGAAATATATTCAAACCAAAGAGCAGTCATGATTGTCAAGAGAAGAAAGGTGACTCTTAAATTCACCTTCTGCATTGTATTCATTTCTGGTTGATTAGATAAAATAAATAATAATTGAAGAAAATGAATTCAAGTTACATTAAAAGCCGAAATCGTATATTACATGCAGGAATCTGAAAATTGACCAACCAATTTAAAAACACTAACAAGTCGAGGATGCTTCCCAGAACCACGAGTAGTAGCTAAGAGAAAATGATCACAATGGCTATGATGTTAAAATATTAACAACCATATGAAAATTAGAGAAAAAAATTACAACATAAATAAGGAATCAATATAGTTCTAACAAAACACAACACAAACATCTGATTATTGCAAATAACATGCTTACCACAACAGTTCTTGTTTCCATATTCCTCAATTCCAACGGCATCATTTTTAGATTAAATAAAGGAACCCGATTCGAGGAATGAGTCATACTCACATCCAATAACTTGTAATAATCACTCAGCTCATTCACTTAATCACATCCAAACACTTATATGCAGACTTTATTCAAGCATCATCAAATTATAACATGGAGATATTTACCACTAAATTGAAAAAAAAAATCATATATTTTGATCAAAATCGAAGTATTAAATGAAAATCATAAATACATGAAATGGGGAAGTGTTTAAGCATTTTTAGCAAAGATATTAACAACCATACGAGTATCGTGATGTGTTTCGTCGATCAATCTTAGAGTACAACAGTGATCTTCAGACATTATTCAAGCAACATCAAATTATAACATGACGATACATACCTTAAAAACTGGCTCAGAAAACACTTGAAGGATGAGTGAAACTGGCTCAGAAAACACCTTCAAAAATCAATAGTCAATCTACTACCATAGAAGAAAGTGGCAGGCGTAAGACTGGACTTGTTATCATCATTGCTAGTGAAAATTGAAAGGTACACAAGTGGATGAAATATATTCAAACCAAATAACAGTCATGGTTTTAAAGAGAAGATATGTCACTCTCAAAGAACGGTGGCTCAGAAAACAACTTCAGAAATCATTGGTCAATGTAATACCGTTGAAGAAAATGGCAGCCGCACGATTATAACATGATGATACTTACCTCTAAAACTGGCTCAGAAAACCCTTCAAGGATGAGTAAAACTGGCTATGAAAACACATTCAGATATCAATAGTCAATCTACTACGATAGAAGAAAATGGCAGCCGTAAGACCGGACTTGTTATCATCATTGCCACTGAAAATTGAAAGGTACATAAGTGGATGAAATATATTCAAACCAAAGAGCAGTCATGATTGTCAAGAGAAGAAAGGTGACTCTTAAATTCACCTTCTGCATTGTATTCATTTCTGGTTGATTAGATAAAACAAATAATAATTGAAGAAAATGAATTCAAGTTACATTAAAAGCCGAAATCGTATAATACATGCAGGAATCTGAAAATTGACCAACCAATTTAAAAACACTAACAAGTCGAGGATGCTTCCCAGAACCACGAGTAGTAGCTAAGAGAAAATGATCACAATGGCTATGATGTTAAAATATTAACAACCATATGAAAATTAGAGAAAAAAATTACAACATAAATAAGGAATCAATATAGTTCTAACAAAACACAACACAAACATCTGATTATTGCAAATAACATGCTTACCACAACAGTTCTTGTTTCCATATTCCTCAATTCCAACGGCATCATTTTTAGATTAAATAAAGGAACCCGATTCGAGGAATGAGTCATACTCACATCCAATAACTTGTAATAATCATTCAGCTCATTCACTTAATCACATCCAAACACTTATATGCAGACTTTATTCAAGCATCATCAAATTATAACATGGAGATATTTACCACTAAATTGAAAAAAAAATCATATATTTTGATCAAAATCGAAGTATTAAATGAAAATCATAAATACATGAAATGGGGAAGTGTTTAAGCATTTTTAGCAAAGATATTAACAACCATACGAGTATCGTGATGTGTTTCGTCGATCAATCTTAGAGTACAACAGTGATCTTCAGACATTATTCAAGCAACATCAAATTATAACATGACGATACATACCTTAAAAACTGGCTCAGAAAACACTTGAAGGATGAGTGAAACTGGCTCAGAAAACACCTTCAAAAATCAATAGTCAATCTACTACCATAGAAGAAAGTGGCAGGCGTAAGACTGGACTTGTTATCATCATTGCTAGTGAAAATTGAAAGGTACACAAGTGGATGAAATATATTCAAACCAAATAACAGTCATGGTTTTAAAGAGAAGATATGTCACTCTCAAAGAACGGTGGCTCAGAAAACAACTTCAGAAATCATTGGTCAATGTAATACCGTTGAAGAAAATGGCAGCCGCAAGATTATAACATGATGATACTTACCTCTAAAACTGGCTCAGAAAACCCTTCAAGGATGAGTAAAACTGGCTATGAAAACACATTCAGATATCAATAGTCAATCTACTACGATAGAAGAAAATGGCAGCCGTAAGACCGAACTTGTTATCATCATTGCCACTGAAAATTGAAAGGTACATAAGTGGATGAAATATATTCAAACCAAAGAGCAGTCATGATTGTCAAGAGAAGAAAGTTGACTCTCAAATTCACCTTCTGCATTGTATTCATTTCTGGTTGATTAGATAAAACAAATAATAATTGAAGAAAATGAATTCAAGTTACATTAAAAGCCGAAATCGTATAATACATGCAGGAATCTGAAAATTGACCAACCAATTTAAAAACACTAACAAGTCGAGGATGCTTCCCAGAACCACGAGTAGTAGCTAAGAGAAAATGATCACAATGGCTATGATGTTAAAATATTAACAACCATATGAAAATTAGAGAAAAAAATTACAACATAAATAAGGAATCAATATAGTTCTAACAAAACACAACACAAACATCTGATTGTTGCAAATAACATGCTTACCACAACAGTTCTTGTTTCCATATTCCTCAATTCCAACGGCATCATTTTTAGATTAAATAAAGGAACCCGATTCGAGGAATGAGTCATACTCACATCCAATAACTTGTAATAATCACTCAGCTCATTCACTTAATCACATCCAAACACTTATATGCAGACTTTATTCAAGCATCATCAAATTATAACATGGAGATATTTACCACTAAATTGAAAAAAAAATCATATATTTTGATCAAAATCGAAGTATTAAATTAAAATCATAAATACATGAAATGGGGAAGTGTTTAAGCATTTTTAGCAAAGATATTAACAACCATACGAGTATCGTGATGTGTTTCGTCGATCAATCTTAGAGTACAACAGTGATCTTCAGACATTATTCAAGCAACATCAAATTATAACATGACGATACATACCTTAAAAACTGGCTCAGAAAACACTTGAAGGATGAGCGAAACTGGCTCAGAAAACACCTTCAAAAATCAATAGTCAATCTACTACCATAGAAGAAAGTGGCAGGCGTAAGACTGGACTTGTTATCATCATTGCTAGTGAAAATTGAAAGGTACACAAGTGGATGAAATATATTCAAACCAAATAACAGTCATGGTTTTAAAGAGAAGATATGTCACTCTCAAAGAACGGTGGCTCAGAAAACAACTTCAGAAATCATTGGTCAATGTAATACCGTTGAAGAAAATGGCAGCCGCAAGATTATAACATGATGATACTTACCTCTAAAACTGGCTCAGAAAACCCTTCAAGGATGAGTAAAACTGGCTATGAAAACACATTCAGATATCAATAGTCAATCTACTACGATAGAAGAAAATGGCAGCCGTAAGACCGGACTTGTTATCATCATTGCCACTGAAAATTGAAAGGTACATAAGTGGATGAAATATATTCAAACCAAAGAGCAGTCATGATTGTCAAGAGAAGAAAGTTGACTCTCAAATTCACCTTCTGCATTGTATTCATTTCTGGTTGATTAGATAAAACAAATAATAATTGAAGAAAATGAATTCAAGTTACATTAAAAGCCGAAATCGTATAATACATGCAGGAATCTGAAAATTGACCAACCAATTTAAAAACACTAACAAGTCGAGGATGCTTCCCAGAACCACGAGTAGTAGCTAAGAGAAAATGATCACAATGGCTATGATGTTAAAATATTAACAACCATATGAAAATTAGAGAAAAAAATTACAACATAAATAAGGAATCAATATAGTTCTAACAAAACACAACACAAACATCTGATTGTTGCAAATAACATGCTTACCACAACAGTTCTTGTTTCCATATTCCTCAATTCCAACGGCATCATTTTTAGATTAAATAAAGGAACCCGATTCGAGGAATGAGTCATACTCACATCCAATAACTTGTAATAATCACTCAGCTCATTCACTTAATCACATCCAAACACTTATATGCAGACTTTATTCAAGCATCATCAAATTATAACATGGAGATATTTACCACTAAATTGAAAAAAAAATCATATATTTTGATCAAAATCGAAGTATTAAATTAAAATCATAAATACATGAAATGGGGAAGTGTTTAAGCATTTTTAGCAAAGATATTAACAACCATACGAGTATCGTGATGTGTTTCGTCGATCAATCTTAGAGTACAACAGTGATCTTCAGACATTATTCAAGCAACATCAAATTATAACATGACGATACATACCTTAAAAACTGGCTCAGAAAACACTTGAAGGATGAGCGAAACTGGCTCAGAAAACACCTTCAAAAATCAATAGTCAATCTACTACCATAGAAGAAAGTGGCAGGCGTAAGACTGGACTTGTTATCATCATTGCTAGTGAAAATTGAAAGGTACACAAGTGGATGAAATATATTCAAACCAAATAACAGTCATGGTTTTAAAGAGAAGATATGTCACTCTCAAAGAACGGTGGCTCAGAAAACAACTTCAGAAATCATTGGTCAATGTAATACCGTTGAAGAAAATGGCAGCCGCACGATTATAACATGATGATACTTACCTCTAAAACTGGCTCAGAAAACCCTTCAAGGATGAGTAAAACTGGCTATGAAAACACATTCAGATATCAATAGTCAATCTACTACGATAGAAGAAAATGGCAGCCGTAAGACCGGACTTGTTATCATCATTGCCACTGAAAATTGAAAGGTACATAAGTGGATGAAATATATTCAAACCAAAGAGCAGTCATGATTGTCAAGAGAAGAAAGGTGACTCTTAAATTCACCTTCTGCATTGTATTCATTTCTGGTTGATTAGATAAAACAAATAATAATTGAAGAAAATGAATTCAAGTTACATTAAAAGCCGAAATCGTATAATACATGCAGGAATCTGAAAATTGACCAACCAATTTAAAAACACTAACAATTCGAGGATGCTTCCCAGAACCACGAGTAGTAGCTAAGAGAAAATGATCACAATGGCTATGATGTTAAAATATTAACAACCATATGAAAATTAGAGAAAAAAATTACAACATAAATAAGGAATCAATATAGTTCTAACAAAACACAACACAAACATCTGATTATTGCAAATAACATGCTTACCACAACAGTTCTTGTTTCCATATTCCTCAATTCCAACGGCATCATTTTTAGATTAAATAAAGGAACCCGATTCGAGGAATGAGTCATACTCACATCCAATAACTTGTAATAATCATTCAGCTCATTCACTTAATCACATCCAAACACTTATATGCAGACTTTATTCAAGCATCATCAAATTATAACATGGAGATATTTACCACTAAATTGAAAAAAAAATCATATATTTTGATCAAAATCGAAGTATTAAATGAAAATCATAAATACATGAAATGGGGAAGTGTTTAAGCATTTTTAGCAAAGATATTAACAACCATACGAGTATCGTGATGTGTTTCGTCGATCAATCTTAGAGTACAACAGTGATCTTCAGACATTATTCAAGCAACATCAAATTATAACATGACGATACATACCTTAAAAACTGGCTCAGAAAACACTTGAAGGATGAGTGAAACTGGCTCAGAAAACACCTTCAAAAATCAATAGTCAATCTACTACCATAGAAGAAAGTGGCAGGCGTAAGACTGGACTTGTTATCATCATTGCTAGTGAAAATTGAAAGGTACACAAGTGGATGAAATATATTCAAACCAAATAACAGTCATGGTTTTAAAGAGAAGATATGTCACTCTCAAAGAACGGTGGCTCAGAAAACAACTTCAGAAATCATTGGTCAATGTAATACCGTTGAAGAAAATGGCAGCCGCAAGATTATAACATGATGATACTTACCTCTAAAACTGGCTCAGAAAACCCTTCAAGGATGAGTAAAACTGGCTATGAAAACACATTCAGATATCAATAGTCAATCTACTACGATAGAAGAAAATGGCAGCCGTAAGACCGGACTTGTTATCATCATTGCCACTGAAAATTGAAAGGTACATAAGTGGATGAAATATATTCAAACCAAAGAGCAGTCATGATTGTCAAGAGAAGAAAGTTGACTCTCAAATTCACCTTCTGCATTGTATTCATTTCTGGTTGATTAGATAAAACAAATAATAATTGAAGAAAATGAATTCAAGTTACATTAAAAGCCGAAATCGTATAATACATGCAGGAATCTGAAAATTGACCAACCACATTAAAAACACTAACAAGTCGAGGATGCTTCCCAGAACCACGAGTAGTAGCTAAGAGAAAATGATCACAATGGCTATGATGTTAAAATATTAACAACCATATGAAAATTAGAGAAAAAAATTACAACATAAATAAGGAATCAATATAGTTCTAACAAAACACAACACAAACATCTGATTGTTGCAAATAACATGCTTACCACAACAGTTCTTGTTTCCATATTCCTCAATTCCAACGGCATCATTTTTAGATTAAATAAAGGAACCCGATTCGAGGAATGAGTCATACTCACATCCAATAACTTGTAATAATCACTCAGCTCATTCACTTAATCACATCCAAACACTTATATGCAGACTTTATTCAAGCGTCATCAAATTATAACATGGAGATATTTACCACTAAATTGAAAAAAAAATCATATATTTTGATCAAAATCGAAGTATTAAATGAAAATCATAAATACATGAAATGGGGAAGTGTTTAAGCATTTTTAGCAAAGATATTAACAACCATACGAGTATCGTGATGTGTTTCGTCGATCAATCTTAGAGTACAACAGTGATCTTCAGACATTATTCAAGCAACATCAAATTATAACATGATGATACATACCTTAAAAACTGGCTCAGAAAACACTTGAAGGATGAGTGAAACTGGCTCAGAAAACACCTTCAAAAATCAATAGTCAATCTACTACCATAGAAGAAAGTGGCAGGCGTAAGACTGGACTTGTTATCATCATTGCTAGTGAAAATTGAAAGGTACACAAGTGGATGAAATATATTCAAACCAAATAACAGTCATGGTTTTAAAGAGAAGATATGTCACTCTCAAAGAACGGTGGCTCAGAAAACAACTTCAGAAATCATTGGTCAATGTAATACCGTTGAAGAAAATGGCAGCCGCAAGATTATAACATGATGATACTTACCTCTAAAACTGGCTCAGAAAACCCTTCAAGGATGAGTAAAACTGGCTATGAAAACACATTCAGATATCAATAGTCAATCTACTACGATAGAAGAAAATGGCAGCCGTAAGACCGGACTTGTTATCATCATTGCCACTGA
The DNA here is from genome assembly GCA_022829125.1 of Lathyrus tuberosus. Taxonomy (NCBI): domain Eukaryota; kingdom Viridiplantae; phylum Streptophyta; class Magnoliopsida; order Fabales; family Fabaceae; genus Lathyrus; species Lathyrus tuberosus. Next base: position 5,129,891 of record JALAZF010000438.1, read on the forward strand.
AAATTGAAAGGTACATAAGTGGATGAAATATATTCAAACCAAAGAGCAGTCATGATTGTCAAGAGAAGAAAGGTGACTCTTAAATTCACCTTCTGCATTGTATTCATTTCTGGTTGATTAGATAAAACAAATAATAATTGAAGAAAATGAATTCAAGTTACATTAAAAGCCGAAATCGTATAATACATGCAGGAATCTGAAAATTGACCAACCAATTTAAAAACACTAACAAGTCGAGGATGCTTCCCAGAACCACGAGTAGTAGCTAAGAGAAAATGATCACAATGGCTATGATGTTAAAATATTAACAACCATATGAAAATTAGAGAAAAAAATTACAACATAAATAAGGAATCAATATAGTTCTAACAAAACACAACACAAACATCTGATTATTGCAAATAACATGCTTACCACAACAGTTCTTGTTTCCATATTCCTCAATTCCAACGACATCATTTTTAGATTAAATAAAGGAACCCGATTCGAGGAATGAGTCATACTCACATCCAATAACTTGTAATAATCATTCAGCTCATTCACTTAATCACATCCAAACACTTATATGCAGACTTTATTCAAGCATCATCAAATTATAACATGGAGATATTTACCACTAAATTGAAAAAAAAATCATATATTTTGATCAAAATCGAAGTATTAAATGAAAATCATAAATACATGAAATGGGGAAGTGTTTAAGCATTTTTAGCAAAGATATTAACAACCATACGAGTATCGTGATGTGTTTCGTCGATCAATCTTAGAGTACAACAGTGATCTTCAGACATTATTCAAGCAACATCAAATTATAACATGACGATACATACCTTAAAAACTGGCTCAGAAAACACTTGAAGGATGAGTGAAACTGGCTCAGAAAACACCTTCAAAAATCAATAGTCAATCTACTACCATAGAAGAAAGTGGCAGGCGTAAGACTGGACTTGTTATCATCATTGCTAGTGAAAATTGAAAGGTACACAAGTGGATGAAATATATTCAAACCAAATAACAGTCATGGTTTTAAAGAGAAGATATGTCACTCTCAAAGAACGGTGGCTCAGAAAACAACTTCAGAAATCATTGGTCAATGTAATACCGTTGAAGAAAATGGCAGCCGCAAGATTATAACATGATGATACTTACCTCTAAAACTGGCTCAGAAAACCCTTCAAGGATGAGTAAAACTGGCTATGAAAACACATTCAGATATCAATAGTCAATCTACTACGATAGAAGAAAATGGCAGCCGTAAGACCGGACTTGTTATCATCATTGCCACTGAAAATTGAAAGGTACATAAGTGGATGAAATATATTCAAACCAAAGAGCAGTCATGATTGTCAAGAGAAGAAAGTTGACTCTCAAATTCACCTTCTGCATTGTATTCATTTCTGGTTGATTAGATAAAACAAATAATAATTGAAGAAAATGAATTCAAGTTACATTAAAAGCCGAAATCATATAATACATGCAGGAATCTGAAAATTGACCAACCAATTTAAAAACACTAACAAGTCGAAGATGCTTCCCAGAACCACGAGTAGTAGCTAAGAGAAAATGATCACAATGGCTATGATGTTAAAATATTAACAACCATATGAAAATTAGAGAAAAAAATTACAACATAAATAAGGAATCAATATAGTTCTAACAAAACACAACACAAACATCTGATTGTTGCAAATAACATGCTTACCACAACAGTTCTTGTTTCCATATTCCTCAATTCCAACGGCATCATTTTTAGATTAAATAAAGGAACCCGATTCGAGGAATGAGTCATACTCACATCCAATAACTTGTAATAATCACTCAGCTCATTCACTTAATCACATCCAAACACTTATATGCAGACTTTATTCAAGCATCATCAAATTATAACATGGAGATATTTACCACTAAATTGAAAAAAAAATCATATAGTTTGATCAAAATCGAAGTATTAAATGAAAATCATAAATACATGAAATGGGGAAGTGTTTAAGCATTTTTAGCAAAGATATTAACAACCATACGAGTATCGTGATGTGTTTCGTCGATCAATCTTAGAGTACAACAGTGATCTTCAGACATTATTCAAGCAACATCAAATTATAACATGACGATACATACCTTAAAAACTGGCTCAGAAAACACTTGAAGGATGAGTGAAACTGGCTCAGAAAACACCTTCAAAAATCAATAGTCAATCTACTACCATAGAAGAAAGTGGCAGGCGTAAGACTGGACTTGTTATCATCATTGCTAGTGAAAATTGAAAGGTACACAAGTGGATGAAATATATTCAAACCAAATAACAGTCATGGTTTTAAAGAGAAGATATGTCACTCTCAAAGAACGGTGGCTCAGAAAACAACTTCAGAAATCATTGGTCAATGTAATACCGTTGAAGAAAATGGCAGCCGCAAGATTATAACATGGTGATACTTACCTCTAAAACTGGCTCAGAAAACCCTTCAAGGATGAGTAAAACTGGCTATGAAAACACATTCAGATATCAATAGTCAATCTACTACGATAGAAGAAAATGGCAGCCGTAAGACCGGACTTGTTATCATCATTGCCACTGAAAATTGAAAGGTACATAAGTGGATGAAATATATTCAAACCAAAGAGCAGTCATGATTGTCAAGAGAAGAAAGCTGACTCTCAAATTCACCTTCTGCATTGTATTCATTTCTGGTTGATTAGATAAAACAAATAATAATTGAAGAAAATGAATTCAAGTTACATTAATAGCCGAAATCGTATAATACATGCAGGAATCTGAAAATTGACCAACCAATTTAAAAACACTAACAAGTCGAGGATGCTTCCCAGAACCACGAGTAGTAGCTAAGAGAAAATGATCACAATGGCTATGATGTTAAAATATTAACAACCATATGAAAATTAGAGAAAAAAATTACAACATAAATAAGGAATCAATATAGTTCTAACAAAACACAACACAAACATCTGATTGTTGCAAATAACATGCTTACCACAACAGTTCTTGTTTCCATATTCCTCAATTCCAACGGCATCATTTTTAGATTAAATAAAGGAACCCGATTCGAGGAATGAGTCATACTCACATCCAATAACTTGTAATAATCACTCAGCTCATTCACTTAATCACATCCAAACACTTATATGCAGACTTTATTCAAGCATCATCAAATTATAACATGGAGATATTTACCACTAAATTGAAAAAAAAATCATATAGTTTGATCAAAATCGAAGTATTAAATGAAAATCATAAATACATGAAATGGGGAAGTGTTTAAGCATTTTTAGCAAAGATATTAACAACCATACGAGTATCGTGATGTGTTTCGTCGATCAATCTTAGAGTACAACAGTGATCTTCAGACATTATTCAAGCAACATCAAATTATAACATGACGATACATACCTTAAAAACTGGCTCAGAAAACACTTGAAGGATGAGTTAAACTGGCTCAGAAAACACCTTCAGAAATCAGTAGTCAATCTACTACCATAGAAGAAAGTGGCAGGCGTAAGACCGGACTTGTTATCATCATTGCTAGTGAAAATTGAAAGGTACACAAGTGGATGAAATATATTCAAACCAAATAACAGTCATGGTTTTAAAGAGAAGATAGGTCACTCGCAAAGAACGGTGGCTCAGAAAACAACTTCAGAAATCATTGGTCAATGTAATACCGTTGAAGAAAATGGCAGCCACAAGATTATAACATGATGATACTTACCTCTAAAACTGGCTCAGAAAACCCTTCAAGGATGAGTAAAACTGGCTATGAAAACACATTCAGATATCAATAGTCAATCTACTACGATATAAGAAAATGGCAGCCGTAAGACCGGACTTGTTATCATCATTGCCACTGAAAATTGAAAGGTACATAAGTGGATGAAATATATTCAAACCAAAGAGCAGTCATGATTGTCAAGAGAAGAAAGGTGACTCTCAAATTCACCTTCTGCATTGTATTCATTTCTGGTTGATTAGATAAAACAAATAATAATTGAAGAAAATGAATTCAAGTTCCATTAAAAGCCGAAATCGTATAATACATGCAGGAATCTGAAAATTGACCAACCAATTTAAAAACACTAACAAGTCGAGGATGCTTCCCAGAACCACGAGTAGTAGCTAAGAGAAAATGATCACAATGGCTATGATGTTAAAATATTAACAACCATATGAAAATTAGAGAAAAAAATTACAACATAAATAAGGAATCAATATAGTTCTTACAAAACACAACACAAACATCTGATTGTTGCAAATAACATGCTTACCACAACAGTTCTTGTTTCCATAATCCTCAATTCCAACGGCATCATTTTTAGATTAAATAAAGGAACCCGATTCGAGGAATGAGTCATACTCACATCCAATAACTTGTAATAATCACTCAGCTCATTCACTTAATCACATCCAAGCACTTATATGCAGACTTTATTCAAGCATCATCAAATTATAACATGGAGATATTTACCACTAAATTGAAAAAAAAATCATATATTTTGATCAAAATCGAAGTATTAAATGAAAATCATAAATACATGAAATGGGGAAGTGTTTAAGCATTTTTAGCAAAGATATTAACAACCATAAGAGTATCGTGATGTGTTTCGTCGATCAATCTTAGAGTACAACAGTGATCTTCAGACATTATTCAAGCAACATCAAATTATAACATGACGATACATACCTTAAAAACTGGCTCAGAAAACACTTGAAGGATGAGTGAAACTGGCTCAGAAAACACCTTCAAAAATCAATAGTCAATCTACTACCATAGAAGAAAGTGGCAGGCGTAAGACCGGACTTGTTATCATCATTGCTAGTGAAAATTGAAAGGTACACAAGTGGATGAAATATATTCAAACCAAATAACAGTCATGGTTTTAAAGAGAAGATAGGTCACTCGCAAAGAACGGTGGCTCAGAAAACAACTTCAGAAATCATTGGTCAATGTAATACCGTTGAAGAAAATGGCAGCCACAAGATTATAACATGATGATACTTACCTCTAAAACTGGCTCAGAAAACCCTTCAAGGATGAGTAAAACTGGCTATGAAAACACATTCAGATATCAATAGTCAATCTACTACGATATAAGAAAATGGCAGCCGTAAGACCGGACTTGTTATCATCATTGCCACTGAAAATTGAAAGGTACATAAGTGGATGAAATATATTCAAACCAAAGAGCAGTCATGATTGTCAAGAGAAGAAAGGTGACTCTCAAATTCACCTTCTGCATTGTATTCATTTCTGGTTGATTAGATAAAACAAATAATAATTGAAGAAAATGAATTCAAGTTCCATTAAAAGCCGAAATCGTATAATACATGCAGGAATCTGAAAATTGACCAACCAATTTAAAAACACTAACAAGTCGAGGATGCTTCCCAGAACCACGAGTAGTAGCTAAGAGAAAATGATCACAATGGCTATGATGTTAAAATATTAACAACCATATGAAAATTAGAGAAAAAAATTACAATATAAATAAGGAATCAATATAGTTCTTACAAAACACAACACAAACATCTGATTGTTGCAAATAACATGCTTACCACAACAGTTCTTGTTTCCATAATCCTCAATTCCAACGGCATCATTTTTAGATTAAATAAAGGAACCCGATTCGAGGAATGAGTCATACTCACATCCAATAACTTGTAATAATCACTCAGCTCATTCACTTAATCACATCCAAGCACTTATATGCAGACTTTATTCAAGCATCATCAAATTATAACATGGAGATATTTACCACTAAATTGAAAAAAAAAAATCATATATTTTGATCAAAATCGAAGTATTAAATGAAAATCATAAATACATGAAATGGGGAAGTGTTTAAGCATTTTTAGCAAAGATATTAACAACCATACGAGTATCGTGACGTGTTTCGTCAATCCATCTTAGAGTACAATAGTGATCTGCAGACATTTTTCATGCAACATCAAATTATAACATGACGATACATACCTTAAAAATTGGCTCAGAAAACACTTAAAGGATGAGTGAAACTGGCTCAGAAAACACCTTCAGAAATCAATAGTAAATCTATTACCATAGAAGAAAGCGGCAGGCGTAAGACCGGACTTGTTATCATCATTGCCAGTGAAAATTGAAAGGTACACAAGTGGATGAAATATATTCAAACCGAATAACAGTCATGGTTGTAAAGAGAAGATAGGTCACTCTCAAAGAACGGTGGCTCAGAAAACAACTTCAGAAATCATTGGTCAATGTAATACCATTGAAGAAAATGGCAGCCGCAAGATTATAACATGATGATACTTACCTCTAAAACTGGCTCAGAAAACCCTTGAAGGATGAGTAAAACTGGCTATGAAAACACATTCAGAAATCAATAGTCAATCTACTACGATAAAAGAAAATGGCAACCGTAAGACCGGACTTGTTATCGTCATTGCCACTAAAAATTGAAAGGTACACAAGTGGATGAAATATATTCATATCAAAGAGCAGTCATGATTGTCAAGAGAAGAAAGGTGACTCTCAAATTCACCTTCTGCATTGTATTCATTTCTGGTTGATTAGATAAAACAAATAATAATTGAAGAAAATGAATTCAAGTTACATTAAAAGCCGAAATCGTATAATACATGCAGGAATCTGAAAATTGACCAACCAATTTAAAAACACTAACAAGTCGAGGATGCTTCCCAGAACCACGAGTAGTAGCTAAGAGAAAATGATCACAATGGCTATGATTTTAAAATATTGACAACCATATGAAAATTAGAGAAAAAAATTACAACATAAATAAGGAATCAATATAGTTCTAACAAAACACAACACAAACATCTGATTGTTGCAAATAACATGCTTACCACAACAGTTCTTGTTTCCATATTCCTCAATTCCAACGGCATCATTTTTAGATTAAATAAAGGAACTCGATTCGAGGAATGAGTCATACTCACATCCAATAACTTGTAATAATCACTCAGCTCATTCACTTAATCACATCCAAACACTTATATGCAAACTTTATTCAAGCATCATCAAATTATAACATGGAGATATTTACCACTAAATTGAAAAAAAAATCATATATTTTGATCAAAATCGAAGTATTAAATGAAAATCATAAATACATGAAATGGGGAAGTGTTTAAGCATTTTTAGCAAAGATATTAACAACCATACGAGTATCGTGATGTGTTTCGTCGATCAATCTTAGAGTACAACAGTGATCTTCAGACATTATTCAAGCAACATCAAATTATAACATGACGATACATACCTTAAAAACTGGCTCAGAAAACACTTGAAGGATGAGTGAAACTGGCTCAGAAAACACCTTCAAAAATCAATAGTCAATCTACTACCATAGAAGAAAGTGGCAGGCGTAAGACCGGACTTGTTATCATCATTGCTAGTGAAAATTGAAAGGTACACAAGTGGATGAAATATATTCAAACCAAATAACAGTCATGGTTTTAAAGAGAAGATAGGTCTCTCTCAAAGAACGGTGGCTCAGAAAACAACTTCAGAAATCATTGGTCAATGTAATTCCGTTGAAGAAAATGGCAGCCGCAAGATTATAACATGATGATACTTACCTCTAAAACTGGCTCAGAAAACCCTTCAAGGATGAGTAAATCTGGCTATGAAAACACATTCAGATATCAATAGTCAATCTACTACGATAGAAGAAAATGGCAGCCGTAAGACCGGACTTGTTATCATCATTGCCACTGAAAATTGAAAGGTACATAAGTGGATGAAATATATTCAAACCAAAGAGCAGTCATGATTGTCAAGAGAAGAAAGCTGACTCTCAAATTCACCTTCTGCATTGTATTCATTTCTGGTTGATTAGATAAAACAAATAATAATTGAAGAAAATGAATTCAAGTTACATTAATAGCCGAAATCGTATAATACATGCAGGAATCTGAAAATTGACCAACCAATTTAAAAACACTAACAAGTCGAGGATGCTTCCCAGAACCACGAGTTGTAGCTAAGAGAAAATGATCACAATGGCTATGATGTTAAAATATTAACAACCATATGAAAATTAGAGAAAAAAATTACAACATAAATAAGGAATCAATATAGTTCTAACAAAACACAACACAAACATCTGATTGTTGCAAATAACATGCTTACCACAACAGTTCTTGTTTCCATATTCCTCAATTCCAACGGCATCATTTTTAGATTAAATAAAGGAACCCGATTCGAGGAATGAGTCATACTCACATCCAATAACTTGTAATAATCACTCAGCTCATTCACTTAATCACATCCAAACACTTATATGCAGACTTTATTCAAGCATCATCAAATTATAACATGGAGATATTTACCACTAAATTGAAAAAAAAATCATATAGTTTGATCAAAATCGAAGTATTAAATGAAAATCATAAATACATGAAATGGGGAAGTGTTTAAGCATTTTTAGCAAAGATATTAACAACCATACGAGTATCGTGATGTGTTTCGTCGATCAATCTTAGAGTACAACAGTGATCTTCAGACATTATTCAAGCAACATCAAATTATAACATGACGATACATACCTTAAAAACTGGCTCAGAAAACACTTGAAGGATGAGTGAAACTGGCTCAGAAAACACCTTCAAAAATCAATAGTCAATCTACTACCATAGAAGAAAGTGGCAGGCGTAAGACCGGACTTGTTATCATCATTGCTAGTGAAAATTGAAAGGTACACAAGTGGATGAAATATATTCAAACCAAATAACAGTCATGGTTTTAAAGAGAAGATAGGTCACTCGCAAAGAACGGTGGCTCAGAAAACAACTTCATAAATCATTGGTCAATGTAATACCGTTGAAGAAAATGGCAGCCACAAGATTATAACATGATGATACTTACCTCTAAAACTGGCTCAGAAAACCCTTCAAGGATGAGTAAAACTGGCTATGAAAACACATTCAGATATCAATAGTCAATCTACTACGATATAAGAAAATGGCAGCCGTAAGACCGGACTTGTTATCATCATTGCCACTGAAAATTGAAAGGTACATAAGTGGATGAAATATATTCAAACCAAAGAGCAGTCATGATTGTCAAGAGAAGAAAGGTGACTCTCAAATTCACCTTCTGCATTGTATTCATTTCTGGTTGATTAGATAAAACAAATAATAATTGAAGAAAATGAATTCAAGTTCCATTAAAAGCCGAAATCGTATAATACATGCAGGAATCTGAAAATTGACCAACCAATTTAAAAACACTAACAAGTCGAGGATGCTTCCCAGAACCACGAGTAGTAGCTAAGAGAAAATGATCACAATGGCTATGATGTTAAAATATTAACAACCATATGAAAATTAGAGAAAAAAATTACAACATAAATAAGGAATCAATATAGTTCTTACAAAACACAACACAAACATCTGATTGTTGCAAATAACATGCTTACCACAACAGTTCTTGTTTCCATAATCCTCAATTCCAACGGCATCATTTTTAGATTAAATAAAGGAACCCGATTCGAGGAATGAGTCATACTCACATCCAATAACTTGTAATAATCACTCAGCTCATTCACTTAATCACATCCAAGCACTTATATGCAGACTTTATTCAAGCATCATCAAATTATAACATGGAGATATTTACCACTAAATTGAAAAAAAAAAATCATATATTTTGAACAAAATCGAAGTATTAAATGAAAATCATAAATACATGAAATGGGGAAGTGTTTAAGCATTTTTAGCAAAGATATTAACAACCATACGAGTATCGTGACGTGTTTCGTCAATCCATCTTAGAGTACAATAGTGATCTGCAGACATTATTCATGCAACATCAAATTATAACATGACGATACATACCTTAAAAATTGGCTCAGAAAACACTTAAAGGATGAGTGAAACTGGCTCAGAAAACACCTTCAGAAATCAATAGTAAATCTATTACCATAGAAGAAAGCGGCAGGCGTAAGACCGGACTTGTTATCATCATTGCCAGTGAAAATTGAAAGGTACACAAGTGGATGAAATATATTCAAACCGAATAACAGTCATGGTTGTAAAGAGAAGATAGGTCACTCTCAAAGAACGGTGGCTCAGAAAACAACTTCAGAAATCATTGGTCAATGTAATACCATTGAAGAAAATGGCAGCCGCAAGATTATAACATGATGATACTTACCTCTAAAACTGGCTCAGAAAACCCTTGAAGGATGAGTAAAACTGGCTATGAAAACACATTCAGAAATCAATAGTCAATCTACTACGATAAAAGAAAATGGCAACCGTAAGACCGGACTTGTTATCGTCATTGCCACTAAAAATTGAAAGGTACACAAGTGGATGAAATATATTCATATCAAAGAGCAGTCATGATTGTCAAGAGAAGAAAGGTGACTCTCAAATTCACCTTCTGCATTGTATTCATTTCTGGTTGATTAGATAAAACAAATAATAATTGAAGAAAATGAATTCAAGTTACATTAAAAGCCGAAATCGTATAATACATGCAGGAATCTGAAAATTGACCAACCAATTTAAAAACACTAACAAGTCGAGGATGCTTCCCAGAACCACGAGTAGTAGCTAAGAGAAAATGATCACAATGGCTATGATTTTAAAATATTGACAACCATATGAAAATTAGAGAAAAAAATTACAACATAAATAAGGAATCAATATAGTTCTAACAAAACACAACACAAACATCTGATTGTTGCAAATAACATGCTTACCACAACAGTTCTTGTTTCCATATTCCTCAATTCCAACGGCATCATTTTTAGATTAAATAAAGGAACTCGATTCGAGGAATGAGTCATACTCACATCCAATAACTTGTAATAATCACTCAGCTCATTCACTTAATCACATCCAAACACTTATATGCAAACTTTATTCAAGCATCATCAAATTATAACATGGAGATATTTACCACTAAATTGAAAAAAAAATCATATATTTTGATCAAAATCGAAGTATTAAATGAAAATCATAAATACATGAAATGGGGAAGTGTTTAAGCATTTTTAGCAAAGATATTAACAACCATACGAGTATCGTGATGTGTTTCGTCGATCAATCTTAGAGTACAACAGTGATCTTCAGACATTATTCAAGCAACATCAAATTATAACATGATGATAAATACCTTAAAAACTGGCTCAGAAAACACTTGAAGGATGAGTGAAACTGGCTCAGAAAACACCTTCAAAAATCAATAGTCAATCTACTACCATAGAAGAAAGTGGCAGGCGTAAGACCGGACTTGTTATCATCATTGCTAGTGAAAATTGAAAGGTACACAAGTGGATGAAATATATTCAAACCAAATAACAGTCATGGTTTTAAAGAGAAGATAGGTCTCTCTCAAAGAACGGTGGCTCAGAAAACAACTTCAGAAATCATTGGTCAATGTAATTCCGTTGAAGAAAATGGCAGCCGCAAGATTATAACATGATGATACTTACCTCTAAAACTGGCTCAGAAAACCCTTCAAGGATGAGTAAATCTGGCTATGAAAACACATTCAGATATCAATAGTCAATCTACTACGATAGAAGAAAATGGCAGCCGTAAGACCGGACTTGTTATCATCATTGCCACTGAAAATTGAAAGGTACATAAGTGGATGAAATATATTCAAACCAAAGAGCAGTCATGATTGTCAAGAGAAGAAAGCTGACTCTCAAATTCACCTTCTGCATTGTATTCATTTCTGGTTGATTAGATAAAACAAATAATAATTGAAGAAAATGAATTCAAGTTACATTAATAGCCGAAATCGTATAATACATGCAGGAATCTGAAAATTGACCAACCAATTTAAAAACACTAACAAGTCGAGGATGCTTCCCAGAACCACGAGTTGTAGCTAAGAGAAAATGATCACAATGGCTATGATGTTAAAATATTAACAACCATATGAAAATTAGAGAAAAAAATTACAACATAAATAAGGAATCAATATAGTTCTAACAAAACACAACACAAACATCTGATTGTTGCAAATAACATGCTTACCACAACAGTTCTTGTTTCCATATTCCTCAATTCCAACGGCATCATTTTTAGATTAAATAAAGGAACCCGATTCGAGGAATGAGTCATACTCACATCCAATAACTTGTAATAATCACTCAGCTCATTCACTTAATCACATCCAAACACTTATATGCAGACTTTATTCAAGCATCATCAAATTATAACATGGAGATATTTACCACTAAATTGAAAAAAAAATCATATAGTTTGATCAAAATCGAAGTATTAAATGAAAATCATAAATACATGAAATGGGGAAGTGTTTAAGCATTTTTAGCAAAGATATTAACAACCATACGAGTATCGTGATGTGTTTCGTCGATCAATCTTAGAGTACAACAGTGATCTTCAGACATTATTCAAGCAACATCAAATTATAACATGACGATACATACCTTAAAAACTGGCTCAGAAAACACTTGAAGGATGAGTGAAACTGGCTCAGAAAACACCTTCAAAAATCAATAGTCAATCTACTACCATAGAAGAAAGTGGCAGGCGTAAGACCGGACTTGTTATCATCATTGCTAGTGAAAATTGAAAGGTACACAAGTGGATGAAATATATTCAAACCAAATAACAGTCATGGTTTTAAAGAGAAGATAGGTCACTCGCAAAGAACGGTGGCTCAGAAAACAACTTCATAAATCATTGGTCAATGTAATACCGTTGAAGAAAATGGCAGCCACAAGATTATAACATGATGATACTTACCTCTAAAACTGGCTCAGAAAACCCTTCAAGGATGAGTAAAACTGGCTATGAAAACACATTCAGATATCAATAGTCAATCTACTACGATATAAGAAAATGGCAGCCGTAAGACCGGACTTGTTATCATCATTGCCACTGAAAATTGAAAGGTACATAAGTGGATGAAATATATTCAAACCAAAGAGCAGTCATGATTGTCAAGAGAAGAAAGGTGACTCTCAAATTCACCTTCTGCATTGTATTCATTTCTGGTTGATTAGATAAAACAAATAATAATTGAAGAAAATGAATTCAAGTTCCATTAAAAGCCGAAATCGTATAATACATGCAGGAATCTGAAAATTGACCAACCAATTTAAAAACACTAACAAGTCGAGGATGCTTCCCAGAACCACGAGTAGTAGCTAAGAGAAAATGATCACAATGGCTATGATGTTAAAATATTAACAACCATATGAAAATTAGAGAAAAAAATTACAACATAAATAAGGAATCAATATAGTTCTTACAAAACACAACACAAACATCTGATTGTTGCAAATAACATGCTTACCACAACAGTTCTTGTTTCCATAATCCTCAATTCCAACGGCATCATTTTTAGATTAAATAAAGGAACCCGATTCGAGGAATGAGTCATACTCACATCCAATAACTTGTAATAATCACTCAGCTCATTCACTTAATCACATCCAAGCACTTATATGCAGACTTTATTCAAGCATCATCAAATTATAACATGGAGATATTTACCACTAAATTGAAAAAAAAAAATCATATATTTTGAACAAAATCGAAGTATTAAATGAAAATCATAAATACATGAAATGGGGAAGTGTTTAAGCATTTTTAGCAAAGATATTAACAACCATACGAGTATCGTGACGTGTTTCGTCAATCCATCTTAGAGTACAATAGTGATCTGCAGACATTATTCATGCAACATCAAATTATAACATGACGATACATACCTTAAAAATTGGCTCAGAAAACACTTAAAGGATGAGTGAAACTGGCTCAGAAAACACCTTCAGAAATCAATAGTAAATCTATTACCATAGAAGAAAGCGGCAGGCGTAAGACCGGACTTGTTATCATCATTGCCAGTGAAAATTGAAAGGTACACAAGTGGATGAAATATATTCAAACCGAATAACAGTCATGGTTGTAAAGAGAAGATAGGTCACTCTCAAAGAACGGTGGCTCAGAAAACAACTTCAGAAATCATTGGTCAATGTAATACCATTGAAGAAAATGGCAGCCGCAAGATTATAACATGATGATACTTACCTCTAAAACTGGCTCAGAAAACCCTTGAAGGATGAGTAAAACTGGCTATGAAAACACATTCAGAAATCAATAGTCAATCTACTACGATAAAAGAAAATGGCAACCGTAAGACCGGACTTGTTATCGTCATTGCCACTAAAAATTGAAAGGTACACAAGTGGATGAAATATATTCATATCAAAGAGCAGTCATGATTGTCAAGAGAAGAAAGGTGACTCTCAAATTCACCTTCTGCATTGTATTCATTTCTGGTTGATTAGATAAAACAAATAATAATTGAAGAAAATGAATTCAAGTTACATTAAAAGCCGAAATCGTATAATACATGCAGGAATCTGAAAATTGACCAACCAATTTAAAAACACTAACAAGTCGAGGATGCTTCCCAGAACCACGAGTAGTAGCTAAGAGAAAATGATCACAATGGCTATGATTTTAAAATATTGACAACCATATGAAAATTAGAGAAAAAAATTACAACATAAATAAGGAATCAATATAGTTCTAACAAAACACAACACAAACATCTGATTGTTGCAAATAACATGCTTACCACAACAGTTCTTGTTTCCATATTCCTCAATTCCAACGGCATCATTTTTAGATTAAATAAAGGAACTCGATTCGAGGAATGAGTCATACTCACATCCAATAACTTGTAATAATCACTCAGCTCATTCACTTAATCACATCCAAACACTTATATGCAAACTTTATTCAAGCATCATCAAATTATAACATGGAGATATTTACCACTAAATTGAAAAAAAAATCATATATTTTGATCAAAATCGAAGTATTAAATGAAAATCATAAATACATGAAATGGGGAAGTGTTTAAGCATTTTTAGCAAAGATATTAACAACCATACGAGTATCGTGATGTGTTTCGTCGATCAATCTTAGAGTACAACAGTGATCTTCAGACATTATTCAAGCAACATCAAATTATAACATGATGATAAATACCTTAAAAACTGGCTCAGAAAACACTTGAAGGATGAGTGAAACTGGCTCAGAAAACACCTTCAAAAATCAATAGTCAATCTACTACCATAGAAGAAAGTGGCAGGCGTAAGACCGGACTTGTTATCATCATTGCTAGTGAAAATTGAAAGGTACACAAGTGGATGAAATATATTCAAACCAAATAACAGTCATGGTTTTAAAGAGAAGATAGGTCTCTCTCAAAGAACGGTGGCTCAGAAAACAACTTCAGAAATCATTGGTCAATGTAATTCCGTTGAAGAAAATGGCAGCCGCAAGATTATAACATGATGATACTTACCTCTAAAACTGGCTCAGAAAACCCTTCAAGGATGAGTAAATCTGGCTATGAAAACACATTCAGATATCAATAGTCAATCTACTACGATAGAAGAAAATGGCAGCCGTAAGACCGGACTTGTTATCATCATTGCCACTGAAAATTGACAGGTACATAAGTGGATGAAATATATTCAAACCAAAGAGCAGTCATGATTGTCAAGAGAAGAAAGGTGACCCTCAAATTCACCTTCTACATTGTATTCATTTCTGGTTGATTAGATAAAACAAATAATAATTGAAGAAAATGAATTCAATGTTACATTAAAAGCCGAAATCGTATAATACATGCAGGAATCTGAAAATTGACCAACCAATTTAAAAACACTAACAAGTCGAGGATGCTTCCCAGAACCACGAGTAGTAGCTAAGAGAAAATGATCACAATGGCTATGATGTTAAAATATTAACAACCATATGAAAATTAGAGAAAAAAATTACAACATAAATAAGGAATCAATATAGTTCTAACAAAACACAACACAAACATCTGATTGTTGCAAATAACATGCTTACCACAACAGTTCTTGTTTCCATATTCCTCAATTCCAACGGCATCATTTTTAGATTAAATAAAGGAACCCGATTCGAGGAATGAGTCATACTCACATCCAATAACTTGTAATAATCACTCAGCTCATTCACTTAATCACATCCAAACACTTATATGCAGACTTTATTCAAGCATCATCAAATTATAACATGGAGATATTTACCACTAAATTGAAAAAAAAATCATATATTTTGATCAAAATCGAAGTATTAAATGAAAATCATAAATACATGAAATGGGGAAGTGTTTAAGCATTTTTAGCAAAGATATTAACAACCATACGAGTATCGTGATGTGTTTCGTCGATCAATCTTAGAGTACAACAGTGATCTTCAGACATTATTCAAGCAACATCAAATTATAACAAGACGATACATACCTTAAAAACTGGCTTAGAAAACACTTGAAGGATGAGTGAAACTGGCTCAGAAAACACCTTCAAAAATCAATAGTCAATCTACTACGATAGAAGAAAGTGGCAGGCGTAAGACCGGACTTGTTATCATCATTGCTAGTGAAAATTGAAAGGTACACAAGTGGATGAAATATATTCAAACCAAATAACAGTCATGGTTTTAAAGAGAAGATAGGTCACTCTCAAAGAACGGTGGCTCAGAAAACAACTTCAGAAATCATTGGTCAATGTAATTCCGTTGAAGAAAATGGCAGCCGCAAGATTATAACATGATGATACTTACCTCTAAAACTGGCTCAGAAAACCCTTCAAGGATGAGTAAAACTGGCTATGAAAACACATTCAGATATCAATAGTCAATCTACTACGATAGAAGAAAATGGCAGCCGTAAGACCGGACTTGTTATCATCATTGCCACTGAAAATTGAAAGGTACATAAGTGGATGAAATATATTCAAACTAAAGAGCAGTCATGATTGTCAAGAGAAGAAAGGTGACTCTCAAATTCACCTTCTGCATTGTATTCATTTCTGGTTGATTAGATAAAACAAATAATAATTGAAGAAAATGAATTCAAGTTACATTAAAAGCCGAAATCGTATAATACATGCAGGAATCTGAAAATTGACCAACCAATTTAAAAACACTAACAAGTCGAGGATGCTTCCCAGAACCACGAGTAGCAGCTAAGAGAAAATGATCTCAATGGCTATGATGTTAAAATATTAACAACCATATGAAAATTAGAGAAAAAAATTACAACATAAATAAGGAATCAATATAGTTCTAACAAAACACAACACAAACATCTGATTGTTGCAAATAACATGCTTACCACAACAGTTCTTGTTTCCATAATCCTCAATTCCAACGGCATCATTTTTAGATTAAATAAAGGAACCCGATTCGAGGAATGAGTCATACTCACATCCAATAACTTGTAATAATCACTCAGCTCATTCACATAATCACATCCAAACACTTATATGCATACTTTATTCAAGCATCATCAAATTATAACATGGAGATATTTACCACTAAATTGAAAAAAAAAATCATATATTTTGATCAAAATCGAAGTATTAAATGAAAATCATAAATACATGAAATGGGGAAGTGTTTAAGCATTTTTAGCAAAGATATTAACAACCATACGAGTATCGTGACGTGTTTCGTCGATCCATCTTAGAGTACAATAGTGATCTGCAGACATTATTCATGCAACATCAAATTATAACATGACGATACATACCTTAAAAATTGGCTCAAAAAACACTGGAAGGATGAGTGAAACTGCCTCAGAAAACACCTTCAGAAATCAATAGTAAATCTATTACCATAGAAGAAAGCGACAGGCGTAAGACCGGACTTGTTATCATCATTGCCAGTGAAAATTGAAAGGTACACAAGTGGATGAAATATATTCAAACCGAATAACAGTCATGGTTGTAAAGAGAAGATAGGTCACTCTCAAAGAACGGTGGCTCAGAAAACAACTTCAGAAATCATTGGTCAATGTAATACCATTGAAGAAAATGGCAGCCGCAAGATTATAAGATGATGATACTTACCTCTAAGACTGGCTCAGAAAACCCTTGAAGGATGAGTAAAACTGGCTATGAAAACACATTCAGAAATCAATAGTCAATCTACTACGATAGAAGAAAATGGCAGCCGTAAGACCGGACTTGTTATCATCATTGCCACTGAAAATTGAAAGGTACACAAGTGGATGAAATATATTCAAACCAAGGAGTAGTCATGATTGTCAAGAGAAGAAATGTGACTCTCAAATTCACCTTCTGCATTGTATTCATTTCTGGTTGATTAGATAAAACAAATAATAATTGAAGAAAATGAATTCAAGTTACATTAAAAGCCGAAATCGTATAATACATGCAGGTGTCTGAAAATTGACCAACCAATTTAAAAACACTCACAAGTCGAGGATGCTTCCCAGAACCACGATTAGTAGCTAAGAGAAAATGATCACAATGGCTATGATGTTAAAATATTAACAACTATATGAAAATTAGAGAAAAAAATCATGACATAAATAAGGAATCAATATAGTTCTAACAAAACACAACACAAACATCTTATTGTTGCAAATAACATGCTTACCACAACAGTTCTTGTTTCCATAATCCTCAATTCTAACGGCATCATTTTTAGATTAAATATAGGAACCCGATTCGAGGTATGAGTCATTCTCACATCCAATAACTTGTAATAATCACTCAGCTCATTCACATAATCACATCCAAACACTTATATGCAGACTTTATTCAAGCATCCTCAAATTATAACATGGAGATATTTACCACTAAATTGAAAAAAAATCATATATTTTGATCAAAATCGAAGTATTAAATGAAAATCATAAATACATGAAATGGGGAAGTGTTTAAGCATTTTCAGCAAAGATATTAACAACCATACGAGTATCGTGATGTGTTTCGTCGATCAATCTTAGAGTACAACAGTGATCTGCAGACATTATTCAAGCAACATCAAATTATAACATGACGATACATACCTTAAAAACTGGCTCAGAAAACACTTGAAGGATGAGTGAAACTGGCTCAGAAAACACCTTCAGAAATCAATAGTCAATCTACTACCATAGAAGAAAGTGGCAGGCTTAAGACCGGACTTGTTATCATCATTGCCAGTGAAAATTGAAAGGTACACAAGTGGATGAAATATATTCAAACCAAATAACAGTCATGATTGTAAAGAGAAGATTGGTCATTCTCAAAGAACGGTGGCTCAGAAAACAACTTCAGAAATCATTAGTCAATGTAATACTATAGAAGAAAATGGTAGCCTTAAGATTATAACATGATGATACTTACCTCTAAAACTGGCTCAGAAAACCCTTGAAGGATGAGTAAAATTGGCTATGAAATAATATTTAGAAATCAATAGTCAATCTACTACGATAGAAGAAAATGGCAGCCGTAAGACCGGACTTGTTATCATCATTGCCACTGAAAATTGAAAGGTACACAAGTGGATGCAATATATTCAAACCAAGGAGTAGTCATGATTGTCAAGAGAAGAAAGGTGACTCTCAAATTCACCTTCTGCATTGTATTCATTTCTGGTTGATTAGATAAAACAAATAATAATTGAAGAAAATGAATTCAAGTTACATTAAAAGCCGAAATCGTATAATACATGCAGGAATCTGAAAATTGACCAACCAATTTAAAAACACTCACAAGTCGAGGATGCTTCCCAGAACCACGATTAGTAGCTAAGAGAAAATGATCACAATGGCTATGATGTTAAAATATTAACAAACATATGAAAATTATAGAAAAAAATCATAACATAAATAAGGAATCAATATAGTTCTAACAAAACACAACACAAACATCTGATTGTTGCAAATAACATTCTTACCACAACCGTTCTTGTTTCCATAATCTTCACTTCCAACGGCATCATTTTTAGATTAAATAAAGGAACCCGATTCGTGGAATGAGCATTACTCACATCCAATAAATTGTAATAATCACACAGCTCATTCACATACTCACATCCAAACACTCGTATGCAGACTTTATACAAGCATCATCAAATTATAACATGGAGATATTTACCACTAAATTGAAAAAAAAAATCATATATTTTGATCAAAATCGAATTATTAAATGAAAATCATAAATACATGAAATGGGGAAATGTTTAAGCATTTTCAGCAAAGATATTAACAACCATACGAGCATCGTGATGTGTTTCGTCGATCAATCTTAGAGTACAACAGTGATCTGCAGACATTATTCAAGCAACATCAAATTATAACATGACGATACATACCTTAAAAACTGGCTCAGAAAACACTTGAAGGATGAGTGAAACTGGCTCAGAAAACACCTTCAGAAATCAATAGTCAATCTACTACCATAGAATAAAGTGGCAGGCGTAAGACCGGACTTGTTATCATCATTGCCAGTGAAAATTGAAAGGTACACAAGTGGATGAAATATATTCAAACCAAATAACAGTCATGGTGGTAAAGAGAAGATAGGTCACTCTCAAAGAACGGTGGCTCAGAAAACAACTTCAGAAATCATTAGTCAATGTAATTCCATGGAAGAAAATGGCAGCCGTAAGATTATAACATGATGATACAAACCTCTAAAACTGGCTCAGAAAACCCTTGAAGGATGAGTAAAACTGGCTATGAAAACACATTCAGAAATCAATTGTCAATCTACTACGATAGAAGAAAATGGCAGCCGTAAGACCGGACTTGTTATCGTCATTGCCACTGAAAATTGAAAGGTACACAAGTGGATGAAATATATTCATACCAAAGAGCAGTCATGATTGTCAAGAGAAAAAAGGTGACTCTCAAATTCACCTTCTGCATTGTATTCATTTCTGGTTGATTAGATAAAACAAATAATAATTGAAGAAAATGAATTCAAGTTACATTAAAAGCCGAAATTGTATAATACATGCAGGAATCTGAAAATTGACCAACCAATTTAAAAACACTCACAAGTCGAGGATGCTTCCCAACACCACGATTAGTAGCTAAGAGAAAATGATCACAATGGCTATGATGTTAAAATATTAACAACTATATGAAAATTAGAGAAAAAAATCACAACATAAATAAGGAATCAATATAGTTCTAACAAAACACAACACAAACATCTGATTGTTGCCAATAACATGCTTACCACAACAGTTCTTGTTTCCATAATCCTCAATTCTAATGGCATCATTTTTAGATTAATTAAAGGAACCCGATTCGAGGTATGAGTCATACTCACATCCAATAACTTGTAATAATCACTCAGCTCATTCACATAATCACATCCAAACACTTATATGCAGACTTTATTCAAGCATCCTCAAATTATAACATGGAGATATTTACCACTAAATTGAAAAAAAATCTTATATTTTGATCAAAATCGAAGTATTAAATGAAAATCATAAATACATGAAATGGGGAAGTGTTTAAGCATTTTCAGCAAAGATATTAACAACCACACGAGTATCGTGATGTGTTTCGTCGATCAATCTTAGAGTACAACAGTGATCTGCAGACATTATTCAAGCAACATCAAATTATAACATGACGATACATACCTTAAAAACTGGCTCAGAAAACACTTGAAGGATGAGTGAAACTGGCTCAGAAAACACCTTCAGAAATCAATAGTCAATCTACTACCATAGAAGAAAGTGGCAGGCTTAAGACCGGACTTGTTATCATCATTGCCAGTGAAAATTGAAAGGTACACAAGTGGATGAAATATATTCAAACCAAATAACAGTCATGATTGTAAAGAGAAGATTGGTCACTCTCAAAGAACGGTGGCTCAGAAAACAACTTCAGAAATCATTAGTCAATGTAATACTATAGAAGAAAATGGTAGCCTTAAGATTATAACATGATGATACTTACCTCTAAAACTGGCTCAGAAAACCCTTGAAGGATGAGTAAAATTGGCTATGAAATAATATTTAGAAATCAATAGTCAATCTACTACGATAGAAGAAAATGGCAGCCGTAAGACTGGACTTGTTATCATCATTGCCACTGAAAATTGAAAGGTACACAAGTGGATGCAATATATTCAAACCAAGGAGTAGTCATGATTGTCAAGAGAAGAAAGGTGACTCTCAAATTCACCTTCTGCATTGTATTCATTTCTGGTTGATTAGATAAAACAAATAATAATTGAAGAAAATGAATTCAAGTTACATTAAAAGCCGAAATCGTATAATACATGCAGGAATCTGAAAATTGACCAACCAATTTAAAAACACTCACAAGTCGAGGATGCTTCCCAGAACCACGATTAGTAGCTAAGAGAAAATGATCACAATGGCTATGATGTTAAAATATTAACAAACATATGAAAATTATAGAAAAAAATCATAACATAAATAAGGAATCAATATAGTTCTAACAAAACACAACACAAACATCTGATTGTTGCAAATAACATTCTTACCACAACCGTTCTTGTTTCCATAATCTTCACTTCCAACGACATCATTTTTAGATTAAATAAAGGAACCCGATTCGTGGAATGAGCATTACTCACATCCAATAAATTGTAATAATCACACAGCTCATTCACATACTCACATCCAAACACTCATATGCAGACTTTATACAAGCATCATCAAATTATAACATGGAGATATTTACCACTAAATTGAAAAAAAAAATCATATATTTTGATCAAAATCGAATTATTAAATGAAAATCATAAATACATGAAATGGGGAAATGTTTAAGCATTTTCAGCAAAGATATTAACAACCATACGAGCATCGTGATGTGTTTCGTCGATCAATCTTAGAGTACAACAGTGATCTGCAGACATTATTCAAGCAACATCAAATTATAACATGACGATACATACCTTAAAAACTGGCTCAGAAAACACTTGAAGGATGAGTGAAACTGGCTCAGAAAACACCTTCAGAAATCAATAGTCAATCTACTACCATAGAATAAAGTGGCAGGCGTAAGACCGGACTTGTTATCATCATTGCCAGTGAAAATTGAAAGGTACACAAGTGGATGAAATATATTCAAACCAAATAACAGTCATGGTGGTAAAGAGAAGATAGGTCACTCTCAAAGAATGGTGGCTCAGAAAACAACTTCAGAAATCATTAGTCAATGTAATTCCATGGAAGAAAATGGCAGCCGTTAGATTATAACATGATGATACAAACCTCTAAAACTGGCTCAGAAAACCCTTGAAGGATGAGTAAAACTGGCTATGAAAACACATTCAGAAATCAATTGTCAATCTACTACGATAGAAGAAAATGGCAGCCGTAAGACCGGACTTGTTATCGTCATTGCCACTGAAAATTGAAAGGTACACAAGTGGATGAAATATATTCATACCAAAGAGCAGTCATGATTGTCAAGAGAAGAAAGGTGACTCTCAAATTCACCTTCTGCATTGTATTCATTTCTGGTTGATTAGATAAAACAAATAATAATTGAAGAAAATGAATTCAAGTTACATTAAAAGCCGAAATTGTATAATACATGCAGGAATCTGAAAATTGACCAACCAATTTAAAAACACTCACAAGTCGAGGATGCTTCCCAACACCACGATTAGTAGCTAAGAGAAAATGATCACAATGGCTATGATGTTAAAATATTAACAACTATATGAAAATTAGAGAAAAAAATCACAACATAAATAAGGAATCAATATAGTTCTAACAAAACACAACACAAACATCTGATTGTTGCCAATAACATGCTTACCACAACAGTTCTTGTTTCCATAATCCACAATTCTAACGGCATCATTTTTAGATTAATTAAAGGAACCCGATTCGAGGTATGAGTCATACTCACATCCAATAACTTGTAATAATCACTCAGCTCATTCACATAATCACATCCAAACACTTATATGCAGACTTTATTCAAGCATCCTCAAATTATAACATGGAGATATTTACCACTAAATTGAAAAAAAATCATATATTTTGATCAAAATCAAAGTATTAAATGAAAATCATAAATACATGAAATGGGGAAGTGTTTAAGCATTTTCAGCAAAGATATTAACAACCACACGAGTATCGTGATGTGTTTCGTCGATCAATCTTAGAGTACAACAGTGATCTGCAGACATTATTCAAGCAACATCAAATTATAACATGACGATACATACCTTAAAAACTGGCTCAGAAAACACTTGAAGGATGAGTGAAACTGGCTCAGAAAACACCTTCAGAAATCAATAGTCAATCTACTACCATAGAATAAAGTGGCAGGCGTAAGACCGGACTTGTTATCATCATTGCCAGTGAAAATTGAAAGGTACACAAGTGGATGAAATATATTCAAACCAAATAACAGTCATGGTGGTAAAGAGAAGATAGGTCACTCTCAAAGAACGGTGGCTCAGAAAACAACTTCAGAAATCATTAGTCAATGTAATTCCATGGAAGAAAATGGCAGCCGTAAGATTATAACATGATGATACAAACCTCTAAAACTGGCTCAGAAAACCCTTGAAGGATGAGTAAAACTGGCTATGAAAACACATTCAGAAATCAATTGTCAATCTACTACGATAGAAGAAAATGGCAGCCGTAAGACCGGACTTGTTATCGTCATTGCCACTGAAAATTGAAAGGTACACAAGTGGATGAAATATATTCATACCAAAGAGCAGTCATGATTGTCAAGAGAAGAAAGGTGACTCTCAAATTCACCTTCTGCATTGTATTCATTTCTGGTTGATTAGATAAAACAAATAATAATTGAAGAAAATGAATTCAAGTTACATTAAAAGCCGAAATTGTATAATACATACAGGAATCTGAAAATTGACCAACCAATTTAAAAACACTCACAAGTCGAGGATGCTTCCCAACACCACGATTAGTAGCTAAGAGAAAATGATCACAATGGCTATGATGTTAAAATATTAACAACTATATGAAAATTAGAGAAAAAAATCACAACAAAAATAAGGAATCAATATAGTTCTAACAAAACACAACACAAACATCTGATTGTTGCCAATAACATGCTTACCACAACAGTTCTTGTTTCCATAATCCTCAATTCTAACGGCATCATTTTTAGATTAATTAAAGGAACCCGATTCGAGGTATGAGTCATACTCACATCCAATAACTTGTAATAATCACTCAGCTCATTCACATAATCACATCCAAACACTTATATGCAGACTTTATTCAAGCATCCTCAAATTATAACATGGAGATATTTACCACTAAATTGAAAAAAAATCATATATTTTGATCAAAATCAAAGTATTAAATGAAAATCATAAATACATGAAATGGGGAAGTGTTTAAGCATTTTCAGCAAAGATATTAACAACCACACGAGTATCGTGATGTGTTTCGTCGATCAATCTTAGAGTACAACAGTGATCTGCAGACATTATTCAAGCAACATCAAATTATAACATGACGATACATACCTTAAAAACTGGCTCAGAAAACACTTGAAGGATGAGTGAAACTGGCTCAGAAAACACCTTCAGAAATCAATAGTCAATCTACTACCATAGAATAAAGTGGCAGGTGTCAGACCGGACTTGTTATCATCATTGCCAGTGAAATTTGAAAGGTACACAAGTGGATGAAATATATTCAAACCAAATAACAGTCATGGTTGCAAAGAGAAGATAGGTCACTCTCAAAGAACGGTGGCTCAGAAAACAACTTCAGAAATCATTAGTCAATGTAATTCCATGGAAGAAAATGGCAGCCGTAAGATTATAACATGATGATACAAACCTCTAAAACTGGCTCAGAAAACCCTTGAAGGATGAGTAAAACTGGCTATGAAAAAACATTTAGAAATCAATTGTCAATCTACTACGATAGAAGAAAATGGCACCCGTAAGACCGGACTTGTTATCATCATTGCCACTGAAAATTGAAAGGTACAGAAGTGGATGAAATATATTCAAACCAAAGAGCAGTCATGATTGTCAAGAGAGGAAAGGTGACTCTCAAATTCACCTTCGACATTGTATTCATTTCTGGTTGATTAGATAAAACAAATAATAATTGAAGAAAATGAATTCAGGTTACATTAAAAGCCGAAATCGTATAATACATGCAGGAATCTGAAAATTGACCAACCAATTTAAAAACACTCACAAGTCGAGGATGCTTCCCAGAACCACGATTAGTAGCTAAGAGAAAATGATCACAATGGCTATGATGTTAAAATATTAACAACCATATGAAAATTAGAGAAAAAAATCACAACATAAATAAGGAATCAATATAGTTCTAACAATACACAACACAAACATCTGATTGTTGCAAATAACATGCTTACCACAACCGTTCTTGTTTCCATAATCCTCACTTCCAACGGCATCATTTTTAGATTAAATAAAGGAACCCGATTCGTGGAATGAGCATTACTCACATCCAATAAATTGTAATAATCACACAGCTCATTCACATACTCACATCCAAACACTCATATGCAGAATTTATACAAGCATCATCAAATTATAACATGGAGATATTTACCACTAAATTGAAAAAAAAATCATATATTTTGATCAAAATCGAATTATTAAATGAAAATCATAAATACATGAAATGGGTAAGTGTTTAAGCATTTTCAGCAAAGATATTAACAACCATACGAGTATCGTGATGTGTTTCGTCGATCAATCTTAGAGTACAACAGTGATCTGCAGACATTATTCAAGCAACATGAAATTATAACATGACGATACATACCTTAAAAACTGGCTCAGAAAACACTTGAAGGATGAGTGAAACTGGCTCAGAAAACACCTTCAGAAATCAATAGTCAATCTACTACCATAGAATAAAGTGGCAGGCGTAAGACCGGACTTGTTATCATCATTGCCAGTGAAAATTGAAAGGTACACAAGTGGATGAAATATATTCAAACCAAATAACAGTCATGGTTGTAAAGAGAAGATAGGTCACTCTCAAAGAACGGTGGCTCAGAAAACAACTTCAGAAATCATTAGTCAATGTAATTCCATGGAAGAAAATGGCAGCCGTAAGATTATAACATGATGATACAAACCTCTAAAACTGGCTCAGAAAACCCTTGAAGGATGAGTAAAACTGGCTATGAAAACACATTCAGAAATCAATTGTCAATCTACTACGATAGAAGAAAATGGCAGCCGTAAGACCGGACTTGTTATCGTCATTGCCACTGAAAATTGAAAGGTACATAAGTGGATGAAATATATTCATACCAAAGAGCAGTCATGATTGTCAAGACAAGAAAGGTGACTCTCAAATTCACCTTCTGCATTGTATTCATTTCTGGTTGATTAGATAAAACAAATAATAATTGAAGAAAATGCATTCAAGTTACATTAAAAGCCGAAATTGTATAATACATGCAGGAATCTGAAAATTGACCAACCAATTTAAAAACACTCACAAGTCGAGGATGCTTCCCAGAACCACGATTAGTAGCTAAGAGAAAATGATCACAATGGCTATGATGTTAAAATATTAACAACTATATGAAAATTAGAGAAAAAAATTACAACATAAATAAGGAATCAATATAGTTCTAACAAAACACAACACAAACATCTGATTGTTGCATATAACATGCTTACCACAACAGTTCTTGTTTCCATAATCCTCAATTCTAACGGCATCATTTTTAGATTAAATAAAGGAACCCGATTCGAGGTATGAGTCATACTCACATCCAATAACTTGTAATAATCACTCAGCTCATTCACATAATCACATCCAAACACTTATATGCAGACTTTATTCAAGCATCCTCAAATTATAACATGGAGATATTTACCACTAAATTAAAAAAAAAATCATATATTTTGATCAAAATCGAAGTATTAAATGAAAATCATAAATACATGAAATGGGGAAGTGTTTAAGCATTTTCAGCAAAGATATTAACAACCATACGAGTATCGTGATGTGTTTCGTTGATCAATCTTAGAGTACAATAGTGATCTGCAGATATTATTCATGCAACATCAAATTATAACATGACGATACATACCTTAAAAACTGGCTCAGAAAACACTTGAAGGATGAGTGAAACTGGCTCAGAAAACACCTTCAGAAATCAATAGTCAATCTACTACCATAGAATAAAGTGGCAGGCGTAAGACCGGACTTGTTATCATCATTGCCAGTGAAAATTGAAAGGTACACAAGTGGATGAAATATATTCAAACCAAATAACAGTCATGGTGGTAAAGAGAAGATAGGTCACTCTCAAAGAATGGTGGCTCAGAAAACAACTTCAGAAATCATTAGTCAATGTAATTCCATGGAAGAAAATGGCAGCCGTTAGATTATAACATGATGATACAAACCTCTAAAACTGGCTCAGAAAACCCTTGAAGGATGAGTAAAACTGGCTATGAAAACACATTCAGAAATCAATTGTCAATCTACTACGATAGAAGAAAATGGCAGCCGTAAGACCGGACTTGTTATCGTCATTGCCACTGAAAATTGAAAGGTACACAAGTGGATGAAATATATTCATACCAAAGAGCAGTCATGATTGTCAAGAGAAGAAAGGTGACTCTCAAATTCACCTTCTGCATTGTATTCATTTCTGGTTGATTAGATAAAACAAATAATAATTGAAGAAAATGAATTCAAGTTACATTAAAAGCCGAAATTGTATAATACATGCAGGAATCTGAAAATTGACCAACCAATTTAAAAACACTCACAAGTCGAGGATGCTTCCCAACACCACGATTAGTAGCTAAGAGAAAATGATCACAATGGCTATGATGTTAAAATATTAACAACTATATGAAAATTAGAGAAAAAAATCACAACATAAATAAGGAATCAATATAGTTCTAACAAAACACAACACAAACATCTGATTGTTGCCAATAACATGCTTACCACAACAGTTCTTGTTTCCATAATCCACAATTCTAACGGCATCATTTTTAGATTAATTAAAGGAACCCGATTCGAGGTATGAGTCATACTCACATCCAATAACTTGTAATAATCACTCAGCTCATTCACATAATCACATCCAAACACTTATATGCAGACTTTATTCAAGCATCCTCAAATTATAACATGGAGATATTTACCACTAAATTGAAAAAAAATCATATATTTTGATCAAAATCAAAGTATTAAATGAAAATCATAAATACATGAAATGGGGAAGTGTTTAAGCATTTTCAGCAAAGATATTAACAACCACACGAGTATCGTGATGTGTTTCGTCGATCAATCTTAGAGTACAACAGTGATCTGCAGACATTATTCAAGCAACATCAAATTATAACATGACGATACATACCTTAAAAACTGGCTCAGAAAACACTTGAAGGATGAGTGAAACTGGCTCAGAAAACACCTTCAGAAATCAATAGTCAATCTACTACCATAGAATAAAGTGGCAGGCGTAAGACCGGACTTGTTATCATCATTGCCAGTGAAAATTGAAAGGTACACAAGTGGATGAAATATATTCAAACCAAATAACAGTCATGGTGGTAAAGAGAAGATAGGTCACTCTCAAAGAACGGTGGCTCAGAAAACAACTTCAGAAATCATTAGTCAATGTAATTCCATGGAAGAAAATGGCAGCCGTAAGATTATAACATGATGATACAAACCTCTAAAACTGGCTCAGAAAACCCTTGAAGGATGAGTAAAACTGGCTATGAAAACACATTCAGAAATCAATTGTCAATCTACTACGATAGAAGAAAATGGCAGCCGTAAGACCGGACTTGTTATCGTCATTGCCACTGAAAATTGAAAGGTACACAAGTGGATGAAATATATTCATACCAAAGAGCAGTCATGATTGTCAAGAGAAGAAAGGTGACTCTCAAATTCACCTTCTGCATTGTATTCATTTCTGGTTGATTAGATAAAACAAATAATAATTGAAGAAAATGAATTCAAGTTACATTAAAAGCCGAAATTGTATAATACATACAGGAATCTGAAAATTGACCAACCAATTTAAAAACACTCACAAGTCGAGGATGCTTCCCAACACCACGATTAGTAGCTAAGAGAAAATGATCACAATGGCTATGATGTTAAAATATTAACAACTATATGAAAATTAGAGAAAAAAATCACAACAAAAATAAGGAATCAATATAGTTCTAACAAAACACAACACAAACATCTGATTGTTGCCAATAACATGCTTACCACAACAGTTCTTGTTTCCATAATCCTCAATTCTAACGGCATCATTTTTAGATTAATTAAAGGAACCCGATTCGAGGTATGAGTCATACTCACATCCAATAACTTGTAATAATCACTCAGCTCATTCACATAATCACATCCAAACACTTATATGCAGACTTTATTCAAGCATCCTCAAATTATAACATGGAGATATTTACCACTAAATTGAAAAAAAATCATATATTTTGATCAAAATCAAAGTATTAAATGAAAATCATAAATACATGAAATGGGGAAGTGTTTAAGCATTTTCAGCAAAGATATTAACAACCACACGAGTATCGTGATGTGTTTCGTCGATCAATCTTAGAGTACAACAGTGATCTGCAGACATTATTCAAGCAACATCAAATTATAACATGACGATACATACCTTAAAAACTGGCTCAGAAAACACTTGAAGGATGAGTGAAACTGGCTCAGAAAACACCTTCAGAAATCAATAGTCAATCTACTACCATAGAATAAAGTGGCAGGTGTCAGACCGGACTTGTTATCATCATTGCCAGTGAAATTTGAAAGGTACACAAGTGGATGAAATATATTCAAACCAAATAACAGTCATGGTTGCAAAGAGAAGATAGGTCACTCTCAAAGAACGGTGGCTCAGAAAACAACTTCAGAAATCATTAGTCAATGTAATTCCATGGAAGAAAATGGCAGCCGTAAGATTATAACATGATGATACAAACCTCTAAAACTGGCTCAGAAAACCCTTGAAGGATGAGTAAAACTGGCTATGAAAAAACATTTAGAAATCAATTGTCAATCTACTACGATAGAAGAAAATGGCACCCGTAAGACCGGACTTGTTATCATCATTGCCACTGAAAATTGAAAGGTACAGAAGTGGATGAAATATATTCAAACCAAAGAGCAGTCATGATTGTCAAGAGAGGAAAGGTGACTCTCAAATTCACCTTCGACATTGTATTCATTTCTGGTTGATTAGATAAAACAAATAATAATTGAAGAAAATGAATTCAGGTTACATTAAAAGCCGAAATCGTATAATACATGCAGGAATCTGAAAATTGACCAACCAATTTAAAAACACTCACAAGTCGAGGATGCTTCCCAGAACCACGATTAGTAGCTAAGAGAAAATGATCACAATGGCTATGATGTTAAAATATTAACAACCATATGAAAATTAGAGAAAAAAATCACAACATAAATAAGGAATCAATATAGTTCTAACAATACACAACACAAACATCTGATTGTTGCAAATAACATGCTTACCACAACCGTTCTTGTTTCCATAATCCTCACTTCCAACGGCATCATTTTTAGATTAAATAAAGGAACCCGATTCGTGGAATGAGCATTACTCACATCCAATAAATTGTAATAATCACACAGCTCATTCACATACTCACATCCAAACACTCATATGCAGAATTTATACAAGCATCATCAAATTATAACATGGAGATATTTACCACTAAATTGAAAAAAAAAATCATATATTTTGATCAAAATCGAATTATTAAATGAAAATCATAAATACATGAAATGGGTAAGTGTTTAAGCATTTTCAGCAAAGATATTAACAACCATACGAGTATCGTGATGTGTTTCGTCGATCAATCTTAGAGTACAACAGTGATCTGCAGACATTATTCAAGCAACATGAAATTATAACATGACGATACATACCTTAAAAACTGGCTCAGAAAACACTTGAAGGATGAGTGAAACTGGCTCAGAAAACACCTTCAGAAATCAATAGTCAATCTACTACCATAGAATAAAGTGGCAGGCGTAAGACCGGACTTGTTATCATCATTGCCAGTGAAAATTGAAAGGTACACAAGTGGATGAAATATATTCAAACCAAATAACAGTCATGGTTGTAAAGAGAAGATAGGTCACTCTCAAAGAACGGTGGCTCAGAAAACAACTTCAGAAATCATTAGTCAATGTAATTCCATGGAAGAAAATGGCAGCCGTAAGATTATAACATGATGATACAAACCTCTAAAACTGGCTCAGAAAACCCTTGAAGGATGAGTAAAACTGGCTATGAAAACACATTCAGAAATCAATTGTCAATCTACTACGATAGAAGAAAATGGCAGCCGTAAGACCGGACTTGTTATCGTCATTGCCACTGAAAATTGAAAGGTACACAAGTGGATGAAATATATTCATACCAAAGAGCAGTCATGATTGTCAAGACAAGAAAGGTGACTCTCAAATTCACCTTCTGCATTGTATTCATTTCTGGTTGATTAGATAAAACAAATAATAATTGAAGAAAATGCATTCAAGTTACATTAAAAGCCGAAATTGTATAATACATGCAGGAATCTGAAAATTGACCAACCAATTTAAAAACACTCACAAGTCGAGGATGCTTCCCAGAACCACGATTAGTAGCTAAGAGAAAATGATCACAATGGCTATGATGTTAAAATATTAACAACTATATGAAAATTAGAGAAAAAAATTACAACATAAATAAGGAATCAATATAGTTCTAACAAAACACAACACAAACATCTGATTGTTGCATATAACATGCTTACCACAACAGTTCTTGTTTCCATAATCCTCAATTCTAACGGCATCATTTTTAGATTAAATAAAGGAACCCGATTCGAGGTATGAGTCATACTCACATCCAATAACTTGTAATAATCACTCAGCTCATTCACATAATCACATCCAAACACTTATATGCAGACTTTATTCAAGCATCCTCAAATTATAACATGGAGATATTTACCACTAAATTAAAAAAAAAATCATATATTTTGATCAAAATCGAAGTATTAAATGAAAATCATAAATACATGAAATGGGGAAGTGTTTAAGCATTTTCAGCAAAGATATTAACAACCATACGAGTATCGTGATGTGTTTCGTTGATCAATCTTAGAGTACAATAGTGATCTGCAGATATTATTCATGCAACATCAAATTATAACATGACGATACATACCTTAAAAACTGGCTCAGAAAACACTTGAAGGATGAGTGAAACTGGCTCAGAAAACACCTTCAGAAATCAATAGTCAATCTACTACCATAGAAGAAAGTGGCAGGCTTAAGAACGGACTTGTTATCATCATTGCCAGTGAAAATTGAAAGGTACACAAGTGGATGAAATATATTCAAACCAAATAAAAGTCATGATTGTAAAGAGAAGATTGGTCTCTCTCAAAGAACGGTGGCTCAGAAAACAACTTCAGAAATCATTAGTCAATGTAATACTATAGAAGAAAATGGTAGCGGTAAGATTATAACATGATGATACTTACCTCTAAAACTGGCTCAGAAAACCCTGTAAGGATGAGTAAAATTGGCTATGAAAACATATTTAGAAATCAATTGTCAATCTACTACGATAGAAGAAAATGGCAACCGTAAGACCGGACTTGTTATCATCATTGCCACTGAAAATTAAAAGGTGCACAAGTGGATGAAATATATTCAAACCAAGGAGCAGTCATGATTGTCAAGAGAAGAAAGGTGACTCTCAAATTCACCTTCTGTATTGTATTCATTTCTGGTTGATTAGATAAAACAAATAATAATTGAAGAAAATGAATTCAAGTTACATTAAAAGCCGAAATCGTATTATACATGCAGGAATCTGAAAATTGACCAACCAATTTAAAAACACTCACAAGTCGAGGATGCTTCCCAGAACCAGGATTAGTAGCTAAGAGAAAATGATCACAATGGCTATGATGTTAAAATATTAACAACCATATGAAAATTAGAGAAAAAAATCACAACATAAATAAGGAATCAATATAGTTCTAACAAAACACAACACAAACATTTGATTGTTGCAAATAACATGCTTACCACAACCGTTCTTGTTTCCATAATCCTCACTTCCAACGGCATCATTTTTAGATTAAATAAAGGAACCCGATTCGAGGAATGAGTCATACTAACATCCAATAAATTGTAATAATCACACAGCTCATTCACATACTCACATCCAAACACTCATATGCAGACTTTATACAAGCATCATCAAATTATAACATGGAGATATTTACCACTAAATTGAAAAAAAAATCATATATTTTGATCAAAATTGAATTATTAAATGAAAATCATAAATACATGAAATGGGGAAGTGTTTAAGCATTTTCAGCAAAGATATTAACAACCACACGAGTATCGTGATGTGTTTCGTTGATCAATCTTAGAGTACAACAGTGATCTGCAGACATTATTCAAGCAACATCAAGTTATAACATGACGATACATACCTTAAAAACTGGCTCAGAAAACACTTGAAGGATGAGTGAAACTGGCTCAGAAAACACCTTCAGAAATCAGTAGTCAATCTACTACCATAGAATAAAGTGGCAGGCGTCAGACCGGACTTGTTATCATCATTGCCAGTGAAATTTGAAAGGTACACAAGTGTATGAAATATATTCAAACCAAATAACAGTCATGGTTGTAAAGAGAAGATAGGTCACTCTCAAAGAACGGTGGCTCAGAAAACAACTTCAGAAATCATTAGTCAATGTAATTCCATGGAAGAGAATGGCAGCCGTAAGATTATTACATGATGATACAAACCTCTAAAACTGGCTCAGAAAACCCTTGAAGGATGAGTAAAACTGGCTATGAAAACAAGTTCAGAAATCAATTGTCAATCTACTACGATAGAAGAAAATGGCAGCCGTAAGACAGGACTTGTTATCATCTTTGCCACTGAAAATTGAAAGGTACACAAGTGGATGAAATATATTCAAACCAAAGAGCAGTCATGATTGTCAAGAGAGGAAAGGTGACTCTCAAATTCACCTTCTGCATTGTATTCATTTCTGGTTGATTAGATAAAACAAATAATAATTGAAGAAAATGAATTCAAGTTATATTAAAAGCCGAAATCGTATAATACATGCAGGAATCTGAAAATTGACCAACCAATTTAAAAACACTCACAAGTCGAGGATGCTTCCCAGAACCACGATTAGTAGCTAAGAGAAAATGATCACAATGGCTATGATGTTAAAATATTAACAACCATATGAAAATTAGAGAAAAAAATCACAACATAAATAAGGAATCAATATAGTTCTAACAATACACAACACAAACATCTGATTGTTGCAAATAACATGCTTACCACAACCGTTCTTGTTTCCATAATCCTCACTTCCAACGGCATCATTTTTAGATTAAATAAAGGAACCCGATTCGAGGAATGAGCATTACTCACATCCAATAAATTGTAATAATCACACAGCTCATTCACATACTCACATCCAAACACTCATATGCAGACTTTATACAAGCATCATCAAATTATAACATGGAGATATTTACCACTAAATTGAAAAAAAAATCATATATTTTGATCAAAATCGAATTATTAAATGAAAATCATAAATACATGAAATGGGTAAGTGTTTAAGCATTTTCAGCAAAGATATTAACAACCATACGAGTATCGTGATGTGTTTCGTCGATCAATCTTAGAGTACAACAGTGATCTGCAGACATTATTCAAGCAACATGAAATTATAACATGACGATACATACCTTAAAAACTGGCTCAGAAAACACTTGAAGGATGAGTGAAACTGGCTCAGAAAACACCTTCAGAAATCAATAGTCAATCTACTACCATAGAATAAAGTGGCAGGCGTAAGACCGGACTTGTTATCATCATTGCCAGTGAAAATTGAAAGGTACACAAGTGGATGAAATATATTCAAACCAAATAACAGTCATGGTTGTAAAGAGAAGATAGGTCACTCTCAAAGAACGGTGGCTCAGAAAACAACTTCAGAAATCATTAGTCAATGTAATTCCATGGAAGAAAATGGCAGCCGTAAGATTATAACATGATGATACAAACCTCTAAAACTGGCTCAGAAAACCCTTGAAGGATGAGTAAAACTGGCTATGAAAACACATTCAGAAATCAATTGTCAATCTACTACGATAGAAGAAAATGGCAGCCGTAAGACCGGACTTGTTATCGTCATTGCCACTGAAAATTGAAAGGTACACAAGTGGATGAAATATATTCATACCAAAGAGCAGTCATGATTGTCAAGAGAAGAAAGGTGACTCTCAAATTCACCTTCTGCATTGTATTCATTTCTGGTTGATTAGATAAAACAAATAATAATTGAAGAAAATGAATTCAAGTTACATTAAAAGCCGAAATTGTATAATACATGCAGGAATCTGAAAATTGACCAACCAATTTAAAAACACTCACAAGTCGAGGATGCTTCCCAGAACCACGATTAGTAGCTAAGAGAAAATGATTACAATGGCTATGATGTTAAAATATTAACAACTATATGAAAATTAGAGAAAAAAATCACAACATAAATAAGGAATCAATATAGTTCTAACAAAACACAACACAAACATCTGATTGTTGCAAATAACATGCTTACCACAACAGTTCTTGTTTCCATAATCCTCAATTCTAACGGCATCATTTTTAGATTAAATAAAGGAACCCGATTCGAGGTATGAGTCATACTCACATCCAATAACTTGTAATAATCACTCAGCTCATTCACATAATCACATCCAAACACTTATATGCAGACTTTATTCAAGCATCCTCAAATTATAACATGGAGATATTTACCACTAAATTAAAAAAAAATCATATATTTTGATCAAAATCGAAGTATTAAATGAAAATCATAAATACATGAAATGGGGAAGTGTTTAAGCATTTTCAGCAAAGATATTAACAACCATACGAGTATCGTGATGTGTTTCGTCGATCAATCTTAGAGTACAACAGTGATCTGCAGACATTATTCAAGCAACATCAAATTATAACATGACGATACATACCTTAAAAACTGGCTCAGAAAACACTTGAAGGATGAGTGAAACTGGCTCAGAAAACACCTTCAGAAATCAATAGTCAATCTACTACCATAGAATAAAGTGGCAGGCGTCAGACCGGACTTGTTATCATCATTGCCAGTGAAATTTGAAAGGTACACAAGTGGATGAAATATATTCAAACCAAATAACAGTCATGGTTGTAAAGAGAAGATAGGTCACTCTCAAAGAACGGTGGCTCAGAAAACAACTTCAGAAATCATTAGTCAATGTAATTCCATGGAATAAAATGGCAGCCGTAAGATTATAACATGATGATACAAACCTCTAAAACTGGCTCAGAAAACCCTTGAAGGATGAGTAAAACTGGCTATGAAAAAACATTTAGGAATCAATTGTCAATCTACTACGATAGAAGAAAATGGCAGCCGTAAGACCGGACTTGTTATCATCTTTGCCACTGAAAATTGAAAGGTACACAAGTGGATGAAATATATTCAAACCAAAGAGCAGTCATGATTGTCAAGAGAGGAAAGGTGACTCTCAAATTCACCTTCTGCATTGTATTCATTTCTGGTTGATTAGATAAAACAAATAATAATTGAAGAAAATGAATTCAAGTTACATTAAAAGCCGAAATCGTATAATACATGCAGGAATCTGAAAATTGACCAACCAATTTAAAAACACTCACAAGTCGAGGATGCTTCCCAGAACCACGATTAGTAGCTAAGAGAAAATGATCACAATGGCTATGATGTTAAAATATTAACAACCATATGAAAATTAGAGAAAAAAATCACAACATAAATAAGGAATCAATATAGTTCTAACAATACACAACACAAACATCTGATTGTTGCAAATAACATGCTTACCACAACCGTT
The DNA here is from genome assembly GCA_022829125.1 of Lathyrus tuberosus. Taxonomy (NCBI): domain Eukaryota; kingdom Viridiplantae; phylum Streptophyta; class Magnoliopsida; order Fabales; family Fabaceae; genus Lathyrus; species Lathyrus tuberosus. The sequence goes on from JALAZF010000438.1 coordinate 5,167,671, forward strand.
CTTGTTTCCATAATCCTCACTTCCAACGGCATCATTTTTAGATTAAATAAAGGAACCCGATTCGAGGAATGAGCATTACTCACATCCAATAAATTGTAATAATCACACAGCTCATTCACATACTCACATCCAAACACTCATATGCAGACTTTATACAAGCATCATCAAATTATAACATGGAGATATTTACCACTAAATTGAAAAAAAAAATCATATATTTTGATCAAAATCGAATTATTAAATGAAAATCATAAATACATGAAATGGGTAAGTGTTTAAGCATTTTCAGCAAAGATATTAACAACCATACGAGTATCGTGATGTGTTTCGTCGATCAATCTTAGAGTACAACAGTGATCTGCAGACATTATTCAAGCAACATGAAATTATAACATGACGATACATACCTTAAAAACTGGCTCAGAAAACACTTGAAGGATGAGTGAAACTGGCTCAGAAAACACCTTCAGAAATCAATAGTCAATCTACTACCATAGAATAAAGTGGCAGGCGTAAGACCGGACTTGTTATCATCATTGCCAGTGAAAATTGAAAGGTACACAAGTGGATGAAATATATTCAAACCAAATAACAGTCATGGTTGTAAAGAGAAGATAGGTCACTCTCAAAGAACGGTGGCTCAGAAAACAACTTCAGAAATCATTAGTCAATGTAATTCCATGGAAGAAAATGGCAGCCGTAAGATTATAACATGATGATACAAACCTCTAAAACTGGCTCAGAAAACCCTTGAAGGATGAGTAAAACTGGCTATGAAAACACATTCAGAAATCAATTGTCAATCTACTACGATAGAAGAAAATGGCAGCCGTAAGACCGGACTTGTTATCGTCATTGCCACTGAAAATTGAAAGGTACACAAGTGGATGAAATATATTCATACCAAAGAGCAGTCATGATTGTCAAGAGAAGAAAGGTGACTCTCAAATTCACCTTCTGCATTGTATTCATTTCTGGTTGATTAGATAAAACAAATAATAATTGAAGAAAATGAATTCAAGTTACATTAAAAGCCGAAATCGTATAATACATGCAGGAATCTGAAAATTGACCAACCAATTTAAAAACACTCACAAGTCGAGGATGCTTCCCAGAACCACGATTAGTAGCTAAGAGAAAATGATCACAATGGCTATGATGTTAAAATATTAACAACCATATGAAAATTAGAGAAAAAAATCACAACATAAATAAGGAATCAATATAGTTCTAACAATACACAACACAAACATCTGATTGTTGCAAATAACATGCTTACCACAACCGTTCTTGTTTCCATAATCCTCACTTCCAACGGCATCATTTTTAGATTAAATAAAGGAACCCGATTCGAGGAATGAGCATTACTCACATCCAATAAATTGTAATAATCACACAGCTCATTCACATACTCACATCCAAACACTCATATGCAGACTTTATACAAGCATCATCAAATTATAACATGGAGATATTTACCACTAAATTGAAAAAAAAAATCATATATTTTGATCAAAATCGAATTATTAAATGAAAATCATAAATACATGAAATGGGTAAGTGTTTAAGCATTTTCAGCAAAGATATTAACAACCATACGAGTATCGTGATGTGTTTCGTCGATCAATCTTAGAGTACAACAGTGATCTGCAGACATTATTCAAGCAACATGAAATTATAACATGACGATACATACCTTAAAAACTGGCTCAGAAAACACTTGAAGGATGAGTGAAACTGGCTCAGAAAACACCTTCAGAAATCAATAGTCAATCTACTACCATAGAATAAAGTGGCAGGCGTAAGACCGGACTTGTTATCATCATTGCCAGTGAAAATTGAAAGGTACACAAGTGGATGAAATATATTCAAACCAAATAACAGTCATGGTTGTAAAGAGAAGATAGGTCACTCTCAAAGAACGGTGGCTCAGAAAACAACTTCAGAAATCATTAGTCAATGTAATTCCATGGAAGAAAATGGCAGCCGTAAGATTATAACATGATGATACAAACCTCTAAAACTGGCTCAGAAAATCCTTGAAGGATGAGTAAAACTGGCTATGAAAACACATTCAGAAATCAATTGTCAATCTACTACGATAGAAGAAAATGGCAGCCATAAGACCGGACTTGTTATCGTCATTGCCACTGAAAATTGAAAGGTACACAAGTGGATGAAATATATTCATACCAAAGAGCAGTCATGATTGTCAAGAGAAGAAAGGTGACTCTCAAATTCACCTTCTGCATTGTATTCATTTCTGGTTGATTAGATAAAACAAATAATAATTGAAGAAAATGAATTCAAGTTACATTAAAAGCCGAAATTGTATAATACATGCAGGAATCTGAAAATTGACCAACCAATTTAAAAACACTCACAAGTCGAGGATGCTTCCCAGAACTACGATTAGTAGCTAAGAGAAAATGATCACAATGGCTATGATGTTAAAATATTAACAACTATATGAAAATTAGAGAAAAAAATCACAACATAAATAAGGAATCAATATAGTTCTAACAAAACACAACACAAACATCTGATTGTTGCAAATAACATGCTTACCACAACAGTTCTTGTTTCCATAATCCTCAATTCTAACGGCATCATTTTTAGATTAAATAAAGGAACCCGATAAGAGGTATGAGTCATACTCACATCCAATAACTTGTAATAATCACTCAGCTCATTCACATAATCACATCCAAACACTTATATGCAGACTTTATTCAAGCATCCTCAAATTATAACATGGAGATATTTACCACTAAATTAAAAAAAAATCATATATTTTGATCAAAATCGAAGTATTAAATGAAAATCATAAATACATGAAATGGGGAAGTGTTTAAGCATTTTCAGCAAAGATATTAACAACCATACGAGTATCGTGATGTGTTTCGTCGATCAATCTTAGAGTACAACAGTGATCTGCAGACATTATTCAAGCAACATCAAATTATAACATGACGATACATACCTTAAAAACTGGCTCAGAAAACACTTGAAGGATGAGTGAAACTGGCTCAGAAAACACCTTCAGAAATCAATAGTCAATCTACTACCATAGAATAAAGTGGCAGGCGTCAGACCGGACTTGTTATCATCAATGCCAGTGAAATTTGAAAGGTACACAAGTGGATGAAATATATTCAAACCAAATAACAGTCATGGTTGTAAAGAGAAGATAGGTCACTCTCAAAGAACGGTGGCTCAGAAAACAACTTCAGAAATCATTAGTCAATGTAATTCCATGGAAGAAAATGGCAGCCGTAAGATTATAACATGATGATACAAAAATCTAAAACTGGCTCAGAAAACCCTTGAAGGATGAGTAAAACTGGCTATGAAAAAACATTTAGAAATCAATTGTCAATCTACTACGATAGAAGAAAATGGCACCCGTAAGACCGGACTTGTTATCATCATTGCCACTGAAAATTGAAAGGTACACAAGTGGATGAAATATATTCAAACCAAAGAGCAGTCATGATTGTCAAGAGAGGAAAGGTGACTCTCAAATTCACCTTCGGCATTGTATTCATTTCTGGTTGATTAGATAAAACAAATAATAATGGAAGAAAATGAATTCAAGTTACATTAAAAGCCGAAATCGTATATTACATGCAGGAATCTGAAAATTGACCAACCAATTTAAAAACACTCACAAGTCGAGGATGCTTCCCAGAACCACGATTAGTAGCTAAGAGAAAATGATCACAATGGCTATGATGTTAAAATATTAACAACCATATGAAAATTAGAGAAAAAAATCACAACATAAATAAGGAATCAATATAGTTCTAACAATACACAACACAAACATCTGATTGTTGCAAATAACATGCTTACCACAACCGTTCTTGTTTCCATAATCCTCACTTCCAACGGCATCATTTTTAGATTAAATAAAGGAACCCGATTCGAGGAATGAGCATTACTCACATCCAATAAATTGTAATAATCACACAGCTCATTCACATACTCACATCCAAACACTCATATGCAGACTTTATACAAGCATCATCAAATTATAACATGGAGATATTTACCACTAAATTGAAAAAAAAATCATATATTTTGATCAAAATCGAATTATTAAATGAAAATCATAAATACATGAAATGGGTAAGTGTTTAAGCATTTTCAGCAAAGATATTAACAACCATACGAGTATCGTGATGTGTTTCGTCGATCAATCTTAGAGTACAACAGTGATCTGCAGACATTATTCAAGCAACATGAAATTATAACATGACGATACATACCTTAAAAACTGGCTCAGAAAACACTTGAAGGATGAGTGAAACTGGCTCAGAAAACACCTTCAGAAATCAATAGTCAATCTACTACCATAGAATAAAGTGGCAGGCGTAAGACCGGACTTGTTATCATCATTGCCAGTGAAAATTGAAAGGTACACAAGTGGATGAAATATATTCAAACCAAATAACAGTCATGGTTGTAAAGAGAAGATAGGTCACTCTCAAAGAACGGTGGCTCAGAAAACAACTTCAGAAATCATTAGTCAATGTAATTCCATGGAAGAAAATGGCAGCCGTAAGATTATAACATGATGATACAAACCTCTAAAACTGGCTCAGAAAACCCTTGAAGGATGAGTAAAACTGGCTATGAAAACACATTCAGAAATCAATTGTCAATCTACTACGATAGAAGAAAATGGCAGCCGTAAGACCGGACTTGTTATCGTCATTGCCACTGAAAATTGAAAGGTACACAAGTGGATGAAATATATTCATACCAAAGAGCAGTCATGATTGTCAAGAGAAGAAAGGTGACTCTCAAATTCACCTTCTGCATTGTATTCATTTCTGGTTGATTAGATAAAACAAATAATAATTGAAGAAAATGAATTCAAGTTACATTAAAAGCCGAAATTGTATAATACATGCAGGAATCTGAAAATTGACCAACCAATTTAAAAACACTCACAAGTCGAGGATGCTTCCCAGAACCACGATTAGTAGCTAAGAGAAAATGATCACAATGGCTATGATGTTAAAATATTAACAACTATATGAAAATTAGAGAAAAAAATCACAACATAAATAAGGAATCAATATAGTTCTAACAAAACACAACACAAACATCTGATTGTTGCAAATAACATGCTTACCACAACAGTTCTTGTTTCCATAATCCTCAATTCTAACGGCATCATTTTTAGATTAAATAAAGGAACCCGATTCGAGGTATGAGTCATACTCACATCCAATAACTTGTAATAATCACTCAGCTCATTCACATAATCACATCCAAACACTTATATGCAGACTTTATTCAAGCATCCTCAAATTATAACATGGAGATATTTACCACTAAATTAAAAAAAAATCATATATTTTGATCAAAATCGAAGTATTAAATGAAAATCATAAATACATGAAATGGGGAAGTGTTTAAGCATTTTTAGCAAAGATATTAACAACCATACGAGTATCGTGATGTGTTTCGTCGATCAATCTTAGAGTACAACAGTGATCTGCAGACATTATTCAAGCAACATCAAATTATAACATGACGATACATACCTTAAAAACTGGCTCAGAAAACACTTGAAGGATGAGTGAAACTGGCTCAGAAAACACCTTCAGAAATCAATAGTCAATCTACTACCATAGAATAAAGTGGCAGGCGTCAGACCGGACTTGTTATCATCAATGCCAGTGAAATTTGAAAGGTACACAAGTGGATGAAATATATTCAAACCAAATAACAGTCATGGTTGTAAAGAGAAGATAGGTCACTCTCAAAGAACGGTGGCTCAGAAAACAACTTCAGAAATCATTAGTCAATGTAATTCCATGGAAGAAAATGGCAGCCGTAAGATTATAACATGATGATACAAACCTCTAAAACTGGCTCAGAAAACCCTTGAAGGATGAGTAAAACTGGCTATGAAAAAACATTTAGAAATCAATTGTCAATCTACTACGATAGAAGAAAATGGCACCCGTAAGACCGGACTTGTTATCATCATTGCCACTGAAAATTGAAAGGTACACAAGTGGATGAAATATATTCAAACCAAAGAGCAGTCATGATTGTCAAGAGAGGAAAGGTGACTCTCAAATTCACCTTCTACATTGTATTCATTTCTGGTTGATTAGATAAAACAAATAATAATTGAAGAAAATGAATTCAAGTTACATTAAAAGCCGAAATCGTATAATACATGCAGGAATCTGAAAATTGACCAACCAATTTAAAAACACTCACAAGTCGAGGATGCTTCCCAGAACCACGATTAGTAGCTAAGAGAAAATGATCACAATGGCTATGATGTTAAAATATTAACAACCATATGAAAATTAGAGAAAAAAATCACAACATAAATAAGGAATCAATATAGTTCTAACAATACACAACACAAACATCTGATTGTTGCAAATAACATGCTTACCACAACCGTTCTTGTTTCCATAATCCTCACTTCCAACGGCATCATTTTTAGATTAAATAAAGGAACCCGATTCGAGGAATGAGCATTACTCACATCCAATAAATTGTAATAATCACACAGCTCATTCACATACTCACATCCAAACACTCATATGCAGACTTTATACAAGCATCATCAAATTATAACATGGATATATTTACCACTAAATTGAAAAAAAAATCATATATTTTGATCAAAATCGAATTATTAAATGAAAATCATAAATACATGAAATGGGTAAGTGTTTAAGCATTTTCAGCAAAGATATTAACAACCATACGAGTATCGTGATGTGTTTCGTCGATCAATCTTAGAGTACAACAGTGATCTGCAGACATTATTCAAGCAACATGAAATTATAACATGACGATACATACCTTAAAAACTGGCTCAGAAAACACTTGAAGGATGAGTGAAACTGGCTCAGAAAACACCTTCAGAAATCAATAGTCAATCTACTACCATAGAATAAAGTGGCAGGCGTAAGACCGGACTTGTTATCATCATTGCCAGTGAAAATTGAAAGGTACACAAGTGGATGAAATATATTCAAACCAAATAACAGTCATGGTTGTAAAGAGAAGATAGGTCACTCTCAAAGAACGGTGGCTCAGAAAACAACTTCAGAAATCATTAGTCAATGTAATTCCATGGAAGAAAATGGCAGCCGTAAGATTATAACATGATGATACAAACCTCTAAAACTGGCTCAGAAAACCCTTGAAGGATGAGTAAAACTGGCTATGAAAACACATTCAGAAATCAATTGTCAATCTACTACGATAGAAGAAAATGGCAGCCGTAACACCGGACTTGTTATCGTCATTGCCACTGAAAATTGAAAGGTACACAAGTGGATGAAATATATTCATACCAAAGAGCAGTCATGATTGTCAAGAGAAGAAAGGTGACTCTCAAATTCACCTTCTGCATTGTATTCATTTCTGGTTGATTAGATAAAACAAATAATAATTGAAGAAAATGAATTCAAGTTACATTAAAAGCCGAAATTGTATAATACATGCAGGAATCTGAAAATTGACCAACCAATTTAAAAACACTCACAAGTCGAGGATGCTTCCCAGAACCACGATTAGTAGCTAAGAGAAAATGATCACAATGGCTATGATGTTAAAATATTAACAACTATATGAAAATTAGAGAAAAAAATCACAACATAAATAAGGAATCAATATAGTTCTAACAAAACACAACACAAACATCTGATTGTTGCAAATAACATGCTTACCACAACAGTTCTTGTTTCCATAATCCTCAATTCTAACGGCATCATTTTTAGATTAAATAAAGGAACCCGATTCGAGGTATGAGTCATACTCACATCCAATAACTTGTAATAATCACTCAGCTCATTCACATAATCACATCCAAACACTTATATGCAGACTTTATTCAAGCATCCTCAAATTATAACATGGAGATATTTACCACTAAATTAAAAAAAAATCATATATTTTGATCAAAATCGAAGTATTAAATGAAAATCATAAATACATGAAATGGGTAAGTGTTTAAGCATTTTCAGCAAAGATATTAACAACCATACGAGTATCGTGATGTGTTTCGTCGATCAATCTTAGAGTACAACAGTGATCTGCAGACATTATTCAAGCAACATCAAATTATAACATGACGATACATACCTTAAAAACTGGCTCAGAAAACACTTGAAGGATGAGTGAAACTGGCTCAGAAAACACGTTCAGAAATCAATAGTCAATCTACTACCATAGAATAAAGTGGCAGGCGTCAGACCGGACTTGTTATCATCATTGCCAGTGAAATTTGAAAGGTACACAAGTGGATGAAATATATTCAAACCAAATAACAGTCATGGTTGTAAAGAGAAGATAGGTCACTCTCAAAGAACGGTGGCTCAGAAAACAACTTCAGAAATCATTAGTCAATGTAATTCCATGGAAGAAAATGGCAGCCGTAAGATTATAACATGATGATACAAACCTCTAAAACTGGCTCAGAAAACCCTTGAAGGATGAGTAAAACTGGCTATGAAAAAACATTTAGAAATCAATTGTCAATCTACTATGATAGAAGAAAATGGCAGCCGTAAGACCGGACTTGTTATCATCATTGCCACTGAAAATTGAAAGGTACACAAGTGGATGAAATATATTCAAACCAAAGAGCAGTCATGATTGTCAAGAGAGGAAAGGTGACTCTCAAATTCACCTTCGACATTGTATTCATTTCTGGTTGATTAGATAAAACAAATAATAATTGAAGAAAATGAATTCAAGTTACATTAAAAGCCAAAATCGTATAATACATGCAGGAATCTGAAAATTGACCAACCAATTTAAAAACACTCACAAGTCGAGGATGCTTCCCAGAACCACGATTAGTAGCTAAGAGAAAATGATCACAATGGCTATGATGTTAAAATATTAACAACCATATGAAAATTAGAGAAAAAAATCACAACATAAATAAGGAATCAATATAGTTCTAACAATACACAACACAAACATCTGATTGTTGCAAATAACATGCTTACCACAACCGTTCTTGTTTCCATAATCCTCACTTCCAACGACATCATTTTTAGATTAAATAAAGGAACCCGATTCGAGGAATGAGCATTACTCACATCCAATAAATTGTAATAATCACACAGCTCATTCACATACTCACATCCAAACACTCATATGCAGACTTTATACAAGCATCATCAAATTATAACATGGAGATATTTACCACTAACTTGAAAAAAAAATCATATATTTTGATCAAAATCGAATTATTAAATGAAAATCATAAATACATGAAATGGGTAAGTGTTTAAGCATTTTCAGCAAAGATATTAACAACCATACGAGTATCGTGATGTGTTTCGTCGATCAATCTTAGAGTACAACAGTGATCTGCAGACATTATTCAAGCAACATGAAATTATAACATGACGATACATACCTTAAAAACTGGCTCAGAAAACACTTGAAGGATGAGTGAAACTGGCTCAGAAAACACCTTCAGAAATCAATACTCAATCTACTACCATAGAATAAAGTGGCAGGCGTAAGACCGGACTTGTTATCATCATTGCCAGTGAAAATTGAAAGGTACACAAGTGGATGAAATATATTCAAACCAAATAACAGTCATGGTTGTAAAGAGAAGATAGGTCACTCTCAAAGAACGGTGGCTCAGAAAACAACTTCAGAAATCATTAGTCAATGTAATTCCATGGAAGAAAATGGCAGCCGTAAGATTATAACATGATGATACAAACCTCTAAAACTGGCTCAGAAAACCCTTGAAGGATGAGTAAAACTGGCTATGAAAACACATTCAGAAATCAATTGTCAATCTACTACGATAGAAGAAAATGGCAGCCGTAACACCGGACTTGTTATCGTCATTGCCACTGAAAATTGAAAGGTACACAAGTGGATGAAATATATTCATACCAAAGAGCAGTCATGATTGTCAAGTGAAGAAAGGTGACTCTCAAATTCACCTTCTGCATTGTATTCATTTCTGGTTGATTAGATAAAACAAATAATAATTGAAGAAAATGAATTCAAGTTACATTAAAAGCCGAAATTGTATAATACATGCAGGAATCTGAAAATTGACCAACCAATTTAAAAACACTCACAAGTCGAGGATGCTTCCCAGAACCACGATTAGTAGCTAAGAGAAAATGATCACAATCGCTATGATGTTAAAATATTAACAACTATATGAAAATTAGAGAAAAAAATCACAACATAAATAAGGAATCAATATAGTTCTAACAAAACACAACACAAACATCTGATTGTTGCAAATAACATGCTTACCACAACAGTTCTTGTTTCCATAATCCTCAATTCTAACGGCATCATTTTTAGATTAAATAAAGGAACCCGATTCGAGGTATGAGTCATACTCACATCCAATAACTTGTAATAATCACTCAGCTCATTCACATAATCACATCCAAACACTTATATGCAGACTTTATTCAAGCATCCTCAAATTATAACATGGAGATATTTACCACTAAATTAAAAAAAAATCATATATTTTGATCAAAATCGAAGTATTAAATGAAAATCATAAATACATGAAATGGGTAAGTGTTTAAGCATTTTCATCAAAGATATTAACAACCATACGAGTATCGTGATGTGTTTCGTCGATCAATCTTAGAGTACAACAGTGATCTGCAGACATTATTCAAGCAACATCAAATTATAACATGACGATACATACCTTAAAAACTGGCTCAGAAAACACTTGAAGGATGAGTGAAACTGGCTCAGAAAACACCTTCAGAAATCAATAGTCAATCTACTACCATAGAATAAAGTGGCAGGCGTCAGACCGGACTTGTTATCATCATTGCCAGTGAAATTTGAAAGGTACACAAGTGGATGAAATATATTCAAACCAAATAACAGTCATGGTTGTAAAGAGAAGATAGGTCACTCTCAAAGAACGGTGGCTCAGAAAACAACTTCAGAAATCATTAGTCAATGTAATTCCATGGAAGAAAATGGCAGCCGTAAGATTATAACATGATGATACAAACCTCTAAAACTGGCTCAGAAAACCCTTGAAGGATGAGTAAAACTGGCTATGAAAAAACATTTAGAAATCAATTGTCAATCTACTATGATAGAAGAAAATGGCAGCCGTAAGACCGGACTTGTTATCATCATTGCCACTGAAAATTGAAAGGTACACAAGTGGATGAAATATATTCAAACCAAAGAGCAGTCATGATTGTCAAGAGAGGAAAGGTGACTCTCAAATTCACCTTCGACATTGTATTCATTTCTGGTTGATTAGATAAAACAAATAATAATTGAAGAAAATGAATTCAAGTTACATTAAAAGCCAAAATCGTATAATACATGCAGGAATCTGAAAATTGACCAACCAATTTAAAAACACTCACAAGTCGAGGATGCTTCCCAGAACCACGATTAGTAGCTAAGAGAAAATGATCACAATGGCTATGATGTTAAAATATTAACAACCATATGAAAATTAGAGAAAAAAATCACAACATAAATAAGGAATCAATATAGTTCTAACAATACACAACACAAACATCTGATTGTTGCAAATAACATGCTTACCACAACCGTTCTTGTTTCCATAATCCTCACTTCCAACGGCATCATTTTTAGATTAAATAAAGGAACTCGATTCGAGGAATGAGCATTACTCACATCCAATAAATTGTAATAATCACACAGCTCATTCACATACTCACATCCAAACACTCATATGCAGACTTTATACAAGCATCATCAAATTATAACATGGAGATATTTACCACTAACTTGAAAATAAAATCATATATTTTGATCAAAATCGAATTATTAAATGAGAATCATAAATACATGAAATGGGTAAGTGTTTAAGCAATTTCAGCAAAGATATTAACAACCATACGAGTATCGTGATGTGTTTCGTCGATCAATCTTAGAGTACAACAGTGATCTGCAGACATTATTCAAGCAACATGAAATTATAACATGACGATACATACCTTAAAAACTGGCTCAGAAAACACTTGAAGGATGAGTGAAACTGGCTCAGAAAACACCTTCAGAAATCAATACTCAATCTACTACCATAGAATAAAGTGGCAGGCGTAAGACCGGACTTGTTATCATCATTGCCAGTGAAAATTGAAAGGTACACAAGTGGATGAAATATATTCAAACCAAATAACAGTCATGGTTGTAAAGAGAAGATAGGTCACTCTCAAAGAACGGTGGCTCAGAAAACAACTTCAGAAATCATTAGTCAATGTAATTCCATGGAAGAAAATGGCAGCCGTAAGATTATAACATGATGATACAAACCTCTAAAACTGGCTCAGAAAACCCTTGAAGGATGAGTAAAACTGGCTATGAAAACACATTCAGAAATCAATTGTCAATCTACTACAATAGAAGAAAATGGCAGCCGTAACACCGGACTTGTTATCGTCATTGCCACTGAAAATTGAAAGGTACACAAGTGGATGAAATATATTCATACCAAAGAGCAGTCATGATTGTCAAGAGAAGAAAGGTGACTCTCAAATTCACCTTCTGCATTGTATTCATTTCTGGTTGATTAGATAAAACAAATAATAATTGAAGAAAATGAATTCAAGTTACATTAAAAGCCGAAATCGTATAATACATGCAGGAATCTGAAAATTGACCAACCAATTTAAAAACACTCACAAGTCGAGGATGCTTCCCAGAACCACGATTAGTAGCTAAGAGAAAATGATCACAATGTCTATGATGTTAAAATATTAACAACCATATGAAAATTAGAGAAAAAAATCACAACATAAATAAGGAATCAATATAGTTCTAACAATACACAACACAAACATCTGATTGTTGCAAATAACATGCTTACCACAACCGTTCTTGTTTCCATAATCCTCACTTCCAACGGTATCATTTTTAGATTAAATAAAGGAACCCGATTCGAGGAATGAGCATCACTCACATCCAATAAATTGTAATAATCACACAGCTCATTCACATACTCACATCCAAACACTCATATGCAGACTTTATACAAGCATCATCAAATTATAACATGGAGATATTTACCACTAAATTGAAAAAAAAATCATATATTTTGATCAAAATCGAATTATTAAATGAGAATCATAAATACATGAAATGGGTAAGTGTTTAAGCATTTTCAGCAAAGATATTAACAACCATACGAGTATCGTGATGTGTTTCGTCGATCAATCTTAGAGTACAACAGTGATCTGCAGACATTATTCAAGCAACATGAAATTATAACATGACGATACATACCTTAAAAACTGGCTCAGAAAACACTTGAAGGATGAGTGAAACTGGCTCAGAAAACACCTTCAGAAATCAATAGTCAATCTACTACCATAGAATAAAGTGGCAGGCGTAAGACCGGACTTGTTATCATCATTGCCAGTGAAAATTGAAAGGTACACAAGTGGATGAAATATATTCAAACCAAATAACAGTCATGGTTGTAAAGAGAAGATAGGTCACTCTCAAAGAACGGTGGCTCAGAAAACAACTTCAGAAATCATTAGTCAATGTAATTCCATGGAAGAAAATGGCAGCCGTAAGATTATAACATGATGATACAAACCTCTAAAACTGGCTCAGAAAACCCTTGAAGGATGAGTAAAACTGGCTATGAAAACACATTCAGAAATCAATTGTCAATCTACTACGATAGAAGAAAATGGCAGCCGTAAGACCGGACTTGTTATCGTCATTGCCACTGAAAATTGAAAGGTACACAAGTGGATGAAATATATTCATACCAAAGAGCAGTCATGATTGTCAAGAGAAGAAAGATGACTCTCAAATTCACCTTCTGCATTGTATTCATTTCTGGTTGATTAGATAAAAGAAATAATAATTGAAGAAAATGAATTCAAGTTACATTAAAAGCCGAAATTGTATAATACATGCAGGAATCTGAAAATTGACCAACCAATTTAAAAACACTCACAAGTCGAGGATGCTTCCCAGAACCACGATTAGTAGCTAAGAGAAAATGATCACAATGGCTATGATGTTAAAATATTAACAACTATATGAAAATTAGAGAAAAAAATCACAACATAAATAAGGAATCAATATAGTTCTAACAAAACACAACACAAACATCTGATTGTTGCAAATAACATGCTTACCACAACAGTTCTTGTTTCCATAATCCTCAATTCTAACGGCATCATTTTTAGATTAAATAAAGGAACCCGATTCGAGGTATGAGTCATACTCACATCCAATAACTTGTAATAATCACTCAGCTCATTCACATAATCACATCCAAACACTTATATGCAGACTTTATTCAAGCATCCTCAAATTATAACATGGAGATATTTACCACTAAATTAAAAAAAAATCATATATTTTGATCAAAATCGAAGTATTAAATGAAAATCATAAATACATCAAATGGGGAAGTGTTTAAGCATTTTCAGCAAAGATATTAACAACCATACGAGTATCGTGATGTGTTTCGTCGATCAATCTTAGAGTACAATAGTGATCTACAGATATTATTCATGCAACATCAAATTATAACATGACGATACATACCTTAAAAACTGGCTCAGAAAACACTTGAAGTAGAGTGAAACTGGCACAGAAAACACCTTCAGAAAACAATAGTCAATCTACTACCATAGAAGAAAGTGGCAGGCTTAAGACCGGACTTGTTATCATCATTGCCAGTGAAAATTGAAAGGTACACAAGTGGATGAAATATATTCAAACCAAATAAAAGTCATGATTGTAAAGAGAAGATTGGTCACTCTCAAAGAACGGTGGCTCAGAAAACAACTTCAGAAATCATTAGTCAATGTAATACTATAGAAGAAAATGGTAGCCGTAAGATTATAACATGATGATACTTACCTCTAAAACTGGCTCAGAAAACCCTTGAAGGATGAGTAAAATTGGCTATGAAAACATGTTCAGAAATCAATTGTCAATCTACTACGATAGAAGAAAATGGCAGCCGTAAGACCGGACTTGTTATCATCATTGCCACTGAAAATTGAAAGGTACACAAGTGGATGAAATATATTCAACCAAAGAGCAGTCATGATTGTCAAGAGAGGAAAGGTGACTCTCAAATTCACCTTCTGCATTGTATTCATTTCTGGTTGATTAGATAAAACAAATAATAATTGAAGAAAATGAATTCAAGTTACATTAAAAGCCGAAATCGTATAATACATGCAGGAATCTGAAAATTGACCAACCAATTTAAAAACACTCACAAGTCGAGGATGCTTCCCAGAACCACGATTAGTAGCTAAGAGAAAATGATCACAATCGCTATGATGTTAAAATATTAACAACTATATGAAAATTAGAGAAAAAAATCACAACATAAATAAGGAATCAATATAGTTCTAACAAAACACAACACAAACATCTGATTGTTGCAAATAACATGCTTACCACAACAGTTCTTGTTTCCATAATCCTCAATTCTAACGGCATCATTTTTAGATTAAATAAAGGAACCCGATTCGAGGTATGAGTCATACTCACATCCAATAACTTGTAATAATCACTCAGCTCATTCACATAATCACATCCAAACACTTATATGCAGACTTTATTCAAGCATCCTCAAATTATAACATGGAGATATTTACCACTAAATTAAAAAAAAATCATATATTTTGATCAAAATCGAAGTATTAAATGAAAATCATAAATACATGAAATGGGTAAGTGTTTAAGCATTTTCATCAAAGATATTAACAACCATACGAGTATCGTGATGTGTTTCGTCGATCAATCTTAGAGTACAACAGTGATCTGCAGACATTATTCAAGCAACATCA
The DNA here is from genome assembly GCA_022829125.1 of Lathyrus tuberosus. Lineage (NCBI taxonomy): Eukaryota > Viridiplantae > Streptophyta > Magnoliopsida > Fabales > Fabaceae > Lathyrus > Lathyrus tuberosus. The sequence continues at coordinate 5,183,504 of JALAZF010000438.1, forward strand.
AATTATAACATGACGATACATACCTTAAAAACTGGCTCAGAAAACACTTGAAGGATGAGTGAAACTGGCTCAGAAAACACCTTCAGAAATCAATAGTCAATCTACTACCATAGAATAAAGTGGCAGGCGTCAGACCGGACTTGTTATCATCATTGCCAGTGAAATTTGAAAGGTACACAAGTGGATGAAATATATTCAAACCAAATAACAGTCATGGTTGTAAAGAGAAGATAGGTCACTCTCAAAGAACGGTGGCTCAGAAAACAACTTCAGAAATCATTAGTCAATGTAATTCCATGGAAGAAAATGGCAGCCGTAAGATTATAACATGATGATACAAACCTCTAAAACTGGCTCAGAAAACCCTTGAAGGATGAGTAAAACTGGCTATGAAAAAACATTTAGAAATCAATTGTCAATCTACTATGATAGAAGAAAATGGCAGCCGTAAGACCGGACTTGTTATCATCATTGCCACTGAAAATTGAAAGGTACACAAGTGGATGAAATATATTCAAACCAAAGAGCAGTCATGATTGTCAAGAGAGGAAAGGTGACTCTCAAATTCACCTTCGACATTGTATTCATTTCTGGTTGATTAGATAAAACAAATAATAATTGAAGAAAATGAATTCAAGTTACATTAAAAGCCAAAATCGTATAATACATGCAGGAATCTGAAAATTGACCAACCAATTTAAAAACACTCACAAGTCGAGGATGCTTCCCAGAACCACGATTAGTAGCTAAGAGAAAATGATCACAATGGCTATGATGTTAAAATATTAACAACCATATGAAAATTAGAGAAAAAAATCACAACATAAATAAGGAATCAATATAGTTCTAACAATACACAACACAAACATCTGATTGTTGCAAATAACATGCTTACCACAACCGTTCTTGTTTCCATAATCCTCACTTCCAACGGCATCATTTTTAGATTAAATAAAGGAACTCGATTCGAGGAATGAGCATTACTCACATCCAATAAATTGTAATAATCACACAGCTCATTCACATACTCACATCCAAACACTCATATGCAGACTTTATACAAGCATCATCAAATTATAACATGGAGATATTTACCACTAACTTGAAAATAAAATCATATATTTTGATCAAAATCGAATTATTAAATGAGAATCATAAATACATGAAATGGGTAAGTGTTTAAGCAATTTCAGCAAAGATATTAACAACCATACGAGTATCGTGATGTGTTTCGTCGATCAATCTTAGAGTACAACAGTGATCTGCAGACATTATTCAAGCAACATGAAATTATAACATGACGATACATACCTTAAAAACTGGCTCAGAAAACACTTGAAGGATGAGTGAAACTGGCTCAGAAAACACCTTCAGAAATCAATACTCAATCTACTACCATAGAATAAAGTGGCAGGCGTAAGACCGGACTTGTTATCATCATTGCCAGTGAAAATTGAAAGGTACACAAGTGGATGAAATATATTCAAACCAAATAACAGTCATGGTTGTAAAGAGAAGATAGGTCACTCTCAAAGAACGGTGGCTCAGAAAACAACTTCAGAAATCATTAGTCAATGTAATTCCATGGAAGAAAATGGCAGCCGTAAGATTATAACATGATGATACAAACCTCTAAAACTGGCTCAGAAAACCCTTGAAGGATGAGTAAAACTGGCTATGAAAACACATTCAGAAATCAATTGTCAATCTACTACAATAGAAGAAAATGGCAGCCGTAACACCGGACTTGTTATCGTCATTGCCACTGAAAATTGAAAGGTACACAAGTGGATGAAATATATTCATACCAAAGAGCAGTCATGATTGTCAAGAGAAGAAAGGTGACTCTCAAATTCACCTTCTGCATTGTATTCATTTCTGGTTGATTAGATAAAACAAATAATAATTGAAGAAAATGAATTCAAGTTACATTAAAAGCCGAAATCGTATAATACATGCAGGAATCTGAAAATTGACCAACCAATTTAAAAACACTCACAAGTCGAGGATGCTTCCCAGAACCACGATTAGTAGCTAAGAGAAAATGATCACAATGTCTATGATGTTAAAATATTAACAACCATATGAAAATTAGAGAAAAAAATCACAACATAAATAAGGAATCAATATAGTTCTAACAATACACAACACAAACATCTGATTGTTGCAAATAACATGCTTACCACAACCGTTCTTGTTTCCATAATCCTCACTTCCAACGGTATCATTTTTAGATTAAATAAAGGAACCCGATTCGAGGAATGAGCATCACTCACATCCAATAAATTGTAATAATCACACAGCTCATTCACATACTCACATCCAAACACTCATATGCAGACTTTATACAAGCATCATCAAATTATAACATGGAGATATTTACCACTAAATTGAAAAAAAAATCATATATTTTGATCAAAATCGAATTATTAAATGAGAATCATAAATACATGAAATGGGTAAGTGTTTAAGCATTTTCAGCAAAGATATTAACAACCATACGAGTATCGTGATGTGTTTCGTCGATCAATCTTAGAGTACAACAGTGATCTGCAGACATTATTCAAGCAACATGAAATTATAACATGACGATACATACCTTAAAAACTGGCTCAGAAAACACTTGAAGGATGAGTGAAACTGGCTCAGAAAACACCTTCAGAAATCAATAGTCAATCTACTACCATAGAATAAAGTGGCAGGCGTAAGACCGGACTTGTTATCATCATTGCCAGTGAAAATTGAAAGGTACACAAGTGGATGAAATATATTCAAACCAAATAACAGTCATGGTTGTAAAGAGAAGATAGGTCACTCTCAAAGAACGGTGGCTCAGAAAACAACTTCAGAAATCATTAGTCAATGTAATTCCATGGAAGAAAATGGCAGCCGTAAGATTATAACATGATGATACAAACCTCTAAAACTGGCTCAGAAAACCCTTGAAGGATGAGTAAAACTGGCTATGAAAACACATTCAGAAATCAATTGTCAATCTACTACGATAGAAGAAAATGGCAGCCGTAAGACCGGACTTGTTATCGTCATTGCCACTGAAAATTGAAAGGTACACAAGTGGATGAAATATATTCATACCAAAGAGCAGTCATGATTGTCAAGAGAAGAAAGATGACTCTCAAATTCACCTTCTGCATTGTATTCATTTCTGGTTGATTAGATAAAAGAAATAATAATTGAAGAAAATGAATTCAAGTTACATTAAAAGCCGAAATTGTATAATACATGCAGGAATCTGAAAATTGACCAACCAATTTAAAAACACTCACAAGTCGAGGATGCTTCCCAGAACCACGATTAGTAGCTAAGAGAAAATGATCACAATGGCTATGATGTTAAAATATTAACAACTATATGAAAATTAGAGAAAAAAATCACAACATAAATAAGGAATCAATATAGTTCTAACAAAACACAACACAAACATCTGATTGTTGCAAATAACATGCTTACCACAACAGTTCTTGTTTCCATAATCCTCAATTCTAACGGCATCATTTTTAGATTAAATAAAGGAACCCGATTCGAGGTATGAGTCATACTCACATCCAATAACTTGTAATAATCACTCAGCTCATTCACATAATCACATCCAAACACTTATATGCAGACTTTATTCAAGCATCCTCAAATTATAACATGGAGATATTTACCACTAAATTAAAAAAAAATCATATATTTTGATCAAAATCGAAGTATTAAATGAAAATCATAAATACATCAAATGGGGAAGTGTTTAAGCATTTTCAGCAAAGATATTAACAACCATACGAGTATCGTGATGTGTTTCGTCGATCAATCTTAGAGTACAATAGTGATCTACAGATATTATTCATGCAACATCAAATTATAACATGACGATACATACCTTAAAAACTGGCTCAGAAAACACTTGAAGTAGAGTGAAACTGGCACAGAAAACACCTTCAGAAAACAATAGTCAATCTACTACCATAGAAGAAAGTGGCAGGCTTAAGACCGGACTTGTTATCATCATTGCCAGTGAAAATTGAAAGGTACACAAGTGGATGAAATATATTCAAACCAAATAAAAGTCATGATTGTAAAGAGAAGATTGGTCACTCTCAAAGAACGGTGGCTCAGAAAACAACTTCAGAAATCATTAGTCAATGTAATACTATAGAAGAAAATGGTAGCCGTAAGATTATAACATGATGATACTTACCTCTAAAACTGGCTCAGAAAACCCTTGAAGGATGAGTAAAATTGGCTATGAAAACATGTTCAGAAATCAATTGTCAATCTACTACGATAGAAGAAAATGGCAGCCGTAAGACCGGACTTGTTATCATCATTGCCACTGAAAATTGAAAGGTACACAAGTGGATGAAATATATTCAACCAAAGAGCAGTCATGATTGTCAAGAGAGGAAAGGTGACTCTCAAATTCACCTTCTGCATTGTATTCATTTCTGGTTGATTAGATAAAACAAATAATAATTGAAGAAAATGAATTCAAGTTACATTAAAAGCCGAAATCGTATAATACATGCAGGAATCTGAAAATTGACCAACCAATTTAAAAACACTCACAAGTCGAGGATGCTTCCCAGAACCACGATTAGTAGCTAAGAGAAAATGATCACAATGGCTATGATGTTAAAATATTAACAACCATATGAAAATTAGAGAAAAAAATCACAACATAAATAAGGAATCAATATAGTTCTAACAAAACACAACACAAATATCTGATTGTTGCAAATAACATGCTTACCACAACCGTTCTTGTTTCCATAATCCTCACTTCCAACGGCATCATTTTTAGATTAAATAAAGGAACCCGATTCGAGGAATGAGTCATACTCACATCCAATAAATTGTAATAATCACACAGCTCATTCACATACTCACATCCAAACACTCATATGCAGACTTTATACAAGCATCATCAAATTATAACAGCGAGATATTTACCACTAAATTGAAAAAAAAATCATATATTTGGATCAAAATCGAATTATTAAATGAAAATCATAAATAAATGAAATGGGTAAGTGTTTAAGCATTTTCAGCAAAGATATTAACAACCATACGAGTATCGTGATGTGTTTCGTCGATCAATCTTAGAGTACAACAGTGATCTGCAGACATTATTCAAGCAACATCAAATTATAACATGACGATACATACCTTAAAAACTGGCTCAGAAAACACTTGAAGGATGAGTTAAACTGGCTCAGAAAACACCTTCAGAAATCAGTAGTCAATCTACTACCATAGAATAAAGTGGCAGGCGTCAGACCGGATTTGTTATCATCATTGCCAGTGAAATTTGAAAGGTACACAAGTGGATGAAATATATTCAAACCAAATAACAGTCATGGTTGTAAAGAGAAGATAGGTCACTCTCAAAGAACGGTGGCTCAGAAAACAACTTCAGAAATCATTAGTCAATGTAATTCCATGGAAGAAAATGGCAGCCGTAAGATTATAACATGATGATACAAACCTCTAAAACTGGCTCAGAAAACCCTTGAAGGATGAGTAAAACTGGCTATGAAAACAAGTTCAGAAATCAATTGTCAATCTACTACGATAGAAGAAAATGGCAGCCGTAAGACCGGACTTGTTATCATCATTGCCACTGAAAATTGAAAGGTACACAAGTGGATGAAATATATTCAAACCAAAGAGCAGTCATGATTGTCAAGAGAGGAAAGGTGACTCTCAAATTCACCTTCTGCATTGTATTCATTTCTGGTTGATTAGATAAAACAAATAATAATTGAAGAAAATGAATTCAAGTTACATTAAAAGCCGAAATCGTATAATACATGCAGGAATCTGAAAATTGACCAACCAATTTAAAAACACTCACAAGTCGAGGATGCTTCCCAGAACCACGATTAGTAGCTAAGAGAAAATGATCACAATGGCTATGATGTTAAAATATTAACAACCATATGAAAATTAGAGAAAAAAATCACAACATAAATAAGGAATCAATATAGTTCTAACAAAACACAACACAAATATCTGATTGTTGCAAATAACATGCTTACCACAACCGTTCTTGTTTCCATAATCCTCACTTCCAACGGCATCATTTTTAGATTAAATAAAGGAACCCGATTCGAGGAATGAGTCATACTCACATCCAATAAATTGTAATAATCACACAGCTCATTCACATACTCACATCCAAACACTCATATGCAGACTTTATACAAGCATCATCAAATTATAACAGCGAGATATTTACCACTAAATTGAAAAAAAAATCATATATTTGGATCAAAATCGAATTATTAAATGAAAATCATAAATAAATGAAATGGGTAAGTGTTTAAGCATTTTCAGCAAAGATATTAACAACCATACGAGTATCGTGATGTGTTTCGTCGATCAATCTTAGAGTACAACAGTGATCTGCAGACATTATTCAAGCAACATCAAATTATAACATGACGATACATACCTTAAAAACTGGCTCAGAAAACACTTGAAGGATGAGTTAAACTGGCTCAGAAAACACCTTCAGAAATCAGTAGTCAATCTACTACCATAGAATAAAGTGGCAGGCGTCAGACCGGACTTGTTATCATCATTGCCAGTGAAATTTGAAAGGTACACAAGTGGATGAAATATATTCAAACCAAATAACAGTCATGGTTGTAAGGAGAAGATAGGTCACTCTCAAAGAACGGTGGCTCAGAAAACAACTTCAGAAATCATTAGTCAATGTAATTCCATGGAAGAAAATGGCAGCCGTAAGATTATAACATGATGATACAAACCTCTAAAACTGGCTCAGAAAACCCTTGAAGGATGAGTAAAACTGGCTATGAAAACACATTCAGAAATCAATTGTCAATCTACTACGATAGAAGAAAATGGCAGCCGTAAGACCGGACTTGTTATCGTCATTGCCACTGAAAATTGAAAGGTACACAAGTGGATGAAATATATTCAAACCAAAGAGCAGTCATGATTGTCAAGAGAAGAAAGGTGACTCTCAAATTCACCTTCTGCATTTTATTCATTTCTGGTTGATTAGATAAAACAAATAATAATTGAAGAAAATGAATTCAAGTTACATTAAAAGCCGAAATCGTATAATACATGCAGGAATCTGAAAATTGACCAACCAATTTAAAAACACTCACAAGTCGAGGATGCTTCCCAGAACCACGATTAGTAGCTAAGAGAAAATGATCACAATGGCTATGATGTTAAAATATTAACAACCATATGAAAATTAGAGAAAAAAATCACAACATAAATAAGGAATCAATATAGTTCTAACAAAACACAACACAAATATCTGATTGTTGCAAATAACATGCTTACCACAACCGTTCTTGTTTCCATAATCCTCACTTCCAACGGCATCATTTTTAGATTAAATAAAGGAACCCGATTCGAGGAATGAGTCATACTCACATCCAATAAATTGTAATAATCACACAGCTCATTCACATACTCACATCCAAACACTCATATGCAGACTTTATACAAGCATCATCAAATTATAACAGCGAGATATTTACCACTAAATTGAAAAAAAAATCATATATTTGGATCAAAATCGAATTATTAAATGAAAATCATAAATAAATGAAATGGGTAAGTGTTTAAGCATTTTCAGCAAAGATATTAACAACCATACGAGTATCGTGATGTGTTTCGTCGATCAATCTTAGAGTACAACAGTGATCTGCAGACATTATTCAAGCAACATCAAATTATAACATGACGATACATACCTTAAAAACTGGCTCAGAAAACACTTGAAGGATGAGTTAAACTGGCTCAGAAAACACCTTCAGAAATCAGTAGTCAATCTACTACCATAGAATAAAGTGGCAGGCGTCAGACCGGATTTGTTATCATCATTGCCAGTGAAATTTGAAAGGTACACAAGTGGATGAAATATATTCAAACCAAATAACAGTCATGGTTGTAAAGAGAAGATAGGTCACTCTCAAAGAACGGTGGCTCAGAAAACAACTTCAGAAATCATTAGTCAATGTAATTCCATGGAAGAAAATGGCAGCCGTAAGATTATAACATGATGATACAAACCTCTAAAACTGGCTCAGAAAACCCTTGAAGGATGAGTAAAACTGGCTATGAAAACAAGTTCAGAAATCAATTGTCAATCTACTACGATAGAAGAAAATGGCAGCCGTAAGACCGGACTTGTTATCATCATTGCCACTGAAAATTGAAAGGTACACAAGTGGATGAAATATATTCAAACCAAAGAGCAGTCATGATTGTCAAGAGAGGAAAGGTGACTCTCAAATTCACCTTCTGCATTGTATTCATTTCTGGTTGATTAGATAAAACAAATAATAATTGAAGAAAATGAATTCAAGTTACATTAAAAGCCGAAATCGTATAATACATGCAGGAATCTGAAAATTGACCAACCAATTTAAAAACACTCACAAGTCGAGGATGCTTCCCAGAACCACGATTAGTAGCTAAGAGAAAATGATCACAATGGCTATGATGTTAAAATATTAACAACCATATGAAAATTAGAGAAAAAAATCACAACATAAATAAGGAATCAATATAGTTCTAACAAAACACAACACAAATATCTGATTGTTGCAAATAACATGCTTACCACAACCGTTCTTGTTTCCATAATCCTCACTTCCAACGGCATCATTTTTAGATTAAATAAAGGAACCCGATTCGAGGAATGAGTCATACTCACATCCAATAAATTGTAATAATCACACAGCTCATTCACATACTCACATCCAAACACTCATATGCAGACTTTATACAAGCATCATCAAATTATAACAGCGAGATATTTACCACTAAATTGAAAAAAAAATCATATATTTGGATCAAAATCGAATTATTAAATGAAAATCATAAATAAATGAAATGGGTAAGTGTTTAAGCATTTTCAGCAAAGATATTAACAACCATACGAGTATCGTGATGTGTTTCGTCGATCAATCTTAGAGTACAACAGTGATCTGCAGACATTATTCAAGCAACATCAAATTATAACATGACGATACATACCTTAAAAACTGGCTCAGAAAACACTTGAAGGATGAGTTAAACTGGCTCAGAAAACACCTTCAGAAATCAGTAGTCAATCTACTACCATAGAATAAAGTGGCAGGCGTCAGACCGGACTTGTTATCATCATTGCCAGTGAAATTTGAAAGGTACACAAGTGGATGAAATATATTCAAACCAAATAACAGTCATGGTTGTAAGGAGAAGATAGGTCACTCTCAAAGAACGGTGGCTCAGAAAACAACTTCAGAAATCATTAGTCAATGTAATTCCATGGAAGAAAATGGCAGCCGTAAGATTATAACATGATGATACAAACCTCTAAAACTGGCTCAGAAAACCCTTGAAGGATGAGTAAAACTGGCTATGAAAACACATTCAGAAATCAATTGTCAATCTACTACGATAGAAGAAAATGGCAGCCGTAAGACCGGACTTGTTATCGTCATTGCCACTGAAAATTGAAAGGTACACAAGTGGATGAAATATATTCATACCAAAGAGCAGTCATGATTGTCAAGAGAAGAAAGGTGACTCTCAAATTCACCTTCTGCATTGTATTCATTTCTGGTTGATTAGATAAAACAAATAATAATTGAAGAAAATGAATTCAAGTTACATTAAAAGCCGAAATTGTATAATACATGCAGGAATCTGAAAATTGACCAACCAATTTAAAAACACTCACAAGTCGAGGATGCTTCCCAGAACCACGATTAGTAGCTAAGAGAAAATGATCACAATGGCTATGATGTTAAAATATTAACAACTATATGAAAATTAGAGAAAAAAATCACAACATAAATAAGGAATCAATATAGTTCTAACAAAACACAACACAAACATCTGATTGTTGCAAATAACATGCTTACCACAACAGTTCTTGTTTCCATAATCCTCAATTCTAACGGCATCATTTTTAGATTAAATAAAGGAACCCGATTCGAGGTATGAGTCATACTCACATCCAATAACTTGTAATAATCACTCAGCTCATTCACATAATCACATCCAAACACTTATATGCAGACTTTATTCAAGCATCCTCAAATTATAACATGGAGATATTTACCACTAAATTAAAAAAAAATCATATATTTTGATCAAAATCGAAGTATTAAATGAAAATCATAGATACATGAAATGGGGAAGTGTTTAAGCATTTTCAGCAAAGATATTAACAACCATACGAGTATCGTGATGTGTTTCGTCGATCAATCTTAGAGTACAATAGTGATCTGCAGATATTATTCATGCAACATCAAATTATAACATGACGATACATACCTTAAAAACTGGCTCAGAAAACACTTGAAGTTGAGTGAAACTGGCTCAGAAAACACCTTCAGAAATCAATAGTCAATCTACTACCATAGAAGAAAGTGGCAGGCTTAAGACCGGACTTGTTATCATCATTGCCAGTGAAAATTGAAAGGTACACAAGTGGATGAAATATATTCAAACCAAATAAAATCATGATTGTAAAGAGAAGATTGGTCACTCTCAAAGAACGGTGGCTCAGAAAACAACTTCAGAAATCATTAGTCAATGTAATACTATAGAAGAAAATGGTAGCCGTAAGATTATAACATGATGATACTTACCTCTAAAACTGGCTCAGAAAACCCTTGAAGGATGAGTAAAATTGGCTATGAAAACATATTTAGAAATCAATTGTCAATCTACTACGATAGAAGAAAATGGCAGCCGTAAGACCGGACTTGTTATCATCATTGCCACTGAAAATTAAAAGGTGCACAAGTGGATGAAATATATTCAAACCAAGGAGCAGTCATGATTGTCAAGAGAAGAAAGGTGACTCTCAAATTCACCTTCTGCATTGTATTCATTTCTGGTTGATTAGATAAAACAAATAATAATTGAAGAAAATGAATTCAAGTTACATTAAAAGCCGAAATTGTATAATACATGCAGGAATCTGAAAATTGACCAACCAATTTAAAAACACTCACAAGTCGAGGATGCTTCCCAGAACCACGATTAGTAGCTAAGAGAAAATGATCACAATGGCTATGATGTTAAAATATTAACAACTATATGAAAATTAGAGAAAAAAATCACAACATAAATAAGGAATCAATATAGTTCTAACAAAACACAACACAAACATCTGATTGTTGCAAATAACATGCTTACCACAACAGTTCTTGTTTCCATAATCCTCAATTCTAACGGCATCATTTTTAGATTAAATAAAGGAACCCGATTCGAGGTATGAGTCATACTCACATCCAATAACTTGTAATAATCACTCAGCTCATTCACATAATCACATCCAAACACTTATATGCAGACTTTATTCAAGCATCCTCAAATTATAACATGGAGATATTTACCACTAAATTAAAAAAAAATCATATATTTTGATCAAAATCGAAGTATTAAATGAAAATCATAAATACATGAAATGGGGAAGTGTTTAAGCATTTTCAGCAAAGATATTAACAACCATACGAGTATCGTGATGTGTTTCGTCGATCAATCTTAGAGTACAATAGTGATCTGCAGATATTATTCATGCAACATCAAATTATAACATGACGATACATACCTTAAAAACTGGCTCAGAAAACACTTGAAGTTGAGTGAAACTGGCTCAGAAAACACCTTCAGAAATCAATAGTCAATCTACTACCATAGAAGAAAGTGGCAGGCTTAAGACCGGACTTGTTATCATCATTGCCAGTGAAAATTGAAAGGTACACAAGTGGATGAAATATATTCAAACCAAATAAAATCATGATTGTAAAGAGAAGATTGGTCACTCTCAAAGAACGGTGGCTCAGAAAACAACTTCAGAAATCATTAGTCAATGTAATACTATAGAAGAAAATGGTAGCCGTAAGATTATAACATGATGATACTTACCTCTAAAACTGGCTCAGAAAACCCTTGAAGGATGAGTAAAATTGGCTATGAAAACATATTTAGAAATCAATTGTCAATCTACTACGATAGAAGAAAATGGCAGCCGTAAGACCGGACTTGTTATCATCATTGCCACTGAAAATTAAAAGGTGCACAAGTGGATGAAATATATTCAAACCAAGGAGCAGTCATGATTGTCAAGAGAAGAAAGGTGACTCTCAAATTCACCTTCTGTATTGTATTCATTTCTGGTTGATTAGATAAAACAAATAATAATTGAAGAAAATGAATTCAAGTTACATTAAAAGCCGAAATCGTATTATACATGCAGGAATCTGAAAATTGACAAACCAATTTAAAAACACTCACAAGTCGAGGATGCTTCCCAGAACCACGATTAGTAGCTAAGAGAAAATGATCACAATGGCTATGATGTTAAAATATTAACAACCATATGAAAATTAGAGAAAAAAATCACAACATAAATAAGGAATCAATATAGTTCTAACAAAACACAACACAAACATTTGATTGTTGCAAATAACATGCTTACCACAACCGTTCTTGTTTCCATAATCCTCACTTCCAACGGCATCATTTTTAGATTAAATAAAGGAACCCGATTCGAGGAATGAGTCATACTAACATCCAATAAATTGTAATAATCACACAGCTCATTCACATACTCACATCCAAACACTCATATGCAGACTTTATACAAGCATCATCAAATTATAACAGCGAGATATTTACCACTAAATTGAAAAAAAAATCATATATTTTGATCAAAATCGAATTATTAAATGAAAATCATAAATACATGAAATGGGGAAGTGTTTAAGCATTTTCAGCAATGATATTAACAACCACACGAGTATCGTGATGTGTTTCGTCGATCAATCTTAGAGTACAACAGTGATCTGCAGACATTATTCAAGCAACATCAAATTATAACATGACGATACATACCTTAAAAACTGGCTCAGAAAACACTTGAAGGATGAGTGAAATTGGCTCAGAAAACACCTTCAGAAATCAGTAGTCAATCTACTACCATAGAATAAAGTGGCAGGCGTCAGACCGGACTTGTTATCATCATTGCCAGTGAAATTTGAAAGGTACACAAGTGGATGAAATATATTCAAACCAAATAACAGTCATGGTTGTAAAGAGAAGATAGGTCACTCTCAAAGAACGGTGGCTCAGAAAACAACTTCAGAAATCATTAGTCAATGTAATTCCATGGAAGAAAATGGCAGCCGTAAGATTATTACATGATGATACAAACCTCTAAAACTGGCTCAGAAAACCCTTGAAGGATGAGTAAAACTGGCTATGAAAACAAGTTCAGAAATCAATTGTCAATCTACTACGATAGAAGAAAATGGCAGCCGTAAGACTGGACTTGTTATCATCATTGCCACTGAAAATTGAAAGGTACACAAGTGGATGAAATATATTCAAACCAAAGAGCAGTCATGATTGTCAAGAGAGGAAAGGTGACTCTCAAATTCACCTTCTGCATTGTATTCATTTCTGGTTGATTAGATAAAACAAATAATAATTGAAGAAAATGAATTCAAGTTACATTAAAAGCCGAAATCGTATAATACATGCAGGAATCTGAAAATTGACCAACCAATTTAAAAACACTCACAAGTCGAGGATGCTTCCCAGAACCACGATTAGTAGCTAAGAGAAAATGATCACAATGGCTATGATGTTAAAATATTAACAACCATATGAAAATTAGAGAAAAAAATCACAACATAAATAAGGAATCAATATAGTTCTAACAAAACACAACATAAATATCTGATTGTTGCAAATAACATGCTTACCACAACCGTTCTTGTTTCCATAATCCTCACTTCCAACGGCATCATTTTTAGATTAAATAAAGGAACCCGATTCGAGGAATGAGTCATACTCACATCCAATAAATTGTAATAATCACACAGCTCATTCACATACTCACATCCAAACACTCATATGCAGACTTTATACAAGCATCATCAAATTATAACAGCGAGATATTTACCACTAAATTGAAAAAAAAATCATATATTTGGATCAAAATCGAATTATTAAATGAAAATCATAAATAAATGAAATGGGTAAGTGTTTAAGCATTTTCAGCAAAGATATTAACAACCATACGAGTATCGTGATGTGTTTCGTCGATCAATCTTAGAGTACAACAGTGATCTGCAGACATTATTCAAGCAACATCAAATTATAACATGACGATACATACCTTAAAAACTGGCTCAGAAAACACTTGAAGGATGAGTGAAACTGGCTCAGAAAACACCTTCAGAAATCAGTAGTCAATCTACTACCATAGAATAAAGTGGCAGGCGTCAGACAGGACTTGTTATCATCATTTCCAGTGAAATTTGAAAGGTACGCAACTGGATGAAATATATTCAAACCAAATAACAGTCATGGTTGTAAGGAGAAGATAGGTCACTCTCAAAGAACGGTGGCTCAGAAAACAACTTCAGAAATCATTAGTCAATGTAATTCCATGGAAGAAAATGGCAGCCGTAAGATTATAACATGATGATACAAACCTCTAAAACTGGCTCAGAAAACCCTTGAAGGATGAGTAAAACTGGCTATGAAAACACATTCAGAAATCAATTGTCAATCTACTACGATAGAAGAAAATGGCAGCCGTAAGACCGGACTTGTTATCGTCATTGCCACTGAAAATTGAAAGGTACACAAGTGGATGAAATATATTCATACCAAAGAGCAGTCATGATTGTCAAGAGAAGAAAGGTGACTCTCAAATTCACCTTCTGCATTGTATTCATTTCTGGTTGATTAGATAAAACAAATAATAATTGAAGAAAATGAATTCAAGTTACATTAAAAGCCGAAATTGTATAATACATGCAGGAATCTGAAAATTGACCAACCAATTTAAAAACACTCACAAGTCGAGGATGCTTCCCAGAACCACGATTAGTAGCTAAGAGAAAATGATCACAATGGCTATGATGTTAAAATATTAACAACTATATGAAAATTAGAGAAAAAAATCACAACATAAATAAGGAATCAATATAGTTCTAACAAAACACAACACAAACATCTGATTGTTGCAAATAACATGCTTACCACAACAGTTCTTGTTTCCATAATCCTCAATTCTAACGGCATCATTTTTAGATTAAATAAAGGAACCCGATTCGAGGTATGAGTCATACTCACATCCAATAACTTGTAATAATCACTCAGCTCATTCACATAATCACATCCAAACACTTATATGCAGACTTTATTCAAGCATCCTCAAATTATAACATGGAGATATTTACCACTAAATTAAAAAAAAATCATATATTTTGATCAAAATCGAAGTATTAAATTAAAATCATAAATACATGAAATGGGGAAGTGTTTAAGCATTTTCAGCAAAGATATTAACAACCATACGAGTATCGTGATGTGTTTCGTCGATCAATCTTAGAGTACAATAGTGATCTGCAGATATTATTCATGCAACATCAAATTATAACATGACGATACATACCTTAAAAACTGGCTCAGAAAACACTTGAAGGATGAGTGAAACTGGCTCAGAAAACACCTTCAGAAATCAATAGTCAATCTACTACCATAGAAGAAAGTGGCAGGCTTAAGACCGGACTTGTTGTCATCATTGCCAGTGAAAATTGAAAGGTACACAAGTGGATGAAATATATTCAAACCAAATAAAAGTCATGATTGTAAAGAGATGATTGGTCACTCTCAAAGAACGGTGGCTCAGAAAAGAACTTCAGAAATCATTAGTCAATGTAATACTATAGAAGAAAATGGTAGCCGTAAGATTATAACATGATGATACAAACCTCTAAAACTGGCTCAGAAAACCCTTGAAGGATGAGTAAAACTGGCTATGAAAACACATTAAGAAATCAATTGTCAATCTACTACGATAGAAGAAAATGGCAGCCGTAAGACCGGACTTGTTATCATCATTGCCATTGAAAATTAAAAGCTGCACAAGTGGATGAAATATATTCAAACCAAGGAGCAGTCATGATTGTCAAGAGAAGAAAGGTGACTCTCAAATCCACCTTCTGTATTGTATTCATTTCTGGTTGATTAGATAAAACAAATAATAATTGAAGAAAATGAATTCAAGTTACATTAAAAGCCGAAATCGTATTATACATGCAGGAATCTGAAAATTGACCAACCAATTTAAAAACACTCACAAGTCGAGGATGCTTCCCAGAACCACGATTAGTAGCTAAGAGAAAATGATCACAATGGCTATGATGTTAAAATATTAACAACCATATGAAAATTAGAGAAAAAAATCACAACATAAATAAGGAATCAATATAGTTCTAACAAAACACAACACAAACATTTGATTGTTGCAAATAACATGCTTACCACAACCGTTCTTGTTTCCATAATCCTCACTTCCAACGGCATCATTTTTAGATTAAATAAAGGAACCCGATTCGAGGAATGAGTCATACTAACATCCAATAAATTGTAATAATCACACAGCTCATTCATATACTCACATCCAAACACTCATATGCAGACTTTATACAAGCATCATCAAATTATAACATGGAGATATTTACCACTAAATTGAAAAAAAAATCATATATTTTGATCAAAATCGAAGTATTAAATGAAAATCATAAATACATGAAATGGGGAAGTGTTTAAGCATTTTCAGCAAAGATATTAACAACCACACGAGTATCGTGATGTGTTTCGTCGATCAATCTTAGAGTACAACAGTGATCTGCAGACATTATTCAAGCAACATCAAATTATAACATGACGATACATACCTTAAAAACTGGCTCAGAAAACACTTAAAGGATGAGTGAAACTGGCTCAGAAAACACCTTCAGAAATCAGTAGTCAATCTACTACCATAGAATAAAGTGGCAGGCGTCAGACCGGACTTGTTATCATCATTGCCAGTGAAATTTGAAAGGTACAAAAGTGGATGAAATATATTCAAACCAAATAACAGTCATGGTTGTAAAGAGAAGACAGGTCACTCTCAAATAACGGTGGCTCAGAAAACAACTTCAGAAATCATTAGTCAATGTAATTCCATGGAAGAAAATGGCAGCCGTAAGATTATAACATGATGATACAAACCTCTAAAACTGGCTCAGAAAACCCTTGAAGGATGAGTAAAACTGGCTATGAAAACACATTCAGAAATCAATTGTCAATCTACTACGATAGAAGAAAATGGCAGCCGTAAGACCGGACTTGTTATCGTCATTGCCACTGAAAATTGAAAGGTACACAAGTGGATGAAATATATTCATACCAAAGAGCAGTCATGATTGTCAAGAGAAGAAAGGTGACTCTCAAATTCACCTTCTGCATTGTATTCATTTCTGGTTGATTAGATAAAACAAATAATAATTGAAGAAAATGAATTCAAGTTACATTAAAAGCCGAAATTGTATAATACATGCAGGAATCTGAAAATTGACCAACCAATTTAAAAACACTCACAAGTCGAGGATGCTTCCCAGAACCACGATTAGTAGCTAAGAGAAAATGATCACAATGGCTATGATGTTAAAATATTAACAACTATATGAAAATTAGAGAAAAAAATCACAACATAAATAAGGAATCAATATAGTTCTAACAAAACACAACACAAACATCTGATTGTTGCAAATAACATGCTTACCACAACAGTTCTTGTTTCCATAATCCTCAATTCTAACGGCATCATTTTTAGATTAAATAAAGGAACCCGATTCGAGGTATGAGTCATACTCACATCCAATAACTTGTAATAATCACTCAGCTCATTCACATAATCACATCCAAACACTTATATGCAGACTTTATTCAAGCATCCTCAAATTATAACATGGAGATATTTACCACTAAATTAAAAAAAAATCATATATTTTGATCAAAATCGAAGTATTAAATGAAAATCATAAATACATGAAATGGGGAAGTGTTTAAGCATTTTCAGCAAAGATATTAACAACCATACGAGTATCGTGATGTGTTTCGTCGATCAATCTTAGAGTACAATAGTGATCTGCAGATATTATTCATGCAACATCAAATTATAACATGACGATACATACCTTAAAAACTGGCTCAGAAAACACTTGAAGGATGAGTGAAACTGGCTCAGAAAACACCTTCAGAAATCAATAGTCAATCTACTACCATAGAAGAAAGTGGCAGGCTTAAGACCGGACTTGTTGTCATCATTGCCAGTGAAAATTGAAAGGTACACAAGTGGATGAAATATATTCAAACCAAATAAAAGTCATGATTGTAAAGAGATGATTGGTCACTCTCAAAGAACGGTGGCTCAGAAAAGAACTTCAGAAATCATTAGTCAATGTAATACTATAGAAGAAAATGGTAGCCGTAAGATTATAACATGATGATACAAACCTCTAAAACTGGCTCAGAAAACCCTTGAAGGATGAGTAAAACTGGCTATGAAAACACATTAAGAAATCAATTGTCAATCTACTACGATAGAAGAAAATGGCAGCCGTAAGACCGGACTTGTTATCATCATTGCCATTGAAAATTAAAAGCTGCACAAGTGGATGAAATATATTCAAACCAAGGAGAAGTCATGATTGTCAAGAGAAGAAAGGTGACTCTCAAATCCACCTTCTGTATTGTATTCATTTCTGGTTGATTAGATAAAACAAATAATAATTGAAGAAAATGAATTCAAGTTACATTAAAAGCCGAAATCGTATTATACATGCAGGAATCTGAAAATTGACCAACCAATTTAAAAACACTCACAAGTCGAGGATGCTTCCCAGAACCACGATTAGTAGCTAAGAGAAAATGATCACAATGGCTATGATGTTAAAATATTAACAACCATATGAAAATTAGAGAAAAAAATCACAACATAAATAAGGAATCAATATAGTTCTAACAAAACACAACACAAACATTTGATTGTTGCAAATAACATGCTTACCACAACCGTTCTTGTTTCCATAATCCTCACTTCCAACGGCATCATTTTTAGATTAAATAAAGGAACCCGATTCGAGGAATGAGTCATACTAACATCCAATAAATTGTAATAATCACACAGCTCATTCATATACTCACATCCAAACACCCATATGCAGACTTTATACAAGCATCATCAAATTATAACATGGAGATATTTACCACTAAATTGAAAAAAAAATCATATATTTTGATCAAAATCGAATTATTAAATGAAAATCATAAATACATGAAATGGGGAAGTGTTTAAGTATTTTCAGCAAAGATATTAACAACCACACGAGTATCGTGATGTGTTTCGTCGATCAATCTTAGAGTACAACAGTGATCTGCAGACATTATTCAAGCAACATCAAATTATAACATGACGATACATACCTTAAAAACTGGCTCAGAAAACACTTAAAGGATGAGTGAAACTGGCTCAGAAAACACCTTCAGAAATCAGTAGTCAATCTACTACCATAGAAGAAAGTGGCAGGCTTAAGACCGGACTTGTTGTCATCATTGCCAGTGAAAATTGAAAGGTACACAAGTGGATGAAATATATTCAAACCAAATAAAAGTCATGATTGTAAAGAGATGATTGGTCACTCTCAAAGAACGGTGGCTCAGAAAAGAACTTCAGAAATCATTAGTCAATGTAATACTATAGAAGAAAATGGTAGCCGTAAGATTATAACATGATGATACAAACCTCTAAAACTGGCTCAGAAAACCCTTGAAGGATGAGTAAAACTGGCTATGAAAACACATTAAGAAATCAATTGTCAATCTACTACGATAGAAGAAAATGGCAGCCGTAAGACCGGACTTGTTATCATCATTGCCATTGAAAATTAAAAGCTGCACAAGTGGATGAAATATATTCAAACCAAGGAGCAGTCATGATTGTCAAGAGAAGAAAGGTGACTCTCAAATCCACCTTCTGTATTGTATTCATTTCTGGTTGATTAGATAAAACAAATAATAATTGAAGAAAATGAATTCAAGTTACATTAAAAGCCGAAATCGTATTATACATGCAGGAATCTGAAAATTGACCAACCAATTTAAAAACACTCACAAGTCGAGGATGCTTCCCAGAACCACGATTAGTAGCTAAGAGAAAATGATCACAATGGCTATGATGTTAAAATATTAACAACCATATGAAAATTAGAGAAAAAAATCACAACATAAATAAGGAATCAATATAGTTCTAACAAAACACAACACAAACATTTGATTGTTGCAAATAACATGCTTACCACAACCGTTCTTGTTTCCATAATCCTCACTTCCAACGGCATCATTTTTAGATTAAATAAAGGAACCCGATTCGAGGAATGAGTCATACTAACATCCAATAAATTGTAATAATCACACAGCTCATTCATATACTCACATCCAAACACCCATATGCAGACTTTATACAAGCATCATCAAATTATAACATGGATATATTTACCACTAAATTGAAAAAAAAATCATATATTTTGATCAAAATCGAATTATTAAATGAAAATCATAAATACATGAAATGGGGAAGTGTTTAAGTATTTTCAGCAAAGATATTAACAACCACACGAGTATCGTGATGTGTTTCGTCGATCAATCTTAGAGTACAACAGTGATCTGCAGACATTATTCAAGCAACATCAAATTATAACATGACGATACATACCTTAAAAACTGGCTCAGAAAACACTTAAAGGATGAGTGAAACTGGCTCAGAAAACACCTTCAGAAATCAGTAGTCAATCTACTACCATAGAAGAAAGTGGCAGGCTTAAGACCGGACTTGTTGTCATCATTGCCAGTGAAAATTGAAAGGTACACAAGTGGATGAAATATATTCAAACCAAATAAAAGTCATGATTGTAAAGAGATGATTGGTCACTCTCAAAGAACGGTGGCTCAGAAAAGAACTTCAGAAATCATTAGTCAATGTAATACTATAGAAGAAAATGGTAGCCGTAAGATTATAACATGATGATACAAACCTCTAAAACTGGCTCAGAAAACCCTTGAAGGATGAGTAAAACTGGCTATGAAAACACATTAAGAAATCAATTGTCAATCTACTACGATAGAAGAAAATGGCAGCCGTAAGACCGGACTTGTTATCATCATTGCCATTGAAAATTAAAAGCTGCACAAGTGGATGAAATATATTCAAACCAAGGAGCAGTCATGATTGTCAAGAGAAGAAAGGTGACTCTCAAATCCACCTTCTGTATTGTATTCATTTCTGGTTGATTAGATAAAACAAATAATAATTGAAGAAAATGAATTCAAGTTACATTAAAAGCCGAAATCGTATTATACATGCAGGAATCTGAAAATTGACCAACCAATTTAAAAACACTCACAAGTCGAGGATGCTTCCCAGAACCACGATTAGTAGCTAAGAGAAAATGATCACAATGGCTATGATGTTAAAATATTAACAACCATATGAAAATTAGAGAAAAAAATCACAACATAAATAAGGAATCAATATAGTTCTAACAAAACACAACACAAACATTTGATTGTTGCAAATAACATGCTTACCACAACCGTTCTTGTTTCCATAATCCTCACTTCCAACGGCATCATTTTTAGATTAAATAAAGGAACCCGATTCGAGGAATGAGTCATACTAACATCCAATAAATTGTAATAATCACACAGCTCATTCATATACTCACATCCAAACACCCATATGCAGACTTTATACAAGCATCATCAAATTATAACATGGAGATATTTACCACTAAATTGAAAAAAAAATCATATATTTTGATCAAAATCGAATTATTAAATGAAAATCATAAATACATGAAATGGGGAAGTGTTTAAGTATTTTCAGCAAAGATATTAACAACCACACGAGTATCGTGATGTGTTTCGTCGATCAATCTTAGAGTACAACAGTGATCTGCAGACATTATTCAAGCAACATCAAATTATAACATGACGATACATACCTTAAAAACTGGCTCAGAAAACACTTAAAGGATGAGTGAAACTGGCTCAGAAAACACCTTCAGAAATCAGTAGTCAATCTACTACCATAGAATAAAGTGGCAGGCGTCAGACCGGACTTGTTATCATCATTGCCAGTGAAATTTGAAAGGTACAAAAGTGGATGAAATATATTCAAACCAAATAACAGTCATGGTTGTAAAGAGAAGACAGGTCACTCTCAAAGAACGGTGGCTCAGAAAACAACTTCAGAAATCATTAGTCAATGTAATTCCATGGAAGAAAATGGCAGCCGTAAGATTATTACAAGATGATACAAACCTCTAAAACTGGCTCAGAAAACCCTTGAAGGATGAGTAAAACTGGCTATGAAAACACATTCAGAAATCAATTGTCAATCTACTACGATAGAAGAAAATGGCAGCCGTAAGACCGGACTTGTTATCGTCATTGCCACTGAAAATTGAAAGGTACACAAGTGGATGAAATATATTCATACCAAAGAGCAGTCATGATTGTCAAGAGAAGAAAGGTGACTCTCAAATTCACCTTCTGCATTGTATTCATTTCTGGTTGATTAGATAAAACAAATAATAATTGAAGAAAATGAATTCAAGTTACATTAAAAGCCGAAATTGTATAATACATGCAGGAATCTGAAAATTGACCAACCAATTTAAAAACACTCACAAGTCGAGGATGCTTCCCAGAACCACGATTAGTAGCTAAGAGAAAATGATCACAATGGCTATGATGTTAAAATATTAACAACTATATGAAAATTAGAGAAAAAAATCACAACATAAATAAGGAATCAATATAGTTCTAACAAAACACAACACAAACATCTGATTGTTGCAAATAACATGCTTACCACAACAGTTCTTGTTTCCATAATCCTCAATTCTAACGGCATCATTTTTAGATTAAATAAAGGAACCCGATTCAAGGTATGAGTCATACTCACATCCAATAACTTGTAATAATCACTCAGCTCATTCACATAATCACATCCAAACACTTATATGCAGACTTTATTCAAGCATCCTCAAATTATAACATGGAGATATTTACCACTAAATTAAAAAAAAATCATATATTTTGATCAAAATCGAAGTATTAAATGAAAATCATAAATACATGAAATGGGGAAGTGTTTAAGCATTTTCAGCAAAGATATTAACAACCATACGAGTATCGTGATGTGTTTCGTCGATCAATCTTAGAGTACAATAGTGATCTGCAGATATTATTCATGCAACAT
The DNA here is from genome assembly GCA_022829125.1 of Lathyrus tuberosus. NCBI lineage: Eukaryota > Viridiplantae > Streptophyta > Magnoliopsida > Fabales > Fabaceae > Lathyrus > Lathyrus tuberosus. The sequence goes on from JALAZF010000438.1 coordinate 5,206,674, forward strand.
CAAATTATAACATGACGATACATACCTTAAAAACTGGCTCAGAAAACACTTGAAGGATGAGTGAAACTGGCTCAGAAAACACCTTCAGAAATCAATAGTCAATCTACTACCATAGAAGAAAGTGGCAGGCTTAAGACCGGACTTGTTGTCATCATTGCCAGTGAAAATTGAAAGGTACACAAGTGGATGAAATATATTCAAACCAAATAAAAGTCATGATTGTAAAGAGATGATTGGTCACTCTCAAAGAACGGTGGCTCAGAAAAGAACTTCAGAAATCATTAGTCAATGTAATACTATAGAAGAAAATGGTAGCCGTAAGATTATAACATGATGATACAAACCTCTAAAACTGGCTCAGAAAACCCTTGAAGGATGAGTAAAACTGGCTATGAAAACACATTAAGAAATCAATTGTCAATCTACTACGATAGAAGAAAATGGCAGCCGTAAGACCGGACTTGTTGTCATCATTGCCATTGAAAATTAAAAGCTGCACAAGTGGATGAAATATATTCAAACCAAGGAGCAGTCATGATTGTCAAGAGAAGAAAGGTGACTCTCAAATCCACCTTCTGTATTGTATTCATTTCTGGTTGATTAGATAAAACAAATAATAATTGAAGAAAATGAATTCAAGTTACATTAAAAGCCGAAATCGTATTATACATGCAGGAATCTGAAAATTGACCAACCAATTTAAAAACACTCACAAGTCGAGGATGCTTCCCAGAACCACGATTAGTAGCTAAGAGAAAATGATCACAATGGCTATGATGTTAAAATATTAACAACCATATGAAAATTAGAGAAAAAAATCACAACATAAATAAGGAATCAATATAGTTCTAACAAAACACAACACAAACATTTGATTGTTGCAAATAACATGCTTACCACAACCGTTCTTGTTTCCATAATCCTCACTTCCAACGGCATCATTTTTAGATTAAATAAAGGAACCCGATTCGAGGAATGAGTCATACTAACATCCAATAAATTGTAATAATCACACAGCTCATTCATATACTCACATCCAAACACTCATATGCAGACTTTATACAAGCATCATCAAATTATAACATGGAGATATTTACCACTAAATTGAAAAAAAAATCATATATTTTGATCAAAATCGAATTATTAAATGAAAATCATAAATACATGAAATGGGGAAGTGTTTAAGCATTTTCAGCAAAGATATTAACAACCACACGAGTATCGTGATGTGTTTCGTCGATCAATCTTAGAGTACAACAGTGATCTGCAGACATTATTCAAGCAACATCAAATTATAACATGACGATACATACCTTAAAAACTGGCTCAGAAAACACTTAAAGGATGAGTGAAACTGGCTCAGAAAACACCTTCAGAAATCAGTAGTCAATCTACTACCATAGAATAAAGTGGCAGGCGTCAGACCGGACTTGTTATCATCATTGCCAGTGAAATTTGAAAGGTACAAAAGTGGATGAAATATATTCAAACCAAATAACAGCATGGTTGTAAAGAGAAGACAGGTCACTCTCAAAGAACGGTGGCTCAGAAAACAACTTCAGAAATCATTAGTCAATGTAATTCCATGGAAGAAAATGGCAGCCGTAAGATTATTACTTGATGATACAAACCTCTAAAACTGGCTCAGAAAACCCTTGAAGGATGAGTAAAACTGGCTATGAAAACAAGTTCAGAAATCAATTGTCAATCTACTACGATAGAAGAAAATGGCAGCCGTAAGACCGGACTTGTTATCATCATTGCCACTGAAAATTGAAAGGTACACAAGTGGATGAAATATATTCAAACCAAAGAGCAGTCATGATTGTCAAGAGAGGAAAGGTGACTCTCAAATTCACCTTCTGCATTGTATTCATTTCTGGTTGATTAGATAAAACAAATAATAATTGAAGAAAATGAATTCAAGTTACATTAAAAGCCGAAATCGTATAATACATGCAGGAATCTGAAAATTGACCAACAAATTTAAAAACACTCACAAGTCGAGGATGCTTCCCAGAACCACGATTAGTAGCTAAGAGAAAATGATCACAATGGCTATGATGTTAAAATATTAACAACCATATGAAAATTAGAGAAAAAAATCACAACATAAATAAGGAATCAATATAGTTCTAACAAAACACAACACAAACATCTGATTGTTGCAAATAACATGCTTACCACAACCGTTCTTGTTTCCATAATCCTCACTTCCAACGGCATCATTTTTAGATTAAATAAAGGAACCCGATTCGAGGAATGAGTCATACTCACATCCAATAAATTGAAATAATCACACAGCTCATTCACATACTCACATCCAAACACTCATATGCAGACTTTATACAAGCATCATCAAATTATAACTGCGAGATATTTACCACTAAATTGAAAAAAAAATCATATATTTGGATCAAAATCGAATTATTAAATGAAAATCATAAATAAATGAAATGGGTAAGTGTTTAAGCATTTTCAGCAAAGATATTAACAACCATACGAGTATCGTGATGTGTTTCGTCGATCAATCTTAGAGTACAACAGTGATCTGCAGACATTATTCAAGAAACATCAAATTATAACATGACGATATATACCTTAAAAACTGGCTCAGAAAACACTTGAAGGATGAGTGAAACTGGCTCAGAAAACACCTTCAGAAATCAGTAGTCAATCTACTACCATAGAATAAAGTGGCAGGCGTCAGACCGGACTTGTTATCATCATTGCCAGTGAAATTTGAAAGGTACACAAGTGGATGAAATATATTCAAACCAAATAACAGTCATGGTTGTAAAGAGAAGATAGGTCACTCTCAAAGAACGGTGGCTCAGAAAACAACTTCATAAATCATTAGTCAATGTAATTCCATGGAAGAAAATGGCAGCCGTAAGATTATAACATGATGATACAAACCTCTAAAACTGGCTCAGAAAACCCTTGAAGGATGAGTAAAACTGGCTATGAAAACACATTCAGAAATCAATTGTCAATCTACTACGATAGAAGAAAATGGCAGCCGTAAGACCGGACTTGTTATCATCATTGCCACTGAAAATTGAAAGGTACACAAGTGGATGAAATATATTCAAACCAAAGAGCAGTCATGATTGTCAAGAGAGGAAAGGTGACTCTCAAATTCACCTTCTGCATTGTATTCATTTCTGGTTGATTAGATAAAACAAATAATAATTGAAGAAAATGAATTCAAGTTACATTAAAAGCCGAAATTGTATAATACATGCAGGAATCTGAAAATTGACCAACCAATTTAAAAACACTCACAAGTCGAGGATGCTTCCCAGAACCACGATTAGTAGCTAAGAGAAAATGATCACAATGGCTATGATGTTAAAATATTAACAACTATATGAAAATTAGAGAAAAAAATTACAACATAAATAAGGAATCAATATAGTTCTAACAAAACACAACACAAACATCTGATTGTTGCAAATAACATGCTTACCACAACAGTTCTTGTTTCCATAATCCTCAATTCTAACGGCATCATTTTTAGATTAAATAAAGGAACCCGATTCGAGGTATGAGTCATACTCACATCCAATAACTTGTAATAATCACTCAGCTCATTCACATAATCACATCCAAACACTTATATGCAGACTTTATTCAAGCATCCTCAAATTATAACATGGAGATATTTACCACTAAATTAAAAAAAAAATCATATATTTTGATCAAAATCGAAGTATTAAATGAAAATCATAAATACATGAAATGGGGAAGTGTTTAAGCATTTTCAGCAAAGATATTAACAACCATACGAGTATCGTGATGTGTTTCGTCGATCAATCTTAGAGTACAATAGTGATCTGCAGATATTATTCATGCAACATCAAATTATAACATGACGATACATACCTTAAAAACTGGCTCAGAAAACACTTGAAGGATGAGTGAAACTGGCTCAGAAAACACCTTCAGAAATCAATAGTCAATCTACTACCATAGAAGAAAGTGGCAGGCTTAAGACCGGACTTGTTATCATCATTGCCAGTGAAAATTGAAAGGTACACAAGTGGATGAAATATATTCAAACCAAATAAAAGTCATGATTGTAAAGATAAGATTGGTCACTCTCAAAGAACGGTGGCTCAGAAAACAACTTCAGAAATCATTAGTCAATGTAATACTATAGAAGAAAATGGTAACCGTAAGATTATAACATGATGATACTTACCTCTAAAACTGGCTCAGAAAACCCTTGAAGGATGAGTAAAATTGGCTATGAAAACATATTTAGAAATCAATTGTCAATCTACTACGATAGAAGAAAATGGCAGCCGTAAGACCGAACTTGTTATCATCAATGCCACTGAAAATTAAAAGGTGCATAAGTGGATGAAATATATTCAAACCAAGGAGAAGTCACGATTGTCAAGAGAAGAAAGGTTACTCTCAAATTCACCTTCTGTATTGTATTCATTTCTGGTTGATTAGATAAAACAAATAATAATTGAAGAAAATGAATTCAAGTTACATTAAAAGCCGAACTCGTATTATACATGCAGGAATCTGAAAATTGACCAACCAATTTAAAAACACTCACAAGTCGAGGATGCTTCCCAGAACCACGATTAGTAGCTAAGAGAAAATGATCACAATGGCTATGATGTTAAAATATTAACAACCATATGAAAATTAGGGAAAAAAATCACAACATAAATAAGGAATCAATATAGTTCTAACAAAACACAACACAAACATTTGATTGTTGCAAATAACATGCTTACCACAACCGTTCTTGTTTCCATAATCCTCACTTCCAACGGCATCATTTTTAGATTAAATAAAGGAACCCGATTCGAGGAATGAGTCATACTAACATCCAATAAATTGTAATAATCACACAGCTCATTCACATACTCACATCCAAACACTCATATGCAGACTTTATACAAGCATCATCAAATTATAACATGGAGATATTTACCACTAAATTGAAAAAAAAATCATATATTTTGATCAAAATCGAATTATTAAATGAAAATCATAAATACATGAAATGGGGAAGTGTTTAAGCATTTTCAGCAAAGATATTAACAACCACACGAGTATCGTGATTTGTTTCGTCGATCAATCTTAGAGTACAACAGTGATCTGCAGACATTATTCAAGCAACATCAAATTATAACATGACGATACATACCTTAAAAACTGGCTCAGAAAACACTTGAAGGATGAGTGAAACTGGCTCAGAAAACACCTTCAGAAATCAGTAGTCAATCTACTACCATAGAATAAAGTGGCAGGCGTCAGACCGGATTTGTTATCATCATTGCCAGTGAAATTTGAAAGGTACACAAGTGGATGAAATATATTCAAACCAAATAACAGTCATGGTTGTAAAGAGAAGATAGGTCACTCTCAAAGAACGGTGGCTCAGAAAACAACTTCAGAAATCATTAGTCAATGTAATTCCATGGAAGAAAATGGCAGCCGTAAGATTATAACATGATGATACAAACCTCTAAAACTGGCTCAGAAAACCCTTGAAGGATGAGTAAAACTGGCTATGAAAACAAGTTCAGAAATCAATTGTCAATCTACTACGATAGAAGAAAATGGCAGCCGTAAGACCGGACTTGTTATCATCATTGCCACTGAAAATTGAAAGGTACACAAGTGGATGAAATATATACAAACCAAAGAGCAGTCATGATTGTCAAGAGAGGAAAGGTGACTCTCAAATTCACCTTCTGCATTGTATTCATTTCTGGTTGATTAGATAAAACAAATAATAATTGAAGAAAATGAATTCAAGTTACATTAAAAGCCGAAATCGTATAATACATGCAGGAATCTAAAAATTGACCAACCAATTTAAAAACACTCACAAGTCGAGGATGCTTCCCAGAACCACGATTAGTAGCTAAGAGAAAATGATCACAATGGCTATGATGTTAAAATAATAACAACCATATGAAAATTAGAGAAAAAAATCACAACATAAATAAGGAATCAATATAGTTCTAACAAAACACAACACAAACATTTGATTGTTGCAAATAACATGCTTACCACAACCGTTCTTGTTTCCATAATCCTCACTTCCAACGGCATCATTTTTAGATTAAATAAAGGAACCCGATTCGAGGAATGAGTCATACTCACATCCAATAAATTGTAATAATCACACAGCTCATTCACATACTCACATCCAAACACTCATATGCAGACTTTATACAAGCATCATCAAATTATAACATCGAGATATTTACCACTAAATTGAAAAAAAAATCATATATTTGGATCAAAATCGAATTATTAAATGAAAATCATAAATAAATGAAATGGGTAAGTGTTTAAGCATTTTCAGCAAAGATATTAACAACCATACGAGTATCGTGATGTGTTTCGTCGATCAATCTTAGAGTACAACAGTGATCTGCAGACATTATTCAAGAAACATCAAATTATAACATGACGATACATACCTTAAAAACTGGCTCAGAAAACACTTGAAGGATGAGTGAAACTGGCTCAAAAAACACCTTCAGAAATCAATAGTCAATCTACTACCATAGAATAAAGTGGCAGGCGTAAGACCGGACTTGTTATCATCATTGCCAGTGAAAATTGAAAGGTACACAAGTGGATGAAATATATTCAAAACAAATAACAGTCATGGTTGTAAAGAGAAGATAGGTCACTCTCAAAGAACGGTGGCTCAGAAAACAACTTCAGAAATCATTAGTCAATGTAATTTCATGGAAGAAAATGGCAGCCATAAGATTATAACATGATGATACAAACCTCTAAAACTGGCTCAGAAAACCCTTGAAGGATGAGTAAAACTGGCTATGAAAACACATTCAGAAATCAATTGTCAATCTACTACGATAGAAGAAAATGGTAGCCGTAAGACCGGACTTGTTATCGTCATTGCCACTGAAAATTGAAAGGTACACAAGTGGATGAAATATATTCAAACCAAAGAGTAGTCATGATTGTCTAGAGAGGAAAGGTGACTCTCAAATTCACCTTCTGCATTGTATTCATTTCTGGTTGATTAGATAAAACAAATAATAATTGAAGAAAATGAATTCAAGTTACATTAAAAGCCGAAATCGTATAATACATGCAGGAATCTGAAAATTGACCAACCAATTTAAAAACACTCACAAGTCGAGGATGCTTCCCAGAACCACGATTAGTAGCTAGGAGAAAATGATCACAATGGCTATGATGTTAAAATATTAACAACCATATGAAAATTAGAAAAAAAAATCACAACATAAATAAGGAATCAATATAGTTCTAACAAAACACAACACAAACATCTGATTGTTGCAAATAACATGCTTACCACAACCGTTCTTGTTTCCATAATCCTCACTTCCAACGGCATCATTTTTAGATTAAATAAAGGAACCCGATTCGAGGAATGAGTCATACTCACATCCAATAAATTGTAATAATCACACAGCTCATTCACATACTCACATCCAAACACTCATATGCAGACTTTATACAAGCATCATCAAATTATAACTGCGAGATATTTACCACTAAATTGAAAAAAAAATCATATATTTGGATCAAAATCGAATTATTAAATGAAAATCAAAAATAAATGAAATGGGTAAGTGTTTAAGCATTTTCAGCAAAGATATTAACAACCATACGAGTATCGTGATGTGTTTCGTTGATCAATCTTAGAGTACAATAGTGATCTGCAGATATTATTCATGCAACATCAAATTATAACATGACGATACATACCTTAAAAACTGGCTCAGAAAACACTTGAAGGATGAGTGAAACTGGCTCAGAAAACACCTTCAGAAATCAATAGTCAATCTACTACCATAGAAGAAAGTGGCAGGCTTAAGACCGGACTTGTTGTCATCATTGCCAGTGAAAATTGAAAGGTACACAAGCGGATGAATTATATTCAAACCAAATAAAAGTCATGATTGTAAAGAGAAGATTGGTCACTCTCAAAGAACGATGGCTCAGAAAACAACTTCAGAAAGAAAATGGTAGCCGTAAGATTATAACATGATGATAATTACCTCTAAAACATGCTCAGAAAACCCTTGAAGGATGAGTAAAATTGGCTATGAAAACATATTTAGAAATCAATAGTCAATCTACTACGATAGAAGAAAATGGCAGCAGTAAGACCAGACTTGTTATCATCATTGCCACTGAATATTGAAAGGTACACAAGTGGATGAAATATATTCAAACCAAGGAGCAGTCATGATTGTCAAGAGAAGAAAGGTGACTCTCAAATTCACCTTCGGCATTGTATTCATTTCTGGTTGATTAGATAAAACAAATAATAATTGAAGAAAATGAATTCAAGTTACATTAAAAGCCGAAATCGTATAATACATGCAGGAATCTGAAAATTGACCAACCAATTTAAAAACACTCACAAGTCGAGGATGCTTCCCAGAACCACGATTAGTAGCTAAGAGAAAATGATCACAATGGCTATGATGTTAAAATATTAACAACCATATGAAAATTAGAGAAAAAAATCACAACATAAATAAGGAATCAATATAGTTCTAACAAAACACAACACAAACATCTGATTGTTGCAAATAACATGCTTACCACAACCGTTCTTGTTTCCATAATCCTCACTTCCAACGGCATCATTTTTAGATTAAATAAAGGAACCCGATTCGAGGAATGAGTCATACTCACATCCAATAAATTGTAATAATCACACAGCTCATTCACATACTCACATCCAAACACTCATATGCAGACTTTATACAAGCATCATCAAATTATAACTGCGAGATATTTACCACTAAATTGAAAAAAAAATCATATATTTGGATCAAAATCGAATTATTAAATGAAAATCATAAATAAATTAAATGGGTAAGTGTTTAAGCATTTTCAGCAAAGATATTAACAACCATACGAGTATCGTGATGTGTTTCGTCGATCAATCTTAGAGTACAACAGTGATCTGCAGACATTATTCAAGCAACATTAAATTATAACATGACGATACATACCTTAAAAACTGGCTCAGAAAACACTTGAACGATGAGTGAAACTGGCTCAGAAAACACCTTCAGAAATCAATAGTCAATCTACTACCATAGAATAAAGTGGCAGGCGTAAGACCGGACTTGTTATCATCATTGCCAGTGAAAATTGAAAGGTACACAAGTGGATGAAATATATTCAAACCAAATAACAGTCATGGTTGTAAAGAGAAGATAGGTCACTCTCAAAGAACGGTGGCTCAGAAAACAACTTCAGAAATCATTAGTCAATGTAATTCCATGGAAGAAAATGGCAGCCGTAAGATTATAACATGATGATACAAACCTCTAAAACTGGCTCAGAAAACCCTTGAAGGATGAGTAAAACTGGCTATGAAAACACATTCAGAAATCAATTGTCAATCTACTACGATAGAAGAAAATGGCAGCCGTAAGACCGGACTTGTTATCGTCATTGCCACTGAAAATTGAAAGGTACACAAGTGGATGAAATATATTCATACCAAAGAGCAGTCATGATTGTCAAGAGAAGAAAGGTGACTCTCAAATTCACCTTCTGCATTGTATTCATTTCTGGTTGATTAGATAAAACAAATAATAATTGAAGAAAATGAATTCAAGTTACATTAAAAGCCGAAATTGTATAATACATGCAGGAATCTGAAAATTGACCAACCAATTTAAAAACACTCACAAGTCGAGGATGCTTCCCAGAACCACGATTAGTAGCTAAGAGAAAATGATCACAATGGCTACGATGTTAAAATATTAACAACTATATGAAAATTAGAGAAAAAAATCACAACTTAAATAAGGAATCAATATAGTTCTAACAAAACACAACACAAACATCTGATTGTTGCAAATAACATGCTTACCACAACCGTTCTTGTTTCCATAATCCTCACTTCCAACGGCATCATTTTTAGATTAAATAAAGGAACCCGATTCGAGGAATGAGTCATACTCACATCCAATAAATTGTAATAATCACACAGCTCATTCACATACTCACATCCAAACACTCATATGCAGACTTTATACAAGCATCATCAAATTATAACATCGAGATATTTACCACTAAATTGAAAAAAAAATCATATATTTGGATCAAAATCGAATTATTAAATGAAAATCATAAATAAATGAAATGGGTAAGTTTTTAAGCATTTTCAGCAAAGATATTAACAACCATACGAGTATCGTGATGTGTTTCGTCGATCAATCTTAGAGTACAACAGTGATCTGCAGACATTATTCAAGAAACATCAAATTATAACATGACGATACATACCTTAAAAACTGGCTCAGAAAACACTTGAAGGATGAGTGAAACTGGCTCAAAAAACACCTTCAGAAATCAATAGTCAATCTACTACCATAGAATAAAGTGGCAGGCGTAAGACCGGACTTGTTATCATCATTGCCAGTGAAAATTGAAAGGTACACAAGTGGATGAAATATATTCAAACCAAATAACAGTCATGGTTGTAAAGAGAAGATAGGTCACTCTCAAAGAACGGTGGCTCAGAAAACAACTTCAGAAATCATTAGTCAATGTAATTTCATGGAAGAAAATGGCAGCCATAAGATTATAACATGATGATACAAACCTCTAAAACTGGCTCAGAAAACCCTTGAAGGATGAGTAAAACTGGCTATGAAAACACATTCAGAAATCAATTGTCAATCTACTACGATAGAAGAAAATGGTAGCCGTAAGACCGGACTTGTTATCGTCATTGCCACTGAAAATTGAAAGGTACACAAGTGGATGAAATATATTCAAACCAAAGAGCAGTCATGATTGTCTAGAGAGGAAAGGTGACTCTCAAATTCACCTTCTGCATTGTATTCATTTCTGGTTGATTAGATAAAACAAATAATAATTGAAGAAAATGAATTCAAGTTACATTAAAAGCCGAAATCGTATAATACATGCAGGAATCTGAAAATTGACCAACCAATTTAAAAACACTCACAAGTCGAGGATGCTTCCCAGAACCACGATTAGTAGCTAGGAGAAAATGATCACAATGGCTATGATGTTAAAATATTAACAACCATATGAAAATTAGAAAAAAAAATCACAACATAAATAAGGAATCAATATAGTTCTAACAAAACACAACACAAACATCTGATTGTTGCAAATAACATGCTTACCACAATCGTTCTTGTTTCCATAATCCTCACTTCCAACGGCATCATTTTTAGATTAAATAAAGGAACCCGATTCGAGGAATGAGTCATACTCACATCCAATAAATTGTAATAATCACACAGCTCATTCACATACTCACATCCAAACACTCATATGCAGACTTTATACAAGCATCATCAAATTATAACATCGAGATATTTACCACTAAATTGAAAAAAAAATCATATAATTGAATCAAAATCGAATTATTAAATGAAAATCATAAATAAATGAAATGGGTAAGTGTTTAAGCATTTTCAGCAAAGATATTAACAACCATACGAGTATCGTGATGTGTTTCGTCGATCAATCTTAGAGTACAACAGTGATCTGCAGACATTATTCAAGCAACATTAAATTATAACATGACGATACATACCTTAAAAACTGGCTCAGAAAACACTTGAAGGATGAGTGAAACTGGCTCAGAAAACACCTTCAGAAATCAATAGTCAATCTACTACCATAGAATAAAGTGGCAGGCGTAAGACCGGACTTGTTATCATCATTGCCAATGAAAATTGAAAGGTACACAAGTGGATGAAATATATTCAAACCAAATAACAGTCATGGTTGTAAAGAGAAGATAGGTCACTCTCAAAGAACGGTGGCTCAGAAAACAACTTCAGAAATCATTAGTCAATGTAATTCCATGGAAGAAAATGGCAGCCGTAAGATTATAACATGCTGATACAAACCTCTAAAACTGGCTCAGAAAACCCTTGAAGGATGAGTAAAACTGGCTATGAAAACACATTCAGAAATCAATTGTCAATCTACTACGATAGAAGAAAATGGCAGCCGTAAGACCGGACTTGTTATCGTCATTGCCACTGAAAATTGAAAGGTACACAAGTGGATGAAATATATTCATACCAAAGAGCAGTCATGATTGTCAAGAGAAGAAAGGTGACTCTCAAATTCACCTTCTGCATTGTATTCATTTCTGGTTGATTAGATAAAACAAATAATAATTGAAGAAAATGAATTCAAGTTACATTAAAAGCCGAAATTGTATAATACATACAGGAATCTGAAAATTGACCAACCAATTTAAAAACACTCACAAGTCGAGGATGCTTCCCAGAACCACGATTAGTAGCTAAGAGAAAATGATCACAATGGCTATGATGTTAAAATATTAACAACTATATGAAAATTAGAGAAAAAAATCACAACTTAAATAAGGAATCAATATAGTTCTAACAAAACACAACACAAACATCTGATTGTTGCAAATAACATGCTTACCACAACAGTTCTTGTTTCCATAATCCTCAATTCTAACGGCATCATTTTTAGATTAAATAAAGGAACCCGATTCGAGGTATGAGTCATACTCACATCCAATAACTTGTAATAATCACTCAGCTCATTCACATAATCACATCCAAACACTTATATGCAGACTTTATTCAAGCATCCTCAAATTATAACATGGAGATATTTACCACTAAATTAAAAAAAAATCATATATTTTGATCAAAATCGAAGTATTAAATGAAAATCATAAATACATGAAATGGGGAAGTGTTTAAGCATTTTCAGCAAAGATATTAACAACCATACGAGTATCGTGATGTGTTTCGTTGATCAATCTTAGAGTACAATAGTGATCTGCAGATATTATTCATGCAACATCAAATTATAACATAACGATACATACCTTAAAAACTGGCTCAGAAAACACTTGAAGGATGAGTGAAACTGGCTCAGAAAACACCTTCAGAAATCAATAGTCAATCTACTACCATAGAAGAAAGTGGCAGGCTTAAGACCGGACTTGTTGTCATCATTGCCAGTGAAAATTGAAAGGTACACAAGTGGATGAATTATATTCAAACCAAATAAAAGTCATGATTGTAAAGAGAAGATTGGTCACTCTCAAAGAACGATGGCTCAGAAAACAACTTCAGAAAGAAAATGGTAGCCGTAAGATTATAACATGATGATAATTACCTCTAAAACATGCTCAGAAAACCCTTGAAGGATGAGTAAAATTGGCTATGAAAACATATTTAGAAATCAATAGTCAATCTACTACGATAGAAGAAAATGGCAGCAGTAAGACCAGACTTGTTATCATCATTGCCACTGAATATTGAAAGGTACACAAGTGGATGAAATATATTCAAACCAAGGAGCAGTCATGATTGTCAAGAGAAGAAAGGTGACTCTCAAATTCACCTTCGGCATTGTATTCATTTCTGGTTGATTAGATAAAACAAATAATAATTGAAGAAAATGAATTCAAGTTACATTAAAAGCCGAAATCGTATAATACATGCAGGAATCTGAAAATTGACCAACCAATTTAAAAACACTCACAAGTCGAGGATGCTTCCCAGAACCACGATTAGTAGCTAAGAGAAAATGATCACAATGGCTATGATGTTAAAATATTAACAACCATATGAAAATTAGAGAAAAAAATCACAACATAAATAAGGAATCAATGTAGTTCTAACAAAACACAATACAAACATCTGATTGTTGCAAATAACATGCTTACCACAACCGTTCTTGTTTCCATAATCCTCACTTCCAACGGCATCATTTTTAGATTAAATAAAGGAACCCGATTCGTGGAATGAGTCATACTAACATCCAATAAATTGTAATAATCACACAGCTCATTCACATACTCACATCCAAACACTCATATGCAGACTTTATACAAGCATCATCAAATTATAACATGGAGATATTTACCACTAAATTGAAAAAAATATCATATATTTTGATCAAAATCGACATATTAAATGAAAATCATAAATACATGAAATGGGGAAGTGTTTAAGCATTTTCAGCAAAGATATTAACAACCACACGAGTATCGTCATGTGTTTCGTCGATCAATCTTAGAGTACAACAATGATCTGCAGACATTATTCAAGCAACATCAAATTATAACATGACGATACATACCTTAAAAACTGGCTCAGAAAACACTTGAAGGATGAGTGAAACTGGCTCAGAAAACACCTTCAGAAATCAATAGTCAATCTACTACCATAGAATAAAGTGGCAGGCGTAAGACCGGACTTGTTATCATCATTGCCAGTGAAATTTGAAAGGTACACAAGTGGATGATATATATTCAAACCAAATAACATTCATGGTTGTAAAGAGAAGATAGGTCACTCTCAAAGAACGGTGGCTCAGAAAACAACTTCAGAAATCATTAGTCAATGTAATACTATAGAAGAAAATGGTAGCCGTAAGATTATAACATGATGATACTTACCTCTAAAACTGGCTCAGAAAACCCTTGAAGGATGAGTAAAATTGGCTATGAAAACATATTTAGAAATCAATAGTCAATCTACTACGATAGAAGAAAATGGCAGCAGTATGACCGGACTTGTTTTCATCATTGCCACTGAATATTGAAAGGTACACAAGTGGATGAAATATATTCAAACCAAGGAGCAGTCATGATTGTCAAGGGAAGAAAGGTGACTCTCAAATTCACCTTCGGCATTGTATTCATTTCTGGTTGATTAGATAAAACAAATAATAATTGAAGAAAATGAATTCAAGTTACTTTAAAAGCCGAAATCGTATAATACATGCAGGAATCTGAAAATTGACCAACCAATTTAAAAACACTCACAAGTCGAGGATGCTTCCCAGAACCACGATTAGTAGCTAAGAGAAAATGATCACAATGGCTATGATGTTAAAATATTAACAACCATATGAAAATTAGAGAAAAAAATCACAACATAAATAAGGAATCAATGTAGTTCTAACAAAACACAACACAAACATCTGATTGTTGCAAATAACTTGCTTACCACAACCGTTCTTGTTTCCATAATCCTCACTTCCAACGGCATCATTTTTAGATTAAATAAAGGAACCCGATTCGTGGAATGAGTCATACTAACATCCAATAAATTGTAATAATCACACAGCTCATTCACATACTCACATCCAAACACTCATATGCAGACTTTATACAAGCATCATCAAATTATAACATGGAGATATTTACCACTAAATTGAAAAAAAAATCATATATTTTGATCAAAATCGAATTATTAAATGAAAATCATAAATACATGAAATGGGGAAGTGTTTAAGCATTTTCAGCAAAGATATTAACAACCACACGAGTATCGTCATGTGTTTCGTCGATCAATCTTAGAGTACAACAATGATCTGCAGACATTATTCAAGCAACATCAAATTATAACATGACGATACATACCTTAAAAATTGGCTCAGAAAACACTTGAAGGATGAGTGAAACTGGCTCAGAAAACACCTTCAGAAATCAATAGTCAATCTACTACCATAGAATAAAGTGGCAGGCGTAAGACCGGACTTGTTATCATCATTGCCAGTGAAATTTGAAAGGTACACAAGTGGATGATATATATTCAAACCAAATAACATTCATGGTTGTAAAGAGAAGATAGGTCACTCTCAAAGAACGGTGGCTCAGAAAACAACTTCAGAAATAATTAGTCAATGTAATTCCATGGAAGAAAATGGCAGCCGTAAGATTATAACATGATGATACAAACCTCTAAAACTGGCTCAGAAAACCCTTGAAGGATGAGTAAAACTGGCTATGAAAACACATTCAGAAATCAATTGTCAATCTAGTACGATAGAAGAAAATGGCAGCCGTAAGACCGGACTTGTTATCATCATTGCCACTGAAAATTGAAAGGTACACAAGTGGATGAAATATATTCAAACCATAGAGCAGTCATGATTGTCAAGAGAAGAAAGGTGACTCTCAAATTCACCTTCTGCATTGTATTCATTTCTGGTTGATTAGATAAAACAAATAATAATTGAAGAAAATGAATTCAAGTTACATTAAAAGCCGAAATCGTATAATACATGCAGGAATCTGAAAATTGACCAACCAATTTAAAAACACTCACAAGTCGAGGATGCTTCCCAGAACCACGATTTGTAGCTAGGAGAAAATGATCACAATGGCTATGATGTTAAAATATTAACAACCATATGAAAATTAGAGAAAAAAATCACAACATAAATAAGGAATCAATATAGTTCTAACAAAACACAACACAAACATCTGATTGTTGCAAATAACATGCTTACCACAATCGTTCTTGTTTCCATAATCCTCACTTCCAACGGCATCATTTTTAGATTAAATAAAGGAACCCGATTCGAGGAATGAGTCATACTCACATCCAATAAATTGTAATAATCACCCAGCTCATTCACATACTCACATCCAAACACTCATATGCAGACTTTATACAAGCATCATCAAATTATAACATGGAGATATTTACCACCAAATTGAAAAAACAATCATATATTTTGATCAAAATCGAATTATTAAATGAAAATCATAAATACATGAAATGGGGAAGTGTTTAAGCATTTTCAGCAAAGATATTAACAACCATACGAGTATCGTGATGTGTTTCGTCGATCAATCTTAGAGTACAACAGTGATCTGCAGACATTATTCAAGCAACATCAAATTATAACATGACGATACATACCTTAAAAACTGGCTCAGAAAACACTTGAAGGATGAGTGAAACTGGCTCATAAAACACCTTCAGAAATCAATAGTCAATCTACTACCATAGAATAAAGTGGCAGGCGTAAGACCGGACTTGTTATCATCATTGCCAGTGAAAATTGAAAGGTACACAAGTGGATGAAATATATTCAAACCAAATAACAGTCATGGTTGTAAAGAGAAGATAGGCCACTCTCAAAGAACGGTGGCTCAGAAAACAACTTCAGAAATCATTAGTCAATGTAATTCCATGGAAGAAAATGGCAGCCGTAAGATTATAACATGATGATACAAACCTCTAAAACTGGCTCAGAAAACCCTTGAAGGATGAGTAAAACTGGCTATGAAAACACATTCAGAAATCAATTGTCAATCTACTACGATAGAAGAAAATGGCAGCCGTAAGACCGGACTTGTTATCATCATTACCACTGAAAATTGAAAGGTACACAAGTGGATGAAATATATTCAAACCAAAGAGCAGTCATGATTGTCAAGAGAGGAAAGGTGACTCTCAAATTCACCTTCTGCATTGTATTCATTTCTGGTTGATTAGATAAAACAAATAATAATTGAAGAAAATGAATTCAAGTTACATTAAAAGCCGAAATCGTATAATACATGCAGGAATCTGAAAATTGACCAACCAATTTAAAAACACTCACAAGTCGAGGATGCTTCCCAGAACCATGATTAGTAGCTAAGAGAAAATGATCACAATGGCTATGATGTTAAAATATTAACAACCATATGAAAATTAGAGAAAAAAATCACAACATAAATAAGGAATCAATATAGTTCTAACAAAACACAACACAAACATCTGATTGTTGCAAATAACATGCTTACCACAATCGTTCTTGTTTCCATAATCCTCACTTCCAACGGCATCATTTTTAGATTAAATAAAGGAACCCGATTCGAGGAATGAGTCATACTCACATCCAATAAATTGTAATAATCACCCAGCTCATTCACATACTCACATCCAAACACTCATATGCAGACTTTATACAAGCATCATCAAATTATAACATGGAGATATTTACCACTAAATTGAAAAAACAATCATATATTTTGATCAAAATCGAATTATTAAATGAAAATCATAAATACATGAAATGGGGAAGTGTTTAAGCATTTTCAGCAAAGATATTAACAACCATACGAGTATCGTGATGTGTTTCGTCGATCAATCTTAGAGTACAACAGTGATCTGCAGACATTATTCAAGCAACATCAAATTATAACATGACGATACATACCTTAAAAACTGGCTCAGAAAACACTGAAGGATGAGTGAAACTGGCTCAGAAAACACCTTCAGAAATCAATAGTCAATCTACTACCATAGAATAAAGTGGCAGGCGTAAGACCGGACTTGTTATCATCATTGCTAGTGAAAATTGAAAGGTACACAAGTGGATGAAATATATTCAAACCAAATAACAGTCATGGTTGTAAAGAGAAGATGGTCACTCTCAAAGAACGGTGGCTCAGAAAACAACTTCAGAAATCATTAGTCAATGTAATTCCATGGAAGAAAATGGTAGCCGTAAGATTATAACATGATGATACAAACCTCTAAAACTGGCTCAGAAAACCCTTGAAGGATGAGTAAAACTGGCTATGAAAACACATTCAGAAATCAATTGTCAATCTACTACGATAGAAGAAAATGGCAGCCGTAAGACCGGACTTGTTATCATCATTGCCACTGAAAATTGAAAGGTACACAAGTGGATGAAATATATTCAAACCATAGAGCAGTCATGATTGTCAAGAGAAGAAAGGTGACTCTCAAATTCACCTTCTGCATTGTATTCATTTCTGGTTGATTAGATAAAACAAATAATAATTGAAGAAAATGAATTCAAGTTACATTAAAAGCCGAAATCGTATAATACATGCAGGAATCTGAAAATTGACAAACCAATTTAAAAACACTCACAAGTCGAGGATGCTTCCCAGAACCACGATTAGTAGCTAGGAGAAAATGATCACAATGGCTATGATGTTAAAATATTAACAACCATATGAAAATTAGAGAAAAAAATCACAACATAAATAAGGAATCAATCTGATTGTTGCAAATAACATGCTTACCACAATCGTTCTTGTTTCCATAATCCTCACTTCCAACGGCATCATTTTTAGATTAAATAAAGGAACCCGATTCGAGGAATGAGTCATACTCACATCCAATAAATTGTAATAATCACCCAGCTCATTCACATACTCACATCCAAACACTCATATGCAGACTTTATACAAGCATCATCAAATTATAACATGGAGATATTTACCACTAAATTGAAAAAAAAATCATATATTTTGATCAAAATCGAATTATTAAATGAAAATCATAAATACATGAAATGGGGAAGTGTTTAAAGCATTTTCAGCAAAGATATTAACAACCATACGAGTATCGTGATGTGTTTCGTCGATCAATCTTAGAGTACAACAGTCATCTGCAGACATTATTCAAGCAACATCAAATTATAACATGACGATACATACCTTAAAAACTGGCTCAGAAAACACTTGAAGGATGAGTGAAACTGGCTCAGAAAACACCTTCAGAAATCAATAGTCAATCTACTACCATAGAATAAAGTGGCAGGCGTAAGACCGGACTTGTTATCATCATTGCCAGTGAAAATTAAAAGGTACACAAGTGGATGAAATATATTCAAACCAAATAACAGTCATGGTTATAAAGAGAAGATAGGTCACTCTCAAAGAAACGGTGGCTCAGAAAACAACTTCAGAAATCATTAGTCAATGTAATTCCATGGAAGAAAATGGCAGCCGTAAGATTATAACATGATGATACAAAACCTCTAAAACTGGCTCAGAAAACCCTTGAAGGATGAGTAAAACTGGCTATGAAAACACATTCAGAAATCAATTGTCAATCTACTACGATAGAAGAAAATGGCAGCCGTAAGACCGGACTTGTTATCATCATTGCCACTGAAAATTGAAAGGTACACAAGTGGATGAAATATATTCAAAACCAAAGAGCAGTCATGATTGTCAAGAGAGGAAAGGTGACTCTCAAATTCACCTTCTGCATTGTATTCATTTCTGGTTGATTAGATAAAATAAATAATAATTGAATAAAATGAATTCAAGTTACATTAAAAGCCGAAATCGTATAATACATGCAGGAATCTGAAAATTGACAAACCAATTTAAAAACACTCACAAGTCGAGGATGCTTCCCAGAACCACGATTAGTAGCTAGGAGAAAATGATCACAATGGCTATGATGTTAAAATATTAACAACCATATGAAAAATTAGAGAAAAAAAATCACAACATAAATAAGGAATCAATATAGTTCTAACAAAACACAACACAAACATCTGATTGTTGCAAATAACATGCTTACCACAATCGTTCTTGTTTCCATAATCCTCACTTCCAACGGCATCATTTTTAGATTAAATAAAGGAACCCGATTCGAGGAATGAGTCATACTCACATCCAATAAATTGTAATAATCACCCAGCTCATTCACATACTCACATCCAAACACTCATATGCAGACTTTATACAAGCATCATCAAATTATAACATGGAGATATTTACCACTAAATTGAAAAAAAAATCATATATTTTGATCAAAATCGAATTATTAAATGAAAATCATAAATACATGAAATGGGGAAGTGTTTAAGCATTTTCAGCAAAGATATTAACAACCATACGAGTATCGTGATGTGTTTCGTCGATCAATCTTAGAGTACAACAGTCATCTGCAGACATTATTCAAGCAACATCAAATTATAACATGACGATACATACCTTAAAAACTGGCTCAGAAAACACTTGAAGGATGAGTGAAACTGGCTCAGAAAACACCTTCAGAAATCAATAGTCAATCTACTACCATAGAATAAAGTGGCAGGCGTAAGACCGGACTTGTTATCATCATTGCCAGTGAAAATTAAAAGGTACACAAGTGGATGAAATATATTCAAACCAAATAACAGTCATGGTTTATAAAGAGAAGATAGGTCACTCTCAAAGAACGGTGGCTCAGAAAACAACTTCAGAAATCATTAGTCAATGTAATTCCATGGAAGAAAATGGCAGCCGTAAGATTATAACATGATGATACAAACCTCTAAAACTGGCTCAGAAAACCCTTGAAGGATGAGTAAAACTGGCTATGAAAAACACATTCAGAAATCAATTGTCAATCTACTACGATAGAAGAAAATGGCAGCCGTAAGACCGGACTTGTTATCATCATTGCCACTGAAAATTGAAAGGTACACAAGTGGATGAAATATATTCAAACCAAAGAGCAGTCATGATTGTCAAGAGAGGAAAGGTGACTCTCAAATTCACCTTCTGCATTGTATTCATTTCTGGTTGATTAGATAAAATAAATAATAATTGAATAAAATGAATTCAAGTTACATTAAAAGCCGAAATCGTATAATACATGCAGGAATCTGAAAATTGACCAACCAATTTAAAAAACACTCACAAGTCGAGGATGCTTCCCAGAACCCACGATTAGTAGCTAGGAGAAAATGATCACAATGGCTATGATGTTAAAATATTAACAACCATATGAAAATTAGAGAAAAAAATCACAACATAAATAAGGAATCAATATAGTTCTAACAAAACACAACACAAACATCTGATTGTTGCAAATAACATGCTTACCACAATCGTTCTTGTTTCCATAATCCTCACTTCCAACGGCATCATTTTTAGATTAAATAAAGGAACCCGATTCGAGGAATGAGTCATACTCACATCCAATAAATTGTAATAATCACCCAGCTCATTCACATACTCACATCCAAACACTCATATGCAGACTTTATACAAGCATCATCAAATTATAACATGGAGATAATTTACCACTAAATTGAAAAAAAAATCATATATTTTGATCAAAATCGAATTATTAAATGAAAATCATAAATACATGAAATGGGGAAGTGTTTAAGCATTTTCAGCAAAGATATTAACAACCATACGAGTATCGTGATGTGTTTCGTCGATCAATCTTAGAGTACAACAGTCATCTGCAGACATTATTCAAGCAACATCAAATTATAACATGACGATACATACCTTAAAAACTGGCTCAGAAAACACTTGAAGGATGAGTGAAACTGGCTCAGAAAACACCTTCAGAAATCAATAGTCAATCTACTACCATAGAATAAAGTGGCAGGCGTAAGACCGGACTTGTTATCATCATTGCCAGTGAAAATTAAAAGGTACACAAGTGGATGAAATATATTCAAACCAAATAACAGTCATGGTTATAAAGAGAAGATAGGTCACTCTCAAAGAACGGTGGCTCAGAAAACAACTTCAGAAATCATTAGTCAATGTAATTCCATGGAAGAAAATGGCAGCCGTAAGATTATAACATGATGATACAAACCTCTAAAACTGGCTCAGAAAACCCTTGAAGGATGAGTAAAACTGGCTATGAAAACACATTCAGAAATCAATTGTCAATCTACTACGATAGAAGAAAATGGCAGCCGTAAGACCGGACTTGTTATCATCATTGCCACTGAAAATTGAAAGGTACACAAGTGGATGAAATATATTCAAACCAAAGAGCAGTCATGATTGTCAAGAGAGGAAAGGTGACTCTCAAATTCACCTTCTGCATTGTATTCATTTCTGGTTGATTAGATAAAATAAATAATAATTGAATAAAATGAATTCAAGTTACATTAAAAGCCGAAATCGTATAATACATGCAGGAATCTGAAAATTGACCAACCAATTTAAAAACACTCACAAGTCGAGGATGCTTCCCAGAACCACGATTAGTAGCTAGGAGAAAATGATCACAATGGCTATGATGTTAAAATATTAACAACCATATGAAAATTAGAGAAAAAAATCACAACATAAATAAGGAATCAATATAGTTCTAACAAAACACAACACAAACATCTGATTGTTGCAAATAACATGCTTACCACAATCGTTCTTGTTTCCATAATCCTCACTTCCAACCGGCATCATTTTTAGATTAAATAAAGGAACCCGATTCGAGGAATGAGTCATACTCACATCCAATAAATTGTAATAATCACCCAGCTCATTCACATACTCACATCCAAACACTCATATGCAGACTTTATACAAGCATCATCAAATTATAACATGGAGATATTTACCACTAAATTGAAAAAAAAAATCATATATTTTGATCAAAATCGAATTATTAAATGAAAATCATAAATACATGAAATGGGGAAGTGTTTAAGCATTTTCAGCAAAGATATTAACAACCATACGAGTATCGTGATGTGTTTCGTCGATCAATCTTAGAGTACAACAGTCATCTGCAGACATTATTCAAGCAACATCAAATTATAACATGACGATACATACCCTTAAAAACTGGCTCAGAAAACACTTGAAGGATGAGTGAAACTGGCTCAGAAAACACCTTCAGAAATCAATAGTCAATCTACTACCATAGAATAAAGTGGCAGGCGTAAGACCGGACTTGTTATCATCATTGCCAGTGAAAATTAAAAGGTACACAAGTGGATGAAATATATTCAAACCAAATAACAGTCATGGTTATAAAGAGAAGATAGGTCACTCTCAAAGAACGGTGGCTCAGAAAACAACTTCAGAAATCATTAGTCAATGTAATTCCATGGAAGAAAATGGCAGCCGTAAGATTATAACATGATGATACAAACCTCTAAAACTGGCTCAGAAAACCCTTGAAGGATGAGTAAATACTGGCTATGAAAACACATTCAGAAATCAATTGTCAATCTACTACGATAGAAGAAAATGGCAGCCGTAAGACCGGACTTGTTATCATCATTGCCACTGAAAATTGAAAGGTACACAAGTGGATGAAATATATTCAAACCAAAGAGCAGTCATGATTGTCAAGAGAGGAAAGGTGACTCTCAAATTCACCTTCTGCATTGTATTCATTTCTGGTTGATTAGATAAAATAAATAATAATTGAATAAAATGAATTCAAGTTACATTAAAAGCCGAAATCGTATAATACATGCAGGAATCTGAAAATTGACCAACCAATTTAAAAACACTCACAAGTCGAGGATGCTTCCCAGAACCACGATTAGTAGCTAGGAGAAAATGATCACAATGGCTATGATGTTAAAATATTAACAACCATATGAAAATTAGAGAAAAAAATCACAACATAAATAAGGAATCAATATAGTTCTAACAAAACCACAACACAAACATCTGATTGTTGCAAATAACATGCTTACCAACAATCGTTCTTGTTTCCATAATCCTCACTTCCAACGGCATCATTTTTAGATTAAATAAAGGAACCCGATTCGAGGAATGAGTCATACTCACATCCAATAAATTGTAATAATCACCCAGCTCATTCACATACTCACATCCAAACACTCATATGCAGACTTTATACAAGCATCATCAAATTATAACATGGAGATATTTACCACTAAATTGAAAAAAAAAATCATATATTTTGATCAAAATCGAATTATTAAATGAAAATCATAAATACATGAAATGGGGAAGTGTTTAAGCATTTTCAGCAAAGATATTAACAACCATACGAGTATCGTGATGTGTTTCGTCGATCAATCTTAGAGTACAACAGTCATCTGCAGACATTATTCAAGCAACATCAAATTATAACATGACGATACATACCTTAAAAACTGGCTCAGAAAACACTTGAAGGATGAGTGAAACTGGCTCAGAAAACACCTTCAGAAATCAATAGTCAATCTACTACCATAGAATAAAGTGGCAGGCGTAAGACCGGACTTGTTATCATCATTGCCAGTGAAAATTAAAAGGTACACAAGTGGATGAAATATATTCAAACCAAATAACAGTCATGGTTATAAAGAGAAGATAGGTCACTCTCAAAGAACGGTGGCTCAGAAAACAACTTCAGAAATCATTAGTCAATGTAATTCCATGGAAGAAAATGGCAGCCGTAAGATTATAACATGATGATACAAACCTCTAAAACTGGCTCAGAAAACCCTTGAAGGATGAGTAAAACTGGCTATGAAAACACATTCAGAAATCAATTGTCAATCTACTACGATAGAAGAAAATGGCAGCCGTAAGACCGGACTTGTTATCATCATTGCCACTGAAAATTGAAAGGTACACAAGTGGATGAAATATATTCAACCAAAGAGCAGTCATGATTGTCAAGAGAGGAAAGGTGACTCTCAAATTCACCTTCTGCATTGTATTCATTTCTGGTTGATTAGATAAAATAAATAATAATTGAATAAAATGAATTCAAGTTACATTAAAAGCCGAAATCGTATAATACATGCAGGAATCTGAAAATTGACCAACCAATTTAAAAACACTCACAAGTCGAGGATGCTTCCCAGAACCATGATTAGTAGCTAAGAGAAAATGATCACAATGGCTATGATGTAAAAATATTAACAACCATATGAAAATTAGAGAAAAAAATCACAACATAAATAAGGAATCAATATAGTTCTAACAAAACACAACACAAACATCTGATTGTTGCAAATAACATGCTTACCACAACAGTTCTTGTTTCCATAATCCTCAATTCTAACGGCATCATTTTTAGATTAAATAAAGGAACCCGATTCGAGGTATGAGTCATACTCACATCCAATAACTTGTAATAATCACTTAGCTCATTCACATAATCACATCCAAACACTTATATGCAGACTTTATTCATGCATCCTCAAATTATAACATGGAGATATTTACCACTAAATTGAAAAAAAAATCATATATTTTGATCAAAATCGAAGTATTAAATGAAAATCATAAATACATGAAATGGGGAAGTGGTTAAGCATTTTTAGCAAAGATATTAACAACCATACGAGTATCGTGATGTGTTTCGTCGATCAATCTTAGAGTACAATAGTGATCTGCAGATATTATTCATGCAACATCAAATTATAACATGACGATACATACCTTAAAAACTGGCTCAGAAAACACTTGAAGGATGAGTGAAACTGGCTCAGAAAACACCTTCAGAAATCAATAGTCAATCTACTACCATAGAAGAAAGTGGCAGGCTTAAGACCGGACTTGTTAATCATCATTGCCAGTGAAAATTGAAAGGTACACAAGTGGATGAAATATATTCAAACCAAATAACAGTCATGATTGTAAAGAGAAGATTGGCCACTCTCAAAGAACGGTGGCTCAGAAAACAACTTCAGAAATCATTAGTCAATGTAATACTATAGAAGAAAATGGTAGCCGTAAGATTATAACATGATGATACTTACCTCTAAAACTGGCTCAGAAAACCCTTGAAGGATGAGTAAAATTGGCTATGAAAACATATTTAGAAATCAATAGTCAATCTACTACGATAGAAGAAAATGGCAGCAGTAAGACCGGACTTGTTATCATCATTGCCACTGAATATTGAAAGGTACACAAGTGGATGAAATATATTCAAACCAAGGAGCAGTCATGATTGTCAAGAGAAGAAAGGTGACTCTCAAATTCACCTTCGGCATTGTATTCATTTATGGTTGATTAGATAAAACAAATAATAATTGAAGAAAATGAATTCAAGTTACATTAAAAGCCGAAATCGTATAATACATGCAGGAATCTGAAAATTGACCAACCAATTTAAAAACACTCACAAGTCGAGGATGCTTCCCAGAACCACGATTAGTAGCTAGGAGAAAATGATCAGAATGGCTATGATGTTAAAAATATTAACAACCATATGAAAATTAGAGAAAAAAATCACAACATAAATAAGGAATCAATATAGTTCTAACAAAACACAACACAAACATCTGATTGTTGCAAATAACATGCTTACCACAATCGTTCTTGTTTCCATAATCCTCACTTCCAACGGCATCATTTTTAGATTAAATAAAGGAACCCGATTCGAGGAATGAGTCATACTCACATCCAATAAATTGTAATAATCACACCAGCTCATTCACATACTCACATCCAAACACTCATATGCAGACTTTTATACAAGCATCATCAAATTATAACATGGAGATATTTACCACTAAATTGAAAAAACAATCATATATTTTGATCAAAATCGAATTATTAAATGAAAATCATAAATACATGAAATGGGGAAGTGTTTAAGCATTTTCAGCAAAGATATTAACAACCAGACGAGTATCGTGATGTGTTTCGTCGATCAATCTTAGAGTACAACAGTGATCTGCAGACATTATTCATGCAACATCAAATTATAACATGACGATACATACCTTAAAAACTGGCTCAGAAAAACACTTGAAGGATGAGTGAAACTGGCTCAGAAAACACCTTCAGAAATCAATAGTCAATCTACTACCATAGAAGAAAGTGGCAGGCTTAAGACCGGACTTGTTATCATCATTGCCAGTGAAAAATTGAAAGGTACACAAGTGGATGAAATAAATTCAAACCAAATAACAGTCATGATTGTAAAGAGAAGATTGGCCACTCTCAAAGAACGGTGGCTCAGAAAACAACTTCAGAAATCATTAGTCAATGTAATACTATAGAAGAAAATGGTAGCCGTAAGATTATAACATGATGATACTTACCTCTAAAACTGGCTCAGAAAACCCTTGAAGGATGAGTAAAATTGGCTATGAAAACATATTTAGAAATCAATAGTCAATCTACTACGATAGAAGAAAATGGCAGCAGTAAGACCGGACTTGTTATCATCATTGCCACTGAATATTGAAAGGTACACAAGTGGATGAAATATATTCAAACCAAGGAGCAGTCATGATTGTCAAGAGAAGAAAGGTGACTCTCAAATTCACCTTCGGCATTGTATTCATTTCTGGTTGATTAGATAAAACAAATAATAATTGAAGAAAATGAATTCAAGTTACATTAAAAGCCGAAATCGTATAATACATGCAGGAATCTGAAAATTGACCAACCAATTTAAAAACACTCACAAGTCGAGGATGCTTCCCAGAACCACGATTAGTAGCTAGGAGAAAATGATCAGAATGGCTATGATGTTAAAATATTAACAACCATATGAAAAATTAGAGAAAAAAATCACAACATAAATAAGGAATCAATATAGTTCTAACAAAACACAACACAAACATCTGATTGTTGCAAATAACATGCTTACCACAATCGTTCTTGTTTCCATAATCCTCACTTCCAACGGCATCATTTTTAGATTAAATAAAGGAACCCGATTCGAGGAATGAGTCATACTCACATCCAATAAATTGTAATAATCACCCAGCTCATTCACATACTCACATCCAAACACTCATATGCAGACTTTATACAAGCATCATCAAATTATAACATGGAGATATTTACCACTAAATTGAAAAAACAATCATATATTTTGATCAAAATCGAATTATTAAATGAAAATCATAAATACATGAAATGGGGAAGTGTTTAAGCATTTTCAGCAAAGATATTAACAACCAGACGAGTATCGTGATGTGTTTCGTCGATCAATCTTAGAGTACAACAGTGATCTGCAGACATTATTCATGCAACATCAAATTATAACATGACGATACATACCTTAAAAACTGGCTCAGAAAACACTTGAAGGATGAGTGAAACTGGCTCAGAAAACACCTTCAGAAATCAATAGTCAATCTACTACCATAGAAGAAAGTGGCAGGCTTAAGACCGGACTTGTTATCATCATTTCCAGTGAAAATTGAAAGGTACACAAGTGGATGAAATAAATTCAAACCAAATAACAGTCATGATTGTAAAGAGAAGATTGGCCACTCTCAAAGAACGGTGGCTCAGAAAACAACTTCAGAAATCATTAGTCAATGTAATACTATAGAAGAAAATGGTAGCCGTAAGATTATAACATGATGATACTTACCTCTAAAACTGGCTCAGAAAACCCTTGAAGGATGAGTAAAATTGGCTATGAAAACATATTTAGAAATCAATAGTCAATCTACTACGATAGAAGGAAAATGGCAGCAGTAAGACCGGACTTGTTATCATCATTGCCACTGAATATTGAAAGGTACACAAGTGGATGAAATATATTCAAACCAAGGAGCAGTCATGATTGTCAAGAGAAGAAAGGTGACTCTCAAATTCACCTTCGGCATTGTATTTCATTTCTGGTTGATTAGATAAAACAAATAATAATTGAAGAAAAATGAATTCAAGTTACATTAAAAGCCGAAATCGTATAATACATGCAGGAATCTGAAAATTGACCAACCAATTTAAAAACACTCACAAGTCGAGGATGCTTCCCAGAACCACGATTAGTAGCTAAGAGAAAATGATCACAATGGCTATGATGTTAAAATATTAACAACCATATGAAAATTAGAGAAAAAAATCACAACATAAATAAGGAATCAATGTAGTTCTAACAAAACACAACACAAACATCTGATTGTTGCAAATAACATGCTTACCACAACCGTTCTTGTTTCCATAATCCTCACTTCCAACGGCATCATTTTTAGATTAAATAAAGGAACCCGATTCGTGGAATGAGTCATACTAACATCCAATAAATTGTAATAATCACACAGCTCATTCACATACTCACATCCAAACACTCATATGCAGACTTTATACAAGCATCATCAAATTATAACATGGAGATATTTACCACTAAATTGAAAAAAAAATCATATATTTTAATCAAAATCGAATTATTAAATGAAAATCATAAATACATGAAATGGGGAAGTGTTTAAGCATTTTCAGCAAAGATATTAACAACCACACGAGTATCGTCATGTGTTTCGTCGATCAATCTTAGAGTACAACAATGATCTGCAGACATTATTCAAGCAACATAAAATTATAACATGACGATACATACCTTAAAAACTGGCTCAGAAAACACTTGAAGGATGAGTGAAACTGGCTCAGAAAACACCTTCAGAAATCAACAGTCAATCTACTACCATAGAATAAAGTGGCAGGCGTAAGACCGGACTTGTTATCATCATTGCCAGTGAAATTTGAAAGGTACACAAGTGGATGATATGTATTCAAACCAAATAACATTCATGGTTGTAAAGAGAAGATAGGTCACTCTCAAAGAACGGTGGCTCAGAAAACAACTTCAGAAATCATTAGTCAATGTAATTCCATGGAAGAAAATGGAAGCCGTAAGATTATAACATGATGATACAAACCTCTAAAACTGGCTCAGAAAACCCTTGAAGGATGAGTAAAACTGGCTATGAAAACACATTCAGAAATCAATTGTCAATCTACTACGATAGAAGAAAATGGCAGCCGTAAGACCGGACTTGTTATCATCATTGCCACTGAAAATTGAAAGGTACACAAGTGGATGAAATATATTCAAACCATAGAGCAGTCATGATTGTCAAGAGAAGAAAGGTGACTCTCGAATTCACCTTCTGCATTGTATTCATTTCTGGTTGATTAGATAAAACAAATAATAATTGAAGAAAATGAATTCAAGTTACATTAAAAGCCGAAATCGTATAATACATGCAGGAATCTGAAAATTGACCAACCAATTTAAAAACACTCACAAGTCGAGGATGCTTCCCAGAACCACGATTAGTAGCTAGGAGAAAATGATCACAATGGCTATGATGTTAAAATATTAACAACCATATGAAAATTAGAGAAAAAAATCACAACATAAATAAGGAATCAATATAGTTCTAACAAAACACAACACAAACATCTGATTGTTGCAAATAACATGCTTACCACAATCGTTCTTGTTTCCATAATCCTCACTTCCAACGGCATCATTTTTAGATTAAATAAAGGAACCCGATTCGGGGAATGAGTCATACTCACATCCAATAAATTGTAATAATCACCCAGCTCATTCACATACTCACATCCAAACACTCATATGCAGACTTTATACAAGCATCATCAAATTATAACATGGAGATATTTACCACTAAATTGAAAAAACAATCATATATTTTGATGAAAATCGAATTATTAAATGAAAATCATAAATACATGAAATGGGGAAGTGTTTAAGCATTTTCAGCAAAGATATTAACAACCATACGAGTATCGTGATGTGTTTCGTCGATCAATCTTAGAGTACAACAGTGATCTGCAGACATTATTCAAGCAACATCAAATTATAACATGACGATACATACCTTAAAAACTGGCTCAGAAAACACTTGAAGGATGAGTGAAACTGGCTCAGAAAACACCTTCAGAAATCAATAGTCAATCTACTACCATAGAATAAAGTGGCAGGCGTAAGACCGGACTTGTTATCATCATTGCTAGTGAAAATTGAAAGGTACACAAGTGGATGAAATATATTCAAACCAAATAACAGTCATGGTTGTAAAGAGAAGATGGTCACTCTCAAAGAACGGTGGCTCAGAAAACAACTTCAGAAATCATTAGTCAATGTAATTCCATGGAAGAAAATGGTAGCCGTAAGATTATAACATGATGATACAAACCTCTAAAACTGGCTCAGAAAACCCTTGAAGGATGAGTAAAACTGGCTATGAAAACACATTCAGAAATCAATTGTCAATCTACTACGATAGAAGAAAATGGCAGCCGTAAGACCGGACTTGTTATCATCATTGCCACTAAAAATTGAAAGGTACACAAGTGGATGAAATATATTCAAACCATAGAGCAGTCATGATTGTCAAGAGAAGAAAGGTGACTCTCAAATTCACCTTCTGCATTGTATTCATTTCTGGTTGATTAGATAAAACAAATAATAATTGAAGAAAATGAATTCAAGTTACATTAAAAGCCGAAATCGTATAATACATGCAGGAATCTGAAAATTGACCAACCAATTTAAAAACACTCACAAGTCGAGGATGCTTCCCAGAACCACGATTAGTAGCTAGGAGAAAATGATCACAATGGCTATGATGTTAAAATATTAACAACCATATGAAAATTAGAGAAAAAAATCACAACATAAATAAGGAATCAATATAGTTCTAACAAAACACAACACAAACATATGATTGTTGCAAATAACATGCTTACCACAACCGTTCTTGTTTCCATAATCCTCACTTCCAACGGCATCATTTTTAGATTAAATAAAGGAACCTGATTCGAGGAATGAGTCATACTCACATCCAATAAATTGTAATAATCACCCAGCTCATTCACATACTCACATCCAAACACTCATATGCAGACTTTATACAAGCATCATCAAATTATAACATGGAGATATTTACCACTAAATTGAAAAACAAATCATATATTTTGATCAAAATCGAATTATTAAATGAAAATAAAAAATACATGAAATGGGGAAGTGTTTAAGCATTTTCAGCAAAGATATTAACAACCATACGAGTATCGTGATGTGTTTCGTCGATCAATCTTAGAGTACAACAGTGATCTGCAGACATTATTCAAGCAACATCAAATTATAACATGACGATACATACCTTAAAAACTGGCTCAGAAAACACTTGAAGGATGAGTGAAACTGGCTCAGAAAACACCTTCAGAAATCAATAGTCAATCTACTACCATAGAATAAAGTGGCAGGCGTAAGACCGGACTTGTTATCATCATTGCCAGTGAAAATTGAAAGGTACACAAGTGGATGAAATATATTCAAACCAAATAACAATCATGGTTGTAAAGAGAAGATAGGTCACTCTCAAAGAACGGTGGCTCAGAAAACAACTTCAGAAATCATTAGTCAATGTAATTCCATGGAAGAAAATGGCAGCCGTAAGATTATAACATGATGATACAAACCTCTAAAACTGGCTCAGAAAACCCTTGAAGGATGAGTAAAACTGGCTATGAAAACACATTCAGAAATCAATTGTCAATCTACTACGATAGAAGAAAATGGCAGCCGTAAGACCGGACTTGTTATCATCATTGCCACTGAAAATTGAAAGGTACACAAGTGGATGAAATATATTCAAACCAAAGAGCAGTCATGATTGTCGAGAGAGGAAAGGTGACTCTCAAATTCACCTTCTGCATTGTATTCATTTCTGGTTGATTAGATAAAACAAATAATAATTGAAGAAAATGAATTCAAGTTACATTAAAAGCCGAAATCGTATAATACATGCAGGAATCTGAAAATTGACCAACCAATTTAAAAACACTCACAAGTCGAGGATGCTTCCCAGAACCACGATTAGTAGCTAGGAGAAAATGATCACAATGGCTATGATGTTAAAATATTAACAACCATATGAAAATTAGAGAAAAAAATCACAACATAAATAAGGAATCAATATAGTTCTAACAAAACACAACACAAACATATGATTGTTGCAAATAACATGCTTACCACAACCGTTCTTGTTTCCATAATCTTCACTTCCAACGGCATCATTTTTAGATTAAATAAAGGAACCTGATTCGAGGAATGAGTCATACTCACATCCAATAAATTGTAATAATCACCCAGCTCATTCACATACTCACATCCAAACACTCATATGCAGACTTTATACAAGCATCATCAAATTATAACATGGAGATATTTACCACTAAATTGAAAAACAAATCATATATTTTGATCAAAATCGAATTATTAAATGAAAATAAAAAATACATGAAATGGGGAAGTGTTTAAGCATTTTCAGCAAAGATATTAACAACCATACGAGTATCGTGATGTGTTTCGTCGATCAATCTTAGAGTACAACAGTGATCTGCAGACATTATTCAAGCAACATCAAATTATAACATGACGATACATACCTTAAAAACTGGCTCAGAAAACACTTGAAGGATGAGTGAAACTGGCTCAGAAAACACCTTCAGAAATCAATAGTCAATCTACTACCATAGAATAAAGTGGCAGGCGTAAGACCGGACTTGTTATCATCATTGCCAGTGAAAATTGAAAGGTACACAAGTGGATGAAATATATTCAAACCAAATAACAATCATGGTTGTAAAGAGAAGATAGGTCACTCTCAAAGAACGGTGGCTCAGAAAACAACTTCAGAAATCATTAGTCAATGTAATTCCATGGAAGAAAATGGCAGCCGTAAGATTATAACATGATGATACAAACCTCTAAAACTGGCTCAGAAAACCCTTGAAGGATGAGTAAAACTGGCTATGAAAACACATTCAGAAATCAATTGTCAATCTACTACGATAGAAGAAAATGGCAGCCGTAAGACCGGACTTGTTATCATCATTGCCACTGAAAATTGAAAGGTACACAAGTGGATGAAATATATTCAAACCAAAGAGCAGTCATGATTGTCGAGAGAGGAAAGGTGACTCTCAAATTCACCTTCTGCATTGTATTCATTTCTGGTTGATTAGATAAAACAAATAATAATTGAAGAAAATGAATTCAAGTTACATTAAAAGCCGAAATCGTATAATACATGCAGGAATCTGAAAATTGACCAACCAATTTAAAAACACTCACAAGTCGAGCATACTTCCCAGAACCACGATTTGTAGCTAAGAGAAACTGATCATAATGGCTATGATGTTAAAATATTAACAACCATATGAAAATTAGAGAAAAAAATCACAACATAAATAAGGAATCAATATAGTTCTAACAAAACACAACACAAACATCTGATTGTTGCAAATAACATGCTTACCACAACAGTTCTTGTTTCCATAATCCTCAATTCCAACGGCATCATTTCTAGATTAAATAAAGGAACCCGATTCGAGGAATGAGTCATACTCACATCCAATAACTTGTAATAATCACTCAGCTCATTCATATAATCACATCCAAACACTTATATGCAGACTTTATTCAAGCATCATGATTTTATAACATGGAGATATTTACCACTAAATTGAAAAAAAATCATATATTTTGATCAAAATCGAATTATTAAATGAAAATCATAAATACATGAAATGGGGAAGTGTTTAAGCATTTTCAGCAAAGATATTAACAACCATACGAGTATCGTGATGTGTTTCGTCGATCAATCTTAGTGTACAATATTGATCTGCAGAAATTATTCATGTAACATCAAATTATAACATGACGATACATACCTTAAAAACTGGCTCAGAAAACACTTGAAGGATGAGTGGACTGGCTCAGAAAACACCTTCAGAAATCAATAGTCAATCTACTACCATAGAAGAAAGTGGCAGGCTTAAGACCGGACTTGTTATCATCATTGCCAGTGAAAATTGAAAGGTACACAAGTGGATGAAATATATTCAAACCAAATAACAGTCATGATTGTAAAGAGAAGATTGGTCACTCTCAAAGAACGGTGGCTCAGAAAACAACTTCAGAAATCATTAGTCAATGTAATACAATAGAAGAAAATGGCAGCTGTAAGATTATAACATGATGATACTTACCTCTAAAACAAGCTTAGAAAACCCTTGAAGGATGAGTAAAACTGGCTATGAAAACATATTTAGAAATCAATAGTCAATCTACTACGATAGAAGAAAATGGCAGCCGTAAGACCGGACTTGTTATCATCATTGCCACTGAAAATTGAAAGGTACACAAGTGGATGAAATATATTCAAACCAAGGAGCAGTCATGATTGTCAAGAGAAGAAAGGTGACTCTCAAATTCACCTTCTGCATTGTATTCATTTCTGGTTGATTAGATAAAACAAATAACAATTGAAGAAAATGAATTCAAGTTACATTAAAAGCCAAAATCGTATAATACATGCAGGAATCTGAAAATTGACCAACCAATTTAAAAACACTCACAATTCGAGGATGCTTCCCAGAACCACGAGTAGTAGCTAAGAGAAAATGATCACAATGGCTATGATGTTAAAATATTAACAACCATATGAAAATTAGAGAAAAAAATCACAACATAATTAAGGAATCAATATAGTTCTAACAAAACAAAACACAAATATCTGATTGTTGCAAATAACATGCTTACCACAACCGTTCTTGTTTCCATAATCCTCACTTCCAACGGCATCATTTTTAGATTAAATAAAGGAACCCGATTCGAGGAATGAGTCATACTCACATCCAATAACTTGTAATAATCACCCAGCTCATTCACATACTCACATCCAAACACTCATATGCAGACTTTATACAAGCATCATCAAATTATAACATGGAGATATTTACCACTAAATTGAAAAAAAATCATATATTTTGATCAAAATCGAAGTATTAAATGAAAATCATAAATACATGAAATGGGGAAGTGTTTAAGCATTTTCAGCAAAGATATTAACAACCATACGAGTATCGTGATGTGTTTCGTTGATCAATCTTAGAGTACAACAGTGATCTGCAGACATTATTCAAGAAACATCAAATTATAACATGACGATACATACCTTAAAAACTGGCTCAGAAAACACTTGAAGGATGAGTGAAACTGGCTCAGAAAACACCTTCAGAAATCAATAGTCAATCTACTACCATAGAATAAAGTGGCAGGCGTAAGACCGGACTTGTTATCATCATTGCCAGTGAAAATTGAAAGGTACACAAGTGGATGAAATATATTCAAACCAAATAACAGTCATGGTTGTAAAGAGAAGATAGGTCACTCTCAAAGAACGGTGGCTCAGAAAACAACTTCAGAAATCATTAGTCAATGTAATTCCATGGAAGAAAATGGCAGCCGTAAGATAATAACATGATGATACAAACCTCTAAAACTGTCTCAGAAAACCCTTGAAGGATGAGTAAAACTGGCAATGAAAACACATTCCGAAATCAATTGTCAATCTACTACGATAGAAGAAAATGGCAGCCGTAAGACCGGACTTGTTATCATCATTGCCACTGAAAATTGAAAGGTACACAAGTGGATGAAATATTTTCAAACCAAAGAGCAGTCATGATTGTCAAGAGAGGAAAGGTGACTCTCAAATTCACCTTCTGCATTGTATTCATTTCTGGTTGATTAGATAAAACAAATAAGAATTGAAGAAAATGAATTCAAGTTACATTAAAAGCCGAAATCGTATAATTCATGCAGGAATCTGAAAATTGACCAACCAATTTAAAAACACTCACAATTCGAGGATGCTTCCCAGAACCACGAGTAGTAGCTAAGAGAAAATGATCACAATGGCTATGATGTTAAAATATTAACAACCATATGAAAATTAGAGAAAAAAATCACAACATAATTAAGGAATCAATATAGTTCTAACAAAACAAAACACAAATATCTGATTGTTGCAAATAACATGCTTACCACAACCGTTCTTGTTTCCATAATCCTCACTTCCAACGGCATCATTTTTAGATTAAATAAAGGAACCCGATTCGAGGAATGAGTCATACTCACATCCAATAACTTGTAATAATCACCCAGCTCATTCACATACTCACATCCAAACACTCATATGCAGACTTTATACAAGCATCATCAAATTATAACATGGAGATATTTACCACTAAATTGAAAAAAAATCATATATTTTGATCAAAATCGAAGTATTAAATGAAAATCATAAATACATGAAATGGGGAAGTGTTTAAGCATTTTCAGCAAAGATATTAACAACCATACGAGTATCGTGATGTGTTTCGTTGATCAATCTTAGAGTACAACAGTGATCTGCAGACATTATTCAAGAAACATCAAATTATAACATGACGATACATACCTTAAAAACTGGCTCAGAAAACACTTGAAGGATGAGTGAAACTGGCTCAGAAAACACCTTCAGAAATCAATAGTCAATCTACTACCATAGAATAAAGTGGCAGGCGTAAGACCGGACTTGTTATCATCATTGCCAGTGAAAATTGAAAGGTACACAAGTGGATGAAATATATTCAAACCAAATAACAGTCATGGTTGTAAAGAGAAGATAGGTCACTCTCAAAGAACGGTGGCTCAGAAAACAACTTCAGAAATCATTAGTCAATGTAATTCCATGGAAGAAAATGGCAGCCGTAAGATAATAACATGATGATACAAACCTCTAAAACTGTCTCAGAAAACCCTTGAAGGATGAGTAAAACTGGCAATGAAAACACATTCCGAAATCAATTGTCAATCTACTACGATAGAAGAAAATGGCAGCCGTAAGACCGGACTTGTTATCATCATTGCCACTGAAAATTGAAAGGTACACAAGTGGATGAAATATTTTCAAACCAAAGAGCAGTCATGATTGTCAAGAGAGGAAAGGTGACTCTCAAATTCACCTTCTGCATTGTATTCATTTCTGGTTGATTAGATAAAACAAATAAGAATTGAAGAAAATGAATTCAAGTTACATTAAAAGCCGAAATCGTATAATACATGCAGGAATCTGAAAATTGACCAACCAATTTAAAAACACTCACAAGTCGAGGATGCTTCCCAGAACCACGATTAGTAGCTAAGAGAAAATGATCACAATGGCTATGATGTTAAAATATTAACAACCATATGAAAATTAGAGAAAAAAATCACAACATAAATAAGGAATCAATATAGTTCTAACAAAACACAACACAAACATCTGATTGTTGCAAATAACATGCTTACCACAACCGTTCTTGTTTCCATAATCCTCACTTCCAACGGCATCATTTTTAGATTAAATAAAGGAACCCGATTCGAGGAATGAGTCATACTCACATCCAATAAATTGTAATAATCACCCAGCTCATTCACATACTCACATCCAAACACTCATATGCAGACTTTATACAAGTATCATCAAATTATAACATGGAGATATTTACCACTAAATTGAAAAAAAAATCATATATTTTGATCAAAATCGAATTATTAAATGAAAATCATAAATACATGAAATGGGGAAGTGTTTAAGCATTTTCAGCAAAGATATTAACAACCATACGAGTATCGTGATGTGTTTCGTCGATCAATCTTAGAGTACAACAGTGATCTGCAGACATTATTCAAGCAACATCAAATTATAACATGACGATACATACCTTAAAAACTGGCTCAGAAAACACTTGAAGGATGAGTGAAACTGGCTCAGAAAACACCTTCAGAAATCAATAGTCAATCTACTACCATAGAATAAAGTGGCAGGCGTAAGACCGGACTTGTTATCATCATTGCCAGTGAAAATTGAAAGGTACACAAGTGGATGAAATATATTCAAACCAAATAACAGTCATGGTTGTAAAGAGAAGATAGGTCACTCTCAAAGAACGGTGGCTCAGAAAACAACTTCAGAAATCATTAGTCAATGTAATTCCATGGAAGAAAATGACAGCCGTAAGATTATAACATGATGATACAAACCTCTAAAACTGGCTCAGAAAACCCTTGAAGGATGAGTAAAACTGGCTATGAAAACACATTAAGAAATCAATTGTTTATCTACTACGATAGAAGAAAATGGCAGCCGTAAGACCGGACTTGTTATCATCATTGCCACTGAAAATTGAAAGGTACACAAGTGGATGAAATATATTCAAACCAAAGAGCAGTCATGATTGTCAAGAGAGGAAAGGTGACTCTCAAATTCACCTTCTGCATTGTATTCATTTCTGGTTGATTAGATAAAAAAAATAATAATTGAAGAAAATGAATTCAAGTTACATTAAAAGCCGAAATCGTATAATACATACAGGAATCTGAAAATTGACCAACCAATTTAAAAACACTCACAAGTCGAGGATGCTTCCCAGAACCATGATTAGTAGCTAAGAGAAAATGATCACAATGGCTATGATGTTAAAATATTAACAACCATATGAAAATTAGAGAAAAAAATCACAACATAAATAAGGAATCAATATAGTTCTAACAAAACACAACACAAACATATGATTGTTGCAAATAACATGCTTACCACAACCGTTCTTGTTTCCATAATCCTCACTTCCAACGGCATCATTTTTAGATTAAATAAAGGAACCCGATTCGAGGAATGAGTCATACTCACATCCAATAAATTGTAATAATCACCCAGCTCATTCACATACTCACATCCAAACACTCATATGCAGACTTTATACAAGCTTCATCAAATTATAACATGGAGATATTTACCACTAAATTGAAAAAAAAATCATATATTTTGATCAAAATCGAATTATTAAATGAAAATCATAAATACATGAAATGGGGAAGTGTTTAAGCATTTTCAGCAAAGATATTAACAACCATACGAGTATCGTGATGTGTTTCGTCGATCAATCTTAGAGTACAACAGTGATCTGCAGACATTATTCAAGCAACATCAAATTATAACATGACGATACATACCTTAAAAACTGGCTCAGAAAACACTTGAAGGATGAGTGAAACTGGCTCAGAAAACACCTTCAGAAATCAATAGTCAATCTACTACCATAGAATAAAGTGGCAGGCGTAAGACCGGACTTGTTATCATCATTGCCAGTGAAAATTGAAAGGTACACAAGTGGATGAAATATATTCAAACCAAATAACAGTCATGGTTGTAAAGAGAAGATAGGTCACTCTCAAAGAACGGTGGCTCAGAAAACAACTTCAGAAATCATTAGTCAATGTAATTCCATGGAAGAAAATGACAGCCGTAAGATTATAACATGATGATACAAACCTCTAAAACTGGCACAGAAAACCCTTGAAGGATGAGTAAAACTAGCTATGAAAACACATTAAGAAATCAATTGTCTATCTACTACGATAGAAGAAAATGGCAGCCGTAAGACCGGACTTGTTATCATCATTGCCACTGAAAATTGAAAGGTACACAAGTGGATGAAATATATTCAAACCAAAGAGCAGTCATGATTGTCAAGAGAGGAAAGGTGACTCTCAAATTCACCTTCTGCATTGTATTCATTTCTGGTTGATTAGATAAAACAAATAATAATTGAAGAAAATGAATTCAAGTTACATTAAAAGCCGAAATCGTATAATACATACAGGAATCTGAAAATTGACCAACCAATTTAAAAACACTCACAAGTCGAGGATGCTTCCCAGAACCATGATTAGTAGCTAAGAGAAAATGATCACAATGGCTATGATGTTAAAATATTAACAACCATATGAAAATTAGAGAAAAAAATCACAACATAAATAAGGAATCAATATAGTTCTAACAAAACACAACACAAACATATGATTGTTGCAAATAACATGCTTACCACAACCGTTCTTGTTTCCATAATCCTCACTTCCAACGGCATCATTTTTAGATTAAATAAAGGAACCCGATTCGAGGAATGAGTCATACTCACATCCAATAAATTGTAATAATCACCCAGCTCATTCACATACTCACATCCAAACACTCATATGCAGACTTTATACAAGCTTCATCAAATTATAACATGGAGATATTTACCACTAAATTGAAAAAAAAATCATATATTTTGATCAAAATCGAATTATTAAATGAAAATCATAAATACATGAAATGGGGAAGTGTTTAAGCATTTTCAGCAAAGATATTAACAACCATACGAGTATCGTGATGTGTTTCGTCGATCAATCTTAG
Organism: Lathyrus tuberosus; assembly: GCA_022829125.1. NCBI lineage: Eukaryota > Viridiplantae > Streptophyta > Magnoliopsida > Fabales > Fabaceae > Lathyrus > Lathyrus tuberosus. The sequence goes on from JALAZF010000438.1 coordinate 5,247,789, forward strand.
AGTACAACAGTGATCTGCAGACATTATTCAAGCAACATCAAATTATAACATGACGATACATACCTTAAAAACTGGCTCAGAAAACACTTGAAGGATGAGTGAAACTGGCTCAGAAAACACCTTCAGAAATCAATAGTCAATCTACTACCATAGAATAAAGTGGCAGGCGTAAGACCGGACTTGTTATCATCATTGCCAGTGAAAATTGAAAGGTACACAAGTGGATGAAATATATTCAAACCAAATAACAGTCATGGTTGTAAAGAGAAGATAGGTCACTCTCAAAGAACGGTGGCTCAGAAAACAACTTCAGAAATCATTAGTCAATGTAATTCCATGGAAGAAAATGACAGCCGTAAGATTATAACATGATGATACAAACCTCTAAAACTGGCACAGAAAACCCTTGAAGGATGAGTAAAACTAGCTATGAAAACACATTAAGAAATCAATTGTCTATCTACTACGATAGAAGAAAATGGCAGCCGTAAGACCGGACTTGTTATCATCATTGCCACTGAAAATTGAAAGGTACACAAGTGGATGAAATATATTCAAACCAAAGAGCAGTCATGATTGTCAAGAGAGGAAAGGTGACTCTCAAATTCACCTTCTGCATTGTATTCATTTCTGGTTGATTAGATAAAACAAATAATAATTGAAGAAAATGAATTCAAGTTACATTAAAAGCCGAAATCGTATAATACATACAGGAATCTGAAAATTGACCAACCAATTTAAAAACACTCACAAGTCGAGGATGCTTCCCAGAACAATGATTAGTAGCTAAGAGAAAATGATCACAATGGCTATGATGTTAAAATATTAACAACCATATGAAAATTAGAGAAAAAAATCACAACATAAATAAGGAATCAATATAGTTCTAACAAAACACAACACAAACATATGATTGTTGCAAATAACATGCTTACCACAACCGTTCTTGTTTCCATAATCCTCACTTCCAACGGCATCATTTTTAGATTAAATAAAGGAACCCGATTCGAGGAATGAGTCATACTCACATCCAATAAATTGTAATAATGACCCAGCTCATTCACATACTCACATCCAAACACTCATATGCAGACTTTATACAAGCTTCATCAAATTATAACATGGAGATATTTACCACTAAATTGAAAAAAAAATCATATATTTTGATCAAAATCGAATTATTAAATGAAAATCATAAATACATGAAATGGGGAAGTGTTTAAGCATTTTCAGCAAAGATATTAACAACCATACGAGTATCGTGATGTGTTTCGTCGATCAATCTTAGTGTACAATATTGATCTGCAGAAATTATTCATGTAACATCAAATTATAACATGACGATACATACCTTAAAAACTGGCTCAGAAAACACTTGAAGGATGAGTGAAACTGGCTCAGAAAACACCTTCAGAAATCAATAGTCAATCTACTACCATAGAAGAAAGTGGCAGGCTTAAGACCGGACTTGTTATCATCATTGCCAGTGAAAATTGAAAGGTACACAAGTGGATGAAATATATTCAAACCAAATAACAGTCATGATTGTAAAGAGAAGATTGGTCACTCTCAAAGAACGGTGGCTCAGAAAACAACTTCAGAAATCATTAGTCAATGTAATACAATAGAAGAAAATGGCAGCTGTAAGATTATAACATGATGATACTTACCTCTAAAACAAGCTTAGAAAACCCTTGAAGGATGAGTAAAACTGGCTATGAAAACATATTTAGAAATCAATAGTCAATCTACTACGATAGAAGAAAATGGCAGCCGTAAGACCGGACTTGTTATCATCATTGCCACTGAAAATTGAAAGGTACACAAGTGGATGAAATATATTCAAACCAAGGAGCAGTCATGATTGTCAAGAGAAGAAAGGTGACTCTCAAATTCACCTTCTGCATTGTATTCATTTCTGGTTGATTAGATAAAACAAATAACAATTGAAGAAAATGAATTCAAGTTACATTAAAAGCCAAAATCGTATAATACATGCAGGAATCTGAAAATTGACCAACCAATTTAAAAACACTCACAATTCGAGGATGCTTCCCAGAACCACGAGTAGTAGCTAAGAGAAAATGATCACAATGGCTATGATGTTAAAATATTAACAACCATATGAAAATTAGAGAAAAAAATCACAACATAATTAAGGAATCAATATAGTTCTAACAAAACACAACACAAATATCTGATTATTGCAAATAACATGCTTACCACAACCGTTCTTGTTTCCATAATCCTCACTTCCAACGGCATCATTTTTAGATTAAATAAAGGAACCCGATTCGAGGAATGACTCATACTCACATCCAATAAATTGTAATAATCACCCAGCTCATTCACATACTCACATCCAAACACTCATATGCAGACTTTATACAAGCATCATCAAATTATAACATGGAGATATTTACCACTAAATTGAAAAAAAATCATATATTTTGATCAAAATCGAAGTATTAAATGAAAATCATAAATACATGAAATGGGGAAGTGTTTAAGCATTTTCAGCAAAGATATTAACAACTATACGAGTATCGTGATGTGTTTCGTTGATCAATCTTAGAGTACAACAGTGATCTGCAGACATTATTCAAGAAACATCAAATTATAACATGACGATACATACCTTAAAAACTGGCTCAGAAAACACTTGAAGGATGAGTGAAACTGGCTCAGAAAACACCTTCAGAAATCAATAGTCAATCTACTACCATAGAATAAAGTGGCAGGCGTAAGACCGGACTTGTTATCATCATTGCCAGTGAAAATTGAAAGGTACACAAGTGGATGAAATATATTCAAACCAAATAACAGTCATGGTTGTAAAGAGAAGATAGGTCACTCTCAAAGAACGGTGGCTCAGAAAACAACTTCAGAAATCATTAGTCAATGTAATTCCATGGAAGAAAATGGCAGCCGTAAGATAATAACATGATGATACAAACCTCTAAAACTGTCTCAGAAAACCCTTGAAGGATGAGTAAAACTGGCAATGAAAACACATTCCGAAATCAATTGTCAATCTACTACGATAGAAGAAAATGGCAGCCGTAAGACCGGACTTGTTATCATCATTGCCACTGAAAATTGAAAGGTACACAAGTGGATGAAATATATTCAAACCAAAGAGCAGTCATGATTGTCAAGAGAGGAAAGGTGACTCTCAAATTCACCTTCTGCATTGTATTCATTTCTGGTTGATTAGATAAAATAAATAATAATTGAAGAAAATGAATTCAAGTTACATTAAAAGCCGAAATCGTATAATACATGCAGGAATCTGAAAATTGACCAACCAATTTAAAAACACTCACAAGTCGAGGATGCTTCCCAGAACCATGATTAGTAGCTAAGAGAAAATGATCACAATGGCTATGTTGTTAAAATATTAACAACCATATGAAAATTAGAGAAAAAAATCACAACATAATTAAGGAATCAATATAGTTCTAACAAAACACAACACAAATATCTGATTATTGCAAATAACATGCTTACCACAACCGTTCTTGTTTCCATAATCCTCACTTCCAACGGCATCATTTTTAGATTAAATAAAGGAACCCGATTCGAGGAATGAGTCATACTCACATCCAATAACTTGTAATAATCACCCAGCTCATTCACATACTCACATCCAAACACTCATATGCAGACTTTATACAAGCATCATCAAATTATAACATGGAGATATTTACCACTAAATTGAAAAAAAAATCATATATTTTGATCAAAATCGAATTATTAAATGAAAATCATAAATACATGAAATGGGGAAGTGTTTAAGCATTTTCAGCAAAGATATTAACAACCATACGAGTATCGTGATGTGTTTCGTCGATCAATCTTAGAGTACAACAGTGATCTGCAGACATTATTCAAGAAACATCAAATTATAACATGACGATACATACCTTAAAAACTGGCTCAGAAAACACTTGAAGGATGAGTGAAACTGGCTCAGAAAACACCTTCAGAAATCAATAGTCAATCTACTACCATAGAATAAAGTGGCAGGCGTAAGACCGGACTTGTTATCATCATTGCCAGTGAAAATTGAAAGGTACACAAGTGGATGAAATATATTCAAACCAAATAACAGTCATGGTTGTAAAGAGAAGATAGGTCACTCTCAAAGAACGGTGGCTCAGAAAACAACTTCAGAAATCATTAGTCAATGTAATTCCATGGAAGAAAATGGCAGCCGTAAGATAATAACATGATGATACAAACCTCTAAAACTGTCTCAGAAAACCCTTGAAGGATGAGTAAAACTGGCAATGAAAACACATTCCGAAATCAATTGTCAATCTACTACGATAGAAGAAAATGGCAGCCGTAAGACCGGACTTGTTATCATCATTGCCACTGAAAATTGAAAGGTACACAAGTGGATGAAATATATTCAAACCAAAGAGCAGTCATGATTGTCAAGAGAGGAAAGGTGACTCTCAAATTCACCTTCTGCATTGTATTCATTTCTGGTTGATTAGATAAAACAAATAATAATTGAAGAAAATGAATTCAAGTTACATTAAAAGCCGAAATCGTATAATACATGCAGGAATCTGAAAATTGACCAACCAATTTAAAAACACTCACAAGTCGAGGATGCTTCCCAGAACCACGATTTGTAGCTAAGAGAAAATGATCATAATGGCTATGATGTTAAAATATTAACAACCATATGAAAATTAGAGAAAAAAATCACAACATAAATAAGGAATCAATATAGTTCTAACAAAACACAACACAAACATCTGATTGTTGCAAATAACATGCTTACCACAACAGTTCTTGTTTCCATAATCCTCAATTTCAACGGCATCATTTCTAGATTAAATAAAGGAACCCGATTCGAGGAATGAGTCATACTCACATCCAATAACTTGTAATAATCACTCAGCTCATTCATATAATCACATCTAAACACTTATATGCAGACTTTATTCAAGCATCATGATTTTATAACATGGAGATATTTACCACTAAATTGAAAAAAAATCATATATTTTGATCAAAATCGAATTATTAAATGAAAATCATAAATACATGAAATGGGGAAGTGTTTAAGCATTTTCAGCAAAGATATTAACAACCATACGAGTATCGTGATGTGTTTCGTCGATCAATCTTAGTGTACAATATTGATCTGCAGAAATTATTCATGTAACATCAAATTATAACATGACGATACATACCTTAAAAACTGGCTCAGAAAACACTTGAAGGATGAGTGAAACTGGCTCAGAAAAGACCTTCAGAAATCAATAGTCAATCTACTACCATAGAAGAAAGTGGCAGGCTTAAGACCGGACTTGTTATCATCATTGCCAGTGAAAATTGAAAGGTACACAAGTGGATGAAATATATTCAAACCAAATAACAGTCATGATTGTAAAGAGAAGATTGGTCACTCTCAAAGAACGGTGGCTCAGAAAACAACATCAGAAATCATTAGTCAATGTAATACAATAGAAGAAAATGGCAGCTGTAAGATTATAACATGATGATACTTACCTCTAAAACAAGCTTAGAAAACCCTTGAAGGATGAGTAAAACTGGCTATGAAAACATATTTAGAAATCAATAGTCAATCTACTACGATAGAAGAAAATGGCAGCCGTAAGACCGGACTTGTTATCATCATTGCCACTGAAAATTGAAAGGTACACAAGTGGATGAAATATATTCAAACCAAGGAGCAGTCATGATTGTCAAGAGAAGAAAGGTGACTCTCAAATTCACCTTCTGCATTGTATTCATTTCTGGTTGATTAGATAAAACAAATAACAATTGAAGAAAATGAATTCAAGTTACATTAAAAGCCAAAATCGTATAATACATGCAGGAATCTGAAAATTGACCAACCAATTTAAAAACACTCACAATTCGAGGATGCTTCCCAGAACCACGAGTAGTAGCTAAGAGAAAATGATCACAATGGCTATGATGTTAAAATATTAACAACCATATGAAAATTAGAGAAAAAAATCACAACATAATTAAGGAATCAATATAGTTCTAACAAAACACAACACAAATATCTGATTATTGCAAATAACATGCTTACCACAACCGTTCTTGTTTCCATAATCCTCACTTCCAACGGCATCATTTTTAGATTAAATAAAGGAACCCGATTCGAGGAATGAGTCATACTCACATCCAATAACTTGTAATAATCACCCAGCTCATTCACATACTCACATCCAAACACTCATATGCAGACTTTATACAAGCATCATCAAATTATAACATGGAGATATTTACCACTAAATTGAAAAAAAATCATATATTTTGATCAAAATCGAAGTATTAAATGAAAATCATAAATACATGAAATGGGGAAGTGTTTAAGCATTTTCAGCAAAGATATTAACAACCATACGAGTATCGTGATGTGTTTCGTTGATCAATCTTAGAGTACAACAGTGATCTGCAGACATTATTCAAGAAACATCAAATTATAACATGACGATACATACCTTAAAAACTGGCTCAGAAAACACTTGAAGGATGAGTGAAACTGGCTCAGAAAACACCTTCAGAAATCAATAGTCAATCTACTACCATAGAATAAAGTGGCAGGCGTAAGACCGGACTTGTTATCATCATTGCCAGTGAAAATTGAAAGGTACACAAGTGGATGAAATATATTCAAACCAAATAACAGTCATGGTTGTAAAGAGAAGATAGGTCACTCTCAAAGAACGGTGGCTCAGAAAACAACTTCAGAAATCATTAGTCAATGTAATTCCATGGAAGAAAATGGCAGCCGTAAGATAATAACATGATGATACAAACCTCTAAAACTGTCTCAGAAAACCCTTGAAGGATGAGTAAAACTGGCAATGAAAACACATTCCGAAATCAATTGTCAATCTACTACGATAGAAGAAAATGGCAGCCGTAAGACCGGACTTGTTATCATCATTGCCACTGAAAATTGAAAGGTACACAAGTGGATGAAATATATTCAAACCAAAGAGCAGTCATGATTGTCAAGAGAGGAAAGGTGACTCTCAAATTCACCTTCTGCATTGTATTCATTTCTGGTTGATTAGATAAAACAAATAATAATTGAAGAAAATGAATTCAAGTTACATTAAAAGCCGAAATCGTATAATACATGCAGGAATCTGAAAATTGACCAACCAATTTAAAAACACTCACAAGTCGAGGATGCTTCCCAGAACCATGATTAGTAGCTAAGAGAAAATGATCACAATGGCTATGTTGTTAAAATATTAACAACCATATGAAAATTAGAGAAAAAAATCACAACATAAATAAGGAATCAATATAGTTCTAACAAAACACAACACAAACATATGATTGTTGCAAATAACATGCTTACCACAACCGTTCTTGTTTCCATAATCCTCACTTCCAACGGCATCATTTTTAGATTAAATAAAGGAACCCGATTCGAGGAATGAGTCATACTCACATCCAATAAATTGTAATAATCACCCAGCTCATTCACATACTCACATCCAAACACTCATATGCAGACTTTATACAAGCTTCATCAAATTATAACATGGAGATATTTACCACTAAATTGAAAAAAAAATCATATATTTTGATCAAAATCGAATTATTAAATGAAAATCATAAATACATGAAATGGGGAAGTGTTTAAGCATTTTCAGCAAAGATATTAACAACCATACGAGTATCGTGATGTGTTTCGTCAATCAATCTTAGAGTACAACAGTGATCTGCAGACATTATTCAAGAAACATCAAATTATAACATGACGATACATACCTTAAAAACTGGCTCAGAAAACACTTGAAGAATGAGTGAAACTGGCTCAGAAAACACCTTCAGAAATCAATAGTCAATCTACTACCATAGAATAAAGTGGCAGGCGTAAGACCGGACTTGTTATCATCATTGCCAGTGAAAATTGAAAGGTACACAAGTGGATGAAATATATTCAAACCAAATAACAGTCATGGTTGTAAAGAGAAGATAGGTCACTCTCAAAGAACGGTGGCTCAGAAAACAACTTCTGAAATCATTAGTCAATGTAATACCATAGAAGAAAATGGCAGCCGTAAGATAATAACATGATGATACAAACCTCTAAAACTGTCTCAGAAAACCCTTGAAGGATGAGTAAAACTGGCAATGAAAACACATTCAGAAATCAATTGTCAATCTACTACGATAGAAGAAAATGGCAGCCGTAAGACCGGACTTGTTATCATCATTGCCACTGAAAATTGAAAGGTACACAAGTGGATGAAATATATTCAAACTAAAGAGCAGTCATGATTGTCAAGAGAAGAAAGGTGACTCTCAAATTCACCTTCTGCATTGTATTCATTTCTGGTTGATTAGATAAAACAAATAATAATTGAAGAAAATGAATTCAAGTTACATTAAAAGCCGAAATCGTATAATACATGCAGGAATCTGAAAATTGACCAACCAATTTAAAAACACTCACAAGTCGAGGATGCTTCCCAGAACCACGATTTGTAGCTAAGAGAAAATGATCATAATGGCTATGATGTTAAAATATTAACAACCATATGAAAATTAGAGAAAAAAATCACAACATAAATAAGGAATCAATAAAGTTCTAACAAAACACAACACAAACATATGATTGTTGCAAATAACATGCTTACCACAACCGTTCTTGTTTCCATAATCCTCACTTCCAACGGCATCATTTCTAGATTAAATAAAGGAACCCGATTCGAGGAATGAGTCATACTCACATCCAATAAATTGTAATAATCACCCAGCTCATTCACATACTCACATCCAAACACTCATATGCAGACTTTATACAAGCTTCATCAAATTATAACATGGAGATATTTACCACTAAATTGAAAAAAAAATCATATATTTTGATCAAAATCGAATTATTAAATGTCCTATTTGACCGCTATACATTGCTAACATAAGGAAATAGAATAATTGGTATTTTCGAGTAACCGGCTGAGCTGCTAAAGTGGCTAAAGTAGTTATCAATCCTGTCAGTAAAATAGGTCCTATAGAGAGTCCATCTATTCCTAATCTCCAGTAAAAATCAAAAAAATGGATCCATTTATAATTCTCCGTCAGTTGAATTAGTGGATCATCCAATTGGAAATGATAACAAAATGCATAGGTTGTTAGAAGGAGATCGATTAAGCATATACAAATGCTATACCACCTAATTACCTTATTTCCCCTATGAGGAAATAAGAAAATTAAGGAACCTGCGGCTATTGGGAAAACAACAACTATTGTTAACCAAGGAAAATAATTCGTGATAAAATAAGATACACTTGGGCCAGAAAAGCCCGTGCTCAAAATAGAATTTTTTTCTTTTTTATTTTGAGCACGAGTTTTTGCCAGTAAAAAACGTATTCGTGTGGTGTTTTTTGAAACGAATCAATAAGCGAGACCCATACTTCGAGTTGTTTCATGCCCCAAATAAACTCGAACACTTAAGAAATCCGTCGGACAAGCGGACTCACACCTCTTACAACCAACACAGTCCTCTGTTCTTGGGGCAGAAGCTATTTGCTTAGCTTTACATCCACCCCAAGGTATCATTTCTAATACATCGGTGGGACAGGCTCGGACACATTGAGTACATCCTATACATGTATCATAAATCTTTACTGAATGTGACATTCTCTATAGTAATTTTGGATGCTCAAAAATGCAAATTATCGATCTAGTAAACTCGTAAATGAATCGTATATTTATATACCAGATGAATCAATGATTTGTGATAATATTATTAACTGTTAATAAAAAAAAGGCGTCTACATAAATTTAGAAGAGGGAATAAATAGAAGAGGACCAGGATACTTTCATTTCTTATGATTTAGGCAATGCAAACATGATATGATCATAAGTTGTGTCGAATAAATACTCAAATGAATTGATTAGATTAATATTACACTATTTGAAATTCGACTTGATTATGATAGGATTAATGCTATTTATTCAACAAATTCGATTGATTGATACGGGTTGATTTTCTGTTACGAGCAATTGAGGAAACAATAGCCAGTCCGATAGCCGCTTCAGCGGCTGCAATAGCTATAACAAAAATTGAAAAAATATTTCCTTTTAATTGGCGATTATCAAAAAAATCAGAAAAAGTTACTAGATTTATATTAACTGCATTCAGTATAAGTTCAAGACACATAAGGGCTCTAACCATATTTCGGCTCGTGATCAATCCATAGATACCAATAGAAAATAAATAGGCACTCAAAACAAGTACATGTTCGAGCATCATTGACCAACTCCTTATAAATTTGGATTCATTAACAAAAGAATATATTGGCAATAAAAAAAAAGAATTTCTACATAAAAACTCTTTCACTTCACATAGAATTCGACAGAAATGAATGTGAGAAAATTGAAAAAAAAAAAAAAGAATCTTGATTTCTATTACTAGTTCTCTAAAGATTTATTACTGGCGAGCTACGACAATTGCACCTATCAAAGAAACTAAAAGAATTATTGAAATTAGTTCAAATGGAAGAAAAAAATCTGTTGATAAATGAATTCCAATTTGTTGACTAGTACTTATCAAATCTTGCTCAATAATCTGATTTGGTCTTGTAGTCCAAATAATTCCGTACCATGATGTATCTGAAATAATAGTGATTAATGAAACAAAAATACTTGTACAAACTATCAACGTAATTCCATCCCCTACGGTCCAAAGATTCAAATCTTGGTAATATTCGGAACTATTCATGAACATTACAGCAAATATGATTAAAATGTTAATAGCTCCCACGTAAATAAGTAGCTGTGATGCAGCTACAAAATGCGAGTTTGCTAAAATATATAATAAAGATATACAAACAAGAACCAGTCCCAATGAAAAAGCAGAAAAAATGGGGTTGGTAAGTAATACTACTCCTAAACTTCCTAATATAAGACCCGATCCCAGAAAGACTAAAAGAAAATCGTGCAGCGTTTCAGGCAAATCCATTATATGTAATAAAAAAAAAAGACAAAGAAATCGAAATTTCATGACCTTATTGATATGACCAGGAAAAAATTTTTATATACTTCAATTTTTCTTTGCATTGAAAAACCTAAGTAGTTTAAATTGATATAGTTATGGTTATATAATCAATGTCATTCCACTCTTGATACGAAAGAAAGAGTAGTTTGAAACGATATTAAAACTCAAGTATAAAGGTAGATAGAACATATATAACCATTGAAAATCTTATTGAAATTCAAAAATATTTTCAATTTCGATAATATATTTATATATTCTATTGAAGAATATAGTTCTCTAATAATTATCGAATATTTCTACTAATATGATATCGACTATATTCTTCATTTTTTATACAATTTTTGAAAATATTTGATTTTGATTATTCTATTTATATCTATTCTATAATATAGCAATATATAGAATATTCGTTTTTTTTTTTTTTTATTTATTTTTTTTTAAGAATTGTATTTTATTGAATTAAAAAAAAATGTCTTTTTGATTTGAATTGTTCGAATTGTATAATCATCAATTATTGACATTGGTAAACGGCCCAAAGCAATTTGATTATAATTCAATTCATGACGATCATAAGTTGAAAGTTCATATTCTTCAGTCATTGATAAACAATTTGTTGGACAATACTCAATACAGTTACCACAAAAAATACAGATTCCGAAATCAATACTGTAATTTAGCAATCGTTTCTTTCGAATATCCGTTTCCATTTTCCAATCAACAACGGGTAAATCTATAGGACATACACGAACACATACTTCACAAGCAATGCATTTATCAAATTCAAAATGGATTCGACCGCGGAAACGTTCTGATGTGATTAATTTTTCATAAGGATATTGAATAGTTACAGGTAAACGATTTGCGTGAGATAAGATAATCATGAAACTTTGACCAATGTACCTTGCAGCTCGTACTGTTTTGTTGACCATAATTCATGAACCCAGTTACCATAAGGAACATATTGTAAATATCTATGAATAGTATAGTTTTGTTTGATTTCTTTCTCTTATTTGAGACAAGTAATGAATATAGAACATCTTTTACAGCGAAAACAATTGAGACGAAGTTGTTAATAATAGATTACCGAGAGAAATCGGTAAAAGAAATTTCCATCCAAGATTTAATAATTGATCCATTCTTAGCCTCGGCAAAGACCATCTTGTTATGATAGAAACGAATAAGAAAAAATAGCTTTTAGAAAATGTAATAAAGAGATCAATTGTAGTTCCAAAAACTCCGTACGTTTTATTTATTTCAAAAAATTCAGAAACAAATATGTACGGAATAGAAATATTGGAACCGCCCAAGTAAAGAACTGTTACAAATAATGAAGAAATGAAAAGGTTTAAATAGGAAGCAACGTAAAATAAACCAAATCGAATACCTGAATATTCTGTTTGATAACCAGCTACTAATTCTTCTTCTGCTTCTGGTAAATCAAAAGGTAATCTTTCACATTCTGCTAGCGAAGAAATTAGAAAAACGATGAAACCGATAGGTTGACGCCACAAATTCCAACCCCAAAAACCATATTTTGATTGCGCATTAACTATATCAACTGTACTTAAACTGTTAGATAATCCTAGTCGGTGATAACATTCCTGTTCCCATCTCTATTACAGAACCGTACATGAGATTTTCACCTCATACGGCTCCTGGAAAGCCTTAAGTAAATCTAAGGACCGGGTCGATTATTTATCTCTTGATATATCCCTAAGATATAGAAGATGAAAATCTATCGAACGGTTCTGAATTAGACCAATTCAATTCTGTCTGTTCTAGAAATAAGAAAGAGAAATCTATTTTCCAATTAAAGCACTTCTGAATTGATCTCATCCCTAAAAAATACAAATTTGTTGAGTAATAACTGAATTCTTCAATAAAATACTCTTTTATAATTCTCAATAACCCTCATGATTTTGAATGACGAAAAAGAATTACACATTCGTTTCTTAATTATGATGTGAATTTTATCTCCATGAATATGGATATAAGAAATCAAAAACGAAAATAGATTTCTCTTTCGTTTTTGATTTCTTCTTTTTTTCGTTCCTATTCTTCTTTTTTGTGCTATGAAAAAGGGACCTCCAAAAATTGGAAAGGATTTTTTCGTTCCTGATAGTCATTTATTTAGTGAGTGAATGGAAGCATACTCTGGATCGGAGTTGTGGGGAGTACTGCTTTCTTTTTTCTACCAAAAAAAAGCCCCCAATTAGTATTCTTTTTATATTCTGCGTAAATTGTCTTTTGGATAATTTACAAAATCTGTGTTACTAATCCTTTGTGTATCTTGGTGTTTCTAACCATCCAGTCTTTTTTATTAACCCCCTTTATTTATTTTTATATAGCTATGATAATTCATAAAAATGGTAACTAAAACTCAATAAGGTTGGTCCTTTTGAGACCGCTTCAAAACAGGATGACAAATTATCCAATCTTGGGTTAAATGTCCTCTTCTGTTTATAATTTTATTTCATTCTTATACATAGAAAATGAGACTCAATATTTTGACTGCCCTTATAAAATCATCATACTATCTATTAACTAGAAGGAATCTAGTATTCTGAAATTAGATTCAATATAAGCTGTTTTATTTTACTCATATAACTATCTAATTTAGTTCTTCAATCAGAATTTTGAAAAAGAAAATAAAGATAATGAAGGTTTCTATTCAATTTATTTGCTATATAGTACTATATAGAAATTATAGTACTATATAGAAATATAGTACTATAAAGAGAGGAGCATAGCAATAGAATAGCATCAAATAGCTTTTTCGGTTTCAACGAATCGCACGTAGAGATATTGATAAGACACATAGAGTTAATGGTATTTCATAACTAATCGATTGAGCAGCAGCTCGTAGACCACCCAAAAAGGAATATTTATTATTTGAGCCATATCCTGACATAAGAAGTCCAATGGGAGCAATACTCGAAATAGCAATCCATAAAAAAACACCCATATTGAAATCTGATAAAACAACGTTATAGCCAAACGGAATTACTGAATAACTTATTAGAATGGATATGACTGATATGGATGGTCCGATACTGAATAAATTAATATCTCCCCTAGATGGAATAAGATTCTCTTTGAATAGTAGTTTTGTTCCGTCTGCTAGAGCTTGAAGAATTCCAAAAGGACCAGCATATTCAGGTCCAATACGCTGTTGTACCCCTGCAGATATTTCTCTTTCTAACCATACAATTGCTAGTACACTTATGGTAATTCCCAAGACAAGAATCAAAATTGGTAAAAGTATCCATAGAATTCCATAGACCTCTTTGAACGATTCCAATCCGGAAAAGGAATTTATATCTGGGACTTCCGTTGTATCAATTATCATTTCAACGATCAACTTCTCCCATAATGATATCTATGCTACCTAGTATTGTCATAATATCAGCCAATTTCATTCTTTTAACTAATTGAGGAAGAATTTGCAAATTGATAAAACCAGGTGGACGAATTTTCCATCTCCAAGGAAAACCATTCTGATCTCCTATTAGAAAAATTCCTAATTCTCCCTTGGGGGCCTCAATTCTCACATAAAGTTCTTGTTTCGGCAATTCAAAAGTAGGAGACGATTTTTTACCAATGAATCGATATTCAAAATCATTCCATTCTGGCTCCTTTTCTCTATCAAAGCAGCGAATTTCCAAATTTTCATAAGGCCCCCCTGGAATTCCTTCCAAAGCCTGTTGAATTATTTTTATGGATTCCACCATTTCACCAATTCGAACTAAATAACGAGCTAATGAATCTCCTTCTTTTTGCCATTGAACTTCCCAATCCAGTTCCTCGTAACACTCATAATTATCAACTTCACGTAGATCCCATTGTATTCCGGAAGCCCGAAGCATCGGTCCTGATAATCCCCAATTTATAACTTCCTCTCTACCAACAACACCCACTCCTTCAACCCGTTCTAAAAAAATGGGATTTCGCGTAATAAGTTTTTGATATTCAATAACCCTTGTTAAAAAATAATTGCAGAAATCCAAACATTTATCTATCCAACCATAAGGTAGATCAGCCGCTACTCCCCCAATACGAAAAAAATTATGGCATCATTCTCATACCTGTGGCAGCTTCGAATAGATCATATATTAATTCTCTTTCTCTAAAAATATAGAAAAAAGGGGGTTTGTGCACCAATATCTGCCATAAAAGGTCCCAGCCATAGTAGATGAGAAGCTATACGACTTAACTCCAACATAATTACTCGTATATAGCTGGCTCTTTTAGGTACTTGAATATTTCCCAATTGTTCCGGTCCGTTTACAGTTATTGCTTCTGTGAACATAGTAGCTAAATAATCCCAACGTGTTACATAAGGCAGATATTGTATAATTGTTCGGTTTTCCGCTATTTTTTCCATACCTCTGTGTAAATAACCCAATATTGGTTCACAATCAATAACATCTTCACCATCCAGAGTAACAATAAGTCGCAGAACACCATGCATCGATGGGTGTTGAGGCCCCATATTTACTATCATGAGGTCTTTTCTTGTAGCTGGGACATTCATAGGTTTTTCCTCGATTCATTCTTCCATGAATCGTTCAAAAAAAAGTGAATCAAAATTCAGTATCTAAGAAATCGAATAATTGAAAATGATTC
The DNA here is from genome assembly GCA_022829125.1 of Lathyrus tuberosus. Lineage (NCBI taxonomy): Eukaryota > Viridiplantae > Streptophyta > Magnoliopsida > Fabales > Fabaceae > Lathyrus > Lathyrus tuberosus. The sequence goes on from JALAZF010000438.1 coordinate 5,263,438, forward strand.
TTGAAAATTAGCTACTTTGTGAATCCCGAATACCCAACCGATTTATTAAATTTTTATAACGTATTTTGTTTTTCTTTGACAAATACGACAATAGTCGTTGCCGTTTTCCCAGAATTATACGTAAACCTCTTTGAGATAAATAGTCTTTTGGGTGTAATTCAAAATGTGAAGTAAGTCTTCGTATCTTATTAGTTAAGTTGAATACTTGAAATTCAACCGATCCCGGGTTTTCTTCTTCTTTTTTTTTTTGTGAAATGACAGGTATAAATGAATTTTTGATCATAAAATGAAAGCTTTCCCCCCCTCCTTTTTTGGTAGATATTTTTATTGATCAGTAATAGTAATGACACTTATTTTGCATTTTTTATATGAAATTTTCTCTTCATTTATTTAACAAATCTGAATTTCTTTTTTTTTTTTTTTTTCAAATTCATTATTACGGAATGTAATTCAAATAGATAATAAATAGTATATTTATGGATTCATAAAATGAATAAAATCTATTGTATTTTCAAAATAAAAATAAGACAATAGATTTTATTCATTTTTCGATGGATTTGTTTCTATATAATGGAGACAGCATTGAATTGACTCCCACAATGCGTGTGGGCGTTTATTTTATTTATCTATAAATATATATATATAAATGTTCACATATCTATCAGATATCAGATAGATATGTTACGAGAAATATTAGGATAACGAGAAATAGAAAAAAAATCTAGATTTTCAATCGAGGCGAGGATACATACGTATTCTTAATATACTGAAACGGCTTCCATTATGTGTATCAAACCAATAGCGGTTCATACAAGCTAAATCTTCGAATCGATAATTTGGCCAAAGAAAGAATTTTAAATTCCTTAGTTTTTTTGTATCGCTATCAAGATCTTTCTTTTTAGTGAAAACTTCAGAAGAATTCTTTTTTTCTTTCGCCTTTATTGTATTTCTATCCATCGTCTTCCGATTCCTATGGTTCAAACAAATTAGAATTCGCAATTCTCTACGGCGTCTAGGGGACAAAAGATTTTCAGGAACAAGTAAATCATAATGATTTTTATCTTTGTTTTCTGTTATCTTTTGATCAAGACGACGTTTTTCTGAATTTAGCATTTGGCGTTTGTGCTTCAATGATACGCTTATGGTTTGATATAGAAATGATTGTTCGTAGTTTTTTTTTCTAGAAAAACGAATGGGTTCTATCGAATAAATTAGGTTTTCCTTCACTTCCTCTATGTCCCTATCTGCAATAAAACAAGTGTCATCACTTACCACACGCACAAAAGTTTCCAGATCTAGGTCGGCCTTCTTTATAGAAGCAATGAGCATTTTTGTTGGATTTTTCATTCTAGACATGCGACTGATTAGGTCCGTACTCCACGTTATTTTGTCTTCGAACTTATCATCCCCCGGAGTGCGGATATAAAAAACCATCCCAATATTTCTTTAGTAAGAAATTCTTTTCTGCAGATATATGCTTCCTGAATCTATTTAAATCATAACGACGAGGGACCGGAAAACGACGGACCGGATAATACTTGTCGAGATATAATTTTAGATTGTTGTGAATCTCGTATTCTTTCTTTTGTAACGCTAACTCGACTTGATCAGTAATGTTATTCTTTCCATAAAACGGCATAAACAAGAAATTTAGTGGTAAGATCCACGGATTCTTCTTATATGCATCTATCTTTGAAAAAAAACCAAAACTCGGAGTCAATAATTTCGCATTCGTTATGGAATTCTTTTTGCTTTTTCCATTCATTGCCATCCTTCTTCTTTTTGCATTCATTCCCCTCCTTCTTTTTCCATTCATTCCCATCCTTCGTTGTCTCCAATGACAATACTTTCGATCCGGCTTATTTTCATCTAGAATACCATCTTCTGATATATAATTTTGGATAAAGCTATCGCCCATTATATCAAATAATTCTTTTATATTTTTAGGTGTGTTATAACAAGGTGATGTATATCCATAAATATAGGATTTTTGCTTATCTACATAATTTATATATTGATAGGCAAAAAGATCATATCCATATTGTTTTTTTATTTTTTTTTTATTTTTTAATAAGTCTATTTGTTCTAATAAATCTACTTTTTGTTTTTTGGAAAAAATTAATTGAATTTTTTCCGATGAATCATATTCAAGTAAATCTTTATTTGAGACACGCGATGTTCATGGATTGTATTCCTCCACTTTTGTGGTACTAATCTTGACCATGCGCTCTGAGGTAAAGCATATTGATAATGAATCTTTAACCAATTTGTCCATTGATTCATTATAGAATCGGGACGGTTCTTATGTCTTAATTTGGAATGGAATCTTCCTCCTTGTAGTTTTAATAAATAATCCTTTATTTCATTCTTAAGAAAAAAAGATCTTCCAGGCGATTCCAAAATAGATCTTAACTTATATTTATATCCATTACTAACTTGCATTTGTGATAATTTAAATAATACATAGGCTTGTGACAAAGAAGATACATCACAAGAATTCTGTGAATTCATATCCGTAATATTCCAAGGTTTTTGTTTGTCTATAATCGACATAAATGGAATTATACTTTGATTTGTTTTATCAATACTTTGTTCATTTTTTTTATTGTAAATGGATTTATTTACCATTTTCTTTGTTAATTCAAATAAATCACGAGTTAATTTAATAGTAAATTTAATAGTAAATTTAATAGAATTAAGATAACGTTGTACAATGCTCGAAGTAAGGAAATGTTCTAAATAGTCAATCGTAAGTCCTACATAGTTAATATTAAAGATATCCATGTTACCGATATCCATGTATAGCCTTTCCATGAAAATTTGGAAAAAACAATAGGATTTACGGATTAATCGAACGTTTCTTCTTTTGAATATTTTCCAACTATTTTTTAGTAATTCTAATCTTGTAGGATCAGTTATAACCTCTTCTTTTTTCATTTTTTCTATTTCTTTTAAGATTTTCTTTGTTTTATCATTAAGATATTTTATCCTTTTTTCTGTGGCTTTTATCCTTTTTTCTGTAATAGATTGAATTCTAAGGGGCGATTCCTCAATCATTGGATTACTCTTACTGATTGGTGCATTTTTTGGAATTTCTATTTCTTTGAATTCTTCTAACAGGATTCGAGACTCTTTTTTTTCTCTTTCATTATAAAATTTTCGAAAATCTTTTTTCAATTGTTTTCTTATTTGTTTTAAAATGGGACCCAAAAATGCAAATGGGTTTGGTACATGCTCCTGAGGGTACGATTCGAGTACTGTTCCAAAAGCTGTTAAAAACCATAAGTGGGTTGGAGAGATTCTTTTTTCAGTGAATCTTTTTTCAGTGTATCTTTTTTTTTCAGTAGATCGTACCTTAGGTTTGTCGTGCCAAGCTTTCAGAACAAAAGGGAATAAGACCCTGATCTGAAGACCGTACGCTAGCCATTCGTATGGCAATTCATTGTTATATACTGGAGTACCATGATAGGTGCAGTTAAGATGGGTTTCTCTTTCCCAATCCCGAAAATCTTCTGACCATTCTGGATTTTGAAATAATAACATACGAATTATATTTTTAGTTATTATCAACGAAGGTAATAGAATATATTTTCTAAACTTGGATTGAAATAACAATACGAAATTTCTGATTACTAGACCATATAGAAGGCTCTCCCAGGATGCTTCGACTCGTTTAAGTGTATTAGCAGCCTCGTCTTTGTCGTACTCTTCCTCTCGCTCTTTTTGGTCTTTCTCTCTCTCGTTTGCCCGTTTTTGAAACTCCAAAAATTCTAAATTATCAGTACCGGGTTTCATGAGTTTCCTGAAATATTCTTTCAAATATTTCCACATTTCTTCCAAAGCATCAAAAAAAAAGGACGGGTTGTTGTTAATCATCTCCAAAAAAAGGGGGGAATGGACATGTCCATTTCCT